>CM066048.1:72877627-75831794 GCA_033557465.1 Ichthyophis bannanicus
AAAATTCTGTTTTCTTATTTCTACCAGAACTGACAGGTTGCTTGTTCAGAGTCACTTCACCTTTACTATAGCTCCTTCCTGAGCTATGATAAGCTTCCTTATCACAATACACATATGACAAAGAAACATTGACGTATTTGGATGTAGTCATCCGTAGAGGGCAAGGGGAGTAGCTAACATCAGTCAATCGAAAGGCCACGGATCGTAACACATCAGTGCCAGTTAACATGCATTATGGCACATCAGTAGTTGGCACGTCTGCACATTAATGTTCACTGCGGCCAGTTACCGCACATTATAACATGGTAACTGGACAGTGATGCTTAATAAAAGGGCCCCTTAGTTGTATATAAGTCCTTTGTATTTGACTGCATAAGAATGGCATCCACGACTAAGGCTGCAGAGAACAATCCATTAGCATTAGAGAAACTTGTATCCATATATATTCTGGTAAAGCTGACCTAGCAAAGCAGTGTCAGACTCGGACAACCCGGCGTACTGATATTACAGAACTAAATAAGACCATGTATATTTCAGAACACTGAATAATTGACTGTCTGCTAAGGTAAAGGTCAGTCAGGGGCCATTAGCCACCTTAGCTGAATGGGGAGCATTAATCCAGATGTTACCAGACAAGCTGAGTGAAAATTTACAGCATCTTTCTGCCCTGCATGAGGGACTGCTTCAGGAATGAATAGAGCTTCAGAATGAGAGAGCAGTTATGAAAGACAGAATCTGTATTTTGGTAGAGGAGAAAGCTCATTTAATAGTAGAGATTAATTTCCTTGAATAAAAGATAGGTGGGCTTTAAACCCAGTTATTACAGACAGCTCAAAAAGAGAGAGATCTTCCGTCTCAAACATTTCTTAGTGATTTAGAACAGAAAGCACATGGCAAATGAAGAATACAATCCTAGAAACCAGCCAGGAATATCAGGGCAGATAAACTGTTACAAACTCAGGAAGAATTGAGAGAGAGGTGCCAGAGTTTAGCAGAGTGTAACAAATGTCAGAAAGAAAAAGTAGACTTTGGTCTTCAGGTAAAAAAAAACTTAGGTCTGTGCAAGGGCATGTTCTCTAAAGGAAGAGAGAAAATATCAGACAGAAAGATGTTTATTGTTGGAGGATAAAAGTACAGTATAACAGAATAGACTATTCTCTGAAGATGGAAGGTGCCAGGAGGGAGGAGTTTCCTCCAGTGCTGAGAGACCAGCAGGTAGAATGTTTTATGCTTGAAGGTAAAGGTTTATGCCTCTTTTACTCACAAGAGGGAGCCAAGTTACTCAGCAAAAATAAACAGAACACAATATATAACCATTCTTTTCCCAGAAATCAGGTCAAAGTTATTAATAAAAGACTTGATTAAGCCATATGAAAGAAATAGCAAATGATCAACCCATGAACATATGCAATAGATGCATGCTGTTTTTAAAAGCCTGAGGATTACCAAAGAGAAGGAGAAACTTGAGCTCTTACCTGGGCTTTCAGGAAGTCATGTCACTTTGAGATAAATGCCATGGGAGGGCTCTCTAAAAGAACTCCAGAAACCTTTGAACAAGCCTTAAAAATATGAGCTATAATTTAGTCCCATCGCTGCTAGGCAGGCTGCATATGATATGAGCTGTGCTAAGAGACCAGTCCACAAGAGAATAGGTGAAAATTAAAGAAAAAATATTTTTCAATACAAGCTGGAGGAAAGTAAGCTCCAATATGGGGAGCTGCACAATTTATTCTACGGGACCCTCCCTCCTAAGGGGTGTTATCACATGACACACATCTAGCATGTAGAGGCATTGCTGAGCTTCTGTAGTGCCTTACAGTATTTTCACATTGTCCTGCGACTAGTTCAGACAAGGGAGATGTGTTTCCCTACCAGCAGATTGGTGGAGACAAAGAACCAATGAAAAGTCCAATTTCCATGACATCACAGTCATGCCTCTCTTTGCCTCAGCCACCAGAGGACTCCAGTATTTCTTTGTCTCCAGCAAATGGTGGATGGATTTTCTCCTCTGAAGAGGAAAGGAGATTGATTAAATGCTCATGAATAACCACCTCAAGCGATAAAGGGGCGACTCTCTCACTTGAGTGTGACATGGGAGGCTCCACTAGACTGTCGTCTTTTTGGTAGCCATAGGAGGAGGGAAAATTAGTTCAGCTCCATGCGCATATCATGATAAGAGCCTGTTCGGCAGCCAGAAATTGGAAATCTGGAAGAGTACAGCAGCCTCACACAACCTCAACACCCCCCTCCTTCCCTCCTCTGTTCCCCTGCTCTCTTCCAAAGATTGCAGAAGGCTCTCAGATGGATCTGCCTGCTAGCCACTTTAAATGCAGTGCTACAAAGGCAGTGAAACAGTTATTTATTTATTTAACTTCTTTTATATACCGCGCTATTACTTATCAGTGCAGTGTACATTGAACAGAACAATATACTGTGCGGACGAGCCGCATAGTGTTTACATTGAACAGGGATTAAAACTTGGATTTAAAAGGGGTAACATTTCTACAGCTTATTTACAATGTTGTCCGTGTTTTCAGGCTATATTCTATTCAGAGCTGATCATTTTGGGTTGGTTATTCCTTGTCTTGCTGGGTATGTTGTTGGGAGGATCTGAATGTTTAATGTGAGTGCTCGTTGGTTGGGTTGTATAGCCAGTTTCAGGGTAGTGTCTTATGAAGAGATGATGTTTTAGAGCTTTCCTGAATTGAGTTAGGCTAGTAATGACCCGCATATCTGTAGGGAGGGCATTCCAGGCTCTGGGTGCATATATCGTGAAGGCTCTATTGGATGTTGCCTTTGTGCACGTTGTCATTTCTTTTGGGATAGTCAGGGTGTTCATCGTTGAGGATCTTCTGGTTCTGTTTGGATGTATAATGTGGATCATCTCATTGATGGATGTAGGTGAGTGATTGTTTAGGGCTTTAAAGGTCAGGACTAAGATCTTGTAGAGAAGTCTAGCCTGAATGGGTAGCCAGTGAAGACTCATCAATATTGGTGTGATGCGTTCCGTTCTCGCTGCCCCGATAAGGACTCTTGCTGCTGTGTTCATCGCAAGTTGGAGTGGGTGTAGCGTTGCCTGCGGGAGCCCATATAGTATAACATTGGCATAATGAAAGTGTGTGAGAACCAGGGCCTGGAAGATTGTTCAGAAATCGCAGGGGTCAAGAAGTGCTCTAAGATGCCGAAGTGTCGGTATTTTGTAATATATTGTTTTTACTGTTTTTTATGTGTATTTTCATGTCCAACCTTTGGTCCAGCGTAACACCAAGGTATCGAATTGTGGATTTAGTTGTCAACTCTGCATTCTTAACTTTTAGTGAGGGTGGGGAGTGAATTCTTGGCTCCTCATGATGAAGAGTACATCCGTCTTGTGGTTAATCCGAAGGTTTTGCGTGTGGAGCCATTCTGCAACTGCATCAAAACATCTTGTTAGCAGAGCAAAGTCTGGCTGGTCAATTACAAACGGCATGTATAAGAGGATATTGTCTGCGTATGCTAGACAGTGGATATTGAATGATCATATCAGAGCACAGATGGGTTGCATGTAAATATTAAACATTAATGCCGATAGTGATGATCCTTGTGGCACACCTTGTTTCTGTAGGAACGGTTCAGAGGTTGTGGTGCTGGTCCTCATGTGTTGCCATCTGTTGGATAGCTAGGATATGCACCAGTTTAGGGCGGTACCTTGTAATCCCTTTTCCTTAAGACATTCTATGAGTATGTCGTGGCTAACAGAGTCAAAGTCCGCTGCAATGTCCATGAAAATGAGGGCGAAGCCCTGTCGCGCATTATCGATTCCTGAGATTAGAGTGTTGAAGAGTGTAGCAAGGAGGGTTTCAACACCGTGTGCTTCCCTGAATCCATGTTGGGATGGGTCGAGTGGTGCTTCATTATCAATGTGTTGTTGAATTTGACGTTGTACTACCTTTTCGATTATTTTAACAAGCAGTGGTATACTTGATATCGGTCTGTAGGATTCAACTTTTGATGGGTCCATCTTATTGTTTTTCAATAATGGTCTGATGGATGTGTTTTTTAGTTTTTGTGGAAAGGATCCCATCGCTAGTGATTGGTTCAGGATTTTGCTCATGAAGTGGCTTAGTTCACAACGCATTTCTCTTATCCAGGGTGCAGGACATGGGTCTTTGGGTGCCGTGGTGGTGTTGATGGCAGCAATGGTATCTTCTATTTCTTTGTTTGAAATAGATTTGAAGTTCTCAAGTGTAGATGGCATGTGCAGGGGGTGCAACTTATGGGGTTTGTACTCTTGTCAGTTAGGATCATCTTTGATTGTAGGTAGTCAGAGTATGCTTGTGAATGTGGCATGTATGGCTGGTCAGGTGTTGGTTATTTTGCTAATGACCTTACATATCAAATTCAAATAAACATAAACAGGTCATGTGGTTTGTTGATTGAGCGCTTTAGGAGGTCTGTATGGAACTGTCTCCTTGTCTAATCTATTTCCTTGCAATGTTTTTTCAAGTGTAAGTTATATTCATTATGAGCCACAATGGATCAAGATTGGCGCCATCTTCACTCGAGTTTGCGTAGGTGGAGGAGCTATGCTCGGAGCTCCTTGGTATACCAAGCTGCATGTTCTCGTTTCTTTGACTTTTTGCATGTAGTTGGGTGGCGAGAGATGGAGTTGAGGCTATTGTCCCAAATATCAATCATTTCGTCCAATCCATGGGCTGAGTTATCGAATAGTGGAAGGACTTTCTCGAGTATTTCATCCTTGACAAAGGGTTTGAATCTTCTCGCTGGCCTTTCTAGAGAAGCATTAGCTCCTTTGGTATTCTGGTTGTGCTGTTTGGTAGGTATATGGAATCTGAGCAGGCTGTGATCGGACCATGGAACTGGGGTTTTAGATAGTGCGGGGTCGTGTGTTGCATCTGATGCCGTTTGTGGGGTGAAAATCAGGTCAGGTTTGTTCCCTTTCACATGTGTAGGTGCATTAACTAGTTTTTATAACTCAACTCATCAAGGAAGGCGGCGGCATGAGATTCATGCAAGGTAGGTAAATTAAAGTCATCTAGTAGCCAGTTTTGGGTTCGTGGCTTATTTGTGTTGCAGGCTATGTTGATTATTGTTGGGAGGTCATCTGGTGATGATGTTGGAGCTCTATATAATAGGTTGACTGCGCAGTGGTCATTTTCTATGGTGATGGTGTCTAGGTGGGCTGTGCTAGTGGCATTCTTCAGTTGGAATTGTAGATCGGCTTTTGCGAGTATGAGCGCTCCACCCCCTCTCTGGTTGTCTCTGTGGCATGTGTAGAGTGAAAACATGGGAGGTAGCATTTGGTTGAGCAGGACGTTGTTGCAGTCAGATAGCCATGTCTCAGTGATCATCAGGATGTCCAGGTCGTGGAGGGTTATCAGGTCAATGACCACCGGCCATTTTGAGCGAATTGATCTGGCATTGATGAGAGCACACTTCAACGGGTATTGGTACTGGTGTTTCTCTAGGGATTTCTTGATGTGTTGAAGTGAGATGTGTGGGTGAAGCATGCGATTTGCTTCCGTTGAAGAGTGGTGAGGGTTTTCTGTCCATCTTCTTCCATTGCTCCAGAGTATCGGGATGAAGTTGATGTCTGGATTAAAGGTGTTTGATCCGCTGGGGAGGCCAATGATGATGTAGATACTGGTTAAGATTATAGTTGGGTTATCAGTGGAGTAGAGCTGAGCTCGGCACGAATTCTCTGCCTGGGGCTCTCAGGGTGAGTACCAAGGCTTGACATCATCATTGAACTTATTGGGGGCTCCTGATTCGATCTGTGTGGGACACATTTGGGGTAGACCACTAATGACCGTCAGAATGGTGTGGGGATTTCCCTCCCATTTTCAGCATGTGTTAGTAGCATTTTCTCCTATTGTGCGCCTAGCGGTCTGTGCGTGCATTCCATCCAAGCAGCTCCAATGTGTGTTCCTACCCTAACACCTGTAATGCATGCTGCAGTTAACGCATGCCTGCGGGCCGCTGCAGCCTTAGTTGCCTTAACTCTCTATGTCGTCTGCCAGGAAACATTGTTTGACCTATGGCAAGTGAGGTGCCTCTTCTCCGGATTCTGGACTCTGCTCTTCTAGCATAGCAGCTTCTGAATTGTCCTGGAGAGCCTACTCCCCCTCTCTCAGCCGGGGGATGCAGTTAGTCTGGCCTTGCCTGCCTCAGGGCAGATGGTACTATAGGTAAGGATATCCAGCTGGCTAGAGTGTCTGGCGACTGTTGTGAGCCACTCATACTCTAGGGGTCTGCAGCGGCTGTGCCCCGAAGTGTTGGGGGGGTCATTTCTGAGAAGAGAGCTTCCGGACTCTAAATCGTCCTCCCCAGAATGCTCTCTTTTTTGCAGCAGACCTGGTCCTTCTAGTGTGGAAATTTGGACCCTGCGGCCTCTGTGGGCCCCCGGGTGCAGTCTCATGCGGGCAGGCCAAGAGTGGAAGCTGCTCTGTACAACTGTTTATGGCTAAGCATCTCCTGGCTGAACAGCTCAATCAGAGGCAACAGCATGTAAACTGTTGCTCTGATGGTGGGGGCCAGAGCCCCACTCTACCAAGAGCGCAGTCTGCAGGCTGTGACTCTGGGAGATAAATAGATCTACTACACCAATCCAGCATGTCCCACTGCCTGTTGGAGATAGAGAATTCTTTTGAGGTAGCACCACACCTTATAGCAGTGATGTCATCATAGGAAACATTGTGTTGTCTGTTACCAGATGGTGACGGGATGACATAAACCATGCGTTTGGACAGGACTAGCAGGATAAGGAATTATATTTTGCCAATTATTAAGCATAGAAGTAGCAGCCCATGGCACAAGACAAAGTATGTAGTTGGAAGTCATGATGGATTCAATTAAATATTAGCAGTATATACCAGAAGCTCAACATCCCACAGTCAGTGAAGAAACTGAAGCTGAAAAGAGGTTTGCTATTTCAGTAAGACAATACCCAAACATACTTTAATATCAGCCATTTGTTTTATAGCAGTGATTCTCAACCTGGGAACATCAGAATTGCCATATTGGGTCAGAACAAAGGCCAATCAGTCCTAGTATCCTGCTTCCAAAAGTGGCCAACCCAGGTCACAAGTACTAGCAGGGCCGGATTTACCTTGAGTGAGGCCCTACGCCAACAAAAATTGTGGGCCCCCAGTAGGGGCGGCCCAAGGGGGGTGCGGGGCCTCATTTGCATAAGAGGCCTCATTTGCATAATGTTACCATATACTAACTTTTAGTAAACGTGCCTCTTAATGAGTGTATGGATAAAGAAAGACTAAAAGATTTCTACATTACTATAATCTAGTGCCAACTGCCAGACACATTAGGAACTACTACAAACACTGCCCATTTAGAACCCATAGCAAACCCGCCGTACCCTAACAGCACTACCAGGACTCACAAAGCATCATACTCTACCAATCAAAAGGCAACACTGCAAATATTAAACCAATACATTTCAGAGAACAACAATACATGACCTACTGGGGAAAGAGAACAAGTGGCAATGTCAAATAGGAATTATATAAACAGAACACCTCAGCTCAGTTACACATGCAGAACATAGACCATCACCAAACAAGTAATCACAATTTAGAAACAGGAAGACAATAATTAAACTGCGAATCCCAAAAGCCAAACTTGGAATGTACAACACTGTAGAAATAAAACTATACATTAATTTGCTCTTGTACTAAACAAAGCGCAGACGTTAATGATGCACATTTACCAGAGCTGACATATTCCAATTAATAAATTCAAAATAAAGAGATATTTTTCTACCTTTTGTGCATTTTTTTCAGCTGCAATTGCTCCAGCCACTTTCTTCTGGTTTCTTCGTGTCTTCTGCTAACTCTCCATCGTCTGCTGTCCATTTGTCCTTTCTTCTCTCTTCTAGTTTTTTCCATTCTCTCTCTCTACATCTGCTTTAACATACTAATCTTTCTCCTTTTGCTCTTTCCTCATTCCTATTTCATCCACTCAAATTTTACCCCTCCATCCTCAATCCCCACTTACTCTCCCAATACCCGGCCAATTGTAGATTTTTTATCCCTCCCACACAAAATATTTTTCCCTTCTCCATTTTACTCTTCCAGCCCCATCCCATTCTAATCCTCCCCCAACATCAGCTCCTTTCTAGTTCCAGCCTCACCCAGCATCCATTCCCTTCTAGTCCCTGCATCAGCCCATTTCCAGTCCTAGCCACCCATCAGCCCATTTCCAGTCCTAGCAACCCCCCAACCCAATACCAGTCCTAGCCCCCCCCATCAACCCACTTACAGTCCTAACCCATCACCCCATTTTCAGTTTAAGCCCCCCCTATAACCCATTACCAGTCCTAGCCCCCCATCAACCCACTTACAGTCCTAACCCATCACCCCATTTTCAGTTTAAGCCCCCCCTATAACCCATTACGAGTCCTAACCCCCCCCCATCAGCCCACTTCCAGTCCTAACCCCATCAACCCATTTCCAGTCAGCCCCCCATAGCCCATTGCCAGTCCTAACCCCCCCATCAGCCACAGCCCATTACCAGTCCTAACCCCATAAGCCCACCTCAAGTCCTAACCCCTCCCCATCAGCCCATTTCCTGTCCTAGCCCCCCCCCCATAGCCCATTACCAGTCCTAACCCCCATCAGCCCACAGCCCATTACCAGTCCTAACCCCATCAGCCCACATCCAGTGTCAGCCCGCCCCATCAGCCCATTTATAGTCCTAGCCCCCCCCCATAGCCCATTACTAGTCCTAACCCCCTCCCAACAGCCCACAGCCCATTACCAGTCCTAACCCCATCAGCCCACCTCCAGTCTTAACCCCCCCAGCCCATTTCCAGTCCCAGCCCCCCCCAATAGCCCATTACCCGTCCTTACCCCCCCCCCCCATCAGCCTAAAGTAACATTTAATATAAAAAAAAAACGCTGGCTGCTATCGCTGCCGCCGCGGCAGCATGGATTGACCCGCGGGGCCCCCTCTGCCCGGCTGAATCGTCCGTCAGTCCCTCCCTCCCTCCGGGCCCGCTTTGAGAGGCGCGAAGGGAGAGTGTCTCCCTCGCGTCTTTGTTAAGCCCGCAGGGGCTGATGGGAAATTTCCCATCAGCCCCTGCGGGCTTAACAGAGACGCGAGGGAGACACTCTCCCTTCGCGCCTCTCAAAGCCGGCACGGAGGGAGGGAGGGACGGACGGACGATTCAGCCGGGCAGAGGGGGCCCCGCGGGTCGGTCCATGCTGCCGCGGCAGCAGAGGGGGCCCCGCAGGAACAGTCCATGCTGCCGCAGCGGCAGCCAGCGTGTTTTTTTTTTTTTTAATTTAATTTTAAGGCGGCTATTTTTGTGGGCCCTTGTCAGCTGTGGGCCCTACGCCACGGCGTAGGTGGCGTATGGGTAAATCCGGCCCTGAGTACTAGTCATATCCCAAAAGTAGTCAGATGCCATGCTACTTATCCCTAAAGCTTTGCGAGAAAAATATTTTCCCATAAATATTTTATTCTAAGGACACACAGCAAGCCAGTCAGGTTGCAAGGATATCCACTTTAGGTATGCATGAGATACATTTGCATGTTCTGCCCCATTGAGGAAATCTCTCTCATGCTTATTATTAAAGGACATTCAAAACCAATTAGCTGGATACATTGCAAGGAATGGATTGAGAATCACTGACTAGAAAAAAGATGAAGGCTTTGGTATGGCATTTGCAGTCTCCAGAATATAGCGAAGCGGGGAGGGGGGGGGGGGATACTACCATCTACCTGGCCAGAATGAACAGACAAATGATGAAATGCTAGCAGAAATTAGGGAAGTTAACAAAATTGGAAACACAGTAATAAAATCAATAAATAAATCACCATTATTTAAAAATATTTAAAATGACCCCAGTACTGAATGGGTATATGTCATATCAGGACATGATAGGTAGATAATGCTTCTAGATGAAATAAATGACTGCTTCATGGAGCAGCTGATTCAGGAACCAACATGAAAGGGAGTTATTTTAGACCTAGTCTCTAGTAGAACAGAAGATCTGGTGCGAGAGGTAATGGTGTTAGGCTCACTATTGCCAAGTGACTCTAACATGATCAAATTTGATTTAATAACTGGCGGGAGGACAGTAAGGAAATCTACTGTGCTAGCATTTAACTTTCGAAAGGGAAACCATAATAGAACAAGGAAAATTATTATTAAAAATACTATAAGGATCAGTTGTAAATGTTAAGAGTTTACATCAGGCCTGAACACTGTTTAAAAATAACCAGACCAAAGGTATCCCACAGTTTAAAAGGTGGAAGGAAGCCTAAATACCTGCTTACATAGTTAAATGATTAAGTAAGAGACAAAAGAATATCTTTAAAAAATTGGAAAAAGGATCTGAATAAAGAAAACAGGAAGCAGCATAATGATGGGCAAGTTAGCTTGACAAGACTCAGGTAGGCAAAGAGAGAACTTTGAGAAGCAGCCCACCATGGAAGTAATGCACAATAAGAAACTTTATTCAGGTACGACTGAAGCATGAAGCACATGAAGGAGACAGTTGGACCATTAGATGCTAGAGTAAAAGGGGCACTAAGGGAGGACAAGGCCATAGTGGAGAGAATCCATAAATTCTTTGTTTTGTTTTTTTACTGAAGATAATATAGGAGAGATACTCATGCCAGAAAAAACAAATATTTAAAAGGTGAAAATTTGGAGGAATTGAAACAGTCTCAGTGAACCTGGATTATGTAATAGTGCAATTTGACAAACTAAAGAGCAGCAAATCAGCTGGACCAGATGGTATACACCCACGGATACTGAAGAAAATGAAAATTGAAATTGCGGTCCTATTACTAGTAATTTGTAAACTAGCATTAAAATCTATTGCACCTGAAGATTGGTGAGTGGCCAATCTAATACCAATGTTTAAAAAGGTCTCCGGGGTAATCTGGGAAACTACAGATTGGTGAGCCTGATGTCGGTGCCAGGCAAAATAGTAGAAACTATTATAAAAAAAAAAATGACTGAACATATAGATAGTGACAAGTTTAATAGGACAAAGCCAACATGGATTTAGCCAAAGGAAGTCTTGACTCGCCAATCTGCTGCAAGTCTTTGAAGGTGTGAATAAACATTTAGATAAAGGGAAGCCATTTGATACAGGGTTTCTGGATTTTTAGAAAGGATTTGACAACGTTCCTGCTGAGAGACTCTTGAGGAAATTAAAAAGTCATGGGATAGTGGCCATCTCCTGCTATAGATTTGAAATTGATTAAAAGATAGAAGACTAAAGAAAGGTGAATAATGGAGCTCCCCAGAGAACTATACTGGGCCCACAACTTTTGAACATATTTATAAATGATCTGGAAATAATAAGTGAGAAATTGCAAGAGGACCTTAAGAAACTGTAAGACTGAGCAACTAAATGGCAGAGAAAATGTAATGTGAACAAATGAAAAGTTATGCATGTAGGACTTGTTTTTCATCAACTCACTTCACATTTTGACTCTACTCTTTCTTTACACCCACGTCAATCAGGATTTCGGAAGGGCCATAGCACTGAGACTATCCTTCTGGCACTTCTTAACGAAATCCACTGCTCCCATGATCGTGGTGATATATCTATAGCTGTCTCTCTGGATCTTTCCGCTGCATTCGATGTTGTTGACCACCGCACCCTTCTCACCCGTTTGTCAGACCTTGGTATTCACGGCACTGTTCTCCAGTGGTTTCAGTCTTTCCTCTCGTCTCGCACTTTCGCTGTCCAATCGGGTCCCAATACTTCCCCCTCTTTTCCTCTCCATTGTGGTGTCCCCCAGGGTTCTATCCTCGCCCCCTTGCTCTGCTCATTCAGCAAACTGGAATATATGCTTATTTCTTCGCTGATGATATTCTCCTGGTACACCACACTAGCCCTGCAGCCCCGGATCGCCTTGCTCTTAATTCTTGTCTTGCCTCCGTCTCTGACTGGTTTACTAAACATTTTCTCCATGTTAATCCTTCAAAGTCTGCCGCCATTTGGTTCACTTTTTGCGCCCCTTCCCCTAGTCTAGCACCCATCATGTCCTCCTCTCCAATTCCTTTGGTCTCTGCATTTCGCTACCTTGGTGTCACCCTTGATTCCTCTCTCTCATTTCACCAGCACATTTCCTCACTTGTGCGTAGTTCATTCTTTCACCTCCGGAAAATTCGGGCCATTTCTCCCTCCCTCTTCTCTCACTACTCTGGTTCTCTCACTGGTGATCACTCGGATTGATTACTGTAATTTACTTTTCGCTGGTCTCCCTCAATTTCAGCTCCACAGTCTTCAATTAATTCAGAACACAGCGGCGCATCTTCTTACTCATTCCTCCCCCCAGGACCATGTGACCCCCCTGCCTTCTCTCCCTCCACTGGCTCCCTATCAAGGTTCGATTCCTGTATAAGCTTCTTACCATTACTCACAAGGTCCTACATACTAGCAAGCCCCAGTATCTTTCAGACACCATCTACCTTCAACCCACCCCTCGCTTACTTCGTTCTGCTCACGGCAATTGTCTCTTTCTTCCTTCTCCTGCCCAAGCTCACCTTGAATTGACCTGGCATGCCGCTTTTTTCTTTGTGAGTCCTGCTGCTTGGAATTCCCTTCCCCATTCTCTCCGCACTGAATCATCCTTCCCTTGATTTAAGGCCCTTCTTAAGACTTATCTCTATTGTCAGGCTTACGATCTTCCGTTCTTGTCTGATCTCTCTTCACAATGATGCCACTTAAGACTGTCTCTCCATTACAAACCCCAACCTCACCTGGCCCATCAGATACAGCCCGCCCTCCTTCCCTCCCCCCACCCTCCCTTTATGTTTATATTTGTGGTGTTCCTCATCTATCACTGTTCTTTTCTGTTCTTCCCTCTCCCTTTTTGCTTGCTTTCCTTTTAATTTAGTGGCGTTCTCTTTCCTCCTTTATTTTCACCAGCTGCATTTTGTTTAGTATTGTACACCACTTTAACACTTCGGTAATGGGTGGTATATCAAATGTCACAAATAAAGATAAAGAACAATCAAGACTATAGCCACATGATGCAAGATTCCACATTAGAAGTCACCATCCAGGAAAAGGATCTAAATGTCATTGTGGATAATACTTTGAAATAACCTGCTCAGTGTACTCTGGGGCCAGGATTAATGGTGAATAAAACTGCATTTTCACAGTGTTATCTGCTGGGGGAAATGCTAGGCACACCCCCAAACAGAACACTCAACTAACACCCAGTGTTAGCTACCAAGGCTTACCGCGCCTTAGTATACATACCCTTTGATGTTATTATTATTATTAAAGACTTATAAAGCGCCGCAACATACGAAGCGCTGTACAAACATAGAAGAGAGACAGTCCCTGCTCATCAGAGCTCACAATCTAATAAGACAGAAAACAAAATAAGTTACATAATACAAATAACAAAACTTTACAGGACAAAGTAAGCAAATGTTGATAGAGAGATCAAGATAGGGTAAGACAGGAATGGAAAGCAATAGTGAAGAGGTGGAATTTTAGTCTGGACTTGAAAATGGCCAGGGTGGACGCCTGGCGCACAGGGATAGCAACACTATTCCAAGCAAAGGGTGCTGCCAGTTGGAAGGAGTGAAGTCTGGAATTGGCAGTACGAGTAAAGGGCACAGATAAACGAAGACTGTTAGAAGAGCGAAGCAACCGAGAGGGGGTGTAAGGAGAGATGAGAGATGAAAGGTACTGGGGGGCAGAAGCGTGAATACATTTATAGGTCAGGAGAAGTTTAAACTGGATACGGAGACGGATGGGAAGCCAATGAAGCGACATGAGGAGAGGAGTGATGTGGGAAAAACGAGACTGGCGGAAAATGAGTCGAGCAGTGGAGTGTTGAATTGACTGAAGAGGAAAGAGGTGGCTTGCAGGGAGGCTGACAAGGAGAACGTTACAATAATCAAGACAGGAGGTGATTAAGGAGTGGACAATCAATTTAGTGGTGTCAACAGAGAGGAAGGGGCGAATTTTGGAAATATTGTATAGAAAGAAACGACAAGTTTTAGCAATGAGCTAGATATGTGAAGAGAAAGAGAGAATCGAAGATAACACCAAGGTTACCTGCTGAAGAAACAGGGAGGATTACAGAGTTATCAACAGAGAGAGAGAAAGGGGAAAGAGGAGGGGAAGCATTCGGGGGAAAGATAAGAAGCTCAGTTTTGGCCATGTTTAGTTTTAAGGGGCGGTGGGACATCCAGGAAGCAATGTCAGAGAGGCAGAGAGATCTTAGAGAGATAACAGGTGCAGAAAGATAGATTTGAGAGTCGTCGGCATAGAGATGATAGTGAAAGCCATGGGAAGAGATAAGGGTGCCAAGGGATTGGGTATGGAGAGAGGAGTGGACCTAAGACGGAACCCTGAGGAACTCCTAAAGGTAGTGGGGTTGAAGAGGAGGAGGAGCTATCAAAGTACACACTGAAAGAGCAATGGGATAGATAGGAAGATAATCAAGATAGTACAGAGTCTTTGAATCCAAGTGAGGATAGGGTGATAAGGTGGTTATGGTCAACAGTGTCGAAGTCAGCAGAGAGATCAAGAAGAATGAAGACAGAGTAAAAGCCTTTGGACTTTGCCAAGAACAAATCATTCGAGACCTTAGTAAGAGCAGTTTCAGTGGAGTGTAGGGGACGGAAGCCGGATTGTAAAGGATCCAAGAGGGTATGAGAGGAGAAGAAATCAAGACAACGGTGATAGACTGCATGCTCAAGTAGTTTAGAGACGAAAGGAAGGAGAGAGATGGGACGATAGTTAGAAGGACAAGTGGGATCAAGTGAAGTTTTTTGGAGGAGGGGTGTAACCACAGCATGCTTGAAAACAGAAGGGATGGTTGCAGTGGAGAGAGAGAGGTTAAGAATATGAGAAATAGAAGGGATGAGAGATGAAAAGATGGAGCTAAGGAGTTGGGTGGGGAAGGGGTCAGAAGAGCAGGTAGTAGGTTTGGAGGAATCAACGTTTCCCCGTCAGAGACCATAGGGAAGGAAGAAAGGGTGACAGAAGTTTGGGGAAGGGAGAAATGGGAAATAGGGGGGGGGGGAAGAAGGGGAGGAGGGTGATTGTGTGGATTTCGTCATGGAAGTAGTTAGCCAAGGTTTGGGCAGAAAGGGAGGGAGGAATCGGGTGGAGGCACACTGAGGAGAGAATTGAGTGTGCTAAAGAGACAACAAGGATTAGAGGAAAGAGAGTTAGATTGAGGAAGTAAATTTGTTTGAAAAGCGCAATGACTGATTGGAAGGAGGAGAGCATGAATTTAAAGTGGAGAAAGTCAGGATAAGAGCGGGATTTGAGACAGGCACGCTAAGCAGAGCGAGCACAAGAGCGCAGAAAGCGGGCAATAGGGGAGAGCCAGGGCTGAGGAGAAGAACGCCTAACAGGACGGGGGATGAGGGGCGCAAAAGTATCAAGGGTGGAGGAGAGTGCAGTGTTATAAGAGGTCACAGCCTCATCAATAGAATTGGAAAGCAGAGTGGATGAAAGAGATAAGGAGAGAGAGGAGGAGAGAGCTAAAGGATCAATGGCAAGATGATTTCTAAATAGATTAGTGCAGAGGATGAGGCTGGGGTGGGGGATGATGAATAGTAAGGCTTAAAAGGTGGTGGTCAGATAAGGAAAGGACAGAGTTACAGAAATTGGAAGGTGAGCAGTAAGAGAAGAAAATTAAGTCAAGGGAGTGACCATGGTGAGTGGGGGCAGTGGAACAGAGTTGAAGGTTATGTGAGGAGGTAAGGGAGAGAAGCTCTAAAGCAGGGGGATCAGAAGGGCTGCAACATGAATGTTGAAGTCACCAAGAATAAGAGTGGCGAAGGAAGGGTGAAGAAAGGTAGAAAGCCAAGAATCAAAATCAGAAAGAAAAGTAGAGACGGAAATGTCAGGAGGACGATAGATAACAGCGACTCAGAGTGGAAGAGGAGAGAAGAGGCGGATGGAGTGGAATTCAAAGGAGAGAGGGGAATGAGAGTGAGGTGGCATGAGGGTCTGGAAGTGACAGGAGGGAGACAACAGAAAGCCACTACCCCCACCATGACCAGTAGGACGAGGAGTGTGGGAATACTTATAGTCGCCATGACATAGAGCGGCAATGGATGCGGTGTCATCAGAAAGAAGCCAGGTCTCAGGGCAAAGAGGTAAAATGAGCGGGAAATAAAAAGGTCATGAACAAAAGAAAGTTTATTAGAGACAGAATGAACGTTCCATAAGGCACAAGAGAAGGGGAGGGCAGACAGGGAGAGAAGAAGAATCAGAACAAGGTTAGATAAGTTGCGAGAAGGCCTAGACCTAACGTGAGAGAAATAATTAGGGAGCGCAGGAAGCCTAAGAGAGCGAGAAGTACGTCTAGGGAGACCAGAACTAGGGAAAACATAGATAAGGTTCGCTAGATTATGTAAAGGCCTCATTATAACAATATAAGACTTGGGAGTAATGTACCCGAAATGAGGAAGAAAGGAGGAGCAGAGTATAAAAGAGACAAGAAGGGCAAATCAAATGTAAATAAAGAATCAAATATAGGGATGGGAGCATATAGAATCAGCAGGTTAGGGAACACGAGAAAGTCACAAAGTAGAGAGAACATAGTTGAAGTTGCCCAGCATACCAGTGGAGTAGATGTTGCTGGAAGCGGCTAAGGTCCCACGCCTAAGGGCCATGCCAAAGGGCCCTTTGGCGTGGCCCTTAGGCACGGGTGCGCCCTCTGGCGCTGCAGTTCAAAAGATTCCGATCAGCTGGGCTGGGGGAGGGGACTCAGTTCCGGCTCCCGATCAGGCGATCAGCTGGTGTGCACTGAGTGGGACACAAATCGCCCTCTGGCGCTGCAGTTCAAAAGATTCCAATTAGCTGGGCTCGGGGAGGGGACTTAAAGAAACTCTGAGTGGATCCCAAACATGCAGCACTTGCAAGGAAACCTAAAAGTACTTCTGAGTGAAAAAGAGTTTTGCAAAAATGAAGAGGAAATCCCAAAAGCAAAGCTAAAGAGAAGATAAGAAATGCCATACTGGGTCAGACCAAGGTCCATTAAACCCATTATCCTGCTTCCAATATTGGCCAATCCAGGTCATAAGTACCTGGTAATTTCCCAGAAAGACATAAGGTTCCACAATGCTTGTATCCGGGCAAGCAGTGGATTACTTGCGTCCTTTTTAATAATGGTTTATGGACCTTTCCTCCAGAGTGGTAACTTGCTACAGAAAATCTTTGCAAGCAATTATTTCTGTCAAAAGAAGTGTAAGAAAGTACTAACTGAAAGGTTATCAACTTTCGCACCCTGGCATATTCACTTTTTTCAGTTCATAAAATTACTATAAATAATAGTAATTTTACATGAATAATTGTAGAAATACGTTAACTTTAAATTTTGGACCATGTGTTTCTGTTCAGTTAGAAATTCATTATGACCATTTGTAATGGGGGGCTTGTGGCCAGCTATTGGAAAACGCCGGATTTAGGCATTGCTAGGTGTCCGGCCGAGTGCAGCCCAATTCGGCGGCCTGCTTCCGAAGCTTCAGCAAGTTCCTTCTTCCTGGGGCTCGGCTGCAGCACAGCAGCTGTTTGTCTGGAATTTACATCTGGGTGTGGTAGACATAAACCGCAATACTTTGTGCCTTCCTAACAGGTTGGCCCAGCAATTCCCGTACGCCGGGAAACAACCGCACTCGCCCAAAGTTCCCTCGATGCCTTTCGTTCCACGTTGCCGAAAAGAGGTGAACCACGCGCAACGACACATTCCGGAGAAGGCTTCCTCCTCGGCGGCAGCGGCGTCTCTCTTTCGCTCGTCCCATCCTCGCTTCCTGAGCCGGCCGCCTACGACAGACCCGGGGGGGGGGAGAGAGAAACGACCGAGTGGCGCATGCGCGCGCCGCTTCCTCGCTCTCACTTGCGCTAGGGGCGGGGCTACAGGTAGCTGTCGGCGAGAGGCCGCCGCGGGTCGCGAGCGCGGAGGGGCTGCCGATGGTTGCTGCCGTTGCCTCGCGCCTCCTCTTTCCTCGCGCCGCTGTGAGGGGGGGAGACCGCGCGCACCAGCGGCAGGAGCCGAGCATTGAGAGGTAGAGAGGCGGGGGGGGGCGTAGAGCCGGGAATAGAGGTGGCACGGCACGGCGCGGGGCGGGGGAGGCAGAAAGCCACCAGTAGGAGAGGGCGAGGAGCCCTAGTAGGACCCCGTTCCTGACACCGATTGCTGCCTCTGGAAGGATGTCTGATCCCGCGCCAGCCAGGAGCCTGGATGATATCGACCTCTCGGCTCTGAGAGTAAGTAAGCAGTTGCTCCTTTCTTGAGGCCTCTGCTGTTTTCCTTTGTCCTGGGTTGGCATTTCTCTCTCGGCATGTGACAACTGGCAGGCTTACCCTGGCTCTGCTCTACCAAGCCTTTTCAACAGCCCTCTTTGCCCTAGCCATCTTCAGCAGATTCAGGTCCTGCTTGTAACCTCTTATGACCCACAGGAGTACTTATCCTAACTTTGTCCTCCCACACTCCTTAGCTATGGCTCTCCCTGTCTCAGCAGAGTGCTGTGATCTTTGCCACTCACCATGTAACCTGGTCACAGGCCAGGATCCTTGCATTAGCTCCGAGGTGCTCTTTGGTTTTCACTGCAGTGAGACTGATTCGCACCTTTCTCTCCCTCTCCAAGACTATTCTGTTTAAAATCTGTTTATGGCAGCTAGAAATGAGCCTCATTAATTGGTGGAAGTAAAGAAACCAAGTATCACTTGACACCTTGCAGTGTAGAAGATGATAATTTCTTAAATTTATGTGGCTGAATAGGCTAGGTCCTATTTCTTTCAAGTGAATAAGTACATTTTACATAATCTTTCCAAATAACAAATAATATCTGTTGTGAAGCATCTTCCAATGCCTGTCACCGTTGTGGTCTCCTCATCCCCCTTTTTTAGGCCAATAGTGTTTAATGTATGTGAATGATGCTTTTCTTTTCCTTAGTCAAATTTATGCTGCATATTTAAAACATGTTTGAGATTTTGTTTTATATTCAGTTTTGTGATTAGATCATGACAACTGTGACCGTGAATTGTGTCACTTATGTTTGTTTTCAGGCTCTGAAAAAGTTAACTACTTATGCTTAACCTATGTTGAATGATATGGAAACACTACTTGCGAGTTATGGGTAGAAATATATACCTTAGTTTTTTGTAGTCTTGTTGGTGATATCACTCTGAAGTTTTAGCTTTGGTGGTAAAAAAAAAAAAAAGTAAACAATATGATTCTGGTTACTTTGCCACTAAATTCACTTCAAAAGCAAAACTCAACAGTTTGCATGTTTCAAACAAGCATGCATCTGTACAGTTTGTTTATTTATTTATGTAGCTGAGTTTATATACCATTGTACCCACAAGTCAACACAGTTTACATAAAACAAACTAGTTGTGATGGAACTGGCGGCACCTATGGGAATTTAGTGGCCACAGCTAGTGGGAGTCATTCAGAATTGTAAAATTATTGATTGTTCATCTGTTCATGCTATAATTTGTCTTAAATTTAACAGGGCTAATGATAACTAATAAATTGTTAGCTTAGTTTTGATTTATAACACTGCTTTTTTTGTTTTGTTGTACTTTGCTCCTATGCTTGTCTAGAAATGGAATATCTAGTAAAATGAATCAAATAGATTGATCCAGTTATATTGTTGAAGAGCATGAGGGACAAATTAATCTTAAGGATATCTCTTTAGTTGCTGCTTTCTGTCATGGTGGCTACCTTTTTTTCCCATACATCTCACCCATGGCTTGCTACTCTCTCCTTCCTGCTGGTTTCAACACCTTCTTCCATTTCAGTCTCCTCGTTTTCTTCCTTTGAAGTTTACGCCATCAGCCTGTTTACTCCACTACCTCTCCAGGTTGCTGTCAGAAATCAACTCCCTGACAAGTTCACTTCGTCCTTTCTCACTGACTTAGACTCCTGGCTTTCCTTCTTTCTTGAGCCATCTTCCCCTTCCCTCATTCTTGGGGGATTTTAACATACATGTTGATGAACCATCTGACCTTTTTATGCTCCAAAGCCCTTTGTCTTAATCTCCTCATTCAACCTTCAGTTGTATTTTACCGCCCCTATTCGCCAGCATGGCCACTAACTCATCCTTGTCTTTCTCTCCAACTGCTTGTCTTCAAACTTCTCCATCTAAGTTCTTCACCTAAATGATCATCAATTCTTACATTTCACTCTTAACCACCCTTTGCCACAATCTCTATCAACATGTCTAGGAGTCTTCAGGCTATTGACTTTTCATTCTTTCCCTTGCTGTCTCATAGTCTCTCTCATCCACTATGTCACCTGAGTCTGACGACGAGGCAGTCTCTTCCTGTAACACTATACTCTCCTCTGCTTTGGATGCTCTTGCTCCTCCCATTCCATATTATATGCAGCGTACTGTACCTCATCCTTGGCTGACCTACAAAACCTGATATCTGTTCCTATGCCCACTCTGCTGAGTACTTCAGCTAAAATCCTGTGTGCACGCTGACTTTATATCTTTCAAATTCTTGCTAACCTCCCTAACAGTCTACTATAGAACTTGCCAAGCCAAGAGTACTATGTCATCAAAAAAGCATGGGACAAACACAGAGGATCTCTAAAGGAAAAAGGGGACTGTTGTAGTTGTTGATATGGAAGGACAGACTAGATAGGCCATGTGATCTTTTTCTATTGTCATATTTCTATGTTTCTATCTCAGATGTACTCTTGCCTCTGACTCTCCCTGACTCTTTGCAGCGCTCAACTCTTTCCTTATAGTGCCTCTGCTTCTGACCCCTTCTTCTCTTTCTGCCCTGATTTTGTCTGACTACTTTTGTGACGAGGTTCACAAGATTAGTATTGCGTTCTCTACTGAGTTTTGTACTGGCTCACTTTCATCTCATCTCCCCTTACCCTTCTTCATTTTCATATCCTCAATCCCTGCCACCCATTCTTCCTTTTCTAAAGTCACTGAGGGGGAAACAACACATCTTCTCTCCTCCTCCAAACTCGCTACCTATTTCTCTGATCCCATTCCTACCTATCTACAAAGCTCTGTCTCCCCCACTGTCATCTGTTCCATTCATCATATCCTCAACCTATTGCTTTCCACTGCAACTGTTCTTCTGCTTTCAAACATACTGTAGTTACACTGCTCCTCCAAATACCTTCACTGGACTCAATCTGTTCATCCAATTATTGTCCTATCCCCCTATTTCCTTTCACACCCTAAGCATGCAAACATAGTTCACCACCATTATCTTTCCTCTCTAGTCACTCTGGATCCACTGTACTCTAGCTTTCGTCTTCCTATATTCTTCTGAAACTGCCCTTGCCAAGTCTTCAGTGATCTCGTCCCGGCCAAATCCAAGAGCCTTTACTTTATTTATTTTTATTTGTGTGTTTTTCTATACTACCTTCACAATGAATCTAATCGGTTTGCATTGAAAAGGAATTATATATATATATGACGTGCAAGAATAACAACATTGTACATACAGTATAATATGCAGTTAACCAATGATCAGTTTTAACAGATTACATTCCTAATAAGGATAAACTTATAATTTACAATCCCAGAGCCTTTTTTGAAGGAGTTCTCTGTGATACTTAGTAGCAGTACCTTTTTTTATTTCTTGCTAAGACTAACCTGTGATCTTCAAGTATTAATAAAAAAGCCCTGCATATGAGCACTGGCACGTTTTTTTATTAGAAAAAATGCACTACGTGATCCTCATCCTCCTTGACCTAACTGCTACTTTTGACACCTTCTCGTCGATATCCAGTTCTCCTAGGACAAGCAGGATGTGTCAGCCACACCTGGTGATGTCATCCGACGGCGCCGTGACGGAAGTGCTCTCTAGCTCAGAAGCTTCTGAGCATGTGTGAGGAGACCCCTCCTCCCCGGTCCGCCCCCAGCCCAACCAGTTTTTCAATTCTTCCGCCTTGCCTCAAGACGGATCTCAGCTCTCTCTACCAAAAATTTTCTACTTCACCCCTTACAATGCCGAAACCCGGATTCAAACTATGCCCTAAATGCAAAAGGAAAATGAACTCCTCCGATGCTCACCTGAGCTGCCTCCGATGCCTCGCGGCCTCTCATATCGTGGAGGACTGTGCCGCTTGCGCCCAGATGTCCCCCAGGGCGAAGAAGATGAGGGATTACTCCCTGAAGGAATTCCTGGCTGCTCCGGTTCAAGCTGCGGCATCGGGTTCTGCTGACCGCGGTAAGTCCGCTAAAGGGAAGGCGCCCGCAAAGAAGAAACCCCGGGCGGGCCTGGCCCCTGTGCCTCCCCTCCCGCCGGATAGATCGGCCTCCCTGGCCTCCGCGGTGCCTGGCTCAAGCTCCCCCACCGCCGGATGCTCCTACTCCTATACTCCGGCTCAGGGCTCCAGCGCTACTGTCGTCTCTCTGCCCTCAGGAGGCCTCCCGGATGCCTGCCGCTCCTCCGGACTGTCTCCATCGCCATGCGGCTCTGGCGGGGAGATTCAAGATGGCGCCGCCCACGTGGCCGCGCCAGTCTCCGCCTCCAAAGACTCGCCCTCCAATCCGGTGGCTAAGGGTGGCTCCGCCCACCGCGATTACGTCAGGGCTTCCCCGCGGCATGGGCAATCCTCTCCCCGAACCTGCCTTCAGAGGATTCCCCTCCAGGAGCTCCCTCGCGCCGAAGACTTATCCCGCGCTGAAGACTCCCTCCGTGCAAGCCACTGCCACAGCAGCCGCAAACGCCGTGCTGACTCCCAGGAGTCCTCCCGTCGGCGCGGAGATAGCGCTGACAAGTGCAGAAGGCATAGGAGCAAGCGGCACCGGCGAGACCGCTCCCAGTCGCGCGGCGACAGTGGTGACAGCGAATCATCCCGCGCTCGTCGGAGAAGCAGGAAGTCTAAATCCCGTGGGCGCAGGAGCAACACGTCTTGTGGGTCCAGCACCTCTGAGGCCATACTGCAGCTTCTGCAACGACTGGTGCAACAAACCGCCCCTGCAGGCCGGGAGAACTCCGTGGCAGCCTCTCTGGAGGTACAGACCCCTGAGGGAAGGGAGGCATCACTAGAGCACACTCCTTCAAGGGATAGGAGCCCCTCCCCGGTCCTGGGACAGGACTCCGAAGGCAGCGCTCCAGAAGAAGAAGAGGGCCCGGAATCTCCTTCAACCAAGTCTACACCAGACGAGCAAGGGGAGACACAGGCACCGGTCCAGGAGGACCTCACCTACCCAAAATTTCTGAAAAAGGTGGTGGCCAGGCTAGGCCTTGCAAAGGAGGAGCCCTCTGACGAAAAGGATCCGGAGGTGATGAAGTACCTCGGCGGCCCCAAGCCGGCCTTGTCTCTTCCCCTGCATCGGAAACTTAAAGACAAACAATCCACCCTCTGGCAGTCCCCGGCCTCCGGTCATGCCTGCGCCAGACGCCTGGACAACAAGTACCTACTCCAAACCGCTCCTGGATTTGACAAAGCACAGCTTCCGCACCAATCTATTGTGGTAGCGTCAGCCCTCAAGAGGTCTAAGTCTTCGCGCACGCAAACGACCCATCCCCCCGGCCGGGACCCTAAGCTCCTCGATGACCTAGGACGGAAAGTCTTCCAGGGAGCGATGCTGAGTGCCAAGATATCAGCTCATCAATTTCAACACCTGCTGTTCCAAGATGCCCTTCTAGCGGAGCTTAAAGACCATCTTCCCAAGCAAAACCAGCATACAGCCACACTCCAAGAATTAGCGGAATGCTCCAAACATCTGATGAGCACCGCTTTCGACACAGCCATCCGGACGGCAGGCACGGCCATCGCAGCTCGCCGCTGGGCCTGGCTGCGAGCCTCTGGCCTGTCAGATAACACCCATGACAGGATCGCTGACGCTCCTTGCCTGGGTGACTCTCTATTTGGGGACAAAGTAGCAGATACCGTGAACGGCCTGAAAGAGGATTGCACCACTCTGAAAACATTAGCGGTGGACGGACTCGAACGCCCCTCCTGGTCACAGAAAGGGAGCTATTACCGCAAGCCCTTTGCCTCGTCAAAGAAGTATTACGGTTCCAACCGGCAGTGGCAACCACCGAAATACAAACAACACTACAGCAAATCGTCCTTTCAGAGACAAACACAAAGAGAAAGCAAACACAAACCAGCAAACGCCCAGCAGGCGGGTAAGAACTCTTCCTCCTTCTGACTATCCGCTCCTGCGGGCCATGACTGCCCCTGCTACCCCGGTGGGAGGCCGTCTCTCCAACTTCCTACCTGCTTGGCAGGAAATTACCACGGACCAGTGGGTCATCCGGATTATCCAAGTGGGCTACCGCTTATGGTTCTCCTCCCCTCCATGGCAGCGCACTCAACCCAACAGCAGACCTCCACCGCACCAGGAAGCTGCCCTTGCGGACCTCCTACAGCAACTCATCAAAACACGGACGATCGAACGGCTTCCCTCCGACGAAATCAACACTGGCTTCTACTCCCGGTACTTCCTCATCCTCAAGAAGTCCGGGGACCTTCGCCCAATCCTGGACCTCCGCAAGCTGAACAACACCCTCTTGAAAGAGAGGTTTCGGATGTACTCCCTGAACTCCATCCTTCCCCTCATCAGACCGGGGGACTGGATGGCCACATTGGATCTACAAGATGCCTACTCTCACATCCCTATCCACACCTCTCACAGGAAATTCTTGAGATTCGTAGCGATGGGGTGCCATTACCAGTACCGGGTACTGCCCTTCGGACTCTCTCCAGCACCCAGGGTCTTCACGAAGTGCGTAGCTGTGGCAGCAGCACATCTCCGCAAACAAGGGCTCGCCATCTTTCCCTACCTGGACGACTGGCTGATATCAGCACCTTCCGCAGAGGAACTCAAGGCGGCAGTGCGAAAGACTACCACTCTGCTGTCCAAACTGGGGTTCCTGCTCAACATGAAGAAGTCCCGGCTAGAACCGACCCAACGCACGGAGTTCATTGGGGCCATAATCGACACAACCTCAGCCAAAGCCTTCCTTCCCGAACATCGGCAGGAGAGTATCATCCGCCTTGCGAAGAAGGTATCGTCCGAGAAACGTACCAAGGCCCAGGACATCCTGCGCCTGCTAGGTCACATGGCAGCGACTACTTCTGTCCTAGCCCTGGCCAGGCTGCACATGCGCACTCTCCAGTGGCACCTGCGCTCATACTGGAAGCAACGGTCTCAACCTCTCAACACCCTCATCCCTATCAAACCGAGGGTAGCTATGAGTCTCCTGTGGTGGATGAACCCTGCCAATCTCAACGAAGGCAAGAGCCTACAACCCTGCGGCTACCAGGTCATCCTGACCACCGACGCCTCCCCCACAGGCTGGGGAGCCCATCTCTTGCATCTCAACACGCAAGGAGCGTGGAAGAAAACAGAGCGTTCCCTCCATATCAATGCCCTCGAACTCCGGGCCGTCAGGTATGCGCTCCAGACCTTCATGCCACACCTCGCGGGGAAGACAGTTCTGGTCCAGACCGACAACCAAGTGACGATGTTCTACCTCAACAAACAGGGGGGTACGGGCTCCCGCACTCTCTGCAGGGAGGCTATCCAGACGTGGTCTTTGGCCCTAGCACACGACTGCATTCTACAGGCGACCTACCTCCCGGGAGAACAGAACACCTTGGCGGACAGACTAAGCAGGCAGCTCCAGCCCCACGAGTGGACACTCCACGAGGAAGTAGCGGAGTCAATCTTCCGGCGCTGGGGGAAGCCGCAGATGGACCTCTTCGCCACCGGGGACAATTCCAGATGCCCCCTGTTCTGTTCAAAACGCCCCTCTCCTAGGAGAGTGGCCTCGGATGCATTCGTGGTACACTGGGGGCAGTGGGAACTGACCTATGCCTTCCCCCCTACCCCCCTCATGACAGCCACCGTACAGCGCATCATGAACGACAAGGCGCGCACCATCCTGATTGCGCCCCACTGGCCAAGACAGATGTGGTTCTCTCTGTTATGGCAGCTTTCGCAGGAGCCCCCCATCCGGCTCCCGATGAGACCAGACCTGCTCACGCAGAACGACGGCACGACCTGGCACCCCAATCTCCAGACCCTTGCCTTGACGGCCTGGAAACTGAAGGGGTGAACTTCCAAGATCAGCATCTAACGGCAGAGGTACAGCGCATCGTACTGGCTTCCAGGAGACCATCCACGAGAAAGTCATACAGTCTCAAGTGGAAACGTTTCAGTATCTGGTGCGCAGGCCAGGGGATCACGCCAGACTCTTGCCCTGTTCCAGCGGTGCTACAGTATCTCTCCTCGCTCTTCAGTCTGGGCCTGAAGCCACAGTCAATTAAGGTGCACCTCGCGGCCATCGCGTCCCTGCACCACCTGCGAAACAGCTCGCACAAGGGTTCCATAGCCACTCTTCCCATCGTGACCCGCTTCATGAGAGGTCTCAGGAACCTTCAGCCCCCGGTCCAGAGACCCGTTCCCGCGTGGGACCTCAACACCGTTCTCCAACAGTTAACTCGGGAGCCTTTCGAGCCTCTGTCCTCAGCGGAATCAAAATTTCTGACCTGGAAGACACTCTTCCTCATCGCCATCACTTCCGCAAGGAGGGTGAGTGAGCTACAGGCTCTAGTAGCACACCCCCCGTACACCAAGATCCACCACAACAGGGCTTCACTCAGGACTCACCCGAAGTTTATTCCGAAGGTCTCCTCCGTCTTCCACGTCAACCAATCAGTGGAACTACCATCTTTCTTCCCTGGCCCTCATGGGTCACCTGAAGAACAACGTCTACACTTACTGGACTGCGTCCGAGCACTGCGCATCTACATTGACAGGACGGCCTCAGTCCGGCAAGGGACCCAGCTCTTTGTGTTCTTCGATCCCAACAAACCGGGACGGCCGGTCACCAAGCGCACACTCTCCCACTGGATATCTGATTGCGTCTCATACTGCCTCCAGAGGGCGGGCGCTCTTCCAGCAAACAAGGCAAAAGCGCACCAACTCCGCGCATTGGCCACCTCTCTCGCAAGCGCACACGAGGTTCCAGTAAGCGAGATCTGCAAAGCCGCCACCTGGTCCTCGCACCTCACCTTCCAAAAACACTATTGCTTTGATCTCCAGGCAGAAGCCGACAGCTCCTTTGGCAGAGCGATCTTATCTACAGCGGCAGGTTCCCCCCCCCTGTCTCGACGCGACAGCAGCAACAACTGAGTCGCAGCCTGAGGGAGTGACTCCCGCACCTCCTGTACCCAAGGATGGATGTTGTTTGCGATATGTGGTTGTGATTGCACAATGCTTCCTCTTGCACCTTCTTATTGCACTGATTGTTCCTCGCACTGTTGATTGTTGCACCTTGCACATTGATTGCTCCTTGCTCTGTTGATTGCACCATTACACATTGCACAGACTGTTCCTCACTCTGTGACTGTTTGCACTATGTTCTACCTCATCGTTGCACTCACTGTTTGCACATTTACGTCTGTATGGCACAATAAACGTGGTTCTTATCACATGAGGCTTCATTGGTGTTCTCCATGTGTACTAGCCTGTCTCACCTATCTCAAGCCTCCCTCAGCCTCAGCGCGAAACAAGTAGCTGGGGAGACACCAGGTGTGGCTGACACATCCTGCTTGTCCTAGGAGAAAACAGAGTTACTTACCTGTAACGGGGTTCTCCGTGGACAGCAGGATAGGTCAGCCACACGATCCCACCCTCCTCCCCTCTGAGGGTGGCCTGCGGTCCGCGCCCCTGCCTCTGGCCGAAGCTAATGACTCACTGGTTGGGCTGGGGGCGGACCGGGGAGGAGGGGTCTCCTCACACATGCTCAGAAGCTTCTGAGCTAGAGAGCACTTCCGTCACGGCGCCGTCGGATGACGTCACCAGGTGTGGCTGACCTATCCTGCTGTCCACGGAGAACCCCGTTACAGGTAAGTAACTCTGTTTTCTTGCTTGGTTTTCTTCTTGATATGCAAGCTCATATACAAAAAGTTACCAAGGTTGCCTTCTAGGAACTTATTTTGATCCTCAGGCTTAAGTCTTCTTTGTCTTCTGTGAATCTTCACACTGTGGTTCAGGCTGTGGTCTTGGTACTGTTAGACAGTTGAAATAGTCTATTTTTTTGGGCTTCCTTCATATGTTGTTTATCCCTTGCAGTCGGTACAGAATGCGGCAGTATGTTAAATTACTAATAGTAGAAGATTTCGAGGATATTTCTGCTGATTTTTATAATCTACACTGGTTCCTGATTAAATTGTGAATCTTATATAAAACCATTGTTAGTATTCAAGTCTCTAAATCATAGGGCCCACTTAGTTTGTCTGTGGCTTTGTGAGTTTACTGTCCTCCTCATATCTTATATTCCTTATCGTCCCTCCAGTCCAGTCCCGCACCTCTGGGTAGTGTACCTCTTCCAGCAGCTTGGAGGCTGAGCCTGTCATCTTTTTGATGACACTAGTGTACATATGCAGCTGGCACCGCCCACCAGCCCCAGTATGTTCAGCCTCCAAGCAGCTGGAGGAGGTTGTGAGCCAGGGTGCTGGACTCACAGAAAGGACGACTAAGGAGATATGTTTAGTTAGAGTTTGCTTTTATTTCCCCTGTTAAGGTGCAGGTTTCTTTGTTTTTAGAGGCAGAAGTTAAAAAAAAAAACTCAGAAGGAACAGAGACAACAGGGCTGAGGGGAGAATATTTCTTCTTTCCCCTCTCTCCCCAGAATTTCGGGGGGAGGGTTCCATGGGGCCTTCCTCAGTCCGAGACTTCTGCCTCGGACTGAGGAAGGCCCCATGGAACCGTTATCGGGATCCGGATGCAATCCTTTGAATCCTACTGCAATAACAGGTAATAGCTGCCATCTGCATGCGTAATGAGCTGCGAGCCAAACACTTGCCCAAGCCTTCCTGCAAAAAGGCGAGAATCTCGGGTACTGAGGCCGAAAGGGGACGACAGCCATGCTCCATGCACCAGTCCTCAAGGATTCTCCACACCCTGACATAGGCCAGGGAAGTAAAACATTTGCGCGCCTTCAACAGGGCTGAAATTACTGTAGCTGTATAGCACCGCCTTTGCATCCTAGCTCTCTCTCTCTCAAGAGCCAGGCTATAAGCGAGAATCGAGCCACTTGAGGCATCAGGATGGGACCGTGTACCAGTAGGTTCTTCTGAACTGGTAAATGCCACGGAAAATCAACAGTTAACCTGACCAGATCGGCATACCACGATCTGCGAGGCCAGTTGGGAGCAATTAGAATTACTAGCCCACGATGCACCTCGATTCGCTGCACTACTCTCCCTATTAGGGCCCATAGGGGAAAGATGTAGAGGAGACCTTCCGCTGGCCATCTTTGCACCAGTGCATTGAGTCCCTCCGACACTCACTCCCTTCTGCTGTAAAACCGGTTTGCCTTGGCATTCTGGAAGGTCGCCATCAGGCCCATGATCTGCTGACCCCAGCGTTGCCCCAGGTTGCCCCAACTGTGCAAAAACTGCCTTGTTGAGAGTCCACTCCCCTAGATCCAGTTGAACCCTGCTGAAAAAGTCCACAATCACATTGTCCTTGCCAGACACATGGGTCACAGAGTACCTGCAAATTGTCCTCTGCCCATGCCAATGAGGGCTCAATCCCCTCTTCTAACTGCACACTACTTATGCCGCCTTGCCAACTGTTGTACGTTACTGTGGTGGCGTTGTCCAAGAGCACTCTCACCGCCTTGCCCCGAAGGAAAGGCTGGAAGATCTGCAATGCAAGGTACACTGCTCTCATCTCCAGCTGATTGATCAGCCATGCACTTTCTGACAAGATCCAGACCCCCTAATCTATGTGGGCCTAGCAATGCGCCCCCCCATCCCGACAAGCTGGCATCCATCGTTAATGGGATCCACTGCAAGATCTCTAGAGGCATCCCTGCCATCAGCTTTGACACAACCACCAATGGAGCAATGCCCAAACTGGCCATGGACAGGGTAACACCTTGCAACGGTTGCATTTGCGCATGTTCCCAAGTCACCAATTCGATCAATGCTGCCATTGAGCAAAGCACCAGCAGGTAATGCCATCAGTGCGGCCATGCAGAGAAATTGTCAGACCAGAGTCTACAGAGTGACCATCCTCTCCAATGGCAGAGACACTTTGCCTACGTCCATCTGAAACCTGGTGCCCAGATACACCAAATCTTGAGATGGTTGGAAATGGCTCTTCGCCACATTTAAGACCCAGCCTAGCCTCTGCAGATAAGAGATCACACATTCCGTGGCCCACAGGCTCTCTTCGTGGGACTTGGCCCAGATGATCCAATCGTCCAGGTAGGGATGTACCAGAACTCCTTCTTGCCTGAGTCCTGCTGTCACCACCACCCTTGGTGAACGTGCATGAGGCAGTCACCAGGATGAAGGGCAAGGCCTGACACTGGAAGCGACCCATTGGCACCACAAAGCGCAGGACTGGCTGATGTTTGGCAAAATGGGAATGTGCAATTAAGTCTCCGTGAGATCGAGGGAGGACAAGAATTCTCCTTCTGTTGACTGTCATGATGACTGAGTGAAGTGTCTATGTGGAAGCGGGGTACCCTTAAACACCAATTTACGTGCTTGAGAACCAATATAGCTAGAAAGAACCTTCTTTTTTGGGGACCACAAAGTAAATGGAGTATCAACCACAACTGTGTTGGTCTTCTGACACTTCCACTACTGCCTGCAACTCAATCAGATGCTGCAGCATGTCCCACAGAGCCCTGAGTTACCACAGCACCTTGCAAGGGGAACCAACAAAGGCACCCTGCAGAGACCGGGGAAATTCCAGCACATAGCCCTCTTGGATGATCTCGGGTACCCACTGGTCGGTAGTGATCTTGGTCCAGGCAGCATGAAAGTTCCGCAGCCAACCGTCCATGGGAACTAACACCCCCCAGACCACCTTGGCATCATTGTGTCTTTTTGGTAGTTGAGGCTACAAAGGAGAGAAAACCTCTGCCCGTTCCTCAAAAACCCTGAAAAGCTTTGTCTATGAGAAGGGAAACCATGCTCTTTGGTATGGCGCAAAACAAACTTCCCGGAAATGCTGGAAGTCTCTCAAATGACCCCTCACTGGGGCTGCGGAATGTACCAGCTTTTGCTTATCCTCAGGGAGCCTCCCACCTTTGGACTTCCCGGGATCCTTCACCAACATATCCAGATCTTACGGACCTGGACTCTGCCTTGGAACCATGACAGAAGCCTGCTGCAGAGACAGCACCCTTAGGGAAGCCACAAATTAAACAGATAGGCTTGGGGGCACAGTGTGCCGCAAATCAAGCTGCTGTGCTTCCCCCCTTAAACTAGTGCTATGGTTAAGCCTTTGGCCTCTGCCTAGCCTCCTCTTTTTCTCTTTTCTTGTCCTCTTGTTTTTTTGAACTGCTACTGAAACAAAGAAAGGAAAAAAACCCTAACAATCTCCTAAAAAGATACCCAAGAGCTCTGTAACCTGCCCACAGCTCCTACTTGGGCACGCAGAAAACAACAAAACGCAAGGGAAGGAACCGATCCCGGAGTCCTCCCTATATGTGGAAGAAGCTGCACCTAAAATGGTGGTGGTTCCCGCTCAAGATGGGAAAAAGCTGTCTTCAGCAACGGCCTCCAAACACAGCCACCCACCCACAGAAACAGACGGCTTATACCTCTTGCTGTGCAAGCAGGAAATCCCTCTGCTCGTGGCAGCAATCTGGTACTGAGAGCCTCCCGATTCGCCACTCAGCTGAGCAGAGGAGTGTCGACAGCATCAGGATGCAGATGTGCGCCAATTCCAGCCAGAAGAGGCCCTGCTTCAGTCAGCAGCACCTCACCCCCCTAAAGGGTCAGGAGTCGCTGAACCCGGAACACAGCTAAGTGCAGTAAATGTCTTTCCCCGCAAAGGGTTTTACTGCCTGCCCCAAAATTTTGCTTTACCTTTCTCTTTTTTTTCCTGTTAGAAACTTGACTGTGCTCACAAATCTCCTCTGTGCCAGCTCTCCACTACTCAATTCAAGCTTTCTGTTTGGTTTTAAATTTTTTTCTCCTCCCCACCCCCAATTCCAAAAACCTGTCAACTCCTTAGTTGTCCCTTCAGAAAGTTGTTGCCTTGGGATCACTTCTCACCAGCTGTTTGGAAACTGAGATACTAGAGGCTGGTGGGAGGTGCCAGCCATCTATCTATGGTGAGGTCTGAAAGTGTGACATGCTCAGTCTCCAAGCTGCTGGTGAGAGGTGACCACAGGTCAGGACTGTACTGGAGGAACGATAAGGAATAAAAATATTCAATGCAAAATAGTGTTTAAGGACTCAGAAAAATAAAAAAAAGTGCCTTCAACTTTTTATGAAAATGATATAAATCCAATTCAAGCCTTAAAATACTCGGGCAAGCCATTGCACAAAGAATATATGTGTCCATGTAGCCACTTGTAACAACTGAATATTAAACAGATGTCCATCCTGAAAAAATAACCCACGTCGTGATTAGTAAAAGAAGAACTATAGCTAAAGACTTTTGTAGCTTTGTAAAATTACTCTTGTGCCTTGTAGTGACCTTCCTCTACAGTTTCTTTAACCTATAGCTACTGATTTTGGAGGAAGAGCCTGATCATGGCAGTGTCTTGACGTGGATAAATTGATTCCACTTTGCAATGATTGGCTATCCCTTAGCATACTTATTCAGGTTCACCACACATTTTTGGCACAGGTAGCTCCCTTACATTTTCCTCAGTAAAGATAGAAGCAAAGAACTCATTTGGGGGCATGTTTACTAAAGCATGATACCGAGTAGCATGAGGTTCATGGGCATGCAGAAAATGCAGCCACACTAAAAATCCCATGCTACCCGAGAAGCATGGGTTGGGGAGGAGAATACGTGGTCCTTGGGCAGAACATCCACATCACAGGCAGTGCAGTTGTTATTGGCGCATGCTCCCTGTTGATGTGGCATCTCCATAGGTGGCAATAAGTGCACTCACGCTGATTGCACCAAAAGTGATGAGCATGGGGGCGGCACAATATCCATGCTGGTAACATGGGGACATGCCTGACTCACCTCCATTTACTAGTGCAGGTCGAGCACCACCCCCACACTTCTTTTCAGCATGTCCCTTACAAGCTCTGCCATGGCTCTGTCCTTCCTGAATGGCCCTTCTACTACTTAATTATCTAAATGTTCCAACTCACAGGCATCTTGTTTCAAATCTACCTGAAAATTTTCATTATGAATTTTTGTCTCCATGGTGAGTCTCTCTTCAAATTTGTGCTTATGCCGTTTCCTTCATTTAAATCCTTTTACCATTCTTTGGCAGGTGCTCTTTTGGCTCTAAAAAAAAAAAACACCTCACCTTTTAACCCATATCAGCTGTCATTTGGCCTTCCTACTGCCATTAATAAACGTACTCCTGGGGGAATTCTGCACAACTGTGTAGCGCAGACCCCTGGTCTTGCTATGCAGAATTCTGTGCAGGCACCAACATCTTAGGCAGGCTTAGATCGCATAAGCTTGAAAGGCACACGAGCCTGCCTCACTGTTGCAGCACAGCTACGGTAGCATTTCCCTTCGCTCCCATGACTGTGTTACACTTCTGATGCCAGCATCACTATGTTTTAACAAAGTCGACAGAAGCACTTCCTGTCCCTAGCAAGAAACAGGAAGCTCTTCGGTTTACCTTTTTAAAATGTGGTGATGCCGGCATTGGAAGTGTAGCACAGTTGTGGGAGGGAAGGGAAACGCTCTCGCAGCTGTATTTAAAATGCTGCCGCAATCGGGCAGAGGAGGCGAGTGGCTAAGAGCTGGAGATGGGTGTATGCCTGGGGTAGGGAGAAAGAAAGGTGGAGGTATGTCTTTTTGCAGATAACACGAAAATTTGCAACAGAGTAGACTCCCCTGAGGGAATGGATAACATGAGGAAAGATATACAAAAGTTGGAAGAATAAATCTTAACTGCCAAGCATTAGACCAATGTGAAGAAGTGCAATGTCATGCTCTTGGGAAGTAGAAATCCAAGGAAACTGTATGCGATAAGGGGGCGAAAGGTTGGTGTGCACGGACCAGGAGAAGGACCTCGGAGTGATTGATTCTGAGGATCTCAAGGTGACGAAACAGTGTGACAAGGCGGTGGCAAAAGCCAGAAGGATGCTGGGTTGCATACAAAGAGGAATTACCAGCTGAGAGGAAAATGTACTAATGCCACTGTACAAGTCGCTGGCGGGGCCTCACTTGGAATATTGTGTTCGATTTTGGAGACCATATCTCGCAAAGGATAAAAAAAGAAATGGTTCAGAGGAAGACAGACAAAATAATTTGGAGCCTGCATCAGAAGACTTATGAGAAGAGACTTAAAAACCTAAATATGTACATTCTGGAGGAGAGGAGGGATAGGGAAGATATGATTCAGATCTTTAAATACTTAAGAGGGTATTAATGAACAAACCAACCTCTTCTAAAGACGGGGAAGCTATAAAACTAGAGGGCATAACATGAAGCTGCAAGGGGATAAACTGAAAGGCAATGTCAGGAAATACTTTCACTGAAAGGGTGGTGGATGCTTGGAATGCCCTCCCGATAGAAGTGGTGGGGGCAAATACAATGGCAGAATTCAAAATGACATGGGACAGACACAGTGGATCCCTTTTTATAACAACAGGATAAAATAAAAACAAATATAACTATCTGTTATATCTCAACAAATAGGGGTGACCTACAGGGAGCGGTGGGTACTGTAATGGGGAAAAGATATCCTGTGATAGGAAAGCAGAGGAACCTATGAGTAATAGGGCTGTTTCTAGCAGGAAGGAAGATATCAGGACACCCAGTTGCCAAGAGCAACATAAACATTCCCAGCCACGAGGGAAGGAACCCTGCACAGCTGATAGGCATTCCCCAGCTCTTAGCTCTAATAGCTTTCACCTGGGAGGGGGAAGGGCTGGAGTAGAGCCTCAGAAAACGTATAAGGGACGTTCATTAGAGAATAGGGGCAGCAATAGTGGCGTAGTAGGAGCAGCAATAGCAGGAGCTGGAGAAGGAGTTCTGACTTTGGCTTTGGTAGCTCCGGTAACTCCAGAGAAAGCAGTTTGGAAGATTCAGTGAAACCAGTAACTGGAAGCAGGAGAGACGTGCTGAATGAGAACCAGCTGGATACTGAGTGCAAGCTGAGGTTTGAATCTGGGAAGCAACGTCTGCTTTGGGCTGGTAGGAAAACTGATGTGAGTGACTTTAATTCTGAATGTGAAAGAGAAAGGCAGATAACAGCTGATAGTCTTAATTGGAGGAGAAAGGCTCAAAAACCTTTTAACCAAGCCTCCCAACATATACCTTATGGTGAAGGCATTTATAAGGAGAAAGTACCAGTCAGAATAACTGGAAAGCAAGTACAAGCCTCAAGAAAGAAAGAATATACGGTGCCAGACATCTGTATGTTGGAAGAGGGTGACAAACAGCCTAAGCATAGAGAAAAGCCTCTGAGGTTTAAACCCCTACTGAATGAAGCTGTGCATAGCCTTTCTCCTGCCTCAAACCAAGAAGGTGGGCTAATTAACCAAGGTAAAGCTGCTTACAAGTCTTTTTCACCTAGAAGTTATAAAGGACATAAGTCTTATTGGAATTGCATGCCAAGATATGGTGACTCTGACCCTTACCTGTTGGAGCAAGTAGTAGGGAGGTCAAGGGAGCTGGCAGAGGAGAATAATCTGCCAACACACTATAGGCAACAATGTTATGCAGATGATAGTCAGATTGAATCAATGATAATTGATCCGCCAGAGCCTGAATTATCTGACTACCAGATGGACTGTACATTGGCTGTGATAAACGATAGGTTTTCATTGTGCTGAAGATATACGATGCTGGAAGTGATTTAATTGCCTGTTTAAAAGCACAAGACTTTACTTTATCCTTTTTGCCAGAGTGTATGGCTTTTGTTCTTTTGTTACCTGTGTTATAATCCAAACCCCGGGAGGGGAAATAAAATCTTGATTTGACCTTACCACTCGGGTCTCAACTATCTTATTGCAAAGGAACCCAACTACAATCCTTTCAATAAAAGGTCCCCCTGTAGCCCAACCAGTATACTACACTGCTGGCCGAGCAGGGTGTGACAGTACACCCCTAAACAAAGGCATGGGGAGGGGTGACCTGCACGGAGCGGTAGGCGTACCTACTCTTGCCACCTTGCTGAGCAGACTAGATGGACCATACTGGTCTTTACCTGCTGTTATATACTATGTTACTATGTATGTGCCTGGGAAGAAAGGAGAGATAAGGGTAAGTACATAGGGAGAGGATAAAGGAGGTAAGGTGGGGTATGTACATGAGAGGTAGACCTTTAGGGACAGACAGCAGTAGGAATCTTCCAAGACGTTAGAGAGAGAAAGGGGGACAGGGAAGGCTTGGGTGTTGGGGAGAGAGCTGTGATGGGAGCAAGAGAACTGAGAGAAAAGGCAAAGGCAGTGGGAATTTCAGGTATAGAGGAATTAGGCTTTATGATGAGGAAATTCTGCACAAAAATGTACTAACAAAACCTGCAGAATTTTGCAATACTGTGTGCAGAATTTTCTAAATTTGTGCACAGAATTCCCCTGGGTGTATACATAGAATGCATTTGGTTTGGGTATTTCCAAGCCTTAACCTTTACAGCTAATCCTTTTAGGCATTTTTTTATACCATGTTCCTCATTTTATCACCACCTCTCTTTTGAAAGTTAAGTGTTAGTGCAGAAAAGTCCCTTAGGGGCCACATTCTAGTTACATTAAATTTGCTCATGATAGAGCCATTTAGCAATAGTGATCATAATGTCTTCACCTCTCGCACCAAAGCCTGTATGGTACTAAGGACTAGGTCTAAAACCAATCCTCCTCTTGTCAGTTTCTGAATGAGCTGCTCCATGAAGCAGTCACTTATTTCATCTAGAAACTTTACCTCCTTAGCATGACATTTATCCAGTCAATATTGGGCTAATTGAAATCACCCATTATTATTTTGGTGCCAAAACGTGTTGACTTCCTTTATTTCTGATAACATTTCATTATCTGTCTGCTATTCTGGCCAGGCTAGTAATAGTATACTCCCACCACTATTATCTTTCCCTTCACACATGGGATTGCTATCTATAAAGATTCCACAGTGCATACCGTTTTCTGTAGAACTTTTATTCTGCTCGACTCAGTGTCCTGTTTAACATATAGCACCACCCCTCCACCAATTTTAACCATCCTATCTTTGCAATATAATTTGTATCCTGGTATATAAAGTCCCATCGGTTATCCTCTTTCCAACAAGTCTCAGAGGTGACCATTATATCTACCTCGTCATTCAGTGCTATATATTCTCATTCTCCCATCTTATTTTTTAGGCTTTTAACATTTGCATAAAGATATTTCAAAATATCTTTTTGTTTGTATTTACCACCTGCTTAGGAGTTGACAGGGATAACTTGCAATTTTTCAACTCTTTATGCTCTTTACTTGAAGGTTCCAGGGCTACTTTTGCCTTTATTGCAACCTCTCTTTTGGGATGCCTTAACTTCCCGTTTTGAAAGTAACCTTCAAAGATACCTTATCCCGAACCATGCACTCCCGAGGAACTGTCAGCTTACCTCCACCGCCCCCCCCCCCCAGCTCCATATTTGGCATGTTTAAATCCATCAATTTCACTTCAGCCAAACAGCAAATAGCTTGATTCTTCACTCAGGAGTATTTCGATCAGCTCAACCTCTCTAACTGGACACAGGTACACTCTAACCTCTGGACCTTAAGGCAGTTTGTGGAATCAGAGCTAAATTTGGGTTGCCTTGACAGGCTGTGCAAACGTATCAAGACTTTTTGGTTTCTTAGACGTTACTATTCTGAATGTTTCTATAATTGTTCTTTCATGTTGAAAGAATAGAATATGCTGTATACCTCAGTGAAACAAACTCCTACTTTAATGAATTTTGAATTGTATCTTTTAGAAACGGAATATGAAAAATATACAAGGATGTGAAGGCTTTTACATGGCACTGTAAACAGGATGTAACTCGGGTTTACAAACTCATTCATTAATGGTCTTATCACTGATGTAAAAGTTGTTCTTGTTTATTCTTTCCAACCCAAAAGATGCTGGAAAGAAATTATACTTAAGAAGTTAAGAATGTCTGTCTGCCTAGAAGCAAAATAATTCTCTGAAGGTTTAACAGAACAGGCCACATTAGCAGGTAATTTTATAAGGATCCGTATAAAGCTAAGCACTATTAACATGTGTAAATTACAGTATTTTAGTGATTTATGCATGTAAATAAGCCACAGTACATGCCCAAATGTCCAACATTGAACTCCCCCCCCCCCCCTCCCAGCTGTTCAGGCTAACATCCATGATGGCCATCACCCAATCCATCATTTCCAGCGGCTTCCCTTCAAAAAATGACAATAATGCAATCACTAATCCAACTGCTCCTTGGTCTCCTGGGCAGGAGAATGGTCTCCCAGCTCCCAGTTGTTAAATCAGAACCCGTGTGTCAACAGATGCTTCTGTAGAAGGTACACATCTGCTGTAGCCCAAGAGACCAGCTCCAAAGTCAATGCCATGGATCCTAGGATTTGCAGCTCCTCCAACCATGGAGAGCTGACTGAGCACAAAACTCCGAGTTGCTGCTGGGCTTGAGCAATCTCTCCTTCAAGAGGAACACTATTCAGAAGCAAATGTTGAACCAAGCACTCAGATATTCAAAGTTCTGGGAGGGAATCAGGCTGCTCTTGGGGTAAGTGATCACCAACTCCAGCCATTCCATCCAGTGAATCACCAAGGTTGTGTCCGCCCTGGATTGCTCTAAGAAGTCAGACCTAATCAACCCTTTGTCCAGGTACAGATGAACCTGGATGCCTTGCTTGTGCAGAAACACTGCTGCCACCACAATCATCTTTGAGAAGGTGTTAGGAACTGTGGCCAGGCCAAAGGGAACTGGAAATGGCAGCCCAGGATGGAGGGACCACTGATAGTGCTCCCAGATTAGAGAATGTGGAAGCACGTTTCAGCAAGGTCCAGGAAGGACAGAAGCGTCCCTTGCTGGATTTATTTATTTGACAACTATTTTTATACCACCGTTATCTACTAGTCAATGCAATGACTTATTATATGGTTTCCATGAGGAAGTGAGGCACCTGAAACCTAGCATTGACCACCTTCAGGCAAAGGATGAGACAGAAGGAGCCACTCTTCTTGGGTATCACAAAGTAGATGGAGTAATGGCCCTGTCCCTGATCTATGAAGGTCAAGGGTTCAGTAGCCTACAACTGCAAGAGGCGCTGAGCAGTTCCTCAACTGACAGCCACATGCGTGGGGAACCACAAGGAGACTCCAGAAAGGTGATGAAATGGTGTGGATGGCAAAAGAGGAAGGAATCCCAGCTCTGGCTTCAGCCACGGATCCAGAGAAAGCCTTTAGATTGGGTACATTGGACTTTTATGATAAAGGTGCTGGAGAAGTGGGCATAGGAGAAAAATGGATAAGAAAATTAATTATATTCAGAACATGGGCCTGCATGGAGGTAAATTAAAGATATTCAGAGGTTCCAGTTGAACAGGGGACCGAGGCAGGGGGTATCCACTGTTGCTCCTCTTGTTTGAGCTAGCACTGGAGCTGTCGGCAGAAAGGCTAAAAATACACCCTGGGGTAACTGGAATAAGCCAGGAGGTGAAAACTACAGAATCTCTCTCGTTCTCGATAAGCTGTTAATTATAATTAAGCTGCAGACAGCACTTCCAGCTCTGATGCCAAAGTTTGAAACCTGCTTCTTTGACATATTACCCTAAGGGAACATTGGGAAGATGGAGGCTTTGAATATGATACTCTCAAGGAAAAAAGTTTATATATTAGGGAGACAGTTTTCCTTTAAATGGGCCCCCGAATATATTAAGCATTTGGGGGTTGAAACAACAAGTCATATTTTATGAATTAAATTACCCACCAGTGATAAAACTGGGTCTTGGAAGATCTCAATGTATGGCAAGGTCAGCATCTTTCATGGACAGGCAGAATAGCTGACGCAAAAATGATGAGAATTCCACAGAGAGGGGCCAAGGTAGAAGAAGGCTGATTGCCGGGTAGATTGTAAATGTGCATGGATGGGGGAATGGGCTGCAGTATTTTGTATTAACTGTAACCTGTGTCGTTGGTATTGAAGGGACTCCAGCAAGGGCGAGATTGCAAAAGTCCAGCTTGGAAACGACTAATGAAAGAAGAAGGGTAGTTAAGGCCTGTGGGGAAAGAAATGGTCGGATGGCTCGAATACGGCGGAGGTAATAAAAGGAACTGGGATAACTGTGAGATGTGATCATGGAAGGAGAGATTTTTGTCTAGCAGTACACCAAGGTAGCGTAGCTTAGGGACCAACGTATAGATGTAGCTGAGAGAGAGGGAGCCAAGGATTGACAGCTGCCTCCATGCGAGAACCAAATGGCCGAAGTTTTGGTGATATTGAGGACAAGGCAGTTAGTAGACAGCCAGATAGAAATCAGTGGACTTATTGAGAGGGGAGATATCAGGTTGGGAAGATGAAGTGTGGTGCAGAATAAGAATATCGACAGCATAATACGCTGACAGTCCTGATTGTTGAATTAATAGAGCTAGAGGAGCAAGAAAGGCATTAAACAATAGTGGAGCCAGGACAGAGCCTTGGGGAATACAATAAAGGAGAGGGTTGGGGGCAAGGGATCAAGGGATGGGTTTTTCAGAAGAGGACGTACTAGAGCATGTTTCCAAGAAGAAGGGAAAGTCCCAGAGGTAAGGCTTGTATTGATCATGGTAAGCATTGGAGAAAGCAGACCAAGGGAGGGCTCTGATAGCCAGGAGGACGGCATGGGGTCCAACGGGCAAGTGATCTTGTGCATTGTAGAAATCAATTTGAGAAGTTCTGTGACTGTAAGAGGATGGAAGATGGACCAAGTGTGAGACAAGGGAGAAGTTGGGGGGGAGGGGGGAGGCAGGAGGAGTACCAAATCACTTGGCCCAGATGATATACATCCAAGGGTATTGAAAGAACTGAAATATGAGATTGCAGACCTACTATTAGTAATCTGTGAACTATCATTAAAATCAGCTGTAGTACCTGAAGAGTGGAGAATGGCCAATTTAGTCTCCAAGCTGCTGGAAGGGGAGCACAACCCAGAGGAAAGGGACTGGACTGGAGGGATGCTTAGGAATAGCCTATTTAACACCAATATTCAAAAAGGGTTCCAGAGGCGATCCAGGAAACTACAGACTCGTAAGTCTGACATCAGTTCTGGGCAAAATGATAGAAACCATTACAAAGAATAAAATTACTGATCATGTATTGTCACTCACCTACTTACCCCTGAGGCGGAAGGCCTGGGGCTTCAGTGAGGCTCCTCTTATATAGCAAGGACTTAGTAGTGCCCTCTGGGATTTGGAGTCTGTGATAAGGAAGCTTATCATAGCTCAGGAAGGAGCTATAGAAAAGGTGAAGTGACTCTGAACAAGCAACCTGTCAATTCTGGTAGAAATAAGAAAACAGAATTTTTCCATAAAAGGCTACCAGTCCCAGAATGCACCAGGTTTCCAACAGCCATTAGAGGAGCTGAAGTGGGGAAACGTGTGTTCAATCAGGAGGGCTATGAGGTAATCCCCAAGCACTCATCTCAAAGGGCAGGGCCTGATTCAGCACAGCTGCGCTGTGCTAGGGTGGAGCACTCATCAAGGCAGAATAAAGGTAGAGTTTATTCTACAGAGAATTATCCTCATCCTCAGTTTCATCTGGGAGATCCTCATCTTGGACATCTTCATCATCGGGAGGATCATCAGAAGCAGAAGCCAAACCGGACGGACAGAGAGGGCAAGAAACCCTTTGGAAGAAAGAAGAGAAAAGCCTTTGGGAGGTCTAAAGGAGTCCAGAGCAGTATGTATACTGGAAGGCATTCCAAGGACCAGCATACACCATTGGACTGGGGAAAGCCAGAGGAATGGTGCTGCAGGGCTAGGAATCTCCAGACGGTACCTGTGAGGGAGACGGCTGCACGGGGAAGGGACCCTAAGACCCGTGCCAGAAGGTATGTGAAGAGAGATCCAGTGTCCAGGGATCTGGATTGGAAGGCTGGACATAAGAACTGGACTACATACTGGCCAGGCTATTTAGAGAGGAACTCTAACAGCAGTGGAAGCTCAGGTATGAACACTGATCTATGCCCTAGCTATAACCTTGAAAGACAGCAGGGAAACAAGTATTCTCCTGAAAGTGCTCCATTGAGAAATTCCTCTGTGCCAATCCTTGATATTGAACCCATGATTGTTGAAGAAGGGGAAGGAGAAGTCTTAGATACAGGCTGTGAATATATGGATTGCTCTCTGTCTAAACTCCTTTGGTAATTTACTGTTACAAAGTACAGCAACCATCACAAAGAAATACAAACTTGTTCTTTAATCTACTCAGAAATGCTCCTGAGTAGGATTTTGGGCCACGCAGTAGAAAGCAAGCCAGCTAAGGGCTTTCAGCTGGATAACTGCTAGCAATTGAGCCTTACCTAATTGCTTGTGAGCTCTGAGGGAATCACTTCTGAGTCTACGTGTGAAGATATAAGAAGTTAACCTGAAAAGAACAGTTTTTGCCTTCTTTGTGGGTTTTGCTTGTTGTTTGAAAGACTGCTAAGAAAATATTAGCTAAAGCCTACAGAAAAGACCAGTTTATTACCAACCAGGTCTTTATTCTTTTGCTTTGATTACCTGACAAGTTCAACTGTTGTTTTCCTGATTTTGTTTTTCCAAGTTTAACACTGAAAGCAAGTATCCTGTTTTATGTGCTACCAAGCATATCTGTGTTGGGAGAAATAACCCCATAAATAAATATCTTATTGGCTTTACACTCAAGCACAACTAATTGTGAGCAGCTGTGACTGGTGTGAATGGACTGCATTTCCCACAATCCCTTGCAAATCATATTGATATATGCACTTGCCAAGACTGTGAACATTCTCACCCAGGCAGCCGTCTGACAAGTCCCAATAGCTAATCAAATAAGAAGGTAGTTGTGGTCGAGTAGCTATGCTTAAAGAGGTATTTATTTTCCCTTCCCGGGAGAATTCTTGCAACAAGGGTCAAAAGAAATTAAACCATAATACTGGCATAACACAAATGGGGACTACAAATTACAACAAAAATGCTTCTTGTCAGCGTTAACCAAACAAAAAGGGAAAAACAGGCTTTTTCAATCACAAAAGCTGAACAGTGAATTCTGTGTTCCTCCACAGATTTCTTAGGCAGGCTTTACTCAGGCTTTAACAAAAAGAGGTCACACTATCGGAAAACACCAATGTACAGTCCATTTTGGAAATATCTGAGCTCTCTTCACAGAAGTCACATTCCATGTCCTCGTGTACTTCTTGGCTATTATATTTTGCAGGGCTGTAATGTGTATCAGTGTTTAGTAGTTTCCTCTCTTCTTGGCCAGAGCTTCTCTCCCCTCTATCACTGCAGAAAGGCTGGTTACCGTGCACTATGGATTCTCCCCTTAGAGGGCCATACACCTCAGGACCATTGGGAGTAAAATTCAGTGCCCCTCTATTCCAGGTACTATGCCTTTCTTCAGGCTGAGCTCTGCCTGGCTGTTTTGCAACCGGGAAGTTGAAACTTTTCTCCCTTTCACTTCCCCTCACAGGACATCTTTCTCTTAGGTGGGAAATCTCTTTTGGATAAGAGCTTTTGCTCCCCAGGTACCTGCTCCCGTGGTTATTCCCTCTCCCAGCTCCTCGTGGTTTGTAGCTTGGAATCTCTCTCTGTCCCCAACCGGACTTTGGCTTAGTGCAGCCCAACTTTCCAGCACTAACCTCTGAGAATTCCTCCTGGGCAAACTCCTCTGAGGTGCAGATGGACTCCACGTCAGAAGCTTTCAGGTATGACTCCTGGCTCTCATGAGCTCTTCCCTTTCCTTTCCCGTGAGTCCTCTCAGTGTCTCTTTCTCTCTCTGTATCTGAGACTGAGTCTGACTCCCTGCTTGCGTCTCTGTCGGTATCTCTGCTCCTGTCTCTGCTCCTGTCTGCTTTGCTCAAGACTGACCTTTTTTTTAAGTGCGTCATTCTTTGAGACTCTTGTTAGCTCAAACCCCTGCAGCTGTTCCTGCTTCTCTGATGAGCTATGACGTAATGCTATTCCTGGGCGTTTACCTACAGCCGGTGCTCTTGTTTTGCTTGGTTGCTCATAGCAACCCCTAGCCATGTGCTTTGCATTGCCGGTTTTAAAACTGCCCTGCATATTTTCCTCTACTTCCATAGGCACTATCTGCCTTGCGCCATGACAGATCCCCCCCCTTAAACTATTACGGGCTGCAGATTTTTCCTGACAGCCCAGAATCCGTGACAGCGCATCCGCATTCCCATGCAGCCGCCCCGCCCTATGCTTCACTAAAAAGTTAAAAGGTTGGAGCGCTAGGTGCCACCGGGTCAGACGAGGATTACTATTTCTCATCTGATGCAACCATGTCAGAGGGGCGTGGTCTGTGACCAAAAGGAACTGCCTGCCGGTTAAATAGAAGCGCAATGCCTCCACTGCCCATTTAATCGCCAGGCACTCCTTTTCTATCGTAGAGTAATTTCTTTCTGCTTTAGTGAGCTTTCGGCTCAAATATGTTACAGGGTGCTCTACCCCCTCAAAGTTTTGAGCCATTACCGCCCCCAACCCTGTTTCGGACGCGTCCGTCTGGACTATACAGGGTAGGTTAAAATCTATCCCCTTTAACACGGGTGCCATACAGAGTTTCTCCTTCAGGGTAGTAAAGGCTTCTTCAGCCTCCGGGGACCACTTTATCGTATTAGGTGCGTTTTTCCGCAGCATTTCGGTAAATAGGATACTTTCCTCAGCAAAGCGAGGTATAAACCGGCGATAGTATCCTATCAATCCAAGAAAACTGCGCACCTGCTTTTTTGTGCCCGGACGTGGGAAGTTCCTGACGCTCTCCAGTTTACAGGCTAGGGGCCTTACTACCCCCCTCCCAACCATGTGGCCCAAGTACTTAGCTTCTTCTGTGGCGAATAAACATTTGGCCGGATTTAATGTTAAGCCAGCCTTGCGAAGTGCCCTAAGTACGGCCTCTATTCTCGCAAGGTGTTGGGTCCATGTCGTGCTGTAAATAATAACGTCGTCCATATAGGCCAGCGTGTAATCATGGTGGGGTCTCAGGACCTTGTCCACCAATCGCTGGCAGGTGGCCGCGGCGCCATGTAAGCCGAATGGCATGCGCCGTAATTGAAAGAGGCCTATAGGCGTACTAAACGCTGTTTTAGGCTTGGACTCTTTCGTTAGGGGTACTTGGCAATACCCTTTGGTGAGGTCAAGGGTGGTTAAGTATCTCGCCTGCCCCAAACGATCTAACAAATCGTCAATCCGGGGCATCGGGTAAGCGTCAAATTGTGAAATTTCATTCACCCGACGAAAGTCTATACAGAATCTGATAGATCCATCTGGTTTGGGCACCAGCACCACTGGACTAGACCAGGGGCAGCGTGACTCCTCTATGACACCTAGTTTAACCATCTCCCTTACCTGTTCAACTATTTCCCTCTTTTTAGCTTCGGGCATGCGGTAGGGGCGCTGCCGAATTATTCGCCCCGGTGCGGTAATAATTTCATGGGCTACTACGTGAGTTTCCCCAGGTGTCGTAGTTAAGACGTCCGAGAACCTGTCCAGGACTTGGGCCAATTCTTGCTGTTGTGGTATAGAAAGCCCTTCACCTACCCTAGGTTTGGACTTGTCCTTCAAATCTGTAATTTGAGGACCAAGGTCTTCTTCTTTAGGTTCTTCAGCTAGGGCCGTCATAATTTTTACTTCACTCTGGCCCGTGGACCCGAACCCCTCTTCTCCCCTAGTGGTTGATGGTAACAAGGACACCTCCTCTATTATGGGGAAACCCACTCGCTCGCATATTAGTTGCGCTATGTGATCGCCTACTTGAATTTTAAAGTCGGTCTTACTGAAGTTTAAGACCAAGACCTTGATGCATCCTCTATAATCGGGATCTATTACCCCAGCCCCTATATCTAAAAAGAACTTAACTGCAAGGCCTGACCTTGGAGCAATACGGCCATAGCAACCCTCTGGGATTCTCACTTGGATGCCTGTATCAATTAAGGCCTTCCCTCCTTTTTCAACTATGGCTTCTTCCGCACTGAATAAGTCATAGCCGGCCGCTCCTGGGGTGGCTCTCTGTGGGCTTTTGGCCAGGTTTGTCACCTTACAGAACTGTAGGACGAATTTTGCCTTCCCTAAGGGCGCCCCGTTCTTGGGAACCTGTGGCCGTGTCCTTTTCTTCTGTGACTTGCCAAACAGGGGACTCGGGAGTTTAGCGTCCAAAGCTTCTATTTCCCCTTCCTGTGTCCCTACCTGGTGTTGGTTGGACTTTAGGCCAGGTTTATTAAGCTTCCCGTCCATTTTCTAACAAAATGGTGGCCAGTCCCGCCCCAGGACAACCTCCCTTGGCAGCTTTGGAGCTATAGCTACTAATATGTTCTGCTGAGTTCCTAATGCATTTACCCTTACACTGTGTAGTGGATAGTGCGAGGCTGCGCCGTGCACGCACCTGACACAAACTTGTCCCTCTGCTTGACTCGGGGGCGACTGGCGGTGCCCCTCAATGGCTTCCCAGAGCCTCTTTGAAATCATGCTCTGGTCAGCCCCCGAGTCAAGTAGAGCCAGTGTGTGAATACCTTCCACTTGTGCTTGGATCAGGAATTCGTCCTGCTCTGTTTCCTCTGTCCCTGTCACCAGGACTGTTCGTTCTGTGCAGGATCTCTGATAATGTCCAGTTTTTCCACACCTAAAACATTTTCCTTTGGGTACAGAATAGACATTACCATCAGAGATATTGACATTCAACATTTCAGGTTTATACATCTTATCATGCACATATTTTTTCTTTTCTGCCACTTTTTCTCCTACCAGCTACCAACCAGATACCTTGCCCTGAGGTGTCAGTCCTCTCGGCAGCGAAATACCGCTCCGCAAGAGTGGCTGCATCCTCCGAGGTTTGGCAGTGCTGGAGCGTCAGAAAAGTTTTAAGACCTCTGGGAACAGCCTCCATAAATTGTTCTAGCACAATTTTGTCAATGACTGTTTCCAAGGTACCTCCCTCGGCTAGCAACCATTTTTTGGCTACACTTTTTAACCGCTGTGCTAGGGCCTTGGGGGTCTCTTGAGGCCTAATTACTGCCTCCCTAAACATTCTTTGATAGTGAAGTGGGGTGAGCCCCAATCTATCTTTTACCGCTTTCTTCACTTCAATATAATTGGAAGCTAATTCTGCTGGCATAGCCTTATACGCTGAAAGGGCCTCGCCTGTGAGCGATAGGGCAAACCGGGTGGCCCATTGCTCCTCTGGCCATTTCAGGGTGGTAGCTATCCGCTCAAAAGCGTCCAAGTAATCGTCCAAATTGTCCTGCGGTTGTAACTGTCCTAATGAAAAGGCATCATACGACCTCAGACCTGCGGCTTGGAGTGCCATGGGGACGTCCGCAGTAACGTCTAGCGGCTTCTTTAAAAGCACGTCCATGGTCTCTATCAAGGGCCGCTGCTGCTCCTGTATGGTCCTTGTAGTCTGCTGCTGAAGGTAATGGATAAGTTCCACTTGCTTATCCCACTGCGCCTTCATCCATTGGGCTACATCCTGTGGCTCCATCCTTAGCCTTGATGTACCTAGAGAGATAGAAACAAAACAAAAACCAAGTGCAATACTGCAACTTTTTATTTTTTTTTTCTTTCCCACCGCCCTTTCTCTGCCCACCAGCTCCCCCTTTCTCACTTTATCCTCCCCACATCTGACTAGGTACTTTTTACCTGAGCCTTCATGCAGGGGTCAGCATGTGAGAAAGTTTTCTCTGGGTCCAACACCTGGCAGCAGAAATCTTCCTGACGGTTCTCTCCTTCTGGATGACTGCTTTCCTTTTCCAGCAGACTGTAGTCCTTTGTGCTTGTCCTTTTGAATCTTGCGCAAAAATCCAACAACGTCGCCACTTGTCACTCACCTACTTACCCCTGAGGCAGAAGGCCTGGGGCTTCAGTGAGGCTCCTCTTATATAGCAAGGACTTAGTAGTGCCCTCTGGGATTTGGAGTCCCAATAGCTAATCAAATAAGAAGGTAGTTGTGGTCGAGTAGCTATGCTTAAAGAGGTATTTATTTTCCCTTCCCGGGAGAATTCTTGCAACAAGGGTCAAAAGAAATTAAACCATAATACTGGCATAACACAAATGGGGACTACAAATTACAACAAAAATGCTTCTTGTCAGCGTTAACCAAACAAAAAGGGAAAAACAGGCCTTTTCAATCACAAAAGCTGAACAGTGAAATCTGTGTTCCTCCACAGATTTCTTAGGCAGGCTTTACTCAGGCTTTAACAAAAAGAGGTCACACTATCGGAAAACACCAATGTACAGTCCATTTTGGAAATATCTGAGCTCTCTTCACAGAAGTCACATTCCATGTCCTCGTGTACTTCTTGGCTATTATATTTTGCAGGGCTGTAATGTGTATCAGTGTTTAGTAGTTTCCTCTCTTCTTGGCCAGAGCTTCTCTCCCCTCTATCACTGCAGAAAGGCTGGTTACCGTGCACTATGGATTCTCCCCTTAGAGGGCCATACACTTCAGGACCATTGGGAGTAAAATTCAGTGCCCCTCTATTCCAGGTACTATGCCTTTCTTCAGGCTGAGCTCTGCCTGGCTGTTTTGCAACCGGGAAGTTGAAACTTTTCTCCCTTTCACTTCCCCTCACAGGACGTCTTTCTCTTAGGTGGGAAATCTCTTTTGGATAAGAGCTTTTGCTCCCCAGGTACCTGCTCCCGTGGTTATTCCCTCTCCCAGCTCCTCGTGGTTTGCAGCTTGGAATCTCTCTCTGTCTCCAACCGGACTTTGGCTTAGTGCAGCCCAACTTTCCAGCACTAACCTCTGAGAATTCCTCCTGGGCAAACTTCTCTGGCTCTCATGAGCTCTGCTCTTTCCTTTCCCGTGAGTCCTCTGTGTCTCTTTCTCTCTCTGTATCTGAGACTGAGTCTGACTCCCTGCTTGCGTCTCTGTCGGTATCTCTGCTCCTGTCTCTGCTCCTGTCTGCTTTGCTCAAGACTGACCTTTTTATAAGTGCATCATTCTTTGAGACTCTTGTTAACTCAGACCGCTGCAGCTGTTCCTGCTTCTCTGATGAGCTATGACGTAATGCTATTCCTGGGCGTTTACCTACAGCCGGTGCTCTTGTTTTGCTTGGTTGCTCATAGCAACCTCTAGCCATGTGCTTTGCACTGCCGGTTTTAAAACTGCCCTGCATATTTTCCTCTACTTCCATAGGCACTATCTGCCTTGCGCCATGACAGTATATAGCCAAGGAAAGTCTTGTCTTACTAAGTTATATTTTTTGAAGGTGTGAATAAACAGGTAGACAAAGGTGAGCCGGTTGGTATAGTGTATTGGATTTTCAGGAAGCCTTTTGACAAGGTCCCTCAAGAGAGCTTTTGGGCAAAATTAAAAAATCATGGGATTGGAGGCAGTAAAATTGTGGATCAGAAATTGGTTAAAAGATAGAAGGCAGAGAGTAGGCGTAAATGGCCAATTTTCTCAATAGAGAAAGGTAAATAGCGGAGTACCCCTGGGATCTGTGCTGGGCCTGCTGCTTTTTAACATGACCTGGAAAAGAGAATAACAAGTGAGGTTATCAAATTTGCAGATGACACAAAACTATTTAAAGTTGTTAAAACCCAAGATGATTGTGGAAAATTGCAAGAGGATCTTGATAAATTGGAAGACTGGGCATCCAAATGGCAGATGAAATTTAATGTAGACAAGTGCAAAGTTATGCACCTAGGAAAGAACAACCCAAACTATGGTTACACGATGCAAGGTTCCACACTGGGAACCACCATCCAGGAAAAAGATTTAGGCGTCATTGTGGATAACATGTTAAAACCCTCCACCCAGAGTGCAGCGGCGGCCAAGAGAGCAAATAGAATGCTAGGTATCATAAGGAAAGGAATGGAAAATAAAACAAAGGATATCATAATGCCTCTCTATCGTTCCATGGTGCGACTGCACCTTGAATATTGTGTGCAATTCTGGTCGCCGTATCTTAAAAAGGATATAGCAGAATTAGAAAAAGGTACAGAGAAGAGCCACCAAAATGATAAAGGGGATGGAAGGATACCCCTATGAGGAGAGGCTTAAATGGTTAGAGTTCTTCAACTTGGAAAAGAGAAGGCTGAGAGGAGATATGATAGAAGTCTATAAATTAATGAATGGAGTTGAATGGATTAACGTAGATCAGTTGTTTACGCCATTAAAAAGTAGAAAGACTAGAGGATACGCAATGAAGCTACAATGTGGAACCTTGCATCATGTAACCATAGTTGAGTTGTTCTTCCCTAAGTGCTTAACTTTGCACATGTCCACATTAAATTTCATCTGTCATTTGGATGTCTAGTATTCCAATTTATCAAAGTCCTCTTGCAATTTTTCACAATCCTCCTGTGTTTTAATAACTTTGAATAAGGCCTTAAGGAATTAAAAAAGAAAAAACATGTCTGCTTCAGGATCTGGGAAAGCGATTGATTTTCAAAAATGTATACAATGTTAGGAGAGCAAAGGGAAGGGAAGGCCAAAAAGTGATGTGGAAACAAGACATGCGAGAAGTTTTGGAAGTTAGTCAATGGGAGGAGATATGTATAAGGGTGTCAGAGCATTCATCACTAGCATAATTTATTTATTTATTTATTTACATTCTCTTATATACTGCGCTATTCTGCGCTATTCTGCATCAGTGCGGTTTACATTGAACAAACTGAAATTACATTGAACAGGGCATTATAACTTGGAGATAACTATTTTACAGGGAACATGGGCTATGGAGGGTTAAGTGGCTTGCCCAAGACCACAAGGAGCACCTGTGGGACTAGAAACCCCAGTCCTTCCGGCCCAAGGAAGTTTTACAAAGTTTTATAAGTTTTACAAAGTTTTTACAAATATGTACAAAGTTTCCCATGGTTAAATTCCTAGTTGTATTTGCCTGTTATATGTAAACTCATTACAGTCTGTTGCGTGCAATGAGTATTCTGTTTAATGTAAACCGCGCTGACGAAAAAGAGTGCGGTATAAAAGAACTATAAATAAATAAATAAATAAAAATAAAATAAGGTTGCTGTCCTCTAGTGGGATTTGAACCACCGACCTTCCGGCCTGAAGTACCTTGCCCCAACCACTAGGCTACTTTGAATAACATGGAACCTAGTTGCAGATAGCCTGGGTTAACCATTAGCCCAGCTTAGTAAACACACCCCTTGGTGTATTTCAGGTACTTGTGATCTGGATTGGCCACTGTTGGGGAAAAAAAGGACACTGGGTTTGATGGACCTTTTGGTTTTACCCAATGTGGTATTTTTTTATATTCTAAGCAGACTTCTATCATATATGGTGATGATGTCTGGCAATAGAGTAATGTTGTCAAGCAAAGAGGGAGAGACTACAAGAATTAGCGAATAGGAAAATATGGTCTTTCCTACAAATTTTCTTTCCTGGAGTCCTACCAGACTAGTCTGGAAGCAATGGAATATACCTGCCAACCAGCGAATAGAGTCAAAGACCAGTCAGTTGTGAGCTGTTATTCCACAGGAGCACTGTGCAGACTTCACTCAGGAGTATTTCTTTAACAAAGCAATAGTAACCAGTGCCCAAATGTATCCCCTCAAGGGGGGAATCCAGGTTTCCAAATGAAACAAACATTCACATCACTGAAAACCAGAGTAAACTCTTAGACGTCTCACCCTTCTAGCAGCAAATAAAGACAAGAGAAGAATATTTCAGATTGTGAATCTGGTCTGGTCAGATTCAAGGGAACAGAATTAGCAGGTAGAACCAAAATTTCCCCTTCCTTATTCTGACTACACCAGTTCAGAACCAAAAGTGGAGGAGTGGCCTAGTGGTTGGGGCAAGGTACTTCAGGCTGGAAGGTCGGGGGTTCAGATCCCACTAGAGGACAGCAACCTTGGGCCGGAAGGACTGGGGTTTCTAGTCCCACAGGTGCTCCTTGTGGTCTTGGGCAAGCCACTTAACCCTCCATAGCCCATGTTCCCTGTAAAATAGTTATCTCCACGTTATAATGCCCTGTTCAATGTAATTTCATTTTGTTCAATGTAAACCGCACTGATGCAGAATAGCGCGGTATATAAGAGAATGTAAATAAATAAAAATAAAATAAAAGGGATATAAAAAAAACACCCCTTAAATTGTGTGTGATCTAAAATCCCCTGCTCTAAGTAGTATGGCACCAAAACCTGCCTCTGTGTTGGTGAAAACATCCAGCCTATAATGTTTAGCAAAAATATGCAGAGAAGACCATGTCATGGCCTTAGAAATACCAACTGGGTTGACTGCTTGCAATTCTGCCAATGTCATCATCATAGCCCCGGTCAAATAGGCCTTCAGTACTCTAAGAGGTGGACAGCCCTTATTTATATGCCACATTTCCTATGGTCAATGCGGTTTACATGAAACCATTTTTAAGGTTTAAAGCCCTTAAGATAATAGGCAAGCACTATTGTCTGCTTTAACCAACATGCAATAGTGGCCTTCAAAACCACCTCACTTGTTTTGACTCTTCAAATAGGACTTGTTGTTTGTAAACAACCCCTCAGATCTACAGAATCCCTTAGTACGCTCTAAGTAACACATAAGAGCTCTTCAGGCATCCAAAGGACGAAAGTGATGAAGGTTTTACCCATAATTCTCACTGAAAAGGCAGCGATTTCAGATAGCGATTTATATGGAATGGAAGAAAAAATGAAAATACTGTTCAAGCTGACACCCCTGCCTCCGAAAAACTTAAAGATGTAAGAACGGCTCAAGGACAAAAACATACCTGTAATTCTGAAATATGGCGTGCTTAACAAATTGCAGTGGGAAAAGTGTCTTCAGAACTAAGGTCTTTGAGAACTGCCTTTAACAACTCAAAAGAAACGCTCGTCAAGGCATGTGGAATTCAATTAATGTTCCATGATTTTATTTATTAATTTTAAACACACTTATATGCCACCATTTTGCCAAAGCATTCACAGCAGTGTACAACAAGCATAAAAACATAAAAAGTCCCACCCAACAGGACACCCAAACCCACCCCCCAAAGGCTGCAACACCTCAGTTCCACCGCCTCTTATCCAACCTCACAAACCACTACAAATGCTGAATGATGGGAAGCCTAGTCAAACTAAAGGTTTGAGATGAAACACTCCTTTCCAAAAACACACAATCTATGGAGAAGATGATAAAGGTACCACTTCTAGACATTCCTTAAAAAAGGCTAGTACCTCAACTTGAACTTTCGGAGAACTGACCAATAATCCTTTATTATGAACTTCTTGAAGAAAAGACAGAATAAGTGCCACTGAAGCCTTAAATGGAGAAAATGTCCTTTCTGCGTACCAGGCTTCCAAGGACTTCCAGACCCTACCATAAGCCAGGAAAGTGGACCTCAATTACCTGTAGCAAGGTAGCGATCACTTCCTCTGTATAACCACTCTTTCTTTTCTCAAATATGACCTCTCAAGGCCCAAGCTGTATGATAAAAGGGGACAGATCCTCCACAAGGATTCAGCCTTGAACTAGAAGGCCTTTGTGTTCCAGAAGCCTGAGGCTCTCTCTTGCCTTGAGATAAACCTGATGCACATACCATGGTTGCCTTGGCCAACTGGATGTCACCAGAACCACTAATGCAGGATTATTCTTTATTTTTTGCAGCCTTCAAGCCAGGAGTGGCCAAACAAAGAAGATGTAAAGAACTCCTGATCGAACCAAGTTTGACGTAGGGCACTGACAATTCCTGCTCCTTCTGATGACTGAAGAAGCAAGGTACTTTTGCACTGTGACGTATTGCCATGAAGTCCATGACCAGCAGCCCCACTACTTCTTGATCAGGGCTGTGAAAGCCAACCTTATCAACAATCTGCTCACCCACTATATGAGCCAGATAATGACTAAAGATACAACTGTGCCCACCATGCTCCTCATCCCATCTTACTTGACAACATACGCTACTGTTGTAGCATGGTCCAAAAAGATTCTGGCAGGTGTGCTCCAAACCTGGAGGTAGAATAGACCCAAGAGCCTTGCCAATGACCCTCACTGTCACTTGATTTAAGGATTAAGAGGCCTCAATCTTTGTTTGCGTTCCTTGTGGTAATTGACCTTTGCAATTCTCACCTCAGCCCGCCATCTGTCGTCCCTTTTATTCACCTGGGTTATGTCCAACATGAAACCTCTGGACAAGTCTCAAGTATCCAGCCACCAACTTAAGACTGCATCAAGCTTCCAATGTCCAAGGAAGTCTGTACTTTAAACTCTGCTTCAGGGAAGACCACTGAACCATAAAAGGAGCACTGGAGTGGATGTCTGTGAGCTTGAGTGCACAGCTCTAATTCTATGGTCGTTGCCACAGACCAGAGTGCAATTCAAAATGCAATGTGTGCCTTCGAGTCGATGCGTACTCCTGGCAACCCAGCAGCTCCTGGGTTTTCTTAGCAGTATGTCCTGAAGTAGATTACCAGGCTTTTCTTCCATGGTAATGGGGGTTAAGCCACTTGCCCAAAGTCACAAGGAGTGCCAGTGGGAATCAAACATTGGTCTCTTGGTTTTACATACCTTAAATCTTTATTTCTCCAGATCTTCACTGAATAAACAAACAATGTCCCATGAAAGGACAGCCTGCTCAAGCGAGATTTTTAGAAGTGAAACACACCAAAAAAAATTCAGCTTTTACCTTGAGGGGAGACTAGAAAGTTAGTGGTAGGACTACTACTTCTCAACAGATTATCAGCAATATATTTACAAAAATAAAATTTCTTAACGGACACCAACAAAGCTATTGCAGCAGAGATAATATGTAGGCTGACGTTCTAAAGAAGTCTAATACTATGGTTCAAATGATAGAGAGGAGTGGCCTAGTGGCTGGGGCAAGTTACCTCAGGCCAGAGGGCCAAGGGTTTGAATCCTGCTGGAGTACAGAAACCCTGAGCTGGAAGGACTGGGGTTTCTAGTCCCATAGGTTCTCCTTGGGCAAGCCATTTAACCCTCCGTTGCCTCAGATACAAAAACAGATTGCAAGCCCTTCGGGGATATAAGCCTAATTTAAAAAATAAACTGTAGCAAAGTGGTTTTCAGCCCAGTCCACAGGACACGCCCATCTGAGCAGGTTCTCAGGATATCCACAGTGAATATGCATGAGACGGCAGATCTGCTTACCAAGGAGGCAGTCCAAGCAAATCTGTCTCGTGCATAGTCACTGCAGATATTCTGAAAACCTAACTGGATGGTTGTGCCTCAAGGACATGGTTGATTATCACTGTTCTATAGCTGTGTGTCACAGAGGGATCTGTATTTTGAAGGCCCATCCCCCTAGAAGGAAATCCACAAGGCATATAATCCCTTTTTTATAAAAAAAACATTCCTAGCTTTCTTTCCTGTCTATGCCCAGATCCTAACAAGCTTAAGAACCCCTCTTCTCCCTCTCCTTCAAGGATATCCTTTAAGTTTGCAGTAGCCAGAAAAAAAGCACATCCTTCTCACACACAATCCAGACAGTACAAAAGACACACACACACATATGCTCACACGGACACAGTCTATTTTAATTATGTATTTAAAAAATGTATATGCCACACTAACTCCTAGGCAGATTAAAAACCAATAACACATGATTTTGAGTTTTGTTATGTAATGTATGTGTTATGTAATGCCATAAGCATGCACTGAAAAACCTGACATCACATACGCAAAGCTTAACTCACACAGAAGGCTGGAAAGGTTTGCCAAAACAAAAATGCGCCTTCAATTTTTTCCAGAATGCCAAAATATCAGATATGCTTCATAGTTCTTCTGGCACAGCATTCCAAATTTGCATGATAGCCATAGAAAACAAATTCCGCCGAAATAGCAGAACATCTAACAGTAAAGTGTCTTGAGAAAGAGAAATTAGACTTACCTGCTAATTGTTCCTTGAGGAACTCCAGTCCAGTCCCGCACCTCTGGGTAGTGTACCTCTTCCATCTGAGCCTGTCATCTTTTTGATGACACTAGTGTACATATGTTTATCTTTGGAGGGGGAGTGTTTGCTGGATGGGAGACACCCGGACCACACTTTTTTCTAGTGCTCTGACCCTTTTAGTAAAGGCTCCTTGGGAGCATCAGGCAGCGTGTTTGTGGCCCGCTCTTGGGGAGTAGAATAAGTCAGCTTGTGACGTTGACATTAAGTTGTATTCATTTATTGCAAGTGTTACTAACCTGCGGTAGAGAACCACAAGTTAGTGACTCTTGCAGTAAATTAAGCTGCAGTAAAATGCAAAATTGTACCTCTGCTTAGTAACTAGCCCCCTAAGTTAATCAAGTTAACTTTATTTTTGTTTTGCTACAGCTTCTTTTCTTTTCAGTTATCAACTTTTGAATTGTTTTATAGTTGTTCATTCATGTGAATTTGTACTAACTTCTGTTGCTATACTTTTCTTAGGATTAAGATGGCGATTTAATAAACTTCATCTCTGGTTTACCTCATAAAAGCTTCCTGCTTCTAAAGTTAAATTGTGGTTATCAATCATACCAAAAGTTAATTGACTAAATCTAAGTTGTGCTTATTTATTGTAAATTGCTTCTGGAAGTGGATTTATAAAATGAGTGTCAGACCACCAAGAAGAACTGATAAATAGTTCTTTATTTCTATTCTTTGGAAGTTGCTAGTAAGGGTATCTGATTGGTGGTTTTATTTGTTTGTGTAGCTTGGAGAGAGAAGAAAGGTAAAACCCTACTGATTTGGTCTTGAGCTAGAAATTGGTAGGTTTTTATTTAGAGAATATTGTTTTCCCTACCAGTGTGGGCTGCCCAGCAGATTCAGTATCTCCCACAAATTTAGTGCCTGTCGGATTTGAGTCGCCCAATTTAGTGAGAACATGCACACAAGATTGGACTTAAAGATAGCAGTCATGTCTAAGTGATAGTGCAAATTACTGGAGAGACTCTGCTTCCAAGTAAGGATCTGGATTCTTGTTGAGAGGACTGAATCCTTGAAAATCTTTAAATCAGGTGGTGTGATTTTCACTGTTTTTAAATTTATATTAATTGATACTTTTTTAATGAACTGGCTTATATGGCTTTTGTGAGTTTACATGTCTTTCATTAGATCAATGGAAGCAATGGTTGCTTGAACATACAAGTGAATTACAGTTTGTAATACCATGGTAGTGTAAATGGGAAGCAGGGGAAGTTAGTTTGTCTCTCTCTTACCTTATCATGTTAGCACTGAAGAGTGTGATTATTTCACCCTTCTAGTGTTTTATGCTTCTGAATTGTTTTGATTTGACCTTTTTATAACCCATATTATACCACTGGGTCATTTGATTGGATATGGTCCCTAACATTGTTGTCCCACAGATGTATTGCCTTGATTTCTATGTTAGAAACCTCTATGGGCCTATGCCATTCCACTAATATCCTAATGATTAGGGTTCTAAAAGGTAACTTTACAATAATCCAGGAGGAATTAAAATGATCAAATGTTATGTGCTCATCATGTGGTATGAAAATTAGAGCTCTCTCTCATCAGTTATACAATTGTGGTCAACATTATTGGCATCCTTGCAGTTCAACCCCTTAATGTCCAATATCTCCTAAATAAAAAAAAAATAAAAAAAAGTAGCCAGTGAAAGTACTTTGGACTATGTACACATATTTGACACACAAAAGAATCAAGACAAAACCAATTAAAAAAAAAAGGATATAATATAAAAATTGGGACATTGCCAAGATATGATTATTATAACCACTAATAAGAGACACCCCAATCTAATGTATTTTTGTTGGAACTTACACCATGAACATAAATTTATTTCTTCTCGTAGTGTGATGTTCCTTTTTTTCTTTAATGGGGACGCAACCCCAACAAGTGCTAAGGAGATGGTAACTGCTTAGTACACACCGGTAAAATTCTCCTTCAGGCTTTAAATATTTCTATGAATCAAAGAAAAGTTACTTAGCTGATCAGGAAGATTTCTTCTATGGAGAAACAAATCACTGAAGAGGTTGCCAATCATAGGGAAGGAATCAAAAACTATCCCCCATTACTCAATAGCTGATCCAATGAGAACGCCACCTCTCGAGCTTCAGTTGCTCAACTCACGATTATTTCTCTCCTTCAGACTTCCCAAGCTTGCAAAAGACATCCATGAAAGCAACTGTGCCGTGGTGATACCACGAACTAGTAACCCAAAGTTGCATTTCCAGCCATAGATCCTCTTGGCTCTTCTTCAAACTTCGTTGCTTTGAATCAAACCCGGAAACCAGTGTTCTTTAAATTCCACACCTTGATCACATGACCGGTCCAGAACCAATGGAAACCATTACAACTAGCCACTCCCCAAAAACTGGGAATTACAAAATACTCCACCAGTCCAAAGAAGAATTTAAACCCATAGCTGACAGAGAGTCCAAAGTATAAATCCAAAACTGTTCACGATAACGCAAACTGAAATCATGATCTCCCCCTCTTTCTTTTGTTGGTATATGGTCCAAAACACTCCAGCGCAAATCAGCAATGGGTGACCATCGGGGCTGCTGATACCCCTATATTTATACGAGAATGATGTTCCAGTAGCCGCCTCTTCATCGTTCTGGAGGTTTTGCCAAATATATAATTTCATACACTGACAAATTATCACATATACAATGAATGATGATTGACGTAGTATAAAATCTGCTGTATACTTGGCGATGTTGAGATGGATGTTCCCATACTTCACCTTCCAGCGTTTGCGCACAAAAATCAAAGTTAGTACATTGGAAATGCACCCGAATTTCAACCTCAGAAGGTACACCATTATTATGAACCACCCAATCCGCCACATTACGGCCCCATTCAAAAGCCATCCTCAAAGGTTTTTCAAAGCAAGAGTGTAAAGACAATACCGGCCAATGTGTTTTTAAGACCTTCATTACTTCTACCGACTGTGGCATATAGGGTAACACCCCCACATAGGGATGTATATTCTCAGATTCAGTGGGTTGTTCAACAGAATCCCACCACTCAGCATGGTTAAAACGCACTCTTTGATATGCTCGATTAATTATAGCTGTTGGATAACCCCGTTCCAACAAGCGAAGCTTCAAGCTAGCACCTTAAAATCCTCAATCGTCGCGCATAATCGTCGCAATCTAATAAATTGGTCTGCTGGTAACCCCTGGCGTAAAGGACCCGGATGGTAGCTCCGATTAATGCAGTATTGTATTCCTTTGAACCTCCTTGCGATATAAAGTTGATCGTACTATAGAGTGATCTTTAAATAGACGTAAGTCCAAAAATTCAATGGTCTCATTATGAAATTTTGGTGTAAACTTTAAATCATCCGATAAGGTATTAATCCAAACAAAAAAATCATTAAGTTTGCGTTCAGTATCTGTCCAAAAGAAAAAAATATCATCAAGGAACCTGGTCCACATCCGAATATGTTGGAACCATATAGAGGGATAAATAAATGTTGACTCAAATTCAGTCATATAAAAAGTTGCCATAGACGAGGCAACTGTGGCCCTCATCGCTATACCATGTATTTGATGATAATATTTCCCTTCAAATTGAAAAAAATTCTTTGTCAACACAAGTCGTAGTAAATGAAGTATGAATTTCTAAGGCAATCTGGTGGGCAATACCAATGGCACATCAGCTGCCATCCGTAAGGCGGCCTCCTGGTTAATATTGATATATAGGGCTTGCACATCCATCGTTACTAGCAACCAATTCGTTTTATCATCCGGTAGTTGATGCAAGATTGATAAAAAATGGAACGAATCTCTGACATATGAAGGTATAGTTGACAATAAAGGACGAAAAAATAAGTCACAAAATTGGGACAGAGGTTCTAAAATGATTATTGGCACCCTTATAAACAATTCAAATCAGTTTGAACAGAAGAACCACATTCCCACCACAGTAAAATTAGAAGTACCTGTGATCAATTGTCAGTACTCACATAACTTGAATCAACCAATGAATGATGGCTCTAATGTTTTAAAATAGCCACATTTACTCCCTGTTCCATTTTCACAAAGGCAAGAGAGCTGCCTGAGACCATCAGAAAAGCCATTATCACCAAACATCAAACTTCAAAGGGGGACAAGGCCATCTCCAAAGACCTTGGGATTCCTGTATCTCCAGTTCACAATGTTCTTAAGAAGATTTCTGCTCATGGAACTGTCAAGAATCTCCCAGGACGTGGTAAGAAGAGGAAAATTAATCCAAGAAGTCTTCAAAGGTTAGTGTGAACTATTGGAAAAACACCACGTGCAACATCCAAAGAGCTTAAGGCTGTCTTGGAGCAATCTGGAGTGGTGATTTCAACCTGCACATACACCATGCAGTAAACAAAAAAGGACTTCATGGGTGAAGGCCAAGGAGAGCCCCGCTGCTCAAAGACAAACATAAAAAGGGATGCCTGATCTTTGCCCAAAGCCACCTTGAGAAACCATACTCCTGGGAAAATGTTCTGTGGACAGATGAAATCAAAGTTGAGCTCTCTGTCAATGCAGATCAGCAATACATTTACAGGCGAAGAAATGAAGCTTATAAGGGGAAAATAACTCTTCCTACAGTTAAATATGGTGGAGGTTCCATAATGTTGTGGGGCTGTTTGCTGCTTTAGGAACTGGAGGCCTGGAACATATTAAAGGAATCATGAAATCAGAGGACTTAGCAAGGTATTTTGGAGTGAAATGTGCTACCTAATATCAGAAAGCTAGGTTTGGATCTAAGGTCATGGGTCCTCCAGCAGGACAATGACCCAAAACATAAATCCAAAAGTACAAAAGAATGTTTCCTTTTTAACCCGTTTTGGACCAGCGTATGTTTTACATACATAAGGTTTCCATACTTACTACTCAACTGTTTACTAATTAATGGTTATAAATTCAATGGAACTATGTTTAGCTATTATCGTTATGTCAAAAAGCGTTATATACAGATTTTTTATCTGAGATCTAGTTAGTTTAATAGGTATTCGAAGTTTGCTGATTTTGACGATACTAGCGGCTCAACATAAAAAGATCACAAAAAATAGTAAGTAGCTTATAATGCTGTAATAGCTACTATTTTGCAAATAAACATATTTGTAGACTTTAGAAAATAGGGTTTAGATAACTGTAAGTTACTTAGGGGTATGTTTACTAAACTGCGTTAGTGCAATTTGCGTTAGGAGCCGCGGTAGTGACAGAAACCCCAAATAAGGACATGGGCGGTACATCGTTACCACTAACGCGCGTTCCAAAAACTAACGAGCGTTACAAGGCGCCGTGGCGCGTTACTGCGTGTTAATCGTAAGAAGGCGTACAGACACAAAGCACTGAAACAGAGCTGTAGCACAATGGTTACGGTACTGACCGCTGTTACAGGCAGCATGGGTTCGAGTCCCCAGTGTGCCTAACGCAGAAGGCTGTCCCAGGCATCACCCTGTACATTACATAGGGTATGAGGAGGCATGTTTTTCTTTACGTTGAGTAGTGGTGTCAGAAACACACCCTCGGAGTGTGCCTAGCCACGTACGTTGGTGCGTGCGAGGCTGCGTGCGTAGCCCCGTGCGTAGCTCCGTGCGTACAATCGTGCATGGGTACGTGTGTTTTTACCAGCGTGGGCACCTTCTATTACAGACTCTTTAGGGTGTCTTGCACCTATGCATTATGCTAACAGATGTACGTGTGATGGCCTATGGTTTATCAGAGCCTGTGAGCAGGTGCTGGATTTTCACAGGGTTGGATTGTGCCAGTCACACCCATGATGCACTGCACATGCAAATCAGTTGTCCACAGATACACACCATGGGGAATGCACCCCCACAGCACTTCGGCCTCGTAGGGAGAACTGACCATGTGCACCCCCACAGCATCTCGGCCTGATAGGGGGTACTGACCGTGTGTTGTACTGGCACAGAGTAGCTACACACCGTCACATTGTGCGGGTACTGTGCTCACCCTGAGGGTGCAGTGAGGCGCCCAGCACTAGGTCCACAGCACAGGCCATGGCGCAGGTCCAAAGCAGTGTTAATGTGTGAGATAGGTAGTTTCTGCAGGAACACCTTAGACATCTCTGTCTGTTTCAGTCAGGTGTAGCCCCCATGCACCACCACCCCCCTCCCCCAGGGCTGAGGGTGGCAAACAGGGTCTCCTATCAAATGATCCACAGTCTACCTCCCTGCAAAGGTGGCAGTAGAGGGGAACATCAACCCTAGTCCTGCTGAGGAACAGACACCCCACAGGGCAGTCAATGCAGCTCTGTACACATCCAAACACAATAGCAGACAGACACAATGCCTGGATATGGTATGCTGCACCCCACCACTATCTGATATTCCCCTGGTGCAAGCCATCAGCCACTGCACGCCACTCCATCACAACACATACCAGCTGCAAACAGTCTGCTAGTGCCCAGTGGAGATGCCTGCACCCAGAACTGGGCTGTCAGCATACACAGCAAGCAGATACATCAGTGACTGGGCCCCAAAAGGAAACCCATATTTATCACGTGAAAGAAATACTAGATAGCACCATGGGAGTGCCTAGCCATGCTGTGGTCACTGCACAGTCAGGGTGAGAGTGATCTCTCAGCAGGATATACTGAGGTCACCCTGTCTGTGTAGGTGGTGGCCGGGCACTACAATGTGCCTGTCACTGCCCTGTGCCCTGTGCAGATGCACCCTGGCCAGGCCACCCTGTCCGGCCTATACCCATGGTACCTTGCTCCTCATTATGCACATTGGCAGCCCAATACTGGCAACATTGCTGGCAGTGTGGGCTGTGGAAGGTGTTTGCAGCCACCACACACTGGATAGACAGCCACCCCCACACCTATGCCAGCATTGTGCTACTATAGAGGTGGTCAGCAGCCATACCCACCACACCAGTCATGGGCATAGTACAGGCATGGATATGGTACACAAGACTGTTGGAGGGTCACTCCCCAGGGTGGTGAACACTGTCAGAGACCAGACCTGCAGCACACACCGCAGACATCAGAATGATTGTTATGGTGGAGCTCAATGAGCAAAATGTGCTTAACGTAGGAATTGATATCTGCCAGTTATCATAGGAAACGTTTGATAGCTATGTACCATATACCCAGGTGTAGGGTGGCATTGCTAAGGTATGCAACTGCTAGTATTGGGAGATACAGGCAGGGCCCAATGTCTTGCCTCTCCAGGAGGCATTGGCCAATGGGGCCTGTGGGTGTGTGTGTGGCCCTGTTGGCTGCTGCTTTACGGCAGAGTTCCCCAACTCCAGTCCTGGTGTTCCAAACACTGTTCGGGTTTTCATGCTGTCCCTCATAAATATGCATGAGCTACATCTGCATACCATGGGGGTGGTGCATAGCTATGCAGCACAGGCATCTTTATTAGAGGCAGCATGAAACCGGAATGGTGTGGGGCCCTCCAGGACTGCATTTGCGGGACTCTGCTTTAGGTAATGTGCCTGTTTCTGGTGTCTGTGTTTGGTGTGGTAAAATATAGGCTATGCGTATGTTCTCTGCAATAAAGGAGTGTCTTTACTATCACTGTTTAGTGGTGGGTAAAACTATGGGGACTGGGTTGGCAGGAGCCCCAGCTGGGATTTGAACCTGTGACCCTCTGGTCTTACAGGCACTGGCTGTGTCTGTTGCACCACACCGTGGCCACAGAGACAGTGCAGTCCCTGGAGTTAGTTAAACCGGCCTGACGAGTCAGAAACCCTGCTCTGCAACAAGTTTACTGTGGCCTCATTTACCTTGTATGGAGACAAAGGTGCACATACACCTCAGAAAAGACCTCAAAAAAGGGGCACACACCCATAACCAAGCTGGGCAACAATGATATCATTGGGCAACATTACACAACACTCCCAGGACAGCTCCATTACAATGAAATGATCTTTGAAAGGGTCTGCGGAGCGTAGACCCTTCCACACATCATTTCTTTTTTTTTGGTGCTTTCCAGGGAGTGTTGTTCCTTGTTGCCCATTGCTATCACTGTTGCCCAGCTGAATTATGCTTTTTACAATGTTTCTTGTGGTCATTTTTAACGTTTTATGTGAAATTTTGTTCTGTGCACATGTATCACACTGCTCACGTTTTGTAGGTTTCCCCGGTTTTTGCTGTACATTGCTGACGGAAATGGTTTCTCTTCCCTTTAATATGCCTTTAACGACAGGTTTTCATTCGCGTTGGAATTGAGCTCAGGAATTCACTGCGTTAGTGTGAGGGGAGCCTCTCCCCGCCCACTCTCCGCCCATTGACCCCTTCTCTCCGCCCATTCTCCACCTTCTGCGCTGTTTTAACGCGCCGCGGGACTTTACGATCGTTAACTATGCTTAACGCGCGTAGTATTACGTTAACGGTCATTAGCGCGTCGGTACGCGCGTTATACCGCACTTACGGTCGTTAACGTCGTACAACGCGCGTTAGTCACGTTTACCGCACTTTAGTAAACATACCCCTTAGTGTCAGAGTTATTGGTGCATATATCGGCCTTCTATGTTTTTCATACCCTGGGCTAATATGTTGTCAAAACTAATTGCTGTCAAGCATTCTGTTCTAGGTGTTTCAATGGTGCAATATCGAAGCACTGCATCAGAAGTGTTTTCACGTGTATCATATTTCGCCGTCAGAATGGACTGTTGACAAACTATATTATATCATAATAAAGTGTTTTAAATGAAAACTGCAGTTTCAGTAGTATCTATCATACAGTATGTTTGTCAATGAATATTGGAACTGAATCCTATCTTTTCTGAAGCGGACAATATACCATATTGGACCAGTGTATGAAAAACATACACTATGTGAAACTTCTATTTTCTGCAAAGTTTTTAAATATTTTTTATTATTGCTGGTATTTCATAGTTGTTTGAGTGTAACAAATCTAATGAGTCCTGATCTCAATCCAATAGAGAACCTTTGTAAAAAGCTGAAATCTGTCATTGGTTCCAGGATTCCTTTTACCATTCATGAGTTGGAACAAATCGCAGTTGAACAGTGGGAGAAATTACCAGCAAACAGATGTAAGAAACTTATAGATGGTTACAAGAAATGTTTGGCGCCTGCCATCACTGCAAAGGGTTGTGCAACCAAATATTAGTGAGGAGTGCCATTAATCCTGCCCAGGTCATGTTTTTATTTTCTCAGAAATTACTATGTCTGAGTTGCACAGACACCTTTTTTATGTTGTTGTTGTTGTATACCTTTGAACGTACTATTAAAATATTATGATGACATACAATTGGAATATTTCCAGTTATTATATACAACATACCTAAAATGCAAGGGTTCCAATAATGTTGACCACAACTGTATTACTGTGCGAAGATTTGGTTTATCTTGGAAGCAAGAAATGGGAGCGAACATGTGAGAACCTGCATGTAAACAGAACTCCCTTATGAGATTGTGGTTTGTAAATCTTTTGGCTTTGGACATACTTGGCTTTGTCGGACATTCTCTGGGACCAGAAACCTGCTATACTGCTGGATTTTTGTTTTAGCTGTAGCAGTTAAGTTTTATCCTTGCATACTGGCAGAATGCTCTGCATAAACAATGCAGATGTGAGAGAACCAGATTTGTTTAATTCATACTACGAAGCTGTTGCGGCTGAGATGAAAGGAAACCTGAATAGATTCAATAAGATCTGATCTCGAGTGGACTCCTTTTGTCAACTGTAAGGGGCCAGGTTATGAATGGATTTCAGTTTCTGATGTTAGATGAGCTTTATGATCTACGAGTGTGCGTTGCTCTGTATTGTTGCATGTTTTATTTATTTATTTAGACAGTTTTCTATACCACCTTATCCTTCAATCAAAGTGGTCACAACACAATTGGAGGACACATTTAACACGAGGGGAATGAGACACATACACTAATACTTACAGGGAACATGGGCAATGGAGGGTTAAGTGGTATTTATTTGTATGAAATATTCAATAAATATATACAAATTAAATAAATAAATACATTGTAACTAAAAAAAATCAAATGCTTCAGTGCTTTTGTAAAAGATATTTAACATAGTTTGGGTTTAGCTCCCTATCAGTCATAGTTTTGTGTCTCTCACTTCCTTATCACGCTAACATCAGTCTCCCACCATTTCCCCTCCCCCCATCCTGTTCACACCACCACTGTAATATAATCTATGATTCACTTGTATGCTAAGAAAGTGCCATGTTTTGCTCTCGCCTGCTCATTCTGTTTTGATGTGAAAGAAGGGGATATTAATTCATTGAAAACTAATCAAGAAATATATTTAGTCCAATAAAAAAGAATTATAACTTTTTATATAATTTTCCAGATTCACCTTTCTTTCTGCTTGTTACCTAACATAGCAACCACACTACTTTATTGATCCTAAAATCTCAGAAATTGAAACAAAGACCCACTATTACTGTATCTCCATTTTTTTTTGGGGGGGGGGGGAGTTAGAATTAGCAATGCAAAAATGATATGTCAAAACTGGCTTATGATTGCTTCTGATGGTAGTAAGTTTCTTCAACCCAGATTACAATATCGCAACTTTAATTTCACTAAATTTGTATCAGCAAGCTTAATTTACTGCTTCTTCAGTTACACAGTGAACATAAATAGCAATTACTGCTACTTCTTATCATTTGGATAGTGCTATAAGGCGTATGCAGCACTGTAGATATAAATGTAAGACAGTCCCTGCTCATCAAAGCTTACAGTCTAATCAAGACAAACAACATCACAAAACTGGGAAACAGAGTATGGGAAACAAAAGTGCTAAACAAGAGAGTGAGGGGCATCAGGATCCAAACAGCAATTGGTATAAGTCCATGTTCTCCGTGGACAAGCAGGAAAAAAAGACATCTTATATGAATGACATCATCCAATGGAGCCCTGTGCGAGAACTCTAGGAAACCTGATCACATTTGTGCACACCTTCCCACCATTGCCAGTCCTTTTCTTTCTGCAGGGTCTCAAGGTCGTGTTTCACTTTAGTAGCATGAGTAGCCTCTTCTGCGGCATTTTTTTCGCCTATTTTACCTGCCTGCCACTGTTTTCCATGTCTTTCCCCCTTGCCTGGAGGCATGCTGTTATCCGTCTGATTTTAAAGAGTTCCTCCCTTGATCTCTCAGTTCCCGCAAATTATTCTCCTATCTCCACCCTCCCTTTTCTCTCAAAGCTCTTGGAGAAACTTGTCTTCTCACAGCTTTCCTCTTTCTTGGACTCTATTAACGCTCTTCACTTCCATTCTGGGCACAGCACCAAAACTGTTCTTCTCCCTTCTGAATGATTTGCACCAGGCTTACGACTGTGGTGATATCTCAGTGGCAGTTCCCCTTGACCTTTCCTCAACCTATGATCCTGTAGACTATGTCACTCTCCTTTCTTGACTTCATGATCTTGGTCTTCGCGGTGCTATCCTCCAGCTGGTTTCATTCTTTTCTAGCACAGTGGTTGTTCTCTGTCTCTGATGGCACTGGCTCCACCAATTCTTCTACACCACTCCCCTGTGGAGTTCCCAAGGTTTGGTCTTGGGCCCCCCTTTTATTCAATGTTTTTCTGATTTCCCTTACTCTCCTAGTGATAGTCCAACAGCACGGCATCACAACTCACTATTATGCCGACCAATATCTTTCTTGTCCAAAAACCAGTTCTTCTTCCCCTGACCTCTCCCCTCTCAATACCCGTCTTTCTGCCATGGCAACCTGATTCTTGGACAACTTTCTTCACTTAAATCCAAACAAATGTTCAGCTATTTGGTTTCTCTTTGGTCAGTCTTCCTCAACCATAGCCCCTTCTCTTCCTGGTATCCTCATTTCCTTTGTTGATCATATCCATTATCTGGGAATCACTCTTATCTCGTTTCTATTATTTCATACTTACCTTGCTTCTATAGCTCTTTGCTCCTTTTTCACATTGCTACAAATCCATGTCATTCGCCCCTTCCTGGTCCCCTCTTCTCTTGCCACTCTCCTCCACACCCTTGCCATCTCCAGGTTAGACTACTATAACATCATTTTCCTTGTCCTTCCCCAGTATCAGCTGTGTTGCCTGCAACTTATACAAAACACCGCCATCCATATTCTTGCTCACGCTTCCCATCACGATCACATCTCTCCATGGTTAATACAGCACCATTCGCTTCCCATCAAATACCACCTGCAATACAAGCTCCTTACGTTGGTTCATCGTGCCCTTCATACCAGCCATCCCCGCTATCTCTATGACTTCCTTCTTACTCACTGCCCTTATTGCTTCCTCCACAGCCTCCATGCAAACCACCTTCATTTTCCTACAGGCCTGGCTTGAAACCATCCGGTCTGCTGCCTTCTACTTCCTTGCACCTGCCACCTGCAACACACTCTCTTCTGCCCTCAATCTGGAATAGTCCTTTCCTAAATTTAAATCCTTACCAAATACCCACCTCTTTAATATTGCCCACAATCTTCCATCCACCTAGTTTGCCATATTCCCTCCACTCCTCTTTCTCCCCCCTCCTTGGCTCCCCTCCTCTTTTTTGATTGATTTTAGTGTTTTCCTTCTTTCCTGTTCTTATTGACATTCTTTTCACCCCTGCAATTTTTTTAAAAGACTTGTTTTTAGATATCGTACACTGCTCTGTTGTTGTCTCGAAGACCTAATAAACATATTTACCTTAGCTCAGGGTTTTCAAGTGATTTCTAAGATTCCTTTTATTTTCTGCAATTTCTCAGGCCTCTTAGGTTCTTGGTGTTCCAGCTGGGTTTTTATTTTCTAAAAGTCAAGCTGTTTTATTTCTGGATGACATGTCCCAAAAACTTGCCAGCTGGTTTTAAAAGTGTCAGGTGCTCGAGGACCATATCCATAACTGACACCAGGGCTGGCCCAACCATTAGGCAAACTAGGCAGTAACCTAGGGTGGCAGCCTCTTGGAGGGGGGGAGGGTAGAATATTCAAAGCTAAACAATAGATTCTGACAGGCATGAGGGACCATAAGTGTTAGTTTGCCTAGGGTACTTACATCTTGAAAAAACTGTGGGGCAGGCCCTGACTGACACTCCCACAAATAGTGCCTCCAATGCTTGGGTCCTGCCCATAAGCACGTTCCTTATCATTTGGAGAGACAGATTACAACCCCCGAGGGCTTAAGGATCTAGAAAAACAATGTAAAAAACATTTTTTGTGCTTCTAAGTCTGGTCCATTGGCATCAGTCTTAATGATCGACTTTCCAGGCTACACTGGATGCTGGCAGTGCATCCGAATTGAGGAGTTATCAAGTCCTCTCAGCATCAAGCTCCCATAGACCACTTAAACATTGGTCATCCATTGATTGATGTTCCCCCCGAGGACGAAGAAGGATTCAGCTATGTCTTCATCGGCATCGAAGAACAAGGACGTCTAACACTGGGTGGAGGCCTAGGTGCATAGACATCAGAACTCTCTGAGACATGATGCCGAGAGCATCAAGGTTTCATAGGAGTACCTCTCCAAGCTGTCGCGAAGAGAAGTCTCAACTTTAGTACATTTGAAGGGGCAGAGACAGCCTTCAGATAGCTAAGACCAGTCAGGCAATATCCCCCCCCCCAACAGATTTTGGGAACATCGGCTGATTCTGCTGTACCCCTTGTGCCTTTGGAGATGGGAGGCTTGGAGAATCACCTTCTGAGGGCTATCAAGGAAGGAAAGAAAGAAAGAGAATAGATCTTGATGCTCTCTGCCATTCCACAGGCCAAAGTCTCGATGGCGCAACTGAACATTGAGCCTTTCCTCAACACACACAGACTGCCTGTGGTAGAGGCATCGACATCAGGACACTAAAAGGCCTCGGCACCAATTCTGACTGGCCCGTATCAATCTCCAGTGCATTGGGGAGTGATAGGCCTAGAAAGCCATTGGTGCATCAGCGCTCCCAAAGGAGCTCCAGATCCCCAAAGGGCAGGAGAGTCGACCATGCAGAGACTCTGAAATACTATGATTTTTTTCTGAGTCTGAAATCCTGTTGGAGGATAGGTCTCTAAAGTTCCCGTCTGATCCCGCTCCACTTTGAGAGGCATGCATCCCCTCCTGAGGATATGCCTCTTTCTTTTTTTTTCCTTGATTTTTGTAAAGGATATGGCTAAGGCCATATCTTTTTTCATTGGAGATGGAGGAAGAATCCAGGGCAGAAGAATTGGAAATTCTCCAGAACTTCAAGCTCCCAAGGAAGTGGTGACTGTGCCCATGCACTCTATTCTTCAGAGGTTGCAGATGAGGACGTGAGAATCCCCCTCCCTCTTTGTGCCTACAGTGAGTAGAAAGAAATGACTCCATGTACATATTTCAGAAGACTCTCAGAAATTCCAGGGAGGAATGGGGTTGTACCTCCTGTGTTGGGATACAGTCAGATTGTGGAATTTCATCTCTCAAGGGATGAAGTTAAGAGCCACTTATATACCTTGCAAACAGAATACTATAACAGGCAGGCTGAACAGAGTCCTTCGACCTCATGAATGGACCCTGGACAGGAAGGTGGCACTCCACATAATTCGGGAGTGGAGCCACCCCCTTGGTAGATCTCTTTGCCACTCCTCTGAATGCTCAGGTGCCTTAGTTCTGCTTCAGAGTCGAGCCACAGCAGACTAGCCTCAGATGCTTTCCTCTTCAATTTGGCAGGAGGATCTTCTGTATGTGTATTGTCAAGATCCTCATGAAACTCAAAACAGACAAGTGTGATGATCATCTTCACTCCTTATTGGCCCCGACTAATAATGCTTCCCTCTACTTCTGGAACTCTCTGTCTGGGATCCAATACATTTTGGGCAAGCACCAAATCTAATTTCTCAAGAGAACGGCGCAGTATTGTATCCCAACATCAGGTTACTAACCCTAACAACTTGGATGTTGAGAGGAAATCTTTTTTCCATGCTAGGTCTGTCTGTTGATGTCACCAGTGCCCTTTTAGCATCCAGGAGGGCTTTTATGAGAAAGTTTTCCACTTGAAAGTGTAAGAGGTTTGTCATCTGGTGTGGGGAATGGTCCGTAGAGTATTTCGCTGCCCCACTGCTTGCATATCTTCTACATCTATCCGAGTCTGGACCACAATCCAACTCTGTAAGGGTTCTTCCTCAGTGCAATTGGAGCTTACCATCATGGTGTAGAAGGTAAATTCTGTACATCCCTTAGTTATTTGCTTCATGCAGGACTTCCTTACTATCAAACCTCGCTATAAGCCACCCGCAGTGTCTTGAGACTCATCTTGGTTCTCACGCAGCTGATGAAAGCTCCTTTTGAGCTGCCCAGTACCTATCCTCTGAAGGTTTTATTTTTGGTGGCAGTCACTTCAGCACTTCAGGCTTTAGAAGTTCATCCATCTATATACAAAATTCTTTTACCACACCAAGTTCCTTCCAAAAGTGGTTACAGATTTTCTTCTTGACCAATCAATCGTCCTTCCAACATTTTTCCCAAGAACTCATTCTCACAAAGGTGAAGTTGCACTGCACATGATGGATTGTAAAAGAACCATAGCTTTCTACTTCCTAGTGGAGAACAATATTGGATCAGTAGTCATCTTAATCAACTTACTCCGACTTAATACCTGCCCATCTGGAATCAAAACTTTTTTTTTAATTTATGCAATTTATCAAAATACATATCAAGTAAATACAACTTGAAAGGAAAAGAAGTAGTGAACAGAAAATAATCATTTCACAAAAGGAAAAACACAAAAAACAGGCAATATACCTATGCCATTACCTCACTAGCCCTCACACTTATGAAATCCAAGAAGAATTAAGAAATAACACACCAAGTCACTTGAAAGGAAAAAGTGTTCTACCTTAGCTCCGGACCATAGTACATTTACAAGAAGGACAACATTAACATCCCCTCCACTAGGAGGCAGTAGCCATGCAAGAGCTTATAAAGGTGACTAAAGTAGAGGAATCATAAAAAATATAGGAAACGGAATTCAATTTAACTAAACATTTACATGGAGATCTAAGGAAAAACAAACACCCCAAGTGAGTCACCCCAGGTCTAAGAACCAGAAACTCTCTCCTCCTCCTCTGGTTATCTTGGGACAGATCAGGAAACATACGAACAGACAGACCCTTTAACAAAGCAGATCTTTTTTAAAAATACATCTTAAGTAGCCATTCTCGATCGGACACCAAAACCAAAGATATCAACAAAGTAGCTGGCGTAACAGAATCAGACAATGAAGCGTCCAATAACTCTGATACATTTAATGTGTCCATAGTGCCAGGCTCCCCAGGGGTTTTCACATCCAATGTTGTATCTTTTTTCCCAATAGGTATATAGTAGACTTTAGAACGCGGTGGATAAGATTTCAAAGGGACCCCCAGTGTTTCCAAAAGATAGGCCTTAATATCCTGTGCTGCAACCATAGGAGAATGAGGAAAATTTAACAGTCTCAAATTTGTAGATCTAAATTGGTTTTCCAACATTTCCAATTTCATCTTTTGACCAGTTAGGTCCTTAATCACTGCAGAACACCGCTCCTCCAGTGGTGAAACCTTATTGTCCAAAGTAGAAATTCGAGATTTAATAATAGCCACTGAGTCCTGGCACTTCTGAACGGCCCCAGCATTATCACGAATAAGCTGTAATGTCGTGTTAGTTTGAGAGAGTAAGTATTCGCTAAGTTTTGTAAGGGCTGTCCAAATTGACTCCAGGGTAATATGATCTGGTCGTTCCAAAGTGAAGGGAACCATAACACTTGCTTAGCCCGAGTCGCAGCCGAAGACGCCAAAACTTCAGGCTTCCCGGATGCCAATAAAATATCTCAGGCACCACTCAGCCCTGCTCCTTGTTCCAAACCTGCAGCCACAAACGCTCCCTCTTGTTGGAGACGCAACCTTCTCCTGTTCGGATCCTGCAGTCCCGAGAGTGCTCAAACTCAAAAAATCGTCAGGCAATGTAGGTGGAAGCTGTAGATCCAGAGTGAGGTCACATCCTGAGGAGGATGCCGGACTACCCAGCCCTGACGTCGACACAGCCAAGCTTCCTCCGGTTTCTCCCCAATCCTCTTCGTGAGGCTATATAAAAGAATCCATCGGCCTGACCACCAAAGTAAGAGCAGAAGGGGACTGCAGTGGGTGGGGTGGATTACCCCGAAGCTTCCCCTTGTGCTTAGACATAACAGGAAAACAGCCCACTCAGTCGGCAGAACCAGCAACCATCTTGGAACTCCCCAAGACTTTGCCTCGGAATCAAAACTTGATACTGAACATAATGCAGCAGTTGCTTCGATCAGATTTAGTACAAACTCTATACGGATCCTGTTCCAAGTCAGCAATGATGTACTGTGCACCTTGGCTGGTGTCTCCATAACCTAAGGGTATCTGAGAATTTTTAATATAAAGGTCTGTGGTGTGTTTTCCACCTCAAAGAGCCTTTAATACTGTAAGTCCAACAATCTGGACAGAATCTCTATGAATGTGACAATGTTGGACCTCTCCTCTCCCTCTGGAAGCTCTAGCACCTGCAAATTATTCCTGCGGCTTCTGTTGTGATGTCTTCCGCTTCCCATTCTAGCTCCTTCAGGCCCTTGCAATCTTATTGCACCTTACGCAGCTCATTTTCGGTTACAGTTATCCTGCCTGCCACTATCTCCACCCGATACTGCACACATTGCATTTGTGCTGTGAGTTTTGTAATACTGAGGCTTATTTCCTGCACTGCGTCTTTGTTTCCCTTCACCAGCTCTTTCAGGGGGGCCAGTTTCATGAGGATTAGCACAGTGAAGTCAGACATCTTTATGGCAGGTGGTGGTTCCTGCTTTGTTCGCCTTATACTTGCAGTAGTGGCAGAAAGTGTGTCAGTCTTGTGCTGTTTGTTAGTAGAAATCTCAATATATTACCCCGGTCCAGAATCTCTGCTGCAAAGTCATACCAGGTGAGAAATGCTCTTGGTCTGACGAGAGATTCTAGCTAAGCAACTGTCTTGGCTTGGTGATCGTCTCTGCCCCCCCCCCCCCCAGCCCTCACGTTATATGTGATTGTGTGGAACCCAGCTTTCCCACATTAAAGCAGTATGCTGTATTCTCCCTTAAACTGTCTCTCTAGATCTTGTATATATGTTCCATTTTTAGAATGTCGGAGGCCATGGCTGGGGTCACATATAAGGTAGCAGCTGTTGCTGTACTTCTGAAGTTTTAATTGGTTTCCACGTTCTCCTGGATGGATTTATAGCAGCACCCTGCAGCTAGCTTTGTCCTGGAGAAGATCTTTCTCCAGCCCTCCTGTTACTACCCCTATGAAATTGCTTATTTTCATATGCCTGTTCAGAGGGCAGAGTGCCAGCATGCAGTTGCTTGGTTTAGAAATAATACTACTTGGCTTGGATGCTTGGCTGCCCTTAAGGCAGCGGTTCTCAATCTGTGGGTCGCCATCCCCACGGGGGTCGCCTCAGGATGTAGCGAGGGTCGCCTCGCCTCACTCCGCCATTTAAAAAAAAAAAAAAAAGCACGCAAGTTGCTGCCGCTGCCGAGTCCGTTTCTAATGCAGTCGTGGCTCCCGCCACTGCCGAGTCCGTTTCTAATGCAGCCGTTGCTGCCGCCTCCCAGTCCCTTCTAATGCAGCCGTGGCTCCCTGCCTCTTAGGGAACCGCGGCTGTGCTAGTAAAACTGTTGCGTAGCCTTCCTGTCTCTTGACGGGCTCCATCCGTGCAGCATTGTCCCACCTCCAAAGGAAGTTGTTTACCACTTACTTTGGAGGCGGGACAATGCTGCACAGAGCCTGTTGAGAGACAGGAAGGCTCCGCATTGGCTTTACAGGTATAGCCGTGGTTCCCTAAGAGACAGGGAGCCGTGGCTGTAGAAGAACAGCAGGGCAGCAGCAGGCAGACAGGGAAAGGAGAGGAGAGGAGGGGGCAGGGAACCTGCAACGGGGCTGACATGGAGGGATGGATGGATGGATGGAGGGAGGGAGGGAGGGGGCTGACATGGAGAGAGGGGGGAGGGAGGGGAGGGTGGGCTGACATTGATGAATGGAGGGGGGATGACATTGATGGATGGAGGGAGGGAGGGCTGACATGGAGGGAGGGAAGGAGGGAGGGGAGTGATGACATGGAGAGGGAGAGAGAGAGGGAGGGAGGGGAGGGGTGGCTGACATGGATGGAGGGAGGGAGGGGGCTGACATGGAGGGAAGGAGGGAGGGGAGGGTTGACGGATGGATGGAGGGAGGGAGGGAGGCTGACATGGAGGGAGGGGGCTGACAGGGAGGGGGGCTGACATGGACAAAGAGAAGAGACGGGGACATACTGTACAGATGGGCAATAAATGCTGGACAGAGGGGAGAGACAGAGTGGGTTAGGATTATAATGGGCAGATGGGGGGGGGGGTGGCTAGGACCGGTAATGGGTTGATAGGGAAGGCTAGGACCGGGAATGGACTGATCAAGGGGGGTTGGGACTGGTAATGTGCTGATAGGGGGGTAGGACTGGTAATGGACTGGTGGGGAGTTAGCACTGGAAATGAGCTGATCGGGAGGTTAGGACTGGAAATGGGCTGATGGGGGGGGGGGTAGGACTGGTAATGGGCTGATTAGGGGAGCCTAGCACTGGTAATGGGGTTGAGGAGGAACTAGCACTGGAAATGAGCTGATTAGGGGAGGCTAGGACTGGTAATGAGCTGATGGGGGGGGGGGTATGACTGGTATTGGGCTAATTAGGGGAGGCTAGCACTGGTAATGGGGTTGAGGAGGGACTAGCACTGGAAGCGAGCTGATTAGGGGAGGCTAGCACTGGTAATGGGGTTGAGGGGGGACTAGCACTGGAAGCGAGCTGATTAGGGGAGGCTAGCACTGGTAATGGGGTTGAGGGGGGACTAGCACTGGAAGCGAGCTGATTGGGGGGGCTGTGACTGGGAATGGGCTGATTGTGGGGAGGGGAGGATAGAGCTGCTGGCCCTGGAAGAAAACTGGGGGCTAAGGCTACAAATGGGCTGATACGAGGGGATGGGAGAATGGAACTGGAAGAGAGTGGATCTGAGAGGGGCTGCCATGGTATTTGTACTAGAAGGGACTGGTCAGTGGGGAAGGTGGGGGACTGGAAGGGAATGGACACCAGTGGTAGTCATGGGAATGCAAGTTGACATTGGAAGGTACTGAGAGTGAGGACTGGAAAGGGGCTGATACTGGGGATGGTTACTGGGACTGGAAATAGGCTGATGGAAAGAAGTGAAGAAAACGAAAGAAGAGATAAGAAATGGCAGATGGACCATAGACCACAGAAAGAGAGCTAAGAGAAGACAGGAAAGCAGAAGCCTCAGATCGGGACCAGCATGATCAGAGAATAAATTGGTCAGACAACAAAGGTACAAAAAATAATTTTATTTCATATTAGTGATTTGACTGCAAAATCATCATAATTTTGAAATCAAATATTATTACTTGTGATTAATTATTGTGGTTTAAATAAATAAATTTTATAAATAAAAACATATTGCAAAGGCCTATAATATATTAATAATTCAACAAATGATTACAGCGACAATGCGCTAATGGTAAAGGAAGAGAGACGCATTTGATTTTATCATTGGGGGTCACCACAAGTTGACCAATGGTAAAAGGGGTCACGGTACAAAAAGGTTGAGAACCACTGCCTTAAGGCATTCAATCCACAGGGATTTCCAAGCAACCATTTGATGTTTTAGGAAGGTGAATTCTGTCCTGCTTTTTATAGTCTTGCACCTCTGGTTTATGTATGATCCTAGAGATGTGAAGTGGGTAAAAAGCTAACATTTGGCAAAGGATAAGATCGGGAAAAAATATCAACAAAATGTAAAAAAGGCACAGAATTCCTCTTTTACATGGACAACTAAGTTCAAGATAGCTCACAATGCATCTAGGACATAATAATAACAAAATAACAATATAAAAGATAAAAAGTAAAATGCAATGTGCATACATACGAATATATAACGCAAGCATTAAATTTACATGCAATAAATAAAATAAACCAGAATTAACATAACTAAATAAGATGAGCTTGCCACTAATGATTCAACCAAGGCTTCAACTGCTTTGCTCTCAGCACAAAGGGGATCTTATTTTGTAAAGTTGACATCTTTCCTGAAAGTCCTTTCTCTGGTAGAAACCATTTTAAGCATCTTAACAGATGGAATCAGGACGAACCACCTAACTAGATCAAAGACTCCACCGGGGAGTATGTTGCTCCATTTGAGTAATGACTTCTCATAGGACACTGCCATTCAGTGCTCTGAATACAAAAGAAGTGGGGAAAGCATGCGGAACCAGCTCATGAAATTCTTTACAACCTTTCAGCTTGTGTCTATTTGTGAATGGGAGAGGGAAAGAATAGAAGGGAGCAACACTTAACCACTATTTCTCAGTGTACTAATGTTTCCTTTTTTGCAGCTACTGGAGCCACTTTTCCTGTAGAAATGCACTGGATCATTTTACTGGGGACTTACTTTCTCTGGAATCCCCGGTTTGATCTGGCCCATTTTTCAGACTCATTGTGTCTTGCCCTTGGTTTTTCCCATGCTAAATTATGGTCCCGTCCATTAAGTTTTCAGAGAGCTTTTTTACCTCTAGACCAATAAACACAGATTTTTAACCCATTATATATAGCTTCTTTCCAAAATCCCAGTGGGTTGGAAACAAAAACAAAAAATCTGAAATATTACCTTATAGGTAGCCTGTGCCATTTCAATAAGTGGTGTGTAGCTCTGTTCACCTTTTAGATTTCAACACAGATGTAGCAGTAGTATTTAAGTTAATTACAGTTGATGCAAAGAGAGGTCTGCTCAAGTACCAATAATATTTATTTAACAACTTTTATATACCGTGCTATTTGTTATCAGTGAGGTTCACATATAACAAGGGTGCACAGTCAGAAGACTGTTCTGTGCTTACATTGTAACAGGAGTTTAAACTTGGAGCAACAGGGTAACTATAAACATATGTACAAAATACAATTAGATTAGGTTTGTATATACAAGAAGGGCTAAGGCAAGCTCAAAATACTTGTGACAGGGTTATTTATGTAGAGCATGAAAGGTTTGTGGACATTGGTGAGTGGGTGAGCAGAGGCGGGGTGGATGCTTGTGTCTAATATTTAGCCTAGTGGTTAGAACACTGGCTTGGTAACCAAGCAACCAGGGTTCGATTCCCACTAGCATTCCTTGTGGCCTTGGGCAAGTCACTTAACCCTCCATTGCCTTGGAAGAAAGGCCTGGCAATCTACTTCCGGTGACACTGCCAAGAAAACCCAGGAGCTTCTGGGTCGCCAGGAGTCAGGACTGACTTGAAGGCACACATTGCATTTGCAATATCTCCACGATACCGTACAGAAGCTCACACTGCTGTGAAATAGCTCGCAGTTGTTAGGCTAACCAAAGATTAAGAAAAGCTCTTTTGGTCACAGTGGTGACTGGAACCTTGATGGTAGGTAAGGAATTAATAAGGTCACTCAAGCTTTGTATCATGCCATTGATTTGTATGCCATTGAAAGACAGGAGGGCATATAATGATGTCAGCCAGTGTGGGTAAAGCGGCTGGCCATCGCTGCTTTAACTTATCCCTGGATATTCAGTGCTGGACCATATCTGGCCAGGGGCACTGAATATCCTGTATTGCCAGATAGTGTGTTAGCTATTCGGTCAACAGCGATAATCAGCTGCTGGCTAGATAGCTAAACCAGCTAAAGTTAGGACAGCCGTTTTTTAGTTTAAGCATTTTAGTTAGCTGGTTAGCGGCTCAAAATCATTGCTGTTGTCACCTCCGCTTCGCCCCAGGAAAGCCTTGATGCTAAGCGGTTAGTATTGGAGTGTTTAATTGGACTATGTGAGGATGCTCAGTGGTACAAACTGGGTATTGCCACTGAATATCCTGATCAGTGGGATTAACATGGTTTACCGACCTGCAAACCACGTTAATCCTTTTGAATGCGCCTCCTGAAGTTTTCCACAATAAAGCTTTAATTGATTTGCTTGCATCTATTTGCTAACCTCTGAAAGAAAACACCACATCTTATGTCATAGCTGCAGGAGTCTGAAAAGGAAAAGTGATTTGTATATATTAACTTATAGCTTTGTACTTACTAGCTTCATATTTTATAGCTACCAGTTCCATGTCCTTAATTGGAGTTTCTTGGGGCTGCAGAAAGACTTTGCACAGATGGAAGAATGTAGAATCTACTGTATCATTGTGCATTCTGAGTGCCAAGGTTCTGACAGTGTTTCCCCAGGTTTTAACACTCCTCCTCCTATTTGCCAGGAAATATGTAAACTAAGCAAGAACTTTCCTTCCAATGCTTAAATCCCTTAAAGAGATCAAGAGTAGTGGGGTCTAGTTGCATAACAATCCCACCACCATCTTTATTTGAAGTCTCAGATCATCTAACAGTGCCAGGAGATTAGATTCAATTTTAGCCCAGTATTAGCTAATTAGCATGAGCAAAGATGGACCTGGTACAGTGCTTATTTGGAGAATTGTATGTATTTGCTACAAACATATATTGAGGTAGCTGTGTTATTGTAAACCAAGGACAATTGGAAAGAATAGATTTTAGTTTTTGTACTTACTGTAAAACTGTCAGAGTGGAGTGGAGGAGTAGCCTAGTGGTTAGAACACTGGCTTGGTAACCAGGCAAGAAGGGTTCGATTCCCACTAGCACTCCTTGTGGCCTTGGGCAAGTCACTTAACCCTCCACTGCCTCGGAAGAAAGGCCTGGCAATCTACTTCCAGTGACACTGCCAAGAAAACCCAGGAGCTTCTGGGTCTCCAGGAGTCAGCACTGACTCGAAGGCACACATTGTATTGTAAACTGTCAGATATTGGGAAATATAGGGATTATTTTATTTTGTTTGTATGCTTGTATGTTTTTAACTTTTCTGTGTGTTTTAGTGTTTTTCTGTAAACCTCTGAGAGAAGACTTTACCTGGATGAGTGATAAATTAAATGCTTTGTAAAGAAATTAATGAATTAAGGCACTGCGAGAAAAATACTCAATTGCTTGACAGCAGCAGATTCTAACAACTTGGCCAAAAAAGGGAGCACTGGAGACTAGCCAGTAATTCTCACATCTCATAGTATCAGCTTTTGGTTTCTTTAAAGTAGGAATTAAAACGGCTGATTTCATAAAAATTGGATAAATAACTTCTTTTTAAAGACAAATTAATAAAAGAAGTCACATTAGCAAATGAGACATGGATCTAACACAGGGCTCAAATCTCAGCGCCAGGTCGCCATGGTGACCAGAAATCTGCATCTGGCGCCTGGGATTTTCAACTCCCCTCCCCCACTTCTTTTTGAAAAAAAAATAAGATCTTAGTTAGTTGACCCCTTCTGTTTGCTTGCGGGGATCGATCTCCCATAAGCAGAACAGGAGGGGATAGCAGGAGGCTCCCCACAGGGATCCCATCCCCACGGACGGAAGAGGAGGAAAAAAAGCCGTCATCGTGGCAAAGACCGTTGCTATCTGCCTACGGGAGATCAGATCCCCATGGACAGAACAGTAGGGGAAGGCAACAGGCTGCCCATGGAGATCTGATCTCCCACGGGCAGAAGAGGGTCGCCTGTCCATGGACCCTGCAAAAACAACCACAACCCCCCCCCCCCAAAAATAGGCATGGGAGTGAGGCTGCAAAAATGTAAAGGCGCAGTAACCTACAAAAAAAGGAAGGAGGATGGGAGGAATGGAGGGCAGGGGTGGGAGTGCTAGGGAGGGAGGGAGAAGGGGATGAGAACCTGGAAGGAGAAGAGAGTAGAAGAGGGGTTGAAGGGGAGGAAGAGTGCTAGGTGTTTGTGGACAAAAGGATACAATATGTATGACAAAAGTTGCATTCCCTCCTCCCTCAGAACACACACAAACACCCCACCCCCACACTAGATGTGCACATACACTTCACCCCACCTCCACACAACACACACACACACACTCCCCTCAACTGCACAGCATGCATTCACCGCAGCCCTGCATCCCACTCACACAAAGGCACCCACTGCCACGTCACATGTAGAGACAGGCAAAGCATTGTTGCACTACACACACACACGACACTTGCTATCTATTTATTTCTGTCTAAAGATGCATCCATCATACAGCTCCTGCTACCATACATAACAAAACACATTTTATCACTTCTTTTTAAACTCTTCCACCCTCCCCAGACATGTATGAATTTGCAAATGAAGGGACATCAGTAGAGAATGGAGGCTATGGGGGTGAGAGAAGTTGTGAAAGGGTCACAGCCACTAGCTCCAAAGATTTTGGCCTGACTCATAATTCCAAACAATATGTTGGTCAAGGCCTGATTTAACATGCACAAGTTCTTTACCATACTTCCATACCATTAACACCCCTAGAGATATCTGTTCAGGAATACTGACCAAGTTGGATTGGAGTCAGACTGTATGTGTGGTTTGGTAAGCAAAAAGGTGGTAGGGAGATGGGCAAGAAGATTAGGAATCTAGCTGTGTCATCTTGACATATTGTGTGTATTCCTTGTCCACCCAGTGAAATATCTAGAAATTGAGCTCTTAATAAATCAAGCTTATATATTATAAGCTGGTGTGAAACTTTTAACAAATTATTTGCAATTTGAAACAACTCTGGAGTTATTTTAACTTGTCACGGTTTCGTGTTTAAAAATATTTTATGCTTTAGGGCAGGCTAATTTCTTCTTTTTATTTCTTAAACCTATCAACTCAGGCCCACGATGTACAGCAGTCAGGAAAATCGAGCTGCAGTTGTTCCAAAACATTTCATCTGTGAGCAGTCACAGCTACACTGCCTCCCTGTTTTGTCATCTTAGCAAAATACAAGATAATAGACCCCACAGGAGAGTATAGGCCAGGGGTACACCACCTTTTGTGGCTAGGGGCTATGTTGCACTTTTAGTCTCAAGGGCTGCAAATAGCATATGTCCTTAAAAAATGATAAATTTATATGGCTTGATAAGTAAAAATCGCATCAAAATAACTTAAGATCTTTAAAAAAAAATTCCACATTCCAATTTTGCAAAAATATATTTCTGTAATTCAGGCCTTGAGAAATTTTTGTTGAGTCTAGGAGCCAACTATTGGTACATCTCTTGCTTCTCTCTCTCCAATGGAGGAAATCCCCCTCAGAGATCAGCAGCTCCTCCTTCACATGTTACTATGGCCTGGATTCCCACCACACACACTCTCATACCCCCCCCCCAAGTCTTCACTCAGTCTTTCACTCTTTCATTACTCCCTCTCCCTGTCCAGTTTTCACCCAGTCTCTTTCTCTCATGCCTCTTGCATCCCCAGTCTGCACTCACAAATGTATTTATTTATTTAACAGGTATTTTTTTTATACTGCCCTATCTTCCATTCAGGACATAAGATATGCCATATTGGGTCAGACTAAGGTCCATCAAGCCCAGTATCCTGTTTCCAACAATGGACAATCTAGGTCACAAGTACCTAGCAGTTTCCCAAAAAGACACAGGTTCTACAATGCTTGTATTGGGGCAAGCAATGGAAGGTCGAGGGTTCAAATCCCACTAGAGGACAGCAACCTTAGGCCGGAAGGACTGGGGTTTCTAGTCCCACAGGTGCTCCTTGTGATCTTGGGCAAGCCACTTAACCCTCCATAGCCCATGTTCCCTGTAAAATAGTTGTTGTTGTTAACTATCCATTGGGTTTTCATGGCAAGATACAGAAGTAGATTGCTGGGCCTTTCTTCCGAGCAGTTTAAGTTTGGTGGTGTTGCCGTTGTCACAAAAATGTGATCCTCCGCTGTCAACACTATCCCATTCTGCTGCTGCCCAGATGGTTATCGCCAAGTTATAATGCCCTGTTCAATGTAATTTCAGTTTGTTCAATGTAAACCGCACTGATGCAGAATAGCGCGGTATATAAGAGAATGTAAATAAATAAAAATAAATTTCCCAGGTCCCCTTTAATAATGGTTTATGGACATTTCCTCCAGGAACTTATCCAAACCTTTTTTAAACCCGGCTACACTAACAGTTTTTACTACATCCTCCGGTAACGAATTCCAGAGTTTGATTACATGTTGAGTGAAAAAATAATTTCTCTTATTAGTCTTAAATAGGTTACACTGCAGCTTCATTGCATGTCCCCTAGTCTTTCCATATTTTGATGGTGTAAACAATCTATCTACGCTTCACTAAATTCATTAATTTATAGACCTCTATCATATCTCCCCTCAGCCGTGTCTTTTCCAGGTTGAAGAGCCCTGACCTTTTTAGCATCCCATCATAGGGGCATCCTTCCATTCCCTTTACAATTTTGGTGGCTCTTCCCTGTACCTTTTCTAATAATGCTATATCCTTTTTAAGGTACGGCAACTAGAATTGCACACAATATTCAAGGTGCAGTCGCACCATGGAACGATACAGAGGCATTATAATATCCTCTGTTTTATTCTCCATTCCTTTCCTTATGATACCTAGCATTCTATTTGCTCTCTTGGCTGCCGCTGCACACTGGGCGGAGGGTTTCAACATGTTATCCCAATGACGCCTAAATCTTTTTCTTGGGTGGTGGTTCCTAATGTGGACCCTTGCATCGTGTAGCCATAGTTTGGATTGTTCTTTCCTAGGTGAATAACTTTGCACTTGTCCATATTAAATTTCATCTGCCATTTGGATGCCCAGTCTTCCAATTTATGAAGGTCCTCTTGAAAATTTTCACAATCCTAATGGGTTTTAACATCTTTGAATATTTTTATGTCATTTGCAAATTTGATTACCTCACTTGTTGTTTCCATTTCCAGGTCATTTACACATATGTTAAAAAGCAGTGAACCCAGCACAGATCCCTGGGGTACTCCACTATTCACCTTTCCCCATTGGGAAAATGAGCCATTTAGCCCTACGCTCTGCTTTCTATCTTTTAATCAGTTCCTGTTCCACAATAGTACACTGCCTCCTATCCCATGATTTTTTAATTTCACCAAGAGTCTCTCATGAGGGACCTTGTCAGAGGCTTTCTGAAAATCCAGATACACTATATCAACTGACTCACCTTTGTCTACCTGTTTTATTCACACCTTCAAAAAAACATAACAGATTAGTAAGACAAGACCTTTCTTGGCTAAAGCCATGTTGGCTGTCTCCTATTAAACCATGACTATCTACATGTTCAGTAATTTTGTTCTTTATAGTGGTTTCTACCATTTTTTCTGGTACTGACGTCAGGCTCACCAGTCTGTAGTTTCCTGGATCACCCCTGGAACCCTTTTTAAAAATTGACGTTACATTGGCCATCCTCCAATCTTTAGGTATTACAGATGATTTTAATGATAGTTCACAGATTACTAATAGTAAGTCTGCAATCTCATATTTCAGTTCTTTCAACACCCTTGGATGTATGCCATCTGGTCTAGGTGATTTTCTACTGTTCGGTTTATCAAATAGTTGTAATACAATTTAATTATAACTCCAACAACTTTACAATAAACAGGGGAATTAACTTGGAGAAAATATACATATAACATATAGGAACTATTATACTCTAGTATTATACAATGGTTTGTTCGACCCTTAAAGTTACATTATAGGGTTATGTCAGAGTATTGGAGGGGTAAGGGTAGGGAATGTGGTGTGGTCGGGAATAGGAGTGTGGGTAGGACTAGAAGGTGTTCATCAGGTAGTGTTGGCATAGTGTTCCGTGAATAGGAGTGTTTTTATCACTTTGCGGAAATGTTGGAGATCTGTGATAGCTCTTATGTTTTCTGGTAAGGAGTTCCAAAGCATTGGTGCATAGAGGGAGGGCCCTCTGTTACAGGTTAGTTGTTTTGCTTTAGTCTTTGCCTTTGCTATGAGTAGTAGATATCTGGTGGATGCTCATCGGTTTCTTGTTTCTGGGTGTCTTTCTAGCAGTGGTTGAAGGGTGACTGGTGCCATCTGGTGGATTATCCTAAAGATGATGGTGAGTAATTTGAATTTAGCTCTTTGTAGGATTGGGAGCCAGTGCAACTGTTTTGTTTATTTATTTGTTTAGACAGTTTTGTATACCACCTTATCCTTCAATCAAAGTGGTCACAACACAATTGGGGGAATACATTTAATACGAAGGGATATGAGACACATACACTAATACTTACAGGGAACATGGGCAATGGAGGGTTAAGTGACTTTGGAGTTATGTGGGCATCCCTCAGTATGTAAGATATTATTCTTGCCGCTGTGTTTTGTATTAGTTGTAGCAGGTGGGTGCTATGTTTTGTGAGGCCTTGATAGATGCAGTTGCAGTAATCAAGAACTGGCATGATCATGGCCTGGCAGATTGTGCGGAAGCTCTTTTCATCCAGGAGTGGTTGGAATTGTTTTTATTTTTCAGAGTTTTAGTAAGCTGATCTTGCTGCTTTGCCTATGTGTGTTTGGAAATTTGTTCTGGTCCAGTGTGACTCAGAGATACTTTACTTCATGTTTGACTTCTGTATCGTTTTGGTATATTTTAAGTTTGCTCGGAGATGCGAATGAGTTATTTCGGCTTATGGTGAGTACTTCTGATTTGCCATAGTTTATGTGGAGATTTTGTCTTCGTAGCCAGGTAGTCATTGCTTCCAAACATGATGATATCTTGGAACAGTCAAGTTGGGCAGTTTGGAATGTGGCAAAAATCATAATGTCCTCTGCATAAATTCTATATTCAATGTTTTGGCCTTTTATTGTGTTACACAAGGATTGTAGGTATATTTTGAATAGAACAGCAGAAAGTGCTGATCCCTGAGGTATCCCTTGTGGCTGGTCGATTAGCCTTGAGTGTTTGGGACCAGAGTTTACTTGTATTAGGTGGGATTGAGGTATGAGGAGAACCATTGAAGAGTGATTCCATTTAGGCCCATGTCCTTTAGGCATTTCAGTAATGTTTAGTGTATTATAGAGGCAAATACCGCTTTTGATATCGATAAAGATCAAGAGCACCCCTTTTCTTGTGTCATCTGTGGTGGTTATGATATTATCCAGTAGGGAGGTAAATAGCATTTCCACACTATAATTTGGTTTGAAGCCATACAGGTGCAGGTCAAGTGGGGCATGAAGATATATGTTTCTGCAGTTAAATTAAGACTACTTTTTCTATAACCTTTGTTAGAAATGGGAGACTTGAGATGGATCTGTATGAGTTGGGGTCTGCCGGGTCAAGTGTTTGATTTTTTTAAAATATCTGTCTCACAGTTGTTTGTTTGAGGCTATGGGGACATGACACCTTGTGTAAGTGAGAGCCACATGATGTAGTGTAGGTTGGGAATTAATTGCTTTGCTGTCAGTTTGATCCTGGAGACTGGGCAAGGATCTAAGGGGGAGGTTGTGGTGGTAATTTTGGATACTATGTCTTGTAGCTGGTCAAATGTGGGTGTATAGAAGAAACTCCAGTGTTCAGGGGAATCTTGTCTGGAGTTGTTATCTTTCTGTTGGGATGGTAGCTGTGAGGTAGTGGGTTGTAGTTTTCCTTCCAGGAAGTCAGCCATGGTTTGTGGGTGAAGTGATTCGGTATCATCTCGCTGTGGGTTTACCTTGGTTAGAGAACAGTTTTCTTGGTTATTTAATGATCACAAGATGAAATTTTTATGATATTACTTTTTACTAGCATTGATTTGATGTTGATATTCGTGGAGCTTTGTAGTTTACTTTCGAAAGTCTGCCTGTGCCTTAGTCCGTCTCCATTTTCTTTCCATTCTCCGAAGGGATCTTTTCATGTCATTAATCTCCTTTGAATGCCATGGGTGATCTCTCTGATTGCTCAGGTTCTTGACTGGTGGTGCTGAAGCTTCCTTCAGTGTGGAGTTCCAGTTACGAGTATCAATTGTATCTTCAAAATTTGTAGAGGTAATCTTCTGATTGTATCAGTCTTTGATAGGATCATTAGAGTAATGTTGCGCATATGATTGTTTGACCAAAGTACTGGTGTTGAAGGTTGGAATGGGTGGATGGATATTTTGGTTAAGCAGTGTGTTAGGGATATACATGAGGTCCACTATTGTTTCTTTGCTATGTGTTGGGCCATGGATTATTTGGGTGTATTGCAGGTCTTCCATTGCTTGTTGAAATGCCTGTGCATCCTTACTTGGTATGGATGGGAAGTTGAGGTCCCCTAGAAGTATAAGGGGCTTTTTGTTTCCTGAATACTTGCAAATTTGTTCTAGGATGAATGGGAGGTCTTCATCTAGGCTGCTTGGGGCTCGATTTACTAGGCAGATATGAGTTTGTTAAAGATTATCATATTACATCCATTTGTGGAGCATGACGATAGTGTTGAAAGCCTTGTAGTTTTCTTGTGATAATGAATACACTCCCGCCCTGTCCTGCAGATCTTGTGCAGTTGTGGGTGGTGTAGGAGGGAGATTAAATTTGGTTGATGATAATTTGATCTGTGTCTATTAGCCATGTTTCTGTTACACACATTATGTCTGTTGTTTTCCTTCACATAGTCATTGATGACATGGAATTTATTCCGGATGGAACGAGAGTTGACGAGAACACATCTCAGCATGGTATTAGCTTGTTTATTTGGGTGCTGTTGAAGCAGAGTAGGGGAGGATGTGATTTTTATTAGCCTTTCTGGTCTCCTATATGTTTGATGTTGGTAATTTTGCTTAATATATTCATGTCTGAGACTCTGTATTATTGGTATGTGCTGGTGGATTGAGGATTGTGTACCTTCTGTTGCATGGGTAAGGAATGTATTGAGGAAGATAGTAGTTAGGAGGAGGACCATGATAGAGGTATTGGTGTTAATGACTGATCATTTAAGATATGGGAGAAACAATGTAGAACAGATAATTGTTTGGTATTAGAATAGTAAGCAGTGTTACATATCATGATGGTTTTACTTACAGAACAGACAGTATTAGGTAGTCTTTTTCAGCTCTTGTGTTTATCTTCTGTTTATTGGCGATACCTGGCAGACTTGAGTTCGTTGTGTAGCTGGAGTAGAATCCTTGAGTCACAGGAGGTCTGGATTTAGGTGTTATGCTGTGGCATTCTAGATGGATGGTTGAGTAGCAGGACAAATTACCTTAATTGTTGCTGTTGCTAGCTTGATAGCATTGTTGCTAAATTGAAAAAAAAAATGGACGTGAAAGAGTTATGTTCAGAAAGATCGTAAACAGATAAGGTGAAGACCTCAGGGTCTTCCACATGTGGGGGGTCAGTAAGGAGCCATGATTGCCACTAGCGCAACACGGAGCCAGATTATTTATTCTCTTATGTTTTAAGGAAAAACATCCGCACAATATACAGCCCACGCTCTGTGCTGTTAGCTGAACACTGACACTCCATGAGCTATGGCTGCAAGTGTATGATTGATGCCTTGTGTTCCTGAACGGTTCCTTCCTTGAAAAGTCTTATTTTCCCTATTTGTGGGACACTTTGCTTTTCATATTTTCAATTTTCCAATGGGCTGTACAAAACCAGCCCCAGGTTGCATATTGTGCCCCCTTTTAGACCAGTGGTGCATAGGTTCAGTCCTTGAGGGCTGGAAACCGGTCAGGTTTTCAGAATATACCAAATGAAATGCATTGAGAGAAATTCTCATATGATGGAGGTGGTATGCAGGCAATTCTATTTCATGTATATTCGTTAGAGATATGCTGAAAACCTAGTCTTTTTGTACTGAACTTGTGCGTCTCTGGTACAGGGATACATAAGCATGCTACTTTTCAGTAATAGACTAGCGGATATGTTTTCTGAAGGTTAATGCACCTTGAATGCTACCATGGCCCATAGAAATGAATAGGCAGTGGCAGCACTTAATTTATGTTAACCTTTTAGTAAGCATGTCCCTAAATCAAGCTTTTGATCCGTTAACAGATTTTCCTTATCATCCAGTTGAGATGAGTGGGTTATGCTCCCTTGCCAGCAGGTGGAGGCAGACTAGCATGACTTTCAGTGATGTCATTACTTGGTATATTTACTGGTGCAGCACTGAGAGAAGCCAATATTGTCTGCCTCCAGCGGTGGCAAGGGGTGTAAACTGGTACGGCAGTGAAGATAGGCCTGACTCTCCTTGCCCACACTAAGGTGCAGAGGCCTTGGATTGAGTCTAAAGGGAGAGGAATGGCCAGAAGGAAAAAAAGAGGTGATAGTGCCTCTGTATAAGTCTTTGATGAGACCTCATTTGAAGTATTGTGTGCGATTCTGGAAACCACACCTTCAAAAGGATATAAATGGGATGGAGTCGGTGCAGTGTGTGATTACCAAAATAATCAGCAATCTTGGTTATAAACCATATGGGGATGTACAGTGTTTTTAAATTAAAATTTTCTTTATTTAACAACTTTGCAATATGATATACGTCAGCTTCTGCCCTAGGCTTCCAAGTACCAATCCAACAATAACCACTTGAAACCACTGCTAATACAACATCCAGCTATCCGGAGACCCTCCCCTTCAGCCACAGTCAGTCTCCACTGGTCAGTTACTCACAACCCTCAATATCTCCCTGTCTATTTCCGCTGTCCTACAGCAGCATATGAAATAAGCACACTACTTATTATTCAGAGCATGTTGTTATTCCCCACTCCCCCAGGTACTGAACCAAACCTCCCCCCAACCTTACCCCCTTTCTTCCCCCCGCCCGCCCCTGTCTTCAATGTAATCCCCTCTACCCTCTCCTCTTCTCTAGAGCCTGAATCTTCTGCCAGTCCTTCTTAAATCACTCCACTCACTAACGCCTATGCACCGTCAAAAATTCCATCACTAGCACTTGGCGCAACCGCATTATGCTCTTCTCCATATCAGAGACATCTACACACTTCCAATGGGCTGCCACTTCACATCTTGCTGCACACAAACATGCTATAAGCATCCCCCCCAAGACAACAGGAACAAATCTGGATCCAGGGGCACATCCATATTCAGCAACTGGCCGATCCACCCCCTGATGGCCAATAACTCTGTATCCTGGGGCAGTCCCACCAGATATGCCAGAAAGTACCCCGCTCCCCACACCCCCGCCAACATTCTGATGACACCCTAGGATACATCCTGTGTAAACACTCAGGTGTGTGTAGTTCCACCTCATGAGGATCTTATAACTGTTTTCTTTAATTGTGATGGACAGAGGAGCTTGGCATATCCAGTCTACTATCTGTTTCCGATCTTTCTGAACCAACTCCCTACCTGAATCTCTGTCTCCCTCATATATTTTAAGGAGCGAAATTGGGAACTGCTCTGGAAACCCACGATGACTCAACCACCTCTCATCCCTAACCCTCAAATGAATTTCCTGAAGTAACAAAATCCCAAAGGTTCACCTCTAACTCCCTGAACAGACGCTGTAATTTGTGGGGGGAACCCTCTAACATTCAATGTGCCAATATGCACCATGATGCAGCTTCCTACTACCATCCTCTCTCCCATCAGGTTTTCCTCCTTGCTGACCTCTCCCCTGCATCCTCCCCCATCCCAAACCTCCCCCTCCCTTCCCTCTTGTTGCAGGCTCCCTCCTCTTGCAGCCACCTGTTCCATGGTAGTTTGCTGGCATCCGCAACCCCCCCATCCATCATGCCCTGCATTCATATTCTCAACCTCCCTCCACCCCAAAGCCCCCCACACCCATCCACCTCCCCATGAACACTTTGCACAATTATATCCCCCTCAGCTTTTCTTACCCCCTATAATGTCCCCATCTACCCTCCCGCCTCTCTCTGCTGAGCCCCCCCTCAATTTTCCCAAAACAGTCTTCCTTCCCCAATCTTTAACCTATGGGCACCTGTAACGTCCCTCATGCTCTTCGGGCCAATCAAGTGTCCATTCCAGATATTTTTTGGGTTGGCTGGTTTGGCTGACTCTCCTGCAATAATCTCTTCAGGTGAGTCCCCTTCGCTGCTACCCTCTGCCACTTAGATGACACTGTTTTCGCTGCCAGGCCCAATTCATAGGTCTGATGCTGCATCTTCTGGGAAGGCAGACCCTCACATCCCATTTCCTGTACATCTTGCCATGCCTCCTCCGCTGTCTTTACCTTCCAAGAGACCCCTCGTACTGTAAACAGCATGCCAAACGGGAAAAGCCATCTATAGCGGATCTCTGCCCTCCTCATGTACGCTATCACTTCTCAAAGCTGGCAGCGACACATCAATGTCCCTTGTGAAAGGTCCTGAAAGAGCTCAACCTCCTGCTCCTGCCACTTGATGCGCCCATATTTGTGAGCAATGTTTAGTAATTGTTCTTTTATGGGGAAGGAGGACAGGCAAACCACTATATCCCGAGGCCTGTTCTCTTGTATTGGCTCCAGGCTCTGATGCACCCGTTCCACACTAACGGAAGGAGGGGCGTCCCCTTTGCCTGCTTTTTTCAAGCTCAAGTATGTGCCTGAACAACAGTTTCACTGCTGCTATACAGTCCTTGTATCTCTCACCTTCCGGCACTCAAGTTGCAGCATAAGAACATAAGATATGCCATACTGGATCAGACCAAGGTCCATCAAGCCCAGTATCCTGTTTCCAACAGTGGCCAATCTTGGTCACAAGTACCTAGCAGTTTTCCCAAAAGACACAGGTTCCACAATGCTTGTATTGGGGCAAGCAGTGGATATCCTGGGTCTCCTTTAATAATGATTTATGGACCTTTCCTCTAGGAACTTATCCAAACCTTTTTTAAACCCGGCCACACTAACAGCTTTTACTACATCCTCTGGTAATGAAGTCCAGAGTTTGATTACCCATTGAGTGAAAAAAATATTTTCTCTTATTAGTCTTAAATAGGTTACCCTGTAGCTTCATTGCATGTCCCCTAGTCTTTCTATATTTTGATGGCGTAAACAATCGATCTATGTTTACCTGTTCCACTCCGTTCATTAATTTATAGACCTCTATCATATCTCCCCTCATCCGTCTCTTTTCCAGGTTGAAGAGCCCTAACCTTTTTAGCCTCTCTTCATAGGTGTATCTTTCCATCCCCTTTTCCATTTTGGTGGCTCTTCTCTGTACCTTTTCTAATAATACTATATCCTTTTTAAGATATGGTACACACAATATTCAAGGTGCCGTCACACCATGGAACGATACAGAAGCATTTTAATATCCTTTGTTTTATTCTCCATTCCTTTCCTTATGATATCTTACATTCTATTTGTTCTCTTGACCACTGCTGTACACTAGGCGGAGGGTTTCAACATGTTATCCATGATGACGTCTAAATCTTTTTCCTGGTTGGTGGTTCCTAATGTGCACTCTTGCATCATGTAACCATAGTTTGGGTTGTTCTTTCCTAGGTGCATAACTTTGCATTTGTCCACAGGAAATTTCATCTGCCATTTGAACATCCAGTCTTACAATTTATCAAGGTCCTTTTGCAATTTTTCACAATCCTCATGGGTTTTAACAACTTAGAATAATTTTGTGTCATCTGCAAATTTGATTATCCCACTCATTATTCCCATTTCAAGGTCCTTTATGAATATGTTAGAAAGCAGCGGACCTAGCACAGATCCCAGGAATACTCCACTATTCACCTTTCTGCATTGGGAAAATTGGCCATTTAGCCCTACCTCTAAATCCTCCAACTTTGTATGGAGTTGCTCTTGGCTCTGCTTCAAGCTCTCCCATCCCCACGCCATCTCCTCCAGTTCCGCCGCATGGCGCTCCACGTGCTCCTCTGCTTCCATCATCTGGCCCCTGAGCTCCATCAAATCCTGCCGGAACATGGCCAGGTTCGACTTTAAGTCCAAGTGGAGGGCGATGATGTCTGCTTTGACTTCATGCCAAAATTCCTGCAGCCAATGCTTTAAGTTATCGCGGTCTCCCTTCTGCCGACGCCTCTGAGCCATCCTATGCCCCTGAGCATGCCACACTCCTCCCCTGGGACTGCTCTCTCTGGTCATATTTAGATTGAAATTCCTCCAACCGCTTCCAAGCTGGCATTCTGAGTCTCTGGCGATGTTCTACTTTCACTCTCAGGGCTAAAAAAGCTATTTGACACCACTACGGGAAGAGACTGGATGGAGCTTCACTAAGCTGTGTCCATTTGGCGTGCCAGCGCTACCGGAACTCTGGAATGTACGTTTAAGGGTTTACTCATTCGTATTTTCCCAATTTATCCAGGGAAACCGAAAAGAGACTGAAGGACTTTCTTCTCCTGAAACTGGTGGTGGTTCATTTGTTTTTTTTTCCCCTTAAATGTCCTTGTAAATGCTTAGTTAAGTTTTAGTCCATAAATTGTTTTCTTTGAACCCTCCCAACTGGTTGCTTTCATTCTGCATCAGTGTAAACTGCACTGATGCAGAATAGCGCGGTATATAAGAGAATGTAAATAAATAAATAAATAAAAATAAATTAGTGCTTATACTTCTGCTGTTTCTCCGACTGTAATTTAGATATTCAATGTATTAGTAATGATTAGCCGAATAGGCTGACTTATTTGCCTTCATGTACGATTTGAGTTGGGTTTTTTTTCCCCTTTTTTATGATCCCCATGATGAAAGGGGTAGAGCGAATAGGACATCTATTTGATAGTTTCACTTTTTTTTCCTTTACATATATCACGTATGATGTGTTTGTTTCCTTTCTATTGCTTTTACAAGTGTCAATACTTGGAATTTATACTTTAAATTGATAACTATCAATTTGCTGGTGCAACAAGACATGAACACATTACTCCTGTTCTGAAAGACTTACACTGGCTACCAATCAGCTCTCGCATCAAATACAAAACATATTCAAAATCAAACACTGCACTTCAGCCACCAGCCTGCACACCCTCATACAACCAGACACCAGCACGCGCCCAAGAAGAAAAGGGACTGCCAACAGAGTAAACACACCGAACGACTTCAGAAAAACCCGCAAGGACACCACTGAGAGGGCCCTCTCTCTGGCTGCCTCAACAATATGGAACTCCCTCCCAGACGAACTGAGATCGACAGATGACCTCAAAGACTTCCGCAAGCAGCTGAAGACAATGCTGTTCATAGAACACTACGGACATGTTACATAATCCAACAGGAGCCTCCTCATTACCCTCCCATCCGTGATAAGAAAATATTCACAGGCACATGATATATCTTAACCCCTACTTACATAGAACATTGTATTATAGATCACAATGTACATAGTACAGAACAATGTATCATAGCTCATGCTGTAATATAGCTCACAATGTACCTAGTTCAACCTAATCTGTTACACTACCCTCATACACGCAATTCATAACATCTTCACTGCATGCACTACCCTCCCCCACTATTGATTGTATTGCTGTGACATCGCTTTGATTGTATGATAAGGCGGTATAGAAATACCGTTAAATAAATAAATAAACTATAAAATAAACCATGTGGGGACAGACTCGAAGATCTCAATATGTACATTTTAGAAGTAAGGCGGAATAGAGGAGATGATATAGAGACGTTTAAATTCCTCCATGGCACAAATGCACAGGAGGAGAGCCTCTTTCAGTTGAAAGAAAGCTTTGCAACGAGGGGACATAGGATGAGGGTGAAAGGGGATCAACTCTGGAATAATATGTGCAAATATTTCTTTATGGAGAGAGTGCTAGATGCATGGAATAATCTCCTAGTGGAGGGTAGTAGAGACAAGGACAGTATCTGAATTCAGGAAAGCATGGGACGAACATAGATTTCTAAAGGAAAAAAAGAGACTATAGTATTTGATATGGAAGGGCAGACTAGATAGGCCATATGGTCTTTTTCTGCTGTCATATTTCTATGTTTTATTTTTTGTTCCAGGCTGCCTCTTTTTAAAATATGCCACAGCTTAAAATGAAAAGAAAAAAAATGATAAAATTCTGAATGGCCCGTACAGTGTCGGCTTGTTGTGACACCAGGTTTTCCCCTTTTTTATTTATTTATGTATTGTATTTCTTTAACAGATTTTCTATACTGCCTTATCCTTCAATCAAAGCAGTTTACAGGTCAGCTTGAACAGTTTACAGTGCATTGTAGGTGAGGGAGGCATGTGGGAATTCTTAAGAGTAAATAGTTTTTTTTTTTAATTTTATGGCGGCCTGTAGCTAGGGATTTCCATATGAAAGTTCTTGTCCACAGAGGAAACAAAGTTACTTGCCTATAGCAAGTTGTCTTCGTGAACTACAGGATAAGTCCTCACAACCCTTTCTCTTCCCCTTAAAACACTTGATACAGTTAAGTAACATTATTATTATCCCTGATTTTCTCCTCATTCCCCCTCCTTATCAAGCGCTCCGGTTCTCTATATATTTTCACAGTTTTTTTTTCTTTTGTCTTCCCCCTTCAGCAGTTACTGTTTTGGTGTATTGCCACCTCCTTTTCTCTGTTTGCCCCTCTCTTTTCTTTATGACCTGAGCTATGCTTTCTCAACAAATAGAAGAGAGCATGTCCCAGTGTGGGGGAAGGTGAGGGAGTTATGCTTTTTCTTTTCCCTCATGAGTGCAGCCCATGCTGTCTACTTAACATATCATTAGATAGTAGAGTGAGTGTCACCTGATGTCACAAATAGGAAGAGCAAAATCCTTTGCATGATGCCCCTGAGGGGAGAGGAGACGTCTGGAGCCAATCTGGAGAAGCACTGCCTCTGTCTCTAAACCCACCCTTCCTGAAGCTGTCGCCTCTCTACACACAGTGGGAACGGGCACTGCCAGGATCTCAGCCTCTGCAGTGAAGGCAGATAGCATTTATTTCCCTTATTGCCTAGAGAAAGTAGGTTGGCATGAGAATGAGTCAGTCTTTATTCACAGTAAAGAAAAGCGTTGACTTATGTCCTGTACATACAGCGCAGGCAGCAACCCACATAGCACTCGATAAGAAAACCTCACACACGGCATAGCCAGCAGCCCACTCAGTGCTCTTTGACAACTGTACATACACACACAAACTATATATGCATAGTGCACAGTCAGTAACTTACACGCTGCCATGTAACAACCACTCTCTTTCTCTCTCAGCTATGCACAGCTAGCTCTTGCACACACAGCACAACTAACAACCCACACAGCACTCTGACCAAACCACACGCTCAGAGCTATGTATTTATCTATTTAACTGGTTTTGGTATACTGGTTTTCTACCACTCAAAACTGTTTACAAGAGAAACGGAGGTGCGTGCAGTTCACATCAAAACGTTTTTAAACAATGAACAAGATGATCATAGAAATAAGATTTAGCGATGAACAGAACAGATTATATAAGAGTACAGCCAGTGATCTGCACAGTGCTCTGAGACAGAATCCAGAGTCAGCAGTTCCCACATCCAGCTACACACGACCAGAAACCCAGACAATGCTATATGACCAAATCCCACGTATTCTGTTTCATACATTTAGTTAAAAGAAAGAACCCAAATCGGATTAAATTAGAAACAGCATGAAAGAGAATCCGTTGCTGATCCGCTCTGACCTGAAGCAGGGTTTTTCTGGACATGCTGGTGTAAAACCCGAAACGTGAGCCACGTCGTTTATTGGGAGTTACGGCGTTTTGGTGGTACACAGCTAAGTGTTGGACTTTTACTTCCCATTTTAAATTTAAATTTACTTAATAAAAAGGAGCTGTCACGGCTGTGTCTTTGAAACAGTTTTGGACACTGGGCTGACGAGCTTCGACAAAAATATAGTGTTTGGGCATTAGGAGGGAGTTTTTGAGCAAATTGGATTCTCTTTCATGGTCATACATTTAGTTAGCAACCCACATAATATTGCAACAGTATCTTATATACCTTTTTTCCCCTCCTCCCGAACACACCCACACAGCCATATGTCTATACAGTATGGCTATCAACCCAGATAGCCATGTGTGCATGCTAAAACCCAGATCTGCCTCCATACAATATTTCATTCCTTTTCATCTTGCTGAAACAGTCCAGACAAGAGGGTTATCCACCCCAGCCAGCAGATGATGGCAGAATAGAGTACCTTCCAGTGATGATATCGTATGGAATTGTTGTTGATCCAGCACTGGACCTTGCCAATGTTTTCTGCTTTCAACAGGTGGCTGCAGTGTTTGGTGCAGCACTGTGAAGATTTGGCCTAAGATCCCTAGTCCAGGCTGCAGCCTTATGGCCCTTATGTTTGTGATCCACTGGACTTTACATAGCTCCTAGGCCAGGGTTTATTAACTTCCACCTCATTGAGCTTGAGAGCACGCTAATTCCAGCACCATTACCTATGGGTCTCTAGTGCTGGTGGGCAAGGAGAAGCCTCAAGGTAGACCCCTTGGATATTCTGCTGGGGCAAATAAATAAGGGCCAGTTCCCCCCTCCATTCTACTCTGTCCTCTCTCCCCTGTTTCATCTTGGTTGAAGTAAAAGAAGGATTTTGTTTCTTGCTTTTATTTTTTTCTGCCTCTTAAGTGAAACAGCCTGTCTTTAACTAAAGCAAACTTTGAAAACTAAAAAGGCTCTCTGGTAAGCAGCTGTATCTGGCTCTGTGGAGGCATTGGGCAAGTGCTGAAGAGGGATTCCTCTGTTTCTGGCAGGAGTGAGGGGACGGAGTGTTTGCTGGCCTGTTGGCCGGGATTTCTTCTTCACAGCAGCCTTTCTTTCGGTTTCTATCAGCGGCTGTGAGTAGCTTGCAGCGCCAGGTCCCCAGTGATGTTAGTTTGGTTAAATGCCAAATTAGCACCACAGCAAGTTCCTACTACCCCCGAGTGTAATAGAGAAGTCTCGGGGTAGTATTTTTCACCAGATTTGGATCTCCTCGCAGGCAAGCTCAGACCCTGAGACAAATTTTGTATCTTCCTTCGTAGCCAGCTTGGTTTCTTGCCAGTGGGAATGGTGGTCATCTTGGATGGTCACGTGGTTGCTGTCAATGACAGGGAAAGCAGAGTTGGCTCATGAACTTCCCTAGACCAGGTTGGACTCGCACAGGGGGTTCTCCTGAGAACTCCGTCTCTTCTTTTTTTCAGCAGGTTTTGAGCATCAGCTCCATAAGCAGTTTGCAGGCTGCTTTTAGGCCATGCTGGTTGGCTGTCAGTCTGCTGTGCTGTGGCCTGTCCTAGAGGGTGTGGGGGCTTTGGCCTCAGATTTGGTATTTGCTGGAGAGCCAAGTGGCCCCGGATGGCTGTTTTTCTTGTGAAGATCCTTTGGGAACCTGCAAGGGAGGATGAGGAGATCCCTCTCCAGGACAGTTTTTCAGTTGAAGAAATGGAGCTCTCACCACCTGAAAGCAAGGACCTGGTTGTGAATCATCTATTTTGTAGAGATTACATACCCTCCCTGATAGCAGACTCCTTGGCAGCGCTCCGCATTTCTTTGCCTCCTCCCAAGCAGGTGTCTGACGTGAACTCCATTCTAGAAGGGATCAGGCAGCTGTCTTTTTTTTTTTTTCTTCCCCCCCACCGAATCTCTTAAGAAGTTGGTAGTGATGGAATGACAAAACCTGTAATTAATCTTGAAAGGCACCAGGCATTTGGCTTACCTTTACCCATTATCTCAGAGGGATGTGAAGAAGTTGTTCAGCTTCCCAAAGTGGATGCCTTGGTCGAAGCAATGATCGAGATGCCTGCCATTCCCATGGAGGGAGGCTGAACCCTGAATGAGAAACATGACAGGAAGGTGCTGCAAAATGTCCTTTCTGCTTCAGTACTTTGTGTGTGGGCATTGTTGCATGGTAACTTCTAAGATGGATCCATCAGTTGCCCATTAGTGTGAACACTGTAAAGTTGAAGTCTTCTGCTACTCCTTATTTGGATAGTGCTACAAGGTGCAGGCAGTGCTTTGGCACTTCCTTTGTGGTGGATGCCTTTTATGACTTGATCAGGATGTATTCCAAGTAGATCGTGGCCATTGTGTTGGCCTCGAGGTGGCTATGGCTACATCTAAATTGTCTTAGAAGGCTTTCCTTTGTGCCTTCTCTTTGGGGAGGACTTGGAGAAACTGATCAAGGTCTGTAGCAACCTTGTCCTCTGTGTCTACCAGGGTATAGGTCTAAAGAGGCCAAAGGGCTTTCCAGCAGAGGACCAGTAATTGTTCCACCAACTCCCATTGAATGTACTCTTGTAGGTCCACAATGGGTCAACTCTTTTGATGGGTTCAGAGGTCTTTGGACACCTCAGGTCCTTCTTTTGGGGGGGGGGGGGGTGCTTCCTGCAGAGGCTCTGCAAACTAGAGGGCATAACATGGCTGAATAACCTCAAACACCCACTAGTCCAAGATGATCTGGGCACAAACCAAGGCATACAGAGAAACACTCGCTTACCAGCTGCACCTCTAGAAGAGCCTGCCTAGTAGGTGAGCATCTCTCTGTATGCCTTGTGGTCTGTAGGCCAAGGGGGTGGTAGTTGAGGATACCCTCAGCATGGCTCCAAAGAAAAGCAGGTTCTTCAGGTCAATTTTGGATTTGAAGGCTGTTAATGCCGAACTCTGAGTCTCTCAATTCCAGGTGGAAACCTTAAAATCAGTGGTAGGAAGGGCGAATTCCATACCTCCTTGGGCCTCTCTGAGGCTTTCCTTCACATTCTAATATGTCAGAGACATCAGAGATATTTTTGCTTCTCCATTCTTAGACAGCCTTATCAGTTTTAGGTCCTGCCACTTGGTTTTACCACTGCTCTCAAAGCCTTTTCTAAGCTTATGGTAATGGTGGCAGCATTCTTCCACAGGCAGGTATTTGGGTCTACCTGTATGTGGGTGATTGGCTGATTTGGGTAGACTCTGAGTAAAGTGTCAGAGCAGTGACCTCATTGGTGCTATGGTGCCTATAGGAGCTAAGTTGTGTGAAGTGGAAGAGTAGCCTAATGGTTAGAGCACTGGCTTGGAAACCAGGCTTCGATTCCCACTAGCATTCCTTGAGCATGTCACTAAACCCTTTGTTGCCTCAGAAAAATCCCAAGTTGTCAATGTCCCTGTTTAATATACATTACCAAGTTTGGGTTACAGTGACTGAAGTGATAAAGCAGTAAAGAAAAACCTGTTAGTTAAATAAACATGCCAAGAGCAGTTTGAGCCCCAAGGGGCCTACCTTGATATCGAGGCGGGCTGAGTTTTACTGATCTCTGAGAGGCTGCTCGAGCTGCAGTCTCAGCTGTAGGTCTTGTGTTCCCAATGGGCCCTAAAGGCCTGAGACTATCTGCATGTCTTGGCTTAATTGCATCAAATCAGAAACAAGTTCCTTGGGCGAAAGTGCATACGCATGCTCTGCAGAGGACTCGTCTAGCTTGCTGCTTCCCCATATTTGCAGCAATTCAGATGTCACCTTTCACTTCCAGAATTTGTGAAGATGGATCTGAAGTGGTTGCTCATCCTGTTTTCCATGCTCAAGAGGATGCCATTGAAAGTGCCTGAGTGAGTGGTAGTGACCACGAATAGTGGAGGAGTAGCCTAGTGGTTAGAGCAACTGCCTAGTACGCAGAAGATCAAGGGTTCAATTCCCACCTGCACTCCTTGTGACTTTGGGCAAGTCACTTTACCCTCCATTGCCTCGGAAGAAAAGGCTGACAATCTACTTCCGGTGATACATTGCCAAGAAAACCCAGAGGCAGCTGGGTCGCTATGAGTCAACACTGACTTGATGGCACTAAAAAAAAAAAAAAAGGCCGAGGAACCCATTGTAAGGAGAAATTCACATGAGCGCTGGATAAAACAGGAGGCAGCATAGTCTTCAATAGGTTGGAGGCAAAAGCTATCTGCTTGTTGTTGCAGAGGTTCCAGAATATCCTGGAGGCCAGGGTAGTCAGAGTGTTTTTAGAGCAAACGTAAACAAGCAAGACTGTAACCAGGGAAGTGGTCACTGCAGCTGAGCAGAGATTCACCTGTTCATACCTTCAGTGGCCCAAATAGTGGGCGCTAAAAGATAATAAATGAAATGAACAGAATACATAATACCCTATCATTGCTTAGACACTGATCCTAACTTATGGGTAGGTTTAGGAAGTTGCTTCTCCAATGTGGGTTTTTTTTTTTTTTTGATGATGAAAATCCATCTTCAGCCCCAAGGGAACATTTTTATGATTTAGAGTTGAGTTGTTACAATAAATTCTTTTCAAACCCACCAAAAACAGGCTCATCATTTACGAGTGATGTTAAGTTATCTGCCATTTCCAGATGTGTGATGAGTGATCCACTTGTCTTTAGAAAAGGTGAAGCTGCTTACCTGTAACGCGGTCTTTGAAAATGGAAGATCTCAATCCACAAATTCTAGCTCTCCTCCCCTTCAGGAATTGAGCTATATAGCAAAACTGGTATACTGAATTCTGTGTGGCTACAGTGATGTCATCTGCCTGTGACTTGTGATCTGTTGTCTTTAGCAAACACCTGTCATAGACAAGCAATTTCACTTAATTAGAATACGCATCTCTCCATGAGCCCCATTAATGTAAGCTGCTTTTTCTACCTTCAGTGTAGAATCATCTTCTAGGTGACCCTTATAAAAGGTGAGTGGATGTGGAACATGATCAAGGCTGCTACTGCCTTCTTCTCCATTAGGCCACTGTAACCACTTAGCCACGCCTGGCCAGTTGATTTACAATCTGGAGGTGCTACCCTGATTATAGATATCGCTGGGATAGCAGTATAATGGTCCAGGGTTGTAACTATTACAAGCTGCCAATGCACTTCTGGGAAGTTAACACTGAGGCAGAACTAAGCTGTTCATTGATAAAGCAAGTGATCTTCCATAGCCTGGTTTTTATGACATTCTCTTTGATTTATCAGAACTAAGTGTGAAATTAGACTGCCCTGATGAGAAACCTGGTATTGGTTCAGTGGAGGCCAGTGTGAGAGGCTGGTGGCAGGAATGCTGTAAGCCTTAGGTATATGGCTGGATTAACAGATACACTTTTGTTAGTGGTGTCAATTCTGCTCAACAAACTCTCGCAGTGTGGAGTGGGGTGCAGGCAGGATGGGAAACCTACACAGCGGTAGTAAAGGTAGAGTGATAAACTAACTTTCATGTGTTTGCCATGGTGTCTCCTCCTCTTCTCTCTCAGGTGAAGTTTTTAGACCCAGCAGCTGTCACTTCCCCTTCTCCTGCTGAGCCAGAGTATTGTGATAACAGCTGTGAGACTTTGACCCAACAGCAGGAGACAGCATGGCAAACATCTGAAAGTCAGCTTGACAGGGGAAGGAGGGTGGCTGTTGCTACCACCATCCTTGCTTCCTTAACTCAGCAAAACGTTGCTTGGGGCCCTTCATAACTTATGCTACTGACTTTTTTTAAATATATTATGGGCCCGATATTCAGTTGCACTGGCTATGCACCTCTAAGGCACATAGCCATCACTGCTGAACTTTAACCCCAAATATTCAATCCGGGGCCATATCTGGCCACTGGACTTGAATATCCAGGTCTACCACAATGCACTGCAACGCTCTGCGCAGAAGCTAACTGGGCAGTGGCAATATTGAGCCGCTGCCTGGTTAGCTCCCACAGATAAAGATAGTCGTGGTTTTCCCACGTGTGTTGCTAACTGGACAGTGGTTCAGTATCCGCCCCGGAATGCCCACAACATGCCTTGATTCTACACGGATAGAATATCCCTCTACAATGGCATTTACCTGGTTTACAAGTTCTTACAGTGTAAATGCCGTTCAATATTGGGCCCTATACTTCAGTCTTAGTTTGACATTAGTTAATGCAAGAGACAGCTAACACACCCTATATAGAAAATATGGAGGGATATATAGAAGGATGTGCTTATCGGCTGGAACTCAAGGAGAGAAGTGTATAAGTAGTTTGCGATGGTTTTATATTTCCTGTGCTTAGAATGGACTGAAAGTGCCACAGTCATAAAACTTCAATGTTTGATTTAGGAATTTCAAGTGGAGCGTGTTGCAGTTTGCATGTGCAAGTTCATGAGTTGCTTTCATTTCTGGTCTCATCTGGACCCTTGAGAACCATTTGGCCTGTAAAGCGTAACAGTACCAGAAACTACCATGTTTCTGTGAATATATTTATTAAAACAGTCATTAAGAACTTTATTCTGATTTTTAGTTCATTTATGTGCAATATCTCCAGGAACAAACAGGAATGCAGTCATCACATATGGGGTATCGTTGGTACCGACAGAGCCTGCGCGGGAACGCTTTTGGGAGCATCCCACAGCGCCTGCGTGCTGCCTTCCTGCCTTTCCCAACTGCCTCTCTCCAGTTCTTCTTTTTTCCACGGAGCCAGCAGGTCGTGTTCCTGTCACTGCAGTAGAATTTTCTTTTTCTTTATTTCTTTTTGTGGTCGCATCTGCTGCCTTCGATGCTCTACCGGTACTGCTGGTCTTTCTTTTTCCTATTTCTAAAAAAAAAAAAAATCTGGTGGTTTTTTTTTTCATTTTTTTCAGGTGCACCCATCTTTTTGGGCCTTAGGCCCAAAAACTTTCCTTAACATGGAAAAACCTGCCTCAGGTTTTAAAAAGTGCACCAAGTGTGGCGGTACCATTTCCGTCACCGACACCCATGAATGGTGTTTAAAATGTTTAGGTCCTGACCACTCCATCACGGATTGTGTGTCCTGTGCCATGATGTCTAAAAGAGGTCGGTAGAACCGAGCTGCCAAGCTCAGTACCCTGTTTCCCTCTGATGCGGCTTCGGTGGCATCGACGTCTTCCAGGGCTGCTTCTTTCTCCCATGGATCTCGGGCAACTAAACATAAATCCAGCCGGTCCTTGAAGGGCAAATCTCCTTCCAAGCATCTAGATGCCCCTGGCCTTGCCCTTGAGGATTCTGAACCGGCAAAATTACCCTGGCAGGAGGCTTCGGCTTCTAAAGCATCATCATCGGGGTTCCAGGATGGTCTAGATGGCGTGGCCTCAGCAGATCTCCTGGTGCCATGCTCTGGGGTACCGGTGGCCTTCACCGGTACCGACTTCCAGGCATTGGCGGCATCCATGGACCAGAGAATTCTGACCATGGAACGCAGTCTGGCGGCTTTCCTTGCGGCATCGACGCCCTTGGTACCGCGACAGACAACTCCACCGGTACCGGCACTGGCACCGGCATCGATATCGGTATCGGTACCGATGACATCGACATTGGTGTCTGCTATGCCGGTACCCTGCCCTCCAATGCCCTCCGGTACCGATTCTCCGGTACTGGTTATTCCCAATACCGACCTTAGTCGGTACGGGTATCGGGCTCTGCAGGAGCATCCGGACAGACGATACTTCGAGTCCTCAGAAGAATCTGAGGATTCTGAAAGTTCTGTCGATGCAGCGATTCTTCTTCCAGAGGAGTCCTCCTCCCCTAAACGTAGGATGTCTCCTCCAGAGGACATGTCCTTCCAAGACTTCATCAGGGAGGTGGCTCGGGGCCTGTCCATTACTGTGGCCCCTGAAACAGAGCCAAGGGCCAAGGAGTTGGACATTTTACAATATCCCAAAACTCCTAAAGAGGCAGCTACCTTACCCATTCATGAGATTCTATATGATCTCATGTTGAGGATGTGGGAAACACCTCTTACCACCTCTCCTCATTCTCGTAGATTAGATACTATGTATCGAGTCCCTCCTTGTCCTGGGTTCCATAAGACTCAGCTTCCTCACCACTCCATTGTGGTGGAGTCAGCTATGAAAAGGATCAGAAGTGCAAAAAGACATGCCTCTAATCCTCCAGGACGTGAGTGCAGAACCCTGGATGCTTTTGGACGTAGTCTTCCAAGCTTCCATGCTTGCTGCAAGAATCAGTTCCTATAGACTCTACATGGGAATGTTCCTAAAGGAGGTCAAGATAATTTACAGACTTTAAGTCCTTTCATTTCTGAGGGTAAAAGACAGGATTTTCTCACTTGGGTCAAACATGCCCAAGATGTGTCTAAGTTCTCCAGTCGTGCAGCCTTTGACTGCTTTGAGTGTATAAGCAGAACTTTGGCTATTGCCATAGGTGCACGTAGAATTGCTTGGCTCCAGGCATCTGATTTAGAGCTCTGGGTACAAGATAAATTGGGAAATATCCCTTGTACTGGTGAGAACCTGTTTGGTAAAGATTGGCAGGAAAAAGCCAATGAAATGGATGCTGAAAATTCCACCTTGGATAGATTATCCAAGTCCACTGCTGATCCTGTTAGAAAGAAGTTGTTCAAGAAAACATCTTTTTCTAAAAAGAAAAGATTTTATCCTGCTTATAGTCAGCAGGCATCTTCTGCAGGTCAGTTTTCAAGCAAACGTCAGCAACCACCCAAACAGAAGAAAGCAAAGGCTGCTAGGCCTCCACCGGCCCAGCAGCCTCGGCCTCCTCAGGGCCTTTGACTTTCAGCTAGAGAACTTAGACTTTCTGGTTCTGGAGGGACCAGAACCTTTCACCATTCCAGGAAGGTTATGTCATTTTGCCCCCAGATGGGGGCAAATAACAGCAGAGCATTGGACACTCTCCATCATAAAGGAGGGGTACAAACTTCATTTTTCAAGCATGCCCCCTGACACAATAGTGAAGCAGTTCAATTTTCTGACCTCTCTCATCAACCTGTTAGGTCAGGAGGTTGCCATCCTTCTTGCCCAAGGGGCAATAGAAGAAGTGCCTCTTCATCAACAGGGCACAGGGTTCTATTCCCCTTACTTTCTTATCCCAAAGAAAACAGGGGGATACAGACCTATCTTAGATCTCAGAGAATTGAACAAATTCCTTGTCGAGGAGAAATTCAAGATGATTTCTCTCGGAGCTCTGCTTCCATACCTTCAGAATCAAGATTGGCTTTGTTCTCTAGATCTCAAGGATGCGTACACCCATGTCCTCATCCATCCAACCCACAGAAGGTTCCTTCGGTTCCTTTTTCAAGGAAAGCACTACCAATACAGGGTGCTTCCTTTTGGTCTGGCCTCAGCACCAAGGGTGTTCAGGAAATGCATGGCTGTAGTAGCAGCATTTCTCCTCACTCTAGGAATATTCGTCTACCCCTACTTGGACAACTGGCTCATTCGAGCTCCAACACAGTCAGAGGCCAAGACTTCTCTATCCTGCACAATGCGTATCCTTCAGTATTTAGGGCTGGTGATAAACATCCCAAAATCAAGTCTGACTCCCACTGTCTTTAGAGTTCATAGGAGCTCTTCTCGATACCACAAGGGCAAGGGCCTATCTTCCCCAGGCCCGTTGCCTTCGCTTGGTGCAGTTAGCTTCTCAAGCAGTGCTAAAGCCTCATCTAACTGCTCGAGAAATGTTGCAGTTGCTGGGCCACATGGCATCCACCATGCATGTGGTTCCATATGCTCGCCTCCACATGAGGGCAGCTCAGTGGACTTTATCCACCCAATGGACCCAGGCATCAGGGTGTCTGTCAGACAAAATAGCAAACACAAGTCGCCTCATTTTGTCTCTCCAATGGTGGAGGTCCACTCAAAACCTGTTGTTGGGGTCCCCCTTTCAACAACCCTTACCCCAAGCAACTCTCACAACAGATGCTTCTCCAAAGGGTTGGGGAGCTCATCTGCAAGACTACTCCACCCAGGGCACCTGGTCTTCTCAAGAGAGTTGTCTGCATATCAATCTCTTGGAACTCAGAGCAATTTTCCTGGCTCTGCGAGTGTTCCACTCCCTGCTCAGCTACAAGACAGTCCTCATTCATACGGACAATCAAGTAGCCATGTTCTATGTGAACAAGCAGGGGGGAACAGGCTCTCTGTCGCTTTGCAACGAAGCTTTGCGACTATGGGCCCTCGCCAGAGAGCATCAGATTCATTTGCTGGCAGTATATCTTCCAGGCATTCAAAACTCTTGGGCGGACAGACTCAGTCGAGTTCTGCTTCCACACGAGTGGTCTCTGCATGCAGACCAGGTGACCAGGATATTTCAACTTTGGGGAACCCTGGACATAGACCTCTTTGCAAGTCCGTGGAATGCTAAACTTCCCTGGTTCTGTTCCAGAATTCCGGCTCGGGGGGCTCAGGCCAGGGATGCTTTCCTCCTTCACTGGCGTCAAGACTTCCTGTATGCCTTTCCACCCATTCCCCTAATTCCCAAAACCCTCTTCAAGCTTCAGAGAGACAGAGGCCACATGATTCTCATAGCACCACATTGGCCACGGCAAGTGTGGTACCCTCTGCTTCTACATCTCTCTCCAGCTCCCTCCCTAGAGTTAGGGTCTGCTCCAGACCTCCTCTCTCAGGAGGACGGAAAGTTGTGGCATCCCAATCCCCAGTCTCTGCATCTCAGGGCTTGGTTGCTGAAGGCCTAGATCTCAAAGATCTTTCTCTTTCTCAACAAGTAAAAGTTGTTCTTTATGCTTCCAGAAAACCTTCTACTAGACGCTCTTATGCTTTCAAGTGGAAAAGATTTACTATTTGGTGTTTGGAAAAGGGTCTTAACCCCCTTGCGATACCTCTGCAATCTTTGCTGGAGTATCTCCTCCATTTATCTAATGCAGGCCTTAAGACAAATTCAGTAAGAGTCCATTTGAGTGCTATTGCAGCTTCTCTTAAACCTCTAAATGGACAACCTATTTCCTCTCATCCTCTCATAGCAAGATTTATGAGAGGCCTCCTTCTAACTAAGCCTCCCATTAGACTACCTCCGGTGGCATGGGACTTGAACCTGGTTCTTGGGCAGCTCATGAAGCCACCTTTCAAACCTTTAGCTACCACCTCCTTGAAATTTCTTTCTTGGAAGGTTATCTTTCTCATTGCAATCACATCAGCATGCCGCATTAGTGAATTGCAAGCGCTAGTAGCTAATCCACCTTATACAAGGTTCCATCATGACAAGGTAGTCCTTAGGACTCATCCACACTTTATGCCTAAGGTGGTCTCGCCTTTTCATCTCAACCAAGAGGTCTACCTACCTGTCTTTTTTCCAGGACTTCATGCATCAAATGCAGAGAGGAATCTTCATACCTTGGACTGTAAAAGAGCTCTAGCTTTTTACTTACAAAGAACACAGCAACATAGAAAGTCCTCTCAACTCTTTGTTGCTTTTGATCCTTCTCATTTGGGACTTCCAGTCTCCAAGAGAACACTATCTAACTGGATTGATCAGTGTATTTCTTTCGCCTATCAGAATAAGAACCTTTCTTTGGAGGGCCATGTCACAGCTCATAATGTGAGAGCCATGGCAGCCTCAATGGCTCATCTGAACTCTGTGTCTATTGATGACATCTGTCGAGCAGCCACTTGGTTCATACCTTCACAGCCCATTACTGCTTGGACAAGGACTCCCACTGGGATGCCTTGTTTGGTCAGGCTGTTCTCAAACACCTGTTCCATACCTAATCAACTCCTACCCACCATCCCTGGTAGGATGCCAGAGATCCATGGGGGGAAGTGGAGCCCTTCTCAGGTACACACAACTTCTGGGGTCTCTCCCTGGCACCTAAAGCTAGGGAGTTCCCATATGTGATGACTACATTCCTGCTTGTTCCTGGAGATAGCATAGTTATAGTAACAGGTGATCTCCGGGAACAGCAGGAATTTAGTCCTCTCAACCCACCCACCTCCCCTAGGAGTTGTATCTCTCTATCTATCTCTTTCCCTTTCCCTCACTCTCTCTCTTTTTGTCTCAGCTCTAAAACTCAACTGGAGAGAGGCAGTTGGGAAAGGCGGGAAGGCAGCACGCAGGCGCTGTGGGATGCTCCCAAAAGCGTTCTAAGTGGACGCTGGGGAGCGTTCCCGCGCAGGCTCCGTCGGTACCGACGATACCCCATATGTGAGGACTAAATTCCTGCTGTTCCCAGAGATCACCTCTTACAGGTGAGTAATTATGCTTTATTAGTATGCATTTGGTTTTGAAAGTTACTTTTGTCTAGCTGCTTTCAGTATAGTATGTGCATAAGTAAATGAGGGACTGCTGCTGTACTAATTGCCAGACTACCCTGTTCACTATCCCAAATGTATAAATGTCAGACTATACGTAGAGCAGAACTACAACAGAAGTGCAATTTAGGTATTTATTGACCTAGCAGTTTCCAGCTCAATTAGACCTTGTCTTCCAGCCGAATTTGACCTGGGGCTGTGATCTGATGCTATGAACCTTTATTCAGAGCTGTCCAGGAATTTTTTCCCCATTTTTATATCCCCAGCCAACTTGCTTAGCCTAATCATTGTTATAGCAGCCTTCAATTAGGATATCATTTAATGTAGAAGGAGGTGGCATGCAAACAAGTCATATAGTCTTGACAAAATGGACGTCTAGAGAGAGTGAAAAGAAAAGTCCCTTTTTTTCTGCCTTCATAGCCCTTGAAATACTAAGAACTTCTTTCATTTTATAAAACTTTGAGCACTGGGAGGAAGGAATTTTGGGACTATACTTTATCTAGAAACTTCCTCCAAAGCTTTTTGCAGTGGGTGGCTCTAAACATTGTAGCTCTGGAAATTGTTTGGATATCCAAACCTTTCTACAGTCACAGGGAGATTCCCTGTCTCCACTTCTGTTTTGGATGGTGCTTAATCCAATGAGTACTCTCATCAGCTCTTTGGGATATGGATTTAGCCTGCATATTAAAGAAAGTAACAACCCAGAGGTAACATACCATTTACTAATTTATTTATTTACATTTTCTTATATACCGCGCTATTCAACATCAGTGCGGTTCACATGAAACATAAAACTTGCACATTACATTGACTGATCAGTGCTTACAAGGAACAGGTAATAAAACTTGGATAACTTGGGGTAACTATGTACATTGAGGCATCATGGGAAATCTTATCTCGCTAGTCATAATCATGATTGTCTTGTAGGAAGAATACGGCTGTAAGGCCAGTCTAGATCGTGGATTGGGCTATTGTGTCGCTGACTAACGGGAAGTACATGAGGAAAATGTAGTTTATGTTTATGTTTGTGTAGTGCTTCAATGCCTTTCTAAACTGGGCTAGGTCAGGGATTGCACGGATGCTTGGTGGTAGGGTGTTCCAGCATCTGGGTGCACAGAGATTGAAAGCTCTGTTTGCAGTAGCCTGGGTGCATTGTGTTATTGCTTTCGGTACTACCAGTGTGTTTACAATTACCAATCTTCTGGACCTGTTTGGGGGGGTGATCTGGATAAATTCTGCTAGGGATACAGAGGAGAGCCCACTGATGGCTTTGAAAGTAAGTAGCAAGATTTTGAATGTTATTCTGCCCTGTATTGGCAGACAGTGGAGATCTTTCAGGATAGGCGTGATGTGGTCTCTCTTGGATGCTCCAAGTAGCACTCTAGCTGCAGTATTCATCGTGAGCTGTAGTGGGTTCAAGGTGGCCTGAGGAAGTCCATGTAGGATTGAATTGACGTAATCAAAGTGTGGTATGATCAACGCTTGAAAGATTGTCCGGAAGTCATCAGGTTCCAGCAGGAAGCGTAGGTGCCTGAGGGTGCGGATCTTATGGTATACCGCTCTCACTACATTGCTTATGTGCACCTTCATGTCCAGGCGCTGGTCTACGGTTACTCCGAGGTACCGGATCATAGGTTTAGTCTGTAGTTCCGCTTCCTTGACCTTTAGGTAGGGCGGTGTGATGAAGTTCTGATTCCTCGTGATGAACAGTACCTCTGTTTTCTTGTGCTGAATTCTGAGATTCTGAGATTGGAGCCAGATGGATATTGCATTGAAGCAGTCAGTCAGTGGGGAAAGGTCCAGGTTCTCTGTCAAGAAGGGCATGTACAGTAGTACATCGCCTGCATATATCAAGCAGTTAACACCGTAAGACCTGATGAGGTTACAGATGGGCTGCTTGTGTATGTTGAACAATAAAGCGGAGAGGGAGGATCCTTGTGGAACACTTTGCTTTTGGTGGAATGGTTCCAATATTGAACTCCCTGATCGTACACTCTGCCATCTATCCGAAAGGTATGATTTGCACCAATCTAGCGCTTTCCCACAGATACCCTTCTCCTTGAGATGCCCCAAGAGCAGGTTGTGGCTTACTGAATCGAAAGCAGCTGCTCTGTCCAAGAAAATGAGGACAAACCCTTGACGGATGTTATCAATTCCAACAGTTATGTTATTGAGAAGGGTGGCGAGGAGTGTTTCAACACCGTGAGACTCTCTAAAACCGTGTTGGAAGGGGTCTACTGGCGAAGCTGTTTCGATGTGTTCTTGAATTTGCCTCTGAACTTCTTTTTCCATTATTTTGGCCAGGAGTGGTATGCTCGATATTGGTCTATACGATTCCACCTTCTGGGGGTTAAGCTTGCTGTTTTTTTAACAGAGGTCTGATTGATGTGCGTTTGAGTCATTTCAGTCTACAGTTAGACTATTTGAGTTTAATATAATTAAAATTAAAATAAACTGGTTTTCCTTATCTTCCTGGTAGACTAGTCCAGGTGAGTAGGTTGTGCTCTCTGTATGCCAGAGGCAGAAAACACTCAGGGAGGACAGCGCATAGCAGAGACTAATTGAATTCTTTGTTTCAGGCTTTATGGAGGATGATGTAAATGTCAGAAATGGTATTTAATGGTGGTGTATTGGAGAAATTGAAACAAATCTCAATGAACCAGGAAGATATGACAGGTTAAATTAACAAAGCATAGCAAATCACCTGGACTGGATGATAGATAGCTCAGAGTGCTGAAAGAAGTCAAAAGTGAAATCACAGATATACTATTAATAATCTTTGACCTTTCATTAAAATTGTCTTCGGTATCTGAAGCTTGGAGGGTGGCCAGCATAGCACCATTTATTAAAATAGGATTCAGGGGTGATACACATCCAGTGCCCAACCAAACATACAACCTTACCCTCGACTAACATATCCCCTATTCACCCACTCCAATGTGCTCTCATCAACTCCCGCTCAATCTTGAACAAAATCCATACTATCAGAGACTTACTTTCATCCCACCAGCTGGAAATACTCTGCATAACAGAGACATGGATCACAGACAACGTACTACTGAACCAAATTACGCCCACGGGATACACCATCTTCCACTGTCCCCATTCCAATTGGAGGGGCAGCAGTGTGATGATCATAGCAAAAATCGATCTCAAATTCTGATAACACTCTGCAGATAGCACAAATGAAGTGGATGCCCTCATGATAACCAATAAACAGGTAACCATCAGCCGCCTCTACAGAACACCAGCCACCACCTCCAATGACCTCTGGATGTGGTACTCAGCACTGAACATCAGCTAAGACCTCCTAGTCGTGGGAGACTTTAACCTCCCATCACTACAAGCGAACCATGCTCATTCATTCATGGAATCAATGGTAGCAATGGACCTTAGCCAGGTCGTACAAACAATCACCTTGAGAAGGGCAACATCTTGGACCTGATCTTCTACAACAACTATACGACTAAAACAGCCCCCCCCCCCCATGATGTACAAACCAAGTTGGTACGATGGTCCAACCACAGACTGATCAGGTGCAGAGGGTGGCTACTAAAATGATTAATGGTCTTCATTATAAAGCATATGAGGACAGACTGAAGGATCTTAGTATGTACACCTTAGAGGAAAGGCGGGATAGAGGTGATATGATTGAGATGTTTAAATACCTCCGTGGCATAAATGTTCAGGGAGAGAGCCTCTTTCAGTTGTAAGCAAGTTCTGCTACGAGGGGACATGGGATGAGGGTGAAGGGAGATAGATTCAGGAGTGATATGCGGAAATATTTCTTTACGGAAAGAGTAGTGGATTCGTGGGATAGTCTCCCAGTGGAGGTGGTAGAGATGAGGACAGTAACCGAATTCAAAAAAGCATGGGAAAAACACAGAGGATCTCTAAAGGTAAAAAGGGGACTGTTGTAGTTGTTGATATGGAAGGACAGACTAGATAGGCCATGTGGTCTTTTTCTGTCATCATATTTCTATGTTTCTTATGTGATGAGGAGAGTGTGGCTGAGCCCATGGAAATAGAGGAAAATCAAAAATCTACCTTTAAGGAAAGAGACAGGCAGCGAATCCATAGCTTGCAGAGTGCAGGAAAAGAGAAAAAACACGCAGTTGCTGAAGGCAGGACACACCCAAGCTCTGCTAACCTAAGGGCAGGTTTGGAAACTAAAGAAAAACACCTGAGCAGGGGGCAGTGCACGATAGGAGAAAAACAGCTTTATAAACCCAGAGGAACAGGAAGGAAGGGGAGTTCACCAGGGAGTTCACCAGAGAGTTCACCGGGGAATTCGACCAGGAATTCGATTGGGGAATTGACCGGGGAGTTGGAGTTGACCACAGAAACTGCTGGGAAGAGAAGCCCCCAAGAAAGACCCAGAGAGTTCACCGGGGAGGAGACCGGTGGAGACTTCCGTGGGGACTTCAGAGGTGAAGGCAACACCCCAAGAGAAAGTCAGGCTTGCAGGAAAAGTACAAGTAGTTCTGAAGCCAGCAGAGGTGTGTCTGGGAGAATTACTGGCCAGCAGCAGAGTGCAGTTTCTACAGTTCGTGAACCAGCTCTAAGGGTTCAAGCTCCCAGAAGGTGGGTGAACAAAAGTACAGCTAACAGTGACCTGAAACAGTTAGAGGCACTGTGGCATTTAAACTGAAAAAAAAGCTTCACCTTCCAGGTGAAAACCTTGCTCATAGTGGAAAGCCTCAGTGGAGAAAAGTTCAGGAGCTTTTGGAGTGCATTGAGCCAGAAGCGTTGCATGGAGCTTTAGAGTCAGACGTACCGGCAGGAGATCCAGAGGAAATGCAGGTAGATTGTTCTGAACCTATTTCTATGTCTGAAGATTCATTAATGGACTGTTCATGGTGTCAGAGAGCTGAATAAAAGCTTCTGGAGAAAGAAAACCCTGTAACTTGAAAACCCCAAAGCATTAAGGAAACAGGGAGAATTACTCTAGCCAGGAAAGCTAAGAACCCTGTTTAATGCAGAGAAGACATTTACTTTTGTTTGAAAAAAAAAGGGACGTATTTGTTTGTTATATATATTGAGAGACAGCTGCATATGTTAAGAGAGCCTTCTAAAGCAGTTTCAGTCTTTGGTTTCATGGAATTTCCTGAGGAATATTGTTTGAAGAAGAATCCTGTTGCCTTCTGTTAAGCCTTAGTGTTTTTGGAAAAAAAAAGAAGAAATAAATTCCTGTTTGCCTTTGAAAAAAACCTTTGGTTTCCATACTTCTGTTTTTAAACAAGTAACACAACTACAAGTCCCAGAAGGCCCAGGCTCTGGACGAGGATAACATAATCTTTATTTAAAGACTAACAAGGGCAGCCCTACGCCTATAGGCTGTGGCCTGGGCTAGGGTCCCCCACACTGTTTCCCTCCCCCATATTAGTTGCTGCAACCACTCTACCCAACAAGCGACAAAAAGTAGATTTAAAAAATTCAACCATGAGAACTTTATACAAGACGTCCTTCCACAGCTACTAATCGACACCAATAACCCCCATCTACTCATAGAGAACTGGAACCACTATGTCCACACAAGAAAACTCTCTTCCATATGTCCAACCCTGAAGAAACTAGAATTGGATCCCACTGACCCGGTGTCATACAGACCCATTGCTAGCCTGCCATTTTCAGCCAAGGTCATTGAAAAAGCCGTCCAACACCCACTGCAAGACCTCATCGACGAGAATAGCCTACTTGACCCACAACATGGATTCCGCCCACTGCAGGGGTGGAAACCTTGTTAACCACCCTAGTTGATACACTGATACAAGGAATACAAAATGCCAAACACAGATTGTTACTGATCTTCTTGGACATATTCTCAGCATTCAACAACGTGAACCATCACACCCTCCTACAACATCTCTGTTCTGCAGGAATCCAAGGCACAGTCCTCCATTGGTTCAGATCCTAACTGACCGACAGACACCAACAGATAAAGATAAAAGTCAGCTCAAACACCTCCACCCCATACAAACTGACACAAGGAGTACTCCAGGGATCCACCCTCTCCGCACTTCTATTTAATATCTGCCTTTAACCCCTCTGTACACTCATCAGATCCCACAATCTCAACTTTCATGTCTTTGCCGATGTGTATTGATTCTGCAATAAATCATAATGTTGTCAACCCTCCTACTCCATGCACCAGGAATGCTTCACTGATGTTTTCAACTGGTTGAACAACAACAACCTGACAATCGACTTCAAAAAAACTGAAGCACTATTTATAACGAAAAACCCCACCAAAAACAATAAACCTAAATAATACAGAAATCAAAATCAAAATGGAAGTCAAATATCTTGGAATCACCCTGGACCAACACCTCACCTTCAAGGCCCATATAAGCAAAGTCACCAAGGCACTATATTACAAAACAATGACCTTGCAACGCCTCCGACCACTACTTGAACCAACTGATTTCCGCTCAGCAATGCCAGCTATAATCTTACCACAGCTCGATTACTGCAATGTGATTTACTAGGGCCTCCCACAAACCATGCAACTGCCCCTTCACACCAAATCAATCATCAAGCCTGTGGATGAAACTTCCAACTCTACACACCATTCCTCCGGAACAGTCTTCCAGACTCCCTAAGGACCATGTCTGACACCAGCACATTCAGGAAGCACCTAAAGAGACACCTCTTCTCAGAACATTTCAATCCTACCACATAGCCTTCCCCTCACACACTCAAGTTGCCCCCCTACACAACAATCAAGGTACATAGCCCTCACTGTACCCACATTTAGCCCCAATACATGTACATTTGTACATGTATTGATGTGGTGTATTTAGATTTCAGTAAAGCATTTGACATTGTTATGTACAGGTGACTTATATACAAACTAAGCACTCTTGGGATGGACGCTTACGTTACTGCTTGGGTTAGAAATTGGTTGAGTGGGAGGTAACAAAGGGTACAGGTGAATGGAACTCACTCTGAGGAGGAGGTGTGGTTACCAGTGGTGGGCCCCAGGGATCTGTCCTTGGTCTGATTCTTTTTAACATCTTTGTTAGTGATATTGCAGAAGGGCTGTCAGGTAAAGTTTGCCTCTTTGAGGATGATACCAAAATCTACACCAGGAAGGAGTAGATAACATGAAGAGGGATCTAGCTAAGCTTGAAGAATGGTCTAGAATTTGGCAGCTGAGATTTAATGCTAAAAAATGTAGGGGCATGCATTTGGGTTCCAACAATCAAAGGGAGTGGTATAGTATAGGGAGTGACATATTTCTGTCCGTGAAAGAAGAACAAGACCTAGGTGTGATTGTGTCTGACAATCTCAAACTGGTAGAAAAGGCAACTGCGAAAGCTAGAAGGATGCTTGGGTGCATAGGGAGAGGAATGGCCAGCGGAAGAAAGAAGGTGATAGTGCCTCTGTCTTTGGTGCAACCTCATTTGGAGTATTGTGTGCAATTCTGGAGACTGCACCTTCAAAAGGATGTAAGCAGGTTGGAGTCGGTGCAGAGAGTGGCTACTAAAATGGTTAATGGTCTTCGTTATAAAGCATATGAGGACAGACTTAAGGACCTTAATATGTATACTTTAGAGGAAAAGCGGGACAAAGGTGATATGATTGAGACATTTAAATAACTCTGTGGCATAAATGCACAGGAGGAGAACCTCTTATGATTGAAATCAAACTCTACTACGAGGGGACATAGGATGTTGGTGAAAGGGGATAGGCTCAAGAGTGATATGCAGAAATATTTCTTTACAGAAAGAGTGGTAGATGCGTGGAATAGTCTCCCAGTGAAGGTGGTAGAGATGAGGACGGTATCTAAATTCAGAAAAGCATGGGACAAACACAGAGGCTTTTTAAAGGCAAAAAGGGGACTCTTGTAGTGGGTGATATGGAAGGGTGACTAGATAGGCCAAGTGGTCTTTTTCTGCCATCATGTTTCTATATAGTTATCTAACCCCTCCAAATTAACCACTGCATGCTGTATATAGTTTTATTGTTTCAATGTAACCACTATTATATATCTGCTTTGATCCGGAGAAAGGTGGTATATAAATCCAGCTAAATAAATTATAAATAAAAATCTGGGAATTTACAGACCAGTAAGCCTGACATTGGTGCCAGACAAAGTAAGTAGAAACTATTATTGAGAACAAAATTAGTGAACACACAGAAAAAATAGTTTAGTAGGACAAGGTCAACATGGATTTAGCCAAAGGAAGTCTTGCCTAAACAGTCTGCTCTATTTTTTTGGAAAGCTTGAGTAAATTTGTGAATAAAAAGCGAGCCTACTGATACAGTGTATCTGGATTTTTAGAAAGCCCTTATAAGAACATAAGAACATAAGATATGCCATACTGGGTCAGACCAAGGTCCATCAAGCCCAGTATTCTGTTTCCAACAGTGGCCAATCTAGGTCATATGTACCTAGCAGTTTCCCCAAGGGACACAGGTTCCACAATGCTTGTATTGATGTCACTTCTATCTAGATGGCAGCTTAGTTCATCTGCTCCATGGCAGTCCTCCCTTTAAATCTATTAATTTCTTCCATGACTTGCTCTTTTGAGGACTGAAAGGCAGAAAAAAAGCTTATGAACATATTTTGTATTGCTAGTCCTACCTGGCAGCGATGAGTAAGAAGAAACACTAGTTTGCCTTCACTGTCTTTGCCACACCACACAAGGGAGGGAGGCAGGCAATATGGCAGCAGGTGATGGTAGGTGAGCATGGGAACTCCAGCAATGAAATTACTGATGAGATCGAGGAACAACCAGACCTAGATGAGTTCCACCAGTGGTTTCAGGTCTTAAAAACAGAAATTATGGCATACACTCTGCCATGGCTTTGGACCTCTGCAATGATATTGCTGATATTGGTTGTGTTGAGAAAGATGGATGAGTAGTGGGACACCCTGATGAATTTCTAGGCCTCCATCTCCAAGCTGGAGTGATCCCACACTGAGTTGAAGTGGAAGATTTGGAAAATAGATCAAGGCAAAATAATTTAAGATTCCATGGTATTCCATGCTTTCAAATAATAGAGTGTGGTTGAAACTCTGCCTGCAGACTCTCACACCTAGAGGTTAAGGGTGTCGGGTAAGGTTTGCCTCTTTGCGGATGATACCAAAATATGCAATACAGTAGACACCCAGGAAGGTGAGATAACATGAGGAGGGATCTAGCTAAGCTTGAAGAATGGTCTAGAATTTGGCAGCTGGGATTTAATGGTGATTACTGAATTTCACAGGTCTGTATTAGGAACAAAAGTAACTTTCCTCTTCCTGCGAATTTCGATCTGCAGCATTATGTTCCATTTCTTCTCATGTAAGCCAATGGATTTCCTTTCCAACAAACTGGCAACTGGTTGGCTCTATTTAAAACCAAACCATAGGTAGGCATACCTGTGAAATTTAGTAATCGCCTGGGAAAGATGAGTAGGCGTAATTTTATCATTTATTTATTTGGGATTCATAGTATACAAAGTTCCCTATTTATTCACTGTTGATGATGAATTTGAGTACACTCAATACAACAAATAAAAGGAAGGTTTGCTACAAGAGGGAGTATTCTCTCAAGGCAAACTGTCCGACAAAAATTTAGTGGAACTATTTGAAAGAAAGAGGTGGTTCTAGAGGGAATTGGATGGTATGGATTATAGTATTTATTCCCTAGAGGTTTGTTATATATTCTTTATCTCCAGGAACAAGCAGGAATGAATCTTCACATATGGGTGCGTCGGTATCGACGGAGCCTGCGCGGGAACGCTCCCCAGCGTCCAATCAGAAAGCCTTTGGGAGTATCCCACAGCACCTGCGTGCTGCCTTCCCGCCTTTCCAACTGTCTTTCCTCAGTTGTTCTTTTTCCGCGGAGCCAGCAGGTCGTGTTCCTGTCACCGCAGAAGAATTTCCTTATTTTTTCTTTATTTCTTTTCTGTACGCGTCTGCCTTCCTCAACGCTATACCGGTACCGCCGGTTCTTATTCTTTTCTTTAAAAAAAAAAATAGACCTTTTATTTTTCTTCAGGTGTACTTCAGTTTTGGGCCTTAGGCCCAAAACCTTTTTCCTTAAATATGGAAAAACCTGCCTCAGGATTTAATAAGTGCACAAAATGTGGCAGTACTATATCCGTCACCGACACCCATGACTGGTGTCTCAAATGTTTAGGCTGTGACCATTCCATTAAAGATTGTGTGTCCTGTTCCATGATGTCTAAGAGAGGTCGACAGAACCGAGCTGCCAAGCTCAGTACCCTGTTTCCCTCTGATGCAGCTTCGGTGGCATCGACATCTTCCAGGGCTGCTTCTTCCTCACATGGATCTCAGGTAACTAAACATAAATCCAGCCGGTCCTTGAAGGGCAAATCTCCTTCCAAGCATCTAGATGCCCCTGGCCTTGCCCTCGAGGATTCTGAACCGGCAAAATTACCCTGGCAGGAGGCTTCGGCTTCTAAAGCATCATCATCGGGGTTCCAGGATGGTCTAGATGGCGTGGCCTCAACAGATCTCCTGGTGCCATGCTCTGGGGTACCGGTGGCTTCCACTGGTACCGACTTCCAGGCATTGGCAGCGTCGATGGATCAGAGGATTCTGTCCATCGAACGCAGTCTGGAAGCCTTCCTTGTGGCATTGACGCCCGTGGTACCGCAACAGACTACTCCGCAGGTACCGGCTCCGGTATCGCCATCGGCACTGATTCCGGTACCGGTGGCATCGATATCGGCATCGGTGTCGGCCATGCCGGTACTCTGCCCTCTGCAGCCCTCCGGTACCGATGATTCCCGATACCGATCCCGGTCGGTACGGGTATCGGGCTTTGCAAGAGCATCCCGACAGACGATACTTCGATTCCTCTGATGACTGAGGATTCTGAAGAGTCTGTCGATGCAGCGATGCTTCTTCCACAGGAGGAGTCCTCTCCTAAGTGAAGGATGTCTCCTCCAGAGGACTTGTCTTTTCAAGACTTTATCAGAGAGGTGGCTCGGGGTCTCTCTATTACAGTAGCCCCAGAGTCAGAGCCTAGAGCCTAAGGAGTTAGATATTCTACAATATCCTAAAACTCCTAAAGAGGCAGCTACCTTGCCTATTCATGAGATTCTGTATGATCTCATGTTAAGGATGTGGGAAGCACCTCTATCCACCTCTCCTCATTCTCGCAGGTTAGACACCATGTATTGTGTCCCTCCTTGTCCTGGTTTCCATAAAACTCAGCTTCCTCACCACTCTATTGTGGTTGAGTCTGCAATGAGAAAGATTAGAAGTGCCAAGAGACATGCCTCTAATCCTCCAGGACGTGAATGTAGAACCCTGGATGTTTTTGGTAGAAGAGTCTTCCAAGCTTCCATGCTTGCTGTGAGAATTAATTCCTATAGTCTCTACATGGGAATGTTCTTAAAAGAAGTCACTGACCATTTGCTGACTTTAAGTCCTTTTATGTCGGAGAGTAAAAGGCCAGAGTTTCTCTCTGGGCTCAAACATGCCCAGGATATCTCCAAATTCTCCAACCATGCAGCTTTCGACTACTTTGAATGCGTAAGCAGAGCCTCAGCTATAGCTATAGGTGCATGTAGGATTGCTTGGCTTCAAGCATCTGATTTGGAGACATGGGTCCAAGATGAATTGGGAAATATCCCTTGTACAGGTGAGAATCTGTTTGGTAAAGATTGGCAAGCAAAAGCCAATCAAATGGATGCTGAAAATTCTGCTTTGGATAGACTATTCAAATCTACTGTTGCTCCTGCTAAGAAAAGGTTGTTCAAAAAAACACCTTTTTCTAGAAAGGGAAGATCCTATCCTGCTTATAGTCAGAGCGCGTCTTCTGCAGCTCAGTTTCCTTCCAAACGTCAGCAATCCTCCAAACAGACCAAGGCAAAGGCTGCGAGGCCTGCTCCAGCCCAGCAATCTCAGCCCCCTCAGGGCCTTTGACTCTCTGCTAGAGAACTTAGCCTTCCTGGCTCTAGAAGGACCAGAGCCCTCCACCATCCCAGGAAGGTTATGTCACTTTGCTCCCAGATGGGGGCAAATCACAGTAGAGCATTGGACACTCTCCATCATAAGAGAGGGGTACAAGCTTCATTTTTCCAGCTTGCCCCCTCTCACAAGAGTGCACCAGTTCAATTCTCCAACCTCCCACCTCAGCCTGTTAGAGCAGGAGGTTGCCACTCTTCTAGCCCAGGGGGCAATAGAGGAAGTGCCTTCTCAATAACAGGGCACGGGGTTCTACTCCCCCCTATTTTCTTATCCCAAAGAAAACAGGGGGCTTCAGGCCCATTTTAGATCTCAGAGAATTGAACAGATTCCTAGTCAAAGAGAAATTCAAGATGGTTTCTCTAGGAACTCTGCTGCCATACCTTCAGAGTCAGGATTGGCTTTGTTCTCTAGATCTCAAGGATGCGTACACTTATGTTCTCATCCATCCAACTCACAGAAGGTTCCTTCGGTTCCTTTTCCAGGAGAAGCACTATCAATACAAAGTGCTCCCCTTTGGCCTGGCCTCTGCACCAAGGGTGTTCACGAAATGCATGGCAGTGGTTGCTGCTTTTCTGCGCACCCTGGGAATATTTGTCTTCCCTTATCTGGACGACTGGCTCATTCGAGCTCCCACTCTATCAGAGGCCAAGACTGCTCTAACCTGCACAATGCGTATCCTTCAATATTTAGGGCTGGTAATAAACATCCCCAAATTCAATTTGATCCCTACTCAGTCCCTGGAGTTTATAGGGGCGCTGCTGGATACCGCAAAGGCAAGGGCCTATCTTCCTCAGGCCCGTTGCCTTCGCTTGATGCAGTTAGCTTCTCAAGCAGAGTCAAAGCCCCTACTACAGGGGTCACCAACCTCCAAAGGGCTGCGGGCCGCACAGCCGACTACCGGCAGACTCGCGGGCCGCACCCCCCCCCGCGCGAAAAAAAAAAAACCCCAAAAGAAAACTGCTCGTACCTATACTTCATGCCAGCTCCCTCTCTTCTTCTGCAGCCGCGGTTCCCTGCCTCTTAGGGAACCGCGGCTGTGCTTGTAACATCATCGCGGCTCCGTGCAGCATTGTCCCGCCTCTAAAGGAAGTTGTTTACCACTTCCTTTAGAGGCGGGACAATGTTGCACGGAGCCGCGATGATGTTACAAGCACAGCCGCGGTTCCCTAAGAGGCAGGGAACCGCGGCTGCAGAAGAAGGGAGAGAGCTGACATGAAGGAGTCTGTGAGTTTGCCTTGGCGGGCCGCACCAGGGGAGAGTCTCGCGGGCCGCACGGAAGGCCCTCGCGGGCCGCAGGTTGGTGACCCCTGCCCTACTAACTGCTCGAGAAATGTTACAGTTGCTAGGCCACATGGCATCCACCGTTCATGTGGTACCATATGCTCGCCTTCACATGAGAGCAGCTCAGTGGACTTTATCCACCCAATGGACCCAGGCATTGGGCTGCCTCTCAGACAAAATAGCAAACACAAGTCGCCTCATTTTGTCCCTCCAGTAGTGGAAGTCCCCTCAAAACCTGTTGCTGGGGTCTCCTTTTCAACAGCCTCTACCCCAGACAACTCTTACAACAGATGCTTCTCCAATGGGCTGGGGAGCTCATCTTCGGGACCCCTCCACCCAGGGCATCTGGTCCCCACAGGAGACTTGTCTACATATCAATCTCTTGGAACTCAGAGCAATCTTCCTTGCTCTGCGAGTTTTCCACACCCTGCTCAGCCACAAGACAGTCCTTGTCCACACGGACAATCAAGTAGCCATGTTCTATATAAACAAGCAGGGAGGAACTGGCTCTCTGTCGCTTTCCAACGAAGCTCTGTGACTGTGGGCCCTCGCCAGAGAGCATCACATTCATCTTCTGGCAGTCTATCTTCCAGGTGTTCAAAACTCTTGGGCGGACAGACTCAGTCGAGTTCTGCTTCCACATGAGTGGTCCCTACATATGGACCAGGTATCCAAGATTTTTCAAATTTGGGGAACCCCGGACATAGACCTCTTTGCAAGTCCGTGGAATGTCAAACTTCCCCGGTTCTGTTCCAGAACTCCAGCTCAGGGGGCTCAGGCAAGCGATGCTTTCCTCCTTCAATGGGGTCAAGACTTCCTGTATGCCTTTCCACCCATTCCCCTAATTCCCAAAACCCTCTTCAAGCTTCAGAGAGACAGAGGCCACATGATTCTCATAGCTCCACATTGGCCACGGCAAGTGTGGTACCCTCTGCTTCTACATCTCTCTCCAGCTCCCTCCCTAGAGTTAGGGTCTGCTCCAGACCTCCTCTCTCAGGAGGACGGAAAGTTGTGGCATCCCAATCCCCAGTCTCTGCATCTCAGGGCTTGGTTGCTGAAGGCCTAGATCTCAAAGATCTTCCTCTTTCTCAACAAGTGAAAGATGTTCTTTATGCTTCCAGAAAACCTTCCACTAGACGTTCTTACGCCTTCAAGTGGAAAAGGTTTACCATCTGGTGTTCTGGAAAGGGTCTTAACCCCCGGTCAATACCTCTGGAATCGTTGCAGGAGTATCTCCTGCATCTCTCTAATGAGGCCTTAAGACAAATTCAGTAAGAGTCCATCTGAGTGCTATTGCAGCTTCACTCAAGCCTCTAAATGGACAACCTGTTTCCTCTCATCCCCTTGTAGCAAGGTTCATGAGAGGCCTCCTTTTAACAAAGCCTCCCATTAGACCACCACTGGTGGCATGGGACTTAAATTTGGTTCTTGGTCAGTTTATGAAGCCGCCTTTTGAACCTTTAGCTACTACCTCCTTGAAATACCTTTCTTGGAAGGTTATCTTCCTCATTGCAATCACATCAGCACGCCGCATCAGTGAATTGCAAGCACTAGTAGCTAATCCACCTTATACAAGGTTCCATCATGACAAGGTGGTCCTTAGGACTAATCCACACTTTATGCCTAAGGTGGTCTCGCCTTTTCACCTCAACCAAGAGGTCTACCTACCTGTCTTTTTTTTCCAGGACCTCATGCATCAAGTGCAGAGAGGAATCTTCATACCCTGGACTGTAAAAGAGCTCTAGCTTTTTACTTACAGTGGACACAGCAACATAGAAAGTCTTCCCAACTCTTTGTTGCTTTTGATTCTTCTCATTTGGGACAACCAGTCTCCAAGAGAACTCTTTCCAACTGGATTGCCCAATGTATTTCTTTCGCCTATCAGAGCAAGAACATTTCTCTGGAGGGCCATGTCACAGCTCACAATGTGAGAGCCATGGCAGCCTCAATGGCTCATCTGAACTCTGTGTCTATCGATGACATCTGTCGAGCAGCCACTTGGGCCTCAGTTCATACCTTCACAGCCCATTACTACTTAGACAAGGACTCCCGCCGGGATGCCTTGTTTGGTCAGGCTGTTCTCAAACACCTGTTCCATACTTAATCAACTTCTACCCACCATCCCACATGGGATGCCAGAGTTCCAGGTGGGGAAGTGCAGCCCTGTCCCAGGGACACACAACTTCTGGGCTCTCTCCCTGGCATCAAAAGCTAGGGAGTCCCCATATGTGAAGACTCATTCCTGCTTGTTCCTGGAGATAGCACAGTTACTTACCTGTAACAGGTGATCTCTGGGAACAGCAGGAATAAGTCTTCACAACCCACCCACCTCCCCTGGGAGTTGTCTCTATCTCTCTTCCTTTCCCTGTCTCTCCCTCTTTGTCTCAGCTATAAAACTCAACTGAGGAGAGACAGTTGGAAAGGCGGGAAGGCAGCACGCAGGCGCTGTGGGATGCTCCCAAAGGCTTTCTGATTGGATGCTGGGGAGCGTTCCTGCGCAGGCTCCGTCGGTACCGACGTACCCATATGTGAAGACTTATTCCTGCTGTTCCCAGAGATCACCTGTTACAGGTAAGTAACTGTGCTTTCCCAAGGCATGCAACTTATTCTCCACTATAAACATGCTGATCTGGAGAGTCATTTTATGATTCTAAACATTCAATATGGTAGGAAAAATACAGGAGACTCCTCAGGGTCACATGATTTTGGGAGGTCATTTGAACTTCTCTCTAAATCTTTATTTTTATTTGCATTTGATATACCGCCCCAGGCGGCTGTGGCTTCAGAGCGGTTTACAATACAAGCACAATGGCTGCAGGAGAAGACTAGAAAGGAGTGCCAAAGTATGACCAGAAAGCGTAGGAAGAGAGAGAGCAGGAAGACAGGAGAAGTCAAAAAAGCAGCAGGGCAGCTTTTTCTTAACCCTGCTCTGGATAATTTTATGCCTGCTAGTTATAAAGGGCATGACCATCTCAGATTTAAGGACCATTTGATACGTCTAGATTTAATAATTGATGCTTGGAGAGCTCTGCGTGCTTGATGGTGCCCCTTCTCTTATTTCTCACCTAAATTCAATTCATATTCTTGGGTAGATTATATTTTTATTGAGAGGAACTGGTTCACAAAGATGCTAGGGCAGATGTTGAGCATATTTCATGGTCCGATCATGCTTGGATGTGGCTTGATCAGCAGCCACTGCAGTTTTGGTATTTGAATGCCGAGCCGGCCCGAATTGTTCAGTGTTGGCACCCTAGGCAAACTTTAAGCCTTATTTCCCCTCTGGCTGTCAGAATCTATTCTGCTTTGAATGTCCAGCTCTTTGCTGCCCCACAGAAGCTGCCACCCAGGTGACTGCCTAGTTTGCCTTGTGATTGGGCTATCCCTGTCTGAATGACTGTGTTTAAACGAGAGGATGGTCCAGCAGATTAAAAAAATATATATATTCAAGAATATTTTCAATTTAATGATACGGATGAAGTTTCACTTTCAGTGTTATGGGGTGGCTTAAAAGGAGTCCTGTATGGGAAGTTTTTGATGTGGGCTAGTTTTCAGAAATGGAAACAAGAAGAGACAATCCATTTGCCTTGCACAGCAGCTGGACTAATGTGACAAGAAGAAAGCCCAAACCCCCTGAGTAGCGTTGCAGGGGGAGATTGTCTCAGTTCAGAGCAGCCCTCAAAGACAGCTACCTAGAGCAAATTGCTTACCATTTACAACAGGTTAAGCAATGCTTTTTTAAATTTGGCAACAGGGCGGGGAGGTTCTTAGCTATGTAGCTGATAACTCAGAGGGTATGGAACTTCATCACAAAGTTGAGGGCAAGCGGGGCAAACCTTAACTAACCTGGATCATATTGGAGACTATCTTTCTCAGTTCTATAGGGAGCCCTTTACATTTGAACATAAGTATGGAGACCAGGAGATGGTGTAATATCTAGAGTTCAACCCCCTGCAAAGATTTGGGGATGAGTATAGGGAGATCATGAAGCAGAGCTGCTCAAAGCCATTAAAACACATAAGCCTGGAAACGCAGCGGGGCTTGATGGCTCTATGTTGTGATGGAGGTAGGCATAACCATGATTCATAAAGAAGGAAAACTTCCTACCCTAAGTGGGTCCTACCACCTCTTAAATATGGATGCCAAATTGTTGGCTACTAGTTTAAATGGATTTATAGGAACAGTAGTCTATGGCGACCAGGTGGGTTTGTACCTGAAAGACAGACAGGAGATAACGTTAGGAAAGCCCTTTTGGTGCAGTACCTCCTGAAGCAGCGTCTGATCCCAGCCCTATTTTTGACACCTGATGCGGAGAAAGCCCTTGTTACACATTTGTTAATTGTGAACCACTTTGAATTGTAGAAAGGCGGTATAGAAATAAGTTTAAATAAATAACATACAATTTGACAGGGCAGAATGAAGTTTTATACTGGTAGTGTTGCCACCGTATGGGTTTTGAGCCACATTTTTTTTACCCTGAGTCAGGGTGCTATATAATAATTCAAAAATGAGGGTAAAAATTAACAAGAGGCACCAAAATTCCTTTAAGCTGGCAAGGGCAACATGTCCGGGATATTTGCACGCTCCCTTATTTATTTTGTCATTGAAACCACTAGTGGCAGGATACAGGCTAATGTTGACATTAAGAGTCTTAAATCGGGAAGGGACATCTTTAAAATAATGCTGTTTGCTGATGATGATTTGTTTTCAGTTGGGTAACCTTCACTTTGCCCATAATTATTAAGGAACTTATAGTAAATTGGCAGGGTTTAAATTGACTGTCAGTTGGAACTATTGAATATCTCTTTCAGATAGCTGCATGAGAGGGATAGCTTCTAATCTTTCGTTTAGGCATGCGCCTCTTTCCATTCATTATTTAGGGGTGCATCTCGCAATGCATTTTGCATGACTTTGAGCTAAACTGTTCTCTTTTGTTATGCCAGATTTATCAGGATTTAGAGAAATGGGAAGGTTTTTGCAGCATTTGTGGCTGGGGTGTAATGATGCAATGGAGATGACTGGTTTGTTTCGGTGGTTGTATCTTTTTCACACACTGCCATTGCTTATGTCTAGTAAGGAGAAGTGAGTTTTTAACTAGGAAAGTTTTTGGCTACATCTAGAGGCATAAGCTCGGTTAGGGTATCTCACAAAATTTTGATGTTGAAGAGGATAAAGCGGGTCTTGGGGGTCCCTGATTTATGGAAATATTGAAGAGTGGCCCAAATGGCAGCTCTTTTAGATTGGTTCACTGCAGTCTTCTAAACGGTGGGTTTGACTAGCAGTGCCCCTTGTATGCAGTACCCTTATTACCTTTGGGTGGGGGGAAGGGGGAGAGTGAGATGGATGGGTTAAAGGAATCATAGGGAACTTTTGTGTTGCCTGTTTGTTGTGAGTGTGGGCTAAAAGGAATTTACCTTAGAGATAGCAAGTATGTATTCCTTCAACCGGAAGAGTTGTCTGCTTTTGTTAGCTCCCATGTGGTGACTTTATCTCCTCAGTGATTTAGGTCTCATTTAGATAAAATAGTACTGCTCTGTCCTCTACTTCTGTCTTAGATCCTATATATTTTTCCTTTTTGTATTATTAAGGATAGAGGATTCACCTATTTTTCTGTCCCTTTTTCCTTAGCCACTTCTCATTTATCGTGGGCTAACTATACTTTTGTATCAGATGTTTCCATATTTTTATTTCTTTGTGAAATTATTGCTTTACAATTAGTTGTTTTAGGGACAAGCGTGTTGCTTGATTATATTGTAAAATTGCATAAATAAAAAAATAAAAAAATTTGGACTCTGCTACTCCAAAGGAAACAAGTATTCTCTTGCAATAGCATTATGTCATATCCAGCAATTTTCTCCAGGGAAGCTTAATCCAATATTTTGCTAAATCCAATATTTTGGAAGTGGTGAGATTGGCTATTTGAGAGCCAGTTGTTTCTTCCCAAGGGAGGTTTTGCAACTTTGAGTCCTTAAAAGCTCTTTATGACTTGGACATGTATGATTTCTATGCCTACTTAAAGGTCTGTTTGTTTTTTTACAATAGAAAGTGCTGCACCAGGACCCTCTGAAGAAGACTCTATTTGAGCACTGGATGCTATGAGATTTATCGTCCAAGAAATGGATCTAGCTATATTTATAATGAGCAGTGAAGTCCAGTGGGTAAAGGCTTGAAATTTTGTGAAGCAATTGGAAAGGAAGTTTGGGTGGTATTTTTTCCAAGTCCATTATCATATCTACGCCGACGATATAATGTTTTACCTACCATTTAAAATCCCACACCCTCCACTACAACAAATAACAGATTGTTTTAAAGAACTAACAATATGGCTCAGCGATCAGAACCTACACATTAACTTCTCAAAAACTGATGTACTATATATTACTAAAAACCAAACATACACACCTCCAAGCACCATCACACTTGATAACCATGAGATCAACATAAAACAAGAAATAAAATACCTAGGTGTGATACTTGACAATAAGCTTAACATGGATTCACACATAAAATATCTAACAAAAAACATACACTACAAACTTAAGACCTTGAGACAACTAAGACCTTTAATTCACTTACAAGACTTCATAACCATAATTCAAGCTATCATAACCCCACATTTTGATTTTGCAAATTTAATCCTTAATGGCATCACAAAGCAAAACATTAAAAAGATACAACTAACTCAGAACATAGCAGCAAGGATAATAATGAATATAAGTTCAATCGAACATATCACACCGATCTTGGCTGAACTCCATTGGCTACCTATTCACAGCAGAATAAAATACAAGATTCTACTAACTACATTTAAACTAATAAATAACTTAGCGCCATCAGTACTCAATACACTCATCAATTTAGAAATAGATAAAAGATCACAAAGGAGTAGATACACAAACACTATTACAGTACCAAAAGACTACACAAAAGCTAGAAAACAAACCAACATGAGAGCCTTCTCTCATTCAGCACCTATCCTCTGGAATAACCTTCTTGACAACATTCGCCTACTATCAGACATAAAGGAATTTAGAAAAAAACTGAAAACCCATTTATTCTCATTACACTATAACAAAGGAGCAGAAACTAGCCAGACTACACAAAGAGACACAGGTTAACTAGCAAATACAACCATTATATAACTACGTGCCTTGAAGATTAAATTAATGTTTACACCTACAAGCGATATATGATAATTGTAAATATCTACTATGTACATATGTTCTAATAGTTTAACGTTCTAATAATTTACTGTTTAAATATTATACTGTTACCTGTACCTAGTTCACCTGTTCTATGTAAAATGACTTGGTATGATACTACCCATACCATATAACATAATGTTCATTGTAAACCGCACTTGATACTTGTGAAAGAGCGGTATAGAAATAATTGTTAAATAAATAAATAAATAAATAAGTAAATTTGGGAGGCATTTGTGTTTAATATTTCTAGGCTCTTTATCTCAAGAATTATAGTGGAGAATGAGTATAAGGATTTACACTAATGGTACCTTACTCCAGAAAGACTAAAGAATATATATCATGAGGTCAACAGTCTTTGTTGGAGAGAGTGTGACCCAGTTGGCACTATGGGTCACATCTGGTGGCAGTGCTCAGTAATCTATCCCCTTTCATCTTTATTTTATGACCCCTCGTAGAGCTTTCTTGCAGCTGAAAGAGGCTCTTCTGTGCATTTATACATGGAGATATAATAGAGATGGTTAAATATCTCCCCTTTCTGGCCTTTCTTCCAAAGTATACATTGAGATATTTGTTTATTCCCATAAGTCTTATGACGAAGACCTCTGAACATTTTGGGAATCATCCTCTGCACCAACTCCATTCTGTTCATATCCTTTTGAAGGTATGGTCTCCAGAATTGCACTTCAAATAAGGTCTCACCAAAACTTACACAGAGGCACTATCACTTCCTCTTTTCTGCTGGCCATTCATAGTAACATAGTATATGATGATAGATAAAGACCAGTGTGGTCCATCTAGTCTGCCCAGCAAAGTGGCAAGGTGACAAGAGTAGGTGCACCTGCCGCTTTGTGCAGGTCACTTCTCCCTATGCATTTGTTAATGGGTGTACCCACTTCTCCATGCAGTTGACCCCTATTTATTAAGATAAACCGCACCTTCAAAATATATAAGCAGTTTGGAGTCGGTGCAGAGGGTGGCTACTAAAATGGTTAGAGGTCTTCATTATGAAGCATATGAGCACAGACTTAAAGATCTTTATATACTTTAGAGGAAAGGCAAGATAGGAGCGATATGTTAGAGACCTTTAAATACCTCCATAACATAAATGCACAGGAGGGTCTCTTTCAATTGAAGGCAAGTTCTGCCACAAGCGGACATGGGATGAGAGTGAAAGGGGTTAGACTCGGGAGTAATATGCGGAAATATTTCTTTATAGAAAGAGTGGTAGATGCGTGGAATAGTCTCCCAGTGGAGGTGATGGACAGTATCTGAATTCAGAAAAGCATGGGACAAACACAGAGGATCTCCAAAGGTAAAAAGGGGACTATTGTAGTTTATATGGAAGGGCAGACTAGATAGGCCATGTGGTCTTTTTCTACAGTCATGTTTCTATGTTTCTAGTTAAGTTTATTTTGATTTTATCCTGTTGTTGTAAAGGGATCCACCATGTCTGTCCCATGCCATTTTGAATTCTGTCACTGTATTTGCCCCACCACTTCCATTGGGAGAGCATTCCAAGCATCCTCCACACTTTCAATGAAAAAGTATTTCCTGATGTTTCCTTTCAGTACCCCCATGCAGCTTCTCTGTCTTCAAAAAAGGTTTGTTTGTTCATTAATGCCCTTAAGTATTTAAAAGTCTGTATCATATCTCCCCTGTCCCTTCTCTCCTCTAGCGTATACATATTCAAGTCTCTTCTCATATGTCTTCTGGTGCAGGCTCCAAATCACTTTGATGACCTTCCTCTGAACTGTTTCAAGTCTTTTTATATCCTTTGTGAGATTTGGTCTCCGAAACTGAACACAAGACTCCAAGTGAGGCCTCACTAGAGACTTGCACTCCTTCTATCTGCTGGTAATTCCTCTCTCTATGCAGCCCAGCATCCTTCTGACTCTGGCTATTGCCTTGTCTCACTGTTTCGCTACAATGAGATACTCAGAAACAATCACTCCTAGGTCCCTCTCCTGGTCCATGCGCACCAATCTCTCGCCCCCTATCAAAAATAATCTCCTTGGATTTCTGCATCCCAAGTGCATAACACTGCACTTCTTCATATTAAATCTTAACTGCCAAACATTAGATCATTCTTCCAGCTTTTGTAGATCGATCTTCATGTTATCCACTTCCTCAGGGGAGTCCACTCTGTTGCAATTTTTTTGTGTCATCTGCAAAAAGATAGACTTTTCCATTCAGTCCTTCAGCAATATCACTCACAAATACATTGAACAGTACCGGTCCCAGGACTGATCCCTGGGGCATGCCACTACTCACCTACCTTTTATACAAGTGAGTTCCGTTTATCATCACCTTTTGTCGTCTGTCAGTCAACCAATTTCTGATCCAGTTCACCACCTTGGAACGCATCCCCAGCTGTTCAGTTTATTGATAAGCCTTCTATGAGGAACAGTATCAAATACTTTGCTGAAATCTAGGTAGATCACATCCATCGCACGCCCTTGATCTAGTTCTGTGGTCACCCAGTCAAAGAACTCCGATTTGTTTGGCATGATCGTCCTTTGGTAAAACCATGTTGCCTTGTATTATGCAACCTATGCACCCACGCATCCTTCTGGCTTTTGCAATCACCTTTTCTACCTGTTCAACTACTTTAAGATCATCAGAAGCGTTAGCCCCCAGGTCCTGGTCTTTCTTTTGTGGACAGAAATAGTTCACCCCCTATACTGTAGTGCTCTCTTGGATATTTGCAGCCCAAATGTATGACCCGACATGTTTTTCTGTAAATCTCAGCTGTCTAATTCACAACCATTTTTCAAGCTTAGCTAGATCCCTCCTCATGTTATCTACACCTTTCTGGATAATTGCCCTATTGCAGGTTTGGTTTTATCACCGAAGAGGCAATCCTTTCCTGACAGCCCTTCTGTAATATTTAAAAAATATGTTAAAGAATTGGACCACAGATCCCTGCAGTGCACAACTGGAAATATCCTTCTCCTCAGAGTGAGCTCCATTTACCTGTACCTTGGTCACTTCCCACTCAACCAGTTTCTAATCCAGTCATCTTAGGGTCCATTCCTAGGGTGCTCAATTTATAAGTTGCCTGTGAGAAATGGTGTCAAAGGTTGTATGGAAATCTAAGTACACCACATCTAGGGCCCTGCCTTGGTCCTACTCTCTAGTTACTCAGTCAAAGAAATTAATCAGATTTATCTGACAAGCCCTGCTTCTATTAAAACTGTTTCCTCAGATCCTGCAATCCATTGTACATATTCCATAAATCTTACTATCCTTTGTTTTAGCAGCTTTTCACAGAGGTCAGACTAACTGGCCTATAGTTCCCAGCCTCATCCTTATTTCTGCTTCTGTGTAGAGGGACCACATGCACCCTTCTCCTGTCCTCTGAGACCACTCCTGACTTTAAAGAAGCATTGAAAAGGTCAGACAGTGAAGATGCTAGGACTTCCCTAAGTTCCTTCAATACTCTGATATATCCCATCTGGCTCCATCGGTTTGTCTACTTTTAGCTAGCTCTTCATGAACATTATTCAAGATCTGCCTAATTTCTGTAACTGTTTGTGTGTGTTTTCTGAGTTCCTGCTCCTGACCCTTCATCTGTGAACATAGAACAGAAATATTTGTTAACCAATCCCACTTTATCTTCATCAACTTCTACTTATTCCTCCCCTTCATCCAGGGCCGGCCCAACCAGTAGGCAAAGTAGGTGGTCAAATAGGGCAGAAACCTCTGGCGGGCAGCAAAAGTAGGCCATTCAAAGCTAAATAAGAGATTTTGATAGCCGGAGAGGGTGTAAAGCTTGAGGCTTCCCTAGGGCTCCAACACTTTGGACCAACTGTAGGGCCAGCCCTGCCTTCACCTTTGAACCTGACAGTACCAATTTTGCACGTCCTTCTCTCACTAGCTTAACTGAAATATGTTTTGCTTTCCTGACTACTTTCCTAGCTTCTCTTAGATGTTTCAGATATTGATGCTTGTCTTCTTTCTGGGAACTCTTAAGAACATAAGAACATAAGATATGCCATACTGGGTCAGACCAAGGTCCATCAAGCCCAGTATTCTGTTTCCAACAGTGGCCAGTCTAGGTCATATGTACCTAGCAGTTTCCACAAGAGACACAAGTTCCACAATGCTTGTACTGGGTCAAGCATTGATATCTTCGGTCACTTCTTAATAATGGTTTATGGACCTTTCCTCCAGGAACTTGTCCAAACCTTTTTTAAACCCAGCTACACTAACAGCCTTTACTACATCCTCCGGTAACAAATTCCAGAGTTTGATTACACGTTGAGTGAAAAAATATTTTCTTTTATTAGTCTTAAATAGTTTACCCTGAGGCTTCAATCTCCAGGAACAAGCAGGAATGAGTCTTCACATATGGGTACGTCGGTACCGACGGAGCCTGCACGGGAATGCTGCCCAGCTTCCAATCAGAAAGCTTTTGGCAGCATCCCTCACGCCTGCGCAGTGACTTCCCGCCTTCTCCACAGCCTCTCTTCAGTTTTCGTTTTTCCGCGGAGCCGGCAGGACGTCCTCCTGTCACCGCAGAAACCTTTCTTTTTAATTACTTTAATTACTTTAGTTTTTTGTTTTCTTGTGGTCGCGGCTGTATTTCCCGCTGCCACCAGTACCGCCGGTGGATTTTTGACTAAATTCTGAGAAATGTTTTCTTCAGTTTTTTTTGCCTTAACTTCTTGGGCCTACTAGGCCTTTTCATTATGGAGCCTTCTTTTCCTAAGAAGTGCATTCGATGTAGAAACACCTGTTTCTTTTTAGACACCAATAGTTGGTGTCTCAACTGTGTGGGTCCTGACCCTTTTTCCCCTGACTTGTCAGGGGATAATTTTGTGAGGAAACCTTCAGTTTTTAGAGTTTCCCTCGATACCGTTTTTTCCTCAGCAGTGAGGGTACCCGGTTTCTCTACTTCACAGGATCAGGTAACCCACAAACAGTCTGTTAAGACTAGTCAATGCTTGAGTGGTATGTCCCATGCCCAGCATGGTGACGACTCCGGTCTTACCCTCAAGAATCCATTGGCATTACCCCTGCTGGAGTCTTCGGGCTCCAAAGCGTTAAAGGGGTTTCAGGTTGTTCCTGGGGCTCACCCCTCACAGAACATACCTGAGCCATGCGCGGGGGTGGTATCCGCTTCGAGCGGTACCGAGCCTCCGGCATTGGCACCGGTGTCGAGTGTTCCACTCTTCACCAGGGATCGTCATCGGGCATCCTCGGTACCTTCGGGACCGATCGATACGCACCGCATTGACGTCTCTCAATCTCAGCCATGCTCCGGGACGGTACCGGCATCGATCGGTTCCGATACCCTGGCATCGGCATCGAGGTGGACCACCTTACCCTTGGCAAGGGGGGGTTATCGGATATCCTCGGTACCGTCGGTACCGATCGATGTAACCCAGGCTGCCTTAGTGGTATCGGCATCGCCGATACCGCCACCGGCGTCGGAACCCTCGCGACATGCATCGATAGTCTTGCTTTCTTCGATGCCGAGTCTTGAATCGATATCTAGTCTCGAGGACTGGGTACCGACGCGTCCCGGAACCGACTCCTGTCTTTTTCAGATGGGCAGTTCCGAAGATCCTAGCCATAACTCCCTCATGATCTCGGTACCACTGCAGCAGTCCCCGATGGCAACTTCACCTACTGATCCTGTATCAGTATCGATGTCAATGCCTGTTCTTGCACCGATGCCTAGTTTGGAACCGATACCTGGCATTAATGCAGTACCCTCTACATCCTCTGGTGCTCAAGCTCTTTCTTTAGCCTTACTAGGAATGGTTCCCATAGGAGATCAGTCTTTTCAGGCTTTTCTCCTGGATATGGCAACCTTTCTTAATATCTCTATCCCTGGTTGTGATCCTACTCATGGCTCAGCGGCACAAATGGAAAATATCAAGCTTCCTTTACATCCTGCTCTGCAGGATCTCCTTCTGAGGGTCTGGAAATCGCCCTTACGACTTCCTCTACTTTCTACAGACATTGAGGTTCGGTACCGGGTGCCACCCTCTCCAGGGTTTCAAAAGCCTCAACCTTCTCATCGTTCCCTTGTAGTGGAATCGGCACTGAGGAAAGTTAAGAGCAAGAAGAAGCATTCTTCTTATCCGCCGGGTCGTTCTTCAAGAACACTCGATGCTTTTGGTCGTCAAGCCTTCCAAAACTCTATGCTGGCCTCCAGAATTCTTTCATATATTTTTCACATGAGTCTAACACTCCAGGAAGTCACAGAGAAATTGTCTCTTTTGACCCCTTTTTTACCAGAGCCCAAGGCTACTGATTATTCCTTGCTCATCAATCACAGCCGGAATATATCCTGGTTCCTGTCTCGTGCTTCTATAGACTCTTTTGAGTCCGTTAGCAGATCCTCTGCTATTGCCATTGCAGCACATCACAGAGCCTGGCTTGAAGCTTCAGACTTGAGCAGATGGGCACAAACTATACTGGCTCATTCTCCTTGTACAGGAGAAGGTCTCTTCAATAAGGAGGCTTTACGTCAGGTTGCTCAATGCTCCAATGACTCTCCTTCCACTAAAGACCATTCTAAGCCACCTCCTTCTTCAAGGGGTAGGAAATGTCCTACCAAACCTTCTTTCCCTAAGAAAAGAAAGTTTCATTCATCTCCTGCCCATCATTGGGCTGTACCTAAACAAGGGACGCCTCAGCCTAGCCTGAAGTCCTCCAGGTCTGGCCAGTCTCAGCATTCCCAGCAACCATAGGGGCCGGGAATTGTAATCTACAGTTTACTTCTACCCATTAGAAGTTTATTCACTGTGCTCTTCTTTTTCAGTATACTAACCTGTCGGAAATTTTTGTTCAGGGACTACAGACTTCTCCTCTTCTTACTCCCTAGAAGAGCAGTTGCAACTATCCCCTGATAGTTCTGTCCCAACTGAACATTTTTTCCTTCAGTTGACTTACCCTATGGGTACGTCACCCTCCAATTACTTACTCTACTCTCTCAACCGGGTTTTTCCCCTGACTGAGGGGTACCATACTGAAAAGCTTCTCTAGCAAGCTCGTTCCTCAGACAAGGAGAAGGGATATCTCCTCTCTTTTCTTGTCTGTTTTTCTTTATTGGGCACAGGACAATCTCTCTGCTGTTTCCGTCAGCAGCTGTGCCTGCAGGAGTTACAGTAATTGTATTACTGGTACTTTTTCCAAGATCCAGTCCCTTGTTCAAATTTTTCTCTAGCCTCAGTAGTGATTCCAAGCTATTCGTCATCTATCTTGGATCCTCCTACTCGTTTAGGCTTTCTCGCATTATTCTAACCATCTCCTCTCCTAGGATATGGCAACACACCTGACTTCAGTCAGTTTGTTTCATATCTCTCCTGCACAATGCTCTCTGCAGTCTTCAGAGAAGCTTTCTACTATGAGGGCCTTGCTATAGAGCATTGACCTTGTCTCTGAAGCTTCTCTATTAGTAGGGAAAAGCTTATAAACCCTTCCCATGCCTGTGAGGGTTCTCCACACCCTCTAGCCTGGGGTGTTCACACGAGATATCACTTCTTCTGCGTGAAAATCCAAGGCTAATGTTTGCGCATGCTACCTCTGGGTCCCTCCAGTAGGTCCCTCTGGTATCATCTTCTGCGTTTCTCCACATCTGCCATGTCAGTGTTCTGTGGAACTCCCGCCTTGTTCCTTACAGATTCATATGATCATCTGTTTTCACGCGAACATCACGGTTATCTTGTTGGATTGCCTTCCTGCATCCCTCAACCCACGAAAATAGATTCTCTATACATATCCCAAGTGGGTTCGCCCTCTTGTAGAACGCAGAATCGTTTTCTTTTATATTCCCCATGTACAATTATGGGGCTGGGTGGTAGACAGGTATCTTCAACCTGTTGTTTGGTATGTAGCATCTCCATATATGTCTACATACCTGTATCATTACTCTAGTGGTGCTAAACCATGCCCCACAACTTTACATATATTTAGATATATCATATCTATATATATCTATATATATATTTGATATATTTCACCACCCATATCCTAATATACACATCTGGACATATGTATATATATATATAAATATATACATATATATTCCAGCCACATATATATATTCCTATCTATATAGGTGTTTGATGGGGGGCTTCTTAAGGGTTGGTCTGTCTTACACACTATCACCCTTACTGTCTATACTACATGTTTTACCTCCTAGAGGTTTTAGGCAGTCTGTCGCCCTACGTCCCATACCATATTACGATGCAGAAACTGTTAGGCACCAATAACCACTTTGGTGCTAACATCTTCCATTTTAACTTTAACTCCTTGAAGCATCAAGCTTCAATATTTTTTCCTATCTCTCGCCAGCTAGGAAAAACAGTGTACATCTTTATCTTTGAGTACACAACTGTTTTCCGTGGGAATAGGGGTTTTTCCAGTCCCCCTCTTCCCGCCAGGACTGGGCTAGTTCTCCAACTCCGTCAGTCTTCTTCCTTTAGTCCTCAATGTTAATGACCTTATGCCTAAGGGAGTTTTCAGCTTTTCCCATAAAGCTTTCCATTGAAGATCTGACGTCTAATCCTACCCAGTTGACACCTGGATCATCTACTACCTCCAGGTCTGGACCTTCATCCTCACTACTGAGAGGTCACCTTGAAGATTCCGCCACTACTTATCCAGTAGACTCCATCATGCTTTCTACTTCCTACAATACAGTAGGTAAGGTGCATATTTTAAGTGTACATTAAATGTGTTTTAATGCTACTCATCATATCTACCAAGGACTCCTGTAGTCTGTAGAACACCTAGTCCTTGGCTATGCTGTTTCTTTCCTCACAGCTCCTTTGTCAACTCCGACCCTCCATCCCACATTGGATGCCGGGGATTCCTGGAGACAAAATGCACCCCTGATCCGGGCACTTGCATTTTTATGGGATCTTCCCCTGGCATCTCCAGCTAGGGAGTCCCCATATGTGAAGACTCATTCCTGCTTGTTCCTGGAGATAGCACAGTTACTTACCTGTAACAGGTGATTTCTGGGAACAGCAGGAATTAGTCTTCACAACCCTCCCACCTCCCCTAGGAGTTGCATCTTTTTTTTATCTTCTTCCTTTTCTCTCCTCGCCTTTGTCTCAGCTCTGAAACTCAACTGAAGAGAGGCTGTGGAGAAGGCGGGAAGTCACTGCGCAGGCGTGAGGGATGCTGCCAAAAGCTTTCTGATTGGAAGCTGGGCAGCATTCCCGTGCAGGCTCCGTCGGTACCGACGTACCCATATGTGAAGACTAATTCCTGCTGTTCCCAGAGATCACCTGTTACAGGTAAGTAACTGTGCTTTGCATGTCCCCTAGTCTTTCTATATTCTGATAAGGTAAACAATCGATCTACGTTTACCCGTTCCACTCCGTTCATTAATTTATAGACTTCTATCATATCTCCCCTCAGCCGTCTCTTTTCCAGGTTAAAGAGCCCTAACCTTTTTAGCCTTTCTTCATAGGAGTATCCTTCCATCCCCTTTACCATTTTGGTGGCTCTTCTCTGTACCTTTTCTAAAATCGCTATATCCTTTTTAAGATACGGCGACCAGAATTGCACACAATATTCAAGGTGCGGTCTCACCATGGAACGATATAGAGGCATTATAATATCTTTTGTTTTATTTTCCATTCCTTTCCTTATCATACCTAACATTCTATTTGCTCTCTTGGCCGCCACTGCACACTGGGCCGAGGGTTTTAACATGGTATCCACAATGACGCCTAAATCTTTTTCCTGGGTGGTGGTTCCTAATGTGGAACCTTACATCGTGTAACCATAGTTTGGGTTGTTCTTCCCTAGGTGCATAACCTTGCACTTGTCCACATTAAATTTCATCTGCCATTTTGATGCCCAGTCTTCCAATTTATCAAGATCCTCTTGCAATTTTTCACAATCCTCTTGGGTTTTAACAACTTTAAATAGTTTTGTGTCATCTGCAAATTTGATAACCTCACTCGTTATTCCACTTTCCAGGTCATTTATGAATATGTCAAAAAGCAGCGGACCCAGCACAGATCCCTGGGGTACACCTCTATTCACCTTTCTCCATTGGGAAAATTGGCCATTTAGCCCTACCCTCTGCTTTCTATCTTTTAACCAGTTCCTGATCCACAATAGTACACTGCCTCCTATCCCATGACTCTTTAGTTTCGCCAAAAGTCTCTGATGAGGGACCTTGTCAAAGGCTTTCAGAAAGTCCAGATACACAATATCAACCGACTCACCTTTGTCCACCTGTTTATTCACTCCTTCACTCCTCTTGTATTTTATGAAGGCCACCCTCTTTTTCCTCACTGTTTCGCCTGCTATTTTGAGAACTGTAGTGGCCTCCTTTTATATGTATTTACTTTCTTAACGAAAAGGTTTGTTGCCTTTAAAATATCCCTCTTCAGTTTTGCCTACTGCTTTTCTAAATGCCCCAGCTGTTCTCATCCAGCTCATGTCTCCTTGAGGTACTGTTCTATCTTGATAAAGTTAGTTTTCCTAAATCTAGGAATGAATGAATAATCTCAGCTTTTGTCCTAATACTGAACCACACCATCCGGTAATCAGTGGATGAGAGATGTTCACCTACTCTAACACCAGAAACACGCTCCCCATTTGTAAGCGCCAGGTCCAGCATGGCCCCCCTCTGTGTGAGTTCTGTTACCAGTTGGTGGACTAGCGCTCGCTGTAGAGTATCCATGATCTCCTTATTTCTAGACAGCACTGCAGCGGCAGTGTCCCAATCAATATCTGTTGTTGAAATCGCCTATTAGTAGCACTTCTTCTTTCATAGCAATACTGTGAATGTCTTCAATTAAATCTCTGTCCACTTCTGCCTTGAAAGAGGTCTGTATATCACACCAATGCAAATGGATGCCTCATTCTGTCTTTCCAGTTTAACTCACAGTACTTCCCCCTTCTCTCATAAGCCCTGCAATTATGTTGCTTTAATATTTTTTTTACATACATAAAAACATAAGAACATAAGATGTGCCATACTTGGTCAGACCAAGGTGCTTAAAATCCAGCATCCTGTTTCCAACAGTGGCCAATCTAGGTCACAAGTGAATCCAGACTCTGCTGATCTCTCTCAGGCTCATAAGAACATAAGATACGCCATACTGGGTCAGACCAAGGTCCATCAAGCCCAGTATCCTGTTTCCAACAGTGGCCAATCTAGATCATACGTACCTTGCAGTTTCTCCAAAAGACACAGGTTCCACAATGCTTGTACTGGGTCAAGCATTGATATCCTGGGTCCCTTCTTAATAATGGTTTATGGACCTTTCCTCCAGGAACTTGTCCAAACCTTCTTTAAACCCAGCTACACTAACAGCTTTTACTATATCCTCCAGTAACAAATTCCAGAGTGACACTCCTCTTCTCTTTCTTCCTATCCTATCGTTCCTGAATAAATTATACCGTGGTACAATTATGTCCGAGTCATAGTTCATCATGAAGCATGTCTCTATGACTGCCACTAAAACCAACTCATTCTCTTCCATTAAAGCTTCAAAATCCAGAGTCTTATTTCCCATACTATGTGCATTATTAATACATGCCGCTTTCCAAATGTTGCCTCTTTTTCCCATTTCTAAAGAGGTATTTAATGTTTTACTTACCTAAGGGCTTTCTTCACCCATCCTCACTGAATCTATGTTGAAGCCCTCTTCAGTAGATTAGCCAGTCTGTTGCAACTTTAACAGTCCACCAAATAAGGTTTTATAATAAAAATATATGGGCTATATTTAAAGTACAGGATCAAATATATTTTAGAAGATATTGCATTCCTTTCATCAACAGCTAAAGTGTGAAACGTTGACAATAGTTTTATCCTCAGTATCATTTTGGACAATGGTGCTGGTAATTACTGTAACTTCAAATATGTAATTTTAACTGGGCCACTTTTTTGGTACTTGTGCATGTACTTTCCTATATACTCTCTAATATCCTAAATATAAACTATTTATGGAATTATCCATTTTAATGACCAACTAGACACTGTCGATAAGCACCTTTATTTCTTCTGGGTTTGAGCACTTGTGCTTAAGATTTAGCTGCTGTTTTTGCTTTTCAGCTGGACTTTCAAGTATCATGCAAAGCCAATCCCCCACATAAGAAAGAAGTTTGTTTAAGTCTTGCTACACCATCTGTGTAAGACTTACTTGTGGGGTAATACTTTAAGAAAAATAATTTGCCTACATTTCTCTGTAGAAAATTCTAGAAGAACTTTGGTATCTCTACAGTATAGGCAAACAACTTTTGTCTTCATCATATGTGAAAATTTCATGACGTTCAAAATGTATACTGAGATTTTGTAGTGACTGTTTCTACTGTGTCCTTCAACCAAATGCAATGTGTGCTGTCGAGACCATTCTGATTTAAATGAAGGCGCTGTTTTGTGGTTAAGACCTCTAAATAGTGACATTTCCGGATGGATGTTTACCAATTGACTTTCAGAGAAATTACTTTCACTATAATGCTACTAACTTTGATTGTACTATAACTGTTTTACTTGACAAAAGGAAGATTCGTTTTGGGTTTTTTTTTTTTTTAATGGAAAGATTTAGGGCCATAGATAACCTAAATAAAACCAGCGACATTGCCATAATCTGTGATTGATATTATAGCAACAGCCTATGGGACCCAAAACAGCCAACTAAGCACAGTGCCAGTTTTGTTATGTAATTGTGCTCAGCTGCTGAAGTCGGACAGATGCTAATTCACTGGTCAACATTGAAATCGTTACTGACTTTAAAAGGCCTTAATCTGTAGTATCTTGGTGAGCTGAACATGAATATAACAATAAAAAATTTTTATTGGCTCTTGTTTTGAAGATATTGCATGTAGTTCATTTTTGACGTTTCTCCGTGTAAATTTATCCAGTAGGACATCAATAACATCCCAAATAAGCCTTGAATGATGTAATATTGCATCACATTGCATAATACCAGCATGCACACATCATCTAGAGTTGATTGCATCATTTTCTGATGCAATGCAATACTACTGCCAGACGGCTGCTGAAGCCATCTGACGTCAGCAGTGTACTATATGCAGTTGGAAAGGTTGAGCATTTAAAATATTTCAGACTGTGTGTGAGACAGTTTAAGCTACTGTTAAATGTAACTTTTATTAATCATATAATTTTAGCCATTTAGGTACAATACTGAACAGTAATGCTGCGAAAGTGCGTTAATACTGTTGACAATTTCTGCTACATTTGTGGGGAAGTGACATTTGCCAACCAGAAGAAAAGTATCACTTCTCAACTGAAGAAGGCATATCATCTTTACTTCGGATGCAAGATTGGTGACCAAGACAAGCCTTGGGCCCCACATATATGCTGCGCTACATGTACAACACAGCTTTCACAGTGGTTGAATTGCAAAAGACCATCAATGCCGTTTGCAGTCCCCATGGTGTGGAGAGAGCCAAGCAACCACATAAATGACTGTTACTTCTGCTTGGTTCCTCCTCTTTCCAGCGGAATAACAAAGCAAAAGAAGTCGAGCATAGTCTACCCAAACATTCCATCTGCATTGAGACCAGTTCCACATGGTGAGGGACTTCCTATTCCAGAACCTCCATCAGAATATTCTCTTGATTCATCGGTTGAGGACAAGGGTGAGCCAACCTGTTCTTCTCCTGGTCCGTCAGCATGCAGTGATCCAGATTTTCACTGGGTTGCATTATCAACTCCACACAGAATAACACAGGAAGAACTAAATGACCTGGTTCGTGATTTGGACTTATCCAAGAACAAGGCAGAATTGCTAGGATCAAGACTCCAACAATGGAATCTTCTAGAAGAAGATGTCAACATTACTTCATATCGAAAGCGCCACCAGCAGTTGGAGCCTTTCTTCAGAAAGAAAAGTAATCTGGTATTCTGTTCTGATATTGAAAGCCTCATGAATGCCTTAAAAATCACTCATGGACCCACAAGACTGGAGACTATAGAGACTCTTCGAAAGAGTCTGAAGGCTGTGCTTTTGAACAATGGAAACTGTCTTCCATCTATTCCAGTAGCGCATGCCGTCCACATGAAAGAGACATATGATAACTTAAAGCATCTACTGACTTCCATTAACTATAACAAGTACACCTGGCACCTCTGTGGTGACTTGAAGGTAGTTGCCCTTTTAATGGGACTGCAGCAGGGATATATAAAATACATTGCTTCTTATGTGAGTGGGATAGTCGAGCAAGGGATTGGCACTACTTGCAGAAGGAATGGAATCGCAGACAAAATGTAACAGTTGGAGAGAAGAATATCCAGCACCCAGCTCTGGTTGAGGGTCACAAAATCCTGCTACCACCCCTTCACATCAAACTAGGTTTGATGAAAAACTTTGTGAAAGCCATGGACCGCACTTCGCCAGCTTTCCGATACCTGCATGAAAAATTCCCTCGACTCAGCGAAGCAAAGATTAAAGAGGGAGTTTTTGTGGGTCCTCAGATTCAAGAGCTCTTCAAAGATGACTGGTTCAACAACTTGCTGCAGGGTGATGCGAAACAAGCATGGAATGCTTTTCGCCTAGTGTCAACAAACTTTCTCGGGAATGTTAGGGCAGAAAACTACAAGGAACTAGTAGAAGACATGCTGATGCAGTATCAGAAACTTGGCTGCAATATATCTCTAAAGATCCATTTCCTTGATTCCCATCTCGATTTCTTTCCTGACAACTGTGGTATGGTTAGTGATGAACAGGGCGAATGTTTTCACCAGGATATCGCAACAATAGAGCAAAGATACCAGGGAAAATGGTCCACTACAATGCTGGCTGACTACTGCTGGACACTCCCCAGAGAAGCTCCCGAATAGCTGTACAAGAGACAGGCGAAAAAATCTAATAAGTAGTCTGACTTGGTTTTTTACAGGTATTAACCTAAGGCCTATTATATTTACTATTGACATGCATTTTGTGATGTAAACATTAATTCTTGTAGATTACAAAAAAACTAGAGCCAACTTTGCAATTTCACTGTGATATTCGTGTTCAGCATATAAAAATTGATAATAAATGACTATTTTTATTTCAGTAACATGACTTTTGTAAAAATTTGTTGACCAGTGGTTTGGGTTCTCTGTGCTGCTTTATAATACCTAATTCAAATTTGTTGCAATGTTTTTTTTTTTGTGTGCGCTCTGTTTTGCCATGTACGCGAGGTTCACAATCTGTGCCTGTGTGTGCACATGAAAACAGCTTAGAGGTAACGTTGTGTGAGATGTAGTGAGGCTTTAAAGATATGGTTCATATCGGAACAAAGCACATTCATATGACCCATGCCTGTGACTGGTGATCTACTATCTTAGAGATGTAGCTGGGTAATGAATGATCTTCTCTTTGGAAATTGACATCCAGTCTGACTGCCAGAGCCTGTGGTGCTAGGCTACACACTCTTGGCTTTTTTCTGACATGGTAAATTATAAAGTGTCCAGGTTCTTTTGGACTAAAGGGTGTCAGAACTTGAGTGGTGTTAAAAGCACGGTCCTCTTGATGGCAAGCATGGTGAGCCTTGTTCACTAGCCCCCTGTGTGGACCTCATCCCCTTGAAGTAAAATGAACTCTATAATCATGGTCTTGGAGCAATTTAGTAACTAAGTGGTGGAAATTACATAGAAAGCTCAGAAACCTGGAGGTGTACCTCTGGGAGGCAGGGTCACATTATCAGCTGGTAGCACAGTCCACACCTGATTATATTGGCTGTCAGACCAGTGTTGGCAGAGGTGGGTAGACACACTCTGAGTTTTCTGTTCTGTTTACACTGTGCGGGAAGTGGATGGGAAACAAAACCAGAGTGACAAACTGTTGCATGCTGGTGATGTCCTAGGGTGTGTGCAACATCAGCACAGGAGCTATGATGTCAGCAGTGCTCAACAGTCCATTTGCTGCAATTTTGCAGTGCCAAGACTTGCTTGTCTGGGGCCCTGATTATAGAGGAGGGGAGGAACTTAAGGAAGTAGCAGAGTGGGATGAGCAAGTCAATTTCCAATCACTGGGCAAAAATTTGTAGGCAACAGTGCTAGGGTTCATTTATCAGAATTTGTCAGTGGCATTGTTTTTGCTGCCACAGCAGCTAGTCTTGCATTTTTCTATCTTTTTAATTTTGTCGTTGCATAGCAACTGAACTCGGCAGCAGGATCTGTAGGCATTTTGTATACTGTTCCTTGCTTTTCTAGGAATCCAGCAAGTCTTCAAACAGAGATCACATGATCTGAACTCGGAGAGCATGAAAGTACCACCATCTCCCACTCCCACCAGCACCATTGTGCACCCTCCAGGAACCTTCCCCTTTGTTTTGCTGTCGTCACCTCGGATATTCTCAGCTCCCTGCTGTATGCATTTGACATTCATGTATCTGAGATTAATTGAAAATACATTGGAATACCGTAGCTGTGTGAGCTCCAGAGCCTATATTCCAGCTCTGGGGTTCTCAACCCAGTCCTTGGGGCACACTTAGCCAGTCAGGTTCTCAGGATAACCACAATGAATATGTATGAGAGATATTTGCATATAACGGAGACATAGTAACATAGTAAATGACCGCAGATAAAGACCAGTATGGTCCATCTAGTCTGCCCAGTATGATGCCAAGAGTAGGTACACCTGCCGCTCCGTGCAGGCCCCCCCCTCCCCATGTCTTTATCCAGGGGTGATCCCGCCACTCCATGTAGGATACCCCTATTTGTTAAGGAATTAGATGGTTCAGATTATTTTGATATTTTCTTGTTGCTGTAAAGGGATCCGCTGTGCTTGTCCCATGCCCTTTTGAACTCCATCACCGTATTTGCCCCCACCACTTCCATCGGGAGCGCATTCCAAGTATCCACTACCCTTTCAGTGAAAAGGTATTTCCTGACAGTGCCTTTCAATTTATCACCTTGTAGCTTCATGTTATGCCCTCTAGTTTTGCAGCTTCTCCGTCTTTGGAAGAGGTTTGTTTGTTCATTATTTCTGTTTAAGTATTTAAAGGTTTGAATCATATCTCCCCTGTCCCTCCTCTCCTCCAAAGTGTACATGTTTAGGTCTTCAAGTCCTTTTTTCTCATAAGGCTTCTGACGCAGGCTCCAAATCATTTTGTTCACCTTCCTCTGAACCGTTACCAGTCTTTTTACATTCTTTGCAAGATATGGTCTCCAAAACTGAACACAGTATTCCAAGAGAGAGAGTGTGTTCATACAGCAGGACTAGCAAGGATGTTTCAGTGACAGTGCATACAAATCTCTCTCATGCATATTCTTTGTGCTTATCCTGAAAACCTGACTGGTTAGGTGTGTCTAGAGGACTGGGTTGAGAACCCCTGTTGTACATCTTTATTATGCATGTAGAGCCCCACTCTGTGTGTTCTGATGAGGGCTGAGACTTTAGCTGCTGCTGGAGATGTGCTTAATGCATAGTACTTAGTGTTCTTTCCTGAGAAGTAAGAAGTGCATGCCTTATAGTTGATTACCATAGCCGTGTGGTACCTATTCAAAAATTTCCCATACTCATTAAAGATATAATTTTAAGAATCACTAATTGGTGGCTGGGCTGCTTCTGGCTGTCTCATGTGTTGTGGGAGAATTTTTTTCTAGTTTTCTCCTGGGAACCTTCTTCATACCCTCTAATCTATTTTTCCCTTTTTCAGAACTCCTCTCCACACCCTGTCCTCTCTGTAGATGCCGAGAGAGAGAGAGAGACAGAGAGAGAGAGAGAGAGTGTTCATACAGCAGGACTAGCAAGGATGTTTCAGATAATTCAAGTGTCAAATACATTTTATTTTTAGATATGCAAGTTTGCCAATAGAACAAAATAGTCATGTTAATTTTTTATTCAGATTTTTAATTCATTACTTGGTGATACATGAGAGGTCAGGAACATCTGATTGGAGGCAAAATAACTCTGCTTTATGTTTAGTTTCTCCTGCAGTCTTGTATCAAAGTAAATCAGAATACACTGTGCAGACATTTACTGATACATGTAAAAGCAGGAGTACAGTATGGACAGCTGAACAGTGAAGGGAATAGGCTGGTATTCAAAGTAGTTAATGCTGTTAGCAGACCTGCTAAGTGGCAACTGGTGTATTTAATGGCACTAATATGGTTAGTCCCTCACTTGGTTTCCAGCTTGTCATGCTGTGAGGGCTTGTGTGCATCAGTGATGCTGAGAGCAAAGCTATCGCTAGCTTAACTACTGGCAGGGCACTGAGGTGCCAGACCAAAACAAACCATCCATCTGGGCAGCAGCAGAAAGGGACGGTATTGGGGGTGGAGGATCATTTCTGTGACAATGGCAACAACGCTAGAATTACCTTCACAAAACAAAGGCATGGCAATCTACTTCCATATCTTGCCACGAAAACCCAACAGATAGTCACAACAAAACAAATTGCACTATAGCGCTGGACAATGAGAACCCCAGGCGGAAGGCACTCAACTGGCTACTGGGGAGGAGCTGAAGACTTTTCAGAGTAAAGTCAGCATTTATGATGTGGTTGGACCAAAGCCCTTGGTACGTCTGACTGCTGATGTAGCAGTGCATGAAATGAAAGTGAGAAGCTGCAAAGATGTCTTACATATTGGGACATGGAATGTATGAAGCAAGAACCAAGGGAAGTTGGAGATAGTCAAGAATGAAATAGAACGTGTACAACTCGATCCATTGTATGTCGGTGAACTGAAATGGTCTGGTATCAGGCACTTTGCGTCTAATGATCACATGGTCTTCTGTGCTGGAAATGAAAGACAAAGAAGAAATGGTGCTGCATTTATAATCAAAAAGAAACTTGCAAGAACTGTAACAGAATAGAGTGCAGTCGGTGAACGCTTAATTTCTATTTGTCTACAAGGAATGCCCATCAGTACAACTATAATTCAGGTATATGTCCCAACAACAGCTGCATAAGAGGATGAATTCGGTGAGTTCTATGAACAAGTACAAGCTGAAATTGACAGAACATGCAAACAGGATATCTTGATAGTCATGAGAGACTCGAATGCAAAGATTGGCAACAAAATAAGGCAAAATGGTTGGAAAATGTGGACTAGGCAACAGAAATGAAGCTGGAGAAAGACTGATAGAATTCTGCAAGACCAGCGATCAATTCATCTGAAACACCTTCTTCCAGCAACACAAGTTGCGACTGTACATACGGACTTCACTCAATGGATTGTACAAAAATCAAATTGACTACATCTGTGGAAGTCAACGATGAAAAAGCTGTATGACATCAACAAAGGCAAAACCTGGAGCTGACTGTGGTTCAGATCACCAACTGCTAGTATGCAAACTCAAACTGAAGTTGAAAAGAACAAGCCACTCATGAATGTACCAAAATATGACCTTGGGAATATACCACCATAATTTAAAGACTGCCTGCAAAATTGATTTGATGTTTTAGATTCAAATGACAGAGCTCCAGAAGAGTTATGGGATGACATCAAGAAGGTTGTGTTGGAAGAAAGGGAGAAGTTTCTACAAAAGGTGAAAAAGTTCATGTTCTCTTTTTCTGACTTCTAGCAGGATCCATACTGCTGCATATCCCTAAGGTCCACCCTCATGCACATACCCGCACATCACCTCCTCTGTCCCCTCTCCATGCAGCACTCCTTCTTTCTTTCCAGGCACATACTGCCAAAAACCTGCGAAAATGGATGACTGAAGAAACTCGGAAAACTGCTCAGAAACCCAGAGAAGCTAAAGTGGGAGGAGAAAGAAATTTCCAATATGCAGTAAGACAAGACAAGAAGTAGTACAGTGATGCATGAAAGGAAATAGAGTCCGAAACTATTAGAGGAGGAGCAAGATCAGCTACAAGAGTTAAAAAACAAAATACAGCATCGAATTGGAATGTTACAAGATGCTCAAGGATCCATGTTGAATGATTCTGAGAAGATCAAGAAAAGGTGAAGAATATAGAGTCGTCTTACGATAAAGAGCAAGTGGACCAACAGCTATTTCAGCCTGCTCCTTATGATGAGGAACCATTGATTATGAAAGAAGGTCTAAGCAGCATTGAAAGCCTTATTAAAGAAAAAAACACTGGGCATTGATGGCATTCCTACTGAAGTTTTACAGCAACTGAATGCAGCTATTATCTTACTTACGAGGCTCTGCCAGGAAATTTGGAAGATATCATCATGGCCAAATGACTGGAAAAAAATCTTTGTTTATACCAATACTAAAGAAAGGTGATCCAACTGACTGGAAATTATCACACAATTGCTTTGATCCCACATAACTGTAAGATTCTACTGAAGATTATTCAACAGAGACTACAACCATACGTGGAACGAGAATTGCCTGAAGTACAAGCAGGATTCGAGAAAGGGCAAGGAACAAGAGACGACATCACAGATTTAAGATGGATCCTTGAAAAGACAAAAGAATACCAAAAAGATATCTATATGTGTTTTATTGACTACAGCAAGGCTTTTGATTGTGTAAACCATGAGAAACTCTGGGCCGTATTAAGAAGCATGGATATACCACAACACCTGAGAGTTCTCTTGCACAACTTTTACATTGATCAAGAAGCGACAGTTTGAATTGAACAAGGAGAAGCAGAATGGTTAAAATCAGCAAAGGTGTATGACAAGGCTGCATACTTTCCCCCTACCTGTTTAATTTATATGCAGAACAAATCATTAGAGAAGCAGGGCTGTATGAAGAGAACCGAGGGGTGAAGATTGGTGGAAGACTCATCAACAACCTTCACAATGCTGATGATACCACATTACTGGCTGAAAGTGAAGAGGATCTTGAAACATTTGCTTCTCAAGATCAAGGAGCATAGTCTTAAAATGGGCCTGCACCTTAACAAAAAAGACAAAGATCCTGACAACTGGCAAAATCATTGAGTTCATCGTTGATGGAGAAGAAACATTGGGCAACTTTAACCTACTTGGATCAACTATCAATAAAGAAAGGACAAACAGTCAAGAAATCCGATGACGCATTGCTCTTGGCTGGCTATGAAGGACTTAGACAAGATTCTCAAGAGCAGAGATGTTTCTCACCATACAAAGATTCGACTTGTTCAGGCCATGGTATTTTCAGTAATGTCATATGGATGCGGAAGCTGGACAGTGAAAAAGATAGACAGGAAGAAAATCAATGTCTTTGAATTATGATGCTGGCGACAAATACTGTTTATACCATGGACTGCCCGAAGAACAAACCAGTAGTAGAGAAGATCAAACCTAAGCTTTTCTTAGAAGCTCAGATGACAAGACTTCGACTTTCATACTTTGGACACATCATGCTTAGAGAGAGATCATTTTTTTATAATACTTTATTTATATCCACCAATAAAATACAAACAAACAGGAACAATTAACAAAACCTCCACGAGGGGTGTACTCTTATCCCCTTCGGGAGACACCAGGAAAGTTCAACAGGTGGCTTATATCATTTTATCCCCTCCACCCACCCACCCACCCCCCTCCCTCACTTCCACCCCCACCTCTCCACACCCTCCCTCAGCAGCAAGTTAGAACTCTAAGCAAGACATGGCAACAACGGCTACACACCCCACCTCCCCCATGGTCAGTTCCCCTTCAATTCCCCACTTGCAGAATTTCATTGCGACTGCGGGCCCCTAGTTGTTGTATATAAGGTTCCCATATTGACATAAACACAGTCCAACGCTTGACACTGCCCCTTGCCGTCCTACGTTCCATCAACATCAGGTGGTGGAAACTGTTTCGCCATTCACTAAAAGTTGGCGGCTGACGGTCTCTCCACAACCGGAGAAGCGGCCCTTTACCCACCAGACAAGCCTTCCGCATTAGTAAACGCGCCCCTGCTTTCGCAGGCCAGGGAGGCGCCAGCTGATCCAAAACCACAAAGAAACCAGTCCATCTAATCCGTTGTTGCAGCAGCTGACTAAGGAAGTCTCGTATCTTAGCCCAATAAGGCCGCACTCTACGACATCCCCACCACATGTGCAGCAAAGTCGCCAAAGGTTCGGAACATCGGGGGCAGCTACCATCTGTCTCCAACCTACTATGGAGGGCACGTCGTGGCGAAAAGTGAACTCTAGTCACACACTTGAATTGAATCTCTCTCCAACGGGCCCCCTGCGCCACGCAAACAATCCTTTTCAAGGCCTTACCCACCAATCCCGGGGCCACCTCACTACCCAATTCAACAGCCCAATAGAGAGAGATCATTAAAGAAAGACGACATGCTTGGCAAGGTAGAAGGTCAACATAAGAGTGTGGAAGGCCAGCAATTAGATGGATCAATACCATAACAGAAGCTATGGGTGCCACTCTATCAACAATGAGCCGCCTGACTGAAGACCGAAATAGTCTAGGATAACTATCCAAAGGGTCGCCAGGAGTCAACACAGACTTGATAGCACTTAACAATAACAATATGGTTATTGCAGCTGAATATAGCTGAGTGCCGTCACTGAATGCCCAGATGCTATCTGGCTAGCATCGGGGCATTCCAAGGATTGAGCGGAAGTGGCACGTGGGGATAACAATCAGATTAGCTGGTTATCCCACTGTGGTGAAAGGCTCGCTTAACTTTCACTGCTGTAGCTAACTGGGCAGCGGCTGAATATTGCTGCTTCTCGGTTAGCTGCAGTGCTGTCCAGCTGTCCCGGATATTCACTACCAGTTGTTAGATATAGCCCAGGCATTGAATATCTGTGTTTAAAGTTCAGTGGTGGCAGCCATTTTACAAGAGTTAGTCACCACTGCTGAATATCCTCCCCCACCTCTAAATTTTTAAGAACAGTGATTGTGGCCATAATAACAAAGAGAGGAAAACATATGCAGTCTAGCTTGTGGAATTCTCTTCAACCCCTCTGTGGTGATGTTTGTGTTTATCTGTGTTGTCTCCGGAGCGTCTTTGACCTGAAGGAGAAAGGGAAGGGGGTGTGCTAGACAAATCAACAAATTCTGTTGATTTGGAAAGATTAATAAAATGAAACCAGGCGCAATGAGATATATAAAGCCATTAGGTTGCACTATCAGCAAATTTCATTGGATGGCACTTACAGACTCTGGCAACAGGTTGGCTGTTCACATAGAACTGTTAAGAACACTATATGGTTCAGTCAGTAAAATTTACAAAAGAAAAAGAAATACACCTCTGAATTATTAAGAGGCAACCCATCAGGGAAGCTTGTGGGGGAGGGGGCCGCATGATAAGGACAGCATGTGCTGCAGCTTCATGGAATAATTATTTTCGGTTCCTCTGTGTGAGTGCGTGTGTCTGTGTATAATTGTTTGCCTGTGTGTGTATTTCTGACTGGAAGAGGAGTCATTTTGAAAGGAACATTGCTGGTAATATATTATCAAAACTTTTATGCTGGAGAAGCTGGAACCAACGCTCTGATGGAAATGCAGCGGGCCATTTTTATGGGGAAGCTCATCTCTCTGTAACCTTTAGTCCGATCTGGCCCATTTTTGGACTCTTGTCTTTTCACTGGGTTTTCTCCCACACCATATTTAAAATTTCAAAGCTATTTTGCTTCCAATCAAATAGATGTTCTTGACCTCTCATGTATAATGTCTTTCCAGTATTCATGGTGTTGGAGAGAATTAAAAATGCACACAATGGGGACAAAATGGTGCCTGAGTCAGAGCCGTACCAAGCGGTGCGGCCATACAGGGCGTAAGAACAGAAGAGGTGCTAAGGTCGTCACTGGGCTTTCAAGAAGTCCAATAACAGTGAGTTCCTGCATATGGCTGTGGAAGCAGGAGGGCACCAGGGTCATGAGTCTCAGAGAGCACTTTTCTAGCTTTGTATGGTCCTGGCCTGAGTAGGAAGGATGTAGTGATTTTTGGGCATGTTTCTTAAAGATTTGCCTTAGGTTATGGTTTCTGATGCCTAAATGTAACGGAAAGTGAAGAGGTCCCCCCTTCTTTCAGAACAAGTATCCAGACAGCAAAAAAAAGACACCTATCATGGGTGTGTCTGCTTTCTTGGAATTAACAAATAGCCCCGTGTCGGTGGGTGAAGTTTTGCTTAACCTGATTGATCCTTATGTTCCTCTGGGGCCACAGGGACTGATTGTAGCAGAGCCAAAGCAGTGGAACTGACAGCGTTTCTCCCTGTATAACTTGGGAGTGAATGAACTGCCTACTCCTGTAATGTTTCAGAGAGCGATTTGCTGAGATAGTTGCCGTGCTGCACCCAGAACATGAGTCAGTTTTTCAAGGTGCAAAGGTTGGAGCACGGGGTGTGAGAGCAGTCAGGCCTGCTGTGGAACCTATGATTCCTTGTTTGGTGGGGATTGGGTCAGGAATTTCTACATCTGGTAGAATTCTGAGCAAAAAATGAAAATATTGTGCAAAAATTTCAAAAATCCTACATGCAGTATTTTAAAATTCTGCATGCTTTATTATCAAATTTTTGCTCAAATTTCCATCATAAAGTCTAACGTCTCTTCTAGACCTGAAATTTCCCTTGCCTTTTTCCTCCTTAGCTCTATCGCTCCAGTCACAGCTCTCTCCAACCCCCAAGCCTTCCCTGACCCCATGTTCTCTCTCTCTGACTTCTAGCAGGATCCCTACCGCTACATATCCCTAAGGTCCATCCTCATGCACATACCCGCACATTACCTCCTCCCTCCCCTCTCCAAGCACCAAACGTTATCTCTCCTCCTTTCTTTCCAGGCACATACTCTACCTTTCTTTCTCATCACCCCCCCCCCCCAGGCATACACCCATTTCCCGCCACCCATCCATGACATCATCAGCCCTTTTCTTGCCCATAGCTACCACGCTAACTCATAAGCAGACCTTCTCCTGCCCCAAGCCACCTACCTCTGACTCACCAGAAGCCCTTCTCTTGCCCCCAGCCACAGCAGCTTTTTAACACAGCCACAGGAGAAATTCCCTTTGCTCCTGCGGCTGTGCTAGATTCCGATACTGGTACTGCATGCTTTCAAAAGGTAAACGGAATTCCTTATCGTCACTCCAGTCCAGTCCCTTACTTCTGGGTTGCGTAACCCTTCCAGCAGCTTGGAGGCTGAGCCCAACCTTTTTGGGGATGGAGCGGTATAAATACCACTGGGACCACCCCCTAACTCCAGTATTGCTCAGCCTCCAAGCAGCTGGAGGGTTCCGTAAGCCTAGGGCTTACTGGAGTCCTGCCTTCTCTTAATTAATGTTATTTAATTTTATTTAATTGCTGAATTCTTTAATTATTTATTTTCTTTCTTTAGTTAAGGTGCTCGTTTTTTCCTTTAGTGCCTGTACCTTTAAGTTCTGCAATCCCTCTGCTTCTCCCTCCCCCTCCTCCCTCCCTTTCCGACCGGCCGGAGACCGGAGGGGACACCGGAGCTGCCTGCTGCAGGGGGATAAAAGATCTCCCTCTTCCTCGGCTGGGGGGATTTCTTGTTTTTTCAGCACCCTCGAGGAGCAGCCCTGCCTCGCGCCGAAGCCCCAAAGGCGGCTGAGCGCTAGAGGCAGAGACACGAGCGGGACATTGACGCCCCCCCCCCCCCCCCTGGAGCAGCGGGGTGCGGCGGCGATTCACGGGTCCGGCAGCTGAAGCCTCCCTCCTCCGGAGGAATTTCTAGCGGCGGCAGCCCTTGCAGTCGGCGACGCGGAGAACGCTCCCTCCTAGCAGGCCTGCATAACAGGGCAGCGTGCAGAAGCGCGATCCTCCGTTTCGGACTCCACGTGGCCGCGGCCTAACACGTGTAGAGCCAACGGAGTGGAATCGCGGCTTTCCCGGTTCAACAAACAGCAAGTATTATCATTGTCGGTTTTACTTTACCTTTATTTAGTTTAAAGTTATTTTTATGCTATTCTTATGCTATTTTAGGTTATTTTAAATTAAATAGCTCGCTGTGGATCACATCTCTTCAACAAAATTGCTGACCTTTCTTAGGACAGAGGAAGGCTCAGGGGTTAACTAGTTTCTTCCCACAGCAATTCCCTGGAGTGGGACCCCTGATTTGCCCTCAGTTTTGCTTTGGGTTTTGCTTTTCAGTTTTTTCTCTCATACAGCCAATTGATTAGTCCTGCCACTAAGCACAGCCTTCGGAGCCGACTGGAAAGCATGGCTACCAAGGCAAAGTGCCCATCCTGTGGCACACGGAGGGGCACCCCCACTGAGACGGGAATCTGCAGGCCATGTGCGGCAGCGTCTACCTCTGTAGAGCAGGAAATCAGTTTGACCATGTCCCAAACACCTCAGGTGCCTGGGGAATCCCTGGTAGCGGAAGGGGGGGGTCAGTTACCTCCGGCTACTAGCACAGAGGTTCCCTCACCCCCTCTATCCCGTGCCACGCTGGAGGAAGGGGTCGGAGAGCTCTTCTCCCCAGACTTCATCCTTTTGCTTCACCAAGCTTACTGCAGGCGCAGGCAGGGGCTTGGCCCAGGCGATACAGGTCCGCCAGCAGAAGCCAGATTAGACAAACCTAGGAGAGCGAGCGGTCAGGACTCAGGGATACCCCACAAGCGCACCAGGCTAATAAGTGAAGAGATCCTCCCTCCCCTGTCCCAGGGCACTCCAGAGGAGGAGGGTTCCGAAAGGGACTTAGAGGAGGAAGACGAGGAGCTGGAAGAAGGGGAGATCCCGGAAGAGGACCATGCTCGCATTGTCAGGGTGTTCCGCCGTGAAGAGCTCTCTTCTCTAATCAATGAGTCCCTAAAGGCCCTCAATGTTACCTCTGATTCCCCAACAGAGGAGGAGGCTCTAGAGGATCCCCTGATTCAGGCCGTCAGAAGGTCCCAGAAAGTCTTCCCTGTCCACAGAGTGGTACGTCAGATGATACAAGAGGAATGGGATCAACCAGAATCAGGCTTGCGAGGGGTACGAACCATGTCTCGCCTCTACCCTCTCCCTGAGTCAGATAAAGAACTGCTGAAGTCCCCCAGAGTAGATGCGGCGGTATCAGCAGTCACCAAGAAGACCACTATCCCAGTGGAGGGAGCCACGGCTCTAAGGGATGCTCAAGACAGGAAACTGGATACGCTCCTGAAACAAGCTTTTGACATCAGCGCCCTTGCCTTGCAGGCCTCAGTATCAGGAGCCTGGGTGGCTCGGGCCTGCTTAAGGTGGGCACAACAGATCCAGTCAACAGAGGGATCAACGGCCGAAGCGCAAGCCAACTCGGCTAAGGTGGAATCTGGAGCAGCCTATTTGGCGGATAGCCAGTATGATCTCATCAGAAGCCTAGCCAAAAACATGGCCTCGGTGGTGGCGGCTAGACGCTATCTTTGGCTACGGAATTGGGCAGCAGATGCTTCCTCTAAGGCGCGCCTGAGCCGTCTTCCTTTTAAGGGCAAACTGTTGTTTGGCGAAGATTTGGAAAAGCTAGTTAAGGACCTGGGGGAGTCAAAGGGAGGCAGGCTCCCAGAAGACAGGCAAAAACAGGGGCGCTCCCTACCCCCCTTACGTACCCAGCCTAGGGAACCACGGAGGTTTCGTCCAGCCAGGTCAGCTCCCTTTTCCAAGACCCGTTTTCCCCCAAGGGGACAAGGTTTCCGAGGGTTCCGGGGAGCTGGCCGAGGTTTCGGAACAGCCTCTTCCTCCTTCTCGGGTTCCAGAAAACAATGAGAGGCCGGGGGCCCAGGAGGGAAGGCACCCGATTGGAGGCCGCCTGAGGCTCTTCCTTCCCGCCTGGTCCCGAGTCACGTCCGATCAATGGGTCCTAGAAGTGATCAGAGAGGGCTATGCTCTCGAATTCGCAGAACAAATCCCCTCGGCCTTTGTCCGCTCTCCCTGCGGCTCCGCTACAAAGAGGGCGGCGGTGGAGGCGACTCTCGCCCGCCTATTAGCTCTCGGGGCAGTAATCCCCGTTCCACCAAACCAGCGAGGATCGGGTCGGTACTCAATTTATTTTGTGGTACCAAAGAAGGAAGACTCCCTTCGACCGATCCTGGATCTAAAACAGGTAAATCGCTGCCTCAGGGTACCCCACTTCCGGATGGAGACTCTACGTTCTGTCATAGCAGCCGTAAGGGAAGGGGAGTTCCTAACATCCCTCGACTTGACAGAAGCCTACCTGCACATCCCAATCAGGAAGTCCCATCAGCAGTTCCTGAGATTCGCGGTACCAGGAGGCCACTTTCAATTTCAGGCCCTTCCATTCGGCCTAGCTACGGCTCCCAGAACATTCACCAAGGTAATGGTAGTGGTAGCGGCCTTCCTTCGGAAGGAGGGCATATTAGTTCATCCTTACTTGGACGATTGGCTAATCCGGGCAAAATCCGAAGAAGAAAGTCTCTCGACAACGGCCAGAGTAATCCAGGTTTTAGAGGACTTGGGTTGGGTCATCAATCGTACAAAGAGCAGACTGACTCCCTCCCAGGAACTCGAGTACCTCGGGGCAAGATTCGACACCAACAGCGGAAGAGTTTTCTTGTCACGAACGAGATCAAGGGATTTAAGGCTCCTAGTCTCGCAGTTTCTAGCCAGAAGAAGCCCCTCGGCGTGGCATTATCTTCAGCTTCTGGGAACAATGGCGGCGGCAATAGAAGTAGTACCATGGGCCAGGGCCCACATGCGCCCATTGCAGCGTTCTCTGTTGCGTCGGTGGTCCCCCCAGCATCATCCTCTCTCTCGACAGTTACCGTGCGCTCCGCGGACCAAACAGGCACTATACTGGTGGAAAAACCCAAGGAACCTGGACCGCGGGATGCCTCTCGAACCCCCTCGGTGGTTACTGTTGACGACGGATGCCAGCCTATCGGGCTGGGGGGCACACTGCCAAGATCAGTTCACACAGGGTCGCTGGACACCGTTGGAATCGCAGTGGCCCATCAACAGACTGGAGTTGCGGGCCGTCACCCTGGCGCTCAAAGCTCTCGAGACATTAGTTCAAGGAAGAGCAATTCGCGTCCTCTCCGACAATGTCACCGCGGTGGCCTACATCAATCACCAGGGAGGCACCAGCAGCCCCGCTCTCGAAAAGGAGGCGGACACCCTCTTACAGTGGGCGGAGATCCATCTGCAGGCGCTATCAGCACAGCACGTGGCCGGAACGGACAACGTCACGGCCGATTTCCTCAGCAGATGCAAGATAGACCACGGGGAGTGGGAACTGGAACAGGAGACCTTCAACCAAATAGAAGCTCGGTGGGGAGTGCCAGTCATGGACCTCATGGCACGGTTCTCGTCAGCCAAGGTGGACAGATTCTTCAGTCGGCGGAGGGAAAGAATGTCCGAGGGCTTGGATGCCCTGTCCCAGAAGTGGCCTTCGGAGGGTCTTCTCTATGTATTCCCGCCGTGGGCTCTGATCGGAAAAGTGCTCCAGCGGATAGAGTCTCACCAGGGATTGGTAATCCTCATAGCCCCAGATTGGCCTCGCCGACCCTGGTATGCGGATCTGGTGAGGATGATCGCCGACCAGCCGTGGCGCCTCCCTTGCAAAAGGGATCTACTAAGGCAAGGCCCGGTACTGATGCCACACGTGGAGCGGTTCTCGCTTACGGCCTGGCTATTGAAAGGGCACGGCTCCTGAAAAGAGGTTACTCAGGGGCAGTAGTCTCAACTCTGCTGCAGGCCAAGAAGCGTTCGACCTGTCTTTCCTACGTGAGAGTCTGGCGCATCTTCGAATCCTGGTGTGCGGAGCGCCGAAAGAAACCACTCTCGGCCTCTGTTCCGGAGGTCCTGGAATTCCTGCAGGCAGGGTTTGACAAGGGTCTGGCCCACAGTTCCTTAAGGGTCCAGCTTGCGGCCATCGCTTGCTACAGGGGCAAGGTCCGAGGCAAACCCCTAGGGGCCCACGCGGACGTCGCAAGGTTTCTTAAGGGCAGTTAGTCGGCTACGACCACAACGAAGGTCAGTCATCCCCCCCTGGGACCTTAACCTTGTGCTAAATGCGTTGATAGGGAATCCCTTTGAGCCATTAAAGAATGCCTCCCTAAAGGATTTAACCCTGAAGACAGTTTTCCTTATAGCCATCTGCTCGGCCAGAAGAATCTCGGAACTACAAGCACTGTCCTCGCAGCCCCCCTTTCTGTCCTTCCTCAGGGATAAAGTGGTGCTGCGCACGGTTCCATCCTTCTTGCCCAAAGTCTCCTCCCCTTTCCATGTGAACCAGACAATTACCCTCCCGGCCTTCGCAACGGAAGGGCAGGAAAGTGGGGCTGACAAGCTTCACCTACTAGACATTCGCAGGACCCTGAAGCGATACCTCTCCCGCACAGCGCCCTTCAGAAAATCCGAGCGACTATTCATTCAGTTCGGGGGTCCGCACAAAGGGGAGGCGGCGGCCAAGGCCTCCATCTCTAGGTGGATCAGGGAGGCAATCGCCTCCGCCTATATCCTGAAGGGGAAGCAAGTTCCCATGGGCCTGCGGGCACATTCCACGAGGGCTCAGGCTACCTCTTGGGCGGAGTTCAGCCTAGTTCCTCCACTGGATATCTGTAGGGCGGCGACTTGGTCCTCCCTCCACACCTTCACCAAGCACTACAGGTTGGACGTCCAGAGTGCAGCGGACGCTCGGTTTGGCCTGGCGGTTCTTCGTTCCGGTATGCCGGATCCCACCCAGCTTTGAACTGCTCTGGTACATCCCAGAAGTAAGGGACTGGACTGGAGTGACGATAAGGAAATGGTAATTAGGCCTTACCTGCTAATTGCTGTTCCTGAAGGAACGACAGTCCAGTCCCTGATCCCTCCCGTTTCCGGCTGAAGTTAAGAGTATTGTTTAGTCTGAAGCATCGGAACGAACCCAGGCCAGGGGCGACTAGCCCCGGCAAACCCCCTCCGTCCGGGGCCATCCCTCCCATCCTCCCTATGCTATTCCAAAAAAAAAAAAAAAGGTTTTAGTTATGGTCAATTTTTCTTTAGATCTTTTAGCTATATAGTGTGTTACGAAAGTTTGTTAGGTCTGCTTTTTCATTCGAATACTGGAGTTAGGGGGTGGTCCCAGTGGTATTTATACCGCTCCATCCCCAAAAAGGTTGGGCTCAGCCTCCAAGCTGCTGGAAGGGTTACGCAACCCAGAAGTAAGGGACTGGACTGTCGTTCCTTCAGGAACAGCAATTAGCAGTAAGGCCTAATTACCATATGCTTCCTTACAGAAACAGGAAGCGCCTCTCTTTACCTTTTCAAATCATTGCATGCTGGCATCGGAATCTAGCACAGCCACGGGAACAAATGGAAATGCTCCCATGGCTGTGTAAAAGCTAACAGTGAGGTAGGCTTGGTACACTTAAAGCTTGTGCATTTGAGCCTGCCCCACTAGTTTGCTGGTACCTGCGCAGAATTCTGCACAGCAAATACAGAATTCTGCGCAACACAGAATTTGCACAGAATTCTACTACTGCTACCATTACTGCTATTAATCATTTATATAGCGCTACAAGATGTATGCAGTGCCAGGAAAGGAGAAATGCTGATAGGGGATTTCAGTATTCCAGATGTTGGATTGGCACATCCCTGCTGCAATATCATGTAGAAGTAAGGAGATCCTGGATTCTCTACAGGGAAAACTATTCAGGCAACTGATAACAGAACCCATACATGAAGGGGCCATACTGGACTTGGTGCTTACCAATGGTGAAAGCGTTTCTGATGTTATAGCGGGAGATCATTTTGCATCCAGTGATCAACAGATGGTGTCATTCAGTATTAGGACTAGGGCTGATAAAAGCCATTCAAAAGCGAGGGTCTTAGACTTTAGGAAAACTAACTTTGCCAAGATGGGCCAGTACCTCAAGGAGTCGTTAGTGGGATGGGAACAGCTGGGGCATGTAGAAAAACAGTGGGCAAAACTGAAAGGGGATATTTTAAGGGCAACCAATCTTTTTGTTAAAATGGTAAATAAAGATAAGAGGAAAAGGAGACCGCTATGGTTTTCGAAAGAAGTAGCTGAAAAGGTGAAGAAAAAGAGGGAGGCCTTCATGAAATACAAGAGATCACAGAGAGAGGAAAACAGGCACCTATATTTGGAAAAACTTAGAGAAGCTAGCAAAGTAGACAGGAAAGCAAAGATTCAAAAAGAGGAGGAAATAGCCAATGCAATAAAATGGGGAGATAAGACATTTTTCAGATATGTTAGTGAGACGAGGAAAGGCAAAAGTGGTATTGTCAGACTCAAGAGAAGAAGGGGAAGAATATGTAGAAGCTGATGAGGATAAAGCGGAATTGCTTAACAAATATTTCTGTTTTGTGTTCACAGATGAACAGGAGTAGGACCTCTAAAAAACCCACAAACAGGAACAGAAGTGAGGACTGTTTGTGAGGAACTAGCTAAACTTAAAGTAGACAAAGCGATGGGACCAGATGGGATACTGGGGGATGTTCTAGCAGCTCCACTGACCAAATTTTTCAATGCCTCTTTGGAGTCAGGAATGTTGCCAGAGGACTGGAGAGAGGCACATGTGATCCCTTTACACAAAAGCATAAGTAAGGATGTGGTTGAAAACTACAGACCAGTTAGTCTAACCTCTGTGCTGAGTGAGAAAATAATGAGGTTTCTGGAGTCCAATGGATTACCAGATATGAGGCAACATTGATTCACCATAGGCAGGTCTTGTCAGACAAATCTGATTGATTTCTTTGACTGGGTGACCAGGGAGATAGACCGAGGGAGAGCCCTAGATGTGGTGTATTTAGTTTTTGGTGTATTTAGATTTTAGTAAAGTCTTGACACCGTTCTACACAGGCAACTTATAAACAAACTGAGCACCCTAGGGATGGACTCTAAGTTACTGCTTGGGTTAGAAATTGGTTGAGTGAGAAGCAGCAAAAGGGTACAGGGAAATGGAGCTCACTCTGAGGAGAAGGAAGTTACCAATGGTGTGCCCTAGGGATCTGTCCTTGGTTCGATTCTTTTTAACATCTTTGTTAGTGATATTGTGGAAGGGCTGTCGGGTAAGGTTTGCCTCTTTGCAGATGATACCAAAATCTGCAATAGAGTAGACACCCAGGAACATGATGAGGATCTAGCTAAGCTTGAAGAATGGTCTAGAATTTGGCAGCTGAGATTTATTGTTAAAAAATGCAGGGTCGTGCATTTGGGCTGCCCAATCCAAGGGAGCGATATGGTTTAGGAGGTGAAGTATTTCTGTCCACAAAAGAAGAATGGGACCTAGATGTGATTGTGTCTGATAATCTTCAAGTAGCTAAACCGGTAGAAAAAGCGATGGCAAAAGCTAGAAGGATGCTTGGTTGCATATGGAGAGGAATGGCCAGCATAAAAAAGGAGGTGATAGTGTCTCTATGTAATTCTTTGGTGCGACCTCATTTGGAGTATTGTGTGCAGTTCTGGAGACCGCAACTTCAAAAGGATATAAACAGGTTGGAGATTGTTGGCAAGATAAGTCAATCCAAAAGAGGAAGGCCAGCAATGAGATGGATTGATACAATAACAGCAGCTACGGGTACCAGTCTGTCAACAATGAGCCACCTTACTGAAGACTGAACACAATTTAGGACAACTATCCAGAGGGTCGCCATGAGTTGACAGCGACTTGACGGCACTTCACCACAACAACAACAACAACAACAAAAGAGGAAAGGCGGGATAGAGGTGATATGATTGAGAAGTTTAAATGCCTCTGTGACATAAATGCACAGGAGGAGAGCCTCTTCAATTGAAAGCAAGTTCTGCTACGAGGGTACATAGGATGAGGGTGAAAGGGGATAGACTCAGGAGTAATATGTGGAAATATTTCTTTACAGAAAGAGTGGTAGATGCATGGAATAGTTTCCCGGTGGAGAGGAGGTCAGTATCTGAATTCAAAAAAGCATGGGACAAACACACAGGATCTCTAAAGGAAAAAAGGGGACTGTTGTGTAGTGGTTGATATGGAAGGGCAGACTAGATAGGCCGTATGGTCTTTTTTCTGCCATCATGTTTCTATATAAAGAAGACAGTCCCTACTTGTAAAGCTTACAATCTAATCAAGGCAGACAGAATAATGCAAGAGAAACCAGGGAGTTCAAATAGGGAAGGAGACACAGATTAGGATCCAAATGTGGCCTCAAAGAGGTAAGCCTTTAGCATGGATTTGAAGAGGGGAAGAGAAGAGACTTGATGTAAAGATAGAGGAAGTTTGCTCCGTGCATAAGGAGAAGCACGGTGAAACGATTGAAGTCTGAATTTTGCAGAAGAAGAAAAGGGCATAGAGCAAAGAAATCCAGAGTAGGGAGAGAGAAGAGAGGAAAGGTAATGAGGGGCACTAGAGTTAGAAGGAGAAATTTGAATTGAATACAGAAATAGAAGGGCATCCAGTGAAGCGCATTCTCCTAGGAGTAAATTATCATCCTACAGCCCTTGACCTGATCAACAGAGATTGCCTTGGAATTGTTCTGGATGTCCTTGGAATCTCTCTGTAAGCTGTGCTCTGCCTTCATAAATATTTTCTCTGGAAATTTCTCAAAGATCAAGAAATTATAGGTGCAGATATCTAATGAATCTGCTGCTGTTGTTAAGTGCCGTCAAGTCTTTGTCGACTCATGGAGACCTCTGGATAGTTGACCTAAGCTTCGTTTGGTCTTCAGCCAAGAAGCTCACTGTTGATAGTGGTATCCATAGCTGCTGTTATTGCATCAATCCATCTCATTGCCGGCCTTCCTCTTTTATGGCAGTTCACGTGGCTATGTCCCAGGATGAGATAGTGTTTATGTAGGAAAATTAAAAATTTCGAAAACTACGAGTATATCAGATGTTGAAATTTGTGGATACTTAATGTTTTATAAGTTCAATTGTCAAATCCCAGAGGTTTATTTTATAGGTTCTTGAAGACCTTAAAATACTCAGACTGGTTTTCCACCATTGTAAGCAATATATTATTTACCTAATTGCGAGTCAAAAAAAGGGAGAAGCACAAATTGGACAAGTAGATTTATCTCCAACTGAAGTTTAATATGATAGCTTAGATTTGACAGGAATTCTAGAGAAATTATTAGAAATTACTTGAGCTACGTTTTTTGTTTCATTTGCTTTCTCTCTATGCCTGTACTTCAGCTCTTTGAACCCCTTTTTATGAGAAAGATAGTACAAATTTTTCCAGACTTTAATAAATGGGGAAAGCATGCAGAGCATGGATTATATTTTTCCTGCCCCTTTTGTATGTGTGCACCAACACGCACACCCATCTGTATCTGTATTGCTTGTGCGTATCTGTATTATGTTGGGGGGGGTGTATCTCTTTTTTTTTATGTTTATCTATTTTGTATGTGTGTGTTTGTCTTGATTGATTGTATGTGTATGTTTGTGAGCCATTGTCCATGTTTGTATGTTTGACAGCAGCCTCCCTAAACTCTGGACCCGAGATATGTTCATAGTTTGCTAATGCCTTAATTTAGCGCTGGCCATGGTAACAGATGATAGTTGCTAGTACACACATATTTGTATGTGTGTGTCTGTGTGCATGGGCATGTTAGTGTGTGTCTGCATGTATTAGTTTGTATTTGTTTTAGTGTGCGTCTGTAATGGGGAGAGGAGCTGAAAAGGGAGGGATGATGGCAGGGTGCAAGTCTATAATCACTATGTTATGATGAATTGGTGTTTGTATGCTGCAGCTGTTTGAACTGCTTTTCCCATAAAAATGCAATGGGGCATTTTTTGGGGGGGAGGAGCTGCATCAGAATTTTCCAGGTTGATATTAAGACTACAACAGTTGGATTTTTCTAAGTGTTGGCCACTGTAGGCAAAATTGAAACCAGATATTCTACAGAAGTGTCCAGGAAGCGGCTTCCGCTGAATATTGGATTTCAGTGGTTGTCACTGCTTGCTATCCAGATAGCTGTGATATTCAGCCACCATCCGAATAGCCAGACTGCTTAAAGTTAGGCCTGCTTCATTTTGGCCAAACTTTATGCTATCAATTATCCATTTATCAGGCTGAAAATTGCTACTAATTGGATGTGATTGCACTGCTCTTGCCTCACCCATGGATCACCCCAGATGTTGTCATTAAAGTGCCGTTGATAATAGTACTGAATATCAGGCTTAGCAGTGTTTATCTGGTTAGCAGGTTCTGCCTTTTGTGTGGTGTGGGTTGTTTTTTTAATGATTTTGTGATTGTGTGTTCTGTTATGCCGCCCTATGCAATGGAATAACTTGTCAGTAGTGCTGAGGCAAGAGTTGAGTTTCTCTTATTTCATGAAATTTTAAAAACTACTTTATATGTTGAGGCTTATCAATTATGAAATGTATTGCCATTATTTGAGCTTCCTCCTTTTTTAGGTATTAAGATTATTTTTTGTAATGTTTGTTTTATCTTTTATTTTTTTCTGTTTTTATCATTATTGGTTGTCGGTTTTTTATTATTATTATGTATGTATATTGTACATTACCTAGATATTATGATAGGCTTTTTATAAATTAATAAATGAATGAATGAGTTACACTGAAAGCAGGCAGGGCATGCTTACTGACACTATCCTGAGATCTGCAAATAGAGATCTGAAAACATGTGCATACATTAGCCATTCCTCTAGCTTCTGTACATTAATGTAAAAATCATAGAATCCTGAAAAAGGTTTGACAACTGTTTGGCTTAACATCATGAATCCTGAGCATATTTGACAGCAGCCTCCCTAAACTCTGGACCCGAGATATGTTCATAGTTTGCTAATGCCTTAATTTAGCGCTGGCCATGGTAACAGATGATAGTTGCTAGTACACATAGCAACCAGTAATGAAGCAATAGAATTCAGTTAGTACATTTTACAGTAGAAATACATTTCATTTTCTTTGTTGTTCATAATCCTTGTCTCTGTGTGTAGTGTGCATCTGTTTGTGTGCCTGTGTGTGTGTTGCTGTATATGGAGTATGTTCTGACTGTGGGGGCACTTAGCAGGGTTGTGGTGGAGTTGTGGGGAGGGTAGTTTTTGAGGGTATGTCAGTTGGCAGAGATGGTGGGGGGGTTGTAAGGGATATTTTTTGGGGGGGAAGGGTAGTTTTTGGTGGTGTTGGGACACTTCCAGGGGATAGTTTTTGCTGGTGATGGCAGTTGCAGGGGGTGTATATTTTGGGGAGGTGGGACCAGTTTAGGGGCAATGGAGCAGTTGAGGGGATAGCTTTGGTGGCGTAGGAGCAGTTTGCTGCATCCTGATGGAGTTGTGAGGGGCATCTTTTGCAGTTGATCTCATTTTGAGGGTGGGTGTACAGTTGCCGTGGGTAGGCTTTGGGGTTGGAAGCAATTTGGGGTTTGTGGAGACTTGAGAACAGGAGAGAGGCACTTTGAAAGAAACAATTCCCTAAGTGACATATTTCACTGTAGTTAAGTTCCTATGCAACAGAAGCTGCAATTTCTCCCATAGAAGTGCACTGGATCATTTTTGAGGAAGGCTTCTGCATCAATCTGACCCCTTTTATGAGCTCTTTGCCTTTTGACCGTTTTTTCCTCATGCCAAGTTTCAGTGCAGTCTGTTTAATTTTGGAGCATTCTTTTGCTTCCAGATAGACATTTGTCCACCCCTTTTGTTTAATTCTTTGCAAATTCCATTGGGTTGGAAAGAATAATAAAGAACATAAAAACTACCATAGTGGCTAAGACCAAATGCCTAACAGAGGGAGAAGGGAAATCTCCATGTTGGACTAAGACCAAATGTCTGTCAAGCCCTGAATCCCATTTTCAACAGTGGCTAATCCTGTCTGCTATTTGTAATCCGGATTTTAAAAAGTATCCAGATTCCATGCTATCTAGCCCAGGGATAAGCAGTGGCTTTCTCCAGCTCTACCTCAGTAAGTCTACAGGAGCTTGTCCAAACATTTTTTTTTTCTTTTTAACACCCAGCTAGTTTGACTACTTTTTCTACACACCTCCTGCACGGCATTCCAAAGTTTAGCTCTGTGTTCAGTGGTTCTTTATCTGGATAGCACTACTCAATCCTGATGTTCAGCGGCTGGTGCTCTCCGGATCATGCCGCTGAATATCTGGCGGATATGTAAGTGCAGTGGTTGACTACTGTGTGTTTAAATATCGGCCCAGTTTGAAAATCCAACCCAAACCAGTGCAGTTGACAGGGATGATTTTGTAGTCTTTCATCTCTGTGTATCCTTTACTTAAGGGCACCTGGACTATTGTTTGCCTTTATTGCAACATCTCTGTTGGAAAGCTTAATTTTCTCTGTTTGATAATATCTTTCAAAGATTTTTCAATCTGAACCATGCACTCTTGAGTGACTGTTGGCTTTTCCCGAAGTTCTAGTTTCAAAGTTGCTCTTCTAACCTCCAGAGACTGGACTTGTTCCCTGAGAGCTAGAAGCTCTTTGCACCAAGTGCATACATATGACTTCTTTTACCAGCTGTGTGTTAATCATGCACTTGGTCTAATAGACTGGATAGCCTTGATCTGCTGTTTGTTTATTTATTTAAAGCTGCTAAGGGAGCAGGGAAACCTTAACCAATATAAAATCACTTAAGTTCTTTGAGGTATATTGCATGCTGTTTATTTTATGTTTGCTTGAAGATGAACTGAAGAAACTAGAACTAATCTATTTCTAAGAGCAATGCAACTTGCTGATGAAGATGGCCATTTAAACCTTGAGGTGCTCCTTATCTTCTTAATTGGCTTAATGGCCTATAAATCAAAGATTTGTACCAGAGTGGGTGAGAACCAAAGGCTAACAGAAAGTTTTGCAGCTAAACTGGACCTGAACTGACTTTATTTATAAACACAGAGGGCCGATATTGATCTAGGATGGCTATGTTAAAGTTAAAGGCTCTTCCCCACAATATTTCTCAAACTTCTTGAAAGTGATACTGTGAAAGAGTCCATAATCTCAACCAACGATATTTGAGATTACTATTATATTGCGGGGAAGAGCCTTTAACTTCTTGTGTACTGCAACGTCTTTAAGAGTATATAAGAAACATCATGAGAGAGAGTTGGGTTGTGCAATACAGTGATTGGAATAAATGAATTTGGATTGATTATACAGTAGGGTTGTGCAATATATATATATGAATATGGTATTGTTAGAGGATAGTTGATTTGTAGTAAATTATTTATTTATTTATTTGACAATTCTTATATACCGCGCTATTTCTCATCAGTGCGGTTTACATTGAAACAATAAACACTTGGACGTACAAATAGTCCTACGTTTACAGAAAACAATGTGTAAGATTGTGTAATACATATATTTATGTGAAAGCAGGGTTGTATAATTATATGCAGTTCCTTAGCAGAACTCCAGTCCAGTCCCTTTACTCTCGGGTTGCGCAACCCTTCCAGCAGCTTGGAGGCTGAGCCCATCATCGTTTTGATGATGGTGTGGTATAAATACCACTGGCACCGCCCATAGGCACCAGTATTCTCATCCTCCAGCAGCTGGAGGGTTACCGTAAGCCGGGAGCTTACTGGTGCTTAGTTTCCTTTTTGGTATCTTTTTTGATTGCTTTCTTTAATTTCTTTAGTTTCTTTAATTTTCCTTAGCTGAGGGAGTTCTCCTACTCCCGTGCGTTTATTTTGGTTAATCCTCTATTGCTTTCTTGAGTTTACCCCCCCCCCCCCGGCCTCCCGGGGGCCTTTGGAAGGAGAGGGCCTACTCGGCAGCGGGACGCCTCGGAGCCTCTCCTCCCGCAGTCGCGGAATCTGGATCTTTAACCTCCTCTCCGCATTTGTCTCGCACCGAAGCTCCCGAGGCGGGCTGAGCGCTAGAGGCAACGGCCCGCTGTAGCCCCAGTGTGGAGCTCAGCATGGGAGTTAGCAACGATCCTGTCTGCTGCTTTCGCCACCTCGCGCTTGCAGCGGCGGCCCAGGCTGAGCGCTAGAGGCAGCGTCGGAACGTCGAGGCAATTGCCCCAACAGAGGGGGGATCCCAGCTCCGGCGGCGAGATCAGGTTCGCCGGCCGCAGGACCTGACTCCACGTGGCTACGGCCTACCACGTGGAGTCTAGCATCCGCCAGCATAAGCAGCGGCACGCAGAGCATCAGGCCACCTAAACCGCAAGTATTGCAATCGGTTCTAAGGCCTGTATTTTAATTAGTTATATTTTAAATTTATTTAATTTGTTTTAATTTATCCTTTAGCTGGGTCAGCGTCCTGTTCCAGTCTTGGGGGTCAGGCCTCCTTCCCCCCCCTCCTCCCACCTCTTTGTGGCTCGTGGTTGGGGAAGCTTTCATTTAATTTCTTTTAATTCTATTTGATTGCCAGCTTTGTTGTTTCTTGAGTTCCCTTTTTCTCCAGGGGGTTTTCAGATATAAAAGTAATATTTATAGAGGAGGAAGAATGACGGGAAAATTACGGTGCCCGTCCTGCGGAACACGCAGAATTGCGGATTCTGAAGCTGGGATCTGCCGGGGTTGTGCTGCCGAAGCAGTCTCTGTGGAGCAGGAAATTCAGTTGTCCATGGATCAGACTTCTCAGAGGTCTCAAGGTCTCACGGAAGGGGGAGGGGATTCTTCCTCCACTCCCCCGCCCTCTACCTCTGCCTTACCAGGCCCCTCCCAGTCCCTTCCCCCTACTTCCAGTGGGGCGGAGGAAAGCTGGGAGCATTTTTCTCCAGAATTTGTCCTTCTCTTGCACAAAGCTTATTGTATGTGTCAGCAGGGGCTCATGGAGCCGACGCTACTGAAAGAAGGTAGCCGGCCCGGTCCAGGGAAGACAAGCTCCCATGACCCCGGAGCCCCTCCCAAGCGCTCTAGGCTAATGAGCGAAGAACCTCTCACGTCTCTATCCCCGGTCACTCTGGAGGAGGAGGGATCAGACAGAGAAGTGGGGGAGGAAGAAGAAGAGCTTGAGGAGGGGGAGATCCCAGAGGAAGAGCATTCCCGAATAGTTAGAGTATTTCGTAGGGAGGAGCTCCCAGCCTTAATTAATGAATCCCTGAAGGTGCTCAATATGGCATCAGACATCCCTGCAGAGGAAGAAGCGTTAGAGGACCCTTTGATTCAAGCCATCAGAAAGACTCAGAAAGTCTTTCCCGTCCACAGGGTCGTACGCCAGATGATTCAGGAAGAGTGGAATCAACCAGAGTCCAGTTTAAGGAGGGTGAGGGCCATGTCTCGCTTGTACCCTTTACCGGAAGCTGACAAGGATCTGCTGAAGTCCCCAAGGGTAGACGCTGCGGTCTCAGCAGTACTAAGAAGACGACCATTCCGGTCGAGGGCAGCGCAGCGCTTAAAGATAGTCAGGATAGAAAGCTGGACTCCCTGTTGAAGCACGCCTTTGATGTTAGTGCCCTCGCGCTGCAGGCCTCAGTGTCAGGTGCTTGGGTAGCAAGAGCCTGCCTGAGGTGGGTCCAGCAACTCCAACTAGCGGATGGCACCTCTACCGATGCGCAGGCTAGTGCTGCGTGCTTGGAGTCGGGTTCCGCCTTTCTAGCAGATAGCCAGTACGACCTTATTAGAAGTCTAGCGAAGAATATGACCTCGGTAGTAGCAGCCAGGAGATATCTGTGGCTGCGCAATTGGGCGGCGGACCCCTCCTCGAAGGCTCGCCTGAGTCGCCTCCCCTTCAAGGGGAAGCTGCTGTTTGGGGAAGACCTGGAAAAGTTGGTTAAAGATCTTGGCGAGTCTAAGGGAGGTAGACTCCCGGAAGATAGACCTAAGCAGAACCGTTCGTCGGTCCCAGCTCGCAACCAGCCGAGGGAGTTTCGTAGGTTCCGGTCAACCAGACAGAATTCTTTTCCTAGGGGTCGCCCCTCGCCTAGAGGACAAGGTTTCCGAAGGTTTCGTGGAGCTGGAAGAGGTTTTGGAGCTTCCTCCTCATCCTCAGGTCCTAGGAAACCACAATGAAACTGCGGGGGCCCAGGTGAAAGGCCTGCTGGTGGGGGGTCGGTTAAGGCAGTTCCTTCCCGCCTGGGCCCGAGTCACGTCAGACCGTTGGGTACTGGAGGTAATCAGAGAGGGTTATGCCCTCGAAATCACAAAACAAGTTCCCCCAGCCTTTCTGCAGTCTCCTTGCGGCTCGCTGGAAAAGAGGGCAGCAATAGAAGACACCCTTTCAAGGCTGATCGAGTTGGGAGCGGTGACTCCTGTCCCGAGAGACCAATACGGTTCCGGTCGATACTCGATCTATTTTGTGGTTCCAAAGAAAGAAGGGTCCTTCCGCCCTATCCTGGACTTAAAGCAAGTCAATCGCTGCCTCTCGGTTCCTCATTTTCGAATGGAAACTCTGAGGTCAGTCATTGCAGCGGTAAGACAGGGGGAGTTTCTGACATTTCTAGACTTGACGGAAGCATACTTACACATCCCGGTACGAAAATCTCATCAGCAGTTCCTGAGATTTGCAGTACCGAGAGGTCATTTCCAGTTCCAGGCTCTTCCCTTTGGCCTAGCAACAGCCCCCAGGACTTTCACCAAGGTAATGGTAGTGGTAGCAGCGGCCCTTCGCAAAGAGGGGATTCTAGTACATCCATACCTGGACGATTGGCTGATTCGGGCAAAATCGGAGTCGGAGAGTCGCACAGCTATGGCCCGAGTGGTGGAATTCCTGGAGGAGTTGGGTTGGGTCATCAACCAAGCAAAGAGCAGATTAATTCCCTCGCAGGAGATCAATTACCTCGGAGCAAGGTTCGACACAAGGAGTGGAAGGGTCTTCCTGTCGGAACAGAGGTTACGAGATCTGAAAAGCCTGGTCTCTCGCTTCATTTCAAGACGGATCCCTACCGCCTGGCATTACCTTCAACTGTTGGGCACCATGGCGGCGGCAATAGAGGTTGTACCGTGGGCCAAGGCACATATGCGACCCCTTCAACGCGCCTTGCTACGACGTTGGTCCCCTCAGCATCATCCATTATCCATGCAGCTGCCCTGTCCTCTTCAGATCAGGAGGACTCTCCTCTGGTGGGAGTGTCCAAGGAACCTAGGATGCGGGATGCCTCTCGATCCACCCCAATGGATACAGCTGACGACGGATGCAAGTCTCACAGGCTGGGGTGCTCATTGCGAGGGCCAGTTCGCACAGGGGAGCTGGACCCTGACGGAAGCTCGGTGTTCCATCAACAGGCTAGAGCTGAGGGCAGTGGCACGGGCTCTCCGAGCGCTCGAGCCCTTGGTTCGGCAAAAGGCAGTCCGCGTCCTCTCGGACAATGTCACCACGGTGGGCTACATCAACCGTCAAGGGGGGACGAGCAGTCCCCTGCTAGAGAAGGAGGCAGGCAGCCTCTTACAGTGGGCCGAAGCACACCTATTGGATCTGTCAGCTCAACACGTGGCGGGAGCAGAAAATGTGACGGCCGATTACCTCAGCAGACACAAGATAGACCACAGGGAATGGGAGCTAGCGCAGGAGGTGTTCGACCAAGTGGTATCCCGTTGGAGAGTACCGATCATGGACCTCATGGCGCGCTACGAATCATCCAAAGCAAGCCGGTTCTTCAGCCGAAGAAAGGAAAGGATGTCAGAAGGCTTGGATGCCCTGGTCCAGAAGTGGCCTTCGGAAGGTCTACTGTATGTGTTTCCGCCCTGGGCACTCATAGGCAGAGTTCTAAGACGAATAGAGGCCCACCCAGGTCTGGTAATCCTCATAGCTCCGGATTGGCCACGTCGCCCATGGTATGCAGACCTGGTGAGGCTAACGGCTCACCGCCCTTGGATGCTCCCCAACAGAAAGGATTTGCTACGCCAGGGCCCAGTACTCATGCCCCACGTGCATTGATTCTCGCTTACGGCTTGGCCCTTGAGAGGGCGCGGCTCGTGAAGCGAGGTTATTCGACTTCGGTAATCTCGACCCTGCTGAACGCTCGGAAACGCTCGACCTGCCTTTCCTATATCAGGGTTTGGCGCATATTCGAAGCATGGTGCGCGGATCTCCATAAGAAACCCTTAGAAGCCTCAGTTTCGGAGGTGTTAGAGTTCCTACAAGCAGGCTTCGAGAAAGGCTTGGCTCACAGCTCGTTGCGGGTTCAGCTAGCGGCTATTTCTTGCTATAGGGGAAAGGTTCGGGGCAAGTCTCTAGGAGACTACGCTGATGTGGGTAGTTTCCTGAGGGCGGTCAAGCGTTTACGGCCTCAGCAAAGATCAGTGATTCCCCCTTGGGACTTAAACCTTGTTTTGGATTCCCTAACCAGGGAGCCCTTTGAGCCAGCAAGGAGTTCCTCCCTAAAGGACTTGACCCTGAAGACGGTATTTTTGGTAGCTATTTGTTCGGCTAGGAGAGTCTCGGAGCTCCAGCTCTCTCTTCTCGACCTCCCTTCCTTTCCTTTTTTAAGGACAAAGTGGTCTTGCGGACGGTGCCTTCCTTTCTACCCAAGGTCTCCTCTCCCTTCCATATGAACCAAACAGTTTCGCTCCCGTCCTTTGCGGGAGAAGCACAGGAAAGGGAGAGTTCCAAACTGCGCCTACTAGATTTACGTAGAGTGCTGAGACGTTATCTCTCACGCATAGCATCCTTCCGCAAGTCCGAAAGGCTTTTTGTGCAATTTGGAGGGCCGCACAAGGGGGAAGCAGCGGCCAAAGCTTCCATCTCTAGGTGGATCAGGGAGGCCATTGCCTCGGCCTACATTCTCAAGGGAAGGCAGGTACCAGCAGGCCTTCGCGCGCATTCAACTCGAGCGCAGTCGGCCTCCTGGGCAGAGCATAGCTTGGTCCCACCGCTAGACATCTGTAAAGTGGCCACCTGGTCCTCTCTGCATACCTTTTCTAAGCACTACAGACTGGATGTCCAGAGAAGAGCAGACACCAGGTTTGCGAGTGCGGTACTTCGGTCCGGATTGGCGAACCCCACCCAGGTTTGAACTGCTCTGTTACATCCCGAGAGTAAAGGGACTGGACTGGAGTTCTGCTAAGGAAAAAGTAATTAGTCCTTACCTGCTAATTAGTGTTCCTGAAGGAACTCCAGTCCAGTCCCTGATCCCACCCAAGTTCGGTTCCTAATGTTCAGAATAAAAGAAAGGACCGAAGTCGGGGCATGGAGCGGAGGTGGAAATCTCCGGTCGGAGGAGCCCCCAGCGGCGGGGCTACGGGCTAGGGAGGTTCGGGGAGGAGTGAGTAAAGGCTGGGTCAGCCCCGGGTAAGCCTTCTCCTTCCCTCCCCTTCCTTACCACTGTTCTTTCTGTTTAAAAAAAAAAAAAAAAAAAAAAAGAGTGCTTTTGTTTGGTTTTCCTGTTTCTTTGAGTTTGTTGGTTTTACGCATCTTAGTTGCGGGTGCCTATCAGGACTGCTTTTTCATCAGATTACTGGTGCCTATGGGCGGTGCCAGTGGTATTTATACCACACCATCATCAAAACGATGATGGGCTCAGCCTCCAAGCTGCTGGAAGGGTTGCGCAACCCGAGAGTAAAGGGACTGGACTGGAGTTCCTTCAGGAACACTAATTAGCAGGTAAGGACTAATTACTTTTTATTACATATGTTGAGGGTATTGTATTTGTTTTATGTGTTTTTGTGTAGGTTTTTGTTTTGTATTTCTCCCAATATGATATGTTATAAATGATGTAAATAAAAAATTTCATTAAATATTTTATTGTATCTTTTGTTAAATTATAAGTCTGACTTTTGTATGTATTAATGCTTTATTTTTAAGTTGTAATTAATTGCATTGGATTTATGTTTGGTTAATTATATTTGCAATTCAGTGGTTATTGTTTATATAGGAAGAAATATATACACAGCATAGATTGTGTATCTGTTTGGGGGCAAAATTACACTCCAAAAATATAACAAGCATGGGGCTGGGGAACTAATGTAAGGACACTTTAATCTGAAAACAGTCCAGATTGAACCAGGCTTGCAGAGACATAAAGACATCAAGAAATGGCCCCGTCCTTTTCTATGTAAGAAGCAGTTCAGCTTCTGCAGCATAGCAACTTAGATACACTGAATCATAGCAGGTGGGACATTGCTTCATTTTCAGGAACAAGCAGTTTTCACATATGGATGATGTCCCTTCATAGAGCCCGTGCAGAAATGCTCCCCAGCATCCAATAGGAAAGCGTTTGTGAGCATCCCATTGTGCCTGGGTGCTTGCCTTCCCAGCTCTTCTCAGTTTCTAGTTTCTGTGGCGCCATTTGGACATCTGTCCTGTCACCACTGTTAAACTAGTTCCTTATCGTCACTCCAGTCCAGTCCCTTTACTTCAGGGTTGCGTAACCCTTCCAGCAGCTTGGAGGCTGAGCCCAACCTTTTTGGAGGTGGAGCGGTACAAATACCACTGAGACCACCCACCAACCCCAGTAATCTCAGCCTCCAAGCAGCTGGAGGGTTCCGTAAGCCTAGGGCTTACTGGAGTCCTTATTTTTAAATTTTAAATTTTTAAATTTCTTTACTTTACTTTATTCTTCATTTAATTTCTTTGATTTCCACTACAGTTTCTTGCTGTGTTTACTTTTAACCAAGAGCTCTGTCTCTTTAATTTCTCCGGCTCTCTCCTCTCCCTCCTCCACCCGCCCCCCCCCCCTCACCGGATCAGGCGTCGGAGGAGAGCCGCGACTCGCAGCATCGAGGAGGGTTTCTTGCTTCTCTGCTCCCCTGCTGCTGAGACGCGCAGATCGCTGCCGCCTCGCGCCGAAGCCCCACGGAGGCTGAGCGCTTGAGGCAGCATCGCTGGCCTGCCGATACCGCCAGACCCGTCCGGAGACTGCAGGACGCGGCGGCGAAGTCCGGCCCCCCCAAGGACCGCGGGGAAAATCTTAGGCGGCGATTCTCACAGGAATCAGAGGTTTCAGTCTGCAGTGAGCAAGGAGAGAGTGCGACCGCGACCGGGAGAGAGCCTAAGGGTTCCCCGTCCTGGCTCCACGTGGTGAGGCCCACCACGTGTAGAGCCAACGGGTATGCAGCGCTGAATCGGCTACAGATTCCCAGCACAGCTAGCCGCAAGTAGAAGGGATATAACTGTGATTAATTTGAATCCTAATTTTAACTAGCAACAAGTGCTGTTAGCTTTAATTTATTTCTAAATTTCTTTATTTGTAACTTTATTTTAACGCTATTTTTAACTAATGTTTGGCTACAGGGTGCTCCTTCTATTTTAAATCCACTTTATGTTTCATTTAATTGCTCATTGGTTTCCTCTAAATTGATAGCCGGTCTCTTCCCTGGGGGATCCCTTGGGGAGGGGAGAAAAAGGAAAAGAAACCTCTGTTTGGTTGGCCAGGGAGGAGCTAGCCTTCATTGTAGAGAAGGGTAGAGCTAGCCTCCATAGTAGAGAAGAGTCCCTTCCCACGGGCCTGGAGTTCTGGTACGGGAAGGTCCTCAGTCCCGGGTCATGTCAACCAAAGCACGCTGCCTTTCCTGTGGAATCCGCAGGGGTACTTCCGCAGAAACAGGTATCTGCAGGAACTGTACCGCGCTGGCAGCCTCGGCAGAGCAGGACATTAACTTAACCATGGCCCAGGCCTCCCAAGGGTCAGACGAACTCCCAGTAGGGGAGAGTGAGATGCAAGCCCCTCCTTCTACGTCCTCGGACTTGCCCACCCCTTCCTTATCCTCCGCCCCTCTCCCGGCAGGGGAGGATGGGGTAGGAGATTTCTTCTCCCCGGACTTCATTCTCTTACTCCACAAGGCATATTGCCTACGTAAGCAAGGTTCAGGGAAAGCGGGTGCGGCGCCCTCGGCAGCGGAGGCCAAGACAGCCAGGCCCGCGAGGGCGGCCAATCCAGATTCTGACATCCCACCTAAGCGCCTCCGGATGAGCGAAGAGGAGACCCTTTCACAGGGATCTCCGGAAGGAACGCCATCGGACAAGGACTTTGGTGAGGATGAGGAGGAGTTAGAAGAAGGTGAGATTCCAGAAGAAGACCAGGCTAGGATAATTAGAGTATTTCGTCGGGAGGAGCTTCCGGCCTTGATTAACGAGTCCCTGAAGGCCCTCAACATGTCCTCCGATACACCTGCAGAAGAGGAAGCATTGGAGGATCCATTGATCCAGGCCATTAGAAGATCCCAGAAGGTCTTTCCGGTACATAGGGTAGTGAGACAGATGATCCAGGAAGAATGGGACCAACCCGAGTCAAGTCTAAGGGGAGTCCGGTCCATGCTTCGTCTCTATCCCCTCTCAGAGACTGACAAAGAACTGCTAAAGTCTCCCAGGGTAGATGCGGCAGTGTCAGCGGTCACCAAGAAGACCACTATTCCAGTGGAGGGCAGTGCTGCCCTAAGGGATCCTCAAGACAGAAAGTTGGATACTCTCTTGAAGCAGGCCTTTGACGTAAGTGCCCTCGCCTTGCAAGCCTCGGTCTCCGGAGCTTGGGTGGCTAGGGCCTGTTTAAGGTGGTCACAACACCTGCAGTCAGACGAAAGTCCCTCGGAGGAGACGCGGACCAACGCAAGCAGGTTGGAATCTGGAACAGCTTACTTGGCGGATAGTCAGTATGACCTCATCAGGAGCCTGGCAAAGAACATGGCCTCGGTGGTGGCTGCCAGGCTAAATCACTGGATACGCAATTGGGCCGCGGATACTTCCCTCGAAGGCTCGCCTGAGTCGCCTCCCCTTTAAAGGGAAACTGTTGTTCGGCGAGGATTTAGAGAAATTGGTAAAGGATCTGGGCGAGTCAAAGGGTGGCAGACTCCCGGAAGATAGACCGAAGCAAAACCGCTCACTTCCCCCGGCACGTACTCAGCCCAGGGATTTCCGGAGATCTCGCCCCGCCAGATCCAGCTCCTTTTCCAGGGGGCGTTTCCCTTCAAGGGGCCAGGGCTTTCGAGGGTTTCGGGGAGCAGGTCGCGGTTTTGGGGCAACCACCTCCTTCTCCTCTTCCTCGTCTTTCAGAAAACAACAATGAAGCCGCGGGGGCCCAGGGGGAAGAGCTGCCCATAGGAGGACGTTTAAGACAGTTCCTTCCCGCCTGGTCCCGGGTCACGTCGGATCAATGGGTACTAGAGGTGATCAGGGAGGGCTACGCCCTCGAATTTTTTTGAGGCCTACTTGCATATCCCGGTCAGAAAATCCCATCAGCAGTTTCTAAGGTTTGCGGTACCAGCGGGTCACTTTCAATTCAAGGCCCTTCCCTTCGGCCTAGCGACAGCTCCACGAACATTTACCAAGGTGATGGTGGTAGTAGCGGCCTTCCTCCGGAAGGAGGGGATCTTGGTTCACCCGTATCTAGACGATTGGCTGATCCGGGCAAAGTCAGAGAAAGAAAGTCGCTCGGCGACGGACACAGTAGTTCGCTTGCTAGAAGAATTGGGATGGGTGATCAACCGAGCAAAGAGCAGGCTGACCCCCTCCCAGAATCTCGAGTATCTCGGCGCAAGGTTCGACACCGGCAGGGGCAGAGTGTTCTTGCCCTCTTCCCGGGCCGGGAACCTAAGGCTTCTGATCACTCGGTTCCTAAGCAGGCGAAACCCCTCAGCATGGCATTACCTTCAGGTCCTGGGCACGATGGCAGCAACGATAGAGGTAGTACCTTGGGCCAGAGCCCACATGCGCCCATTGCAACGATCCCTATTGCGTCGGTGGTCTCCGCAACTTCATCCTCTGACAACACAGTTACCCTGCGCTCCGCGGACCAAACGAGCTCTTCGATGGTGGCAACACCCGAGAAACCTGGAACGGGGAATGCCCCTCGAGCCCCCCCAGTGGGTCCTCTTGACGACGGATGCCAGCCTGTCAGGCTGGGGGGCACACTGCGAGGACCAGTTCGTTCAGGGATGCTGGTCCCCGATGGAATCTCAGTGGCCCATCAACAGACTGGAGTTACGGGCCGTCACCCTAGCGCTCAAGAAACTCGAGCCCCGGGTACGAAGAAGGGCAATCCGCGTCCTCTCCGACAACATCACAACGGTGGCGTACATCAACCACCAGGGCGGCACCAGCAGCCCGGCCCTGGAAAAGGAGGCAGACACTCTCCTCCAGTGGGCGGAGGTCTACCTCGAAGCGCTTTCGGCCCAGCACGTGGCAGGCTCGGACAATGTCACGGCCGATTACCTCAGCAGGCACAGAATAGACCACGGAGAGTGGGAACTGGAGCAGGCAGTCTTCGACCAAATAGTGGCTCGGTGGGGTCTCCCACTAATGGATCTCATGGCAAGATTCTCTTCGGCCAATGTGGACCGATTCTTCAGTCGACGAAAGGAGAGGATGTCCGAGGGTCTGGATGCCCTGTCTCAGAAGTGGCCGGCAGAGGGCCTCCTCTATGTATTCCCTCCCTGGGCTCTGATTGGAAAGGTTCTTCAACGAGTGGAATCTCACCAGGGCCGGATAATCCTCATAGCTCCGGATTGGCCCCGCCGCCCCTGGTATGCAGACCTGGTGAGACTATTAGCCGACCACCCATGGCGGCTGCCCTGCAGGAGCGACCTTCTCAGGTAAGACCCGGTCCGGATGCCTCACGTGGATCGGTTCTCGCTTATGGCCTGGCTCTTGAAAGGGCGCGGCTTCTGAAGCGCGGATATTCGGCGGCAGTAATCTCAACGTTGTTGAGCGCTAAGAAGCGCTCGACGTGTCTCGCCTATGTAAGGGTCTGGCGCATTTTCGAGGCATGGTGCGCGGAGCGCCGTAGGAAGCCCCTGACCGCCTCAGTCCCAGAAATCCTGGAATTTCTGCAAGCAGGGTTCGACAAGGGTCTAGCGCACAGCTCACTTCGAGTACAACTAGCCGCTATCGCGTGCTATAGAGGAAAGATCCACGGCAAGCCGTTAGGGGTGCACACGGACGTCACCAGGTTCCTAAGAGCAGTACGACGGCTGCGTCCCCAGCGGAGGTCGGTCGTACCCACCTGGGACCTTAACCTGGTACTAAATGCACTGATGGGGGAACCGTTTGAACCGGTAAAGAGGGCCTCCTTGAAGGATTTAACCCTGAAGACAGTCTTCCTGGTTGCGATCTGCTCGGCCAGGCGGGTCTCCGAGCTACAAGCTCTCTCCTCCAAGCCCCCCTTCCTGGCCTTCCTCAAGGACAAGGTCGTTCTGCGCACGGTGCCCTCCTTCCTTCCCAAGGTTATTTCTCCTTTTCATGTAAACCAGACTGTCACGCTCCCGGCCTTCCCAACCGGGGGCCTGGCAGGCAAGGATAGCAGGCTGCGGCTATTGGACGTTCAGAGAACCCTAAAGCGCTACCTCTCCCGAACCGCTCCGTTCCGGAAGTCAGACCGGCTGTTTGTCAAGTTCGGAGGCCTCCACAGAGGGGAAGCGGTGGCCAAGGCCTCCATCTCTAGGTGGATTAGGGAGGCGATTGCCTCCGCCTACATCCTGAAAGGCAAGCAGGTTCCGGGGGGGCTGCGGGCTCATTCCACCCGAGCTCAGGCTACCTCATGGGCAGAATTCAGTCTAGTCCCCCCGCTGGATATATGTAGAGCGGCAACTTGGTCCTCCCTACATACCTTCACCAAGCACTACAGGCTGGACGTGCAGAGTTCAGCGGATGCTCGGTTTGGCCTAGCGGTTCTTCAGTCCGGTTTGCCGAATCCCACCCAGAATTGAACTGCTCGGGTACTTCCCTGAAGTAAAGGGACTGGACTGGAGTGACGATAAGGAAGAAGTAATTAGATCTTACCTGCTAATTATTGTTCCTGAAGGAACGACAGTCCAGTCCCTGATCCCACCCGGCTATGTCGGACCTGAAGGCCTGTCGGAAAAGGGCGGAACAGCGAACCGAGCGGGGGACCAGATCGGGGTGAGGGAGGCCAGGAGTAAGTAGGCGAGCAGTCCTCCTTCGGCGCCTCTCCTCCTCTCCCCCCTCTACTCCTTTTTCCTATTTACTTATGAAAAAAAAAAAAAAGTTTGCATGTTTGTTAGGTTTGATTTTTAGTTGTGACAAGGTTCACTTAGGCTACTTTTTCAGTCGATTACTGGGGTTGGTGGGTGGTCTCAGTGGTATTTGTACCGCTCCACCTCCAAAAAGGTTGGGCTCAGCCTCCAAGCTGCTGGAAGGGTTACGCAACCCTGAAGTAAAGGGACTGGACTGTCGTTCCTTCAGGAACAATAATTAGCAGGTAAGATCTAATTACTTCTTTCTTCACACCCTTCGGGGTACACTGTACTTCATTTTTTGCCTTCCTGTCGACTCCGGTACTGTCGCTTGACACCGTAGTCCATTTTTCTTTAATTTTTTGTTTTATTTTTTTCATCTTTCATTGCAACTTCCACCTCTGATTTGATGGCCTAGGCCACCATTGCCTTTTTGACCTGGCATCGGCTGTATTCTTGGGTATGGAGAAACAAGCCAGTGATTTTAAAAAGTGTTCAGTGTCAAAACACTATTTCAACCACCGATAAGCAGGTTTGGAACTGATATTGTCGAGGCTGATGCCTCCCTTGGAACTAATGGATACCCAGACTAACCAAGCTGACCGGGTGACGGCGCAACTCTGTTCCAATACCTTGGAGCATCGATACCAAGACTGTCATCTGGCATTGGAATAGCATTGGTGCCGAGATTCCGATTGCCACTATTTTGAGTTTTTTGTCTGATTCCAACTCGGATTCCTCAGAATTGGACATCGAGTCCTTCGGCTTCTGAGGCCTTGTTACCATTCCTTCTGACCCTTCATTGCCACATGTCAGGCGCCGGTCCCCACAGGAGGATATGCCCTTCCAGGAGTTTATCAGACACATGGTAAGGGCTCTCTCCATTACAGTTGCCACTGAGAAGGAACCAAGGGCCGAGGAGCTGGAAATACTTCAGTATCCCATGAGGCCTAAGGAGGCTGCCACATTCCTGGTGCATCCCATTTTATAAAACCTCATGTTATGCATGTGGGAGACTCCTCTGACAGTGCCCTCAGTTAGTAAGAGAATGGACATGGTGTGTAGGGTTCCTGAGTGTCTGAGCTTCCAGAAACCCCAGTTTCTACACCATTCAGTGATGGCAGAATTGGCGCTGCATTAAGAGTTCCTAAAATCATTCTTCAGTTCCTCCAGGTAGGGAATTAAGACCTCTGGATGTCTTTGGACGTCGATGCTTCCAGGCAACGATGCTGGTCTTGAGGATAAACTTCTATGTGTTATACATGGGCATGTTCCTAAAAGATATCACTGAGGATCTTCAAGAATTTTCCCCTCTGTCAGCAGCAGACAAGCAGGCTGCATACCAGGCCCTACTTAGGCATAATCAAAACACTTCCATGTTTCTTACTAGGGCTGCTTTTGACTTTCTTTATTCTTTATTTCACACTTTTTATACCACACCTTTGTTACATCAGGGCGATTTACAATGACATAAAATGAAAGAATGAGGCCAGAGCCAGGAAAAAGAAAAAGAAATGGCCGAGTACTTAAAGGAGAGATGATGGGGTGGAAGGAGATAAGGGAAGTGGAATTGCAATGGGCTAAACTAAAGGCGGCAATAAAAGGGGAAACAGATAAATATGTAAGAAAAGTAAATAAAAACAAAAGGAGAAGGAAACCTATTTGGTTTTCCAAAGAGGTGGCTGCTCAAATAAAGGCAAAAAACACAACTTTCGCAAAATTCAAAAGCTTGCAAACAGAAGAACACAGAAATGAATACAGGATCAAGCTCAAAGAGTCTAAAAGAGAAATAAGAATAGCAAAATCAAAGGCAGAGGAAAAGATGTCAAAAGATGTTAAGGGTGGCGACAAAACTTTCTTCAGTTATATTCGGGAAAGGAAGAAGATCAGAGTTGGAATTGCAGGACTTAGAAGTGCTGGGAAAGGACTCGTGGAAAGTGACCTGAAAAAGCGAAATTGCTAAACGAATACTTCTGCTCTGTTTTTACTAAAGAAGATCCTGGAGATGGACCAGCTGTGACTCCCAAATATAAAAATAAGAATGAAGTAGATACCACACCATTCACAGAAGATGAGGTGTTAGAACAACTTGCTAAACTGAAAGTGGATAAAGCCATGGGACTGGATGGGATACATCCCAGGATACTGAAAGAGCTGAGAGAGGTTCTTGCAGGACCGTTAAAGGATGTCTTCAACAGATCCTTGGAAACAGGAGAGGTTCCTCAGGACTGGAGAATGGCTGATGTTGTACCTCTACACAAAAGTGGTGACAGGGAAGAAGTGTCAAACTACAGGCCCGTGAGCCTTACCTCGGTGGCCGGAAAAGTAATGGAGGCGCTCCTGAAAGAGCGAATAGTGAACTTTCTCAAAACCAACAGGTTGCAAGATCCAAGGCCAACATGGTTTTACCGAAGGATGGTCTTGCCAAACAAATCTGATTGAGTTCTTTGACTGGGTGACCAAGGAACTAGATCAGGGGCATGCAATGGATGTTGTTTACCTGGATTTCAGCAAAGCCTTTGATACTGTTCCTCATAGGAGGCTTGTCAATAAACTCAGTAACTTGGGGATGGGTCCCAAGATGGTAAACTAGATTAGAAATTGGTTGACTGACAGACAGCAGAAGGTGATGGTACATGGAGCTCACTCGGATGAGAGGAAGGTGATTAGCGGGGTGCCCCAGGGTTCGGTCCTGGGCCCGGCACTGTTCAATATATTTGTGAGTGATATTGCTGAAGGACTGAATGGAAAAGTCTGTCTTTTTGCAGATGACACAAAAATTTGCAACAGAGTGGACTCCCCCGAGGGAGTGGTTAACATGAGGAAAGATCTACAAAAGCTGGAAGACTGGTCTAATGCTTGGCAACTATGATTTAATGTGAAAAAGTGCAGTCTCATACACTTGGGTAGCAGAACTCCAAGGGAAATGTACATGATAGGGGGCGAGAGGTTGGTATGCACGGTTCAGGAGAAAGACCTTGGTGTGATTATCTCTGATGATCTCAAGGTGGCAAAGCAGTGCGACAAGGCGGTGGCAAAAGCCAGGAGGATGTTGGGCTGCATACAAAGAGGGATTACCAGCAGAAAGGAAGAGGTACTTATGCCACTGTACAAGTCACTGGTGAGGTTTCACTTGGACTACTGTGTTCAGTTTTGGAGACCATATCTTGCAAAAGATGTAAAAAGACTGGAAACTGTTCAGAGAAAGGCGACCAAAATGATTTGGAGCCTGCCTCAGAAGCCTTACGAGAAGAGACTTGAAGACCTAAATATGTACACTTTGGAGGAGAGGAGGGACAGGGGAGATATGATTCAGACCTTTAAATACTTAAAGAGAAATGATGAACAAACAAACCTCTTCCAAAGACGGGGAAGCTGTAAAACTAGAGGGCATAACATGAAGCTACAAGGTGGTAAATTGAAAGGCAATGTCAGGAAATATTTCTTCACTGAAAGGGTGGTGGATGTTTGGAATGCCCTCCCGATGGAAGTGGTGGGGGCAGACACGGTGACGGAATTCAAAACAGCATGGGACAAACACAATGGATCCCTTTACAGCAACAGGATAAAAACAAAATAAACGGTACCATCTAACTTCTGAACCACCTAAAGTCTCAACAAATAGGGGTGTCCTACATGGAGTGGTGGGTTCACCCCTAAACAAAGACATGGGGAGGGGTGGCCTGCACAGAGCGACAGGTGCACCTACTCTTGCCATCTTGCTGGGCAGACTAGATGGACCATGCTGATCTTTATCTGCCGTCACTTACTATGTTACTATGTAAGTAGGGCAGAGGCATACAACCACACAGCTAAAGGAGAGTAGACACCCAGGAAGGTGTAGATAACATGAGGAGGGATCTAGCTAAGCTTGAAGAATGGTCTAGAATTTGGCAGCTGGGATTTAATGTTAAAAAATGTAAGGTCATGCATTTGGGCTGCAGCAATCCAAGGGAGCAATATAGTATAGGGGTGAAGTACTTTTGTCCACTAAAGAAGAGCGGGACCTAGGCGTGGTTGTGTCTGATGATCTTAAAGTAGCTAAACAGGTAGAAAAGGCGACGGCAAAAACTAGAAGGATGCTTGGGTGCATACGGAGAGGAATGGCTAGCAGAAAAAAGGAGGTGATAGTGCCTCTGTATAAGTCTTTGGTGCGACCTCATTTGGAGTATAGTGTGCAATTCTGGAGACTGCACCTTCAAAAGGATGTGAACAGGATGGAGTTGGTGCAGAGGGTGGCTACTAAAATGGTTAGTGGTCTTCATTATAAAGCATATGAGGACAGACTTAAGGGTCTTAATATGTACACCTTAGAGGAAAGGCGGAATATGATTGAGATGCTTAAATACCTCTGTATACAATAAACCACAAACAAAACTTTTTTTGTTGGAATGGCCAGCACAGTATACAGGATTGTACCTGCTACCACAGTGTTTTATAATTGATTAAAAAGGACGGGCCACTGTGGTAGCAGGTACAATCCTGTATACTGTGCTGGCCATTCCAACAAAAAAAGTTTTGTTTGTGGTTTATTGTATGCTGGGATCTCTTTGGACTTTTGTGGTTGTTAAACCCAGTTTCAAAGCATTTATAATTCACTTAAATACCTCTGTGGCATAAATGTTCAGGGGGAGAGCCTCTTTCAGTTGAAAGCAAGTTCTGCTACGAGGGGACATGGGATGAAGGTGAAGGGGGATTGATTCAGGAGTGATATGCGGAAATGTTTCTTTACGGTAAGAGTGGCGGAGCTGTGGAATAGTCTCCCAGTGGAGGTGGTAGAGATGAGGACAGTAACTGAATTCAAAAAAGCATGGGACAAACACAGAGGATCTCTAAAGGAAAAAAGGGGACTGTTGTAGTTGTTGATATGGAAGGACAGACTAGATAGGCCATGTAGTCTTTTTCTGTTGTCATGTTTCTATGAGAGGAAGGTAGGGGGAGAGCAAAGGGGAGGGGGTTATGGAGGAGAGGGAGGGAAGTCAAGGGCAGTGAGAAAGAGGTGAGTCTTGAGGAGGGATTTAAACTTTGAGTTCCAGATGGAGGGCAGAAGGGAGGGAGGTTCTACAAGGAAGGGCCTAAGAAGAAAAAAGCAGAATGTCGAGTGGACTCAAGGTGGGGTAATCTACTAGCAGAGCAGCAGCAGTATGTATTGGAGCCAGGAGGATGGCCTGGTTGCAAGCTTCTGGCCTGGAGCAGTGGGTCCCAGGATAAACTAGCTAACATCCTCTGTACAGGTGAGAATCTCTTCGGGAAAGACTGGAGGGAGAAGGCAGGTGAGATTGAAACAGATGATCTCACTCTTAAATGCCTCTTTAGAAAGACAACTGATCCCACTAGAAAGAAGGCCTCAAACAAAAAGCCCTTTTACCCTAAAAAGAACAGATACTATCCATCTTATCCACCCTACTCACATTATCAGCAGCAGCCTCAACAAAAGCAGCAGGGCCCACATCAGCCCAAGAAGCTTAAGGTTCCCAAACCTCTACCAGCTCCACAGGTCCAGCCTTCAACTGGTTTTTGACTCTTTCCTAGAGAGTATAGCCATACTTCCCCTGAAAGATCCCCACCCTTCTGACATTGCAGGCCGCTTGGTCCACTTTGCCCACAGGTGGCCTCTCATAACAGAACAGTGGACCTTGAATTTTATTATTTTATTTATTAATTTTATTTACATTCTCTTATATACCGCGCTATTCTGCATCAGTGTGGTTTACATTGAACAAATTGAAATTACATTGTTCAGGGCATTATAACTTGGAGATAACTATTTTATAGGGAACATGGGCTATGGAGGGCTAAGTGGCTTGCCCAAGACCACAATGTGGTCCTCAAGGGGTATCATCTCCATTTCGAAAGCTTACCCCCGACCTTTTTCACAGATGAGTTTCCCATGGAACTCCTTCACTGTACCCTGCTGCAGCAGGACATCCAGTCTCTTCTGTCGCAAGGTACCATAGAAAGAGTTCCTCCTACACAGGAAGGATTGGGGTTTTATTCCCATTACTTCCTCATTCCTAAAAAGACAGGGAGATTCAGACCCATCCTAGATCTCTGAGCCCTCAACAAGTTCTTGGTTCAAGAAAAATTCAAGATGGTCTCCCTAGGAACTCTGCTTCCATACCTTCAGAGGGACGACTAGTTTTGTTCTCTAAATCTCAAGGATGCCTACACTCACATACTCATGCATCCTGCGATTCATGTTTCAGGGAACTCACAGAATGTACCTGCAATTCATATTTTAGGGAACTCACTACCAGTACTGAGTTCTATCTTTTGGCTTAGTCTAGGCCCCAAGAGTATTCTCAAAATGTTTAGCAGTGGTTGTGGCCTACCTCTGAACCCTGGGAATCTTTGTCTTTCCCTACTTAGATGACTGGCTCATCAAGGGCAATTTCCCTCAGGTACTAAAGCTGTCCCTTCACCGCATAGCCACTGTGTTTCAACATCTTTGTTTTGTCATAAACTTTTCAAAGTCTCATCATGCTCCTACTCAAAAATTGGAGCTCATAAGTGCACTCCTAGACACAGTTCAAGCCCGAGCTTTTCTCCCAGGAGACAACCTGCAACGCTTCATAGCACTCGCAAGCCAGGTTCAGCGACAGCGTCTCATCACGCATTCCTGCTGTGCTGACTCTTAGTGATTTAGAATAGATGCGTATTTCATTTTCTCTGTTGTAATTTCTACTGTGAAATAGTGTCTGAACCATATTGCTTTCTTAATAGTTGCTATGCATGTTGACACCTAGTGACAGAACCACGTAATTTGCTTCTTGTTGCTCTGTGCATGGCTTATTTTCTGCCAGTGCTGCTTTGCTCATATTAACCCCCCTTCTCAAGTCATTTCACTGGCTCTGTATCCGTTTCCGCATCCAGTTCAAACTTCTATTTACCTACAAGTGCATTCATTCTGTGGTTCCTCACTACCTTTCCTCTTATCTTGCTCTACACACCTTCTCAGAAACTCCACTCCACTGGCAGATCCCTCTTATCTGGGCCCTTGTCTGCCACTGCCAACTCCAGACTTTGTCCATTCCACCTTGCTGCTCCATATGCCTGGAATAAACTACCTGAGTTGGTGTGTTAGGCTCCTTCTCTGGCCCTATTCAAATCCAAGCTAAAACCCCACCTCTTTGAGATTGCTTTTGAATCCTGTTGCCCCTCACTACTTATGTGTATCTTACCATAGTCTAGCCCCCAGTTTAGTGATATTTTTTTTCATTTTGATTAGATAGTCTCTGCTCATCAGAGCTTACAGTGTCTTACATGTTTATATACAGCAGTACGTACGCCTTTTAGCGCTATACAAATGATTAGTAGTAGTCCACCTGGTTTTCTTTTGTTGTTTTTTCCAAACCAGTGGAATGGTTGGATTCTGCTCCATTCAAACTTGTCCTTCCCATCCTGATGGCCCATATAACAGTTTCCATTTAAACAAGAAATAGATAACAACATTCTTAGTCTTTTCAGTTCGTTAGGGTAGCAGCCTGGAACCGGAAAGACCAGGGTTCAAATCCCACTGATGCTCCTTGTGGCCTTGTGCGAGCCACTTAACTTTCCATTACCTCAGGTACATACTGAGATTGTAAGCCCTCTGGGGACAGGGAGATAATGACTGTTGCTCAGTATAACTCGCCTTGAATGGCTACTGGAAAGGCATGAGCTAAAAACTAATAAATAAAATAAATGGAAGGTGGAAACAATTATACAAAAGGGTTTGAGAAGGTCTATTTGTGTATCAAGGGCAAAATAACTTGCAAACATTTAGTAGAACAGGGGGAAATGGTAAAAAGACACACTGGGGAGGATATTCAAAGGGATTAACAAGGTTAGCAGACCTAACTGTGCTAATGCCCTTGTCTGGGATATTCATATCTACAGGTGCTGCCGCTGCATGACCTAATGCTAACTGGCTAGCACTGCAGCATGGGGTCGCACCCATCCATAACCAGGCAGTGGCGATATTGAGCCGCCGCCTGGTTACCAACATGCATCAAAAGTCAGGCACAGTGAAGGCTGCAGAAGCTAACTGGGTAGCCGCTGAATATCGCCGCCGCCTGTTTAGCTTCCCGATAATCCAGGCAATCTGGAGATTCAGTGTAGAGCCTGGATATGGCCCTGGCATTCAATATCCGGGTTTAAGGTTCAGCAGTGGCGCCTAGCCACTTCAGCAACACTTGCCGCTACTGCTGAATATCTGACCCATTGAGTTTGAAAAGAGGCCAGATCGGACCAGGGATTCCAGAGAAATAAACTCCCCCCTTCAAAAAGAAAATAGCCTAGTGCATTTGTGTGGGAGGAGCTCCAGCATGTTTCACAGTATGCAAGTTTCTGTGCTACAGAGCACTTAGGAAATTTCTCATTTCAAACGAGCTCTCTCTGTTCTCTTTGGTTCCAACCAAACTGTCTTCGCTTCTCAAAATCACTCCCTTCATAACTGCCCCACCCCATAAAATAACCTCTGTGCAACTTCTCCACCTCCAAAACAAATGCCTCCACAACTGCTTCAGCACCCCCTAAGGGCCCCATCATAACTGCTACCTGCCCCTACAACTGCCCTTTGTTCAGGTGCAAGCTGTGCAGTCTTATGAGTCAGTCCTTAGTACAGGATAACGCTAACATTCATGGGCAATTAGAGGAATTTGGGAATTTCTCTAAGCAATTAAATTAGTTTTATCAATTTTATGACGTCTTTTGCGACTCTCTGTGGATTTATTTAAGAAATACCTACTGGACATTTTGGGGGTGCTTGAGAAAGCTATTCCTCCCACATCTTGGGTATGTAACTTGCCTATGGAAAAGAGATTTAGCAGTGTTGCAGTGGATGGTGGTCAGGAGAGTATCTCGATGGATAGTCTCGACTTAGGTTTTGGAAGATTCTGCAGTACAAGGTCTACAGAGAGCAACTTTGATGGTAACCTTTGTTCTTGAGCCCAGTAGAGCTTGGACCCTTAAACTTTATTTTCGCAATAGAGAGAAATTATTTCTTGATCAGAAGGCCTGGGTTTTTCCAGATATTTCCTTTGTTACTCAGTGTAAGACATGCCAATTCCTCCTGATGTGTTCTAAAGTGGAGTCTCTCTGTATTTCCCTTTTTTTTAAAGGTTTCCCTGTAAATGTTTGTTGAAATGTGATGATAGCAGATATGTTTTCTGTGATCCTAAACAATTGCAGACTTTTCTGGATGCACAGAATCCTTCTGCTGGTTGGTTGTCATTGTCCCATCCAGTTGAATTTACAGCCCTCATTTTGGATGTTAGTGACGTTTAGGCTCATGTAGCCTGTTTTCCTTTATTTAGAGGTTTTTAACCTTTCTTCTGAATGTAAAGTTTTGTTTGATCTAGCCTCATTTTCTAATAGGATCCCCCCCTTTTACTTGTGGGTGATTAGAGGGGAGTGCATTCTACTGTTTCTTTTTCCTGTATTTCTATATAATGTCTTTTGTGGGGTTTATTGTTTCTATTATTTCAAGTAATATTGCTTGACATGTATATTTGAAATGCTTATAAATAAAAAAAACAAAATGGAAGTGCTCCCGAAGCTGTGTTGCTGATGACCGTGAGGCAGGATCAGGCGCTTTTAAAGCTTGTGCATCCGATCCTGCCTCATTGGCTGGCTGGTCAGTGCTTGAGCAGAATTCTCTTCGAGGGCCATAAACAGGGTAAATGTCTAAGATATCTAGAATGAGCATGATATGGATGGGATGGGTGTGTGTGTGCGTATCTATCTATCTATCTCATATGGATATATGATGATCTAAGAATGAGGCCAGTTTGCATAGGTTGGATATCCTGGAAAACCAGACCTGTCTGAAGCCTAAAGGAGCAAAGCTGAAATGCCATGATATATAACATGCTCCTCCTGACACTATGGTGTGCATGAACACAGTTCTTGGATGGTTAAAGACTACTTTCTGTGTGCCTCCAAAACAACAGCAGGGCAGCTTATGCTGTCCCAAAACATAGGTAGAAAGGGACTGTAGGGGTATTAGCAGATAGTTAAGATATTACTCCCTAATTATGCTTAGGAGCTGTCTGCTTAGGCCCTCCCACTTGGTTCTGCAAGATGTACTCCTGGGGGCATGCTATGAAACACAGAATTTGTGCAGAGTTCCCCGTTTGCGCAGAATTCTGCATAGGCGCTGGTACTTGCAAATCAGAGAAGCACTGGCTCAGGATGCACAGGCTTTAAGGGCTCCTAGGCCTGCTTGCTTGCCTCACTGTTATGCTTCTGAGTTACCAATATTGGCACGTAGTGCAATTTCATAAAATCTTTGCTGATACCCTTCTGATAGCATATACGAGGGGTAAAAATCTTAAAGATTAGATTTCTCATAATATTACATTACAAGAGGCAACATTGGGGATTGGCCATCAAGCTTGTGGGCATTGTGTCTAGTGTGATTCTCTAATTGAAGGCATTGATTGATTTGGACCTTCCTTAATGTTGGTCGGAAGTTAGACTCATTTTTCCAATGCGTCTGACCTCAGCACTGTGATGTTTTAAGAAGATAAACTAAAGCGCTTCCTGGTTCTTAATAGCAACGGGAAGTACTTCTGTTTACTTTCTTAAAATGTTGCAGTGCCAGCATCTGAAGCATGGCACAAATGCAGGAGTGAAGGGGAACTCAACTCACAGCTGTGTTTAAAAAAAAAAAAAATGTTGCTGCAGGTCAGGTAGAGGAGGCAAGTGGCTGGGGCTGGAGACTCGTGGGGGCTAGAAATCAACTGATGGTGAGTATGGAAAGGGCTAGGGGCTTGACATGAGCTAATAGCGAGTCTGGAGGGGTTGGTGCTTCAGATCAGCTGGAGATGGCTATATTCCTGGGGGGTGGGAGAAAGAATGGTGGAGGTACAAGCATTGTGGAACCTGTGTCTTTTGGGGAAACTGCTAGGTACGTATAACCTAGATTGGCCACTGTTGGAAACAGGATACTGGGCTTGATGGACCTTGGTCTGACCCAGTATGGCATATCTTATGTTCTTATGTCCCCCTGTCTCTTCCCTTTGTCCATGTCAGCCCCCTCCCTCCATGTCAGCCCCCCTCTCTCCCTCCCTCCATGTCAGCCCTCCCTCTCTCCATGTCAGCCCTCCCTCCCTCCATCCATCAATGTCAGCCCCCCTCCCCTCCCTCCCTCCATTCATGTCAGCCCCCCTTTCTCCATGTCAGCCCCCCTGTCCATATCAGACCCCTCCCTCCATCCATCCATCCCTCCATGTCAGCCCCGTTGCAGATTCCCTGCCCCCTCCTCTCCTCTCCCTGTCTGCCTGCTGCTGCCCTGCTGTTCTTCTACAGCTGTGGCTCCCAGGGAACCGCGGCTATACCTGTAAAGCCGTTGCAGAGCCTTCTTGTCTCTCGACGGGCTTCGTGCAGCATTGTCCCGCCTCCAAAGGAAGAGCAGGGAGCCGCGGCTGCATTAGAAGGGACTTGGGAAGCAGTGAGTTTGCCGCTGCTGAGAAGCGGACTCGGCAGCGGCAGCAACTTGGGTGCTTTTTTTTTTTAATGGCAGAGTGAGGTGAGGCGACCCCCGCTAAATCCTTTGGCGACCCCCTTGGGGATCACGACCCACAGGTTGAGAACCACTGCATTAGAGGGAGAGAGATCTGGGGTCAGGAAAGGCTTTGGGGGTTGAGGAGAAAACAGCGATTGGAGTGAGAGAGCTAAGAAAGGAAAATGCAGGGAGACTTTCAGGTTTCAAGGCGGCGTTGGCTTTATGATGAGGGAATTCAGCATAATAAATTACTAATAAACTCGCAGAATTTTAAAATACCATGTGCTGAATCTTCTAAATTTTTGTGCAGAATTAAAAATTTTTTTGCACAGAATTCCCCCAGGTATAAAGACTTTCTGGCAAATAAGCGGCAACAGAAGGCAGGTTCTGTGATTATATTAGCACCTCTTGACAGCTGTGATAGAGCTGAAGCTAGTGAAGCTATGAACTTAGAAAAAAACACTGTTTTTCATAAAGCAACTGACTTGCAAAGGGTGCAATTACCTAGCAGGACAGCTAGAGGGGGCAGGCAGAGCCTGCAGATGAACCCAGGTACTGATGAAGCAGAAGCTAATCAGGTGCACCTGAGGAAAGGGTCAGAAAACTCAAGGGAAAAAGGGCTTTATAAGCAGAGCTCTGCAGGAAGGAAGCAGAGAGAGCCACTGCAAGAGAGAGAGCCATGCCTAGAGAGAGGCCTACGCATAGAGAGAAGCTCTGAGAAAGGATCTGGAAAGGACCCCAAGGATACTGGGAAGAAAGGACCTGATAGAGGAACCTCCTTTACTGCAAAAAGAATTCTTACGTGGCCGAGCTAAGCTCCAGGGAGGACAAGCCCAGCCCAGAGAACTCCAAGAAACAGTCTTCAGAGAAGACGGTATCAGAAGGAGGGTGCCTGGTAGGGGGAATACCAGTGGCACAGACTTCAAGGAGCCAAGGTACAGTGATACTTTATTTCTCACAAAGAAGCCAGGTCCTAGAAAGACTTATAACTCAGATAGCAATACTGAGAGGAAAGAAAGCTGGCAGAAGTTTTGGAAACCACTACAAAGAGGCATAGGAACAAGACATACCACTTGTTTGCAAAATCCAGAACTGCCAGGCTGGAAACTAGGGAAGAGAACTTCTGAACTGCAGCCAGGGAAAGCTCAGGTGTAGAAGAAAGCATGGCTGAGCTGGAACCCATGCAGATTGAGCTTGGGGAACCAGAGCCGTTGATGCCTGAAGAACAAATGGACTGTTCGATGTGTATTGCTGAAAGCCTAGAGTCTCTCCCAGAGCTGTAATTACCAGAAAATGCTTTAACAATATCTTTTGCCTGTGTTGAGCTAAAGAGCTTGTTTATTTGTTTTACTACAGTGTTGAAAACCCTGTGTATTTTTACAAGGAACTGTGAAGCTCTCATAACAGTTTTCTTGCTCTGTAATTACTTTGGCATAAACCTGAAAATAAGGTAAATTCTACTTTTGGTTTCTTAGCGAACCTTAGTGCTAAAGGGGAATAAAAGCCTTTTTGTTTGACCCTACACAAGGCGTACACAACTCATTTCTTTAAAGAAGGACTACAAGGACCATGATCCCTCTGGTCCAAAAAAAGGTTTCCTACTTCTACAAAATAATTAAAATGTTCACCCTGTCCCTTCAACAAGCTACCAGTAGGGGGCGTGGTGACACAGCACACACACAGGACAAGTGTAATGAGCCCCATCTATTGGTAGAAGATCAGACATGCAGTTTCTTCAAACCCACATTTGTGGTGAACAAACATGCACCAAAATACGACGGGTAAACGGATAATGTTCTAAAATACTGGCTTGATCTTACAGAACCGTAATGGAGACTTGTTATGAAGAAGCCATCTGTTTCACAGCTGAATTCCTCCCACAGAATCGGAACATTCAGCTCCAGAGTTCAGCAAAATTTTCCTGCCAAGACCTGACAAGTAGCAGCCAAGTCTGAAATAGCACTGCAACAAACAGTATCATTCCTGTCTCCTTCATAGCCAGCTTTCAATGGGATCCTTCCCTTGTAAGGCCTCTCTCTATCTAGCTCCCATCAAAGATCCTCTACCTGTGCAACTTCTTTTCTTATGTCTTCTATGTCTTCTTACCCAGCTAACATTAAGGAGTCTTCTGTGTGGTTTCACTCTGAAGTCATTCTGGGTACTCTTTTATATACTTTTTCTGGTTAAATTCTTTATTCCACTTGTCAGCTTATGACTTTTATGTAAGTTACTCTGTTTTTTAGTATCAACATTGCAACATCTATCATTCACTATTACTTCTACTCATTTGTATAGCGCTAGATAAGATTCTCAAGAGCAGAGATGTCTCTCTCCATACGAAGATTTGACTTGTTCAAGCCATGGTATTTTCAATAACATCATATGGATGTGAAAGCTGGACAGTGAAAAAGATAGACAGGAAGAAAATTGATGCCTTTGAATTATGGTGCTGGCGGTGAATACTGAGTATACCATGGACTGCCCGAAGAACAAACCTGTCGGTACTAGAGGAGATCAAACCTAAGCTTTCTTTAGAAGCCCAGATGACAAGACTTTGACTTACATACTTTGGACACATCATGCGAAGAGAGAGATCATTAGAGAAAGACATCATGCTTGGCAAGATAGAAGGTCAACGCAAAAGAGGAAGGCCAGCAATGAGATGGATCGATACAATAACAGCAGCTACGGGTACCAGTCTGTCAACAATGAGCCGCCTGACTTAAGACCAATCACAATTTAGGATGGCTATCCAGAGGGTCGCCATGAGTCGACTCCGACTCGACGGCACTTAACAACAACAAGGCATACGCATCCCATGCTGTAGGATCTTTAGGAGAAGAATATGGAGACTCTGGAAATGTATTTTTATATACTAGACTGTGCATGAGAATTATCTAATCCATATACTAATAAGAAACTTGCTGTCCTTAGGCACCTCCTCTTGCACTAGAGGCCTAACTGCACTGGCTTGGGAACCAGGAGACCAGGGTTCGCTTTCCACTACTACTGACTACTACTACTGCTGTCTGTCCATACATCTACCCTTGTGGTCTTGGGCTAGTCACTTAACTTGGATCTTTCTGAAGCAATGGTAGGTTATCAATGTCCCTGTTTAATGTACATTACCAAGTTTAAGTTACAATGTAAACTGCTTTGACTGAAATGATAAAGCAGTATTAAAAAAACACCCCCAAAAACAGCCTGTTAAATAAACAAACAGATGGATAAGGCTTCCATCAGAATGATTGCTGTAGTTTTGCAAAAGAGAAAAGTATTTTTCAGCAATATTGGAACACTTAACATTTAAAAAAAAACTCTGTTGCTATAAAGTCTCACCGGGAGAAGATCTACCGCAGAATGAGTGAATACCACGCACAGCTCCTGCAACACTCAATCAATAAACCGAGAGATCTATTCAACCTAGCGAAATCTTTAATTAAGGAACCCTCCCCCGTCCAACTGGTCCCAATTCCCTCTCAGTCATATGCTGACTTCCTCCAATCCAAATCACTTACAACAAACAAGCAGCCCGCACCCATAGTATCCTCTCCCGACCAAACTCCCTCCTCTCAATTATCCCTCACACATTTTACCCCTCCGGACAAGAAGAATATCCAAGACCTCATTGCCAGCATCAACACATCAACAACCACAAATGACCCATGCCCTGCACACTGGATCAGGAGCTTCTGAGTTGAACTCAGCTCAATTCTACTAAACATCATCCGTCTATCTTTTGCCACCGGCTCATCCTCCTCTTTACTCAAACGAACCTCAATAAGACCCCTCCTAAAGAATAACAGACTTGACCCATCGAAGACAGAATCTTACCGACCCATCTCGAGCATTCCCCTACTCGCTAAAATAATTGAGAAGTTGGTCTACAGACAAATCCAGCAACATATTGACATAGCAGCTCCCCTCGACCCATGCCAGCATGGTTTTAGAGAATCGCATGGAATTTAATCACTGCTCACCTCCCTCACCAACACCCTGAATAGAGGAATCGACAACGCTGAAAATGGTTTCGCCCTCATCTTCCTTGATATCTCAGCCGCCTTCGACTCTGTCAATCATAACCAGCTACTCACCCGCCTCCTAGAAAAAGGAATTCACGGTCTTGCCTGGGAGTGGTGTAAATCTTATCTATCGGATCGCTGGCAACAGGTCCGGGTTGGGTCTGAAACTTCGACTCCATTCCACCAGCAACAAGGTGTCCTGCAAGGTTCCTCCTTATCGGCTTTGCTGTTTAATATCTATATGCAGCCGATATGCAATATCATACGATCCTTCAATATCTCTGCCCTAATCTACGCCGATGATGTTCTGCTATTTACCCCGTTCAGTCAACCACCCGGATTTCACCAACCTTGTCAACTGCTTCAACGCAATCACTGATTGGCTAACTTCCCAAAATCCTCCACATTAATTTCAAGAAAACAGAAGTACTCTTCATATCAAGAAACAAAAGCTTCTCTCCTCCCCCCAACCTAAGACTAAGAGATGCGGAGCTCCCAAGCCGCAATGCCATACGCTACCTCGGTATCACTCTTGACCAGCACCTCGATTTTAAGGAACACATAAAGAACATCACCAGGTCCATATATTACAAAATTAGAACACTGAGACACCTCAAACCCATGCTACCTGCAGTCGATTTCCGAACCATTTTCCAGGCCCTTATACTACCTCATTTAGATTATGCAAACTTAATCTTGTATGGCCTTCCAAAGAACACTCTCAATCCTCTCCAACAAGCTATGAATGCCGCCGCACGTGTCCTCTGTGGTCTAGCCAGATCAGACCATATTACACCTATACTCATGGATCTCCATTGGTTACCGATACACTCCAGGCTAACATATAAGATTCTTCTAATAACATTCAAGATCATCAACAACATCGCCCCCGATTCTCTCAAGGACCTCATCACACCTACTCCAAACACTAGAACCAGAAGGACGGCAACAGACAACACATTGATTATTCCTAAAGACTCAATAAAGTGCTCACAAACAACCAGGAGAAGAACCTTTGCCTACTTCGCACCAAAATGTTGGAATGACCTCCCTCCGGAAATCAGAGCGACACGAGACCTGCTACAATTCCGGAAAGCAATAAAACACCACCTCTTTCTGCTTCATTTCATCCAAGCTGCCACCCCGGCCCCAAGAAACCATTCACCTTCCCCTACTAGAGCCCCCTACATAACTTAACGCTCTAGCCCCAAGCATTCTCTTTTCTACCCAGCAGCATCTCATGTACTTTCAGATCATGTATCATCTATTATGTCATATCTTATGTATATAGTTTTATGGACTCCTCATCCATTCTGTTATATGTCAATATGTAAATAGTTACCCATGTTCTCCAAGTTCTATTCCCTGTTATAATGTAAATTCAATCAGTCTATTCTGATCTGAATACTCTTTGTTGAATGTAAACCGCACTGATAACAAATAGTGCGGTATATAAGAATTGTTAAATAAATAAATAAATAAAAATAATAGTCTAAATGGCTAGTGACACCACACACAATAGCTAGGAGACCTCCTTCCTTGGGCCAGAGGACACTAAAGCCAGAGCTGGTCTAGTTGCTTGTTCTTCATCTTCATAGCTGCTTCATTCCATTAAATTCTAATCTATAGAGGAAAATGTGTAGGGTTGAGCAGCCATAGGGGATCAAAAGTGTACATGCCCTGCGCTACCTTGTTGCTGCTCTTACTGCTGGGGCCTAGGATGAGAGAGGGATGCATGCAAACATGGATAAGTGGCATGAAGTGAAGAGGAACCCAGGGTGGAGGGAAGAGTGCAAAACTAGAGGAAAAATCTAGGGGGAGAGAAGGGGTAGGGATAGGGAAGAAGTGCAGAATTGCTTACCTGTAACAGAGGTTTTCCATAGACAACAGGATAAATCAAACACACTAATGGGCCACTGTGATGCAGTGCACCTTCAGAGCTCAGAAAAATCAAGTTTTTTCTGGGCATGTCGTGTGAATTCCTGCGTAGTCATTACAAGTTCCCTCGGTCTATTGCAGAGCTTAGGAATCCCTAAGATGATGGGTAAGTATATGTAGCTGATTTATTCGGTTGTTTATGGAGAAGCTCCATTGCAGGAGAGCCACTTCACTTTTGCCATCAGCAAGCAAGATGAATCCACCGCACAAGTATGGATTCCCACAGCTGCATGTTGCCTCATAGATATATTTTAGTTCTTTTAGGCAAAATAGATAGAATGTTGATTAGGCAGTTGATTATTAACTCAAATGTTCTTGCAGAATAAATTAATTAAAATTAAAAAAACAAATTCCATAAACAAGAGAACTAAATATATGTAAATAAACTATTACCTCGTAACAGAAAACTCAAATTGATACATGAAAAATGTATTGAAAGTGGACAATTTGCATGCATTTAAAAATAGAATTTATTTTCTAATGAATTTTATGGAAGAAAGCATTAAACTAGAAAATTCCATTAATAGCAATATGTTGTTGCTGTTAAGTGTCATTGAGTCTGTATCAACTCATGGCGACCCTCTGGATAGTTGTCCTAAACTGTGTTCAGTCTTCAGTCAGGTGGCTCATAGTAAATAGAGTGGCATCCATAGCTGCTATAATTGCATCAATCCATCTCCTTGTTGGCTTTCATCTTATATGCTGCCCATCAACCTTGCCAAGAATGATGTCTTTATCTAATGATCTCTCTTTGCATGATGTGTCCAAAGTATGAAAGTTGAAGTCTTGTCATCTGAGCTTCTAAAGAAAGCTTAGTTTTGATGTCTTCTAGTACTAACTGGTTTGTTCAGGCAGTCCATGGTATACACAATATTCTTTGCCAACACCATAATTCGAAGGCATTGATTTTCTTCCTCTCTATCTGTCCAACTTTTGCATCCGTGTGTGATGATATTAAAAATACCATGACTTGGAGAAGTTGAATCTTTGTATGGAGAGAGACATTTCTGCTCTTGAGAATCTTGTCTAAGTCCTTCAAAGCCATTCTGCCAAGAGCAGCGTGTGGTCAGATTTCCTGACTGCTTCTTGTTTCTTTATTGATACAAGCAGATTAAAGTTGTCAACTATTTCAATTTCTTCTCCATCAGCAATGAACTTATTGATTTTGCAAGTTGTCAGGATCCTTTGCCTTCTTTTCGTTAAGGTGCAGGCCCATTTTAAGTCTGTTTCTTGATCTTGAGAAGCAGATGTTTCAGATCGTCTTCACTTTTCACCAGTAATGTGGTATCATCGGTATCGCGAACGTTGTTGATGAATCTTTCACCAATCTTCCCACCCTGGTTGTCTCCATATAGTCCTGCTTCTCTGATGATTTGTTCTGCATATAAATTAAACAGGTAGGGTGAAAGTATGCAGCCTTGTCGTACACCTTTGCTGATTTTAAAATTTTCTGTTTCTCCTTGTTCCGTTCGAACTGTTGCTTCTTGATCGATGTAAAGGTTGTGTAAGAGAATGATCATGTGTTCTGGTATACCCATGCTTCTTAATGTGGCCCACAGTTTCTCATGGTTTACACAGTTTAAAGCATTGCTGTGATCGATAAAAAAACATATAGATATCCTTTTGGTATTCTTTTGTCTTTCCAAGAATCCATCTGACATCTGTGATGATATCTCTCTTGTTCCTTGCCCTTTCCTGAACACCACTTACACTTCAGGCAGTTCTCGTTCCAGGTATGGTTGTAGTCTGTGATGAATGAACTTGAGTAGAATCTTGGTGGCATGTGAGATCAGAGCAATTGTGTGATAATTTCCTCAGTCAGTCGTATCACCTTTCTTCAGTATTGGTATAAACACAGATTTATTCTATAATCATTTGCCCATGATGATGTCTTACAAATTTTCTGGCAGAGCATTGGTAATAGCTGCATCTGATTGTTCTAGTACATCAATAGGAGCTGCATCTGATTGCTGTAATACTTTCTTGGGATTGCCATCAATGCCTGGTGCTTTGTTCTTTGATAAGGCTTTCAATGCTGCTTCAACTTCTTTCATCACCAATGTTTCCTTATCATTAGGTACAAGTTGAAATGACTGCTGGTCCATTCGATCTTTATGCTATAATGACTTTGTATATTCTTGCCACCTTTTCTTGTTCTTCTCAGCATCATTCAACATGGATCCTTAAGCATCTTGTAGCATTCCAATTCGAGGCTGGAATTTTCTCTTTACTCTTGTAGTAAAATGTTTTGTTCTATGTAAACTGCTTTGACCTGGTGAAAAGCGGTATATAAATATAGTTAAATAAATAAAATAAATAGTTGTAGGAAAACTGATCCTGTTCTTCACTGATAATTTCTGATTCTATATCCTTGCATGCGTCATTGTAGTATTTCTCCTTTTCTCAACTTGCTGCATGTTGGAAATCTGAGTTCTGTGATTGCCTCTCTTTCTCCTCTGGCTTTAGCGTCTCTGCATTTCAGGACAGTTTTCTTCAGTCATTCATTTTAGACATTTTTTTGCTTTTTCACTTTTTGTACAGACTTCTCACTTTCTTTGAGCACAACTTTCTTGATGTCATCCCAAAACTCTTCTGTTGCCTATCATTTGTATCCAAAGCAGCAAATCAATTTTGCAGGCAGTCTGTAAATTCCAGTGGTATATTCTCAAGGTCATATTCAGCTTTAGCTTGAGTTTGCATACTAGAAGGTAGTGATCTGTACCACAGTTTAGCTCCAGGTTTTCTCTTTGTTGACGTTATTGGGTTTTCCATCATTCACTTCCACAGATGTAATCAGTTTGGTATTTGAGCAATCTATTGGGTGAAGTCCATGTGTACAGTTGCTGCATATGTTGCTGGAAGAAGGTGTTTGAGATGAATAGTTCATTGCCCTTGTAGTAGTCTATCAGTCTTTCTTCAACACCCATTTCTGTTGCCAAGTCCATATTTTCCAAACACTTTGCCCACTGCCTTTGTTGCCGACTTTTGCGTTCCAGTCACCCGTGGCTATCAGGAGATCCTGTTTGCATGTTCTATTAATTTCAACTTGTACTTGTTCATAGAACTGATCCATTTCTTCCTGTTCTGCAGCTGTTGTTGGGACATATACATGAATAATAATTGTGTTATTCTCTATAAAATGTATTTTTTGTGAATATTTTTGGGTGTCTGGAACGGATTAATTGGATTTACATTATTTCGTATGGGAAATATTGCTTCAGTTTTCATACGTTTCGGTTTTAGTCAGACTTTTTTGAACGGATTAATCATGAAAACCGAGGTTTGACTGTATTTCATTACAGTTCTTGTAAGTTTCTTCTTAATTATAAATGCAACACCATTTCATCTTTCTTTCATTTCTGTTTTTTTTTGAAGGTGTGAATAAACAGGTAGACAAAGGTGAGTGGTTGGTATAGTGTATCTGGATTTTCAGAAAGCTTTTGACAAGGTCCCTTATGAGAGACTCTTAGCAAAATTAAAAAGTCATGGAATTGGAGGCAGTGTAGTATTGTGGATCAGGAGCTGGTTAAAAGCTAGAAAGCACAGAGAGGGCTAAATGGCCAATTTTCCCAATGGAGAAAGATGAATAGTGGAGTATCCCAGGGATTTGTGCTGGGTCCACTGTTTTTAACACATTTGTAAATGACCTGGAAATGGGAATAACGAGTGAGGTAATCAAAATTGCACATGAAACAAAATTCAGAATTGTTAAAATGCAACAGGATTGTGAAGAATTGCAAGAGGACCTTTATAAATTGGAAGACTGGACATCCAAATGCAAATGAAATTTAATGTGGACATGTGCAAAGTTATGCACCTACGAAAAAACAACCCAAACTATGGTTACACTGTGCAAGATACCACCTTAGAAACCACCACCCAGGAAAAAGATTTAGGTGTCGTCATGGATAATACATTGAAATTCTCTGCCCAGTGTGCAGTGGCAGCCAAGAAAGCAAATAGAATACTAGATATCTTAAGGAAAGGAATGGTTTCTCCTTAAAGATGGTAGCCACAGTGTTCCTTAGCACCCTGGGGGTGCTGGTGACCTGGCTGGGAGGTTTCCTGCACTGTTTTTTTAGCGTCTTGAGGGACCCATCCTTGCCCCCCTGCAGCAGTCCTTTTCTTCCAGTGCTATTTTTGTATGTATGTATTTACTTATTTATTCATTCATAAGCATTTTATATACCGTCACTTCAATAGATGAGTAGTGATTTACAATGAAACACAACCAAGTTACATTATAACGATCGTGAACTTTTATATAATTGACTAAGTACCCAAGAAACTAAACATTTTCTCAACTTTGTAACATATTTACAACATACAACTTTGTAACTTATGCATCCACCTCCCCGTTTCACTTTTAAAAGTGCGGCGATGCGATCGATCAATGTGGTGGCTGTATAGTGCAGCCCCAGGATTGAAGGAGAATGGCCCCGCAGCTGTGTACAGGTGAGCCGGTAAAGTGGGCTTGTGGTGTCCCGAGCCAGTGCTTCACTGGCTCACCATTTAAACTGGCCGGGTAAGGTGTGACCAGTGCGGGACCTGTTTCGGTGCAGGGACATGTGTGGGCAACATTCTTGCACTTGCCTTGAGCCGGCCCTGCAACTGGCTCCTATCTGGTTGAGAAGTACAGCAATACCAGTTGCCATGGGAAGTGGTACTTTGTGTTTAAACAGTAAAATCCATCCTTTGAAATCTATTAAGAGTGATATCTAATGGTTTCTATATATATTGTCATATTTGGATTCATTTTGTTACTCTTTCCAAGCCCTCCCCTCACCTCTTCAGATTAGAGACGCACACAAACAACACAGATACACATACATATACAGAGCCACACGTATAGACATAGATGGGTTAGAAGGAATTCCATGAGCAGTGCTTTGCATACTTTCCACTGTTTTTTTTTATCTGAAGGCTATTATCATATTAACATAGTAATTCAGTAAATGACAGAAGCTAAAGACCAGCATGGGCCATCTAGTCCACCCAGTAAGGTGACTAGGGTTATACCTGCTGCTCTGTGCAGGTTACCCCCTTTTTGTACATTTCTTTAAGCATTGAAGCCTTTCAGGTTTTGCTTTTAATGGAAATGCTTTATTTTGTTTCCATTCTCTTGTAATGTAGGGATCCTTTATGTTCATCTCATGCCTTTTTGAAATCCTACACTGCTTTTGTTACCACTACCTCCAGCAGAAGGGCATTCCAGGCAACCATTACCCCTTTTCATGAAAAATTATTTCCCCTTGTTTGCTTCAAGTTTGCCTCCTTGCAGTCTCATTTCATGCTCTCTAGTTCTGTAACTTTCCTTTCTTTGGCAATTATTTTGTTTGCTTATTATCATATTTTAAGTATTTAAATGTTTGTATCATATAATAACTTAAGATATGTCATACTGGGTCAGACCAAAGGTCCATCTAGCCCAGTATCCTGTTTTCAACAGTGATCAATCCAGGTCACCAGTGCCCGTCAAGTTCCCCTGTCTCTCCTCTCTTCTAGGGTATACATACTCAGGTCAAATCTAGCCTGATATATATCTTCTGGCACAGATCTCACCCCATTTTTGTCGCTTTCTGCTGAACTGCTTTGTCTTTGTATATCCTCAGAAAGATAAGACCTGCAAAACTGAACACAGTAGTCCAAGTGAGGTCTCACCAATGACATCTATAGGGGCATTATTGCCTCCGTACGTCTGCTGTTTATGCCCCTCTCTATGCAGCTAGCATCCTTTTGACTTTGCCCACCTCCTTGTCATATTTTTCCCCCATCCTTGAGATTTCAAACGCTGTCTCTCTGGGGTTTCTGTCCTGGTACATGCACATCAGCCTCTCAGCTTCTGTGACATCCGGTTCTTTGGATTTCTGCACTCCAAAGGCATCACTCCACATGCTTCAAATGTTTGTAAATTACTTCTTGTATAGTCCACTGTTATTGTAAATCTTTGTGTCATTTGCAAAAAAGGCACTTTTCCTTCTAACTCTTCAGCAAGATAGCTCACAAAGATATTCTACTGAATTTGTCCTGGCACTGATCCCTGGGGCACCACTACTCGTCTTTCTTCCAAGTGAATTCATAGAAACAGAGAAATATGAAGACAGAAAAAGACCACATGGCCTATCTAGTCTGTCCTTCCATGTCAACAACTACAACAGTCCCCTTTTTTCCTTTAGAGATCCTCTGTGTTTGTCCCATGCTTTTTTAAATTTAGATACTGTCCTCATCTTTAACACCTCCACTGGGAGACTCTTCCACGGATCCACCACTCTTTCCGTAAAGAAATATTTCCGCATATCACTCCTGAATCTATCCCCCTTCACCCTCATCCCATGTCCCCTCGTAGCAGAACTTGCTTTCAATTGAAAGAGGCTCTCCCCCTGTACATTTATGCCATGGAGGTATTTAGCCAAAAATAACCAATTACTCTACTAGTATGAGAATTCCTCACAGTTAGTCTCTAACTTCCCATATTGCATTTTAAATACATGTCATGTTTTTATGTGTCGAAACCGGGTCTCAGACTTACAGGAGCTATGGTATCAACTTTTTAACCAGGTGCTCCAATTTGCATCAATGACCCTTTTTTTATATATTTTGTTGTTTTTCTTAATTTAGTTTAAAGTAAAAATCTTTAAAAGGACAAATAAGTCAGGCTTATCTTAACTGAAGAGTCCCAACGCCAGTTTCAGCGCTGCTGCGTTTCACGAATGCATCATTTCTTCAGGGGTTTATGCACTGACTTCCAAAGTTGTCAACTTAAACACATACAATCCCCACAGCCGTATGAAACGCATCATACGGCTGTGGGGATTGTATGTGTTTAAGTTGACAACTTTGGAAGTCAGTGCATAAACCCCTGAAGAAACGATGCATTCGTGAAACGCAGCAGCGCTGAAACTGGCATTGGGACTCTTCAATTAAGATAAGCCTGACTTATTTGTCCTTTTAAAGATTTTTACTTTAAACTAAATTAAGAAAAACAACAAAATATCAAAAAAAAGGGTCATTGATGCAAATTGGAGCACCTGGTTAAAAGGTTGATACCATAGCTCCTGTAAGTCTGAGACCCGGTTTCGACACATAAAAACATGACATGTATTTAAAATGCAATATGGGAAGTTAGAGACTAACTGTGAGGAATTCTCATACTAGTAGAGTAATTGGTTATTTTTGGCTCAACTGTGTTATTACTCTGAAAACACGACCATTTTGATTGTCAAGCACAAAAACGGAGGTATTTAAACATCTCAGTCATATCACCCCATCCCGCCTTTCCTCTAAGGTGTACATATTAAGATCCTTAAGTCTGTCCTCATATGCTTTATAATGAAGACCACTAACCATTTTAGTAGCCACCCTCTGTACTGACTCCACCCTGTTTATATCCTTTTGAAGGTGTGGTCTCCAGAATTGCATACTATACTCCAAATGAGATCGCACCAAAGACTTATACAGAGGCACTATCGCCTCCTTTTTTCTGCTAGCCATTCCTCTCCGTATGCACCCAAGCATCCTTCTAGCTTTTGCCATTGCCATTTCTACCTGTTTAGCTACTTTAAGATCATCAGACACAACCATGTCTAGGTCCCACTCTTCTTTAGTGGACAAAAGTACTTCACCCCCTATACTATATTGCTCCCTTGGATTGCTGCAGCCCAAATGCATGACCTTACATTTTTTAACATTAAATCCCAGCTGCCAAATTCTAGACCATTCTTCAAGCTTAGCTAGATCCCTCCTCATGTTATCTACACCTTCCTGGGTGTCTACTCTATTGTAGATTTTGGTATCATCTGCAAAGAGGCAAAACTTACCCGACAGCCCTTCCGCTATATTACTAACAAAGATGTTAAAAAGAATCAGACCAAGGACAGATCCCTGGGGCACACCACTGGTAACATCCTTCTCCTCAGAGTGAGCTCCATTTACCTGTACCTTTTGTCACCTCCCACCCAACCAATTTCTAATTCCATCTACCATTTATCAGTCAACCAGTTTCTGATCTAGTTTGGCACCTTGGATCCCATCATTAGGCTGCTCAGCTTATTCATGATCCTGCTATGTAGGACAGTATCAAAGGCTTTGCTGAAATCTAAGTAGACCATATCCAGCATTTGGTCACTCAGTTAAAGAAATCAGTCAGGTTAGTTTGGCATGATCTGCCTTTGGTAAAGCCATGTTGCCTCAGAACTTACAACCTGTTGAACTGTAGAAAGTTCACAGTCCTCTCCTTCAGCAGTATCTCCATTACTTTTTCCACCTTCAGAGTAAGGCTTACTGGCCTGTAGTTTCCAGCCTCTTTTCTGTTACCAATTTTGTCAATATGGATTACATCAGCCATTCTCCAGTCCCGTGGAACCTGCTCCATTTATTTTGTTAATTTATTTAGCTCCCCCTCCCTAATTTCAAAATTACAATTCAGTAATATCAGAATAAAAGTACACAGGGTCTAATATAATAAAAAAGTAACAAAATCTTAACATCAACCACAATAATTATCCCTGTATACTACAGTCCACTATATAAGAAACATAGGCTTGGAGGAGCTAGCAATCATATCAGGCAATATTCAAGAAACAATAATACCAAAGATAGGTGACCAGACAATTCAACATATAGTAACATAGTAAGTGACAGCAGATAAAGACCAGCATGGTCCATCTAGTCTGCCCAGCAAGATGGCAAGAGTAGGTGCACCTGTCGCTCTGTGCAGGCCACCCCTCCCCATGTTTTTGTTTCTGTTTAGGGGTGAACCCACCACTCCATGTAGGACACCCTTATTTGTTCAGACGCTAGATAGTTCAGAAGTTAGATGGTACCGTTTATTTTGCTTTTATCCTGTTGCTGTAAAGGGATCCACTGTGTTTGTCCCATGCCGTTTTGAATTCCATCACCGTGTTTGCCCCCACCACTTCCATCGGGAGGGCATTCCAAGCATCCACCACCCTTTCAGTGAAGAAATATTTCCTGACATTGCCTTTCAATTTACCACCATATAGCTCCATAAACCTCCAGGAGGGAATATACTGTAGAAAAAGAAAGTTCAAGAAACAGCCTTACCATCAAGAAAAACATTTAAATGCGTAGGGTCAAAGAAAGTAAAGGTGCTCTCTTGATGCCGCACAACACACTTAACAGGAGAATCTTAACTTAAAGCCAAGGCAGCTTACAGGGAATAGTTAGGGACTTCACATAGAGACATGACGTTAAGATTTACATTGAACAGTTATGAGTATAACATGGAGAACTTGTTAATGTATATATAACTATAGCTAAAACTGTTATAAGGTTTCAATGTAGGAACAGGATGTTAATATTTACAGTCCTATAATAAAAGAACTGGTTGACAAAAGCATGGATGATAGGTAACTGGGTTTGCAAATCAATTTAGGGGAGTAGGAGAAAGGTAAGTAGAAGGTATTATCTTGTGGAGAAAGAGCTAGGTACCAAAGTATTCCCTAAAGAGGTAAGTCTTTATCTTCTTATGGAAATTGCTGAAGTCCTGAATGGCATGAATGTCATACGGTAGTGCGTTCCATATATTAGGCGCATAAAGCGAGAAAGCTTTCTTGGAAGCTGTCTGATTGCTCAGTCTGAGGGGGGGGGGCAGCAACCTTAGATTGCATGTTTTGATGTCTCAGTCTGTTGCTGGGCATCTTATGAATTAGGGATTGCAGATAAGCAGATGAGAGTTGCTTATATACTTTAAAAGTGGTGAGCATACATAATAACATAGTATATGATGGCAGATAAAGACCAGTGTGGTCCATTTAGTCTGCCCAGCAAGGCATGACCTTGTATTTGATTCAGCTTGCAACCGGGAGCCAATTTAGAAACTCGAGTATCGAGGTTATATGGTCGTGTCTGTGAGTTCAATGTAGTATTTGTGCAGCAGTGTTAAGTGCCAGCTGTAGAGAGTGGATTACATAATCTGGAACGTCTTGGAGGAGGATATTACAATAGTCCATATGAGATAATACAAGCGCTTGGAATACTGTGCAGAAATCATGTGAGTATCCTTCCATTCCCTTTACCATTTTGGTGGCTCTTCTCTGAACCTTTTCTAATAACTCTGTCCTTTTTAAGATACGGCGACCAGAATTGCACACAATATTCAAGGTGCGGTCTCACCATGGAACGATATAGAGGCATTATAATATCTTTTGTTTTATTTTCCATTCCTTTCCTTATGATACCTAGCATTCTATTTGCTCTCTTGGCTGCTGCTGCACACTGGGCCGAGGGTTTTAACATGTTATCCACAATGACGCCTAAATCTTTTTCCTGGGTGGTGGTTCCTAATGTGGAACCTTGCATTGTGTAACCATAGTTTGGGTTGTTCTTCCCTAGGTGCATAACTTTGCACTTGTCCACATTAAATTTCATCTGCCATTTTGATGCCCAGTCTTCTAATTTATCAATATCCTCTTGCAATTTTTCACAATCCTCTTGGGTTTTAACAACTTTAAATAGATTTGTGTCATCTGCAAATTTGATAACCTCACTCGTTATTCCACTTTCCAGGTCATTTATGAATATGTCAAAAAGCAGCGGACCCAGCACAGATCCCTGGGGTACACCACTATTCACCTTTCTCCATTGGGAAAATTGGCCATTTAGCCCAACCCTCTGCTTTCTATCTTTTAACCAGTTCTTGATCCACAGTAGTACACTGCCTCCTATCCCATGACTCTTTAGTTTTGCCAAAAGTCTCTGATGAGGGACCTTGTCAAAGGCTTTCTGAAAGTCCAGATACACTATATCAACCGATTCACCTTTGTCCACCTGTTTATTCACACTTTCAAAAAAACATAACAGATTAGTAAGACAAGATCTTCCTTGTCTAAAGCCATGTTGGCTGTCTCCCATTAGGCCATGACTATCTACATGCTGAGTAATTTTATTCTTTATGATGGTTTCTACCATTTTTCCCGGTACTGACGTGAGGCTCACCGGTCTGTAGTTTCCCGATCACCCCTGGAACCCTTTTTAAAAATTGGTGTTACATTGGCGATCCTCCAATCTTCAGGTATTAGAGATGATTTTAATGATAGTTCACAGATTACTAATAGCAGGTCTGCAATCTCATATTTCAGTTCTTTCAGCACCCTTGGATGTATACCATGCAGCCCAGGTGATTTGCTACTCTTCAGTTTATCTAATAGTTGTAATACATCTTCCCGATGTATCGATATTTCCTTCAATTCTTCCGCACCTTTAAATACCACTTCAGTCATGGGTAACATCCCTACATCTTCCTCAGTAAAGACCGAAGCAAAGAATTCATCCAATCTCTCCGCTATCGCCTTGTTGCCTCTTAGTGCCCCTTTAACTCCTCTATCATCTAATGGACCAACTGACTCTCTCACAGGTTTTTTGCTACGAATGTACTTGAAAAAATCTTTATTTTGCATTTTTGCTTCCACAGCAAGCTTCTTTTCAAATTCTTCCTTTGCCTGCTTTATCAATGCCTTGCATTTGATTTGCCAGTGCTTGTGCTGTTTCCAGGTTTCGTCGTTTGGCTCTTTTTTCCATTTCCTGAAAGATGCTTTTTTGGCAACAGCCTCTCTGACCTCACCTTTAAACCATGCTGGCAGTTTTTTGGACTTCCTTCCACTTTTCTTAAAGCGTGGAATACAGCTGGTCTGGGCTGCCAAGATAGTATTTTTCAACTACACCCAAGCTTGATGTAAGTCTTTAACCTTTGCAACTGCTCCTTTTAGTTTTTTCTTAACTATTTTCCTAATTTTATCATAGTCTCCCTTTCGAAAGTTAAAAGGTAGTAATGTGGATTTCCATACTACCCCTCCTCCACTAATTAAATCAAAGGCGGTCATGCTATGATTACTATTGCCAAGTGGCCCCAACACCCTTATCTCTTGCACTAGATCTGGTGTTCCACTAGGACCTGGTCTAATATGGCTTCAGTTACTGTCCTCATCTCTACCACCTCCACTGGCCGACTATTCCACGGATCCACCACTCTTTCCATTAGGAAATATTTCCGCAAATCACCCCTGAATCTATCCCCCTTCACCCTCATCCCATGTCCTCTCATAGCAGAATTTGCTTTCAATTGAAAGAGGCTCTCCCCCTGAACATTTATGCCACGGAGGTATTTAAACATCTCAATCATATCACCTGTATCCCGCCTTTCTTCTAAGGTGTACATATTAAGATCCTTAAGTCTGTCCTCATGCTTTATAATTAAGACCACTAACCATTTTAGTAGCCACCCTCTACACCAACTCCATCCTGTTCACATCCTTTTGAAGGTGCGGTCTCCAGAATTGCACACTATTTTATTTTATTTATTTATTTATACTTTTCTTTTATACCGCTTTTTCCCAAGATCAAAGGCGGTTTACAAATAACATAATGAACAGTTTACAATTAACATATTGAACATTGTTTTACATAGAACATAGTATTTTCTTTAAACTATGTACAATTAACTTTTCATGAACAATAACATGGAGCATATAATTATACATATGCTGAACTATACTCCAAATGAGGTCGCACTTGCTATATTCTGTTTAAGTAGGAGGTGAACTATTTCAAAATAGTGCTGCATAGATCTATTTCTTGAAGTCTGAGAGCAAAGCACCATGGGGAACTGAATCAAATGCAGATGCTATGTCTAAGAACGTGAGGATGAAGCCTTGGTATGGCTTCTGGATGCCCTGTATGAGCATGTCCATTAGGGATGTTAGGAGTGTTTCGACACCATGATTAGGTCTAAAGCCATGTTGTTGTAGGTCCAGGGGGACATTCAGGTTAGTGTGATCTTGTAGCTGGATCTGTACCATTTTTTCAATGATTGTTGTCAAGAATGGTAGACTAGAGATGGGACGGTATGAGCTGGGAGTGGAGGGATCCATTGTGGAGCTTTGTAGTAATGGGCATATTGATGCTTGTTTAAGACTGGTTGGCATGTAACCTTGTGTTAGTGACATGTGAGTGATTTTAAGCAGTGTGGTGTCAGGTCTGAGCGAGTTAGCTTGATCCAGCTTACTGGTCATGAATCGAGGCAGGATGTGTTGAGGCTGTAGACAATACACTCTGCAGAGATTTTCTAAAAGCATGCCAGGAGGGGCGTGCGGAGCAAGGAGTGTTTGATGCTATGTTTGTAGCGGGTGTGGCTGCAGTTCTGTAGGTTTTGCTTTGTATATAGTCCACTGTTGCTTGTGGAGTTTGTTTATTTATTTAACCAGTTTTATATACCACCTTATCCTACAATCAGAGTGGTTTACAGTGTAACTTGATTGGGGTACATTTAAAGAGGTAGAGGGAGAGAGAAGAGAGGGGGTAGTAAGGTAATGTACATATTTACAATTATTTACAAGTGGATCCTGAGCAGGTTGTATACGAATGTGTTCATGGTCATTGCTGTTATGGCTTCATGCTTATTTGTTTGAGTGGGGGGCATCTTGAACAGTGACATGGCTATCTTCAAAGAGATATTAAACATCCTTAAGAGGATCCACCAGAACCTCTCTAAGCTCCCTCAGTATTCTGCGATATAACCACTTTCTTCTGTTAATGATGTGGTATCTACTCCATTCCGATATGTACCTTTGTATATCATTCATAGTCATCCTTCAGGATTTTTTTTCACAAGCATGGGACAGAAGTATTTATTTAGCATTTCTTCTTGTTAGTCGTCACTTTCCACTCATCGATCATCGACATTATTGAGTCTTGCAATTCCACTTCTAATCTTATGGTTTATTTGTATTTAATATACAATCCTTCAAACAAACAGCAAGATGGTTTGCAGTATATCAAATCGTGAGAAAATTGAAAAGAACTAAAATTTTAAAGGAAAGAAAAAGGAGAGAGGAGAGTACAGGGGCTAGCCTGACAACCACCAGCAGTCAATCCCCAAATGCCAGGCCAAACAAGTATGGCAGGGGTTTTCAACCCAGTCCTCGGGGAACCCTAGGCCAGTCAGGTTTTCAGGATTCCCACAATGAATATGCGTAAGATAGATTTGCATACAATGAAGGCAGAACATGCAAATCTTTCTCATGCATATTCATTCTTGGAATCCTGAAAACCTGACTGGCCTAGGGTTCCCTGAGGACTGGGTTAAAAATCCCTGAAGTATGCTTTTAGGCCTACTTTGACGTTTTTATAGGAAGACTCTTCCTCTCCCCAACATCTTTAGCCATTTTTTCATCTTTTTTTGCCATCCGGATTTCTTTATTTGTACCTTTCAGCTTTGTGTGATGGGAGTTTGTGGGCAGTTTCCCAAAATAGGTTAATTTTGTGCATACTATAACAGTAATAAGCCTCACTCCTAACCCAAGGTAATGTAGCACATGATCACAACCCCTTAGCAGTACATTTAACACCTCCTTCTGTAGTTCATGAGATGTTACATATATAGGCAATTTATCAAGATGCACTTGGAAATTCCTTTTAATCAAGCTGGTATCATCCAACACAATGGGAAGTATCTCTGTATTTTTCTCAGGGCCGTACCAAGCCATAAATGTGCCCTGTGTAACTTGCACATGTGGTGTCATTCCCCCCCTCCCTCTGTTTGTCATTTCCCTGTGACAGCATCTCCCCATCTTACCCCATACTTCCATGTCCATGCTACCTGCCCTTGCCCTGCTGCCACTGTTGTTTTCTGTGTCTCCTTGGCGGCGGTGGTGGCGGCGGCAGAAGAAAGTATCTCTAATTGAGAAAAAATGTGCTGGTCTTTCCAGCTCCATGTTTTCCCCGATCCCTCCCTCTAACGTAGGCTTGCATCAGAGGAGGGAGGGACCAGACCAGCCATTCAAACTTGGAGTTGCAAAGACCTGCATTTGAATGGCTGGTCTGGTTTCTCCCTTCTCTGACGTGAGCCTACATCAGAGGGAAGGATCGGGCAAACATTCAAATGTGGAATCTGGAAGACCCACATGTTTTTTCTTCAATTAGAGAGACTCTCCGCTGCTGTGACTGCCGCTGCCAAGGAAATGAGAAAAACAGCAGCGGAGGGACAAAGGCACTTGGGGGAGGGGGGGAGCCGAGGCTGGCAACCCCAAATGCGCCCCTACATTTTTTTTTGTGCTCTGTGTGGCTGCACCGCTCGCACAGGGCTAGGTACGTTGCTGATTTTTCTGCCACATTTTCTTGGTCTCCGACTGCATTTCTTGGTATTCTAGATTCTTTCTCTCAATGTGATTCACAGAATAATTGCTTGGAAATGACATTTTTAAAATCATTGCAGTTCTAGTGTTTTTTTTCTTTACCACTATGTATTGCCTACTTGCATCCAGCTTTTTATTGTTTGGAATGGGAGTATTCCAGGTGATCATAACCTCTTCATTCTCCCTGCTCTAGTTTCCAGGGTTGCAGAGACTATAGGCTTTAAGGTTACTCACATTGAACATTCATCAGATGTCTTTGCCTATATTTTATCTATGATCAGCCTTATTTTACATAGGCCCTAATTTACTAAGCTGCATTAATGTTTTAACATGTGTTAATTCAGAGCTTCCAAGTTACCCTATTCCAGGAGGAAGTCTTTTGGGTCACTCCTAGTTTTGAATGGACATCCAAAAAAAGCACTGTAGTGTTTCTAGTCCTTGATTCTACCCATTGAAATCGATGCTGCAAGCCCCTTAATGTTTCAGGATATTATTTATTTTTTATTTATTTATTTTTAAGCTTTTGTATACCGCTCATTTCCAGATCAAGGGTCGTTTACAATGAACAAACAGGATACTTAGAACCAATATGAAACATTCAACTATAATAGTTATTTACATATGAATTATTTACAGATTTTTACATATAACATATTTACAGATGTAACTAGTCTGTGATAGGTTCAAAAATAAATTCAAAGGATTGCTTAATGAAACATCAGGTATCTGTGTTGGAGGTAGGAAACTATGTGTGTGATATTAGATTGGATATATTTCATTCTTGTTATAACTGCTACCGTAGTGTTCAATGAATTAAAATGTTTTAATTTCCTTTTGGAATAATTGGAGGTCTTTGATAGATCTCAATGTATCTGATAGAGTATTTCAGAGTATAGGGGCTATGTAGAAGAATGCTCTGTTACTTGTGGATTGTTTTGTTTTGCAGAAGTCAGTAGGGACTATAATAGTGTTCTGTGAGCATTCTCTTCTGGTTCTTACATCAATCGGAGAGTTACTAAGGAAAGATAGAAATGAGGGTGCAATGTTATTCAGGAGTTTGAAAGTAATCATCAGTGTTTTATATTTCATTCTGCTTGTAATTGGTAACCTACTACTACTATTGAACGTTTATATAGTGCTACAAAGTGTACACAGTGCAGATGAACAGGGACATATAAAAGACTGTCCCTGCTCATCAGAGCTTACAATCTAGTCAAGACAGACAATACAACAGCTGAGGACAAGGATATAACTAGGGAAAGTTAAGGAGACATATTTATTTAACATTTCTTATATATCGCCTTTCATGATATCAACGTGGTTTACATTGAACAAACTGAAATTACATTGAACAGGGCATTATAACTTGGAGATAACCCTCCATTGCTCATGTTCCCCGTAAAATAGTTGAGTGGCTTGCCCAAGACCACAAGGAGCACCTGTGAGACTAGAAGCCCAAGTTCTTCCGGTCCAAGGTTGCTGTCCTGTAGTGGGATTTGAACCCCCAACCTTCCAGCCTGAGGTAATTTGCCCCAACCACTAGGCCACTCCTCCCTTACATATAGGAAGCTAAGCAGATCAGGATCCAAAAACAGCCTCAAAGAGGTGAGTTTTTAGCATGGATTTGAAAAGGGGCAGAGATGAAGCCTGGCATACAGATTCAGGTAGTTTTCTTCAGGCATAAGGAGCAGCAAGGTGAAAGGATCGAAGTCTGGAATTGGCAGTGGAAGAAAAGGGGACAGTGAGAAGCGATCTACCAGAAGAGTGGAGTTCACAAGGAGGGGTTCTAGAGAGAGATGAGAGAGGAAAGGTAGTGAGGAGCAGCAGAATGAATTCATTAATAGGTAAGAAGGAGAGGTTTGAACTGGATATGAAAACGGAAGGGGAGCCAATGAAGTGACTTGAGAAGAGGTGCTTTATGAGCATATTGAGGCTGGTGTAAGATTAGCTGTGCAACTGGGTTTGAACAGATTGAAGGGGAGCGAGATGATTCAGGGGGAGACCAGCAAAGAGGAGGTTGCAATAGTCAAGACGGGAGGTGACTAAAGAATAGAGAAGTGTCTTATTTATTTATTTAATTAATTTATTTGTTTAACAATCACTTATATACCGCACCTTCCATGGATCAGGTGCGGTTTACAAAAAAACAAGTTAAGAGACAGAGCAAAAGTCTGTTTTTTACCTGAAACATCAGTGAACTATATATAATAGGTATTAACTTTAAACAAACAAGCTTAATTTAATTGGGTTCAGGGACTAAATACCTGGTAAAATATGGGTAATTGGAACTATATACAAAATGTTTGTGAATGTACAATGTATATTGCTTGATGTAGTTTGACTAATTGCGGAGCGTTGTTTCTGGAATAAGAGCATTGAGAATAAGTTTAATTGTTGATTATATGTCTTTCTTGGTCTGATATTAATAATGACTTCTGTTATCCATTTTCATTATGGGGAAAGGAGTTTGCCATTGGGCCATAGTATAAGGTAAACAGATGGGTTTTTAATTTCTTTCGGAGCCCCTTTATTTCGATTAATGTTCTAATTTCTTCAGGGAGGGAGTTCCAGAGTATAGGGGCTGCATGTGAAAATGCTTTTTTGTTGGTTATCTTTTTGGCCTTTGTGAATTCTTTTGGCATCCTTAATTTATTTGTATAGCCTCTCCTGTGAGCGGTTTTGGTTGAGTCTTTAGTGATGAGTTTGCTTAGGGTAGGTGGAGCCATATTATTTAATGCCTTGAAAGTGGTTATTAGTGTTTTATAGTTTATCCTGCAATGTATTGGTAGCCAGTGTAGGTTAGCTAATGTAGGTGTTATGTGTTCAAATGAATGCACCTTCATTATAGTTCTGGCTGCTGCATTTTGTGCTAGTTGAAGTCTTTTAATGCTTTATTTTGTTTCACCTAGAAGAGTTAAATTGGCAGAGTCAAAGTGAGGAGTAATGATTGCTTGTATTATGCTCATAAAGTCTTGTATATGTACCAGAGGGCGTAGTTGCTGTAGAATTTTAAGCTTAAAATAGATTTTTTTTGTTGTGTTTCTGATGTGAGTGTTCATACTGAGGTGAGTGTCGAGGATCACACGTAGGTATTTTACTTCATTTTTTATTTTGATATCCTGATTTTGATGTGTGGTGGGGGAATGTATGATTGGTTTTTCGTTACAATTAAAATGTCTGTTTTTGAATGGTTGATATGAAGATTGTGTTCTTTTAGCCATGTTGTTACTTCATTGAAGCACTCGGATATTAATTGCATTGGGAGGCTAGGGATCGTGAATGGAATGTACATCATTATATCGTCCGCATATATATGATAGTGGACTTTGAATTTTTTAAGATGTTGCAGACAGGTTGTATATAAATATTGAAGAGAAGGGCTGAAAGGGCAGAGCCTTGTGGGAGGCGAAGATCCTGATTGTATGTGTTAGATGTTTGAGTGTTGATAGTCTTAGTAGGTCGGGGGTTCAAATCCCACTAGAAGACAGCAACCTTGGTCCGGAAGGACTGGGGTTTCTAGTCCCACAGGTGCTCCTTGTGGTCTTGGGCAAGCCACTTAACCCTCCATAGCCCATGTTCCCTGTAAAATAGTTATCTCCAAGTTATAGTGCCCTGTTCAATGTAATTTCAGTTTGTTCAATGTAAACCGCACTGATGCAGAATAGCGCGGTATATAAGAGAATGTAAATAAAAAAAATAAATAAAAAATAAGGGGCACATTTTGTTGATGTTATAGAGAAAGAAATGACAGGTTTTAGCTATCAGTTGGATGTATGTGGAGGAGGAGAGGGAAGAGCCAAAGACGACTTCAAGGTGTGCAGGCTGAGGAAACAGGGAGTAGAAGAGTGTTATCCACAAAGATTAAGAAAGGAGGAAGGGGGAGGTGGGTTTAGGGGGAAAATAAGAAGTTCAGTTTTGGCCATGTTCAATTTCAAATGATGGTGAGACATCCAGGCATTGATATCATATAGGCAGGCAGAGATCTGGGCCTGGATTGCCAAAGAGATATCAGGTGTAGAGAGAGATCTGAGAGTCATCAACGTAAAAGTGGTACTGAAAGCCATGGGAGGAGATGAGTGCATAAGGGACTGGGTTTGGAGAGAGAAAAGGAGTGGGCCTAAGACAGACCCTTGGGATATACCAACTGAGAGTGTGATGGTAGTAGAGGAGGATATACCAGAGCAAACACTGAAAGAGCGATGGGAGAAATAAGAAGAGAACCAGGATAGCACAGAGCCCTTAAAACCAAGTGAGGACAAGGTGTTGAGGAGAAGGTAATGGTCAATTGTGTCAAAAGCAGCAGAAGGGTCAAGAAGGATGAGAATTGAGTAAAGGCCCTTGGATTTTGCTAGGAACAGGTCACTGGAGACTTTGGCAAGGGCAATTTCAGTAGAATATAAAGGACAAAAGTCAGATTGCAGTGGATTCAGGAGAGCTTGAGAGACGTCAAGGCAATATCAGTGAACCACACATTCAAGTAGTTTAGAAATGAAGGGGAGGAGAAAGATAGGTCAATAATGAGAAGGACAGATAGGGTCTAGTGAAGGTTTCTTGAGAAGTGTGACCACAGCATGCTTGAAGGCTGCTGGAACAGTTGCAAAGGAGAACGATAGGTTGAGAATATGAGAAATGAAAGGGATGACAATGGAGGAGATGGAGTTAAGGAGATGGGTGGGGATAGAATCAGAGAAGCAGGTAGTGAGTTTAGAAGAGGAGAGAAGATGAGAGGTTTCCTTAGCAGAGATATTAGAGAATGAAGAGAGGGTAGTAGAGTTGGAGGAGAAGAGTTGGGAGTGAAGAGGGGGGAGAGGAGATGAAGCTGATTTCGTGAGGAATTGAAGTGTAATCTTGTGGATTTTGTCATGGAAGTAGTCATCCAGGGTTTGAGCAGAAAGGGAAGGAGGCGTCGGAGGTGGAGGTGCCTTTAAGAGAGAGTTGAGAGTTGTAAAGAGATTGTGAGGGTCAGAGGCAAGAGTTACTCAGATGGACATAGTAATTTTGCTTGGCAAGTGCTAAGGCTGACTGGAAAGAGGCAAGCATTAATTTGAAATGAAGAAAGTCAGAAAGGGTGCGGGATTTGAGCCAAATGCACTTAGCTGAGAGGGCACAGGAACATCGCTAATGGGTAGTTGAAGACAGCTAAGGCTGAGGTATAGTGCTCCTCACAGGACGTGGCATAGGCGGAGCAAGAGGATCTAGGGCAGAGGAGAGTGCAGAGTTATAGGAAATTACAGTCTCATCAACAGACTAAGATGAGATAGCGGAGGAAAGAGGAGATGAAACAATAGTGGAAAGAGCCAGTGGGTCAATAGCATGAAGATTTCTAAAAAAGGTTAGAGGAAACTGGGCGAGATTGAGTTGGGGAGTGATGAAGAGTGAAGCTTAGCAGGTGATGATCAGATAAGGGATGAACTGAGGTATAGAAATTAGAAGGTAAACAATTAGAGAAGAAAATAAGGTCAAGGCAGTGACTGTGCTGGTGAGTAGGAGCAGAAGAGCAAAGTTGGAGTTTGAATGAGGTGGTAAGGGAAAGGAACTTTTAAAGCATAAGGGTCAGAGAGGTTATGAACATGAATAAGGGAGGGGGAAGAAGAATCCAGAAAGGAGGATAGCCACGAGTTGCCTGAAATTCAGAACTGGCCTCTTGGAACTGGGTAACTTTTGCAGGTCTGTTAAGTGCATAGTTAATAAAGAGGACCAACTGAGAAACATGGGCCTTGCATTATTTAACTGTATAAAATAGCATGAATATGTTAATGTAGCTAAGTGAATGATGACCATAGTTTACTTCCAGTGGATCCTTCTATTCATGGGAGTTCATGGAGCCTGGTAGAGTTCTACCTGTGCCCAGATTTTAATTGACATAAAATTTACTCAGAGTGCACGTCCTGCTTCCTCTTCAGCTTCTGACTCTTTTGTTTCTCCTTCTCTTGTAGGACCCTGCTGGTATATTTGAACTTGTAGAAGTGGTTGGCAATGGGACATATGGACAAGTGTATAAGGTGAGAGGCATTCATATATTTACGCATGGATAAGTATGCTTTAACTTTGTTTTCCAACTTTTTCTACCATTTCAGGTGACATCTTTCCCAGGGCTTGTAGGAACAAGGCTGCAAAGGTCAAGCCTGTGCTTGTGGCTGCAGCTTCCTCCCTATTAGGATTGCCCATTGCTGGGACATTTTTTTCGTAGGGGTCCACAAACTCCTTCAAAATCCATATGCTTGTGCCCCAGATCTTAACTATTGGTGCTGATATTAAACAACGATCTGTATTCCTTTGTTCCCTTTCTTGGGCAGGGCTGGAAACATGGACTCTGCGACACCCCAATAGTTGCCAGAGCTGTAGCATTGTACTAGTAGTGGGTGCTGCAGGACCAGTGTTGTTATTGATGGAGCTGTGTATGAGAATTGAAGGTCTCAGTACTAGATTAGTAGGAGGTTCTCCAGGGCAGGGCAGGGCAGTGGTGCATTGGCAAAACTATGTGTGGGTCTGTATTGGAATAGCTAGAGATGCAGCAGATAAGAACTGAGGTACATTGACAGAGCTTTTTTTGTGTATGTGTATTGGGGGAGGGGGTATATATGCTATATACGTTGTATATAGCTGCGTTTCTGCAATATGTTTTCATAGAGAAAAACAAAGCACAGTGAAAATCATACACTCATATGGAAGGGTAATGGAATTGCCAAAGCAGCAGCCGTCACATGTTCAGGAAGAATCATTTGGTGCAGGAAAAGCCAGCAGGCATACAGTGTGTAGGAGGCAGTATAAGGTCAGAGCAATGAATTAGGAGAGTTATTGGGGCAGCACTTCTTTAGGCAAAGCAGAGGAATAAAACTGATGCACAGGGGAGCTATTGACTTCCTGAGGTCATGCATAGTCATTGGCAAAGCTGGAGCTTAGATTTCTATGGCGGAGCTTGTGAATCTACATAATGACAGTAAATTCAAGTGCAAGACACCAGATGATGTAGATGCATTTAACTGGGATCCATTCTGTAGGCCCCTGCTGCATTTTGGGAAGCTATATTTTCCAGATTTGAAAAGAGTGATTACATGGTTGAGCCTATGAGTTGAAATCACAGCCATCTGTTTATAACAACGCAACTGAGTGCTCATCTCGAAATAAATAAGTATAGGGTCCCTGAACTTGGGCATCAGAGCTTTTGAAGGGAGACGGGGCGTCCAAATGTCAGATGAAACTCATCTCTAACTATAGCTACGTGATGCAAGGCTCCATATTAGGAGCCATCCCCACAAAAGGATCTAGGGGTCATCATGGATAATAGTTTGAAATCCTCTGCACAGTATGCAGTAGCTGCCAAGAAAGCTAATAGAATAATAGGAATTATAAGGAAAGGAATGCAGAATACAACAGAGATGATCATAATGTCTCTGTATTGCTCCATGGGGCGACTGCAACTTGAGTATTCCTTGCAGTTCTGGTTGCTGCATCTAAAAAAAGATATAGTGGAAATGGAAAAGGTATAGAGAAGAGTGACCAAAATGATAAAGGGGTAGAAGAATACACCTGTGAGGAAAGGTTTTAAAAGATTAGGACTCTTGCGAGCTGAAGAGACGACTAAAGAGACATATGATAGAGCTCTACAAAATAATGAGTGGAGTAGAACAAGTAAACCTGAATCGGTTGTTTATTCCTTCAAAAATATAGAGACTAGGGAACATGCAGTGAAGCTACAAAGACTAATTGAAGAAAATATGTTTTCACTCAACATGTATTCCAAGGCATCCTGCTAGACCAGTCCAGACTAATGGGTTGTGTCCCCTTGCCAGCAGATGATGAGACAGAGAAAATCCTAGAAGTTTAGTGACATCACTCTTGCTAGCTAATGCTGTACCTCTAGGGGTCAGCTTCAGTATTTTCTCTGTCTCAGCAGATGGTGGACTTCTCTAGCTCCTGATGGCCTCTCTGTGAGATTCCTGTCAGTGTAGCTTCCCTTTGGGGGTTTTTAGAGCACACTGAGGTGCTTTCCGCCAGTTCTGGCAGATTCCCCAGCTTTCCTCTGCCAGAGGTGCTCCTGGCCATGCGAATCATTAGAGCGTTTCTAAAGGGAAGGGCTCCTGCTCAGGAGGAGCAGTGCAGCCTCCCAGTGCTTCTGTACCACCGGCCTCAGGATTTCCCTTCAGCCTGTCTATTTAGCTTACCAATCCTTTTCTGTTTTTCTAATTGGAGCTTAAAGTTAGTTTATAGTTAGTTTGAGAAAGTTGTGTAGGCAGTTCCAGTGAATTCAGACTCTGCTGATCTCTCTCAGGCTCATAAGAACATAAGATATGCCATACTGGGTCAGACCAAGGTCCGTCAAGCCCAGTATCCTGTTTCCAACAGTGGCCAATCTAGGTAATACGTACCTTGCAGTTTCCCCAAAAGACACAGGTTCCACAATGCTTGTACTGGGTCAAGCATTGATATCCTGGGTCCCTTCTTAATAATGGTTTATGGACCTTTCCTCCAGGAACTTGTCCAAACCTTTTTTAAACCCAACTACGCTAACAGCCTTTACTACATCCTCCGGTAACAAATTCCAGAGTTTGATTACACTTTGAGTGAAAAAATATTTTCTTTTATTAGTCTTAAATAGTATACCCTATAGCTTCATTGCATGTCCCCTAGTCTTTCTATATTCTGATAACGTAAACAATCGATCTACGTTTACCCGTTCCACTCCGTTCATTAATTTATAGACTTCTAACATATCTCCCCTCAGTCGTCTATTTTCCAGGTTAAAGAGCCCTAACCTTTTTAGCCTTTCTTCATAGGAGTATCCTTCCATCCCCCTTTCCATTTTGGTGACTCTTCTCTGAACCTTTTCTAATAATGCTATATCCTTTTTAAGATACGGCAACCAGAATTGCACACAATATTCAAGGTGCGGTCTCACCATGGAATGATATAGAGGCATTATAATATCCTTTGTTTTATTTTCCATTCCTTTCCTTATGATACCTAGCATTCTATTTGCTCTCTTGGCCGCCGCTGCACACTGGGCCGAGGGATTTAGCATGTTATCCACAATGACGCCTAAATCTTTTTCCTGGGTGGTGGTGGTTCCTAATGTGGAACCTTGCATCCGTGTAACCATAGTTTGGGTTGTTCTTTCCTAGGTGCATAACTTTGCACTTGTCCACATTAAATTTCATCTGCCATTTTGATGACCAGTCTTCCAATTTATCAAGATCCTCTTGCAATTTTCCACAATTCTCTTGGGTTTTAACAACTTTAAATAGATTTGTGTCATCTGCAAATTTGATAACCTCACTCGTTATTCCCTTTTCTAGGTCATTTATGAATATGTCAAAAAGCAGCGGACCCAGCACAGATCCCTGGAGTACACCACTATTCACCTTTCTCCATTGGGAAAATTGGCCATTTAGCCCTACCCTCTGCTTTCTATCTTTTAACCAGTTCCTGATCCACAATAGTACACTGCCTCATATCCCATGACTCTTTAGTTTTGCCAAAAGTCTTTGATGGAGGGACCTTGTCAAAGGCTTTATGAAAGTCCAGATACACTATATCAACCGACTCACCTTTGTCCACCTGTTTATTCACACCTTCAAAAAACCATAACAGATTAGTAAGACAAGATCTTCCTTGTCTAAAGCCATGTTGGCTGTCTCCCATTAGGCCATGACTATCTACATGCTGAGTAATTTTGTTCTTTGATGGTTTCTACCATTTTTCCCGGTATTGACGTCAGGCTCACTGGTCTCTAGTTTCCCGGATCACCCCTGGAACCTTTTTTAAAAATTGACGTTACATTGGCGATCCTCCAATCTTCAGGTATTACAGATGATTTTAATGAAAATTCACAGATTACTAATAGCAGGTCTGCAATCTCATATTTCAGTTCTTTCAACACCCTTGGATGTATACCATCCAGCCCAGGTGATTTGCTACTCTTCAGTTTATCTAATAGTTGTAATACATCTTCCCGATGTATCGATATTTCCTTCAATTCTTCCGCACCTTTAAATACCACTTCAGTCATGGGTAACATCCCTACATCTTCTTCAGTAAAGACTGAAGCAAAGATTTCATCCAGTCTCTTGGTGCCCCTTTAACCCCTCTATCATCTAATGAACCAACTGACTCTCTCACAGGTCTTTTGCTATGAATGTACTTGAAAAAGTCTTTATGTATAGGCTCGACAGCTCCTTCTTCGATCTGAGGACAGTGAATTTATTTCTTTATTATTCCTAAGCATCACAGCTAACTCCTTTGCTCCAGTAATCCTCTTAGTGTTCCGCAGTCTCCCCCCTGCTCTCTTTATACTGCCGTTGGATTCTCTTGCTGCCGCCACCTCCAGCACGAGATTCCTCCACTCAGTGGCTCTTTGCGGCGGAACGGCAGTCCCTTTTTCTTCTCGGCATCACAGAGTTCTGTGTGGAAGTTATTTTAGTGCCAGGTCGTTAGCATGCTGTTATTGCTTGGCGTGCCTCCATTTTGTCTGCCTGCAGCTTGTTCTCCATGGCTTCCTGTCAAAATTGACCAGCGCAGCTACCAATTTCAGTGACTGGTCTCCTCAGTCTGTAGTCCTTCTCTGCTCCAGTCTTTTGATCTCAAGCAGTTTTCTTACCGCCACAATGCTTTCTTTCCCACAGTGTTTGGGCTGTAGGAAGAAATGCTGGTTTTTAAAAGATAGCCTTTGCTCTATCTATGTGGCCAATCATGGTAGCCCTTCTGTAGCTGCAGACCAGGATATCATTTTCTCTGAGTCCTGCTCTATTGGGTCCCCCTAGGTTGACCTCAGGAATGTCTGTCCTCTTCTTGCCCTTGGGAAGCTGCTATTGGTGCTTGTTTCTGATCAGCAGTCCCTCCCATTCCATCATTTGCCTTAGCTTCAACAACCTCTTGCAGCTTCAGCCTCCCTCTGGGAATTCTAATCTTCAGTTTATGCAACTCTATTGGCAGGCTTGGGAATTGTGATGCTCAGGTTCCTCTTTGGCACCAGGTTCCTCAACTCACCCCTCTAGGAAGCCTTCATGACTGACATTGGCCAGAGCTGGCACCGACCAAGCCAAGGATGCCTACTCTCCTCCAGGAGACTGGCGCCTTGTTGGAGAGGACGGAGAGTGCTCTTTAGAGGAACATTCCCTCAGCGTGGATTCGGACCATGAGGAGAGTGAGCTCTCGCCCCTGGAGGATGAGCTGGAGGATCGAGAGGAAGGCCAAGATTGTTCCGTAAGGAGGAACTCCTGGCCCTGATCACCCAAGTTACAGAAGCTCCTCATATTTCTGATCCACAGCCTCAAGGTATGGACTCAGCTAAGCCTAAGGTGGATCCTATCATTGTGGTTATCAGAAAACATCCAAGGCCTTTCCTTTCCCTGCAAAGCTGCAACAGATGGTCTCACTGGAGTGGGACTCTCCAGATGTGTCCCTGCGCTTGGCCCACAGACTTGGCCACGCCTGTCTTTGGTACCTGAGGATCTGGATAAGTGTCTGCACTTTTCCAAGGTCAATGTCCTTGTTTCTGCGGTCACAAAGCACTCTACCATTCCCATTGAGGGCAGTACTGTGCTCTGGGAACAGATGGACTGCAGAGTTGAAGGTCTCCTGAAGACTGCCTTCCCCTCCTCTTCATTGGCTCTGCAGGCCTCAGTATGTGGGGGCCTGTCGGCATGTGCTCTCCTGTGATGGGTTCAGTTGTTGCCGGAAGACCCCACATTAGCGTCTTAGAATTTGTTACTGCCTTTGTGGCAGATACCCTTTATGATCTACTTTGCTTGTCGGCACACTCTGTGGTCACAGCCACTGTGGCACGGCGCTGGTTGTGGCTGTGCCATTGGAGTGCTGACGCAGCTTCCAAATCCCATCTTGCCAAACTTCCCTTTAGGGATAAGCTGCTTTTTGGAGAGGATTTCGACAACTGGTAAAGGACTTGGACGAAGTCAAGCCTCAGCGGCTGCCGGAAGATAAGCCTAAATTTGGCTCTCGGCACTCCCCGCTATGTCCTTCTTATCCTCTTCTTATAGGATACACTTCAGACTCTCGACGTTACAGCACTTGTTAGATCCAACTCTATCTCAAACAAGTCAGGATCCAAGCCACAGTCCTTTCTAGGTATTTGTTTCACAAAGGACAATTATTCCTCTAACAGGTTTTTGAGACCTGCACATTACTCATGCTGACTGGCATGGGGTCCATTCCGGGTTGCTGCCTGTGGACAGTCATTATATATTTTCTCCTGCTAATGGACCCAAATAACCTTGGACAAATGGGTACTTGAGGTCATCATGCATGGCTGTGCTCTAGACTTTGCCAAACCCATTCCAAACACCTTTCTTATCTCCCCTTGTGGTTCGCCTGCCAAAAAGACTGTGGTGCCTTACTCTTCAGGGTCTCCTGCAACTACAAGCTGTATGCCCCAGTTTCCTCCTCAGAAAGATGTTCCTGTCACTATTTCATTCATTTTGTTGTTTCCAAAAAATATGGCTTATTCAGGTCTGTTCTCGACCTCAAGGGTGTCAACTGTTGCCTCTATATGCCATGGTTCCAGAAGGAAACACTGAAGTCTGTCATTCAGGCAGTTCACACAGGTGAGTTTCTCATGTCCCTGAACCTCATAGAAGCGTATTTCCACATCCCAATCTGCGGGGACCATCAACAGTACCTGCATTTCGCAGTGCTGGGACTACACTATCAGTTCCGGGCTCTGCCATTTGGCCTTGCCACGGTTCCCCGCACCTTCTCCAAGGTGTAATGATAGTAGTTTCTGCTGCTTTCCGCCATCAGGCTATCATCCAAGTATAGCCTTTCCTGGACGACTGGCTTATCGGGGCCAAGTCTCACAAAGGTGCTCTCAGCGGTGTCTCAGGTTGTCAGCTTCCTGAACTGCCTCGGTTGGGTGGTCAATCATGCCAAGAACTGTCTCCGCCGACTCAGTCTTGAATTCCTTGGAGTTTATTTCGACATGAGCATGGGATGTGTCTTTCTTACTGGGACAGGTGCAAGAAACTCTGCATACAACTCCATGCCTTCCAACAATTGCTAGCGCCCAGAGCGTGGGATTACTTTCAAGTCCTAGGCATCATGGCAGTTATCCTGGATGTGGTTCCTTGGGCCCATGCTCACATGCATGCCCTACAACGCTCCATGCTGTATCGATGGTCCCTTTGCACCCAGGACTACCCAGTCCATCTGCCCCTTCCACAAGTGACACGCTTGAGATGGTGGTTCATTCCCCATCATTTGCTACGGAGAATTCCTCTGGAGACCCAGCATTGGGTACTTGTAACTACCAACACCAGCCTGGTGGGCTGGGGAGCACACTGTCTGGGACAGACAGCACAAGGATCTTGGTCCACTTTAATTCATCTGGACAATCAATCGCTTGGAGGCATGGGGGCTGTTCATCTGGCACTGCTATTCTTTCAGTCTCTTCTCCAGGATTAAGTAGTTCAGGTGCCTTCGGTCAATTCCACCATGGTGGCTTATCTCAACAGGCAGGGCAGGATCAGGTGTCCGAGGGTGGCCCTGGAGATGGCTTTTTTGTTCCTGTGGGCAGAACGCCACCTCCAAGATCTCTCTGTGCAACACACAGCAGGAGTCGAGAATGTTCAAGTGGATTTCTTCAGTCGTCATGTATTGGATCCCAGTAAGTGGGAACTCTCTTTGTGAGCATTTGCGAGCATTGTTCACTTCTGGTGCCATCTGATTCTGGATCTGATGGCCGCCTCCTCCAACTCCAAGGCACCAGTTTTCTACAGTCATCGGAAGGAGCAGAAGTCTCAGCGCCTGGATACTCTAGGCCAGTTGTTCCCAACCCAGTCCTCAGGTACCCCCAAGCCAGTCAAGTTTTCAGGGTATCCAAAATGAATCTCATGTATTAGATATGCATACACTGCTTCCATTGTATGCAGATCTATCTCATGCATATTCATTGTGGATACCCTGAAAACCTGACTGACCTGGGGGTACTCGAGGACTGGGATGGGAACCAGTGCTCTAGTCCAGCCTTGGCCATCGTCACAGTTCCTTCACATCTTTCCTCCATGGCCAATGATCAACCGTGTACTTCGTTGGATAAAGTCATACTCTGGCCAAGTGGTGCTGGTAGTGCCGGACTGGCCACGTCGCCCATGATATGCTGACATGGTGCGCCTACTGGTGCCAGTCTGGCACTACCAGCACTATTTGTCCAGAGTGTGACTTTCTGAGCTGTGATGAGGGCCAGGGTTGGACATACACTTCGGATGAACAGGAGGCTGAAGTGTATGAATGCCCCACAAGAACCTGGAGGTATCTGAATGAAAGGTCTCCTACAGCAAGGGTCGATTCTCATGGATGACCCCGCTCCTTTCTCGCTTATGGCTTGACTCTTGAGTGGTGCCAGTTAGAACACAAAGGCTATTCATCACAAGTGGTGTCTACTTTGCTGCAGGTGCGATGCCCCTCCACTTCTTGGGCGTATGCCCGTGTTTTGCGTCTCTTTACTTCCTGGTGTTCTAGGAGGTCTCTATTCCCCTGGAAGGCATAAATGCTGGATGTCTTTTCCTTCCTACAGCACAGCTTTGACAAGGGTTTAGCCCTTAACTCCTTGAAAATTTAAATCGCTGCCTTAACTTGCTTCAGAGGGCCGCTTCGCAGCCGATCTCTCACCTTTCATTCAGATGACTCCAAGTTTTTGTGGGGCATTCATACACTTTGGCCTCCTGTTCAGCCAATCGTCCCAGCTTGGGACCTCTCTCTAGTGCTCTGTGCACTCATGTGCCCCCCCCCCCTTTCAAACCTCTCCGCTGCACATCCCTCAAAGATCTGATGTTCCTTCTGGTGGCCCTGGTACCTCTCAGAACTCCATGTGCTCTCTTGCCAGAACCCCTTTCTGTCTTTTCCCTAGAAGGGGTAACCATTTGAACACTTCCTTCCTTCTTGCCAAAGGTGTTTTTAGATTTCCATATGAATCAATTAGTGTCGCTCCTTCCCTTTATGAAGAAATGGAGTTCGGAACCTGTTCAGGTTCTTCACTTTCATGATGTTGGGAGGACATTGTGCCACTACCTCAAAGTCACTGATCCGTTTTGTCTTACAGACTCTTTGTTCTGACCTCTGGTCAGCAGAAGGAATGGCTGCATCTGAGGCTACCCATAGCATAGTGGATCAAGCAGGCCATTGAGCCAGCCTATATTTTACAGAATAAACCTGTCACAATGGGGTTCCATGCAGGCTCAAGCTACTTTGTGGGCAGAACGATCACGGGTAGCCCTGCTAGACATTTGCAGAGCAGTGACCTGGTCCTCCCTGTCTACCTTTGCCCATCACTATCACTTGGATCTCTAAGCCAAGGAAGCAGCTTGCTTCTGGGTCACCATGTTGGCTGCAGTTGTTTACTCCCACCCAGAAGTGGTGTAGCTTTGGTCCTTCCCACTAGTCTGGACTGGTCTAGCAGGATGCCTTTGAAAAATAAATTTTACTTACCATTAATTTCCTTTCCTGTAATCCTGCTAGACCAGTGCAGGACCCACCTCTCTTCTCTCAGTTGGAGAACTAGCTTACGGATGCCGCTCTGAAATTCTGTATATGGGCTTGGCAGCTCTAGCTGTTCTCTGCCTTGTACATACTTCCTCAGCCGTCTGACCGTGTATATAAGTTCATCTTTGTTTCATGTGCTCGATTTGAGTATTCCTGGCTGGTTTTATTTACTCTTTGGGCTGTTCAGAAGTTCTTATGCTTGCCAGTGGTATACTGAAGCTGACCCGTAGGGGTACAGGATTATCTACCAAGAGTGATGTCAGTAAGCTTCTAGGATTTTCTCTGTCTCATCATCTGCTGGCAGGGGGACATAACCCACTAGTCTGGACTGGTCTAGCAGGATTACAGGATAAATGGAGAAAAACCAACGACGAAAATGACAAAATAACATACCTATACGAACTCAATGCGTATCACTATGAGACTGACAAAGCAAAGAAAATCTACCACATGAAAATCCTCAACACCTCCATAAACAGACCTCGGGAACTCTTTCAGATAATCAAAAAACTGACAAAAACACCACACAACTCTGACCAACTACCACAAATTCCACCAGATCTCCTGGCCCGTCAATACAAACAACTACAGCGACCGCAAAACCTGCAGCTAACCTCACAGTCAACTACAGAGAACCTCCACCCCAACTTGCACAGTGACTGGATCACCTTCAAAGAAACATCAACAGAAGAAATTTCAACCACCATCTCCTGCCTTCACACCACCACCTCCCCGCTGGACCCATGCCCCACTAACTGGATAAAGAAATCAAAAAATGAACTGAGCACACCATTAACCCGTATCGTCAACGAATCCTTCTCCAGAGGACACATGCCAGACGCCCTCAAAACCACGATCATCCGTCCTTCCTTAAAAAAGCAAAACCTGGATCCTCTCGATCCAGCATCCTACAGACCCATAGCAAGTCTACCCTTCACAGCCAAAATAATCGAGAAGATCGTCCAGCAACAGCTTCAGGAACACCTCGATGTTAACAACATACTGGACCCTCAACAACACGGCTTCTGCCCGCTACATGGAGTCGAGACCCTCATGACCACGCTGATGAACACCCTCCTCACAGGAACTCAAGGAAGACACTCCAGATACGCCATGATCTTCCTTGATATATCTGCAGCCTTTGACACCATCTCTCACAACATCCTCATACACAGACTACAGACTATCGGGATCAAGGACACCGTGCTGAAGTGGTTTCAATCCTACCTAACTAGCAGACAACAGCTAATCCGCACCAGCGCTTCAACCTCCCCCCCATTCCAGCAACACCAGGGAGTACCCCAAGGATCCACTCTGTCAGCCATGCTCTTCAATATTTACCTCCAGCCACTCTGCACAGTCATACGCACCCACAACGTCAGCTTTCACATCTACGCTGACGATATCATGCTCTATGCTCCCATTACAGCCACAAACCCAACAAACACCCACCTGTCAGCATGCTTCACAGCAGTGTCTGACTGGTTACAAACAAACAACCTAACCATCAATATAAAGAAAACCGAAGCCCTCATAGTAACAAAGGACCCAGACTTCACACCACCCACACACCTCAACATAGGAACTACGAGCATCCAAATTCAACCACAGATAAGATACCTGGGCATTATCATTGACCAAGCCCTCACCTTAAAGCAACATATCACTAAAACCTCCGGAACTATATTTCACAAGGCAAGAACAGTGCAACGTCTCAGACCCCTCCTGGAACATCACGACTTCCGAACAGTGATGCAAACCATGACACTCCCACATCTAGATTACTGCAACATAATCTACCATGGACTTCCAGCCACACACACCAACCCCCTCCGAACTGCATTAAACACCACTGCGAGAATCATTCAGAGCGCAAAGAAAACCGACCACATCACCCCAATTCTGAAGGAACTACACATTCTCCCCCTTGAGGCACGGACAAAATACAAAGCCATCCTACTCACCCACAAGGCTATCCATCAAACACAAGACAACCAGCTTCGCACCCTACTGGCTCGCCCAGCCCACGGCAGATCTACTAGACAAGCCTCCAACGTTTCCCTCACCATCCCTCACAAAAGAACCAAATGCTCGCAACGGACCTGCAAATGAGCCTTTGAACTCTATGCTCCATCTTTATGGAACTCCCTACCGAACTATCTCAGAAACAATACCAACCTGCTATCTTTCAGAAAACAGCTGAAAACCATCCTTTTCCAGGAATACTTCAACTCGACCCCCACCGAAAAACCTGCAAACCTCTAAGCTCACCCACAATGAACCTCTACCTCAAGGCCTATGTCTATGTCCATTGTCTGTCCTATGTCCAAAGTCTATCCTATGTCAGAATCATCAATGTTGCCTCCCCGGTGGTGGCCCTACGCTGTACTTAATTCCCCCCCCCCCCCCTATGTACCACCGCTTTGACCCGGCGAAAAGCGGTATATAAATACAGCTAAATAAATAAATAAATAAATTACAGGAAAGGAAATTAATGGTAAGAAAAATTTCTCCATTAAGCTCTAGAATTCATTGCCAGAGGAAGTAGGTGTTAGTGTTAGTTAGCTGATGTTAAGAGGTTTGGACAAGTTCCTGGAGGAAAAGTCTATAAACCATTATGAAAGTGAACTGGGGAAATCTATTGCTTACCCCCGGGATAAGCAACATGGAATCTGTGATCTGGTTGCTCCTGGATAAGGGTTGCAAATTATTGGTGAATTGAGCAGCCTTGAGTTCGGGAGTCACTTGCCTGTTTGCCTGGCTCAGTTCTGTTTGTTGACAGAAAAAACATTGTTTTATACCTGTTGAAAGTATTTTCGTTAGACAGCAAGATTTATCAGGCACACAATCTCTCTTCTGCTCTAGAGTTGCATTCCTTCTTAATCTGTGAAACTAACTGAAGGGACTGAGGAGACCACTGTACAGGGGAGTTGCTGCACATGCTCAGATGTTTTACACTAGTTCTGAGCTCTGGGATAGATGTTCTGTGTCTGTGCTGTCAGATGACATCACCTACTTCTTTGCCTAATCATTTTTTCTGTATTTGGAAACACCTGTTTTCTGGGAACAAGTAGGAAGTCAGTCCTCACATATGGGTGACGTCAACATCTCGGAGCCCTTGTGGTAACCTCCCCCCAGCTTTCAAAGAAAGCCTTTGGGAGATCCACAACACATGCGTGGTTGCCTTCCCGCCCAAGGGTGCTATCTGAGGAGGGAAGGACCTCAAGATCCTCCAGTATGAGGCCTCAGTGCCTGTTCCCCCCACCCCCCCACATCCTGGAACGGTTTCTCTTCTGCATTTGGGAGTCACCGTCCTCGGTGCCTATCCTAAGCAGGTGGCTCGATTCCATGTATTGAGTCCACAAGAGCCCTGGCTTCCAGAAAGCACAGCTGTCTCATATCTCCATGGTGGTGGAGTTGGTCATGTGCAGGATCAAGAGCAGAAGACACACTCCTCTGTGCACCCAGGCAGGGAGGCCTGCTCTATGGATGCCGTAGGCAGAAAGTGCTACCAGGGCTTGATGCTCGTCAGCCGGATCTAGGTTTACCAGCTGTACATGGGCATGTACTTGTGGGACCTGGCAAGAAAGCTCGCTGGGTTCTCAGCTTGGCTGTCTGAGGAACTTCTTCAACGGTTCAGAATCTTGACCTCGATGGTCAAGGAGTGCTTCAACCTCATCACTCGAGTGGCCTATGACTGCTTCAAGTTGGTGGCCAGACTAGCTGCGGTGGGCATTAGTGCCCACTGCCAGGCCTGGTTACAGTCCTCCGATTTGGAACAGTGGGTTCAGGACAAGTTGGTTGATGTTCCCTGCTTGGGGGAGAATCTCTTCAGCAAGCCCATGACAGACAAGGCTGCCGAGCTGGAAGAGTTTCTGACCAGAACCAGGCTTTCCAAAAAGACTGCTGACCCTTCCTGATGGAAGACTTCGGGGGGGAAAAAGCCCCTTTACCCAAAGAGGAGGAAGTCTTATGGAAACTGCCTCCAGTACCTGGTGTACTCAGCTCCCCAATAGGACCAGCAGGTCAAGGGACAGGGGCAAGGCCCGCTTAAGCCTAAGGCCCCCAAGCTCCAGGTAGCACCCCAGCCGCAACCTGGAGGGGGCTTTTGACTCCTTGGGCCATAGCCTCTCCTCCCCCTAGAGGTCTAGCCCCACAGCACATGAGGGGACGTCTGGTGTTCTAGGCCAGCTGGTGGCCCATCATCACCACTGACACCAGGGCCCTGCAGGTGGTGGGGGAGGGTTACCGCCTCCATTTTGAGCAGACGCCACCTCCTTTCTTTCCAGGGGAGCTCCTGATGATTCCTCTTCACAGAGACCTACTCCAGCGAGAGCTCGCTGGGTTCCTGGCTGACAAGGTGGTGGAACTGGGCCTGCCCCAGCTCAAGGGCGAGGGGCTCTACTCCCGGTACTTCCTGGTTTCCACGAGGACTGGTGGCTTTCGCCCTATTCTGGATCTTCGAGATCTTAGCAGGTTCCTGGTGAAGGAGAAGTTCAAAATGCTCTCCCTTGGAATGTTGCTGCCCTACCTTTGACAGGAAGATTGGCTGTGCTCCTTAGATCTCAAAGATATGTACATGCACATTCTCAACCTCCTGCGCCACTAGCAGTACCCTGCTTCATCAGAGGATGCCATTACCAGTACCCAAGGGTGTTCACCTAGTGCTTGGCAGTAGTTGCTTCCCACCTGCTGCTGCAGGGGGTGTTCGTCTTCCCCTACCTGGATGACTGGTTTGTCAAGGTCGGCACTGGTGTTGAAGTCTAGCAGGTGTCACACTGCATCATTCTTACTCTGGAGCACCTGGGGTTTGTCATCAAGTACCCCAAGTCCCACTTGCAACCGACCCAATACCTAGAGTTCATAGGGGCGCTGCTAGACACAGTCCAGGCCAAAGCCTTCCTCCTTCTCGACAGGGCTCGTGCCTAGTGGCCCTTGCAAGGGAAGTTCAGAGCCGTAACTTGGCCTCTGCCCGGCTCATGTTTTGCCTCTTGGGCACAAGGCCTCAATGGTACACATCACAACCGACACCTGTCTCCACATGCATCCGGCCCAGTGTGCCCTCTGCTCACAGTGGTCTTAGGCGAAGGGGCGCTTGTAGGACAGGGTGGCTGTCATGCATCTCCTCGCTGAGTCCCTTGGCTGGTGACAACAGCTGTGGAACCTGCTGGCGGGAATGCCCTTCCAGGCCCCAGCCCCTCAGAGGGTCCTCATGTTGATGCTTCCAAATTGGGTTGGGGGGGCCCACCCTGATCCTCATAGCCCCCTGGTGGCCCAGGCAGCTGTGGCTCCCTATGCTCCTCAGCCTGTTTCAGGCACCCCCAATTCCCCTGGAGTGTGCCCCGGATCTGCTCTTGCAGGAGGACAACTCTCTCCTTCACCCCAACCTGGGGTCCCTGACCCTGGCAGCCTGGCTGCTGAAAGGATAGCCCTCGCCCCGTTTGACTTGCCCAGAGAGGTGGAAGAAGTCCTGCTGTCACACAAGGACTCCTCCCGACGGGTATACACCTTCATATGGCGTCACTTCTCGGTTTGGTGTGTGGAGAAGGGTCCCAACCTCTTCTCCTGATGGTTCAGTTGGTGCTGCAGTATCTGCTGTACCTGTCCAACACTGGTCTGAAGTCTAACTCCATCAGGGTACATCTCTATGTACTGTCGGCATACCAGTACTTCATCGAGGGGAAGCCCCTCTCCACCCACCCTCTCATGACTTGTTTTCTGAGGAGCTTCCTGCTCTCTTGACCATCCACTTGACTGCCAGCAGTGGCATAGCATCTCAACGTGGTACTCTCAAAGCTCATCGCTCCAACCTTTGAGCTGCTGGCGTCCTGCTAGCTCAAGTCTTCGAAGGTGGTCCTCCTTATGGTGCTCACATCTGCACGCAGGGTCAGTAAACTCCAGGTTCTGGTGGCTCACACCCCCTATACCAGGTTCCACAAGAATGGGGCCGTGCTCCGGACACACCCTAAGTTCCTGCCTAAGGCAGTCTCTCCGTTCCACCTTAACCAGGAGGTGGTGCTTCCCACCTTTTTTCTGCAGCCTCATGCTAGCAGAGCGAATGCCGCCCTCCACACTCTGGACTGTAAGCGGGCCTTGGCCTACTATTTGGAGTGAACCAAGCCTCATCGCCGCTTCTCGCAGCTTTTCACTTCCTACGAACCTAATTGCCTGGATGTAGTGGTCTCCAAGCATACTCTGTCCACCTAGGTGGTGGACTGCATCACCGTCACCTATAGGCAGGCCAGACTTTTGCTGAAGTGTCATGTTACGGGTCACAACGTCTGGGCCATGGTGGCATCTGTGGCAAACCTCCACTCAGTTCCCTTGCTGGAGATCTGCCGGGCCGCCATATGGTCCTCAGTACACACCTTCGCAACGCATTTCTGCCTGGAGGAGGAGTTTCAGCGGGACATCATATTCGGCCAGGCAATACTCCGACATCTGTTTGGTGTTTGAGGCAGCTCCTACCTCTCGGCCCTTTTGTGTGTCCAGGCTACTGAAGAGCTGGTTTCCCTGGTTGACGTTTGGGTTGCTGCTGAGGTCTTGCGACTAAACTGTACTCTCTGCTGTTTTTCATGGTTTACTTTTTGGGTTGCCCATGGCTTACAGGTTTTTTCAGTAGACTTTAGCTAGGGATTCCCATATGTGAGGATTGACTTCCTGCTTGTTCCCATAGAAAGTGTAGTTACTCACCTGTAGCAAGTGTTCTATGGGAACAGCAGGAATCAGTCCTCACAGCCCTCCCTGTGGAGCTGCTTTTCTTTTTTCTGTCTTGAGTTGTGTCATCATACTGAGGCAAGATGGCACCCTTGGGCAGGAAGGCAACCACACATTCATGGTGGATCTCCCAAAGGCTTTCTTTGAAAACTGGGGAGAGGTTACCACACGGCCTCCATTGATACCGATATCACCCATATGTGAGGACTGATTCCTGCTGTTCCTGGAGAACACCTGCTACAGGTGAGTAACTGTGCTTTATAGATGAGAAACAGTGCTTATCAGAGCTAAATAAATAGGTTCCAATTTGCCTAACTTTTTATTTACACTCTATATGGTTTGCACAGCTTTTTGCTAAGGGTTCTGAAATATTTTGTTCTAGGTTAACAGTTGCTGTAGGCTAAGCAGCGGCGACTATCACGATTAGTGTCTAGCTGTCACTGGCATTAAATATCACTGTCAAGGGATAACCAGTCAATGACTGAATATTGATGCTGACCAGTTATCTCCGGACAGCTCCGTTCTAACCTATTAGCATTGTAGCATGTAGCAGCGATATCCGCTGAATATTCCAATCTGCAAACCGCGTAAATGCCTTTGAATATCGGGCCCACGATTCCTAAACTCTGATTTATAACTTATCAGGATGGAAAAAAGCTGATCCGAGTTGTATTTGAACCAAGTTTTGTTATTCCATCAATATGCACAACACTTCAAGGTAATATGGGGGTCAATTTTCAAAAACCTGTTCAGTGAGTAAGAAAAGTAGCTAATATTTAGTTGGTTATTTTGAGACAGATATTCAGTCAAAACTAACCAGTTGGATTTTTAGCTGAACATTCAAGTAAATCTAACTGCTCAATCACTATGAGCTGAAAGGGACTCCTGCTCACCAGAAAGAGAAAAGTAGATCATAATCTTCAGAGAGATGGGCTTACTTTCCCTGTTCTAGTAGATCTTTCTTGGGTTGTGTTGTCTCTTTCTCCCTGTGATGAGACTTTTAAAGTGTAATTTTATAACAGGTTTGAAAGTGGAGAAGATGTCTTCATTCACAATTTCATTAAGGAATCTCTCCAGCAGGGATATATGCCACAATCCCTGAAGCAAGCTATGATTGGGCCGATCCTCAAAAGCAGCGCACTAAGTCCCTCCGAACTGAAATCCTACCGCCCCATCTCCAGCCTACCATTCCTCACGAAAATTATTGAAAAGACAGTGCAAAGACAACTTCAGGAACACATAGACATGAATGCCCCACTGGACATCTACCAGCATGGCTTTAACACTAGAAGCCCCAAAGTGCGTCAATTAACGCAAATGCATCTTCGAAGTTGTATACCAGCGCCACTGCTAGAACCATGTCAGTCATGTTCCATGACTTTGTTAGCAAGGTCAAAATGTTCAAATATGTGCATCGAAAATTAGTGACAGATGCACCACCTAGCGGGAAAATGAACTTATACCTAGAAGCCCCAAAGTACATCAATTGACGCACTCAGTTTTCTTGGATGCGTCAATTGACGTACTTTGGGGCTTCTAGGTATAAATTCATGTTCCCACTAGGTGGCGTATCTCAATCACTGTTTACAGTTTTACTCCGGCATTACAAACAATAAACACACAATGACGTCATGTAACGACATCACATTCTGCACGTATTTAACAAATAAGTAACTTCACATTAATTCACATCTGCATTTAATGCTAAACGCAGTCGTCGTGATAATGCGTCAATTGACGCACTTTGGGGTTTCTAGGTAAAATTCCTTTTGGGGCTTAACCACAGCACAATGTGGAAACTCTGCTCACCTCCCTCTTTGACAATCTCCTAAGAGGCATAGATCACTGGTCAACATTGAAATAGTTACTGACTTTAAAAGGCTCTAATCTGTAGTATCTTGGTGAGCTGAACACGAATATAACATTAAAAAAAAATTATTGGCTCTCGTTTTGAAGATATTGCATGTAGTTCATTTTTGACGTTTCACCGTGTAAATTTATCCAGTAGGACATCAACAACATCCCAAATAAGCCTTGAATGATATAATATTGCATCACATTGCTCAGCATGCACACATCATCCAGAGTTGATTGCATAATTTTCTGATGCAATGTAATACTACTGCCAGACAGCTGCTGAAGCCATCTGACATCAGCAGTGTACTATACGCAGTCAGAAAGGAAAATAATCTGGTATTCTGTTCCGATATTGAAAGCCTCATGAATGCCTTAAAAATCACTCATGACCCACAAGACTGGAGACTATTTATAGACTCTTTGAAACTGAGTCTGAAGGCTGTGCTTTTGAACAATGGAAACCGTCTTTCATCTATTCCAGTAGCGCATGCCGTCCACATGAAAGAGACATACGATAATGGAAGTCAGTAGATGCTTTAAGTTAACTATAACAAGTACAGCTGGCACCTCTGTGGTGACTTGAAGGTAGTTGCCCTTTTAATGGGACTGCAGCAGGGATATATAAAATACATGTGTTTTTTATGTGAGTGAGATAGCCGAGCAAGGGATTGGCACTATTTGCGGAAGGAATGGAATCACAAACAAAATGTAACAGTTGGAGAGAAGAATATCCAGCACCCAGCTCTGGTTGAGGCTCACAAAATCCTGCTCCCACCCCTTCACATCAAACTAGGTTTGATGAAAAACTTCGTGAAAGCCAGGGACCACACTTCGCCAGCTTTCCAATACCTGCATGAAAAATTCCCTCGACTCAGCGAAGCAAAGATTAAAGAGGGAGTTTTTGTGGGTCCTCAGATTCGAGAGCTCTTCAAAGATCACCGGTTTAACAACTTGCTCCAGGGTGATGCGAAACAAGCATGGAATGCTTTTCGCCTAGTGTCAAACTTTCTTGGGAATGTTAGGGCAGAAAACTACAAGGAACTAGTAGGAGACATGCTGATGCAGTATCAGAAACTTGGCTGCAATATGTCTCTAAAGACCCATTTCCTTGATTCCCATCTCGATTTCTTTCCTGACAACTTTGGTATGGTTTGTGATGAACAGGGCGAACGTTTTCACCAGGATATCGCAACGATGGAGCAAAGATACCAGGGAAAATGGTCCACTACAATGCAGGCTGACTACTGCTGGACACTCCCCAGAGAAGCTCCCGAACAGCTGTACAAGAGACAGGCGAAAAAATCTAAGAAGTAGTCTGACTTTTTTTTTTACAGGTATTAACCGAAGTCCTATTATAATTACTATTGACATGCATTTCGTGACGTAAACATTAATTCTTGTTGATTACAAAAAAACTAGAGCCAACTTTGCAATTTCACTGTCATATTCGTGTTGAGCATATAAAAATTGATAAGAAATGACTATTTTTATTTCAGTAACATGACTTTTGTAAAAATTTGTTGACCAGTGTAACATAAAGAACGGATTCCTGCTAGTGTTCATGGACATCTCGGCAGCCTTTGACACACTGTCCCACACCAGATTGCTGCAACACTTGCAGCAGATTGGAGAATGTAAGAATACCCTAAAATGGGTTACCTCCTACAGTGGTGTGCAAAAGTCTGGAATCACTTGTGAGTTTTGCGTTTTTCGTACTTTCTAACGGTTCTTTTTTAAATTTTGCGTTAGCCCAGCATATTCATATTTCTACCACTTTAAAAGGGATACATTTGGCTATTGAGTTGACTTTTTTGCATTCCTTGCTTCCAATTTAAATACTTTACAGACACTGGGAGATAGCTACTGCGATTTTTGTGGATCCTGCATCAAAACTGGATCGAGACTATCCAATATGCACGTTATTTCTGACCAATCAGGAGGCTGGTTTCACTAACCAATCACAATACAGATGTCTAGCCAACAGCGCAGCTATAAAAACGCACAGAATTTTTGAATTTCATACGCTTTCTGGATCGACCATGAAGATGACTCGGACCCTGACATTGGAGGAGCATGTTCGTGTATCCTTTATGAGCGAGGAAGGATTTTCAAGCCATCAGATAGCCAGGAAAGTTGGCTGCAGTCAGAGCGCTGTTGTTAAGATTGTACAGAATATGAAAGAAACGGGTTCAGTGGTGGACAAGCCTCGTTCAGGTCATCCACATTCATCAACACTACGATGCATTTTACTGACTAATTGCAAGTTGACCTCTCCTCAGCTACTTCGAGAGTAGTCAGACAAGAGTGAGGTCAGTGTCAGCTCATCAACAGTTCATTGCCGGTGCCTGCAGTTTGGTCTCCGATGCTGCAAAGCATGGAATAAGCCATTGATGACTGACATACAAAGGTGCAACCGGATCGTGTGGGTGAGAAAACACTCATCCTGGTCGACTGAAATGTGGGAAAAGGTGCTATTCAGCGATGAAAGCACCTTCTGCCTGTTTGGTAACCAGGCCCACACCTATGTGAGGAGATTTCTTGGAGAGGAATTCAAGCCTGAGTATCTCAACCTCACTGTGAAGCATCCGTTGACGGTCATGGTCTGGGGCTGCATGGCTGCCAGTGGCATTGGATGTCTTCACATCGTCGATGGAATGGTCAACAGGGCCAAGTACATCACCATACTGCAAAAGTGCATGGTGCCATCAGCACACCAGCTGTTTCCTGGCCAGTTCCTGTTCCAAGATGACAATGCACCCTGCCATCGCTCCAGACAAGTGATCAGCTGGAAGCAGCGGAACAACATCCAGTCAATGGACTGGCCAGCCCAGTCTCCAGATCTGAATCCAATCGAGAACCTGTGGCACAAGGTGGCCTTGGAAATATACAAGAGGCATCCGACATCAAAGCATGAGCTGATTGAGTCACTCATTGCAGCTTGGAAACGTGTTGTCCCCAACGATCACCTTGTCAGACTGGTTCATTCAATGCCAACAAGGTGCAGTCAGGTGATCAAGAACATCAAATACTAAGCCATCACTGACACATAAAAACGGCCTTTTTCAAGGCCACATACATTAATTTGAAGGAAACCTGGCATGCGTCCATAATAATTTAAAGCATACTTACAATAATATATCGTTGGCCAACAATGTACATTACGCGATTTTCACAGAAATTCTATCAACAGAACAACTATGGGGAGCAAACTTAGAAAATAAGGGCCCAACCAATACTAAAAGCTGGCCCTAATAGCCAAATCTATCACTTATCATGAGATACACAGAAAAAGCCACTGGGCGGAAAAAGAAATTAAGATATAAGGTCACAAAGTTGAAAAAACATCATATTTACAAGTGATTCCAGACTTCTGCACACCACTGTACTTTGAAGACCGGATGCAGCAAGTCAAATGCGCCCAAAAGAAATCTCTGCAGTTCCCCGTCACGCAAGGAATACTACAAGGGTCAGCGCTGTCATCTATACTCTATAATATATACATTCAACCCATATGCAACATCAAAGGCCACAAACTTCACTATCACCTCTATGCTGATGACATCATGGTATATGCTCCAATCAACCTACAATCATCTGACACCACAACAATAACCAGATGCCTTGAAGATATGAGCGCCTGACGGTCAACTATGACAAAACAGAGGCAATGTTCATCACCAGAGACTCCACCTTCATTCCGCCACAAACAATCAGCATTCTAAACAAACCGATAACAGTCAAAGATGAAGTGAAGTACCTGGGCATCACCATGGACCAAGCTCTGAATCTAAAATCTCACATTGCTAAAACCGCATCTAAGGCCTACCTCCGTTTGAGGACCATCAGAAAGCTCAAGCCAGTCCTCCACCAGGACCACTTCCGCACAGTGTGCCAGGCAGTTATCACACCACTGCTTGACTATGCAAACTCGCTATACCAGGGCCTCCTCCAGCAGACCATACACCCACTTCAAATGGAGCAAAACACTGCAGCATGCATCATCACGGACAGTGCAAGATCTGAGCACATCACCCCCATTTTACAGCAGCTGCACTGGCTCCCAATGATTGCCAGGTCAAAATTCAAAACAAGCCTAAACATCTTCAAAATCTTCCACCATCGCTCGGCAGATGTTTTCCAGGATATCATAATAAGAGAAATCAGCAATAGACCAAGAAGGACCAATAATGACAACAGGATCTGTACACTCGCAGGATATCATAAGACTAAGCAAGCAACCTCTAGAAGAGCTCCCTCGCTACTGGTGCCCACACTGTGGAACTCCCTCCCTCTGGGCCTAAGGACCCTGAACGATACCAAAGACTTTCACAAGGCCCTCAAAACACTGCTCTTCACAGAAGCCTATGAGCAAACAGACAGACAATAGTCACCACCCAAACGGAACACCATCTACCTTCACCAATTTGACAACATCTACCCTCACCAATTTGACAACATCTACCCATCCCCAATTAGTATAAGTTCAATGTATTTACGTTCGTTAGTAACCCTCATGTTAAATGTAACCCTCCAATTGTGTTGTGACCAGTTTGATTGAAGGATAAGGTGGTATACAAATTTGTCTAAATAAATAAATAAAGACAGAGGCACATAAGTGTCTATATAACAGACTAGCACAATTCCTGCAGAATTAGAACCTAGATTATGGATGCTGCTATCTACCCCTGCTCCAAGAGCAGTTGTAAATATTAGAGTGTAATGCAGATTTAGACCTGTCATTTGTGTAGTTAATCATGTCGATAAATTTAGCTGGTTAGAGCTAAAAATGTGCATTAACCGGCTAAATAAAAAATCTACTTTGGGAAAACCTCTGGTGTGGGCTTTTCTTTTTAACCCAATTTGTAATTTAAAAAGCACAGATTTAGCCAAAGGTAGGGAAGAATTAAGTAAGAAATTTTAGGTGGTTAGATTTATTTGGCTAAATCATGATTTTTAAATCATTTGAAAATTGACCCCTATATAATTGGTTAAATCGTCTGAGTAGAGGAAAGTTATGAAACTTGTTAAATGTGTTCCGCAGTGTGTGATGAACGGGAGGAATGACATTGGGACTTGCACTCGGGCACATCTTCTAATTTTCTTTTAATCTTGTGGGTGACTTTGATGAGCTCAGCTGTTGATAGTGCAATATGCGTATGATTCAACATACTCTGTGTTGGGGCTGTCAAAACGAAGGCCAAATTAGAAATGAAGGTAGCCCTGCAGCAAGTCTATCCAGCAGGCTGCAAGTACAGTCTGATGAACGGGAAGTTTTGGCGGAAATGCAGGCCCTCGTGCAACCAAGTTGGGCAGGCTGTTCAAGGCACCTTGGAAATCAAAGGCCTGATATTCAGTCTGCAGCAGTTGGCAGTTTTAAAGTGCTTATCCACTGCGGGCAAAACTGAAATCGGATATTAAGTGCCGAAATCCACTTATCCTCTGGTGCTGAATATCTGGTTTCAGTGCTGACCAGCATGGCTCTCTGGACAGCGGTGATATTCAGCCATTCTCTGGATAACCAAACCACACTAAGTTAAGACAGTTATTGAATTTTGCCGCTAACCGGATTAGTGCTGGGGCTGCCTTTGCTCTGCCCATAGACGACCCTCGCACATCTGGACCATGCCATGGTGGTTAGAGGGGAGATTCAGCAACATGTTTGATTAGTGACCTTGATTATCTCTCTAAATGGTTTTTTTCCGATTAGCAGGTCCTGATAACTGGCTAGACCCCTTTGAATATCAGGCCTAAGTGTTCAAGCAACAGCCATGCTGGTGTTTGTAATGCTTCAGATTACTGCAAAGCTTTGTGGCTAATGGGAAGGGAGAGTTTCTGGGTGTTAGATAAGTTGGGGATTTGCATGACTATCTGCCTGAGAAAATAAATGAGAGCGATGACAAAAACTGTCCTGGATAAGGAGAGATCTTACAAGTGGACACCATATGACCGGCAGCTGGGTTATATCCTTAACAGTGTGGACAGACATAACTGGGCAAGCTCGATAGGGTGACTGGTCTTTTTCTATCATTCTCTACTCCAGGGGTTCTCAAGCCAGTCCCTGGGACATACTTATCCAGTCAGGTTCTCAGGATAGCCACCATGAATATGCATATGAGAGATTTGCATTGGAGACGGTGCATGCACTATCTCATACATATTCATGGTGGCTATCCTGAAAATCTGACTGGCTAGGTTGTCCCAAGGACTAGCTTGAGAACCACTGCTGTACTGCATTTTCACATGTATGTTAAAATCCCTGCCTGGTAACCTAAGGTTGTAGAACTAATGCAGTATTTTTTTTGTCTTGTAGGGGCGTCATGTCAAGACTGGGCAGCTGGCAGCCATTAAAGTTATGGATGTTACCGAGGTACAGTCAAATCAACAACAAGCGAAGGCATTTCTGTGCTGAACTCCCTTCTAGTAACAGTAAATGGAAAGTTTGATTTCGGCCATGCTCAGTGTATATATTGTCATACTGCCTTTTTGGAACACAGACTGTGCTTTCTCTGACAGTTTTCCTCTGCAGTAGTTCAGAAATCTGGCTCTCTCAAAATAAGATGCTAGTTCCTGTTCAGAAGATCTATACAGTTTCTATTAGTATAAAGTTTATTGGCAAACACAGCAGTCCATAGTCTCTGTTAATGTAAAGCTCATTAGCAAGCAAAATAGTCCACAATCTTTATTAGTGTACAACTTATTGGCAAAAATTAAAGAAAAAAAAACACGCCTAGAAGCTTTGTCCATTGTGACCACTTTTGGACGGTCTTCTGGTTATTGCTGCTGCCACCAACACTATCCACTCGCAATCAACAGTAACATGGGTTTCTAACTCCACAGACATGTTGGCTTCCCGGCTATACTGCTAAACTCTTCTGAAAGCTTGTGGCTTCTAGAAACATCACAAGAACAGTAGCAAATGTCTCTTCTCCCACAGCTTTAGCTTTACCCTGCTGCAGCTCTAGGTTTTACTAGCAGCCTGGACCTTCTGGAAACATCCAAACAAACAATAGGAACTGGCTCGTTAATCCACAGGCAGGCTGGCTTTATTTATTCTCCAGGAACAGGCAGGTTAAGTCATTCCTCACATATGGGTGACATCTGTGCTGACGGAGGATGCGCGGAGCATTTCCCCAGTTTTCAGAGAGAGCCTTTGGGAATGCTACCATGCATGCGTGGTCCCCTTCCCACCCAAGAGTGCCATCTTGCTCAGTCTCCTTTTTTCCTCAGAGCCCAATGGACGTATGTCCTGTGTCCTCAGAAAAACTCCTTAAAAATGATCCTCTTAGTGAGTTTTTCCTGGTTTTTCGTACCAGTTCCTCTTCCCGCCTCAAGCCGGCCCCATCCCCAGCGCTGTTCTCAGCTCCTTTCTCTTTTTTCATTGAGGCTTGCCTCAATTGGCATTTGTGCCCTTTTTCGCCCAGGGATCTTCAACCCCATCCAGGTGTGATCCACCATGTCTCCTGGTGGCTTCAAAAAGTGTGATCGTTGCAGTCAAATTATGTCTGTCACAGACACCCATGACTGCTGCTTGCACTGCCTTGACCCGGACCACGGCAGTACCTCCTGTGACCTGTGTCAGGCCATGACCACTCAGACCAACAAGAAACGGTCGAAGTTGCAGGAGAAGATGTTCCCACGGTCTGACTCTGCTGCAGCTTTCCCGACACTGAGCCCGAAGCCGAGCACCCCCCTTGAGGCCCAGGCATCTTGGAAGTACCATGGCGGCGTCTCCTCCAGAAAGACACCAGACCCTGGCAAGAAAAAGAAAAATCCACGAAGCCAGTTGAGGTTCCACTGGGGAAACCTGGTAAGGTCCCATGGTGGGACTCAGGCGACTCCAAGCAGCATCCTCCTAAGTTCTCTAGGATGGAGTGCTCAGCCGGTGGTGACCGTGCGAGGCTCCCCGAGGCCACGGTCCTCATAGAGGACACACTCGCCAGAGCACCGCCGCCAGGCCTGAAACCCTCTGTGCCTGCCCAGAAAGCTGCAGAGCCTTTTGGCATCGAGGCCAGAATGGCAGTCCTGGAACAGAGTATCTCTGCTGTTATGACCATGCAGCAGGGGATGATGTCAGGTTCGTTCGCATCATCTGCTGCAACAACCGGGCACCTGACTGCAGTTGCATCCCCGGGCATTGAGCCAGGCCCCAAGCGCTGTCGGCCTCGGGCCAGCCCTTGGCACTGATCGAGGTCCCAGTCCCAATCCCAATCCTCAGGTGTCCTGTCCTCCCCGGCTAATGTCTGGGAGTCTGACCCGAGACTGGTCCGGGGGGGGGGGGTCTCTATTCCCTGACGCAGGCTTTGAGGCGCGGGAGCTCCGAGCTTCAGACACCTCGATGCCCTCAGACTGGGAGACTGACATCAAGGCTTCCCCCGAGACCTCTCAACACCAAGACATCCCCTCAGAGCCGTCTCCCCCGGAACTCTGACGCCATTCCCCACCCGAGGACGTGGCATTCCACAACTTTGTCTGGGACATGGCCCGAGCCCTCTTGGTTCCCAGAGTCCGAGGAGGACCCGTGCATCGAAGAGCTGGAGATCCTCCAGTATGAGTCTCCCCTGAAGGAGGCTCTATTGGTGCCGGTGCAGCACATCCATGAATGGCTGCTTCTACAGATAAGAACATAAGATATGCCATATTGGGTCAGACCAAGGTCCATCAAGCCCAGTATCCTGTTTCCAACAGTGGCCAATCTTGGTCATACGTACCTAGCAGTTTCCCCAAAAGACACAGGTTCCGCAATGCTTGAACTGGGTCAAGCATTGATATCCTGGGTCCCATCTTAATAATGGTTTATGGACCTTTCCTCCAGGAACTTGTCCAAACATTTTTTTAAACCCAGCTACACTAACAGCTTTTACTACATCCTCCGGTAACAAATTCCAGTGTTTGATTACACGTTGAGTGAAAAAATATTTTCTTTTATTAGTCTTAAATAGTTTACTCTGTAGCTTCATTGCATGTCCCCTAGTCTTTCTATATTCTGATAATGTAAACACTCGATCTATGTTTACCCATTCTACTCCATTAATTTATAGACTTCTATCATATCTCCTCTCAGCCGTCTCTTTTCCAGGTTACAGATGTGGGAGACCCCTGCCTCGGTACTGGTGGTCAGCCGACGTCTTGACGCCATCTACCGCATTAAGAGGAGCCCAGGCTTTCAGAAGGCCCGACTTTGGAGCCCTTGATGCAAAAGCTCAAGAGCCAGAAGACTTATTTTTCTGTACCCCTGGGTAAAGAGGCCAGGGCTCTCGACGCCCTGGGGCGTAAGTGTTTCCAAGGGTCCATGCTGGGCTGCTGAATACAAACCTATGAGCTCTATATAGGGATGTATCTTAAGAGCCTCATCCAGGAGTTAACAGGCTTCTCAGCAGAGCTCACTGGGGAACCCCTGCAATGGTTCCAGACCTTGGTAGCCACCATCCGGGACTGTTCCAAGTTCCTGTCCTGGGCCACCTATGATAGGTTCGAGGCTGCAGGCTGGGCAGCAGCTGCAGGCATCGGTGCTCGGCGCCAGGCCTGGCTGCAGACTTCAGACCTCAAGCAATGGGTCCAGGAAAAACTGCTGGATGTTCCCTGCACCGGGGAGAATCTATTTGGAAAACCTATGGCCGACAAAGCAGCCGAGGTGGTGACCAGGCAGAGGCTCTCAAAGAAGACCTCAGGGGAGGGAACAGTCTAAATTTCTCAAGGAAGAAGGGCCCTTTCCATCAGAGTCACCACTATCAGGTCTTTCCAAGCCAGCAGTACCAGGGATCCCAGCCCAAGGGCCAGGTATGCGGACCCAGGAAGCCAAAGGCTCCCAAGCCGCAGACACCAGCTCCAGATCAAACTGTTGGGAGCTTTTAACGCCCAGGGTGGGGCCTCTCCCCCCCCCCACCGGGAGGCCCTTGCCAGCCCACAGGGGGCTGCTTGGCACTCTTCGCCCACAGGTGGCCCGATGTCACCTCGGAACAGTGGGCGCTCCGAGTGGTGAAGGAGTATTACCACCTCTGCTTCCAACTACCACCTCCAGGGCATTTTCCAGGAGAGCCAGTGTGCCCTCCCCTCCATCTCCTCCACCAGGCCCTCTTGCTCTCAGAGCTAGCAGGTCTGCTAAGGGACAGGGCAGTAGAGCCTGTTCCCCAGCACCTCTGGGGCAAGGGCTTCTACTCAAGGTACTTTCTTGTCCCCAAGAGAACCGGGGGTCTCAGGCACATCCTGGTCCTTCGAGACCTGAACAAGTTCCTGGTGAGGGAGAAGTTCAAAATTCTCTCCCTTGGGATACTGCTGCCCTACCTCCACTAGGGAGACTGGCTTTGCTCCTTGGAACTAAAGGATGCCTACACCCACATCCTGGTCCACCCATCTCACCGGCAATACCTGAGATTCATGGTAGGGGGAGGCCATTACCAATACAGGGTACGCCCCTTCAGCCTGGCCTCCTCGCCAAGAGTGTTCACAAAGTGTCTAGCCAGTGGTAGCTGCCCATCTGTGCCTACAAGGGGTGTACGTCTTCCCTTACCTGGATGACTGGCTTATCAAGGGCGACACAGCCACAGAGGCTAGTCAGGGCACAGAACACACCATCCTCCTCCTGCAGCTCCTGGGGTTCGTCATGAACTACCTCAAATCACATCTCTCTCCTCTGCAAGACCTAGAGTTCATTGGTGCTCAGCTGGACACTGTGCGGGCCAGAGCTCCTCCTTCCTCAAGACAGGGCGGAATGCCTCAAACAGCTGGCAGGGGAGGTCCAGTACTGCACACAGTGCCGGCTCGCCTTCTCCTTCACGGTCCATGTCACACCCCTAGCCCGTCTGCACATGCGGACAGCCCAGTGGTGCCTGCATCCTCAGTGGACTCAGGCCATGTGCCGACTCCAGGACAGGGTCAGAGTCTCCTGCCAGCTGGCGTGACTGGTGGCAGGACCAGGGCCTCCTTCGGGCAGGGATGCCCTTCCAGGCACCCCACTGCAGTGTAACCTGACCACAGATGCCTCTCTCTAGGGCTGGGGAGCTCACAGTGGAGTTCACTATACTCAGGGTTGCTGGTCTAGGGAGGAGTCTCTACTACAGATCAACCTCCTGGAACTCTGGGTGGTAGCCCTCTCCCTACATGCGTTCTGCTCCCTCCTGCAGAACAGACTTGTGCTGGTCCAGATGGACAACCAGGTTTCAATGCTCTATAGAAACAAGCAGGGAGGCATGGGTTTGTACTCCCTCTGCCAGGAGGCTGTAGCCCTCCTTGGTTTTGCAGTGCGCAGTGGCATGCTCCTGCGAGTGATCTACCTCCCAGGCCAGGACATCTACCTGGCAGACAGATTCAGTAGAGTTCTCCGCCCTCACAAGTGGCGTCTTGACCCTGCAGTTGCGAAGAAGTTCTTCCGCCTTTGGGACTGGCCCGAGATGGACCTCTTTGCCTCTCCCGACAACACGCAGCTGGTTCGCTTTTGCTCCAGGCAGCTGTACCCACAGAGGGTAGTGACGGACGCGTTCCTGATCTCATGGTTCGACGGACTGCTGTATGCATTCCCCTAGTTGCCAAGACTCTGTTCAAAATTCAGAACAAGAGGGTATTGGTGATACTGATCACCCCCAGGTGTCCCATGCAACCTTGGTTCCCACTACTGCTCTCGCTGATGGCGACACTCCCAGTACGCCTGGGCCGAGCCCTGGACCTCCTGATGCAGGAGGAGGGCTCCCTTCTGCACCCCAATGTGGGGTCATTCACTCTAACTGCCTGGCTGCTGAGAGGGTAGCCTTGGCCCCGCTCAACCTACCACAGGAGATTGAGGAAATCCTGCTAACCTCCAGGAAGCCCTCCATGAGGAGGGCTTATGCCTTTAAATGGCGCAGGTTTGCTGTGTGGTGCGCAAATAGGAAGGAGAACCCATTCTCCTGCCATGTTCAGCTGATACTGCAGAACCTAGTGCATCTGTCACGCACAGGGCTGAAATCTAACTCTGTCCGGGTGCATTTGAGTGCCATAGCTTCTCACCACCACCCAGTGAGGGGAAAGCCCTTATCTAGCCAGCCCCTGATTTCCCATTTCCTATGGGGCCATCTGCTTTCCAAGCCCCCTGTCCGCCCTCCGGCAGCAGAATTGGACCTCAACTTAGTGCTCTCCCAGCTCTCTAGGCCACCGTTTGAGCCACAGGCTACCTGCCACCTCAGATACCTATCCTGGAAGGTGGCCTTCCTGGTGGCCCTGACTTCAGCTCGCAGAGTCAGTGAACTTCAAGTGCTGGTGGTGGACCCCCCCGTACACCAGGTTCTTCAAGAATAGGGTAGTGCTCCGCACTCACCCTAAGTTCCTCCCAAAGATGGTATCCCCATTTCACCTCAACCAAGAAGTGGTGTTCCCCACCTTCTACCCGCGATCTCATGCTGACAGGGAGGAACTCATACTCCACACACTGGACTGTAAACGGGCCCTGTCCTTCTATATGCAGTGGACCCAGGGCCACTGCAAGGCACCTCAGCTTTTCGTGTTCTATGCCCCTAGCAGACGGGGGCTCCCTGTAACCAAGTGTACCCTATCCTCTTGGGTGGCAGACTGCATTGCCCTCGGCTATGAGCGGGCGGGCCTCTCCCTGGAGCACCAGATCACAGCGCATCACGTGAGGGCGATGGCCATGTCGATGGCCCATTTCCATTCTGTGCTGGTGACAGAAATTTGCAGAACCGCCACTTGATTATGTTCGCAGTACACTACTGCCTGGAAAGTGAATCCCATAGGGACTGACTAAAGTGCTGCATAATATTCTTGGAGTGTAGGCAATTCCTGCCCTCCGACCCTCTGTGTTCAGGCTACCGGAGTGATAGTGTTGCTGGATGCTAGGGTCTTGCAGAGTCTCTCAGCGTGGACTCACCTTCTGCAACTCATGGCCACCTGACCGGTCGCCGTTGGTACTGTCATGGTTCGGTCCTCGGTAGCCTGGAGCTAGGGAGTCTCATATGTGAAGACTGACTTCCTGCTTGTTCCTGGAGAAAGCACTCACCTGTAATGGGTGTTTTCTGGGAACAGCAGGAATCGGTCCTCACAACCCTCCCTCCTCCCCTTGGAGTTGCCGTCTTTGTTTTTGCCTGACTGCCATCTTGGCTATCTCATCTGACTGAGCAAGATGGCACCCTTGGACAGGAAGGGGGCCATGCATGCGTGGTAGCATTCCCAAAGGCTTTCTTTGAAAGCTGGGGAAACGCTCCGTTGGCGCTGATGTCACCCATATGTGAGGAATGATTCTTGCTGTTCCCGGAGAACACCTGTTACAGGTGAGTAACTATGCTATCTGAGGCAGAACCTCTAGTGGATTCTCTCCCTCCCCATCCTCCAGTGCTCTGGGTTCCGTTTTCTCACAAAGAATTTTTCTTTACAAACAACTTTTTCTAACTTCTTTTCGGTACTTTCTCTGTGAGAACACCTAGGCACTGGCGCTGAAGGATGGCTTCTCCAGTCTTCCTCTTCCTCCTGCAGTCCCTTCTGACCAGTCTCTCTTTATATTCCTGCAATTGGGGTTTGGAGACTCTGCTCTCCCTACTTTGGATCTCCTCCGTCAGAGCCCCTTCTGGGAAATATAGTCTCACTGAACAACTCTTTTCATTCACCTGCTCGGGGGGGATTTCTTCCTGCTTTCCTACCAGATGGAATATAAATTCCATCACAGTTTGTATGTATATTTCATGTCATTTATTTTCCTTTCTAGGCTACTACAACATTAACCAAAGCAGCTTACCCAGCAAGGAACAAAGCATAATAAAGATAAACATATAGCAGCCATATTCATATATGAATGTACGTATGTACTGGTTATATATGTATAAATAGGGAATGTGTGTGTATATGCATGCAAGTTATTTCAGACCTCGGCTAATAAGGACCGATCAGATTCTGCTCCATTTGATATTATTTTTGACATTATGCTAGCATCAAGAGTAGCAAGGAAAGATATTTCATCAGTCAAAACCAATAACAACTTACAAAGTACAATGTGTAATAGAGAGAATTATACTATTTATGACAGGAGCTGCTGGAATTTTCTGTAGAGTGTGGATGAACATGGTTGTTGTAGAATCCAGGGATGTTGCCTGCTGCATTCAGAAGAGGCATCTGATTTTTGCAGCTGGAGTTTGGTAGCAATGGGATGATTAATTTATTGAACCTAAAGTCAGGCGTATTTATTTTACTTTTAGTTTCTTAACCATTGCTTTCCTGGCTTCTATCCTGGGCCCAAATGTTGTAATTCACCAAAGCTGTGCTTTAAACTTACATTATTCACTAGCAGAGAAGAGAATTTGCACGTTTCATGCCACCCCAGATGCAGCTCTTTGACAACCATATGTTGCTCTTTATTTCCTCATCTACCATAGGGAATAAATTACCCTTTTCTGTTAGAAAAGAAAATGAGATTGATTTTTCCATCAGTCTGAGCTACAGGTCTGTGTCTTTCAGTGCTGCAGATTCAGAAGCCAACCAAATCTATTAACGTCCTGATGTTTTCATTCCCAGCCATCGACCTGACTGCTGCTCTTTCGGAGTCTCTACATAAGAAACTTCCAAAGTTTTAAGCATAAAGAATACCAGTACAGCATACAATCTAGAAATACCAAGTTAGCGCTATTCTTAGTAGATTCAGTCAGGCAGACAGATGGATGATGATTTCTGATGGCACCAGGATGGACCCTTCTGAGAGTGCGTAGCTCTTCTCACATGCAGCATTCCCTTCAGTCTTCTCCATTTTTGTTTCTTCTGCTCTACTGAATGGACATGAAAACAAAGTTCTCCCTGAAAGTTCTGTTGTAGACTTTCTCTTGTTCTACAGTTGCAGTTTTTGTGATTTTTCATCACCTTTGTTTTTTATGCCTTAAGAGTTACTAATAATTCTTAAGTGCTGCTTCAACATGGAGCTGTAAACTTCAGGGCCTATCCAGTCCATGACAGAAAAATGCCCAATTAGGATAGTAACAATGAGGCATTTTCTCCAAATGGGTTAGTTTTGCTGATTCCATGACAGTCATGAACCTCACTCTTAAGCCAGGGTATATGGAATATGGTCTTAGTCTCTCAAATTTACTGCTAACACGCGCCCTAATACTTGCATCGTACCAACGAGTTCATAAGATGGAGCTCGTAAGAGGTAACATGTACAAGCAACTTGTCAAGTTATGACTGGAAATACTTCTTAACTGGGCCCATGCCTTCCAATACAATGAAAAATATTTTTGTATCTTTCTGACATATTTTTTTGGTCTCTTGACTGCATTTCATGGTATTTCAGCATCTTCACCGTCACCACACAATTCACAGAATAATCGCTTGGAATGGGCACCTCTGTCAATGCTGTTCTGTTGTTTTTCTCCTTTACCACTGTCAGATTTCCTTGCATCCATCTTTTATCCATTGGAATGGGAATGTCCCAAGTTATCATAACTTATTCGTTCTCCATTATTCTCTTAGAGTCATGATCCCAGTTGCCTTTACGATATATGAATGTTATATTGTTTACAAAGTTTCCAGTGGATGAGGTGTGCCACCTTGTTCCTTTCTGTATAGAAAGTTTTTCTATCAGAACTTTACATCCAGCTATGAGATGAGTAACAGTTTCCAGGTCTTTCTTACAGAATCTGCATATGTGTGTTTTACCAGTTCTCTCTATGCTTGCTGTGAACCATCTTGTCCATAATCACTATCCTGGGCTGCAGCTGTCAATTTCTCATCTTTAGGTTTCTGTTCGCTTCTTCTTAACCATTCATGTGTCCGTCTTGATTGACACATGGTTTCTGGAGTAACATTTTGTCATCTGCCTGGTGCCTGTTCACCAGCAGGAAGATCACTGTAAATGCAGATAAATATCCCAAAGGGCTTGGAAACGGCACCTCTTTCACTTCCAGAGCATTACAAAGAAGGAGAACAGCTCCTAAAATGAAGGGGCAGTCTTTGGCACAGATGTCTGATTCTGTGCAGTCCAATAAATTGTATTCAGTGGATGTTGCCTTCATCCCCTCATGCAGTGGCCTAAAGAGCATACTGTGGAGAAAGGGAGCACCATATCTCTTCAGAGCAGGTGCTTTTCTTGGCTGAGACTTCTCTATCTTGTGTGTGCGCTGGTCTACTAGTTTGAGCAGGAACAACATGAAGAGCTCTTGCCTTCGAAGATGCCTCTGAGCACCACTGAAGTGCAGAGGTCCACAAGCTCACCGCAGTACCAGAAAGAAAGAAACTTGCTGACTCTCTCCGCTGCTGAAGAAATCCCATCATCATTCTGTTGCATAGCCAGGTCTTGCACCATATTCGGCGTCAAGTCCATAAGGCTTCACAGAGATCATACATCTCTGCTACGGATACCTCGGTGCAGAGATTTATCTCCTGCAGACCGGGTACAGTGTCCATCATTTCCATTGCCTGCACAAGACTTTCTTATTGTCTACCTCCTCTGTGCAAGGAATCTGGGCAGGAGAATCCAAAAGTTCATTCTTCCACTAAAAGCCATGGACTTTAACTTCTATTTTAATCATGAAGCAGTTGAGTCCATCTCTTCATTATCCTTGCCTCTGAACAGCCACACTCCTTTTTATGTTTTCCAACCCAATGGAAATTGAAAATAATTATACAAAAGGGGTTGAGAATGTCTGTATGTCTGTCTGGGGACAAAATAACTCTCCAAAAAAATTAATAGAATAGGATAAAACTTGGTATATGGTAAAAACTGGTAAAAAGACACTTTCAGTTTGAAAATGTGTCAGATCAGACTGGGGGTTTCAGAGAAATAAGCCCCCCAAAATGGCCTAATGCATGTCTATGGGAAAAGGAGTTCCAACTTCTGTAGCATAGAAACTTGCATACAAAAATGTAGCAGTTAGACTCCCCTCCTTTTAAAATATCTCTGTTCTCTACTCTCCCACCCCTTCACACCATGTCTAAAAATGCCTCCCAGACATTGCCCTCGCCCAAAAGATTTTCCCTCAGAACTGCCCTACCAACCTGCCAAATGCCCTATCCCCTCAAAATATGTCCACACAACTGCCTCACTACCTTGCCAGCAGCCCTACATTAAAAACCTTCACCTCTGTAACTGCCCCACCTCCAGAATCTCAACCCCCTGCAACTACCCCACCACCTGGCAAACTGTCCCCATCTCCCAAAACCACCCTGACCCACTACATTTTATGATACTTGTACAATGCAGGTTGTTTATATCAAGTGGTTCCTGCTGTACATCACCTTTGATGAATTTCTTTATAAAAACAGTTAATAAATCCTAATAAATAAACTGCCCCACCCCCACAGCAGGGTTGGAAAGCGTTTCATGAGTCTTGCTCTGCATGCCTTCCCTATCTGTTTAAAAAGCCAGACCCAGGATGCTTGTTTGTGCCTATAAAAGGCATCAGGTCAAAGTGCACGCATACTGTTTTACCAGCGGGCGTTCCTGCAGTTTTCAGAGGGAACATGTGCATGCTTTACTTTAGAAAATTAGCACAAGTATGTGCCGATGATCTCGCCCTCTTTTTGCAGGTAGATTTTGATGTAAAATTAATTTTATCTATATTAAAAATGCCTTCTACCCACCTGCTTTTCTCAGGAACGCTTCCTTTTGATGCAGCTAATAATCTGTGCATTGTATTTATTTATGGGCCAGCGTTCAGTCATCGCGGTAGGCATTTTTTTAAAAATGCTAGCTGTGGTGGCCAAATACAACCCAGACAGCGGCCCATCCAGAATATCTGTATAAAGCATGCTGTGCTGGTGCCATCCATATAGCAAAACTCTTCAGTTCGCTATCCAGATAGTTTATCTGGGCAGCAGACTGAATATTACTGCTATCCCAATAATTTGCCACTCGGCCCGTGCTTTGTCTGTGACACTGTTTGGATTGTGCCGAGGAGTCTTTCAGATATTCAATGGCACTGTCTGGATAGTACCACTGCATATCTCTGGATAGCCCTGACTAGTGGCATCCTAATGGAAATTGGAAAGAATTACAGTATATAGAAGAGGGTCAAGAAATGTCTGTCTCTCTGTTTGTCCTTCTGTTTGGCTGTTTAGCTTAAAAGGTTAGAGCTTGGAAAAGAGATAGTAGAGGGGAGATAAAATGATGAGTGGAGTGGAAGGGGTAAACCTAGATTAGTTGTTTACTCCAAAAAGTAGAAAGACTAGAGGACACGCAATGAACTACAATGTGAAACATTTAAAGCTAATTGGTAAAAATATTTTTCACTCAGCACATAATCAAACTTTGGAATTTATTGCTGGAGGATGTAGTAAGAGCTATTAGTGTAACTGGTTTTAAAAGTCGTTTGGACAAGTTCTGGAGGAAAAGACTATAAACCATTTTTAAAGTGGACTGGAAAAATCCACTTCTTACTTCTGGGATAAGCAGTATGGAATTTGTCTACCTTTTGGGAAACTGACAGGTATTTGTGACCTGGATTGGCCACTGTTGGAAACAGGAAACTAGGCTTGATGGATCCTTCGTCTGAAGTTATGATGTCTCCATGCAGACATAGGTATTTTTTTCTGAGGAGTCAGACATGTTAAGCCTCTGTTTAGGCCAGTGCGTCCTCTGTGAGACTTTAACTTGGTTGTGAGGGTATTGACATCTGTTCTATTTGAGCCTCTGCAGGCGCAGCCTTGAAAGGATTTGATGACAGATTATTTACTTGTTTTCTGTTTGTTCAGCAAGGAGGGTTGAAGAAAGATTCTTTTCTGTTTTGGGTTTTTTTCCAAAGAGGTTATGCCATCTCTTCAGTGCCAAAAGTAGTACCATGATTCCATGTAAAACAATGATCTGTTAACCTTCCATATATGAGGGTTTGGAAGATCTTAAAAAAGGAGGAAGAAGAAAACACAAATAAGTTGATGGGGTAAGAAAAGATTTGTCTGAATTATATGCCCTTGTGCTGTTCGTATCTCACAGCGGCCTTGTCAGTTATGGTGTTTAGCATTCCTACTAAGCAAATTGAAGCTGCGCTGGAGTCCTCCACTGGAATTCTGCCAGTGTGGGGAGGTGCAACACGATAACACTGAGGATCGCTTGATCATGTTGTACCTCCCGCCACTGGCAGGCGTGCCAGCAGAGGACTTCCGTACAGCTTCAAGCTGCTTAGCAGGAACATTGATGGTGTTGAGGTCACAGCTAGAAAGTTCAGAATTTCTGGTAGGTGTTTAAAAAAAGGAATTGCCTGTGATCCATTTTTGCTCAGATGTTTGAAGGTTTTTGTTTAGAGACTTTACTAGGTACCAGCCTTATAGAGGAGGAGAGCTCCTTGACATGCTTTTATCTGTCTCCATTTGCTCTCAGGTGGACACAACCCATTTGCTTGGACTGGTTTGATAAGACTCCAGGAAAAGAAATTTAATGCCAAGTGCAAGTTTCACCTTTAAAAGTCAGATGTCCTTTAATTATAAAGTCACATCCAGAACCTTTTTGGAAATGCTGCGCCATATGGCATCCACAATGCATGCAGTTCCTTTGCTTGTCTTAAGATAAGAAAATTGTAGTGGGACTCAAAATGTCAGTAGAATGAAACATTCTATTCATTCTCCAAGATGGTCCCTTTTGCTTGCCTGCAAGCCATACTCCACTGATGGATCATAGAAGCCAACTTGCACAACTCTGTGGTGAGTAAATTATTGGAAACGCTGCCCAAAGTAAAAATAGTGAAGTTTCTGGAGTCCAATGGATTACAGGATCGGAGGGAGCATGGATTCACCAGAGGCGGGCCTTGTTAGACAAATCTGATTGATTTCTTTGACTGGGTGACCAGGAAGTAGGACAGAGGGAAAGCTCTAGATGTGGTGTACTTGGATTTCAGTAAAGCCTTTGACACCGTTCCACACAGGCAACTTATCAACAAACTGAGCACTCTAGGGATGGACCCTAAAGTTACTGATTGGGTTAAAAATTGGTTGAGGGGGAGGTGACAAAGGGTATAGGTAAATGGAGCTCACTCTGAGGAGAAGGAGGTTACCAGTGGTGTGCCGCAGGGATCTGTCCTTGGTCCGATTCTTTTTAACATCTTAGTGATATTGCGGAAGTTCTGTCGGGTAAGATTGCTCCTTTGTGGAAGATACCAAAATCTGCCGTAGAGTAGACACCCAGGAAACGCCTTGCGTTTGATCTTCCCCCACCTCCCTCCCCTCTCCCCTCTCCCCCCCCTGCTGATTTCTTGTAGCCCCCATTTGTTACCAGACCTTTCTCCTTAAGCTCTTTCCTTCTCTCTTAACTATCCTATCATATATTTGGTGTTCCTTTCCTTTTTCCTTGCAGCCTTTTTGTACTTTGTGCACCGCTCTGACGCATTTGCATTGAGCGGTATATTAAGCCTCGAATAAAGATAAAGAAAGATAACATGAGGAGGGATCCAGCTAAGCTTGAAGAATGGTCTAGAATTTGACAGCTGAGATTTAATGCTAAAAAATGCAGGGTCATGCATTTGGGCTGCAAATAATCCAAAGGAGCAGTACATGTAGGGGGGAAGTACTTCTGTCCACAAAAGAAGATCGGGACCTGGGCGTGATTGTGTCCGACTATCTTAAAGTAGCTAAACAGGTAAAAAAGGCGACGGTAAAAGCTAGAAGGATGCTTGGGTACATAGGGAGAGGAATGGCCAGCAGAAGAAAGGAGGTGATAGTGCCTCTGTATAGGTCTCTGGTGCGACCTCATTTGCAATAGAGTGCAGTTCTAGAGACCACATCTTCAAAAGGATATAAACAGGTTGGAGTCGGTGCAGAGGGTGGCTACTAAAATGGTTAGTGGTCTTCATTATAAAGCATATGAGGACAGACTTGAGGATCTTAATATGTATGTTTTAGAGGGAACGTGGGATAGAGGAGATATGATAAAGATGTTTAAATATCTCCATGGTATAAATGCACAGGAGGAGAGCCTCTTTAGTTTGAAAGTAAGCTCTGGTACGAGGGGACGTAGGATGAGGGTGAAAGTGGATAGACTCATGAGTAATATACCGAAATATTTATTTATGGAAAGAGTGGCAGATGCGTGGAAGTGTCTCCCAATATAGGTGGTAGAGATGAGGACAGTATCTGAACTAAAAAAGCATGGGACAAGATTGGACTATTGTAGTAGTCGATATGGAAGGGCAGGCTAGATAAGCCATGTGGTCTTTTTCTGCCATCATGTTTCTATGATATTCCCTTTATGCCTCAGACTTTTTTCCAGCAGATAAAATGCCAAGCTACTTCTCTACTGCTCAAGACATCCATCTCACCTTGCCTCATGCAGGATGAACTGGTCATTTTCTAGACTTAGCCCTTCTAGCCCTTTCTATCTATACCACACCTCTGCAGAAATTCCAGAGAAGGCTGAGTGCAATGATTCTCACAGCATCACATTGACCTCGACAAAACTGGTCCCCCCTCCTCAAGAGACTCGTAGTTCAGTTTCCACCAAGACACTCCACATATTCCCACCCTTACTAACGCAAAATGATATGTTGTATCCCAGTTTCAAACTCCTGGAATTTGATCAGTTTGGAAGTTGAGCAATACCCAGTTGTTTCCTTTAGAACACCACCTCCAGTACCAGCAATCCTAGTGGCAGCAAGACAATCTTCCTTGAGAAAATTCTGTGCCTTCAGGTGGAAGAGATTTTCTATTTGGTGGTTCTATGCAAGATCAAGATCCTTTTATATGCCTACCACAAGCTATCCTACAATACAGCTTCTATCAGTGGAACCTTCAGGCATTCTCTCTGAATGTGTCTCATTGCCCTCATCTGCCTTTTGTGCCATATTTGTAAGTGATATTGCAGAAGAGCTGTCAGGTAAGATTTGCCTCTTTTTGGATGATGCCACAATTTGCAATAAGGTAAACACCCTGGAAAGTGATAACAGAAGCTTGATGAATGGTCTAGAATTTGGTAACTGAGATTTAATGCCAAAAAATGCAGGGTGTGCAGTACAGTAGATAACGTACTTCTGTTCGGGAAAGAAGAATGGAAACCCTAATAACTTCCCTCATGAACCAGCTCATGAAAGGAATTCAGGATACATCCTAATATTCCTTGACATATAAGCAGCTTTTGACCACAACATGCCCCTGCAACGACTCCAAACAATTGGAATCCAAGGCACAGTATTAAAATGGTTCCAATCCTACCTAAACAACTGTCAACAACAAAGTAAAAATTGGCACACTTGCATCAGCCCCCTACCACCAGACTCAAGGGGTACCACAGGGATCAACCCTCTCAGCACTGCTATTCAACATCTTCATACAACCACTCTGCTCAGTTATCCAATCACACAACATCTACTGTCATATCTATGACGATGACATGATGCTATATGTACCATTCAACACAAACCAATCTTCCTTCATTGAACTACAATGTTGCTTCACCGATGTATTCCACTAGCTGGCATCAAACCACTTATCGTTAGCAAGAACACCACATTCACCCTCCCACCCACTATCATCCTAAACAGCACCGAAATCCAAGTTCAATAAAAAGTAAAGTATCTGGGGATCACCCTGGACCAACACCTAATCTTGAAACGGCAGATAAAAAACACAACGAGACCAATTTACTACAAGACTCGAACCCTGCAACATCTCTAACAGTTGCTGGGCCCAACCAACTTCTGCCTTGCCCTACAGGCACTAATCATCCCCCACATCGACTGCTGCAACACCATCTACCATGGACTACCGCATTTTACCCTATTACCCCTACAGTTATTCACACAACAGCCCACATTATTCAAGGAGCATCAAGATATGACCACAACACGCCAATCTTGAAACAACTCCACTGGCTCTCGCTACAGAGCAGAATCTGGCATAAAATCCTCCTAATGACTTTTAAAACACTCAACAATCAATCAGCCCTTCACCCACAAACCCTCATCAAAACACCCCAGTCCAACAGACCCAGAAGACAATCCACTAAGAATACCCTGAAAATACCCTACAAAAGAACAAGAAGTGCCCAACGAGCCTGCACAAGATCATTTGAACTCTACGCACCAACCATCTGGAACTCTGTCCCTGACAAAATCAGAAACACCAATGACCTTCTCAAATTCCATAAATTCCTAAAAACCCACCTATTTGTAGAACACTTTGGATCCACCACTTCACCCCCCTTACAGATAAGCCCCCAGTAACTATATAACTGTGCCCCAACATTTGTAAAGAAGCTTTTTGTGAAAAAGTTATGATTATTTGTAGACATCCACGAGTTAATGTAAAAAGTTACAGTTCTATGTAAGCAGTGTTCACCTGTGTTAAATGTACTCAGAACAGCCAAATAAATAAGAGTGGGATCTGGAGGTGGTTGTATCTGATGATCTTAGGGTGGCCAAACAGGTAGAAAAAGCAATGGCAAAAGCCAGAAAGATGCATGGGAGCATAGGGAAGGGAATTGTCAGCAGGAAAAAGAGGTGATAGTGACTCTATGTAAGTCTCTAATGAGACTTCATTTGGGCTGCTGTGTGTAATTCTGGAGACTGCATTTTCGAAAAGAGATAAACAGGATGAGTGGTCCAGAGTGTGGCTACTAAAATCATCAGTGGTCTTTGTCATAAAGCATATGGAGACAAACTTAAAGATCTCATTATGCATATTTTGGAAGAAAGTCAGAAGGGAGATATGTTAGAGATGTTTAAATACCTCCGTGGCATAAATGCACAGGAGGAGATCATCTTTCAACTGAAGGGAAGCTCTGGAAAAGGGGGCATAAGATGAATGTGAAAGGGGATAGACTCAGGAGTAATCTAAGGAAATATTTCTCTATGGAAAGGGTGGTAGATGCACAGAATAGTCTTCCAGTGGAAGTGGGAGCTCTATAGGAATTCAATAATGTATGGGACAAGCACAGAAGTTCTCTAAAGGAGGAGGGATTGTAGAGCTCAGTATTTCATATGGACGGCCAAACTGGCTACCCCATATGGTCCTTATCTGCCATAACTTTACTATGTTTACATACCATGATTGGGTTCTGACCCCCCCCCCCCCAACAGCGTCCACTTGTCCCCAAATTCTTGAGGGGTCATCTGTATATCAGACTTCCAGTTCAAAAACTATAAGTCCCTTATGGGACATAAACCTTGCTGAGTCAATATATAAACTCTGCAGATATAAATGTTTTTCTTAAGCACTGGCTGTGCCATTTAAATATTATACATATATTCAGTGTTGCTATCCTCATAAGCAGACGTGCTGTATATACATTTCCAAATCATCCTGCTAGACCAGTCCAGACTAGTGGGTTATATCTCCCTGCCACACTCTCTCCAGCCTCATATTATGAACTCCTCTACCATATATTTTTTACCTCAAGGAATCCATCATTCCTACAGTTGTCTTCCAGTTTCAGGTGACTCACAGATAAAACTCATTGGCCAGCCTTATGTGGTGATGCAGAGGATAGTGAAGGAAACACACTGCAAATCTGCAACCCTTTTCACAACATAATGACAAAAAAACAATCTTTCCTCCTTGTTAATTTCACAATTACTATTACTAGTATGTATAGCGCTACAAAGTGTACACAACGCTGTGCATATAGATGTAAGACACAGTCCCTGCTCATCAGAGTTTGCTTGCTTACTTATTTATTTAAACAATTTCTACACTGCAACACTCTCAAACAAGTCTGATCAGTGCAGTTTACAAAATTTGTAAAACACAATCTAATCATAAGCAGTTAAGTCCTACTTCAGCATTTAAACCTGGAGTCTACTATGATTTAGTTCCCTGTACATTGCATGAGATAGATATCCATCCATTTTCAGGAATGGAGATGCCTCACCTTTTTTTTTGCTGTATTTTTCTGAAAGGACGAAGAAGAAGAAATTAAACAGGAGATTAACATGCTGAAGAAGTACTCACATCACAGAAACATTGCTACATACTACGGAGCATTCATCAAGAAGAGTCTGCCCGGCAACGATGACCAGCTCTGGGTGAGTAACATTGCATTTAGAGGCATTGATCCACCACATAAAAAGTACAGGTAGCTGCAACACAATTTAACTCATTCATACACACACATTTACTCCATGGGCAGTGATCAGATGGAGTACATGGAACAATCTTGCAGGAAGAAGCTCTTTTGAGAACTGAAAGGCAGGTGGATAAATGCTTTCCTCCCCCCCCTCCTCTTTTCCAGTTGGTGATGGAGTTCTGTGGGGCAGGGTCCGTAACAGATCTTGTGAAGAATACCAAAGGAAATGCACTAAAAGAGGACTGTATCGCCTATATCTGCAGAGAGATACTTAGGGTAAGAGGCTTCAGCACCTGTGGCTTTAGATACCTGCTGAGGGTAAGAGGCCTTAAAGCTTGTATCTGCAAGGTCTCACTAAGGGAGATTGTTTTCTCTCTCTGTCTCTGAGTAGTCAACATGGAGGCCTTTGCCCAGATATGAATGTCTTTTTCTAAATGCATTAATGTGAACTTTTATTTAAAACATAAAAGTAGACTATACAAGTCCAAACTTGATAAAGGTGTCCTGCCCTCCATTTAAGTACAATTTCATTTTCAAACTTTGGTTTGTTAAAAACAATTCAGTAAGTTTGGCAAAGCATTCCACAAAGTTAATCTTCAATTGTGGTTCTCAGCCCAGTCCTTTGGACACATGCTATCAATTTGATTGTCAAGATAAGCCAATGAATCTGCTTGAGAAAGATTTGAATGAAGTGGAGGTGGTTCATGTAAATTTGTTAAGCATAGTTACTGTGGTTCTGTAGAAAATCAGACTGGCTGGGTATGTCCTCAGGACTGGTTTGAGACCCCCTGATATGTACATATCAGAGGCTGAGTACTTAGTTGCTAAGACGACAACTCCTGGCTCCGAGTACTTGCTGCGTACCGAACTTTTAGCTGTAATGTCTCCTTCACAGCTTCCTTCAAGTTCACTGATACTTTCTTTTCAGTTTTGCCCAGTGTGTCTTCCAAGTAGCTTTCAGGTTATTCTTGAAACTCTTTTATTTGGAGATGTCCTCCATTTGGCTGTATCTAGAAAGGGTTCCAAGAATGCCCTCACTTATTTGAGGCCTGGTTCGGACATCCAGTAAGAGAAAACAGTTTGGTTCTGTTAACACATTTTTCACGTTATTATGCCTCCTTGGGCTTTCTTTACTAATTCATCTGTGCTGAGTCTACATACAATACCTGTATCTGCAGTGAGATACTGAAGGTAAGGGAGCACAGCATTTATGTTTCTACAGAGTTCAGTGAACATCCCTTGCATTGGTGATTACCTTTCTCCCTCTTTCTCTGGGACAGTCAGTCTTGCCTTGCAGTGACAGACCCTTACTGCTCTTCTGCATCTCCTGGTGTCACTTATTTTCCTTCCTTTCAGGGTCTGGCACATCTTCATTCACACAAAGTAATTCACAGAGACATTAAGGGACAGAACGTGCTGCTGACCGAGAATGCTGAGGTCAAACTAGGTGAGCATTTGTGAAATAGCCTGGGCTTCTCTTGCAAAAACAAAATGTGCACCGACCACTAACATAATACTAAATAAAATACCAACATACAAATTGCTCTTTCTGTTCTTCCACCACAGTTTAATCAATATTCATGAGATATTTGCATAAACTGGAGGCAGTGCATGCAAATGTATCTTGCGCATATTCATTGTGGCTATGCTGAAAACTAGATGGACTAGGGGATAGTCCAGGACCAGATTGAGAAAAACTATTATACCATTTAGCCATTCCTGGAGGTGCTTCATTTCAAGCAAGGCAATTCTGTGAATTTTACTACAAGGTCTCTGCCTGAGATTCCTTAAAGGGAACTATTTTTGTTATATATTTTTTGCTGCTTATGTTACTGGTTTATTTTCTGTAGCTATCGGTAGAAGGTGATTTTTCTATTTTGCTGCTGGTTTATTTATTTCTTCTAGCCTTCAAGTTCAAAGAGGAGGAGAGTCACTGCACTGTTGAGGTGTTAGATTTTTCTCATCCCACCCCAGCCTGAACCCACCCCAATGTCGAATCTTGCTATAGAATAAATCTCCCAATTGGCTAGATTGTATGGTTTTATTTGTAGGTAGGAAAATTGGGAAATTAACATAAATTTAGACCATTTCTTTATCTGTGGAAATAATACAAAATATATTTTGGGGGTCTTTGATTAGTAATATCTTACTAAATTCTTGAGATAATTGTACAATGGGAACACTGTACTACACACCCCAGATAGATAAACACGTTTTTGTAGTTTGAAGAGAGAAGGTAAACTGTTGCAGACCCTAGCAATAGGTGAGAAAAGAAGTAGGATGAGACACAGGGAAACTGAGCAGAGGTATTTCTCATTGCCCGTCCAGTCCAGATGCATGGGTTCTGCTCTCCTACCAGAAGATGGAGACAGAATCACTGGTTTGATGATGTCACAGTATAAAGGGTCCTGTGCAACCTTGTTCTTACCAGTGTTTCTCAGTCTCCAGCAGATGGAGCTTGTCTAAACCTGTGCAGTCTGGTTTGAATTGGAAGACCTTGTTGATGAAGATTCTTGGAGCACTGGGCTTAGGATGCCGATGGCCACCTATAACGCCCTGGGTTGCAAAACCTGGTGGTAGTGGGTCCTTTCCCCTTCCCCCTCCTCCACCCATCTACCCCATCTGCTCAGGGATGAGATAATGGTATAAGAGAGAGAAGGAAAAAAAAGGGGTTGGTGGAACAGTGGCAGAACCTGGTGGTGCTGGGTCCCTCCCCCTCTATCTCTTCCCCCTGGAAGAACTCTTGGCCAGGCCTCAGTCACAAGCTGTTAGAAGAGAGCAAAATGAAGGGTTGGTTTGTCAAGGTATATTTAAAATGTAAGTAAAGTAAGTAATTAAATAAATGCTGCAGCGGAGGAATAAAAGCAGCAGATGCAGTCTCCACCGGCTTGTCTGAGTGAATAAAAACGCTTGACAGGTGGTGGAGTGAGTGGCACACATGCTTCCTCTACTTGTTTTCTGGCACGGCTGGTGAAGGAAACCTCTTTCTCCGTTGCTGAGTTAGCCTGTTACCGGGCTGCATTGGCAGCAGTTGTGACTGGCATTGGAGGTGGCTCCTACGGCCTAGCTATTTGGGGAGTGTGCAACTGTAGTGCGAGGTTGGCATCAATGGGATGCAGATCATGGTTGTGAGGTGAGCCAATTGAGCGGGAAACGCCTCCATTTTTGCTCCTACACCTCTGTCTTACCGGGGAATCACAGTAATAGTGCTAAAGTGATAATCTTCTGCTACTAGTGTGTTTTGTGGTATTGTGTGACTCGGAGGAGTACCTTTGCCCTGTGCAGCAGAGGTCCAGAGCCCTTCCATTAGTTGGTGAGACCAGCTTCGGTTAAAAAAAAATAGAGTGCAGACTAAAAAAAAAAAAAAGTGCAGCAGACAGTCCTGACTGAGTCTAAGGTCCCAGACTATGGTAGAAACAGAAAATTTTCTATGTTTCTACCATAGTCTGGGACCTTAGGAGACTCAGTCAGGACTGTCTGCTGTACTCTTATTTTTTTTTTTTTTTAGTTGTTGAGAAAAGTGTGTGTTAAATGAATAAATAAAGGTGGCTTTGGTTGGTAGGGGGATTGACTTTCCTGTAAAGGAGCACTCTGAGACAGGCCGGAGGACCTGTGATGGTCCTGGCTGGATTACATTGGCTTTCTCAGGGGCCCTAGCTGCTGGTTTTAACTCTGATGGGAAGAAAAAAAAAGGAAAATAGGGTTGTGCTTTGCAGGCATTGTATCTTGTTTCACAGCTAAGGCTGCTTGGTAGGGGAATCTCAGTGGCTCATTCTACTTTGCTGGCGTTTTTGCTAAGGTTTTCAGTGGCAGCCTCTGTTTAGTGGAAATTCCTACCTTATGGTTTGTTAAAGCTTGATATACTGCTCTTCTTTGTAACTCCAGAGTGGTTTTCAGTAGCAACAGTCTGTCTGTTTTAATTGCATGGGAGCATGATGCATATGTTACAATGGTACTGGCATGGTCCAGGTGGTCATGTATCTGTTCAAGGTCCATGTTTGTGTCAGATGGTGCACTGCTGGTTTGGGTATAGAAACATAATTAATTATGGTTTGTTTCTAATGGGTTTATGTGGTAGGTGGCTCTGTTCCATCCCTTGCCAGTTTGGGTGATTCATTCAGGAAGTTATATTGCTTTCGCTTAGTAACATAAAGTCAAGGTGCAGTGTGCCAAGATTCTTGGGGTTCTACAGTAGAAGTTGGGCTTTTTCTATGTAGGACAGGTGCTCATAATGAGTATATTAATCGTTTTCCTCTTATGGTGTTCATTCTGCAGAGGGTCTCTCATAATGAGCTACTAGTGCAAGATCCATGGCATTTTCTGTACCTTCTATTGCGGCAAGTCTTACTCAAGGTGGTCAGTATTCTACTGCCAACATCATACTATATGTATATTGCCACCCACCCACTCCCTGGACCTTGAGGGTTAAGGGAGGGGTTGGCCTTGAATGCCCTTGAGGGTTAAGGTTGTAGTTGTGTAGGTGCTCAAGTAGTAAGGCAAGGCAAAGAAAATTTCTTTTGTGAGGTTTATTTCTCCCGCTCCGGAGTTCAAATGCAGCAGACGTAAATGAAATAATGTAGCACAAAAACAAGGCTGAGAAACTTAACTAAACAAGGCTTTTTACTGCTTGGCTAAATGTCCATTACTGATCACATTCGGTTGTCATGTGACCTCCTTTCATTAACGTAACAGAAAAAACTCTGGTAACAGCAATGCTCCTGAATTGCACACAATATGCTTTCACTTATTCTCTTCACATAAGCTTCTTTTAGCATAGCAATCAGTGAGGTAACTTTGCTGTATTCTTTCATATAACATTGGCAAGCATATCACTTAAATGTCCTTTTGAATCACACATGTAGAGCAGTCCATCGGGACTTCCTGCTCTGTAGACGGCAAAGAAATGAAAGGCATTTCTTCCTCACAGCTGCTCTTAGGCTGTGCTATGTTGTTAGGAGAAACTGCTCTGCTTTTAAGGAACTCCCTGAATTCAGTGAGAAGTAATTCAGCCTGTGTATTTTCTGAGCTAGGCTGAGAATATCCTCCTTCAGGTAAATGCTTGTTTACAGTTCTTATCTCTTGGCAATTATCACTGCTTTTACTCGGACAACAGTTCAGCGTGTAAGCATTTCCCTTCCCCCACCTATAGTTTTCTACCGCAAGGGCACCTCTTGGATCCCGGTTTGGGCATCGCTCCGTGCGTATCCGATGGCTGATAAGTTGATAAGTTGCAGAGAAGAGGCAGATCCAACTTGCTGGCAAGGCGGAAGAACAGGAACTGGCCAGGCTAGGGGGCGGAAACGGGAGGTGGGCTAGCAGAGAAATTTGAGAAGCACTTCCGAACCTGGTACCGCCCGGAGGACGTCACCATGTGTGGCTGACGAAATACTGCGGTCCATGGAGAAGCTTGTTTACAGTTCTTATCTCTTGGCAATTATCACTGCTTTTACTCGGACAACAGTTCAACGTGTAAGCATTTCCCTTCCCCCACCTATCTCCAAATGAAAGTGCAGGGTAAAACGCTTCAGCTGTGCTTGGAGAGTCTCTCAGAGTGTTAAAAGGAAAACAGTCAGGCTTCTCTTGGCTTAACCAGTTACTACCAAACTTTCTGCCTTTGTCCTGTCTTTCACAATTAAAGTGCACTCTTTCTGGCTTCCCACTGTTAAGCTTGCTAGCCGTTCCAAACCCACCAGATACCTTGTGCTGGGGCTTCTTCCAGGGTATTTCTCTATCCCTCTGCTTCCTGTTCCAAGGTTCTGCTTGGTCCTTTAAACTCCTGAGCTGTAGCCTTGGGTCTCTCAGTGCCTTTGAATTCTTCTGCTTACAGAAGTCTTTCTCTGCCCCTGAGTCTCCCAGGTCCTGTCTGCTCCTTCGTGGATCACAGCTGGTTAGTGGTTCTCTCTCCAATGGTTCCTGTTCCTGGTCATCTGACCTGTCCTCGTCCAGGTGCTTGTGTCCTGACTCCTCCTCTGCGTCTTCCTCTTGCTGATCTAACTGTTTCTGTGTTCTTAACAAGCTGCCTGAGTACTGCACTGCCCGCCTCCTGCTTGGGCGTGCCCAATCAGGGACTTGGCTTCTCTCCTGCCTTGAGGTGAGGTGTGGTTCTTGATTAGCTCTGTGTTTTTTTCTCTCAGAAGAGAAAATACTGCATTCCCTTGCAGTACAGGTTCTCTCCACCGGATCACTCTCAGTTTCCATTGCTTCATAAGAGTCTCCTACGTCACAATATCCATTCTAATAACAGAGGATGGCCCTGGAATTGTCTATTACGGTAGCAATTATACAGAGTACTAATAAGTGAATCAACTCAGGATGAGAAGAAAGACTGCACAGGGCTCTTGGTTCTATCTTGCGCAGTCAATGCTGGGAGTTCGTTTTGTCTACATGGAACGTTTTTCAGGTCAAATAGTGCTGGGCTTCGAGGGGCGCTTGTAAGTGTCTCCACTGAGGGTCCGTGGATTGCAACAAATTTCCTTGGCTACCTCAGTTTCGGCACTGCCTTTGCTAGGTGGTAGGAATCTTTGGTCTGTTTGGGCTGCGTTGTAAAGAGAAGTTGCACTTTCCCATCAGTTGGGGTAGTTGTCATCCTTTAGTTTCTCTTGTTTAGTCTAAGATCCTGGTTTTGTGTTAGCAGTCACTGTTGGAAATTGGCCTTAATCTTGCATGTTCCTTGATCAGTGACTGAATAGGAGTGTTGAGACTTTCTCCTATGATTAACTAGCTGAATTAGTGCAGAGATCTCCTGGTTTCATGAGTACTATGTTGTGGACATGTTTGGACATGTGTTTGGTAATGTTCAATGACCTTGAAAGTTTAGTCGGGGCTTTGTTTTTTTAACATACATAGTAAGGCCTTATGTTCTACACAGTGGGCCTGTCTGTTTTCAGCCAAGTATGGGCAATTTTAGGTTGGTAACTTTTTTTCAGAATAGAAGGATCCTTCTGCCTCAGGTGAGAGAGAGATTGGCTGAAGGAGTGGGGTCTCCTGTTCTCTCTCTGCATCAGTAAGGTAGTAATGGTGTCAAGCGATAGTCTATCTTACTAATTTCTCTGACTTTGTGTTTTTTTATTTAGGCATAGGAGTCGCTGGTTTTATTCTACTTTTTCTGCCATACTTGCCTTTGGTTAAATTGTTCAGTGGCATAGTTGGCAATAATTTTAGGATTGTGCTGGATGGGGGATTCATCTGTCTTGTGTGTTAACAGTACATGGTCTGTTAACTTTGTCCCAAGGGAAGAATTTGTCCCTGCCTGAGAATAAAACTATATGATTCTCCATTCCAGTTACCTGCCTTCTAACTCAATGTCGCTGTCACGAGTTTATCTGACTGCTGGATAAAAAAAAGAGCAACGTAAAAGGAGGACAGTTGTGAGCATGTTTTCAGGGCTCACCTATGGGCTCTGCCAGTTGCACATAGGTCAAGGGGGCACTACTGGACCACCCTCTCTTTTTCCTGGGGTAGAGTTGTAGGGCTACAAAGGCCTTAGTGATTCTAGGTTCCCCAGGATTGGAACAGTGGTGCAGCTGGAGGTAGGGCTCTGGTCCTTCAAGGCAGAGGCCACTACATTCCGGGTTGAGAACAGAGATCTCAGAACTGTGGGGGCAGGTTTGGCTTATAGAGCCAAGTATCAGCCCCAAGATTGATAACATGACTGGACGGCAATGGTGCTTGGTGAGATCGAGAGGCCTGAGTTGCTGCGAGTTGCTATCAGTGGAGGCCCAGATGATCGGTTCTACAGAACCAGAGGTCCATGGAGTGATTTCCAGTGACGACATCAGTCTGGTTCTCATTTGCATCCTAGCAACTCGGCCATGTTTGGTTGCAAGTTGGGAGGAGGTCAGCCTGGGAGGGCAACAGCCTCCAGACACGGTAGGCACTTTCAAATAATTGTGTTTTGGCAAGAGGTCCTGGGATTCCTATATTTGGAGCCAGGCTTGCACTGCGCATTACCCTGGAGGATTCTGAGGACAATGGCCTCTGAAAGTTCAGTCCAGCTGGTACATGTTTTGTTGTGGCTTGGGACTTCAGGGGGCTGAGTCCAGAGAAGTTCAACCTAATTTTTCCTTGTGGCTTAATAGTTTGCTTCAAGCGCAAACTTATGTTTGTCTAACTTTGGTTGCAGTTGATAGCCTTTTCTTAGGATGAGGCAAGCATACTGATTCTTTGTCTCAGGAATCTGATGGTCAGTCATTTTGAGAGGAATTCTATCACTGCAGTTTGGTCAGATGCCAGCTCAGCACCTATCACAAGTTTAGAGGTAGTTTTGTGAGGTGCTGGTTGTCTAGCCTAACTGTCTTGATTCAAGGCCTATCTTTTGTCTGTTTTATTGAGCCAAAACCTCAAGGAGCCTTTGTGGCATCAAGCTATGATTAACTAGCTGAATTAGTGCAGAGGTCTCCTGGTTTCATGAGTACTATGTTGTAGACATGTTTGGACCTGTGTTTGGTAATGTTCAATGACCTTGAAACTCTCCTTTTTAGTCTCTAGGTGGCTTGATGCTTCCTTGAGTTCCATGTATGTCCCTTCTGTTTCTCTTCAGTGACTAATGGACATCTCTAGTCTCAGCTTCTGTATAACTTGGAATGCCTGCCATTCCGTCATGTGTTCCTTAGGAGATGGGATAGTTTTCATGTGGGCATCGCCTCTTACTTTGGTCTATGGAAGGGTCCAGGGTGACCGGTGGTCAAGGTATTGAGGACCAATTCCTTCTGGCATGGATTACAGTTGCTACCACCAGAAAGTGCTTTGCTTAGTTAGCAAAACCTGATTCAAGGTTATAGGAAACATATGTTCTAAGTCCTTCATGTCTAAGTGACAGGATGATGTGCATCTGAAGTACATGCTGGACTGTTCTACTCCCCTCCCCTTTGTTTGGTACTGCTTTGGTACATCCCATGCATCCGAATTGGACTGGAGGGATGATGAGGAAGGTGAAATTAGATCTTACCTGCTGATTTTCTTTGAGTCCCTCCAGTCCAGGACCCGCCTTATATTCTTTTGGATCGTTCCCAGCCTTCATTTTATTTATTTAGCTGCATTTATATCCTGCTTTTCACCGGGTCAAAGCGGTTGGGGGATACATTTAACATGAGAGGATATGAGAGATACACTAATATTTACAGGGAACATGGGCAATGGAGGGTTAAGTGGCTTGCCCAATGTCCCTTCAGTAACGGAAAGTGTACCAAGTAACGGCTTCAGTAACGGAAAGTGTACCAAGGCTGTGGAGTCAAGCGGTAATTTGAGTAGTCATCTCAATCAGTTTAGGCTCTCACTAGGTTGCAAGGCTGGGCTGGTAGATTGTGTTGGAATTATGGTCTGGAGAGTGTGGGTTATCTCCTGTTCCTGGCACACTTTGAAGCGGGAAGGTTTCTTTTGGTAAGTATGCTGTGGTATGTTGGTATGTATTATATGAGCATTTAATAATCTGTGGTTGTGGAGTCTGCTTTGTTACATAAATACTGGCGAGAGCAGGGTTGCACAGGACCCTTTTATACCATGACATCATCAAACCAATGGTTCTCGGTCTCCATCTGCTGGTAGGCGAGCATAACCCATGCGTCTGGACTGGAGGGACTCAAGGAAAGAAAGTTAGCAGGTAAGGGCTAATTTCACCTTAGTTTTCACATAAAAAGGCTATTTTTCTTTTACTGATAGGACAGCAGAGGCCAGGGTAGGGACCTTGGTAGGTCTCTTTCATTTTTTTTCCAACAGATACCAAAGCTCCAACAACAGAAATATGGCTTGGAAACATTGTGTTGCCAAAGCTGTTGCTTCTGTTACCACTTCTGCATCCATCCACATGGACAGTCAGATCCAGGGCATGGAAATGGTTTAGTGTGCAAGATGCCTGGAGGTTGAATCCTGCAGGAAACAAGTTGAAGAACTGAGGGAGGTGGCAAAGCTAAGAAGCATATGTGGCAATGAGAGGTACATTGATGAAATGCTTCTAGAGGCAACTAAGATCTCCTGTAGAAGGGAAGATGACACTGTACGAAAAGATGATAGCTGGAAACAGATCACCAAAGCCTGCAGAATCGACACCCTGACTCCACTTTCCCTAGAACTGAAGAACTGGTATACATCCTGGAAGTAGTAAAGGCCACAACATCCCAAGAACAAGAGGTGCCAGAGCTCAAAACCCCCAAAACTGTAGGATCCACAACCACTAGGAAGCAAAGGGTAGTAGTGGATGTTGACTCTCTGCTGTCTGCTTGGTGCCAAGATCCAAGACATTACGGAGAGTTTGTCGGGATGCCTCAAGCCTACTGACTTTTATCCAATGCTGCTCATCCATGTTGGCACAAGTGATACACCTAGATTCCCACCTGAGCTTATCAGAAACAATTTTGTAGCTTTGAGAGAGAAGGTGAAGCAATTTGGAGCACAGGTGATGTTCTCCACGGTCCCTCCCCTCTTGAGGGTCAGAGCGGAGGCCGAGAGGCTTTTATCTTGGAGATAAATTCCTTGCTGTGTGGATGGTGTCATCAGGAGAGTTTTGACTTGCTGAACTATACCATGATTTTCCAAGAGCTGCTGAGCAGAGATGGCATCCACCTATCGAAAAGGGGGGGAGAAGTGTTTTCCACAATAGTTTGGCTAACTTACTAAGGAGGTTCTTTAAACAAGGATAGTTGCAGATGAGTGAACAAAACCCCCGGGTAAGTAAAAGCTCTCAGGCAAATAAATCATTAAAACTTTGACCCGGAGAAAAGCAGTATATAAGCCCAGCTAAATAAAATTTAAAAAATTAAGAAAGAAAAGGAAAAAAGAGCAACATTTGGAGAGCTGCATATAATAATGGTATGCAAAATAAAGTTCCAGATTTTAGACATTGTGTAAGAGGCTGATTTGGATATAGTAGCAGTCATGAAGAAATGATACAAAAAAAAACAATGACTGGGACGTAGTGATACCCGGCGAGAATCTATTCAGGAAAGAGAGAGTAGGAAGAAAGGGAGGGGGGGGTGGCGCTATATGTAAAAAATAATATTAAAGCCACAGAATGCAGGACTTCTGAGAGAAGAAGCACTATCTGTTAGTCTGGAAAAAGAGAACAGAAGAACTATTTACATTGGTGTTAACTGCATTTGATTAATGAAGACCAGGTGGTTGTGAGAGGACCAGTATGCAACACAAAATGTGAGAAAAATTATAATGGCTATGGAATGCTATCTTCATCACAAGGTGGCAGCGTTGATGGTCAGTTGCAATGCAGAAAAAGCATTTGATCATGTGAGCTGGAAATACTACTTTATGGTTCTAGAGCACTATAGGATCCAGGACTATTTTGTAGCCGCTATTCAACATGTGTGACTGTTCTGGTTAAGAGTTTCACCTCTACCAAATTTGATTTAGAAAGGAGAACCTATCAGGGTTGCCCCCTTGCTTTTTCTTTTAATTTTAGAGCCTTTTCTACAATGTTTGTGTAACTCTGAAGTCATTCACAGTGTCTTGATAACACACATAGAGCTTAAATGTTTAGTATTCGCAGATGATGATATATTTTTGAAGCTAACACCTCTTTATGAATCCCTTGTGGTAGTGTTGGAGGAATTTAACAAATCGCACATTTTGGTTCCTTGAGAACTTTTATTCTATTTGACTCGATGCCATCCTTAATATATAGTGCCACCCCTCCACCAATTAGATCCAGCCTATAATTGCAATATAATTTATACTCTGGTATTACCATGTCCAATTGGTTATCCTCCTACCATCAGGATGCCTCTGAGATGCCCATTATATCTATCTCTTCATTTAATGTATATATTCTAGTTCACTTCTGCTATTTTTTGGGCTTCTAGCATTTGCATAGAGAAAATTCAAGATATGTTTACTTGAATTTACAACCTTCATAGCAATTGGCAGGGATAATTGCAGTTTCTCATCTCTTTCTGCTTATTATTTAAATACACCTAGGCTATTTTAGCCTTTATTACAACTTCACTAACGGGATGTTCTAATTTCCCTGTTATGATGGTATTTTTGATAGATACCTTGCTCCGAACCGTCCTAAGCAACTGTTGTCTTCCTCTATCTTTTTTTGAAAGATAGCGTCAGCATCTTGGTACCACTCCGATTAAGGTGAAGTCCATTTTTTGCAGAATAGGCATCCGTTCCCCAGAATGTTTTCCAGTTCTAACAAATCTAAAACCTTCCTTCCTGCACCATTGTCTCATCCATGCATTGAGACTCCAGAGCTCTGCCTGTCTCTTGGGTCCTACATGTGGAACAGGAAGCATTTCTGAGAATGCAACTCTGAAGGTCCTGAATTTCAAATTTCTATCTAAAACCTTAAATTTGGCTTCCAGAACCTCTATACCACATTTTCTATGTCATTGGTACCAACTTGTTCCAGACAGCTAGCTCTTTCCTCAGCACTGTCTAAAATCCTTTCTAGGTAATGTGTGACATCTACCACCTTTGCAGCAGGCAGGCGAGTGACCAGGTGATCTTCGCACCCGGCAGCAACCCAGCTTATCCACATACCTAATGACCAAATTACCAGCTATGATGGCTGTTCTAACCATTCCCTCCTGGGTACATGTCCCTGTAGATACATCCTCAGTGTGAGATGATATTGCATCATTTGGGGGTCAGGTCCTGGCTATAGGATCACGTCCTGCTACACCAAGCTCATGCTGTCCTTCAGGAGACCTGCACAGAGCGGCTGGTATAACCCTAAACAAGGGCATAGAGGGGGGGTGACCTGCACAGAGCAGCGGGTACAACCACTAGCCATCTTACTTGGCAAACTAGATGGACCATATTGATCTTTTTCTACCATTGTATACTGTGGGCCCGATATTAAAATTAACTTAAATCTAAAGTTTAAGCCAAGCCAATAGCTACGAGGGTTGTCCAGAAAGTAATGCGCCACATTATTTTTCTCAGAGAGTTTTCATTCAAAATGTATAAAAATCATTCACAGTATAAATTAATGTGTCCTTAACGCATATTATTTTTCTACATAATCTCCATCAACATCTACGGCCTTACGCCAGCGAGAAACGAGGGCATTAATTCCTCCTCTCTGCAAGCTCGTGTCCAGTTCATGCAGCCATTTTTTTTATAGCACGAATCACGCTCACATCATTTTCAAACCTTGTTCCACGCAGGCCATCCTTTAGTGGTCCAACAGATGAAAATCTGATTGTGCCAGATCAGGACTGTAGGGTGGGTGGAGGAGCACTGTCCAACCAAATTTGGCGATTGTCCCTTGGGTTCGGAGGCTTGTGTGAGGGCAAGCATTATCGTGTTGAAGCAACATGTCTCCTGGATTACTGTTAGGCCGCACTCGCAAGTAACGCCGTTTCAGTTTTTGAAGGGTTTTGATGTACCTTTCTGAATTAATTGTTTCACCTCTCTCAAGCACATCCACCAGAATTACGCCATCAATGTCCCAAAAGACGGTGATCATCACTTTTAAAGCGGAAGGAGTGTTCTCCAGGACCAAGCAGGAAGTCAGTCCTCACATATGGGTGTCATCGGCGCCGATGAAGCCCCAGCGGAGCATTTCCCCAGCTTTCTATGAAAGCCTTTGGGAATGCAGACACGCATGCGCGGTTCCCTTCCCGCCTAAAGGTGCCATCTTACCTCAGTCTCTTTTTTTCCGTGAAGCCCACCGGACGTGTGTCCTGTTTTCCCGGTTAAAATTAGATTTTTTTTGGCGATTTTCGCTGTTTTTTCTACTGGTTCAAGCCCGATTCTTCTTTTTCGGTTTTTGCCCTTCATGGTTGGCGTTCGCGCCCTTTTTTCCATTTTTCCCTGGAAGGCCGGTCCTTTGACCTCGCGGGGACTATTTTTTCCCCGATGGCTTCCAGCGGTTTTAAGAAGTGTGATCGGTGTAAGAAATGCCTTTCACCGACACACACGACTGCTGCCTTCGGTGCCTCGGCCCCGACCACGACCCTAAGTCGTGCGGGCCATGTGGAAAGATGTCTTCCAAGGCACTCCGAAGTCGTCAGCAGCAAAAAGAAAGGCTTTTCTCGGACTCAGCCTCCGGTCAGGCCCAGACCTCGTCTGAGGCCTCGACATCTCGGGATTCCGATCCCGAGCACCGTCGAAGCTCCTCGGACAGGGGGTCCCCCGAACGGGAACGCAAGAGGAAGAAGCGGCTCGCGAGGGCGTCGTCGGAAGAGGTCCCTGGTTCCTCGAGGGCCAGGTCTAAGACCCCCGACCGTCGCCCCGGGCCCGTGGAACTCGAGAAGCCTGCTAAAGTTCCTCACATGGAGCCGGAGTCTGCTGGACACGTAAGCCCCGTAGTCCTCGAGGACTCTCCTCCCAGGGAGCCGCCGCCGGGGCCCGAGTCAGTGGCTGCTGCGTCTCCCGAGCTGAGTCTCAGGATGACAGCCTTGGAGAGCAGATTGTCTGTCTGCCTTCATGGAGCAGCAGCGGGCACTGATGGCCAGCCTGTCTGGCGCATCTGCCCCGACCACCAGGACATCGACTTCAAAGTCGACCCCGGAGACCGAGCCGATACTCAAGTCCATCGTGGCTCGGAGTCGACCTCGGTCACGGTCTCCCGCGACCTCCCGTTCGGGACTGAGGGTGTCGACGCCAGTGCCTTCGGCGTCGGGGCGGGTGCTCCAGGGCCCCACGGGGTCGGACCCTGACTCTTCTTTGGACGAGTCAGCTTGGGAGATGGAGGACAAGGAGTCTCCTGACGCCTTCAAGACTCGGTGTGTCCCGTTGGACTCACCGCAGAATGAGCCCTGGAGTAGATCCCCTCCGGAGGATACTCGGTTCTCGGAGTTCGTCCGGGATATGGCCGCTGCCTTGGCTATCCCGGCGGACCCCGAGGAGGAGCCTCCAGCTGAAGAGCTCGAGGCCCTACAGTATGACTCTCCTCCGAAGGAGGCCTTTACTGTCCCGGTTCCTCCGATGCTGGAACAGCTCCTCTTCCGGATGTGGGAGGCACTGGCCTCGGCGCCGGTTTTAAGCAAGCGAGTCGACTCGATCTATCGACTCAGGAAGAGCCCTGGCTTTCAGAAGGCACAGCTACCACACCATTCCATGGTTGTGGAATCGGCCATGCATCGTCTGAAGAGTCAGAAGATGCACTCTGCGGTGCCCCCCGGCAGGGAGGCCCGGAACCTCGATGGCGTCAGTAGAAAGCGCTTTCAGGGCTTGATGCTTGCTTGCCGTGTCCAGTCTTACCAGCTGTACATGGGCATGTACTTGCGGGACCTGGCCAAGGAGTTGGCCGGGTTCTCTGCTGGACTCTCCGGGGAACCCTTGCAGAGATTCAAGACCTTGTCCTCGGGGATTCGGGACTGCTCGAAGTTCATGTCGCGCGCCGCCTACAATGGCTTCGAGGCTTCAGCCCGAGTTGCGGCAGCCGGCATTGCGGTTCGACGCCAGGCATGGCTGCAGTCATCAGACCTTGAGCCATGGGTTCAGGACAAGATGGTCGATGTCCCTTGCCGAGGTGAGAACCTTTTTGACAAGCCCATGACCGAGAAGGCCTCTCAGCTCGAAACTGAGCACCTCACCTGGACTAGGCTTTCGAGGAAGACCTCTGCCCCTTCTCATAAAAAGAAGGGCTCGGGTAAAAAGCCCTTTTACCCGAGGAAGGGCACTGCCTACAAACAGTACCACAATATCAGGCTGCCCAAGCTGCCCTCCAGGATCAGCAAGCAAAGGGGCAGGGTAATGGGCCCAGTAGGCAGAGGACCCCTAAGCCACCGGCCCCTGCTACCACTCAGTAGGGTGGGGGTTTTTGACTCGAGCGTAGCCTCTCCTCCACTGCTCTCCCAACCCTGCACAGGAGGTCGCCTCGCCTTCTTTGCCCACCAGTGGCCCCTTATCACCGGGGACAGTTGGGTGTTGGACATAGTCCACAAGGGTTATGCCCTGCATTTTCACCAACTGCCTCCACCATATTTTCCAGGGGAGCCTCCAAGGCCTCCCCTGCACACTGACCTTCTCCTGCAAGAGCTTCAAGGTCTGTTGGTGGACAGGGCAGTGGAGCCTGTGCCTCCCCACTTACAAGGTCACGGTTTCTACTCCAGATATTTCCTGGTGCCCAAAAGAACCGGTGGCCTTCGACCCATTCTGGACCTCAGGAACCTCAACAAGTTCCTGATGAAAGAGAAGTTCAAGATGCTTACTCTTGGAACACTTCTGCCCTATCTCCAGCAGGGAGATTGGCTATGCTCTTTAGATCTAAAGGATGCCTATACTCACATCCTCATTCATCCAGACCACAGAAAGTACCTCAGGTTCATTGTGGGAGGAAACCATTATCAATACAGAGTGCTGCCTTTCGGCCTCACCTCCGCCCCCAGAGTCTTCACAAAGTGCCTAGCAGTGGTGGCGGCCTACCTGAGAAACCAGGGCATTTTTGTCTTCCCCTATCTGGACGACTGGCTCATCAGGAGTCAGACGTGCCAAGAGGCCAAACAAGCCACCATTGCTCTTCTCCAAAGGCTAGAGTTTGTCATAAACTTCGCAAAGACCACTTTGCTCCCCTCCCAGAACTTGGAGTTCATAGGAGCAAGGCTGGACTCTCTGCTGGCAAAGGCTTTCTTGCCAGCAGACAGGGCCCAAAGGTTGATGGCCTTGGCAAATCAGTTTCTCAGCAGGTCACTGGTCTCCGCCAGACTCTGCCTGAGGCTTCTGGGCCACATGGCTTCGACAGTACATGTGACCCCCCAATGCCAGGCTCCATATGAGGCCTGCACAGTGGTGCCTTCGGTCTCAGTGGTCACAGGCCACAGGCAGCCTCAGAGACAGGATAAGGGTGTCCAGACAATTTCTGCACTCCCTCAACTGGTGGCTGCACCCACCCAATCTACTGAAGGGGGGGTGCCTTTTCAGATTCCAGGGTACACGGTAGTGATGACCACAGACGCCTCCCTGCAAGGCTGGGGAGCTCATTGTCTGGGCAAGTGCACCCAGGGCCTGTGGTCTCCTTGGGAAGCTGCACAGCAGATCAATCTCCTCGAACTCAGAGCTATTCGATTAGCACTCAAAGCTTTCTCTCCTATCCTGGCTCACTAATCTGTCCTGATTCAGACAGACAACCAAGTAGCCATGTTTTATGTGAACAAACAGGGCGGGACTGGGTCCAGGATCCTTTGTCGGGAGGCTCAGGACCTTTGTTCATTTGCCCTCAAGCACAACATGCTTCTCAAGGCTGTGCACCTTCCAGGCCAGGACAACTACCTGGCAGACAGGTTAAGCAGAATACTGCAGCCCCACGAGTGGCAGCTGCATCCTTCAGTAGTTCAGAAGATCTTCCTAAAATGGGGTCTCCCTTTGGTAGATCTCTTTGCCAGCCCAATGAACAAGCAACTGCCAAAGTTCTGCTCCAGGCAACCGCATCCTCTACGGATAGCAGTGGATGCTTTTCTGATATCCTGGTCTCAGGGCCTCCTGTATGCGTTTCCTCCCACGCCCTTGGTGGCCCGAACTCTCATCAAGATTCTTCAGGACAAGGCCTCGGTCCTGCTGGTGGCTCCCAGATGGCCAAGACAGCCTTGGTTTCCTCTTCTGCTTCAACTGGCGGTGGATCCTCCACTACCTCTGGGGTTGCAATCCGACCTTCTCTCACAGGAGCAGGGTTCCCTTCTGCACCCCAATCTCAAAGCTCTCAATTTGATGGCCTGGAGGCTGCAAGGGTAGTTTTGGCTCCCTGGGGCCTACCTCAGGAAGTTGAGGAGGTTGTCCTAGCCTCTAGGAAACAGTCCACTAGGAAAACCTATGCTCTCACATGGAAAAGGTTTTCTGTGTGGTGTCAGCTACGTACAGAGGACCCTTTCTCTTGTATTGTGCCAGTAGTGCTTCAGTACCTACTGCACTTATCAAATCAGGGACTTAAGTCCAATTCTGTTCGGGTCCACCTCTCAGCTCTAGCAGCTCACCACTCTCTGGTGGAGGGACATTCTCTGTCTGGTCACCCCTTGGTGTCCGGCTTTCTCAGGGGCTTGCTTTTGCTCAAGCCTCCCATCCGTCCTCCTGCCCCTGAGTGGGAGCTGAATGTGGTCTTGCAGCAACTGACTCGCCCACCTTTTGAGCGGATGGCTACTTGTCCACTACGCTTCCTCTCCTGGAAGACACTTTTCCTGATAGCCCTTACCTCGGCTAGGTGAGTATGTGAGCTTCAGGCCCTGGTCTGTGATAGGCCTTACACCAGGATTTATAGGAACAGGGTAGTCCTCAGGACTCATCCAAAGTTCCTCCCAAAGGTTGTCTCCTCTTTCCACTTCAATCAGGAGGTGGTTCTTCCAACATTCTTTCCTAGGCTTCATGCAAGCCAGGCTGACGTCCTGCATACCCTGGACTGTAGGAGGGCCTTATCCTTCTACCTTGACCGTACACAGGGGCATACAAGGGCTACTCAGCTCTTCGTATCCCTTGACCCCAATAAGTTGGGGTTGGGGTTGGCTGTGTCCAAGCGTACCTTGTCCATCTGGGTAGCTGACTGTATCACCTGGGCTTACAAGGCGGCTGACCTTCCTTTGCAGGGTAGGGTCACGGCCCATTGTGTCAGGGCAATGGCTGCCTCAGTGGTCTGCAGGGCTGCAACTTGGTCTTCATGCCAGACTTTTGCGGCCCATTACTGCCAGGAGAGGGAGTCCCGTAGGGACAGTGCTTGGCCAAGCAGTACTCCGGAATCTCTTTGAGGTTTAGGCAACTCCTGCCCTCCTGCCTCTGTTGGGCTATCGGTGGAGGTTGTGTCCTTGAAAAGCCTTTCTTTGCTGCTGAGACTAGAGGGAGTTCTCTTGTTCAGCCTGGGTTCCTCGGTAGCCCAGAACTAGGGAGTCACCCATATGTGAGGACTGACTTCCTGCTTGGTCCTGGAGAAAGAGTAGTTACTCACCTGTAACAGGTGTTCTCCAGGAGCAGCAGGAATCAGTCCTCACAACCCTCCCTCCTCCCCTTGGAGTTGCAGTTGTACATAGTTTATTTTTGAATTTTTGTGTGCTGTTCTTAGCTATGTCATTTGACTGAGATAAGATGGCACCTTTAGGCGGGAAGGGAACTGCGCATGCGTACCTGCATTCCCAAAGGCTTTCATAGAAAGCTGGGGAAATGCTCCGCTGGGGCTTCATCGGCGCCGATGACACCCATATGTGAGGACTGATTCCTGCTGCTCCTGGAGAACACCTGTTACAGGTGAGTAACTACTCTGTCTTGAGCTTCTTTTTTTCTTGGTGAGTGAGCATGATGCCATTCCATGGACTGCCTTTTAGTCTCTGGTTCATAGTGGTGAGCCCAGGATTTGTCACCTGTGACGATCTGGGACAAAAAGGCCTCCCCCTCAGCTTCAAAACACTCCAACAAATCAGAGCAAATGTCTTTCCTTTGGCGTTTGTGTTCAGTTGCAAGACTTTGCGGAACCCATCTTGCACACACCTTTGAATATCCCAAAGAGTCAATTATTGCCATTGCACTACCTCTGACGGAAAGCTGTACGGACAATTCCCGACTCGTGATGCGCTGATCCGCACAAATAATGTCATCAGCGTGCTGCAACTTGACTGGACTGGTGGCTGAGGCAGGACGCCCAGACCGCAGCTGATCTTCCAGTTCCGTTTTACCACTTCCTGAAGCCTTTACTGTCTTCACCCATCGTCCAGCGGTGCTCCTATCTACCGCAGAACCTCCATACACAGCACACAACCGTTTGTGAATGTTTCTCACACTTTCTTTCTCCTCCACCAAGAATTCGTTGTTTGTACCGTGTGTCATTCAGACGCCATTTGAAGGATCACTACCACCTCGCTATTTGTTGGTCGACTGTAAAATTACACACGTGTCCTTTGAAGTTCCAAGTTACTACTCTTTCAATTTCACACCTCTATCTTCATTCTGGACTGGGAAAAAACATGTGGAGTATTACTTTCTGAGCAACCCTCGTACATTAATAAAGAATTTTCCAAATAATTCATTATAATCTCTTTTGTCCCAAGCTTTAAGTTGCCTGATTTACAAGCAGTTTGCTACCAGTTTTCTCTTCACTTTACAATACTGCTGGAACCTATCCTCAATCTGACAGTGCATTTGGTTAAGCTGTGTTTGTAAACCTGTCAGTTTAGCTTTGGTAACTCTTGCATCTTTCTTTCTTTGAGGACAAGCAGGATTGAAGTCCTCATGTATGGAATGAAGTCCTCGAGTACGGAGCCTGCGCGGGAGCACTCCCCAGTTCCTAATGGAAGCTTTTGGGAGGTTCCACTACACATGTGCTGTGGTGGCGCCATTTTAGGACAGTCTTTGTTTTTACGTGGAGCCCAATGGATGCTTAGCAAGTTATCCATCAATTTGGTAATTTTTCACCTCACTGGGGACTCTGCTGCCTTCGCTGGCACTTTTTGTTCTGTTTTTCTTTCCTGCCTGCCCGTCATGGTTTTTCTTCTTCTTCCCTTTAGTTAATGCCATTCACTTTGTTTCCTTTCATTTTCTGTGGCACCTCTGCTCCCTTGGATGCCAGTGCTCTGGCCGTGGGTCCTGCTTTTTTTAAGATCGAGCTGTTTGATTTTGCTATGACTGCTTTTTCTGACGAAAAACTGGCCAGTGGGTTTAAGAAGTGTTCCCGGTACTCAAGGACCATATCTACCACAGATATCCACAATTGGTGTCTTCAGTGCCTGGGATAGATAATCAGTCCTCTTTTTTGCAATTTGTGTTTTCAGATGACAAAAAGAGGACTCAAGGATTGAGAGAAACAGTGTGAATCACTTTTTTGCACTTACAGGTTTGATCATTCAGCATCAATGGCAGCAATCTCAAAGGCTTCAAAGGCCACATCGGATGCTGGCAGTGCATCAACATCGAGGAATTTTCAGGCTCACTCAGAGCCGAGCACCCATAGTGCCCCGGAGCATCGGCCATCAAATGATTTCCACCTGAAGATGAGGAAGGATTCGGTTTAATCTTCATCAGCGCCACAGGGTGACTGTGCCGAGCACAGAGTGAAGGCTCCAGTGCACCGGCATCGAAGCTCCTTGTGGCACAGCATCAAGAACGATGAGAATCCACAAGAGTGCCCCTCCAAGTTTTCCCAAAGAGAGGAGAGCTCATTTTCCTGGACATCGGAGGGCAATGATGGCCTACTGAGAGCAGAGACCAAGCCACTGGTAACCCTTTCCAGGTACATCGGTCGAGGTTGCTGAGGCCCCACAACCGTCAAAGTTGGGAGCCATGGTGAAATGCCTTCTGCAGGCTCTCGAATGAATTGCGGTGCTCTTGGCCATGCAGTAGCCGGGGCCTCAAAGTCTGCTACATCAACATTGGCCACTGTCCAACAGATCCTCAAGACACACAGCTTGCCTGCAGAAGAGGCATCAACATTGGGACCTCGAAGGGCCCCGACACCAGTGCCTGCTCAGCCGATATCACTCTCTAGCATTTCAGGGTCTGATGCACCCTTGAAATCTAGCCAAGCATTGGGGCATAATTGCTTCTAAAAGAGCTCCCGATCCCGAGAGTCAGGAGAGAGATTCAGGCAGAGACTCGGAAGTACTTCAATTACTGTCTCTCTGATGTCTAGTCCAGACTTCTTAGCGAACAGGTCGACAGAGCTTCCATCGGATCCTTCTCCTCCTGAGTGGCGCAAGTCCCCTCCTGAGGATATGACCTTCCAAAACGTTTGTCAGGGCTATGGCCTAGGCAGTTTTCTTTGGATACTGAGGATGAGCCCAGGGCAGAAGAATTGGAGATCCTTCAGTACTCCTCAGCCTCTAAGGAAATTGTGACACTGCCCAAGCACTGCATCCTTCAGGGAGTACAGATGAGAATGTGGGAGAACCACCTCGCTGTACTTTCAGTCATTAGAAGGTTTGATTCCATTTACAGAGTTCAGAAGGCTCCTGGGTACGGGAACTCCCAGCTTCCACACCAATCCTTGGTGGTTGAAATTGCCCTTAAGAGATCTAAAATCTCCAAGACTCGCTCCTCTGTGCCCCCTGGGAAGGAGGCCCAGACATTGGACTCCTTTGGGAGAAGGTATTTTCAGAGTTCCATGCTCATGGCCAATATGGCCTCTTACCAGCTCTACATGGGTATGTTTTTGAAGATCATCATGTGTGACCTCACTGATCTGTCCCAGTATCTCCCTCCAGAGAAATTGAAGCAGTATCTTTTTCTCTAGAGGCTCACGGCAAGGACTGCTCAAAGTTCATGGTCCATGTAACCTATGATATCAAAGGCCTTTATGTCATCTTTTGTCAATAAGAGAGCTCGGATCGCCCTTTGCCATACTGGCCACATTAGCAGAAGTAGCCATTTCACATTATCTCTTGTTTGTCTTCCTGGTAGAAAACCTGACTGGTCCTCTTGCACTAGAGAGACAATAAAACAATTTGTTCTAGCATCTAAGACTTTGGCTAATATTTTAGCATCAATGTTGAAGAAAGAAATGGGGCAATAGAATCTGCAATGCATAGGGTTTTTGCCCTCATAATGAATAACAGTAATCCTAGCAGTCAGAGAATCTGCCAGAATGCCACTCCCTCTCCCCTCCCCCCATCAATACTGAGTTAAATATCATGACAAAAGGTGGGCCAGTAGGTGTGCCTATCTTTTGTGACACAGCAGTGTATAACTGTTAGGCCCTGGTGATTGTCCTCTTTTAATGTTTTAATGGCTGAAAGAACATCTTCCTCCATTATTTCAGCCTCCATTGATCTTCTGTATTTTGGGAAGAATGATTTGCTGTAAATAATCTACCATCACTTCTTTATATAGGCACGTTTCACTCTGATGTGTAAAACCTAGTATAATACCGAACAAAGTAATCCCAAATGTTCGCTGCTCTTGTCACTCACTAACCATCGGGGCCTTCTCCTGTGTATTTATGCCACGGAGGTATTTAAACATCTCTCTCATATCTCCTCTCTCTTGCCTTTCCTCCAAAGTATACATATTGCTATCTTGTCAGTCTCTATGTTCATCCCAAAAATCATCAATGTTGAACCCCCGGTGATGGCCCCCCCCATTTTTTTCCCCCCCCCCCCCCCCCCGGTTATATGTCCCACCGCTTTGACCCGGTGAAAAGCGGGATATAAATACAGTTAAATAAATAAATAAATAAAATATTGAGATCTTTTAAGTCTGTCCCCATATGCTTTATGACGAAGTCCACTGACCATTTTAGTAACCACCCTTTACACCTACTCCATTCTGTATATATCCTTTTGAAGGTGTGATCTCCATAATTGCACACAATACTCCAAATGAGGTCTCGCCAAAGATTTATACAGAGACACTATCACCACCTCCTTTTTGCTGGCCATTCCTCTCCCTATGCACCCAAGAAAAGGGACAGAGAAGAGCCACCAAAATGGTAAAGGGGATGGATGGATACCCCTGTGAAGAGAGGCTAAAAAGGTTAGGGCTCTTCAACCTGGAAAAGAGACAGCTGAGGGGAGATATGATGGAGGTCTATAAATTAATAAATGGAGTGGAATGGGTAAACGTAGTTTGTTTATGCCATCAAAATATAGAAAGACTAGGGGGCATGCAATGAAGCTACAGGGTAACCTATTTAAGACTAATAAAAAAAATATTTTTTCACTCAGCGTGTAATCAAACTCTGGAATTTGCTACCGGAGGATGTAATAAAAGTTTAGCAGGGTTTAAAAAAGGTTTGGACAAATTCCTGGAGGAAAGGTCCATAAACCATTATTAAAGTGGACCCAGAATATCCACTGCTTGACCCATTACAAGCATTGTGGAACCTGTGTCTTGGGGAAACTGTTAGGTACTTGTGACCTAGATTGGCCACTGTTGGAAACAGGATACTGGGCTTGATGAACTTTGGTCTGACCCAGAATGGCATATCTTATGTTCATATGTTTTTAAGCATCATTTTGGCTTATGTCGTCGTCTTTCCTACCTGTTTAGCCACCTTAAGGTCATCAGAAACAATCATGCCCACTATACCACCATTCATACATAGAAAATGACAGCATATTGGTTTACAATTTATAAAAAAGAAAAATACAAATCAGTATTCATCAAATAAATTAAATTACAATTAATTGAGACAAGTACCCGAGGAAGAGGGCATGAATAGCACAACAATTGCACCTGTTTGACAGTGAGTATGGGGAACAACATATGAATAATTTAATGATCAATCCAGCAATTGATAAACCCTGGGTCTGGTGATTAAACTCTTCTCCCACCACCAGTCTGTCTGCATTCACATCCAACATTCTTTCAAAGAATTCTTTATGGTTCGAATTAGGTACATATACATTGTCACAGCCCCTCCCAGTGGCAGCGTGCTGAAGGGTCAGGGCGGACATTTATTGTTTGTTGAAGCTGGAAACTTTAACTTAGACCAGGTGCATTATGGTCCTTGTAATTCTCTTCTTTATAAAGAATAGTTGTGTGAGCCTTGTGCTGGGTTAAATATAAGGTTTTATTCCCTTGATGCGCTAAGGTTCTCCAAGAAGACAACAGAATTCACCTTGATTCAGGGTTTCTACCAAAGTATTTACAAAGTCCAAAACTGTTATAAGAGCTTCACAGTCTTTTCCATTCAAGCAGGATTTTTCAGTATCAACAGGTTAAATAAACACAAAAAGCTTCTTCTTTTCAGCTCAACAAAGCAATGACATTTTTTAAAGCATGTCTTATGCTATGACTCTGTGAGAGATTATATACTCTCAGCTACACAGAGAGTACAGTCCATAGGATATTCAGGTAGCAATGATTCTGATTCTACAAGGTCTGTTTGCATATCCTCTTGCTCAGATATGGTGTCTGCTAAGCCTGAGCTTTCCCTATGCCAAACTGGTTGTACTTCAGTAGTTCTCTCCAAGACTTTCCAGCCTGGCTGGACCTGGTCTGGCAAACAATTAATATGGCTTTTATCTAGGACCTTCTGCACAGGTTTCCAAAGCTTTCCCCAAACAAACAAACAAACAAACAAAGCTTTGTTTCTCATATCTATGGCTCTCTGGTTTACAAGCCTTTCTAGGACCTGGCACACATTCAGGAAAGGAAGTGTGAATGTACCTTTGTTCTCTGAGACATTCGTTGCTGGTATTCCCTCTACCAGGCACTCTCCTGCTTACACTGTCTTCCCTGGAGACTTCTTTCTGGAGCTTTTCAGCATGGGCTTGTCCTTCCTGGAAGTTGTCCCTTCCTTGTAAGGACTGCAAGCTTAACTGCCTTTCCTTCTGTAGTTGGAGCTTTCCCCTTTCTCTCTCCTTAGTAGCAGGGGTTTCTGTTGCTCTCTGTATTTGTGGTCCTCTCTGCTCCTGTGGTCCTCTCTGTATTGGTGGTCCTCTCTGTATTCTCCTGACCGAGCACTGCTTATAAAGCCGTTTCTCTAGTGAGCTTTCTGGACCTCTACTCAGGTGTGTTTGATTAGCCATTGCATCATTACAATCTGGGTGTGTCAGCCTACCTTCTGCAGCCTCATGCCTACTCCCTCTAGTTGCACTTCTTGGTAACTGCATTCTCTGTAAATCAGTTTCTTTAAAAGAAACAGAGTTTTCTCCTAACTCCATAGCTTCAGTATTGTCAGCTTCATCACAACATTCACAAAAATCCATATGAGGGGCGCAGTACTCCCATCTTTTTTTTTTTTAAAGTGTGTTTCTTGTATGAAATCAACAGCAGCCTTAAGGCCTTGCTACTACTTAAACATTTGTGACCTTTTCTGTATATGTCACAATTCGACTTTTAGCACAACACATGCTGTACAGTGTTTGTAATTAAGATATGCTTTAAACGGCGGAGCCTGATGTCCAGCGGGTAGGACGCTTTGCGTTGAAGCTCCCGAGAGGCCTACTTAGAATCCTGACTTAATACCTATACAAATTTACTATTTCGCTCCGAGCTGACCGGGGCACCTCGGGGGGGATGGCGGCCCATAAACCAGCGCGCTTGGACTTCGGGTCTCCTTCTTCTTCTCACGGAAAACGCTCCAAAACAGAGGTGTCCTCCCCACAGAAGATGGTCCCATTTCGTGAAAACCCCGAAATGCACCTGGAGATTTTGGAGGAAATACGCGGCGTGAAGGAATTGGTGCAGTCCAATGGAGAAGCGCTTCGAGCCATGCGAGAAGACTTTGGAGTGCTCCAGGACCGACTTGAAAGTCTTTCATTACGGCAGGACAACATGGCGGGGGTCCTCGACTCGCACGAGGTGCGCTTGGGCAAACTGGACAAGGCTGAGCGCCAGATACAGAATCTTCAAAAGGAGTTAGAAGATAGCAATAATCGAGCCCGTCGCAACAATGTGAGGCTCCTCGGAATGCCGGAGGGGGTGGAAGCAGGAGATATAAGAGAATTCTTGCTCAAAACTCTTCCCTCCTTGCTGAAGATCACTTTTCACAGAGAACTGGAAATTGATCGAGCACACCGTGTTCCTGCCCACATGGCGCTCAACCGCACGACCCCCCGGCCTATTATCTTTAGCTTGCTACGATATCAACAAGTGGAACAAATTTTACATGTTGCCCGAGCGAATCATCATTTGGAATTTGAAGGTCGTAAGGTCTCCTTCTTTCCTGATTTGGCAAAGCCTACCGTTGACCGTCGGAAGAAACTCCTTGCTTTTCGCCCTCGACTTCAACAGCTACAGGCTCGCTTTGGCCTGTTGTATCCAGCGAAGCTCCGAGTGACTCTCCACAACCAAACCAGGACGTTCGAAGATCCTGATCTACTATCAACATTTTTAGACTCCAAAGAAGCAGAGCAGATGCGCTAATCCCAAATCTTGGACTCTTATCTGCCGGCTCTATCCGCCATTTTGAAGGGCCCGATGCGGCGGTCATAGCCAAGCACAGAAATAGCCTGGACTTTCTTTCTTTCTCTATATGACTTTTGTTTTTTGGTCTCCTATCCCTTCATGATGTGTGCCTCGGTCGGATTCGGAGCACGCACAGTCCTACAGGTTATGTGTTTTTTCAATTTCGGCCTTCTCTGGGGTTTCTCCCCGCAGACACATGGTCGCCAGTAATTTTGGGGTTTTGCTTCTCCTCTACCGTACTGCGGTTTTCTTTGTTAATGTGGGGCGCTTCATTGTATTATATTAGCTTATTTTTCCTATGTCATGTGTACAGCCAGATACAGTCAGTTTGAGGGACATAGTGAAATTATGTGTGCTATCATGCTCAGAATTTTTAACTTTTCTGAATGGCCTTATGTAAAATCTTATCATTCACCGTCAAAGGCATTAATGGTCCACTCAAAGGAAAGAAAATCCTTAGCTATCTTAGCCATGAGCATGTTGATTTAGTGTTTCTTCAGGAAACGCATTTAAACTCTGCTGAAACACTGAAACTCAATGCTAAGCCTCACATGGTAGCTGCCTATTCTCCCACCGTTTCCAAATGGTACGGGATAACCATTCTGGTTAAGAAGTCTTTGCACGCTACTGTACCTGATATTAGCGCTGACAAGGAGGGTAGATGGGCCCGTGTACACCTTGAGGTTGGAGATAGTGAATTCACGTGTATTTGCATTATGCCCCGAATGTGGACAACCCTGCTTACTATGCAAGTATTGCGCAGTTGGCCTTGGCCTCTGCCAATGCTCCATTAATACTTGGTGGCGATTTTACTCAAGTGTTCCCCCAATCTTTTCTTTTCAAACACGGTGCTCGTTGGTTGGAAGATCCAGTACCGAGTAGACCTGTGTGGCTAGATATAGAAGCGGGCCTTTGCAAACCGATTCCTCTTACCTTTCTCCCTGGTATGACTCTCCCATCAGACTCCCACTATCCACCAATGCTTTTAGACACTTTAGGTGCCTTTAATACTCTTATGCAATCTTTAGACTCCCGACTCTGGTCAGTGCAACTTCAGCATCGCCTTCGGAGCACTAGAGTACTCCCGCCATCGGCATTCCCTACATAAGGTTGATTGGAGACTTTCCGATCTCTCGGTAGTTCACCGGGTGTAGCATCCAATTTTACTAAACCTTATGTAATGCTATAACTAGAGATACCCCTATAGCGCAGAAAGTATGGGAGAGAGAATTGCATGTGACTTTGATCTCGGAGCAATGGAGCCTTATCTGGAGTAGAGGGACACGGGTTCCCGATCCGCCTCACTCACTCAGACCCTCTTCTTTCTAGCCCACCGGTGTTTTTACACTTCTCACAGATTAGACAAATGGAACACTACTCAGGGCAATGGTTGCTGGACACGTCCTGCGGCCATTGGTTCATTGCCTCATGTTATGCATGAATATCCCGCACTACAGTATTACTGGCGTCGGGTCTGGGGTCGTATTTAGTCTATCTCGCACTCTCAGGAGCCCCTTTCTTGGAGGATAGTGGGACTTCGCCCAGTTGCGGGGATCCCCTCTCTCCCAAAAATGGCTTATCTCCTTTCGAACTTTATGCTTGGCATTGCTATTTCCCTAATTAAGTAATACTGGAAAATTAGCTCCCATCTGAGCCCCAATGACTGGTGGAATCATGCCTGTTTTTACAGTAAATATGAACAAATATCTCGTCTGTTCGCTTCCTCCGTTCAGACTCCTTCTCATTGGTCTCAATGGAAGATGCTCAATGACTATGTACATTTTGCTAAATGCTCTCATCTGACTGTCTAACTTTGTATATATCTCTGTCCCATGATCATGCTGTATTGTAGATACTCTTTTGATCGTTTGATGTATAATCACTGTTAATTGGAAGCGCTCACATGCTGATATAATCGGGTAGAGAAGAAGCATCGGGGTGGGGGGTAATGGGTTTACTTTTCCTTATTGTATACTTGTTTTGTCTCTTTTGGTGTGTTGTTTCTTTTGTTTGTTGCAAAATGAAAATAAAAGTTTAAAAAAAAAAAAGATATGCTTTAAACATAATCCCAGATCATACACGCATGCTCATCTCAAACACATCCCTTTCCCCCAAAAACCACAGTCAACTCAATATCTGCCTCGCATTCCTTCCCCTTTCCGCACACCCTTCCACTCGAATAGCCTGCAACTTCATTTCCCAGCAGCCCAACTCCACAGAACATTCCAATCCAGCTACCCCACTTCCCTCTCCCCTGTAAACCACACTTACTGACCCACATGCACACTCATCCCTTACACATCCTTGGTCCATAAAATCACATCCTCTCTCACAGTGACTTCCTTCAGCTTACCATCAACAAGACATCCCACCATTCTCAATGTACACTCTCATGCCACTTCAGAGAATAAAGCACGGGTAAAAATGTAAGTTCTCATAAACCCTTCCATCATCTTGAAGCATCGTGGATTTCTTCATGTGCAGTCTTCCTCTGTCACGCTCCAAACATTGCCATTTAGTCTGTTGTCTGTGCTACCTGAAATGTCTGCTTCCTGCAGAGCTGCAATGGCCTCTGGTCTGGACCGAATTCTCACTGTTCCCCATAATGTGTAGAGCAAATGGAAATAGCCAGTGATATGGCGCATATTGCATTGCTTTATGCCAGCATCCTGGAGTTTGTGGGTGATGTCTTATAGTTCTCTGCGTTTTTGCATGGTAACTGGAGATAGGCCCTCAAAACCTTGCACATGATGTGAGTCGCACACCAGGTCCTTCGTCTTTCTTACTCTGGTGTCAATCTTTTCCTTGAAAATATAATTGTGGAAGCAGGCAGTAATGTCCCTAGGGAGATTGGACTATGCAGGCTTCATGTGTGCCTGCTCAGGCTTTCTCAGGGGAGTCCCCAAAGGCAAGAATCGTGTTAACAATCTTCATCACCACCCGGGACTGATCAGGGACTCCCTTAAAGTGTACATTATTATTGTGCCTTGATAGATTTTCAAGGTCTTTTTGTTTATCAGTTAAATCACCATTAGCATGCTTCAGATTAGCACTTGTTCCAAATCTGTAAGAGTTTCACTGTGTTCATCCAGCCACAACTCTGTCTCCTCCACACACTGCACTTTCTCTGGTTTATCACTTTGGAATCCATTGCTAGCACCACATTTTCTAATTGCACCACCACAGTTTCACTTTTGAGCTCACAAAACCATTTGTGAACATGGTAACATAGTATATGATGGCAGATAAAGACCAGTCTGCCAGGTGTCCAGAGTGGTTGTAACCGCCGCTCTGTACAAATCCATTTGCGTAGTGCTGTGGCTTTTTAGGACTGCCAACCACTTTCAATGCTACATTTACCAAGGGAAATTGTTATTCTTGGGGAGGCTTTTGCAGAGCAAAAAGACTTAAGCATCTGGATTTGTGACACCACTTCCTCTACTCAAGGTGCCTTCTCAAGAACAAAAACAAAAAGCAAAAAACAGAATGTCCTGTTGCCCAAAAACATGTACATTTTTGCTTCTTGCCAATATGTTTTTCTAGTTTCTCCTTATATAGTTTCTCCATAGCTTGATATTCCCATATGTGTGGACTGCTTTCTTGCTTGTCCTTAGAGAAGGTGATTTGCTTGAGTATAAAGGATATTCTCCAAGGACGACAGGTGATATTCCTCACAACCTACCCTAGAAGTTGGCTCCACCTACTAATGCCTTTGTACAGGACTGAGGCAGCCCCATGTAATGACAGAAGTGGGAATTTTTGGATATGCTCAGTAGAGTACTCTTGAAATCTCTTAAGGGTTATTTACAGTGCTGTGACCAGGTAGGCCCCCTGCAGATAAAGTACTTTTACTTTCTCAGAGGTAGTGGGATGGCCTTGCAACAAGAAAATGGATACCTGAAGGTGCAGGTGGGAGGAAGGAGAATAGAAAAGAATGCTGATGAAGAGTTGGAGAGGTGAAGAAAGAATGTTGGGGGTCAGGATAGGGAGGGGAAGGGTCTAATATGCTGAGTGAATTTTCTCCAGCTTACAGCTAGTGTAATGAAAAATGTTTTCTCCTTCCTGTTCTGAAGTTCTAATCCCTAGCTCAATCACTGATTCTCTGACTCTCATTACCCAACGGATAATAGCAATAGTAATGATGTTCCTTGTCACATCCCCTTATGTTTGTAACCTTAAATACATGCACTTTCTTCACTAGAAATCTCCTTCCAAATCAAAGCCTGTGCAGGAGAAAATTTAATGGTAGAAAATGTAAATGCATGCTGACTTACAGGTATAATGCTCACGAACAAGACTGTAGCTGTTTCTCCCCTCCTTCATTCAGCTCAGCCACACTAAGATAGTAATGAGTTGAATAGGTGAGAAGAGAGTTAAAGCCCTTGGAGTAAGGCCCAGAAAATGTTCATTCTTGTCTAGAATGACATGGAAACTTCTTCCAGTCTTGCTTACAGCCTGGAAGTGTCTGCTCATGTTTATGAAGTACTTGAGATTCCACTACATGCAAGGCACCTGTAATCTTTTCCTTCCTTCTCCCTTTCACAGTTGATTTTGGTGTAAGTGCTCAACTGGACCGGACAGTAGGCCGGCGGAATACATTCATCGGAACACCCTACTGGATGGCACCCGAAGTAATTGCTTGTGATGAGAACCCCGATGCTACCTATGACTACAGAGTATGTACCCTACTACCTTCCCCTCTCTCCTTTATCCTAGTGTTTACCAACCCTCTTCTTGCAGCACACCTAATAGGTCTACTTTTCAGACTACCCATAATGAATTTGCATGAGATAGATTTGCATTCATTGGGTCTTCAGTCTCATTCACGTTTGTTGTGGTAACTGGCTAGGTGCACCTCCAGGAGAGGGTTGGGAAACATTGCTTACCCAACAATGCTCCACCCTCTGTGAAAACCAATAGAGATAAAACTGGCTGTCCCATTCATTGCAGCATTCTGCTCCACTACCATGTTTCACCTTTACAGTTGGTGTAAGACAGGGATGCACAAACTTTGTCCTTGAGGGCTGCAAACAAGCCAGGTTTTCAGGATAGCCCTAATGAACATGCATGAGAGATTTGCATGCATACCACCTCCACGCTATGCAAATATGCCTCATGCATAGTCATTAGGGATATCCTGGGTACCTGGCCTCTTTGTGGCTCTCAAAGTCTGAACTTATGCACCCCTGGTGTAAGGAGGTAGGGAAGGGAAATCCTTATCTAGAGTGGGTGAGTGGGAGCAGTCACATGACCTGCTAGCAACCATTATTGGGATTCCAGTTCTATCTCTTAGGTTGGTTTGTGCAAAAGCAAATTGAAATCTGAAAAAAAAATAAACGTAGAAAATCTCAAAATACGCACACACACACTCACATATACCAATGTGTGTGTGTGTGTGTATATATATATATATATATATGGAAATATTTTCCTTCATATATTAGAGATGTTGTCTTTGTGGCCTTTGAACTGATTTCAGCTGCCTATTTGTGCCGCTGAACTGAATAAACTTCAACTTTAGGTAAATTTACCTACATTAGAGACTCAATATTCCGGTGTATACAGAGAATACATGAGCTGTAGCTAATGAGAAGGCAAAGATTAGCAAAGTAAAACAGGACAACTTCTGATTATCTACAACAAGCTGAATCAGACTTAGTTTTGTCTCCATTGCAACTCTGGGACTTGTAATTGATACTTTACATAAAAGACCCTGAACCTGCATAGAGAGAGTAAAACAAGTACTAACTCGGCCCTTTCCTGGTAACCTGCAGCCAACTGAGCACTTAGTTAGAAAGCGTAGTTGCATACTTGTAACGGGGGTTCCTGTGGACAGCAGGATCCTAAGACCACACAAGTGGAGTGATGTCACCAGATGGAGCCAAGCTGGATCTGCTCTCCCAGAAAATTTTACAATGATTTGTTGAGTATATGTAGGTATTCCATGTTGTAGTCAAAAACTAGGCACATTTTTGACCTGGTCTTTCATACTCTTCTGTGTCTTCTGCTGTCTTGGTCTTTGTCTCTAATATTGCTGCTAAGGAGGCTTTTAAGGTTGAACTATAACACAAGGAGAAGATTAGTACCTCTTGTATTCATAAGAGGGACTTCTGTGAAGTTGATATGCAATTTATATGATGAGGATTGTTATTCCAATGTGTCTGTGGTTAGCCACTGCAGTATTTGTACAGTGGTCCTTGATAAGATTGATATTTTCTTTGGTCTTTTCACCAATAAGGTTCTCTACAGTTCATGAGGTGTTAGCTAGGCATTCTTGTACATCTTCTTAAGACTAGAAGCTCTTAACCATGCCATCCTATTGCCACTGTTTTCCATCTTGATGCAGTGTCTAATGAGTTACTTAACACATTCCTCTATTTCTTGGAGCACGGAAGAAGCTTTGGCTCTGGATTCCTGCTAGATAAATGTGAGAAGTAGTTCAGATTTTTTGCAGGATGGAATGAAATACTGCATTAACTGGAACTGATATACCACAATGCAGGGATTCAGCATTGGGTTCTGCAACATTTTCTTGCCCACTGTGTCATGTTCTGATTTTTGCCTGAGGGGTATTCACATGTTATCGTCTGCTCTTGGATCTTTTTATAGTGGATTTGATAATCATTGGTGGGTGTAGGAGGTAGGTTTTGTGTGCCACTGCTGACTGAATTGTATTTGGTCTCCAGCCATTTGGAAATTTGCAACGTAGTGAGGGGAGTTTACCAAATCTTCATATTTTTTTCAAATCATATAAGGTCTTTTGGGATGTCCAGATATTTGAGGATTCCTAGAAAATTTGACCTAGAATCCAGTTGTTCCTGTGTGAACAGTGACAGTTCCTGGATACATTTTTGCAGAAATTTTGGATAAGAGACATCCTCTATCTAAGATTCATTTTGGTGCTGCCATGGCATTAGGTTGGACAAGATCCCTAGAAAATCATTACTTTGAGGTGATAGCCAGGCCAAAGACAACTCAGATTTCCAAAGCTGCAGCTGTAGATCATGCTTGAGTCAATGCCAAAGCCCTTCTCCAAAGATACTGAATTCTGTGGGTTTATTTCCTCTTGCCAGTCTTCTAGGGGCTGCCTAGTCCTCATGATAGGTTGCTCCTTGGCGGAAGAGGGGACCCTTGACCTCTCAAGGTATGGTGCTCCTTCAGAAATTTCCTCCATTGCTCTTTCAGTAATGGGTAAGGGTGCGAAGACTGAAAATGCATTCTCTGTCACATAAAACAGTTTCATTTTCAAACAATTATCAGTTAAAGTCTGTTGTAAATTACAGAGCTTTACACTTCTTATGAAGTTCTGAAACATCATCAATGGCCTTTATTTGAGCAGACGGTTCCAACACACAGGACCCTTAAATGAGAAGCCATGATTCAAGGTCTCTGTGAATTCCTCACTTAAGCTTAAGTCGTACTGTTTTATATAACTCTCTGTATATATGCTTTCTTATTTGCATTTGAATTTAGAGAATTGAAGTCAAAGAGCCGAGGTTGAATTTTGCAACTGGTGAGGAGTAGCACGGGCAAAGATATTCTTTCAGTCTCCACCAACCCAATTCCAGGTGATATCTCTTGTTCACCTCACCAGTTTCAGGAGCTTGCAGAGCCCCTGAAACACTGAGACACCTTTTAGCTTATGACTTTTTTCATGCCATAGGTAATGTATGAGCACATTTGGAATAGTTAGGTGTATTCATGTGTTGTGGCCCCATACATCAGACACATGGTTCATATATGTCAGGAACATCTTGGAGTCACAAAGTGGACACCTTTTGAGCCTGGGCTTTTTGTCCAACATGATGAACAGCCAAGTTTGGTCTAGAGGTTGTGGTAAAGTTTTAAATCTTTTCTTGGATCAGAAGGGAGCAAGACCCGATTGACTGCAATTGTGGTAGAAAACAAGACTGAAGGGATACTGCAGAGGTACCACCCATGCATACTCCGAAAACCTTTTTAGAGGTTTCTGAGCTCTGGGAGAACAGATTCGACTAGGCTCACTCCAGGGATGTCACTTTTGCTTATTTGACTCTTGCGATTCTGCTTGCCCAAGGATAATATAAAATATCATTCCTTGCCACACATTCATAATGCAGCACCTATGCTTGATACCGAGACTGCTGAATGATAGTGATTTTTCCTTTTCCTGCCTGCAGAGTGACATCTGGTCCCTTGGTATCACTGCGATAGAGATGGCGGAGGGCGCCCCACGTAAGTGCATTACTCATGCCAGCATAGCATTGAATGCAATTGAGACATTAATGTGATCTTTGAAATGTAGAGGGAAGTGGATTGCTGGATGTGTGACATAGAAACACAGAAAATAATGGTAGATAGGGAACGCAAGGCCAAGCCATGGTTCTTATCTTTATTTATCATATATTTAGCTGCTAGGGATGGCATCTGACTGTCTGAGACTGGCTGTTGCTTCTCTGCACATAGTGCTCCCTAGCAGCCAGTCAAGCTTTACAAGTATAATTGGGAAAAGGTGAACGGGGGTTGGGGATGGCTGGGTTGGGTAGAGCCAAACAGGGTGGGGAAGGGATTTCTCAGTTTGGATCTGGGGAGAGGATTGAGTGAATGAAAGATCTGTGCTCAAGAAGAAAGAAAAATATATGCTCCAATGAATGTTGACCAGATGATAGCTTTATTGTAATGTAATATGCAGATCCTTACACAGTTGCTTGCTTTACCCGCATGTCTAAAGATTTTCTGTGGTTATCCCAGGCTTTCTTGAATTCTGTTGTTTTGGCTACCACCACCACTCCTGAGAGGCTGATTCATATGTCCACTACCTCTGTGAAGAAATATTTTTAATAGGACTGCTAAGTCTAACCTCTTTGAGCTTTATACCATAACTTCCTGTTGTAATACTTCCTTTCCAGAAAAAGGCTTTTTTTTCAAGTCTCCTTTATTTTGAAAACATGAAAAAAAACCCATTAGTGTAATACTACAATACATTACAAACAGCAACATAAAATATTTGTTTGAATTACAAAATATGATTCTACACCACCCCCCTCCTCCAGAAAGAAGAACAGCCACCTACTTACTGTTACTAGCAGTTAATGCCACATACTCATCTACTGTTACCAGATCTTCATTACATAATCTGCTCAATAGCTTTCGCTCATGCTCCATTTATATTTATGCACCAAGCAGGCATTGTTAGCATACTAGTACTCTTCCAGTTAGATTAGACCATTTGCATTTCCTGTGACACACACATATCTAATAGTTTCCATTGAGGGCTAGAAAGATGCTTATCCACTTAGAGAGATTTAAAGACCACCAGCCCATGATAACTAAATGTCCAACTGCAACATTTCCTGAACCACATTCACATATCATGTGTGAAAGAGTTCTGTTATCCCCATCACAGTGCCAGCATTTATTTCCCTTTCTGTGCCCAGCTTTCCACAACTTCTATGGAGTACCGTGACCCTTTCCATAAGAGCTTAACCAACAGCCAGTCTACTCTCCCATAGAAAGTTTTAGGATACAATGAAGGGAACATGCTTCATATGTAATTTCTGTGGGATGACCATTTTAATAGTCTCAAGTCTACCCTACCATGTAAGGGCCAGAGGAGACCACCAATTGACCACTTTTTTTACCAAGATGACAGTTCTGCCCATCTTCAGCTGAAGCATTCATCATTATTTCAGACTTTTCCCAGTTGATATTATAACCTAAAAATGGAGAAAAGTCCTGCACCAGACTCATAAGCTCTGCGAAGGATTTCCTGGGGTTGATCAAAAATAGCAGCAGGTCCTCTGTGTAAGCCACAAGTTTACACTCAAAATTATGAGACTTGACCTCTGAGATCTTTTGATTTTAGTCTGTGGCAATCAGAAGGGTTTCTAAGGCAAGATTAAACAGTATTAGTAACAGCAAGTACCCCTAATGTGTGCCCTTCCCACAACAAAACAGTGAAGAGTTCAGAATTTCCCAGCAACAGGGCAGTAGATTGCCTATATGGAAAACCCACCATATTGGTGAAAGAGTCCTCACACCCAAACCATCCCAATACTCTGAAGAGAGAATCACTAAATGTGGTCAAATACAAAGAAAAGACCAGGGCTGATCTATCTTGGGTTCTTACTATCACTAATAAATCATGAAAGATTAGTGCATTGTCCAAAATAAGTATTCCTTTATGAATCCCACCAGATCTACATATATTAATGAATCCATAAAATTTGGCAACCTGAAAACCAACATCTTAGCTCATCTTGTACAGTCCGCATTGAGAAAATATATCAGCCTGTAGTTCTAAAGCCTAGAGGGGTCACGTTCTGGCTTATTCAGTAGCAGCATAGTGGATCTTTTCAAGATAGGTGGAGGTCTTGTCATATCTAGAGGCTCTGAAAATTAGTTTGACAGCTGTATTTTTAAAGGTTTGCAATTGAAAAATTTGCCGTTTGATTAAACAGTCATGGATAGGAAATCCGGTGGAAGGAGCAGCCACTCAGATCATGACACTGGCACTGCTATTAACTTTGTCTGACTGCCATGCCTTCGGTTCAGAGCAGCAATTGGCACTTTTGATGATTTCATTGCCTGGGTGTCCCTGCACACTGGTACTGAACTCAGAAGTGGCCCTTGCGAACTGAGGGAGCACGGTTCTGAAAGACTTAGTCGCAGTATTGGGGCTTGTGTGGCTGCATCTCCTGCCATGCTGGGCAGGGGATATGCAGCACAATGGGGGAGGGGGAGAGGAGATGCCATTGTAGCACCGTAGAGGAGAGATGCAGCATTGTTGGGGAGGGTAGAGGAGAGATGTGCAGTAGTATGGGGGAGGAGAAGGTAAGAGTGAATGGATGGAGAGCTGCTGGACCATGAGGTGGAAGGGGTGAGGGACGCTGGACCATGAGAGGCAAGGGAACCGAGACAGAATAGGGGAATGCTGGACTAAAAGGGGGGGGGGGGGGAATGTAGGGAGAGGGGAATATGCTGGCCTACACGAGTGGGAGAGAGGGGAGATGTTGAGTTTGATGGAACCATGTCAGAGAGGCCATGAGGGGGCTGTCAAGGAGATTTGGGAGTGTAGGATGGTGAATACAGAGGGTAGAAATGTGATAGTGAGTCAAATAGAAAAAAGGAATAAAAGGTCAGGGAAGGAATGAGATTAGGAAATGGCAGATTTAGGGGATATGCGCTGGAAAGGAGATAAGAGAAGGTAGAACAGTGATATATAGGTAAAAATTAAAACTGAAGGAGACTGAGGAATGGAGGATGAGAGAGAGGGTGAAATTTGAGTGGACAGTGAGACAGACAAGAAAGAATTGATTAAAAGAAAAAGATCATTACGCTGGAGACAGATGAAGGAAGGGAACTGATAAAGATTGGAGAAACAAAAAGTGGATAGCATAGATTGGAAAGAGCATAAGATGAAGCAGAAAAGAGACACTAGAACCATTGTCACTAGAAAAATAAAATGCCCAGACAACAAAGGTAGAAAAAATATTTTATTTTGAGTTGAATAATTGGAGTATGTTTGCTTTCGGAAATGTGGATTGCAGATGTCTTTGTATTTTAGAAACATAGAATCATGACAGCAGAAAAAGACCACATGGCCTATCTAGTCTGCCCTTCCATATAAAAAACTACAATAGTCCACTTTTTCGCTTTAGAGATCCCTCTGTGTTTGTCCCATGCCTTTTTGAATTCAGATACTATTGTCATCTTTACCACCTCCACTGGGAGACTATTCCATGCATCTACCACTTTTTCTATAAAGAAATATTTCTGCATATTACTCCTGAGTCTGTCCCCTTTCACCCTCATCCTATATCCCCTCGTAGCAGAGCTTGCTTTCAATCGAAAGAGGCTCTCTTCCTGTGCATTTATGCCACGGAGATATTTAAATGTCTCAATCATATCACCTCTATCCCGCCTTTCCTCTAATATATACATATTAAGATTCATAAGTCTGTCCTCATATGCTTTATAATGAAGACGATTAACCATTTTAGTAGCCATCCTCTGTACCGACTCCAACCTGTTTTTATCCTTTTGAAGGTGCGGTCTCCAGAATTGCATACAATGCTCCAAATGAGTTCGCACCAAAGACCTATACAGAGGCACTATCAACTCCTTTCTTCTGCTGGCCATTCCTCTCCCTATGTACCCAAGCATCCTTCTAGCTTTCGCTGTCATCATTTCTACCTGTTTAGCTACTTTAAGATCATCAGACACAATCACGCCCAGATTCTGCTCTTTTGTGGACAGAAGTACTTTGCCCCTTATACTGTATCGCTCCCTTTGGATTGCTGCAGCCCAAATGCATGACCTTGCATTTTTTAATATGAAATCTCAGCTGCCAAATTCTAGACCATTCTTTAAGCTTAGCTAGATTCTTCCTGGTGTTATCTACACCTTCCTGGGTATCTACTCTATTGCAGATTTTGGTGGTATCCATAAAGAGGCAAACATTACCCGACAGCCCTTCTGCATTATCATTAACAAAGATGTTAAAAAGAATTGGATCCCTGGGGCAGACCACTGGTAACCACCTCCTCCTCCGAGTGAGCTCCGTTTACCTGTACCCTTTGTTGCCTCCCAAGCAGTAACTTTAGGGTCCATCCCTAGGGTGCTCAGTTTGTTTATAAGTCGCCTGTGTGGAACAGTGTCAAAGACTTTACTAAAATCTAAATACACCACACATCTAGGGCTCTCCCTCAGTCACCTTGTCAAAGAAATCGATCAGATTTGTCTGACAAGTCCTGCCTCTGGTAAATCCATGCTGCCTCGGATCCAGTAATCCGTTGGACTCCAGAAACCACACTATTTTCTCTTTCAGCAGTGCTTCCAATAATTTACTCACCACCAAGGTTAAACTAACTGCCTGTAGTTTTCAACCACTACCTTACTTCCGCTTTTGTATAAAGGGACCACATGTGCCTCTCTCCAGTCCTCTAGCACCACTCCTGACTCCAAGGAGGCATTGAGAAAGCCAGTCAGTGGAGCTGCTAGAATGTCCCCAAATTCCCTCAGTATTCTTGGGTGTATCCCATCTGGTCCCATTGCTTTGTCTACCTTAAGTTTAGCTAGCTTCTCACGAACACAGTCTTCTGTAAATTGTTCAGTTTTCTGAGGTCCTGCTCCTGGTTCTTCATCTGTGAATGCAGAACAGAAATATTTTTTAAGCAATTCCGCTTTATCCTCATCAGTTTCTACATATTCCTCTGCTTCACCCTTGAGTCTGATAATAACACTTTTGCCCTTCCTCTTCTCACTGAAGTATCTGAAAAATATCTTATCCCCCCATTTTATTGCATTGGCTATTTCCTCCTCTTTCTGAATATTTGCTTTCCTGACTACTTTGCTAGCTTCTCTAGATTTTTTCAAATATAGATGCCTGTCTTCCTCTCTGTGTGATCTCTTTATTTCATGTAAGTCTCCCTTTTTCTTCATCTCTTCAGCTACTTCTTTCGAAAACCATAGCGTTTTCCTTTTCCTTTAACCTTTATTTACCATTTTAACAAAAAGGTTGGTTGCCCTTAAAATATTCCCTTTCAGTTTTGCCCACAGTTTTTTAATTTTTTTTTTACATCCCTCAGCTGTTCCCATCCCACTAATGTCTCCCTGAGGTATTGCCCATCTTGGCAAAGTTAGTTTTCTAAAGTCTAAGACCCTCACTTTTGAATGGCTTTTATCAGCCCTAGTTCTAATACTGAACCACATCATCTGGTGATCACCGGATGCAAAATGATCTCCGACTATAACATCAGAAACGCTTTCACCATTGGTAAGCACCAAGTCCTTCACGTACAAGAGGAAATAACTTTGTTTTATTTCTCCAGTGTTCTTGGTGTTCCCAGTTCAAATTTTGTCTTCATATGTCTATTTTTAATTTGTGGTCCCTCGATCTGTATTTGGTGAGAGCATATCTGTGTTTGAGCATGACCAAGTTGCAGTATTAGTGTGTAGTTTCTTTGTAGTAGTTTCATTTGTTCTGGTTTACCTGTAGTAAGTACATTTGTATTATAGGGCCCAATGTAATATTTGTAGTGCTGCCTATTCATAGGTAGGGCTCTTGCTATTTGAATCATAGGAATCAGTGCTACTATCGAATGGCAGGTTTTCTATATGTGCATTGAGCGGGGATTTTTTTTTTCAGTTTTTGTTATTTCACAGTGTTCCTGGGAGTGGGGAGGTTTATGTTGCTGTTACTTGGATGACTTGAGAATCAGAATATATTTTTGTATGGTGACTTCTATGGAGCAGTGCCTTAGTTCTTATCTGCACCTATTGTTGGGGAGAAGTAGGGATTTTGTAAATGGCAAACCATGTTTACTTTTAACTTATAAGAACTCCTATAGGTTGTTATACTAAAGGTCCATGAGACTATGTGTGTAGTGTGTCACATATGTGAACATCAGCCATTATGTATGTCCCAATGAAAAATGGCTGAGAGAGAGGAAGGAATTGCAGATTTTAGTAGTTGGTATGGATAGGCTTTATGGTCTTTATCTGCCGTCATTTTTTGTGTTTCTGTGTATGTCCCTTTGAAATCTCTTTATCTCAGGTATTTACACACATGCAAATAGAAGCTTTCTAAAATCACTATTTACACATATAGATGCTTCTAAAATGGCCTCCAGAATTTCATCTGTTATTTAAAAACTGTCCCCTCAGTCTTGTAAAGTCTTCCTTTAATTCTTCACAGTCTACTCATGGTTTGGTAGATTTGATCCCCTAACTTGTTGCCCCCTTCATTTATCAATGAGTTAAAAAGAACTTATTCTAGTACATATCCCTGGAGAACTCTACTCTACGTTTCTCCACTTGAAAACTGATCATTTAGTTCTACTCTGTTTCCTGTCTTTTATTTATTTATTTAGACAGTTTTGTATACCGCCTTATCCTTCAATCAAAGCGGTCACAACACAATTGGGGGATACATTTAACACGCAGGGATATGAGACACATACACTAATACTTATAGGGAACATGGGCAATGGAGGGTTAAGTGGCTTGCCCAAGACCACAAGGAGCATCTGTGGGACTAGAAACCCCAGTCCTTCCGGCCCAAGGTTGCTGTCCTCTAGTGGGATTTGAACCTCCGACCTTCCGGCCTGAAGTACCTTGCCCCAACCACTAGGCTACTCCTCCCTTAACCAGTTCCATATCCTCAACACGACATTATTTCCTATTCCATGGCATTTCAAGTTCCTCAGGAGTCTCTTGCAAGGAAATTTGTCAAATACCTTCTTAAAATTCCAATACATTTTATCAGATGGCTTGCCCTCACCTACCTTATTAACTCCTTTAAAAAGCGCAACAGATTGGTGGCAGTGGTGTCAACCATGCCTGTGGCAACTTAGGGATTTTGCTCCTCCGGCTCACCTGCATAAAAACGTTTGTAAAAGCAGAAGTTGGTGTTAAAGGATGTGGTGTGCACAATCCCGGTGAGTGTGAAGGATCAAGCAAGTGATGGTGAAAAGTAAACCATCTGAGTCTAAAGAGAAGCCCCAGTCGTCGCAACACCTAGTCACCAGGGCCTGCCGGTCTGTTGATTCTCCAGAAAGCATGGTGTCTGTGCATTCCAATGCAGAAGAGGGTGGTGATGAAAGGCAGAAGGGTCAGGTTGTACTAGGTTTGACATACATCAAGCGAGAATTTTGTCAGGGTCAGGGTGTCAAGGAACTAGCCGCTGAGTTTTTTGCAATGAGGGAAGATGTGCTGAGTAAAATCGAGGGCATTCATGGTGATATACGAGAACTGAGAGGCCATGTAGAGGAGGTGGAGACTAAGATGGAGGAACACGCTGAAGCTCTCATAGATTTATAATATGCAGTTTCTTATCGTTCCTCCAGTTTAGTCCTCCACCTCTGGGTAGTGCACCTCCTCCTGCAGCTTGGAGACTGGACCAATCAAAGTCTTGACATCACTGGATGAAGCGTGCTGGAATTCCCCATCAGCCCCAGTGTGTCCAGTCTCCATGCAGCAGGAGGACGTAGTGAGCCTAGGTGCTGAGCTCACTAGAGAAACTAATAAGGAGCAGGCTAGTTAGGCTGTAGTTTTGGTAGCCATTTGTTCGGCGCGGCGCATTTCAGAGTTGCAGGCTCTATCTTGTAGAGAGCCTTTCCTGTGTTTTTCTAGAGAAAAAGTGGTCCTCCGGCCAGTGCCTTCCTTTTTGCCGAAGGTGTCCTCCCCTTTTCATGTGAATCAAATGGTTTCTTTGCCGGTTTTACAGGCGGAAGTCGGACAAGCTTCCGATTGGGGATTGAGTCGCTTGGACATAAAGAGAGTGTTATATCGATATTTGGCAGTCTCCGAGTCCTTTCGCAAATCGGATTGTCTGTTCGTGTTGTTTGGAGGCCCCAGGAAAGGGGAAGCAGCAGCAAAGGCATCCATTTCCAGGTAGATTAAGGAGGCCATTGTCTCAGCCTACATGTTGCAGGGTCGCACGGCTCCCGTGGGTCTGAGAGCTCACTCTACTAGAGCGCAAGCGGCTTCCTGGGCGGAGCACAGTCTAGTTCCTCCGGTAGAGATTTGTAGGGCGGCTACTTGGTCGTCTCTACATACTTTCAGTAAACACTACAGCCTGGATGTGCTGGCGGCAAAGGATGCCTGTTTCGGGTCGGCGGTCTTGCATGCCGGCTGGCAGGGTCCCTCCCGTTAGTACTGCTCTGTTACATCCCAGGGGTGGAGGACTAAACTGGAGGAACGATAAGGAAATTGAAATTACACTTACCTGGTAATAGTAGTTCCTTGAGTGATGACAGTTTAGTCCTCATTCCCGCCCTTGGATTCATAGATTAGCTCGGCACGCGTTCGGGAGTGACAGAAGGGTATACAGCTGAGGGGTTTTTTTTGTATCAAGATGACCAGTTCTCAGGTTCATTCTTTCCTTTTTGACTTCTCTCTTCTTCCTCTAACTGTTTCTTGGCTCGGCAGTGGGGAGAGCGTTAACGGAAATCTCACTCTTTCCTTTTAAAGGGGAGGTTCATGACTTGTTAAGCGTTCAGGTTAAGTGTAAAACTGTTAGCTACTTGTTTGTTGCTCTTTTGAGTCTGCTTTGTCAATAGTTCACTGGGGCTGATGGGGAATTCCAGCACGCTGCATCCAGTGATGTCAAGACTTTGATTGGTCCAGTCTCCAAGCTGCAGGAGGAGGTGCACTACCCAGAGGTGGAGGACTAAACTGTCGTCACTCAAGGAACTACAATTACCAGGTAAGTGTAATTTCAATTTGAGACACCAAAGCAGCAAGCCATGGAGCTCATTTAAAGTTGGATGATCTTGAAAATAGAAACTGGCACAATAATGTACGCTTCAGGGGGTGCCTGAAGCTCCGGGAGAGGAAAATGTGGATGCAGTTTTGCAAATTACATGTGCAGAATTATTGAAAGATGTCCTGGATGGTGACAGTGGAAATAGAGAGAGCACACCAGGCCTTAGGCAAACTCCCCGGGAATAAACTATGGGATGATATTGCATGATTTTTGCGATACCAGGATGCTGACCTGTTGCTGAATAAAGGTTGCAAGAAGAAAAGTATTGCGTATGGAGATGCACAAATAACTTTGTACGAGGACCTATCAACTTTTACCCTCATGAGGAGGAAGGAGATGAGACCTGTTATGAGGTGCTTGCTAGGGAGAAGATCAAAAAAATAAATGAAGTCATGGGATAGGAGATGGTGTACTGTTGTGGATCAGGAACTGGTTAAAAGATAGAAAGCAGAGGGTAGGGCTAAATGGCCAATTTTCTCAATGGAGAAAGGTGAATAGTGGCGTATCCCAGGGATCTGTGCTGGGTCTGCTGCTTTTTAACATATTCATAATGACCTGGAAATAGGAATAACGAGTGAGTTGATCAAATTTGTTTATGACACACAATTATTCAAAGCTCTTAAAATACAAGAGGATTGTGAAAAATTGCAAGAGGAACTTGATAGATTGGCAGACTGGACATTCAAATGGCAGATGAAATTTAACGTGGATAAGTGCAAAGTTATGCACCTAGGAAAGAACAACCCAAACTATGGTTATATGATGCAAGGTTCTACCTTAGGAACCACCACCCAGGAAAAAGATTTAGGTGTCATCGTGGATAACACATTGAAACCCTTCACCCAGTGTGCAGTGGCAGCCAAGAAAGCAAATAGAATGCTAAGAATCATAAGGAAAGTAATGGAGAATAAAACCATGGATATTATAATGCCTCTGTATTGTTCCATGGTGCGACCACACCTTGAATATTGTGTGCAGTTCTGGTCAACATATCTTAAAAAGGATATAATAGAATTAGAAAAAGTACAGAGAAGAGTAACCAAAATGGTAAAGCGGATGAAAGGATACCCCTGTGAGGAAAGGCTTGAAAGGTTAGGGCTCTTCAACCTGGGAAAAGACGGCTGAGGGGAGATATGATAGAGGTCTATAAATGAATGAATGGGGTGGAACGGGAAAGCATAGATTGATTGTTTACGCCATCATAAAGTAGAAAGACTAGAGGACATGCAATGCTACTATGTAATCCATTTAAGACTAATAAGAGAAAATATTTTTTCAGTCAACGCGTAATCAAACTCTGGAATTCGTTACCAGAGGATATAGTAAAAGCTGTCAGTGTAGCTGGGTTAAAAAAGGTTTGGACAAATTCCTGGAGGAAAGGTCCATAAACCATTATTAGAGGACCTAGGAAATCCACTGCTTGTCTCAATACAAACATTGTGGAACCTGTGGCATTTGGGAACCTGGCAGATAACTTGTGACCTGGATTGGCATGATGGACCTTGATCTGACCCAGTAAGACATTTCTTATGTTCTTAAGTACTCCTGGTCCTTTCCCCTTCAAATGAGCTTTGTGTTAGCTGGCAAGAAGCAGTCAGTAAAGGGCCTGTCAGAGACGTGGAGAGCACTGTGTTTAGCCGGATTGGTGAAGAAAAATGTGACACCCCCACAGAATCAGTGGAGGAGAGTAGGAGATAAGAATCAGTGACTTGATGACACTTTTCTTTTTTGAAGACCGCAGCTTACGGTTCTGTTCCAGTAAGGAGGCAGCACTGGGAACTTGTCAGTAATGTGTTAACTAACACTTCCTTTTCTGTAGCATCGCAATGTGCAGGTAAGTCATAATCTTGCTATGCTGTTTCCCTAGGGAGGGCACAAGTGTATTAAGGATGGATTCAGAGTTAGAGGAGCAAGTTGATTGGGAATAGTGGAGTCAAAGGGGTGGCTGGGAGGGTAATGGAGATCCTTGTTAAGATGATGAATATCTTATGCGGGTACTTTGGGGGTTGGTAGGGAAGGTATGAGGGAACTGTTATTCTCCAGGAACAAGCAGGAAGTCAGTCCTCACATATGGGTGACGTCGGCCCGACGGAGCCCTCGTGCGGAGCAATTCCCCAGCTTTCAAAGAAAGCCTTTGGGATTGCATCGCGCATGCGCGGTCCCCTTCCCACCCAAGGGTGCCATCTTACTCAGTTGTCTTTTTTCCGCGGAGCCCAATGGACGTGGTCCTGTTTTCACCGTGGAAAAAGTAGAAAAGTTGCATTATTTTTTCAGCTTCACGGTTCGACGCCGGTCCCCTTCCCGCCTTCGGCTCGGTACACTGGAATCGAGTCCAGTCATATTGTTTGTTTTTGTCCTTCGTGACTAGCGTTCGGACTCTTTTTCTTTTTCACTGGCAGCCCGGTCGTTTGACCTCGTAGGGGCCATTTTCCCCCCCATGGCTGCCAGCTCGTTTAAAAAGTGTGATCGGTGTAAGAAGTTAATATCTCTCAGCGACATCCATGACTGCTGCCTCCGATGCCTCGGCCCTGACCATGGACCCGGTGGTCTGTGGGCCGTGTGGTAAGATGTCTTCAAAATCTTTGAAGAGCAGGCAGCATCAGCGTGACAGGATTTTTCCTGAGTCCACATCCGCCCGGGCCCAGACCTCATCAGAAGCCTCAACATCTCGGTACTCGGAGCCCGAGCACCATCATGGGTCTCCCTCCAGGGAACGCTGGAGAAAGAAAAAACTTGTGAGGGCGGCGTCGCTGGATGCCTCTGATCGGCTTGGGCCCTCGGATTCCAGGCCGCGGAGCCCGGACTGCCGCCGCGGGTCCTCGGAGTCAGAGCGGCCGGCTAAACAACCTCGTAAGGAGCCGGAGACGTCGGACAAGGTAATTTCTGTTGTCCTTGTAGACTCTCCTCCGGGAGAGCCGACGTCAGGGCCCGAGCTGGGAGCTGCGGAGCCTTCTGAGCTCGGTCTCAGGTTGGCAACCCTGGAGAGCAGCATGGCTGCCTTCATTGAGCAGCAGTGCGGGCACTGATGGCTGGTCTCGCCGGTCCATCCGCCCCGACCACCGGGACTTCGACGTCGAAGTCGACACCGGAGGCCGAGCTGATCCTCAAGTCGATCAGGTCTCGAGTCGATCCTCGGCCAAAGTCCCCCTCGACTTCCTGTTTGGGACCGAGGTCGTCGACGCCAGTGCCCTCGGCGTCAGGGCAGTTGGGCTCGAAGCCCTCGATGCCGGAGCCCATTGAGTCCTCCTCGGAGGACTCGGCGTGGGAGACAGAGGAGGAAGACTCCCCAGACACCTACTGAACCCGGTGTATCCCATCGGACTCTCCGGGTTCGGAGCCTCGGAGTAGGTCCCCTCTGTTCGGTTCTCGGACTTCGTCAGGGACATGGCCAAGGCTTTGGCATTCCCTGCGGACACCGAGGAGGAGCCTCGAGCCGAGGAGCTCGATGCCCTCCAGTATGACTCTCCCCTGAAGGAGGCCCTTACTGTACCGGTGCCTCCGATGTTGGAACAGCTGATGCTCCGCATGTGTGAGTCCCCAGCCTTGATGCCGGTGCTCAGCAAGCGGGTCGATTCCATCTATCGAGTCTGCAAGAGTCCTAGGTTCCAGAAAGCGCAGCTGCCGAACAACTCCATGGTTGTGGAATCAGCCATGCAACAGCTGAAAAGCCAAAAGACGCACTCCTTGGTGCCTCCCGATTGGGAGGCCTGGAATCTGGATGCCCTCGGCAGAAAGTGCTTCCAGGGCTCGATGCTGTCATGCCTTGTCCTAACCTACCAGCTGTACATGGGCATGTACTTGCGGGACCAGGCAAAGGAGATTGCCGGGTTCTCAGCTGGTTTCTCCGAGGAATCCTTGCAGTGCTTCAAAGCCTTGTCCACGGGGATCCGAGAGTGCTCGAAGTTCGTGTCTCAAGCAGCTTACAACGGCTTCGTGGCTTCGGCCCTAGTAGCCACGGCCGGCATCGGTGCACGCCGTCAGACCTGGCTCATGTCGTCGGACCTGGAGCCATGGGTTCAGGGCAAGTTGGTCGATGTCCCGTGCTGAGGCGACAACCTCTTCGGCAAACCCATGACTGAAAAAGCTGCAGAAATCAAGTCCGAGTACTTGACCCAGGCAAGATTGTCGAAGAAGACATCTGCACCTTCTCACAAGAAGGCCTCGGGGGGGGAAAAGCCCTTTTTCCCGAGGAAGGGTACGGCTTACAGAAACTACCCCACTTACCAGGCCACCCCAGCTCCCCAACAGGGGCAGCAGGCCAGGGGACAGGGGCATGGCCCACGTAAGCCGAAGACCCCCAAGCCTCCAGCTCTGGCTTCTACCCAGCTGGGAGGGGGTTTTTGACTCCCAGTGCATAGCTCCTCTCCCACCAGTGGTTTGGCCCTACTCAGGAGGAAGGCTGGCCCTGTATGCTCACAGGTGGCCAGTCATTACTACCAACGCCTGGGTTTTGAAAATAGTCCAGCAGGGCTATTTACTTCATTTCAACCAGGTGCCCACCTCCTTTTTCCCAGGAGAGCCTCTCAGGCCCCCTCTTCACAGGAGCCGCCTCCTGCAGGAGTTGACAGGTCTGCTAAAGGATCTTGCGGTGGAATCGGTGCCCCACCAGCTGCCTGGGCAAGGCTTCTACTCCAGGTGTTTCCTCCTACCAAAAAGAAAAGGAGGCCTTCGCCCCATCCTAGACTTGTGAAATCTGAACAAGTTCCTGGTGAGGGAAAAGTTCAAGATGCTTTCCCTTGGGATCCTACTACCTTACCTCCACCAGGGAGACTGGCTATGCTCCTTAGACTTAAAGGATGCTTATACTCACATCCTCATACACCCAGACCACAGACAATATCTCAGGTTTATGGTCAGAGGAAACCACTTCCAGTACAAGGTGCTTCCCTTTGGCCTAGCTTCCGCTCCCAGAGTATTTACCAAATGCCTAGCAGTGGTGGCAGCCTTCCTCAGAAGCCAGGGAGTCTTCGTCTTTCCATATCTAGACGAATGGCTCATCAGGGGCCAATTGGCGCAGGAGGCACAGCAGGCCACTGCTCGCACAGTCACCCTGCTCCAACACCTAGGGTTTGTTATAAATCACAAAAAGTCTACTTTACTCCCCACTCAGAACTTGGAGTTCATGGGGCGAGACTGGACACACTTCAGGCAAGGGCTTACATACCATACTGCTGGACAGGGCAAGGCGGTTGCTGGACTTGGTCCAGCAGGTCCAGCACAGACCTCAAGTCTCCGCAAGGGTCTTCCTACGCCTCCTGGGCCACATGGCCTCCATGGTGCATGTGACTCCATATACTCGATTCCACATGCGCACAACTCAATAGAGCCTCAGAGACCAGTGGACGCATGCCTCAGAGACAGGGTAGCGATTTCCAAGCTACTGGTGACAGCCTTGCAATGGTGGCTTCACCCCCCCCCCCCCAACTTGATTTGGGGAGTACCATTCCAACCTCCCTCTCACACCACAGTGCTGACGATAGATGCCTCCTTGCTGGGCTGGGGAGCCCATTGCCAGGGTTCAAGCACTCAGGGTCTGTGATCCTCGCGAGAGGCTGCACTTCAAATCAATCTTCTAGAGCTTCGAGTCATACACCTAGCTCTTCAAGCCTTCTGTCATCTTCTTTCCCATCAGTCAGTGCTGATACACTGTTGGAAACAGAATACTGGGCTTGATGGACCTTGGTCTGACCCAGTATGGCATATCTTATGTTCTTATGTTCTTATGACTCTTTCAGCTCATCCTTTGGTATTCCGATTCCTCAGAGGCCTCCTACTCTTGAAGCCTCCGATTCACCCACCGGCTACAGAGTGGGACTTAAATGTGGTCTTGCAGCGGCTTACTTGCCCACCTTTTGAACCAATGTCCACCTGTCATCTCCGCTTCCTTTCCTGGAAAGCACTCTTTCTGGTGGCACTCACGTCTGCTCAACATGTGAGCGAGCTGCAAGCTTTAATATCGGATAGACCGTATACATGGTTTTACAAAAACAGAGTGGTCCTACGTACTCACCCCAAGTTCCTTCCAAAAGTGATTTTCTCGTTTCACCTTAACCAAGAGGTGGTTCTTCCAGCCTTCTTCCCCAGGCCACATACCAGCAGGGCAGAAGCGGTTCTGCATGCCCTGGACTGTAAGAGGGCGCTCACCTTCTACCTGGAACGTACGCGGGGACATCGGAGAGCTTCCCAGCTCTTTGTTTCTTATGACCCTAGTAAACTGGGTCTACCTGTCTCCAAGCGCACGCTATCCACCTTGGTGGCAGACTGCATCGCCTGGGCGTACAGGGCAGCTGACCTCCAACTGCAGGGCCGAATCAGGGCCCACTCTGTCAGGGCTAAGGCCACATCAGTGGCTAATCATCGCTCTGTTCTGTTGGCAGACATCTGCTGGGCCGCAACTTGGTCTTCAAGCCAAACATTTGCAGCCCACTACTGCCTGGAGAGAGAGTCCCAGCGGGACAGTGTTTTCGGTCAGGCGGTACTCCGTAACCTATTTGAGGTTTAGGCAACTCCTACCCTCTCCGACCCTTTGGTGTCAGGCTACCGTGGGGGTTGCGTTCTTGGAGAAAAATCCTATCACTGCTGCTGCGGCTCTTCTAGAGGGAGCCATTTTCAGCTATGGGTTCTCGGTAGCCTATAGCTAGGGAGTCCCATATGTGAGGACTGACTTCCTGCTTGTTCCTGGAGAAAATGTAGTTACTCACCTGTAACAGGTGTTCTCCAGGGACAGCAGGAATCAGTCCTCACGACCTTCCCTCCTCCCCTGGAGTTGCAGTCCTTTGATTAATTTTTTCTCATTTTTGCTGTCTTTTTAGCTATGTCATCTGACTGAGCAAGATGGCACCTTTGGGCGGGAAGGGGACCACGCATGCGTGATGCAATCCCAAAGGCTTTCTTTGAAAGCTGGGGAATTGCTCCACACGAGGGCTCCGTCGGTGCCGACGTCACCCATATGTGAGGACGGATTCCTGCTGTCCCTGGAGAACACCTGTTACAGGTGAGTAACTACGCTTTATTGTACTGTTGCAATGTTTGTGTCAGATACTGTTGGGAGGTGGTAGGAGTAGGGTGAGTGGGGGACAGTTTCTGCGGCTGAGCTGGGGAGTTGGCGAGTGTCGCTTCCTTTGTTCTGCTTTTTGGAGCAGGCTGACTGATGGGGGTTCGGATGGTAGGGCCCCGGGAAGGGGGGAGATGGGGTTGGGTTAGGATGGGTGAAAACTTGGAGGGTAAAAGAGGAGGTGGGAGAGGGATTGATAAAATGAATGAAATGTCTAATAGTGCTCAGATGTCGGAGGGGGATAGGGTGCAGGGTGGTTTATTGTGGGTCTCTTTTTGAATGGTTGCCGAAGCAGAGATGAATGTGTATGCGCTGACATGCTCAGAATCATGTCAGTAAGTGTGAAAGTCAGTAATCAAAAAGATCTTATAGGAGTACTTTGAAATAATAATCAGAAAAATTAACCAAAAAGTACTCTAGTAGCACAAATATCAAAATTTATAGAGAGACCCTCAGCATCATCACTGGTCTCTGTAGTTGTACAGTTTATTAAAGCTTATCAAAATCTTTTTTTATATAACAATTTTTCCATTTTTTTAAAAAAGTATATATACTATAATAATCATTGAAATTACAAAAATCACAAAATACTTATCTGCCCAAAACAAGCAGCCAACATGAATTAATGTTTCAGGCTCTGAAATGAGCCTTCCTTCAGGGGTAAATGTGAAAGGACTTAATTCGCCTAGAAAGCAATCGCTCCTGTTTAAAGAGCTGAGACACCTTGTGGGAGGTGGTGTTTTTTTAAGAAACTCACCTTAGGACAGAGTGTTATGAGTGGCTGAAAAGGAAACCCTTTGGGGAGGTGTGGGCAGCCTCTGATACTTCAGGGTGTAAAAATCAGGGGAGGGGGGCAATTTTGTTTCATCAGAACCTCCAGGTAGAGGTGGGAGAGGTAAAATGAGACTAAAGGGGGAGGTAGATCTTTTTGAATATGCAGACCAATGGGGACCTATATACACTAGCTAATATTTATGCACCCAATGATGGTCAGGCAAAGTTTTTTGGAGATCTCAAGGCTTCATTGACAACATTTGCTAATGGATATATAGTCCTTGGGAGGTGGGGGACTGTAGTACTTTCTTGTGGCTACAGATGGATTATACGGGTTGGGGGGCACAAAGGGAGGGTGGAGTGAGTAAGGTACTTAGAGGGGTGCTGACCCGTTTGGGCTTACAGGATGTTTGGCGGGAGCTGCCCCATGAGGAGCGCAATTATATTTCTTTTTCCACGGTACATCATGTTTATACACATATTGATTATCTTTCTGTTGATCAGCGTTTGTAGAGTAAGGTATAGATAGCAGAGATAGGCGTGATCACCTGGTCGGACCATGCCTCTTGGGTGTAGTTGGTGGTGGTGGGTTTGGAGGTAAGAGGTGGACTTTAAATAATTATTTGCTGCAATGAAAATAAATAGGACAGGTGCATGACTGCTTTATTCAGCAGGTATTTGAGCTCAATAGCAGTAGTGAAGTGTCTGTACCCCTAGTCTGAGATGCATTTAAAGCAGTGGTTCTCAACCAAGTCATCTGTTAGCCCTAGGCCAGTCAGGTTTTCAGAATATCCACAATGAATATGCATGAGATAGATCTGCATGCACTGCTTCCATTGTATGCAGATCTATCTCGTGCATATTCATTGTGGATATCCTGAAAACCTGACTGGCCTGGGGATACCAGAGGACTGAATTGAGAACCACTGAACTAAAGCAAGGGCCCAGGGGAGATTTATTACAGAAGCCATGGAGTTTCGGAGGAAATCTGAATGGGAACTTAGCCTCCTTTATGAGGAGTTTAAGCAATGTCAAATTTAGCATGAGAAATTGGGGTCAAAGTGAGCTTGGAAAACTTGCATGGCCCTATGGGTTAAGCTTGATGAGCATGTGCAGAGAGAGCTAGACTGTATGCAGTGGAGGTTTAGGCAAACCTATGAGAAAAGTAATAAGGTGGGTAGGTGCTGGCCCTGAGTTTATGTAAGCAGCAGGCAGGCAGAGTTGTACCTGAAATATGGGATAAGGAGGGTCAGCAATATGTAAAGTTGGGTGAAATTCAGGCTGCATTTGCGGACTTTCTTGAACAACTGTATAAGGCTGATGCGGTCCCACAGAAGTGGGTTGATTGCTTCATTGAGGAGGTTTCCCCAGGAACGCTGGTCCCGGGGGAGCGGGACTTGCTGGAAGCTGAGATCTCTGCCCAAGAGGTGCTGCGAGCGATTAAGGCTCTTCCAACGGGGAAAGCACCAGGAGTTGATGGCTTTACCCCTGAGTATTATAAGAAGTTTGGGACGAGGTTGGCCTCGATGTTGGTGTTTAATGCTGTGCTGAGAGAGGACACCTTGCCTCCCTCGCACCTGGAGGCGGCAATATCTGTAATCCCTAAGCCTGGGAAAATCAAAACTGAGGTTTCTTCTTATAGGCCTATCTCATTATTGAACATCGATGTAAAATTATTTGCAAACGTGTTGGCAATTTTGCTGAACTCTGTCCTCCCTTGATTGGTTAAAGAGGGGATTCATGGCAGGGAGGCAGGTAGCGGATGATGTTCATTGGATGCTTCAGCTGATGCATATGGCACGAGTGGCAGTGGATGCGGAGAAAGGTTTTTGACAGATTAAATTGGGACTTTCTGCATAGTGTGTTTCTCATGATGGGGTTTGGGCTGAATTTCCAGAGCTGGGTGTGTAGTATAATGGATCTCGGGCATGCATGAAGGTGAATGGTGGGGAAGAAAGAGATTAAAAATCAGGTTGCTAAGGCTTTATTGGAGCTGGAAAATCTTTGTGAGGACCAACCCAGTAGTGGAGGTCCGATCTCAGCTCTTTATTCATTTCAACAAAACTTGGCTTTTAAGGATGGGAAGCATAGAACGTATTGAGCTAGGGAACTGCAGTTGAGGTATACTAAGCAGCAGTGGGAACAGATTGAGCCTAGATTGGGGAAGAGTCATATGGCAGTTAATGCTCAGGAAAATACCTATAAAATTTTGTATGGGTGGCACATGACCCCTGGTGCAGTTGGCAAGGACTTTCTGTGACTCCTCAAGGTTGTGTTGGAGAAGGTGTGGCATGAATGAGACTCTTGCACATGTGTGGTGGTGGTGGTGTCCTTGAATTAAAGGATACTGGCAGGGCATATGTTATAGGGTACAGAGGCTGGTGGGTTGGGAGGTGCCTTGGGATCCGGGGATATTCCTGTAAAATAGATCAATACCTGGGGTGAAAGTTCCACAGCTGGTGCTGGTGGAGCGTTGTATGAATGCAGCTAAGCTGAATTTAGCTTATGCTTGGAACCCCCCGCCGGCGTTAAGCAATTGTTTGGTGTGAATGTGGAATATTATAGTATGGAAAGGGCAATTATTAGAAAGCATGGGCTGGCATACTTTGAGAATATCTGGCCAGCCGTTTGAGAGATTGTATGGATTGCGCGCATAGACCTGCTTATGGCGGAGTAGGAAGCTTTGATGGGAACATTCTGATATAGGGGTAAAAGGAGGTGTTGGGGGGTTTGGAATGGGAATGGGGAATTGAGGGAAAAGAGATGTTGTAGAGAGCAAAAAGGATGAGTTTTCTTTTTCTTTTTTCTTGTGGGACTCCTAGGTTATTGATAGGCTAATTATAAAAGATAGGGCAGTCCATTTGAATTTAGGGTATCATGCTGTGTAATGTTATGGATCATTGATAGTATGTTGGTGGAATTTCTGCTTGTGTTAATTTTCTTAATAAAGCCTTTGAATACAAAAAAAAAGGTGCAACAGATAGGTAAGGCAAGACTTAAACCGATGTTGACTCAACCCTATTAAGCCATGTCTGTCCATATGACCAGTAGTTTTGTTTTTCAGATTAGCTTCTACCATTTTGCTTAACACTGATGTCAGGCTCACTGGCCTGTAGTTCCCTGGACAAACACCACTATATCGTAGAGAAGTCCTCTAAGGAACTCATGTGGGCCTCCACCCATTTGTAGGCATTGCCCCAAGGGAAATCTTTGCCAAATATAACAATACACTAAACCTCAAATCAAACACAATTCTACATCATTGGGAAGAGACTAGAAGATTAGTCAGCAGAAAATCCTGACAGTCTATATGCCCCAAAGCCACTCGTAAAAATAGGAGGTTTGCTAGAACTGCTATTAGATCCTAAGGCAAACGAGCATTCAGAACTCTCACTAATGTTCCCGCTAAGCTGTGCGGAGTCCTCCGCTGGCATTCCTGCCGGTGGGGGAAGGTGCAAAGGGATCGCAAAAGCGATCGCGCTTAGTATCACACAGCATCGGCAGGCCCTCGGGTTCTGCCAACACTGCACGATTCTAAGGGTGATTGCTTTCATGATTGCTTTGCATTTCCCCCTACTAGAAGGAATGCCGGCGGAGGACTCGGCACAGCTTAGCGGGAACATCGCTCCTCATTGACCACTAATCTCCTTCCTCCCAACTACTGTTCTGCGAATATAGTATATACTGTATTATTCAATGCAGAAAATGTGAAGAAGGATGATACATTGGGGAGAGAGTCCAAATGTTAAAGGCAACAATCAAGTCACACAGACACGGTAATCAGACACCAGAAGGCAGACCAAGGTAGAGGGATATTTTTCAGGACCAAAGCACTGCATCAGTGACACTGTGGTCAGAATCCTAAGAGGAAATTTCAAAACCATCAGGAGCATTAAGACTTTCGAAGCTAAAATAAGAAACTTTGACAGTGACAAGAGAGGACTTCATACATCTAAGTTTCCTATTACATTATATACCATAACGTTTTACTGCTTTGTCACCTTGTGATCACCCATCTGTCTTTCTCATTGCTTCTCCCCCCCACCCCCAAACACATGCACACACCTTTTTCCCTTTAGATTATTACAGGAATGCTTTTGTGATTTACTTATATATTCTGATACTGTCATCTTCGGTTCGTACTGTTCTGATTTAAGGAAGACTTTTATAACATTCAAAGTTTGTTAAAAAATGCATTCTTAGTCCAATAAAAACATATTACCTTATTTTCTTTTTTATGAACCATTGCAGTGGATTAACATGGCAACCCCACTCCTTTATCCCAGTATCACAAAATTGCACTAATTTTCTAGGGGTTAGATTCTCTAACTTTTTGTGGTCTTCTAGCTGTGCTGGGCATGGGCTATGGTTTAGTACTGCTTGTTGTACCTGGAAGGGCGTGGAGCTAAGTAAAGTGTCTTGGAGTAAGAGTACAAGTATAGATCAATGTGACTGTAGATCTGCTAGTGGTTAGTGTATTCTCCTCAGAGTAACCATCTCTGCTTGTCTTGTTTTTTTCCACAGCGCTTTGTGACATGCACCCAATGAGAGCCTTGTTCCTCATCCCTAGGAACCCTCCTCCAAAGCTAAAGTCCAAGAAATGGTACATTATCTAAAGGAGTTCTCTTTCTTTTTCTGCAGCATTTTATGATTGTAAACCGCTCTGATACTTTGTGATGGGCGGTATATAAAGTTTTAAATAAACATAAACAAACATATATACCCGCCTGGTACTGGGGTCATATACCCCTGGCAAACAAGGACTCTGCTCCATGTGGTGCAGGGTACTGTGACCTATGTTAAGTAAAGTCACTCTTCCCATAGGCTTTGTGAATTTTACTTGGCATCACTAGACGAGAGAGCTTATGATCTAATTGGAATCAGAGTCCAGGAACTGATTTCTGCCCCTCACAGATGGTGGTTGAGGTCATTGAGCTTGGTATTACATGAATCACTGAAGGATTTAGGATGGAAGACTGAGGCAGAGAGAGATTTAAGGGGGTAGTTACTAATATGTGTGAAGGGAATGAGGCAGGATTTAACGTGCATTAAAGAGCAAAATAGTGTGTTGTTATTACACTCGTTATTTTAACCTGATATGCGTTCCATAATAATGAGATACAAATGCATGTAAAACACCATATTTTGTAAATCGAATAACACAATTTGTGCTGAACTTCACAAGTTGTGCTATTCCAGGGAAAACAAATACCAGCTCAAAGCTGGTATTATTTTTGTTACCCAGGAGTATCAGGTTGCTAATATGTGGTCCAGTGTCCCTGGACACGATATTAAAGGTGCTAATGTCATTAAAAACAAAGAAGCATGGTCCAGGAGTCTCGCCTCTCCCCCAGCAAAGACTCGCCTCCCCATGACACATGGAATAGTGCCACTTCCAAGCAGCATCCATAGACACTTAATCATGACCCTCACTCCTCCACATAGCGCCCCCCCTCCTCCCTCGAGCTTACCTCAAATCATTTTCTCTGATGATCTAGGAGTCCCAGGTAGGAGTGATCCCCATTGGTCCTGACCTCTGCTGGTGTTGGACTCAAAATGGGGCCCTGACCACTATCAGTAGTCCCACGATACCCCTGCTGAGGGGTCAGGCTGCAAATAAAGGCCTTCAGATGTCAAAGCTCTAGGCTTTCAGTCCATATCAAACATTGAGATTGGTGGTTGGTGTAGGATTGGAATTTGAGTTTGTAGAAGTCCCAGTCCGTGTTCTTTGTATGGCAGCTCAGCACTGGGTCACACACTGAAATTGTTGGTAGTGGTGAAATAGTAGCCAAGAAGTCACATTGGTGTGTTTTCCTGCAGGTCAAAGAAGTTCATTGATTTCATTGATACATGTCTGATTAAGAACTATCTGAGCCGTCCACCGACAGATCAACTCCTGAAATACCCTTTCATCCGGGATCAACCCACTGAGCGCCAGGTGCGCATCCAACTAAAGGATCACATAGATCGTTCACGGAAGAAGCGTGGGGAGAAAGGTCAGTGCCACCACTTGTCTCCCACTATGTCTAGCCTTCCCCCTCCTCCCCTACTGAGGTTAAGGAGCAGGATGGATTAAGTAAATGATGGTTTATGTTCATTTACCCAGGCGTGTGGAGAGCCAGCAGGAAGAAGGCATACTGAATGGATAAGAAATAAGATGCTTTTAGCAATGCAGTTTCTAGGGCTGGCCGCTGGGATTATATTCTTGCAGGTCAACTGAAATAACCGGGCAGACTGGATGGGCCAGTCGGTTTTTCTGCAGCCACCTACTGTATTATGTTGCTGTGATGTGTTCAGATCAGAGAACGTATCTGCATATTCTTGTATCTGCTACACTTGGGGAGCAGTATCAGCTGATTCTGATCATTAGGGGCCTATTGTGTCTGTGCAGCGCTGTGTATGTTTTGTAGCGCTATACAAATGTTCAGTAGTAGTAGTATTGGGCAGACTACAGAATAGAATTGCTACAAGATTTCAATGTCTTCTCCTTCAACAAGTAGGACAGAATTAGGCATACAAGTGAGTGATGTCAACTGGCGGCCGGGAGAGGGAACAGGTCTCCCATAGTTTAAAACTATCGCAAAGTTCAGAGTGTGTGCTACTATCTCCCCTCGAGTTTCCTCTGCTGAACAGATATTAACACAAAATTCTCCCAAGAGCTTTTGAAAAGATTCTCCTCTTTATACCGATGCAGTTTTCATCGTTGTTTTCTTCATGTTTTTTAATTTTCTCCAGGACCAAGCAGGAAGTCAGTCCTCATATATGGGTGACGTCGGCGCCGACGGAGCCCTCTTGCAGAGCATTTCCCCAGCTTTCAAAGAAAGCCTTTGGGAATGCAGCATGCATGCGCGGTCCCCTTCCCGCCCAAGGGTACCATCTTGCTCAGTCTTTCTTTTTCTGCGGAGCCCAACGGACGTAGTTTGTGTCACCCGGGAAAAGTTGATTTTTTTCTGAGATTTTTCGCGTCTCTTTATCTGGTTCGACGCCGGTTCCCCATCCCGCCTGAGCTCGGTACATCGGTATCGAGTCCGGAACTTCTTTTTCGGTTTTTGCCCTTTGTGACTAGCGTTCGCGCTTTTTCTGTTATTTTCACTGGCAGCCCTGTCTTTTGACCTTGCAGGGGCCCTTTTTCCCCCGATGGCTGCCAGCAGGTTCAAAAAATGTGTTTGGTGTAAGAAACCTATGTCTCTCACCGACACACATGACTGCTGCCTCTGATGCCTCGGGCCCGACCATGACCCGCTGGTCTGTGGCCCATGTGGCAAGATGTCGTCGAAGGTGCTTCGGAGCCGTCAGCATCAACGTGAAAGAATTTTTTCAGAGTCCACATTTGGCCGGGCCCGGACTTTGTTAGAGGCCTCGACATCTCAGGAGTCTGACCCCGAGCACCGTTGTGGGTCCTCTGAAAGGGGGTTTCCCACCCGGGAGCACAAAAGGAAGAAGAAGCTCGTGAGGGCGGCGTCAATGGAAGCACCTGGATCCTCGAGGGCCAGGTCACGCAGCCCTAACCGCCGTCCCGGGCTCTCGGAGTCGGAGCGGCCGACCAAACTACCTCGATTGGAGCCGGAGTCCCTGAGTCAGGTAACCTCTGTTGTCCTCGTGGACTCTCCTCTGGGAGAACTGAAATCGGGCCCGATGCCATTGGGGCCTGAGTTGGGGACTGCGGAGTCTCCTGAGCTCGGACTCAGGTTGACGGCCCTGGAGAGCAGCCTGGCTTCCTTCATGGAGCAGCAGCGGGTACTGATCGCCGGTCTGACAGGTGCATCTGCCCCGACCACCGGGTCCTCGATGTCTAAGTCGACCCCGGAGGCCGAGCCGATCCTCGAGTCCATTAAGTCTCGAGTTGATCTTCGGCCAAGGTCTCCCTAGACCTCCCGTACGGGGCCGAGGTCATTGACGCCGGTACCCTCGGCATCGGGGCGGGTGGCATTGAGGCCCACACGGCTGGAGTCGGCATGGGAAACAGAGGATGAGGAGTTTCCTGACACTTTCTGGACCAGGTGCATCGGGGTGTCCTAGCCTCGGAAAAGGTCCCCCCCGGAGGATACCCGGTTCTCGGATTTCGGCATGGACTTGGCCAAGGCTTTGGCATTCCCGGCGGATGCCGAGGAGGAGCCTCGAGCCGAAGAGCTTGATGCCCTCCAGTATGATTTTCTTCCGAAGGAAGCCTTTACTGTTCCGGTTCCTCTGATGCTGGAATGGCTGCTCTTCCGTATGTGGGAAGCACCGGCCTCGGCACTGGTTCTGAGCAAACGGGTCGATTCCATTTATCGAGTCCGTAAGAGCCCTGGGTTCCAAAAGGCGCAGCTACCGCACAACTCCATGGTTGTGGAATCGGCCATGCACAGGCTGAAAAGTCAAAAGATGCACTCCTTGGTGCCTACCGGCCGGGAGGCCCAGAACCTGGATGCCCTCGGTAGAAAGTGCTTCCAGGGCTCTATGCTGTCTTGCCGTGTCCAGACTTACCAGCTGTACACGGGCATGTACTTACGGGACCTGGGAAAGGAGATTGCCGGGTTCTCGGCTGGCCTCTCCGAGGAACCCTTGCAGAGATTCAAAGCCTTGTCTTCAGGGATCCGGGAGCGCTCGGAGTTTATATCTTGAGCAACCTATGACGGCTTCGAAGCTTTGGCCCGGGTAGCCGCGGCTGACATCGGTGCATGCCATCAGGCCTGGCTACAGTCATCGGACCGGGAGTCATGGGTGCAGGACAAGTTGGTCGATGTCCCATGCCGAGGTGAGAACCTGTTCGGCAAGCCCATGACTGAAAATGCTGCAGAAATCGAGACCAAGACGCTCACCAGGACAAGACTGTCCAGAAAGAATTCTGCCCCTTCTCACAAAAACAAGGGCTCAGGAAAGAATCACTTTTTCCCGAGGAAGGGTGCTGCCTACAAAACCTACCCTCCGTATCGGGCCTCTCCAGCTCCCCAACAGGGCCAGCAGGCCAAGGGGCAGGGACATGGGCCCCGTAGGCAGAAAACCCCCAAGCCACCAGCTCCGGCTCCTGCACAGCAGGGAGCGGGGTTTTGATTCCCACAGCATAGCCTCTCCTCCGCCGGTGGCTTCACTCAGCACGGGGGGTCAGCTGGCTCTGTACGCCTGCAGGTGGTTAGCCATCGCAGGGGATACCTGGGTACTGAGCATAGTCCAGAAGGGCTATATGTTCCATTTCCACCAGCTACCCCCTCCTATTATCCAGGGGAGCCTCCAAGACTCCCTCTACACAGGAACCTCCTCCTTCAGGAGTTGGCAAGTCTTTTAAAGGAACAGGCGGTGGAACTGGTGCCACACCACCTGGAAGGGCAAGGCTTCTACTCCAGGTACTTCCTAGTACCAAAGAGAACAGGAGGCCTCAGACCTATCCTAGACTTGCAAAATCTGAACAAGTTTCTGGAGAGGGAAAAGTTCAAGATGCTTACCCTTGGGATACTGCTGCCCTACCTCCAGCAGGGAGACTGGCTATTCTCCTTAGACCTAAAGGATGCTTATACTCACATCCTCATCCATTCAGACCACAGACAATATCTCAGATTTGTGGTGGGAGGAAACCACTTTCAGTACAGGGTGTTTCCCTTTGGCCTGACCTCTGCCCCCAGGGTTTTCACAAAATGCCTGGTGGTGGTGGCGGCTTTTCTCAGAAATCAGGGGATTTTTGTCTTCCTGTACTTGGACGACTGGCTAATCAGGGGCCAGACACTCCAGGAGGCCCGACAGGCCACTCTTCGCACTGTCTCTCTTCTTCAGCATCTGGGCTTTGTCATAAACTACGCAAAGTCCACTTTGCTCCCCTCTCAGAACCTAGAGTTTATAGGGGCGAGACTAGACACCCTTCAGGCAAGAGCTTACTTGCCCGAGGACAGGGCCCACAGACTGATAGAGTTGGCCAACCAGTTCCAAAGCAATTCTCATGTTTCCGCCAGGCACTACCTGTGGCTTTTGGGCCACATGGCATCCACTGCCCGTCTGCACATGCGGCTGCTCAATGTTGCCTCAACGATCAGTGGACACAAGCCACCAGCGACCTTCGAGACAGAGTAAAGGTGTCCAGATGACTTCTGAACTCCTTACAGTGGTGGCTACATCTGCCAAACCTTCACAAGGGTGTACCTTTTCAGGCTCCAGCACACACCAGGGTGCTGACGACAGATGCATCCTTAAAAGGCTGGGGTGCACATTGCCAGGGCACTTGCACTCAAGGCCTGTGGTCCCCTTGGGAGGGCACACAGCAGATCAACCTTTTAGAGCTGCGAGCAATCCGCTTAGCTCTGCAAACCTTTTGCCATGCTCTCTCTCAACATTCTGTCCTAGTTCAGACAGACAATCAGGTAGCAATGTTCTACATGAACAAACAAGGGGGCACAGGGTTCAGGCTCCTATGTCAGGAGGCACTGGACCTTTGCTCCTTTGCGGGCAAACAAGGCATGTTTCTCAAAGCAGTTTATCTACCTGTTCAAGAGAACTTCCTAGCAGACAAGCTAAGCAGGATTCTCCAGCCCCACGAATGGCAGTTGAATCCATTGGTGGTCCAACAGATCTTCCTCCGATGGGGACTTCCATCCATCGATCTCTTTGCAAGTCCACTGAACCGTCAGCTGCCCAGGTTTTGCTCCAGACAGCCGCATCCCCCTAAGGATGGCAGTAAATGCTTTTCCTAATCTCTTGGTCTACGGGCCTCCTGTATGCGTTTCTTCCCATGCCCCTGGTGGCCCGAACTCTGTTCAAGATCCTGCGGGAAAAGGCCTCTGTGATTCTGGTAGCCCCCAGATGGCCGAGGCAACCGTGGTTTCCACTTCTTCTGCAGTTGGCGGTGGAAGCTCCGTTCCCTCTGGGGCTGCAACACGATCCCTTCTGCACCCTAATCTCAGGTCCCTCAATCTGATGGCTTGGCTGCTGAAAAGGATAGTGATAGCTCCCTTACTTCTACCTAAGGAGGTTGAGGAGGTGGTCTTGGCCTCTAGGAGGCAGTCCACCAGAAAGTCCTATGCCCTCAAGTGGCGTAGGTTTACGATATGGTGTGCTCAGCGCAATGAAGATCCGTTCTCTTGCCTTGTGCCAGTAGTACTGCAGTATCTACTTCACCTTTCAGACCTAGACAATAAGTCTAACTCTGTTCGGGTCCACCTCAGTACTTTGTCAGCGCACCACTCACAGGTGAACGGACAGTCTCTGTCTGTTCACCCCTTGGTGTCCAGATTTCTCAGAGGCCTGCTTCTACTCAAGCCTCCGGTTCGTCTACCGGCGACTGAGGTGGATTTGAATGTGGTCTTGCAGCTACTTACTCGCCCACCGTTTGAGCCAATGGTTACTTGCCATTTGCGTTTCCTCTCTTGGAAAGCACTCTTGCTGGTGGCTCTTACCTCGGCCAGACGTGCGAGTGAACTACAAGCTCTGGTTTCTGATACACCGTACACGCGGTTCTATAGGAACAGGGTGGTCCTACGGACCCATCCAAAGTTCCTCCCAAAAGTGGTCTCCTCTTTCCACTTCAATCAGGAGGCAGTTCTTCCGACCTTTTTTCCCCAGGCTGCATGCCAGCCGGGCTGAAACAGTCTTGCATACCCTGGACTGTAAATGGGCATTGTCCTTTTACATAGAACGTACGTGGGGGCATCGAAAGACTACTCAGCTCTTTGTCTCATTTGACCCTAATAAGATGGGGTTACCTGTCTCCAAGCGTACGTTGTCCACTTGGGTAGCAGATTGCATCGTCTGGGCGTACAGGACAGCCGACCTCCCCTTGCAAGGTCGGGTCATGGCCCACCGTGTCATGGTGAAAGCCGCGTCAGTAGCTCATCTCTGCTCTGTTCCGTTGGCAGACTTCTGCCGGGCCGCAACTTGGTCTTCAAGCCAGACTTTTGCAGCCCATTACTGCTTGGAGAGAGAGTCCCGATGGGACAGTGTTTTCAGCCAGGCGGTACTCTGTAATGTCTTTGAGGTTTAGGCAACTCCCTACCCTCCGGCCCTTGTGTTGGGCTACTGTATGGGGTGCGTTCTCAGAGAAAATTCTTATCAAGGATGCTGAGGCTCTTGAGAGGGAGCCATTTTTTCAGCTCTGGGTTCACGGTAGCCTAGAGCTGGGAGTCCCATATGTGAGGACTGACTTCCTGCTCTCCAGGAGCAGCAGGAATCAGTCCTCATGACCCTCCCTCCTCCCCTGGAGTTGCAGTCATATACTTCATTTTGATTTTTGCTGTCTTTTAGCTATGTCATCAGACTGAGCAAGATGGCACCCTTGGGCAGGAAGAGGACCGCGCAGGCACGCTGCATTCCCAAAGGCTTTCTTTGAAAGCTGGGGAAATGCTCCGCACGAGGGCTGTGTCGGCACTGATGTCACCCATATCTGAGAACTGATTCCTGCTGCTCCTGGAGAACACCTGTTACAGGTAACTACGCTTTCTCATTTTAAAAAAAGTGTAAGGCAGCATATTCAAAATGGTTTAGCTGGTTAGCAGACCTGCTAACTGTCTAAATCGCGCTCAGCATTTAGTGTCGCTCAATATCCTCTCCTACCTGGAGGCAGAGCGGTGGCGGTACTCAACGTTTACTGATCAGTATCGGTATTCAGCCTCTGGCTGGTTAACCAATTAGCTAAAGCTTGGAAAAAATAAAAGCAGGCCTAACTTTAGCTGGTTTAGTTATATCTAGCCAGCAGCTAAAACACTATCCAGACATAGCGGATATTCAATTCCAGTGGTCGGATATGGCCCCAGCATTAAGTATGGGTCTAGCTAAAAGCAGCGATGCCAGACACTTTAAAATGTGCTGGCCACCGCTGTTGAATGTTGGCCCTGTAGTTTTTTTCAATTATAGAATCCTGAGGCAGACCTTGCCCTATTTATAGTGGTATAATCACCAGCAACGATGTGCACAAGCTGTGGATTCTCTCTTTGGGACCCACTCATCTGCAGGAAGTCTATTATGAACATTGCCGAATGTTCTTGAGAGCCAGGAAAAAACATCTTTTGGCTTAGGGACCACTAAAGCAGAGAAGACTCTTAAAGGTGGAAAAAAGACTTCAGTGCTGAAGTGGGCTTGCTCTCTGCTATCCAGCCTGTCCACTTCTCTCAGTGTTGCCTCCAACTTCTTAAGCAATGACCACAAGAGTCCAGCTTTGAAAAAAGGGAAGCAGTCTATCTCTTTGGAGCAGATGCAAGTATGTCAGGAAGCAATTTGGCAACACAATTAAAGATAATACAGATGGCCATGCTCGGCCTCTATTGCTTATGTATTTATTTATTTCTCCAGGACCAAGCAGGAAGTCAGTCCTCACATATGGGTGACATCGATGCCGATGGAGCCCTTGCGGAGCATTTCCCCAGCTTTCCATGAAAGCTTTTGGGAATGCAGGCACGCATGCGCAGTTCCCTTCCCGCCTAAAGGTGCCATCTTACCTCAGTCTCTAGTTTTCCGTGAAGCCCACCGGACGTGAGTCCTAGTCATCCCGGAAAATTGTTTGATTTTTTGCGATTCTTCACTATTTTTCTTCTCCGGTTCAATGCCGTTTCCCCTCCCGCCGGGTTCGGTACACCGGTATCGAGTCCGATCTTCTTTTTTCGGTTTTTGCCCTTCGTGGCTGGCGTTCGTGCCCTTTTTTCTTTTTCCCTGGAAGGCCGGTCCTTTGACCTCGCGGGGACTCTTTTTTTCCCCGATGGCTTCCAGCGGTTTTAAGAAGTGTGATCGGTGCAAGAAGCTGATGTCTCTTACCGACACACACGACTGCTGCCTTCGGTGCCTCGGTCCTGATCACGACCCTAAGACGTGTGGACCATGTGGGAAAATGTCTTCCAAGACACTGCGAAGTCGTCAGCACCAAAAGGAAAGGCTTTTTTCTGACTCGGCCTCCGGCATCTCACTGGTGGAAGGACATTCTCTGTCAGTTCACCCCTTGGTGTCCCGGTTCCTCAGAGGCTTGCTCTTGCTCAAGCCTCCAATCCGTCGTCCTGCTCCTGAGTGGGAGTTGAATGTAGTCTTGCAGCAACTGACTCGCCCACCTTTTGAGCCGATGGCTACATGTCCTCTACGCTTCCTGTCCTGGAAGACACTCTTCTTGGTAGCCCTAACCTCGGCTAGGCGAGTGAGTGAGCTTCAGGCCCTGGTCTGTGACAGGCCCTACACCAGATTCTATAGGAACAGAGTAGTCCTCAGGACTCATCCTAAGTTCCTCCCAAAGGTTGTCTCCTCCTTCCACCTTAACCAAGAGGTGGTCCTTCCAACATTCTTCCCTAGGCCCCATGCAAGCCAGGCTGAAGCAGTTCTGCATACCCTGGACTGTAGGAGGGCCTTATCCTTCTACCTTGACCATATGCAGGGACATAGAAGGGCTACTCAGCTCTTCATATCTTTTGACCCTAATAATGTGGGGTTGGCTGTGTCCAAGCGTACCTTGTCCATCTGGGTAGCTGACTGTATCACCTGGGCTTACAGGGCGGCTGACCTTCCTTTGCAGAGTCGGGTCACGGCCCATCGTGTCAGGGCAATGGCTGCCTCAGTGGCTGATCTCCGCTCTGTACCATTGGTAGACATCTGCAGGGCTGCTACTTGGTCTTCAAGCCAGACTTTTGCGGCCCATTACTGTCTGGAAAGGGAGTCCTGTAGAGACAGTGCTTTTGGCCAGGCAGTACTCCGGAATCTCTTTGAGGTTTAGGCAACTCCTGCCCTCTGTTGGGCTACCGGTGGAGGTTCTGTCAGTGAAAAGCCTTTCTTTGATGCTGAGACTAGAGGGAGTTCTCTTGTTCAGCCTGGGTTCCTGGTAGCCCAGAGCTAGGGAGTCACCCATATGTGAGGACTGCCTTCCTGCTTGGTCCTGGAGAAAGAGTAGTTACTCACCTGTAACAGGTGTTCTCCAGGAGCAGCAGGAATCAGTCCTCACAACCCTCCCTCCTCCCCTGGGAGTTGCAGTTGTACATAGTTTATTTTAATTTTTTGTGTGCTGTTTTGACTGAGGTAAGATGGCACCTTTAGGCAGGAAGGGAACCGCGCATGCGTGCCTGCATTCCCAAAAGCTTTCATGGAAAGCTGGGGAAATGTTCCGCAAGGGCTCCATCGGCGTCGATGTCACCCATATGTGAGAACTGATTCCTGCTGCTCCTGGAGAACACCTGTTACAGGTGAGTAACTACTCTTTTTTAGCATTTAGCTCATGCCTTTCCAGTAGCAGAACAAGGCAAATTACAATCAGGTTCTGTAGGTATTTCCCTGTCCCCAAAGGGCTTACAATCTAAGGTTGTACCTCAGGCAATGGAGAGTTAAGTGACTTGCCCAAGACCACAAGGAGTATCAGTGGGATTTAAATCCTGGTCTTTCTGATCCGAGGTTGCAGCCCTAACCACTAGGCTATTCCTCCACCCATTGCTGCAATGCAGGGGTCACTGGACCCCATCTTTTTGATCTTGCACTGCAGAGGCTACTTGGGTGGAATTTAGCTACTGGTTCAAAGACGACATCTAAGCATCATTACCTGAGCGCAAATAGTCATTCCAATAGCACAAATTAGAAGCACAGAACATAAAAAAAACATAGAGGCACATTTTGCATTGGCCCTCCATCCCCCTTTGCGCCAGACCAGAAACGGGATGCCCAGAGTTAGACCCGATTCTGATCCTGCAGGGGGCTAGACATGCCCATGAGATCAGAATCTAATCTAAGGCCTGAACGTGCAGGCTAGGCTTCGATTCTGGTTGGCCTGCACACATAGCAGATCCCCGGCTACTTCAGTCAGGCTCCTGAATGGAGCTGTGGTGCTATGGCTCTCACTGAACTTTTCTTTCCCCTCGATCTGGCCTCCCTTGCCCAGGGGTTCGGCTGCAGGGATCCTCTTGCACCTCCCTACCTATTTGCCCTGGCTCCGCGGCATGATCCCCCGATGTCTAGGGGGACTTATTCCATCTCTGTGGTGTGGAATAAGTCCCCCATCCATGTTCACAGCCCCAGATGTACAGGACTGACATCAGAATTGGCCCTGTATGTCCTGGTCCGTGGCCCGCCCTCGCTTCGCCTTGGACATACCCCAGCCGCCCCCGTCTAGGCCTCCCCATACAAACGAGCTGTTCATACGGGGAGGCATTAACCGGGGACGGCAGCGGAGCGAATAGCAGGGATGGATTCCAATCTGGACGTCCATCCCTGCTATTCATGTCACTGAATGACTCCCATGGTGTATGAAGGCAGATAAAGACCAGTATGGTCCATCTAGTCTGCCCAGTAAGGTGGCTAGAGTAGTTATACCCGCCGCTCCTTGCAGGTCACCCTCTCCCTCTATGCCCTTGTTTAAGGTTGTACCTGCCGCTCCATGCAGCTCACCCCCATCAATTTGTTGAAGTATACAAGATATTTAAGTTTATTTTGATTTCCTCCTCTTGCTATAAAGGAATCCACTATGTCTCTCCCATGTCATTTTGAATTCCGTCACTGTATTTGCCCCTACCACCACCTCCATAAGGAGGGCATTTCAAGCATCCACCACTCTTTCAGTGAAAACGTTTTTCCTGATCTTGCTTTTAAGATTTTTTTTAATTTTTTTTTAAAGAAAAGTGGATAATGCTGCTATTCCATCACCATCAATAGTCCCTTTACAATAACTGCAATGCAGGGAAGCTCCCTGTGCTATCCTGTGTCATGTCCCATACAAATCACTGCAGCTGCATCTGCTGTACCACAAATGAATCTGTGCAGACATTCTCTAGTGATGGCCAAATGTAGACATCTACTTCATCTATTGCCTACGCATGGCTCTATGGGCCCAATATTCAAAAGATTTATACTCCTAACGTTGAGAGTTATACTCCTAAATTTGGCTCTTTGAAAATCTACTAGGATTGAGCTCCTAAGTATTTTCTTAAAATTTCACTAAACTGCTAAGCAATTTGACAGCTTGGGTAGTTCTTTTTTTTCTCTGGAAACAAGTAGGAAGTCAGTCCTCACATATGGGTGACATTGGCACGACGGAGCCCGCGCAGAAGCATCTTCCCAACTTTCAAAGAAAGCCTTTGGGAGATACACCACGCATGCGTGGTCCACTTCCCACCAAAGGGTGCCATCTTGCCTCAGTCTCCTTTTTTTTTCCTGCGGAGCCCATAGGATGTTGTCCAGTTTTCCCTGGAAAAAGTCTGATTTGTTGTGTTTTCTCCATTTGCTTACCGGTTTCTTCTCACCCCCGAGCCAGCTTGTCTCAGCACCGCTCCTCGGGTTCGTCTATTAATTTTTTCCTTTTTTCATCCAGATGCTCCTCGAACAGTGTTTGCACCCTTTTTCAGCTGAAGGCCTTAGACCCCTGCCAGGAGGCGGGGACTCCCTTTTTCCGATGGCCTCCAGTGGCTTCAAAAAGTGGCAAAATGTCACATTGATCCACATGATTGCTGCTTCTGATGCCTCAACCCGGAGCCCAATGAATCCAACTGTGAGCACTGTAGAACCATGTCCTCAAAGGCCTTGAAGAGCCGGCATCAGCAGCAGAAGTTTCTTTCAGAAGTCCGACTCCACACCGGAGTCCCCGGTAACACCACACTCTAGGACCCCCTCTGATACCACTGTGTCCCGCGAAGCCAGAGCCTCCTTGGAGTCCCACAGTTGCAGTTTCTCTGACTGGAAATTCCCGGAGGTGGCGCACAAGAAGAAGAAATCCTTGAAGACTGCCTCGGAGGATGGATCTGGGAAAAAGGAGAAATCCCATCCCAGGACCTGCAGTCCCAGGCGTGAATCTGAGGAGTCGGAGCAGGAGCAGCGCACCAAGCTGCCCCATAAGGAGTTGTTGGCACCCGCCAACCGACCTAGGGTCTCCGAGGCCATCCTCATCGAGGACTCCCCCTCGACAGTACTGACGCCAGGCCCGAAGCCCTCAGTGCCTGTGTCAAAGGCTGTGGAACCAACTGGTATGGAGACCAGAATGGCAGCCCTAGAGAGCAGTATATCTGCCCTAGTGGCCATGCAGCGGGCATTCATGTCTGGCTCATCCGGTTCATCCACCCCGACAACAGGATCCTCAATATCTAGGGCTTCCCTGGATGTCAAGCCAGTTCTCGAGCGCCATCTGCCTCAAGAGAGCCCCAGCCCTGGACGAGGTCCTGGTCCTGTTCCTCGGGACACTGGTCCTCCCCGGCGAGCACCTGCGGCTTGGACAGATGTTCTCCCGGAGGCCACGGACCGCTGAGAGCCGCCCTCAGCCGAGGTGATGGCATGGCATTGGACTCGTACTTAGCGTCTGAATGGGAGACTGATGACTAAGAGTCCCTGGACACAAGGCGGCACCGTGATCTGCCCTCGGACCCGTCTCCCCCATGACCTGATGCCACTCCCCTCCCAAGGATGTTACTTTCCTCAATTTTGGGCAGGACATGGCCAAGGCCCTCACCATTCGAGGCTGAGGAGGACCCGCGCACCGCAGAATTGGAAATACTCCAATAAGGAAAACCCATGAAGGAGACCTTTATGGTCTCAGTGCCCTCGATCCTTGACCGCCGCCGCCTCCGAATGTGGGAAACACAGGGTTGGTGCCAATCGTTGGCAGGTGCCTCGACACCATGTACCAAGTGTGCTGAAGCCCTTGATTCCAAAAGACTCATTTTCCCCACAATTCCATGGTCGTGGAGTTGGCAATGTGCCGGCCTAAAAGCCAAAAAATCCATTTTTTGGTGCCACATGTCAGGGAGGCCCGAACCCCCAATGCTCTCAGCCACAAGGCCTTTCAGGGCTTGATGCTAACATGCTGGTTCCAGTTCTACCAGCTCTACAGTGGCATGTACCTGAAGGAATGTCGAAGGAGCGTGGTGGATTGTTTTCTTGTCAGCTTTTTTTTTTTTTTACTTTAACTTGCCAGCACAGAGTAAAACTTTAAAGGGCCTGATCCTGCTGTCAGCAAATTGAGAATTGTTCAGAAAAATAATAAACTGCATCTCTTAATTGTCCCTTCAGTGAGTCTACTCTGGGGAGTCACACCTCTCCAGCTGCTTGGAGACTGAGAATGTTGGGGTTAGCAGGAGGTGGCAACTGCCTATGAGAGATGTCATCAGCATTGACATGCTCCGTCTCCAAGCTGGTGAGGTGTGACAGTCCATGGGTCGGGATGGACTGGAGGTACGATAAGGAATTACTATCAAAGTGGCTTACAATAAAATGACATGGAACGAAAGAAGAAAAATAAAATAGAATCTGAAATTAAAACTTGAAATAAAATGATAGATTGAAAGAAGCTTGGATAGGGTGTAGGAGGAGAGAACAGGAAATACCTTGAAGAGGAGTGTTAGGATCCTTGTAGGGGTCAGTGAACAATGGTGGAAAAGATGCAGCATATGGTTATGGGGAAGTATTGATGCTTAGCTGGTCGCTGACAGCCATAGTGTTAAAAAAAATTTGTAGACCTTTTTTCTAATTCGATTCTGCATGGAGGTAAGCTGGGAGAGAATTCCAAAGTGAAGTGACAATAAAATCTAGTGCAGGTTGACAAGTTGCAATAAGATGAGCACAGTTTACTGGGAGGAGGTATAGTGTGTTTCATGTTGAGAGTGAGTAAGGAGGGGCAGAGGAGGGGATAAGGTGAGCAGAAAGGTAAAGAGGGAAACCAATGAAGAAAGCTTCTGAGTGGTGATGAGAATTTTAAATTTAATTCAGTACATGACAGGGAGCCAGCGATAGTGAATGAAGGATAGTATAAGGTGATTGTATTCTCCAGGACCAAGCAGGAAGTCAGTCCTCACATATGGGTGACATCAACGTCGATGGAGCCCTTGCGGAGCATTTCCCCAGCTTTCTATGAAAGCCTTTGGGAATACTGCACGCATGCACGGTCCCCTTCCCGCCTAAAGGTGCCATCTTGCTCAGTCTCTCGTTTTCCGTGGAACCCGTCAGATGTTTGTCCTAGTTCACCTGGAAAACAGTTCGATTTTTTTCTTCAAATCCTTGCGATTTCTTCGCGTTTTTTTCTCCGGTTCGACGCCGGTTCCCCTTCTCGCCGGGTTCGGTACATCAGTATTGAGCCCGATCTTATTTTTTTGGTTTTTGCCCTTCGTGGCTGGCGTTCGCGCCCTTTTTTTTCTTTTTTCCTGGAAGGCCGGTCCTTTGACCTCGCGGGGACTCTTTTTTCCCCAATGGCTTCCAGTGGTTTTAAGAAGTGTGATCGGTGCAAGAAACTGTCTCTCACCGACACACACGACTGCTGCCTTCGGTGCCTCGGTCCTGATCATGATCCTAAGATCTGTGGACCATGTGGGAAAATGTCCACTAAGGCACTGTGAAGTCGTCAGCACCAAAAGGAAAGGCTTTTCTCCGATTCGGCCTCCGGCCGGGCCCAGACCTCGTCTGAGGCCTCGACGTCTCGGGAGTCTGACCCCGAGCATTTTCGGGGTTCCTCGGAGAGGGGATCCCCCGAGCGGGAGCGAAAGAGGAAGAAGCAGCTCGCAAGGGCGGCGTCGGAGGAGGTCCCTGACTCCTCGAGGGCTAGGTCTCAGACCCCCGACCGCCATCCCGGGCACGTGGAACAGGAGAAGCCGTCAAAAGTACCTCAAGTGGAGCCGGAGTCTGCTGGACACGTAAGTCCTGTTGTCCTCAAGGACTCTCCTCCCAGGGAGCCGACGTCGTGCCCGGCGCCACCGGGACCCAAGTCGGTGGTTGCTGAGTCTCCTGAGCTGCGTCTCAGGCTGACAGCCTTGGAGTGCAGACTGTCTGCCTTCATGCCTTCATGGATCAGCAGCGGGTGCTGATGGCCAGCCTCGCTGGCGCATCTACCCCGACCACCGGGACATCGACGTCAAAGTCGACCCCGGAGACCAAGCCGATACTCGAGACCATGAAGGCTCGAGGTCGTCCTCGGGAACGAGGGCGTCGACGCTGGTACCTTCGGCGTTGGGGCGGATGCTGCCGGGCCCCGCGCGGTTGGAGCCCGACTTCTCTTCGGACGAGTCTGCCTAGGAGACGGAGGACGAGGAGTCCCCCGATACCTTCAAGACTCGGTGCGTCCCGTCGGACTCACCGCAGTCTGAGCCCCGGAGTAGGTCCCCTCCGGAGGATACCCGGTTCTCGGAGTTCATTAGGGATATGGACACTGCTTTGGCGATCCTGGCGGATCCTGAGGAGGAGCCTCAAGCCGAAGAGCTCGAGGCACTCCAGTATGACTCTCCTTCGAAGGAGGCCTTTACTGTGCCAGTTTCTCCGATGCTGGAAAGACTCCTCTTCCGGATGTGGGAGGCACCGGCCTTGGCGTCGGTTCTCAGCAAGCAGGTCGATTCCATTTATCGACTCCGTAAGAGCCCTGGTTTTCAAAAGGCACAGCTACCACACCATTCCATGGTGGTGGAATCGGCCATGCATCGTCTGAAAAGTCAGAAGATGCACTCCGCGGTGCCCCCTGGCAGGGAGGCCCGGAACCTGGATGCGTTTGGTAGAAAGTGCTTCCAGGGCTTGATGCTTGCTTGCCGTGTCCAGTCTTACCAGCTGTAGATGGGCATGTACTTGCGAGACTTGGCAAAGGAGCTTGCCGGGTTCTCTGCTGGTCTCTCCAGGGAACCTTTGCAGAGGTTCAAGTCCTTGTCTTCGGGGATCTGGGAATGCTCTAAGTTCATGTCCCAAGCGGCCTACGATGGCTTCGAGGCCTCAGCCCGTGTTGCGGCCGCCGGCATTGCGGCTCGACACCAGGCATGGCTGCAGTCATCGGACCTCGAGCCATGGGTTCAGGACAAGTTGGTCGATGTCCCTTGCCGAGGTGAGAACCTTTTTGGCAAGCCCATGGTCGAGAAGGCTGCTGAGCTCGAGACCGAGCACCTCACAAGGACATGGCTGTCTCAAAAGACTTTTGTCCCTTCACACAAGAAGGGCTCGGGTAAGAAGTCCTTTTACCCGAGGAAGGCGACTACCTACAAACAGTTCCCACCTTACCAGGCCTCCCCCGCTCTCCCACAGGGTCAGCAGGCCAAGGGGCAGGGACATGGGCCCTGTAGGCAGAAGGCCCCCAAGCCTCCGGCTCCTGCTCCCACTCAGCAGGGTGGGGGTTTTTGACTCCCAAGGCATAGCCTCTCCGTCTCTGCTGTCCCATCCCTGCACAGGAGGTCGACTAGCCCTGTTTGCCCACCGGTGGCCACCCATTACAGGAGACAACTGGGTCTTAAGCATAGTCCACAAGGGCTACCTGCTTCATTTTCATCAGTTGCCTCCTCCCTATTTTCCAGGAGAGCCTCCAAGGCCTCCTCTCCATACAGCCCTCCTCCTGCAGGAGCTTCAGGGTCTGTTGCGAGACAAGGCGGTGGAGCCTGTGCCTCCCCACCTACAAGGTCACAACCATATTTTGAACAACCTGTAATCTAGATGTTTACTTATGCATAAGACCTAAATAAATTGAATTCCCATAAATTAAATAAATAATCCAACTTCGTGTTCACCATTGAAGAAAATTTGAAAGCTATTATTCAGGCAAACAAGTATGGTCTAATTTATCTACCCAAATGTAAACTGCTATCAGCAAACTTCTTGACCTTCACTACTTGTTTGTTCATTACTGAGTTTGAATTTATTATTACCCCTAAATTTCTCAGCTCCTTTTCTAATTTAATATTAACCTTATCAATGCAACAAGAGTCAACCTTTGGAACACTTAACTCAGAGCTTCTATATTTGCACGCATTAGTTTTACCAGCACTTTAATTGTAGGAGATTCATTTATTGCATCAGCCATAATTTTATTTCCTGCATGCATTAGGAAACTTTGCACTGTAGCCCATTGCACTATTGTAATGCATGACCTATTACATTGGCCTCAGATGGCTTTGGACCAGGGATTCTCGACCCAGTCCTCGGGACATCTGCATGATAGAGATCTGCATTCTGTGGAGGCCGTGCATGCAAATGTCTCTCATGCATATTCATTGTGGCTATCCTGAAAATCTGTCTGGTTAGCTGTGTCCTGAGGACTGGGTTGAGAAATGCTTTGGACGGATGAAACCAGAAGGCTTGCCTGCATACTTCTCCCAGCAGCCTCAGAAGACCAGAAGAAGCTGCGACCTATCTAGACTTCAACTCGTATCATGCCTGTATTCCTTATGAACAGAGGACCAGATGGTGCGCACCCCACAACCACATCCCATAAATAGTTACATCAGATCTGACGATATGATGGACATGGATTTTTGGAATGAATATATGATGGGGATGTGCTTTTAAGTTTTTGATTCATAGATATTTTAAATTATGGTGATGTATTCAGTAGAGTCATTTACTAAGTCTAAATAAATTAGCAAATGATACACACAGTTTGGAGTCAAACGTATCTGTTTGCTCTTTATTTAAATCCAGCTGTGCTAGTTCAGCTTCTGCCATAGCTATTTAATGAGATAGTCTGACTTCTTTATTTTACACGTTTCATTTGAAGACACCTCTATGCAAAACATGCGCTTCTGAGCAACTATCAGCTTTCCTTCAAGATCTAATTTAAAAGCTGTTCTATATACTTTTTAATTGCTAAGGACAGCATCTAGATCCCACTCTGATTAAGGATGAATTCTACAAACCACTCATCAGGTTTCTGGTGTGAATATTCCTTGTAAAAAAAACTGGATATAAATAAGGTTTACTGTTCATGACCATTCCTTTCTCCATCTCCCCTTCAGATGAGACGGAGTATGAATACAGTGGGAGTGAGGAAGAAGAGGACAGCCATGGTGAGGAAGGAGAGCCCAGGTAGGAAGGAGGGGAGCGGATAGGATGGCTGCACTTTATTTAACTGGGTTGATATAACGCTCTATTTTGCAGGCAGAACTGTTTACAGAAAACATGAAATAACAGAACGGTATTATAAATTTAATAGGAGGGTTAATTCGGATAACTTATAACAAGGTTAGCATGGATAGTTAATAAATTGATTCTTTATGGTGGGAAAGTGTCAAGGAGGGGATGAGTTCCATGTAGTGCTGGGCAGCTAGTTGCTGGAGGTTCTTTCTGGATGCTATGGTATGTTTTCATAGTAATGCTGGAATAAGTGGGTCTTTAGTGTCCTGCGGAAGCTTGAGAGGTCTGTGTTGGGAGCGTGTTCCAGAGGGTCGGTGCATATAAAGAAAATGCTCGATTACAGATGGTTTGGCTGCTTTTTACTTTTGTGGTGGGGGGATCCTTAGAATATTTTGCATGTTTTGTCTTCTGCTCCTGTTGTCAGGTGGTGTTCGTATGAAAGATGAGAGAGAGTCTGTGGATAGGTTGTGCATAATTTTAGTAGTGTTTTGTATAACATTATATAACATTCGAGAGCTAGCACAGGGCATCAGCCTGAAAAACCACATCCATGCCATCGGACAGAAGGGGTTGGGAGTTCTAGTAACCAGGGAAGTCTCTTTCAGTCATCGTTGAGACAGGCAGAAACAAAGTCTCTTCTGATAACTTGGGAAGCAAATGAATGTTGAAGGCCGTCTGTTTTCATAATTGAGAAGGCACTAGACTTTTGGGGAGTCTCTGCTTACGAGGAGGACATTACCCATCCTCCTAAGATGATTTTTCTGCCTCTGCTCAGTTCCATCATGAATGTGCCTGGGGAGTCCACCCTGCGACGGGAGTTCTTGCGTCTGCAGCAAGAGAACAAGAGCAACTCGGAAGCCATGAAGCAACAGCAGCAAATGGTGGCCCAGCAGCGAGACTCTGAGGCCCACATTAAACACTTGCTGCATGAGCGGCAGCGGCGCATTGAGGAGCAGAAAGAAGAACGTCGGCGTGTGGAGGAGGTACATTGAACAAAATTACTCATTGTTGGCCCGGGTGAGTTGGTTTTTGCAGTATATGTGACCCTCCAGACATAGAGGACCAATCAGATAATAACAAATAAGTAAAATCATATGCAATTCTATGGCTACTCCCAGAGGTTCCAGGTTGTGGAAACAATCATCCTGTGACTTGATAAAATATGAGAGCTGTGTCTTGTGTGTCACTTTTGCTCAACTTTGCTTGAAAAATCTGAAAACAAAGAGGTCTTTGCTTTCTCTTCCACAGCAACAGCGGCGAGAGAGGGAGCAGCGAAAGCAGCAAGAGAAAGAGCAGCAGCGGCGCATTGAGGACATGCAGGCTGTGAGAAGAGAGGAGGAGCGCAGGCAAGCAGAGCGAGAACAGGTAACAGGCAGCGGCTGGTGCTCCATGACGTCTGTCAGTGTATGATACGCAAGCCGCGAGAAGAGAGGAGTGAGAATAGCTTACAGGCTGTACCCAGTATTACATGCCTTAGAACCTTAGCAGATGATGGCAGAAAAAGACCAGTCCACTCTGCTAAAATTATATCCCAATTTCCAGCCAGAGAATGTGCCACCTGTAAGATATCACTCCTTTATACAAGAGAGTTTATCATCTTCCTCTTTTGCATATCACAAACCTGCATAGCTGAACATGCACGATTTCCTATGTAGTTCACATCCAGTACCCCTTCCTTGTCTAACCTTAAAGCCCTGCAATAATCGACATGGCACCCGCAGGCCATTGCCCGATTATTCAGCCTTTTAGGCTGTCATGGCCTTTACAGATGGAACCTTACCACCCCAGCATGTTTTCTTTCAGTGTATGATGTGCATGCTAGGAGAAGGGAAAAGCAATGCAGGCAGGAGGCGAGAGAGCAGGTAGCAGGCAGCATGCAGATTGTGAGAAAATAAGAGTGAGATCAGGTAACATGCAGAACGGAGAGAAAAATGTCACTGTACAGCCACAGAGAACGCAGTTTTATAGCCTGGTATTGGCGTGTAGGTTAATGTACAGAGTCTGTAAAAGAGTTTTTACTTACATCAATGTATATTGTAGTAACTTAATGTTTATTTTTTCCATTCCTTGGAAAAATGCTTTCTGTTCCTTTGTCTGAGATAGTTTTATTAGAGTTGTGGAGTTTGAGGGCCACACAAGGCTAGTGGGGCTGTGTGTGGGGCACAGCATTCATGCTTAGACATTCTTTGGAGCTCAAGCTGCGGTCAGTGGAGACATGCTGCCCTAGGAAGTTGATGGCTGTGATTGAGCACAGCCGTAGGGGCACTTTCAGCAGTGCTTCCAAGGAATAGCCATCGTAGCACAGGGAGATGTCTGTCTTGGAACACTTCATAGGTAATGTGGCCTGCTTGGTAAGTTATGCCTAGCTTTTTATCACTTGTTGGGCATGCATTCTTTGGATCCAGTGTCCTAAAGGATCCTGCATACCTCGTTTGACATTTAGAGGGAAATAAGATCATAAGAATTGCCATCCTGGATCAGATCAATGGTCCATCAAGTTCAGTATCCTCTTTCCATCACTGGCCAATCTGTGTCACAAATACATGGCATTAATCCCAAAGTAGCCAGATTTCCACTGCTTATCCTTGGGAGTAGATAGTATGGAGGAAGGGTGCTGTAACTAAGGGTTTCATAAGCTTCTTACAGGCCCTATACTTCCCTCCTTGTCTTTGCCTCTTCATATTGTTCTGTCCTGTTCTGTTGGACTCCTGTGATCATTTTGTCTTCTGAGCATGTTGCATCATAGTGATCATGATGCATGGGAGGAGGTGACTCCTAGTCAGGAACTCCAGGATTACCCTTTCTTTCATAGAGAGATAATCCTAATCTCTTTCCCACAGACCCTGTTTTTCAAAAAGAGGAACTACAGAAATATTTCTTTCTCTCTATACAGAAGGACTTCCTTCCCTTATATATGAAGGAGCTACTGGACAGGTTGCTCAGGAGTGGAGGCGTTGCCCAATGGTTAGAGCACTGGCTTGGGAACCCAGAGACCAGGGTTTGATTCCCACTAGCACTCCTTGTGGCCTTGGGCAAGTCGCTTAACCCTTCATTACCTCAGAAAAATCCAAATTATTAATGTTCCTGTTTAAAGTACATTACCAAATTTAAGTTACAATGTAATCTGCTTTGACTGAAATGATAAAGCGATATAAATAACCAGTTAAAATATATATTGGAGCTGCGGGACTGTTCCTTGTCCAGAGGAAAGAACTCTGAGACCATCTATTGGCCTGTGGAAAGAGATCAGGACTATCTTCTCTCTACAACCCACCCATAAAAGTTAGTTCCAGGACTCTTGCTCTTTCGCCCAAAGATAGGAGTTCTAAGATTCTTCCCCCAGCCTGTGGGAAGGGGCTCTGGGACTACCTGGGTGCAGCACTGTGAAGTTGTTTTCTTCCAGTTAGATATTCTCATTGATAAAGACTTTCTCCGAGCAAATGGATAGTATAAAAATGTATGAGGGAAAACTTATATACCTTTAATTGAAAAGGCCTATCTCCAGGAACAAGCAGGAATGTAGTCTTCAAATATGGGTATCGTCGGTACCAACGGAGCCTGCGCAGGCACGCTCCCCAGCGTCCAATAGGAACGCTTTTGGGAGCATCCCTCAGCACATGCGTGCTGCCTTCCCGCTTTTCCAACTGTCCTTCTTCAGTTCTTCGTTTTCCGCGGAGCCGACAGGATCTATTCCCTGTCACCGCAGAAAATTCCGTCTTTAAATTTGTTTTCTTGTGGTCACGTTTGCCTACCGCACGACGCTTACCGGTACCGCCGGTTCTTTTCTTTTCTTTTCTTTAAAAAAAAAACAAAAACAAATCTTATGCTTTAAACTGTTTCTCTTCGGAAACCTTTCTCTTTTGTTGCTAGGTGCCATTTTGGGCACTAGGCCCCCTATTCCTAAAACATGGAAAAACCAACTAGTGGTTTTAAAAAATGTACCAAGTGTGGCGGTACCATTTCCGTCACTGACACCCATGATTGGTGTCTTAAATGTTTAGGGCCTGAACATTCTCCAACTGAATGTCTCTCCTGTATGGGGATGACTAAAAGAGGAAGACAGAACCGGGCTGCAAAGCTCGGTACCCTCTTTTCTTCAGATGCCAGATCCATTGCATCGACATTGTCAAGGGCCTCTTCTTCCTCCCATGGATCTCAGGTAACTAAACATAAAAGCCGGTTCTCAAAGGGTAGCTCTCCTGCTAAGCATCGAGAGGCCATTGGCATTGCCCTTGAAGGAACCACACCGGCAGAACAGCCCCGGCGGGAGGCTTCGGCTTCCAAAGCATTGATGGGGCTTCAGGATGTTCTCGAGGCCCTAACCGTGCAAGAACTACCTGTGCCATGCTCAGGGGTTCTGGACGGTTTTACCGGTACCGACACCCAGGCATCGGCAGCATCGATAGACAAGAGGTTCCTCGCTATCGAATGCAGCATCGCAGCTCTTCTTTCAGTTACGGTACCGTTGGTCCAACGGGTACCGACACCGGTACCAGTACCGACAATACCAGTACTGACGGTACCGGCCACGGTGGGAACTCTTCCCTTGCCATCTCTAGCTGGAATCGACAGATCGGTATCGGGTCAACTCGGTACTGACTTTGATCGATACTGGGACTGTGCTTTGCAAGAGCATCGGGGTCAGGAATAGAAACACAGAAACATAGAAATATGATGACAGAAAAAGACCACATGGCCTGTCTAGTCTGTCCTTCCATATCAACAACTGCAACAGTCCCCTTTTTACCTTCAGAGATCCTCTGTGTTTGTCCCATGCTTTTTTGAATTCAGTTACTGTCCTCATCTCTACCACCTCCACTGGGAGACTATTCCACGGATCCACTACTCTTTCCGTAAAGAAATATTTCCGCATATCACGCCTGAATCTAGCTCCCTTCACCCTCATCCCATGTCACCTCGTAGCAGAACTTGCTTTCAATTGAAAGAGGCTCTCTCCCTGAACATTTATGCCACGGTGGTATTTAAACATCTCAATCATATCACCTCTATCCTGCCTTTCCTCTAAGGTGTACATATTAAGATCCTTAAGTCTGTCCTCATATGCTTTATAATGAAGCCCACTAATCATTTTAGTAGCCACCCTCTGCACCGACTCCATCCTGTTCGCATCCTTTTGAAGGTGCGGTCTCCAGAATTGCACACTATACTTCAAATGAGGTCGCACCAAAGACTTATACAGAGGCATTATCACCTCCTTTTTTCTGCTAGCTATTCCTCTCCGTATGCACCCAAGCATCCTTTTAGCTTTTGCCGTCGCCTTTTCTACCTGTTTAGCTACTTTAAGATCATCAGACACAACCACGCCTAGGTCCCGCTCTTCTTTAGTGGACAAAAGTACTTCACCCCCTATACTATATTGCTCCCTTGGATTGTTGCAGCCCAAATGCACGACCTTACATTTTTTATCATTAAATCCGAGCTGCCAAATTGTAGACCATTCTTCAAGCTTAGCTAGATCCCTCCTCATGTTATCTACACCTTCCTGGGTGTCTACTCTATTGCAGATTTTGGTATCATCTGCAAAGAGGCAAACCTTACCCGACAGCCCTTCCGCTATATCACTAACAAAGATGTTAAAAAGAATCGGACCAAGGACCGATCCCTGGGGCACACCACTGGTAACATCCTTCTCCTCAGAGTGAGCTCCATTTACTTGTACTCTTTGTCGCCTCCCACCCAACCAATTTCTAACCCAAGCAGTAACTTTAGGGTCCATCCCTAGGGTGCTCAGTTTGTTTATAAGTCGCCTGTGAGGAACAGTGTCAAAGGCTTTACTGAAATCTAAATACACCACATCTAGGGCTCTCCCTTGGTCCAACTCCCTGGTCACCCAGTCAAAGAAATCAATCAGATTTGTCTGACAAGACCTGCCTCTGGTGAATCCATGCTGCCTCGGATCCTGTAATCCGCTAGACTCCAGAAACCTCACTATTTTCTTTTTCAGCAGCGTTTCCTATAATTTACTCACCACCGAAGTTAAACTAACCGGCCTGTAGTTTTCAACCACATCCTTACTTCCGCTTTTGTGTAAAGGCACCACATGAGCCTCTCTCCAGTCCTTTGGCACCACTCCCGACTCTAACGAGGCATTGAAAAGTTCAGTCAGTGGAGTTGCTAGAACGTCCCCAAGTTCCCTCAGTATTCTAGGATGTATCCCATCTGGTCCCATCATTTTGTCTACTTTAAGTTGAGCTAGTTTCTCACGAACACAGTCTTCTGAAAATTGTTCAAGATGTCCTTCGCTTCTGTTCCTATTTGTGGGTGTTTTCTGAGGTCCTGCCCCTGGTTCTTCATCTGTGAACACAGAACAAAAATATTTGTTAAGCAATTCTGCTTTATCCTTATCAGCTTCTACATATTCCTCCCCTGCACCCTTGAGTCTGACAATACCACTTTTGCCCTTCCTCTTCTCACTAATATATCTGAAAATGTCTTATCCCCCCAATACTTTGATTCCGAAGACTCTGACAATTCTGCTGGTACTGGAGGGTTTCTCCCAGAAGATCCCTCTTCTCCCCAACGCAGAATGTCACCTCCAGAGGACATGTCTTTTCAGGATTTTATCCGTGATATTGCCAAACGTCTTTCAATCACAGTAACTCCTGAAGAGGAGCCCAGAGCAAAGGAATTGGAAATTCTCCAATATCCTAAAGCTCCTAAGGAGGCAGCCACTCTGCCTATCCATGAAATTCTGCATAACTTGATGCTCAGAATGTGGGAGACACCTCTGACTACTTCTCCTCACTCTAGGAGACTTGATACTATGTATCGAGTTCCCCCATGTCCTGGATTTCAAAAAACTCAGCTGCCACACCATTCAATGTTAGTGGAATCAGCCATGCGTAGGATGAAAATTGCAAAGAGGCATGCATCCGATCCTCCAGGTCGTGAATGCAGGACTCTGGATTCTTTTGGGCGCCGAACTTTTCAAGCTTCCATGCTTTCAGCTAGGATCAGTTCATATATTCTATATATGTGAATGTTCCTCAAGGAAGTCACAGGAGACATGGAACTTATGAACCCATTTCTCCCAGATGACAAGAGACAAGATTTTCTTGCTCTAGTTAAGCATGCTCAAGATGTCTCCAAGTTTGTTAATCGTGCAGCCTTTGACTTCTTTGAATGCATCAGCAGAACCTCTGCTATTGCCATTGGCGCACGTTGGATTGCCTGGCTACAGGCATCAGACTTGGAGACCTGGGTATAGGACAAGTTAGGCAACATTCCTTGCACGGGGGAGAATCTCTTCGGCAAGAACTGGCAGGAAAAGGCTAACGAGTTAGATGCTGACAATACTACTTTATATAGATTGTCAAAATCTACAGCCACTCCAGCCAAAAAGAAGCCTTATAAACAACCCTCTTTCAGCAAAAAGAGGAAGTTTTATCCTTCCTATACCCAGAAGAGTCAAACTCAAGGTCAGGTTGCCCAAAAGGGACAAACTAGACAGCAAAAGAAACCAAAAGGCCCGAGAGCCCAACCATCTCTCCAGGTTCAGCCCCCTCAAGGGCTTTGACTCCTTCCTAGAGAGCTTTGCCTTCCTGCCTCTGAGGGGTCCCCAACCCCCCAATATCCCGGGCAGGTTATGCCACTTTGCCAACAGATAGCATCAGATAACAGCAGAAGATTGGACTTTGTCCATTGTAGGAGAAGGGTACAAGCTTTATTTTCACAGCATGCCCCCTCCTACAATTCTAAAGCAATTAAATTCTCAAACCTCTGCAGATAATCTGCTAGATCACAAGGTCTCGACACTTCTTGTCCAAAGGGCAATAGAGGAAGTACCCATTCTTCAATGGGGTGCAGGGTTCTACTCCCCCTATTTTCTTATTCCAAAGAAAACAGGAGGACACAGACCCATTCTGGCCCTCAGAGAATTGAACAAATATCTGTTTCGAGAGAAGTTCAAAATGATTTCTCTAGGAACTCTTCTGCCATACCTTCAAAGCCAGGATTGGCTTTGCTCTCTAGACTTAAAGGATGCATACACTCACATTCTCATCCATCCAGATCACAGGAAATTCTTACGTTTTCTTTTCAGGGGAAAGCGTTTCCAGTACAGGGTTCTTCCCTTTGGTCTGGCTTCAGCACCAAGGGTATTCACGAAATGCATGGCAGTAGTAGCGGCATTTCTACGAACCCTGAGGATATTTGTCTTCCCTTACTTAGGCGACTGGCTCATTCGAGCCCCTACAGTTGCAGAGGCCAGCACTGCACTGTCCCATACAATGTGAAACCTCCAATACTTGGGATTGGTAATAAATTTCCCAAAAACCCAACTTGTTCCTTCCCAATGCCTGGAATTCATAGGAGCCTGACTAGATACCAGACAGGTAAGGGCTTTCCTTCCATAGGCCCTGTGTCTTCGCATAATACAACTAGCTTCTCAAGCAGCAGGGAAATCCTCCCTCACTGCTTGAGAGCTACTACAGTTATTGGGACGTATGGCATCCACAGTTCACGTAGCCCCATATGCTCGCCTCCACATGTGAGCAGCTCAGTAGACTCTTTCCACACAGTGGACACAGGTCATTTGTCAGACAAAATAATAAACTCTCAACAACTAATTTTGTCCCTCCAATGGTGGCAATCACTAGAAAACCTGACAGTGTGGTCTCCCTTTCATCAACCCCTTTTTCAGGCCAACCTAACAACAGATGCATCACAGGTGGGTTGGGGAGCACACCTGAATCATCTCTCTACCCAGGGAACCTGGACTCCACAGGAGGCTGGTTTCCACATAAACCTCCTGGAATTAAGAGCAATCTATTTAGCTCTTCGAGTATTCCACACCCAGCTCAGCTACAAGACAGTCCTAGTCCAGACGGACAATCAAGTAGCCATGTTCTATGTGAACAAGCATGGCGGAACAGGCTCTCTGTCGTTATGCAACGAAGCTTTACGACTGTGGGCCCTCACCAGAGAGCATCAAATTCACCTTCTAGTGGTATATTTTCCAGGCATTCAAAACCTTTGGGCAGACAGACTCAGTCGAGTACTGCTGCCTCACGAGTGGTCCCTCCACCTAGACCAGGTGGCAAAGATATTTCATCTCTGGGGCACTCCAGACATAGACCTCTTTGCAAGTCCACTGAATGCCAAACTTCCCCGGTTCTGTTCCAGGATTCAGGCTCACAATTGTCAGGCAAGGGATGCCTTCCTCTTTCACTGGGGTCAGGACTTCCTTTATGCCTTCCCACCCATTCCCCTCATCCCCAAAACACTCTTCAAGCTTCAGAGAGACGGGGGTCGCGTGATTCTCATAGCACCACGATGGCCATGCCAAACGTGGTATCCCTGCTTCTACATCTCTCTCAAGCAGCACCTCTGGAGTTAGGGCATGCTCCAGATCTCCTTTCTCAAGAGAACGGGACGCTATGGCACCCGAATTCCCAGTCCCTGCACCTCACGGCCTGGTTGCTGAAGGCTTAGACCGCCAAGATCTCAACCTGTCCCAACAGGTAAAGGATATCCTTCAGGCTTCTAGGAAACTTTCCACAAGAAGATATTATACCTTCAAGTGGAAACGTTTTACTATATGGTGCTCCAAGAAAGTATTAAAACCCCTTGTAATACCCTTAGAATTGATACTAGAGTATCTCCTTCACTTATCAAATTCTGATCTAAAGACCAATTCAGTAAGAGTCCATCTTAGTGCAATTGCAGCTTCTTATAAGCCTCTGAATGGACAACCAATTTCCTCTTATCCACTCCTATCAAAATTTATGAGAGGCCTTCTCTTAACCAAACCTCCCATCAAGCCACCACCTGTGGCATGGGATCTAAATCTAGTTCTCGGGCAGCTTATGAAGCCGCCTTTTGAGGCATTAGCCCTACAGCCCTTACGTTTTTGACCTGGAAGGTCATCTTTCTAATTGCAATCACCTCTGCCCGTCGCATTAGTGAATTGCAAGCTTTAGTGGCTGATCCTCCTTATACTAGGTTTCATCATGATAAGATTGTTCTTCGAACTCACCCACACTTTATGCCAAAGGTGGTTTTGCCTTTTCATTTAAACCAATCAATTTATCTTTCTGTACTTTTTCCGAGGCCTCATGCCTCTAATGCAGAAAGAAACCTTCATACTTTGGATTGTAAAAGGGCCTTAGCCTTTTACATACAAAGAACACAGCAACATAGAAAGTCCTCGCAACTTTTTATAGCTTTTGACCCTAGTCATTTGGGACTTCCAGTCTCCAAAAGAACTTTATCTAAATGGATTGCCCAATGCATATCCTTTGCTTATGAGAGTAAGGGTCTTCCTCTTCAGGACCATGTCACAGCTCATAATGTGAGAGCCATGGCTACTTCCACGGCTAATCTCCGCTTGGTGTCTATCGATGACATTTGTCGAGCAGCCACATGGGCTTCGGTACACACCTTCACAGCCCACTACTGCCTGGATAAAGCCTCCCGTCAGGATGCCTTCTTTGGCAAAGTTGTTCTTCGAAATTTCTTTCAGACTTAATTCAACTCCTACCCACCAACCCTGGTGAATGCCAGAGATCCATGGGAGGAAGGATGCCTATCTTTCTGGGTTGGCACCTTCCTGGGGCTATCTCCCTGGCATCTTCAGCTAAGGAGTCCTCATATGTGAAGACTACATTCCTACTTGTTCCTGGAGATAACGTAGTTACTCACCTGTAACAGGTGATCTCAGGGAACAGCAGGAATTTAGTCTTCACAACCCACCCACCTCCCCTAGGAGTTGTGTCTCTATCTCTTTGTCTCTTTCCTTTCTCCCTCTATCCTTTCACTCAGCTACAAACTTAACTGAAGAGGGACAGTTGGAAAGGTGGGAAGGCAGCGCGCATGTACTGAGGGATGCTTCCAAAAGCGTTCCTATTGGACGCTGGGGAGCGTTCCCACGCAGGCTCCTTCGGTAACGACGATACCCATATGTGAAGACTAAATTCCTGCTGTTCCCGGAGATCACCTGTTACAGGTGAGTAACTACGATGTATTGTTCCCAAGAATTTATTTTGCTATAAAGGAACCAGAGAGGGGTATTTTGTCCTTACTAGCCTGTGCTGAAAGTTTGCTGTTAATAAATGTGTGATGGTATTTTATTTCTTGAATGTTCTTGTTTGGATTACTTTTTATTTGGTCTTTGTTTCCTTTTGCAAAGTGTTTATAGTCAGTAGGGCCATCTCCAAAAATCCAGGAGCCTGTAGCAGGCTCAGTTTTAAAATACTGCCACTGGGAGCGACAGCCTTATTCTCAAAAAGATCCCCTAATAAGAGGAGATTTAGCTCCCAGGCATGTACGGAGAGATTCTCCGCCCCATCGAATCTTCCCGATGGAACTCTTGTGACATTGTGAGATGCATCACCTACCCCTTAACAGAGTTCCAAAGATATATATAGAGGGAACTTCTCAGGGGTATATTTGTGCCTCTGAAAGAGACATTTGCTGCTGTCAGAGGTCCCCCCTGCCCTGATAATACATGACTGGATCCTGGTATATTAGAGATGCTATCAAAGATCCAGAGACATCCTGAGGCAACTCTTGAGCACTCCTAACAGAGACACACTAATAAGGAGAGATTGAATCCCAATGTAGGCAGAGACCTTTTCAACAGTACAGAATTGTCTTGAGATGACACCTGTGCTATAAAGAGAGTAGAGGAGTAGCGTAGTGGTTAGTGAACCAGGGAAGCCAGGGTTCAAATCCCACTTCTCTCACTAGCACTTTTTGACTTTGGAAAGTTATTTCACCCTCCGTTGCCTCAGGTACCAACTAGACTGTAAACTCATCTGAGTAGGAAAATAACTTTTGCACCTGGAGTATGAGACTCTCCTTGAGTTCAGAGAAGAAAACGTCAAGTAACAATTCTCTGTTCTTAGAGAGATCTCTAATAAGAGACAGAATCTAGAGATGCTTTCAGAGTACAGAGCTCTGCTAAGAGGGGTTTAAAAATATTTATATGCCACTGATCACGTTTTCTCAGCAGCTTCAACCAATCATAATAACAAACTACATATACAAACATTAGTTTTATAATTTTAAACAGGACATCTCTACCAGCAGAGGACATCTGTGCTGGTAGTGATGGCCTCTGATAAGAGGAGGCAGAATCCCATTATAGATAGCGAAACTGTTAGATACACCACCTGTGGCACTGATAGCAAGACCTCTGATGTTATGGCTGAATGTCATGGTATATATATTCTCCAGGACCAAGCAGGAAGTCAGTCCTCACATATGGGTGACGTCGGCGCCGACGGAGCCCTCGTGCGGAGCATTTCCCCAGCTTTCAAAGAAAGCCTTTGGGAATTGCAGCGCGCATGCGCGGTCCCCTTCCCGCCCAAGGGTGCCATCTTGCTCAGTCTTCTTTTTTCTGCGGAGCCCGACGGACGTAGTTCGTTTTTCCCCGAGGAAAAAGTTGATTTTCCCTATTTTTTCTCTTTTTTTCCAGTTCGACGCCGGATCCTTTTCCCGCTCGGACCGATATGCCGGTATCGAGTCCTTTCTCTCTTTTTTGGTTTTTGTCCTTTGTGACTAGCGTTCGCGCCTTTTTTCTTTTTTCCCTGGCAGCCCGGTCTTTTGACCGCGCAGGGGCCCTTTTTCCCCCGATGGCTACCAGCGGGTTTAAGAAGTGTGATCGGTGTAAGAAACCTATGTCTCTTACCGACACACATGACTGCTGCCTCAGCTGCCTCGGACCCGATCATGACCCGATGATCTGTGGTCCGTGTGGCAAAATGTCCTCGAAGGCGTTGAGGAGTCGGCAGCACCAAAAGGATAGGATCTTTTCTGACTCCGCGTCCGGACGGGCCCGGACCTCGTCAGAGGCCTCGACGTCTCGGGACTCCGGCCCCGAGCAGCGTCGGGGTTCATATGAGCGGGGGTCTCCTTCGTGGGAACATCGCAGGAAGAAGAAACCCGCGAGGGCGGCATTGGTGGACGCTCCTGGTTCCTCGAGGGCCAGGTCGCATAGCCCCGATAGCCGTCCCGGGTCTTTGGAGAGGCCTGCCAAGCATCCTCGTGTCGAGATGGAGTCTCCTGGACACGTAAGTGCTGTTGTCCTCGTGGACTCTCCTCCAAGGGAGCCGACGTCGGGCCCGACGCTGTCGGGGCTCGAGTCGGGGGCTGCTGGGTCTCCTGAGCTCGGACTCAGGTTGACGGCCTTGGAGAGCAGCTTCGCTGCCTTCATGGAACAGCAGCGGGCATTGATCGCCGGTCTCACTGGTGCATCTGCCCCGACCACCGCGACCTCGATGTCCAAGTCGAACCCGGAGGCCGAGCTGATCCTCAAGTCCATGCGGGCTCGAGTCGATCCTCGGCCACGGTCTCCCTCGGCCTCCCGTTCAGGACCGAGGTCGTCGGCGCCGGTACCCTCGGCATCGGGGCATCGGTGCCCGCCCGACCGGAGCCGCTCAATTCCTCCTCCGAGGAGTCGGGCTGGGAGGCGGAGGACGAAGAGTCACCCGATACTTTTCGGGCTCGGTGTGTCCCATCGGACTCGCCGGAGTCCGAGCCTCGGAGACGATCCCCACCGGAGGATACCCGGTTTTCGGACTTCGTGCGGGATATGGCCAAGGCCTTGGCCTTCCCCGCGGATCCCGAGGAGGAACCTCGAGCCGAGGAGCTCGAGGCCCTCCAGTATGACTCTCCCCCGAAGGAGGCCTTTACTGTTCCGGTTCCTCTGATGCTGGAGCGGCTGCTCTTCCGCATGTGGGAGACCCTGGTCTCGACGCCGGTGTTAAGCAAGCGGGTCGATTCCATCTATCGAGTCCGCAAGAGCCCCGGGTTCCAAAAGGCACAATTATCGCACCACTCCATGGTTGTGGAATCGGCCATGCATCGACTGAAAAGTCGGAAGATGCACTCCTTGGTGCCTCCCGGCCGGGAGGCCCGGAACCTGGATGCCCTCGGTAAGAAGTGCTTCCAGGGCTCTATGCTTGCATGCCGTGTCCAGACTTACCAGCTCTACATGGACATGTACCTCCGAGACCTGGCAAAGGAGATTGCCGGGTTCTCTGCTGGTCTCTCCGAGGAACCTTTGCAGAGGTTCCAGGCCTTGTCCACTGGTATTCGGGAGTGCTCGAAGTTTATCTCTCGAGCAGCCTACGATGGCTTCGAGGCTTTGGCCCGAGTAGCCGGGGCCAGCATCGGTGCCCGCCGACAGGCTTGGCTACAGTCATCCGACCTCGAGCCATGGGTACAGGGCAAGTTGGTCGATGTCCCCTGCCGGGGTGAAAACCTTTTCGGCAAACCCATGGCTGAAAAGGCTGCTGAGCTCGAGACAGAGACTCTCACCAGGACTAGGCTGTCCAGAAAAAACCTCTGCCCCTTCTCAGAAAAAGAAGGGCTCGGGAAAAAAGACCTTTTACCCGAGGAAGTCATCTGCCTATAAACAAATACCCTCATTATCAGGCCTCTGCAGCTCCCCAACAGGGTCAGCAGGCCAAGGGTCAGGGTCATGGGCCCCGTAGGCAGAAGGCCCCCAAGCCACCAACACCGGCCCCTGCTCAGCAGGGTGGGGCTTTTTGACTCAGACAGCATAGCCTCTTCTCCTCAGCTGGCTTCTCTCAGCACAGGAGGCCGGCTGGCCCACTTTGCCCACAGGTGGTCAGCCATCACATCAGATACCTCGGTGCTCCATATAGTTCAAAAGGGCTATCTTCTCCATTTTCACCAGGTACCTCCCTCCTATTTTCCAGGGGAGCCTCCAAGACTCCCTCTGCACAGGGACCTACTCCTTCAGGAGTTAGCAAGTCTGCTAAAGGAACAGGCTGTGGAACCGGTGCCCCACCACCTGAGAGGTCACGGCTTTTATTCCAGGTACTTTCTGGTACCAAAAAGAACAGGAGGCCTCAGACCCATCCTAGACTTGCGCAACCTCAACAAGTTCCTGGAGAGGGAAAAGTTTAAGATGCTTACCCTTGGAATCCTGCTGCCCTACCTCCAGCAGGGAGACTGGCTATGCTCCTTAGATCTAAAGGATGCTTATACTCACATCCTTATTCATCCAGACCACAGACAATATCTCAGATTTGTTGTGGGGGGAAACCACTATCAGTACAGAGTAGTACCCTTTGGCCTGTCCTCCGCTCCCAGGGTGTTCACCAAGTGCCTGGCAGTGGGTAGCGGTCTACCTGAGGCTTCAAGGTCTTTTTGTGTTTCCATACCTGGACAACTGGCTCATAAGGGGCCAATCTTCCCAGGAGGCCAATCAAGCCACCCTTCGCACTGTGGCTCTGCTTCAGCACTTGGGGTTTGTCATAAACTTCGCAAAGTCCACTTTGCTCCCGTCCCAGAACTTAGAATTCATAGGAGCCAGGCTAGACACTCTTCAAGCGAAGGCTTTTCTGCCTATGGACAGAGCCCACAGGCTGATGGATCTGGCCAGGCAGTTTCGTAGCAATTCCCTGGTGTCTGCCAGGCAATTCCTGAGACTACTCGGCCATATGGCTTCCATGGTTCATGTCACCCCCAATGCCCGCCTGCACATGCGGCCTGCTCAGTGGAGCCTTCGCACTCAGTGGCATCAGGCCACAGGGAGCCTAGCGGACTCGGTAAAAATATCAGACCTGCTAGTCTCCTCTCTGCAATGGTGGCTTCATCTTCCGAATCTGGTACTCGGAGTGGTTTTTCAATCCCCTCCGCATTCTCAAATGCTGACGACAGATGCTTCTCTTCTAGGTTGGGGAGCACATTGCCAAGGGACATGTACTCAGGGTCTCTGGACCCCTTGGGAGGCTGCTCAACAGATAAACTTCCTGGAGCTACGGGCGATACGCCTAGCTCTGAGAGCCTTCTCCCATCTCGTCTCTCACCAGTCTGTACTGGTCCAGACGGACAATCAAGTTGCCATGTTCTACGTGAACAAGCAAGGAGGCACAGGCTCCATCCTTCTGTGTCAGGAGGCACAACGACTGTGCTCTTGGGCTGTCAATCATGGAATCCTCCTCAAGGCTATCTACCTCCCAGGTCAAGACAATTACCTGGCGGACAGACTGAGTAGGATCCTGCAACCACACGAATGGAGGTTGAACCCGTTGGTGGTTCAGCAGGTCTTTCTCAGGTGGGGCCTCCCCACCATGGATCTTTTCGCCAGTCCTCTGAACCGACAACTCCCGAGATTTTGCTCCAGACAACCGCATCCCCTCAGAGTAGCAGCGGATGCGTTTCTGATCTCGTGGTCCACAGGCCTACTGTATGCGTTTCCTCCCACGCCACTAGTGTCCAGAACGCTGTTCAAAGTCCTCAAGAACGGGGCTTCATTGATCCTGATAGCCCCCAGGTGGCCGAGGCAGCCGTGGTTCCCGCTTCTACTGCAGCTAGCGGTGGACACCCCTCTTCCTCTGGAGTTTCAACACGATCTCCTGTCTCAGGATCAGGGGACTCTCTTGCACCCCAACCTCCAGTCCCTTCATCTGATGGCCTGGCTGCTGAAAGGGTAGTCCTGGCTCCCCTACTACTGCCTCGAGAGGTGGAAGATGTGGTCTTGGCCTCTAGGTGACAATCCACCAGGAAATCCTACGCTCTTAAGTGGCGTAGATTCTCCGCATGGTGTGCTCAGCACAGCGAGAATCCCTTCTCGTGCTTGGTAGCGGTAGTATTGCAATATTTGCTTTACCTCTCCAATCTCGGCCTTAAGTCTAACTCTGTCAGAGTTCACCTCAGTGCTCTCTCAGCGCACCACTCACCGGTGGACGGTAGGCCTCTTTCCAACCACCCTTTGGTGGCTCGTTTTCTCAGAGGCCTCCTTCTGCTTAAGCCTCCTTTGCGTCCACCGGCCCCTGAGTGGGATCTGAATGTAGTCTTACAGTGGATTACTTGTCCGTCCTTTGAACCTATGGCTACCTGCCCTCTCCGTTTTCTCTCCTGGAAAACCTTATTTCTGGTAGCTCTTACCTCTGCTAGACGAGTAAGTGAACTTCAGGCACTAGTGTCTGATCCCCCTTACACTAGGTTCTACAGGAATAGGGTAGTCTTACGGACTCACCCTAAGTTTCTTCCTAAGGTTGTCTCCCCTTTTCACCTCAATCAGGAGGTGGTTCTTCCAACCTTCTTTCCCAGGCCACATGCCAGCCGGGCTGAGATGGTCCTGCATACCCTGGACTGTAGGAGGGCGTTGTCCTTCTACCTTGACCGTACGCGGGAGCACCGGAGGGCTGTTCAGCTCTTCGTTTCTTTTGACCCCAATAAGTTGGGGCTTCCTGTCTCCAAGCGTACTTTGTCCATATGGGTCGCTGACTGTATCGCCTGGGCTTATGGGGCAGCCGGCCTCTCGTTGGAGGGTCGAGTTACGGCTCATCGTGTCAGGGCGAAGGCTGCGTCAGTGGCTCATCTCCGCTCTGTTCCGTTGGCAGACATCTGCCGGCCCGCTACTTGGTCTTCAAGCCAGACTTTTGCGGCCCATTACTGCCTTGAGAGGGAGTCCCGCAGGGACAGTGCTTTTGGACAGGCAGTACTCCATAATCTCTTTGGGGTTTAGGCAACTCCTACCCTCCGGCCCTGGTGTTGGGCTACCGGTCGGGGGCGTTCTCAGAGAAGATTCCTTCCTTACGTGCTGACGCACTCGAGGGAGCTCATTTTTTCCGCTTGATGTCTCCGGTAGCCTTAAGCTGGGGAGTCCCATATGTGAGGACTGACTTCCTGCTTGGTCCTGGAGAAAGAGTAGTTACTCACCTATAACAGGTGTTCTCCAGGAGCAGCAGGAATCAGTCCTCACAACCCTCCCTCCTCCCCTTGGATTTGCAGTCATATGATTTGTTTTTTGCTAATTTTTTGCTGTCTTTTAGCTATGTCATCAGACTGAGCAAGATGGCACCCTTGGGCGGGAAGGGGACCGCGCATGCGCGCTGCAATTCCCAAAGGCTTTCTTTGAAAGCTGGGGAAATGCTCCGCACGAGGGCTCCGTCGGCGCCGACGTCACCCATATGTGAGGACTGATTCCTGCTGCTCCTGGAGAACACCTGTTACAGGTGAGTAACTACTCTTTGCTGCATGTTTACCCTGCCTTGAAAGAGTCCAAAACCTGTCCTGTCCTCCTCTTGTATTGTTTTCCCATTCTGTCCTTTTGCTTTACTTCTGTTTCTGTTCCCTTCTCTTTCCCCCCTTCTTTCTTTCTCCAGGAATATATAAGACACAAGTTAGAGGAGGAACAGAGACAGTTAGAGATCCTGCAGCAACAGCTCCTGCAAGAACAGGCCCTGCTTCTGGTAATGACACCTTCACTCTCCACCTCACAGTTCATAGTTCCATTACTGGCTCAACTTTCACTCTGCTCACGCTGTATTGTTGCCTTTGGTAATGAGACAGTCCTCGTACACATCATGGCTCATAGTCCTATCAGACTCTCTTTCCTTCCCTCACACACTGTGTTCTTTGCTCTGATAATGACTTCATAAAGCATATACCTTACAGCTCATAATCCCTTCACTAGCTCACTCCTTCCTGCTCTCTCTCCACACACATCATATATTCCTATATTTGGCCTAAGGAATGTTGACATAATTCAATATGTGCAGTAAGCAGTTTGATTTATGTTGTGCAGGCATTTTTAGTATGGTGATACCATCCATTCTCCAGGACCAAGCAGGAAGTCAGTCCTCACTTATGGGTGACGTCGGCGCCGACGGAGCCCTCGCGGAGCAATTTTCCCCAGCTTTCAAAGAAAGCCTTTGGGAATTGCAGCGCGCATGCGCGGTCGTCTTCCCGCCCGAGGGTGCCATCTTAGCCAGTCTTCTTTTTTTCCGCGGAGCCCTACAGACGTCCCCGTCTTGTCCCCGCGAAAAAGTTGATTTTCTTCTTTATTTTATCCTTTTTTCTTTCGGTTCGACGCCGATCGTTTTCCCGCCCGGACTCGCGACGCCGGTCTCGAGTCCTCTTACTTTTTTCGGTTTTTCTGACTTAGTCAGCTTTCGTTTTTCGGTTTCCCTGGCAGCCCGGTCCTTTGACCTCACAGGGGCCCTTTTTCCCCCGATGGCTGCCAGTGGGTTTAAGCGGTGTGGTCGGTGTGACCGAAATATGTCACTAACCGACACACACGACTTTTGCCTCCGCTGCCTGGGCCCGGATCATGAGGAACTGATCTGTGGGCCCTGCAGCAAACTGTCCTCAAAGGCGTTGAGAAGTCGGCGGCATCAGCGTGAGAGAATCTTCGCTGACCCCAGCCGTACCCGGACCTCGTCGGAGGCCTCCGCGTCGAAAGGCTCCAGCTCGGACCGTCGCCGGAGCTCCTCCGACCGGGGTTCTCCCTCCGGGGACCATCGTCGGAAGGAAAAACCCGCGAGGGCGGCGTCGGTGGACGCTCCTGGTTCCGCGAGGGCCAGGTCGCATAGCCCCGACAGCCGCCCCGGGTCCTTGGAGAAGGAACACATCCCGAAGCGACCTCGCCTGGAGTCGGAGATGCCTGCCCGGGTAAGTCCTGTGGTCCTTCTGGACTCGCCTCCGCGACAGCCGACGTCGGGCCCGACGCCGTCGGGGCCCGAGTCGGGGGCTGCTGGGTCACCTGAGCTCGGACTCAGGTTGACGGCCTTGGAGAGCAGACTGTCTGCCTTCATGGACCAGCAGCGGGCACTGCTCGCTGGCCTCGCTGGCGCCGCTGCCCCGACCGCCGGGACGTCGACGTCCAAGTCGACCCCGGAGACCGAGCCGATCCTCGAGTCGATGAGAACTCGAGTCGATCCTCGGTCGAGGTCACCCTCGGCCTCCCGTTCGGGACCGAGGTCGCCGACGCCGACTCCCTCGGCGTCGGGGCGGCTGGCGCCGCACCCTGCCCGGGCCGACCCCACCGAGTCCTCGTCGGAGTCGGTCTGAGGAGGAAGAGTCACCTGATTCTTTCCGGACTCGGTGTGTCCCATCGGACTCACCGGAGTCCGAGCCTCGGAAGCAGTCCCCCCCGGAGGATGCCCGGTTCTCGGACTTCGTTAGGGATATGGCCAAGGCTTTGGCCTTCCCTGCGGATCCCGAGGAGGAGCCGAAGAGCCGAAGAGCTCGACGCCCTCCAGTATGACTCTCCCGCGAGGGAACACTTTACTGTGCCGGTTCCTCCTATGCTGGAACGACTACTCTTCCGCATGTGGGAGAGTCCGGCCTCCTCGCCGGTCCTGAGCAAGCGGGTCGATTCTATCTATCGGGTCCGCAAGAGCCCTGGCTTTCAAAAGGCACAGCTGCCACACCATTCCATGGTAGTGGAATCGGCCATGCATCGTCTTAAGAGCCAGAAGATGCACTCCTCGGTGCCTCCTGGAAGGGAGGCCCGTAACCTGGATGGCCTTGGCAAGAAGTGCTTCCAGGGCTCTATGCTCGCATGTCGTGTCCAGACTTACCAGCTATACATGGGCATGTATCTCTGGGATCTGGCTAAAGAGCTAGCCGGATTCTCCGCTGGTCTCTCCGAGGAGCCCTTGCGGAGGTTCCTAGCCTTGTCCACGGGCATTCGGGAATGCTCAAAGTTCATGTCCCGAGCAGCCTATGATGGCTTTGAAGCCTCGGCTCGAGTGGCCGCAGCCGGCATCGGTGCCCGCCGACAGGCTTGGCTTCAGTCGTCAGACCTTGAGCCCTGGGTACAGGACAAGTTGGTCGATGTCCCCTGCCGAGGCGAAAACCTCTTTGGCAAGCCCATGGCGGAAAAGGCTGCACAAATTGAGACTGAGACTCTCACCAGGACCAGGCTTTCTAGGAAGACCTCCGCCCCTTCCCAGAAAAAGAAGGGCTCGGGGAAAAAGTCCTTTTACCCGAGGAAGGCGGCTGCCTACAAACAATACCCCCATTATCAGGCCCCTGCAGCTCCCCAACAGGGCCAGCAGGCCAAGGGACGGGGTAACGGGTCCCGTAGGCAGCAAGCCCCCAAGCCTGCACCACCAGCCCCTGCTCAGCAGGGTGGGGGCTTTTGACTCGCTCAGCATAGCCTCTCCCCCCCCGCTGGTTCCTCCCAGCACCGGAGGCCGGCTGGTTCACTTCGCCCACAGGTGGTCCAGCATCACCGCAGATGCCTGGGTGCTTCAGGTCGTGCGAGAAGGCTACCTTCTCCACTTCCATCAGGTCCCTCCCTCCTATTTTCCGGGAGAACCTCCGCGCCCCCCTCTGCACAGGGAGTTGCTCCTTCAGGAGTTAGCAGGTCTTCTGCAGGAACAGGCGGTGGAACCGGTGCCACACCACCTGAGAGGTCAAGGCTTTTATTCAAGGTATTTCCTGATACCAAAGAGAACAGGGGGCCTCAGACCCATCCTGGACTTGCGCAACCTCAACAAGTTCCTTGTGCGGGAGAAGTTCAAGATGCTTACCCTTGGAATCCTTCTGCCCTACCTCCAGCAGGGAGATTGGCTATGCTCCTTGGATCTAAAGGATGCCTACACGCACATCCTCATCCACCCAAGCCACCGCCAGTACCTAAGGTTTGTGGTGGCAGGACATCATTATCAGTACAGAGTACTGCCCTTTGGCCTGTCCTCCGCACCGCGAGTCTTCACAAAATGTCTCGCGGTCGTGGCGGCCCATCTCCGGCTTCACGGCCTCTATGTCTTTCCGTACCTCGACGACTGGCTCATCAGAGCAGCGTCCGCTCAGGAGGTCACCAGCGCCACGTGCCGCACGGTGACTCTGCTGCAGCACTTGGGCTTTGTTATAAACTTCGCAAAGTCCACTTTGCTCCCCTCACAGGATCTCGAGTTCATCGGCGCAAGGCTGCACACTCCGCAGGCGCGAGCGTACCTACCGCTCGACAGGGCTCAACGGCTCATGGACCTAGCCGACCGCTTTCGCAGCCAGCCCCTGGTCTCCGCCAGGCGCTTCCTGAGACTGCTCGGCCATATGGCTTCCACCGTCCATGTGACCCCCAATGCCCGCCTGAATATGCGGTCTGCTCAATGGTGTCTCCGCCAGCAGTGGCGACAAGCCACGGGCGGCCTAGCAGACCTGGTGCGCGTTTCCGAGCCGCTGGTCTCGTCTCTCCGGTGGTGGCTCCGGCAGCCGAACCTGATATTCGGAATGCCTTTCCAGTCACCTCAGCCGACCCGGGTGCTGACCACCGATGCATCCCTCCTGGGCTGGGGAGCACATTGCCAAGAGGCACGTACTCAGGGCCTCTGGACCACGTGGGAGTCGGCTCAGCAGATCAACTTCCTGGAGCTCAGGGCGATCCGCCTAGCTCTCAAGGCCTTCTCCCACCTGACTTCCCAACAGTCCGTCCTTGTCCAGACGGACAATCAAGTTGCCATGTTCTACGTGAACAAGCAGGGGGGCACGGGCTCCTTCCTCCTCTGCCGGGAGGCTCAGAAGCTCTGCTCTTGGGCCGTCAGTCACGGCATTCTCCTCAAGGCAGTTTATCTCCCGGGCCAAGAAAATTGCCTTGCAGACAAACTCAGCAGGGTCCTCCAGCCGCACGAGTGGCGTCTGGATCCCTTGGTAGTTCAGAAGCTCTTCCTCAAGTGGGGTCTCCCCACGGTGGATCTCTTTGCCAGTCCTCACAACCGGCAGCTTCCTCGCTTCTGCTCTCGTCAGCCACACCCCCTTCGGGTTGCGGCGGACGCCTTTCTGATCTCGTGGTCGGGGAGCCTTCTGTACGCTTTCCCTCCCATCCCGCTAGTCTCTCGGACTCTTTTCAAGGTTCTCCGAGACAAAGCCTTCATGATCCTGGTGGCCCCTCGCTGGCCCAGGCAGCCGTGGTTTCCGCTCCTGCTGCAACTGGCGGTGGAGGATCCGATCCCTCTGGGGGTACAACCGGATCTCCTCACTCAGGATCAGGGGTCCCTCCTGCACCCCAACCTCAGGTCTCTCAACCTCATGGCCTGGCTGCTGAGAGGGTAGTCCTTGCTCCCCTTCTCCTGCCGGCGGAGGTGGAGGAGGTCGTCTTGGCTTCGCGACGGCCTTCTACCCGCAAATGCTACGCCCTTAAATGGCGTCGCTTTGCAGTCTGGTGTACCCAACAGTCTCAGGATCCCTTCTCCTGCCCGGTGTCGGTGATCTTGCAGTACTTGCTGCACCTCTCTAATCTGGGACTTAAGTCCAACTCCGTCAAAGTTCACCTCAGTGCTCTTTCAGCACATCATGTGCCGGTGGACGGCAGACCTCTCTCCAATGACCCTCTCGTAGCGAGGTTTCTCCGAGGTCTCCTTCTACTTAAACCACCTCTGCGCCCGCCAGCGCCTGACTGGGACCTGAATGTGGTTTTGCAGCGGATCACCTGTCCGCCTTTTGAACCTATGGCTACCTGTTCTCTCCGTTTTCTGTCTTGGAAAACTCTGTTCTTGATAGCCCTCACTTCCGCTAGACGCATAAGTGAATTGCAGGCCCTCGTGTCTGATCCCCCTTACACTAGGTTCTACAAGAATAGGGTGGTCCTACGGACTCATCCGAAATTTCTGCCTAAAGTGGTCTCCCCTTTTCACATCAATCAGGAGGTGGTACTTCCAACCTTCTTTCCCAGACCACACTCCAGCCGAGCTGAGACGGTCCTCCATACCCTGGACTGTAGAAGGGCTCTGAACTTCTACCTTGACCGTACGCGGGAGCACCGTAAAGCTGCTCAGCTTTTTGTGTCTTTTGACCCCAATAGATTGGGGCTCCTTGTCTCCAAGCGTACTCTGTCCATCTGGGTGGCGGACTGTATCTCTTGGGCTTATGGGGCAGCCGGACTCTCCTTAGAAAGTAGAGTCACGGCTCATTGCGTTCGGGCAAAGGCCACGTCAGTGGCTTACCTCCGCTCTGTTCCGCTGGCAGACATCTGCCGGGCCGCTACTTGGTCTTCGAGCCAGACTTTTGCGGTCCATTACTGTCTCGAGAGGGAGTCCCGTAGGGACAGTGCTTTCGGACAGGCAGTCCTCCGTAATCTCTTTGAGGTCTGAGCAACTCCTACCCTCCATCCCGGATGTGGGCTACCGGTGGGTGATAATTCAGCGAAGATTCTTTCCTTCTGTGCTGCTGAGCTTGAGGGAGCTCATTTTTGTGCTTAGGGTCTCCGGTAGCCTTGAGCTTGGGAGTCCCATAAGTGAGGACTGACTTCCTGCTTGGTCCTGGAGAAAGCGTAGTTACTCACCTGTAACAGGTGTTCTCCAGGAGCAGCAGGAATCAGTCCTCACTACCCTCCCTCCTCCCCTTGGAGTTGCAATCGTCTGCTTATGTTCTTTTTGCAAATTTTTATGCTGTCTTTTTTAGCTATGTCATCTGACTGGCTAAGATGGCACCCTCGGGCGGGAAGACGACCGCGCATGCGCGCTGCAATTCCCAAAGGCTTTCTTTGAAAGCTGGGGAAAATTGCTCCGCGAGGGCTCCGTCGGCGCCGACGTCACCCATAAGTGAGGACTGATTCCTGCTGCTCCTGGAGAACACCTGTTACAGGTGAGTAACTACGCTTTCTAGATTAAGCGTCCAGATCCGTAGGTTTAATGCTAATTAATTATACTCCTGTACAACTAGTGCCCATTCTCTGAAGATGCATAGTTCACTGTAGCCACAGAAATGTTTTTCTCGGACTGTGGCAGGACCACTTACCTCCCTGAATGTTTCCTCTTTTAATTTTGCTGTATCTTTTTTTACCACCATGCAAGAGAAGCATACTAGTGCTATCAAGTTCTGTCCCGAGTGCAAATAGAAAATAGCCACTGCTGATCGTAATAAGGTTTGCTAAAGTCTGAGGGTAAAACAGTGATACCTCAGAGAGATCAGGGAAACCAATGACTCATGCAGCTTCTCCTCAATAAGGTCTTGCTGTAACATTTGCCGAAGTTACCTATTTCATGCTGAATTCTTCTCACAAAAGAATGGCAAAACAGCAGTTTGACTGTGTCGGGAGACTCTGTGACCTTTGGGCTAGTGGATAGCTTTGTACAGCCAGCTGGTGGGGGTTTGTCTCCAGAGCATTTGCTGGGTGCCTTGGTGGTGGAAGACAACAGTCTGCTCATCTCTGAACACGAGACATCCCTTAGCCCGGAGTTCTGACTCCCTCCTGAAGCAGCCAGTCCGGAAGTATACAGCAGTCATTGTGGAGGGGATGCTGGGAGTTGAAGTAAGTGTTTTACCCTCTGGTACAGCTGCCAAAAACTCCCTTGATTTCGGAGGTGTTGACCAACTTATCTGGAGAGCCTGATGGAACTGTGGAGCCAGTGGTGCATTTTGGTGAGGCACTTATTGGGACCAAGATCTGAGTCCTGTAGATCCGCAGAGCTTCCACTCTGGAGCCCTGGAAATTGCTTTGGTAAGACCAAAAATGTTTAATTTAGAGATATTGTGGGAAGGTCTGTCTTTCGAGACGTCCCTGTCTAGCCAGTTGTAGAATATTCTACTTTCTATTGGAAAAGCTGCCCAGAAGGTGGAAGAGCAGGACCGGGAATTAACTAAGCTTAAAGTTAAATTTGTTGAGTCTGAGGAGAAAATTGGGCAGATTTATTCTTTTAATGTGGCTTTTATTAACAATTTGGGCCTTATTCATAAGCTTGAATTGTTGGAAAATGCTAAAGAATGTGGGATTTGAGACTTTTGAATTTCCCAAAGGTACCGACAATTCCTGCACAGGATCTTGTTAAGAAATTTATGATTAGTATTCTGAAGATACCTAATGAGTTGTTTCCCTTGTCACTAGGGTATTTTCCCTACCAATTGCCAAGGTTAAGCTACTAGAGGGACAGGAACAGTTGCCTTTGATGTCTGTAGACAGTTTTGGATTTAACAGCTTTTTAAGAAAGGTCTGACTTTGAACCGCAGCTGCTACAGCATTTAGGTACATTGGCTCTGGAACCCGACAGACTGGTTGGTTACTTAAGATGTTTTTCAGATGTAAACACACTAAGTTCATGGACTCTAGAGTTAAGGATGTTATTATCAAGGACAACACGGCAGAGAAAGAAGTAATTTCTTTTGTTTAAAACCTGCTATACCTCAATTGGATTGTTTATTTTTTCTTTGCTTTCCTTCTAAATGTTTGGACGGGAGTTGACTGTATTTTCTTTGAGCTACAACAATTATCTGCTTTTGTAGCTTCTAGAACTGCCATCTCTAAGGCTGCTATGGGAGTGTTCCTTATGGATAGTGGGGGCACAAGTCAGATATATTTGTGTGTATCCCTGCCTTAGCCTTTGTTTGCTTTAACTAATTTCCTTTGTATAGTGACTTGCTTTCCCTACTTATTGTGGACTTTAAGGTTTTATTTTTAGGGGGGGGGGTCCTGGAACATTGGAATTTTTTCCTTTTCTTCTGTTTAATGCCTTTTTTCTGTAACAAGAGGTGGTGGTGTGTTTAAAATTAAAAATTGGCTTAAATAAAAAAGTTTCTAAAAAAAAAAAAAAAAAGGCTATGATCCTTCAAGCTGCAGTATCCATGCAAGTATGTCACCCTAAGTGTGTTGTGCCTACAGGATCACACTCTTCACCTACTTTACTGGGAAAGAAAAGTCCAGTTTCACAAAGCCAGAGCTGAAGGCTCAATGCACAGACCAAGCACTAAACTGTGTGCTGGTGCCAAGGTTGTGCAAAGGAGCGCTTAATCTCTTTGGCTCCTTGTTGCAAAGATTAGTCCAGGAGCTTAAAACAAGTCTGGTACCATACTCCTTGCTGGAACTAAGACAAGGGCTTTGATGACTTGAACATGGATCCATCATGGAATGGACGTTTCAAAACACGGACTATCTTCTTCAGCACATGGACTTTAAGAGCATGAAGGTGCAGGAGACTCCACACTACCCCCAAATGGCCAAACATGGAGGTGATCTCAGCATTTCATAAGTTGACCGTTCCATCTGTTTCCACTGGTCCATTGAAGAGCCTTTGGTGTTACACTCCAGTGCACCATAGAGGAGGACATCAGTTCTCCTATGTGACCAGCCCCCATATAATCAACTGCGATATTTGAGACAGAATTGGACGAAGGAATGAGGCGGAGCTTTGCTCAGTGCATCAAGCACACACAGGCTCAGGCATCAAGGAGCTTACCTCTTGGTACATCCAGTGATGTGCCCTTTGGGGTCCGACCCTAGGGGCTGAGAATGTTTATGGTTTGTTTCATTTGCTATACCGTCTTTTGTCTATGTCAATCCAAGTTTGCCATTCAGCATCTTTATTATGGTATTATCTCTACTAAGTTGGAGCAAGAAGCTATTCCCTAGGCTAATTTAGTCCCACATTTGGATGATGTCATCGTGGCTTTGCTCGCCAGAGATGGATATGTACAATATCCCACTGCCAAGATGACTTTGCTTGTGTGACCAGTACTGCATAGCTGTGTATACTGCTAAGCCTCCTAAGTTTCTGTCCATGGAGCAGATTGGATATATCCCACGGCGATATCTACATTCACTTTACATTTCAGTTTACTTAGTTACGTGAGGCTTTCTCAGTAGTAAAGTTTCATTCTACAAACTGCTGGTTAGGTTTTCCCCTCCTGAAAACTGAGATTTGGAAGGGGGTCTTTTTTTTTTTTTTAATCTTCTTTGTTTTACTTAGCATACACCATTTTCCCCAAAATGGATAAAACCACACGGTTTAAATGGAGTTCTGCCTATAATAGAAAAATGTCTCACTGACCGCCACAAAGCATGTATTTATTGTCTAGGAATTGTATATGATATAAAATTGTTTAATATGCATGCATAGGTCTTTTAGGGCCATAAAACTGAAAAGGTTGAGATTAGGGAAGTCTCTCAGTCTTTTCTAAGACTGGTATCAATTTTGGCATTAACATACAAGCTGTCAAAGCACTCAACATTGCTGAACCTTCAACATCGAAATTGACTTTTTCTTATTCAGAGTCAAGTTTGAGGCCAAGTAAAGCTACGTTCAAAGATAGTTACTTTTGACTTATTCCCTTGCAGGAAGAGTCAGGATCAGTATCAAGCATCAAGATCCAGCACTGAACATACTTTGCCGACAAGGCTGGCCCAACCATCAGGCAAAGATCTTTCACTTTGCCATCCCCTATAAAACAAAAGCAACCAGGTCTTAAGCAATTTACAGAACTGCAGTCCAGGGGCATTCCTCATGTGGCCTGCAGGCCATATGCAACCCACCTGATTTTGGGATGTGATTCACTGGCGATTCTTAGTAATATCATTTTTACCTAGCTAGCTAACATACATGACTTTGAAGAATTGCAGAGCTATTTTGTAAATGTGAAATCATAATTTCAGAAGAGATTAACAGATTTTGATGAGTATGACTCATGCTGTAACAGCCTAAAGAAATTCATGTAGCCTCTACAGATACAGATTTCTGGTCATACAGTCCATTGTTGAAACAACTTGAATGCCCCTACTGTAGTCGTTCTTTGTATCCCCTTGCCTTATCCTAAAGGGATTGGCATCATGATCAAGAATGCCTTTGATTGATTACATTCCAGTCTGGTTTCTTTCACTTTCTGCTAATCTAAGAAGCCATGTCAGAACATTCTAATCTGTGTGTGCGGCTAAATGCTTCAATGTAGAATCATTTAGTACCTTGAAGGTAAGTAAGCATGATGACTTTGAATTGCACATAATGCATTACAGGCAGACAATCTAAACATTAAAACATTGGGGATAGGTAATCCCTTGCCCTGTAGACTACCTAAAATCGAAGTCGCACAATATTGAGCTAATTGCACTAGCTTATCATTTTTTTGGGGAAACCCTATAAACACTATATTGCAATAGTCTGTCCTAGATAAAACTAACCCCTGTTCCACAGTAACCAAATTCTCTCTAGATAGATATTACTGCAGCTGATGAAGCAATCTCAGATTTAGAAATTCTGACTGAGTAAGGGCAGTAACATGGAAACCCCTAGACATTCCTGAATGGAACCAGAACACCCAGATCCTTCTTCTAAACTTACTCTTAAATCTTAAATCACACTGCCCCACTCTGCCCATAATACCTCAAATTTCTGCACATTGTTTTAATCTGTTACACTCGAACCATTCTGCAATCTGCTGTAAAGCGTCATTCAGTATCTCAATCTCCTGAGACCCTTCCCAAAAAATGACAGAGAATCTGCATATTATCTGCATACCTATAGAAGGTAAATCCTAGCTGCCAAATCAGGTTACAAGGACAAGCATTACTAAACAAACAATACTCCTTTGTATGTTAAATACTGCAGTTGTATATTTGTATGGGAAAAATGACCTCTGAAACACCTTTCAGGCTTTAGAATGACCTTAGTCAGAAGAATTCACTTTTGGCATATGTTAGTATTTGGACTGATGCCATCATTTGTACAAGGAACTACAGATATTTTTTGGAGTCGGAAGAACATGACAAAGATATCAGAGATACAATATTTAGTTAATGCATGATATCAAATCTTTATACACTTTGATTCCACAGGATGAGGCTCTGGGGTATTATCAGCAATGTGAGAAACCTGTCTGAGACCTCACTTGGTGCCCACAAAATATTTGAGAGCATTGGCTGAGATAGTACTGAAAAAGACAGGGAATGAACTAGTTCTGTTTACAATAAGAACATTATCATGTGGCAATATGTGGATGGCATCTTCATCCTTTGGGCAGGTACAGAGAGAGTTGCGGGAATTCAGCATTTGGCTAGATTCTCTAAGCCAACACATCTAGTTTGATATGACTTATCATTCTTAGAAAATTGTCTTTTTGGATGCTATGGTTGATAAATGAAGTGATGAGTTTTTCACCCTGTTGACAATTAAAGCATGGATTGGAATACTCTTGCAGTATTGCAGTTTTCCATCCTCTGTAATTGAAAGACAGTCTTCCTCTATCGCAGTTTTTAAGGTAACACAGAATGTGCTCTACTGATGAGATCCAAGCTACTGCCTGTATGGTAAATAGTGAGGAAGAGGTTATCTTCCTTCTGTCCTTAAAACATATAAATGAACTTGATATAGTCATTGGGATTGGTTTGATACTGTTGGGATTTTTCTGGGCTTCCCCTATGATTATTTGGGGAATTTTCTATTTTTTGTTTGGCTGCTTGTGTTCAACCCCAACATATATATATATACAGGACCCACTTTAAACAAATTGCTCGTGCCACTGTAAGAGCATGGAAATTATTTATTTATTTTGCCAGGTCTGTAACATCACAAGCTTTGCTTTTAACTTATAAGGTACAAATTTCAATATCAATCCATAGCATCAATACATCTATAACAAGCAAAGCACCTGACTTAAGTGTAAAGGGTCCTGGGGACAGAGACAGCATCACTCCAGTAAGATCAGCTAATGTCTGTCTGCCTATCAGAATTTCTCCTCTATTCATTTTTAGGCTGAAATTGCTGATAAGCAGATTTCCTTTCTCTTCTTATTCTCTATTATTTCAAGCAAATCTGCTCCGTAATCTTTTATCCTCTGTTTTTCCTTGTGGCATCCTGTCTCTCCATTCTCATGGTAGTTCTCGTCGCTGTGTGCTGGCTCTGTTTCCTGTAGATTAGGTTCTTCGTTTTGTTCCCCTTTGTTCATTCAAGGGGTCCAGGTGGTAGTTTTTCACTAGCTGTGTAGCCTCTCATTGTATCAGCTCTCTGGGTCAGGATATTAGCTCATTTCATAGTTCAATCTTGCTGATTCTGCAGTTTCAGTGTGAAAAGGGTCAGCAGGCTGTTTCTTTCTTAGGCCTGAACTATAGACGTTAGCACAAAATAGAGGATAGTAATCCTGTGACAAAGGTACCTGAAGGGGGATTCATTTTCCCCTTCAATACCAAGAGAAAATCAAAGATGAACTTGCGAGGCATACTTTGACTTATGTATTGCGACATTCGCAAATAATCACTACGAATAAGTCTATAATAATGCGTGCTTGTTTTGAAAACAAGAGATATTAATAGTGATCAATACAAGGTACTTCAGGCCAGAAGGTCGGTGGTTCAAATCCCACTAGAGGACAGCAACCTTGGGCCGGAAGGACTGGGGTTTCTAGTCCCACAGGTGCTCCTTGTGGTCTTGGGCAAGCCACTTAACCCTCCATAGCCCATGTTCCCTGTAAAATAGTTATCTCCAAGTTATAATGCCCTGTTCAATGTAATTTCAGTTTGTTCAATGTAAACCGCACTGATGCAGAATAGCGCGGTATATAAGAGAATGTAAATAAAAATAAAATAAATAAATAATTCTAAAGAGTTTTTAAGCCCCACCTTTCCAATAAGGAAATTGCTTTATAGGATCATGTTTACTTTAAATATGGCCATTGCTCAATATGTGATATTCCTATTGAAGATACTAAAGTTATTGGATCAGATTCTAGATCTTTATTATGTGAGATATAGAATTGATTACAATTCTTCTTTTGTTGTATGTGCAGTAAGTGTAGGCTGTTATGCATAGTTAAACAAGGAGATGTTTGAGGGAAGAAATGTTGTAACATAAATCTCAAATTGCTACTTAAAGGAAAGAAGCATGATGGTGGTACAATGCGCTGAGCGGCAGCATTCTTTTTCCATATTGAGTTGTATGGCCATTGCTCATGTTCTGCCAGACATCAGGGGAGGAGATCGAGACAGACACCAGTTCCAGTTGAAACAACAATGAATTTTCACTTTGAACACAGTGAAAAGTTTATCTTTGAAACATAAGAGAGCATGTTGACATCAGCTGATCCTGAGTAGGTGCACCTGTCGCTCTGTAGACTATATTGCTTTAACATCATTATGAATCAATGAGCATGAAAACTGCTTATATGAGTTTCCTATGATAAATGCAATTCATTGGCTAAAGCCACAATCCTAGGAGGATAAGCCTTGGATTTCCATTTGAAAAAGCAATGCTGATGGTTAAGTGGCAGCATTTGTTTCCCCTTATTTTCAATGCGGTTGTGTTTTGACGGATGTTAGAAGAGGAGATGAAGACCCATGCTGGATGAATGCTGGAGTTCCATTTTAATTAATAGGACTGGGTTGATGAAACACTTAAACTGAATGTGTGTGTTGTTTGAAATTGTTCACATCAATAATATATGAACAGTGGCTAATATGACCTTTGCTGTTAAAAGTAATAGGGATTGGTTACACTTAAGAAGAATATATGAACTGTACTTGTAATTCTGATCAGTCAAATGGGGGATTTTGCTGCTAATGAATATTGAGACCAGACAAATAGCAGCAGAGGTTTATTTTGATATGATGAAGAGCCATGATTGGTTAATTAATAGTTGGTGGGGACTGGTATATATCCAGGGAATGGCTCAGATACTGCTGTTTTCTGCAGTTGAGGTTCAAGTCCCTGAAGCAATTGTGTTCTGGCAAAACAAAGACCTCCCTTGGGCATTTGTGCTAAAGATTGAAGGCAAGTTAAATTTAAATCCTATTTATGGATCATTTTGAACTGTGAGAAATTTTTTAAATGAGCACTGTAAAGTTATAAAATGAAGGATTTTGGATCAATGGATGATAAAAGGTTGAATGTTGAATTTGAGCTCTAAAACCTGGGAGGTGTTTTCGAGGTCCTTTTACATTAAACATTTAGAACTACAGTATTTAATACTGTATACAAGGGAATATTGCTGGTTATCCAAATGTTTGTTAAAGAAGAAAGGAGAAGATATGGATACCTGTGGGGACCCCACAGCTCAAGGTCCATGCTTCTGACATAAGATGCTATCATGACTGAGGCCTGTGCCTCAAATATGATGGTACTAATTGTATGACCACTGAGTACGGCCATCAAATTAACAACCTAAGTCAACCTTGCCAAATGTGAAAGATAAATGAAGAAGAACCACCACAACAAGGTTTCCATGGTCAGATCACCTACGATGAGCTGTACAGTCTGATTATCATCTAATAGTCTCTCCTGAGCTATAAAATCCACAAGCTTTGTGCTACTAGGTTTTGTGTAATTTCTACTGAAAACTGGAGCATGGTCTCTGGGCAGTAATTACATTCATCACATTTATTTAAACTCTTCCACTTAAGACCCTACCTCTTTCCTTGATGGGCATGGCAGCAGGCTCAGTGTGAATCAAAGCAACCCACCATGGAAGAGTTGGAGCGGTGTTTTGCAGCACTGTCATGGGGCAAGCAGTGGGCAGCATCAAGAATGGTGAAATGGGGAAATGATAGCCCTACATGACCATCTCCTGAAGATGGTTGAGATGGTGGATTTAAGAGGCTGCTGCATCTCTTAGCTCTCAATTGCTGAGTGTCCTGCAGGACGACTTTTAGTAAGCAGATGATCCCCCAGCTCATGTATTTAGTGCAGTGTTAGCTGCTGCCATAGCTGGCAAAGGCAGAAGCCAATAGTATCTGGATTTGTCAGAACGCTACACACTTCTGTTTCTCCTTGACAGAACACTGGTGACAGTTGGACAAGGAAGGGATAGACTGTATATATAACGCGGGAGCAGCAGGAAGGGGGGAAGTGGGTTACTGATGAGCTGTGCTGCACAACCAGGTGATGGATGATAGCCATACTTGGACCCATATCTTAGCAGAAATAATGCTGCAGGGCCGGCAGATAGGGCAGAGACAGAGCACAATGCTTCCTGGTTTCTTTTTAACTGATGGTGGGATGAACATGGTTAAGGCAGGGGAGGGGTCTTGCACTTGAGGATCAAGGGAAGTGGTAGCTCTATGCTGAGGCAATTGATCAAGAAGTACTGAGAACTAGCAGCATATCTTCACCAGCATGTAAAGGATGAGCTTTGAGCTGCATGAGAAACAGGAAGCAACAGGAGCATCTGTGCATCAGCTCAAGCAAGTTTTAGCCATTAGGCGGAATTCCACTTATGAGATGCTGGAAAGATTAGTGAAGCAACAGGCAGCCTGCATCAGATGTCATTGGAGCCCAAGATCGGATAAAAAAACCCCTCCTTTATCACCAGGACTGGGCAAATATCACACAGATGCTAGACGTCCTAAAGCCCTTTGTTTGCCATGGAGGAACTGAGTTCCACAAGGGCTACCCTGAGCCTGCTCATCCCAATAGTGAACATTTTACAGGTGAAGCTGGGTTTTTAGGCCATGACAGGGATTCACAACAATGTTTTTTGTGATGGTGGACTTCTTGCATGGTCAAATGGACAAAAGGTTGCAGCTCTTATGAGGAAGGATGCATGTATGCTAGCTGGTCTCTGTGACCTGTGGTCTGCCGTGCAACACAGTGACTCACTGGAAGGAAAAGCTGGTGATTGAGGTGGAGGAAAGGGAGTGTCAGAGGCAGGGGGTGGTGGCAATGCAGTAAGGGAAACGGCAGACATGCTAGCAAGCAGCACTGGTACCCTGTCATCCCCCACTTTCCCCTGTCTCCTCCGCTTTTCATGCCCACAGACCCAATATAGGAACATCTTTGGTGACCGAAGCACTTGCTACATTGCTAAGTTGCAGTGTCTACCACAAGTCAGACTCCTGAATGGATTTTGGTGACACACTACCTTGCAGAGCCTATTGAAGCAATGTGCATCAAGTATAGCATGGAAATGAGCAAAATTTAATTTAATTTAATAATGGCACTTATGTTCCACTTTTACAATCTACAGATGTACAAAGCAGATTACAAAATTAAATTTAAACAATTCACATAATTAAAAGATGTATTCCATTTAAAACTTTTCAAAATTAAAACAGTAAAATATTCATAACAGTATACCTTATAGTATGTAAAACATTGATCTTTAATTGGAGGCATGCTATTTACAATGTCAGCACATTACACATTAAAACATCTTAATAGAAAGCTCAGGAGGAGGCAAGTGAAGGTGCGGCATACAAACAGATCCAACAGAGTTTTCATCTGCTTCCTAAAGTAGATGTAGTCTTAGGTTAGGCAAAGCCTTTCTGGAAGTGAGTTCAGAGTGTCTGGGCTACTCCTGAGAAGGCTTGCTGGCGAGTGATATCTTTTGGAGAAGATATGATTAGGAATGCTCTTTGGGAATACTTTAGAGACCTTGGACATGCATAGAGGATGATCCTGCTCTTCAAGTACTCTGGCCTTTTTCCTTTAAGGTCCTTGTTCAGAGTTAGTTTGAAATTTAGCCCTCTAATGGACTGGCAGTCAGTGAAGTTTTGCCGAATGATGTGATGTCATTTTATTTATTTATTAAACACTTTAATACCGCACTTTCCCATGGTTCAAGTGCGGTTTACATAGAACAGTGGTATGAAAGGTACAACAGGAATGGGTACCTATTCACATTACATAGAACGTTTATGAACTTTTTACATGGAACATAGTGAACTATTTACATTACGATATGGAAAAACAATCCATCGTACTGATAACAATGCAACTATATATAGTGAGAAGAGTTTGGTTGATGTATCACTGACCTAGCTTTGAAAGCCTGGGTTATGCTCTATTGGCGTTTCTGATCGTCTTGTTATGAGGGTGAGGTGTGTTTGTATGTCAAAGTTTGTTTTATAGTAAATAGGTGCATTTTTCGTTTTTTTACGAAATAACCTAATGTCATTTAACTGTCTGATATCTTCAGGTAAATCGTTCCAGAGGATCGGGGTAGAGTGTGAAAAAGCTTTGTTAGTAAATTTTTTAGCTTTTGTGAAGTCTTTCGGTATCTCAATTTTATTTTTGTTTTTACTCCTTTGGCTGCGATTTGTTGTTTCCTTGATGATTAGCTTGATTAATTTAAATGTTGTTACTAGTACATTGTAGTTTATACGGCAGTAAATTGGAAGCCAGTGTAGTTGGGATAATAAGGGAGTTATATGTTCGATGGAACGGAATTCCGAATAGTTCTGGCTGCTACATTTTGTACTAGCTGGAGCCTTCTAAGATTTTTTTTTTGAGGTACCTTATCGGGTAATCATGTAGCTTGCAACATTCTATCAGTCATGCTGAGGTATTTGGATCAGGTGCAGCTGGGGCATGCTCTTTGTAGTCACACCTATATCGAGTGCATTACAGTAATCTAATCTTGATGTTATCGCAGCATTAAACCACTGTGACAAGACTTGCCTTCTCAATGTACAGAGAGAGATTATGTAGTTGTCTCAAGTGATAGAAACTCCTGAAGGCTGCTTGGATTTGGGGGATCAGTATTAAGTGTTGACTCCAGCTGTACCCCAAGGTTCTTGACCTGTGATTTAAAAGGGAGTTTATAGCTCCTAAAAGGGATTTTGATGTCAAGTATGTAACTACTTGTGTTAGGGACCCAGAAGAGCTCTGTTTGAGTTCAGACAGATGTTTTAGCTCATTCTTGGATTGCTATTAGGCAGGCAGTCGGTTTACACAGAGCTGTAGGTAACTTTGGTTCAGTAGTTATGAGGAGTTGCAAAGATGTAGAACACAGTATCCACTGACTGAATCAACTCAGTTAGTGGAGAGAGCAGGAGTTCTCAACCCAATCCTCTGGACACACCTAGCCAGTCAGGTTTTCAGGATAACCACAGCGAATATGCATAGAGAGACTATCATACAGTGAAGGCAGTGCATGCAGAATTCTCTCATGCATATTCATTATGGTTATTCCGAAAACCTGACTGGTTAGGTGTATCCCAAGGTCTGGGTTGAGAACCCCTGGGCTAGAGGATGATATTAAACAAAATAGGCAACAGTATGGATACCTTTGGTATTCCACAGGTAAGTGCCCAAGGTAGTGATGTTCTGCCACTAGAGTGCTTTGTGATTTTTTTTATTGGGGGCTGGAAGGGTATTTCTCCAGGAACAAGCAGGAAGTCAGTCCTCACATATGGGTGACGTCGGCACCAACGGAGCCCTTGTGCGGAGCAATTCCCCAGCTTTCAGAGAAAGCCTTTGGGATTGCATCGCACATGCACAGTCCCCTCCCCGCCCAAGGGTGCCATCTTGCTCAGTCTCCCTTTTTCCGCGGATGTTGTCCCTAATCCCTCGCGGAAAAAGTACATCAAAACTTGGAAGAAATTTTGGATCTTTGACCAGTTCGACGCCGGTTCCCCTTCCCGCCTTCTGCTCGGTATACCGATATCAAGTCCAGTCAATTTTTTGTGTTTTTGTCCTTGGAGACTAGCATTCGTGCTCTTTTTTTTATTTTCACTGGCAGCCTGGTCCTTCGACCTTGCAGGGGCCCTTTTTCCCCCGATGGCTGCCAGTGGGTTTAGAAAGTGTGATCGTGTAAGAAGTTAATGTCCCTCACCAACGCACATGACTGCTGTCTCCAATGCCTCGGGCCTGACCATGACCCGAAGGTCTGTGGCCCTTGTGGGAAAATGTCCTCTAGGCACTTCGAAGTAGGCAGCACAAGCGTGAAAGGATTTTCTCGGAGTCAGCATCCCCCTGATCCGGACCTCATCAGAAGCCTCGACGTCTCGGGAGCTGTCTGAACCCGAGCAGCATCGAGGGTCTTCTGAATGGGAGTCTCCCTCCCGGGAATACCAGAGGAAGAAGAAACCCATGAGGGCGTCGTCGTTGCATGCCTCCGATCGCCCTGGGCCCTTGAAAGCCAGGTCACAGAGTCCTGACCACTGCCCTGGGTCCTCGGAGTCGGAGCGGCCTGCTGCGGAGTCTTCTGAGCTCGGTCTCAGGATGATGGCCGTGGAGCGCAGCATGTCTGCCTTCATGGAGCAGCAGCGGGCGCTGATAGCCGGTCTCACCGGTCCATCCGCCCCAACCACTGGGACCTTGATGTCCAAGTCGACCCCGGAGGCTAAGCCAATCCTCGAGACTCTTCGGACTCGAGTCAATCCTTGGCCAAGGTCTCCCTAAACCTCCCGCTCTGGACTGAGGTCATCGACGCCGGTGCTCTCATCGTCTGGGTAGACGGGGCCGGAGCCCCTTGATTCCTCATCGGAGGGATCGGCATGGGAGACGGAAGATGAGGAGTCCCCTGACACCCATTGGACTCGGTATGTCCCATCGGACTCACCAGGTTCAGAGCCTCGGAGAAGGTCTCCTCCGGAGGATACCTGGTTCTCGGATTTCGTCAGGGACATGGCCAAAGCTTTGGCATTCCCGGTGGATGCCAAGGAGGAGCCTCAAGTTGAAGAGCTTGATGCCCTCCAGTATGACTTTCCCCCGAGGGAAGCCCTTACTGTGCCGGTTCTTCCGATGCTGAAACGGCTGATGCTCTGCATGTGGGAGTCACCGGCCTCGATGCCGGTTCTAAGCAAGCGGGTCGATTTCATCTATCGAGTCCGCAAGAGCCCTGGGTTCCAAAAGGCACAGCTGCCGCACAACTCCATGGTTGTGGAATCAGCCATGCATAGGCTCAAGAGCCAGAAAAAGCACTCCTTGGTGCCTCCTGGAACTTGGACGCCCTTGGCAGAAAATGCTTCCAGGGCTCGATGCTTTCATGCCGTGTCCAAACCTACCAGCTGTACATGGGCATGTACTTGAGGGACCTGGCAAAGGAGATTGCCGGGTTCTCAGCTGGCCTCTCCGAGGCACTCTTGCAGCGCTTCAATGCCTTGTCCACCGGGATTCAGGAGTGCTCGAAGTTCATATCTTGAGCGGCCTATGATGGCTTCGAGGCTTCAGCCCGAGTAGCCACGGCTGGCATTGGTGCACACCACCAGGCCTGGCTAATGTCATCGGATCTGGAGCCATGGGTTCAGGACAAGTTGGTTGATGTCCCTTGCCGAGGTGACAACCTCTTTGGCAAACCCATGACTGAAAAGGCTGCTGAGCTTGAGTCCGAGTACTTGACCCGGACAAGACTCTCAAAGAAGACTTCTGCCCCTTCTAAGAAGAAGGGCTCGGGTAAAAAGCCCTTTTTCCTGAGGAAAGGTACTGCTTACCGCAACTACCCCACTTACCAGGCCACCCCAGCTCCCAAACATGGGCAGCAGGCCAAGGGACAGGGGCATGGCCCGCGTAAGCAGAAGGCCCCCAGGCCCCGGCTCCTACCCAGTCAGGTGGGGGTTTTTGACTCACAATGCATAGTCTCTCCTCTGCCAGTGGTAAGGTCATGCACAGGGGGCAGGCTAACCCTGTTTGCTCACAGGTGGCCAGCCATCACCTTGGATATCTGGGTCCTGCAAATAGTCCAGAGGGGCTATATGCTTCACTTCAGCCAGTTACCACCCCCTTCTTTCCAGGGGAGCCTCTCAGACCCCCTCTTCACAGGGACCTCCTCTTGCAGGAGCTGGCAGGTCTTCTAGAGGATCAGGCGGTGGAACTGGTGCCCCACCACCTGCTAGGCAAAGGCTTCTACTCCAGGTATTTTCTCATACCAAAGAGAACAGGAAGCCTCAGACCCATCCTCGACCTACGAAACTTAAACAAGTTCCTGGTGAGGAAAAAGTTCAAGATGCTTTCCCTTGGAATGTTGCTGCCTTACCTCCACCTGGGAGATTGGCTATGCTCCTTAGACCTGAAGGATGCCTACACACACATCCTCATACATCCAGACCACAGACAACATCTGAGATTTGTAGTGGGAGGAAAATATTTCCAATACAGGGTTCTATCCTTTGGCCTAGCCTCTGCTCCCAGAGTGTTTACAAAATGCCTGGCTGTAGTGGTGGCCTTCCTCAGAAGTCAGGGAATCTTTGTCTTCCCTTACCTGGACGACTGGCTCATTAGAGGCCACTCGCCTCAGGAGGCCCAACAGACCACTTCTCACACTATCAACCTGTTGCAACATCTAGGCTTTGTCATAAACCATGCAAAGTCTATTTTGCTCCCCACTCAGGCGAAGGCTTACCCGCCGGAGGACAGGGCACAGAGGCTGCTAGCACTGACACAGCAGTTCAGGCACAGGTCTTGGGTTTCAGCGAGACACTTCTTACGCCTCCTGGGCCACATGGCCTCCACGGTACATGTGACGCTGAATGCCCATCTCCACATGAGAACAGCTCAGTGGTGCCTCAGGGATCAGTGGACACAAGCCACCGGCAGCCTCAGAGACAGGATAACAGTATCCAGGTGACTGGTGGAGTCAACCACCCAATCTGCTCGAGGGTGTGTCTTTTCAGATTCCCTCGCACACAAGAGTGCTAACGACAGATGCCTCCTTACTCGGCTGGGGAGCCCATTGCCAAGGATCATGCACTCAGGGGTTATGGTCTCCTCAGGAGTCTGCACACCAAATCAACCTCTTAGAGCTGCGGGCGATTTACCTAGCTCTTCAAGCCTTTTGTCATGTGCTCTCACATCAGTCTGTATTGATACAGATGGACAACCAGGTAGCAATGTTCTATGTGAACAAGCAGGGAGGTACGGGGTCTCGTATCCTATATCAGGAGACACTAGACCTCTGCTCCTTTGCCATCAGGCAGGGTATGTCTCTCAAATCAGTGTACCTGCCTGGTCAGGAGAAGTGCCTAGCAGACAAACTAAGCAGGATTCTCCGGTCTCACGAGTGGCAACTGGATCCGGTGGTGGCCCAGCGGATTTTCCACCGCTGGGGACATCCATCCATAGATCTATTTGCCAGTCTGCAAAATCACCAGCTGCCCAAAAGTTTCTCCAGACAGCCACATCCCCTGAGGGTGCCTACAGATGCTTTCCTGATCTCCTGGTCAGGGAACCTCATGTATGCATTTCCTCCCACGCCTCTGGTGGCCCGGACTCTGTTCAAAATCCTTCGGGACAAGGCCTCTGTCATTCTGGTAGCCCCCAGATGGCCAAGACAGCCTTGGTTTCTGGTTCTTCTTCAGCTGGCAGTAGAGACCCCACTTCAACTGGGTACGCAGCCCGACGACCTTTCACAGGAGCAGGGCTCTCTCTTGCACCCCAACCTCAGGGCCCTCAACCTGATGGCATGACTGCTGAAAGGGTAGTGCTGTCTCGTCTCCTCTCCTCCTACCTCGGAATGTAGAAGAAGTGTTACTGGCCTCCAGGAGGCAGTCCACTAGGAAATCCTATGCTTTCAAGTGGCGTAGATTTGAGGTGTGGTGTAACCAGCACAATGAAAACCCTTTCTCTTGCCTTGTACCAGTGGTGCTGCAGTACCTGCTTCACTCTCAGAATTAGGTCTCAAGTCTAATTCCGTCAGGGTCCACCTGAGTGCTTTGTCAGCAAACCACTTGCCAGTGGAGGAGCAACCTCTTTCGGCTCACCACCTGGTGTCCAGATTCCTCAGAGGTCTGCTGCTGCTGAAACCCCCAGTTCGTCCTTCGGCAACTGAGTGGGATTTGAATGTGGTCTTGCAGCAGCTTACTTGCCCACCTTTTGAGCCGATGTCCTCTTGTCATCTGCGCTTCCTCTCCTGGAAGGTGCTCTTCCTGGTGGCACTCACATCAGCCAGACGTGTGAGTGAGCTGCAAGCTCTCGTAACTGATAAACCATACACAAGGTTTTATAGGAATAGGGTGGTCCTCCGCACTCACCCGAAGTTCCTTCCAAAGGTGGTCTCTTCTTTCCACCTCAACCAGGAGAATGATTCTTCCGAGGTTCTTTTTAGGCCGCATTCCAGCCGAGCAGAGGCAGTCCTGCATACCCTGGATTGTAAGAGGGCGTTGTCCTTCTACCTGGAGCGTACGAAGGGACATTGAAGAGCTACTTAGCTCTTCATCTCGTATGACCCCAGTAAGCTGGGTTTACCTGTTTCTAAGTGTACGCTGTCCACCTGGGTGGCAGATTGCATTGCCTGGGCGTAGGGCAGCTGACCTCCTGTTGCAGGGTTGAGTCACAGCCCACCGTGTCAGGGCTAAGGCTGCATCAGTGGTTCACTTCCGCTCTGTTCTGTTGGCAGACATCTGCCGGGCCGCAACTTGGTCTTCAAGCCAGACTTTTGCAGCCCATTACTGCCTGGATAGGGTGTCCCGACGGGACAGTGCTTTCGGCCAGGCGGTTCTCCGTAACCTATTTGAGGTTTAGGCAACTCCAACCCTCCGACCCTTTGGTGTCAGGCTACCGGGGGGGTGTTGCTTTCTCGTCTGAATTCATATTGCAGCTGCTGCGGCTCTTCTAGAGGAAGCCATTTTTCAGCTATGGGTTCTCAGTAGCCTATAGCTAGGGAGTCCCATATGTGAGGACTGACTTCCTGCTTGTTCCTGGAGAAAGCGTAATTACTCACCTGTAACAGGTGTTCTCCATGGACAGCAGGAATCAGTCCTCATGACCCTCCCTCCTCCTCTGGAGTTGCAGTCCTGTTATTGGTTTTTATTCATTTTGCTGTCTTTTTAGCTATTTCATTTGACTGAGCAAGATGGCACCCTTGGGCAGAAAGGGGACTGCGCATGCGTGATGCAATCCCAAAGGCTTTCTCTGAAAGCTGGGGAATTGCTCCACATGAGGGCTCCGTCTGCACCAACGTCACCCATATGTGAGGACCGATTCCTGCTGTCCCTGGAGAACACCTGTTACAGGTGAGTAACTACGCTTTCTCATCTTCCTCCTGTTTTGTATCTTTGCAACCCTTGAGTTGTCATTGTACAGCTTCACTCTCTTTTAATGTAACACGATTTTGTTGCCATCCTTCTAACAGTGTTGATCTGCAATCGTCTGCTTTGGAGGGTTTTTTTGGGGCTGCTCCTCATTGTCATCCTGCTTTTCTTTTTTGTGGATGCCTTTGGGTGGTGGTTCTACACTTCTTCGGGTATTCTGTCACCTGCTTTGTCATGTACCTACTACCTATCATTTCTGTAATGCTAATAGACATTTGCAGTGCTACACACATACGAGTAAGAGTCCCTGCTTCACAGAGCTCACAGTGTATTCAAGACAGACAAACAGAGGATGAGGTTCATTTTTTAAGGGTAATGATTAAAACACACATGGATGTTACAGGTCAGGATCCAAAAGCAGACTCAGAGTGAGTTTTTACTCTGGATTTGAGTAGTTCCAGAGACTCAGATGGTCTATTCCAGGCCTAGAGTGCATCAAGGTGGAATGAACGGAGTCCTGTTGTTGACATTAGAAGAGAAAGGCATAGATAAAATCAATTTACCTCTAGAGCGACATTCCAGAGGAGGGGGTGTAGGGAGAGAAGAGTTAATGAGGTGCTGCAGAATTGAATGCACTTGTAGGTCAGTAGAAGTTTAAACTGTATGTGGAAATGAATAGGGAGTTAAAGAAGTGACCTGAGAAGAAGGGGGTTACGTGAATGTATCAACACTGGCAGAAGATTAGCCATGCAGCTGAGTATTGAATGGATTGAAGGGGAGAAAGATGATTCAGTAGGAGACCAGCGAGGAGCTTGTTGCAATAGTCTAAACAGGAGGTGACAAGAGTGGATAAGGGTTTTGGTAATGTGTTCAAAAGGAAGGGATACATTTTGCTGATGTTACATAAAACCTTGCTTCTTTCTTTGTATCTGTTGTATATTTGCAGAGAAGAGAAGAGTCAAGGATGACCCCCTAAGGTCATGAACCGAGGAAACAGAGGATGGTGGTGTTATCCAAGAGGAGAGTAGGATAAAGGAGTAGAGAAGTACAGGGGTGGTAAGCCATCAGGGAGAGACACCATCACTAAGTTGAGATTGATATCCCCTCAGTGAGGGAAGGAGTAGGAGAGCGGGGGAGAGAGGAGGCATGACTGTGATGAGAATGAGGTGCTCTCAGAGAGGGTGGAGTTGGCTGAATGAGAGGATGAAAATGTTGAAACTCAAGAGCAGATGATAGGTTAGAAGGCTATATAGCTGAAGTGAAGAAAGTATGGAATGGGTGGCATGGTCTTGGGATTTGAAGTTATTTGAATGAAGGGAAAAGACTGGGGAAAATTAGCATCAAGAAGAGAATATGATGTGGATTTATAGGAATAGATAGGGAAGATAAACTATAGTTCTGAAAAGATAAGATGTAATATGGTGAGGCAGGAGACATAGGCCTAGTGGGTCAGGGTGCAGCTGGGAATAATGGTGTTAATGAGCATAAATTTAGACCATTGGGTGTGTGGGTGGGCAAGACCGGGATTTGAGGGAAATTAAAAAGTCAGAAGGAAGATATTGAGTTTAGTGATAGACAGAGTTATAGCTTAATATTATTTCTTAGTGAATAAGAGGAAAGAGATAGGCAAAGAGATAACAGACTTAGCACAAAACAGGAATGAAAGCAAAAACAGCAGATAGGACAGCAGCTCAGAATCCAAAATTGCTGAGCAAATTATAAAATAAATACAAATAAAATATAAATCTGAGCAAGCACCGTTACAGAAGCCTGTAAAAAAGCTTAGCTCTTTGCTGCTTCTGTCATGGACCGAGAGAATTCCAAAAAGGAAGGCAGTGCAACGTGTGCTCACAAATATCTTGTTCTAGTTTCTTCTGCAATACCTTTGCATGGAGTGCCCCTCGCCTTTCAAGCACGGGCTCTTTTAGGTAATTAAAACAACCAGTTTCAGAACACTTGGCCTGAGTATAACCCAGCCAGGTTAGATTTCCAAATTTAAAACAAGGCAGATTTAAACATTGAGTCCATGCAATTCCTAACGACCTGAGTCCAGGAAAGAAACTGAACCCGGCATGGTGGAGGAATATTATTAGCTAACCACTGTAGTTGAGTCTCATGCTTTCTCTTCAAAGTTACTTTTACATTTCTATTATTGAACTTGATCGGAAGTTCATGCAGAGAAGCACAGCTACTGCCATGTCTGTGACCAAAGGATGGTACTTCTAGCAGGAGAGAAGAGCATACAGTGCTAATGGAGGAAGGGAACACCTGCCTAGCCAGCCTGATAACCGAATCAATCCTAGCTATCATGGGTGACAGATTTCCCTTGAATCCACCATCCTCCGTTAGTATTCTTGTTGACTATCAGTCTTCTGCCTTTCATGATGTGGACGGCCAGCCCATCTTGCTGCTGCATTGGTCTTCCTCAGTTCTTCTAGGCTGCAGTGCTGCAGCCCCACTCACACTACTTTTGGAGCCTTCACCACCCTGCATCCTCTTAATCTTATTTTAAATTCTTCAGCATATGATTGGAGCAGTCCATGAATGCTTTTTCTACCCTGGGGGGGAAATTTTTCTCTGTACTTAAGATTTCTTTACTGGGACAAAAGTCTTCAGTGCCTAGGCTTGTGCCACGTCTTTTATGTTTGTTTATTGTAAAACTTTATATACCACCTTTTGCTGCTGTTTTGGCTCTTTTCTGATGTTTAAGGCTTGCAGCCAATCAAGGTGCTTTGCTAGTTCTTTTTGGTTGTTTAGAGTTTTGAAGCCAATCTGGATGCTATGGTGGCCCCCTTGGCATGTTTTAGGGACTTGCAGCTGATCTAGGTATCCCATTGTTGATCCTCTTGGTATGTTCTAGGGTCTTGCAGACAATCTCAGTCTTATTTCATTTTGGTTTCACTTCAAAATCCTTCTTATAACACATTGAGCCTTCTATTCTGGTCTTCCCTACTATCTTCATGTGCAGCTTAACCCCTATAATGCATCTCGTGCTCTTCGCTCCACCAATCAGAATCTTCTGATTATTCCAACCCAAACCATTCTGCACCTCGAAACGTACAGAGCTTTTATCTTTAGTTTTACTGCACCCTCTCTTTGGAATTCCCTCCTAGTTAACCTCGGCCTTGAATCATCCTACACTAAATTTAGGAAAGGACTAAAAACCTGGCTCTTTACCTGCACTTTTCAAGTGTCCTGAGCCCCTTTCCCTACTCTGTCTACATCTGGTGATTGTTACAGATATTGTTCATGGCTAATATTGTTGTCCTACTGCTTTCTCTGATGTGCCTTGTCTATCCATTTTTATTTGCTGTGGGGTTTTTTTTCCCTGCTCCCTTAATGGACTGTAAACCGCTTAGATGTACCCATTTAGCAGTATAACAATGAATCAAATAAACCTGGGAGCTGTTCTGGTCTCTCTTATGTATTTTAGAGCCTTTCAGCCAATCCAGGGGCTATGCTGATATTCTTGGTATGTTTTAGGGCTTTACAGCCAATTGAGGTGCTTTCTTGTCTCTTTTGGGCATTTTAAGGCCCTGCAGCTGATCTAGGTACTCTGCTGCTGGTTTTTCTGGCATTTTGTAGAGCTTGTAGTCCATCTTACTGCTATTCTGGTCCTGCTGGCATGTTTTAGGCCCTTGCAGCCAGTCAAGATAGTGTGCCTGGTCCTAAGCATATTTAAAGACCTTGCAGTGATCTTGGTGCTATGTTGGTGCTGTTGACGTGTTTAAGGGCCTTATAGTCAGTCAAGGTGCTGTTCTGCTCCTCTTTGGGAATTTTAGGACCTTTTGAAGTCTTGCTGCTGTGCTGGTCCTCTTTGGGTATTTTAGCGCCTTGCAGTCAATCTCTCTGCTAAGTGGGATCTTTTTAGGTGGTGTTGCAACTTTTAGCCTGTTTTGCTGCTGTATCGGTACTCTACAGGTATTTTAGCGTATTCCAGCTGATCTTGGTGCTATCTTTTGCTTTCCAGGTTGTCTTGCTCTTTTGTTGGCTATTTTCAAGTCCCTTAGGGTCTCAGCTGATCTTGGTGCTGTATTGTTCCTCTTCCAGTGTTGCTATACCTTCCAGATCACATTATTGCTACTTGATCCCATTCACTGTGCTTTGTGGTCATCCATACTGAATTGTTACTACTTTACTTCTCTGTCCATGCCTTGCAATCCTCCTGCCAATGTTAGTGCTGTTTTACTCTTCTCAAAGTACCTTGGTGTGCTTCCACCAATAGTGGAAGAGAACAAAGCAGCACCACAATCTTAAGGTATTCATTTTGCTTTTTTTGTACTTCTTTGCCCTTCTGATGGTGGCTTCTAGTACTTATCCTGCCATTGTACGTGCCTTTTGCGCTTCTTCTGGTGCTCTGGGGTGTTTGCGACACTCACGATGGCCCGTGGTGTTACTCAGATGCCTAATATCAAGTTTTATGCAGGTTTAATTGAAATTGATGGCAAGCCTCACTGTTCTATTGTAAAATAGCTGTCCCTATAGACTTTAATGGGGACCAGTGGGATGAATACATGAACAGTTTGGCTCCTGAACAGTATCTGAATATGTGTATTCTGACGAACAGCAATGAGCACAAAACATTGTGGCATGCTCATACCTAATAAAGTGCATGCACGCTTCAGGAAAAACTACAAAAACTCTTGGACTTTGTCCCTCCAAGCTTGATGCAGGCATTCCTTAACTTAGGATCTGAATGCAAGTATCTATATCTCATGATACCTTTGATGTAGCAGTAAGAAGCTCAACCTTATCCATCTGTAGAATGACTTGGGGGAAAATGTTAAATTATAGGCTGCCAGATACTCACTGTATGGGAGAGAACATTTTGGTAGTAAAGAAAAGGAGACAATGAAATTTTTAAAAGACCATTACTTTACATTCCAGATACACTCTGCTACAACTGTGGACCCTCCATAGACTACCGGGTGGTTTCAGGCTCCTTCTCAGAAAGGGAAGCTCTTATATCATAAGGCGTTATATCGTACAGCCCAATCTTCTTCTCCTGAGTTTGAGATCTAGGTCATGAGACTGTAAACCAAACAAGCCAGATTTGTCTTTCTAATCAAAAATATAGAGACTACTACCAGTGTTCCATTCTTAGAATAGAAAGAGCTTTCTGTTAGGAAATTTCTTTGTATCCTAATGGCTGCAAATAACAAACTCTTGCTTCCTTCTTATTAAAAAGGAGGGTTATAGATTATGATTCATCAAGATTGTTCCAGATCTCCACTATGGAATATATTATGATCTTCAGAATAATGGGAAATTGATAAAATGGATATTGATTTAACATTTTTTCCTATTTGGTAAATACTCTGAACTACACAGAGACAAAAAAACATACGCTAAGATGTACAGATGTGACCACTGTCAATCATGACCTGATACGGAACATCCACCATCCCTTGCTACAATCAGCACTGAAGACATGGGTAGAAGTAGTCTATTTAACAGTGATGCCACACGTTATCTCAGTTCAGTATAAACCCGTGAAAACTTCAGAGACCTCAACCTCTCTTTCTTCAAGGAGAAGTTCAAGATGGACGCTATTCTCATCACTATCCTCTATCTGATCAAGGGAGACTGACATATACTAATTCATTCCCTTTGCAGGAAGTAGCTTCATTACCGGTGCAAAGCCTTTCCATTCAAGCTGTCCTTGGCTCACAGGATGTTCACTAACAGACTTGTGGTTATGGCAGTTTAGTTTATTTAGATACATGTTTGACTGCTTTTCATTATTTATAGCAAAGTGCTGTACAGTCTAAAAATAGCATGAATAGAGCAATAAATATGTGTTTTTTTAGAAAAAAATAAGACAAATAACAGAAGAAAGGCAGACTTTAAATATCATTGATATGTTGCCATGGAAAGAAGTGCAAATTATTAACATAACATCAAATGGCATTCTATAACTGATGAGACAATAGACTAAAATTACTGCCGAAGGTACAGGTAGATCATCTGTAGGTAGACGAGGAGTAGGAGAAAGGTGAGATTTCTGGCCAGGATCAGGTACTGCCTGGAGAGGAATAGCAGAACCCTTATTTGTATTATATAACTTTAAGTTGGACCCATCCCCTAGGATTTGAATGTAATTATTGAGTAGAGAATTATAGCAACCTTGTTAGTCCCCTTAGATATATGGATTATAAGGGTCAACAAATAAATTGTAGGTGATATGTTTTTATTGGACTAACTTAATGTATCTTCGACAAGCTTTCAAGAATTATCCTCTCATCATTGGGTTAAGAAAGATGCAGTGCACTGAGTGTAATTTCACTGCTTCTTCATTGACCTGATGAAAAGAGGATAACTCTCAAATGCATTTTAAAAAACAAATTGTATTTCCACATAATGTGGTTATTGGAATCCCTAGTGAAAATCCAGGGTGGAGCGGTTGTTTTCAATGCAGTTCTGAATTTTGAACATGATGGTTCTAGTCTGAGAACATCTATGAACTTACTCCCTCAGACAGTAGCTGTGTAAAAGAAAGTTGTATGCAAGTGACCTCAATCCTAATTTGAGTGGATGGGGGGAGGGAGGAACTAATAAGATTGTCCTGTGACGAGCACACAGCATGCATGGAGGAATATAGGGAATAAGCAGATCGGCACAAAATCTTGCAAGACCCCATGATGCAAATTATGCTTTCACATATCACAGGATCCTACAGCTTGTCCACAAGGAAAGACATTTAAAATAAAAGGCTCACGTTGATGCTCCTCTATAAAATAAAGTATATGATTCAATGCAAAAAATGTGAAGGGGGGGGGCCTACATTGGTGAAACAAGCCAAATATTGAGGACACATCAATCTTCATGGACCTACCATAAACCAGTGGTTCTCAAAGCAGTCCTCGGGTCACACCCAGCTAGTCAGGTCTTTAAGATATCCACAGTCAATATGCATGAGATAGATTTGCATGCTCTTCCTCTTTGGCATGCATAGCTATCTTGTGCATATTCATTATGGATATCCTGAAAACCCAATGGGCTAAGTGTGCCCCCAGGACAGGTTTGAGAACTATTAGAAGAATAAACAGAATGACAGCTTACTAACTGAACACTTCTTAAAGGAAGATCGCTTCCTTAATGACTTAACCATAGAGGTACTTAAGGGAAACTTCAGGAGTACACAAGAATGGAAAACATTTGAAATTAGAATGATCAAGCACTTTGAAACTGTCAAAAAAGAGAGACATTGGCTTTCAACTGTAAAGAGTTACTGTCTCACCATGTCTAACCCCCATTAACCTTTCATTGAACTGTAATGACACATTTTTTTATTTATTGTGATTTATTAATTGCCTTTATAAAGAGATTCACCCAAAGTAATATATACAGACAGCCTAAGACCTAGATGAGTTTGTACTATTTAAGCCCAGTGCTACTGCACTGTTTCTTCACTGGCCTGATAAAAGGAGGATAGCCAAAGCTTGTCAAAGATAAGCTAGTCCAATAAAAAGGCATCACCTAGAACATGAGAGTATAAGAAATGCCGTACTGGGTCAGACCAAGGTCCTTCAAGCCCAGTATTATGTTTCCAACAGTGACCAATCCAGGTCATAAGTACTTGGCAGGTTCCCAAAATGGCACACAGGTTCCACAATGCTCGTCCCGGGTCCTCTTTAATAATAAGTGTTTTTGACTTTAGGTGAGTCGCTAGCTTCCTGTGCCTCTGTTCTAATCCTCACCTGTTACTAAACAAGTTTTTTTGCTCACACCTCTATATACTAAAATATTGACCAGGTACCAAAGAGTATCCAGGCATTCTACACCAAAAGTCATTGGCAATGGGCTCCAAAAATGCTATAGTCTGCAATGCATGTGGGGACACTTCTGAATTGAAGATGTGTGCATATGTGTATGGTTGCCAAGTTAATTCACTTGGGAATATGGAAAATAAAGATGAAACAAACAAGTTAAAGGTAAGGATGTAGTGTAGGCTGTTAGTGTAGCTGGGATTAAAAAAAAGGTTTGGCCAAGTTCCTGAAGACCTATAAACCATTATTAAAGAGGACCCGGGACGAGCATTGTGGAACCTGTGTGCCATTTTGGGAACCTGCCAAGTACTTATGACCTGGATTGGTCACTGTTGGAAACACTACAGTCTCTTTCTGTTTAACATCTGATCTCCAGGAACAAGCAGAAATGCAGTCTTCATATGGATGACGCAGGAACACTCCCCAGCATCCAATAGGAAAGCCTTTGGGAGCACTCCACTGCACCTGCGCGCTTGCCTTCCCAACTCCTCTCCTCAGTTCTTAGTTTTTTGTGGAGCCAGCGGGTTCTAAATTCCTGTCACTGCCGAAAAACCTTTCTTTTTTGGTCTACTACTGTGCTCTGCCTTTCTATCGACACTGGTTCCGTCACAATAGACATCGGTCCTGATTTCATTTTTCTTTTTCGTTATAACTTTTTCTAATTATTTTCTTTTTTTTCTGTGGGTTTCCCGTTCACTAGGCCCTTAGGCCTTTATATCCCTCTCAGGGATATTTTTTCTTTCCACGATGGAAAAAACACTTAGTGGTTTTAAAAAATGTACCAAATGTGCTGGTACAATATCAGTCATGGATAAACATGACTGGTGTCTCAAATGTTTGGGCCCTAACCATATTTGAAATTCTTGTCCTTTGTGCCAGCAAATGGCAGAGAGGCCTAAAGAACAGAGCCAGACAGTATGGAACCCTGTTCACCCTGGACTCTATTTCAGTGGCTTCCACATCATTGAGAACATCGACATTCTCTCATGGTTCTCAGGTCTCTTCCAAGTCAAAACATAAGAGTAAGTCTTTGATTTCTTCTAAGGCATTGGCATCGAAGACTGATCTCGACACTAGAGGAAAAGTCCCAGCATCGACACCGAGACTCACCAAAAGGTGCCTCAGATACAGACTGGCCAGCCAAACAGCCCCTGTGGAAGGACCAGTCCTCCAAAGCACAAGAGGGGCTCTGGGACAGTCCTGAGGAATAGATCTCTGGAAAGCTACCGGTTCCATGCTCTGGGATAATGGCTCAAAGTCCGTAGGTGATTCCACCCAGACATCGGCCAACTTCCTGGACCTGTATCAAGAGGAGTTTGGCCGTGCTTCTGGCAGCCTCGGTACCAACAGGTTCAACATCTCCAGCGGTGCTGGCTTCAGCACCCTGCCTACAGCCAAATGTATCAACCCGGATGCCGGGTCCATGCCTCCAGGTAGGGAATTGAGGACACTGGATGCCTTTGGGTATCTGTTTTGAAGCATTCATGCTCACCTCCAGGATTACTTTCTACATACTGTACATGGGCATGTTCCTGAAAGATGCAATCAGGCATCTGGAGACGTTTGCCCCCATACTTCCTAATGATAAGCAAAGTGCATTCCAAGCACTCATCAGGCAAAGTCAAAATACCTCAAAATTTCTTACCAGAGCATCTTTTGATGCTTCTGATTCAATAAGCACCCATGACCGAGGTCTCATCTCCATTGCTGTTTCCCTAGATTTATCAGCTGCTTTTGACCTTGTGGATCATCATACACTTTTAGCTCGCCTCCACGACATCGGGCTCTCCGGTTCTGTCCTCTCCTGGTTCCGCTCGTTCCTCACCAATAGGTCCTTCTCTGTTCTTGCAGGTCTTTCCTCTTCTCCCCCCCTTCCATGTGGTGTCCCCCAGGGTTCTGTTCTCGCCCCTCTCTTATTTAATGTCTTTATGGCCCCTCTTGCCCTTCTGGTCCAGCAACACAGCATTACAGCCCATTATTACGCAGATGACATTATTCTTCTCCATTACACAGATCCCACCACCCCTGATCTTACATCCCTTAATTCCTGTCTAGCTTCTGTTGCTACCTGGTTCTCCTCTAACTTCCCACACGTCAACCCCTCCAAAACATCTGCTATTTGGTTCACCTTTGGCGCTCCAGTCCCCTCTCTTGCTTATCTTCTTTCCTCCTCTCCACTTCCTGTTTCCTCTTTGCGATATCTTGGGGTCATTCTGAACTCTGCTTTATCCTTTAAAGAGCATATCTCCTCAGTAGTTCAGCGATCCTTCTACACCCTGAGACAACTTTGTGCAGTTCGCCCTTTCCTATCAGTTCCCTCCATGACCACGTTACTCTTGTCGCTGGTAGTGTCCTGCTTAGATTATTGTAATATCGTATTGGCTGGCCTTCCCCAAACACAATTACGAAGACTGCAACTAGTTCATTACACAGCTGCATGTATTCTGATGCATGCTTCACGTTTTGATCACATTACCCCTATTCTGATTCACTTACATTGGCTCCCGATCGTGTATCGTATACAATTTAAAATACTCATCTATGTTCACAAAACCATTCATACCGGCGCTCCTCTCTATCTTGCAGATCTAATTCATCTTCACTCATCTCACCGTTTCCTCAGGTCTATTCACTCTAACCTTATGTCCCTTCCCTCTCCATCCCAGGCTCATCTTGAGTCTACCCGTTCCTCTGCTTTCTTCTTTCTGGGCCCTCGGCTCTGGAACTCGCTTCCCCCTGCCCTCCGCTTGGAGCCCTCTTATAAAACTTTTAAAACCAGGCTAAAGACACACCTGTTCTGCTCTGCTTTCAGCCTTCCTTCTTCCCTTGCTCCTCTTTCCCTCCCCCCCCGCTGAATTCAATTACTCTCTACCCCTTACGCCATGCATATATACTTTGTCTCTACCCTGTTTCTTCTATCTCTATTCTATCTCTCCTCTCTATCCTGTCTTATAATTTTGGCGTTCTTTTCCTTTCAGCAGTCTCAAAGTATTTGTTATTGTAAACCGCTCTGGTGCTTCCAGTGAGAGCGGTATATTAAATTTCTCAATAAAGATAAAGAAGCAGAACTTCAGCAATCTGCATTGGAGCTCATAGAATAGTCTGGTTGCAGGTATCAGATCTCAAACAGTGGGTCCAGGAAAGTTGGCTAATATTCCACGTATGAGAGAGAACCTTTTTTGGAAAAGGTTGGAGAGAAAAGGCTGGTGAGATTGAGACAGATCTCACCCTCAAATGCCTTTCCAGGAAAACTGTGGTCACCTCCAAAAGGAAGGGTCTCCCAAAGAAGCTTTTCTTTTCTAATATGAAGAGGTATTATTCATCTTACCTACCTGCAACTGCTTACCAGCCTCAGCAGCAACAGCAGCAGCAGCAGGGCCCTCGCCAACCCAAAAAGCCCAAGTCTCCCAAGCCTCAGCCATCGGCTCAGGCACAACCTGCACCTAGTTTTTGACTCCATCCTAGAGAACATTGCTACTCTGTCTGCTGGGTCATTAGCCCCTCCACATAGCAGGCAGACTCTGTTCTTATTTATTTATTTATTTATTTATTTAGCTGTACCTATATCCCGCTTTTCACCGGGTCAAAGCCCTTGGGTGGCACCTCATAACTTCAGGACTCTCACCATCGTCCAAAGGGGTATCTGCTTCACTTCTAAACCTTACCCCCCACCAGCTTCACAGGGTACTGTCTCACCCATCCCCTTCAAAGCACTCTTAAGAGAAGAGCTGTTCACCCTGTTATCCCAGGGTGCCATAGAAAGCGTGCCTTCCCATCAAGAAGGGATGGGCTTCTACTCTTTATCTTTTTCTGGAATTCATCAGAGCATTCTTAGACACTCAAAAGACCAAAGCTTTTCTTCCTCAAGATCACTGCGCCCATCTTATCGAGCTGGCAAGACACATACAACAGCAAAGCTGGGTAACGGCTCAAGAAATGCTCCGTCTGTTGGGACTCATGGCTTCCATGGTCCACATTGTTCCCTATGCTTGCTTACACATGCATCAAGCCCAATGGACTCTGTCTTCTCAGTGGACACAAGCAAAGGGTAATCTCAGAGACAAGATCCACATCATCCCTCAACTGACCCAGTCTCTTCAGTGGTGGTGTTCTCCACAGAACCTACTCAGTGAGTCACATTTTCAGATGCCTCCACCTCAATATACCTTGACAATGGATGTTTCCAAGCTGGGGTGGGGAGCGCATCTGAACGACCTAACCACACAAAGCCTGTGGTCACTACAGGAATCTGCTCTGCAGATCAACCTCCTAGAACTACGTGATCTAACAAATGCCCTTTGGGCTTTTCAACCCCAACTTTCAGGGCAACAGATATTAGGACGGACAACCAGGTTGCCATATTCTATGTGAACAAACGGGGGGACAGGATCCTATTCCCTTTGCAAGGAAGCACTTCACCTTTTGGTTTTTGCCCTTGCCCATTGCATTCATCTCAGGGCGGTGTACATTCGGGCGAACTCAATGTGCTTGTGGACAGGCTAAGTTGAGTCCTTCGTCCACAAAAGTGGACCTTACACTGGGATATGGCTGCTTGGATCTTCCAAACGTGGGGAACCCCACACAGATCTTTTTGCCACTCCACAGAACACACAGCTTCCACTCTCCTGCTTCAGGTGTTTGTGTCTGCACCAACAGGCCTTGGATGCCTTCCTTTCACTGAGGACAGGTGTGCTCTATGTATTTCCTCCTGTCCCCTTCATACCCAAAATGCTCTTCAAGTTACAGACCGATATGAGCTCCATGATCCTCATCGCCCCTTTCTGGCCCTGTCAACTGTGGTTTCCTCGGTTTTTTCGCCTTGTGCAGACTCACCCTCTCAGGCTGGGGTGTTCACCTGCACTCCTTCCCAAGAACAAAGGGACACTTCTTCATCCCAACTTTCACCTCATGGCATGCTGCTGAAGAGATGGTACTTGCTGATCTTGACCTGCCGCAGGAGGTCAAGGATATCTTGCTTGCATTGTGCAAATAGTCCACCTGGTGATCTTATCCCTTCAAATGGTGCAGGTTTGCCCTCTTGTGTTCCCTAAAGAACATTGACCTCTTTGCCTGCCTGATGGAATCCCTTCTACAATATCTCCTCCACTTGTTTCACACAGATCTTAAGATTAACTCAGAGTTCATCTTGGCGCCATTGCGGCCTATTGCAGACCACTGGATGGACAGCCTATCTCCTCACACCCCTTAGTAGCACGCTTCATGCGGGGTCTCCTCTTTCTAAGCCACCTATTAAGCCACCTCCGGTGGCCTGGGACCTCAGTGTGGTTCTTGCTTAACTTCTAAAGCCTCCTTTTGAGCCTGAACATAAGATATACCATACTGGGTCAGACCAAGGTCCATCAAGCCCAGTATGCTGTTTCCAACAGTGGCCAATCTAGGTCATAAGTACCTAGCAGTTTCCCCAAAATACACAGGTTCCTCAATGCTTGTATTGGGTCAGGCAGTGATATTCTGGGTCCCTTTTAATAATGGTTTATGGACTTTTCCTCTAGGAACTTGTCCAAACCTTTTTTCAACCCAGCTACACTAACAGCTTTTACTACATCCTCCGGTAGTACTTCCCACTTCACTGAGGGTTTTGTCTTGGAAGGTAATTTTTCTTTTGCTTTCATGCCAGCTCGCTGCATCAGCAAACTGCAGGCTCTGGTGGTGGATCTGCCATGTGTACCCAGTTCCACCGTGACAAGGTGGTCCTCCGCACCCATGCATACTTCCTTCTAAAGGTGGACGACTCCTTCCAGCTACATCAGTCTGTCATCCTACCCATTTTCTTCTTGAGATCACATGCGTCTTAGGCTGAAGCAGCGCTACACACCCTAGACTGTAAGCGACAGCGGAGTTGTAGAGTTGGTTTATTTTTTTCTCTTCCTCTCTGCTGCAAACTCAACTGAGGAGTTGGGAAGGTAGTAAGGCAGGCGCGCAGGTGCAGTGGAGTGCTCCCAAAGGCTTTCCTATTGGATGCTGGGGAGCATTCTCACGCGGGCTCCATCAGTGCTGACGTCACCCATATGTGAAGTCTGATTTCTGCTATTCCTGGAGATTACCTGTTATAGGTGAGTAACTATACTATATCTTTGTCTCATGCTATTTCCTGGCCAGCCACTAGGTTTTACTGTAGGACCTATGTTTGGCCTTCCTTGCCTAAGGATTGCAAGTGCTGTTCCTGCACCAACCCGAGGATCAGGGAGGAACCCAGAGCTCTATTACCCCCCTGACAACAGAGCTGGATCTCAAAGTGAGAAACTGTTCTGCTCAATCCCCCTCATTTAAAGTCATGAAGACACATAAAACAATAGTCTTACATCTATTTGCACAGCGCTGCATACACCTTGTAGCGCTATTCAAATGATCAGTAGTAGTAATAGTCATTCATTTCTGAATTGTTTTAATTTTCTGCTGCAAATCATAATAGATCTCATTTTTTTTCTCTGCAGGAGTACAAAAGGAAACAGCTGGAGGAGCAGAGACAGTCAGAGAGACTGCAGAGACAGTTGCAGCAGGAGCATGCGTACCTTAAATCCCTGCAACAGCAGCAGCAGCAGCAGCAGCAACAGCAACAGCAACACCAACAGCAGCAGCAGCAGCAACAGCAGCAGCAGGCTGAGAAAAAGCCCCTGTATCATTACAACAGAAATCTGAACCCCAACGACAAACCAGCCTGGGCCAGAGAGGTATTTCTTAGCCAGTTATCAAGCACTCAGCAGGTGCCATCCTTCAGGTGATGTCTAGGTGTGTGTCTGCCCTCTGGTGCCCTTCGAGTGATGTGTGTGTTCACGTGCTCTGGGACTTCTTTTGAGCGATGCCTATATGTGTCTGTGTGTCTGCCCTCTGGTGCCCTTTGAGTGACGTGTCTGTTCACGTGCTCTGGGACTTCTTTTGAGCGACGCCTATATGTGTCTGTGTGTCTGCCCTCTGGTACCCTTTGAGTGACGTGTGTGTTCACGTGCTCTGGGACTTCTTTTGAGCGATGCCTATATGTGTCTGCCCTCTGGTGCCCTTCGAGTGACGTGTGTGTTCACGTGCTCTGGGACTTCTTTTGAGTGATGCCTCTGTGTGTCTGCCCTCTGGTGCCCTTCGAGTGACGTGTGTGTTCACGTGCTCTGGGACTTCTTTTGAGTGATGCCTATATGTGTCTGTGTGTCTGCCCTCTGGTGCCCTTTGAGTGACGTGTGTGTTCACATGCTCTGGGACTTCTTTTGAGCGATGCCTATGTGTGTCTGTCTGCTGTACTAGACTGACGTATTGCAGCTGCTACCTGTATTTTTGTATCTGCTGTAAGACCTTTGCCCCCTGTATGTGGCATATGTTTGCCATGTGACCCCAGCTCTGATCTGCCTTGCTTTACCAGTAATTGCCCAGAAATATAAGTCCAAAAGAAACAAATGAGGGCAGTCTGCAACCTCACCACACAGCAACAATCAAACCCAAAACAAGTCCCAACTTATTCATAAAAAATTATTTTGTTGTGTAGGAGCAGTACCTCACACCATGTGCCAAACCAATAGCCACAGTTACCCTAGTGGTCCAATTTAATGAAAATAAATGTGTCAAAACAACACTTCTCTCCAGTATAAACCCTTTAAAAAAATACTTTGCTTTAGATCAGCAAAAAGATAGTTCCAACGCCATTCCCATTATAATTCGTTGTAATCCAATCCAAATCCAGCACAGTGCTGGTTTTCAAACAGAAGCCAATACTCCAAGTTCTGCCTCGGGGAAATCTATGTTATCAGGCACTGTTGAGTTCCCACATCACTAGCACACAGTGTGAGGTATTGGTCCTACACAGCAAAGTAATGTTTTAACAAATATATTGTTTATTATTTATTTATTTATTTTTATTTAACATTCATTTTTATACCGCATCTTCCAGAGATCAGTTGCGGTGTACAAATAACAACTATTAACAAATCAAAATTTGTTTTACATAGAACATCTTAAAGTATCATAAATTAAACAAATTTAACTGGAACTGAGTTAAGACAATTAACTAACAGAAAATGGTGTTAACGTACATAAAATAGTACATAACAGATACAACTATATATTGGGACTTATTTGGGATTTGATTGTTGCTGTGTGGTAAGATGACTAGTAATTGCAGCATGGCAATAGACGTGGAAGATGAAAAGATCCAATGATAAAGTCTCTTTCTATGAATGATTTGTTGTAGTAATGCTTTTCTTTGCATCTGTTTGTGACTCCCAGATTGTACCTGCTTCATTTGGTTAAAATTAGGTTTTTCACACTACCACTTAGAAAATATAGAATGTATGGGACCTTTTTTTCCCTTCGAACAATCAGTGAGGTGTCATTTAATTATCTTATGACTTCTGCAAGGAAAAGACGTGTCTTTATTTATTTATTTATTTATTTTATTTATTTATTTTAATTTCTTTTATACCGCACTCTTCGACATCAGCGCGGTTTACAGAGAACAAAAACAAAAACCAGAACAACAGGCTGTTCGGAGTTACATATAACAGGATTATCAACTTGGAAAACAAGGGAGAACTATTTACATGGAAAATGTAATCTGTTAACTAGATCACATGCTCGAACTATGTACATGAATTAGCACGATTGTTGGGAGCAAGGGAAAAAAACTGAAGTTGGATATGTAGTGGGACTAGATGTTATCTTCATATGGGGTAGTATCTGGTGAATAGGGTGAATTTAAGGGCCTTTCTGAACTGGGTTAAGTCGGTTATGGTACGGATGTCGGCAGGGAGCGAGTTCCAGCATTTTGGTGCGCAACACAAGAAGGCTCTGTTAGCTGTTGATAGATTGTATGTTGTAATGGCCTTTGGTGTTGATAAGGAGTTTAATGTTGCCTGTCTTCTGTTTCTGTTTCGTGGTACAGTTTGGATGAGCTCAGAAAGTGAGTTGGAAGATAGTCCCTTTATGGCCTTGAATGTTAGAATCAGGATTTTGAACATCAGCCTTCCGTGTATGGGGAGCCAGTGGAGCTGTTTGAGGATTGGTGTAATATGTTCACTCTTGGACGCTCCTTGAAGAACCCTTGCGGCAGTGTTCATAGCGAGCTGTAATGGGCTCAAGGTGGATTGTGGGAGTCCTTGAAGAATTGAGTTGGCGAAATCAAAATGTGGTAGGATTAGGGCTTGGTAAATGGTTCTGAAGTCTTCTGGGTCAAGTAGGGAGCGTAGGTGCTTGAGCGTGCGTATCTTGAAGTAGACAGCTTTTACGATATTATTTATGTGTGGTTTCATGTTGAGCCGGTGGTCCAGTGTGACTCCAAGGTATTTTATTGCTTCCTTAGTGCATAGTTCCGCTCCTTTGACTTTTAAATGTGAAGGTGGGGTGAAGTTGGTGTCTCTGGTGATAAAGAGAACCTCGGTTTTCTTGTGTTGAATGCGGAGGTTCTGTGACAGGAGCCATTCTGAGACTGCATCGAAGCAGTTTGTTATAGGTAGTAAATCCATTTGCTTTGTGGAAAAAGGCATGTAGAGTAGGATATCGTCTGCGTATACCATACATTTCACATTGAATGACCTGATGATATTGCAGATCGGCTGCATATAGATGTTGAACATGAGGGATGAGAGAGAGGACCCTTGCGGAACCCCTTGTTTTTGATGGAAGAGTTCGGATTCTCCTGTTGCAGTTTTTACATATTGCATTCTGGTATCAAGGTATGATCTGCACCATTCAAGTGCTGAGTTATGGACGCCTTTTTCTTTCAGTCGAACGAGGAGAATCTCATGGTTTACCGAATCAAACGCTGCTGCTATATCTAGGAAGATTAGCACAACGCCTTGCTGTAAGTTGTCTATAGTGGTGAGAACATCATTGAATAGGGTGGTGAGCAGTGTCTCAACCCCGTGGAATTCTCTGAAGCCGTGTTGAGAATGGTCAAGGGGGGCTGCGGAATCTATATGGTCTTGGATTTGCCGTTGTGCCTCTTTCTCAAAAATCTTTGCTAGAAGGGGGATGCTGGCTATAGGCCTGTAGGAGTCGGGCCGTTTAGGGTCTAGTTTCGCGTTCTTTAGCAGAGGTCTAATGGATGTGAACTTTAATGCAGATGGGAAGGATCCAGATGTAAAGGAGAGGTTAATGATTCTTGCAATGAAGGGGCTAAATGCACTTCGAAGATCCTTTATCCAAAAGGCTGGGCAAGGGTCGGTTTGTGCAGTTGTGGTGTTGAGTGAGGCGATTGTGTCTTCAATGTGTTTAGCAGAGGGTGTGGTAAGTACATACAGGGATGTTAGACAGGTTGTTGCTTGTACAGTGGTTTTTGAGAGCTCATCTGTTTGAAGAAGTTTTGATTGTAGGTAATCAGCAAATTCCTGTGGGTGGATATCTTCATTTTGTTCAGATTATGGTTCCTTTGACAGTGATTTGACAAGATTGAAGAGGTCGCGAGGTTTGTTCAAAGATCTTTTGAGCAAATCAGTGTGGTATTGCTTCTTTAAGGTTGTGATTGCTTCACGGTGAGATGCAAGGTGGAGATTGTAGGCTGTGTGATCGTCGATGGAAAGTGAGCGGCGCCAGCGTTTTTCGAGTCTTCGTAGGTGGGTAAGGGAGGACCGTAACTCGGGGGAAAACCATGGAGCAGAGGATTTTTTCCTGGACATGTTCTTTTTGTGTGGGAGTTGAGCAATGGTGTTAAGGTTGCTGTTCCAGGCGGTGATAGACTCATCAAGATTGAGTGCTGTGTTGTCAAGGAGTGATTGGGTGCTTGATAGTATAAGTTCCCTGTTGAATGGTCGAAAGCCTCTTGTAGCTCTAGATGTGTTGTCCAGTTTTCTGTTGTTGCGAAGCTGATTGTTGCTCAGAGGAATTTGTAAGTTTATAAGTTTATGGTCCGACCATGGTACATTGGTGATCGATTTTACAATGTTGCAGCTCTGTTCGGATATAGAGTGTGGAGCAAAGACCATATCAAGAATGTTTCCTTTGGTGTGAGTGGGCTCCGTGATCAGTTGTTGATATCCAAGATCTTCAATGGCATTGAGGAGTGAAGATGATTGGTTTTGCTGTAATGATGGGAGATTGAGGTCTCCCAATATCCAGTTAGGAGTGTTGGGGTTGCTGGTATTGGCGGCTAGGTCCAATATGGTGGGAAGTTCATCCGGTGAGCTCGAGGGGGCTCTGTAGACCAGGTTGATGGAGCATTGTTTGTTCACTATGGTGATTATATCTAGGTTGCTTGTGCTATGCGAGTTGGTCATGTAGAAAAGGTGTTCCGTCTTGGTGAGTATGAGTGCTCCTCCTCCCTTCTTGTTTTCTCTATGGGTTGTGTGTATGGAGAAGTTAGGTGGAATAAGTTGGTTGATGAGGACATTGTCCTCTTTGGATAACCAGGTTTCGGTGATCATGAGTGCATCAAGATCATGAAGGGTGATTATATCAAGGATTACAGGCCATTTTTTTCGAATTGAGCGTGCATTTATGAGGGCACATTTTAATCTTTGTGTTGTTTGGGATTTGTGTTGCTTAAGATTGCTGGTTTGGTGTATTGCAATGTGGATGAGGTGGGAGTGTCGTATACGGGCTTCCCTATCTGGATGATGGTGAGGGTTGCCTGACCATTGTTTTCCGTGGTTCTTGAGGATCGGTATATGGTTGGTGGAGGGAGAGTAGGCAAGAGAGGTCCCGAGCCAGTCTGTGAGAAGGTGATGAGATGGAGAGACATTTTGGTTTCTTGGTATGGGATGTGTATGGGAGTCTCAGAGTCTTGGGATGCAGATTACAAGTTACAGTAAAGTTAGTAAAGGCTAATTCACAGTATAAGTGGTACAATACAGTGGTACGGTATAGTGGTACAATGACTAAAATGCAAATTACAAGTTACAGTAAAGTTAGTAAAGGCTATTTCACAGTATAAGTGGTACATACAGTGGTACGGTACAGTGGTACAATGACTAAAATTGGTTTGAGTTGCTGGCGGGAATATATGGTATTAGGTGGAGGCTATTACTGACTTCATTACAGATAACAGGATTTAAGGATAGACTAGATGACTGTATAAAGTCATGCGATAGCTATTCAGTGAACTGCGGACAACGGTGAAGTTACTGGCAACAAGCTAATTGATCAAGGTATACTGTAAGGTAGATAAGCAGTAAAGATACTGGCAAGCATTTACTGACATTAGTGATTTGTAAGGTGAACAAACAAATAAACGTAGATTGCTGGCTATTTAATTAATGCTAGCTGGCGGTACTTGTAGGATTGCAAGTTACTGGCAACAATAAGGAAGGAGTTCAGGCGCTGGATACAGTACAAGTGGCCATTTGGACTCAGCTGATGGTTACCGTGAAGGTAGATGTTGACTTCTGGGAGCGATACTGTTGTCAGGGATGTTCTTGCTGGTACCGATAGCGAGCTCTACCCTAGGGGAGCTCAAGCAGCTGGTTGATGGAGGAGATGCGTGCCTGACTGTTTTCCGGCGTTTCAGAGAGGGCCACTGCCTAAGGGCCACGCCAAAGGGCCCTCTGGCGAGGCCCTCAGGCGCGGGCCCGGCAGGCGCGGGCCTGCCTGGCGGCAGCCGCTTTTCTGTGTCGCTTCCTCCCTCCCACAGCCCGGATTGGGCCGGAGAAACCTGAGCGGGAAGGATGGAGAGCCCGCTCAGGTGTGCTCAACTCCCGATCGGAGGAGCCTTTTAAATGGCGGCCGATTCTTTCAGCGGCAGCCGCTTTTCTGTGTCGCTTCCTCCCTCCCACAGCCCGGATTGGGCCGGAGAAACCTGAGCGGGAAGGATGGAGAGCCCGCTCAGGTGTGCTCAACTCCCGATCGGAGGAGCCTTTTAAATGGCGGCCGATTCTTTCAGCGGCAGCCGCTTTTCTGTGTCGCTTCCTCCCTCCCACAGCCCGGATTGGGCCGGAGAAACCTGAGCGGGAAGGATGGAGAGCCCGCTCAGGTGTGCTCAACTCCCGATCGGAGGAGCCTTTTAAATGGCGGCCGATTCTTTCAGCGGCAGCCGCTTTTCTGTGTCGCTTCCTCCCTCCCACAGCCCGGATTGGGCCAGAGAAACCTGAGCGGGAAGGATGGAGAGCCCGCTCAGGTGTGCTCAACTCCCGATCGGAGGAGCCTTTTAAATGGCGGCCGATTCTTTCAGCGGCAGCCGCTTTTCTGTGTCGCTTCCTCCCTCCCACAGCCCGGATTGGGCCGGAGAAACCTGAGCGGGAAGGATGGAGAGCCCGCTCAGGTGTGCTCAACTCCCGATCGGAGGAGCCTTTTAAATGGCGGCCGATTCTTTCAGCGGCAGCCGCTTTTCTGTGTCGCTTCCTCCCTCCCACAGCCCGGATTGGGCCGGAGAAACCTGAGCGGGAAGGATGGAGAGCCCGCTCAGGTGTGCTCAACTCCCGATCGGAGGAGCCTTTTAAATGGCGGCCGATTCTTTCAGCGGCAGCCGCTTTTCTGTGTCGCTTCCTCCCTCCCACAGCCCGGATTGGGCCGGAGAAACCTGAGCGGGAAGGATGGAGAGCCCGCTCAGGTGTGCTCAACTCCCGATCGGAGGAGCCTTTGAGCTTTGTATTCTGTTGGCACCCTTTGGCGATTTATTGACTCTGTGATATGCAACCAGTAAACCGAGGTGGATCTGAGCTGAGGATCATTGGAGCAAAGAGACACATGTGCAGACACAGATCACTCAGAGAGAGCACCAGAGCAGACACACATGGGATTATTTTTTCACAAAGAAGGACAAAAAGAATCAGTCTACACAGATTCAAAATTCTGCTCATTTTGCCTGAGCGGTCGCATTAGAAATTGTGTATTTGAAGCCTTTTAAGGAGTACACCTGGACGGGAGACAGTATGTCTCCTTTATTAACATGTCCCTCTTAGCCATAATGGTTTCATTTGCAGCTGAGTAACAGTTATTTTTCATTTAAGTGTCCTCTTAAAACAGCTTACTCTATTAATCAGGTCCTCCATGATATCAAACATAGTATCAGAAAATCATTCTTTGTCTCTAGAGCCCATCTTGAAAGTGCAGAAAGCTCATCACACAGTGTAATGAAGTACAGTATTACTTATCCTATAGAAATCTCTAAACCGGGATTAGAAATGATTAATGTCTCCTACAGCATGTTGATCCTATGCTGCTAGATTTTCAGCAACCGCAAATTTACAGGCATAATTTCAAACATGCACAAAGCAACCTAGTTTTCAAATATAGAATATTCATACAAATGGAGTCTGTACGTCAGGTTGCTATGTGACTAAATTATATACGCATAACTTACCACTGCAAAACAGGGCATACTGTTCTGTGTGTAAATGGCATGCCATTTAAATGCATAACTTCTTAAAATTCATGTTTCATGTTTTAAGCTATACCTTTCTCCAGAATTCCTTTTTTTTTCTTCATTGTGGCAAACCTTGTGTAATGAATTTAACAATAACATCTTTGGGGGACTGAAAAAAATTGGAAAATATAAATCCATCTTATATGCATCTTTTCCTATTTTACTAAAGTTCTGTTTTGAAATTGAGCCCACAGAAACTTTCATACAGAACTTGGAAATTGCTAATACTTCTATATATAATGCTGCTGACCCTATAAAATGCTCTTTACAAATCTTTAAACTGGTTTAACACCTCATTGTACAGTAGTGTATAACTTGCCACAGAGGGCTTTTATCTCATATCTGTATACATTACTGCCATACGTATAATTCTTCTTGCCAAGATTAGAATGGAGTCACACCTTTATGTATAACCTTTCTCATATTGTGCGGTCCTCAGTTTGAACCCCCAGACTGAAGCTACAATGAAACTATAGAATCTTTTGAGCCCTGGAATTTAACATAGGCTGAAAGTGACGTATGAAGTGATTTACTTCATGCCGCCTTAGCACTTCTGTATCTGAGATGTGATACTAGCACGGCTCCTACCAACCTTTCTTCGGAAGGCATATGTGTTCACAGACATTATCCTCTTTGATGCCCGAGTAACTCCCATTGCCAAGGTTACTGTAAGTTTCCACCCACCACCATTTCCAGAAAACCTCTTCCAAAATAGGTAGAAACCAATGCCTTACAGTTTTAGCCCGGTTTGACACAATTTCATAACTTTCCCATGATACCCATTGATAGAGCAATGAAAATTTTATCTTTTTTTTCCTGAACTTGACCCCTCTAAAAAACCCTTTGCCCTGTGATTCAAACACTTAAACGGGATCGAGATTTGGAATACTGGGTTCTCCGTGGACACACAGGATAATGTCCTCAGATATTGGGTGATGTCACTGATGGAGCCCTGCACAGGAAACCGTTCCCAGCATGCCTGTGTCCATTCCCACCTGACACTGTCATCTCTCATCTCCTCAGTCTCATCTTTTCCACAGAGCACTAAAAACATAGAAGTCCTGAGGAGAAGAAATGTCTTTTGTAGCAGATAAACGAGTGTAGAAAGAAACACCCAAGGAGTCTTTATAGGAAACAACAGTTTAATGTGCACAGACCCAGAGAAATAGGTTTTCCAAATTCTGGGCCTCTACCAGAGGGCTCAGAGAGATTATATAGACCTCTTATCAGGTTATTACAGTAGAAGATCTGAAGTAGCGGTTAGACATTCTTCCCGGGAAACAGCAGCAATGAGTAAATCGTCCACATATTGTAACAATACCCGTTGCGAAGGGCAAGACTGGAACTGATGCAAATCTTTACTAAGTGCATCCCCGAACAGTGTGGGGGAATTCTTGAATCCTTGGGGTAACTGTGTCCATGTCAATTGTCCCTTACTGCCAGTAATAGGGTCTTCCCATTCAAATGCAAACAGTGGCTGGCTAGGAGTGGCCAGTCTCAAGCAGAAAAAGGCATCCTTTAAGTCCAGAACAGTGAAGCAGGTTGCTTGTGCAGGAATCAAACTTAGTAAATTGTAGGGGTTTGGCACAACAGGGTGAATGGTAACAACAGCTTCATTGAGCTTCCGTAGGTCCTGCACAGTTCGGTAATCATTAGTACCTGGTTTTTGAACTGGCAGCAAAGGGGTATTCCAGGGTGATTGGCATGGTTTTCAGGAGTCCAGACTTAAGTAGTTGCTGGAGATGTTTATGAATGCCCTCAGCATCTCTTCGGGGCAGGGAATATTGCCTGACACAATTGGGACATTCGTTTTTCTTCTCTTTTTCAATGGCCCATTTCTCTGCAATAGGCACATTGATCTCGTTCCAATAGTCCTTGCTCCAATGATCCTCGCCAGGTTCCTCTACCCTGGCCTCGGCTTCTCGTTTCCCACATTGACTTTCCTTGTCCTTTCTCGACTAGCGCCACTGCTAACATATCAGCTTTCTTTTTCATCTTTCATTCACACTCACGCTTCATCTCCTGATCTCTCTTCACAAATACTTTCATAGCAACTTTCATCAGCTAGGTTATATTCATTCCAGCAAAGCCCACAAGCTTCTGAAGTTTCCTTCGAATGTAGAGTCTTTCATAAAACTGGCCAGGGCTCTCACCAGGGGTTTGCAGTACCTCAGATATTTTCCCTACATTCATCGCTTTCTGGCCCCCCTTTTAAAGCCTTCAAGGAGCGATGATAACAATTCAGAGCAAGGCGGCCTGCATCACTGTTTGCCGCCCAGTGGGGTTCTAGGTCAGGAAAATCTCTCAGCGCTGGGGATGCTGTTCACCTGGAGGGTTCTCTTCCAACCATTTCATGGCTGACTTAGTCACCCGGTATCTCTCTTCGGTACTGAGTAAGGTTAAAAGGAGCTGACGACAGTCTGCCCATGTTGGACGATGGGTTTGAATAATAGACTAAAACAAATCTATCATAGCTGAGTTTTCCAGTTTAACAAGTCGGTGGTAGAAAAAGGTATATATACAAAAGTTGGAGGGCCTTCAGTGAGTTCTCCATGGGCATTAAAGGCAGCTGGTCCTCGAGCCTTTCTGAGGGGTAGGTGAAGACTAACTTCTGGAGTCTGTTTGCTAGCACGTATTGTGCGGTGATCTCTCCTCAGGTCGCAGTGCTCCAGTACAGGGGGGGGGGGGGGAGGTGTACGAACGTGGGACTGACATTCTTAAGATCTGGGACTCAGGGAACTTTCTGAAGTGCTGGGCAGGTCTGTATCTGGAATTGGCATTTGTATGCTTCCCTCACTGCTCTTCTGACTGTCAGAGAAAGTAGTATCTGTTGAGAGGGGTGGGGGAGAACTAGCCAAATTCCCTGTTGAGACTGCTGACCTAGCTGGAGTCACAGGACTCAGCCTGAGAATACAGGGAGGAGGGAAAGGGGGGAATTCTTCTGTCTCTGGCTCCTGTACTAAAACGGGCAATTGTGATTTTAATTTAGGCTGCATTTCCTGTGGGCTATGAGACAAAAGTATGCGACAGTGTTCCTCGTAGCATCTCCTCAGCCATTTAGGTCTCTGCCGACAAACAGCCAGCCAGGAATCAATATAAGGGAATTGATCTGGATGGTTAGCTACTACCACATTGTGCACTCTGCTAACCAAGTCATAATCAAATGTTCCTTCTCGGGGCCAATTAGTATTAAAGCTAGCCACTCATGCTCACAATATTTCTTTAACAAGGATGGAGTCATATGAACTCCATAATCTGCAGAGAATCCCTTGCAAAAATGTTTTACCATACACTCTAAGGGGCTGCATTTCGTCTCTGATCCCCCCCATATCTTTCTTCCAGGCTTTGAAAACAGAGGGAAAGGAATGCAGACAGCCAGGAAGGAATCCTGCTGCCCTAGAAACAAGAAGGGTAACTAACAAAATGGCGCTTTTGCCACACCCTAACAAAATGGCGCTTTCGCCATTTTTCCCCGATCTGGGCACGGTCGCCTGGCCAGGAACTGCACTAATCAGGAGTCTATTCTCACTGCACAAGCCTCTGCTTGTGCCAAACACATAAATCAAGCACAGACCAACACACAGACAGCCTCCCAATTCCCTAGAAAACAGTAACTATTAGGAATGCGGTTTCCCCCAGCTCAGCTCAGAGTGGGGTACTGGGGCGATTCCCTCGAGAGGTGATCAAGCTCTCCTTCTCCCCCGTAGGAAGGACCGATTTTTCTGAACTGCAGATAGAGACAGACCCCCGTTATCACTTACCCCACTCAGATGTCCTCCGGAGTTGAATGGGTTGTTTCCTAGACCCCAGAGCGGGTTCTTAGGTGTTCGTCGGAGAAAGCCAGCGGCAGAGGCGAATCAGGAAGCAATACTTTCCAGAACAACTGGTCTGGTGGCGCCTTGTATTCCCCCCTGCGTCTGCCACCAGCCTGGCTCAAACCGATTGAACCTAGAGGTAACAAGATAACCTTTTCTTTCTTATCTCGCTGTCTCAGCCGGATCAGGGAATCAAAAATATAGCAGATAAACGAGTGAAGAAAGAAACACCCAAGGAGTCTTTATAGGAAACAACAGTTTAATGTGCACAGACCCAGAGAAAATAGTTTTTCCAAATTCTGGACCCCCACCAGAGGGCTCAGAGAGATTATATAGCCCTCTTATCAGGTTATTACAGTATTTCTTCATGATTGGTCACTTTATTACAGTGTAGTCCCGATTGGAGAAAGCCTACTGCACTCTTATCTCTAGCACAGCAGAGGAAGAGAAGTTATCTCTAGCAAGCAGAGAGAGCAGCAGGACAAAGGAAATGGGGAGAGACAAGCATGTACCAGGGTATGACTTCACCATGAGGAGTGTATCCTTTTCACTTAACCCTTCCAGCTCTCAGCCCTGCCTGGATTTCTACCTCACTTTAACTACTAGCCTTAACATTTGTATTTCTGCCACAAAGTCTAGTTTCAGTTTCTATACACAGCCTCCTGTCACTATTACCTGTCTTTTCCCTGTAGGTTTTCCCTTAATTAAGACTTTCATATGGTTTTTACCTTTTCTTTCTTTTTGCTTGCCACTACATAGTCTGCATTTAGGCCTCAGATACCTCAGTCACATGTAATTTTTTCACATTCAAGTAGTTTGATTTCATTGCAGCGGTTTTTTCCTGACGATATGTTTCAGAAACTCACTAATGATTTTAAACAGCACTGTGTGCAATAGGACCATGTCTATTACACACATATTGATGAGCTTGCAGTGCCTGGGGCCCAACCATGAATCCTCTTATTGTGTTTTGTGTTCACAGATAATAAAGGAAGGCCCAAAGGTTGTAAAGGAAGTGCAAAAGGATTTTTGGCACAGATAAGTCTGGTTAATAAAAAGATCAGCTCCATGTATTGAGTTCAAAAGGTTCCCAGATTCGAGAAGCTACAGTTGCCCACCACACTGTGGTCATCGAATTTGCTCTCAAAGGGGCCAGAAGTTCTAAGACTCATTCTTTGGTATCCCATGGGAGAAGGGCTAGGATATTGGATTTTTTGCAGAGGAAATTATTTCAGAATGCTATGCTCACTTCCTGCTCATGGGCATGCACTTGTGGAACATCATACACACTTTGTAGACTTTCTGTCTTCAAAAATGATCCTGCAGCTCCAGTCTTTAGTGAGCCAAGGGAAGGACTGTGGGAAGTACATAGTCTGAACGGTTTATGATACTTTCAAAAGGGCATCAAGAGCCTCCTTTATATAAGTATTGGCACTGGAGACTCTCCTGGCTCCAGTCCTTAGACTTACAATATGGTGTGCAGGAAAGCTTGCTGACATTCTGAGCCATGGAGAGAAGCTCTTCAGAGATGAGGTGCAAGAGAGGAGCAGAAAAAAGGAGGTGATAATGCCTCTGTATAAGTCTTTGGTGCGACCTCATTTGGAGTATGGTGTGCAATTCTGGAGACCGCACCTTCAAAAGGATGTGAACAGGATGGAGTCGGTGCAGAGGGTTGCTACTAAGATGATTAGTAGTCTTCATTATAAAGCATATGAGGACAGACTTAAGGATCTTAATATGTACACCTTAGAGGAAAGGCGGGATAGAGGTGATATGATTGAGATGTTTAAATACCTCCGTGGCATAAATGTTCAGGGAGAGAGCCTCTTTCAATTGAAAGCAAGTTCTGCGACGAGGGGACATGGGATGAGGGTGAAGGGAGATAGATTCAGGAGTGATATGCGGAAATATTTCTTTACGGAAAGAGTAGTGGATCCGTGGAATAGTCTCCCAGTGGAGGTGGTAGAGATGAGGACAGTAACTGAATTCAAAAAAGCATGGGACCAACACAGAGGATCTCTAAAGGTAAAAAGTGGACTGTTGTAGTTGTTGTTATGGAAGGACAGACTAGATGGGCCTTGTGGTCTTTTTCTGTCATCATGTTTCTATGTTTCTATGTTTCTAAGAGGCTACCACTCTCATCAAGAAGCATAGTGACACTCATAAGACCCTCTCAAGGCCTACTTTGACCCAGCCTCCTTGCCATCAAGGAGTATCAGAGTGGAGGGCAGAGGAGATCCTATTACTCTCATAAGCTTAGGCATCATCCTCCTTCCCATTCAACCCACACTAAGTAGAGTTCTCGCAGAGGGCCCAGAAGTCCTAGTCTGCCCCCCTGCCAAAACCAAGGATGGGGTTTTGAATTGACTCCTAGAAAATATAACCAGAAATGTCCTGTCCCAATCCTGGATATTCCTATAGGAGTCAGGCTCATGTTCTTTACAGATTATTTGCCTCTTTTAACACTTTCAGTTGGGCTCTGAAAATAGTGAGGAATCTACTCACGGCAGAAAGGATATTTAACAATGATGAGTCACAAGAGATGAACAAAATCTCGGTTAGCCTGAAAGATGTAGAAAAAAGTGATAAACTAAAGATCAGCAAATCACCTGGACTGGATGGTGTACACCTATGAGTACAGAGAGTACTCAAGGATATTGAAGAGCTGCTAGTAGTGATTTTTAACCTATCATTAATCATCTTTTGATATCAGAAGATTGGAGAGTGGTCAACATAATGCCTATTTTAAAAAAAGGCTCCAGAAAACTACAGACCACTGAACCTAATGGCAGTGCTGAGCAAAATGGTGAAAAACATTATTAAGAATAAAATTACTGGACACATGGACAGACATGATTTAATAGGACAAAGTCAAGATGGATTTACCTCACAAATCCGCTCCATTTTTTTGAAGGTGTGAATAAAAATGTGGATAAAAGTGAAGCAGTGGATTATAGCTTATTTAGACTTTCAGAAACGGATTGACAAAGTCTCTCATAGGAGACTTCTGAGGAAGTTAAAAAATGATGACATAGAAGGCAGTGTTCTATTGTGGACTGGAAACCGGTTGAGAGATAGAAAACAGAGTAGGAATAAATGGTCATTTTTCTCTATGGAGGAAGCTGGAGTACCCAGGGACCTGTATTGTGGCTGATGCTTTTTAAGATATTTATAAATGATCTGGAATTCAGAACAACAAGTGAATTACTGGAATTAAATTTGCAGATGACATCAAATTATTCAGAGTTGTTAAATCGCATGTAGATTGTGAGAAACTGCTGGAGGATCTTATGAGATTAGGAGACTGGGCATCCAAATGGCAGATGAAATTAAATGTGGACACGTGCTAAAAGATGCATGTAGGGATGAATATCCCAAACTATACATACACAGTGCTAGAACATAAGAACATAAGATATGCCATAATGGGTCAGACCAAGGTCCATCAAGCCCAGTATTCTGTTTCCAACAGTGGCCAATCTAGGTCATATGTACCTAGCAGTTTCCCCAAGGGACACAGGTTCCACAATGCTTGTATTGGTTCAAGCATTGATATCTTGGATCCCTTCTTAATAATGGTTTATGGACCTTTCCTCCAGGAACTTGTCCAAACCTTTTTTAAACCCAGCTACACTAACAGCCTTTACTACATCCTCCGGTAACAAATTCCAGAGTTTGATTACACGTTGAGTGAAAAAATATTTTCTTTTATTAGTCTTAAATAGTTTACCCTGTAGCTTCATTGCATGTCCCCTAGTCTTCCTATATTCTGATAAGGTAAACAATCGATCTACGTTTACCCGTTCCACTCCGTTCATTAATTTATAGACTTCTATCATATCTCCCCTCAGCCGTCTCTTTTGCTAGGCTCATATTGCTAGGCTCCAAGAAAAAGATCTGGATGTGATCATAGACATTGAAATCTTCTATTCAGTGTGTGATGGCATCCAAAAAAGCAAATAGAATGTTAGAAATCATTAAAAAAGGAATAAAAATGAAAAACAAAGAATATCATAATAACTATATTGCTGCATGGTGCAACCACACCTTGAGTATTGTGTGCAGTTCTGGTCTCCACAGATCAAAAAAGAGATAGCGTCATTAGAAAAGGTGCAGAGAAGGGTGATCAAAATGATTAAGGGGATGGAATGATTCTTCTATGAGGTTAGGGCTCTTCAGGTTGAGGAGATACACCTGAGGGGAAATATGATAGAGGTCTATAAAATCCTCACTGTACTGGAATGGGTAGGGAACATGCCATGAAGCTACAAAGTAGTATATTTCAAACAGGAGCATATCTTTGAAACTCATTGCCCATGGATGTCATAAAAGCAGGTAGTGTAGAGCAGAGTTTAAAAAAGGTTTGGACAAATTCCTGCTTATCCCAGGGAATAATTAGCATGAAACTATCTACTTTTGGAATTTGGCGGGTACTTGTGACCTGGACTGGCCACTATTGGAAACAGGATACTAAGCTTGATGGAGCTTTGGTTTGACCCAGTATGGCAGTTCTTATAGTCTTAAGAGCTTTCTGCTCTTCAACAGGCAAATGCAGTAATGCCTGTTCCACCAGGGCAGGAAGGGCAGGGACTCTACTTGAGGTACTTCCTGGTCACAAAAAAGACAAGGGATTGCCATCCTATCCTAGATTTGAGGAATCTGAACAAACACCTGGCTCGAGAGAAGATGGAAATAGTTTCCCTCAGCACCTTCATCCCCTGACTTTAAAAGGAGGCTGTGTTCTCTGGACTTAGAGAATGCTTATGCCCACATTCAGATTCACCCAGTCACAGGAAGTATTTGTGATTAGTCATAGGGAAACGCAGCTAACTACCGTGTTCTGCCTTTTGGCATCTTGTACGCTCCTCGTGTATTTACAAAATGCCTTGCAACAGTTGCAGCGAGTCTGCAGAAACTGCTTTCATGCATTTCCCTGTCTGGATGGTTGGCTGGTCCAGAGCGCAGCTGAGGATGGATTTTAGGAATCTATGCACTAAACCATCCAGATGCTGATCTTGCTAGGGTTAGTTATAAATTATCCCAAATTAAATTTAAGCCAGTCATGCCAATAGCAATTCATTGGAGCTCTGCTAGACATGACTCTGGTTGAAAGCATATCTTCCACTAGACAAGCTCACCCGCCTGGTGGCAATGCTAAAGGAAGTGCGAAAGGGTCAGCAGATGTCAGTGAGAAACATATTGAGAATGTCGGACCATATGGCACATCTCAGGATCAGACAAGCTCAGTGGACCCTGAACATGCAGTCAACTCAGTCCACTCAGACTTCAGGACGTTATATCTGTCACAGCTCATCTCTTAGATTCCTTGTCCTGGTGGATGGTTCTTCCAGTCTGGCCAAAGGTATCCCTTTTCAAATTCCTCTCACAAATACCTACTCATGACAAATGTGTCCAAGCTGGGCTGAGGAACCTGTGCAAATGGGCTTCACAATTAGGGAATTTGCTCCTCCTGGGAGATTCTTTATCAGATCAGTTTCCTGAAGCTGAGAGCCATTTTGAACACACTAAAGGCTTTCAGACATCAGTTAGCTAATCCAATTGCTCTAATTCAAACAATCAAGAAGCCATGTATTATTTCATCAACAAACAAGGGAGGAACGGGATCATGCCTCTCGTGCAGGGAAATAGTCAGAATGTGGAATTACGCCATCTCTCACCAGATGACTCTCAGGGCCATATACCTGGCTGGTGAGAATAGTGCTCTGGTGGACAGGCGGAGCTTTGTCCCTTCATCCTCATGAATGGACCCTGGACAGAGGAGTCACTCTATCTTTCAAGAGTAGGATATTCCTTTGATATTTGCCACTCCCCAGAACAGGCAGGTGCCTCAGTTCTATGGCAGGGTGGGAACAGAGGGCAAACTAGCTTCCGATGCCTTCCTCCTCAGCTGAGGCGGGAGGTCTTCTGTATTGTCACGTGTCCCTATCCCCAGCCACGTGCTTAGGGGATTAGGGTTGCCATTTTTGTCCTCTTTAAAGGGTTTGAAAACTATTTCCTTCGGGAGCAGTGCCCTCTGGGAGTTGTAGTTTCCCTCTTAAAAAGGATAGTCGTGGAGACATCGAGTGAAGGCAAACATGACACAGTTTATTTCCCCAAAATATGCACAAATAAGGTTCAAACGCAAAGTATCTGGATATTTCCTCCAGGACAAAAAGTACAGAAGATATTTACATCCTTAAGCTGAGTAACTTCTCAAAGGCATTAAACAGACGCAGACGTTTCATCAATCAAAACAGGCAAATCAAAAGTACAGCTTCTTAGGTTCAGCAAAGTAAAGAATGTCTTTCTGCTTCCTTAGTGAGATAATATACAGTGCTGTGCAAGCTTGTCTTACTTAACCTGGTTCCTACCTTAGCAAGGTTAAGTTTTCTTGGTAGTGCTTTTTCCCAAAAGCATTTACTCAGGCTGCTACTCCTTAACCAAGGATTCAGTAGCCTCTGCACGACACAAAGAACAGTCCATTGGCAGTTCAGTAATCAAGGGGTCTGGTTCATTATACTCCACTTGCATTTCCTCCTGCTCTGGAATTATAATATCCTGCACTGAGCCCTCATGACCTGCCTCTGATGGAATTCTTGCTGAGGATTCCTGTAACTCCCTCCAGGACTTCTCTACCCGGTAAGGAATATGGAGAACTGTATTACTGGATATCTTTCTTTGGTTCTCTTGCCCCAGTTCCTCTCTGAGGTTTAACCATGGCTCTCTGTTGGAGGCTGGGTTCTTCTGCCTCCTGGTTTGAAACCTAGGCACCCACCTCTGAGTGTTGTGAACCTCTTGGTCGGGAACAGAAGTTTGGAACCTGCCCTGCTTTCTCTGTCTGAGCAGCTCTTGCCTGGTTTCCCTTGTGCCAGACTCTTTCCAGGTCCTTCTTCTTTCCTCTGCTTGGAACTTTCTTTCTGGGAACTTCCAGCTCAATTTCCAGTCCTGCTCTGAGTCCGTCTCTGACTCTGTCTTCCTGGACTCTCTCCTTGAGTGTTTACTTGCTCTGCTCTTCCCTTCTGAGCAACCTTTCCTCCTGAGCAGATCTTCTCCCCTCTGCTTTTCCCTAAGCAGGGTTTATAAAGGTGCTTCCTGGGCAGCGTTTCTCTCTGCCTTAACAGGTGTTTATTATCATGCTCCAAGCCTGCTACTCTGTCAGCAGAGCCTTGGGTGTGGCAGCCTAGCCGCAGAAACTCTAAGCTTGCTCTGAAGCCTGTGCACTGCTGGAATGTTTTTAAAGGTACAATCACTGATTTTCTCTAACTCTGCAGGCTCAACAGTGCCTTCCTCATCACAGTATGCATATCCTCGAAGACCTCTATAGTGAAGATTCTTCTGAAACTCAGAAATGACAAGGACAGTATGAATCTCCAGGAACAAGCAGGAATGAGTCTTCACATATGGGTATCGTCGGTACCGACGGAGCCTGCGCGGGAACGCTCCCCAGCGTCCAGAAAGAAAGCTTTTGGGAGCATCCCACAGCGCCTGCGCGCTGCCTTCCCGCCTTTCCCAACCGCCTCTCTCCAGTTCTTTTCCGCGGAGCCAGCAGGTCGTGTTCCTGTCACCGCTGAAGAAGTTCTTTATATTTCTTTATTTCTTTGGTCGCGTGTCTGCCTTCTTCGACGTCGGACCGGTACCGCCGGTCTTTTCTTCTTTCTTCTTTAAAAAAAAAAAAACCTACCGTTTCCCACGTCTGTGTATTTTTTCCTTTTGGGCCTTAGGCCTAGAAAAATTTTCCTCATGGAAAAGCCCAATTCCGGGTTTAAAAAGTGCACGAAGTGCAGTGGTACTATTTCTAACACCGACACCCATGACTGGTGTCTAAAATGTTTGGGTCCTGACCACTCCATCACCGATTGTGAGTCCTGTTCCATGATGTCTAAAAGAGGTCGACAGAATCGAGCAGCCAAGCTCAGTACCCTGTTTCCCTCTGATGCAGCTTCGGTGGCATCGACATCTTCCAGGGCTGCTTCTTCCTCCCATGGATCTCAGGTAACCAAACATAAGACCAGCCGGTCCTCGAAGGGTAGATCTCCCTCTAAGTATCGAGATGCCTCCGGGCTTGCTCTTGAGGATCCCGCACCGGCAAAATTACCCCGGCGGGAAGCTCCGGCTTCCAAAGCTTTATCTATGGGGTCACAGGTTGACATCGATGGCTCGGCCTCGACCGATCACCTGTTGCCATGTTCTGGGGTACCGGTGGTTTCCACTGGTACCGACATCCAGACATTGGTTGCGTCGATGGATTAGAATATTCTGACCATGCAGCGTGCCATTACGGCATTCATACAAGCTGCGACGCCTCCAGTACCGCAACAAACTCCGTTGTCGGTACCGGTTCCGGCACCGGTACCGATTGCATCGACATCGGCTAAGGTGTCGACTGCAGCGGTACCCTGTTCTGTGATGCCCATCGGTACCGATCACTCCCGATGTCGATACCACTCGGTACGCGTATCAGGCTCTGCAGGCGCATCCAGACAGGCAATACTTCGATTCCTCTGAAGACTGATGAATCAGAGGCTTCTGTCGAAGCATCGGTACTCCTTCCTCAGGAGCCCTCTTCTCCAAAAAGAAGAATGTCTCCTCCAGAAGACTTGTCTTTTCTCCAGGACCAAGCAGGAAGTCAGTCCTCACATATGGGTGACGTCGGCGCCGACGGAGCCCTCGCAGAGCAATTTTCCCCAGCTTTCAAAGAAAGCCTTTGGGAATTGCAGCGCGCATGCGCGGTCCTCTTCCCGCCCAAGGGTGCCATCTTGCTCAGTCTTCTTTTTTCCGCGGAGCCCTGCAGACGTTGTCTGTGAATCCCCGCCGAAAAGTTGATTTTTTTTCTCTTCGGTTCGACGCCGGTTCTTTTCCCGCCCGGACTCGCGACGCCGGTTGCGAGTCCGTTCCTTATTTTTCGGTTTTTTGTCCTTCGTGACAGATTTCGCGCCTTTTTCCTTTTTCCCTGGCAGCCCGGTCTTTCGACCTCGCAGGGGCCCTTTTTCCCCGATGGCTGCCAGCGGCTTTAAAAAGTGTGACCTCTGTAAGAAACTCATGTCTCTTACAGACACTCATGACTTCTGCCTCCGCTGCCTCGGACCCGATCATGACTCCATGATCTGTGGTCCGTGTGGCAAAATGTCCTCAAAAGCGTTGAGGAGTCGGCAGCATCAGCGGGAGCATATCTTCTCTGACTCCGGCCGGGCTCGGACCTCGTCAGAGGCTTCGACGTCTCAGGACTCTGGTCCTGAGCATCGTCGAAGTTCCTCTGAAAGGGGGTCTCCTACCCGGGAACATCATCGGAAGAAGAAACCCGCGAGGGCGGGATCGGTGGACGCTCCTGGTCCCTCGAGGGCCAGGTCGCATAGCCACGATTCCCGTCCCGGGTCCTCGGAGGTGGAGAGACCGTCAAAACATCCTCGACTCGAGGTGGACTTGCCCGCTCACGTGAGTACTGTTGTCCTCGTTGACTCGCCTCCGAAGGACCCGACGTCGGGCCCGACGCCGTCGGGGCCCGAGTCGGGGGCTGCTGGGTCTCCTGAGCTCGGACTCAGGTTGACGGCCTTGGAGAGCAGTCTGACTGCCTTCATGGACCAGCAGCGGGTATTGATCGCTGGCCTCGCCGGTGTTTCTGCCCTGACCGCCGGGACGTCGACCTCCAAGTCGACCCCGGAGACCGAGCCGATCCTCGAGTCCATGAGGGCTCGAGTCGATCCTCGGTCGAGGTCTCCTTCGGCCTCCCGTTCGGGACCGAGGTCGTCGATGCCGACTCCCTCGGCGTCGGAGCGAATAGCATCAGTGCCCGCCCGACCGGAGCCGCTCGACTCCTCCTCCGAGGAGTCGGCCTGGGAATCCGAGGACGAAGAGTCACCTGGTTCCTTTCGGACTCGGTGTGTCCCTTCGGACTCCCCCGAGTCTGAACCTCGGAGACGGTCCCCCCCGGAGGATACCCGGTTCTCGGACTTCGTGAGGGATATGGCCAAGGCTTTGGCCTTCCCCGCGGATCCCGAGGAGGAACCTCGAGTCGAAGAACTCGATGCCCTCCAATATGACTCTCCCCCGAAGGAGGCCTTTATTGTACCGGTTCCTCCGATGCTGGAACGACTTCTCTTCCGCATGTGGGAGAGCCCGGCGTCATCGCCGGTGTTAAGCAAGCGGGTCGATTCCATTTATCGAGTCCGCAAGAGCCCCGGCTTCCAAAAGGCACAACTACCGCACCATTCCATGGTGGTGGAATTGGCCATGCATAGACTTAAGAGTCAAAAAGCGCACTCCTCGGTGCCCCCTGGTAGGGAGGCCCGAAGCCTGGATGCCCTCGGTAGGAAGTGCTTCCAGGGCTCTATGCTTGCTTGTCAAGTCCAGACCTACCAGCTCTACATGGGCATGTATCTCCGAGACCTGGCTAAAGAAATAGCCGGGTTCTCTGCTGGTCTCTCCGACGAACCTTTGCAGAGGTTCCAAACCTTGTCAACTGGTATTCGAGAGTGCTCCAAGTTTATATCTCGAGCAGCCTATGATGGTTTTGAGGCATCGGCTCGAGTAGCTGCGGCCAGCATCGGTGGACGCCGCCAGGCTTGGTTTCAGACGTCCGACCTCGAGCCCTGGGTGCAGGACAAGTTGGTCGATGTCCCCTGCTGAGGTGATAACCTCTTTGGCAAGCCCATGGATGAGAAGGCTGCACAAATCTGCACATATCTCATACCAATTAACCTACTGTTACATGTAAACCGCACTTGAAACATGGGAAAGAGCGGTATATAAATAACTGTTAAATAAATAAATAAATAAATAAATAAATCGAGACGGAGACTCTCACCAGGACTCGTCTCTCAAGGAAGACCTCTGCCCCTCCTCAAAAGAAGAAGGGCTCGGGGAAAAAGCCCTTTTACCCGAGGAAGGCGGCTGCCTATAAATACTACCCTCAGTATCAGGCCTCAGCAGCTCCCCCACAAGGGAAGCAGGCCAAGGGACGGGGTAATGGGTCCCGTAGGCAGCAAGCCCCCAAGCCTGCACCACCGGCCCCTGCTCAGCAGGGTGGGGGTTTTTGACTTCATCAGCATAGCCTCTCCCCCTCAGCTGGTTTCTCTCAGCACAGGAGGCCGGCTGGTCCACTTTGCCCACAGGTGGGTCAACATCACCACAGATACCTGGGTACTTCACATAGTTCAGAAGGGCTATCTTCTTCACTTTCACCAGGTACCTCCCTCCTTCTTTCCAGGGGAGCCTCCCAGACTCCCTTTGCACAGGGACTTACTCCTTCAGGAGTTAGCAAGTCTCGTTCAGGAACAAGCCGTGGAACCGGTGCCCCACCACCTGAAGGGTCAGGGGTTTTACTCCAGGTACTTCCTGATTCCGAAAAGGACAGGAGGCCTCAGACCCATCCTGGACTTGCGCAACCTCAACAAGTTCCTTGCAAAGGAGAAGTTCAAGATGCTTACCCTTGGAATCCTGCTGCCCTACCTCCAGCAGGGAGACTGGCTATGCTCCTTGGATCTAAAGGATGCGTATACTCATATCCTCATTCATCCAGACCACAGACAATATCTCAGATTTGTTGTGGGAGGAAATCATTACCAGTACAGAGTACCGCCCTTTATTTTATTTATTTTATTTTATTTAACAGTATTTCTAAACCGCCTTATCTTAATAATCAAGGTGGTATCACAGCAAGCAATCAGGTAAAGTGGGTGTGTTATACATGCAGTGAGGGTGAAACTTAGTTGTGTGTGGGCTGTGTTGTGTGCTAGATTTGTTTGAGCTATGTACAAAGTGGGCTATCTACAGTGGTGCTAAGACACATTTTATATACATACTGTGTTAGGAGGTATGGTGTGCTGTTATACATTCTCTTAGGTTATGTGATGTGTCCATAGTGCTCTATGAACAGCATGGTTTTCAGCTGTTTTCTGAAGTCTTTGAGGTCTGGAGTTGCCCTTAAATCGTCCGGTAGATTGTTCCATATTGTTGGAGCAGCCATGGAGAGTGCTCTGTCTGTTGTGTCCTTGCGTGTGTGCTTGTATTCATTTGGGGTACTGACTCGGTTGCATGTTTGTCTTCTTCTAGGACATGTGCTGGTTTCTGGTTGTATGAGCGTGTGGAGGCTGTTGGCTGATGTGTGCTGTTTTATCTTAAATAGGTTTATGATAGTCTTGTATCTGATGCGTGCACTGATTGGGAGCCAGTGTAAGTCCTTTAAGGTAGGTGTGATGTGCTCCTGCTTTGCAGCTCCTTTGGCCTATCCTCCGCCCCCAGGGTGTTCACCAAATGCCTAGCAGTGGTGGCGGCCTATCTAAGACTTCAAGGTCTTTTTGTGTTCCCATACCTGGACGACTGGCTCATCCGAGCCCCATCTTCACCAGAGGCCGCTCAGGCCACTCATCGCACTGTGGCTCTGCTCCAGTACTTGGGTTTTGTCATAAACTTCGCAAAGTCCACTTTGCTCCCCTCTCAAAATCTCGAGTTCATAGGTGCCAGGTTGGACACACTTCAGGCGCGGGCCTTCTTCCCTCTGGACAGGGCCAAACGGCTCATGGATCTCGCCAGCCACTTTCACAGCAATGCGCTGGTCTCCGCCAGGCACTTTCTGCGACTGCTGGGCCATATTTATTTATTTATTTATTTAACATCTCTTATATACCGCACTATTGTCATCAGCGCGGTTTACATGAAACAAACATATACATACAGAGAACTGTAATGCATTTACGGACTCACCCTAAGTTTCTTCCCAAAGTGGTATCCCCTTTTCACATCAACCAGGAGGTGGTACTTCCGACCTACTTTCCCAGGCCACACTCCAGCCGAGCTGAAATGGTCCTGCATACCCTGGACTGTAGAAGGGCGTTGACCTTCTTCTACCTTTACCGTACGCGGGAGCACCGAAGGACTGTTCAGCTCTTCGTGTCTTATGACCCCAACAAGTTGGGGCTCTCTGTCTCCAAGCGTACTCTGTCCATCTGGATTGCTGACTGTATCGCTTGGGCTTACGAGGCAGCCGGCCTCGTGTTGGAAGGTAGAGTCACAGCTCATCGTGTTCGGGCGAAGGCTACGTCGGTGGCTTACCTCCGCTCTGTTCCATTGGCAGACATCTGCCGGGCCGCTACTTGGTCTTCAAGCCAGACTTTTGCAGCCCATTACTGCCTGGAGAGGGAGTCCCGCAGGGACAGTGCTTTCGGACAGGCAGTCCTCCGTAACCTCTTTGAGGTATAGGCAACTCCTACCCTCCATCCCGGATGTTGGGCTACCGGTTGGGGACATATTCAGAGAAGATTCCTTCCTTCTGTGCTACTGAGCTAGAGGGAGCTCATTTTTGTGCTTAGGGTCTCCGGTAGCCTTAAGCTTGGGAGTCCCATATGTGAGGACTGACTTCCTGCTTGGTCCTGGAGAAAGCGTAGTTACTCACCTGTAACAGGTGTTCTCCAGGAGCAGCAGGAATCAGTCCTCACAACCCTCCCTCCTCCCCTTGGAGTTGCAGTTCTATGCTTTTGTTTTTTTGCTAATTTTTTGCTGTCTTTTAGCTATGTCATCTGACTGAGCAAGATGGCACCCTTGGGCGGGAAGAGGACCGCGCATGCGCGCTGCAATTCCCAAAGGCTTTCTTTGAAAGCTGGGGAAAATTGCTCCGCGAGGGCTCCATCGGCGCCGACGTCACCCATATGTGAGGACTGATTCCTGCTGCTCCTGGAGAACACCTGTTACAGGTGAGTAACTACGCTTTCAAGACTTCATTAGGGAAGTGGCCAGAGGCCTCTCCATTTCAGTGGCCCCTGAATCAGAGCCTAGAGCCAAGAAATTGGATATTTTACAATATCCTAAGGCTCCTAAAGAGGCAGCTACTTTACCAATTCATGAGATCCTTTATGATCACATGTTGGGCATACAGGAGACACCTTTCACCACCTCCCCTCATTCTCGTAGGTTGGACACCATGTACCGTGTTCCTCCTTGTCCTGGCTTTCATAAGACTCAGCTTCCTCACCACTCTATTGTGTTGGAGTCTGCTATGAAGAAGATAAAGAGTGCAAAAAGACACTCATCTAATCCTCCAGGAAGAGAATGCAGAATCTTAGATGCTTTTGGCCGGAGAATTTTCCAGGCCAATATGCTTGCTGCCAGAATCAACTCCTATAGTCTCTATATGGGGATGTTTCTAAAGGAAGTTACAGATCATCTGCAAACTTCATCTCCTTTTATCGCAGAAGATAAAAGGGAGGAGTTTCTCACCTGGCTTAAACATGCCCAGGATGTTTCCAAATTTTCCAACCGTGCAGCCTTTGACTCTTTTGAGTGTGCCAGCAGAGCCTCGGCTATTGCCATAGGTGCACGCAGAGTTGCTTTTGTTACAAGCTTCTGATTTGGAACCCTGGGTCCAGGATGGATTAGGAAATCTTCCTTGTACAGGTGAAAACCTTTTGGGCAAGGATTGGCAAGCAAAGGCCACTCAGATGGATGCTGAGAATTCTGCTTTAGATAGACTTTCAAAGTCTACTTCTGCTCCTGTTAGAAAAAGGTTATTCAAAAAGGCTTTCTTTCCCAAAAAGGGGAAATATTATCCTGTTTATGGTCAGAAGGCATCTTCTGCAGGTCGTTTTGCTGCAAAACGTCAGCAACAACTTAAACAAGCCAAGCCTAAGGCTGCAAGGACTGCTACGGCCCAACAGCCTCAGCCTCCTCAGGGCCTTTGACTTACAACTAGAGAACTTAGCCTTTCTGGCTCTAGAAGAACCAGAGCCTCTCACCATTCCAGGAAGGTTAGCTCACTTTGCTCCCAGATGGGAACAAGTCACGGCAGAGCAATGGACCCTCTCCATCATAAGGGAGGGGTTCAAGCTTCATTTCTTAAACCTTCCTCCTCACCCCATGGTGAGACAGTTCAATTCTCCAACATCTTTCCTCAACCTTCTGGGTCAGGAGATTGCTACCCTTCTTGCCGAAAGGGCAATAGAAGAAGTACCCCTTCTTCAACAGGGCTCAGGGTTCTACTCCCCCTATTTTCTTATCCCAAAGAAAACAGGGGGCTACAGACCCATATTAGATCTCAGAGAATTGAACAAGTTTCTATGCAAGGAGAAATTCAAGATGATTTCTCTCGGTGCTCTCCTTCCATACCTTCAGAGTCAGGATTGGCTTTGTTCTCTAGATCTCAAGGATGCGTACACCCATATCCTCATCCATCCAACACACAGAAGGTTCCTTCAGTTCCTTTATCAAGGAAAGCACTACCAATACAGAGTGCTTCCTTTCGGTCTGGCCTCTGCTCCAAGAGTGTTCACAAAATGCATGGCAGTAGTAGCTGCATTTCTACGCACTCTAGGAATATTTGTATTCCCATATCTGGACGACTGGCTCATCCGAGCTCCGTCCCAGTCAGAGGCCCAGGCTTCCCTAGTCTGCACAAGGCATGTTCTTCAGTATCTGGGACTTGTAATAAACATCCCAAAAGCCCATCTCACCCCTACTCAGTCATTAGAGTTCATAGGGGCCTTGCTGGATACCACAACTGCAAGGGCCTATCTTCCCCAGGCCCGTTGCCTACGCTTGGTGCAGTTAGCCTCACAAATTCAGTTAAAGTCCCATTTAACTGCTCAAGAGATGTTACAACTGTTAGGCCACATGGCATCCACCGTGCATGTGGTTCCTTACACTCGCCTTCACATGAGGGAAGCTCAGTGGACTCTGTCCACCCAATGGACCCAGGCATCAGGGTGCCTGTCAGACAAAATAGCAACCTCCAGTCGCCTCTTCTGGTCTCTCCAGTGGTGGAAGTCCACTCAAAATCTGTTGCTGGGGTCCCCCTTTCAACAGTCGCTACCCCAAGCAACCCTTACAACAGATGCCTCTCCAACGGGTTGGGGAGCTCATCTACTAGATCTCTCCACCCAGGGCATCTGGTCTCCACAAGAGACATCTCTACATATCAACCTCTTGGAGCTCAGAGCAATTCTTCTAGCTCTCAGAGTCTTCCACACCCTGCTCAGCTACAAGACAGTCCTCATCCACACGGACAACCAAGTAGCCATGTTCTACGTGAACAAGCAGGGCAGGACTGGCTCTCTGTCGCTTTGCAACGAAGCTTTGAGATTGTGGGCCTTCGCCAGAGAGCATCAAATTCATCTCCTGGCAGTGTATCTTCCAGGGGTTCAAAACTCTTGGGCAGACAGACTCAGTCGAGTTCTGCTTCCACACGACTGGTCCCTCCATGGGGACCAGATAGCCAGGATCTTCCGAATTTGGGGAACCCCAGACATAGACCTGTTTGCAAGTCCGTGGAATGCCAAACTTCCCCGGTTCTGTTCCAGGATTCCGTGTCAGGGAGTTCAGGCCAGGGATGCCTTCCTCCTTCATTGGGGGCAAGACTTCCTCTATGCCTTTCCACCCATTCCCCTAATTCCCAAGACACTGTTCAAACTTCAGAGAGACAAGGGGTCTATGATCCTCATAGCACCACATTTGCCACGCCAGGTGTGGTACCCTCTACTTCTGCATCTCTCTCAAGCTCCCTCCCTGGACTTGGGATCTGCTCCAGACCTCCTGTCCCAGGAGGAGGGAACGTTGTGGCACCCAAATCCCCAGTCTCTTCATCTCAGAGCCTGGTTGCTGAAGGCCTAGACCTTCAAGATTTGCATCTTTCTCAGCAGGTGAAGGATATCTTTCATGCTTCCAGAAAGCCTTCCACTAGACCAGGGGTCTCAAACACGCGGCCCGCGGGCTGCATGCGGCCCGCGAGGGCATCTTATGCGGCCCGCGAAGCACTTACCGGCATGTAAAAAAAAAAAAAAATCCAAACTTGCCGTCGCCGCATTAAGCGTCCCGCGGGCTCCTCTGCCTGGCAGAGTCCTCTCCTCATCAGCTCCAAAAGCGGCGGCTTTCAGAGCCGCGAAGAGAGAGAGTTTCTCTCGCGTGGTTCTGAAGACTCTCTCGCTGCTCTTCAGAACCGCGCGAGAGAAACTCTCTCTCTTCGCGGCTCTGAAAGCCGCCGCTTTTCCCAATTTCAATGGCGTGTTTTGGATTGGATTCCTCCCCAAATCAGAGGTGGTGATCGGGAGGCTGCTTTACAATCATGCGAACAGCGTTGGATTTTCAGATGGAATACGGTTGCTACATCGGGATTGAACCTGGAACTTGATTGGCACAGTCCTATGTGAATTTAGCCTATTGGTCAGGGGTTTGCATTGTTGCTTTCTCCTTTCCATTGGCTTGAGCAGTAACCAATCAGTAGTTGCGACGTGAGACCCTGGTCTGTTCTTTAAAATGGGTTCCACTGGGATTGTTTGTCCTTCCACGGTCCTTAGAATTCTGTGGGGAAGTTTTGGTCTGACGCAGGGTCTTTTGAGTTATAGAAGCTGTTTGTGTTTTCACTAGGGCTTGAGGATACCCTTTTTAGATAGTTTCTCTAAGTATGCCAGTATTTGATATAATCTGTCTGCCAGGGTTTATGGATTTTATTTAGTATGTAGAAGTTAACAATAGAGGGATGGATTGATGTCAGGATTTTCTGCAGAGACTGTAGCTGCCTTGGAGATATGTTGACATTTTTCTGTTTGTATATTCCTGTGTTGGCTCCTTGCTAATTTTTTTTCTGAAATGTATTTATTTTTTGGCAATTGCCTACTTCTCTTCTGTATCTTCCTATGTATCCATGACCAGTACAGTGCCACCTTTATTTGCTGGGCTGATGATTCAGTTCTGCAGATTTTTAATTGCAGTCCTTTTTAGTGGGAGAAAGTTGTATAAGAGATTTTTTTTTTAATTAATGTGTTTGTGTGCATATCGTACACATGTATACATATGCATTTGTGTGTGTACATGTGTTCTTTTTATTAGAAGAGGGACTGTGGTGTAAAAAGTGCACTTATCTACAGGAACCACATCTGACCCCCTTGGCTGTGTTGAAGCCAAATGGCATCTCTAACACAGCTTTGAAGCATTCCTTGCATCAGATTGTTATAAACACCTTTACCTGCGGCCAATTCACCTGTGGCCAACCTGCTTTATGAGTCCTGGTAGTGCTGTTAGGATATGGCGGGTTTGCTATGGGTTCTAAATGGACAGTGTTTGTTTGTAGTAGTTCCTAATGTGCCTGGCGGTTGGCACTGGATTATAGTAATGTAGAAATCTTTTAGTCTTTCTTTATTCATGCACTCATTAAGAGGCATGTTTACTAAAAGTTAGGGTATGGTAACATTATGCAAATATTTATGCAAATGAGGTCCCTTATGCAAATGAGGTCCCACGTCTCATGCGGCCCCCGGGTTATTTTACAAGTCCTCATTTGGCCCTCGAAGCAATTTGAGTTTGAGACCCCTGCACTAGACGTTCCTAAGCTTTTAAATGGAAAAGGTTTACCATTTGGTGTGCACAGAAGGGTCTTAACCCTCTTGCAATACCTCTGAATTCTTTACTAGAGTATTTGCTGCATTTATCCCATGCAGGCCTTAAAACAAATTCAGTAAGAGTCCATTTGAGTGCTATTGCAGCATCCCTTAAGCCTCTCAATGAACAGCCTATTTCCTCTCATCCTTTTATTGCAAGATTCATGAGAGGCCTTCTTTTAACTAAACCTCCCATTAGACCACCTCCAGTGGCATGGGACTTGAATCTGGTTCTTGGCCAGCTTATGAAGCCACCCTTTGAACCCTTAGCCACTACCTCCTTGAAATTTCTTTCCTGGAAGGTTACTTTTCTCATTGCAGTCACCTCAGCTCGCCGCATCAGTGAGCTGCAAGCCTTGGTGGCTAATCCTCCTTATACAAGGTTCCATCATGACAAGGTAGTCCTCAGGACTAATCCACACTTTATGCCTAAAGTGGTCTCACCTTTTCATCTGAACCAGGAGGTGTATTTACCTGTCTTTTTTCCAGGATCTCATGCATCAAGTGCAGAGAGGAATCTCCATACCCTGGATTGTAAGAGAGCGCTCGCTTTTTACTTACAAAGGACACAGCAGCATAGAAAGTCCTCTCAACTCTTTGTTGCTTTTGATCCCTCTCATTTGGGACTTCCAGTCTCTAAGAGAACTCTGTCCAATTGGATTGCTCAGTGTATTTCTTTCGCCTACCAGAGTAAGAACCTTTCTCTGGAGGGCCATGTCACAGCTCACAATGTGAGGGCCAAGGCAGCCTCTATGGCTCATCTGAACTCTGTGTTCATCGACCAAATCTGTCGAGCGGCCACCTGGGCCTCGGTTCATACCTTTACAGCCCATTACTGCTTGGACAAGGACTCCCGCCCGGATGCCTTGTTTGGTCAGGCTGTTCTCAAACACTTGTTCCATACCTAATCAACTCCTACCCCCCATCCCTGGTTGGATGCCCGAGATCCATGGGGGCAGGTAGAGCCCTTCTCAGGGACTCACAACTTTGGAGATCTCCCTGGCATCTCTAGCTGGGGAGTCCCCATATGTGAAGACTCATTCATGCTTGTTCCTGGAGATAGCACAGTTACTTACCTGTAACAGGTGATCTCTGGGAACAGCAGGAATAAGTCTTCACAACACACCCACCTCCCCTAGGAATTGTATCTCTCTATCTTTCCTTTCCTCTCTCTCTCTTTGTCTCAGCTTAAAACTCGGAGAGAGGCGGTTGGGAAAGGCGGGAAAGCAGCGCGCAGGCGCTGTGGGATGCTCCCAAAAGCTTTCTTTCTGGACGCTGGGGAGCGTTCCCGCGCAGGCTCCGTCGGTACAGATGATACCCATATGTGAAGACTTATTCCTGCTGTTCCCAGAGATCACCTGTTACAGGTAAGTAACTGTGCTTTCTCATAGTGCCTTACTGGCTGAGACAGCCATGGCTCCCCCTCTTCCTTGAACCTTTGTTCGATGTACCAATTCATCTGGGCACATTGCCAACCCTGGTTATGTATGATCAGACTACATATAACTTCCCAGCATTAATTCCATAGTCCTAACAGCTTGGATGTTGAAGGACTCACTTTGTCCTCTGAACCTGCTGGTTGGTGTAGTTAATGGCCTCTTGGCTTCTAGGAGAGATTCCACTAGAACATCTTAAGGTTTCAAGTGGAAGAGGTTTGCGGTCTAGTGGGAGGGGCAGGCAGTAGATCCATTCTCATGTTCCGCACAAAAACTGCTTAAATACCTTCTATATTTATGGATCTGGTTTGGAGAGCTCATCTCAGTGCAAATGGAGCTTACCACCATCATACAGAAGCCTTTAGTTGTTTGCTTCATTTGGGGATTGCTTCTTATGGAACCTCCCCTTAAGTCTCCTGCAGTATCTTGGGATCTCAGCATGGTTTAACTCAGCTGATGAAAGCTGCCATTGAACTGCTAGATGGCTGTGGACTGAAGCACCTGACCTGGAAAGTCTTGATTTTGGTGGCAGTGACCTCAGCAAGCTCCAGGCTCTAGTAACTGATATTAAGTATGGTTTATAACAACAGGGAGGCTCTGTGCACTCATCCTAAATTCCTGCCTGGGGTGGTGTCCGACTTCCACTTTAATCAATCAGTTGCCCTGCCAGCATTTTTCCCAAGACTTCATACTCACAAAAGGGGACAGTGTATTGCACATGGACTGCAAGAGAGCTTTGGCCTTCTATCTGGAATGGAAAGTCCACTCAAATTTTTGAATTTTTTTTTATGCCAAGAGATTGGGAGATGCCATAAATAAATGTACTATCTCAAATTGGCTAGTGCCAATTGCTTTTGCCCAGACAGGCTTGACTCTTGAGGGTCATGTCACGGCTCATAATGTCAATCATGACTGCGGCAGTGCTACACTTGTGAGCAGCCTCCATAAAAGAGATTTGAAACACCACAAAGTGGACTTCTGCATATACATTCACATCTCACTACTGCTAAGAAAGGAATTCCCGATGTGACAGTAGCTTTGGCCAAACCATTCTCTAGAATCTGTTTAGAGAATAAAATCCAACTTCACTTCCCCTTTAGGCCCAATTATTTTCAGTTCCAGCTGCCCCCTGTTTAAAAATAAAAAGGATAAAATAATAGAAAAGGCCTGTCCAATATCATTCCGCTAGACCAGCTCAACAGCAGAGGTCTCCAGATGGTATCCTTTGGTGCCTCCCACATGGAGGAGGGGAAATTGGTTCATTTCCCAGTCCTTACAAGTTAGGAGCCGGTTGAGTAGCCAGGATTGTTTGATTCAAAATCCTTCACCTCACACAAGCCCCCTACCCCCCCATCTGTCTTCCAAAGATTTGGACAGAGGTTCAACGAAGGTACATGCCTTCAAGACTTGGCAGCAGAGGAGTAGCATTGAGCCCAGCACAGTTGCCTGTCGTGGACTCCTCAGGGGTCTTGGGGGGACCCAATCTTGTCCATGGGGAGGTTCGACTATCGGGTTCAGGACCATTTCAGTGTGGGTTGAGCGCAGTCTCTTACTTGCTGGTTCCCACCAAATGTCCATGCACGTTAGCGGTGTTTGCATTTAGCCCTCATTTGGCACTGTGCATGTTGTATATGTGCGGGGAGCTGTGTGTACATTTCTTATGTGATGATTCTGCACACGGTGCCCTCGTGTACTGGTTCTGTACATGGAGTCTAGACATATTCGCAATGCACAACTGAGTGTCCACATCCCCTGCGCATGTTCAGAGTGCATTGTTTGTTACTCGCTTCTGCTGAGTGCACAGAGAGAAGTTAGCAGGCTTTGGAAGTTGCTCTGCCTGAGTCAAGCGCATGTCAGCTCCAAAGAAACGCTGCTTGTCTATGGCAAATGCCGAGTTACTTCATTGGACTCCTTTTGTGGTCTGTGCATGGAGGTTCTTGGCAATTCCTTGGAGGTAGCACCCTCTGAGCCAGCGAGAAGAGACACTCCTCCTTCCTCAGTCTTGCAGCAGGCGGCAGCAAGGTGGCTATGGAAAAAGACGGCATTCTAGCATCTAATTCCTCCTCTCATTCTGCTCATCATTGCCCGTCACTACTTTGTACTTCTCGGTGGGTCTGTAGCTGTGATCCCAGGCAAGTGCTGACAGGATCTTTCAACCATCAGTTTGTCTTCTCTGGAATTCTCCTTTCTCCAGCAAGCACAGTCCTTTTGGCAAGGCAACTAGGATCTCACTTTCAGTTTTGTGCTGTCCCCTTTGCTCTCTCATCCACCCAATGGACATTTTCCAAGATCATGGTGGTAGAGCGAGATGTGAAGGGATCAGTGTTCATCCATACCATGGCGATTGACTTATCTGAGCCAGGTCACAATCAAAAGCATCTTGAGTATTGGCCCAAGCAGTATAGTTTCTGGAGAATCAGGACTGGGTGATCAACCACAGTAAGAATCATTCAAAGCCTAAATCAGTCATTGGGGCACTGTTCGAGAGAGTGGGAAAGCTGTTGTCTCAGCTGATAGCCTTCCACAAACAGCAGGCTCCTAAGGTTTGGGATTACCTTCAGTCCCTTGGCTCAATGGGGGCAACAGCAGAGCTGGTCTCTTGGGTTGAGGCTCATATGTGGCTGCTACAAAGGTTTTTATTGTCTCGCTGGTCACTCCACTCACTGGACTTTGAAATCAAGCATCTCTTCCCCTGTTGATATTGTCCAGCCTGTGTTGATGGGGTCAGCCCAACCATCTAACAAAGGGCATGTCCCTGGACAATCCCTTATGACTTCTCCTGTTGATGGACACCAGCCTCTTCGGCTGGGGGGTGGGCCTATTGCAAGGGGAAGATGGCTCAGGATCATTGGAACAGTCAGGAAGCAGTGTGGCTCATCAGCTCACTCGGGAAGCAGGCCATTTGCTTTTGTGCTCGTATGTGCCCTGGTTCATGACAGAGCGGTCTGGATAGAATCGGACAATGCCATGGCAATGGCATATGTCAACAGGCATCGTGGAACGAAAAGTACCAGAGTGGCCTGGAAATGGCCCTTTTGTTTTCTTGGGTGGAAAGAAATCTCCAGGCCCCCTTGGCACAGCACATTTCAGACGTGGACAGTGTAGAAGCGGACATTTATCTGGCAGCAACGTGCTCATCACTTTCCACTTTTGCCAAGCACTACCACTTGGATATCCACACTCAGGTGGACACAGCCTTTGGGACAGAGATTTTGAAAGCTGCTATGTCTTCTTCCCGCCCAGTGGAGATGTAGTTTTGGTACATCCCACTTATCTGGACTAGTTTAGCAGGACGATATGGAAGGTGACATTTTACTTACTAGATAATGCCTTTTCCTGAAGTCCTACTAGACCGGTCAGGGACTTGCCCTTATGCTCTGCTGTTTCACTGTATGGTTTAGCCCTATGGGCCCATAATATTCTTGACAGACCTTCTGTCCGAAGACTATGCTTTACATAATTGTGATTCCTTTTTCTGTTTGATCCATTCTGCGTTATCCTCATTGAGGTTGTGTGCGTTTAGGGGTTTTTGACCGTGTGCTTGGGTATGAATGCTGAAGTATGTCCCTAGCTTCATCAGCTGTAGTAGCTTTGATGTCATAAGAAGCTTTTGGATTTTTTTCTGTCTCCACTTTTGTTGGCAGAGGACACAATCCACTTTTCTGGACTGGTCTAGAAGGACATCAGGAAAGGACATTATCTGGTAAGTAAAATGTCACTCTGCAACCAAAAACAAAATTCAGTTACTGTCAGCTCGTTATGACACAATTTCATTTTCCCCTTTTTTATTTTGAGACTATCTGTAGCTTGAGATTCCTATACTTGAGGACATCACCCTGCTTGTCCATGAAGAAAGCAGTTGCCTGTAGCAGGTGTTATCCGTGGATAGTAGGATAAGTCCTTACAACCCTCCCCCCTCCCCTTAGAGTTGTGTTCTAATGCCAGCTCTGTAATGGACTGAGGAGATTAGGTGTGGCGGCGGCAGGCAGGAGTGGGTGCGCAGGCATGCTGGGACCATTCCAAAAGCTTTTTGAAACTAAGATTGAAAGTTATCCTGCTGTCCACGGAGGATACCTGTTATAGGTAAGTAAATGTTATCTGAGGGGCAGACATTATTCCTGCCCTTTTGTTGATTCAATGTTTTTTTGTCAACTGGTTTCTGCCATTTTGACCAAGTCTGTGTTCTATGCTACTGATGGCAAACCCACTGGCATAAGTTTAAAGCGGCACCTTCATCCAATGGAAAATTACCAAAGTAGCAGTGACAATGGCACCTAGTTGGTTTCTCCAAATAGCACTATGTGGCACCCACTATTGAAAATATTCTTCATCACTATTTAGTTTTGCAGAAAAGCATGGACAAAGTAGGCCAATCTTACATCATGTTTTTACAGTGACAACTAAGACTTCTGGCATAATCTGCGGAAACTAATTATACTATTCTTTTCATGCAGAAGACATTGCAATATAAAATGCATTTTAGGAATGCTGTTTTAGAAGACAGTGTGGGGAGAGGGAACCTTACGCATGCTTAGGGAGTAGTGCTGATCTTTCATGGTTCCTGAACATCAGTGCCAAGGAACAATAAATATTGGTTGTTACGGGATGCTCCTGGTCTTGTGCTGTACAGATACCAGGTACTAGTACTAAGAGGCAGAAAAGTAACAGAAAAAATATTTGGTCCTTGTTTTGTCCATATCTATACTTCAGGTAACAATGCTGAGGGGCAGGGGAAAATGGATGTTATGGGGTGTTCCTGGCATTACACTGTGCATGGGCTCCAGGTAGGATACTGAGAAGTGCAGCAAGAGAATAAGAGGAAAATATTGGATGTTATGTGGTAGTGCGGGCTTTATGCTGAACGAATACTGATTGAGGAACAGCAGAAGAATAACAGGAGAATATTGGTCATAAGGTGTATGCAGACCTCCAGATAGTAGTGCTGAAGGGTAGTAAGAGAGTAACAAGAGAATGTTGTTTGTGGTATTTGGGAGCAGAAAGAAGAGTAAGAGGAAAATATTGGTTATATGGTCTTCCTGGCCTTATATTGTATACAGATTCCAAGTAGTTGTGCTAGAGGGCATGCGGAGAATGACAGGTTACCAAGAGATATCTGTACTGGCATCATTTACTACCTCAAGCTCATATAACAATACTCATTTGACTCTACTTCTGGCATAGATTTAAGTGTGCTGCCTCTCTTAATGCTGCTTCCTCCAAAGATTTCCTTGGGATGTTTGTCAGGAGAGATGCATCTTCTGAACATTCCCTTGTAGCTCCACTGGGGGTCACTGCAAAGACTTGGTTTAGTGCTAATGACTTCATTGTTACCGCTGTAGGTAGAGGAGCGCTCAAGGATGAATAAACAAAACTCGCCCCTTGCTAAAACCAAGATGGGTTCCATCGTATCAGATCCCTTGCTGCAGTCCACTTCCCTCAACTCTTCTCCGGCCTCCCAGACACCCCCTATGCAACGTCCTGTGGAGCCACAAGAGGGGCAGCATAAGGTAAGAGGGTACCATGCAGTGCTTATAAAGTTGGGACTTGGCCCCTGCCTGCTGCACAAGGAAAACAGTACTACTTTCACATGTGCTGTTCAATTGAATATTCTTTGCACTGCTTCTTGGAGGAACAGTAAGGCACAGACAGGGTTGTGGATATTGAAGTGTTCCCCTGCTGTGATAAATACAGAGGACTGTAAAGAGCTTTGTATCTCCTTCAAAATCTCCTTTTCTGCCCTGGACCTTCTTTTATCTCAACCATGTTTCTTGAATTAAGCCTTGCCAGCCAGCCCAGAGTTTCGTCCACCACGTCTCAGATCATCCTATTGGGACTTCCTTCCTGTCATGTGAAGGGCAATTTTATAAACTCCTGCACAAGCAAAATGCATTGCTGCATGCGTATTTTGTGGCCTGTTTTATAAAATGAAGCACACGTGTGCTTCACTTTATAAAATAGGGGCGTATGGAAGCATCATAACCTAGGCATTGTGGTTACACCTTCCCTGGTGCAGACATAGCTGGCAGCACCTAGATGGGTACATTAATGCACATAAGTCATAGTGTTCTATAATTTACATGCATCAATCAAGACCATGCCTATGCTCCGCCCCCTTGCACACCCCAACGGAACTTATGCGTGATCGACACTTACACAATAACACTGGCCGAAATGCACATGGAAGTGTCCATTCATATGCGTAAGTCCTTGAAAATAGGGACTTGCTTGTGTAAATACTGCATAACTTTCCATGCGGCCCTTATAAAATCAGCCCCTAAGTGTCTGCTGGAAAATGAGCCCATATATTCTTACGTTATTATTCCAGCTTCTCATAATAGCCAATTGATTCGGGGGTTACAAGGTTAAGTCAGTGTGTCCACATTGGTAATGTCTGTATACAGTGGGTCTTCAAAAAAATGCACAGAAAAATAAAATATGTGTAGGTGATGCACATATACAGTGCCTTTTAAAAGTCTTCATAATTTTGTACATTTTTCATATTCTGCTGCCTAAAAATACAATTCAGAATTCATTAAAGTAGAAGTTTGTTTCATTGATCTACACAACCTAACCTATGTGTTAAACAAAAAAAAGAACAGATAAGAAATATTCAAACCATAATTAAGAATACAGTATTTAACCCAGGAACTCCCATCTCTCCCTGTCCTCAGATAGGTCTCGTGTGAGTCTCCAAGTGCCTAATCGTCTGCTGTTCCTTGTGGTTTGACCTCTGTTAGTCTTCCGATAATGAACTTGTTCTGCCTGCCCTGACCGTTGCCTTTTCCTGGACTTTGCTTCTGCCTGTTATGGATTTAGTTCCATGCTCGGTACTAATGCTTTCTCCTCCTACCTGATGTCAAGTATCTGCTACTTCCTGTAGGGAGCACCTCAGACCTGTAGAAGTCCTGCCTCTATGTATCAGGGGGCCCAACTTGAAGAGGTTGTTATAGGGTACTCTCGAAGAGTGGGTCCAGATGTGACAATCCTAAAAACAAAACAAAAGCAATAATGGAGTAGCTCAGCAAGAAGAAAGTGAATGTCCTCAAGTTGCCTAGATCTGAATCCAATAGAAAGTCTATGGCGAGGCTTGAAGCTGCAATCCACAACAAATCTCTAGTCAACTTAAGCGTCTGAGCTTTTCTGCCAAGAATAAACAAAATCTGCACTGTGCAAAATTGGTATTTACTTACCCAAAATGATTCATGGTTGTGATTGCTGTAAATGGACTTCTACTAAGAATTGAGTTAAGGGGTGTGTGAATACTTATGCAATCCAGACATTGTTTTGTTTCGGAATCTTAATAATTTGAATATTTCTGTAATTATTTCATGTTGTGTAGATGAGTGAAATAAACTCCCATTTTAATTTTGAATTATATTTTTAAGCAGCAGAATATGAAAAATATAAAATGGCACAGACTTTTACAGGGCACTATATGAAGCACATGCTCATATACACACATGTACAGCATTCTCCGTGGACAAGCAGGAAATAAGCCCTCACATATAGGTGATGTCATCCGATGGAGCCCTCACGGGAATGCTTCCCAGCTACTAATTGAAGCTTTTGGGAGCTTCCTCTGCACATGAGTGCGTGTTATCTTCTCACCTGTTGCTGCGGCACCATTTTGGCCCAGCCTTCATTTTTCTGCAGAGCCCAGCTGATGCGTCTTAAAGTCTCTCCCTTCAGTTGTTAATTTTTTCCCCATGCCCAGGGACTCTGCCACCTCTGGTGGTGGCTTTTACATTTTCACGCCTGCTCATCGCATCCTAAATTCCTTCTGAAAGTGGTATCAAATTTCCATCTTAGTTGTCCTACCAACATTTTTCTCAAAAACTTAAGCCCACCAAGGGGAAACTGCATTACACATGTTGGACTGCAAGTGAGCCTTAGCCTACTTGGAGCAGACAAAAGCCCATAGAAAGTCCATTCAGGTTTTTGGTGCTACTGTCTCCAAAGCTCTCTTTCAATTTAGTCTAGCAGACTGCATCTTTTTTGCTTATACGCAGGACAACCTGAGCCTCGATGGTCACGTCATGGCTCATAGTGTCAGAACCATGACTGCATCAGTGGCCATCTTGCACTTGGTACCCATGGAAGAGATCTGCAAAGCTGCAACATTCGCATCTCACTACTGTCTGGAAGCAGATGCCCACCATTGCAGCAACTTCGGTCAGTCAGTACTATGGAATCTGTTTGGGGATTAGAATCCAACTCCATCCCCTTTAGGCTCATTCTTTTCTCTTTAGGCTACCAAAAAAAAAGCTGTATATATCTATATAATAGAAAAGGCTTTGTTGCCAACACAACGACAAATTTAGTTGACCCTGTTAGGCTAAACTTGCACTCTTCTTTTCTTTAAGATAGCCTCTAGCTAGGGAGTCTCATACATGAGGACTTATTTCCTGCTTGTCCACAGAGAAAAGGTAAATCTCCAGGAACAAGCAGGAATGAGTCTTCACATATGGGTACATCAGTACCGACGGAGCCTGCGTGGGAACACTCCCCAGCGTCCAAAAAGAAAGCCTTTGGGAGCATCCCACACGCATGCGCGCTGCCTTCCCGCCTAAACACTTCCCTCTCATCAGTTTTCCGTTTTCCGCAGAGCCGGCAGGACGTATTCCTGTCACCGCAGAAAATTCTTCTTTTTATTCTTACTTTTTTGTGGTCGCATCTGCCTTCCCTCGACACCACCGGTACCGCCGGTGCTTTTCTTTTGTTTTTTTTTCTAAATAATTTCTTCTTTTTGACAGAAATTTTTTCTTGTTAGTGCCTGACAGTTTCTAGGCCACTAGGCCTCCATTTTTCCGCTATGGAAAAGCCAGCCACTACCCTTAAGAAATGCTCTCAGTGTGGCGGTACAAATATTCTTTTAGACACCCATACTTGGTGTCTGAAATGTTTGGGTCCTGACCATTGCTCACTGGAGTGTCTTTCCTGCTGGAGTTCAAACGGAAGAAATCTTCAGAATCGAGCACAGCTCGATACCCGGTTCACATTGCACTCGATGTCACCAGCTAGAATATCTCCACAGAATCGGGTAACCAAACAAAAGTCTCTGTAAAGACTAGCCAGTCTTCGAGTGGTAGATCTCCTTTCCAGTATCGAGATTGCTCTGGCTTTGCCCTCGAGGACATTTTGGCAATAAAGCCCCGGTGGGAGTCTTCGGGCTCCAAAGCATTAACGGGGCTTCAGGTCGTTCCCGGGGTTCTCACCTCGGTGAACATACCTGGGCCATGCTCGGTGGTTGGGGCCGCTTCGAGCAGTACCGACACCCCAGCATCGGTTAAGGTGATGGATGAAACACTCCTCACCGATGAACGTAGTCTAGCGCTCTCGGTTACTTTGGTACCTTTAGAGTGGCTGCAGACCGTTCCTCCAGTATCAGTATCGCCTTCGGTACTGGTACCGACATCGGCATCGGTGTCGGCAACGTCCATGCTTTCTTCGACAGACTCGATTCCTTCGATGCCGAGCCTGGAATCGATCCCTAGCATGGATGATTCGGTACCGACTCGTCTTGGTACCAACTTTGGGTGATACCGAAGACATCGATTTAGGGAAAATCCAATACTTCATCCTTTCAAGTCTTCCGATACCGATGACTGGGATGAGCCCATCGGTACCAAGGCTGAACCTTCAACAAGTCTAGCCTTTACCCCTCATTTTAGAGGATCCTCCTCAGGGGAGATTTCTTTTCAAGCTTTTCTGCTTGATATGGCGAGGTTACTTGCCATTTCTATACCTGGTGAAGAATCCTTACCAGGGGATTCAGAGACCCTGCAATCCCCCTGGTTGCCAAAGGAGCTAATCATGCTTCCTTTGCATCAGATCTTACAAGATCTACTTTTAAAGATGTGGGAAACTCCTTTAACGGTATCACCACATTCTCAGACACTTGAAACTAGGTACAAAGTGCCACCTTCTCCAGATTTTCAAAAGACTCAACTTCCTCATCAGTCTATTGTTGTAGAATCAGCAATGAGGCGTATTAAGAGTGCAAAGAAGCACTCCTCTTATCCGCCAGGTTGTGAGTCTAGGACTTTAGATGCCTTTGGACGTCGATGCTTCCAGGCATCCATACTTTCAGCAAGAATTATCTCATATATTTTCTATATGGGATTGTCTCTTGAAGAGGTCACAAAGAGCTTAAAGCTTTGAACCCTTTCCTTCAGGAGCATAAGAGAGCAGACTATTTCTTACTAGTCAGTCATGCTCAAAATATCTCTAGGTTCGTTAATCGTGCTTCCCTAGACTGTTTTGAGTCTATTAGCAGAACTTCTGCTATAGCCATAGGAGCACGACGCCTGGCCTGGCTCCAAGCTTCAGACTTGGACAGATGGGTACAAGAAAGGCTGGGAAATACTCCTTGTACTGGTGAAAGTCTCTTTAACAAGGATGCTTTATTTCAAGCTACTCAGTTAAACACTGATGCTCTTACTGTCAGAGGATTGTCAAAACTTTCCTCTATCCCAGCCAATAAAAACTCTCCTAAAAAGCTTTATCCCCTAGGGGAAAAAAGTTTCATCCATCTCCTACCCTCATGCAGATGTTTCCAAAGACAGGCATTATCAAACCAGGCTAAGAAAATCAAGACCTCAACAGCCTCAGCAAGCCCAGCAGTCGCAGGGTTTCTGATATTTCTATTCTCTGTTTTTCTGTGTGAGGTTTAGAACCTCTGAGCCTACCTCTTTTTAACAGAAGCATCTGAGGTTCATCTCATCCATGCTGAGATACCAGTCATACATTGACTCAATCCTCAACTCTGGGCATGAATCTCTTACTACAAGGGAAATCCATCTTTTTAGCTCCAAGAGCTATTGAGGACCATCATACCCTAGAGATAACAGGTTTCTCCTTTTAAAAGAAAGGGAGAACTATCAACTAACAACAAGGTGAGCTATACCCTTCACCTTGACAGTTTTTCTGTACGAGGATATCCTATACTTTAACCGCAAGGGGACCCTACCTCTTCAAAGACTTACCAAATTGTAAGTCCTCTGTATTACTTTCTATCCCTCTTAGTCCAGACTTTCTGTCTCTAAGAGTACTACTAATCAACTGGAGGGCTTATTCTCTAAGCCCATAGGATTTTTCTTCAATACCTACTCCAGTGGGTAGTTTCCATACAGAGATTTCTTCCCCTTTGTGGTTCATCTTCTTCTCTATGTATCTCAGATACTTCTTTAAGGCAGCTTATCAGACAGAAATTGAGTATTACCACTCCAAATTATGTCTGTCAGTCCTCTCCAACCTATGGGACCTACTTTTTCTGCTGCTTTAATAACAGATAACTCCAAGAGAGGTTACACTTTATTGTTGCAGGCATCAGGCCTGTCGTCTGTTCTTAGCCATCTTCATTTCTTTTTGGCTCCAACAGAATAGATTAGGTTACACACTGGCAATTAAACAGCCAGATCTAACCAACCTACATCATGCTCTCTGCCATTATATAAGGAAGCTCTGCAACTATGGGCCTTGCCAGAGAGCCTAAGAGCTACTCCTAGCAAGTAGCTTCCAGATGGTTAAAAGGGCTTCAGCTGGTAGACTCTGCCCAGTCATGCTCCTACATGACTGGTTTGTTCCTACTCTTACCATCTTCCTTAAAAATTTTCTTTTAAGGAAAACTAACCAGGGCTTAGACCACGTGAAGGCGTAAAAAAATTACACAATTCCCTGGGTTGTTCCCCATTTCACTGGAACTCCTACAACAGGGATGCATTCTTTTCACTGCAGTCGGTCCTTAATTACTACTTTCCTTCTAATTCCCTATACTTCATGGTAGCTTATAATGAATAAAAAAGATGCATGATACTCATATTGCCCTCATGGAGGGACAAACATGGTATCTCCTTATATTGCTTCTTTTTCTCCAGCTACTACCTGAAGTTATAGAAGGATCCAGACTTGCTGTCTTAAGACTAAGGATCTCCTCTGTACTCCTTCACGTAGGTCTCCAGATCTGGTTATTCAGGACCTAGATCTTTTAAAGAAATCTAGTCCTCTCCTTGTAAGTGAAGAACATAATACCAGTTTTGACGAAATTTTCCCTATAGTTCTTCCATTTTTAACCAAGCAGAGATTCTCCATCAATATTCTCAAGTAGGTCTTAATCCTTCTTGTTATTGAGTCAATCTCTATACAATATCTGACTTGAAAGATTTGTTTACTGTCCATATTAATGCTGTCCCAGCATATCATAAAACCTAATGGACAACCAATTTCTCTGGTAAATTGGGAAATACCTTCTTACCGTAACCTTTTCGGTTACGTCACATCTGAAGCTCTTCATGTAAAGTCATTATCATAAGTGACATCACTTATGAAAGATTTTTGCTGATCTTCAAGAAGTTGGAGGCCCAACGCCTAATACAAATAACTTTTTCTTTTGGATAAAAGGAGTCTTAAAGACCTACCTCTTTTTTTCTGTAAGGGGTATTTCTACCTTTTCATCCAAACCAGTATGATTTATCTCCACTCTTGCCTAGGGCCTTATTCTGCTCCAAGGACAAAGAGTTCAAACTTGGACTTTACAGAAGCTTTACCTAGTTCTCTAAAGTCCAACCCCATTGAACTTCCCCACTTCTTTTTCTGGGGTTAGTTCTAGCCTTCAAGAATTCTTATCTCTTCCTGTATTGCAAAATTTATTTTTCCTCTACTTCACAGTGAGGGAATTTCTTTGAGGATAATATACTGGCTCTCAATTGCAGACCCATGTAGACCTCAATATTGCTTTTGCAATACTTTGAGTAAGATCCACATTAGAAAATTGGGATTCAATTTTTTCTAACAGTTATGATCTACACAAGGGCCCCTCTCTGGATACCTTGTTTAATCAAGCTGTTACACAGCACCCCTTTTTTCTTTTCTAATTCAACTCCTACCCTCCATCCCTTAGATGCCTGGGGTTCTAAAGGATAAGCATTGCCCATCCATCGGATTTGCAACATGCTGGGGCCTCCTCCAGGCATCTCAGCTTGGGAGTCCCCCCATATGTGAAGACTCATTCCTGCTTGTTCCTGGAGATAGCACAGTTACTTACCTGTAACAGGTGATCTCTGGGAACAGCAAGAATAAGTCTTCACAACCCACCCACCTCCCCTAGGAGCTGCTCTCTTTTTCTCTCTCTCTCTCTCTCTTTCTGATTTGTCTACTTCCCTCCTTCGGTCTCAAGCTACAAACCCAACTGATGAGAGGGAAGTGTTTAGGTGGAAAGGCAGCGCGCATGCGTGTGGGATGCTCCCAAAGGCTTTCTTTTTGGACGCTGGGGAGCATTCCCGTGCAGGCTCCGTCGGTACCGACGTACCCATATGTGAAGACTTATTCCTGCTGTTCCCAGAGATCACCTGTTACAGATAAGTAACTGTGCTTTATTCACCTGTAGCAGGTGTTCTCCGGGAACAAGCAGAAAGTCAGCTCTCACATATGGGTGATGTTGGCATCGACAGAGCCCATGCGGTAATCTCTCCCAGTTTTCAAAGAAAGCCTTTGGGAGATCCACCATGCATGCGTGGCTGCTTTCCACCCAAGGGTGCCAACTTGCCTCAGTCTCCTTTTTTCTACGGAGCCCATAGAATGTTCGTCTGCACCCCGGAAAAGGTTGATTGTTTTTTCTTCTTTCGTATTTTTTCTTTCTCCGGTATACCTTCTCGCCTCCCTGGGTCCACTGCTGCATCGGCGCCATGTTTTCTAGGGACTTTTTTTCTCTCCAAGGTCTTTTTCTTTGGTGCGTGGGAAACCTCACCCCCCCCCCCCCCTCGGCCGAGACACTCTAGTTTGATGTGGCGGTGCCATCTTCTCTGCTATGTCCTCGAACAGTGGGCTTAAGCAGTGTGACCGCTGCAGTCATACTGTCCCACACAGATCCACATGATTGCTGTCTCTGTTGCCTCGGTGTGGACCACGATGACTTCTCCTGTGGGCTTCGTCAGCAAATGATAAGCAAGGGATGGAGGAACCATTAGAAATTGTAAGAGTCCATGTTTGGGAAGACCTTCATTTCAGCTCCAGCGTTTCTCATGGAGCCAGGGACTGCTGCAGTGGCCTCAGATTTGCATGATGGCATTTCCCATTCTGAGCCCCGAGGCCATAGGGCATAGGACAGGGGATCATCTTCTGAATGCTGTCTGCCGAAGAGCCCGGCATTGTTGGTGACATTGTCGGGTGATGGCGCCGGAGTCGTGGGTAAGTCCCACAGTCACTGGCATCAGAGCCCCCGGTGCGATGCCGAGGGCGATGGGCAGGAACAGCCCTCCAAGTTGCCCTGGCGGGAGAAAGTGCCATCTGTAGGGAGATCAACCCCAGTCTCCTGAACCCATCCTCATCAAGGACACACCCTCAACTGAACTGGTGTTGGGCCTGAAGTCTTCAGTGCCCACGCCGGTACCTGCGGAGCTATCTTGCCTTGAGGTCAGAATGGCAGCCCTTAAGCGCAGCATCGCTGCCTTCATGGCCCAGCAGCTTGGATCGATGCCAGGTTCCTCAGAGTCATTGGTCCCGACCACAGCCCCTCCACCTCAAGGGTGTCTCTGGAGGTCATGGAACCAATCCTCTAGCGCCATAGGCCTCAAGATGATTCCAGGCAGCATTCTTGGTCCCATTCAGGGCAGAGGACTTCCCCAGTCAGCACCTCCAGATCAGGGGCTCTGGGGACCCCATGGCACCAGTGACCCAGCATGGTCCCGAGGCCCAGAGGGTTCTCGAGGTCTTTTCCAAGTCGGACTGGGAGACTGATGAGTCCCCTGATACCAGCCTTCATTGGGATGTCCCTTCAGAACCCTCCCTTCTGGAGGACCGACGCAGGTCCCCTCCCAAGGACCTCTCCTTCTTGGAGTTTGTCGGAGACATGGCAAAGTCCTTGGCCTTCACCACAGAGTCAGAGGAGGGCCTCGGGTGGAGGACGTGAAGATCTTCCAGTATGAGTCCCCTCTGAAGGAGGCACTCACAGTGCCTGCCCCCCTCCCCCCAATCTGGAACTGCTTCTCTTCCACATGTGTGAGACCCCGGCTTTGGTGCGATTGTGAGCAGGCGGCTCAATGCCATGTATCGAGTCCACCAGAGCCCTGGATTCCAAAAGGTGCAGCTGCTTCATAATTTCATGGTGGTGGAGTCTGCTATGCACAGGATCAAAAACCAGAAGACACACTCCTCGGTGCCCCCTGATAGGGAGGCCCACACCATGGATGCATTAGGCAGAAAATGCTACTAGGGCTTGATGCTCATCGGCCAGAATCAGGCCTACCAACTCTACATGGGCATGTACTTGCAGCTTACTCTGTTCTTGGCTGGGCTGGCAGAAGAACCTCTCCAGCGGTTCTGGACCCTGACATCGATGGTCAAGGAGTTCTCCAAGTTTATCACTCATGTAGCCTGTGATGGCTTCGAGACAGTGGCCAGAGTAGCTGCGGTGGCCATTAGTGCCCGCTGCCAGGCCTGGCTACACTCCTCAGACCTGAAGCAATGGGTGCAGGACGAGCTGGTTGATATCCCATGCCAGGGAGAGAATCTCTTCGGCAAGCCCATGATGGACAAGGCTGCTGAGCTGGAGTCCAAGTTCCTGACCAATACCAGGCTCTCCAAAAAAACCCGCTGACCCTTCCCGACAGAAGGCTTCGGAGAAAAAACCCCTTTACCCGAAGATGAGGAAGGCTTACGGAAACTACTCCCAGTACTCGGCCTTCCCCAGCTCCCCAACAGGGCCAGCAGGCCAAGGGATAGGAGCAAGGCCCACATAAGCTAAGGCCCCAAGCCCCAGGCAGTGCCCCAGCTGCAACCTGGGGGGAGGGGCTTTTGACTCCTTAGGCCCATCCCTGCAGCAAACAGGGGGGCATCTGGTTTTCTTTGCCAGCTGGTGGTTCAGCATCACCACCGACACCTGGGCCCTTCAGGTGGTGGGGAGGGATACCTCCTCCATTTTGATAAGATGCAACCCGCATTCTTTCCAGGGCACCTCCCGATGACTCCCATTCATCAGGAGTTGCTTCAATGAGAGCTCGCTGAGCCTCTGGCCGACAAGGCGGTGGAACTGATCTCCCCGCAGGAGAACAGCTCTTTCCTGCACCCCAAACTGGGGTCCCTGGCCCTGATGGCGTGGCTGCTGAAAGGGTAGCCTTGACCCAGTTTGACTTGCCCAGGGAGGTGGAAGAGGTCCTTTTGGCCTCACTCAAGGACTGCACCCGGTGGACGTATGCCTTCAAATGGTGTCGCTATTCAGTTTGATGTACAGAGAGGGGTCCATCCCCTTCTCCTGTTTGGTCCAGCTGGTGCTGCAGTACTCTGAAGTCTAACTCCATTAGCGTTCACCTCAGTGCGCTATCAGCGTACTATCACCCCATAGAAGGGAAGCCTCTCTCCAGCCAGCCTCTCATGGCTTGCTTCTAGAGGGGCCTCCTGCTCTCTCAGCCACCCATTCATCTGCTGGTAGCGGTGTGGGATCTCAGTGGGATCGTCTTGAAGCGCATCGCTCCACCCTTTGAGTCTCGGGCTTCCTTCCACCTCAGGTATCTGTCTTGGAAGGTGGTCTTCCTTGTGGCGCTCACATCTGCCCACAGGGTCAGTGAGTTCCAGGCTTCTGGTGGCTCATGCCCCCTACACCAGTTTTTACAGGAACAGCATGGTGCTCCAGACATACCCTAAGGTGGTCTCCCCGTTACACCTCAACCTAGAGGTGGTACCCTCCCACCTTTTTTATGTGATCTCATGTCAGTAGGGCGGAGGCCGTTCTCAATGCATTAGACTGTAAGTGAGCATTGGCCTATTATTTGGAATGGACCAAGCTCCATCGTCACTCCATGCAGCTCTAAATGTCCTATGACCCTAACTGCCTGGGCATAGTGGTCTCCAAGCGTATTCTGTCCAACTGGGTGGCAGACTGCATCGCCTTCACCTGCGGGCAGGCGGGGCTTTCACTGAAGCCTTATGTCATGGCACACAGCATCCAGGCCATGGCAACTTCCTGGAGTCCTGGCGGGACAGTGCCTTCAGCCAGGTGGTACTCCATCATTTGTTTGGGGTTTAAGGCAACTCCTGCCCTCTGGTCCTTCTGTGTGTCCAAGCAACCAGAGAGCTGATTTCCCTGGTCGACACGGAGGTCGTTGTTGAGATCTTGCAACTGAACTGTATTCTTACTGTTCTTCATGGTTCATTTTTTGGGTTGCCCGGGACTTTACAAGTTTTTTTTCAGCAGCCTGTAGCTAGGGTGTCCCCCCATATGTGAGGACTGACTTCCTGCTTGTTCCTGGAGAAAGCATGGTTACTTACCCGTAACAGGTGTTCTCCAGGAACATCATGAATTAGTCCTCACAACCCTCCCTCCTCCCAGTGGAATTGCTTTCTTTTTGTTGCCATCTTGAGCTATGTCATCGTACTGATGCAAGATGCCATCCTTGGACTGGGAAGGCAGCCACGTATATGTGGTGAATCTCCCAAAGCCTTCTTTAAAAGCTGGTGAGAGGTTACCGCACGGTCTCTGTCAATGCCGATGTCACCCATATGTGAGGACTGATTCCTGCTGTTCCTGGAGAACATCTGTTACAGGTGAGTAACCACACTTTCTTCGTGGACAGCAGGAAAAAGTCCTCACATCCCTCCCACCTCCCCTGCTATAGCTATGGTTTAGGACTGGTCCAAAATGGCACCACAGTGACAGGTGGGAAGATGGTGCACATGTGCAGGGGAATCTCTCAGCAGCTTTGATTAGCAACTGGGGAGTGTTCTCGTGCAGGCTCAGTTGGATGATGTCACCCATACGTGAGGGTTTGTTTCTGCTGTCCACGGAGAACAGCTACTACAGATGAGTAATTACCTTTTACTGAAGGCCATTCAATAATTTAAAAAGCCAGTCACACATTGGAGAAATGGTATCAGCTTATTTTATTATGCTTTCATTCATCTCACCTGTAAATTTCAGAAGTTGAGCAAGGTTACCAGTCATAAAATGTGTCAGATGACTACCTCAGTTTTAAGCCATGTCACCATGGCAATCAGAACAAACTTTCCAGAGCTTTGTGATAAAGATTAGAAATCTATCTTGCACATGTGCAGGACCTTGCAGTTGCTCTGCATTTTTTCCTTCTGGCTTATTCAGATGTATCTCCGAAAGGCTCCATGGCTTCTTGAAAAGAATATTTTCTTTCTTGATTTTGCATCATTTGTTTTCTAACATCATATCAAAGAAGTAATACAGCAGCTTCAAATTCTGTCCCAAGTGGTTGTAATAGATGTTCTTCAGTGGTCATCACAAAGCATGGTTTGGGACTTGAGAAGGACTGTGACTGTGCTGGCTGTGAAATCAGTTCTAGGTTGTCAAAGTTGTTCAGTTCTTGAAAAGATAGGTTCTGTGTTTTCCTTTCTGGTGTGATTAAGCCCAGTTCCTAAAAGCTGTCCTCAAAGGCTTAATGCATAACCCAAGAAGCCAACCATGGTCACACTAATGGCCAGGCCTTGCCATGGAGGTCCTAGTTACTTTGATATTTTACTTCAAGGGTAGACCTGAGTCAGGCCATGTCTTCATCTCCCTGTTTAGATTTGAATAGGACCTCCAAAGATTTGTGCTAAGAGCTGAAGGCAGCAAGCATTGAGGCCCAAATGGAGGCTGCATGTTGGTATAATTCTTTGATACACAGTTTCTAAGAGCCAGAATGTTGAGGAGATTCTATATATTCTGAAGTAGGAATGCCTTCCTGGAGAATAGCTCCACCTCCTAAATAAAGCCACTCTTTATCTTTATTTTTCATTTGATATACCACCCAGGCCAAGGCATCAGAGTGGTTTAAATAAAACAACCATATCGTAGAAAACATGAAAAGAATGCCATTTATGTGATAGGAAAGCTATAAGAGGCAAAAAGATAGCCAACAGAGAAGGAAAGAAGCAGGAGGGAAGGAAACTAATGAGGATCAAAACCAGGAATGTTATAAGCCTGTTGAAATAAGTGTGTTTTGAGTAGTGTTTTAAATTTCAAGTAGGAAACTTCAAGGCAAAGCGAGGATGGCAAAGCATTCCAGAGTGAAGGACTGAGGAAGAAAGATGCGGCATGATGCGTTAGCTCTAGATGAGCTTGAGAAGGGGATGGGAGAACTAGCTGATTTGCATGAAGAGAACGAAGTTGTCGGCATGGGATGTGAATAGATATGAGATTTAGTAAATATTGAGGAATTGAGGTAAAGAGAGCTTTATGTGTCAAAATTAAAAACTTATATTGAATCCTGTAGGATGGGTAACCAATGAAGACGTATCAGCAGAGGGGTAATGTGATCAGAACGCCTAGTATGGGTAATGAGGCGGGCTGCTGTATTTTGCAGTAATTGTAAATGCTGAAGTTGATAAAGGGTAGACCAGCAAGAGCGACATTACATTACAGCAAGAGCCAGCCTACTCATCACCAACACCAGTAAGAGGGTAGTAAGTGAAGAGGGCGTCAATAATGATCAGACTGCTTGGATCTGACGAAGTGCACAAAAAGACCGATGGACAAGAATGGATACATGCTCATGAAAGGAGAGTGAAGAATCCAGTGTGACACCCAAATAGCGGAATGAGGAAACTAAGGGAATAATGGTGGAATTTACCTGAGGGGCAATGATTTGACAGGGGGTGCTTAGGGAGACCCACATGGCCTTAGACTTGGATGGGTTGAGATGAAGAAAGTTATTAGAGATCCAAGTTGCAATGTGGGTAAGACTATCATTAAGTGGTAAGAGATCAATTGCAACTGGGGATGTATGGTAAAGAAGAACAATATCATCAGCGTAGAGATATGTGGACACCGGATATTGTTGAATGGGGGGAGGCAGAGGAGCAAGAAAAATATCAAAGAACAATGGTGAGAGCACAGATCCCTGAGGAACCCCACATATTAAAGGGAATGATGAGGAGGACACATCATTTAAATGAACAGAAAAGCTATGGGAGGAGAGGAATGAGTGAAACCACTGCAGCACAGTACCCCGAATCCCAAAATCATGAAGGCGAGAGAGCAGTGTACAATGATCTACTAAGTCAAAGGGAGAGGAGAGATCTAGAGATACAACTAGAGTGATCTCTCCTCGATCGTATGCAACATGTAACTCATCCAGCAAAGCAAGAAGAACGGATTCCGTGCTGTGGCCTGCATGGAAGCCAGACTGACGCGGATGGAGAATATTAGTTGCCTCAACGTGGGAACACGAGTTTCTCAAGCAATTTTGCTAGAAATGGGAGATTTGAAACTGGACACCAGTGTGATGGAACAGAAGGATCTAATGAAGATTGCTTAAGTAGTGGATGAATAATGGCTGACTTCCATGGAATAGGAAAGATCCCAGTAGATAAACTGGAATTAAAAATTGTTCGAACAAGAGACAGTAAGCCAAGAGTTCCTTATCGTTCCTACAGTTCAGTCCTCCACCTCTGGGTTTGTGCACCTCCTCCTGCAGCCTGGAGACTGGACTTGTCAAAATCCTGACGTCACTGGATATGATCTGGTGCACACTCCCCTATTCTCCAGTGTGTCCAGTCTCCATGCAACAGGAGGATCTAGTGAGCCTAGGCGCTGGGCTCACTTGAGGAACACATAAGGAGCCTTAGAGTAGCTAGTATAGGTGAAGTTTAATTGGGGTTTCAGAGTTTCTTCACTTTACCTTTGTGGGGGTACTACCTCTTTTTAAAAAAAAAAAAAAAAAAAAAAAAGGTCTTTGAACAAGCAGTGCCTCAAGTACCGGTTCCTGCCTGCCTCTGATCGCCGGGGCTGAGGACTCACATTCAGGTCTCTCTCCCTGGACTGGACGGGGGAGAGCCCTAGAGCAGGACCGGGGCGGCATCCTAGGCTGCAGCGAGGAGCCGCATTGCCCTTGAGAGCAGGAGCATTCGGACGGGAGGCTCGCCAGCGGTAGACTGCTCAGCTAACAAGCAGTCCCGCGGGCTGGAGCCCCATTGAAGACACGTGAGTCTAGCAGGCAGAATACCCTTTCTTGGGTTTGGGGATCTTTGCCTTGCCCCGATGGCCGAGCAGGACGCCTTTTTTCCTGGCTCGGCTCACGCGGTGATTTTTGGCGCCCTTTTTGGCCGCACGCCGGTGGCGGCGGCCATTTTAGGTTCGGGGACATTTTCCAGCACAGCTCCAGGCAGTGTTTTTTGAGCGGGAGCTCGACGGCGGTGAGGCTTTGCGCTTAAGTTTAAGCGGGACAGAAGTTTTCTCTGCCGTTAATGCCCTGGGGTGTTTGCTAGGTTAAAAAAAAAAAAACCCATAAAAGGGCACACAGACTCCTTCTAGAGGGGGGGGGGGGGTCTCTGCGATGGCGTCCCGGCCCCAGTGCATTCTCTGCGGTTACCGCAGAGGCACGATTGCAGAGTCAGGGGTCTGCAGGGCTTGCGCTTCGGGGTCTGCCAACATGGAACGGCAGATGGAGGCGAAACCTTGCCAAGATCCCCAGCTGGCGGCAGCAGTTCCAGAGGAGGATCTAGTGCTGGCTTCCACGCCGGGGGCTTCCCAGGGGTCCGTAGCTGGTCTTCCGTCCACGGCGCCGGCCCTGGAGTCCTCTTCCCAGTTTGGGGATTTCTCCCCTGACTTTGTCTTGCTTATGCATCAGGCGTTCTGCAGGCAACGCCAAGGGCTGTTACCGGAGGCCATGCTTAGGCCTACGGCCGCTCCGCAGGCAAGAGTAGCTGGCAGCAGCGCTATGTCTCCCAGGCCTTCGAAGAGAGCTCGGCCTCGCGAGCTATCTCCTTCACTCAGAGAGGGGATCGACTCGGATGAGGTTGACCTAGATTTGGAGGCGGATATGGAAGATTTAGAGGAGGGGGAGATTCCAGAGCCGGAGGATCAGGCTAAGATCATCCGGGTATTCCGAAAAGAGGAGCTCTCAGCTCTTATTACCGAGTCCCTCCAGATGTTGAACTTGGCGACTGTCTCTCTGGCTGAGGAAGTGGGGGTGGAGGACCCCATCATCCAGGCAGAGAGGCAGACTCAAGTGGTTTTTCCGGTCCACCGGGTGGCGGATAAGATGATACAGGACGAGTGGGATCAGCCAGAGGCTGGGCTCAGAGGTGTCCAGACGATGAACAGGCTCTATCCTCTGGCGTATCAGGACAAGGAACGTTTTAAGTCCCCCCGGATTGATGCGGCGGTCTCGGCAGTTACCAAGAAGACCACGATCCCAGTAGAAGGTAGTGCCGCGTTAAAGGATGCGCAGGATAGAAAGGTGGATGGCCTTTTGAGGCAGTCCTTTGAGGCCGACGCCTTGTCATTGCAGGCTTCTATTTGTGGAGCTTGGGTGGCCAGAGCGTGCCTCCGGTAGTCTCAGCGGCTCCGGCAGTCCTCGGGGTTAGACCAGGAGGGGACTGCGGAGCTGGATCGCTTGGAGTTCGGTACCGCGTATTTGGCGGACGTTCATTATGATTTGATCAGGGCGCTCGCTAACAGCATGGCGTCCTTAGTGGCGGCGCGCTGCTCCCTGTGGTTGCGGAGCTGGGCGGCAGATGGATCCTCTAAGTCCCGCCTCAGTAGGCTACCGTTTAAGGGCCAGCTGCTTTTTGGAGAGGATCTAGAAAAGTTAGTTAAGGATTTGGGAGAGTCCAAGGGCGGCCGGCTTCCGGAGGGCAAACCCAAGCCGGGCAGGTCGGCGACGACCTTTCGAGGCCAGTCCCAGGATTTTCGACGATTTCGAATGTCTCGGCTGGGCGGTCCCCAGAGAGTTAGATTTCCCTACAAAGGCCAGGGATTTCAGGGCTTTAGAGAAGCCAGTAGAGGGTTCTCCGGTACCACCTCCTCGGCCGGCCGAAAGCCCCAATGAAGGTTTTCGTGTCCCGGTGGAAAGCGCTCCGGTGGGAGGAAGGCTGCGGGAGTTTCTTTCTGCCTGGACCCAGATCACTACGGATCAGTGGGTGTTACAAATCATCCGCGAGGGGTATGCCCTGGAGTTCGCGAAACTGGTCCGGGATGCCTTTGTGATGTCTCCCTGCAGAAATCCGCAAAAGGCCCTGGCGATTCGCAAGACTCTCGATCGCCTGTTGCTGTTGAGGGCCATTCGGCCAGTGCCATTGGAAGATTACGGGTTGGGTTGGTACTCAATCTATTTCGTGGTGCCCAAGAAGGATGGCTCTCTTCGCCCCATTTTAGATCTCAAGGGCGTAAATCGCTGTCTGCGGGTCCCGCACTTCAGGATGGAAACTTTGCGCTCCGTTATCGTGGCGGTGCGCAAAGGGGGAGTACTTGACCTCCCTAGACCTCACGGAGGCATATCTTCATATTCCAATCAGAGAGACCCACCAAAGGTTCCTTCGGTTCGCCCTCTCCTGGGGGCACTTTCAGTTTCAAGCATTGCCCTTCGGGCTGGCTACGGCACCGCGTACCTTCACCAAGATTATGGTGGTGGTGGCGGCGGCATTGCGAAGGGAGGGCATTTTGGTGCATCCCTATCTCAACGACTGGTTGATTTGGGCAAAGTCTGAGGCCGAGAGCATTCGGGTGACGAACAGAGTGGTACAGTTCTTGCAGCATCTCGGCTGGGTGGTCAACCCTGTCAAGAGCCAGCTTGCGCCAACCCAGGAGCTCGAGTATCTGGGGGTGCGGTTCGACACCCAGTCGGGGACGGTGTTTCTGCCGAATCATCGAGTCCTGGGCCTGCGGCGCCTTGTCAGCAGGTTACATGCGGCTCCGGCGCCCTCGGCATGGGAGTACCTGCGCGTGCTCGGTACGATGGCAGCGACTCTGGAAGTGGTGCCCTGGGCCAGGGGGCACATGCGGCCCTTGCAGCGGGTGCTTCTTCGCCGCTGGTCCCATCAGACAGACGCGTTGAGCAAGCGTCTTCCCTGTCCTCCGCGTGTCAAGAAGGCACTGCGGTGGTGGCTCATGCCCAGGTCTCTGCTGGCGGGCATGCCGCTGGAACATCCGGCCTGGATTCCGCTGATGACGGATGCGAGTCTCGCGGGATGGGGTGCCTACTGCGGAGATCGGTATGCGCAGGGCATGTGGTCCGTCCAGCAGAGCAGTTGGTCCATCAATTGGCTGGAGCTGAGGGCGGTATTGCTGGCGCTCCAAGCCTTCGAGTCAACAGTGTCCGGTCGGGCGGTCAGAGTGCTGTCGGACAACTCAGCGACGGGTAGCCTACATCAACCGTCAGGGAGGCACCGGCAGCGTGGCTATGGAAGAGGAGGCGGAGTTGCTGTTCGCTTGGGTGGAAAAGCGTCTTCCAGTGCTCTCGGCAGCGCACATTGCGGGGAAGGACAATGTGACGGCGGATTATTTCAGCAGGGTCCAGGTGGATGCTGGGGAATGGGAGCTAAATCCTCAGGTGTTCGCTCAGATAGTCCGGCGATGGGGGCCGTCGATTATGGATCTCATGGCAACCTTCCAGTCCGCAAAGACGAGCCGCTTCTTCAGCAGACGGCGGGAAAGGATGTCGGAAGGTATCGACGCCTTGATGCAGCCGTGGCCGAGGTACGGCCTCCTCTACGTCTTTCCGCCATGGGCATTGATAGGTCGCGTGGTGCAAAGGATCGAGGCTCATCCCGGAAGGGTGGTGTTGGTGGCTCCGGACTGGCCGAGGCATCTGTGGTACGCGGACCTGGTCCGTCTGCTCGACAGGGAGCCTTGGAGGATGCCGGATTCAGAGGAGCTGCTCCTCCAAGGGCCGTTTCGAATGACTCAAGTGAATCGATTATCGCTTACGGTTTGGCCATTGAAAGGGCAAGGTTGAAGAGGAAAGGATACTCGGGATCGGTGGTGGCGACGCTGTTGCGCGCCAGGAAGAGGTCGACATCCTTGGCATATGTTCGAGTATGGCGCATATTTGAGGATTGGTGTTCGAGGCGGCAGGTATGCGCGGCTACGGCTTCCGTGCCGGTGGTGTTGAGTTTCCTACAGGACGGTTTCGACAAGGGCTTAGCAGCCAGTTCTTTGAGAGTGCAGGTGGCAGCCTTGGCCTGCTAGAGGGGCAAGGTGCAGGATGTGTCGTTGGGAGCTCACGCGGATGTGTTGCGTTTCCTAAAGGCGGTGTCATTGTGCCCCCGTGGGATCTCAATCTGGTGTTGGGGGCGTTGGTTAAGGAGCCTTTTGAGCCTTTGAGTAAGGCTACGGTGAAAGATTTGACTTTGAAAACGGTGTTCTTGGTGGCCATCTGTTCAGCTCGGCGTATCTCGGAATTGCAAGCGCTTTCTTGCAGGGAGCCATTTCTGTTTTTTTTCTAAGGAAAAGGCAATGCTGCGTCCGGTGCCTTCCTTTTTGCCTAAAGTCGTCTCTCCGTTTCACCTGAATCAGACGGTTTCCCTCTCGGTGCTGTCATCGGTGGGGGGGACTCCTCCTCGGAGGACAATTTACATCAGTTGGATCTTAAGAGGGTGTTGCGGCGTTATTTACGGGTCTCCGAGCCATTTCGTAAATTGGATCGTCTGTTCGTGTTGTTCGGCGGACCTCGCAAGGGAACATAGAAACATAGAAACATGATGACAGAAAAAGACCACATGGCCTATCTAGTCTGTCCTTCCATAACAACAACTACAACAGTCCACTTTTTACCTTTAGAGATCCTCTGTGTTGGTCCCATGCTTTTTTGAATTCAGTTACTGTCCTCATCTCTACCACCTCCACTGGGAGACTATTCCATGGATCCACTACTCTTTCTTTAAGATCCTTAAGGCTGTCCTCATATGCTTTATAATGAAGCCCATTAATCATTTTAGTAGCAACCCTCTGCACAGACTCCATCCTGTTCACATCCTTTTGAAGGTGCGGTCTCCAGAATTGCGCACCATACTCCAAATGAGGTCACACCAAAGACTTATACAGAGGCATTATCACCTCCTTTTTTCTGCTAGCCATTCCTCTTCGTATGCACCCAAGCATCCTTCTAGCTTTTGCCGTCGCCTTTTCTACCTGTTTAGCTACTTTAAGATCATCAGACACAACCATGCCTAGGTCCCGCTGTTCTTTAGTGGAAAAAAGTACTTCACCTCCTATACTGTATTGCTCCCTTGGATTGCAGCAGCCCAAATGCATGACCTTACATTTTTTAACATTAAATCCCAGCTGCCAAATTCTAGACCATTCTTCAAGCTTAGCTAGATCCCTCCTCATGTTATCTACACCTTCCTGGGTGTCTACTCTATTGCAGATTTTGGTATCATCTGCAAAGAGGCAAACTTTACCCGACAGCCCTTCCGCTATATCACTAACAAAGATGTTAAAAAGAATCGGACCAAGGACAGGGAGAGGCGGCAGCGAAGGCTTCCATTTCTAGATGGATTAGGGAAACGATTGCGTCAGCGTATCTGCTTCAGGGTCGCCCGGTGCCGTCGGGATTGCGGGCGCAATCCACTAGAGCGCAAGCGACCTCTTGGGCGGAGCACGGCTTGGTTCCGCCAGGGGATATCTGCAGGGCAGCGACGTGGTCTTCTCTTCACACGTTCAGTAAGCATTATCGGCTGGACGTGCTTGTGACGGGGGACGCCTCTTTTGGTTCCACGGTTTTGCGAGCCGCGGTGGAAGTTCCCGCCCATTGAACACTGCTCTGTTACATCCCAGAGGTGGAGGACTGAACTGTAGGAACGATAAGGAAATAATTACACTTACCTGGTAATTGTAGTTCCTTGAGTGACGACAGTTCAGTCCTCAATCCCGCCCACAGCTGACAAGTTATATAGGGATCCCTTTGGATGGGCCGACTCAGTCACAGGTAGGTTCTACTCTTCTCTGTCCTGTTTCTTGCTGTCTGTTTTGTCTCTTCTGGTCTCTCTTTCTGAAGAGGTCTGGAGGGACCGGTACTGAGCACAGTTTGCTTTCTGGGTTCGGTAGGTTCAGTACTTAGTTAGTTGCAGTTGCTAAAGTTGCATTGTTTCTTTATTGGCTACCTATTTGTTGCTCATTTGAGTGTGCTTTGTCAATAGTTCACTGGAGAATAGGGGAGTGTGCACCAGATCATAGAAACATAGAAACATGATGACAGAAAAAGACCACATGGCCTATCTAGTCTGTCCTTCCATATCAACAACTACAACAGTCCACTTTTTACCTTTAGAGATCCTCTGTGTTGGTCCCATGCTTTTTTGAATTCAGTTACTGTCCTCATCTCTACCACCTCCACTGGGAGACTATTCCACGGATCCACTACTCTTTCCGTAAAGAAATATTTCCGCATATCACTCCTGAATCTATCTCCCTTCACCCTCATCCCATGTCCCTTCGTAGCAGAACTTGCTTTCAATTGGAAGAGGCTCTCTCCCTGAACATTTATGCCACTGAGGTATTTAAACATCTCAATCATATCACCTCTATCCCGCCTTTCCTCTAAGGTGTACATATTAAGATCCTTCAGTCTGTCCTCATATGCTTTATAATGAAGCCCACTAATCATTTTAGTAGCCACCCTCTGCACCGACTCCATCCTGTTCACATCCTTTTGAAGGTGCGGTCTCCAGAATTGCACACTATACTCCAAATGAGGTCGCACCAAAGACTTATACAGAGGCATTATCACCTCCTTTTTTTCTGCTAGCCATTCCTCTCCATATGCACCCAAGCATCCTTCTAGCTTTTGCCGTTGCCTTTTCTACCTGTTTAGCTACTTTAAGATCATCAGACACAACCACGCCTAGGTCCCGCTCTTCTTTAGTGTACAAAAGTACTTCACCTTCTATACTGTATTGCTCCCTTGGATTGCTGCAGCCCAAATGCATGACCTTACATTTTTTAACATTAAATCCCAGCTGCCAAATTCTAGACCATTCTTCAAGCTTAGCTAGATCCCTCCTCATGTTATCTACACCTTCCTGGTGTCTACTCTATTGCAGATTTTGGTATCATCTGCAAAGAGGCAAACCTTACCCGACAGCCCTTCCGTTATATCACTAACAAAGATGTTAAAAAGAATCGGACCAAGGACAGATCCCTGGGGCACACAACTGGTAACATCCTTCTCCTCAGAGTGAGCTCCATTTACTTGTACTCTTTGTCGCCTCCCACCCAACCAATTTCTAACCCAAGCAGTAACTTTTAGGGTCCATCCCTAGGGTGCTCAGTTTGTTTATAAGTCGCCTGTGAGGAACAGTGTCAAAGGCTTTACTGAAATCTAAATACACCACATCTAGAGCTCTCCCTCGGTCCAACTCCCTGGTCACCCAGTCAAAGAAATCAATCAGATTTGTCTGACAAGACCTGCCTCTGGTGAATCCATGCTGCCTTGGATCCTGTAATCCGCTGGACTCCAGAAACTTCACTATTTTCTCTTTCAGCAGCGTTTCCAATAATTTACTCACCACCGAAGTTAAACGACATCCTTACTTCCACATCCTTACTTCCGCTTTTGTGTAAAGGCACCACATGAGCCTCTCTCCAGTCCTTTGGCACCACTCCCGACTCCAACGAGGCATTGAAAAGGTCAGTCGGTGGAGTTGCTAGAACATCCCCAAGTTCCCTCAGTATTCTAGGGTGTATCCCATCCGGTCCCATCGCTTTGTCTACTTTAAGTTGAGCTAGTTTCTCACGAACACAGTCTTCTGAAAATTGTTCAAGATGTCCCTCGCTTCTTTTCCTATTTGTGGGTGTTTTCTGAGGTCCTGCTCCTGGTTCTTCATCTGTGAACACAGAACAAAAATATTTGTTAAGCAATTCCGCTTTATCCTTATCAGCTTCTACATATTCCCCCCTACACCCTTGAGTCTGACAATACCACTTTTGCCCTTCCTCTTCTCACTAATATATCTGAAAAATGTCTTATCCCCCCATTTTATTGCATTGGTTATTTCCTCCTCCTTTTGAATCTTTGCCTTCTTGACTACTTTGCTAGCTTCTCTAAGTTTTTCCAAATACAGATGCCTGTCTTCCTCTCTCTGTGATCTCTTGTATTTCATGAAGGCCTCCCTCTTTTTCTTCACTTTTTCAGCTACTTCCTTAGAAAACCATAGCGGTCTCCTTTTCCTTTTGCCTTTATTTACCATTTTAACAAAAAGGTTGGTTGCCCTTAAAATATCCCCTTTCAGTTTTGCCCACTGTTTTTCTACATCCCCCAGCTGTTCCCATCCCACTAACGACTCCCTGAGGTATTGGCCCATCTTCGCAAAGTTAGTCTTCCTAAAGTCTAAGATCCTCACCTTGGAATGGATTCTAACAGCCCTAGTCCTAATACTGAACCACACCATTTGGTGATCACTGGATGCAAAATGATCTCCCACTACAACATCAGAAACACTTTCACCATTGGTAAGCACCAAGTCCAGTATGGCCCCTTCACGTGTGGGGTCTGTTACCAATTGCCTGAATAGTTCTCCCTGTAGAGAATCCAGGATCTCCTTACTTCTAGATGATACTGCAGCAGGAATGTGCCAATCAACATCTGGCATGTTGAAATCTCCTATCAGTAGCACTTCCCCTTTCCTAGCAATGCTGCATATGTCTTCAATTAACTCTCTGTCCACCTTCTCCTCTTGTGAGGGAGGTCTGTATATCACACCAATGCAAATAGATTTCTCTTTCCCTCTTTCTAGTTTAACCCACAATGCCTCCTCTCTCCCTTTTAAGCTCTGTAATTCCAAAGCTTTAATAGTAGTTTTTACATATAGTGCCACTCCTCCTCCCCCTTCTTCCTACCCTGTCTTTTCTGAATAAAGTATAGCCATGTATAGTTACATCCCAGTCATGGTTTTCTGTGAACCATGTTTCTGTAACTGCCACTAAATCCAAGTCAGCCACTCCCACCAAAGCTTCAACATCAGGGATCTTATTTCCCATGCTACGGGCATTTATATACACTGCTTTCCATATGTTACCCCTGTTACCCATTTCCATAAAGGTATTTAATGTATCACCTACCTTGGGGCTTTCTTCACCTATCCCCAATGAATCTAGTTTGAAGCCCTCTTCAGTAGATTAGCCAGTCTACTACCAAAGATGCGTTGATCTTTCTTGGACAGATGGATGCCATCTCTGCTCTGCAACCCTTGGAACAGCATCCCATGGTCTAGGAAACCAAAACGCTCTTGATGACACCATCCACGCAGCCATGCATTCATCTCCAGGATGCGAGCCTCTCTGCCTTGGCCTTTACCCTCAACAGGGAGGATTGAAGAGAACACTACCTGTGCACCTAACTGCTTCACCCTCTGTCCCAGAGCCATGAAGTCACTTTTGATACATTCCGAGGTATACCTGGCAGTATCATTTGTTCCAACATGGATTAGCAACATTGGGTAATAGTCAGTGGGCTTCATGAGTCTCGGAAAACTCTCCGTAACATCTTGGATTTTGGCACCAGGCAGACAGCATACCTCTCTGGACATCAAGTCTGGTCGGCAGATGGACGCCTCAGTACCCCTCAGAAGAGAGTCTCCAACCACCACTACCCTTCGTTTCCTTCTGGTCACTGATTCTGCAACTTTGGGGTACTTTAACTCTGGTTCTTCCCTTTCCAGGGATGCTTTCACCTCCTCCCCTTCCAGGGCTGCATAATGGTTCTTCAGTTCAAGGGCTGGAGAAGTTGGATTGGTGATTTTGCAGGCCCTGGTGACTTGTGTCCAACCATCGACATTCTGTTGGCACCCATCTTCTCCTGTGCTGGAGAGCTTGGTTGCTGCAAGAAGCATCTCATCAATGTACTTCTCACTGTCTTCGAATGCTCCTCAGCCAGTGGCGTCAGGATTTTGACAAGTCCAGTCTCCAGGCTGCAGGAGGAGGTGCACAACCCAGAGGTGGAGGACTGAACTGTCGTCACTCAAGGAACTACAATTACCAGGTAAGTGTAATTATCATATGATTCAGATAACCAGCTGGAGGGAATGGGATCTAGCAAACACGTAGTCTTCCTGGAGCTCGAGAGGGACTTAACTAGCTCTTTTGCTGAAATGAATTGAAAAGAAGACCAAATAAGGTCCTGAGTCTGATGAGAGGGAGAGGATGTTGAACAAGAGATGTCAGTAAGGGGAATAGATGATGGGAAGGGAGGAGATGGGGCTTTGTTCTGTTGTTCCTAGTTCCAACCTAAAGCTTTTGAATTATTTTTTGAAAAAGCCATCTGAATGTAAAATATCCTGCAGAACCTACTACTACTACTATTAATCATTTATAGAGCCCCATAGGGCGTATGCAGTGCTGTACAGATACATGCAGAAGATAGTCCCTGCTCATCAGAGCTTACAATCTAATTAGGACAGACAATTGCCTCCATTACCTCAGAAAAATCCAAGTTATCAATGTCGCTCTTTAATCTACATTACCAAATTTAAGTTATAATGTAAACCGCCTTGACTGAAATGATAAAGCGGTATAAAAAAACCTGTTAAATAAATACAGTAGCTGAGAACAAGTGTACAAATAGGGAAGGGTAGGGAGACATAAGGAGAACAAGGGAAAAGGATCCAAAAGCAGCCTCAAAGAGGTGAGCCTTTAACATGGATTTGAAAAGAGGCAGAGATGAAGCCTAACGTACAGTTCCAAGTAGTTTGCTCCAGACATAAGGGGCAGCAAGGTGAAAAGATCAAAGTCTGGAGTTGGCAGTGGAAGTAAAGGACATAGAGAAAAGAAGGCCAGTAGAAGAGTGAAGTTTATGAGGAAGGGTATAGGGAGAGAAGAGAGAGGAAAGGTAATGAGAAGCAGTAGGTGACTGCATTTATAGATCAGATGGAGAAGTTTGAATTGGATATGGAAATGAAAGGGGGGGGGGGCAATGAAGCGACCTAAGAAGAGGGGCCTTATGAGTGTATCATGGCTGGAGGAAGGCCAGCCATGCAGCAGAGTTCTGAATAGTAGACTGAAGGGGAGAGATGACCCAGAGGGAACCAGCATCCGTACTGTTCAACACAAAGTTGTAGAGGAGAATCTCACTGATACTCAAGGCATTGTTGATTCTTATTTATAAGCTCAAGTCCTTTGACCCCAGTGTGTGCATTGTGTAATCTACTGATAGATGTTTCTCTTTTGATCCCCAAGCCATTGTGTAAACTGGTTCACATCCAGGTTTGAGACAGGAATGCAGGCCCAGGAAGTTAAATCCTTTATCTCCATTGTAATAAGGTCCAGCCTGAGATCAGGCTCATCTTTGGTGCTTCCAGATCAGCACCATCTAAACGCTCCTTTGCTGTTCACTATTTAGAAAACCAGGAGTCTGAAATTCCTGGAGTTCTGATCATTATTCCATGGACAATAATCCTAAAAAAGATTATTCTCCCAACCAGAGTAAGTGTGTTTTGCATCTCAGGATGTTCCTATCCCAGGCTTCTTTCAAAGGATGGCTTAGTTATACTTTTTGATTTAGAAGTTGTAGAATCCATTTCATTTTTACTTGGTTTCCTTAAAATACCTTACTACTGCAAAAGAATTGGTAGTTTACCCTCTCATTATCCAAGATGTATGTAAAAGGATGTGGAAAACCATCACAGTGGAAGGAAAGAAAACTGACACACAGTATTCCATTCAGACAGCTACAGGATTTAGCAAGCCCCAATAGCCTAATCATTGGACATTTCATTGAACCTGCTTTGTAATGGGCTAAAAGTACTAGGACCTCGTGAATTGATGCCCCTAGGTCATGAAAGTTAGACCTTTATTGGAAGGCAGAATTATTAAGTGCTATACACGGTCTGGGTATTGTAGTTAACTGCTTAGATAATTAATTAAATTAATTAATTTTTAAAATTTATTTCTTTTTTATACCGCGCTCTTTACAATCAGTGCGGTTTACATGTATACTAACAGGTACTTTCTTATTATTTGCAGTTTGTCAAATTTAATACACCATAAACTACCGCAAGTCCCATCTAAAGCTGTCACCTTAATTGAAATTCATTGGCACATTCACACTCAGGGCCACAGCATCTTCCAAAAAAAATCTCTACATAAAATCTCCTGGTCAGTATTAAACATTCTAAAGACTTTGAGAGATGTGGTGGTAAATGGAATTTCCCTAGTCTGTGCAGGTGGTATAAATAAAGCTGAAACTTGATGGTGAGGTAGTTATGTTATACAGTTGTGGTCAACATTGATTCAATATGTTTTATTGCATTTTACTAACTACATTATTACAAAAAAGAAACAGGAAAACCATCCACCTTTATAACAGTATCCAATCATTTTCATGTGGCGGTACATTTTAATGTGTGTGTCCAGGCCCCTGTGCGCCTGATTGGAATCAGGACGCACAGAGGTAGACCTGATTCCGATCCTGTGGGGACTGGATGTGCTCCGCGGGATCAGAATCGGGTATAGGGTCTGTATGTGCAGGCCGGGAACCGATTCTGATCGGCCTGCACGTACAGACCCCTGTCCAGCTAATTCAGTCAGGCTTCTGAATGGAGCTGCGAGTCCTGGCCACTGACCACAATTTCCTTTCCCCCATCCCGACCCCGATCTGGACTTCCATTGCCAGGGTCGGACTGCGGGGAACCCCTTGCACCCCCTCATCTCACTGGCTCTGCCCTGGTCTGCCATCCCCTAACATCCAGAAGGATTTATTCCACCACTGAGGTGGAATAAGTCCCCTGTCCAGTCTGCCGACCCCAGATGTACAGGGCCAACTTCAGAATTGGTCCTATACGTCCGGGGTCACGGACCGCCTACTACCTGCCCTAACTCCGCCTCCGCAACGTCCCTTCCCACCCCCCGTCTAAGCCTCCCCGTACAAACTCCTTGTTCTTATGGGGAGGATTTTGCTGGAAACGGAAGGGGGGTGAATAGTGGGCATGGATGTACCGTTGGGATGTAGTAATAATCAGTAGAATCCTACAAAACCTTAGTTAAATTTTGACTAACAGTTGGTTCTAAAATATCAAATTCACCTTCCTCCAGAGGGGTAGGGCGAACCTTAACTAGAACATGATAGGCTTGAACAATCTCAATTGGATCTATCAATTTAAAAACGTTTAAAAAATATTTCTGCAATAGAATTTCTGCAGATAACAAATGTATGAAGGGGAAATTCAATAGACATAGTTCAAAATCCAAGTTGCTACACCTTTCAGTGTAAGTGCAAAGTAGGTCCTCCTGCTTTGTACAAAGAAATGTTCCTTGTAAACCGCACTGATTTTAAATAGCGTGGTATAGAAAACCTTTCAAATAAATAAACAAACAAACATAGATTACTTGCCCTTGAAGCTTTCTCCAACGCCTCTGTTTTAGCATACAAAACCCGTACAATCCTTAACATAACCAGTATTAATAGCTAAACAAGAGTGCATTTGAGTGTTTAAATGGGTAACAGATTTATCTAATACCAATACTCTTGTTTCTAAATCGACCAGCTTATCTGCAGCTCCTTGTGTAAACTTACACAAAGAGCTGACTGTGCTGGACTATTTTGAATCGGTATGCCCCCCCATATATCTTTCAAGGTGATCTCCCCTACCTGAGCCCCTTCTGTTAATACAGCATCCCCTTCGAAAGCCAGCACAGAGACAGGCTTTGGAACTGGCACCACAGAAACAGTTACATCTCCCAAAGAGACTTCCTCAGATAAATTAGTGGAGGACCAAGGAGGAAATGGATGTGGGGGTGCAGTGTGACCCTCAGAGCTAGGCAACACTCCCTCGGGGGATATCTGGCCTGCGGAAAGGGGAAACACATGTTTATCCATGGGCCCAGTTTTTTATTCCTACTGGTGAAGCCGCTGGACCTTTATTTTTTCTCTTCCCCATAGCAGTTTCAGGATTCACCAGTCAGCTTCCCTTCTACCTGTTATCTCTGGTGCTCTGAAGGGGCACCAAAGGGATGTGTCCAGCCCCTTTGGCTGTGCCCCTTCGGATTGCGACTCACAGGCCACGACACGCGGCTGTGTGTGGCAGCCGCAGGACTCATTGGCAGCAAGGACCTCTACCAAGGGCAGGATGTCCACACAGTTGCCTTCTGAGCGCCACAGGCAGAGACAGGATCATGCAGCAAGCCAAACACTGGGGCGGCTGGAAAAGCCCTGTTCCTCCTCCTCCCACATGCCTCCAAAGCAGCATCCAGTTGTGGTCAACATTATTGGTACTCTTGCAGTTCAACCCCTTAATGTCTGTCTCCTAAAGAAAAGTGGCTAATGAAATTGTTTCAGACTATCTATGGATATATATTTGACACACAAAAGAATCAAATAAAACAAGATCAATTAATAAAGATAATAGTAGGAAATAGTATAAAAACTGGGACATTGCCAGGGCATGATTACAAGTTTGAATGGAAGAAAGCTATTCCCATTGAGTAAAATTAGACAAACTTTGATCAATTGTTAGTACTCACATGACTTGAATCAACCAATGACTGATTGCTCTAATGTTTAAAATGGCCACATTCACTCCCTGTTCCATTTTCATAATAGTGAAGGCAAAAGTGCTGCCTGAGACTGTTGGAACAGCCATTATCATCAAATTTCAAAGGACTCCAAGGCCATAAGACCTTGGGATTCCTGTATCTGCAGTTATGAATGCTATTAAGACGTTTTCTGCTCATGGAACTATCAGGAACCTCCCAGGACATGGTGGGAAGAGGAAAATTAATCCAAGAAGTCTTCAAAGGTTGGTGCAAGCTGTTGGAAAAGCATCATGTACAACATCCAAAGAGCTTAAGGCTGACCTGGAGCAATCTGGAATTGCGGTTTCAACCTGCATCATACGCCATGCGCTAAACAAACAAAGAAGGACTTCATTGGCGAAGGCCAAGGAGGACCCCACTGCTCAAAGACAGACATAAAAAGGCATGCCTGATCTTTGCCCAAACCCACCTCGAGAAATCACAATCCTTCTTGGAAAATGTTCTGTGAACAGATAAATCAAACTTGGGTCCATTGGCAGTGCAGACCAGCGATACATTTACATGAAAAGAAATGATGCTTATAAGGAAAAAAAAAACACCCTTCCTACAGTTAAATATGGTGGAGGTTCAATAAAGTTGTGTTCAGGGCTGGCCCAAGGGTTTCTTCCGCCCCCCGCCCAGCTAATGCTGCCCCCCCCCTAGCTGTTGCCGTTTCCATCTTGGAAGGGGAGATGGGCAGCGGCAGTATTTCCAAAAGCGGTGGCTTTTTGCTGCGGCTTTTGGAAATACTACCGCTGCCCTCCTCCCCCCCAAACGGAACTGGCAGCAGCTGGGGGAGGGGGGGAGCAGCATGGCTGCCCATGTGTGCCACCGCCAACCCCCACGTGGGCTGGCCCCCCTAGGCGTCCGCCTAGTGGATGGGCCGGCCCTGGTTGGGTGGCTGTTTTGCTACCTCAGGAACTGGAGGCCTGGAACATAGTAAAGGAATCATGAAATAGGAGGACTACCAAGGTATTTTGGAGCGAAATGTGCTACCTAGTGTTAAAAAGCTAGGTCTGGGTTGAAGGTCAGTGGTCCTCCAGCAGGGCCATGACCCAAAAACATACATCAAAAGTACAAAAGAATGGTTAAAAGGAAAAAAATGGACTGTTTTAAACTGGCCAGCAATAAATCCTGATTTCAATCCAATTGAGAACCTTTGGAAAGAGTTGAAATCTGCCATTGGTAGAAAGGAATCCTGGAAACATTCATGAGCTGGAACAAATCACAGTTGAAGTGTGGGAGAAACTACCAGCAGACAGATGTACAGAATTTATAGATGGCTATAAGAAATGTTTGGAGGCTGTCATCACTGCCAAGAGTTGTGTAACCAAATATTATTAATGCTGTCCAAGTCATATTTTGGGTGTGTTTCTCAGAAATTATTACATCTAAGTTGCACAGACATCATCTTTTTGTTTATCTTTGAACATACTATTATGATGACGTACAGTTGGAATATTTCAAGACATTGTACACAACATACCTAAAATGCAAGGATGCCAATAATGTTGATCAAAGCTGTATCTGTGTGAAGAAATAGTTAAGATAAGTCTCTCATGGGAGTTGTCTTAAAAGCACAATGTCCTGACAGACAGGCTAAGCCAAAATCTGGGCTACTACACGTTAAGCAAAACCCTGTCTCCCATGGGATATGTCAAAGGTCACTCGGTTTGCAGCATTTCTGAACAGGAAGTTGTTTTGCTCCGTGAGGCAATGAGAAGACACATAGTTAAGATGCTTTCTTCATCCTTTGGGGGAATAGTTCTTCTCCTCCAATGTCCCCTAGTAGTGTGAAATCCTTACTGAAATTTAGAAGGGAGCAGGAACCTATAATACTCGGTTCCTGTTTGGAAGGGCCAAATTTGGGTTGCAGTTCTGTAGGACATCAGTCAGTTGATGTCTTCCTCAAGCTTAATTTTGCAAAAGCAGAAGTCGTTGCTTCATCCCAATATCGAGTCTGTAGCTATAACTGCCTGGATGTTGTGGGCGTTGTAATTTGATCACTCAGTTTTTCATATGTGGTTTCTCAAAGATCTGGTTTCTTGAAAGGAATCCACTAAGTCATATAATATATGCCATAAATTGAACAATCAAAAACATATTTTTAAAAGAATATATATGTAAATACCTCATTGCAGTGGTCATCAAACTTCAGTCATTTTCTTATTTGAAAATAAAAACCAAACAGAAGCATTTATTAATCATGTTATTCCATAGTGTGGACTGAATAAAAAATAAGGACATAAATTTTACCTCCAACTGGCTCACAAAGAACTCAAAAAAGTCTTTATTTCCAAAATAAAATTTAAAAAATGAGAAAAAATGAATACTATATATAATTTTTAAAATGATCTAAACTCATTGCTTAATAATAATGGGTGGGAGGAATATTCAGAGGGATAAAGGCGGTTACGCTAATGACTCTATCCATTGCCACTGAATATCCCCAGGCACCGCTGCTTCATGACCCGATGCATTCCGAGGATGGCACCCAGCCGTAACCGAGCAGCTGTGATATTGAGCTGTTGCTCGGTTATGGCAATGCAGCAATAGTAAGGTGCAGCAGAGGCTGGCCTAACGTTTGGCCACTGAGGCTAATCAGGCAGTTAGCTTCTTGCCAATCTGGGCAACCTGGATATTCAGTGCCAGGGCTGGATATGATCCCGGTATCGAATATCTGGATTCAAGTTTCAGCTGCGGCTGTTAGCAACGTTAGAACAGCTAACCACTGCCGCAGATTATTTCTCCACTGTGTTTAAATCAGCAAAAGGCAAAAAATATTTTCTGTGTTCTAAATCATTGTGAATGAAACGCTGTAAAAGTCATAAATTAGTAATCCTTTAATAGATTGTGCTTTACATATTTTTAAAAAAGCCAATTCTATTCATTTTATTAAAAAATGGAAGCTTCAATTTCAACTAGCTACTCAGCTGTGTTATTCAGATGTACAACCTTTGGAGGGATAATCAAAGGCATTTACGCAGTTTGCAGACCTGCAAACTGTGAAAATGCCGCTTACTGCTTAGCATTGGGTGTTCCAGGGGCATAGTGGGGGCAGCACAGTGAGTTAGTCGGGCAGCAGCAATATTCGGCCTAACCGGCTGACTGTTGCCGCTGACCAGATTTCAAGATCGCATTTTGGGCAACCCAAATATTCAGGCCCCAGCACTGAATATCCAGGACAAAGTTAAAGCAACAATGGCCAGCTGCTTTAACTGTGCTGGCCTGCGGGAATCCAAGATGGCGACAGCATGATTTGCTCGCTCCAGCAGAATGTCCCGCTTTGAGCTGTTTGCTGTTAATATTACCTTTTGGAATCTGTTTTGTGGCCTCCTTCGATGAGGAAGGGAAAGATAGAGCCTTATCCCAAAGCCGGTCCTTCTCTCATGCAACAGCCCATTTCGAAGTTTGTCTTTGCTGGAGGTGTAAATTCTGCGACAGGTAGAGCCGGGGCTGACCAGAAGGCGGTCCTCTCAGCCTCTGATGTCAGCATATTCCTGCATTAGAGCCTCTCCTGCTGATTGGTGATCTGCCATTTGGGCCACTGGGTTCGGAGTAGAGTTGTCGGCATCGGAGAGTATGCAGGAGTAGACTTGCTGTCATAAGCAACCGGATGGGCAGGAAAGTGTTTCCCTCCTACCGTGAGTGTTAGTCTGGGTGGATTGGTATCTCCATTGGATCCTCCTTCGTTGCGAGTGGGGGAACTCCCTCAAGCCCTGGCCGGCGACAGCATTCTATTTAAACCGCTGGTGGTAACGTTGGATTCTATATTGGCAGCAATTGTGTGTCGGCGTTTGGATGGAGTGGAGCAGATTACTCAGGATCTTGGGAATAAAATGCAGCTACAGGAGCAATCTAGACTGGGACTTTGTGCTGAGGTGGAAGCTCTTGCCATTCACGTACAATCTTTGCAGCAGCAGTCTGCCTCCTTTATCAAGGACAATGCAGCTATTCATTCTAGATTGGAAACGTTCAAAAACGTTTCCAATCTAGAAAACTTTTCCAAAAAACTGAATTTACGTTTTGTGAACTTTCCAGTCTCCAAGTATTTCCCCAAGGTTTATGGTTTATTTTTTCTGGATATACCGTGCCTTCTATTAGCAGGGCAGTGTACAATTTTAAAAAACCATAATAGAATACAGACTCATAAATTAGGAAAGGAATGCTAATTAGCAGATAGGACAGAAACAGTCATAAAAAGGAGAGAAGACAAGTGGGATGAACATGGAGCTGTTTAAGAAATACTTGATTGAAAGTTTGGGTGTGCTGGAGAATGCTTTACCCCTACTTCAAAAATGTATTACTTGCCTATGAAAAAGAGATCTAGGGGGTGCCTCTTCTGACACCTTTTATTTGAATTTGACTGAAGTTCTTGAGGGAACAGAAGAGGAGAACTTGCAGAGGGCAACTTTCTTAGTCTCTTATGTGCTAGAACCAGATCGGGCTTGGACTCTTAGATTATATTTTAGGAATTTTGATAAATTTTTTTTGGTCAGAAAGTCTGGGTTTTTCCAGATGTTTTCTTATGCTACTCAGGTTAAAAGGTGCTTATTTCTTTCCATGCGCCCTGGGTTATTCCTATTTGTTGAGGTTCCCATGTAAATGTCTTAAAAATGTACCTCACAGAAGTAGATTTAATAATTGTGGGTGTTTCTAGATGCTAAGAAGTCTTCTGCTTCAATTACTGTTACGATAGCGTCCACCTAGATCATCTCCTGTTGAACACAATGGTTTAGGTAAATGGGCCATGGTGTTTTGCATTTTTTCTTGCTTGTATTATGATTATTGACTGTAACATCTTTTGTAGTAACCTCAGCCTTTTTACTGGGATTCCCCCTTGCTGGTATTGTGGGCTTATTGTTTCCTTGTGTGAAGTTTTTTGTAGATGGTATGTTGTATAAAAATTGTTTTCTGCTCCATTTCTATTCAAGTATGATGTAGTGATTGCTTGATGTAATTTTGGAAACTATAAATGTAAAATTTAAAAAAAACTCTGCTTGCCGCCATTGTTGAAAATCCCCCTTTTAGAATTTAAGGAAAATATTGATATTCTAAGACCTTTTCTGAGGCTTATAAACAGATACTTCAAATTTTTTCAAAAGAATGATCCAACTTATTGCATTAATATGGTTTTTCCATTTCAACAACCTGTTACAATTATGTGTTATAATATTTAAAATGATTTTCCTTTCTAGTTGATAACAGCACAGCAAATTCTCAGTACTATCATGTATTATATTTAAAAAAAAAAGTTTAGCTAAAGAACAGCCATGGCTAAAAAAAACATTAAATCATTAAAAAAATCCTCTAAATTCATTTATATACCATAAAAAATTAATCACAGAACCTAAAAAGAAAGTCAGGGGATCTCTCCAAAAAAAAGTATTTGGTTTTTTGTGTTGGTAGCTTTTATGTTTTTCTCTTCCTTTGTTGAAGACAGCCCCTTGGTTAATGAGTCTCAACTGTGTGATAGGTGAACTGATCGTCTTCAAAGAAAGCAGAAGTTGCTTAATGTAATAGGTGTTCTGAAGACAGCAGTTCATCGGTCATACAAACCCTCCCTCCTCTCCTTCCCTTTTTAAATATTTTTTTCTTCATTCTTACCTTGCTTAACCAGAAAAACTGAGTTGCCCTATGTGTATGTGCAGTAAGGAGTCTTTACCATAAGGATCTGGAAAGTTTGTTTCGCCTCATGCCATGTGTGGTCATATGATGCACTTGTGTGACTGACAAACTAATGCCTGCAAAGAACATCTGTTACAAGCAGCTTTGCTGTCACCCTACATCATTCATTTCTTTGTGGCAGGACCATTTGCGCATCTCATCCTCACATCATTCATTTCTAGATAATTCAGTGTTTTACCGTCTCATATATTACACTAATTTCCTTTGGGTTTTCCCACTTGATCCGGCTTGAACTTGACAGATCTGCTCTAGGTCTGGCTTTGTCATATTGCATTTATAAACTTGCTTAATTTTTCAAGGAAAAGTCGGATGAGTTAATGGATGCAATGGGGCAGAACCAGATGTGGTTTGCCTGTGGGGTTGGTGGCAGCCATAAATTCCAGTAAATATAGAAAATATCAGTCTTCCCCATTAGCAGCTAGACAGGATGAGCTGTTTGGGAACATAGAAAGATAGTGACTTATATAAGGTGTCATACTCATGCATTGGTGGCAAAAGTACAGAGCACTGAAATCCATGGCAGGCAGCTCTGCTTTTTAAGACGTTTTCAGGATATTCATAAATTATTCTTCATCATATCTATTTGCATACCTTTGACTTAAACAGAACATGCAAGTAGGTTTTATCTTGAAACCCAGCCATAATTGTAGCTGTTGAGGACCGAGCCATCTGCCTCCAGCTTCGATTTGTTTCATTGCTTCTACATGGTTTATTTTGTGTAAACATTCTATTATTTGGTGCAGTTTTTAAATTTATTTTTCTTTAAATCCATTTATTTAACACATTACAACAAGCCATGAAGAGTTTGATTTCCAAATATTCATTTCAGTTGTTTGCTCTCTATGGCTGTGAAATATTTGGGTTTAGAAAAATATAATGAAGCCAGTTGGCCTGCTGTGTGCAAAGCGTAAGCACTGTCTTGTGCATGTGATATCAGAGGTTACCTTAAAGCATGTAATACACAGTTACGATGCACAACTGTCTTACTATATGGTATGGACTTCGTATACTCTGTTTAAGATCTCTTGGAGCTTGCCAAGGTCTTTTATTGGCGATCTGCTTTTGCCGGAGGCTCTGATCCTTCAGGCAAAATGCAGAGAGCTCCGAAGCTTGAAAATACCAGACACTCCTCCAGTAAAATGTTATGTTGCGGTGGTTAGATGATTTTGGGCTATGGTATTATTTGGTTTTAGTAGGAAAATATGATTTCACAGTCCTAGGGAGATGAAGAGTATCATTAATTCTGATTTCTCTTGTGTTATTCAACCATTTAACATCTAACAGATTTTAACAATAATTCGAAAAGAGATACATTGAAGGAAGTAAGCAGAAATATTTATTTGGAAAACAAATCTAAGAATTTAACTTTCATTTTTACATTGTTTGTGGGAAGGAAAGAATATTTTATTTCACTTTTTTTCCATTTCCATTTTATTTTGTTATTTTTTTAATTTGAAATTATGCACTGAACGTTTCCACAGAGCCATGTAGCCCATCGTGTGCCATTAAAATCGTACGCAGCGCCAGTTCCAAGGTCACAGTCCATGCAGGAGCCACCAACTAAGAGCACGCCCGTATTCCTGCCTCCCGAGGGTGCCTCGTCACCAGCGCGAGGGGAAATGACCCGCCGTGGCTCGGACTTCGCCTCCGAGAGCCCAGCACTGCTGCCGCCACCACCACTGTCCCGTCCCGGAAGCAGAGAGGAGAGAGGACCCTGGGTCAAACCGGAGCCAGAGGTCCCACCCAAGGTAACAGAAAGAAAGAGGTTCTGTTGGTGGAGGGATCTGAGTCTCCATCACTCCTCACTGGTGTGTACTTTCAGGGGCTTATAGAGGGAAAGCTACTGCTAGAGGTTCCCCCTTGCTGCTGTAAGACCAGAGGCTTTACAGAGTGCGTAATGCAGGTACATGGATCTGTGACTCTTCCCTTTGGTGTATATGGGGTACTGCTAGTGTGGGATCTGAGGTTTTACTCTGCCATTATTATAGTTTTGTATAAAAGCATGAATTCTTCTATTTTCTTTGCTACCTAACATTGCTGCTGCTTAGTTTAAAATGTAGTTAAAAAAGGCTTTTGCAATATTGCTGGATATATACCTGGCTTTCACAGATTATTCCAGAATGCCTAGATTCTTTGCATATGGATCATTTTTTTTCTGAGAGTGAGTGCCTAATTCCTGCTTTCCGCATGGAATGGCTCTTTGGTGGGAAGCTTTGCTTCTAATTTCTCTCCTTTCTCAGAAGACAAAATAAAGTCACCACAGAACATGTTTTCAGAGCTTTTTAGGAAAAGTCTGCATTTTGCTCCGAGTATGTACAGCAGTTCATGCAGCTATGTGTCATGCCTCATTTTATAGATTTCTGCAGCTACCACGGGTACATCATTTCTACCACCACAGTTGTTTGCTGTATTTGTCTTAAAGGTTTGCCTTACTTTCCTTTTCGTCTCTCCGGGCCAGTCCAGGAACAGTAGGGTAGTCAACCTCCTTCAGCAACTGAGGACTGAAAAAATCATCAAAGCTTTGCTGACAGCCTACCTTGCTGTCCCTGGTGTCAGAGACCCAGTCTTTTCAGTCCTCAGCAGCTGAAGGACGTCTTTGCTGACAGGCTCTGAGAGGGGGAAAGGAATTTGACATAGTTTCCCCTTGCTAGCCCTAGCTGGGTTAGTTTATATGAATTATTGGTGGTCTTTGCACTTTGAGGAGTGCAGTTAAAAAAAAAAAAACAGAAGAGGAAGGCAAACGGACGGATTTTAAAAGCCTAACAGCTTAAATTGCATACTTGCACAGAGCCGTTGCCTTCTCCGGCGGTAGAGGCAGAGCCTGCCTCGAAGACCGCTTCTCCTCACACTAGCAGATTACGGTTCTGGGAGCTCCGGAGTCCAGTCTTCTGTTTGGTCAGACTCCCAATCTTCTCGGCCGCGAGCAGCGGTGCTGACAGTTTGGTGGAGAGAAGTACTCTATAGCAGGTGTGTGTGTGTTTCTCCTTGTCGGGAGCGTCTTTAGGGGGGCGTTTGACAGCGGCACGGTTTGGTTCGGTAAGAACGGGGACAGGCGCAGCGGTTTTGATTCGCGGGGGTCTGTTCTCAGGGGTCCAGGGGCCTTAGTTGCAATGGAGGATGCGTCGGGGCCTTCGAGTGCAGGAAAACCTCAGACAGTGCTTGAGAAGGCGGGAACGGTGGCCATTTTAAAGCCGGCTGCCGTTTCTCCCGCGTTGCCCCAAAAGTCTGTAAAAAAGAGAGTGAAAGCGAAGAACTCTGCTCCGGTGCTAGCGGAGAGCCCTGTGAATGTTACAGACGTTCCGGAGGGGTTTAACAATTTTTTCTCTCTGGATTTTATATTATCTTTGCATAAAGCTTACTGCTTAAGGTTAGAGAGGGGGCAGGGCAAAGAAGTAGGATCTTCCCTGCCAGGGCTCTCCACGTGTTCGGCCTCTCCAGGGGATCCCGGAGAGGGTTCTTCCAAGTCGGGAGTCTCACCAGCAGGGGCAGAGGGGTGTTTGGAGCAGCGGACCCTGGAAGTGCTGGGCCCAGAAGAGGGAGAGATTCTCTCAGAGGCTGGGTTGGATTTGTGGCCGGAGGACCTAGAGGAAGGAGAGCTAGCCTCTGGTGAAGACCCCAATCTTTTTAGAGTATTTAGGAAGGAGGAACTGGGGGCACTAATTGCTCACGCCTTAGCAGCCTTGAATATTACTTTGCCGGCGGCTCCGGCTGAGCCATTGGAGGATCCCTTGTTACAGGGGTTTCGCGCTGAGCAACGGTGTTTCCCGGTACATAGAGTTATTAAACAGATGATTGAATCAGAATGGGAGTTTCCTGAGGCTACCTTGCGGGGGGCAAGGGCGCTAAGCCGCTTATATCCTATTCCTCAGGAAGACACAGAGTTGTTGCATATGCCTAAGGTAGATGCCTTGGTATCAGCAGTTACTAAGAAAACCACTATCCCCGTAGAGGGGGCGGCGGCTTTAAAGGATCTGCAGGATAGAAAACTGGAGTCCATTCTGAAGCAGGCCTTTGATACCAGTGCGCTGGCATTGCGCACTTCTATCTGTGGAGCTTATGTATCCAGGGCTTCCATTAGGTGGTTGCAAGCGGAGGCTAGTCCGGGTTTGGAAGGAGTTTCTGCGCCGGAAGGAGCGAAATTAGAATCAGCTGCCGCCTATCTCTACGATTTAGTTCGGATGTCGGCTAAATCCATGGCGTCGGTAGTGGCTGCTCGACAGTTTCTCTGGCTGAGGAATTGGGCAGCGGACGCGTCGTCTAAGTCTCGACTTAGTAGGCTTCCTTATAAGGGTAAGCTGCTCTTTGGAGAAGCGTTGGAAAAGATTGTGAAGGATTTGGGGGACTCCAAAGGCGGCTGCCTTCCGGAGGACCGTCCGAAAGGGCCGAGGCAGGGCTCGTCTCAGCGGGGTCAAGGCAGAGAGTTTCATAGGTTCCAGGGGTCTCAGTTGACCCCTTATTCCAGAGGGCGCTTTCTCTCTCGGGGCCAGCCCTTTCGGGGCGCTCGAGGATTTGGACGGGTATTTGCCGGTCCTCAGTCTAGCGCCTCTAAAAAGCTGCAATGAAACGAGGGAGGTCCAGGCGGAGGCGCGCATAGGAGGTCGGTTGCGGTTTTTCCTCTCCGCCTGGGCCGCCATTACTACAGACCGCTGGGTACTGGAGATAATTCGGGATGGCTATTCCTTGGAGTTCGAGCAACCCCTACCGGGAGCGTTCGTAAGGTCACCGTGCGGGGGTTCGGCAAAAGCTTTGGCGGTGGAGCACACGCTTCAACGGTTGCTACGAATTCAGGTGGTCATCCCGGTACCTCCAGACCAATGCGGGTTAGGTCGCTACTCCATTTATTTCGTCGTTCCCAAGAAAGAGGGTTCCTTTCGACCGATTCTCGATCTCAAGCATGTAAACCGCAGTTTAAGGGTGCCGCACTTTCGGATGGAAACTCTGCAGTTGGTAATCCGGTCGGTGAGACCGGGGGAGGTGCTTTCGTCAATAGACTTGACAGATGCTTACCTACATATTCCCATCAAACCTCACCATCAAAAGTTCTTACGTTTTGCGGTGCCCATGGGTCATTTTCAGTTTCAGGCCTTACCATTCGGGTTGGCTACGGCTCCTCGCATATTCACGAAGGTGATGGTAGTGGTAGCGGCAGCGTTGCGGAAAGAAGGTATTCTCGTGCATCCTTATTTGGACGACTGGCTTATCCGGGCTCGTTCTGTTCCGGAGTCGCAAGAGGCCACCTACAGGGTGGTAGCCTTTCTAGAGAGTTTAGGATGGGTGGTGAATCGCACCAAAAGTCAGTTGGCTCCAGTGCAGTCCCTGGTATATTTGGGGGCATTGTTCGACACGTACCGGGGAGCGGTGTTTCTGCCGGAGGTCCGAATTCAAAAGATCTTGCATCAGGTAACCGTTTTTTTGCGCCTCAAGGAGCCAACGGCCTGGAGATACTTGCAGCTTCTGGGTTCCATGGCAGCAACCTTAGAGTTGGTGCCGTGGGCCCGAGCCCATATGCGACCGCTTCAGCACTCATTGCTGTCCCGATGGTCTCCGCAACTTCACCCTCTCAGCCGGCGGCTGCCTTGTCCGGTCGAGGTGGCCAGCAGTCTGGACTGGTGGACCGATCCCGCGCATCTCAGGGCAGGAATGCCCTTGGACACGCCAGAGTGGGTGTTGGTCACCACGGATGCCAGTCTTTCCGGCTGGGGGGCGCATTGTCTGTCTCAGGTGACACAAGGTCTTTGGACGGAGGAGATGTCCCGTTGGTCCATCAATCAGCTGGAAATGAGAGCGGTGGCACTAGCATTGCAGAACTTCGAGACGCTGGTGAGCGGCAAAGCGGTGCGAGTTTTCTCGGACAATGCGGTCACCGTGTCCTATATCAACCGACAGGGAGGCACAGGCAGTGCGGTAATGTTGGCGGAGAGTCTGGCGCTCATGCAGTGGGCGGAGGAGCATCTGCTGGCTCTGTCAGCGGCACATGTAGCGGGAAAAGACAGTGTGCAAGCGGATTTTCTCAGTCGTCAGCTGCTGGACCCAGGCGAGTGGCGGTTAAATGACGCCGTCTTTCACAACATAATGCAGCGCTGGGGTCAGCCGGTTATGGATCTGATAGCAACCTTCGACATTGCCAAGGCGTGCCGGTTTTTCAGCAGACCCCGGGAGCTCATGTCCTAGGGTCTCGACAGCTTGGTTCAGCCATGGCCGACGGGGGAGCTTCTCTATGTGTTTTCTCTGTGGCCAATGATAGGGCGAGTCATTCACAGGATCGCTTGTCATCCAGAGACGGTGATTCTTATTGCCCCGGATTGGCCGCGATGAGCATGGTATGCGGACCTCGTGCGCTTGCTGGTCGATCAGCCATACAGATTGCCGAGTCTGATGAATTTGTTATACCAGGGTCCGATCCTCATGCCTCAGGTGGATCGCTTCTTGCTTACGGCTTGGCTCTTGAAAGGCAGTGGTTGAGGCGGAAGGGTTTTTCCACAGCGGTGGTCAATACCATGTTACAGGCTCGTCGGAAGTCCACGTCGTTGGCCTATATTCATATTTGGAAGATCTTTGAATGCTGGGGGGCTCGGCATGGGGTGCAGGCCCGAGTGGCAGGAGTGCCGGACGTTTTGGCTTTTCTCCAAGACGGTCTAGATAAAGGTTTAGCATCCAGTACCCTTTGGGTACATCTAGCGGCTATAGCTTGCTATCATGGTAAAGTGCAAGGTTGGAGTTTATCGTTGCAGCGAGATGTGCAACAGTTTTTTTGAGCGGTTCAGAACATGAGGCCGCCTAGGAGACCGGTTGTGCCTTCTTGGGAAAACGGTGACGCTTAGAGAGCTCTCTTGGAAGACTGCCTTCTTGGTTGCGTTGTGCTCAGCTCGCAGGATTTCGGATTTGCAGGCACTGTCCTGTAGGGAGCCATACATTCAGTTTTTAGCAGAAAAGGTGGTTTTACGGCTGGTGCCTTCCTTTCTTCCTAAGGTGGTCTCTGGTTTTCATGTGAATCAGTCGATTTCGCTGCCTACATTTCGATCGGCCGCGACGGAGGAGAGTGCTGTGTCCCTACAAAAGTTGGATATGGGAAGAGTACTCCACCGATATCTCCAACGGACGAAGGCAATCCGGAAGTCGGACAGGTTGTTTGTGTTGTTTGCAGGTGCCCGGAAAGGGGAAGCGGCCTCCAAGGCCTCGATCTCGTGCTGGGTGAAACAAGCGATTGCAGCTTCATATCAGGCCGTCGGGAAGGAGGCGCCGGAGGGGCTGAGGGCTCATTCGACTCGGAGACAAGCGACGTCCTGAGCAGAGTGGGCTTTGGTTCCGCCGGTGGATATTTGTCGGGCAGCAACCTGGTCGTCCTTGCATACTTTCGCGAAACATTATCGCTTAGATGTTCAGGCTGCGGGTGACGCGAAGGTCGGCGCAGCTGCGGTTTTGGCGGGGCTTTTGGGTCCCTCCCGAGAGTAGGTACTGCTTTGGTACTACCCTACTGTTCCTGGACTGGCCCGGAGAGACGAAAAGGAAGAAGAAATTAGACCTTACCTGCTAATTGTCTTTCCTTGAGTATTCTCCGGGCCAGTCCAGGACCCTCCCAGAGGTTAGGGGAACTTAGTTCCTAGACTTTTCTGCCCGGTGGCAGCCGCGGAGATCTGTTTCCAGGATCGCTGGCCGGAGATTCTCTAGATTTCGCTGGACAAGTTTTTGGTTCTCAAGGAAGACTGCGTGTCTTACGCAGAGGATCTGGCTAGGGGGCTCCCGTTGCGTTCGGTACCGCATGTCCGCTCTGGGATGCTTCTTTAGGGGGACATAGATTTTGGTTTTTGGGGAGTTACACAGTCAACTGTTCTTTGATACAGTTTAGGGTTCTAGTAGTAGTAGGTTTTTTGTGCTTGAATGTTTTGCTTAACTGCTTAGGTATTCTTAGACTGGCTCTCTGACACCAGGGACAGCAAGGTAGGCTGTCAGCAAAGCTTTGATGATTTTTTCAGTTCTCAGTTGCTGAAGGAGGTTGACTACCCTACTGTTCCTGGACTGGCCCGGAGAATACTCAAGGAAAGACAATTAGCAGGTAAGGTCTAATTTCTGCTTCTGTGTTTGTTTAGTTGAACGTTTTTTGTCAAATTTAAGTTTCCTTTATTTTTTGTATTTTTTTGTTAGCAGGCCATTTTTCTTCTTGTGACATTTAACACACCTTTTAGTCACATCCTCCTTGTTTTTCCCTTAGGTTTTCTCTCTTGAAGATTTAATCTCTTTGATTTCATGTCCTTAGTATTTTATGATGATGGCAGAAAAGATCAACAACTTCAAGATGTGCCCAGACTATGGACAAAGTTATCATAACTAACATAAGACTTATTACTAGTGTTTGGGTAAATATTATGAAGTGTTTCGCTGAATCTTCTGCTGTAGTATGTCATTAAGGTCCATCAATGGCCACAAGATATGAGGACGTCCAGGTACACTGAAGCTGTGCCAAAGGCAGTGGTGACGCATATACAGTAGACTGCTGGAAATTCAGATGTGCCGAAGGAAGGTATTAACTTCTTTGGTGCCAAAACCTAAGGATTAATCTTATTCTTTCAACTTGCACTGAGCATCATGCTCTGAGTGCTTGAGTATAAAACTGAGGAAATCAAGGCACTGAAAGCTTATCAGTGCAGATCTTCACACTCTTCAAAGAGCAATTGATACCAGTGGTAGGCTCGTCTTCTCCCAAGTGACTACACACGCAGTAAAGCTCTATGGTCCCATTCAATGGCTTTCGCTGTGCTGGTTTTCTGAGGTCCAGGTTTGATATTTTTGCACCCCTTGTGATACCACCCGCCCCCCAAAAGAAATGCAGTCCTCTTATGTAGTCCAAGCAATATTTGAGGAGGAAATTTGGAGACAAGTAACAGAGGGAGTTGCTCAGCTCATGAAGGGCGCTAGGTAGCAAGCATCAGTAGCTATGGAGTACCTTGGGCATCTTTGCTGGGCCCACTACTTTTTATCATATTCATAAATAACCTGGAAATGGGAACAAGTCAGGTGATCAGATTTGCAGATGCGACAAAATTTTTCAAAGAAATTGTGAGACTGGGTGTCTAAATGGCAGATTACAATTAATGTGGATAAATGCAAAGTTGTGCACTTAGGGAAGAAAAACCCAAATTATAGTTACACGACGCAAGGTTCCACTCTAGGAATTATCACCCAGGAAAGGATCTAGGCATCATTGTAGATAATACCTTGAAACCCTCTGCTCGGTGTGCAGCAGCAGCCAAGAAAACAAACGGAATGCTAGGAATTATAAGGAGAGAAATGGCAAAACAAAGGATGATACAATGCCTCTGTATCACTCTATGCATCTTGAATATTGAGTGCAGTTTTGATCGCTATATCTAAAAATGGATATAGCAGAATTAGTAAAGGTCCAGAGAAGAGCGACCAAATAATAAAGGGTATGGAAGGATACTCCTATAAGGAAAGGCTTAAAAGGTTAGGGCTCTTCAGCTTGGAAAAGAGACTGCTGAGGGGGAGATATGATAGAGATCTGTAAAATAGAGTGGAGTGGAGCAGGTATGTGTGTAGATCAGTCGTTTACTTCTTCAAAAAGTAAAAAGATTGAGATACGCAATGAAGCTGATCAGAGAAAATATTTTTTCACCCAACAAGTAATCAAACTCTGTAATTCATTGCTAGATGTTGTAGTAAAAGCTGTTAGTGTAGCTGCTTTTAAAAAAAGTTTAGATCAGTTCCTGGAGGAATAGTCTATAAACCATTATTCTCCAGGAACAAGCAGGAAATCAGTCCTCACATATGGGTGATGTTGGCACCGATGGAGCTTGCACAGTGAACACTCCCCAGCTTTCACAGAAAGCCTTTGGGAGTTAGGCCACACATGTGTGGTCACCTTCCCATCCAAGGTGTCATCTTACCTTGGTCTTCTTTTTCCCATGGAGCCCATCAGACATTTCATCTTCACCCTGGAAAAAGTTTGCGTTTTTTCTCTTGTTTTTTCCTTTATGCTTTAATCCAGTTGCATACTGTCACCTTCTCGGTTCCCAGAGCCACTGCCCACCTCGGCATTGTATTTTTTTGGGGTGCTTTTCTTGTGCCCTCCCTAACCAGGGCTTTGGAGTTTGATCTCATGGGTACTGTTATCTCCAGGAACAAGCAGGAATGTAGTCTTCACATATGGGTATCGTCGGTACCGACAGAGCCTGCGCGGGAATGCTCCCCAGCGTCCAATAGGAAAGCTTTTGGGAGCATCCCTCAGCACATGCGCGCTGCCTTCCCGCCTTTCCAACTGTCCCTCTTCAGTTCTTCGTTTTCCACGGAGCCGACAGGACACATACCCTGTCACCGCAAAAAATTTCTTCTTTAAACTTATTTTCTTGTGGTCGCGTCTGCCTCCGCACAACACCTACCGGTACCGCTGGTTCCTTCTTTCTTCTTTTCTAAAAAAAAAACAAATTTATATATATATATCTGTTTTTGAACTGTTTTTCTTCAGAAACTTTTTCTTTTGGTGCTAGGCGCCATTTTGGGCATTATGCCCCATTTTTCCCAAAAGATGGAAAAACCAGCTATTGGTTTTAAAAAATGTACTAAATGTGGCGGTAGCATCTCCGTCACCGACACCCATGACTGGTGTCTAAAATGTTTAGGCCCTTACCATTCTCCATCTGAGTGTTCCTCCTGTATGGGGATGACTAAAAGAGGAAGACAGAACGAGCTGCAAAGCTCAGTACTCTCTTTTCTTCAGATACAAGGTCCATTGCATCGACGTCTTCAAGAGCCTTGTCTTCCTCCCATGGATCTCAGGTAACTAAACATAAGAACCGGTCCTCAAAGGGTAGCTCTCCTTCAAAGCATGGAGAGGCCATTGGCATTGCCCTTGAGGAAACTACACCGGCAAAACAGCCCAGGCGGGAGGCTTCGGCCGCCAAAGCATCAACAGGGTTCCAGGATGTTCTCAAGGCTTTGACCTCGGCAGAACTACTGGTGCCATGCTCAGGGTTTCCGGCTGCTTTTACCGGTACCGGTACCCAGGCATCAGCAGCGTCGATAGACCAGAGATTCCTTGCTATCAAACGCAGTCTTGCAGCTCTCCTTACAGCTGCGGTACCATTGACACCAGTGGTTCAACGGGCACTGGTACCGATGCTGGTACCAGCACCGGTTCAGATACCGGTACCAGCACCGACGGGAATCCTTCCCATGCTGACTTTTTCTGGCATCGACAGATCGGTACTGGACCAATTCGGTACTGACTTCGATCGATACCGAGACCGTGCTTTGCATGAACATCGAGATCAGAGATATTTCGAATCCTCCGATTCCGAGGACTCTGATACTTCTGCCGGTACCAGAGTGTTTCTCCCGGAAGACTCCTGTTATCCCCAACGCAGAATGTCTCCTCCGGAAGACATGTCTTTTCAGGATTTTATTCGTGATGTGGCCCAAAGCCTTTCAATCATGGTAGCTCTTGAAAAAGAACCTAGAGCAAAGGAATTGGAAATTCTCCATTACCCTACGGCTCCCAAGGAGGCAGCCACTCTGCCCATTCATGAAATTCTTCATGATTGATTGATTGATTTATATATATATTTATTTATTTGTTTGTTTTTTGTTTATTTATACCGCGCTCTTTAGAATCAGTGCAGTTTAATGTATACTAACAGGTACTTTTTATTCCCTTGTCCCCGAAGGGCTCACAATCTAAGTGTACCTGAGGCAATGGAGGGTTAAGTGGCTTGCCCAAGGCCACAAGGAGTGGCCATGGGACTAGAGACCCCAGTCCCTCCGGCCTGAGGTTGCTTGTCCCTATGTGGGAATTGAAACCCTGGCCTTCAGGCCTGAGGTAACCTGTCCCAACCACTGAGACACTCCTCCTCTCTATTGATGCTCAGAATGTGGGAGACACCTTTGACCACATCTCCTCATTCTAAGAGACTCGATACCATGAATCGAGTTCCACCATGTCCTGGTTTTCAAAAGACTCGGCTGCCACACCATTCAATGGTAGTGGAGTCAGCCATGCATAGGATGAAAAGTGCAAAGAGACATGCATCCAATCCTCCAGGTCATGAATGCAGGACTCTTGACGCTTTTGGGCGTCAAACTTTTCAGGCTTCCATGCTTTCAGCTAGGATCAGCTCATATATTTTATATATGGGAATGTTCCTCAAAGAGGTCACAGGAGATTTGGAGCTTATGAGCCCCCTTCTCCCTGAGGACAAACGACAGGACTTTCTTACTCTTGTCAAGCATGCTCAAGATGTCTCCAAGTTTGTAAACCGTGCAGCCTTTGACTGCTTTGAATGCATCAGCAGAACCTCTGCTATTGCCATAGGTGCACGTCGGATTGCCTGGCTTCAGGCATCAGACTTGGAGATTTGGGTACAGGATAAATTGGGAAACATCCCTTGCACAGGAGAAAACCTCCGGCAAGAATTGGCAGGAGAAGGCTAATGAGATAGATCCTGACAGTATCACTTTAGATAGATTGTCAAAATCTACAGCCATTCCAGCCAAAAAGAAACCCTATAAAAAACCCTTTTTCAGCAAAAAGAGGAAGTTTTATCCGTCCTATACCCAGCCCAAGGGCAAGCTCAGGGTCAAGTTGCCCAGAAGGGTCAACAACAATCCAGACAAAAGAAGCCAAAAGGCCTTAGAGCTCAACCAGCTCCACAGGCCCAGCCCCCTCAAGGGCTTTGACTCCTTCATAGAGAACTTAGCCTTCCTGCCTCTGAAAGGTTCAGAACCCCTAAACATTCCAGGCAGGTTGTGTCATTTTGCCAACAGATGGCATCAAATAACAGCAGAAAACTGGACTCTGTCCATTGTGGGAGAGGGGTACAAGCTTCATTTTCACAGTATGCCCCCTCCTACAATCATAAGACAGTTCAATTCCCAAACCTCTACAGGCAATCTACTGGATCAAAAGGTCTCAGCACTCCTTGCTCAAGGAGCAATAGAGGAGGTGCCCATTCTTCAACAGGGTGCAGGATTCTACTCCCCCTATTTTCTTATTCCAAAGAAAACAGGACACAGACCCATTCTAGACCTCAAAGAACTAAACAAATATCTGTTCTGAGAAAAGTTCAAAATGATTTCTCTGGGAACTCTTCTGCCATACCTTCAAAGTCAGGATTGGCTTTGTTCACTAGATCTAAAGGATGCATATACTCACATTCTGATCCATCCAGATCACAGGAAATTCTTACGATTCCTTTTCAAGGGAAAACATTTCCAATACAGGGTTCTTCCCTTTGGTCTGGCTTCGGCACCAAGAGTGTTCACGAAATGCATGGCAGTAGTAACTGCATTTCTGCAAACCCTGGGTATATTTGTCTTCCTTTACTTGGACGACTGGCTCATTCGAGCCCCCACGGTTCCAGAAGCCAGCTCTGCACTGTCTCGCACAATGCGAATCCTTCAATACTTGGGATTGGTCATAAACCTCCCAAAATCCCAACTTGCTCTGTCTCAGTCCCTAGAGTTCATAGGAGCTTGTCTAGATACTAGACAGTCAAGGGCTTTTCTCCCACAACCCCGCTGTCTTCGTATAATGCAACTAGCTTCTCAAGCAGCGGTAAAGTCCTACCTAACTGCTCGAGAACTACTATAACTATTGGGACATATGGCATCCACGGTTTATGTGATTCCCTACGCTCGCCTTCATATGCGAGCAGCCCAGTGGACCCTATTCACAGAGTGGACACAGGCCACAGGACATCTGTCGGACAAGATATCAAACTCACAACGACTGATCTTGTCCCTACAATGGTGGCAATCACTGGAAAATCTTCTAGTGGAGTCTCCTTTCCAGCAACCCCTATTCCAGGCCACCCTAACAACAGATGCATCACAGGTGGGATGGGGAGCACACCTGCATCATCTCTCTACCCAAGGTACCTGGACTCCACAGGAGGCTTGTCTTCACATAAACCTCCTGGAACTGAGAGCAATCTATCTAGCTCTTTGAGTATTCCATGTCCAGCTCAGCTACAAGACAGTCCTAATCCAAACGGACAATCAAATAGCTATGTTCTACGTGAACAAACAGGGGGGAACAGGCTCTCTGTCGTTATGCAACAAAGCTTTACGACTATGGGCCCTCGCCAGAGAGCATCAAATTCTCCAGGACCAAGCAGGAAGTCAGTCCTCACATATGGGTGACGTCGGCGCCAACGGAGCCCCCATGTGGAGCATTTCCCCAGCTTTCACAGAAAGCCTTTGGGACTGCCAGCATGCATGCGCGGTCCCCTTCCCGCCCAGGGTGTCCATCTTGCTCAGTCTTCTTTTTTCTGCGGAGCTCGACGGACGTGGTTCGTGTTCACCCGTGAAAAAAGTTGATTTTTCGTGTTTTTTCTCGGTTCAACGCCGGTTTCCCCTTCCCGCCTCGGGCCGGTACACCAGTATCGAGCCCGGACTTCTTTTTTTCGGTTTTTGTCCTTCGTGACTAGCGTTCGTGCCATTTTTCTATTTTTCACTGGCAGCCCTGTCTTTTGACCTCGCAGGGGCCCTTTTTCCCCCGATGGCTGCCAACGGGTTTAAAAAGTGTGATCGGTGTAAGAAACCTATGTGTCTCACCGACACACATGACTGCTGCCTCCGCTGCCTCAGACCCGATCATGACCAGATGATCTGTGGTCCGTGTGGTAAAATGTCCTCCAAGGCATTGAGGAGTCGGCAGCACCAGAAGGAAAGAATCTTCTCTGACTCCGTGTCCGGCCAGGCCCGGACTTCGTCAGAGGCCTCGACATCTCGGGATTCTGATCCCGAGCATCGCCGGGGATCTTCGGAGAGGGGGTCTCCCTCACGGGAGCATCACAGGAAGAAGAAACCCGCGAGAGCGGCGTCAGTGGATGCACTTGGCTCCTCGAGGGCCAGGTCGCATAGCTCCGACCGCTGTCCCTGGTCTTCGGAGTCGGAGATGCCTGCAAAACAACCTTGTGTGGAGCCAGAGTCCCCGAGTTACGTGAATGCTTTAGTCCTCGTGGACTCTCCTCCGGGGGAGCCGACGTCGGGCCCAATGCCGTCGGGGCCCGAGTCGGGGGCTGCTGAGTCTCCTGAGCTCGGACTCAGGTTGACGGCTTTGGAGAGCAGCTTGGCTGCCTTCATGGAACAGCAGCGGGCACTGATCACCGGTCTCACCGGTGCATCTGCCCTGACCACCGGGACATCGATGTCCAAGTCGACCCCGGAGGCCGAGCCGAGCCGAGCCGATCCTCTAGTCCATTTGATCTCGAGTCGATCCTCGGCCAAGGTCTCCCTCGGCCTCCCGTTCGGGACCGAGGTTGTCGACGCCGGTCACCCTCGGCGTCAGGGCGGATGGCATCGGTGCCTGCCCGACCGGAGCCACTCGATTCCTCCTCCGAGGAGTCGGGCTGGGAAACGGAGGATGAGGAATCCCCGGACACCTTTTGGACCCGGTGATGCACCCCTTGGTGCCTCCCGGCCGGGAGGCTCGGAAGCTGGATGCCCTCAGTAGAAAGTGCTTCCAGAGCTCTATGCTTGCTTGCTGTGTCCAGACCTACCAGCTGTACATGGGCATGTACCTTCAAGACCTGGCAAAGGAGATTGCCGGGTTCTCTGCTGGTCTCTCCGAGGAACCTTTGCAGAGGTTCAAGGCCCTGTCATCGGGGATCCGAGAGTGCTCGAAGTTTATCTCTCGAGCAGCCTATGATGGCTTCGAGGCTTCTTCCCGTGTAACCGCGGCCGGCATCGGTGCACGCCATCAGGCTTGGCTACAGTCATCGGACCTCAAGCCATGGGTGCAGGACAAGTTGGTCGATGTCCCCTGCCGAGGTGAAAACCTCTTTGGCAAGCCCATGGCTGAAAAGGTTGTGCAACTCGAGTCCAAGACTCTCACCTGGACAAGGCTGTCCAGGAAAACCTCTGCCCCTTCTCAGAAGAAGAAGGGCTCGGGGAAAAAAGACCTTTTACCCGAGGAAGTCATCTGCCTACAAATCATACCCTCACTTTCAGGCCTCCACAGCTCCCCAGCAGGGTCAGCAGACCAAGGGGCATGGACATGGGCCCCGTAGGCAGAAAACCGCCAAGCCACCCGCTCCGGCTCCTGCACAGCAGGGAGCGGGGTTTTGACTCCAGTGGCATAGCCTCTCCTCCTCAGCTGTCCCCTCCCAGCACAGGAGGCCGGCTGACCCTTTATGCCCACAGGTGGTCAGCTGTAACAAGGGATACCTGGGTGCTAAGCATAGTCCAGAGGGGCTATCGCCTCCACTTCACCAGGTACCTCCCTCCTACTTTCCAGGGGAGCCTCCAAGACTCCCTCTGCACAGGGACCTACTCCTGCAGGAGTTAGCAAGTCTTCTGAAGGAACAGGCGGTGGAACCGGTGCCTCACCACCTGAGAGGTCAAGGCTTCTATTCCAGGTACTTTCTAGTACCAAAAAGAACAGGAGGCCTCAGGCCCATCCTAGACTTGCGAAATCTCAACAAGTTCCTGGCGAGGGAAAAGTTCAAGATGCTTACCCTTGGAATCCTGCTGCCCTACCTCCAGCAGGGAGATTGGCTATGCTACTTAGACCTAAAGGATGCTTATACTCACATCCTTATTCATCCAGACCACAGACAATATCTCCGATTTGTAGTGGGAGGAAATCATTACCAGTACAAGGTACTCCCTTTTGGCCTAACTTCCGCCCCCAGGGTTTTCACCAAATACCTGTCGGTGGTGGCGGCCTATCTCAGGGTTCAAGGACTCTTTGTCTTTCCATACCTGGACGACTGGCTTATCAGGGGTCAGTCTCCACAGGAGACCAGTCAAGCCACCCTCCGCACTATTGCTCTTCTCCAGCATCTGGGGTTTGTCATAAACTTCGCAAAGTCCGCTTTGCATCCCTCACAGAACATGGAGTTCATAGGAGCAAGGCTGGACACCCTTCAAGCAAAGGCTTTTTTGCCAGTGGACAGGGCCCACAGACTGATGGAATTGGCCAGCCAATTCCACAGCAATTCTCTGGTCTCCGCGATTCCTGAGGCTCTTAGGCCACATGGCATCCACAGTCCATGTAACTCCAAATGCCCGTCTACACATGAGGCCAGCTCAGTGGGGCCTCAGAACTCAGTGGCTGCAGGCCACGGGAAACCTGACGGACAAAGTGAGGCTGTCCAAGCTACTAGCTTCTTCTCTACAATGGTGGCTTCATCTTTCAAATCTGCTCAAAGGGGTGCCTTTTTAAGCACCTCAACATTCTCAAGTGCTGACAACCGATGCTTCTCTCCAAGGTTGGGGTGCACATTGCCAAGGAGCATGCACCCAGGGCCTCTGGTCCCCTTGGGAGTCCGCACAACAGATCAATTTCCTAGAGCTCAGGGCAATCCGCCTAGCCCTCCGGACTTTCTCTCATGTCCTCTCTCGCCAGTACGTCTTAGTGCAGACGGACAATCAAGTTGCCATGTTCTATGTGAACAAGCAGGGGGGGCGCAGGGTCCCAACCTCTGTGTCAGGAGGCACAGGACCTGTGCTCCTGGGCAGTCAATCATGGCATACTTCTCAAGGCGGTCTATCTCCCTGGTCAAGAGAATTACCTGGCAGACAGATTGAGCAGGATTCTGCAGCCACACGAATGGCAGTTGAATCCTCTGGTGGTTCAACAGATCTTTCTAAGATGGGGCCTCCCCACCATAGATCTCTTTGCCAGTCCACTGAACCGTCAACTGCCCAGGTTCTGCTCCAGACATCCGCATCCTCTCAGAGTAGCAGCGGATGCGTTTCTCATTCCCTGGTCTACAGGCCTCCTATATGCGTTTCCTCCCACGCCTCTAGTGCCCAAGACACTGTTCAAAGTGATCCGGGACAAGGCCTCGGTGATCCTGGTGGCCCCCAGATGGCCAAGGCAACCGTGGTTCCCACTTCTTTTGCAACTAGCGGTGGACACTCCTCTTCCTCTGGGGATGCAACCAGATCTCCTGACTCAGGATCGGGGTTCTCTCTTACATCCCAACCTCCAGTCCCTCAATCTGATGGCCTGGCTGCTGAAAGGGTAGTTCTAGCACCCTTACTGCTGCCTAGGGAAGTGGAGGACGTCGTCTTGGCCTCTAGGAGGCAGTCCACCCGGACATCTTATGCCCTTAAGTGGCGAAGATTCTCCACCTGGTGTGCTCAGCACAAGGAAGATCCTTTCTCATGCCTGGTACCAGTGGTGCTGCAATATTTGCTTCACCTTTCCATCTAGGCCTTAAATCCAACTCTGTTAGGGTCCATGTCAGTGCTCTCTCTGCGCACCATTCACCGGTGGAGGGTCAATCTCTCTCAAGCCACCCTTTGGTGGCTCGCTTCCTCAGAGGCCTACTTTTGCTTAAGCCTCCAGTTCGTTCACCTGCCCTGAGTGGGATTTGAATGTGGTCTTGTAACAGCTTACTTACCCACCATTTGAGCCTATAGCTACTTGTCCTTTGCGTTTTCTCTCATGGAAAGCGTTGTTTTTGGTAGCTCTTACCTCAGCAAGGCGAATGAGCGAGCTTCAAGCCTTGGTGTCAGATGCACCATACACTAGGTTCTATAGGAACAGAGTAATCTTACGGACTCACCCTAAGTTCCTTCCTAAGGTTGTCTCCTCCTTCCACCTCAACCAGGAGGTGGTTCTTCCAACTTTCTTTCCCAGGCCGCATGCCAGCCGGGCTGAGATGGTCTTGCATACCCTGGGCTGTAGGAGGGCGTTGTCCTTCTACCTTGACCGTACGCAGGGACACCGAAGGGCTGTTCAGCTCTTCGTCTCTTTTGACCCTAATAAAGTGAGGTTACCTGTCTCCAAGCGTACCCTGTCCATTTGGGTAGCAGACTATATCGCCTGGGCGTACAGGGCAGCCGGCCTCTCGTTGCAGGGTCGAGTCACGGCTCACCGTGTCAGGGCGAAGGCTGCGTCAGTGGCTCATCTCTGCTCTGTTCCGTTGGCAGACATCTCCAGGGCCGCTACTTGGTCTTCAAGCCAGACTTTTGCGGCCCACTACTGCCTCGAGACAGAGTCCCGCAGGGACAGTGCTTTTGGACAGGCGGTACTCCGTAATCTCTTTGAGGTATAGGCAACTCCTACCCTCCGGCCCTGGTGTTGGGCTACCATTCGGGGGCGTTCTCAGATAAGATTCTTTTTGTACATGCTGAGGCTCTAGAGGGAGCATATATTTTCAGCTTTGGGTCCCCGGTAGCCTTAAGCTGGGGAGTCCCATATGTGAGGACTGACTTCCTGCTTGGTCCTGGAGAAAGAGTAGTTACTCACCTGTAACAGATGTTCTCCAGGAGCAGCAGGAATCAGTCCTCACAACCCTCCCTCCTCCCCTTGGAGTTGCAGTCATATGATTTATTTTTGTTTTTTGCTGTCTTTTAGCTATGTCATCAGACTGAGCAAGATGGCACCCTTTGGCGGGAAGGGGACCGCGCATGCGTGCTGGCAGTCCCAAAGGCTTTCTGTGAAAGCTGGGGAAATGCTCCGCATGGGGGCTCCGTCGGTGCCGACGTCACCCATATGTGAGGACTGATTCCTGCTGCTCCTGGAGAACACCTGTTACAAGTGAGTAACTACTCTTTCACCTTCTCGTGGTATATCTTCCAGGCATTCAAAACTTTTGGGCAGACAAACTCAGCCGAGTACTGCTGCCTCACGAATGGTCTCTCCACCTAGACCAGGTGGCCAAGATATTTCAGATCTGGGGAACCCCAGACGTCGACCTATTTGCAAGTCCCACTGAATGCCAAACTTCCCCGGTTCTGTTCCAGGATTCCGGCTCAAAATTGCCAGGCAAGGGATGCCTTCGTTCTTCACTAGGGCCACGACTTCCTCAATGCCTTCCCCTCATCCCCAAAAACACTCTTCAAGCTTCAGAGAGACAGAGGTCATATGATCCTCATAGAGCCACGGTGGCCACGTCAAACGTGGTATCCCCTGCTTCTACATCTCTCTCAAGCTGCACCTCTGGAGTTAGGCTATGCTCCAGATCTCCTCTCCCAGGAGAACGGGATTCTATGGCACCCAAATCCCCAGTCCCTGCATCTCAGGGCCTGGTTACTGAAAGCTTAGACCTTTAGGACCTCAACCTTTCCCAACAGGTAAAGGATATCCTTCAAGCTTCTAGAAAACCTTCCACAAGACGCTCTTATGCCTTCAAGTGGAAACATTTTACTATATGGTGTTCACAGAAAGGGTTAAACCCCCTTATGATACCTTTGGAATTGATACTAGAGTATCTACTTCATTTATCTAATTCTGGTCTAAAGACCAATTCAGTAAGAGTCCATCTTAGTGCAATTGCAGCTTCCTATAAGCCTCTAAATGGACAACCAATTTCCTCTCATCCACTCATATCAAGATTTATGAGAGGTCTTCTATTATCAAAGCCTCCCATCAGGCCACCACTGGTGGCATAGGATTTAAACTTAGTTCTTGGGCAGCTCATGAAACCGCCTTTTGAACCTTTAGCCACTACAACCCTAAAGCTTTTGTCCTGGAAGGTCATCTTTCTGATTGCAATCACCTCTGCACGTCGCATTAGTGAATTGCAAGCTTTAGTGGCTGATCCTCCTTATACTAGGTTTCACCATGATAAGGTTGTTCTCAGAACTCATCCACACTTATGCCAAAGGTGGTTTCGCCTTTTCATTTAAATCAATCAATTTATCTTCCTGTATTCTTTCCGAGACCTCATGCCTCTAATGCAGAAAGGAACCTTCATACTTTGAATTGTAAAAGAGCCTTAGCTTTTTACCTACAAAGAACACAGCAACATAGAAAGTCTTCTCACCTTTTTATTGCTTTTGATTCTAGTCATTTGGGACTTCCAGTCTCCAAGAGAACTCTATCCAAATGGATTGCACAATGCATATCCTTTACTTATGAGAGTAAGAGTCTTCCTCTTCAAGGCCATGTCACAGCTCACAATGTGAGAGCCATGGCAGCCTCTATGGCTAACCTTCACTCTGTGTCTATTGATGATATTTGTCGAGCAGCCACCTGGGCTTCGGTACACACCTTTACAGCCCATTACTGCCTAGATAAAGCCTCCCATCCGGAAGTCGCCTTTGGCCAAGCTGTTCTTCAAAATCTCTTTCTGACCTAATTCAACTCCTACCCACCAACCCTGGTGGGATGCCAGAGATCCATGGGAGGAAGGATGGCCCACCTTACCATAGGTGGCAGGACTGGCTATGTTCTCTAGATCTAAGAGATGCGTACACACATATTCTCATCCACTCAGATCACAGAAAGTTCCTTTGATTCTTGGTCCAAGGAAGACACTTCCAGTACAGAGTTCTTCCTTTCGGACTGGCCTCTGCTCCAAGAGTCTTCACGAAATGCATGGCAGTTGGAGCAGCATTTATGAGGACTCTGGGAATATTTGTCTTCCCTTACTTAGACGATTGGCTCATTCGAGCATCGACGGCTCCAGAGGCCAGTTTCGCTCTCTCGAGCAATGAGAATTCTTCAGTACTTGGGACTGGTCATAAACCTCCCAATATCTCATCTCACCCCTCCTGCAATGATGGCAATCCCTGGAAAACCTACTTGTAGGCTCTTCTTTCCAGCAGCCTCTATGCCAAACCACTCTGACGACAGATGCGCCCAAGATGGGTTGGGGGGCCCACTTGCACGATCTCTCCATTGAGGGTCTTTGGACCTCACAGGAGGTTTCCCTTCACATAAACCTCCTAGAGCTGAGAGCCATTTTCAGTGCTATTCAAGTCTTTCAGGGCCATTTCAGCAACAAAACAGTACTGGTCCAAACTGACAATCAGGTAGCTATGTTCTATGTGAACAAGCAAGGCGGAACAGACTCTCTGTCGCTATGCAACGAAGCTTTGTGAATATGGGCCCTCGCCAGAGAGTTACAAATTCACCTGTTTGCAGTGTACCTTCCGGGCATTCAAAACTTGTGGGCAGACAAACTCATTCGAATACTGCTGCCACACGAGTGGTCCTTCCACTCATACCAGCTTGCTCAAGGGTTTCGAATCTGGGAAACACCAGATATAGACCTATTTGCAAGTCCACAGAATGCCAAACGTCCCCGATTCTGTTCCAAAATTACGACTCAAAACTGTCAAGCAAGAGATGCTTTCCTACTCCACTGGGGACAGGACTTCCTCTATGCCTTCCCACCCATTCCCCTCATTCCCAAGACTTTATTCAAACTTCAGAGAGACAGAGGTCATATGATACTCATAGCTCCACGTTGGCCATGGCAAACATGGTATTCTCTTCTTCTGCATCTCTCTCAAACTACTCCTCTGGAGTTGAGGAATGCTCCAGATCTCCTATTGCAGGAGAACAGATCTTTACTGCATCCCATTCCCCAGTCCCTACACCTCAGGGCCTGGTTACTGAAAGCCTAGAATTCCAGGATGTTGATCTTTCTCAGCAAGTAAAGGATATCCTCCTGGCTTCCAGAAAACCCTCCACAAAACATTCCTACGCTTTCAAGTGGAAAAGGTTCTCTATCTGGTGTTCACAAAAGGGACTTAACCCCCTTTTAGTACCTGTAGAGTTGCTACTAGAGTATCTTCTACAATTATCAACTTTTGGTCTGAAGAACAATTCAGTTAGGGTCCATCTTAGTGCTATTGCTGCTTTTCATAAATCGTTCGATGGACAACCTATTTCCTCTCATCCACTTATATCAAGATTTATGAGAGGCCAACTTTTAACAAAACCTCCCATTAAACCACTACCGGTGGCATGGGATCTAAATCTTGTTCTTGGTCAGCTTATGAAACCGCTCTTTGAACCTTTAGCCACTTCAGACCTAAAGTTTCTTTCATGGAAAGTTATTTTCCTAATTGCCATCACTTCTGCAAGACGCATTAGTGAGCTACAGGCGTTAGTGGCTGACCCTCCTTATACAAGGTTTCACCATGATAAAGTAGTCCTCGGGACTCATCCTCACTTTCTGCCAAAGGTGGTTTCGCCTTTTCATGTAAACCAGTCGGTTTATCTTCCTATATTCTTCCCTAGGCCTCATGCCTCCAGTGCAGAAAGGAATCTTCACACATTGGATTGTAAAAGAGCCTTAGCTTTTTATCTCCAAAGAACTAAGCCACATAGAAAATCATCTCAGATTTTTGTGGCTTTTGACTCTAGTCATTTGGGACTTCCAGTTTCTAAAAGAACTCTGTCAAATTGGATTTCAGATTGCATATCCTATACATATCAGAGTAAGGGACTTTCTCTCGAAGGCCATGTCACGGCTCACAATGTGAGAGCAATGGCAGCCTCAACGGCTAACCTTTGTTCTGTCTCTGTTGATGACATCTGCAAAGCAGCCACGTGGACTTCGGTACATACCTTCACAGCCCACTATTGCTTAGACAAGGACTTCCGTCGGGATGCCTCGTTTAGCCAGGCTGTTCTACAACATCTCTTCCATACTTAATACAACTCCTACCCACCATCCACAGTTTGATGCCTAAGGTCCATGGGAAGAAGCATGACCCATCTCACCTGGGTTCGCAGCCAGCTGGGGTCACCCTTTGGCATCTTTCAGCTGGGGAGTCCCCATATGTGAAGACTACATTCCTGCTTGTTCCTGGAGACAGCGTAGTTACTCACCTGTAACAGGTGATCTCCGGAAACAGCCGGAATTTAGTCTTCACAACCCACCCACCTCCCCTAGGAGTTTGTCTCTATCTCTCTCTTTCTCTACTTCTCTCCTTTGGTCTCAGCTATAAACTCAACTGAAGTGAGAGAGGTACAGAGGCGGGAAAGCAGCACGCATGCGCTATGGGATGCTCCCAAAAGCTTTCCTATTGGACACTGGGTTGCGTTCCCGCGCAGGCTCCGTCAGTACTGACGATACCCATATGTGAATACTAAATTCCTGCTGTTCCCGGAGATCACCTGTTACAGGTGAGTAACTACGCTTTCCTTAATTTTACAATGACCTCAATATTATTTGTCGAATTCCTTGTGGGTAAGTATTTCAAGGAAACATTATTTCCTGAGAAGGTTGCAATTCAGAAATGTTTCTATTTGCCATCTGATAAGTGGCAGATAGATAGTGGAGGGGAGGGGGTGGATGTATTATCACCTGATTTTAATCAAGATTTAACTGATTTCCTGGAGGACTCTACTGACACTATAGCAAAGAAGGCGACTTTGTTAGTTTCCTTTTTATCTGTCGCAGATGAAATCAGAGTTCTGAAATCCTTTTTTGAAAATAAGGAGAAACATTTTTGTGGTCATGACTGAATATATTCCCAGATGTTTCTAGGAGTACGCAGTTTCATAGAAGGGAAATCTAATGTTGTTGAATTGGGAGCAACTTTATTTCTACGTTACCCATGCAAATGGATTACCACATTGCAGGGGGTTATGTATATTCTTTTGAGTTCTCTCAGTTAAAGAAATTTATATTGGATAGGAAGTTGTAGGAGGTGGAAACCTTTTGATTTTTGATTGCCTGGTGGTTTGATAAGAGGTTTCTCCCCATTGACCTCCAATAATTATTGTTTGATGGTATACTTTTCTTTATAATATTACGCTCTTTACCTTCTCGTGATGTGGACTAATGCAGTGATTGTATTCCTTTGTTTCTTTTTTTTTTTTTGGATATGGTTATTTTTCATGACATCTGTACTTTATTTGTATAATTTGCAAACCTTAATTTAAAAAAAATTGGTATGGAAAGCTTTGTCTTTGTCAGACCCATGCTGACTCATTACTATTAATCCATGACTATCTAGTCAGTAATTTTGTTTTTTTGTAGTATAGCTTACACCATTTTGCCTAGTACCATTGTCAGGCTCATTGGTCTAGAGTTTCTCGGATCACCCCTGGAACCCCTTTTAAAATATTGGAGTTACAATGGCCACCCTCCTGTCCTCATATTTCATGGCTGTTTTAAATGATAGATTGCTAATAACAGGTTAGCAGTCTCATGACCAAGCTCTTTCAGGACTCTGGGATGAATCCCATCTAGTTTTAATGATTTGTTGCTTTTTAGTTTGTTAGTCTGATCTCTTGCATCTTCTAGAGTTACAGTGATGTGCTTTAGGGTTTTTTTTGTTTTAAAATTTTATTTTTATTTGAATTTTACATTAAACCAAGGAAACCTTGGATCAGGAATATCGCATTCTATCACGCATTGCACAATTACAGGAAACAGGCAGTACATAAACAAAAACATGACAAAATGCTACTAGTCCACAATTCTAAAACAAAAGAAAAGGGAATTCAAGAAATACAAAACCGTGGGAGAAGGTAAAGAAAAAGAATAACAGAAAAAATAAATAAATAGGCTTAAAAGCGAAGCACACCTAATAAACCCACATAATACCACAGGGTAGCCTCGCAGTCGTTTAGCATCTAAAAAAAAACATAACTGAGAGGGCTCGAAGAAATGAAAAGACTTATTCTGATACAAAAGTACACATTTATAGGGAAATCTTAATTGGAAATTCCCGCCCAAGGCCAAAGCTTCAGCGCGATATTCCAAAAACCTCTTTCTCCTAGCCTGTGTCCACCTGGACACATCTGGGAAGATCAATATCCTACCCACCCCCCCCCCACGGAAACATCAGATTTTTAAAAATGCAAACGTAATGATGCTTCTTTATCCTGAAAAAAATACAAAAGATACCAACAATGTAGCCCTAGCTTCAACCACCTTGGTGGATTGCTCTAACAACTCAGACAGGTTCCCTAAGTTTCTAAGGAGTCAGAGGAAACCTCCATCAAGGAAGTGTTGGCTTTCTGCAAAGCATCTTTAGTAGATGTTGATGGAAGGAAATAAATCTTTTGAAGTTGAGGGATCCCAGATTCAGGATAATTAAATGACTCCTTCGGGAACCGGATAAACGGGTCCCAAGGAGAACACAATGAAACCCCTGGGAAATTCAATAATTGAAGATTTAAACTTCTCTGTTGGTCTTCCAGGTTTTCTATTTTACGTTGAAAAACCAATCTATCCTGCACCAGGACCCCTTGCTATTCCTGTAAATGTTGAATTTTAACTTTGAGACCTTCCAGCTGTCCTTGCTGAAGGTGCACCTTCTCCAAACTCTCCAACCTAGGAGAGTACGAAGCTGAAGCCTGCAACACTGCAGCACATACTTAATAAAGAGACTGCATTGCATCCCAAATAGAGTCTAGGGTCACCTCCTTAGGTCGTACCAGCGGAGGAAGTTCCTGGATTGCCGCACTCTCTCGAGCAGGGGGTAAACCCCTTTCCTGGAGACTGCTGATCCCCTTACCTTCAGCCACCGACACAGCCAACGCTGAGGCTGAGGTATGCTGAGTACTGGCATCTGTTCAAACACCAGATACACTATATTCTGCTCCCCCAGGTGCAGGAGGAGTGGTTGGGCCAGCCGGGCTCAGCGAAACATCGCCGCCCAAGTCAGGGCTTTCCCCTGCCCCAACTCAGGATTGCTCAAATGCTTCGCTTGTGTGAAATCATCCATGGTTTGCTGTCCCACCGATGCTGGAGCAGAAATGGAGGGGATACCTCCTTTTCCCCTTAGCCTTCCTTTTAGGCACTGAGGAAAAATAATCAGTGGGGAGCAAACACCAAGACGAACTACTCCGTCACTGACTTGAATCCCCTTAATGGCCACAGCTTAAAGATTTTAAACACTCAGCACCTAGTTCCATGCCTGAGGACCATGCCAAAGGGCCCTCTGGCGCGGGCCTGCCAGGCGCAGGTGCACCTAAGCCATTTAAATTTAAAGTCCCGGTGACATGAGTTGAAGCAGGGAGGAGCTCCCTCTCACTCCTGCTGGCAGCCAATGTGCTTTAGTTGCTCCAAATCATCACCATCAAAGAAGGTTTGTAGTGTGGATATGACCTAGCATCCTCCACAGTACAGACCCAGGGCAAATAAATCGTTTTGTTGTTTTATGTATATATATATATTTTTTTTTCTATATCTTCTTCCTGTACAAATCTCTTGTCACAGCAGTTCACAAAATCTCACAAAATACAAAATTAAGACATATATTCCATAAATATTAAAGTTAGGACCTTGATGCATATGATGTATAATTGCCCCCTAGTTGAGGCTTTCTGGGATGAGGTTCGGAAGTATATATGTGAAATCTTCCATTTGAAGACAGATATAGCCCTGCGAATAGTTATGTTCCGCTCAATTTGTTTAACTAGTGGCCTTTCAAAATATGACAACCTCTTATTTGATATAATGCTCTCAATCGCTATACTAAATTACAAGAATATTCAACCAGGTCTAAAAGCCAATGCAACAATACAAAGAAGAACCTGGTAATTGAAGACAAAAACCGCCTTGAAAAAATCACTCTTTTTGTCGGAGAAGCCGTCACAGTGCAGAGGACTTCACCTCTCACCACCGCGGTCCATCCATTTTATTTTATATAAGAGCCCTATGATTTAGGACAAAATATTAAATGCAATTATAGACGGTCCACCCCTTTGGCCTTAATTCTCAATTGGACTGGCACATGATTCGTTAACCAATCATTGGATGGGTTGGCCTGGTCAGGTGGCCCCTCCCATTCGAGCTTTGATTGGCTTCCTCAATTTCATTCTCCTCCTGGGATTGGAGGTTTTGCTCAATGTTGTAGTGTTGTATGCCATTATAAAGACTGTCTTTTGGCGTTTTTTTCAAGGCGGGCATTTTGATCCACGGCGATTTGATCCACGGTGACTTGACCTGAAGCAGGGGAAAAATTGAATCCCCGAAACGTGACACGTCTTCATTGGATGACCCTCTACATCATCCTTTTCAGTTAAGTGCTATCCGTCTATAATTGCATTTAATATTTTGTCCTAATTCATAGGGCTCTTATATAAAATAAAATGGATGGGCCGCGGTGGTGAGAGGTGAAGTCCTCTGCACTGTGACGGCTTCTCCGCAAAAAGAGTGATTTTTTCAAGGCGGTTTTTGTCTTCAATTACCGGGTTCTTCTTTGTATTGTTGCTCAATCGCTATACAACATATTCTTAGCAAGTGGAAACATTTTGTTGGCCTAAATGCCACATTTTGGTGGCATTCAATATGTTTAACACGCAAGATGGAGGGTGCCGCTTCCGTATCTTCTGGCAATACACTGAAAGTTGAGAGGATATGGAAAACTCTTGATAATTATTTATTTGACAGATAATGAAGTTTTTTTTTTTCTTTTTTTATTATTATTAGGTTTGTTCCGGGGTTCCTTTCTATATTTGAAAAATTGCGATGTATTTAATATTTCCTTGTATGTGTTTTGAAACTCAAAAGTGGAAAAAAAGGACATATATTCCACAAACAAAAATACAGGATGTTATATCAAAGGACAAGTAGGAATAGCTATCAGGGACAGGAAGGAGGCCAGAAAAAACTCTTTTCTCATGCACTCCTATTCCTACCTCAGCCCAGGATCAGTGCTAAGATGTTAGGTGTCCCAGAGGAACTTTCAATCTTGTGCCCGCCCAACCTCCCCAATTAGCTTTCCCCCTTCCCATTAAAAATTTGATAATTAAATTCCACAATGTTGGTCACCCCAACACCATCCCTGTCAGAACAATCCAGGTTTATAAAGGGACTTTATTATGCTCTCTCTATGCAGGGTCAGTGTTAGATATGCTGGAACTGAGGGTAGAAATTGAGAGAAGCCCAAAGCCTACTGGCAGACACTGCCTCCTTTAGCTTTGGGAAGGTTAGGAGCCTAGGGCAATTGCCCTGGTTGCATCTCATCTACTGCAAAGTCCAGTTTTTCTGCTATTACTTCAGCCTCCCTGAGCATTTCTTCTACACCTTGGTTTAGCGGTCCAAATATCTCCTTAACAGACCTTTGGCTATGGATGTACTTGAAAAGGTTTTTAGTATTAGTTCTTGCCTCTACAGCAAAGTCTCTCTTGGCCTGCCTTATTAGTGCTTTACCTCTAACGTGCCAGTACTTATAGTCTGCTTTCTGTCTTCTGAAAGATGCCATTTTGGCTTTCACTGCTTCACCTCACTATTTAACCACAGTGGTCATTGTTTGGCATTCTTTCAGACTTTTTTAATGTGTGGAATATATTTTATCTTGGCTTCCAAAATTGTCTCTTTAAATAATGCCTTATGCAAATCTTTGACCCTGGCAACTTCTCCTTTTAGTTTTATTTTCTAACTAATTTCCTCATTTTATCATTCTTCCTTTTTCAAAGTAATGCTACAGCAATAGTTTGTTTTTTTTATTGTCATCTTTCTAGTGATGAGAAATTTGATTGCATTATTATTACTGTTGCCTAGCGACCTAATGCCATTAGCTCCTTGTACCAGGCCCTGTGCAGCAGTAAGAATGATATCTGAAGTAATTTCCCCTCTGGTCAGTTCCAGGACCAACTGCTCCATCAAGAAGAAATGTAAGGCATCTAGAAACCTTTCCCTCCCTAGCATGCCCTGATGATACATTTACCCAAACAATATTGTGGTGATTAAACTCATCCGTTATTGGGTTGCCAAATTTGCTAATCTTCCTAGTTTTTATTAGTATTTCACTGTGTCTTTCTTCCGGTGGACAGTAATATACCCCCCACTACTCTGCTCCTCCCCATTATATTAATTATTTTTCCCAGCAGAAATTTTATCCTAGTTGACTCCATGCCATCCATAACACACAGTGCCACATTATCGTTTTGAGATAATTTGTACACTGATATCATGTTGCCTTTTAGGTTCTCCTCCTTCCACAAGTTCTCTGAGATGTCTATCTGAAACCAAAAAAATTCCAATCATTTGATCATGTCTCTACCAGACTGTGTAGATATTTCTTAGTTTAGTTTATTTATATATTTGATATACCACCTTACATAATGAACTTTATAAGAAAACAGAATAAACCATATGAGACTAGAAAAAAGGAAAAACATAGTAAACCATACACACAAAACACTAAACAATGACCTGCACGGAATGAACACAATCAAATAATAGATTTCTGTTTAAATAACTTCAGAAACAAAACTGATGCCAACGTTGCAGACTAAATCAGAAAAAATGCAAAATGCCAATCGCTGCAATAACGCAGAAGCACTTGCACTTCAAAGGACATTCCTTAGGCTTCATGATCTCAGTTTTCTGTGCTGGTTTCATTGGAATCTTTTCTGTAGAAAGCTTCAGAGCTGGCCAGTTCTTTGCACAAGTTTCTCTTCTTAGTATGTCTATGATAGTGGAAAATCCAGCTAGTATCTCCTTGTGATCAGTAAGGTAGTCTTGCATAAAGGATGCTAGCCAAGAAGAATTGGGTTGGGGGGGCTTCATTTGTGTAACGGTATTTCTAGACATTGGACAGGTCGTGAAGTTTAGTGCCTTACCCTTTGTGTACACACTCGGTCATTTGATAAGTATTCTTCGGTGGTTGCCGTTGCACAGAGTGGAGATTTCCAGGGCAAGTTTTTGTTATGTGATATTTATGACAATATGAAGGAAAACTGATGCTCTTGTAGCATATTCCAGATTTTCATTATTTTTGGAAAATTGTTTTACTTTCATATACACTAAGTATTTTTACAGTAAGCCTCATTTGAATTGCTACAAAAATAATTGTTCTCATGGGGTGTATTACAGCTTCCCTGCCTTCTCTCTCACCATCTTTGTTTCACTCCTCCATTTCTCTTCTACTACCAACTCTTGATTTTTCTGTCTCCCCCTAATTCTTCTTGCTCAGTGCAACCTTTCTCTCTTTCATTCCTTGATGTTTCCTTCCCTCTTCTATGTCATTCATACATTTCAGCTTTTCTTTACATGCTGAACCCAGATTATCACTCCTCCTCCTCCTCTCTCTCTTCATTCCCTGTAACTCTCATTTTTGCCCTTTAAGCTCTTTGGGGTGTCCAATCTTGACATCTCTAATTTTCTGTACCGGGGCAATTGAGAGTGAAAATGACTTGTGCAACTTCCCTGGTTCTGAGCCCACTGTTCTAACCAGTGGGTCACTGCACGTAAAGCATGTTTGTTTATTTTAAAGTTTCTCTACCACCCCTTGCAGGGCATCAAGGTGGTTTACAATAATTGTACAATAAAATGCAGTAAAATTAAAATAAACAAAGTAAAAAGGTAAATATAAAAAGAAAAATAGACATAAAATCAGAGGAAATGAAATAATACTAATACGTTATAATTATTCTAATCAAGAAAAGTCAAAGAAGAAGACTAGCAGAGCCTGCTATCACACCTCTAACCAGGCCCTGCACTGCTTCTGGAGAGGTGAAGTGCTGGAGGCTATGAATGAAGATCAAGGGCGAGGGGGGAGGCAAGGAAAGAGATTTAGAAGATAAGTAAATGGAAAATCATGATAGAAGTCCAGAAATGTGTTTGCCTATGGCCCAGTATAGAATTAATCCAAGCACTGGTACACAAACAAAGGAAAACTGTTCAGCGAAGGTTTCAGTTGTGCACAGCTTAGATTAAACAGTGATACTAGTTTTCTGTGATTGTACTAATGATCTTTTTAGCATGGACCGAGACCTGTCATGGTGGAGAAGTTTGTGTGGCCTATTGAAATACCTGTTTCCTATTCACCTCTCCGGGCCAGTCCAGGGTACCATTGGGTTGTCAATCCCCTTCAGCAGCTGAGGACTGAAAACTAAAGACTTTGCTGACAGGCTATAGCCACTCCCCCTTGAGACATCTCTCCAGTCTTCAGTCCTCAGCAGCTGAACAGGACGTGGAAAGCTGACAGGCTCTCTAACTAGTTGCAGCAGGCCTCTTAATTAGCAGACTTCTGGGGAGGATCGGCTCTAGCAGAGCTATAATCCTCGCTCTTGGATTTAATATACCTCTTCCCTTGTGGGTTTGTTTCAATTAAGCTAATTGAAAAAGAGAAAAAAGGAAAAGGAAAAGAAGAAGGGAGTTAAAACGGAGAGTAACTCCTCCAGGGAGGATCGATTGCAGCAGTGGTCACTGAGGCAGAGCCTGTCTCCTACTGTGATTCGCTCCGTTTTTGCAGGGGGATTCGTCCTGGGAGCCCCAGGTTCATCTCTCGTCTGCAGGTGCGCTTCTTAGTTTCCCGCTAGCAGAGGGATCCGAAGCATCGCGGCCGTTCAGGACTGCAATCAGGTCAGTTCTTCTGGGACGGTAGGAGCTTGGCATGTGTGTGTGTGTGTGTGTGTCGGGAGTATTAATTCCTTCAGTTTTTGGATGCGGTTCTCCAGCGGTTTGGAGTTGTCGGGGGGAGCTTTCTCCGGCGCTTCCGTTTAACGAGGGGCATGGATAGCAAGATGGAGGTGCAGAAGCCGATCAGCGTAGTAGATCAGGCGGGAACGGCGGCCATTTTAGATGAGAACGCCGTTTCTCCCGCGGGCAGGCACAAGCAAGGGAAGAGAAAAGCGAAGTCTGTGAGGGACGTTTCATCTGCTGTAAAGGAGCAGCGCCAGCTTCCTGAGGCTCAGGAATCATTGGCTGCCTTGTTTTTCCCGGAGTTTATTCTAGCCCTTCATAGGGCTTATACTTTGAAAGTGTCGCAGGTCAGCAGAGATCCCTTGCCTTCCAGTATTGGGGATGGGGGTCTCTTAGGGGTTCCTCAGTCAGACCCTGGAGAGTGGTCCTCTCGTGCAATGGCAGGTTTAGCTCCTGTCAGGGATGGCTTAGAGCAGCAGCTCCCGGAGCCTCAGAAGAGAGATGACACTGAGGAATTTTCTGAGGCCAGTTTTGATCCGTGGTCAGCTGAGCTGGAGGAGGGCAAGCTGACTCCGGGAGAGGACCTGAATCTCTTTCGCGTTTTCTGCAAAGAGGAATTAGGGGCGCTAATTGGGCAGTCTTTGGCGGCCTTGAACATCCTTCTTCCGGCGGTTGAGCAGGAGCCGCTGGAGGATCCTTTGTTGCAGGGTTTTAAAGCAGTCGTACAAGAAAAAAGGGGGTTTCTACTTTACAGAGTAACTATAGCATATCACTCATCTAAAAATATTTATTACTCCAATGTTTAACAAGATACCTAGAAAGGGAGCTTCAAAATTTTCTTAGAAACTGCGGAAAGGCCTCAGACCGATGGGCTACTTAATGAAAGACACTTTTAACATAGTATCTGTCTGTGCCCGCTTGCATCAATGGCCAAGTTCCTGACTTTTCTTTTTTCTTTTTTCAAATAGCACACCTCCCTCTCTGCGTAGTGTTTTGTATAGACTTATTTTACTTATTTAAAGTTTGCACTTAGCTTCCAATAGTAACGAGAGAACCGTAATACTGATGTCGGTCATTCAATCTTTCTTTCTCAGGATATCTCTCTGTTTCCCAACGCCTCACTCACAACGTTGAACTGCGTTTCTCTCAAAAAATTTGAGGTTCTTCAGGGGATTAATGACAAAGCAGCCAAACATTTAACCAAAAATTAGCTGTGGCTGATGCACGGTTCTTGTTTAAAACATCTTTTCTTCTAATAACTCAACTCTGGTTTAACCGTTGTTCAAAAAACGCCGCGGTTAAACCAGAGTTGAGTTATTAGAAGAAAAGATGTTTTAAACAAGAGCCGTGCATCAGCCACAGCTAATTTTTGGTTAAAGTTTTGGCTGCTTTGTCATTAATCCCCTGAAGAGCCTCAAATTTTTTGAGAGAAACGCAGTTCAACGTTGTGAGTGAGGCGTTGGGAAACAGAGAGATATCCTAAGAAAGAAAGATTGAATGAATGACCGACATCAGTATTACGGTTCTCTCGTTACTATTGGAAGCTAAGTGCAAACTTTAAATAAGTAAAATAAGTCTATATAAAACACTACGGAGAGAGGGAGGTGTGCTATTTGAAAAAAGAAAAAAGAAACAAGTCAGGAACTTGGCCATTGATGCAAGCGGGCACAGACAGATACTATGTTAAAAGTGTCTTTCATTAAGTAGCCCATCGGTCTGAGGCCTTCCCGCAGTTTCTAAGAAAATTTTGAAGCTCCCTCTCTAGGTATCTTGTTAAACATTGGAGTAACAAATATTTTTAGATGGGTTTTAAAGCAGAGCAACTTTGTTTTCCGCTCCACCGGGTTATAAAGCGGATGATAGAGTCTGAATGGGAGTACCCGGAGGCTTCTCTAAGGGGAGGTCGCGCTCTGGGTCGTCTTTATCCAATTCCGCACGGAGTGAAGGAGTTGCTCAAGATGCACAAGGTGGATGCGCTGGTATCGGCGCTGACAAAGAAGACTACGATCCCAGTAGAGGGCGGAGCTGCGCTTAAGGACCTGCAAGATCGCAAGCTGGAGGGTTTGCTTAAGCAAGCCTTCGATTCCTGTGCGCTGGCGCTTCAGGCTTCTATTTGTGGAACGTATGTTTCTAGAGCGTCGATTCGTTGGCTCCAGGGGGGTTCCTCTTCCGATTCTACAGGGGAGTCCTCCGCGGAGGGAGCAAAATTGGAATCAGCGGCGGCCTATCAGGCTGATGCCTTTTATGACCTGGTTCGTATTGCGGCTAAGGCCATGGCTTCCTTGATCGGGGCTAGACGGTTCCTTTGGCTAAGGAATTGGTCAGCCGACACCTCCTCGAAGGCACGGCTCAGTAAGCTTCCTTATACGGGCAAGCTGCTGTTTGGAGAGGCCTTAGAGAAGATAGTAAAGGATCTGGGGGATTCCAAAGGAGGGCGGTTGTCTGAGGATCGCCCTAGGCTTCTCAAGCAATCCTCTACGCAGCGTGGGCTGGGAAAGGATTTTCGTAGATTTTGGGGAGTGCGTTTTTCTCCCTATCCCAGGGGGTGGTTTGTCTCTAGGGCTCAGCCTTTTCGTGGAACCAGAGGTTTTGGTAGAGGCCATTTCTCCTCTCAGCAAGCGGCTCCCAAAAAGCCGCAATGAAGGTCAGCTGGTCCAGGTAGAGATACCAGTAGGGGGGCGCTTACAGGGGTTTCTCTCCGCCTGGACCACAATAACTACAGACCTGTGGGTGCTGGAGATCATCCAAGACGGGTATGCGCTGGAGTTCGCCCAGCCACTTCAGGAGGTCTTCTTGGCGTCTCCTTGTGGTCTCAGAACCAAGAGGCAAGTGGTAGAAGACACGCTACTTCGCTTGGTGCAGTTGGAGGCGGTGGTTCCGGTTCCTCCAGACCAGTTAGGCTCCGGTCGATACTCGATTTATTTTGTGGTTCCAAAAAAGGAGGGCTCCTTTCGGCCGATTCTGGACCTCAAACACGTCAACCGGGCTTTGAGAGTGCCACATTTTCAGATGGAGACGCTAAGGTCCGTGATTGGGTCCGTTCGTCCGGGAGAGCTTCTCTTGGCCATAGATCTCACGGAAGCTTATCTGCATATCCCGATCAGGCCAGATCATCAGCGAGGTTTGCGGTCCCCGCGGGACATTTTCAGTTCCGAGTGTTACCTTTCGGCTTGGCGACCGCTCCACGGACGTTTACGAAGGTCATGGTGGTCATTGCCGCAGCCTTGCGGATGGAAGGTATTCAGGTTCATCCCTATCTGGACGATTGGTTGATCAGGGCCAGTTCTCGACAGGAGTCGGTCAGGGCTACCGCTCGAGTGGTTCAGCTCCTCGAGCAGCTCGGTTGAGTAATCAACCGTACAAAGAGTCAGCTACAGCCCCAATCTCGGCTGGTGTATCTGGGAGCAGAGTTCGACACGGAGCGCGGATTGGTCTCCTTGCCGGAGAGCAGGGTATTAAAGATTTTGGCTCAGGTGAGAGCGTTTCTTCGACTAAAGGCGCCTTCGGCGTGGAGGTATTTGCAGCTCTTGGGCTCCATGGCGGCGGCTTTAGATCTGGTTCCTTGGGCCAGAGCGCATATGCGACCCTTGCAGCAGGCCTTGCTGTCCCGATGGTCTCCTCAGCTTCATCCTTTGTCAAGGAAAGTGAGCTGCTCGGAGGTGGTGAGGGACAGTCTCACGTGGTGGCTCGATCCGGATCATCTTCGGGCAGGAATGCCTCTAGCGCTTCCGTCTTGGATGTTAGTAATGATGGACACCAGTTTGTCAGGCTGGGGAGCCCACTGTCAGTCTCAGGTGGTTCAGGGGCGCTGGTCTCCAGAGGAGGCGTACTTCTCAATCAATCTTCTGGAGCTCAGGGCGGTTCGTTTGGCACTGCTCTCGTTTGCTCCGCTACTTGAAAGGAGGGCGGTGCGGGTCTTCTCCGACAACGCTGTGACGGTATCGTACATCAATCGCCAGGGAGGCACGGGCAGTGCTCTGTTGTTGGCAGAGAGTCAAGCGTTGATGCTCTGGGCGGAAGGTCATCTGTCGGCTCTGTCAGCGGTGCATGTGGCCGGCAAGGAGAATGTTCAGGCCGATTACTTAAGTCGCCATGTTCTCGATCCCGGAGAGTGGGAGTTGGACGACAGGATTTTTCTCGACATTACGAGGCGCTGGGGGCGGCCGGCGGTGGATCTCATGGCCACGCACGGCAATGCGAAGGCGGCTCATTTCTTCCGCAGGCGCAGGGAGTGCATGGCCGAGGGTCTGGATGCCCTGGTGCAACCGTGGCCATTGGACAAACTTCTTTACGTGTTTCCTCCGTGGCCGATGATCGGTCGAGTAGTTCAGCGTATCTCTCTTCACAGGGGAACGGTGATTTTCATTGCACCAGATTGCCCCGACAGCCGTGGTATGCGGATCTGAGGCGTCTTCTCGTGGATTCCCCTTGGCTTCTGTCGCGGGGCGGGCTGCTGAAGCAGGGTCCCGTTCGCATGCCGCAGGTGGATCGCTTCTTGCTTATGGCTTGGCTCTTGAAAGGCAGCGGTTGAGACGCAAGGGCTACTCGTCGGCAGTGGAGCACACTCTGTTGCAGTCTAGGAGGAGATCGACTCTAGCATACGTTCGTGTTTGGCGAGTGTTTTGAGTCTTGGTGTACAGGCCGTAGCGTTCGTCCATTTGTGGCTGCCTTGCCCGAGATTTTGGCTTTCCTTCAGGAGGGCTTGCAGAAGGGTTTGGCTTTTAGCACCTTGAAGGTGCAGGTGGCTGCTCTAGCGTGCTATAGAGGGACAGTGCAAGGTAGGAGGTTGTCGTCTCATTCGGATGTGGTGCATTTTCTTAGAGCGGTGAAGATTCTCCGGCCGTCGGTATGGCCGGTGGTGCCGGCTTGGGACTTAAATCTGGTGCTGGACGCTCTGACTCGGCCTCCCTTTGAGTCAGGTTCAACGGGGGGCTTGAGAGAGTTTTCGTGGAAAACCGCGTTTCTGGTGGCCCTCTGTTCAGCGCGGAGAATTTCTGACCTTCAGGCTCTTTCTTGTAGGGAGCCGTATCTACAGTTTTTGCCAGAACGAGTGCTTCTGCGTCCCGTGCCTTCTTTCCTGCCTAAGGTGGTGTCCCAGTTCCACATTAATCACGGTTGCTCTTCCCACGTTTGCGGATTTGCAAGAGTCGCGAGTGGATCGATCCGTACGGAAGTTGGATCTGAGGCGAGTCTTGAGGCGTTATCTGAAGATTACGAAACCTTTTAGGCAGTCGGACAGGTTGTTTGTTCTGTTTGGAGGGCCTCGGAAGGTTTAAGCTGCTTCTAAGGCGTCGATTGCTTGTTGGGTGAAGCAAGCGGTGGTGGCAGCTTATGTTGCGGGCGGTAAATCGCCTCCGGTGGGTCTCGAGGCTCATTCTACGCGGGGTCAAGCGGCTTCTTGGGCGGAGTTAGCCTTAGTTCCGTCGGTGGATATCTGTAGAGCCGCGACGTGGTCGTCTCTGCATACGTTTGCGAAGCATTATCGCTTGGATGTACAGGCCAGGGATGATGCGAGAGTAGGGGTCTCGGTCATTGTGGGGGGGCTCGCGGGTCCCTCCCGTTTTTAGGCACTGCTTTGGTACTGCCCAATGGTACCCTGGACTGGCCCGGAGAGGTGAATAGGAAGGAGAAATTAGACCTTACCTGCTAATTGTCTTTCCTTGAATCCTCTCCGGGCCAGTCCAGGGCCCTCCCTTGCTTTTTGCTGAATCCGCGAGTAGGTTCTTCTGGTGTTCTGTCTACGTGAGTCCCATGAGGCTACTGGGTTCTTTAGTAACAGTGGTACTTGGGGCTCCTTTGGGGTAATTAGAATTTGAAAAAAAAAAAAAAGGACGAACATGGCAGTTTTTGCTATGACGGCGTCAGCTATGATTGTATCTCATACAAGGGACGAGGTATGTTCTATCCCTTAGCAGGGCGTTCAATAGCGGGTACGTTTCTGGTTTCTTTTTGTCGACAATGTCGTTTTTATGTCAGGTTGATCTTGTTCTGTTATGCTGCTTGGATACATTAGACTGGAGAGCTGTCTCAAGGGGAAGTGGCTATAGCCTGTCAGCAAAGTCTTTAGTTTTCAGTCCTCAGCTGCTGAAGGGGATTGACAACCCAATGGTACCCTGGACTGGCCCGGAGAGGATTCAAAGAAAGACAATTAGCAGGTGAGGTCTAATTTCTCCTTTTGTCATTTTGGACTCCCCATGCTGAATAGACCTGGGGGGAGGTTCTAAACAAAACTGTAAGGTCTTCTAAATATCTTTCTTCAAATCCTCGATTTACTTATTTATTTTTTATTGGTTTTATATACCGCGCTATTTCACATTCAGTGTGGTTTACAGGGAACAAGAACAGACATTAATTACATAGAACAAGTTAGCTAACCATAGCAGCTTACATAGAACAATCTTGAGAAACAATCTCAATGGTTGATCATGTGGAAGAATGGAAAGTATGGGCAACCTATCAATGAGATCCTAAGTACCTTGAAAAGTGGTTATTGTCATAAAGTAAAATGGATGCAGTGCGACACTATCAGTTTCGTGTGCTGGAAGTTATACTAAAGTCCGGCAAAAATGATCATGGCTACTGGTGAAGAGTGAGGATGTGTCATTATATAAGAGGCTCAGTGTGTGATTGCTGTAGTGTTTTTTTAACCCTTGTTTTGGATCCTGTACTGATTTGTGGTAGTCAGAAAAAGAAGAGCGCCATGCAAACACCAGCTCTGTTGGGTTCGAACTTGTGAGTGAATTTCCAGCTGCTGACCCCTATATAAGTTTTCCAATACCAACTTACTGCATCCTGAGATTTGGTGGCAGCCAAAAGAAATAACCCAATGATGCTTTAAAGGTATACGTACCTCAAAGCAAGCAGATGTCAGCATCCATGAACTGGGAGGTATTGGCCACTGATTAAGTTCTGCAACAGAGCAATCTCAGCCTTGTGCAAGGGTGAGAAATCTTTCCTGAGGCCACATTTGTGGTTGCTGTCTGCTCCAGGATCCAGGCATTGCCCCCTGTAAAAGTTTCTATAGGGGTGACCCCCCTGACCCCCGAAGCATGCAGTGCCTATAGATGTGGCAACAGGAAAATAAAAACAAAGTAAACACTATGGGCCCGGTATTCAATGGCAGCAGCTTGCTGTTGTCACTGACCTTAAGACACAGATATTCAGTACTGGGGCCATAGCCGGCCACCGCCATTGAATATCCAGGTCGACTGGATAGCGGCAAAGCTAACCAGGCAGCGGCGATATTCAGCCGCTGCTTGGTTAGCTTCAACGGCGAACATTAAGCCACCTTTTAAGGTGCCTAACTTTTGCCACTTAGAGATAACCAGGCAGCAACTGAAGATCACCGCTGCCCTGTAATCGCTGGGTCTACCTCTGTTCCACCACAGAACACCCCAATGCTAACCAGCCAGCCACAGGGGATATTCAGCGGCATTAACTGCATTGGTGCCACCGAATATGCCAGTCACCACGATTAACGCGTTAATCACTTTCAATATCAGGCCCTGTTATATATTTCCCTATGAGATTTTTTTTAGAATAGTTATTTCATTGATCTTTTCAGTTTTTTATTATATTTCACCTGTTGTAACTACTTCCAAATGATTTTCCTTCTAATAGTAAAAAAAATAAGATCAAGCCAGAAAATTGTTTGCATTGATCCCTTAAGGTATAGGGATCAAAATAAAGAAATGATGTTTTGCTGGCTCTATCTTTTTAAAAATGTGTTCATTAGAACTTAAGTCTTATCCTAAGACAATATACCCTGATGCCAGAATTCCTTGTCCCCAAGTGCACACCTACTAGTCATCTGTCTGATCCACAGGCTTGATTCCTGGTTTAAAACTGTGCTGGACACCATACAGCCTGTACATTTAAAAGAGCAGTTGGGCCTGGGCAGCAAAAGAGAAGGACACAACTTAACATTTTGTCACTGCTTTCCTCCCTTTTGCCACCCAGTCAGTGTGAGAGGAAAGGAGAGGGAAGTGTTACTATAACGCCCAGACTATGCCTGTCCCCTTAAAGATTTTCAACAAAGGACCACAAAATGAACCTCTGCTGATGTCAGCATGCATGGCCTGTGGCTAGTGGATCAGACTGGTAAGCATTAAAATTTGTTAAGGACCCTCTAAACCATTTCTGGCTTGCTGGCTGTAGTTTGCCCACTTGACCTGGTGACGTTCTGCTTTTGAAATAAAGGATTTTATTCATGAAGCAGAAAAAAGATGACCAAAGGGAAAAAAGGTATGAAATACAGTTCTTGGGGCTAATCTTTCCTGTGAAATGTTTTTGTTTTATAGGTATACTATTTCTCCCGATGTGACTCCGAAATTGTTTACAATATATAATCACATATATAAAATATAATATAATCAAATCACAGAGAAAATATACAGTTCCATAGACATGATATTCAGGCATCAATAGAAGCCACAAATAACTGGCAATTTATGTGGAAAGAATTTTTGCTTATAGATTAGACTCCTGAGCTACCTCAATATCTATTCATAGATTGATTGAAATCAACTTTGAATCAAAGGATTGCCTTTTACTATTAATAAACTAAATTCTTGTCTTTGTCCATAAGTACCATTTTTTTCTCATCTGTGCATTAGTCCATTTTTTGATGTTTGGTATTTCAGTAGAAGATTATATTCCTCTCTTTCTAATAAAAAATCATATAGATTAATACTTAACAAATGCTGCACATGAAATTTTCTGGAATGATTTCGGGTGTTGCATTGCCATAAGTCGGAAAAATGTCAGGTGCTGAAATGGATGGGATGCTGCAACTTGCCCCTTTGTGTTTCTACAGGCAGCAGTTCCTATTGGAGAGTGATGTTACGTAGCTGCCCTTTGCTGCGCCGCAGCAGGAACACTCCTTCTAGCATTTTGGTTTCATTCATGCCTCTTTAATTCCCACCAGGTACCACAAAGGACGACATCCATAGCCACAGCCTTGAACACAAGTGCAGCTGTTGGAAGCCGGCAAATCCAGGCAGTAAGAGCAAGGTGAGAATTCAGTTTTTACCCCCAGTATCTCACCAGCACCAGTAAAACTTGCACTTGATAGTGATATGGTTTCAGCATTTGTGAAATATCATGGGACTACATTTACTGACACTGTAGTGTGACATCAGTGGATTTGTTCCATGTCTCTAAAACTCTAGTGCCATAGAACTCGTTCCATGCCACTGTAGCTTGATATGACATGAATGTGTACTTATGCAGGATGTGATTGTAGTATAGTTCCATATGTGCATAGAATTCCATGCAGAATTGTTTTTGTTTGGTTCAGGGAATATAGTAGACAAGACCCATCACCAGAGTCTGCTAAAATGTTGATTATTTAACTGCTCCTCTTCTTTACAGAAACAGCTACATGGAACCTGCCATTTTTTAGCACTAGGCTTGTAGGGAGCAGATTATGATGATGTAGCAGCATCCATATTTGTTTCCTTTCCTTCTTCATGTGGCTTCTTTGGTGGTAGTCTTTTCATGACAATGCCTGACAGACTGAAGTCAGGCAGGGTTCCTGTGAGCAAAGAGATGCCAGTGGGACTTTCCATGATGCAGAGGTCATGCAGCAGTATGGAACACACTGACATCCTCCTGGGTGAGTCATCCTGGGCAGGGATACAAATTATAGGGCCACAGACAGAGGAACAGATTCATTTGAGGGTGGAAGCCCACTGCACTGGGATCACCTAGCAGAAACTTGGGTTCCTGATGGCAAAGCAGTCTCTGAAGATATATTCCCTATTTCCTTCTTAGTTTTCATTTGCCCTGTGACTGGCTCTTCAGTGTCTGGTAGCTGCAGGTTGCTTCCTTGTCAAAGAAGGCTTGGAGCCAGAGAGCTGTGGGAGCACAGCCAACTGCAGATGTCTCTATTGGCCTCTGACTCTATCTTAGATAAGAGTGATAATTGTAGTGGTTTGTTTTTTCTTGTCAGGAAATGGTTAAAGTCTGCCTCATGTAAGAGCATATGTAAAACTAAAGGTCAAATGAAGGAAGTGACATCGGCTGCACGAATGGCAGTTTGGCATGCATGCTCTTTCCCATACTACTGAATAATATCTAACAAAAGAACACTCCTCCAAAACTGGTGTCAAGAGTGTGGAGGATACGGGCAGCATGTTGCTGGCACGGTAAAACAGATCGACATGAATGACACATGGTTGACACATCGGGTCAGATTGAGATCAGCGACCCATTCACTACTGTTGACAAGCATGGTGTCGTTACACTAGGGGGAAGAGCAGCAGTCAGAAGTGGAAAGAGGCAAAAGAGGGCTGCTGTGAAGCAAGGTGGTGAAATGTCATGCTTGCAAGTAAGTAAAGAGAATCTTACAAGGTTCAAAGAGAAAGGCAAACTCTTTGAAGTCACTGCACTACTGAGGTATTAGTGTTCTTAATTAGCTTGCTTAGGAGCCCAGGTAGTTGAATATTGTATAAAGGTATACATTGCCTTGCAAGAATTGCCATCCCTAGAGGATCTCCAGTGAAGGAACTTAGGGATGTTCTAGCAGCTCCACTGTCTGATCTTTTCAGTGCTTCTTTAGAGTCAGGAGTGATCCCAGAGGACTGGATAAGAGTACATGTGGTCCCTTTACACAAAAGCCGGAAGTAAGGATGAGATTGGGAACTACAGGCCAGTTAGTCTGACTTTTGTGGTGAATAAATTGATGGAAACACTGCTAAAACAGAGGATAGTGAGGTTTCTGGAATTCAATGACTTGCAGGATCTGGGGGGAAAATGGTAGTGATGGTGCTTCTGAATAAGTCTTTGAGACCTCATTTGTAGTATTGCATGCAATTCTGAAGACCACACCTTCAAAAGGATATAAACAGGATGGAGACTGTGCAGAGAAGGTGGCTACCAAAGTAGTCAGTGGACTTCATCATAAGGCATATGGGGACAGTCTTAAAGATCTCAATATGCATACTTTGGAGGAAAGGTGGGAGACAGGAGATATGATAGAGACCTTTATATAACTTGGTGGCATAAATGCATAGGAGAGCCTCTTTCAATTGAAAGAAAGCTCTGCAATGAGGGGGCATAGGATGAAAGTGAAAGGAGATAGACTGAAGAGTAATTTGCGGAAATATGTCTTTACAGAAAGAGTGGTAGATGCTGGAATATTCTCCCAGTGGAGGTAGTAGAGACAAGGACTGTATATGAATTTGAGAAAGCATGGGATAAACCCAGAAGATATTTAAAGAGCCAAAAGGGATTGTAAAGCTTAGTAGTTGGTATAGAAGGTCAGACTGGATAGGCAATAGGGTCTTTAACTGCTGTCATGTTTCTATATTCAGCTACCAGTTCCTGAAAAGATCAGCATACTCCTTCAGAAAAGAAATCTTCCAGACAACGAAGTCCCTTAGCACGCCACCTGTCAAACAATGCTCCATCCATTCTCAATGGAAAATCCAGGTTTCCAGATAGTGGGAGCAGATAGGTAACCCTAGGATTACAGGAAAACGTTTTACATATCCCACACTATGTATAATGCATATCTTACTAGCACATGTCGCTTCAAAGCAGCCGATAATGAATTTTGGGAAAGCATGTAGCTCTCAGCTTGCTATTGGTTATGGTTTAAAGATATTATACTCCACTGGAGATAAGACACTATAACTAACAATTGTTCCTCAGCCAATCCACAATATAGTCACATATTTGGTAAGCATGCACCTTCCTTCTCCAGGGTCTGTCAAAGAGCAGACAGTTCCTCTTTAGGCTTTCTTCCTCACCACAAAAATCACATTAACATTCTATCAAGAAACAGCCTTCTGAGGGAGTATAACTGACAACATTTGAAATACATACTACCATTTAGGAAGTATTATCATGCTAAAAAGAAAAATATGGTCATAAGGTAGGAGTAAATCCTCTTAAGTACACAAGGACTCTCCACTGTCCTGCAGCAAGGGAACTATATTAAGATGGTATAAGTGATCAAGAAGGAACAATTCAAACAGGACAAGGGGAAACAGAATGGTTTAAAATCAGCAAAGGTGTACGACAAGGCTGCATACTTCCCCCCTACCTGTTTAATTTGTATGCAGAACAAACATCAGAGAATGAGGACTGTATGAAGACAACTGAGGCTTGGTGGAAGACTCATCAACAACTTTCGCTGTGCTGATAATATCACAATATTGACTGAAAGTGAAGATGATCTGAAACATTTGCTTCTCAAGATCAAGGAACATAATCTTAAAATGGACCCGCACCTTAGCGTAAAGAACGTAAAGAAGACAAAGATCCTGACAACTGGCAAAATCAATAAGTTCATTGTTGATGAAGAAGAAATTGAAATAGTGAACAACTTTAACTTGCTTGGATCAATAATCAATAAAGAAATAACAAGCAGTCAAGAAATCTGATGACACATTGCTCTTGGCAGAATGGCTATGAAGGACCTAGACAAGATTGTCAAGAGCAGAGATGTCTTTCTCCATACAAAGATTCAACTTTGTCCAAACCATGTCATTTTCAACAACATCATATGGATGCAAAAGTTGGACAGTTAAAAAGATACATAGGAAGAAGATTGATGATTTGAATTATGGTGCTGATGAAGAATACTGTGTATACCATGGACTTCCAGAAGAACAAACCAGTCAGTACTAGAGGAGATCAAACCTAAGCTTTCTTTAGAAGCTCAGAGGCTTCAACTTTCATATTTTGGATACACCATGCAAAGAAAGAGATCATTAGAGAAAGTCATCATGCTTGGCAGTGCAAAAGAGGAAGACCAGAAATGATATGGATCAATACAATAACAGTAGCTATGTGGATGTCACGCTATCAACAATGAGTCAACTGACTGAAGAATGAACACAGTTTAGGACAACTATCCAAAGGGTCGCCATGAGTCAATACCGACCTGATGGCACTTAACACCAACAAGTGTGAAAAATTCCCAGGAACAAGGACCCCCAAATAGCAAAGGTCTCCCTGGCCTCTCTAAGCAGGAAACTCTGGGGCCACACCCTGGCAAGACCAGCTGAACTGCTAGTGCCTTGGATTTAGATAAGTTCATCTTGAAACTTTATAGTTCCCTGAACCTTGCAAACACACCCAAATACTAAATCTAAGGTCTGTTAGGGTTCTGAAATAATCATGAGAATATAATCCACAAATGCAAAGCGCTTGATTTAACACCCTTGAATTCAAGGTACACAGGGCTCTAAGGACAATAGCAATAGCAAGGGGGAAAAGGGTCAACCTTGTCGAGTACTCTGCTTCAGGGAAAACCCTCTTGAAAGGACCCCATTAGCATTATGGCAGTAGTTGATAATTATATAAGACAAGCTTACATGAGAAAAGATCTCTCCAGCCTTCTAAAACACAGGACTCTGAACAAGTAGAACCAGTCCACATGGGCAAAAACTTTCTCAACATCAAAGCTGATAACCAAGACGGGGAGCTTCTCCAATGGACACTTCTCTAATGCCAACAAAAGCTTCCTCACATTAAGAACAGACTAACAACCCTGAACGACCTCATCTGGTCTTCCACCACTATCATTGTGATTAATGGAGTTAGACAATTCACTAAAATTGTAGCCGAAATTTTATCCACAATGTTTACATCAACATTAAGTAAATAAGTGGAGCCATATGAAGCTATTCAGATTGTGTCTTTACCACTCCTGGGGATAACTGATATCAGCGTGTGGTTAAAATGGACAGAGAACTCTCCTTTTCTGATCACCATGTCATAGAACACTTCTAAAGGTCCTGGAAGCTGATCCCTCCCATAGCCTATAAAACTCTACACTGAAGCCATCAGGGACCTAGGGTCTTATGCAAGGGAAGACTGTCTATGACCCGTGATTTTTCCAGTGCTATAAAAGGTTGATTAAGCTCCTCCACTGCCTCCAGGGATAGTTGCGGCAGATCCACAGTTGCCAACCGGTCACAAAGGGCTGCTTCTTTGGGTGGTGCTGCCACAAAGTACAAAATCTCATAATATACCCTGAAAGTGTCTATCATTTCCGATGCCCCTTGAACAGCTGAAACTGTCCAGTAACCAAAGACTGGCCTGATTGAATTAGCCAATAGCTTCTCAGGCCTGTTTCTATAGCAAAAAAGTTGGTAACAGTAATAGAGAAATGAATGATGTGTGTGTTCATGAATCAGTGTATTTAGGGCCTGTTATGTCACCCTTAAAGCTTTTAGCTGAACACCTGTAGGCCGTGCTATATTCTTAAGCTGCTCCTTTTTCAATTGCACTTACAAACGTAATATAGTAGTTGCATTAGGTCTTATTTTTCCTGGCCACATAAGCTATAATATTGCCACATAAAACTGCCTTGGACCCAGACCATAAAGAAGTATAGGTGTTTCTCCAGGAACAAGCAGGAAGTCAGCCCTCACATATGGGTGACGTCTGTACTGACGGAGCCCGCGCGGAGCATTTCCCCAGCTTTCGAAGAAAGCCTTTGGGAATGTTGCCACACATGTGTGGTCCCCTTCCCGCCCAAGGGTCTCATCTTGTTCAGTCACCTTTTTTCTACAGAGCCCAATGGACGTAGTCCTCTACTCCCCCAGAAAAAGTTCTAAAAATCCTTCTATATCTCCAGTTTGCGTACTGGTTCCATTCCCACCTTCAGCCGGCACTCTCTGTGCCATCCTCGGCTTTCCTTTCCATTTTCTCCTCGAGGTTCGTCATCTATCCTGGCTGGGTATTCTCCCACCATGACTCCTGGTGGGTTCAAGAAATGTGGCCACTGCAGTCAGACTATTTCAGTTACCGATACTCATGACTGCTGTCTCTAGTGCCTGTGCCTGGACCACGACAGCTCCACCTGTGACCGGTGCCAGGCCATGACCCACAAAATGAACAAAAAGCGGTCAGAGTTGCATGGGAAGCTGTTTCCGAGATCTGACTCTTCCCCATCCTTCCTGTCACTGAACCCCAAAGCCGGCACTTCCCATGAGGTCTGGGCGTCCTCAGAGTCCCACAGCAGCGGCTCCTCCGGCATGGCCCCAGACCCACTCAAGAAAAAGAAAAAGGCACCGAGGCCTGCCGAGGTACCCCCGATGAAACCTGGCAAAGTCCCATGATGGGTCTTGGGCGACTCCAAGCAGCATCCTCAAAGTCTCGAGACAAGAGTCCTCAGCTGGCGGAGACCGTGCCAGGACCCATGAACCTGTAGTCCTTCTTGAGAACACACTCTCTGGAGTGCCGGCATTGGACCCAAGGCCCTCGGTGTCCATGCCAAAGCCTGCACAGCCATTGGACCTTGCGTTCTGAATGGCAGCCATGGAGCAGAACATCTCCTCCATCCTGGCCTTGCAACAGGCGTTGGTGTCTGGTTTTCCAGCATCATCGGCCCCGACACCAGGCCCCTTGACCTCGGGGGAGTCCCGGGGCATCAAGCTGGGCACAGAGCGCAATTGGCCTTGGGTAAGTCCTCGGCGTCGATCGAGGTCTTGGTCATGCTCCTCGGGGGGACCCCGGTTCCTCGACACCCTCGGGATCCGACTGGGAGAACAAGGACGAGACCTCTCCAGAGACCTCCCAACACAAGGATGTCCCTTCTGAGCCCTCTCCCCCAGAGCCTCGGCGCCACTCCCCGCCTGAGGACTTAGCCTTTCATGACTTCGTCCGCAACATGGCCCGGGCTCTTTCAGTCCAGAGTCAGAGGAGGATCCGTGCACCAAGGAACTCGAGATCCTGCAAAATGAGTCTCCTCCCAATGAGACTCTCACGGTGCCAGTTTCACCCATCCTCGAGAGGCTACTCCTCAGGATGTGGGAGAACCCAGCCTTGGTGCCGGTGGTCAGTCGGCACCTGGACGCTATCTAACACGTCTGGAAGGACCCCGGGTTCCATAAACAGCAACTCCTCTAAAGCTCCATGGTGATTGAGTCCTCCATGCAGAAACTGAAGAGCCAAAAAACATATTCTTCGGTTCCCCCCGGCAGGGAGGCCCAGGCCCTCGATGGGCCACAAGTGTTATCAGGGCACCATGCTCAGGTGCCGTATCCAGGCATACTAATTGTACATGGGAATGTACCTAAAAGGCCTGATCCAGGAGCTCTATGGGTTCTCGGCGGGCCTCGCCAGGGATACCCTGCAGAGGTTCCATTCCCTGGTGGCAGGCATCCGGGACTGTTCCAAATTCCTCTCTAGGGCCGCCTACGATGGGTTCGAGTCTGCGGCCAGGGTGGCAGCCACCGGCATCGGTGCCCAGTGCCAGGCATGGTTACAAACCTCGGACCTCGAGCAGTGGGTGCAAGAAAAGCAACTGGATGTCCCCTACAATGGCGAGAACTTGTTCGGGAAACCAATGTCTGACAAGGCGGTTGAAATTGAGGCCGAGGTACTGACCTGGTAAAGGCTGTCCAGGAAGACCTTGACCCTCCCCAAGAAAAAAATCCTTGGGGAAAAAGCCTTTTTTCTTAAGAAAAATGGGCTATCACCAGGCCGGGCCTTACCAGCCTTACTCGAGGCAGCAGCACTAGGCCTCACAGCCTAAAAGCCAGGGGCATGGGTCTCGGAAGCCCAAGGCCCCCAAACCCCAGACACCAGCCCCCTCCCCTCCCCAAGGAGTCCCACTTCAGCCCACAGGGGGTCAGCTGGCCTCATTTGCCTACAACTGCAGGTGGTGAGGGAGGGTTACCACCTCCATGTACAGCAGAACCCTCCAAACCTCTTCCCAGGAGAACCATCACTGCCTCTCCTCTACCAGGCCTTGCTCATCGCAGAACTCGCAGGCTTACTCAAGGACAGAGCAGTGGAGCCTGTACCCCAGCACTTCTGGGGAAAGGGGTTCTACTCAAAGTATTTTCTTGTCTCTAAAAGAACAGGGGACCTCCAGCCCATCCTGGACCTGCGCAACTTGAACAAGTTCCTGGTGAGTGAGAAGTTCAAGATGCTCTCCCTTGGGACACTGCTGCCTTACCTCAAGAACACGTACACTCACATCCTGGTCCATCCCTCCCACAGACAGTGCCTGAGATTCGTGATGGGGGCAGCACTACCAGTACAGGGTACTGCCATTCAGCCTCGCCTCCTCTCCAAGAGTCTTCACAATGTGCCTGGTGGTTGTGGCCACCCATGTGCACCTCCAAGGGGCCCTCGTCTTCCCCTACCTGGGCGACTGGCTCATCAGAGGCAGCACGACCCTCGAGGCCAGCCAAGCCTCAAGGCTTACAATTCACACCCTGCAGAAGTTAGGCTTCGCCATCAACTACCGCAAGTCCAGCCTCTTCCCTGTTCAAGACCTGGAGTTCATAGGAGCCCAGCTGGACACTCTGCAGGTCAGGCCTCCTCCCGATAGAGAGGACTCGTCGCCTGATGCAGACAGCGGAGAAGGTCCAAAGCTGCAGGTCGGTGCCAGCCTGCCTGCTCCTCTGCTTGTTAGGCCACATGGTCTCAACAATTCATGTCATGCCCTGGGCTCGGCTGAACATTTGAGCAGCCCAGTGGTGCCTCAGATCCCAATGAACACAGGCCACAGGCAAGCTGAGAGACAGAGTAAGGGTCACACACCGACTGGTGGCCTCCCTCCTGGTGGCAGACCCTCACAACACCTCAGGGTGGGGATGCCTTTCCAAGCACCAGCACCTCAAAGGAGGTGGAGGGCTACTGCCTCCTGACAGAGGGAGTCGGAATCTGAGCCTCCCTGCTTGTTCACATAAAACAGGACAACCTGATTGTCCGTCTATATGAGGACAGAGAGGTTGCTCAGGAGGTAGCGGAAGGCCTGTAGGGCCAGGAAGATGGCCCTGAGCTCAAGGAGGTTGATTTGTAACTGAGACTCGTCTGGGGACCAGTTGCCCTGAGTGCAATGGCCCTCGCAATGTGCGCCCCAGCCCTCCAAGGAGGCATCCGTCATCAGGTGCCTCCAAGGATGACGGATGCCTCCTTGGAAGGCTGGAGCGCACATTGCGAGGGCCATTGCACTCAGGGCAACTGGTCTCCAGACGAGTCTCAGTTACAAATCAACCTACTTGAGCTCAGGACCATCTTCCTGGCCCTACAGGCCTTCCGCTACCTCCTGAGCAACCTCTCTGTCCTCATATAGACAGACAATCAGGTTGTCCTGTTTTATGTGAACAAGCAGGGAGGCTCAGATTCCGACTCCCTCTGTCAGGAGGAAGTAGCCCTCAACTCCTTTGCAGTGCAGAACAGCATGCTCCTCTGAGCGGTGTACATGCTGGGCCAGGACAACCTCCTGGCGGACAGGCTCAGCAGGGTTCTTTGCCCACATAAATGGCATCTGGATCCCAGTGTGGCACAGAGGCTTTTCCACCTGTTGGGCAGACCCTGGTTGGACCTGTTCACTTCCCCGGACAATGCACAGCTGCCCAGATTCTGCTCACCTCAGCCACACCACCGCAGGGTGGCAGCGGATGCCTTCCTCGTCTCATGGTCGTGGGGCCTGCTTTATGCATTCCCACTGACCCCTCTAATAGACAGGTGCCTATTCAAGATCCAGAGTGACCATGCCACAGTAATTCTGGTTGCTCCCAGGTGGCCCAGACAGTCCTGGTTCCCCCTGCTACTCTTCCTGTCAGTGGTACCCCCAGTGGCTCTGGGCCATCATCGTGATCTTCTTTCACAGGAGAGGGGTCTTCCTTCTCCATCCCAAGCTGGCATCCCTGACGTTACCTACATGGATGCTAAAAGGGTAGCACTGGCCCCCTTCAGTCTCACAGATGAAGTGCAGGAGATCCTCCTGGCCTCCATAAAACCCTCCACCAGGAGAGCATATGCCTTCAAGTGGAGGAGGTTCTCTCTATGGTGTGCGGAGCGGAATGAGAATCTCTTCTTCTGCAGTACCTGATGCGTCTCTCCCACTCAGGGTTGAAATCTAATTCAGTCAGGGTGCATCTCAGCGTCATAGCAGTTAACCATCACCCTATGGAGGGGAGGCCCCTCTCCAGCCAGCCCTTGGTCTCCAAGTTCCTCAGGGACCTTCTGCTATCGAAGCCCCCCGTCCGTCCACCTTCACCAGAATGGGATCTCAATGTGGTGCTCTCACAGCTCACCAGACCGCCATTTGAGCACCTGGTGACTTGTCACCTGAGGTATCTCTCCTGGAAAGGGGCCTTCCTGGTGGCCTTGACATCCGCCCGGAGAGTGAGTGAGCTACAGGCCCTGGTGGCGGAGACACCTTATAGCAGATTCTATACCAACAGGGTTGTGCTTCGCATGCACCCCAGGTTCCTCCCGAAGGTGATGTCGGCTTTCCACCTCAATCAGGAGGTGGTCCTCCCCACCTTCTCACGACCTCATGCCAGTAAGGCAGAGTCTGTCCTGCAAACATTGGATTGTAAGAGGGCCCTGCGGTTTCTAGTCCCACAGGTGCTCCTTGTGGTCTTGGGCAAGCCACTTAACCCTCCATAGCCCATGTTCCCTGTAAAATAGTTATCTCCAAGTTATAATGCCCTGTTCAATGTAATTTCAGTTTCTTCGATGTAAACCGCACTGATGCCGAATAGCGCGGTATATAAGAGAATGTAAATAAATAAATAAATCTGCAGAGGACCCAGGCCCACCACAAAGCTCCTCGACTCTTTGTTTCTATGCCCCCCAATAGGCTGGGGCTATCCATGACCAAGCGAACCCTGGCCACTTGGGCGGCGGACTGCATTGCCCTCGCTTATGAGCGAGCTGGCCTCTCCCTAGAGCACCAGGGACAAAAATTTGTAAGGCCGCCACATGGTCTTCAGTGCATACGTTTGCAGCTCACTACTGCCTCGAGAGTCAGTCCCACAGGGGCAGTGCCTTTTGCCAGGGAATAATACGAAGCATTCTCAGTGTATAAGCAGCTCCTGCCCTCTAACCCTTCTGTGTTCAGGCTACCGGAGTAATGGTGGTGCTGGACGCTGGGTTCTGCAGAATCTCTTGGTAGTAACTCACCCTCTGCAACTCACAGCCTTCTTATTGGTAGCCATTGGTGCTGTCGCGGCTTGATCCCCGGCAGCCTGGAGCTAGGGAGTCCCATTTATGAGAACTGACTTCCTGCTTGTTACTGGAGAAAGTGTAGTTACTCACAACCCTCCCTCCTCCCCTGGGGGTTGCCTCCTTTACCTTCTTTATCTTTTCACCGTTGCCTAAGCTATGTCATCTGACTGGTCTAGAATTTGGCAGCTGGGATTTAATGTTAAAAAATGTAAGGTCATGCATTTGGGCTGCAACAATCCAAGGGAGCAATATAGTATAGGGGGTGAAGTACTTTTGTCCACTAAAGAAGAGCGGGACCTAGGCGTGGTTGTATCTGATGATCTTAAAGTAGCTAAACAGGTAGAAAAGGCGACGGCAAAAGCTAGAAGGATGCTTGGGTGCATACGGAGAGGAATGGCTAGCAAAAAAAAGGAGGTGATAATGCCTCTGTATAAGTCTTTGGTGCGACCTCATTTGGAGTATAGTGTGCAATTCTGGAGACCGCACCTTCAAAAGGATGTGAACAGGATGGAGTCGGTGCAGAGGGTGGCTACTAAAATGATTAGTGGTCTTCATTATAAAGCATATGAGGACAGACTGAAGGATCTTAATATGTACACCTTAGAGGAAAGGCAGGATAGAAGTGATATGATTGAGATGTTTAAATACCTCCGTGGCATAAATGTTCAGGGAGAGAGCCTCTTTCAATTGAAAGCAAGTTCTGCTACGAGGGGACATGGGATGAGGGTGAAGGGAGATAGATTCAGGAGTGATATGCGGAAATATTTCTTTACGGAAAGAGTAGTGGATCCGTGGAATAGTCTCCCAGTGGAGGTGGTAGAGATGAGGACAGTAACTGATTTCAAAAAAGCATGGGACCAACACAGAGGATCTCTAAAGGTAAAAAGGGGACTGTTGTAGTTGTTGATATGGAAGGACAGACTAGATAGGCCATGTGGTCTTTTTCTGTCATCATATTTCTATGTCTATGTTTAAAAGAACAAGATGACAACTCTTGGGCGGGAAGGGGACCACGCATGTGTGGTAGCATTCCCAAAGGCTTTCTTTGAAAGCTGGGGAAATGCTCTGTGCGGGCTCCATCAGTGTCGACGTCACCCATATGTGAGGACTGATTCCTGCTGTCCCTGGAGAACACCTGTTACAGGTGAATAACTATGCTCTCTCTGTGCCCTGCATTATTTGCACAGTACTCCTGCCATTTGCCCCACAGATATTTTTTGGAATCCATTATCCCTATACAGCTGTACCAGGAATCTCCAATGTCCCACACTACCCGTTGCTCCGAGGAAGCCCTCTAGATTGACCCATATAGGAGTGTGATTGGGTATCTTCAGTTGGCCTAAAGCCATCTGAATGACCTGTGCAAAAAAACTCTGCAAAACCAAGTGAGAACTTTTAGGGATAGGTTAAGAGAACAAGAGAGACTGAGGGTATTTAGAAAAAGAGGGAGCAATAATGCATGAAAGTTATGATTTAGGAAGCCCCCCACCATGGATATAGAATGGGAAAAACAGGTTTAATAAATCAGGCCCTAAGGCAGCTGTAGCAGATCTTTAGCAGATATTTGTGTTAGAGTAATTCTTAATATTGTGTTCTGCTGTTTGGATTAGCGTCAGCACCATGAGTATTTACAAAAAAGATAATACCCCCTCCTCCCCCCCCCCCCCCCAAATTAGAAACTAGCTGCTGTAGGGTTGTCTAATATAAGAACATAAGATATGCCATACTGGGTCAGACCAAGGTCCATCAAGCCCAGTATTCTGTTTCCAACAGTGGCCAATCTAGGTCATACGTACCTAGCAGTTTCCCCAAGGGACACAGGTTCCACAATGCTTGTATTGGTTCAAGCATTGATATCCTGGGTCCCTTCTTAATAATAGTTTATGGACCTTTCCTCTAGGAACTTGTCCAAACCTTTTTTAAACCCAGCTACACTAACAGCCTTTACTACATCCTCCGGTAACAAATTCCAGAGTTTGATTACACGTTGAGTGAAAAAATATTTTCTTTTATTAGTCTTAAATAGTTTACCCTGTAGCTTCATTGCATGTCCCCTAGTCTTTCTATATTCTGATAAGGTAAACAATCGATCTACGTTTACCCGTTCCACTCCGTTCATTAATTTATAGACTTCTATCATATCTCCCCTCAGCCGTCTCTTTTCCAGGTTAAAGAGCCCCAACCTTTTTAGCCTTTCTTCATAGGAGTATCCTTCCATCCCCTTTACCATTTTGGTGGCTCTTCTCTGAACCTTTTCTAAAATTGCTATATCCTTTTTAAGATACGGCGACCAGAATTGCACACAATATTCAAGGTGCGGTCTCACCATGGAACGATATAGAGGCATTATAATATCTTTTGTTTTATTTTCCATTCCTTTCCTTATCATACCTAGCATTCTATTTGCTCTCTTGGCCGCTGTTGCACACTGGGCCGAGGGTTTTAACATGGTATCCACAATGACGCCTAAATCTTTTTCCTGGGTGGTGGTTCCTAATGTGGAACCTTGCATCGTGTAACCATAGTTTGGGTTGTTGTTCCCTAGGTGCATAACCTTGCACTTGTCCACATTAAATTTCATCTGCCATTTTGATGCCCAGTCTTCCAATTTATCAAGTTCCTCTTGCAATTTTCCACAATCCTCTTGGGTTTTAACAACTTTAAATAGTTTTGTGTCATCTGCAAATTTGATAACCTCACTCGTTATTCCACTTTCCAGGTAATTTATGAATATGTCAAAAAGCAGCGGACCCAGCACAGATCCCTGGGGTACACCACTATTCATCTTTCTCCATTGGGAAAATTGGCCATTTAGCCCTACCCTCTGCTTTCTATCTTTTAACCAGTTCCTGATCCACAATAGTACACTGCCTCCTATCCCATGACTCTTTAGTTTTGCCAAAAGTCTCTCATGAGGGACCTTGTCAAAGGCTTTCTGAAAGTCCAGATACACAATATCAACCGACTCACCTTTGTCCACCTGATTATTCACTCCTTCAAAAAAACATAACAGATTAGTAAGACAAGATCTTCCTTGTCTAAAGCCATGTTGGCTGTCTCCCATTAGATCATGACTATCTACATGCTAAGTAATTTTATTCTTTATGATGGTTTCTACCATTTTCCCTGGTACTGATGTCAGGCTCACCGGTCTGTAGTTTCCCGGATCACCCCTCGAACCCTTTTTAAAAATTGGTGCTTTGCTTTACCCCCGCCCCCCCCCCCCCCCCACACACTTTTTAAATATCTGTGAGGATGACAAGAGTGGTGGTGAGAGCTTTCATCCACTGGATCCTAAGTTTTGAGCTGGCATATAGATCCAAAGAAATTTGCAAGATTTGCTGTAGATGAATGAGTGCATCCTGGTACTATGTAACTTATGTAAGTTACTGCTACTGATGTAGAGAAGCCTTCATTTCCTTCACCAGGCATTCGCAGCAAACTCACTGTTTTAATTTTCACTAAGCTGGTTAAAGTCTGAGTCTGCTGATAGGACTGGATCAAACCTTCATCCCTAGGTCTTTTCCCTCTCTTAACACCACCTTCACAGAAATCATGGCATGATCAGAGGTATCACTTAAAGAGATGATAGAATCTGAAAACTTTAGATATTAGAGATTTAGGCCCCGATATTCCAAGACATTTACATGGTTTACACCATGTAAATGCTGCTGAACGGGATATTCAACGGCACTAACACGGTTAGTGCTGCTGAATATCCCCAACTAAGGCTGCTATTTGCCCCGATGCTAACCACTTAGCATCAGGGCATGTCATGGGCATTCAAGGGCATACTGGGGGCGCCGACAGTAGCTAACTGGATAGTGGCAGGTAAAAAATAGGCCCAGCAAAAGCTGGTCTTTTACCCGTGGGAGCTAATCCGGCAGTGGCTCAATATTGTAGCTGCATAGTTAGGGTCTGCACCTTTGGAGCATGTACGGCAAACCCAGATATTCAATACAAAGGCTGCATATGATCCCAGCATTGAATATCCAAGGTCAGCAGTGACGACTATGCGCTGTAGCAGCGCATAGCTGTCCCAGATTAGTATCGGAACCTTAGAAATTAAAAAAAAAATCTATCCTTTAATACGTGTTGTGGGGGCAAAGTAAAAGGTTAATTCTCTTCCTGTAACATTTCTGAGATGCCAGGGATCCATCAGTCCAAAATTCTCAGTTAGATATCAAAGACCTCTGCAGGATTTAAAAGGTATGGTTTGAGCTGTGCAGGATTAGTCCAAAGCTGGGTCCAAACATATTGAAACCCCACCCACCCAGAATAATTGTAAACTTTCCTGCCAGTGTCAACCAGTTGACAAGACCCTTAAAATACTCCAGATCATTCACATTGGGCACATATACCTTATCCAAAATATATATAGTATTCACTATCTCAGCCACTGCTAAAACCCAGCGCCTATTCTGATTAAAACAGTGAGACAAGACGTTAATATTTGGCTTCATGGCAAACAGTATGGCAACCCCATTGTTTTGTTTCAGGTTTTGTCAAAGGTAGATCAGGGTAATTGATTTATAAATTGGTTGAGGACTTTGTATGAGAAGCCGCAAGCAAGAGTTCTTGTAAATGGCGGATACTCAGCATCTTTTGGGTAAAAGTGAGGTACCACACAGAGGTGCCCATTATCCTCTTTCTTATTTGCTATAGAGTTCCTGGCAGAGAGCCTGAGGAGGAATGAAGATATAAAGGGTATTTGTACAGGTTCTGAGATATATAAGAGAGTCCTCTTTGCCGATGATGTAATCTCACTCACACAACCTCTGGTGGCCTTGCCTGCGCTACCGAAAGAGATCAAGCATTATAGCAAGGTATCTAGCTATAAAATAATTTAGGTGAAACCTGAAGTGGTGAGTTTTTTGATCTAGGACATTTTTCTTAAGTGGATAAATGTGTCCTTGAAGTATTTGGGAGTTCATATTAGCAAAGATTAATCGCAACTAGTTCACTTGAGTTTTATTTATTGATTTGTATTTAACTCTTGCATTTCCAGTGGTAGTTCAAGGCGAGTTACGTTCAGATACAGTGGGTGTTTCCCTGTCCCCAGAAGGCTTACAATCTGTTTGCATGTGAGGCAATAGAGGGTTAAGTAGCTTGTCCGAGGCCACAAGGAGCATCAGCTGTTGCCCTAACCACTAGGCTACCCCACTCCCATTTTAACTTCCTTATGAGAAATTTAGACTTAGACTTATAGAAATGGATGAAGCAGCCTCTCAGGTGCTTAGTATAAATTGCAGGAATGAAAATGAATATCTTGCTTGGGTCGTTGTTTCTTTTCATAGCCTTGTTTGTTTCTCTCCCCAGTGCTTTTCTAAAGGGATTATAGACTAAGATGTTTGGTTTTATTTGGTGAGATGAGGTATATTGTTTTGAAGGAAGGAGGGAGAAAGTGATTTGGGATTCCTGATTTATATGCTTATAATGCAATAGCTCAATTATGGGCCCTTTTTGAGTGGAGGGCTATCCCTAAAGGAGAACAGTTGGTTCTTATCGAACAATTGGTTCAGAGGGAGATCCGCTTGAAGGCGACTTGGTTAAGAGTACTATAGAAAAGGGGTAAGTCCTTATGTTGACTTAACCTTCCGGGTTTGGGATACTGTTCGAAGATGGTTGTTGGGAAATAAAAAGTATACCAAATTCCTACCTTTTTAGGTGCAACCTCAAGTTTCCCACAGGACAGGTGAGTGGGGTTTATGATAGCTGAGAAAGATTGGGGCTTTTTACTAAGGAGGACACTCTGCAGAGTTTTAGTGAGGTCCACCAGCAGTTTGGGTTGCTTGCAGGAGAAGGAGAGATTCTCCTACCTGTAAGTGGCACACTATTTGTGTGGGGAGTCATGTTACATGAGACCTGAAGACGGAGCCTAAAAGTCTTGAAGAATTGTGTGGTTCTTATATGGGTGCCAAAGATATGTTCTTCAAGCTATACTTGCTACTCAATCCTAAATTATCTATGACATCTAAAGTACTAAGCCAGTGGGAGTAGGATGTGGGGGAATGGAGAGTAGAAAGCTGTGTTTGAAGGCCACAGCTAAATTATCAATATCTGCTGATCTTTTGGAGAACGGTTATAAAATCCTCTACCGGACTTACCTGACTCCTTGCAAATTAAGTAAAATGAGGTTGGGCTATAGCTGTCTTTGTTGGCGTGAATGAAGTATGTAGTAGGAAACTTTAATATGTGGTGAAAGTTCTTGGAGGTGAGAAATGTTTGGATATGTACTAAAGAGCTGTTTAAAATAATGACAGGGTCGCATTTGGTGAGGGACCATAATATTTTTTTTGAATGTGCTGCCTGAAACTACGGATGTCTGTCTTGCAAAACTGGGGAAAATATATATCATTACTGGTTTTGGAAATTTGCCCAGCTACAAGGAAAGGACATGGCACTGTTCATTTCTGTATTGGATCTCTGAGAAATGTTGAAGAAAATTGAAATTAGGAAAAAAAAAAGAAAATATCCTTTTATAAACTTTGGATGTTAAGGCACTTAAAATACCTTCTTGATGTGCTGTAGATGATTTTCACACAGTTTAACAATTACTTGTACTGCTTCCCCTAGGTTTTGGTAACTCTATGTATTTTGGTCTTCCTGTGGCTTTCATCAGGCGCTTCAGATCATTCAGAATGCGGCAGTTGAGTGCTAAGATGTCTGAACATACCCCTCCAGCATTAATCGCCCTTCATTGGTTGCTTATAGAATGATGTGCTAAGAAATTGTGGATGTTTTTTTAAATTTTTAAAATTGATGGTTCATCTTGAGTTGGCATGTCCCCTGAAATTTTATTTGCCTATTAGGATTTTGTGGTCCCAGGACCAGTTGTTGGAGATTCCATCTTTAAAGGTCACTCAGAATACTACCATGCGATACTGGGCATGTTCGCTTTTACCCTAAACGCTCTTGAATACTTTACCAATCAATTTTAGGAAAATGCAAGATATGTTTGATTTTATGAAAATACTGAAAGCTCTTTTATGTGGCAAGCTTATGTATAGTTTTATGAACTAGCCTTTGAAGTGTTTGTCAGTAGTATGTGACTTTGGTTATGTGTGCATGTTGCAGTCCAACTCAAGACAAAGTATTGACAGAATATGAATATATTTTAAATAAATAAATTAAAGCATATGGGGACAAGACTCAAAGATCTAAGTGTGTATATCCTAGAGGAGAGGTGGGACAGCGTAGCTATGATAGAGACATTTAAATACCTCCAAGGTACAAATATACAGGAATCGGGCCTCTTTCAATGGAAAGGAGGCTCAGGACCAAGGTGTTGTAGAATGAGGGTGAAAGGGAGCTGATTCAGGAGTAATCTAAGGAAATATTTCTCTAGCCAAAGGGGAGTGGACCACAGCCTCCCAGAGGGGTTGGTAGAGCTGAGAACAGTATCAGAATTCAAGAAAGCATGGGACAGGGGCTGAGGATCTCTGAGGAACATGAAGAGGTTGTAGAGACTGAGCTTTTACTTTGAACAAGCAGATTCCATAGGCCATGTGTGTTTTTTCTGCTGTCATTTGCTATTCTTTTATGAGAAAGTCTAAAAGATCATGCATGCATTGGGCCAATTGAGCTCCTTGGTAGCTCCAGAGGGAGATCCTCATACCGTTGACCATGCAAGGAGGAAGGTTTATCAAAATGCTATGCTTAATTCCCAAATAATTTTTTACCTGCTCTTCATGGGCCAATAATTGCATGATATCCTGCACAAGATAACAGAGGAGAGAGTCCCTCTTGAAGCATTAGTGGACAAGAGTGCAAGGAGTATGGAAAACACTTAGATCAGCCTCTGCTGTTTTCAAAAGAGTATCAAGAGCCTTTGCTATTGAAATTGATTCTCACAGATTTTCGTATTTGCAGGTCGCAAACCTGAGTTCAGATGTGCAGGAAAAGCTTTCAAGTATGCCGTACATGTGAAATATGATAACCTCTTTGGGAATAAGGTCAAGGAAATGGTGGACCAGATAAGACCACTATGCGGCGCCTTCAGAGCCTCACTGCAGCCATTTCTAAACATCCTCTATTTCATTTTAGGAAATATTTATTTCTGTCCACTGAAGCGACTTAAAACCTTATGCCACCTTGTCCCTATCAATAGAGGACCCAAAAACCATCCCAAATTCTCCAACTACAACCTGGTAAAGGGTTTTGATTAGATCTGGGAATACATAGCCAATACTTCAGTAACCATTTGGGAAATATTGCCTGTAGGAGGCAGGCCGAGATTTTATTAAACTGCTAGCTAAGCATAACCTCAGATAGTTATAAGCTAGGTGTCTGCAAAGGCTAGCTACAGCTATTTGAAACCTGCCAGATTTCCCTCCCAAGAGGCTCCGTGTACCTCTTATCAAGAAGTGCTCCACTAAAGAAACTTTCCTTCCTCTTGAAGATAAAGGTTCTTGAGCCCATTACACCATGGGGAAGAGTAAAGATTTCATTCCAGATTCTTCCTTATCCCAAAGAGAACAGGAGCCCTCCATCCTATCCTATCCTATCCTAGACCTCAGAATCTTGATGTTTCTTTAGACACCTTAATCCCTTTCTAGAAAAAGGAGACCTGATATGTTTTCCGGATTTGAAAGATGCTTACAGACATCTAAGGATGCATCCTGTCCACTGAAAATATTTCATATTTGTGTTAGAATAATTATTATTATTGTGTTCTGCTATTTGGATTAGCATCAGCACCATGGGTATTTACAAAAAAGGTAATTTTATACCAAGCAGGTGCCTTTTTAAAGCCGATATTATGGTGCCTACGGGCCTGATTCAGAGACGAGGGTTGCAGGGCTGCCCATCCCGGCGGGATGCGCAGCCCCGCAAGCCATCCAGATCCTATTCCCCTTCTTGCTCTCCCCGCATGTCTTGAGCAGTAGGACAGGGAGCGCCGGTGGGGTGTGGGAACAGTGGGGTGGAGCGGGAGTGGGCCAGTCCAGCAGGACTTACAGTGCCGCTTCAGCTCATGGCGTTATAACATCCTGCGGGGTCCGTGGGGATGTGCTGCTTATTCCACCTCAAAGGTAAGCAGCACTGACCCGGCGATCAGGGCTGGGTACGGGCGGGGTCTCCACTGCCCGATCCAGGCCCCGGCTTGCCAGCTGTGGATCAGGTGGCGGGGAAGAGGGGGGACTGAGCAGCAGCAGCCAGGGGAGCCTGGAGGGAGGAGGGGCACGCTGGGCCATCCCCAGGCCCAGTTCTGCATGCCGTGGGAACATTTTGTTCCCGCAGTACAGAACCTGGGTACATATGGGTCATGTAAAAGTATTGCTGTATCTTGTCACCAAATGTATTTTGTTACATGTAACACCTGGGCTAATTTTATAAAAACAGTTTTATTTCAGAAATTCCTTTATGAAATTACCCCAAAAGAGGGTAAATTCATAGCAGGGCACCTAGGTTTGGATGTGGAAAAGGCACTGCTTGTTATCCTATTTTATAGCGACATAGGCACCTATGTGTCTTTATAAAATAATAGTACAGTATTGCAGAACTCGCACCTAGATTGTGGGCACTACGTCTGCTCAGGAGCAGGTGTAAGTGTGTGTGTACATTTGTATTTTATTAGCTATGCAAGTAAATCACAACTCCACCCATGTTTTGTCCAGACTCCTCTCCTGGAAACGCCTATTATGCATCGACTTGCACCACGCATGCTTTTAGACGTGACCTAATTGTGTGAAAGGCCTATTATGTCCACTAAGGTTTACAAAATGACTTCCATAATGTTTAGCACTGGTTGAGGTTTGCTTGTATAAAGGATGGGTGCACGCATTTCCATATCTTGATGTCCATCAGGGAGGAATTAAGACATCGGCATTGAACACATTGATTGCTTCAACAGTACACGACAAGCCCAATGGACCTGTCGGGGGTATACTCGGTGGTGACGGCACCTAACCACTGCCACTGTAGCACCAGAACATATCTGATTTCCTCAGCTGAATACTTGATCTAGAAGACCACCGGAGACATTATCCAGTTAGCAGTGATAGTGCTAAGCAGTTAAAATTATCACGTTGGTGGCTGTATATCACCACTGATTGGACAGCAGCTGTCACTGTCCTGGTTTTAACAGAGTGTTTTCGGCAGTTTATGGGGATATTCAGTGGCAGTAATCAGCTAAAGAGCTTTGAAAATACTCCCCCATGATCTTAGTGGCTGTGCGCCGCTTAGGAGTTTTGAGAGAGTCCAAATTATGCAGTAACTTGGGGACTTCCCATCCTGATAGCTCTGGCCAAATCAATTAGACCAGCTATCTCCTTCCATATTCTTCCTTTACCAACTGCTTCAGAACAATTTACCATAAAATAGCAAACTCATATTCTAGCTACAATAAAATAAAACACTAACCTAGAAAAAAGTAATTAAAACAATATGGGCAAAACAGCGAGGGAAGAAAAAGGCTGAATATATACATTAAAAAAATCTAGGAAAACAGCTAGGCTTTTACAGCCTTTCTAAACTATAGATAACCACAGACATGTTCCTCCTGGATTGAGGTGCACGGCGGACTTTTTAACAGGGTGTATAGGCTCAGGAAAAGATTTATAAGATATAATCCTTGTCTGAAGGGCAATTCTAAATACTCTAAGGAGTATGCTTACTAAGCCGGGCTAGCAATTAACCTGGGCTATCTGCTACTAGGTCCATGTTATTCAGTGGGACTTAATTATTGTTAGCTATGTTCTATGTAAAGTTACTTGTTCTGTCTGTTTCCTTGTACACCACTGTGACTGATAGATAGCGTAGTTACTCACCTGTAACAGGTGTTCTCCAGGAGCAGCAGGAATCAGTCCTCACATATGGGTGACGTCGGCGCCGACGGAGCCCTCGCGGAGCAATTTTCCCCAGCTTTCAAAGAAAGCCTTTGGGAATTGCAGCGCGCATGCGCGGTCTCCTTCCCACCCAAGGGTGCCATCTTAGCCAGTCTGATGACATAGCTAAAAGATAGCATAAAAATTTGCAAAAAAACTTAAGCAGATGATTGCAACTCCAAGGGGAGGAGGGAGGGTTGTGAGGACTGATTCCTGCTGCTCCTGGAGAACACCTGTTACAGGTGAGTAACTACGCTTTCTCCAGGACCAAGCAGGAAGTCAGTCCTCACATATGGGACTCCCAAGCTTAAGGCTACCGGAGACCCTAAGCACAAAAAAGAGCTCCCTCTATCTCAGCGGCACAGAAGGAAGGAATCTTCACTGAATTATTACCCACCGGTAGCCCACATCCGGGATGGAGGGTAGGAGTTGCTCAAACCTCGAAGAGATTTCGGAGGACTGCCTGTCCGAAAGCACTGTCCCTGCGGGACTCCCTCTCGAGACAGTAATGGACCGCAAACGTCTGGCTCGAAGACCAAGTAGCGGCCCGGCAGATGTCTGCCAGCGGAACAGAGCGGAGGTAAGCCACTGACGTAGCCTTCGCCCGAACACAATGAGCCGTGACTCGACTTTCTAACGAGAGTCCGGCTGCCCCATAAGCCCAAGCGATACAGTCAGCAACCCAGATGGACAGAGTACGCTTGGAGACCGGGAGCCCCAATTTATTGGGGTCAAAAGACACAAAAAGCTGAGCAGCTTTACAGTGCTCCCGCGTATGGTCAAGGTAGAAGTTCAATGCCCTTCTACAGTCCAGGGTATGCAGGACCATTTCAGCTCGGCTGGAGTGTGGCCTGGGAAAGAAGGTCGGAAGTACCACCTCCTGATTGATGTGAAAAGGGGCGACCACTTTTGGAAGAAACTTTGGGTGAGTCCGTAGGACTACCCTATTTTTGTAGAACCGAGTGTAAGGGGGATCAGACACGAGGGCCTGCAATTCACTTACGCGTCTAGCGGAAGTGAGGGCTATCAGGAATAAAGTTTTCCAAGAAAGAAAACGGAGAGAACAGGTAGCCATAGGTTCAAAAGGCGGACAGGTGATCCGCTGTAACACCACATTCAGATCCCAGTCAGGGGCTGGGGGGCGCAGAGGTGGTTTAAGTAGAAGGAGACCTCGGAGAAACCTCGCTACGAGAGGGTCGCTGGAAAGAGGTCTGCCGTCCACCGGCACATGATGTGCTGAAAGAGCACTGAGGTGAACTTTGACGGAGTTGGACTTAAGTCCCAGATTAGAGAGGTAGAGCAGGTACTGCAAGATCACCGACACCGAGCAGGAGAAGGGATCCTGAGACTGCTGGGTGCACCAAACGGAAAAGCGACGCCATTTAAGGGCGTAGCATTTTCGGGTAGAAGGTCGCCGAGAAGCTAGGACGACCTCTTCCACCTCCGCCGGCAGGAGAAGGGGAGCAAGGACTACCCTCTCAGCAGCCAGGCCATTAGATTGAGAGATCTGAGGTTGGGGTATAGCAGAGATCCCTGGCTAAGATGGCACCCTTGGGCGGGAAGGAGACCGCGCATGCGCGCTGCAATTCCCAAAGGCTTTCTTTGAAAGCTGGGGAAAATTGCTCCGCGAGGGCTCCGTCGGCGCCGACGTCACCCATATGTGAGGACTGACTTCCTGCTTGGTCCTGGAGAAACAGCGGTATAAAAAAGTTGCTAAATAATTAAATAAATGCATACATATTTGATGAGTCAGATACACTTTGGTCCTCCTGAGTTAAACTGGATATGTCAGAAATGGAAGCTCTATAGCCAAAGGTTGACACGGGATGGAGGGGGATATAAGAATTGAGCTGGGCCTCCTCCAGCTGTGCCATTGCCCTCAGTGTTGTTTCTCACCTGTAGTAACCCTGACTTGCGCCGGAGTGAGCCAGGCTGGGAGCGAGCAGACAGCTTCCTGCAGGCGGGGCACCCCAGCTTCCCCCAAGCCGGATCTCTGGAGAGGAACAGGATAGGAGGTATGTCAAGGAGTTGTCGCAGCCAGTACTGCACTCCATTTCTGTCCAGCGTATCTCCCTGCATGTAAGAATACCAGCTAGTCAGGTGTGGTGGTGGTATCCAGTGTTAAAGGAGTGGCATCACAAAAATGTGTATCCCTGACTCTCTCTTGAATATGGGCTCAGCGCTGGGAGAGTGCTGTCCAAGGTCCACCAGTGGAGTAATAAACCCTTCATGTCCCCGTATTACTCCATACATGAGCCGCTTGTTTATTTTATTTATTTACCTAATCATTAGTCACTGTTTCTTCCCAGGAACCCATGGCAACATACAAAGAGACCAAACATAGTAGGTAAAATGACAAACAGTATAAAACAGACTCTACAAGCACTTAGCTGTATATCCTATGGGCCCAGTGGTAGATGACTCGCATTGTATTAAAGAATATTATTACTCTATAGTAAATCAGAGTGCCCTTACAGGTATAACAATTAGTTGGGAAATGAATGTTAAATGTGTATTTTAATGTATTTATTTTATTTATTTGAATTTGGTTCGCACCTTTCCAGTAATAGTTCAAGGTGAGTTATTTTCAGGTACAGTAGGTATTTCCCTATCTCTGGGGGTCTTGCAATCTAAGCTTGTACCTGAGGCAGTGGAGGGTTAAGTAACTTTCTCAAGGCCACAAAGAACATGAGTGGAAGTTGAACCCTGTTTCCCAGACCCCTGCTCTAAGCACTGGGCTATTTCTTCACATGTTCATCCATTCAGCTAAGGTCTTTCTTAGAGGTTAGAAAGTTGGTGTCTCAGGGTGCTTAGGGCTACTTGATGGTTTCTTTGTCTCTTGTACATGGTGTGCGGTTTATTTAATGCAGGTTATCTCGCCTCTGTTTTTTTGTGTTTGTCTTTCTTTCCTTTGAATATTCTGTGCTCTCACGGTTTACGCTTGGTTCCCTCCCTGATGATGCTCTGTCATACATGTTATTTCCTAGAACTGATGTTTAGGTTGGATCAGTACTCTTTCTATTTTACTTTTCGTGGCAAGTATGTGCTTGTATTGTTAAATGCATATTAAAATATATGTAAAAAATTGTTCAGGCAATAGTTAATAATCATTTGTACGGTGCATCCAAGATGTGTCCTGTACTAAAATACATAGCAGATCATCCCTGATCCTTAGAGCTTACAATGCAGTTATGACAAAAAAGACACACAAACAAAAAGCAAATTAGAGATTTCACATTAATAGGAGGGCCATGATTACCCTCATAGTAAATAATTATCTCCAGGAACAAGCAGGAATGAGTCTTCACATATGGGTACGTCGGTACCGACGGAGCCTGTGCGGGAACGCTCCCCAGCGTCCAAAAGGAAAGCTTTTGGGAGCATCCCACAGCGCCTGCGCGCTGCCTTCCCGCCTTTCCTAACCGCCTCTCTCCAGTTCTTCTTTTCTGCGGAGACAGCAGGTTGTGTTCCTGTCACCGCTGAAGAATTTCTTTATTTTATTTTATTTCTTTAGTCGCGCGTCTGCCTTCTCGACGCTGGACCGGTACCGCCGGTTTTTTCTTTCTTTATTCTTAAAAGAAAACAAAAAACCTACTGTTTTCTCACTTCGGTGCATTTTTTTCTTTGGCTTTAGGCCTAGGAAATTTTTTCCTCATGGAAAAGCCCGCCTCTGGGTTTAAAAAATGCACGAAGTGCAGCGGCACTATTTCTGTCACCGACACCCATGAATGGTGTCTAAAATGTTTAGGTCCTGACCATTCCATTGTGGATTGTGAGTCCTGCTCCATGATGTCTAAAAGAGGTCTACAGAATCGAGCAGCTAAGCTCAGTACCCTGTTTCCCTCAGATGCAGCTTCGGTTGCATCAACGTCTTCCAGGGCTGCTTCTTCCTCACATGGATCTCAGGTAACCAAACTTAAATCCAGCCGGTCCTCGAAGGGTAAATCTCCCTCTAAGTATCGAGATGCCTCCGGGCTTGCCCTCGAGGAATCCGCACCGGCAGAGTTACCCCGGCGGGAGGCTCCGGCTTCCAAAGCTTTTTCTATGGGGTCACAGGTTGACATCGATGGCTCGGCCTCGACCGATCACCTGTTGCCATGTTCTCCAGGACCAAGCAGGAAGTCAGTCCTCACATATGGGTGACGTCGGCGCCGACGGAGCCCTCGCGGAGCAATTTCCCCAGCTTTCAAAGAAAGCCTTTGGGAATTGCAGCGCGCATGCGCGGTCCCCTTCCCGCCCAAGGGTGCCATCTTGCTCAGTCTTCTTTTTTCCGCGGAGCCCTACAGACGCTGTTTATATTCACCGCTGAAAAAGTTGATTTTCTCTCTTATTATTTATTCTTTTTCGGTTCGACGCCGGATCCTTTTTCCCGCCCGGACCCGCTACGCCGGTATCGGGTCCGTTTCTTTATTTTTCGGTTTTTTGTCCTTCGTGACAAGCGTTCGCGCCATTTTTTCCTTTTCACTGGCAGCCCTGTCTTTTGACCTCGCAGGGACCCTTTTTCCCTCGATGGCTGCCAGCGGGTTTAAGAAGTGTGATCGCTGTAAGAAACTCATGTCTCTTACCGACACACACGACTGCTGCCTCCGCTGCCTCGGACCCGATCATGACCCGATGATCTGTGGTCCGTGTGGCAAAATGTCCTCAAAAGCGTTGAGGAGTCTGCAGCATCAGCGAGAACGAATCTTCTCTGACTCCGCGTCCGGCCGGGCCCAGACCTCGTCAGAGGCTTCGACGTCCCGGGACTCCGGTCCTGAGCATCGTCAGAGTTCCTCTGAGCGGGGTTCTCCTACCCAGGAACATCATAGGAAGAAAAAACCCGCGAGGGCAGCATCGGCGGACGCTCCTGGTTCCTCGAGGGCCAGGTCGCATAGCCCCGACAGCCGTCCCGGGTCCTCGGAGTCGGAGAGGCCTTCGAAGCATCCTCGTCTCGAGATGGAGTCGCCTGGACATGTGAGTACTGTGGTCCTCGTGGACTCGCCTCCGAAGGAGCTGACGTCGGGCCCGACGCCGTCGGGGCCCGAGTCAGGGGCTGCTGGGTCTCCTGAGCTTGGACTCAGGTTGACGGCCTTGGAGAGCAGTTTAGCTGCCTTCATGGACCAGCAGCGGGCATTGATCGCTGGCCTTGCCAATGCATCTGCCCCAGCCACCGGGACGTCGACGTCCAAGTCGACCCCGGAGACCGAGCCGATCCTCTAGTCCATCCGAGCTCGAGTCGATCCTCGGTCGCGGTCTCCCTCGGCCTCCTGTTCGGGACTGAGGTCGTCGACGCCGACTCCTTTGGCGCCGGAGCGGAGGGCATCGGTGCCCGCCCGACCGGAGCCACTCGAATCCTCCTCCGCGGCGCCGACGTCACCCATATGTGAGGACTGACTTCTTAAACCCTACTTCCTGCTTGGTCCTGGAGAAAGAGTAGTTACTCACCTGTAAGTATGGGCTTTAGTGTTTTAATAAAGTTTTGTACTATTTTTTTGTTTTTAAGTTTCACTAAAAGTACTTTGCACTTTTTCTTGATTTTCACCAACAAAGCAATTTTTAAATAGGACACTGATGATTAAGAACCCTTGGTGTATATGAATTACCCAAATATATGAAGTTCATGATTTTCCTAAATATTTGATGGAACATTTTTGTGATGCCACTCAATTTTCTGTTTATTTATTATAGTATTTACTGGGACCACTTTCTTTGTGATGCTTACACCATATTTTACAGTCTTGGGCATACTCCAAAGTCTTCAGCAAAAGCCAGAACAAAAAATTAAAATGCTAGTGAAGTTACACATGCTGTCAATCATTTGTGCCAGCAGTTAGTGACACCCTTCATATTAGCCTGTTTGCTTGCAATACTATGCTGCTATTTCCTCTCTCTTGTGTATATACTCAGAGGCTTTTCTCTTTCCGTAGCACACTGCATTAATCTCCTTACTTTTATTTTCTTCAGTTGCTTTGTTTTGTTGACCTCAGAACTCTGAGAGTCTGATCTGATCCATCACTTGGATTTTTATTTGTTGGCAGCAACCTCTAAGATTGAAAGCTCCCCAATTCTTTCTCACGTGAGCAAACCCAAGTCTGAGGACCATCGATCCCGGCCCGGACGGCCTGCGGTAAGTCTCTGGATGCTGATATCTAAGTGCAAGAGTCAGGGTCCACTTATATACTGGGGTTCAGATGTGCATCAGGATGAATTAGAACGGTAGTTTCTATAAATTCCATTAGCCCCCCCTCCTCCTGTCTCCCCCAAGAAGAGAAGTCCTCGCACCACTTGCCCTATTTTCTTCTCGTTGCAAGCAACAGATATTGCTAATATACGCCAGTGGTTGTTAACTGAGGGTTCAGGATACACCCAACCAGTCAAGTTGACAGGCTATCTTGAAAAAGCATGATGCAGTCTTGCATATACTCACTCCATTGTATGCCACAAGTTTAGCCTCCAGCATATACAGAGCATATATATCACACAGTTATCAAGTGCTATGTTTTGTACTTCTGAGGCAATGCACTACTAAAGACACTACACTTCTAGAGGCGCTGTCCTTCCTCCCCTAGCACTACTCCCCTGTATCAGTGTTGGAACTGCTGTCCATCCTTTGCTGATAAGGTAGGCAAGTACTAAAGCTGCATTGGGAGGAAGCATGGTACTGCTCTAATGCTGACATTGATTGGCGTACTAGGGGAGGTGCTGCACTGCTGGAGATTAGCATAATTTAATGTTCTGTTACAGTTCTTATTAGTCAGTGGGCATTAAAGAACATCTGTATTCTGGGGGGTGGGGCCTGGATGAACATCATAATGTCACTAACTCTGTCCTCTTCCTTTTTCTTGTGTGCTGCTCCACCAGAGCTATAAGCGAGCTATAGGCGAGGTTAGTGCATTTGGTTTATCAGTGTGCGGGGGCATGTATATGTGCGTATGTCCCTGCTTTACTCTGTGCCATACATGAGATGGAGTAGTCATCCTCATTATCGTCCAGTCATATGATTCATGGGCGGCAGAAATCATGATCCTCTTTGTCAATCATTGTCCTCCTTATCGTCCAGTTATATAGTTCATGGGCTGCGGAAATTGTGATCCTGCTTACCAGATAAGAGACTGGCCAGTTACATATTACATCTGTAAAGCACCTTGGATGAAGGCACTCTTAGAAGTGCATTAGGAAAATTCTAATATGTGCAGTACAGCACGAACTTAGCATCCTGCAAACATTTCTGCTTCTCTGTGCTTCTCGCTCTCTTTTATGTTTAGAGAGGTATCTGCGCCATCCAGAGAATATCATTGCCCCTTCATTCATTCATTAGCCATGTTTGATGTTCACTTCTGAGTATGCCATCTCCTTTACTCAGGATACCTCTGAAAGGCTTGGATTTCTTATTTTGCAGATCTCGAGACTTCAGCAGTTTATGCCGTAGACACAGATTCTGTACAATCACTAAAACATCTCATGAGCCTTGCATTTGCACCTTGGAGCAATCCTATCTCAGGCACTTGGAGCAAGAAATTTCAGCCATTGCAAGCTGTGCTCCCTTCTCATTGTCACATGTGAATAGTTTGGGGGCTATAGAGTAATATATAGGACCCTGTAGCAAGCTAAAAAATGTCCCGTGTAACTCATGAACCTGGGACCCCTCTGCCTTCCCAGACACAGGCAGGAACTCTCTTCTATCAGGATTCCTGAAAACCCAGTGATGGCATCAGCACCCCCTTCTGTACTTGCGCCCTGTGCAGCCCTTGATACAGCCCTGGCGATATATTCCAGCCAGCTTCATTCAAGATTGGGCTTCTAGGTTTGTGCTTTGCATCTGTTTGCCCATTCCTCCTCCTCATTGCTCTTCATTTGTGCTCTGCACCATTGTGTTTTGCATCCGTCAAACACCTATGTCGCACCCCTGCCAAAAATAGCTATTTTCATAAAGAGATCATGCTGGGTTCACTTCAGCACGTTTGGGGAAACTGGTTTGGGATTTGGGTTTTGTCATAACCCTCCTTCAATAGGAGCACCAGGAAAGCAGAAACTATCTATTTTGCATTGTGGCACTACTGTAATGGAGACTGTCTGCTGCTGCCGCCAGAGGGCTGTAAGGTTTATTGCGAGTCTTTCCTATTGTGTGTATGCCTGGTGACAAAAGACTGAGGCTTCAGGTGTTTGTGACTTGAGAACAGAACCCTGCCACACAGGAGAAACTTGGTTGGGGGAAGGCAGCATCTCATTATCTTTTGTAAGTAATATTCAGAACAACTGCATGGAAAGGCTGGCAAGCCACGGTATCGCAGTTAGGTCACCATCAAAAATATATAGTGGATTTTTCAGCTGGAGAATGGCTTTGCTGTGAAAACCATTACTCTGATTGCTGTGTATCATTGGGAGCTTTTGGCAAACAGGATGAATCGATCACATGAGTAGGTGACATCATCTGATGGCACCAACACAGGTAGCATGTGTGGGACTTTCCTTGCAGCTGCGACCTCACAAATTCCCTTGCTCTAATTTTATCAGTGCTATCACCCAGACATGGTTGTGCTCTCTTCATATTTTTCCCTGTTTCACTGAAACGAAAGCACATCCCTTTTGTTTTCCATTCTCCTCTTCTATGTCTCGCTGAGTTCCCCTCTGCCCCAATTCTGGCCTCACGAATAAAAAATGTCCCCTTTTGCAATTGAATTTGTTCTCATGAAGCAGTGGTCTGTTATGCCTGAGGGCTTCAAGAGATGGTTCTGCCAGTGGAAGATGTCCATTGTGGAAACCTACCAAAGGTTCTCTTGCTGTCTAGGACTGATCATGATGTTTCTTAATGCAAGACATTTCAATAGACATAAGATGAAAACCCTTCAGTTCTTATCACTGTTCTTGTCTACCTAGAGGGCTGAAATGGCAAGAAAGACACTGAAGACTATGTGCTTGGCATAAATCCATTCAGTGCCGCCAATGCAGAAGGAGCATTGCCCAACAAAAACAAAATATTCAGTGCTGAAAACATTAGCATGTTCTTTTCCCAGAGGCATAGATCTCTTTGCTGCGGCCTTCCTCCATAATTCTAGGTCTATAATCTGTTTTGCCTGAGGAAAGCACGAAGAAATGCTTAGAATGCTTATTTACAGGAAACGTGGTAGCTTCAGACATCAACCAAGAGCAGGTTCAGCCAGGTCAGCTGAAGACTCGGCATATAAGTAAGAAAAGAAACAAGCATGTCAATTACGCATTAAAATCAAGAGGATAAAAGATTTTTCAAGCCCACTCCTTTTTGAATGCCATCCTGGAATGGTGCCACTTCCGGGACACATTCCAGGCATCTACTTACTACCTTTTCCATGAAAAAATATTTCCTGATATTGCTCCTGAGTCTAACTTCTTGTAGCTTCATATCACGCTCCCTAGTTCTGCAGCTTCCTTTCTTTTGGAAAGGATTAATTTCTTATATATTAATTTATTTATTTAACAGGTTCTTTTATACTGCTTTATCACGTCAATCAAAGCAGTTTACATTGTAACTTAAACTTGTACATTAAACAGGGACATTGATAACTTGGATTTTTCTGAGCAATGGAGGGTTAAGTGCCTTGCCCAAGGTCACAAGGAGTGCTAGTGGGAATCGAACCCTGGTCTCTTGGTTCCCAAGCCAGTGCTCTAACCATTAGGCTACTCCTCCACTCCATATTAATACTTTTCAGGTATTTAAAAATCTGTTTCATATTTCTCCTGCCCCTTCTCTCTTCCAGGGCTCTTAAGTCTCATCTCATATGTCTTTTGGTGCAGGTTCCACAATATTTTGGTTGCTTTTCTCTGAAACACCTTTAACTTCTTTATATCCTTAATGAGACATGGACTCCAAACCTATCAAATTATTCACGTAAGGCTTCATCAACAACTTATAAAGGAGCATTATCGTCTCCATATTTTTTTCTGATGGTTAGGCCTCTTTTTGTACAGACTAGCATCCCTCTGGCTTTGGTTAATGCCTCATCACATTGTTTCACTACATTAGGATCGTCAGGTACTACTATCCTGGGCTCTCTTTGTCTGGTCCATGCATATCAAAGTCTCTCTCCATCTCTTCCAGTAGAACTCCTTTGGGTTTCTTCATCCCAGATGTGTTACTCTGCACTTCTTTGCATGAAAACTTAACTCTAAACTTTCAACCTGCTTTCCAGAATTTGTAGATTATTTCTCTTGTTCTCTATTCTCTTAGGGCTATCCATTCTGTTGCAGATATTTGTGTCATCTTCAAAAAGGCAAATGTTTCCTTTTAAGCCTTAAGCAGTATCACTTATAGATATTAAACATAATAAGCCCCAGAACCAGTCCCTGAGGGACCTCACCATTCACCTTCCTTTCCTAAGAGTTAATTTTCCATATACCATTGTCCATTGCCTGTCAGTCAACCATAAGAACTGCCATACTGGATCATACCAAAGGCCCATCAAGCTCAGAGTCCTGTGTGCAACCATGGCCAATGTAGGTCACAAGTGCTTGACATATCCCGAAAGTAGGCAGTTCATGCTACTTATTCCCAGGGCTGAGCAGTGCTTGTCTCTTGAACTACAGTATCTTAATATTATGGACTTTTCTTCCAGGAATTTGTTCAAACCTTTTTAAACCCAGCTGCACTGCCTGCTTTTACCACATTTACCGGCAGTGAGTTCCAAAGGCTAATTATATGTTAAGAGAAAAAATTATTTTATATTGTCTGTTTTAAATCTACTACTTTGTACCTTTATGGCATGCCCCCTAGTCGTGTTTTTTGAGAGAGTAAACGATGGATTTGCGTCTTCCCGTCCCACTGTACTAAGGATTTTATAGAGCTCTCTCATATCTCCTCCCGGCCTTCTCTCCTCCAGGCTGAAGAATCCTAATCTCTTTAGCCTTTCCTCATAGGAGAATCCTTCCATCTCCGATTCTCCATTAGTTCCCCCCCCTTGAAGTAAGGCTTACAGGAGGTCACAGAGCAGAGCAAGCGACCGGCTGTATGGTTTTATCTGCCGTCATATTTTATCTTTTCACAAATTGTCTATCATACTGCAGCACTAGCAGGTTTGCAACTAAATGATTCAGTGAAAACACATCAAGACAGAACTATAGCGGCTTCAGTCACCTAGTCTCATGTACTATCATTGAAGAATATGTGGAGCTACAATATGGTCTTCCCTTCATACATTTACATCTCACTACTATAGGGATAATGGAGCTCAAAGAAAGTGCAGTTGGATAGGCAATTCTACCAAAGCTTTTTCAGTTAAAAGCAGCTCTGCCTAGTCACTTCTGTTGTCCAAGTCCAAATTCAAGGTGAGTTACAATTAAGTTGCTGTAGTTATTTACCTGCCCAAGAGAGCTCATAGTCCAAGTGTAATCTGAAGCAATGGAGGGTGAAGTGACTTTCTTAAAGTTGCGTGGAACATCAGTGGGAGAAGCATAATTTTAACCCTTGCTTCCCAGCTTCTCAGCCTGCTACTTTAACTACTACGCTACTACCCCCACTCCATGTCTCTGACAAGAGAGTCTTAGCAGTGCTACAGTTTGGCTATATTGGTTTTTAAAGTTTATTGGCTCGCCCCTGATGAAGGCAGACTGTGCTGAAACATGGCCGTGTCGGGCTTAATAAAGTTCTTCTGTGATTATTCTGCTGACCTTTGCTTCCTTTGTTTTTGTCATGGACCTTTTGGTAGGGATTGTTTCCTCCCCCCCCCCCCTTTTTTTTCCACTCCAGGTCTCTTACAGGTTGCCCTGCAGAATCTAAACACAAATGAGGCATCCCTCAGCTTGGGATTCTCCACTCGTGTAGCTGATTTATCCTTCTTGTTGAAATAAAAAGTAGAGTTGTCTACTTGAACCAGAGACTCTCTGGAGGCAGCAGGTTAAATCAGGCACAAGTATGCCCCCTTCTTCTCCTCCTTGGGAAGTTGATGCCAAAGCTCTACATTAGACTGAGGAGATTCATGAGGTAGTGGCTGCATTGAAATTCCCAAACATGACCAGTTAAACCTTCTCAGACTTCTAAGCTCTGAGAGCTATCCATGTTGGCTCTGTAAGCTGATGTCCCCCAATTGTGTGTCTGATTTATCATGCTACTTACGACGAGCCACGATTAAAGATTACAATTTTGATTTGCTCTCACTTTTCACGAATTATCTAGCTGTCTCCAGCAGGCAGAAAAGCCATTGCCAATAAGGGAAAAATAGTTAATTAACACTTTGACTGTGCTGTCACTTCATTACATTCCAACCTTCGGCAAATGATGTCTGATCTTTAAATCAAAGGTTGCTAACTCATTCCAGGACCTCAGGGACAGCCTGAACCAGGACTGATTTTACTCCCATGGTATTTCTTAGAGTTACTGAAAAGAGACGTTCATGGATATAGTAGGGATAAAATGAAGACTGACTCAGCCTATCCTTGGTGATCTAGAGCTGATGAGGAACCTTTTTTATATATAAACTTACTGTACTGTAGGAATAACGTTAGCCTATATTGAAACACATCTGCCGGGATTCTCAAATAAAAAGACATGGGAAGCACTGAGAACAATGTGCACTTAAGCTTGTAACACATTGGTGGCTCATATCTCTGTTTAACCATTATTGTATAAAGTTGACCGTCCAATGTAAACATTGTTTGAAATATTCAAAGTTCCATGTAAACCGCTTTGACCTCTGTGAAAAGCGATATATAAGTCCAGCCAAATAAATAAATCTCTCTGTTTATGCACCTGAAACACGGCATGCTCTTTAATCAGACATAAAAAGTAGCATGAGAAACTTGGCCAGCAATCCCGAGATAAGACAGAGTTAAGAAGCATGACGTACGTCTCCAGGTCTTTCCACTTTGGCTTAGCACAAGAGGAAGTAACGCTGCTTCCATGCTTCCCTAATTCCTAAACTCCTGGTTAACCATTTTCTCTACCATCCTTCCCAAAGGATTATGGTCTGCTGAAGGATCGCGGTGAGGATGTGCCCAAGCCTCAACGAAAGGCCATGGATTATTCCTCCTCCAGTGACGAGATGGGGAGTAGTGAGGATGAGGAAGAAGAAGAGGGGGACACAGACAGACAGGAGGAAAGCCAGGACAGCTCTGGCCCCAGGTAGAAGGCAGTGCTTGCGACCATGTCTTTTTCTTTTCATGAATGAGATCATAGTTGATTATTTATTTACCTTGATTTAATATACCATTAATCAAAATATACATCAAAGCGATGCACATATCCAGGATTTTCAGAAACACAATATAAAGTTAATTTACATTTTATTTATTTAACAGGTTTTTTTTTTAAATACCACTTTATCTTTTCAGTAAAAGCGGTTTGCATTGTAATTTAAACTTGGTATGTACATTAAACAAGGACATTGATAACTTGGATTTTTATTCTGAGGCAGTGGAGGGACTAGCATTAGTCCATGGTGCTGTACTTATGTGGTCCCTGAATTTTGGAGTTCCCTGGGACAGTAGTCCACCTTGGATCCAGAAGACCTGAGTCCATGACCCTCACACCCAGGAACTCCAACTCGGGGACGACACTGCGATGATATCATTGACTAGCACGAGCATTAAAGAAATGAGCTAAGGCTTCATGGCTTTAATGTGCCTCCCTGCAATAGGGAATGATAGCAAATCTCTTCACTTAAATGGGAATTGCTTGGAGGTGAGCTAATTTTAATGCACATTTTTTATTCCTGTTTTAACATACCTGATTTTGTGAGTTAAAAACCTTATTAAATTCGGAGTAAAGCTTAACATAAGAAAAGTTGTGCTAAGCTTGGAGTACCTTATTGCATGAGCCTGAATATCAGGTTGAACACGATGATGGTAAATGATTAGGTACAAGTCACATGGTGAGTGTTGTGGGGGAAACTGGGTATGGAATCATTGGTCTGTTCTGTGATGTCTCCAACTACTGTGAGACATTTGACTAGATAATAGCTGATTGGTGGGAGGCTGGCTGTGACATCACTGTGCTCTGGTACCAGAACAGATAGAAAAAGTAATAAGAGTTGAAGAGGTGCCCTAAGCCTGCAATCTGAAAACAATGTATAAGTTTTGACGCTAGTATGAATTCCCTTCTTAGGTGCGGGAAAGATGCAGACACAGACAGTGTCAGTACCATGGTAGTACATGATGTGGAGGAGGTTACAGAGAGCCCCTATGGAGACAGCACCATGATTGTTCAGCGGGTGAGTGCTAGACCAGACCTTGGAAAACCAAGGGAACAGTTAGTCTGTCGATGCATTCCTCTGTATATCGGACAGTATTTGAACCCCACCAGACCACTTCTGCAAGCATTTGCTCCCTCTTACACCTCTTTCTGACATCCTACACCCACACAGCTTTTGCTTCCTAAGGATTTCACACACACAGCTTATGCACCCCTCTCCCCCACCTACTGGGATCTCACACATGAAGTGCTCTTTGCTTAACCCCACACCACACTTTGAAGTATTTACTGTCTTCTCATCAACCCATCTACACTGCAGTTTCCCTATTCTGTTGATTTTTCCTGTTATATGTACAGTTTTCACATAGCATTAAGCAGTGTATAATTAACAAATTAAATAACAATACAGAATTAATTAGACATAAATACAAAATACAATCATAAAAACAAAGCAATAATCAGATCTTGTTCTAATACTACAACTCGAATATTTCAGCTCAAAATTTATCAAAAATTAAAATGCTGAGTGAACAGCCAGGTTTTAACTTTTTCCTAAACTGAAAGTAGTTACTAAGGATCCTCCAGATCTCATGCCTAGTGTAATTGCTTTCTTATCTGCACCCACCCCTCTTAACCAGTAGCATTTTTCCCACCCCAGGATTCCATGTTGCGTTGTCCATAAAAAGTGGTGATCTTCTGCTAGGTCATTCCACATGCCAACCCGGCACCTGTTGTCCCTGACCTAGAAGTTTTCTGAACTTGGTTTCTTTTGTCCATTGTAGCTGGATTGGAAGGTAAAACCTCCATCCACACACCCCTGACCTTGACCTTGTAGTTTTGTTTTTATAAAGAAAATTACCATTGGACATAACCCCTCCTCTCTTCCTTTGGACTCCTACACTTTTACATGACAGGATTGTGTTGCCCACCTAGTTTTTGCTGGCGATTAGTAATTATAGCTTTTCTTACTCAGACCCCCGAGGAAGAGCGTGGCCTGCTGCACACAGACAGCAATGGGTACACCAACCTGCCCGATGTGGTACAGCCCAGCCATTCACCCACAGACTCCAAGGGACAGAGCACCTCTCCTGCCAAGGACAGCAGCAACACTGATGTGAGTCTCCTTCTGGTCCTCCCCAACCCGTGTTCCCACTAAGCAGCTTTGAGATAAAACGCCGGCGGAGGACTCCTGCAGAGCTTGAGTTGCTTACCGAGAACATTGTCCCCAACCCCTCGCTGCTTTTCTGAATAAGTCTATATTCCTAAGCAGATAAAGAACAACTCTGGATGAAAGCTACTGACTGCATTAAATAGTAGGAATGTGTACAGGGCAAAATATTAGGGTTAATTTTCAGTTAGATTGGTCTTTTTCCTACATTTCAGGCATATTTTTTGTTCATTTAACATATTCATTTTAATTTTAGAAAATGCTTTAGAATTTTTCAATACATGTGAATCAACTTAACGTGCATATTCGTTAAGGAGTACAAATACATGCACAGCCCTACTAAGCACTGTTAGATGGAGAACGGGAAGAACAGACATGGCTGATTTCTATGCATCTCCTTTACATCTGTGTGTGTGTGTCTCTCTCTCAAGAACTAGGAAATGTTTTTCTCTCTCTCGTGACTATTAAAATAGCCTTAAACCTTACTGCATTTATTTATTCGTTCACGTTTATATTTGCCCAGTCCTGCTGATCTAAGTATGTAGGTGTCTCTCTGCTGAGCCTTTGTTCATGTGCAAACTCCCCTCTCATTCTTGTTTCTGTCCATGATTCTCTTTCTCTTGTTTTGCACCCGTCGGTCTCTTGTCTGTATCCTCGAGGCTGCTTTTGGATCCTGATCCACTTAGTCTCCTATGTGTTTCCTTACATTCCGCTAGATATATTCTTGTCCACAGCTATTGCGTTATCTGTCTTGACTAGATTGTAAGCTTTGATGAGCAGAGACCATCTCTTACATGTGTCTGTACAGCGCTGCGTATGCCTTATACAAATGATTAGTAGTAGTATCTCTTTCATCACGTTTACCCTTCTTCTGCAGTATCAGTCACGGGGGCTGGTGAAAACATCTGGCAAAACTTCCTTCACAATGTTTGTTGATCTTGGGGTCTACCATACCTCAGGTGGAGGAGGAGACACTGTCCCAGTTGCAGGTAAATATCAGAGAGCGTTTGCTAAAAGATAAACATTCTTGACACTCGGTGCTATCCCTTAATGCAGCGGTTTACTTAAGACTTTCCAGTGCTAATCTTAGTGCTGATGCATTAAGAAATTTTATTACAGGAAAAGCAATGTAAAACATTGCTTTAAAGAGTGGTGCAGTGTACATGCAAAACACTTGCAAATTGCTGAATAAAAAAATGCACGCTATGTTTAAAAAAAAAGAATAAGATCTAACATCTAGTGGTTTTTTTATATTTAAAGTTTATAGTTGTTCTTAAACATCTTGATACAAATATTGACGCTCAGCCTACAGTCACCTGGGAAAAACTGGATACACTTGCTCACTTAAGTTATGAAAAAACCCCACACTAATTGTGGATTTATAGTGACAATCTTACCCACTAAATGAGCATACAATACAGAGTTCAACGACAAGTACAATTAACTGCTTCCCTCCCCTCAACCCTGTACCACAACTTTGGGCTACTGGCTCATACAATGTATATCCCTCATTACCAAAACCTCCCCAGGTACTCTACAGATCATAAACACTCAATATTAACATCCTTCCTTCCCCGCTAACCTATTGCCCCCTCTCCCCTTCCCTCCCTTCCCCCCTTCCAGGTCTCATATTACCTCCCCTTCCCATCCATCTTGTGTGTGCTCCCTTAAAACCCTGTCCTTTGTTGGACCCGTTGTGCACACGGTTGTCACCTTCTGTAAAAGTGTTTTGATTTTTATATGCAGTTATTTCACACATCCTGTGGCATGTTCCAAGCGTCTCAACACTGCTGTAGGCTCTGGGACTTTTGCACCCTTCCACCCTTTAGCAATTTCCATCCATGCTCCCAACACTATCATCCGCAGCGTATACCCCAAGTCAGACTGCGTTCCTTCTTCCCATTCATTCAACAAGTCCATTTCCCCTGTCCACCCCATTATTTCTCTCAAAACGGTTTGCACCTGAGACCATAGCACTTGGAGGGCCAGACAGGCCCTCCATATATATATATTCCTCGACATCCACACCAGCACTCCTCAGCAACCTGCTCACCCATCTTACTAATCTGTACTGTGGTAAGATACATGCGATATAACATCTTATAAGAGTGTTCCTGTATAGCGGCTGAGATGACTCTAGTGGCCTGAAAGATCCTGTCCCATCGTTTCAGATTTCATTGCCCCCCAAACAGCTAGTGGTTTCTACTATTCTAGTGCTGAACGTTTAAGCCATTTTAGGGCTGGAATAAAGATGCAGCACGAGAACAAAAAGGTGTTCTGAGGTGAAGTGCCACACTTCCCCCTCAGATCCTGCAAGATCCATGGTGGGCCCAAGTGGACCTCCAGACTTCCCACCCCTCACTGCCTGACCCCAGAAAACGTTACTCTGGTGGCCTAAGTGTTACCCTGGACCCTTCTGACCTCTAAAATGGTCCTTGTAGTCCAAGTGGGCCCATGGATTCCCAGACCCCCAAGAAGTCCCTGGTGTCCTAATTGAGCCCTCAGACACCCTGACACTCCCCCCAAAACAAGACCCTGCTGATGCAAGTCACTCCCCTCAGTCCTCCTGACCCCCGCCCCATGCACCACTAAAAGTAGAAAGGCTCGCTTCTGCCTCTGACATCACCGTCTTCCAAAGTGGCAGTGCCTGACCTCTAATGGTGCACCCTGATGCATTGGTAGAGGTCAGTTTGTCGAATAAGACAGTGCTTCCCTAGAGCAGACTGTAATGCTGGCAGTCATGTGCATCGCTCCTGCCTCTCAACTTTAGAGGTAGGTGGGTGGGTGGGTCTGAACCCCTTCTGGAGACTCTCTGGTTAAGAGCCTCCCTGGCCCTGGAAACCAAATATCACTGGGGGGGGGTCAGGGGGATGAGGAATGTCAGGGAGGTCGGGAAGTTCAAGGCCTACTGGGCCACCAGGGAAATTTTCCGAGGTAAGGGTAAGGGACGAGTGAGAGTGGAGAGTGTGGGAGTCTGGCAGGCTTGTTTGTTTTAATATCTCCCTTCCTGTCTCTGTGAGAGCCAATCCCCACTGTAAGAAAGGAGACATTCTATTCGCGATGAAGCGAATGGCTGCATATTATTGTGGCAATGTGTGCTGTTTTTTCTGACAGAGCCTGCTTTTTAATCCAGCGGTAATTTTCATGCCATTAGTTCCCTGTATTGGGAATAAAGCCTTTCTAGCTCATGCATTAGAGCGCTGTATGCCGAAGCTTACTGCAGTGTTCCAATGCAGTATTTACTGCATCAAGGCTATAGCAGGGAAGGAAGGGTGTAACTGAGATAAGCAGGGAGGGAGCGTATATACCTGACTAGGAGAGGCATGGAGGAAAGAAATGATAGACAGCAATGAATACCATTGGCATGTGAGAGGGGAAAATACGTAGTGCTGTAAAACAGACAAAGGGAGGGAGGATGACTAGAGGTGTATTTGAGACAAGTGGGTTCACTGTGCCTCTTCCCTCCCCAGGTATTGATTTCCATTTATTTTTTCTTTAGCCGCCTTTGTGAGTGGGGATGGAAATGCACTAGAGCAGCTGAAGTTCGAGGTGCGGAAGGGCTCCGTTGTGAATGTTAACCCCACCAATACACGGCCGCACAGTGACACTCCAGAGATCCGGAAATACAAGAAACGCTTCAACTCGGAGATCCTCTGTGCAGCACTGTGGGGTGAGAGAGGAGGAGCAGATAACTCAAACCATCCAGCAGAGGACTGATAAACGGAGAGACATACGTGTATTTACTAAGCTGGGCTAACGGTGTGCACACACTGTTTGTACTGTATCTAGGTCTCATTGAATAACAATGCACCTAGTTACAAAATAGCTAACCGTTAGCCCAGCTTAATAAACATGCCCCATAGCCTTAATTCTCCAGAACTGGATGGCATATTGATACAGAGCCTTTCGCTTCTAGCAGTAGCAGTAGGGGGCTCAAGGGATGGGCACAAGGACCCAGAATTTGTCACCTATAGGACTGGTTGGTTCAGGGGACATGTAGAGAGAGACAAAAAAGGTAATTTTATAAATCTTATAGGCTGATTATACATGTAAAAATATCAGATAAACTTAGAACTGGCACATATAAACAGCCAACAATTTTTAAAAGGTACAGCTTATATATGTACTCTGTAAAATAGAGAGATTTACATATATTGAAAGAAGGTGTGTTCTGGGCGATCCTTCCAAGTATGCATAGAAGCTATATTTTATTACAGCAGTACACGTACACATCTGTGCTTTTATTCACCAGCTCAAAAGCAGGCATAAACTAATTTGTCTTTTGAGACCTGGGGCTTGGAAATGTACTAGATGATGGAGATTTGCTCATCTCTCTGACAAACAAGGCTCCCTTCTCCCCTGCTGTTGTGCTTGCACTTTTATAAAATTCACCACATGCTGACTGAAACTTCTTTTAGAAGAACAGAAAGATGAAAGGGACAATCCCCCATAAAAAAGGAGCAACCAGCAGCAGGGAAATGTTTTAGCACAATGTGTCTGCTTCAGATATAAAGCATACCATATATGCAGGAATTCAAACACACAAAAGGCAAGACAAGAAAAATATGAAAATGTAAAGTTCATATCCATCATTATAAAAGCAAAGGCCATTAAGTTAAGATACACCATGTAGTGCGTACCACAAAAAATGAAATTTTGAACATGAAAGAATAAAGGTACAAAAATTCATAATAGTGAAAACTAAATGTTGAAAGTGAAATCAATAATGTGATGACTTATGAAAAATATAAGAACTGTGAGTAAAACTACAGTCAGACCTCGGACATTCGCGAGGTTAGTTTCCAGAACCCGTCGCGAATGTGGCTGATTCGCAGATGTTTGGTAGAGTCACTAAAAATGGTAATGTATGCTTATTTCTATAGTTGAAACCCTAAATTTGACCCCAGTCATGCTCCCAAACACTTTAATTTCATTTAAAAGTTAGCTTAATACATTACCCTTAAAAAAAAAACTTAAGCATGAAAACTTATAAATTACTACGAAAATTAAACATAAACACTTCTGTAGGGTTTTTTGAGGATTTCGTGGATGTGCGAAAAAATCGCAAATGCAAATAAGTTCAGTTCCAATTAAATTTTTGCGGATCTGTGAATTCGCGAATCACGAAGCGCGAATGTACGAGGGCATACTGTATACACTTACCCACTGAAGTCTATTTGAAAAAGGCAAGACTGATATATATGAGGAACAGGACAAAAATATGTAGTCATGAGTACAGAAATATATATGACTTCAAAAATATATTCACCCTCTCTGCTAATTTTAAGAGAAAGTGTGACAACACATTAACTCATTGCAAACCATGGAGTAGGGTAGTGCCCCTAACAGACATTGAGTTGCCAATCTGAAAGTCCTTAAAGGATGGTATTGGTGCCAAAATATACCTAACTTGTTTATGGCAAATGGATGCAGGAGCTTATCCATTAAACATTTACAGTAGGAGCATGTTTACTAAATCTTGTGCTGGGAACATGGGTTTGGGCTGAATTACTAGAGCAAAGCTCTGCGTTAACTTCAGGGGGGCAGGTACAAATGCTCCCCTGCAGTAAGCACAGGTCACCATGGTAAACATGCCTCTTAAATTGAACTCAAAACTGCACAGGCAACTATTGGAGGTTAAGTACTGGCTGAATATGATCGCATTTCGATAATCTCTTGTATTTTGTGCCATCTGCATTGAACTTACTACGTATTTGGGTAGATCCAGGTAAATGATGTGCAGTAATCTAGATGGAGTGGAGGAATAGTGTAGTGGTTAAAGCAACACCTAGTACCCAAGAGATCAGGGTTTGATTCTCACTGGCACTCCTTGTGACCTTGGGCAAGTCATTTTATCCCCCATTGCCTCAGAAGAAAAGGCCTGGCAATCTTACTTCTGGTCATACCTTGCCAAGAAAACCCAGGGGCTGCTGGGTCACCAGGAGTCAGCATTGACTTGATGGCACTAAAAAAAAAAATCTAGGTGGTGCAAAACCTACATCTGTACCACCATTCTGAAATTTTGCAGGTCGAGTTATAACCACAGACAGTGGTGATTCCAGTTACCCCAGTATCGACAGAGTCTGTGTTACATCATGACATGCTAGAGAGAGAGCATTTCTAGATGAAATCAGTGACTGCTTCATGGAGCAGCTAGTTCAGGAACCAACATGAGGAGAAACTATTTTGGACATGGTCCTTTAGTGTAACACAGAATAGGTCATGGTGTTTGGGGCCACTTGGCCATAGTGATCTTTTTTTTTTTTATAATTGACAATTAAAAAACTATAACAGATCTAAAACAAACAAAGAATTAAACGACTAAAATCCTTCTTACTGCATATATATCCAGTGTATCTAGTTCTTAACAATAAGCCTATTTAAAATAAAATGCTTTCAAGTGTTTTTTAAAGGATTTAATATGATCCATTATGCAAAGTGAGCTAGGAAGCTTATTCCACTCATTGAACCCAGCTACCAAAACAGATCTGCTAAATGAACCTGACACAAAGATGCAACATCCAGCTTTTGAGAGCCTGCAGATCTTAGTAGTTGTGGAGGCTTATAAATCATTTGACTGGCTAGGTGAACTCCTATGTATTTAAATACAATGTCTTATGAATCAAAAGTAAGACCTTAAATCTGGCTTTAAAGCCACAGGGAGCAAGTAGAAAGCCTGCAAGGAGGAAGAGGTATGCTTATTCCGAGGGGCACGTGTCAAACGTCATGCAGCAGAGTTTTGTACTTTCTCTGGGAACAAGCAGGAAGTCAGTCCTCACATACTGATGATGTCAGTATCGACGGAGCCCATGCGGATTCCCCAGCTTTCAAAGAAAGCCTTTGGGAGTTAAACCATGCATGTGTGGTCACCTTCCAGCCCAAGGGGTGCAATCTTACCTCAGTCTTCTTTTTTTTTGCGGAGCCCTGTAGATGTCCTGTCTGTTTTCCCCGATAAAAGCTGTTTTATCTAACCCTTCTACTTAGCTTTTTTTTCTCTTTTTGCCGGTCAATTCCCAATCACATTTTTGCCACCCGAGTCCACATTCGCCTTGGTGTCGTGTTTTTCTCTGGTCCTTTTTCTTTTTCGGTGTGCAGGTCTTTTCTCACGCCCTCACTCACCAAGTCATCTGAGTTTGATCTCATGGGTGCTATCTTCCCCACTATGTCTTTGGTCAACAAATTTAAGCAATGTGGCAAATGCCCTCATACCATATCCATAATGGACCGCCACAGTTGCTGTATCAAGTGCCTCAGTGTGGCTCATGACAACTCCACTTGCCTGCTCTGCCTGCAGATGTCGAGCGAGAGCCAGAGGAATCATGAAAAGCAGTGGGGGGGGAGCTTTTTGGCTCAAAGGCCTTTGCCATGGTGCCGGCATCAAGTCTGGAATCGCTGCTCTCAGAGATTGTCTGATGACTCAGCGTTGCGTGCATGTGCTCGATTCGAGCCCCGAGTCAAAGTCTAATCCCGGAGCCTGCGGGTAAGACCTCCAGTACCCAGTGTTGGAATCCTCGACCTGACGCCAAGGGCGATGGCTGGGAGTAGCCTTCAAAGCTACCCCAGCGGAAGGAGACTCCCACCACATCGGGGGATTGGGCTCGGTCCTCCAATGCGATCACCATTGGTGATTCCCCTTCGAGGGAGCTGGCTTTGGGCTCGATACTTTCAAAGCCCAGACCAGTCGCTGTGGAGCCTACTGGCATTGAAGCCAGAATGACACCCTTGGAACGTAGCCTGGCTGCCTTCCTCAAGGCGCAGTGGAGTCCGATGCCTGGAGCCTCCAGGTCATCTGTGCTGACAATGGGACTCTCCACTGCGAGGACCTCCCTAGGGGATGTCCAGCCAGTACTGGAATGATTCGCTTGCTCGGAGCCATGTCGGTTGGCTGTCCTCCTGTTCAAGGCTTGACTCACCCCCAAGCACCTCGCTCTCCATTGGTGCTGATGACTCATCACTCCGATGACCACCGTCTAGGCCTCAAGGTCTCGTCTGACTCCAAGTCAGGCTGGGAGCCCGACAATAAGTCCCGCCTGACACCATGTTACACAGGGATATCCCCTCTAAACCATCTACCCCTCAGGAGCACCAAAGGTCCCTGCCCAAGGACCTCGCATTCTTTGAGTTTGTCCAGGGGATGTTGAAGGCCTTGGCCTTTGTGGCAGAGCTAGAGGACAAGCCTTGTGCTGAGGACTTTGAGATCTTTCAGTATGAGGCCTCTCCAAAGGAGACACCGATGATGCCGAATCTCCAGGAACAAGCAGGAATGAGTCTTCATATATGGATATCGTCGGTACCGACGGAGCTTGCGCGGGAACGCTCCCCAGCGTCCAATAAGAAAGCTTTTGGGAGCATCCCACAGCGCCTGCGTGCTGCCTTCCCGCCTTTCCCAACCGCCTCTCTCCAGTTCTTCTTTTCCGCGGAGCCAGCAGGTCGTGTTCCTATCACCGCAGAAGAAGTTCTTTATTTTTTCCTTTATTCTTTTGTGTCGCGTCTGCCTTCTTCGACGTCGGACCGGTACTGCCGGTCTTTCTTTTCTTTCTTTTTTTAAAAAAAAAAAAACCGCTTTATCTCTACTGTGCATTTTCCGTTTTTGGGCCCTAGGCCTAAAAATTTTTTTCCTCATGGAGAAGCCCGCTTCTGGGTTTAAAAAATGCACAAAATGTGGCGGTACTATTTCTGTCACCGACACCCATGACTGGTGTCTAAAGTGTTTGGGACCTGACCATACCATCACGGATTGTATGTCCTGTACCATGATGTCTAAGAGAGGTCGGCAGAACCGAACAGCCAAGCTCAGTACCCTGTTTCCCTCTGAGGCAGCTTCGGTAGCATCTACGTCTTCCAGCGCCTCCTCTTCCTCCCATGGATCTCAGGTAACCAAGCATAAATCTGGCCGGTCCTCGAAGGGCAGATCTCCCTCAAAGCATCGAGATGCCTCCGGGCTTGCCCTCGAGGATTCCGCACCGGCAAAATTACCCCGGCGGGAAGCTCCGGCTTCCAAAGCATTATCTATGGGGTCAGAAGTTGACATCGATGGCTCGGCCTCGACAGATCACCTGTTGCCGTGTTCTGGGGTACCGGTGGCTGCCACTGGTACCAACATCCAGACTGGTGGCGTCGATGGATCAGAAGATTCTCCAGGACCAAGCAGGAAGTCAGTCCTCACATATGGGTGACGTCGGCGCCGACGGAGCCCTCGCGGAGCAATTTCCCCAGCTTTCAAAGAAAGCCTTTGGGAATTGCAGCGCGCATGCGCGGTCCCCTTCCCGCCCAAGGGTGCCATCTTGCTCAGTCCTCTTTTTTGTCCGCGGAGCCCTACAGACGCTGTTTGTGATCGCCGCTGAAAAAGTTGATTTTATTTGTTTTTCTTTTCTCGGTTTGACGCCGGATCCTTTTCCCGCCCGGACCCGATACACCGGTATCGAGTCCGTTCGTACTTTTTTCGGTTTTTGTCCTTCGTGACTAGCATTCGCGCCATTTTTTCTTTTTTTCACTGGCAGCCCTGTCTTTTGACCTCGCAGGGGCCCTTTTTCCCCCGATGGCTGCCAGCGGGTTTAAGAAGTGTGATCGGTGTAAGAAATTTATGTCTCTTACCAACACACATGACTGCTGCCTCCGCTGCCTCGGACCCGATCATGACCCGATGATCTGTGGTCCGTGTGGCAAGATGTCCTCTAAAGCGTTGAGTCGGCAGCAACAAAAAGAGAGAATCTTCTCTGACTCCGTGTCCAGTCGGGCCCGGACCTCGTCAGAGGCTTCGACGTCCCGGGACTCCGGTCCTGAGCATCGTCGGAGTTCCTCTGAGCGGGGGTCTCCTGCCCGGGAACATCATCAGAAGAAGAAACCCGCGAGGGCGGCGTCGGTGGACGCTCCTGGTTCCTCGAGGGCCAGGTCGCATAGCCCCGATAGCCGTCCCGGGTCCTCGGAGTCGGAGAGGCCTTCGAAGCATCCTCGTCTCGAGATGGAGTCTCCTAGACACGTGAGTACTGTAGTCCTCGTGGACTCACCTCCGAAGGAGCTGACGTCGGGCCCGAGTCGGGGGCTGCTGGGTCTCCTGAGCTCAGACTCAGGTTGACGGCCTTGGAGAGCAGTTTGGCTGGCCTCGCCGGTGCATCTGCCCCGGCCACCGGGACGTCGACGTCCAAGTCGACCCCGGAGACTGAGCCGATCCTCGAGTCCATGCGAGCTCGAGTCGATCCTCGGTCACGGTCTCCCTCGGCCTCCCGTTTGGGACCGAGGTCGTCGACGCCGACACCCTCGGCGTCGGGGTGTAGGGTATCGGTGCCCGCCCGACCGGAGCCGCTCGATTCCTCCTCCGAGGAGTCAGCCTGGGAAACGGAGGACGAAGAGTCCCCTGGTACTTTTCGGACTCGGTGCGTCCCATCGGACTCACCCGAGTCCGAACCTCGGAGACGGTCCCCCCCAGAGGACACCCGGTTCTCGGACCGTGCGGGATATGGCCAAGGCCTTGGCATTCCCCGCGGATCCCGAGGAGGAGCCTCGAGCCAAAGAGCTCGATGCCCTCCAGTATGACTCTCCCCCGAAGGAGGCCTTTACTGTACCGGTTCCTTCCGCATGTGGGAGAGCCCGGCGCCGGTGTTAAGCAAGCGGGTCGATTCCATTTATCAAGTCCGCAAGAGCCCCGGGTTCCAAAAGGCACAACTACCGCACCATTCCATGGTGGTGGAATCGGCCATGCATCGACTCAAGAGTCAGAAGATGCACTCCTCGGTGCCTCCCGGCCGGGAGGCCCGGAACCTGGATGCCCTCGGTAGAAAGTGCTTCCAGGGCTCTATGCTTGCTTGTCGAGTCCAGACCTACCAGCTCTATATGGGCAGGTATCTCCGAGACCTGGCAAAAGAAATTGCCGGGTTCTCTGCTGGTCTCTCCGAGGAACCTTTGCAGAGGTTCCAGGCCTTGTCCACTGGCATTCGAGAGTGCTCGAAGTTCATCTCTCGAGCAGCCTACGATGGCTTCGAAGCATCAGCTCGAGTAGCCGGAGCCGGCATCGGTGCCCGCCGACAGGCTTGGCTTCAGTCATCCGACATCGAGCCATGGGTACAGGACAAGTTGGTCGATGTCCCCTGCAGAGATGAGAACCTCTTTGGCAAGCCCATGGCTGAAAAGGCTGCACAGATCGAGACCGAGACTCTGACCAGGACTCGGCTGTCCAGAAAAACCTCTGCCCCTTCTCAGAGGAAGAAGGGCTCGGGGAAAAAGCCCTTTTACCCGAGGAAGGCGGATGCCTATAAACACTACCCTCATTATCAGGCCTCAGCAGCTCCCCAACAGGGTCAGCAGGCCAAGGGACAGGGTAATGGGTCCCGTAGGCAGCAGGCCCCCAAGCCCACAACACTGGCCCCTGCTCAGCAGGGTGGGGGTTTTTGACTCGGTCAGCATAGCCTCTTCCCCTCCGCTGGTTTCTCTCAGCACAGGAGGCCGGCTGGTCCACCTTGCCTAAGGTGGTCAGCCATCACGTCAGATACCTGGGTGCTTCATATAGTTCAAAAAGGCTATCTTCTTCACTTTCACCAGGTACCTCCCTCCTACTTTCCAGGGGAGCCTCCAAGACTCCCTCTGCACAGGGACTTACTCCTTCAGGAGTTGGCAAGTCTTCTTCAGGAACAGGCTGTGGAACCGGTGCCCCACCACCTGAGAGGTCAAGGCTTTTATTCCAGGTACTTTCTGATACCAAAACGAACAGGAGGCCTCAGACCCATCCTGGACTTGCGAAACCTCAACAAGTTCCTGGCCAGGGAAAAGTTCAAGATGCTTACCCTTGGAATCCTGCAGCCCTACCTCCAGCAGGGAGACTGGCTATGCTCTTTAGATCTAAAGGATGCCTATACTCACATCCTTATTCATTCAGACCACAGACAATATCTCAGATTTGTTGTGGGAGGAAATCATTACCAGTACAGGGTACTGCCCTTTGGCCTATCCTCCGCCCCCAGGGTGTTCACCAAATGCCTAGCAGTGGTGGCGGCCTATCTAAGACTTCAAGGCCTCTTTGTATTTCCATACCTGGACGACTGGCTCATCAGGGCCCAGTCTTCCCAAGAGGCCACTCAGGCCACTCATCGCACTGTGACTCTGCTCCAGCACTTGGGATTTGTCATAAACTTTGCAAAGTCCACTTTGCTCCCCTCTCAAAATCTCAAATTCATCGGCGCAAGATTGAACACACTTCAGGCACGGGCCTTCCTGCCTCTAGACAGGGCACACAGGCTCATGGATCTCGCCAGCCACTTTCACAGCAATACCCTGGTCTCTGCCAGACAATTTCTGAGACTGCTCGTCCATATGGCTTCCATGGTCCATGTGACCCCCAATGCCCGCCTGAACATGATACCTGCTCAGTGGTGCCTGCGCACTCAATGGCATCAGGCCACGGGGAGCCTGGCGGACTCAGTACAGGTATCCGACCTGCTGGTCTCTTCTCTGCGGTGGTGACTTCATCTGCCAAACCTGGTGCTGGGAGTGGATTTTCAATCTCCTCCACCTTCTCAGGTGCTGACAACCGATGCTTCTCTCCTGGGTTGGGGAGCACATTGCCAAGGGACATGTACTCAAGGCCTCTGGACTCCTTGGGAGTCTGCTCAGCAGATAAACTTCCTAGAGCTCAGAGCCATCCGCCTAGCTCTGAGAGCCTTCTCCCACCTCACTTCTCACCAGTCTGTGCTGGTCCAGACGGACAATCAAGTTGCAATGTTCTACGTGAACAAACAGGGAGGTACAGGCTCCTTCCTTCTCTGTCAGGAGGCACGGAGACTGTGCTCTTGGGCCGTCCTTCACGGCATCCTGCTCAAAGCTGTCTATCTCCCAGGTCAAGAAAATTACCTGGCAGACAGGCTGAGCAGGATCCTCCAACCTCACGAGTGGAGATTGGATCCGTTGGTGGTTCAGCAAATCTTTCTCAAGTGGGGCCTCCCCACCATGGATTTTTTTATTTTATTATTTATTACAGTTTCTTATATACCGCGCTATTTAGAATCAGCGCGGTTTACATCATAACAACAACGACCATAACGACAAACTGTCAGGTTTTACATTGAACAGGAGTACAAACTTGGATAACTGGGTTAACTATATACATAATCTATCTACACTGCAGTGTGAGGGCATTTCTAGATTGGGTCATTTCTTGGAGGGGAAATCTACCTCTTCTTCAACAAGGCACAGGGTTCTACTCCCCTTATTTTCTTATCCCAAAGAAAACAGGGGGCTACAGACCCATCTTAGATCTCAGAGAATTGAACAAATTTCTATTCAAGGAGAAATTCAGGATGATTTCTCTCGGTGCTCTGCTTCCATACCTTCAAAGTCAGGACTGGCTTTGTTCTCTAGATCTCAAGGATGCGTACACCATTGTCCTCATCCATCCAACTCACAGAAGGTTCCTTCGGTTCCTTTTTCAAGGAAAGCACTACCAGTACAGGGTGCTTCCTTTTGGTCTGGCCTCTGCACCAAGGGTGTTCACGAAATGCATGGCAGTAGTAGCTGCATTTCTACGCACTCTAGGAATATTCGTCTTCCCATATCTGGATGACTGGCTCATTCGAGCTCCATCTCAAGCAGAGGCCAAGACTTGTCTAACCTGCACAATGCGTGTCCTTCAGTATTTGGGACTAGTAATAAACATCCCAAAATCCAGTCTCACCCCTACTCAGTCCCTCGAGTTTATAGGGGCTTTGTTGGATACCACAACTGCAAGGGCCTATCTTCCTCAGGCCCGTTGCCTACGCTTGGTGCAGTTAGCCTCCCAAATACAGTTAAAGCCCCTTTTAACTGCTCGAGAAATGTTACAACTCTTAGGCCACATGGCATCCACTGTGCATGTGGTTCCATATGCTCGCCTTCACATGAGGGCAGCTCAATGGACTTTGTCCACCCAATGGACTCAGGCATCAGGTTGCCTGTCAGACAAAATAGCAAACTCCAGTCACCTTTTTTGGTCTCTCCAGAAGTGGAAGTCCTCTCAAAACCTGTTGCTGGGGTCCCCTTTTCAAAGGGAGGAGTGGTCTAGTGGTTAGGACAAGGTACTTCAGGCCGGAGGGCCGGGAGTTCAAGTCCCACCTGGGGACAACAATCTCAGGCCGGAGGGACTGGGATTTCTAGTCCTATAGGCACTCCTTGTGGTCTTGGGCAAGCCACTTAACCCTCCATTGCCCATGTTCCCTGTAAGTATTAGCGTATGTGTCTCATATCCCCTCGTGTTAAATGTATCCCCCAATTGACCGCTTTGACCCGGTGAAAAGCGGGATATAAATACAGCTAAAAAATAAAAAAAATAAAACAGTCACTTCCCCAAGCAACCCTTACAACAGATGCCTCTCCAATGGGTTGGAGAGCTCATCTGCAAGATCTCTCTACCCAGGGCATCTGGTCTCCACAGGAGACTTCACTACACATAAATCTCTTGGAACTCAGAGCAATTTTCTTAGCTCTCAGAGTGTTCCACTCCCTGCTCAGCTACAGGACATTCCTCATCCACACGGACAATCAAGTAGCCATGTTCTATGTAAACAAGCAGGGAGGGACTGGCTCTCTGTCGCTTTGCAACGAAGGTTTGCGACTGTGGGCCTTCGCCAGAGAACATCAGATTCATCTTATGGCAGTATATCTTCCAGGCGTTCAAAACTCTTGGGCAGACAGACTCAGTCGAGTTCTGCTTCCACACGAATGGTCCCTCCACAGGGACCAGGTAGCCAGGATTTTTCGAATTTCGGGAACCCCGGACATAGACCTATTTGCAAGTCCGTGGAATGCCAAACTTCCCCGGTTCTGTTCCAGGATTCCGTGTCGGGGAGTTCAGGCCAAGGATGCCTTCCTCCTTCACTGGGGTCAAGACTTCCTTTATGCCCTTCCACCCATTCCCCTAATTCCCAAAACTCTCTTCAAGCTTCAGAGAGACTGAGGTTCTATGATCCTCATAGCACCACATTGGCCACGCCAAGTTTGGTACCCTCTACTTCTGCATCTCTCTCAAGCTCCATCCCTGGAGTTGGGCTCTGCTCCAGATCTTCTCTCCCAGGAAGACGGAACGTTGTGGCACCCAAACCCCCAGTCTCTCCATCTCAGGGCCTGGTTGCTGAAGGCCTACATAAGAACATAAGATATGCCATACTGGGTCAGACCAAGGTCCATCAAGCCCAGTATTCTGTTTCCAACAGTGGCCAATCTAGGTCATACGTACCTAGCAGTTTCCCCAAGGGACACAGGTTCCACAATGCTTGTATTGGTTCAAGCATTGATATCCTGGGTCCCTTCTTAATAATGGTTTATGGACCTTTCCTCCAGGAACTTGTCCAAACCTTTTTTAAACCCAGCTACACTAACAGCCTTTACTACATCCTCCGGTAACAAATTCCAGAGTTTGATTACACGTTGAGTGAAAAAATATTTTCTTTTATTAGTCTTAAATAGTTTACCCTGTAGCTTCATTGCATGTCCCCTAGTCTTTCTATATTCTGATAAGGTAAACAATCGATCTACGTTTACCCGTTCCACTCCGTTCATTAATTTATAGACTTCTATCATATCTCCCCTCAGCCGTCTCTTTTCCAGGTTAAAGAGCCCCAACCTTTTTAGCCTTTCTTCATAGGAGTAGCCTTCCATCCCCTTTACCATTTTGGTGGCTCTTCTCTGAACCTTTTCTAAAATTGCTATATCCTTTTTAAGATATGGCGACCAGAATTGCACACAATATTCAAGGTGCGGTCTCACCATGGAACGATATAGAGGCATTATAATATCTTTTGTTTTATTTTCCATTCCTTTCCTTATCATACCTAGCATTCTATTTGCTCTCTTGGCCGCCGCTGCACACTGGGCCGAGGGTTTTAACATGGTATCCACAAGGACGCCTAAATCTTTTTCTTGGGTGGTGGTTCCTAATGTGGAACCTTGCATCGTGTAACCATAGTTTGGGTTGTTCTTCCCTAGGTGCATAACCTTGCACTTCTCCACATTAAATTTCATCTGCCATTTTGATGCCCAGTCTTCCAATTTATCAAGATCCTCTTGCAATTTTCCACAATCCTCCTGGGTTTTAACAACTTTAAATAGTTTTGTGTCATCAGCAAATTTGATAACCTCACTCGTTATTCCACTTTCCAGGTCATTTATGAATATGTCAAAAAGCAACGGACCCAGCACAGATCCCTGGGGTACACCACTATTCACCTTTCTCCATTGGGAAAATTGGCCATTTAGTCCTACCCTCTGCTTTCTATCTTTTAACCAGTTCCTGATCCACAGTAGTACACTGCCTCCTATCCCATGACTCTTTAGTTTTGCCAAAAGTCTCTCATGAGGGACCTTGTCAAAGGCTTTCTGAAAGTCCAGATACACAATATCAACCGACTCACCTTTGTCCACCTGTTTATTCACTCCTTCAAAAAAACATAACAGATTAGTAAGACAAGATCTTCCTTGTCTAAAGCCATGTTGGCTGTCTCCCATTAGGTCATGACTATCTATATGCTGAGTAATTTTATTCTTTATGATGGTTTCTACCATTTTTTCCCGGTACTGATGTCAGGCTCACCGGTCTGTAGTTTCCCGGATCACCCCTCGAACCCTTTTTAAAAATTGGTGTTACATTGGCGATCCTCCAATCCTCAGGTATTAGAGATGATTTTAATGATAGTTCACAGATTACTGATAGCAGGTCTGCAATCTCAAATTTCAGTTCTTTCAACACCCTTGGATGTATACCATCCGGCCCAGGTGATTTGCTACTCTTCAGTTTATCTAATAGTTGTAGGACATCTTCCCGATGTATCGATATTTCCTTCAATTCTTCCACACCTTTAAATACCACTTCAGTCGTGGGTAACATCCCTACATCTTCCTCAGTAAAGACCGAAGCAAAGAATTCATTCAGTCTCTCCGCTATCGCCTTGTCGCCTCTTAGTGCTCCTTTAACCCCTTTATCATCTAATGGACCAACTGACTCTCTCACGGGTTTTTTGCTACGAATGTACTTGAAAAGGTCTTTATTTCGCGTTTTTGCTTCCGCAGCAAGCTTCTTCTCAAATTCTCTCTTTGCCTGCCTTATCAATGCCTTGCATTTGACTTGCCAGTGCTTGTGCTGTTTCCAGGTTTCATCATTTGGCTCTTTTTTCCATTTCTTGAAAGATGCTTTTTTGGCAACAACAGCCTCTCTGACCTCAGCTTTAAACCATGCTGGCAATTTTTTGGACTTCCTTCCACTTTTCTTAAAGCGTGGAATACAGCTGGTCTGGGCTTCCAAGATAGTATTTTTCAACAACACCCAAGCTTGATGTACGTCTTTAACCTTTGCAACTGCTCCTTTTAGTTTTTTCTTAACTGTTTTCCTCATTCTATCATAGTCTCCCTTTCGAAAGTTAAAGGGTAGTACTGTGGATTTCCTTACTATCCCTCCTCCACTAATTAAATCAAAGGCGATCATGCTATGATCACTATTGCCAAGTGGCCCCAACACCCTTATCTCTTGCACTACATCTGGTGTTCCACTAAGGACTAGGTCTAATATTGCTTCCCCTCTGGTTGGTTCATGAACCAGCTGCTCCAAGAAGCAGTCATTTATTTCATCTAGGAACTTTATCTCCCTAGCATGTCCTGTTGTGACACTGACCCAGTCGATGCCGGGGTAATTGAAATCACCCATTATTATTACTGCACTGTAACTTTTGCTAGCTTCCTTGATTTCTTTGAGCATTTCATCATCCATTTGTTCATTCTGGCCAGGCGGACGATAGTACACCCCCACTGCCATCGCCTTCCCCTTTTTACATGGAATTTCAATCCATAGAGATTCTACAGCAAATTTTGTTTCTTGCAAAACTTTAATCCTTTCTGACTCAATGCCCTCTCTAACATAGAGCGCAACCCCTCCACCAATTTGATCAGCTCTATCATTTCGATATAGTTTGTACCCAGGTATCACAGTGTCCCACTGGTTGTCCTCCTTCCACCATGTCTCTGATATTCCAATCATATCTAACCTCTCGTTTAGTGCTATATATTCTAACTCTCCCATCTTGTTTTGTAGACTTCTAGCATTTGCATACAAGCATTTTAGAGACTGTATTTTATTCATATTAATTTGGCTATTGGTAGACATGGGTAATTTGGGATCTTTAAGTTCTGTCTGCTCCATACTCGAGGGCATTTGGGCTACTTTACTCTTTTTTGGAACCTCTCTGCTTTTTGTAGTATCCTTCAAGGATACATTCTTCCGAACCATGCGCTCTTGGACGACTGTCGGCTTTCCCCTATTATCTAGTTTAAAAGCTGCTCTATCTCCTTTTTAAAGGTTAATGCCAGCAGCCTGGTTCCATCCCGGTTAAGGTGAAGCCCATCCCTTCGGAAGAGCCCCTCCTTTCCCCAGAATGTTCCCCAGTTCCTAACAAATCCGAACCCCTCATCTCTGCACCATTGTCTCATCCACGCATTGAGACTCCGGAGCTCTGCCTGCCTATTGGGTCCTGCGCGTGGAACGGGAAGCATTTCGGAGAACGCTACCCTGGAAGTTCTGGATTTCAACTTCCTACCTAAAAGCCTAAATTTAGCTTCCAGAACCTCCCTACCACATTTTCCTATGTCATTGGTACCAACATGTACCAAGACAGCAGACTCCTCCCCAGCACTATCTAAGACCTTATCTAGGTGGCGTGTGAGGTCCGCTACCTTCGCACCAGGCAGGCATGTTACCAGGCGATCCTCACGTCCACCAGCCACCCAGCTATCTACATGCCTAATGATCGAATCACCAACTATAACTGCTGTCCTAACCCTTCCCGCATGGGCACTTGGCCCTGGAGAAACCTCCTCGGTGCGAGAGGGGTTTACATCACCTGGAGGACAGGTCCTAGTTACAGGATCACTTCCTGCCACACCAGGGTGATGCTCTCCTGTCACGTGACCTCTCTCCTCCATGGCAACAGGGATGCTGCCAGACTGGAGGTGGGACTTCAGGACTATATCCCTGTAGGTCTCGTCTATGTACCTCTCTGTCTGTCTTATGTTTTCCAAGTCTGCTACTCTAGCCTCTAGAGAACGGACTTGTTCCCTGAGAGCAGAGAGCTCCTTGCACCTAGTGCACACGTAAGACCTCTCACCAGCTGGGAGAAAATCATACATGTGACACTCAATGCAAAAGACTGGAAAGCCCACATCCCGCTGCTGGACTGCTGTCTGCATCTTAGTTTTAAGTTTGTGTTTAGATCTTTAAGTTCTATATGTACTAAAGGGTGCAATGGATATTTATACCACTAAAACTGTACCTAAGAAGTTTAATATACCTTGTTCACCTGAAGCTTAATTAATCTCAGGTCCTTGGTGTATGACTGATTTGGGTAATGAGCTTCACCTGAGAGCACCTCCTGTCTTTTAAGTTGTGCAAGTACCTATAAAGCTGTGATTTTCCCAGGGGAGGGTGGGTGTGGGGAGGGAGGGAGGGATATAACACTTATTAAAAAAGGGCTGCTACACAGTACCTTGTCCTGTGCTGCTGAGGAAAACTATATTCTGATTTGATTTAAATTATAGCTCTTTGCTGCTACTAGGCTCTAACCTATTATGAAATTTAAACTACAAGCTCTCTGCTGGATTCTAAATTTAACCAGAAAGCTCTCTTCTGTGTTTTAATTTGAAACTAAAAGTACTTTGCTGATGCTAGGCCCTGAGTGACTATGAAATTTAAACTACAGCTGTCTACTGGGTAAGAAAGGTAACCAGAAAGTTCTCTTCTGTGTTTTTAAATTGAATCTTAAACTGTTGCTACTAGGCCCTGACTGATTTAACAAAAAAAATAGTGGGTTCACAGATTAATTAGCTTTAAAAGAAAAACAATTCCTTTCAGAAAAATTCCCAGAAGTATATACTCACAATTTCAGATTTCTCTCCAGAAGTAACAGCCCCCCTTTCCAGTCCTAGACCTTCAAGTTTTCCATCTCTCTCAGCAAGTCAGAGATATTATTCATGCTTCTAGAAAGCCTTCCACTAGACGTTCCTATGCTTTCAAATGGAAAAGAATTACCATTTGATGTTCAGAGAAGGGTCTTAACCCTCTTGCAATACCTTTGAATTCTTTACTAGAGTATCTTCTGCATCTTTCCCATGCAGGCCTCAAAACGAATTCGGTAAGAGTCCATTTGAGTGCTATTGCAGCGTCCCTCAAGCCTCTCAATGGACAGCCTGTTTCCTCTCATCCTCTTATAGCAAGATTCATGAGAGGCCTTCTTTTAACTAAACCTCCCATTAGACCACCTCCAGTGGCATGGGACTTAAATCTGGTTCTTGGCCAGCTTATGAAGCCACCCTTTGAACCTTTAGCCACCACCTCCTTGAAATTTCTTTCTTGGAAAGTTATCTTTCTCATTGCAGTCACCTCAGCACGTCGCATCAGTGAGTTGCAAGCCTTGGTGGCTAATCCTCCTTATACAAGGTTCCATCATGATAAGGTAGTCCTCAGGACCAATCCACACTTTATGCCCAAAATGGTCTCGCCTTTTCATCTGAACCAGGAGGTATACTTACCTGTCTTTTTGCAGGACCTCATGCATCAAGTGCAGAGAGGAATCTTCATACTTTGGATTGTAAAAGGGCTCTCGTCTTTTACTTACAAAGAACACAGCAACATAGAAAGTCTTCTCAACTCTTTGTTGCTTTTGATCCTTCCCATTTCGGACTTCCAGTTTCTAAGAGAACACTGTCCAACTGGATTGCTCAGTGTATTTCTTTCGCCTACCAGAGTAGGAACTTTTCTCTGGAAGGCCATGTCACAGCTCACAATGTGAGGGCCATGGCAGCCTCAATGGCTCACCTAAACTCTGTGTCCATCGACCAAATCTGTCGAGCGGCCACCTGGGCCTCGGTTCATACCTTCACAGCCCATTACTGTTTGGACAAGGACTCCCACTGGGATGCCTCGTTTGGTCAGGCTGTTTTCAAACACCTGTTCCATTCCTAATCAACTCCTACCCACCTACCCTGGTTGGATGCCAGAGATCCATGGGGGGAGGTGGAGCCCTTTTCAGGGACACACAACTCTGGGATCTCTCCCTGGCATCTGCAGCTAGGGAGTCCCCATATGTGAAGACTCATTCCTGCTTGTTCCTGGAGATAGCACAGTTACTTACCCTGTAACAGGTGATCTCTGGGAACAGCAGGAATAAGTCTTCACAACCCACCCACCTCCCCTAGGAGTTGTATCTCTCTATCTATCTTTCCTTCCCTCTCTCTCTCTCTTTGTCTCAGCTTTAAAACTCGAACTGGAGAGAGGCGGTTGGGAAAGGCGGGAAGGCAGCACGCAGGCGCTGTGGGATGCTCCCAAAAGCTTTCTTATTGGACGCTGGGGAGCGTTCCCGCGCAGGCTCCGTCGGTACCGACAATACCCATATGTGAAGACTTATTCCTGCTGTTCCCAGAGATCACCTGTTACAGGTAAGTAACTGTGCTTCCCCCCCCATCCTGGAGCGCTTGCAGTTCAGGATGTGGGAGAGCCGGCAACTCGATTCCCAGTATTGAGTTTGCAAGAGCCCTGGCTTTCAGAAGATACAGCTGCCTCAGAGCTCCAGGGTGGTTGAGTCGGCCATGCGTCGAATAAAGTGTCTGAAGATGCACTCCTCGCTGCCCCCTGGTAGGGAGGCCCACACCATGGATGGGTTTGGCAGAAAGTATTGCCAGGGATCGATGCTCGCGGACCACATCCAGGCTTACCAGCTGCACATAGGCATATAACTGAGGGACCTGGCAAATGAGCTTGCCGGGTTCTCAACTGGGCTGACAGTCGAGCGCTTCTGGACCCTCGTATCCTCAGTCAAAGAATGCTCCTAGAGCAACCTATGACTGTTTTGAGTCTGTGGCTCGTGTGGCTGCAGTGAGCATTACTGCCCGCCGCCTGGCTTGCTACAGTCCTCGGACTTGGAGCAATGGGTACAGGACAAACTGGCCGATGTCCTCTGCCAATGAGAGAACCTCTTTGGCAAATTCATGAGTGCAAGGCGGCCGAGCTGGAGTCAGTATATGACCAGGACTAGGCTGTTCCAGAGGACCGTTGACCCTTCCCGCCGGAAGGCTTCAGGGAAAAAGTCTTCCACCCGAAGGCAAAAAAGGCTTATGGAAAATACCCCCAATTTCTGGTCTGTCGGGCTCCCCAGTAGGATCAGCAGGCCAAGGGCCAGGGGCATGGCCTCCGTAAGCAAAAAGCCCCAAACAGCACCCAGCTGCAGCCTGGGGTGGGAATTTTGACTCCTTGGGCATAGCCAGTCTCCCCCCCTCCCCCCCAGGCACATGGGAGGAAGTCTGGTTCACTTTGCTCACCTCTGGCCAGTTATCACCAGGGTACCTGGTGCTGCAGGTGTGCGGGAACGTTACCTTCTGCACTTTGACCAGACACCATCTCCTTTCTTTCCAGGGGAACTTCCCATGACCTCTCTGCACAGAGAGCTCTTGCAGAACGAACTTGAGTCCCTGCACAAGGATTGGGCAGTTGAGCCAGTCCCTTAGCCCCTCTGGGGCACAGGGTTCTACTCCCAGTACTTCCTCATCTCAAAAAGGATAGGAGGATTTTGGCCCATCCTGGATCTGCGGGACCTAAACCACTTTCTGGTCAAGGAGAAGGTCAAGATGCTATTCCTTGGAACATTGCTATCCTACCTCCAGTGAGGAGATTGGCTATGCTCCTTGGATCTCAGAGATGCCTATACCGACATTTTGATCCATTCCTGGCACCGTCAGTACCTCCCCTTCATCAACAGAGGCTGCCACTACCAGTACAGGCTGCTCCCCTTCGACCTTTCCTCGGCCCCCAAGCTAGAGCTTTCCTCCCGCTAGATAGGGCGCAGCATTTATTTATTTAACAAGATTTATATACCGTCTTTCTACAAGTCAAGACGGTTTACATAGAACATTTGGCAGTATGTTTCAACTGTTTACAAGGAACAGGTAACAGATATACAATGAATATGAACGAGAACTAATTACAATGGACAGTGATTAACTATTTACATAGGAATTTACAAGGAAAAACAATAGGCTGTAAAATAGGATTTGAGAGGCCAAATGTAGGGAGGAGAGTGTATAGGGGTTAGTTACTAAAGTGGAAGGGAGAAATGTTCAAGGAAGAGAGAGGTTTTTAACTTCTTTCTGAACTCAGAGTGGTTGGAACAGTTCCGCAGGTCGTGGGGAAGGGTATTCCATAAGGATGGGGCATAGAGTGAGAAAGCCCTGTTATTAGTAATTTGCTTGCAGTATCTTTTAGATGAAGGGATGGTGAGAAGATTTTTAGTAATAGAGCGGTGTGTTCTTGTGTTTGTGGAGGGCGAAAGGAGAGAAGAGAGGCATGGAGCTGATTCATTGGTTATGATTTTATGAATAAGAGTTAATACCTTGAATTTAACTCTATATTGAACAGGGAGCCAGTGGAGATCGTAGAGAACTGGAGTAATGTGGGATCGTCTGGGGTTGTTGGTTATAAGCCGTGCTAGCGTATTTTGGGCTAGTTGAAGAGGCTGGATAGTATTCTTGGGGAGGCCATGATAGATAAGGTTGCAGTAATCGAGAGAGAAGGGATTGTGAGGGCCTGACAGACAGTACGGAAAGAGTCAGGGTTTAAGAGAGGCTTGAGGTTCCTGAGGATACGTAGCTTAGCATATATTGTAGTGGTGGTTTTCTTTATTTGTTCAGTGAAGGAGAGGGACTGATCAAGGATAATGCCAAGATATTTCACTTGGTTTTTTATGGAGCGTGTGAGATCACCAATAGTGAGGGTGGGAGGTGGACTGTATGCGGAGTTAGAGAATACCTGAAGAACCTCGGTTTTGGATGGATTGATTATGAGGTTGTGTTGGGAGAACCATGATTTAAGACTGGCTAGGCATTCATTTAGTTTAGAAAAGTTAGGGTTTGAGAGATTAAATGGGGTGAAGCACATCATGTCATCAGCATATAGCTGGTATTGAATGCCATGGTTTTGGAAAATCTTGCAGACAGGCTGAAGGAAGATATTGAAAAGAGCAGCGGATAGACTGGATCCTTGAGGGACACCCTGTTTTAGGGTGAAAGGGAGGGAGGTATCGTTTCCAATACGAACTTGTTGGGTTCTATCCTGCAAATAAGAACGGAACCAGTTTAGAGCTGTGCCTCTCAGTCCAATATCATAGAGTCTGTTTAGGAGTTGGTGGTGGGGAAGGGAGTCAAAGGCGGCAGATAAGTCAAGGAATATGAGGAGACATCCTTGGGAAGGGTTCTGGGTGTAGAGGTATAATGAATCTAGTAGGGAAGTAAGGAGGGTTTCAACACCATGGTTTTTTTTGAAGCATCTGGTGATCCTAGCAAAAGAGGTACATGGTCGCACATCGGCATTCACCCGTCACTTGCTGCGCCTATTGGGGCACATAGTCTCAACGGTTCACAGAACCCCGCAGGTCCATCTACAGTTGTGACAGGCCCAGTGGACCCTAAACTCTCAGTGGACTCAGGCCACAGGCCAACTGGAGGATTGGGTCTGGATTACCCAGCTTCTGGCGGCCTCTCTAGCCTGGTAGCAGAGCCAACAAAATCTCATGGCCAGCCTACCCTTCCAGGCCCCACCAGTCCATTGTGTTCTGACCATGGACGCCTCCAAGCTCAGCAGGGGAGCCTACTGAAAATGTCTCCTGTTACAGGATGCCTGGATTCGGGAGGAAAGTGCCCTCAAGACCAACCTCCTGGAACTCAGAGCTGTGACAAATGCCTTTCAGGTGTTCAGGCCCACTGGCAGGCCAAGTTGTCCTCGTTCAGATGGACAACCAGGTACGATGTTTTACATCAACAAGCAGGGAGGAACACACTTGTACCTCCTCTGCTGGGAGGCGGTTCATCTCACCTACTGGGCCAGGGCATCTGCTCACAGATTGACTCAGCAGAGTCCTTCAGCTCCACGAGTGGCACCTCAGCCTAGCCGTGGCCACCTCCATCTTTCGACATTGGGGGACCCCGATATTGGACCTCTTTGCTAGTCTCAAGAACACACTGCTGCCACACATCTGCTTCCAAAGGTCGACCTCGGAATGGATGGTGGCAGATGCCTTTCTCCTGTCATTGGCCAGGAACCTGCTGTATGCATACCTGCCTACTCCCCCGGTTCCCAAAACCTTGTTCAAGGTTCAGTCGGACCAGGCCTCACTAATTTTCATTGATCCTTGGTGGTCCAGGCAGCTATGGTTCCCTCTGCTCCAGCAGCTGTCCTGAGCGGCCCTGATACCCCTTGGCCAGGCCCCAGACTTGCTCTCCAGGAGAACAGGACCCTTCTCCATCCCAACATCCAGTCCCTTGCCCTGACGCCGTGGATGCTAAACAGCTAGCCCTAGTGTACCTCCACCTCTCCAGGGACATGGAGGACATCCTACCAGCATCACGCAAGGACTCAGCACAGCACGCGTATGCCTTCAAATGGCGTAGGTTCTCGGTCTAGTACGCAGACAAGAATCTCAACTCTTTCTCATGCTCGAGCAGGACATCCTGCAATACCTTCTGCACTTTTCCCGGATTGGTCTAATGTCCAACTCAGTAAGGGTTTACCTCAGTACCCTGGCAGCACATCACCACCTCATTGACTGCCAGCCCATCTCTGTGCACCCCTGGGTGGGCCATTTTATGAGGGGGCTTCTCCTCTCATAGCCCCCTGTCCACCCTTCGCTGTTGGCATGGGACCTGAACGTTGTCCTCCGGAAGCTGATGGTTCCCCCTTTTGAGCCTCTGGCTATGTGCCATCTCAAGCTCTTTTCATGGAAAGTAGTGTTCCTGGTAGCACTCACTTCAGCCAGGAAGGTTAGTGAGCTGCAGGTCTTGGTGGCCCACATTCCCTACACCAATTTCCACAAGAACAGGGTCATTCTCCGGACTCACCTGAAATTCTTCCCTAAGGTGGTATCTGCTTTTCACATAAACCAGGAAGTGGTCCTTTCCACCTTCTTCCCCAGGCCTCACACTTCCCGAAGGGAGGCCTTGCTACACACCCTGGATTGGAACAGGGCACTGGCCTTCTACCTCCAGAAGAGACAGGCCCATTGCGACTTGTCACAACTGTTTGTCTCGTATGACAGCAACAGGCTTGAGGTTGCGGTCTCTAAGCGTACCCTGTCTGCCTGGATGGCAGACTGCATCTTTTTCGCCTATGAGAAGGCTGGAGCATCATGTTACCACACATAATGTGCATGCCATGGCAGCCTCAATGGCTCACTGTGCTTTGGTCCCCATGCAGGACATTTGCCGGGCCGCCACCTGGTCTTCGGTCCATACCTTCACAGCGCATTACTGCTTGGAGGAGAGCTCGCTGCACGATAGTGCCTTCAGCCAGGCAGTACTTCGTCACCTCTTTAGGGAATAGTGCAACTCCTTCCCTCCAGCCCTTTGTGTCCAGACTACCCGAGAGGTGATTCCATCATCAATGTTGGAGCTGCATCACTGGATTTCAAGCCATGCAGCAGTCCTTGCTGCCCTTCACGGTTTGCCTTTTGGGTCACCTGTGGCTCCTACAGGTTTTTTCGGCAACCTGTAGCTTGGGAGTCCTATATGTGAGGAATGACTTCCTGTTTGTTCCAGAGAAAACAAAGTTAATCACATGTAAAAGGTGTTCTCTGAGGACAGCAGGAATCAGTCCTCACAACCCCCCCTCTTCCTCGTGGAGCTGATTTTTTTTTCTTTTTGTCTGCTTCCTTGAGCTGTATCATCATACTGAGGTAAGTTGGCACCCTTGGGTGGGAAGGTCTAACTCCCAAAGGCTTTCTTTGAAAGCTGGGGAATGATTACTGTGCGTGCTCCGTCGATGCCGACGTTACCCATATGTGAGGACTGATTCCTGCTGTACCCACAGAACACCTATTACAGGTGAGTAATTACGCTTTTTGTAGGTATCCGATGATACGGTCTGGCAAACCCAAATAAAGTGAGGGAAAACAGCAAGGAAATCTGCTGTACTAGTATTTAATTTTCAAAAAGAGACTATGATGAAATTAGGAAAATGGTAGGAAAAAACCTAAAAGGAACACCTACAGAGGTTAAATTAACATCAAACCTGAACATTGTTTAAAAATACCATCTTAGAAGCCCAGACCCAGATGTATTCCGTGCTTCAAAAAAGGTGGAAGTAAGGCCAAATGACTTGACATAGTTTAAGGATGAGGTGAAAGATGCTGTTGTTGCCCAAAATAAAATCTTTCCAAAAATATGAAAAGTATCAAAATGAAGAAAACAAGAAACTGCATAAGTACTACTAGCAAGTTAGATGGAAATCACTGATAAGGCAAACAAAAAGAGAATTTGATAAGAAGCTTGCCATGGAAGCAAAATCTTGTCATAAAACCTTTTCCAGGTACATTTGAAGCAAAAAGCATATGAGGGAGTCAGTTGGAACATTAGATGATAGAATGGTAAAGGGAGCACTAAGCGAGGACAAAGTCACAGCGAAGGAGCTAAATGAATTCTTCAGTATTTACACATGCCAGAAGTGATATTTAAAGGTGATAAATCAGAGGAATTTAAACACATCTTGGCAACCCTGGAAGATGTAATAGGACAATTAGACAAACTAAAGAGTAGCAAGTGACCTGAACCAGATGGTATTCATACTAGCGTGCTGAAGGAACTCAGAATGAATGCAGACCTACTATTAGTGATTTATAAACTATCATGAAAATTGTCTGTAGTACCTGAAGATTGTGAACATATCTTGAGTATTGCTTACAATTCTGCTTGTCGCATTATAAAAAAAAATTGTACCTTTTCTAATTCAGTTATATATATCTAGACAAGGGCGACCAAAATGATAAAGGGGATGGAAAGGCTTAAAAAGGTTAGGACTTTTTGGCTTGGAGAAGGAAGTACATTTAAGACTAATTGAAGATGATAATTTTTCCCTCGGTGCATAAGTTAGCTCTGAACTTCATTGCCAGAGGATGTAGTAAAAGCTGTTAGTGTAGTTGGGCTTAAAAAAGGTTTCCTGTAGGAAAGGTCCATAAGCCAAAAGTGGACTTGAGGAAATCCACTACTTGTCCCTGGGATAAACAGCATGAAATTGGTCTAGATTTTGGGATCCTGTCAGGTACTTGTGACCTGGATTGGCCACTATTGGAAACAAGATACTGGGCTTGAAAGACCTTTGTTCTGACCATATATGGCAGATTGTATGTTCTTAGATTAAGTCTGTATTTTTTGTTTAATATTTTACTTTTTCAAAAACAATGGAAGTATTCACTTGGGAGAAAACCAAAGCAAGTCCTGAACCAAAAGAGATGCTACAATTGTCTTTCTGGAGCTTTTTTGATCCCTGTCCTAAAAGAAGCCTGAAATTCAAAGCGATTAATAATTAGCAGACCTGCTAACCGTGTTTGGGAGTGGAGGAGTAGCCTAGTGTTTAGAACACTGGCTTGGTAATCAAGCAACCAGGGTTCGATTCCCACTAGCACTCCTTGTCACTTAACCCTCCACTGCCTTGGAAGAAAGGCCTGGCAATCTACTTCCGGTGACACTGCCAAGAAAACCCAGGACAGCTTCTGGGTCACCAGGAGTCAGGACTGACTGACTCGAAGGCACACATTGCATTTTTGCTAACCGTGTTAATTTCAGTGACTAGGATATTCAACGGCAATAATGTGTGTGCCGCCACTGAATACCCCGATGCTAGCTGAGGATAACCAGGCTGCAGCGATATTCAGCCGCTAAGCAAAGAAAGTTTGGTACCTTAAAGGCTGGCCTAATTTTCATCACAGAATGTCACCTCTGCCCAGTTAGCTTCACTGTGATCCGGTTGCCCTGGATATTCAATGCTGGTAGGCGGATATGGCCTCTGCATTGAATATCCTGGTCTTAAATTAAGCGACAAGGGCTAGCAGCTGCCAGTGAATATCCTCCCTCTCTCCCCCCCCCCCCCCTTTATTTTTAAACTAGTTTGCAGAACCAGTAGAATGGGAATTGACAGAGATTAAGAATCCTTAGTTCTCCAATTCCAACCCCGCCGTGGTTATCAGAAACCTTAAGGAGCTTCCCTGAGTTTGGATTAAGGAAGTTAATATCCAGGAAGAGACTTAGGAACACAGAAATGTGACTTTAGGTAAAAGTCTCTTTTCAGACTCCACCACTGGCATCATGTCAGGAAGGGCTGAGCTACTGAGGACTAGATAGGAAGGCTTTTTAGATTTCACTCTCAGTATTGCTTTCAGCAATGTGCAGACTGGGCCCAGGTCACCCATGGTTGGGAGTTTCTCATTTGCCCCTCTTTTATCATCACCCTTTAGAAAGAAAATTGTAGAAGTGATTATTTTGTCTTATGCTGGACCCAGACTTTGGAATGCCTGAAGAAGTTAGGTTATTTTCTCACATGTTAGTTTTTGCAAGAAAGTAAAAGGTTTATTTCTCTCAGGCTTTTAAGAGGTTAAATGCATAATTTTTAAATTTTATTGCCTGGATAGTTTAGTTTTAAGAGTATTTTCAGTTAATAGTATAATTTGTTTCTTGTTTTATGTATTTTAATTACACATACGTCATATCTTTTGTTAACCACTTAGAATCACTTATAACTCCTGGTGTACAAATATTTTAAAAGGAATGACTTCCTGTTGGTTGTCTGTAACTGAGAACCTACAGGACTTGTATGATCCAACAATTTATAGATAACAGTTATCCTTGATCCACATCAACATGGTTTCCAAGCTGGACACAGTAGGGAAACATTGTCTTTCAATTATGGATCTGATGGTCAACAGTCTTCAGCAGCTCAATGAAGTTTATTGCTTATGGTTATACAGTGCTCCTTGACAGGCTTTGTTTATTAGCGATCGGTGGCATAGTAATTTCATGGTTTGTTTTCTACTTCTCCAATTGCTAACAACAAGGTCTCTGAGTGGTGTAAAATAACACAGGTAGTAAGAACATAAGACATAAGACATGCCATACTGGGTCAGACCGAGGTCCATCAAGCCCAGTATCCTGTTTCCAACAGTGGCCAATCTAGGTTATACGTACCTAGCAATATCCCCAAAAGACAGGTTCCACAATGCTTGTACTGGGTCAAGCATTGATATCCTGGGTCCCTTTTTAATAGTGGTTTATGGACCTTTCCTCCAGGAACTTGTCCAAACCTTTTTTAAACCCAGCTATACTAACAGCCCTTACTACATCCTCCGGTAACAGATTCCAGAGTTTGATTACACGTTGAGTGAAAAAATATTTTCTCTTATTTGTCTTAAATAGTTTACCCTGTAGCTTCATTACATGTCCCCTAGTCTTTCTATACTCTGATAGCGTAAACAATTGATCCACGTTTATCCGTTCCACTCCATTCATTAATTTATAGACCTCTATCATATCTCCCCTCAGCCGTCTCTTCTCCAGGCTAAAGAGCCCTAACCTTCTTAGCCTCTCTTCATAGGAGTAGCCTTCCATCCCCTTCACCAATTTGGTGGCTCTTCTGTGTACTTTTTCTAATAACACTATGTCCTTTTTAAGATACGGTGACCAGAGTTGCACACAATATTCAAGGTGCGGTCGTACCATGGAGCGATACAGAGGCATTATAATGTCCTTTGTTTTGTTCTCCATCCCTTTCCTTATGATACCTAACATTCTATTTGCTTTCTTGGCCGCCGCTGCACACTGGGCGGAGGCTTTTAACATGTTATCCACAATGACTCCTAAATCTTTTTCCTGAGTGGTGGTTTCTAATGTGGAGCCTTGCATTGTGTAACTATAGTGTGGGTTGTTCTTTCCTAGGTGCATACCTTTGCACTTGTCCACATTAAATTTCATCTGCCATTTGGATGCCCAGTCTTCCAATTTATCCAGATCCTCCTGCAGTTTTCCACAATCCTCTTGGGTTTTAACAACTTTAAACAGTTTTGTGTCATCTGCAAATTTGATAACCTCACTAGTTATTCCCTTTTCCAGGTCATTTATGAATATGTCAAAAAGCAGCGGACCCAGTACAGATCCCTGGGGTACTCCACTATTCACCTTTTTCCATTGGGAATATTGGCCATTTAGCCCTACCCTCTGCTTTCTATCTTTTAACCAGTTCCCGATCCACAATAGTACACTGCCTCCTATCCCATGACTTTTTAGCTTCACCAAAAGTCTCTGATGGGGGACTTTGTCAAAAGCTTTCTGAAAGTCCAGATACACTATATCAACCGACTCACCTTTGTCTACCTGTTTATGCACACCTTCAAAAAAACATATCAGATTAGTAAGACAAGATCTTCCTTGTCTAAAGCCATGTTGGCTGTCTCCCATTAGGCCATGACTATCTACATGCTGCGTAATTTTGTTCTTTATGATGGTTTCTACCATTTTCCCTGGTACTGAAGTCAGGCTCACCGGTCTGTAATTTCCTGGGTCACCTCTGGAACCCTTTTTAAAAATTGGTGTTACGTTGGCGACCCTCCAATCTTCAGGTATTACAGATGATTTTAATGAAAGTTCACAGATTACCAATAGCAGGTCTGCAATCTCATATTTCAGTTCTTTCAACACTCTGGGATGTATACCATCCGGTCCAGGTGATTTGCTACTATTCAGTTTATCAAATAGTTGTAATATATCTTCCCGGTGTAGCGATATTTCTCTCAATTCCTCTGCAGTATCACCTTTAAATACCACTTCAGTCTTGGGTAACATCCCTACATCTTCCTCAGTAAAGACCGAAGCAAAGAATTCATTCAGTCTCTCTGCTATAGCCTTGTTTCCTCTTACTGCCCCTTTTACCCCTCTATCATCTAATGGTCCAATTGACTCTCTCACAGGCCTTTTGCTACGAATGTACTTGAAAAAGTCTTTATTTCATGTTTTTGCCTCCGTAGCAAGTTTCTTCTCAAATTCCCGTTTTGCCTGCCTTATCAATGCTTTGCATTTAACTTGCCAGTGCTTATGCTGTTTCCAGTTTTCATCATTTGGCTCTTTTTTTCCATTTCCTGAAGGTTACTTTTTTGGCAGCAACAGCCTCTCTGACCTCACCTTTAAACCATGCTGGCAGTTTTTTGGACTTTCTTCCACTTTTCTTAATGCGTGGAATACAGCTGGTCTGGGCTTCGAGGATAGTATTTTTAAATAACACCCAAGCTTGCTGTAAGTCTTTAACCTTTGGAACCGCTCCTTTTAGTTTTTTCCTAACTATATTCCTCATTCTATCATAGTCTCCCTTTTGAAAGTTAAAAGGTAGTACTGTGGATGCCTTTACTATCTGTCCTCCACTAATTAAATCAAACATGATCATACTATGATCACTATTGCCAAGTGGTCCCAACACCCTTATTTCTTGCACCAGATCTGGCGTTCCACTAAGGACTAGGTCCAGTATGGCTTCCCCTCTGGTCGGTTCATGAACCAGCTGCTCCAAGAAGCAGTCATTTATTCCATCTAGAAACTTTATCTCTTTAGCTTGTCCTGCTGTGACACTGACCCAGTCGATACCGGGGTAATTGAAATCACCCATTATTACTACTCTGTTGTGACTTTTATTAGCTTCCTTGATTTCTTTGAGCATTTCATCATCCATTTGTTCATTCTGGCCAGGTGGTCGATAGTATACTCCCACTGCCATCACCTTCCCCTTCATAAATGGAATTTCAATCCATAGAGATTCTACAGCAAATTTTGTTCCCTGCAAAACTTTAATCCTTTCTGACTCAATGCCCTCTCTAACATAGAGCGCAACCCCTCCACCAATTTGATCAGCTCTATCATTACGATATAGTTTGTATCCAGGTATCACAGTGTCCCACTGGTTATCCTCCTTCCACCATGTCTCTGAGAGTGCAATCATATCTAACCTCTCATTTAGTGCTATATATTCTAACTCTCCCATCTTATTGTTTAGAATTCTAGCATTGGCATACAAGCATTTTAGAGACTGTATTTTATTCATATTAATCTGGCTATTGGTAGGCAGGGGTAATTTGGAATCTTTATGCTCTGTCTGCTCCTTACTCAAGGGCATTTGGGCTACTATACTCCCTTTTGGAACCTCACTGCTTTTGGTAGTATCCTTCAAGGATACCTTCGTCTGAACCATGCACTCCTGGGTGACTGTCGGTTTTCCCCTATTTTCTAGTTTAAAAGCTTCTCTATCTCTTTTTTAAAGGTTAATGCCAGCAGTCTGGTCCCATCCTGATTAAGGTGAAGCCCATCCCTTCGGAAGAGCCCCCCCTTTCCCCAGAATGTTCCCCAGTTCCTAACAAATCCAAAACCCTCATCCTTGCACCATTGTCTCATCCACGCATTGAGACTCCGGAGCTCTGCCTGTCTTTTGGGTCCTGCACGTGGAACAGGAAGCATTTCGGAGAACGCTATCCTGGAAGTTCTGGATTTCAACTTCCTACCTAAAAGCTTAAATTTAGCCTCCAGAACTTCCCTACCACATTTTCCTATGTCATTGGTACCAACATGTACCAAGACAGCAGACTCCTCCCCAGCACTATCTATGATCCTATCTAGGCGGTGCGTGAGGTCCGCTACCTTCGCACCAGGCAGGCATGTTACCAGGCGATCCTCACGTCCACCAGCCACCCAGCTATCTACATTCCTAATGATTGAATCACCAACTATAACAGCTGTCCTGACCCTCCCCTCGTGGGGACATGGTCCTGGAGAAACGTCCTCGGTGCGAGAGGGTTTTACATCACTTGGAGGACAGGTCCTAGTTACAGGATCACTTCCTGCCACACCAGGGTGATGCTCTCCTGTCACGTGACCTCTCTCCTCCATGGCAACAGGGATGCTGCCAGACTGGAGGTGGGACTTCAGGACTGTATCCCTGTAGGTCTCGTCCATGTACTTCTCTGTCTTTCTTACGTCTTCCAGGTCTGCTACTCTAGCCTCTAGAGAACGGACTCGTTCCCTGAGAGCAAAGAGTTCTTTGCACTTAGTGCATACGTAAGACCTCTCACCAACTGGGAGAAAATCATACATGTGACACTCAATGCAAAAGACCGGAGAACCCCCATCTCGTTGCTGGACTTCTGTCTGCATCTTAATTTAAAGCTTGTGTTTAGGTCTTTTAAATTTTGTATATAATAAGGATTGGTGTAGATGCTTATTACCAATAAAAGTGTATCTAATACCCCTAATACACCTTGTGTACCTGAAGCTTAAGTAATTAATCTCAGGTCCTCTGTGTATGACTGATTTGGATAATGAGCTGCACCTGAGAGCAGCCCCTTTCCTCAATGATGTGCAAGTACCTATAAAACTACAATTACCCCAGGGGTGGGTGGGTGCTGGGGAGGGAGGGAGGGAGATAAGTCCTATTAAGGAGGGCAGTTACAAGGTACCCTGTCCTGAACCCTCAGCAGGGGGGAGGGGGTACTACACAAAGCCCAGTTAGTTGAGAGAGGCAAGGTAAGTTATAACTGAGAAGGCTGAACTAGCACACCACTAAGACAAACGATAAATAATTAAATAAACAGTTAGACAAACAATCAATAATTAATAAACAGCTAGAACTCACAGCAAGGTGTCACAGGAGGCAATATCCACTTCTTTAGCAGAGCACTGTATTACAGTGTTCAGTGTTGTCGGCCATCCTTTTCAATATATACTTAGCACCGCGGCAGTTAAAAAATTGACTTGAAACTGATGATAATATGCAGTTCTCTTCTTTTTTTTAAATTCAAGGTTTGATCATAAAAATCTAGTTTGATTACAGTTTTCCATAAGTTATAACCTAGCTAGAAAGTGCAGGTTTGGCAATTAACCTGACAAAAAAGTAAAAATGTTTAGCAGTCTGCTCATTTTTAGCTCCCCACACAAACTAACATCAGTGGAATTCTGGTCATGTTATGGAGGTGTGTTAACTGGATATAGTGTTAGATTGTCGTACCCAGTTCAAGCTTTTTGTTCATTACATTTAAGATTTTTTTATAGTGCAAACCCAACCCAAAAATCGGTTTTATTGCATCTATATCTTATATTATGACTTTTTAAGGTCCAACTGCCAGAGGTTTGAGCTTATTCAACAGTTAATCATTTGCAGAGTTAATACACGTTCTCAGGTTGGGGCACAAACTTCATGATCTTCCAGCCATGATAAGGCTAACTTAATGTTTTGGCAAAAGTTAAACAGCTATGTATTCTAGATAGCTTCCCTGGATATAGTTAAATAACATAATATCTTATATTTCATGGATTTACTAAACTGTTTTCATTTGTTTGAATGTTAATGATGCCTGTACGCTGCCTGGCAATTAATGGATAGATGGGTTTTAAATAAATATATGAAATGATATTTTCATGGGTAGAATGCGGTAAACACCTTGAATTGTGCCTCATTTAACCCTCTTTTATAGGGGTGAATCTGCTGGTGGGGACGGAGAATGGCCTGATGCTACTGGATCGCAGCGGGCAGGGGAAGGTGTACAGTCTCATCAACAGGAGGCGCTTTCAGCAGATGGATGTCCTGGAAGGGCTGAACCTGCTTATCACCATTTCTGGTAGGCCTTGTTACATGTTACACCTGGCTGCCGTTCTAGTAACATCTGCAAGCCAACCAGAGAACAGCATCACAGGAGCGAATGCAGGACAAGAGCCAAGGGTATTAGATGCCCTAGGTCAAAGGTGCACAAGTTCAGTCCTCGAGGGACACAAACTAGGCCAGGTTTTCAGGATCTCCCTTATCAATATGCATGAAATATATCAGCATGGAATGGGTAGTATACATGCAGCTGTATATTTATTAGGGAGGTCCTTAAGGGACTGCACTTGTGCATCCCTTCCTTAGGCAAACTATCTTTTTAATTTGAGGTTTAACAGAATTCAACATAAAATAACAAAATATCTCATACTGAAGATAATGAAAAGCATTAAATTAAGTCCCTGCCATATCACAGTCCCACAGTAAATAACCTAGAATCCTTCATCCCAATCTGAACAATTCACAACAATCTGCTACCAGTGTAACCTGGAGGGTAATTTTATAGGGCACAATTTATGCATGTATTTCACGCTTTTTAAAAACTTTTTTCCCATTATTTAATATTTATTGCGTGTTTAACATATCAACCAACTGTGCATCAACAGAAGCTCTATATCAGTTTACAAGCTATCCCCCCCCCCCTCTTTTTATACAGTTTACCTTATGCAAGGTCTCTCCACAATCGAACAATAAACACATCCCTTTCCCCCTCCCCCACACTCTCCCCTCCCCTCCCTTCTCTGAAGGCATCTCAGCTTCCTAAATAGTACAGCAAGGGCTGCCAATGCCTGCAGAACCCCTCACTCTTCTGGCGTCACAAGGCTGTAAGTTGTTCCATCAAAACCTACCTGAGCAACCGGGTCCTCCACTATTCCATTCCCGGAAGCACCACCTGTTTCCAGGCCGGGGCAATCTCACTCTTTCACGCTTTTTTAAACCAAATAAGGCACACGTGTACTTTACCTTATAAAATGGACATGGATATGAAAGGGCAGACTAGATAGGCCATGTGGTCTTTTTCTACCATCATGTTTCTATGTTTCTAAAATGGGGATGTAAAACGTGTGTTCATTTAAGTGGCAAGCACTTACGCCAGCCCTATGACTGGTGTAAATGCCCACACTTACATTTATAATAATTTATAATTCTCTCTCCAGCCAGTATAAACCATCACGGACTAGAAGGATCTCCTTGAGCCACTTCAGAAGTCTCACGTGCATTCAACAAGGAAATCAATTGTGTAGGATAAAGAAAAATATAGGAATTGCCGTGCAACCTGACAAGGCACTTACAAGGCTATTTAAGAAAAAATTGACCCCCAAGCTTCAGAACCCGAGGCCAAAGGATTAAAAAATCTCTCCTACGGCTTTGGGTGTCTTTAGCCAAGTCCGGAAAAATCTGCACCAAACAGCCTTTAAAATGTACATTATGCTTCCTAAAACATTTTAAGAAGCCATTCTCTATCAGAAACTAAAGCTAAAGTTACTATACATGTTGCTGGTGAAACCACCTCTGAGTCGGAAGCCTCCAACATCGCAGTTGGATTAAGCTGGTCAGCAACTTGTGGCCCAGGATCAGCAACACCCGACACCTTGCGACCAGTAGGTAAATAATAGATCTTTACATCAGGTGGACAAGCATCAGAAGCAACACCCAACACTTCAGTTAATATATACCTTAAACATTTCTTTAGTAAATTTTCCACGTATTTCTAATGTTTCAGCTAAACGTAGATGAGCTAGTCTGGAGTGGTTAACCAATACCTTCAAACGTGCTTTAATATTAGTAACATCCCTTCCTTTATGTCACTCCAGTCCAGTCCCGGAATTTCTGGGATACAGGTTCCTCCTGCAGCTTGGAGACTGAACATTGACACTCTTCTGATGTCACCACTATAACCTCCTGAGGGACCACCCCCTGGCTTCAATTTGTTCAGTCTCCAAGCAGCTGGAGGTTGTAGAGCCTAGAGCTGGGCTCTATAGAGGGACAATTAAGTGTTTTATTTCTACTTAATTAATCTTTTATTTCGTTTAAAAAAAAAAAAAAAGAGAAGAGATACTAAGAATGCAATTAAAATGGTGCTGTAGCTTTAAGAGCTAGCTCATGCCCTCCCTCCCTCTCTCTCTCTCTCTGGAGGAGTTTACTCTACCGCTTTAGAAACCGCGGTATTTGAGGTTGCATTAAGTCTCCCGATCCTACTTTGGTTAGGAGAGGAGCACTGGAAAGAAGTAAGGCGTCTTTTACCTGTTTTCTTTCGTCGAAAAGGAAAAGTCTTGCCTTTAAAGAAAGTTTCTGTCTCTGCGGAGAACAAATTAAGCCGCCGTTTTTATTCTGGTTAATTTGATTAAAGGCACTTCCGGGTTTATCTGATCTGCATAGAAACTTATGATCGGAGGCCCGGGGGTGGGAAAAAGCAATTTAGGCATTTTTTCTTTGAAAACGCTGCAACTATGATGATTTGATTGCTGCGCTGTTAAGAGTGGCGGTTTAAATTCTTTGAAGGCTGCGTCGTTGAGGCACGTGCATGAGGCACGTTTAGCAGCGAAGGCACAGTAAAAAGGATGTTTTAGAGTAATTCTTAGGCGTTTTTATTAAGTTTTCTTATTATAAGGTGTTGCTAAGCCTATTTGTAAGTATTTGTTAGTATTTTATTTGTTTTTGTCTTTAAAAAAAAAAAGAAAAAAAAGAAGAGAGAGTAAATAATAAGAAATAGTATTTATATCCGTGGCGCTCTACTACAAAATGCCTTCTAAACCACAATGTTTGGTGTGTGGTTCTAGGAGAGGCATATGTTTAGACTCAGGAGTTTGCAAATCTTGTGTTCAGGAGAATGCAGATCTTCAGAATGTTTTAGAAGCCACTGCGGAGGGGGTTAAACAGCTTTCTTCACCATTAGGAGATGTTGATTCTCCTCCGCAGCTCTTACCTGAGCCTGTTCCAGGTCCTTCTTCCAGGCTGGACGTGCCTATAATGCCTGCAACCTTTTCTTCAGGTTTAGCAGCATTATTTTTGAAGGAGTTTGTTTCACTACTTCAGAAAACTTTTAAGGATGATCATAAAGTATCTGAACCGCCTCTTGTATCTGATCTTGGGGGAAAACGTTCGGCTGATCCTTTGAAAATTGATGAAGCTCCGCTACCTGGTAAGAAAGCTAGGGTAGGAAAGGACTCAAAGGATTTTTCAATATCATCTGAAGAAATGCATTCAGATTTAGATGCAGATGTTGAGGAAGAGTTAGAAGAGGGAGAACTTGTAGAACAAGAGGACCAGTCTAGAATAGTACGTGTTTTTCGTAGAGAGGAGTTACCTGCATTAATTACACAGGTACACTAAAAAAAATTTTTTTTAAACTGCCTCTAATGTTTCGATTGATTTTTACGTTTTTTGGTGCGCTGAATCCAAATCTGGTAACCAATTTGCTCCATCAAGTACAGATTTTTTGCTACATTGGGTTAGCAGTTTGAGGTGAATGTTTCAGATTGAGTGCGATCGAGATAAAAGTTTCTTGGATGAATTCTTTATACTAATTGTTTAGTAGTTATTCAAATAAGAATAAAGAAAATTGTAACAAGGCAGCACATAAGAATAGAGTAATGTCAACAAAACACACTGTGATGGTAGCAAAATTGTCTGCACTTAAAACAGCCACATACATGTGCACAAACATTGAGCATATAAGAGCGAGGTTAGACACAAAGCAAAGCAAAGAAATGTGCAAAAAATGTTGTACAGGTATGTATGTAAGAATAGAAAACGCAAACCGCACCATTGCAATACATGAAGACAAACACCCGATGGTGTGAAAATAAAATTCTAATAAATGAGATCCGACACTGTGGTAATAACTAGCAAATTTTTATTTCAAAGTTTAGTAAAAACACGATATTTGCCAACACAGATTTTAAAGTCATTCTTGGGTCAATCAATCTCCTGGTGGGCCCATTTCTTCTTCCCCCGAATGCTTCTCTTGGTGCGCTGCTTGGCGTATTTTTCATCTGGGGTTTCCCGCAGCAGCAACCAGCAGAAATCAGCCATCATAGTGGTGTTCCATCTTCCTTGGTACCTTCTCTCTGTGTCCTTGATGTCCTGGTGAAACCTTTCACCTTGTTCTTCACTGTACGCCCCCAAGTTTTCGGGAAAGTAGTTCACATGGGAGTGCAAGAAATGGACTTTCAGGCTCATGTTACAGCCTTGTTCTTTGAAGGCATTGAGCATCCTGGCAACAATATCCTTATAGTTCCCATCCCGCCTGTTCCCCAAGAATTTGAGAACAACATCCTTGAAGGAATCCCAGGCTTCTTTTTCCTTCTCAGACATCGTTTCAGCGAATGTTCCATCTGAAATGAGTTTCCTTATATCAGGGCCAACAAACACTCCTTCCTTTAGCTTTGCTTCAGAAAGTCGGGGGAACTTTGAGCAAAGGTACCGAAAGCACTCACCATCTTTTGGAAGGGACTTGATGAATTGCTTAATGAGACCCAACTTAATGTGGAGAGGTGGTAATAGAATTTTATCACGAGGTACCAAGCTCTCATGAAGAACATTTTTCTCACCGGGTCTCAAATACTCCCGAATTGGCCAGTCTTTTTTCCCCCAGTGTAGGTCGCGGGCCCGGCTATCCCACAAGCAAAGGAAGCAGGGATATTTGGTGAAACCGGATTGCTGCCCTAATAGCATGGATAGAATTTTAAAGTCTCCACAAATCATCCACTTATGCTCATCATAACGAATCTTCTGAAGAATCAGGGCCAAATTCTCGTATTTTTCTTGGAGAATAACAGAGTGAGCAATAGGAACTGAAGCGAATGTGTTGCCATTATGAAGAAGAACACCTTTTATGCTGTCTTTTGACGAATCAATGAACAGCCGCCACTCAGCAGGATCATACTTGAGTTTAAACTTTTCCATCACTCCGTATATATCGTTGCAAAATACCAAATCTTCCTCTTTGCTGAAATACTTCAAAAATTGTGTCTCGCGGTTGCGGTACCAATAAAAAGTTGTTCCTGGTGACAATAGATTTTTCTGTTTAAGCCGAGAACCTAGCAGTTGGGCAGCATCTTTTGGGAGTCCTAAATCCCGGACTAAATCATTCAATTCAGCTTGAGAGAAAAGTTCAGGTTTCGGATCTGGTTCAGTTTCAAACTCGGAAGTACTGGACTCATCGGGAAAAGCCATCTGATGAGTCTCATCATGATCAGAACCGTCCACATAAATATGATCCAAAGATTTTGGTGGTTCAGGCACAGGTACTTCGTTGCTATGAGGCATAGGCCTAATTGCTGAGGGAAGGTTGGGGTAACTTATTACGTTCTTATTTTTTAAGTTGTATCCCTTCACAATGCAAGAGCAAAAATAGCAGTCACTGCTGTGGTCTCTTTGTTCACGCCACATCATAGGTATTCCGAAACAAAATGCTTGTTTTTTACCTTTCATCCATAAGCGTAGATCTTCCTCACATGTCTTGCACACTTTGTGAGGAGCCCACGGTTTGTCTTGATCGCCTAACTTCAAACCGAAATAGGCGAAATATACTTTTTTAATAAATGCAGAAATGTTCCTCTGCCGCTTTTTCACGGTATATTCCCCACAAATAAAACAAAAACTGTCCGGAGAGTTGACGCAACCTCTGGCTCTGTGAGCCATCACAAATACACAGCACTGCAAACTACAACTGTAGTGAACCACTTCGGAATAAAGCTGGATTGTTGTTGTTAAGTGCTGTCGAGTCGGAGTCGACTCATGGCGACCCTCTGGATAGCTATCCTAAATTGTGTTCGGTCTTCAGTCAGGCGGCTCATTGACGACAGACTGGTACCCGTAGCTGCTGTTATTGTAGCGATCCATCTCATTGCTGGCCTTCCTCTTTTGCATTGACCTTCTATCTTGCCAAGCATGATGTCTTTCTCTAATGATCTCTCTCTTCGCATGATGTGTCCGAAGTATGAAAGTCGAAGTCTTGTCATCTGAGCTTCTAAAGAAAGCTTAGGTTTGATCTCCTCTAGTACCGACTGGTTTGTTCTTCGGGCAGTCCATGGTATACACAGTATTCGCCGCCAGCACCATAATTCAAAGGCATCAATTTTCTTCCTGTCTGTCTTTTTCACTGTCCAGCTTTCACATCCATATGATGTTATTGAAAATACCATGGCTTAAACAAGTCGAATCTTTGTATGGAGAGACACATCTCTGCTCTTGAGAATCTTATCTAGGTCTTTCATAGCCATTCTGCCAAGAGCAATGCGTCGTCTGATTTCTTGACTGCTTGTTGCTTCTTTATTGATAGTTGATCCAAGTAGGTTAAAATTGTTCACAATTTCAATTTCTTCTCCTTCAACGATGAACCTGTTGATTATGCCAGTTGTCATGATCTTTGTCTTCTTTACATTAAGGTGCAGGCCCATTTTGAGACTATGTTCTTTGATTGTGAGAAGCAAATGTTTCAGATCATCTTCGCTTTCAGCCAGTAATGTGGTATCATCAGCTTAGCGAAGGTTGTTGATGAGTCTTCCACCAATCTTCACACCTCTGTTGTCTTCATACAGTCCTGCTTCTCTGATGATTTGTTCTGCATATAAATTAAACAGGTAGGGGGAAAGTATGCAGCCTTGTCTTACACCTTTGCTTATTTTAAACCATTCTGTTTCTCCTTGTTCCGTTCGAACTGTTGCTTCTTGATCAATGTACAGATTACGCAAGAGAACGATCAGGTGTTCTGGTATACCCATGCTTCTTAATGTGGCCCAGAGTTTCTCATGGTTTACACAGTCAAAAGCCTTGCTATAGTCGATAAAGCACAAATAGATATCCTTTTGGTATTCTTTAGTCTTTTCAAGGATCCATCTCACATCCGCAATGATGTCTCTCGTTCCTCGCCCTTTCCTGAACCCTGCTTGCACTTCAGGTAGTTCTTGTTCTAGGTATGGCTGTAGTCTCTTTTGAATAATCTTCAGTAGAATCTTGCTGGCATGTGGGATCAGAGCGATTGTGCGATAATTTCCACAGTCAGTTGGATCACCTTTCTTTAGTATTGGTATAAACACAGATCTTTTCCAGTCAGTTGGCCATGATGTTGTCTTCCATATTTCTTGGCAGAGCCTTGTAAGTACGGTAACAGCTGCATCAGATTGCTGCAATACTTCTATGGGAATGCTATCAATGCCTGGTGCTTTGTTCTTTGATAAGGCTTTCAATGCTGCTTCAACTTCTTCTTTCATCACCAATGGTTCCTGATCATAAGGTATAGGTTGAAACGGCTGTTGGTCCACTTGATCTTTATCATATAAAAACTCTGTATATTCCTTCCACCTTTTCTTGATCTTCTCAGCATCATTCAACATAGAACCTTGAGCATCTTGTAACATTCCAATTCGGGGCTGGAACTTTTTCTTTAACTCTCGCAGCTTTAGGAAAGCCGATCTTGTTCTTCCTCTAATAGTTTCTGCTTCTATTTCCTTGCAAGTGTCATTGTAGTACTTTTCCTTGTCCTGTCTTGCTGCACGTTGGAAATCTCTGTTGAGTTCTGCGATTGTCTTTCTTTCTCCTTTGGCTTTAGCTTCTCTGCGTTTCTGGGCAATTTTCAGAGTTTCTTCCGTCATCCATTTTGGCCGTTTTTGCTTTTTCACCTTTTGTAGAGACTTCTCGCTTTCTTCCAGCACAGCCTTCTTGATGTCATTCCATAACTCTTCCGGAGCTCTGTCATTTGTATCTAAAGCAGCAAATCGATTTTGCAGGCAGTCTTTAAATTCCAGTGGTATATTCTCAAGGTCATATTTTGGTGCATTCATGAGTGGTTTGCTCTTTTTCAACTTTAGCTTGAGTTTGCATACTAGTAGTTGATGATCTGTACCACAGTCAGCTCCAGGTTTTGTCTTTGTTGATGTTACAGAGCTTTTCCATCGTTGACTTCCACAGATGTAGTCAATTTGATTTTTATACAATCCATTGGGTGAAGTCCATGTGTACAGTCGTCGCTTGTGTTGCTGGAAGAAGGTGTTTGAGATGAATAGATCATTGGTCTTGCAGAATTCTATCAATCTTTCTCCAGCTTCATTTCTGTTGCCAAGTCCATATTTTCCAACTACTTTGCCTTCTTCTTTGTTGCCAACTTTTGCGTTCCAGTCACCCATGACTATCAGGATATCCTGTTTGCATGTTCTGTCAATTTCAGCTTGTACTTGTTCATAGAACTCTTCAATTTCCTTCTCTTCTGCAGCTGTTGTTGGGGCATATACTTGAATTATAGTTGTGTTGATAGGCAATCCTCGTAGACGAATAGAGATTAAGCGTTCGCTGACTGCATTGTATTTCATTACAGTTCTTGCAAGTTTCTTCTTTATTATAAATGCAACACCATTTCTTCTTTGTCTTTCATTTCCAGCATAGTAGACCATGTGATCATCTGATGCAAAGTGCCCGATGCCAGTCCATTTCAGTTCGCTGACACCCAACAGATCAAGTTGTACACGTTCCATTTCATTCTTGACCACCTCCAACTTCCCTTGGTTCATGCTTCGTACGTTCCATGTTCCAATGTGTAAGACATCTTTACAGCTTCTGACTCTCATTTCATGCGCAGCTACATCAGCAGTCAGACTTCCCGAGGGCTTTGATCCAACCACATCATAAATGCTGGCTTTACTCTGAAAAGTCTTCAGCTCTTCCCCAGTAGCTAGTTGAGTGCCTTCCGACCTGGGAGTCTCATCTTCCAGCACCATAGCACAATTTGTTTTGTTGTAACTATCCATTGGGTTTTTATGGCAAGATACAGAAGTAGATTGCCAGGCCTTCCTTCCGCGCAGTTTAAGTTTGGTGTTGTTGCCGTTGTCACAGAAATGTGATCCTCCGCCGTCAACACTATCCCATTCTGCTGCTGCCCAGATGGGTGGTTTGTCTTCGTCTGGCACCTCAGCTGAGACCTGTCCATCTTGGGAGACCCTGCCAGTAGTTAAACTACCGATAGTTTAGCTCTCAGCATCACTGATGCACGCAAGCCCTCACAGCACAACAAGCTGCAAACCAAGTGAGAGAAAGCTGGATTACGACTGAGCAAACAAAAGGTAATAATGAACTTGCAAGAAACTGAAATTTGACAGGAACGTTCATGTCGCAACCACCGTGTTTGAGCGAGCGAGCGAACGAGGCGAGGCGAACAGGAAAGAACATGCGCCAGCGCGAGTACTGGATTTAGCCCCCCGCCTCCCAATTGTCCTGTTAATGTATAAAATGAATACAAAACACTCTAAAATATCATGAGGGAGTGTTTCTAGTTAGTTAACCATTACAACCTCTATTTTGGGCCAAGAAAATAAACTGCAGTCGGCTAAAAAGAAATTATGTGAACATTCCTTATATGGGTAAGAAATCTAATTTTGCAAGAAAACGTGACGTGATGGAACATTTTGGCTATCTTTCCTGGATTCAGCACCCCAAAATCTATAGGAATCAGTTGCAAAACTGGAGGCAGTTTTTTGGTAGTGTACCTGTGTTATGGAAACTCTTAAAACATTGAATATGCCAGTGTCAGAGCCTGAGGAAAACTTGGAATTAGAGGATCCTTTGTTACAGGCGTTTAGGAAAACGCAGAAAGCTTTTCCAGTTCATAGAGTGGTAAAGGAAATGATTCAGCAAGAGTGGAATGTTCCTGAGGCTGGATTAAAAGGCTCCAGAATTATGGCTCGTTTGTATCCTTTACAAGATAGGGACTGTGAATTATTTAATCCACCTAAGATAGATGCAGCAGTTTCGGCTGTTACTAAAAGGACTACTATTCCAATAGAGAGCGGTGCAGCTCTTAAGGATAGTTATGATAGAAAATTAGACACTTTGTTGAAACAAGTGTTTGATATAAATGCGTTGTCCATTCAGACATCCATTTGTGGAGCATGGGTAGCTAGAGCATGTTTGCGTTGGTCACAAGGATTACATACTAGCATGGAGGGGAGCTCTGCAGAGGAGGCATCTAAGTTAGAGACTGGAGCAGCTTATTTAGCTGACCTTCATTATGATCTTATTAGAGCGTTATCAAAAGGTATGGGCTCAGTGGTCGCAGCTAGAAGGTATGTGTGGTTGCTTACCTGGGCTGCAGATGCTTCTTCAAAAGCAAGACTTTCCAAGCTTCCTTTTAGGGGTAAGCTTCTCTTTGGAGAGGACTTGGATAAGTTAGTAAAGGATCTGGAAGATTGTAAAGGAGGCAGGCTCCCTGAGGATAGGCAAAGGCTAGGATGCTCGGTTCAGGCGTATAGAGGTCAGTATAGGGATTTTCGTTGCTTCCGTTCTGTTCGTTTTGGTCAATTTCAAAGAGGACATCAGTATTTTAGGAGTCAGGGGTTTCGAGGATTTTGTGGAGCAGGAAGAGGTTTTGCAGCCTCTTCTTCCTCTGCAAACCCGAGAAAGACACAATGAGATGAGGGATGCCCAGGTGAATTTTATTCCCGTAGGGGGCAGGCTCCAGGATTTTTATTCCGCCTGTGTTCAAATCACATTCGATCGGTGGGTGTTGGAGATAATTCAAAAAGGATATGCTCTAGAATTTCAGCTCCCGCTGGTCTATTTGTTCGTTCAATCTCCTTGCAAGGCGCGCATCAAGTGGGCTGCAGTACGTGAGACCTTGCAAAAACTTTTGGAACTGGAAGCTATTGTACCGGTGCCATTAGATCAATGCGGTTATGGTCGATACTCAATTTATTTTGTAGTTCCAAAAAAGGAGGGCTCATTCCGACCGGTTTTGGATCTTCGCGGAGTAAATCGTTATCTTTGTATGGAAATGTTAAAATCTGTGATAATGGCGGTAAGAAAAGGGGAATTTCTTATGTCGCTGGATTTAACAGAAGCGTATCTTCGTATTCCCATTCGTCAAATGTTTTTAAGATTTGCAGTTTCAATGGGCCATTTCCAGTTTCAGGCGTTGCCGTTTGGTTTGGCAACAGCTCCAAGAACATTTACCAAGGTAATGATAGTGGTGGCAGCAGCATTGAGAAGAGAAGGAATTCTGGTTCACCCTTACCTGGATGATTGGTTGATTCGAGCAAAGTCAGAAGAGGAAAGCAGGTTAGCGACGAACAGAGTAGTGGAATTTTTACAGAGTTTAGGTTGGGTGGTCAATATGAAAAAAAGCAAGTTGATACCATCTCAGAATCTGGAACATTTGGGCGCTCGATTCGATACAAGGACAGGAAGAGTTTTCCTTCCTCACTCTCGAGCGTTAGCACTAAGAAATCTAGTGGGAAAGTTTTTGACCAGGAAAGACCCCACGGCATGGCATTATCTGCAGTTACTAAGGACCATGGCAGCAACCTTAGACTTAGTGCCGTGGGCGAGAGCTCATATGCATCCATTACATAGAGCATTATTAAGGAGGTGGTCACATCAAAAGAGTCCGCTATCGGAGAGATTACCCTGTTTTCCGGAGACATGTCAAACTTTGCATTAGTGGTTAAGACCGGAAGTATTACAAATGGGAATGCGCCTGGAGTCTCCAGTTTGGATTCAGCTTACGACAGATGCCAGTCTAATGGGCTGTGGGGGAGCACATTGCGAAAGACAGTTTGAGCTGGAGTCCGAATTCCTGACCAGGACCAGGCTCTCCAAGAAAACTGCAGACCCTTCCAGATGGAAGGCTTTAGGAAAAAAGTCCCTTTACCCAATGAAGTGGAAAGCTTATAGAAACTACCCCCTGTACTCGGCTTTCCCAGCTCCCCAACAGAGTCAGCAGGCCAAGGGATAGGGACATGGCCCACGTAAGCCTAAGGCCCCCAAGTTCTAGGCGGCGCCCCAGCTGCGACCTGAGGGAGGGACTTTTGACTCCTTGGGCGTAGCCTCTCCTCCCCCAGGAGGTCTAGTCCCACAGTACACATGGGGTGTCTGGTATACTTTGCCAGTTAGTGACCAAGCATTACCACCAACACCTGGGTTACCTCCATTTTGACCAGACACTGCCCCTGTTCTTTCCAGGGGAACTCCCGATGACTCCCCTTCACAGAGACTTTCTCCAGCAAGAGTTCGCTGGGCTTCTGGCCGACAAGGCAGTGGAATGGCTCCCGCCCCATCTCTGGGACTAGGGTTTTTTTCTCACGGTACTTCTGGATCTGTGAAATCTCAACAAGTGCCTGGTGAAGGAGAAGTTCAAGATTCTCTCCCTTGAAACATTGTTGCCTTACCTCCACCAGGGAGATTGGCTATGCTCCTTGGATCTCAAAGATGCATACATACACATTCCCATCGACCCAAGTTACCTTCAGTACCTCCAATTTGTCATCAGCAGAAGTCACTACCAATACAGGGTTCTGCCTTTCGGTCTGGTCTGGCCTGGCCTGGCCTGGCCGCGAGGGTCTTCACCAAGTGCCTGGCGCTCACCTGTGGCTGCAGGGGATGTTTGTCTTTCCCTATCTAGATGACTTGCTGGTCAGGGGCGGCACAGCTGGCCTCAAACTGTACCATTCTCACCCTGGAGCACCTGGGGTTTGTCATCAACTACCCCAAGTCCCACCTACAATCGATTCAAAGCCTGGAGTTCATAGGGGCATTGCTAGATGTGGTCCAGGCCCAAACATTCTTCCCCTCAACAGGGCCCAGCACCTGGCGGCCCTTGCTGGGGAGATTCAGTGCTGACCCTTGGTCTCTACCTGTGCCTCCTGGGGCACCAGACCTTGACAGAACACGTCACGACCAATACCCGTCTCCATATGCGGTCGGTCCAGTGAGTCTTCTGCTCCCAGTGGTCCCAGGCATCCCCTTGTCGAGTCCCTCCAATGGTGGCATCAGCCACTGAACCTGTGGGTAGTAATGCCTACAGTATTCAGCTCCCAACTCCTCAGAGGGTCCTCACCACAGATGCCTCCAAATTGGACTGGTGGGGCCATTGCGATGACCTCTGCACTCAGAGCCTGTGGTCAGCATCTGAGAGCCCCCAACAGATCAACTTCCTGGAGCTCCAAGTGATTGCTCACACTCTCCGGGTTTTTCAGCTGTACCAGCGGAACCAAGCCATCTTAATCCAGACGGAAGTCGGGTGGCGATATTATACATCAACAAGCCAGGAGGGGCATGGGATCGTCTCTCCTATGCTCGGAGGCAGACCGTCTCTGCACGTTTGCCAGCGAGAGCAGGATGCTTCTCAGGGCAATGTACCTTCCCAGGCAGGACAATATTCTGGCAGACCGCTGAGCCGGGTTCTCCAGCCCCATGGGTAGCTGCTTGACCCGCGGGTGGCCGACCAGCTGTTCTACTGGTGGAGCCTTCCTGTGCTTGATCTCTTCGCCAGCCCAACCATTGTTCAGTTGACCTGATTCTGCTTCAGAATGCCGCACCCCTCCCGGGTGACGACCGGTGCATTTCTCATTTCGAGGCCATGCCTTCTTTCCCATGCCACTCATTGCAAGACCCTCTTTAAATTCTAGCTCAATCGGACAACCCTGAACCTCATAGCACTCCAGTGTCCCTGATAGCCCTGGTTCCCGCTGCTCCTCAGCCTGTCTTGGGAGCCCCCTGTTCCACTGGAGACTGCCCTGGTCCTGCTTTCGCAGGAGACAGGCTCTCTTCTGCACCCCAACCTGGGGTCCCTGGCCCTGACGGCCTGGCTGCTGAAAGGGTAGCCCTGGCACAGTTTGACTTGCCCAGAAAGGTGGAGGAGGGTCCTACAGGCTTCACGCTCCACCCAGTGGGTCTATGCCTTCAAGTGGCACCGCTTCTCAGTTTGGTGTGCAGAAAGGGGTGCCAACCCCTTCTTCTGTTGCTACAGTACCTGCTGCACTTGTCCAATGCTGGATTGAAATCTAACTCCATCAGAATTCATCTCAGTGCACTGTACACACCACCATCTCATCTAGGGAAAGCCCGTCTCCACCCAGTCTCTCGTGGCTCGCTTCCAGAGGGTGTTGGCATGGTGGTATGGGATCTCAGTGTAGTCCTCTCGAAGCTCATCGCTCCACCCTTTGAGCCGCTGGCTTCCTGCCACTTCAAGTATCTGTCCTGGAAGGTGGTCTTCCTCGTGCTCACATCTGCCTGCAGGGTCACTGAGCTCCAAGTGCTGGTGACCCATGCCCCCTATACCAGGTTTCAGGGGAACAGGCTGGTGCTTTGGACTCACCCCCTCTCCATTCTATCTCAACCAGGAGATGGTTCTTCCCACCTTTTTCCTGCATCCTCATGCCAGTAGGGTGGAGGCCACTCTCCATATACTGGACTGTAAACAAGCATTGGCATATTATTTAGAGCAGACCATCGCTGCTCCTCGCAGCTCTTCATTTCCCACAATCCTAATCGCCTGGGTGTAGTGGTCTCCAAGCGTACTCTGTCCACCCGGATGGCAGACTGCATTGCCTTCACCTATGGTCAGGCCGGTCTCTCACTGGAGCATCACATCACGGCACACAGCATCTGAGCCATGGCAGTTTCTATGGTGAACCTCCACTCGGTCCCCTGAACGGAGATCTGCCAGACTGCCACCTGGTTCTCCGTTCACACCTTCATAGCGCATTACTGCCTGGAGGAGGAGTCCTGGTGGAACAGCGCCTTTGGCCAGGCAGTACTCCATTAGTTTCAGATTTAAGGCAACTCCTGCCTTCCGGCCCTTCCCTATATCCAGGCTATTGGAGAGTTGGCTCCCTAGTCAATGCTGGGGTCGCTGCTAAGGTCTTGCCACCAAACAGTACTCTCACTGTTCCTCACAGTTCATTTTTTGGAGGCCGCCGATAGCTTTGGTAGCCTGTAGCTAGGGAGTCCCATATGTGAGGGATTGACTTCCTGCTTGTTTCTGGAGAAAGCGTAGTTTCTCACCTGTAACAGGTGTTCTCCAGGGACAGCAGGAATTGGTCCTTACAACCCTCCTGGTGGAGTTGCTTTCTTTTTGTTGCCGTTGCTATGTCATCATACTGAGGCAGGATGGCACCCTTGGGCAGGAAGGCAAACATACATGTATGGTGGATTTCCCAAAGGCTTTCTTTGAAGGCTGGGGAGAGGTTACCGTGTGGGCTCTGTCGTTGCTGACATCACCCATACCTTTTACAGATGAGTAACTATGCTTTATCCTCCCGTTTTTGAAAGGCTCAATATTGCTGTCTGACTTAAGATTTGAATGAGTGAGAAGGGTGGGATGATGGGCTTGGGGGGGGGGGTTTGGAGTGAAAATTTGGGACATTGAGTAAAATAGGTGAATTGGAGAATGTAAACGGGGGTGCTTGTTGTGAAAGTTCCACAATCTTGGCAAGGACATGAATTTACTTGCAAAGGATTGTGGGTCTTGTAGTTCCTTCACACAAAACTAGCCGTTTAACAAGAATAAAGAATTGTAGTTGCTCGAGTGTAAAGCAGAAAACAGATTTTATTTATGGGGTGTTATTCCCTCGCACAGATATGCTTAGTAACATCAACAGGATAATTTCTTCAGGAGTTTTATTCAGGAAACAAAACAAATAAGGCAACTGAATTACTTATGCAACAACTTAGTAAAGACCTTGATGGAACAGAAAAGGTCTTTCTTCTAGCCCCTGCTAATAAACTTTCTTAGCAGTGCTGGAATGAAAAAAATAAACCCAAAAGGAAAATTCTCTTTATCAAAAAAAACAGCTTTCTTCCATTCACACAGAGAAGAAGCTTTTTTTCCAAAGTCCCACGTGCACTTGTGCCTTGCTCTAATCACAGGTGCTTAACCAGCTGCAAGCCATTGCTGGTCCACTCTCCACGTGGCTCCAACTTTCCCCAAAGCTTTCTCTCAAATAAACTTTTCTGGGAAGTTAAAAATCAGTACAGTTCCTTTTGGTGTTTGATCCTTATCTGAGGATTACTTTAGAACAGCAGCTTAGAAAGAGAACAATCCATGCATTCAACTTCCTCATTTGATATTTCCCCTTGCCCTTGAAATATCATAGGATCACTTTCATACACTGGCTCAGAGGATTTCTCTAACTGATCTCTACCAGGATAGAAACTGTTTCCCTGCTGCCTTCCTTGTGCAAAGCTAGGGAACAGATCAGAGTTCATACCTGAGATCACGTTGTCATTAGGTTTCCTCTCTGGGTATTTTGGCCAGTAGGTAGCAAAGCTTCTGTGCCCAGCTCTCCAGTCAGAATCTCTGGATTTTAGGTCTCTTTTCCCATACCTCCTTAAATAGGTATTAGAGCTCCTTCTTTCTGTAGATGCAGCCGTCTCCTTTACAGGTGCTGTCCGAGAGTTCCTGGCTGTATATCTCCAAGCCTCTAGCTTCTTCCAGTCCAATGAAGAATGCTTGCCCCAGGAATCTCTCCCAGTATACGTACTGCCTTGGGCTCCTTTCTTAGACCTTCTGGACGTCTTGCTGTTCTTCCTTCTGTTCACGATCAGTCTCTCCTTCTCCAGCTTCCGTTGCTGTCCCTGCTGCCATCACTCTCCTTGCTGTCTGTCTGAAGAATTTCTTCTAGCTTTAAAGTGCCTAGATGGCTGCTCCACCCTAGCACACTGCAGGTGTTCTGAATTAAGCCCTGCCCTAGGAGATGTGTGATTAGGGATTACATCATTGCTTCTCTGATTAGGCACACGTTTCCCTACTTCAGCTCTCCTAGAGGCTTTCTGTAAACCAGTGCATTCTGGGTCTGGTAGTCTTTTAGGCAAACACTCTGTTTTAGGGCTTTTACCAGCCAGCACAGGTTGCTTATTCAGAGCCTATTTCTTCCTGAACTATGATAAGCTTCCTTATCACAAGGAGGAGAATACTAAGAGCCTAGATTCCATTCATCATGGATATATAGCCTCCTACAGATATGAAAAAATCTTTGCATTTATTTTCTTTTTCAATTTTATATGTTTGTATAACCATACATGTTCCATTTTACTTATTGGTGATATTTTAAACTGCTATAAAGTAGTCTAGTACAAATAACAGTCTAACAAATGTGCATAAATAGATGGGGAGTTGAAAGGGGAGTTCTGAGGTGGGGTGGAATGGATTTGGGGTTTTGGAAGCTATATAATAAGGAAAGTGGGAAATTTTAGAGTGAGTGATGAAGTTGGTCAGTTGAAAGTCCATTAACAGATTAAACGTTGATGACTTGAGTCGGGAGGGTTCTTAGTATTGGTTTGTTGTAATTGTAACTCGTTATAAGTCGAATTTCAAAGCATTTGATATTCAAACGCCACGACAATCAGCTGTGGCACGTGAATATCTGGGTTGAGTGGCACTAACCAGATTAATGTTGACTTTATCCAATTAACATTGATATTCGGCCAGTATCTATCCATTTTGCAACTTAGGCCTGCTTTTCAAGTGACCTAAGTTCAGTAGATTAGTTCTGGCTGAATGTCTGGTGAGGGCAGGAGTCAAACAGCCTCACAGCAGTGGAGGTTTAAGGTAAGCACTGTGGGGCTTTTGAGACCATTGCCGTCACTGCAGGTCTTGGAGAGGGGTGGCAGTGCAGGCCGGGGAGGGGGCGGGTGTGGGGATGAAAGGGATGAGGCTCACCAAGGGTGCCTCACTCATCTCCTTGCACCAACCCTGCTCATGAAACAAGTGGAGGAAATGAGAGAGGAGGTGCTGAAGCTGAGAAGCATCTGTGACAGTGAGAGCTATATTGATGAAATGCTTCTTGAGGAGTCGAAGATCTCCAACAGAGGAGAAATGGAATAGTACTAAAAGAAGCTAATTGAACATAGGTCACCAGAACCTGCAGAATCAGTACTCCACTGTCTCTCGAACTGAAGACTCTGTATGCAGCCCTGGAAGAGGAAAGAACTTCCCAGAAGAGGAGGAAGAACGTGAGCAGAAAAAACCCAAAGTTGCCAAATTAGTGACCACAAAGAAGTGAAGGGTATGGAGAGGAAGTGGCATCACAAATGATGATGGCTGCGTAAATCTGGAGTTTGGTACTCTGTGGTGATAAGAGTGCTAATTTAAGTGATATTTACCCCTCATAGTGGCACAGGTGCAGTGACAGGACTGGATTGTTGATGTCTACATGCAAAAGGTTTGAGGACTTTAAATATACAGGTCCCATCGGGAAAAGCAGCAGAAGCAAAAGTGCACATGTGCCCTGAAAAGGAAGGATGGCTGATGTAAGTTTGCACTCAGATAGTGAGACACATCCGGAAAAAGTGAGGAGTAGACCCTCTTTGCATGTTGACAAATATATCAATAGCTTGCTGAAATAAAGTTAGATTGGTGTTGTGCAAACAGAAATAATAGAGACGGTATCGGACCTGAAATAGGAAGTTGGTGCACTGGAGCAGCAAATAGATGAGCTGAAAAGCATACTGCATCACAAGAAGAGATAGTAACTGATACGCAAAAATTGATGGATCTATTACAGAAGGCCCAGAAAGAATGGGCTAATAAAATTGAGGACCTGGAAAGTGGGTCCAGGAGGAACAACATACACATTTGGGAATCCTGGAGATTTATTTTATTTAACAGGGTTTTTAATACCGCTTGATCATTTCAGTCAAAGCGGTTTACATTGCACCTTTAAACTTGGGAATGTACATTAAACAGGGACATTGATAACTTGAATTTTTCTGAGGCAGTGGAGAGTTAAGTGACTTGCCAAAGGCCACAAGGAGAGGTAGTAGGAATCGAATCCTGGTCTCTTGGTTCCCATGCTAGTGCTCTAACCATTAGGCTAGCAGGGTGGTGCAAGATATCTGCATATCCCTATTTGGGCCTAAGGCCAAAGAATCTGGATATAAGCTTAGAGTGGAGCAGAAACCACCAGCCCTGTAACTTAATTGTGTGTTTACATTTATTTATTTAGGTTTATACCGCACTATTTATAATCAGCACAGTTTACAAGAGTGCAACATTATACATAGAACAGTTTACATAAATATATGTTATAGAGCATGTAACATTTATTATTATTATTTATTTACATTCTCTTATATACTGTGCTATTCTGCATCAGTGCGGTTTACATTGAACAAACTGAAATTACATTGAACAGGGCATTATAACTTGGAGATAACTATTTTACAGGGAACATGGGCAATGGAGGGTTAAGTGGCTTGCCCAAGACCACAAGGAGCACCTGTGGGACTAGAAACCCCAGTTCTTCCGGCCCAAGGTTGCTGTCCTCTAGTGGGATTTGAAACCCCGACCTTCCGGCCTGAAGTACCTTGCCCCAACCACTAGGCCACTTCTCCACTCCATAATTGCATAGAACATAATTGCATAGAACAGACGAACAAGGAACAAATAACTATATACATTTACTGATCAAATGAGATCATACACAGTAGGATAAGTATTTACAGACTGATAGATCTTGAGCATGAGGCTGATGTACAGGGTTTTATGTTACATGGTCAAATGCAAGATGGAATAGATGTGTGTTAATTTCTTTGCGGAAGGTGGCTAAATCTGAAATGAGACAAATATGGGGAGGTGGGAGTTCCAAAGTTGCAGGCCAAAAAGGGAGAAAGCTCTGTTACTGGTAAATTGGGAGCTTTTTCTAGATACAGAGGGGGTGGTGAGAGTATCTGTCATATTTGTTCTTCTTGTTCTATTGTCCGGGGTCCAATGAAGGCGATCTTCCAGTGAGGGTGCAGAAAGGTGATGGAGGATTTTAAAAGTAATCAGGAGAGATTTGTATTTTAGACGACTGCTTATTGGCAGCCAGTGAAGATGGATTAGCAGAGGGGTTACATGATCGTATTTTGAGGTTCCGTAAATGGTTCTTGCAGCCGTATTCAGAGCTAACTGTAAAGGATGGAGCGAATATCCTGGAAGTCCATGCAGGATGATGTTCGCACAGTTAAATAGAGGAGTAATAATAGCTTGGAATACAGTGCATAATTTCGGCCTTAATGAGAGAGTTATGCATACAGCCAGACAAAAGGGACGGTTTGTTTGGAAGAACCATAAAATTGACATCTTTCAGGATCTCTGGGCTGCTACCTTACAGAGGAGAAGAAAATTGATGGCATTGACAAATTACCTATGACAGGAGAACATATCGGTGACTGTTCCCTTTTGCTATGATGATCACAATAAAGGACAAGGCCCATAGAGTAAAGACAGCTGAGGGGGCCTGGAAGCTTTGAAGAAGAAAGGGGCAGGAAACTGCCTGGAGAAGGCCCTGAAGCACAGTGCAGCAGGCAGAAATCAATGGGTGAGCCTATTGGAAATGTATTGGAGGTTAATAGAGATGTACTCCAGTGAAGGTGAGCTGGTTACAGCGCTTCTCGAGAGGAGTCCATGACAAGAAGAGCAGAGGACAGCTCCAGTACCTCAAGAATGCAGTTGTGTGTGAACAATACTAATTAGTTTTCGTGGACTCTAATGTGGGGTCTGGACTTGGCCAGTCCTGTGCCTAATAAAGATATTAAAATACCAGATAGTTTATTTTGATTTTATCCTGTTGCTATAAAGGGATCCACTGTATTTGTCCCATACCATTTTGTATTTGCCCCCACCACTTCCATCAGGAGGGCATTCCAAGCATCTACCATCCTTTCAGTGAAAAAAGTATTTCCTGATATTGCCTTTCAATTTACCTTGCAGTTTCATGTTATGCCGTCTAGTTTTACAGCTTCCCTGTCTTTGGAAGAGGTTTGTTTGTTCATCATTTCTCTTTAAGTATTTAAAGGTCTGAATCATATCTCCCCTGTCCCTCCTCTCCTCCAGTGTACATATTTAGGTATTCAAATCTCTTCTCATAAGTCTTCTGATATAGGCTTCAAATCATTTTGGTCACTTCCTCTGAACCGTTTCCAGTCTTTTTATATCCTTTGCGAGATATGGTCTCCAAAACTGAACACAGTATTCCAAGTGAGGCCTCACCAGTGACTTGTACAGTGGCATTAGTACCTCTTCCTTTCTGCTGGTAATTCCTCTTTGTATGCAACCCAACATCCTTCTGGCTTTTGCCAGCGCCTTGTCGCATTGTTTCGCCACCTTGAGATCCTCAGAAATAATCACTCCAAGGTCCTTCTGGTCTGTGCACACCAACCTCTCGCCCCCTATTGCGTACATTTCCCTTGGATTTCTGCTTCCTAAGTGCATGACACTGCACTTCTTCACATTAAGTCTTAACTACCAAGCATTAGACCATTCTTCCAGCTTTTATAGATCTTTCCTCATTTTCTCCAGTTCCTCAAGGGAGTCCACTCTGTTGCAAATTTTTGTATCATCTGCAAAAAGGCAGACTTTTCTGTTCAGTCCTTCAGCAATATCACTCACAAATACATTGATCAGTATTGGTCCCAAGACCGATCCCTGGGGCACATCACTAATCACCTTCCTTTCATCTGAGTTAGTTCCATTTGCCATCACCTTCTGTTGTCTGTCAGTAACCAATTTCTGATCCAGTTCACCACCTTGGGACCCATCCCCAAGCTATTGAGTTTATTGATAAACCTCCTATGAGGAACAGTATCAAATGCTTTGCTGAAATCCAGGTAAATGACATCCATTGCATGCCTCTGATCTAGTTCTTTGGTCACCCAGTCAAAGAACTCAATCAGATTTGTTTGGCAAGATCATCCTTTGGTAAAACCATGTTGCCTCGGATCATGCAACCTGTTGGTTTTGAGAAAGTCCACTATTCGCTCTTTCAGCAGTTCCTCCATTACTTTTCCAGCCACCGAGGTAAGGCTTACCAGCCTGTAGTTTGTCACTTCTTACCTGTTACCACTTTTGTGAAGAGGTAGCACATCAGCCCTTCTCCAGTCCTGAGGAACTTCTCCTTTCTCCAAGAATCTGTTAAAAACATCCTTTAACGGCCCAGCAAGAACCTCTCTGAGCTCTTTCAGTATCCTGGGATGTATCCCATCCGGTCCCATAGCCTTGTCCACTTTCAGTTTTGCAAGTTGTTCTAACACATCTTCTGTGAATGGTGTGGTATCTACTCCATTCCCATTTTCATATTTGGGAGTCACAGATGGTCCTTCTCCAGGATTTTCTTTAGTAAAAACAGAGCAGAAGTATTTGTTTAGCAATTTCGCTTTTTCAATGTCGCTTTCCACGAGTACGTTCCCAGCACTTCTGAGTCCTGCAATTCCATTTCTGATTTTCCTCCTCTCCCGAATTCCCGAAGAAAGTTTTTGTCACCCCACTTCACATATTTAGCCATTTTTCTTCTGCCTTTGATTCTATCTTTACTTTCAGTAACTTTGTATTAATGACTTGAATATGTATGGGGAGTGGGGGGGGGTTGACTATATGGATGGACTGGAGTGCTTGTAAGATGTGTGTGTGACAGAATTCAGGGGCCATCGGGCAGTGGGTACACTGCTTCTGACTAGCAGCATGGATGGGTGGGAGTTAGAGGTCAGAAGGAGAGAAGAATGAGGATGTGGGATATAAGGTGGGAGATCAGCGAGACAAGTCATTTATGATGAAAGGAGACCTTATGTCTTCTACTACTACTGAACGTTTGGTTATCACTACAAGATGTACACAGTGCTGCAGACCCATGTAAAAGACAGTCCCTGCTCATTAGAGCTTACAGTAGTCAAGACAGACAACACAGTAGCTGTAGACACAGGAGACATCTAGGAGGAATGGTAAGGAAACACAAGGAGATTAGACAAATCAAGATCCAAAAGTGGCAGCAAAGAGGTGAGTTTTCAGCCTGGATTTGAAAAAGACTCAGGTAGTTTGTTCCAGACATAAGCAGCAGCAAGGTGAAAGGAGCAAAGTCTAGAGTTAGCAATAGAAGAGAAGCGATTTGCCAGAAGAGCGGAGTTCCCGAGGAGGGGTGTAGGGAGAGATAAGAGAAGAAAGTAGTGAAGAGCTGCAGAGTGAATGCACTTATAGGTCAGCAGGAGAAGTTTGAACTGGATACGAAAGCCAATGAAGTGACTTGAGAAGAGGGTAATATGAGCATGACGAGGCTGGTAGAAGATTAGCCATGCAGCAGAGTGTTGAATAAATTGAAGGGGAGAGAGATGATTCAGAGGGAGACCAGCAAGGGAGTAGGTTACAATAGTCAAGATGGGAGGTAACTAAAGAATGGATAAGTGTCTTAGTAGTATGTTCAGAAAGGAATGGGCAAATTTTGTTGTTGTGGTAGAGAAAGAAACAGCAGGTTTTAGCTATCAGTTGGATGTGTGTGCGGAAGGGGGGTGAGGAATCGAAGATGACCCCAAGGTTGCGAGCTGAGGAAACAGAGAGTTATTCACAGAGACTGAGAAAGGAGGAAGGGGAGAGGAGGGTTTAGAGGTAAAATAAGCTCAGTTTTGGCCATGTTCAATTCCAAGTAGTGGTGAGACATCCAAGCAGCAATGTCAGAAAGGCAAGTAGAGATTCAGGCCTGGATTGCCGGAGAGATTCCAGGTGTAGAGAGGTAGATCTGGGAGTCATCAGCGTAAAGATTGTACTGAAACCCATGGGAAGAGATAAGTGCACCAAGGGACTGCGTGTAGAGAGAGTGGACCCAAGACAGACCCTTGGGGTACACCAACTGAGAGTAGGATAGCACTAGAGGAGGATCCACCAGAACAAACACTGAAGGAGTGATGGGAGAGATAAGAAGAGAACCAGGATAGCACAGAGTACTTAAAACCAAACGAGGACCTTTTGAAGATAGTAACCTTTAAGGTGAAAGAACTAAACTCACCATACAAGGAAATGGATAGATTGCGGACAGATATAAATCTGATTCAAGAGACCCATTTGCACAAGTGTGAAGAACATTTGCTTAGCCATAAATGCTATCCTGGGAGATACTTGGGCTCAGGTAGGGCGGGAGTGAAGAAAGGGGGGAGGGATTTTTATTTGTGAGATGTATGGGTAGAAGGTGGGAGATATCTAATATTAAAGGTCATATTTAATCAGGAGGAGATAACCATAGTTAATGTATTTGCACCTGATAGTGTTCAGGGGTCTTTTTAGAGCTGGGACAGATTTTGGGGAAACTATTGGGGTGGGGGTGGTATTTGGTAGGAACGTCAACATAACCTTATGTCCAGGCACCACATTGTATTACTGCTTGCTATTCCCCATCATGATAAAATGTAAAATGATGCAGAATGGGAACACTATAGGATGATAGTGACTTAGCTTGCTTGATTTTCCTTGCTTCCTGACTACAGGTAAAAGGAACAAGCTCAGAGTTTACTACTTGTCCTGGCTGAGGAACAAGATACTTCACAATGACCCTGAGGTGGAGAAGAAGCAGGGTTGGACCACGGTGGGAGACATGGAAGGATGTGTGCACTACAAAGTTGGTAAGAGAAGACAAAGGTAGGATGCAGTTGCAAACATAGAGGGATTTGTACACTGCAGAGTCACTAAGAGAGAGGTACAGAAGGGAGTTGGGCTAGAGGTAATATGGGAGGTGTCAAAAGTATAGGCTATAATTTGGGGAATACTGTTTTGCACAGAATGGGAATTTATGAAGAGTGGTGCAGCAAAGTTTTTGAATGGGTTCTTTGGGAATGTTTTTCAGGGCAGCTAAGGAGATCTCTCACCCTGTGTTTCTTTGATTTCAGTGAAATATGAGCGCATCAAGTTCCTGGTGATTGCTCTGAAGAACTCAGTGGAGGTGTATGCCTGGGCACCCAAGCCCTACCATAAGTTTATGGCTTTCAAGGTACCCTGTGACTTGACAATTCTGCAGCTTGAGGCCATTCTTTTCTTTCACATGTGTCTAATGAAAAAGAGCACCTACTGGAGCTTCCTGCCCTTAACTTTCAGAGCAGAAGGGGAGCATAAGTGATTTAAGCTCATGGTTACAAGGACAACTTGTAGCCTAAGCAAGGGAGAGAAAAGAGCCAGTAAAGCAGTCTTCTCTCAGGAGCCTTGCCTCATCCTTGGGGTGAGAAACGGCAAACTAGAGTGCATGTGGGTGTCTTAGTTAGACTGTGACATGTCTGTAAATTATGACTGGCGGATTTTTGAATGCATATGAGCTCCCAGAGAAACATAACCATCTGTGTAGCACTACCAGCTACAACATAAGGAATCACAGCTCTGATTACACCAGCAATATCACTAGTTGAATTAGTTAAAGTGCTATTTTAAATAGCATTATTGCAAAACAGATTAGCAATGTTTGCCGCAGACTTTAACAGTACAAAATACCAGCAGTACGTAGGATCCCTACTGGGTAGCTTTAATATCAGTAAGAACCTGCCCAGTATTCAAAACCACTTATATATTTATTGGCAGGCACTAAATGTGTAACTGCCTGTTCTAGAATTTTCAGTGGCACTGTATACGTGGAGGGTAATTTTATAAAGTCCTGCCTAGTTAACATGCTTTTTTCACGCTACTATACATCTGCTTGTCTTTATATAATACTAGCATAAGTGACCAAATAATTGTGTTATGCATGTGCGAGAAACAGAATCTCTCGCAAGAGCCTTTTGTGTAGTTGCCCCCACCTTTTGGAACAATTTACCAGTTGAAATACTGGATATATCTGATCTCATAGCCTTCCAGAGAAGACTAAAGATTTTGTGTAGGCATTTAAAGATGCCTCAGGGGTTTGGTATACTTAATATAGATTTAGTTGTTTAGTTTTATATAATTTCTATGTATTCTTTCCTGTCGAGAACAAAATGGATTGTGCAGAATATAAATGTAATAAATTAATGAATTAATTTTTAAATCCTTTCTGCATGTACTTGTGTGTTCCGCCTATGCGCACACCCACAGTGAAAGTACACGCATGCTTTCAGAATAGGAACCGCATCAAGTACATGCTTAAATCACTAAAAGACTGTGATTTGTGTGTGTTGATGTCCTATAACTTTAGACACGCCTTAGAAAAGTGCCCTCACAGTGCTGCTGAAAATTCTCACAGATGATCCTGCACTATGCAAATAGTGCCAGGGCAGAGTCTGGGCGTTCTGCCAAACTATATAGATAACTGGCAATATTCAGCCACTATCTGAATAGCGTAGCTTTCCTAAATTAAACTGCTTAGCTCTATGGATAGCAACTGAATATCGCTGGCTTTCTATTTAGCAGCAGTGGTCACTGCTCTGTACGTATATTCAGCGCTGCCCCTTCGACAGATAGCGCTGAATAGACGTAAAATATTTAAACGCCATAGCCAGCCTTTAAATATCGACCCTAATACTTCTTGGTAGCAGTACATATTCTAGTTACAGCATTATTATATTGTGGAATTCTGGCTAAAACACTCATTTAATTACAAGTCAGTTTTCAGGAAAATCTGTTCGAGTAAGTAATCCTTCTAGGATTACACCTGAGACAGAGGATAATAAATGCACTTGTCTTGAGGTTACACAGAAAGTCACGGATTGAGCCAGGGATTAAACTCAAAGTGCAAGACACCCAGCTATGACCACGCATGCTGATGATACAGCACTGTTTGTTTTGTTACGGTGACACTAACCTATCTCATTCCCACCTAGTCCTTCGCTGATCTTCCACACCGACCACAGCTAGTCGACCTCACTGTAGAAGAAGGCCAAAGGTTAAAGGTCATCTATGGCTCTTGTGCTGGTTTTCATGCTGTTGATGTGGACTCGGGAAACAATTATGATATCTATATCCCTGTGCATGTGAGTAGTAGCAAGTTTTAATATAAAGTGGGAAATTAGTGTGTGGCGAGCAGCCTCTGTATGCGGACATGTTTGGAGACAAAGATCAAATATGCACTGCACTAATGGAATACATTTCATTGGGACCTTCCCTGGAGTGCATGACTTCCAAATGGCACTCAGAGACCTCTGAAAGAACAGTGTTGTCTCAAAAACCGTCTCCATGGATCCTGTGTAGTATTTTAAAAGTATGCATGCAAGTACAGTAGTAATGTTCATCCCAGGTAAAATGTAATGATTTTACTTTTAATTGTAATTATATTGTATCTATCTCCTTATTTTCCTCTCACCACATAGTACCAAAATTATAGAGACTGTATGACTCCTGATGATAAATGAATTCTGTGCAGGCTGTAATATCTTTTAGTGAAGCAAAATAAGAATTATCTAAAAAAGGACATTATACATGAACACCTACAAAATCATATGAAAGCATGTAATGTGGCATCATGAGCTCATGTTCAGTAACATCTATGTACAATATTCTTAATTTAAAGCAACAGGACATATCTCTGAAAATTATTTCCTCCCCAAAATATTTGGAATTTGCTTTCTCCAGAGTTTTATCATCTTGTGTAGTCAGACGCTCTCTGAGCACCCGCCCCCTGCCCCCTGCCCCATTAGCACTAGCATCTGATAGTTTCACTTTCTCCCTTCTCTGCTTTAGATTCAGAACCAGATAAACCCACACGCTATCATCTTCCTGCCCAACACAGATGGCATGGAGATGCTTCTGTGCTATGAGGATGAGGGAGTGTACGTCAACACCTACGGGCGCATCATCAAGGACGTGGTATTGCAGTGGGGTGAGATGCCCACCTCCGTGGGTAAGAAGCTTGCCTTTTTAACCCCAGTGCACTCCAGAGAAAAGGGTGCCAGAGAAGGCTGTGGGCAAACCAGCTGCTTAGAAAGGTGTCTCTTAGTATATGAAGAATTGGCTTCCTACAGTTTGGATGGGAGGTTTAAGGGGTAGTAAGCACTTCTGGGGCTGACTGCCTGTCTTTTCCTATGAGAAACATCTCTCTTCGTACCGTCTAAAGGGGCAGTCTGCAAATTACATCAGGTTTATAGCAGGAAAAAAATAATTCTACCATGAAACTGCAGGTTCTGTCTTTGCTGTTATTTCTGTAGATGTGGATTTCTTTTTTACACTTATTCAGCCTGAAGGCTGTAGCACCTCATTTTGCCTACGTAAGGAAATAGTGTTTTATTTCTAATTAACTGCTATTTTTTCTATAGCACTGCAAAGATAATCGAATTCAATTCGTTCTTCCCTAAAGAGTTTACAGCAGTGCTTTTCAAACTTTTATCCTGTATGACCCCATTTTAAGAACTAAAAGTTCACATGACCTCAGATCATGATGAAATTTTAAAAAAAGGCAGAACTCCAGCCTCTTTCCCCTCCCTCCACCCACCTAAAGCAGGAAGGCAGTAGAAGCAGCAGCAGCAGCAATCACTACAGGGTCCCTTGTGCCAGTGTATACTTAGACCCCCGTACTCAAAATAGGTTTCCAGTCTAACAGGAAGTTTTCCCAGTACAGGCTAAGGGCCTGTGAACACCGGCTCACAAGCCACATGCTGACTGGTGATTGCCACGACTTGGCATAGGTCACAGTGAAAGCCCAGAAAGAAGGGGAAATGGCCATGTTGATGTGACCCCATTTGGTGCCCTGACCCCAAGTTTAGGAACCACTGGTTTACGGTCTGCACTGCCTGCATACATTTATTTACTTTCCACTTCATACTCACCGTTTCAAAGATGCACAAGCTGTAGCAAGTTATAAACAATACATCAGGTCAGTATGTTTTAATGGCATAGTTCTTATTGTGTAAGAGTGAGTGTTGCTATTAGTGGAAGCATGAGAATTGTGAAGTGAGGTTAAACTTAGAAAATAAATACCACGCTTGGCACCATTTACCAGGTACCATTTAGAGGTAATTCATGGTCTCCTAAGACTGACATGTTGAAAGTTTTTAACACATATCACACTGTTGTTATGCTCCTAGTGTCCCCTTTATGACATATCTTCACATTGGCATAATAAGGGTCTCTGGTGCCTAAGAGCCAGTGTTGGTATTTCTGCCTCTTCCCTACCACCCAATCACACTGATAGCGGGAGAGTTTAGTTGGTGGTATGGTGGGCCCAGCATGTTTAATTTACTCTTCCTGTTTATGGCCCTCCCCTTCAAGTACATTCATAGCAAAAAACCTGTGAGAGTGTCAGTTGGACTATTAGAGGATAGAGGGATAAATGGGTCACTAAGAGGGGACAGGGCTATAGCTGAGATACTGAAATAATTCTTTACTGAGGAAGATGTAGGGATGTAATCCATGACTGAAATGGTATTTAAAGGTGATGCTTCAGAAGAATTGAAAGAAATATCTATATACCGGGAAGATGTATTACAACTATTTGATAAACTGAACAGTAGCAAATCACCTGGACCGGATGGTATACATCCAAGGGTGGTGAAAGAACTGAAATATGAGATTGCAGACCTACTATTAGTATTCTGTGAACTATCATTAAAATCATCTGTAATACCTGAAGATTGGAGGATGGCCAATGTAATGCCAATTTTTAAAAAGGATTCCAGGGGTGATTCAGGAAACTACAGACCGGTGAACCTGATGTCAGTACCGGGAAAAATGGTAGAAACCATCATAAAGAACAAAATTACTCAACATGTAGATAGTCATGGCCTAATGGGAGACAGCCAACATGGCTTTATCCAAGGAAGGTCTTGTCTTACTAAACTGTTATGTTTTTTTTTTGAAGGTGTGAATAAACAGGTAGACAAAGGTGAGTCGGTTGATATAGTGTATCTGGATTTTCACAAAGCCTTTGACAAGGTCTCTCATTAGAGACTTCCGGTGAAATTAAAAAATCATGGGATAGGAGGCAGTGTACTATGGTGGATCAGGAACTGGTTAAAAGATAGAAAGCATAGGGTAGGGCTACATGACCATCTTTCCCAATGGAGAAAGGTGAATAGTGAAGTACCCCAGGGATCTGTGCTGGGTCTGCTTCTTTTTAACATATTCATAAATGACATGGAAAGTGGAATAATGAGTGAGGTAATCAAATTTGCAGATAACACAAAATTATTCAAAGTTGTTAAAAACCCATGAGGATTGTGAAAAATTGCAAGAGGACCTTGATAAATTAGAAGACTGGGCATCCAAATGGCAGATGAAATTTAATGTGGACAAGTGCAAAGTTATGCACCCAGGAAAGAACAACCCAGACTTTGGTAACACAATGCAGGTTCCACATCAGGAACCACCACTCAGGAAAAAGATTTAGGCGTCAGCTTGGATAACATGTTGAAATCATCCGCCCAATGTGCAGCGGTGGCCAAGAGAGCAAATAGAATGCTAGGTATCATAAGGAAAGGATTGGAGAATAAAACAAAGGATACTACAATGCCTCTGTATCGTTCCATGGTGCGACCGCACCTTGAATAATGTGTGCAATTCTGGTTGCCGTATCTTAAAAAGCATATAGCGTTTTTAGAAAAGGTACAGAGAGGAGCCACCAAAATGGTAAAGGGGATAGAAGGATACCCCTATGTAAAGAGGCTAAAAAGGTTAGGGCTCTTCAGTCTGGAAAAGAGACGGCTGAGGGGAGATATGATAGAGGTAAATGTAGATAGATTGTTTATGCCATCAAAATATAGAAAGACTAGGGGATATGCAATGAAGCTACAAGGTAACCTATTTAAGACTAATAAGAGAAAATATTTTTTCACTCAATGTGTAATCACATTCTGGAATTTGTTACCGGAGGATGTAGTAAAAGCTTTTAGTGTAGCCGGGTTTTAGAAAAGGTTTGGACAAGTTCCTGGAGGAAAGGTCTATAAACCATTATTAAAGGGGACCCAGGATATCACCGCTTGACCCAATACAAACATTGTGGAACCCTGTGTCTTTTGGGGAAACTGCTAGGTACTTGTGACCTAGATTGGCCACTGTTGGAAACAGGATACGGGGCTTGATGGACCTTGGTCTGACCCATTATGGCATATCTTATGTTCTGTGCATGTGGTTAACAGCTCAAACCTGCTGCTTGACTGGCATAGTGCTTCATAGCTCTATACAGAACATCATCTGGTGCAGAGAGCTTTGAATAAGGCAAAAGAGGCTTTAGCAGCAGGAAGAGCAGGTTAGAAGAGTGCCTACCATTAATTCTGCTCTTCTCCTGTCAGCTGGGAACCAAGGATATTTTGGGGGGGGGGAGTGCTGACAGATAGTGCCTATGAGCAACAAACAAGGAAATATTGAGGTACTTAAAGAACCAGGGCTTAGGCCTATAGAACTTCCATCCAAGATTTTGATTACTAAAATAGATAACAACTCTCCCCTCCTCCCCCCTGCAAATCCTGTAAAAAAAACAAAAATAACCCAAAACATAATTGGACATTATACCTCATTAACAGGAACAAAGTTTTCATTCATATTAGAAAGTAATACAAAACCCTGCAAAACGCATATTCAGTACCTATCACATGGAAAATTTCTTACCAGCTAATTTTTTTTCCTCGAATCCTACCAGACCAGTCCAGAATGAATCGTTTCTCCATGGACAAGCAGGATAAGTGCTCACAGGAGTGTTATGGTCACCTGGGACATTCCCATTCCGACGGATAAGAAACTGAATTCGAGGTGGTAAAGGAGAAAAACACCAGAACAGCATTGATAATAGAGGTGTCTGTTCCAAGTGATTATTCTGTGAATCACGTGGAGAGGCAGAAGATCCTGAAGTAACAAGAAATGCAGTCAAAGACCAAGAAAATGTGACAGATACAGAATTATTTCCCATTGTATTGGGAGTCCTACATGCTTGATAAAGAAGAATTAAAAGCACATCTTGACAAACTACCCATGCAAGTACTAAGTATTAGCAATAAATTTGAGAGATTGAAATCATGCCAGTTTCCGGGCAAGGGAAAGATTACCTAAGGTTAAAAGTATGATAAATAAGATGAATATGGCCATAACCTGTATAAAGGGAACATTTACTAACATCACAGAAATAAATTGAATACAATACTGAAAAATATACTGACTAAATGCAGGGCCAGAAGAAAGACAGAAAAATAACAGTTCCTCTTTGGAAAAAGCGCATCGAAGGAAAAATAAAATCACTGCGTGCAGAGGTATCGCTGATAGATATCTAAAAGGATTAAGATCATCAAAGATATGAGGAAAATCCAAAACATGAAGATGAAACATGCTGTATTAATGGAAGAAGACCTTAAATTTATATGTTTCAACGATAAATTGAAAGTAGCAGAAGTGCAAAAGCTGCAAAGATTTGAAGAAAACAGGAAAGAAAGATATCAAACCCAAAACAATTCTACAGGGAACTGGGAAAGAGCGTTAATATGGTAAAAGCACCACCAACCAAAGTCGAAACAGAAACCTTCTAGAGAAAATTATATGAGGATTTTATAGAGCACAGTCAAGAAGCAGAATGATTACCCTACATACATGAGCATTTAGAAAAAGCAAACATCAAACCTATGGAATGGCCTGCAGAAACAATGAAAGAGCTGGAAAGCAGGTTAAAACGAGCCCTAAACTAGCCCAGAAGGAGTGACTAATGTTTGGCTCACAGTTAACATCACTCCACCAAGATCTGGCAAATTGCAAAAACCAATTGTTCAAGCAGCCAGATTTAACACCACACTGGCTTACAACAGGAAGAACATTTCTCCTTCCAAAGGGGGATCCAAGTAACATTCCCAAAAATTACAGACCAATAACTTGTTTACCTACCATCTATAAGCTGTTCACTGTAATAGATGCAGACAGAATATATAATCATACTGAGTCCAATAGCATCATGGCAGTAGAGCAAAGGGCAATTAGAGGGGAGCATATGGAACCAAAGACCAGCTGTTGAATAAGGTCATCATGGCCAGTGTTAAGAAAAGCAGAGATTTCAGTATAGCATGGATTGATTAGAAAGCTTTTGACAGCGTCCCACACTTTTGTATAATAAATTGCCTTGAAATTTATAAAATAAATTCTGGTTTGATAGAATACATTGTTTACCATGACAGTGTGGCAAACCACATTCTCGTTGAAGTACAAAGATGGTCAGTACATCATTCATAACGTTAAGATCCAGCGAGGAATATTTTAGGGAGATTTCCTATCACCACTTCTGTTTTCTGTGGCACTTAATCCATCAACTCTTTGGGATATAAATTTAGCCTGAATCCTAAAGAAGATGACAACCCAGAAGCAACATCCCATTTACTATTTGTAGAGAACTTGAAGCACTACAGTTCCAGTGACCTACAATTAGCTAAGACAACTTTTTTAGAAGAAAATTAAGCAAAAAGGAAAGCATCTCCCTGGCTGAGGGCTGTGACATCAAGGATCTTGCACAGGAAGGCGTACATAAGGATTTCTGAGTAGAGGATGGAATGACACTCGAGCAGAAATTACTGAGAGAAAAGAAGTAATTAACAAGAATCAGTGTATGCCAAGACTATACATCCCTAAAGCTGAAGGAGGGCTAGTCCTCATAGAGATTGATTACACATACAGAGCTGCTGTCTCAGGCCTACCTAACAGCATTATCGGATCCAAATATGCAAAAAGTGTTAAAATATGAAAGTAAACATCTAGAATTTGTCTCCATCAAATCTGGACAAGCTTTCTGTCACTATGTCCACAGGTGGCACCTCATAACATCAGAGCAGTGGACACTCCAGATTGTCCAAAGGGGTTATCAGCTTCACTTCGAAGCCTTACTCCCCACCAGCTTCACAGGGGATTATCCCACTCAACTCCTTCAAAACACTCTCTTAAAAGAAGAGGTGGCCACCCTGTTGTCCCAGGGTGTCATAGAAAGTGTTCCTCCTCCTTAAGAAAGGATGGGCTTCTACTGTCCGTATTTTTTTCATTGCAAAGAAAACAAGAGGTGTCTGGCCCATCTTGGATCTTAGAGACCTAAACAAGTTCATGGTCCGAGAAAACTGTAAAATGATTTCTCTAGAAACTCTTCTTCCATACCTCCAGAGACCGATTGACTATTTTTCTCTAGACCTAAAAGAGGCATACATACATTTACTGATCCATCCTTTGCACAGACAGTATCTGCACTTCATGTTTCAAGGAAACCATTATCAGTACTGGGTTCTCAATAAACAGTTTACAAGGAACGCAAAACATTTTGGTTGGAACCAATGTTCCCTCTAATTTTCTGTAGGCTGTGTGCACATAAAATATCAGCTGTGCAGCTTTTGAAGGAAGGTTAAATTTTTGTGTGCCACATAACGACACTCGGAGTTATATACTTTAAAATTTGACTACACGTCAGAATACAGCATGTACACCACATTGATTGCACTAGAAAATATTGTAGAACTTGTGGAAACCGTAAATGCACAACAACTTTTAAATTTTAAGACGTCTGTGTTGTTTTCTATCAGAATCAGAACCGTAATTTTTGTGCGCTCTCTTGTAAAGTATGTGCGCTCGCTCGGCAAGGTGTGTGCGTGCGCACACGCGCACAGCTTAGAGGGAACAGTGGTTGGAACTATGTACCGTATTTTTCGCACCATAAGACGCACCGGACCATAAGACGCACCTGGTTTTTCAGAGGGGAAAATAGGAAAAAAAATATTCTGTTTTGATTGCCTTATGCATCCTACGGAAAATAGGAAAAAAAATATTCTGTTTTGATTGCCTTATGCATCCTACCCATTTGCTGTGAAAGTGCTTATTATTTATTATATTTTCATGAAATAATATAATTTAAAAAATGCCTGTTCAATATGTGGGTAAAATAATGCACATGATAGAAAAAACTCTAGATTACCAATAATGAAGACCTGAGATGAGCAATTGTATAATTGTGTAACCCGACTGTATCAAGGTGAGGCAATGGCTCAAACAACACAATCTTATCATTATTTGTTCTTCTTCTGCAGCCGTGGCTCCCTGCCTCTTAGGGAACCGCGGCTGTGCTTTTAAAATCATCTCGGAGCCCTTCCTGTCTTGACGGGCTCCGTGCAGCATTGTCCCGCCTCTAAAGGCCTCAAAAACAAGGAAACCAATAATGTCCATGTGCTATAACCAAACAATGCTTCAGCTTATTCTTAACTTCAGGTAAGCTCTTCAGCCGGGCACTTAAATAGCAAACATTTCAGGTTATCACAGAAAAAGGACCATTCAAGCTTTGCTTTTCTATTCCTTGTCAATCAGACAGGTTGAGCAGTCCATTGGTTGATTTAACTCAATCATTGGCAAGGGAAGAACCAATGGCACATCTGCTTCTGGGCTCTGCACTGACTGCACTACTTTCTGCTCAGGAATGGTTCGTTTGTTTAAGAATTCTTTGAACTCTTGTAGGAGAGCTTCAGCCTGCTTTCTATATGGGCTGGGCTGAGAATTAACTCCTTCCTGAGGTGAGTAATTGTTTGTGGGTTTTGCTTCAGGCAAACAAACAATGTCGTCTCTGTTACAACGCTCATTCAATGAACTGGAGTTACCCCTCCCCCACTTGTCTCTGTAAGCCAGTGTTGGGTTATTCAGTTCATTTGCATGTGGAGTGTTTCTAAACAGCACTTCAAACTTAGGACCTCCTAAATCCTCCCGGCATATATCTCTACCATTTAAATCAGCTGTGTCCTTGTAGCTAGCCTGCTTGCTAACTCTGTCAGCAGTTTGGTGAGAAAAGCTGGGTTTAGATAAATGAGTTTCAGGTTGCAGCCAACTGTCTTCATAAAACCTGGGCTTGCCCTGGGTTTTAAAATTAACCTTCACACAGTCTGGCTTCTCATAAAAGCTGTTATCAGAATTAAAGACACGCTGTACCTTATATTGAGGAATGTCTGAAAGTTCTTTAGCAGTCTGCCTTTCTTTCCATGGGTCAGCTCTCTGCTCCAAAAGCATAGGGTTTATGCCTGGGTCTTTCAATGCCTCGCCCCTCTCTTGCTCCCAGAAGGCTCTTCCAGGCACTGAGTCTCCCTGGTACCTGCTTCTTGGCTTTGAAAGCGTTCTCCTAGGATTGCAGCTGGGGAGCGTTTCTCCTTCAAAGTCAAAGGTTCTGGAGTCCAAGGCTAGTTCCTGCCTTCCAGGTTGCTTCCTTTGTCCTTGCTTTGCTCCATCTCTAAAGCACACTTCTGCTGGCTTTGTCCAGTGTTCTGCTTGCTCTGCTGCCTTCTCTTCCTTCCTCCATTCCTTCTCTTTCCTCTCTTTCTCTTTCCCTTTCTGTCTTCTGTCTTCCTTCTCTCTGTTTAACAAGGTGCCTCTGCTCTGGGGAACCCGCCTCCTGCTAGGGCATGCCCAATCAGCAACTCTGCTTCTCCCCTCCCCCGAGGTGAGCTGTGTTAGCTGATTAGCCATGTGCATCTTGTGCTGAAAAGGGAAAATCCTGCATTTACCTGCAGTACCCGAACCTTCCACCGGGTCACTATCTGTTTCCATGGCTTCTGGCAATGCTACCGCGTCACAAACCTAAAGCTTGAAATGCTTTCAGCATTCGTCTGACGAATGTTTTGTAGTGAGGATCTTTGTTATTGCCTAAACATTTCTGTACGACTTCTTTAAATGCAATCCACCCTTCTTTTTGAGGATCCGTCATGGTATTGACAAACTCTTGATCAACTATAAGCCTTCTAATGTCTGGTCCAACGAACACACCTTCCTTCAATTTTGCCTCCAACAGGCCTGGAAACTTGGTGACCAAGTATTTGAAGCATTCTCCATCTCTTGGAAGTGATTTTACGAATTGCTTCATCAATCCCAATTTTATGTGGAGAGGTGGTAGAAGAACTTTATGGGAAGGTACCAAAGTTTCTTGGAGGATATTTTTTTCACCGACTGTTAGCACCCTCAGCTGCCAACTCTTCTTGGTCCAGTGATTTTGTTGGCCACGACTGTCCCATAGACACAGAAAACAACAGCTTGTTGCCCAAGCAGCATGCACAAGACCTTCAAGTCCCCACGCACTTGCCAACCATGGTCTTCATATTTAAGTTTACGAAGAACCAATTCCAAGTTCTTGTAGGTTTCCTTCAAGTGTACGGAATGACCTACAGGTATGGAAGCATAAAAACCATTGTGGAGTAAAACTGCTTTGAGACTTCTTTTTGAAGAATCTATAAAAAGACGCCATTGCTCTGAATCATATTGGATTTTAAATTGACCCATCAGTCCTTCGACATCAATGCAATAAACCAACTTGTCTTCCTGGGTGAAGTAAGGAATGACCTCCTTTTCACGATGTCTGAACCATGAAGATGACACTCCTGGCAACAATAAATTCCTGCTTTTCAGCCTTGATCCGAGTAACTCAGCGGCATCTTTGGGAAGATTCAAGTCTCTTACCAAATCATTCATCTCCTTCTGAGAAAATAATTTTGGTCTTGTATCATCTTCAAAGTCAGAACTTGATTCGTCTTGTATCATCTTCAAAGTCAGAACTTGATTCGTCATCTGGTTCAGGTATGACTTCACCTTCATCGGAGCTAGGTATCTCTTCCAAGGTAGCAGGGAACGTGGGTACTAGTATATCTGTGCCATGGGGGATGGGACGAATTGCCGAGTGAAGATTTGGGTATGAAATGGAATGCTTCCATTTGGAATTAAACCCTTTCACATCGCATGAACAAAAGTAACAGTCGTCACTATGGTTCTTTTGCTCTCGCCATACCATAGGAATCCCATAACGGAAAGATTTTTTCTTACCCTTGAACCAGTTTCAGAGGTCCTCAACACACTGTTTGCACACTTTGAGGCACCCAGACTTTATCTTGATCTCCAATTTTTAGTCCAAAGTATGCAAAGTATACTTTTTTCACAAAGTCTGTAATATTCTGCTGTTGCTTCAACACTGTATATTCACCACAGATGAAACAGAAACTGTCTGGCGAATTAATACACTTTCGCGGAGCCATAACATAACGGTTGAAGAATGACGAGCTAACACGAATTGCGATGAAAAAGTGTGAACAGCCTAGAACCAAGAACCTGATGATGATTCGTGCACAAGTATGGCATGCAGGAGAGAGCAGCTCTGTGTCTGTACACGAGATGTCACAGTGCTGGCCACGCCCCCCTGCACTGACCAGAGCTGCTGCTATCTGCCCTGTGTCTTCCTCCCACTGGATTCTTCAGGAAAGATTAACCCCTTCTACCATTAGAAGCACGGACTTAAAACTTGCTTAGCTTATGTATATATTGCTGACCATCAGAGTTACAGTGCTATATTTTTTTTTACATAACTCGGACAACCCCTTTAAGGTTTTTTTGGCATTTTATATCTTAAATGCATTTATGTGAATTAATTAATAGTAATTTGAATTAATTAATAGTGATTTGAAAAAATTTGATAAATTTGAAGACAATTTTGCATGTTGTGGCAAATCATGACGTCTAAGAGTTTTTTCAATATTTTATTTGTTTTCAGCACACCAAAATACATGGAAATTAGATGAAAATAATCAAACAGCTTTTTAGTCGCAGACCTGTGTAATTGTTATGTTAAAGATTTGTGGAATTTACTACCTGGATAAAACTGAGTATAAGGTGGGCATGCATTCAATGGGAGGTTTGATCTTGTATATTTGTTTGTTCAGTAGTGGGTTGCTCGTGTTGGCAGTAGTCAACAAATAGGAATGTCTTGAAGTACTTTCTGAACAATGTTAAGTCTTTTATTCCTCTCAGATTGTTGGGCAGATTATTCCATAGAGCCGGGGAGAAGAACGAGAATGCCCTGTTGGTTTTTGCTTGGATTGCATTTCTGAATCTCTTCGGTGTGATTAATAGGTTCTTCAGATTATTTCTTGTTCTTCTTGTGCCCTGTTACAGCTTTATAAGTGTGTTAAGATATGTTGGTGCTATATTGTTTACTGTTTTGAAAGTGGTCATTAGAGCCTTGAATTTGATCCTTTGTATTATAGAAAGCCAATGGAGGCGGTACAGTATGGGTGTTACGTGTTTAGATCTTAAAGAAAAACTCTGATATACTAGTGGAAAAACTCTTTTCTTTTTGTCGGAGTTGTCTCACCGAAAGTAGGAGGAATCAAATCTGTCCTCTCGCCGTGAGTACTCCTTTTTAATAATTTGAAAAGTAAACAAAATTAGAACACTTAATAAAGCTGTATCACTTAGCTGCTATTTAGAACAGCTAATTAGAACAGCTTTATTAAGTGTTCTAATTTTGTTTACTTTTCAAATTATTAAAAAGGAGTACTCACGGCAAGAGGACGGATTTGATTATTCCTACTTTTGGTGAGACAACTCCGATAAAAAGAAAAGAGTTTTTCCACTAGTATATCAGAGTTTTTCTTTAAGATTCATCGTTACACTCCGATTGGGGTTTCCCTCTTTTTTTGATGTGTTTAGATCTGGCAGCTTTCATTATTGTGCATGTTACCATATTCTGTGCCATTTGTAGGGGTTTCAATGTTTGGATAGGCCCTGGAGAATGATGTTACTATAATCAAAGTGAGGGCATATTGGCGTTTGTGCTATAGTGCGGAAGACGTCTGGGGAACGTTCAGAATGATTTCTCTTGGCACCCTGCTTCCTTATCTTTCAAGGAGATTGGCTATGCTCCCTGGATCTGAAGGATACGTATACCCAAATACAGATACATCCCATTCACAGGAGGTATCTCAGATTCGTCCTGGGGGGACAACACTTCCAGTAGAGTGTTACTGTTTGGCCTAGCCTCCGCGCCTCACATGTTCACAAACTGAATTGCGGTAGTAGCAGCATACCTCTGGGCGCTGGGAGTGTTTGTTTTCCCTATCTGGACGATTGGCTGATCAAGGATACCACTCCGGAAGGAATCCAGGAATCAACATAATTGACCATTTGGGTGTTGGAACTACAGGGTTCATTGTAAATTACCCTGCCTTCAGCCCACCCAACAATTGGAATTCATTGGAGCCCTGCTCGACACGACTCAGGCAAGAACCTTCCTACTGCATGACCGACTTCACAGATTGATGGCACTTGTGCGAGAAGCTCAATTGAGTCAGCAGGTGGCAGCTCACAGGATGTTCACTGTATTAGGCCATGTGGTCTTTATGGTATATATGTCACCCTTGGCGGCTCTCCAGATGAGGCAAGCTCAATGGACTCTGAGGACTCAATGGACTCAAGCCACGGGTCAACTCAGGGATCGTCTGTGTGTCACAGCCTCTCACGTTTAGTCATTACACTGGTGGACAGTCCACCACAATTTGCTTAAAGGGTCTTTCTTTCCAAATAGCTCCACCCCAAAAAGTACTGATGACAGACGCATCCAAGCTGGGGTGGGAAACTCATCTTGATGACCTGTGGTTCGTCCACCCAAGGCAATGGTCCATCCAAGAAAGTCTCCATCATATCAACTTCTTGGAACGAAGAGCAGTGGAAAATGCTCTGAAGGCTTTCCGAGATCGATTGGTCAACCAAATTGTTCTGATTCAGACCAACAATCAGGTTGCCATGTTGTACATCAACAAGTAGAGAGGAACAGGTTCGTACTTCCTGTGTTGGGAAGCAGCCAGGTTGTGGAAGTTCACCATTGTGTACAGGGTGGACTTGAGAGCCACGTACCTGCCAGGCAAACAAAACACTCAGGCAGACTGAGTTGAGTCCTCCAGCCGCACGAGTGGACGCTGGACAATTTGTGACTCTCATCTTTCGAGAGTGGGGCACCCCCTCAATAGATCTGTTTGCCACCCTGCAGGATACACAGGTGGATCACTTCTGCTCCTTAGTAAGCTCGCACAACAGATTAGCGTGGATGCTTTTCTCCTGCATTGGGTGGAGGGTCTTCTATATGCTTATCCTCCAAAATCTCTCATTGCAAAGACCCTCCTGAAGCTCAAAACAGGCAGCGGTGGTGGCATAGTGATTCTCATCGTTCCCTACTGGCCCAGACAACTTTAGTTTCCCCTCCTGCTGCAGCTGTCCAGTCTGGAGCCACTCTGACTCAGCCATGCATCAGATTGGATACTGCAGGAAGACGGGACTATGTTGCACCCCAACTATGGTCCTTGGCCCTCACAGCGTGGATGTTGAGAGGCTAATGTTGTCTCAGCTCAACATGCCAGATGGTGTAACCAAAGTCTTTTTGGCCTGTAACTTGCCTGTAACTGGATAGCAAGATTAGCAGTGCCAGATTCCCTTCCGGTTCCCCATAGATTTAATCACATCTTTACTCTGGTTGCCATTCAGCTTTCACATAAGTTTAGAGATCTTTGGTAAGGGCTGCTTGCATGTGTTCATGGCTTCGTAGGCTGTTCTTTTTTTATTATTTTTTATTTGTTTGTTTAATGTATTTATACCTGCATAGCAATATATTTGTAAGCAGTTTATAAATAAACATACATAAAATGTTCAACAACTAATACAAACTGACATAAAAGTCTACATTTACTTAAAAGTCCAAGACAGAAACTTAGGAAAATGTGAAGTGAAAAAAATAGGTCTTAGCGGCTTTTGAGACTCCAAGTAGTCACAAATGACAGAAGATAAAGTATTCCATAGCCTGGATGCTATAACTAAAAAGACCCAAGTATATGAGTTTTGTAACGGACCTCAATAACCGAAGGGACACAAAAAAACCCCCCAAAAAAAACCACCCTGCTGTGCCGATATTCGGGTTTGGCCAGGTACATAAAGAACCAACAATAATAACCAACAATAATTGCAGTTTGGAGATGTACAGATATTTAAAGACATAACATAAGCACTTTAAGCTGCATATGAAACCTGATAGACAACCAATGGAGTGTGACCAAAACCAGGAGTAATATGATCAAATTTCTTTACGCCTTGAACTTCATACACTGCTGCATTCTGAACCAACTCTAGCAGGTTAAGCACACATTGTCGAAGGCCCAAATATATCACATTACAGTAATTCAGATGGTGACGTGCTAGCACTTGAACAACACTGCGAAAATCTGTAGGCTCTAAATACAAGTGCAATCTACGCGTTAAGCACAATTTAAAGAATACAGTCACAAACCATGGTCTTAATTTGATCCTGCAATAAAAACTGAGTCAAGAACAATCCCAAGATACCAAATCTTATCTTTAAATGAAATAGTTTAGTTATTCAAATTTACAAAGCAAGGGAGCATATAGGTTGCTTCCTTGTAAGCTATTAACACTTCGATTTTCACAAAGTTAATAAACTAATCTCCAGGAACAAGCAGGAATGTAGTCTTCACATATGGGTACCGTCAACACCGACACCGACGGAGCCTGCGCGGGAATGCTCCCCAGCGTCCAAAAGGAAAGCTTTTGGGAGCATCCCACCACACATGCCTGCTGCCTTCCTGCCCAACTACCTCTCTCACCTCAGTTCTTCGTTTTCCGTGGAGCCGACAGGACATGTCCCCTGTCACCGCAGAAAATCTTCTTTTATTTTTATATTTTGTGGTTGTGTCTGCCTTCCATCGACGCCTACCGGTACCACCGGTGCTTTTCTTTCTTTTCTAAAAATATTTCAATTTTAGTGCTTTTCTCAGGGAAGTTTTCCCTGCTTTGGTGCTTGGCGCCATTTTGGGCATTAGGCCCTCTTTTCCCTTACCATGGAAAAACCAGCCACTGGTTTTAAAAAATGTTCAAAATGTGGCGGTACAATTTCTATTACTGACACCCATGACTGGTGTCTTAAATGTTTTGGTCCTGACCACTGCCCTGCGGAGTGTCTCTCTTGTAGGAAGTTGACTAAAAGAAGTCTTCAGAATCGAGCGAATCAACTCGGTGCCCTTTTTGCTTCAGACACGATGTCTGTAGCATCGATGTCTTCCCGGGCTTCTACTTCTTCCCAGGGATCTCAGATAACTAAACACAAGTCTTCTAAGACTAGCCGGTCCTTTGAAGGGTAGATCTCCCTCTAAACATCGAGATGCCATTGTCGTTGCCCTCGAGGATACTTCACCGGCAAAACAGCCCCGGCGGGAGTCTTCGGGCTCCAAAGCTTTATCGGGGCTCCAGGATGTTCCCGAGGCCTCAGCCTTGTTGGAACTACTGGTACCATGCTCGGGGGTTGTGGCCGCTACCACCGGTACCAACACCCCGGCATCGGCAGTGGACAAAAGACTCCTCACTATCGAATGCAGTCTAGCGACTCTTTTGGCTACTTCAATACCACTAAAGTCGCTGCATACGGTTCCGCGGGCACCGGTACCGATGCCGGTGCCCTTGGTACCTGCTTCAACAGGCATGCTTCCCCCGATGCCGAGTTTGGAATCTCTCTTCAGCATGGGGGATCAGGTACCGACTCATTACGGTACCGACATCGAGCGGTACCGACGCCATCTGCTTCGGGAGAACCCGATGCTTCCTCCTTTTGAGTCTTCCGATTCCAATGACTCAGATGATTCCACCGCTACCAGAGCTGAACTTTTACAAGATTTAACTCCTTCTCCTCAACGCAGAATGTCCCCTCCTGAGGATATGTCTTTTCATGATTTTGTACGTGATATGGAAAAGGGTCTTGCCATTACAGTAGTACCAGAAAAGGAGCCTAGGGCAGAAGAATTACGAATTCTTCAATATCCTTTGGCTCCAAAGGAGGCAGCTATGCTTCCTATACACCAGATCTTACATGATCTAATGTTAAGAATGTGGGAAGCTCCTTTAACAGTATCTCCACATTCTAGGCATCTTGGCACTATGTATCGAGTACCACTTTGCCCAGGGTTTCAGAAGACTCAATTACCACATCATTCTATGGTGGTAGAGTCCGCCATGAGGCGGATTAAGAGTGCCAAATGACACACTTCCAATCCACCAGGTCGTGAGTCTAGAACACTGGATGCCTTTGGTCGTCGATGCTTTCATGCATACATGGGAATGTTTCTTGAGCAGGTTACAAAAGACTTGGAGCTTTTGAACCCTTTTCTTCAAGAGGATAAACGGACAGATTATTTGACTCTGGTCAAACATGCTCAAAATGTCTCTAAGTTTATGAATCGTGCTACCTTTGACTGTTTTGAATGTATTAGCAGAATCTCTACTATATCCATAGGAGCACGTCGTATTGCCTGGCTCCAAGCTTCAGACTTGGAGGAATGGGTGCAGGATAAGCTGGGTAACTTTCCTTGCACAGGAGAAAATCTCTTTGGCAAGGATTGGCAGCTTAAAGCTAATGAAATTGGCACTGATAATACAACTTTAGACAGGTTGTCAAAATCTACAGCTAACCCAGCCAAGAAAAAGTTTTTCAAAAAACCTTTTTTCTCTAAGAAGAAGAGATTCTTTCCATCTTCCAGCCAGCAAACACATGTTCCCCAGCAGGGGCAACATCAAACTAGACAAAGAAAGAGACAACCTCAGAAGGTTCAGCAGACCCAGCCTCCTCAGGGTCTTTGACTGTTGTCTAGAGAACTTAGCCATTCTTCCTGTTCTAAGCCCAGAACCTTTAAATATTCCAGGCCGTATTTGCCATTTTGCCAAAAGATGGCAACAAATCACTTCAGAAACTTGGACTCTATCTATTGTGAGTCTGGGATACAAGCTGCATTTTCTCAGCTTGCCCCCATCCACGCTAATAAAACAGTTCAAATCTCAACCACCGGTCTCAGACCTGTTGTGGCAAGAGGTCACCACTCTTCTGGCTCAAGGGGCTATAGAAGAGGTTCCAAAGTCCCAGCAGGGCACAGGATTCTATTCTCCCTATTTTCGCATTCCAAAGAAGTCAGGGGGACTAAGGCCAATCCTGGACCTCGGAGAACTGAACAAATATTTAGTCCGAGAGAGGTTCAAGATGATCTCCCTCGGCACTCTTCTTCCATACCTTCGCGAGCAAGATTGGCGATGTTCTCTGGATTTAAGGGATGCTTACATGCATATCCTTATTCATGCAGATCACATAAAATTCCTTTGATTCCTAGTCAGGGGAAGACATTTTCAATACAGGGTCCTTCCTTTCGGGCTGGCCTCTGCTCCAAGAGTCTTCACAAAATGCATGGCAGTAGTAGCAGCATTTATGAGGACTCTGGGAATTTTTGTCTTCCCTTACTTAGACAATTGGCTCATCCGAGCACCGTCAGCTCTAGAGGCAAGTCATGCTCTTTCCCGAGCAATGCACATACTACAGTACTTGGGATGGATCATAAACCTTCCAAAGTCCCAGCTCACCCCATCTCAATCCCTCGAGTTTATAGGGGCTTGCTTGGACACACAGCAGTCAAAGGCTTTCCTGCCTCAGCCTCGTTGTCTGCGCATCATCGAACTAGCATCTCAAGTAGTGCTACAAACCTTCCTCACTGCTCGACAGATGCTTTGACTTAAAGGACACATGGCATCTACAGTCCATGTGATTCCTTATGCACGCCTTCATATGTGAGCAGCCCAGTGGACCTTTGCTTCCCAATGGTCCCAGGCCTCAGGATGCCTGTCAGACAAGATCAGAGTTACCACACGCATGATTGCGTCTCTGCATTGGTGGCAATCTCTGGAAAACCTTACAGTAGGCTCTCCTTTTCAGAAACCCCTACCTCAGGCTGTACTGATGACAGATGCATCCAAGTTGGGTTGGGGAGCCCACTTGGGCGATCTGTCTACCCAGGGTCTTTGGACCCCACAGGAGGCTTCTCTTCAAATAAACCTCCTAGAACTAAGGGCCATTTCCAATGCTATTCAAGTCTTTTGCTTTCATCTCATAAGCAAAACAGTTCTGGTGCAAACCGACAATCAAGTGGCCATGTTTTACCTAAACCAACAAGACGGAACAGGCTCTCTGCAATTATGCAACGAAGCTTTGCAACTGCGGGCCTTTGCCAGAGAGCATCACATTCATTTGTTGGCAGTATACCTTCCAGGCATTCAAAACGTTTTGGCGGACAGGCTCAGTTGAGTCCTGTTGCCACACAAGTGGTCTCTCCACTCATATCAACTTGCCCGAATGTTTCAAGTCTGGGGAACACCAGACATAGACCTCTTTGCAAGTCCACAGAATGCCAAACTTCCCTGGTACTGTTCCAGACTCCCAGCTCAGAATTGTCAGGCGAGGGATGCATTCCTGCTCCTTTGGGGCCAGGATTTTCTCTATGCCTTCCCACCAATTCTCCTGATCCCCAAAACCTTATTCAAACTCCAGAGAGACAGAGGTTGCATGATACTCATAGTTCCCTGCTGGCCAAGGCAAACATGGTATCCTCTTCTCTTAGGTCTCGAGCCACTCCTCTGGAGTTGGGGAGTGCTCCGTATCTTCTGTCCCAGAACAATGGATCCCTACTGCACCCCAATCCCCAGTCCCTTCATCTCAAGGCCTGGCTACTCAAGGCATAGAACTTCAAGATCTAGGCCTTTCACAACAAGTGAAGGATATTCTTCTGTCTTCCAGGAAACCTTCCACAAGGCGTTCTTTTAAGTGGAAGAGGTTCTCAATCTGGTGTTCCCAGAGGGGACTTAATCCCCTCTTGGTACCGGTAGAGTCCCTTCTGGACTATCTCCTTCACTTATCAGTTTCTGGTCTCAAGACCAATTCTGTTAGGGTCCATCTTAGTGCTATTGCTGCATCTCATAAACCCTTTGATGGACAACCAATTTCCTCTCATCATCTTGTTTCAAGATTTATGAGGGGTCTCCTTTTCACTAAACCTCCCATCAAACCACCTCCGGTGGCATGGGATCTTAATCTTGTTCTGGGTCAACTCATGAAGCCTCCCTTTGAACCTTTAGCGACTTCGGAGCTAAAGTTTCTTTCATGGAAAGTCATTTTCCTAATTGCTATCACTTCTGCAAGACGCATTAGTGAACTGCAAGCTTTTGTGGCTGACCCGCCTTATACGAGGTTCCATCATGACAAAGTAGTCTTGAGGACTCATCCTCATTTTATGCCAAAGGTGATATCACCTTTTCATTTAAACCAATCGGTTTATCTCCCAGTCTTCTTTTCTAGGCCTCATGCCTCCAGCGTGGAAAGAAATCTTCATACCTTAGATTGTAAGCAGGCTCTGGCTTTCTATCTTCACAGAACTCAGCCATTTAGAAAGTCTTCTCAACTTTTTCTGGCTTTTGACTCTAGTCATTTAGGACTTCCATTCACTAAGAGAACTCTCTCTAAGTGGATTGCAGACAGTATTTCCTTTACCTATCAGAGTAAAGGAATTCCTCTTGAAGGCCATGTCACAGCTCATAATGTCAGAGCCATGGCAGCCTCAACAGCAAATCTTCGTTCAGTTGCTGTTGATGACATCTGCAAAGCAACAACTTGGGCTTCTGTACATACTTTCACTGCCCACTACTGTTTAGACAAGGACTCCCGTCAGGATGCCTTGTTCGGTCAGGCTGTTCTACAGCATCTCTTCCATTCCTAGATCAACTCCTTCCCACCATCCACTCTTGGATGCCTGAGGTCCCTGGGAGGAAGCATGGCCCATCTTGCATAGATCCGCAACATGCTGGGGTCATCCCTAGGCATTTTTAGCTGGGGAGTCCCCATATGTGAAGATTACATTCCTGCTTGTTCCTGGAGATAGCGTAGTTACTCACCTATAACAGGTGATCTCCGGGAACAGCAGGAATAAGAATTCACAACCCACCCACCTCCCCTAGGAGTTGTCTTTCTCTCTCTTTTTCTATTTTTCTTCTACTTCTCTCCTTTGGTCTCAGCTTACAACTCAACTGAGGTGAGAGAGGTAGTTGGGCGGGAAGGCAGCACGCATGCATGGTGGGATGCTCCCAAAAGGTTTCCTTTTGGACGCTGGGGAGCGTTCCCGCACAGGCTCCGTCGGTGTCGACGGTACCCATATGTGAAGACTTATTCCTGCTGTTCCCGGAGATCACCTGTTACAGGTAGTAACTACGCTTTATCGGACATCCATTGCAAGATCTTAGAAAAATTCTGTAAAATTTGCAATGACAAAATAGGTGTTATCTTACAGAATTGTTCAAAAGTCAAAATATCATCAGCATACAGCAGTGCTTTTCAAACCTTGATCCTGTATGACCCCATTTTAACAACTGAAAATCTACGTGACCCCAGATGATGGTGAAATCAAAATAGCAGGCCTCCAGCCTCCTTCCCCTCCCTCCACTCATCTAAAGCAGGAAGGCAGCACAACAGCAACAGCAGTCAGCACAGAGTCCCGTGTGTCAGTGTCCAGTGTGTGCATATAGACCCTAGTACTCAGCATTGGGTTTCCAGTCTAACAGGAGGTTTACCTGGGAGGGATGGGGCAGGGGCTTATGAACATTCACTGGCTCATAGGCCACATGCTGACTGGAGGACTGACACTACTTAACATAAGCCACAGTGAAAGTTCAGAGAGAGGGAGAAATGGCCATGTTTTTGTGACCCCATCCACAGATGATGTGACCTCATTTTGGGAACCACAGGCATACAGACTAAATTCATACCCAAGCCAATAAGCTGACATGCTGCCTTGCGATATTACCCACATGTGAGATTGTTAATTCTACTGTCCATGGAGACCACCAGTTAGAAGCAAGCAAATTTACTTTCTGGAGTATAGTTTAATTTACTTTGATCAGAATCTTGATGATAATACCTTTCGTGTAAGAACAACAAAGCAACTTTATTAATAGTCTGCTTTCTTAACCCAGGCATTCTTTCTTCCTTCCTTCCTTCCTTCCTAGCATACATCTGCTCCAATCAGATCATGGGCTGGGGTGAGAAAGCCATAGAAATCCGTTCCGTGGAGACAGGACACTTGGATGGGGTCTTCATGCACAAACGAGCCCAGCGCCTCAAGTTTTTGTGTGAGCGGAATGATAAGGTACAAGAAACAATGCCTTCCTTTTAAATTTTGGTGAAGAGATAGTGTTCTATGTACTAGCAGAAATGAAAGTAGATGAGGTTATGGATCTGATAGGTTGCACCCCAGAATACTGAAAGAGCTAAATGAGCCGTTGACTGTATACCGCACCATTATATTTAATTTATCACTTGAAATAGAAGAGTTTCCAAAAGATGGAGAAAGGTACTGCCACTATATATCATTTGTGTAGTACTACTCCACATGGATAGGAACAAGGAAGAAACAGAAGACTACAGACTTGTAACGTTAGCCTCAGTGGTGGGCATGGTAATAGAATCACTACTAAAGAATAAAGTAATGCAGTACCTTGAACTTAGTGTGTTACAAAATTCTAGGCAGCATGGTTACATAAAGGTAAAATCTTGCCAAACAAACTTCATTTGGCTTCTTTGACATGACCAGATTAGTAGATCCAAATGCTCAATAAAGATTGCCTACCTGGATTTTGATAGTCTTTGGTACTGGTAGGTAGAGAAGACTGGAGAATAAGCTAGCCAGTCTGGGAGTTGGAAGAAAAGTTATAATATGGTTGAGAAATTGACATCTCCAGGAACAAGCAGGAATGAGTCTTCACATATGGGTACGTCGGTACCGACGGAGCCTGCACGGGAACGCTACCCAGCGTCCCAAAAAAAAGAAAGCTTTTGGGAGCATCCCACAGTGCCTGCGCGCTGCCTTCCCGCCTTTCCTAACCGCCTCTCTCCAGTTCTTCTTTTCCGCGGAGCCAGCAGGTCGTGTTCCAGTCACCGCTGAAGAAGTTCTTTATTTTATTTTATTTCTTTGGTCGCGCGTCTGCCTTCTTCGACGTCTGACCGGTACCGCCGGTCTTTTCTTTCTTTTCTTAAAAAAAATATAATTCTTCCGTTCCACTTTAGTGTATATTTTTGTCTCTTTGGGCCTTAGGCCTAAGGGATATTTCCTCATGGAAAAGCCCGCCTCCGGGTTTAAAAAATGCACTAAGTGCAGGGTACCATTTCTGTTACCGACACCCATGACTGGTGTCTTAAATGTTTGGGTACTGACCATTCCATCACGGATTGTGCGTCCTGCTCCATGATGTCTAAGAGAGGTTTACAGAACCGAGCAGCTAAGCTCAGTACCCTGTTTCCCTCTGATGTAGCTTTGGTGGCATCGACATCGTCCAGGGCTGCTTCTTCCTCCTATGGATCTCAGGTAACCAAACATAAATCCAGCCGGTCCTCGAAGGGTAGATCTCCCTCTAAGCATCGAGATGCCTCCGGGCTTGCCCTCGAGGATCTTGCACCGGCAAAAGTACCCTGGCGGGAAGCTCCGGCTTCCAAAGCTCCTCCTATGGGGTCACAGGTTGACATCGATGGCACGGCCTCGACCGATCACCTGTTACAATGTTCTGGGTTACCGGTAGAATCTGCCGGTACCAATGTCCAGACATTAATGTCGTCGATGGATCAGAATATTCTGACCATGCAGCAGGCCATCACGGCATTCATTCGAGCTGCAATGCCGCTGGTACCGCAACAGGCTCCGTTGCCGGTACCGGCTCCGGCACCGATCTGGGTTCCGGTGCCGGTACCGATTGCATCGACATCGGCTTCGGTGTCGACTGCAATGGTACCCTGTCCAATGATGCCCGAACCGGTACCGATCACTCCCGATGTCGATACCACTCGGTACGCGTATCGGGCACTACAGGAGCATCCAGACAGGCGATACTTCGATTCCTCCGAAGACTCTGATGCATCGGAGGTTTCTGTCGAAGCATCGGTACTCCTTCCTCAAGAGCCTTCTTCTCCAAAAAGAAGAATGTCTCCTCCAGAGGACTTGTCTTTTCAGGACTTTATAAGAGAGGTGGCCAAGGGGCTTTCTATCTCAGTAGCCCCTGAGTCAGAGCCTAGAGCCAAAACGTTGGATATTTTGCAATATCCCAAGGCTCCTAAAAAGGCAGCCACTTTGCCAGTTCATGAGATCCTTTATGATCACATGTTGGGCATATGGGAAACCCCTCTTACTATCTCTTCCCACTCTCGTAGGCTAGACACCATGTACCGTGTCCCGCCTTGTCCTGGGTTTCATAAGACTCAGCTTCCTCACCACTCTATTGTGGTGGAGTCTGCCATGAAAAAGTTAGAGTGCAAAAAGGCACTCTTCTACCCATCCAGGGAGAGAATGTAGAAACTTAGATGCTTTTGGCAGAAAAACCTTTCAAGCCAGCATGCTTGTTGCTAGAATCAACTCCTATAGTCTCTATATGGGGATGTTTCTAAAAGAAGTTACAGATCATCTGCAAACTTTCCTCCCTTTTCTTCCAGAAGATAAGAGGGAAGAGTTTCTCACTTGGCTTAAGCATGCCCAAGATGTTTCCAAATTTTCCAACCGTGCAGCCTTTGACTCTTTTGAGGGTGCCAGCAGAGCTTCGGCTATTGCCATAGGTGCATGCAGAATTGCTTGGTTACAAGCTTCTGATCTGGAACCTTGGGTCCAAGATGGATTAGGAAATCTTCCTTGTACAGGTGAAAACCTTTCTGGCAAGGATTGGCAAGCAAAGGCCACACAGATGGATGCAGAAAATTCTGCTTTGGATAGGCTTTCAAAGTCTACCTCTAATCCTGTCAAGAAGAGGTTGTTCAAAAAGCCATATTTTCCCAAGAAGGGAAGATGATATCCTGTTTATGGTCAACAGACATCTTCTGCAGGTCGTTTTGCTGCAAAGCGTCAACAACCTAAACAGGCCAAGCCTAAGGCTGCAAGGACTCCTGTAGCCCAACAGCCTCAGCCTCCTCAGGGCCTTTGACTTGCATCTAGAGAACTTAGCCTTTCTGGCTCTAGCAAAACCAGAGCCTCTCACCATTCCAGGAAGGTTAGCTGACTTTGCTCCCAGATGGGAACAAATCACAGCAGAGCAATGGACCCTCTCCATCATAAGGGAAGGGTACAAACTTCATTTCTCAAACCTTCCTCCTCACACCATGGTGAGACAGTTCAATTCTCAAACATCTCTCCTCGACCTTCTCGGTCAAGAGATTACTACCCTTCTTGCCCAAGGGGCAATAGAAGAAGTACCCCTTCTTCAACAGGGCTCAGGGTTCTACTCCCCCTACTTTCTTATCCCAAAGAAAACAGGGGGTTACAGACCCATATTAGATCTCAGAGAATTGAACAAGTTTCTATGCAAGGAGAAATTCAAAATGATTTCTCTAGGTACTCTCCTTTCATACCTTCAGAGTCAGGATTGGCTTTGTTCTCTAGATCTCAAGGATGCGTATATCCATATACTCATCCATCCAGCACACAGAAGGTTCCTTCGGTTCTTTTATCAAGGGAAGCACTACCAATACAGGGTACTTCCTTTTGGTCTGGCCTCTGCTCCAAGAGTGTTCACAAAATGCATGGCAGTAGTAGCTGCATTCCTACGCACTCTAGGAATATTGGTATTCCCATATCTGGACGACTGGCTCATCCGAGCTCCATCCCAGTCAGAGGCCCAGACTTCCCTAACCTGCACAATGCGTGTTCTGCAGTGTCTGGGACTGGTGATAAACATTCCAAAGTCCCAACTCACCCCTACTCAGTCTCTAGAGTTCATAGGGGCCTTGCTGGATACCACAACTGCAAGGGCCTATCTTCCCCAGGCCCGTTGCCTACGCTTAGTGCAGTTAGCCTCCCAGATTCAGTTAAAAACCCATTTAACTGCTCGAGAGATGTTGCAACTGCTAGGCCACATGGCATCCACTGTGCATGTGGTCCCTTATGCTCACCTTCACATGAGAGCAGCTCAATGGACTTTGTCCACCTAATGGACCCAGGCATCAGGGGGTCTGTCAGACAAAATAGCAACCTCCAGGCGCCTCTCTTGGTCTCTCCAGTGGTGGAAGTCCACTCAAAATCTGTTGCAGGGGTCCCCCTTCCAACAGTTGTTACCCCAAGCAACCCTTCCAACAGATGCCTCTCCAAAGGGTTGGGGAGCTCATCTTCACGACCTCTCCACCCAGGGCATTTGGTCCCCACAGGAGACCTCTCTACATATCATCATCTTAGAGCTTAGAGCAATCTTCCTGGCTCTCAGAGTCTTCCATACCCTGCTCCAGCTACAAGACAGTCCTCATTCACACGGACAACCAAGTAGCCATGTTCTTTGTGAACAAGCAGGGAGGGACTGGCTCTCTGTCGCTTTGCAACGAAGCTCTGAGATTGTGGGCCTTCGTCAGAGAGCATCAAATTCATCTTCTGGCAGTATACCTTCCAGGAGTTCAAAACTCTTGGGCAGATAGACTCAGTTGAGTTCTGCTTCCACACGAGTGGTCCCTTCATATGGACCAGATAGTCAGAATCTTTTGAATTTGGGGAATCCCGGATATAGACCTCTTTGCAAGTCCGTGGAATGCCAAACTTCCCCGATTCTGTTCCAGAATTCCGTGTCAGGGAGTTCAGGCCAAGGATGCCTTCCTCCTTCATTGGGGTCAAGACTTCCTATACGCCTTTCCACCCATTCCCCTAATTCCCAAGACCCTGTTCAAGCTTCAGAGAGACCGAGGGACTATGATCTTCATAGCTCCACGATGGCCATGCCAAGTGTGGTTCCCTCTACTTCTGCATCTCTCTCAAGCTCCCTCCCTGGACTTGGGATCTGCTCCAGATCTCCTGTCTCAGGAGGGGGGAACGTTGTGGCAACCAAACGCCCAATCTCTCCACCTCAGGGCTTGGTTGCTGAAGGCTTAGACCTTCAAGATTGGCATCTGTCTCAGCAAGTGAGGGATGTCCTTCATGCTTCCAGAAAGCCTTCTACAAGGCGTTCCTATGCTTTTAAATTTATTTATTTATTTATTTATTTATTTAGTGTACATTTGTATCCCGCTGCTTCCAGCGATCAGCAGCAGTTGCTATACATGGTAAGGGTGGCTGAACCGGCCAGGAATTAGAAGGATATACATTGTGATTGGGAGAGAGAGATAGTACACAGCAAACATAGGGTTACAGATTACAGTTGATCGATGGGAAACACTTCACACAGGATATATTATGTACATATTTACATATAAACTGAATGCATTTCTCGTTGTGAGGTTACATGGGGTACAGTGGCTTTCCCACGCATGGTAGACAATTGGTAGTGGGATACAGTGGTAGTGAGGTACAGTGCCAAGGTTACATTGTAATGCGATTGGAAGAGGTGCGTCTTAAGTTTTTTTCTGAAGTCTTTCAAGTCACAGTTTGCACGCAGTTCGCATGGCAGCCGGTTCCAGAGTAGTGGAGCTATAAGTGAGAATGCTCTTTTACTTGTACATGCATTAACATTTCTGATGCATTTTGGGAGACAGAGGGTATTGAGGTTTACTGTTCTTCTACTCCTGTTGTTGGGTAGATTGGAGATTAGGCTGTTGAGGTGTGAGGTGCTAAGTTATGAATGAGTTTGAATGTAGTGACTAACATTTTCAATTGAATGCGGGCCGCAATGGGGAGCCAATGTAGCTCAATTAGTACAGGTGTAATGTGCTCAGAGAGGCCTTTTTGCATAATGATTCTGGCAGCAACATTTTGTGCCAATTGCAGAATATTTATAGTTTTCTTTGGCAAGCCTTGCAGTATGGCATTGCAATAGTCTAGATGTGGAATGATGAGTGCTTGTGCGACTGACCTGAAGTTGGCATGATCGAGGATGTTACGTAAGGGCTGCAAGACTCTTAATTTGTGGAAGATGGCCCGATTGGTATTTCGAAGGTGTTTGTCCATATCTAGGTTGTTGTCAAGCATCACTCCTAGATATTTTATCTCAGTCTTGATGTTGTAAATGTTATTGTTCATGGTGACCGTTGCTGGGGGCTTGAAGCCGGGTTCCTGGAGATACACATTGCTTCTGGTTTTTTTGTGATTTATGGACATGTTATTTCGTTGTAGCCAGGTTTGTAGCTCAAGTAGGCATTTTTCAAGTTTGTTGAGGTTTGGGTTATTTACGTCGAGTTGTGTATATAGCATTAGGTCATCTGCGTATATATGGTAGTTGATCTCGTGTTCCTGGAAAATCTTGCATACAGGTTGTAGGTATAAGTTGAATAGGAGGGAGGAGAGGGCAGAGCCTTGTGGAATGCCTTGAGTTTGTGCGAAGGGGGCTGCCTTGTCATTGTTGAATTGGACCTGCTGCATTCTGTTGGTTATGTAGGAGGAGAACCATTTTAGCAGGGTATCTGAAATGCCTATGGACGCGAGTCGCTCCAGAAGTGTGGGGTGATGCATGGAGTCAAAGGCAGCTGATATATCTTTGAATATAAGCATATACATATTGCACTTGTATTCTAGACCTTTGAGTAGGTTGTCCAAATGGAAAAGGTTTACCATTTGGTGTGCTGAGAGGGGTCTTAACCCTCTAGCAATACCTTTGAATTCTTTACTAGAGTATCTCCTGCATCTTTCCCATGCAGGCCTCAAAACGAATTCAGTACGGGTCCATTTGAGTGCTATTGCAGCATCTCTCAATGGACAACCTATTTCCTCTCATCCTCTTATTGCAAGATTCGTGAGAGGCCTTCTTTTAACTAAACCTCCCATTAGACCACCTCCAGTGGCATGGGACTTGAATCTGGTTCTTGGTCAGCTCATGAAGCCTCCCTTTGAACCCTTAGCCACTACCTCCTTGAGATTTCTTTCCTGGAAAGTTATCTTTCTTATTGCAGTCACCTCAGCTCGCCGCATCAGTGAGCTGCAGGCCTTAGTGGCTAATCCACCTTATACAAGGTTCCATCATGATAAGGTAGTCCTTAGGACCAATCCACACTTTATGCCTAAAGTGGTCTCACCTTTTCATCTTAACCAAGAGGTGTACTTACCTGTCTTCTTTCCAGGTCCTCATGCATCAAGTGCAGAGAGGAATCTTCATACCCTGGATTGTAAGAGGGCTCTTGCCTTTTACTTACAAAGGACACAGCAGCATAGAAAGTCTTCTCAGCTCTTTGTTGCTTTTGATCCCTCTCATTTGGGACTTCCAGTCTCTAAGAGAACACTGTCCAATTGGATTGCTCAGTGTATTTCTTTCGTCTATCAGAGCAAGAATCTTTCTCTGGAGGGCCATGTCACAGCTCACAATGTGAGGGCCATGGCAACCTCTATGGCTCATCTAAATTCTGTGTCCATCGACCAGATCTGTCGAGTGGCCACCTGGGCCTCTGTTCATACCTTCACAGCCCATTACTGCTTGGACAAGGACTCCCGCCGGGATGCCTTGTTTGGTCAGGCTGTTCTCAAACACCTGTTCCATGCTTGATCAACTCCTGCCCTCCATCCCTTGCTGGATGCCTGAGATCTATGGGAGGAGGTAGAGCCCTTCTCAGGGTCTCACAACCTTGGGGATCTCCCAGGCATCTCTAGCTGGGGAGTCCCCATATGTGAAGACTCATTCCTGCTTGTTCCTGGAGATAGCACAGTTACTTGCCTGTAACAGGTGATCTCTGGGAACAGCAGGAATAAGTCTTCACAATCCACCCACCTCCCCTAGGAGTTGTATCTTTCTATCTATCTTTCCTTTCCTCTCTCTTTGTCTCAGCTTTAAAACTCAAACTGGAGAGAGGCGGTTAGGAAAGGCGGGAAGGCAGCACGCAGGCACTGTGGGATGCTCACAAAAGCTTTCTTTTTTTTTGGGACGCTGGGGAGCGTTCCCGCGCAGGCTCCGTCGGTACCGACGTACCCATATGTGAAGACTTATTCCTGCTTTTCCCAGAGATCACCTGTTACAGGTAAGTAACTGTGCTTTCCACTATGAAGGGAAAGTGATCTTTAGAGTGCCACAGGAATTGGTGCTAGGCCCAGCCCTCATCAATGTGACATTAGAGAAAGATTAGAAAGGAAAGTACTGTATACCTGTTTGTAGATGAATTTGGAACAGAGTAAACATGCCAGAGAGCATAGATAAATGGAAAAATTACTTTAAAAACTTGGCAAAATGGTCAAAGATTTGATAGCTATGCTTTAATTCAAAAAATGCAGAAATACATTTAGGATGCAGAAAGCCAAGAACCAAATACCTTTTCAGAGGTAAAGTAAGGTAATCAATCATTTGGAAAAGCTAATAGTATTCTTGGATACATAAAGAGAAGTAGAGACCATGGAAATAATTTTTGAAGGCTTACATGGCTTCTACTCATGTAAAATCGTGGGTATTTACACATGTAAATGCAATACAATTGAAAGTATCAATTTTGCAGTGCTGCCATTTACATGTGTAGAAGCTGCAGGACACACAGAAATGGGACGTGTTCTGGACGGTCCAAAAAAATGTATATTATCCATTTTACCATGGGAATACACATATATTTTTTTTTAATTTCCCTGACTGCATTTATACGTGCTCTGAGGCAGGTGTGTCCGCTATCTACTCATTGGGATCTGGGCGGGGGGCAAGTTTGCTGCCTAACACTGTATCAAAAATTTAAAAAATAGTTATTTCACTTAGTTCATTAGTTGACTTCTCTTGTCCGTGTAGTTTTGTGAAATCTGGCACTTACACGTATGTGTTGCAGGATCAGCCCTTACACCTATGACCGAGAAAGATTAGAAGGGAAAGTGTAGTACGCCTGTTTGTAGATGAATTTGGAACAGAGTAAATATGCTGGTACTTACGCATGCAACGTCCCATGTAATGCCGCTCTTTATTTTCAAGGTGTATTTTTGTAAAATGGATGTTGCTACTAGGCGACCCAGCAAATACATGTATATTTTTTGGTGTCCTTATACATATTTTACAAAATGCTCTGTGCTCAGCAGAGCCTTTTGGAAAATACTCGGGGAATTGGGAATTGCTCTGTGGACAAGCAGGATACCTGCCTCACGTATGGGTTACTTCAGTGATGGACCCCTGCAGGGGGGAAGCCTCTCCCAGCTCCTTCTGGAAACTTTTAGAGTAGTCTCAGTGCACCTGCACATCTGCTCATGAAAACCACAGCTGTACCCGATCTCCTCGATCTTTGTTTTACATTGAGCCATACGGACGTCTGAGTACCATGGTCTATCCCTTACTACAGGATTTGGGCTGCTCAAGCTTGTTTTTTCTGTTTTGTTGAATGTTTCTCAACATGTCCAAGAAAATTGCCAGCAGGTTTGAGGTTTTCCAGTGCAGCTGGACCATGTCTGTCATGGACCCTCATAATTGGTGCCTGCAATGCTTGGGGCCCAACTATGAACTCTTTCATTGTGTTTTATGTTCATAGATGACAGAGAGGCCTCAAAGGTCGAGAGGAACAGCACAAAAGAATTTTTTACACAGATAAGTCCAGTCCATTGATGCTGGCATCAGTCCCATGGCCTCAGGTGCTGCACTGAAAGCTAGTGGTGCATTGACATCGAGGAGTCATCAAGCTTATTTGGCATTAAGCATCAATAGGGTGTCTAGAAATCGGTCATCCATGGGGTTCTTCCAGAACAAGAGGAATTATTTCTCCTCGACTTTATCGATATTGAGGACTCTGGACACCAAAGCACTGGACAAAGGTCAGGATGCATTGGCATTGCAGTTTATCAGAGCACGATGTCCTGAGCATCAAAGTATCAGAAGAATTGGTACCCTCAAAGCAGCCCTAACAATGAGGAATGCTCATCCTCCTCTGTAGCAGAGGGGCTGCAACAGTCTCCAAGGGAATGGGGACCAGCCTGCTGATACTCCCGAACAGATTCCACAGATATTGGTGGAATGTAGCCCCTCCACTTTTGTCGATGGTAGTCCTTGAGAAGCATCTCCTGAAGAGCTTCAAAGACAAGATGGAGATCTTCTTTGCATGGCTCCAGGCAGCTGCTTCAAACCACTTTGAGACATGGAACTGATTCTTGAGACTCATTGTCTTTTCATGGGAGATTTACCTTCATCAAAATCTCGAAGGGCCTCAACACTAGTCCACTTTCCATTTCCAGTGCAACGGGGGAGGGGGTGAACACTCTCTGAGGCATTGGATGAGGCAAGTGCACCAATACTCTGAGCACAGGGCCGCCCTACAAGAGAAGCAGTGGTCAGTCCAGGTAGAGATCTGGATATATCATGAGTATCTTTGAGTCTGCTTTTTTGGCAGACAGAGGTAATTTAGAATCTTTAAGCTCTGTCTGCTCTGTACTTAAGGGCATTTGGATTACTTTTTTGCTACAAATGTATTTATTTATCAGGTTGTATATACCGGTTTATCATTTCAATGAAAGCGGTTTACATTGTAACTTAAACTTGGTAATGTACATTAAACAGGGATATTGATAACTTGAATTTTTCTGAGGCAATGGAGGGTTAAGTGACTTGCCCAAGACCACAAGGAGTGCTAGTGGGAATCAAACCCTGGTCTCTGGGTTCCCAAGCCAGTGCTCTAACCATTAATCTACTCCTCCACTCCATTTGAAAAAGTCATGTATTTTTGCTTCCATGGCAAGCTTTTTTTTTCAAATTCTTTCTTTGTCTGCCTTATCAATGCCTTGCAGCTAACTTGCCAGTGCTTATGTTATTTCCAGTTTTCATCATTTGACTCCTTTTTCCATTTCCTGAAAGATGCTTTTTTGACTGCAACAGCTTCTCTGATTTCACATTTAAACCATACTGACACTTCTCTTAATATCCAAAAAAACACTAAAGAGGAAATAAACTAATATTCAAAACAAATCCCTTTAAAAAATCCTTTCAAACAAAAAAACCTAGAAATTTGATATACTTGTCAGACCATTTGCTTGAGGGATACCCTCTTGAAGCAAATCTTCCTTTTTATTCGTTTTTACGAGCCAATCCATAGCTCAAAATCAGCAAACATAAACAAAGCCAAAGGGAATTGCACCACGCAAGCCCCTCAAATATATCAAAAGCACAACAGAAAAAGTAACTCCTCTAATTAATGTGAAAAAACGCCAACTTAGCTTTCATTCAAGAGCTTCTAAGAATCATCGTTGTCCCTTCTTTGAGGCATACAAGCAAAATACACCTTCTTGCCCTTCGTGTCCACAGCAAGAGCAGCAGGAAACAATTCTTTTCATATTACTGCTGCTATAACAAGACAAGAAATCACACCACTACATGGCGCTATGTATTCCAGACAATAAATACTTACAGGTGAAGATCTTTTTCCAGCTGTAGCAGACTTCCACTGCTTTCCCTACAAAGATAAGCTCAAAGTAAACACACTTCCCAGCATCCTCTCCATCTGACCAAAGTGGACTAACTGTGTTCTATGGATCTCAAGTATGTGTGTACATATATAACAGTTCTATTTGCAGGAAGTATCTTTTTTTTCACCCTGTAATCCAACCACTACCAGTGCAGAGTCCTCCCATTTAGGTTGTCCTCAGCTTCCAGTGTGTTCACAAAGTGTCTTGAGGTGGTTGCAGCTTATCTACACAAGCAAAGGAGCTCCTAGTTTTGCCATACCTCAACAGTTGGCTTTTAACAGCTTCAGAGTTGGCTCTAGCCATCTCTCTGAGGGACATGACATTGCATCTGTTTTATTACCTTGGCTTTCTCATCACTTTTGATAAATTGGCCTTCTAGCTTACAAGAAAGATCTCATTTGTAAGAGAAGTGAAGGTTCTCCTTCCAAAAATAGATAGCAAAAGGTCCAATTCCATATCATCTCTCCAGTCCAGTCTCGATGAATGGGTTCTCCCCCACCTTCAGCAACTGAGAACTGAGCATTTCAGAATTCTGATATCCCACATAAGAGCTCCCTCTTCAGCTCCAGGATCCAGTATCCTCAGTTCTCAGCAGCTGAAGACACATCCCTAGGGTTTATGGAATTTTCAGTTTGACAGGGGGTCCCCTCGGGAACAGTGCATGTGCGTGGCTTTCTCTTTTTTGCATTGGCAGTGGAGGAAACCATTGTTTGTCAGCCGACTGCTTCTGATGCGTTTAGAACCCTGGAGCATGGATTGACCTTGGGGGGGCATGGATCACTCGGAGGAGAAGCCGTTCTGATCTGGCAGAGCCAGAGGGCCCTGCAGTTTTTGCGGGAGCCACAGCCATGTTAGATTCAGCAGCCATTTCCTTGGCTAAGGGAAAGGATATGAAAACCTAAAACAAAGGCAAAATAGCGATCATACCAGAGCTGAGCATCACGAACAGCGTCTTTGCTGGCTAGTGAGCAGGGGGACCCGGTTTTCTCAGCAGATTTTAGCTTATTATTGCATATGGCCTATAGGTTAATGAGACAACTGGTTCAGGCCCTGCTCAGTCTACTCTGCTTTTCACTATGCCAACTGAAGCACTGCAATAGTCTCCTCTGCCTAATCAGGAGTCACCAGGGCAGAAAACTAAGACTGAACTGGATCTGTGGTGGGCATCGAAATCCCCCAACTTCCAGACTAAAGAGGATGCTGGGGAGGGTCCCTCAGACCTCTGGGTGACTGCTAACCCGGACTTGGAAGAAGGTGAGTTCCTCATGGGGAAGGATCCTAATGTGTTTATGGACATTCATAAGGAGAAATTAGCGGGTCTTATCAAACACTCCCTGGCAGCTTAAATATTGTCTAGCCCGCAGCGTTGGTGGGGGAGCCATTGAAGGATCCCCTCCGGTAGGAGTTCAAGGGTGGCAAGAGGTGCTACCGGGGGAATAGAGTGTTTAAAATGATGATCGAAGTGAAATGGGAGGTCCCTGAAGTGGGCCTCAAGGGAGGTGCTTCTCTCGGTCACCTTAGAGAAGGTAATTTTGCTTTATTTTGGGTGGTTTCTTTTGTTTCCTGGGGTTTTCAGCGAGAATGTCTGTTCTATCCTCCCTTCTTTCCAGGCCTGATGGCGTACTTAGAGAGAAAAACGGCGCAACATAAATTAAAGTGAAAGCGTGAGAGGCGCTCTCTGAAGCATTTCACATAATTGACGTGCTTGCAATACATGGAATGTAAATAGGAAATAGCCTACACTATGTAATTGGCATACTTGAAATACCATACTGGTCTTTATTTGCCATCATGTACTATGTTCTGTTTTGTTACATGAAATAACTGATCTATATGATGTAAATGCCGTGAATGGGAAATGACTTAAATGATATATATGACATAATTCATCTGAATGATGTACATGAGTTGAATGCTATACATAAAGTACATCCATATATAAGTTGTTAAAGCATGAAATAGAGGGAGTTCTTGTGGTACAAGTCAGATCTCATCTAAATGACATGTCTGATGTACAGGCCATTTATGCAGTCAAGGGCATTAATGAAATAACTTTATTGAGTACTGAAGATGGGATGCCCTCAGAGCAAGAGTTCTTGCTCGGGGCGATTCTATCATTGTCTAAGGGGCAGTAGTTGTTATCCTTTGGTGCAATCTGCCATTTTTATGTACTTGGACACACCTTGCTGCCTAGTGGTTGCTCACATTCGAGCTGAGTTGAGCTAAAGTCTCAGGGGTGTGTGTGTGAATGAGCCAAAGGATCAGTATTGGTTTGTTTCCAAAGGGCCTATCTTTCACTGGTGGTGCAACTTGGCGGAACAGCGGCTTGGCCTTTCGTTCCACAGAGCTTGCATTTGAGCTGGCCATGGCTCCGCACACCTTCACAAAAGTGATATTGGTAGTGGTGGCTACCCTGTGGAAGGAAGGCATTATGGTCTATCCATACTGCGATGACTGCTTGAGTTAAGCAAAGACTGAACAGGAGGCGCAGCTTGCCACCCATTGAGCGGTGCAGTGTCTTCAGAGTCTAAAATGGGTGGTCAATCTGCCATGTCAGTTTCAACTTGTCCAGCAGTTGGTGTACTTGGGGGTGAGATTTGATGCAGAAATGGGTCTCGTTTCACTTACAGAGGACAGGATAAGACAGATCCAGCATCAGTTTCTGGCTATGAGAGAACCAATAGCATGGGTATTATCTGCAACTGTTGGGATTCATGGTGGCAATACTGGAATTGGTGCCCTGGGCATGAACTTACATGCGGCTCCTCCAGCAAATGCTGCTGGTGCGCTGATCTCCGCAGAGCCAGCCATTGTCGCACAAGCTGTTTTGTCTGAACTCAGTTCAGGAAAGTCTGGATTGGTGGCTACAGAGAGAAAATTTGGTGGCGGGGGTGTCCTTGGAGCCGACGTATTGGATTCTGGTAACACCAGAGGCCAGCCTCATGGGTTGGGGAGTGCATTGTCAATCACAGGTGAGGCAGGGGCAGGGGTCCCTGAAGGAGAGCGCTTGGCCCATCAATCTACTAGAGTTGAGGGCAGTGTTTCTGGCCCTCCGGTACTTCCGGCCACTGATCTAGTGAAAAGAAGTGCGAGTGTATTCGGGCAATGCAACCACAGTGGCCTATATTAACTGCCAAGAAGGCATGGGGAGCGCAGCCCCAGTGGAAGGGGCTCAGCCTCTACTCTTGTGGGCGGAGCAGTGGCTCATCACTCTTTCAGCGGCATGTGTCACTGGCAAGGAGAATATACAGGTTGATTTTCTCAAACATCACTACTTGGATCCAGGTGAATGGGAGCTGAATGAGACAGGGTTTCACAGCTATCACAAGGCATTGGGACATGTCTGTCATTGATCGTTTGCCAGCACCATTGTGGCCAGGTTCTTCAGCCAGTGCAGGGAGCGCATGTCCGAAGGGTTCGATGCCCTAGCACAACAGTGGCCAAGGAATGATCTCCTATGTGTTTCTGCCCGGGATGTTGATCAGTCTGTTCTTGCAGCGCATAGAAGTGCACTGAGGGAAGGTGGTTCTGATAGCCCCGGATTGGCCCTGCAGACCATGGTATAGCTTTTGGCAGAAGAGTTATGGCAGCTTCCCTACCGGAGCATTCTATTAATGCAGGGTCCGGTACTGTTGCTGCAAGTAGATCAAATCTCACTTATGACATGGCCCTTGAGAGGGCACGATTGAGGCGTAATGGATATTCAGCCTCCGTCATTGCCACCCTCCTACAAGCCAGGAAGAAGTCCACTAAACTGGCCTATATACGTGTCTGGTGAGTATTCAGGAGTGGGTGGAGTCAGAAGAGCATTCAACCTTTTCAAGCAGATATCTCAGAGATTCTCTTATTCCTACAGAATGGATTGGAAAGAGGGTTTGTACTCATTTCTCTGGAGGCGCAGATAGCAGCCTTCGCCTGTTACAGAGGGCAAGTTCAGGGCAACCCATCCAGATGTGGTCGGGTTCTTGTGAACAGTGAAGCAGAACTGGCCGCAGTATGCCCAGTGGTGTCCCCCTGGGATCTCAGTCTTGTGCCGTCAGAGCTATTGGCAGCTCCTTCTGAGCCATTGCCAAGGGCCTCGCTGCAGCATGTCACCTTGAAAATGGTGTTCCTCGTGGCCATGTGCTCGGCACGCTGGATTTCAGAGTTGCAAGTGCTATCGTGCCGAGAGCGTTTTCTCTTCTTATCAAAGGAGAAAGTTGTGTTATGACCAGTGCCATCCTTCTTATCTAAGGTGGTGTCTGTTTTTTCCTGTCAGACAGTCTCTCTCCTGCCATTCCCGAGTTTGGGGCATTCAGAGGAGCACTGGCAGCTACACAAGCTTGATGTGCACAGATTGCTGCATCGGTGTTTGAAACTGACGACACCATTCCATAAAGCAGACTGTTTGTCTTGTTTGGGGGTCCTTGGAGGGGAGAGGCAGCCTCGAAGACTACTAGAATGTGCTGGGTGAAGGAGACTATCATGGCTGTGTACGCAGCCAGACGCAGAAGGGTATCAGCAGGACTGCAGGCCTACTCGACTCGAGCCTTCAGGGCATCATGAGTGCAACACTGTCGGGTTCTGCCAGTGGATATTTGTAAGGCAGTGGTATGGGCGTCGCTGCATACCTTTGCTTGCCACTATCATCTCGATGTACAAGTGACAGAGGATGTGGATGTTTGGGTACGAATGCTTTGGTACATACCATTCATCGAGACTGGACTGGAGGGATGATATGGAAGGCAAAAGTAGACCTTACCTGCTACTTATCTTTCCATGAATCCCTCCAGTCCAGTCTCGTTCCTTCCCGGAATCAGTCAGGTTGTTGAGGTCTCATGGATGATGGTGTGGCGAGTCCAGCAAAACACACAAATACCAAACAAAAACAAAAATGTAAATAAATAAAAAAAAGGGGGATGTTCAGAAGAAAAAGTGAACAGTATCCTCTCTGAGGTCTCTTCTGATTTCACAGGCACTGCTGTTGCCCAGGTAGCTCTGGCTGTACCTGGTAGCCCTTTCATGTACATGCTTCTCTGGTCTCCAAGAAACAGTTTTGTCAGAGGGCCCTAGAGAGATTCAGGTTTGTTAGTTTTCGGATATGCTCTTGTTGTTCTGATTTGTCAATAGGATACTGGATCCTGGAGCTGAAGAGGGAGCTCTTTTATGTGGGAGGTCTGAATTCTGACATGCTCAGTTCTCAGCTGCTGCATGTGGGGGAGAACCCATTCGTCGAGACTGGATTGGAGGGATTCATGGAAAGACAATTAGCAGGTAAGGTCTAATTTCGCCTTCTTCCTGTCGGTCTTTGCCAGATCCTACTTGTAAATAATAGGCTATATTACCCTTTTGGTGCATGTGGTACCTTTTGCCTACTTACAAACCACAGATGCTTCTAACAGGCTAGAGAGTTGACCTCATCATTTGACATACCCAAGGAGCATAGTCAGAAACTGAGACACTGTTCTATATCAATTATCTGGAGATGACGACAATATTTTATTTCCTTCTAGTGTTGGCTCATCGTCTCTGGGGCCAGTTGGATCCAACTCAGACAGACAATCAAGTGGCAGTATTTTACATTAACAAACAAGATGCATGATCTTTTCAATTATGCTGAGAAATGACATGAATTTGGTAGTTTGCACTCCTTAACAACATAGCAGTTGAAGTCACATATCAGGGAGTCAAAACCAATTGGCAAACTTACTAGAGTTTAGCAACCATATGAGTGGTCCCTAGATTCTCAAACTCTTCAGAGTATCTTTTAGAAATGGAGCACGCCTCAAGCAGCCTGTGTGCTAATAGCAGGCCTGCAAACCTGCCTCTCCATTGTTCAGTGCATCCAGCAACCTTGATTAGCTGAAGATGCACAAGCTATGGAGTGGACTTGGATGATCCTTTATGTAGATTTGTGGTAAATGGAGTTCATTCTGAGGATAAGGGCTTTACCAGTGCAGTATCTCAGTTTTGTAAGCAATATCAGAATAGTTGTCAAGCAAAGTTTGCCTCTTTGTGGATGATGCCAAAACTCTTAATAGTGTGAATATCCAGGAAGGTATGGATAACATGAGGCGGGAACTTCTAAAGCTTGAAGAATGGTCTAGAATTTAGCTGCCATTATTTAGTGCTAAAGAATTCAGGGTCATGCATTTTGTTTGCAAAAACCTAAGAGAGAGGTATAAGATAGGGAGCGAAGTATATCTGGGAGTAGTTGTATCTGATGATCTTAAGATGTCCAAACAGGTAGAAAAGTGACTGTGCAAGCCTTGGTGCATAGGGAGAGGAATGACCACCAGGAATAAGGAGGTGATAGTGCCTCCGTTTAAGTCTCTGGTGAGACCACATTTTGGAGTACAATGTACAATTCTGGAGACTGCACCTTCAAAAAGATAGATGGGATTGGCGCAGTGGATGACTACTAAAATGGCCGATGGCCTTCATCATAAAGAATAAGAAGACAGACTTAAAGATCTTAATATACTTACTTTGGAAGAAAGTTTGTATAATTTGTAAGAAAGAAGGGAGGGGGAGATATGTTAGCATATTTAAGTACCCCGTGGCATAAATGCACAGGAGGTAGTCTCTTTCAATTGAAAGAAACCTCTGGAAGGAGAGGGCATAAGATGAAAGGAAATAGACTCATGAGTAATCTAAGAAAATATTTGTATACAAAAAGGGTGGCGGGTACATAGAATAGCCTTCAGTGAAGGTAGCGGAGGCTAGGACTGTATTGAATTCAGTAAAGAGTGGGACAAACACAGAGGATCTCAAAAGGAGAGGAAAGGACTGTAGAGCTTAGTAGTTGGTATCTATGGATAAGGCAAACTAAATAAGCCATATGGTCATTTATCTGCTGTCATTTTCTATGTTTCTTTGTTTGTCCACCCATCACAATAATAGTCAAAACTTACCACAAATTCCAAATGAGGCTCTACATGATGATTAGCATCAAGCTGACCTCAACAGAACTGCTGTCCTCTTTTCAAACAACCCTCAGTTCTCCCTCCATGGTGTCTCTAAATTTTTCCAAGTCTTAATAATTCAGAACTGGGATAGCCTTCTATATTCCAATCTCGAACCCTTTGCTCAGACAGCATGAAAAGTTAACAGTGCCTAATTGCCTTCTTCAACTTGCAGCCTCCAGTTCCAGACATTACGGTAGTGGCAATAAAAACCTCCGCATGGCGTACATACACTTTTAAATGGAAAAGGTTCTTAATTTGGTGCTTTACTGATGGGCAAGACTCATTTCAGCGTTCTCCAAGCATCAAACTCCAGTATCTCTACCACCCTTTTTGACTTGGTGCAGTCTTCCTCTATTAGAGTTTATCTTAGTGTGTTCCCAGCTTTATGTTTTTATAGACAGAGATCCAGTTTCCTAGTGTTCTATTTTTGTCATATCGGATGAAGCCAAACAATTTCTTTATTTTGGATGTGGTTTATTCAATTTCAGCAAAGCTTTTGATATGTTCTGCAAAGGCCACTCGTAAAGAACTGAGAAACCTAGTGGTGGTCCCCAAGGTGGTGGACTGGATTGGAAACAGGTAGTGCGATAGATAACAGAGGATAACAGTAAATGGAATTCACTCTGACAAAAGAAAGCAGATTAATGATATTCCTGGGGCAGGTCCTGTTCATTATCTTTGCAAGTGATATTGTGGAAGGATTAGAAGGCAAAATTTGTCCTTTGGATGAAGCTAAGCTTTGCAAAATAGTGGATGTGCCTAAGGGAGTAGAAGATATGAGATGTGATAAAAAAAAATGTGAAGAGTGGATGTCTACTTGGCAGGTACGTTTCAGTACAAAAAAATGAAGTTCTACATTTTGGGTGCAGAAATCCAAGGAAATGGTACACAACAAAGGAGAGAGATGCTATTATCTATGAAGCAGAAAAGAGACCTCAGTTGGGTAATCATATCTGCTGATACAGTGTAGCTGGAGGGATGCTATGATACAAGAGAAGCAGTAAACCTAATAGAAAATGCAGGTGATTGTGCCATTCAAGTCATTAGTAAGATTTTACGTGGAACATTATGTCCATTTCTGGAGGTCCTATGTCCAGAAAGATATAGGTAGAATTGAGATGTTCCAGAGAATGGCTACGAAAATGATACAAGTCTACATCAAAACCCCATAAGATGAGACATAAATCTAAGGTATGAGCAAGGATTTTAGTTAATGAAGCACTTGAATCATTTTTATTATGTAGAGGCATTCACCAACTTTGCCCCTTCTCTCCTTTGCTTTTTGATTTTGCTGTTGAATCTCTCTTACTAGCAAAAGGATAGGTGCCTACAGTCCATGTTATAAAAGTTGTTAATGGTGAGATAAAACGCTTGGCATATGCTGATGACGTGACATTGCATGGTTCTCACCCAGATGTTATGTTACCTGCATTGTTAGAATTGATTGAGACCTTTTCCTAAGTTTCTTACTATAAAATGAATAGATAAAAGACAGAACCTTTCCCCCTTAATGTTCAGACTCAAAAGGGCATTGCCAGTCAGTGTGAGCTGGCATGGGTGCCACAAAGATTGAAATATCTGGTTGTGAAGTTTTACAGTGTCTCAGTCTTACTAATATTATGATGTAGAATGCTGAGTATATATTACAAATCATTAAGAATTTGATGCTGAGATTCTCTCCCCCTCCCCAACCCCCCCCCCTATCTCCCATGGTGGGGAAGACTTGCAGTGATAAAAATGGTATTAGCAGGGTTAATTTTATTCTTAGTATGTTTTTCTAGTTCACATTATTTTTTCATAAGAATGCTGACATAAACACTGTAAAATAGCACTAAATAAGCTTAAGCAACCTAAGGAATCAGCAAGGGTCTCTTTCAGATTTTTATAATTATCAGAAAGCATTTATCCTTAATCAGGGTTTGCACTGGTGTTGTCTGCCCGTGTCACTTAAGCCTGGGTAGTTGTTAATGGATTGGCTATGTTCTTTAGACCTAAAAGACACATACACGCATTTACAGATCCATCCATCACACAGACAGTATCTGTGCTTCATGTTTCAAGGAAACCATTATCAATACCAGGTTCTCTACTTCAGTCTAGCCCAGGGGTTCTCAACCCTGTCCTTGGGACCCACCTAGCCAGTCGGATTTTCAGGATAACCACAATGAATATGCATGGAGACATTTGCATATAATGGAGGCAGTGTATGCAAATCTCTCTCATACATATTCATTGTGGTTATCTTGAATGGGTCCAGAGGACAGGGTTGAGAACCCCTGTCTAGCCTCTGCCCCAAGGGTCTTCACAAAATGCATGGCAGTAGTCGCTACCTACCTACGCACCTTGGGGGTATTCATCTTTCCTTACTTAAATGATTGGCTGATCAAGGGAGAATCCCCTCAAGAGGTAAGGCTCTCTTCATCGCACCTTCATGGTGCTCCAACACCTGGGCTTTGTCATAAACTTCCCAAAGTTTCACCTCGTTCCAATGCAATGACTGGAATGCATTAGAGTGCTCTTAGACATTCAACAGGCTCAAGCTTTCCTCCCACAGGATCGCTGTGCCTGCCTCATGAACCTGGCAAAGGCAGTACAAAAGCAAAGCCGAGCAACAGCTCGAGAAATGCTAAGACGTTTAGGGGCACATAGCCTCCACACTCGCTTACACATGCGACAAGCACAATGGACTCTGTTTTCTCAATGGACGCAAGTGAAGGAGCATCTCAGAGCATCTGACCAACCTAACCACACAGGGACTGTGGACGCAACAGGAATCTGTCCTGCAGATCAACCTGTTAGAACTACGTGTATTGACAAATGTTCTTCGGGTTTTTCAACCCCAACTTTCGGGGCAACCTGTTCTAGTCAGGATGGACAACCAAGTTGCCATGTTCTTTGTGAACAAACAGGGGGGAACAGGGTCCCCTTCCCTCTGCGAGGAAGCAATTAGCCTGTGGTCTTTTGCCCTCTCTCGCCGCATTCACTTCAAAGCAGTGTACCTCCCGGGAGAACTCATTGTCCTAGCGGACAGGCTAAGCTGTATCCTTCATCTACATGAATGGACCTTGCAATAGGAGATGGCTGCTTGGATCTTCCAGACATGGGGAACCCACTCCTAGATATTTTTGCCATTCTGCAAAACACACAACTTCCACTCTTCTGCTCCATGGTTCCATTGCTGCACCGACAGGCCCCAGATGCCTTCCTTCTACATTGGGGTCAAGGACTGCTCTATGCATTCCCACCCATCCCTTTGATGCCCAAAACACTTTTCAAGCTACAGGCCAACATAGTCCCCTTTTGGCGCCGTCAACCGTGGTTTTCTCTGCTTCTTTGCCTCACACAGACTCAACCTCTTAGTCTTGGATGTGCACCCAAACTAGTCTTTCAGGCCCATAGGATGCTCCTCCATCCAAATCTTCGTTCCCTATGCCTGACAGCATGGCTGCTGAAGGGCTGATGTTCACTGACCTTGACCTGCCTCAAGGGTCAAAGATGTCCTCCTTGCATCACATAAAGATTCCACCAGGTAATCTTATGCCTTCAAGTGACATAGGTTTGCCCTCTGTTGCTCCCCAAAGGACATTGACCCCTTTTCTTGCCTGGTGGAGTCCCTTCTACAATATCTCCTCCACTTATCCTTAACAGGACTTAAAACTAACTTAGTGAGAGTTCACATCAGTGCTATTGCGGCCTCTCACAGACCACTGGATGGACAGCCTTTTTCCTCACTCCCCTTAGTAGTATGCTTCATGCAGGGTCTCCTGCTGTCCAAGCTACCCATTAAGCTGGCTTATTACTTGGATAGAACTAAAGATCACAGAATATCCTCTCAATTATTTATCTTCGTTGATCCTAGTCACCTAGGTCTACCAATGATGAAACATACTCTATCCAGATGGATAGCAGATTGTATTTCTTTTGCTTATACACAAGCAGTACACTCTTTGGAGAGTCATGTCACTGCTCATAATGTGCAAGCTATGGCAACCTCCGTCACCAATCTCAGTATCCATTTTGAAGATCTGTTTGGCAGCTACCTGGTCCACCATTCATACCTTTGCTGCACACTATTTTCTAGACAGAGATTCCAGTCAGGACGCTGTTTTTGGCCAAGCTGTACTCCAGCACCTCTTCGAGACTTCAACTCAGCTCCTACCATCCATGCCAGACTTCTGCAAGAGACCAGAGAATCATTTGGGAAGTATCGCCTCCTGGAATCGAGTTCAGTGACCCACAACTCTTCCAGCCTCTTCGGCTACAAGATTTTTGCCTCAGGGATCGCACTACCCTCCACCCCATGCCAGTCTGGTACCTGGGAGCTAGTGAGTCCCATATGTGAAGACTGCATTTCTGCTTGTTCCTGGAGATAGCGTAGTTACTCACCTTTAACGGGTGATCTTCGGGTACAGCAGGAATCGGTCTTTGCAACCTGCCCTCCTCCCCTAGGAGTTGTAGAATCCTTTAATTTTATCCTTCTTCTCAGCTACAAACTTAACCTAGGAGAGGAGTTGGGAAGGCAGGCACACAGTCTCAGTGGAATACTTCCAAAGGCTTTCCTATTGGATGCTGGGGAGCTTTCCTGCATGGACTTTGTCGGTGATGTTCACTCATATGTGAAGACTGATTCCTGCTGTTCTCAGAGATCACCTGCTACAGGTGAGTAACAACGCTTTATTTAATAACTTATACCAGTATTACCCTTCACACCCCATTAGAATTAAGCTTTTGTACTAACGCCGTTACCTACCAGGATGCACCACAGCTTAATACGGTTCCTGTGCTGCAATTTAGTAATTTAAGTTATGTGTCCTGAAGAGTCCTGTGCCGCAGCTCTGCATTACCATAAAAGCTCAAATCCGCTAAACTGTGATGTCCTGTTCAGAGTGTAGGAGTAGCTTAATGGTTAGATCACTGGCTTGGGAACCAAGAGACTAGGTTTCGATTCCTACTAGTACTCCTTGTGGCCTTGGGCAAGTCACTTAACCCTCCATTGCCTCAGAAAAAATACAAGTTATCAATGTCCCTGTTTAATGTACATTACCAAGTTTAAATTATAATGTAAACTACTTTGACCGAAATGATAAAGCAGTATAAAAAAACCCTGTTAAATAAATAAAATAAATTCTCATAGTCCATTCCTGCTGATGGAAGCCACTCGTATAGCATCATCGTAATTTATCTCGCTGTCCAATAAGTCATAGATTTGCCCAGAATCACGTCTACCATATTATGCATACTGTACAATTACTTTTTGTAAGGGTTCATTCACTACTGCCCTTCCTGATTTGCAGCCCCATCATCCTGTATCACTTGTGCTAAGAAAGATATAATCACATGTGCCATGGTGAAATACTTAATTGTGCCATCATGAAAAGCTTTAACTTTAGCTGGGTACTGCAGGTTAAACTTTATTCCCCGATTGTGTACTTGGGAGTAGTATGGAGTCATTTATCTGCATTTTGTTGCAACTTTAACTGAGAAAGCCTCTTACACTATGGTCCTTGTTTACTAAAGAGCATTAGTATGCAATAGTGTTCTTCTGTGAATTTGCCAACCCTTTAGCAAATATTGCATTGTGTAGATACCGCAGCCAGTAGTGATGGATGTGCGTTATTGGCCATGATAATGTCAGGCAAACCCTTCTTCCACCTCAAGCATCACCCAGATTGTCGTCCTTACTCCTGCAAGCAGACTAACCCCTTGCCCTTTTCTAGAAACACCCTGAAGCAGAAAAATGTTCCCTAGAATCCCATGTGTGAGGAAAAAGCAAGCCTCAGATCAGTAAACCCCTTTTCTAATATCGCCCCCAGCAGTACAGAAGCATCTAGGGATCGCTCCTGCCCAGGGGTTCCTATCACCCCACATTCTGGGTGAGGGATAGGGATCCTAGAGAGTGGATTGGGGAATGGGGTTTGCCTGGTAGGGGATGGTCATCGGCCTAGAGCAGGGGCTCTCAACCCAGTCCTCTACACACCTAGCCAGTCAGGTTTTCAGGATAACCATAAAGAATATGCATGCAAATCTCTCATGCATATTTATTGTGGTTATCCTGAAAACCCGACTGGCTAGGTGTGTACTGAGACCGGGTTGAGAACCCCTGGCCTAGAGGTTAGAATGTCAGGTCTGCTAAGAGTATCTCCATTGTCAAGGGAAAGTAGGATATTGGACACTGTGTGCCCCCTTTTTTTGGCTCATAGGGGGTGGGATTTGAGGCTATATGCTTGCTCCCCTATTTTTTTGCTTGTAGGGAGTGGGAGAGATACTAGCAGGTGTATCATCCCTCCACTGCTCTCGTCCAAAGGTAACTACACTTTGAAATAAAGCTAGCTTTCTTTGGCTTAATGCATTTCACATCACTTAACATACAGTCATTTGCATTAAGCCATTTTGATATTAGCGAGCTGCTTTGCATGCAGCAGAACTCAATAATATTTTCTTTGCTTCAAGCAAGACCTTTCTGCATGGTCAATACCACTTGCGCAGCATCATGAGTAATGAGGATTAAACATATTAACTATTGCTTGTTTAAGTGATAACAATAAAGCAAAAAAAATTCAGCTTATGCATCTGAAAATAATGACGTCCTTTAGAGTTTCTCTTTCCTGCCTGTGGAATGAAGGGTTTCTGCAATCTCTGATACTCAGTGTGCTGGCCTTCTCTCCCTCTGCTCCCTAGGTCTTCTTTGCATCTGTCCGTTCCGGGGGTAGCAGCCAAGTCTACTTCATGACCTTGAATCGGAATTGCATTATGAACTGGTGAGACACCCACGTGTTAAGAAGGACTGACAGAACACACTGGATGAAAATTAATATTTTCCGAGGACGATGTGTCTGGCGAAGATGGCAACAACAAACATTTAAAGTAAAATCCAACTTGCCTGATGTATAGAGATTTTTTTCTTAAGCCTGCTTTCCTGATTGTGATCACTGGAGCCTGCTGGGATGTGATGTCATGCCTACAGCGTTTGTGGTCATGTGACTGTTTCCCATCATGCTTTTTATGATATCATGAAGCTGTGCTTGCTTTTGATGAATTTTTTTTTCTGTTTCTTGGTCTCCTTTTGATTGCTTGAGGACAATCAATGACGTAAATAGTAATATTGCAAAGAGAAAAAATTTTTACTTTTAGTGGTTAAACTGTAAAGAAACAGCCTTCCTGACCCACCTTTTACTTGTGGAGAATGGGCAGATAAGGCTGGGTTGGAGGAGCATTCCCAGAAATATATGAAACAAATGAGCATCTCTGATGGGTGCAATGTAAAATTGGAGACAACAGATGTTTGACACATTTGCTCCGTTTTTCAGGGACGGTCTGAATATCAGAGCTGGAAGCCCTGGTAGGAAGAGTGATAGAGGAGATGGGGTGGAAAGCACTTTATATTGCCAGAGGCACTCCACTCTGGTACGTGACTGGGATTGTTTTCTGGCTATGCTCATCACCACAACCCTTCACACATACCTTTCTATGAGCAGGCCACACTAGTTTATGCACCTTTGATAAAGGCTCCAACTCCAGAGTACCACTTCAAGGTCAAATGCTGCAGAGGGAAAACTGGTAGTAGTAGGAAACGTAGGCGTGCAGAAGTGGAGCTGGCAATTCCACATTAATGGTGCAAAGTCTGGCTGTACATGCAGGGAAATGGTAACTCTATAATAAAGGTGCAAGCTTGGGAGTGTTGGGGATAGGAGAAAGCTGGTAAGTATTGAATAACGGTAGTAGGCTCAGGACCACAGAAGAAGAGTGAATAGCTCTGGTAGAAAGCCCAGAAGAGCTGGTAACTTTGGAGTAACGGTGAAAAGCACAGGAGACCTGCTAATTGGAGTAAAATGATAACTCTGGAGGCTGGTAGGGATAAGGGAACATGGGTATCATGCCGAGAAGCCAGTATCACAGAGGCAGAGATGGTAATTCCAGAACCAGGGTAGAAAGCGCAGAAATGAGGCTGCTGAAACAGCAAGCAGCGGGAAGTTCAGGGAAACCAGGAAGTGCAGAGGGAGCTAAACGTTCTGGCATTATGATGGAAAGCTGTTATTTCTGGAGTAATAGCAGGAAGACTGGAAACGCGTAAGGGAAGGCTGATAACTCCGGAGTAAGTGTCTTTTTATTCTTCGATGCCCCACCACAACTATGTCCTATGTCTTCACCTCAAAGGAGCAAGAATGAGCTGCTTCTATTTTGATCCTATCTCTAGAATGCAGGGGGTGCCTTTTCACTATGTAGATAGGGGCACATGAGTGCAGGAACTACATACCGGATCTGCTTCAGCAGTGAGTACAGCTCATCGTTATCTGCCTCTTCCTAAAAGTAACAGCTAGGAGATCCTTACCCTCTCTCGCAGTGAAATTGCAGAGACCTAGAGCACTCTAGTTCTCCCTCTCTCAAACATGCACATTGGCAAACTTGGAGGGAGATTATATTCTATATAGAAAGATGTGTGTAACACTACACCCTCACATTCTCTCCAGAGCTCTATGCACTAAATTACCTGAAGCAACCCAGTCCAAAGACTCAGCTCTTCTATAGCACTGACTCACAGGATACAGGCAGCAGATATGTGTCTGCTGTAAGATTAGAAATGAAAAAACAGAGCCTAATACTTATTTTTGTAACTGACAGATGCCTGACTAGTTTGAAAATTTAAGAAAAAAAAAGCAAAGCGATCACAGCTAAAGATATTTTATGTAGCAAATTGTAAAAAGTTTTAAAAAAACAAAAACAAAAAAAACCCCAAAACCAAAATGCTAAACAAAAACATAAACAGGTCTTAAAATATTCTGGATGGTGAAGCTGGGAGACCCTTTGAAAATGTAATAAAATGTCTGCTCTCAAGTCTGTCTACCTCGTCTTCTTTGTACTTTAATTATCAGTTACCATGATCCTAAGGTGTTCTCCCCATTTTAAGAACTTTCAGAGCAGGACTACCGCTGCTTCAAAATGCAGTGTTAAGTGCTATCAAGTCAATGCCCATTTCTGACAACCCTCTGGATATAAGGAAAGAAAACCAAGGCTAGCTTACCTTGCTTGCTGCTCTTCAGTTGACGTTCTTAGGTGAGTTCTAACCAGCTTCATTTTTTTTCTGGGTAGGTTGATCAAGTCCTGGGCCTTACCCATCGTCTCCTAACCCTTCCACTCCATTGCATGCAAAGATTTTAATTTTGCTTGTCTTAGAAAGTGAAAACTGATAGTTCCAGCATGCAATGAATTAAAAAAGAGAAATTAATTATTTTCTGCTGAAAAATAAAGCCGGTTGATAACCCTTCAATGACACGGTGTATTTCTGTGTCAGCAAAGAAGATTTGGCAGATCTAATTGGAGGATGCTAAGATTCCATTACTATGAAAAACTGAGAGGGGGCTAGTTATTAATGTTAACGTGTTAATTCACTGTAAACCTGTTATTAGTAGCTAGGTCCCATTGAGTAACCTGGAACGTGCACTAAAACAACACATGTTAATGGTGACAACATGCATTAATGTTAGCACACCTTAGTAACCAGCCCTAACAACATTGAATTGAAGAGTTTGAAAGATAAGATACAGCAAACTGAGATGTCAGCTATCAGAGTTCATGAGCTTAATATCAATCTTTCCATCCCTGAAAAACGAGAAGACTGACATCAAACAGAGAGACACCATCAGCTGGATTGTTGCGAGCACCAGAAGCAAAAGGCAGTAAAGTGCTTAATAGCAGAAAGTAGCTTTGAGTGTTTTGTTGTAGGCTGTGGAGAAAAATGCTGGTCCAGTGTACTAAGCTGATTGCCAGAATCAGGGACAGAAAGGAATTGTTTTTCAGCATAACTGCAACATTGTCTATAGATGCACAGGAAAAAAACAGTAGCTAAGCAGAAGAAGCATGGACTCCAAAGATGATTCCCAGTTTTATTTCTTTGGTGGGTAGATCTGGAACACTTGGAAATTCTCCTAGTGGGAGAGTGGCATGAAAGAGATGTATCCTAGTTCCCAGCTGACTAGATTGTAAGCTCTGATGAGCAGGGACCATCACTTACATGTCTCTGTACAGCACTGTCTACACCTTGTAGCGCTAGACAAATGGTCAGTAGTGGTAGTAGACAGACCCCATGAATTTCCAGGAGTTAGGGGCAGGGGCGGATCTCCTGGAGTTGCAGATAATCAGTCCTATCCTGATCTATAGTGACAATATCACTTCCAGGTGCATAATGCATCCATAGTTCTAGGCCACACATGCAAACCATAGTAAATCTTTTTTATATTGGTTAATTCCTTATCATCCCTCCAGTCTAGTCCCGGAAACTCTAGGGTTGTCATCCTCTTCCAGCAGCTTGGAGACTGATAGATGTCATTCTTTGATGACACTGGTATAAGGACACAGGCACCGGCTCCTCCTACTCCGGTTATATCAGTCTCCAAGCAGCTGGAGGATGTGAGCCAGAGTTTCTGGCTCACTGGAGGAACAATTAAGGACTTTAGGATTAGTTAATTGGGTTCAATGGGGTTGTTTTAAATCTCAAATTGGGCTTAATTTCCTTTTATTCAAATTTTTATTTAGTTGAGCATAGGTCTGGTGGTGTACCACTTTAAATTTTGACGGCTGAGGGGCCTCTCTTCCATTCTTCCTCCCTCTTACCAGTGTGACAGAGGCAGGAAGGTTTCAGAGCCGGAGTAAGTCCGGGGGGCTTCAGATTGCTTGTACCTGCCTTCTCTAGCGCAACGCAAAGGTTTTTGCCTGCAGGCGCTTTGGGGAATCGGCAGACAGACACAGCCGGACCGCAGATCTCTGCTGAACGCTGTACACGGGCAGTGGCTTGAGACTGAGTTCTGCCACGGTGAGTTGGGGCAGCTTCGGGAGAGTTGGGGGCTGCTTTCCAATTTTTATCTCTGAGGTAAGCGATGGATTATTTACTTTCTCCTCTCTCTCGGATGCGGGGGTAAAGTTTTGTTATGAGGCCCGTGTCAGCAGCTTTTTCCCGCCGCATTCCGTTTTGGACGGGAAAAGCCAGTAGCGCATTTGGAGAAACAAGTTGAGGTTTTAAGAGCAGGAAGCTTTGTTTTTCACAATTTCTTTCACAATCCAGGTCAGGTGACCTCCTGCTTCAAGTTGCTTTAAAAAAAACAAAAAACAAAAACAGGCCCTCAGTCGGCAGGGCGCGTTCAGCTGAGTATCCCTGCTAATTTTTTTTTTTCTGTGAGTGGAGAACAGGGTTTTGTGCAGGTTTTTAGAGATTTTTTATGACATTGGAAGTTTAGCGAGTTAGGATGCCAGCGAAAAAGACCTTATGTTTGATCTGTGGGGTGAAAAGGTCTACAGTGTCAGAAGCAGGCATCTGTAAAAGCTGCAGCCAGGTTTCTGCGGTAGAACAGCAGCATTTAGATTCCACAGAGGGCCAGGATGTAGTGGAGCAGAGGCCGCTGTCTCCTCTGCTTGATCCCGTGGAGCCTGTGCCCGGCCCTTCCACAGCTCCGGATGTGCCTCGTCCCCAGGCTCCCTTCGCTAGTGATTTGACTTAAATTTTTTCCCTAGACTTTGTGGCTCTTATTCAAAGAGCGTTTGTCAGGGCTCCTAAAGAACTTTCCACCTCGGCCTTTGTACCTATTCTGGCAGAAGTAGGACACAAACGGCCTGGCTCTCCGCTCTCAGTGACACCTTCGGCCGTCGGGCCGAAGAGAGCTTGGGGGGATTCGGATAAGCGGTGTCAATCTGAGTTTTCGGAGGATTTGCGTACGGAAGCGGAGGAACATGATCATGAGATGGACGAGGAGCTGGAAGAAGGAGAGATTATTGAACAGGAGGATCAGGCTAGAGTGGTGCGTATTTTCCCGACGGGAAGAGTTACCCGCACTGATTTCAGAGACATTGAAAGCGCTTAAATGTGCCGGTGTCCGAGCCGGTTGAGGAGGCTACTCTGGAGGATCCACTCTTGCAGGCTTTTCAAAAGACGCAAAAAGCCTTTCCCATACATAGAGTCATCAAAGAAATGATACAAAGTGAGTGGGATATGCCTGAGGCCACTCTGAGGCTCTCGGGTAATGTCTCGTCTCTATCCGTTGGTAGAGCTGGATAAGGAGCTCTTCAAATCTCCAAAAGTGGATGCCGCGGTTTTAGCGGTGACCAAGAAGACAACCATCCCGGTCGAAGGCGGGGCGGTTCTTAAGGATACTCAGGACAGAAAGCTGGAGGCGTTGTTGAGACAGGTTTTTTAGGTTAATGCTCTTTCCATTCAAGCTTCCATCTGTGGGGCTTGGGTGGCCAGGGCCTGTCTCCGATGGGCTCAGCGGCTCCAGGTTGAGCAGGCCGAGGACGCCATCGGTGAGGCGGCACGTATCGAGTCCAGAGCGGTGTATCTCGCGGATATACATTATGATCTCATTAGGGGCCTATCGAACAGTATGGCTTCAGCAGTGGCCGCAAGGCGGTATCTCTGGCTACGAAATTGGGCAGCTGATGCTTCTTCCAAAGCCCGGTTAAGTAAGCTTCCCTTTAAGGGACGGCTACTGTTTGGAGAAGATTTGGAAAAGATAGTTAAAGATCTGGGGGAGTCCAAAGGCGGACAGCTGCCGGAGGACAAACAAACAGGGGAAATTTTTGCCGATGTCGAGATTTCCTCTGCGGGATTTTCGACGTTTTCGCTCTCCTCGGTTCCCACAGAGCCAGAGAGGGCGTTTTCCCTTTCGAAACCAGAGCTTTCGGGGATTCCGAGGGGCCAGCAGAGGTTTTACTGCCGCCTCTTTGGGTGCCAAAAAGCCACAATGAAGTCAGGGGGACCCAGGTGGCCGTAGCAGTGAGCGGTCGCCTGCAGGATTTTTACACTGCCTGGGTCCGCATTACGTCAGATCAGTGGGTGCTGGAGGTGATTCGAGAAGGATATGCTTTAGAGTTTCAACGACCGGTGCCCAATGCCTTTGTTCAGTCCCTTTGCAAGGCACTGCACAAGCGCACGGCAGTCAAACAGACTTTACAGAGGTTGCTGGATCTCAAGGCGGTAGTGCCGGTGCCTCCAGATCAATGCGGCTCAGGTCAATACTCCATTTATTTTGTGGTTCCAAAGAAAGAAGGGACTTATCGGCCAATTTTGGACCTCAAAAAGGTAAACGAGTGTCTCCGGGTTTCTCATTTTCATATGGAGACACTAAGATTGGTCATCATGGCAGTCAGAAGGGGGGAGTATTTGACTTCCCTGGATTTATCCGAGGCATATCTCCACATTCCGATTCGCCAAGAACATCAGAAGTTCCTCAGGTTTGCGGTTCCAATGGGACATTTTCAGTTTCGAGCGCTGCCCTTCGGGCTAGCGACAGCGCCAAGGACCTTTACCAAGGTCATGGTAGTCGTAGCGGCGGAGCTGCGGAAGAACGGTGTTCTAGTGCATCCCTATCTGGACGACTGGTTAATTCGAGCAAAGTCCAGGATGGAAAGCGGGGAGGCTACGGCCAAGGTGGTCAATTGCCTGCAGGAGCTCAGTTGAGTAGTAAATGTGGCCAAGAGCAGTCCGGTTCCTTCTCAGGAGATCGAGTATCTCGGGGCACGTTTCGATACCGGGGCAGGCAAGGTTTTTCTACCTCTGCATCGAGTGCTGGCCTTACAAAGATTGATTCGACGCTTTCTCCAGCGTGGCATTATTTGCAGGTTCTAGGGACGATGGCGGCAACGATCGACTTGGTGCCCTGGGCGAGAGCGCACATGCGGCCATTACAGAGAGCGTTACTCAGAAGATGGTCTCATCAAAACAATCCACTTTCCAAAAGACTTCTCTGTCCAGACTCGGTTCGGGAAGCGTTGCAGTGGTGGTTGCTTCCGGGGTCTCTGGAGAGAGGCATGCCCTTGGACATGCTGGCCTGGATTCCGTTGACCACAGATGCAAGTCTCCTAGGTTGGGGGGCACATTGTCAGGGCAGGTTTGCACAGGGACTCTGGACGGCTCAGGAAAGATCTTGGTCAATCAACAGGTTGGAACTTCGTGCGGTGGTGTTGGCGTTGCAGGAGTTTCAGCAGTATCTGAAGGGAGCGGCGATCAGGGTGTTTTCGGACAATGCGACTGCTGTAGCCTACATCAACAGGCAAGGCGGCACCAGCAGTGCTCCCTTAGAGGCCGAGGCGGATCAGTTGTTCCAATGGGTTGAGCAAAACCTTCAGGCTCTGTCAGCGGCTCATGTCGCAGGAGTAGACAATGTAGCGGCCGATTTTCTGAACCGGATGAGAGTGGATCCGGGAGAGTGGATGCTTCACCCGGACGTGTTCGATGCGATTGTTTGGCGCTGGGGGATGCCCATTATGGATCTCATGGCAACCTTCAATTCAGCGAAAGTGGAACGCTTTTTCAGCAGGCGCAGAGAGAGGATGTCCGAAGGCCTGGATGCTCTAGTTCAACAGTGGCCAAAACAGATTAGCTTCTGTATGTCTTTCTGCCGTGGGTGTTAATAGGCTGGGTAGTACGGCGCGTCGAACTGCACCAAGGTTTCGTGATTCTGATAGCGCCGGATTGGCCAAGAAGGCCATGGTACGCGGATCTCAGGCGGCTGCTGGTGGAGAAGCCATGGTGCCTACCGGCCAGACCAGATCTCTTGCAACAGGGTCCGTTGTGGATGCCTCAGGTAGCTCAGTTCTCGCTTACGGCATGGCTCTTGAAAGGGCGAGGTTGAGAGCTAAAGGCTATTCATCAGAGGTGATTGCGACGTTGTTGAAGGCGCGCAGGTCTTCTACTTCCTTAGCCTATGTTTGCATGTGGCGCATTTTTGAGTCTTGGTGTATGGACCGGGAGTGTCAGGCCTTGTGGGCTTCTATTCCGCAGGTTTTAGCGTTCTTGCAAGATAGGTTCCAAAAAGGATTAGCAGCGGCATCCTTGAAGGTGCAATTGGCGGCGCTTTCCTGTTATAGGGGGAAGATCAGGGGACAAGCGATCTGCACCCATCCCGATGTTAAGAGATTTCTGAAAGCGGTGGGGGTTTTGAGACCACCGTGCAGGCAATTAGTTCCAACATGGGATCTGCAGTTGGTATTGACAGCGTTGAGTTCTCAGCCGTTTGAGCCTTTGGCTAAAGCAACGCTGAAGGATCTTACGCTAAAGGTGGTGGTGTTAGTGGCCATTGCGTTGGCGAGGCGGATTTCGGAACTACAGGCGTTATCCTGTAGAGAGCTATTTTTGACCTTTCATGAGTCCAAGGTAGTGTTAAGACCGGTGCCGTCTTTTTTGCCGAAGGTCCTATCTCCTTTTCATGTGAATCAGGTAGTGTCTCTACCAGTGTTCCGTAAGTCCTCAGAGGGCTTTTCTGATCCACAGTTGCATTCTCTGGATGTCCGACGGGCCTTGAAACGTTATCTCAGGAGGACTGCGGCATTTAGGAGGTCTGATAGATTATTTGTGTTGTTCAGGGGCCCTCGCAAGGGGGAAGCGGCGTCCAAAGCGTCGATTGCTCGATGGATAAAGGGAGCGATAGAGTCAGCATACCTTTTGAAAGGCAGGCCGGTGCCAGAGGGTTTAAGGGCACATTCTACTAGAGCGCAAGCGGCCTCCTGGGCGGAGTGCGGTCTAGTGCCGGCGGCAGAGATTTGTAAGGCGGCAACGTGGTCGTCTTTGAATTCCTTTGTGAAGCATTACCGTCTAGATGTTCAGGCGGGTAGGGATGCCTGTTTTGGGACAGCGGTGCTTCAGGCTGGTCTTACAGGTCCCGCCCGTTGACTTCTTTTTACTGCTCTGTTACATCCCTAGAGTTTCTAGGACTACACTGGAGGGATGATAAGGAAGTTTAAATTAGACTTACCTGCTAATTGTAGTTCCTGAAGGAACTCCAGTCTAGTCCCGGATCCCGTCCCAAATTTTGTAAGGAGTTGGAGCCTGAAGCACAGCCTTACCGGTGAGAGTGCAGGGAACATTCGGGTGCTTTGGGCCCGGGGCGGGTTTTTCGAGGCCTTAAGGGGTTTTTGATATGCTCCGGGCAATGATACTCTTCCTGGGACGGAAGACAGACCCTTCACTGTCAAGCTAGATATCGTTGGGGGTCATATTCTGTTAATAATACGATGTTAAGGTTATATTACTGTTTGGTACTTCTGCATTTAGTGGGCACTGGGAGTTCGGTAAGTGTTCTAACTTAATTGTTGCTCTGCTGAGTCTGCTTTGTCAATAGGTTACTGGAGTAGGAGGAGCCGGTGCCTGTGTCCTTATACCAGTGTCATCAAAGAATGACATCTATCAGTCTCCAAGCTGCTGGAAGAGGATGACAACCCTAGAGTTTCCAGGACTAGACTGGAGTTCCTTCAGGAACTACAATTAGCAGGTAAGTCTAATTTAAACTTAATACTCATTCATTTCATTTATCATAATTTATAGCCCACCTACTCATAGCATAAAATAGGCAATATTTATAAAACATTTTCTTATTGTCCACCAGATCAGACCAGAATGAATGGGTTATGCCCTCAACCAGCAGATATAGACAGAGAACAGACTTATGAGCCCTTGCCTTATATAGGGCAGTGTGCAGTACCAGTACACCTCAATATTCTCTATCTTCAGCAGATGGTAGACATGTATAGCAGGACAATGTATTTCCGGACAGGACTGAGAGTGGCTCCTGGGACCAGTTGGAGAACTGGTCACAAGAGTTCAGAAAAGCATGGGATAGACTCAGAGAATCCATAATCTGAGACCTCTGAGTCAAGATGTCAGAAAAAAGGGCAAGCACATCAATGTTTGGGCACAATTTCACAAATGTGCACATGCCATTTATGGATGTCTGCAGGACTGTCTACATAGATGTCCCTAGAATAATCTCCAAGACTGGGGACATCTAAGACATCAAACACAAAACAAGCTTCCCAATTACACAAACAAATATCACTGCAATTGTGCAGAGTACGTGGGGTGGTGGAGTGTCATCTTCTCTACACCATCTGGATGTTTAATGGTCCAAATGAGCACTTTCCAGATGCCTACTAGTGCCTGGAGAGGGTCTAAATTTGGACGAGGGCATAGATGTTCCCAACGTTTCTGTAATTGAGCAGGGATGTCTAAGTCCATCACCCTGCCCCAGACATGTCTCCACCACATCCCCTGCCTACTCAGATGTCCCTGAGCCAGGGATGTCTTTGGACATTGTTTGTAATATGGCTCTGGGGATGTCGTCATGATTTCAATGTCCACATGCACGTTTTTCGATGTCCAAATCGCAAATAAGACTTCTAAAATGACCACCATAATGAATTTGATGTATTTGATCAATCCAGGTTTTACTTTGTATATTTCAATGGAATGTATTATCTGAGAATATGGGATGCTATCATTCCATGCCAGAATAGTCTGTCACACCATGTTGATGCTGTCCTGTCATGTGTTGAGATCAAGGCCAGCCCAAGGGTATCTGACAGCCTAAGTGAACCATAACCCCTCCTCTTTCTGACTAAACTCTTTTCTCCTCTCCGTAACTCTGGTATGACTGCTTGCGCTCCTATCTGAAGATGCAGTTCTTTTCTGTTTCTGGCCTTGGCCATTTCTTGTTTTGCCTCGTGTAAACCACTCTGATGGTTCCCGAAGGTGCGGTAAATCAAGCGCTCTATATAGAAAGAGCATGGAATCAAAACAAACATAAATATCTTTTATACATCAACAAATAAAGGGGGTGACCTGCACGGAGTGGCAGGTACAACCCTAAACAAAGGCATAGAGGAGAGTGATCTGCACGGAGCAGTGGGTACCAACCACTGTAGCCACCTTACTAGGTAGACTAGATGGACCATACTGAATTGCCATCATATACTATGTTGCTAGGTAACTGGCCCCTAGTTGAGCTTGAGCAGGTACAGACTATCTCTTGAGTCTTCGGCCTGGCCTTGGAGGAATATCTATAGGAATCCAGGTCCATTCCCTCCCTTCCGCGTTCTCTGTCTCTACTGATTCCTCTATGACCCTCCAGAGGTAAAGGTCACCGCTCCTCCTTTTATAATATCACATATGAGGAGAAGAAAGCCATTGCATCATTGCAAAAGAATAATGATATTATAATAAAACCAGCAGACAAGGGAGGAGCTGTAGTTATAATGGATAAAGAATGTTGTTGTTAAGTGCCGTCGAGTCTGAGTCGACTCATGGCGACCCTCTGGATAGCTATCCTAAATTGTGTTCGGTCTTGAGTCAGGCGGCTCATTGTTGACAGACTGGTACCCATAGCTGCTGTTATTGTATCGATCCATCTCATTGCTGGCCTTCCTCTTTTGCGCTGACCTTCTATCTTGCCAAGCATGATATCTTTCTCTAATAATCTCTCTCTTCGCATGATGTGTCCAAAGTATGAAAGTCGAAGTCTTGTCATCTGAGCTTCTAAGGTTTGATCTCCTCTAGTACCGACTGGTTTGTTCTTCGGGCAGTCCATGGTATACACAGTATTCGCCGCCAGCACCATAATTCAAAGGCATCAATTTTCTTCCTGTCTACCTTTTTCACTGTCCAGCTTTCACATCCATATGATGTTATTGAAAATACCATGGCTTGAACAAGTCGAATCTTTGTATGGAGAGAGACATCTCTGCTCTTGAGGATCTTATCTAGGTCTTTCATAGCCATTCTGCCAAGAGCAACGCGTCATCTGATTTCTTGACTGCTTGTTGCTTCTTTATTGATAGTTGATCCAAGTAGGTTAAAGTTGTTCACGATTTCAATTTCTTCTCCTTCAACGATGAACCTGTTGATTATGCCAGTTGTCATGATCTTTGTCTTCTTTACATTAAGGTGCAGGCCCATTTTGAGACTATGTTCTTTGATTGTGAGAAGCAAATGTTTCAGATCATCTTCACTTTCAGCCAGTAATATGGTATCATCAGCACAGCGAAGGTTGTTGATGAGTCTTCCACCAATCTTCACACCTCTGTTGTCTTCATACAATCCTGCTTCTCTGATGATTTGTTCTGCATATAAATTAAACAGGTAGGGGGAAAGTATGCAGCCTTGTCTTACACCTTTGCTTATTTTAAACCATTCTGTTTCTCCTTGTTCCGTTCAAACTGCTGCTTCTTGATCAATGTACAGATTATGTAAGAGTACAATCAGGTGTTCTGGTATACACACCCATGCTTCTTAATGTGGCCCAGAGTTTCTCATAGTTTACACAGTCAAAAGCCTTGCTATAGTCGATAAAGCACAAATAGATATCCTTTTGGTATTCTTTAGTCTTTTCAAGGATCCATCTCACATCCGCAATGATGTCTCTCGTTCCTCGCCCTTTTCTGAACCCTGCTTGCACTTCAGGTAGTTCTTCCAGGTATGGTTGTAGTCTCTTTTGAATAATCTTCAGTAGAATCTTGCTGGCATGTGGGATCAGAGCGATTGTGTGATAATTTCCACAGTCGGATCACCTTTCTTTAGTATTGGTATAAACACAGATCTTTTCCAGTCAGTTGGCCATGATGTTGTCTTCCATATTTCTTGGCAGAGCCTTGTAAGTACAATAACAGCTGCATCAGATTGCTGTAATACTTCTATGAGAATGCTATCAATGCCTGGTGCTTTGTTCTTTGATAAGGCTTTCAATGCTGCTTTAACTTCTTCTTTCATCACCAATGATTCCCGATCATAAGGTACAGGTTGAAACGGCTGTTGGTCCACTTGATCTTTATCATATAAAAACTCTGTATATTCCTTCCACCTTTTCTTGATCTTCTCAGCATCATTCAACATAGAACCTTGAGCATCTTGTAACATTCCAATTCGAGGCTGGAACTTTTTCTTTAACTCTCGTAGCTTTAAGAAAGCCGATCTTGTTCTTCCTCTAATAGTTTCTGCTTCTATTTCCTTGCATGCATCGTTGTAGTACTTTTCCTTGTCCTGTCTTGCTGCACGTTGGAAATCTCTGTTGAGTTCTGTGATTGTCTTTCTTTCTCCTCTGGCTTTAGCTTCTCTGTGTTTCTGGGCAATTTTCAGAGTTTCTTCCGTCATCCATTTTGGCCGTTTTTGCTTTTTCACCTTTTGTAGAGACGTCTCGCTTTCTTCTAACACAACCTTCTTGATGTCATTCCATAACTTTTCTGGAGCTCTGTCATTTGTATCTAAAGCAGCAAATCGATTTTGCAGGCAGTCTTTAAATTCCAGTGGTATATTCTCAAGGTCATATTTTGCTGCATTCCTGAGTGGTTTGCTCTTTTTCAACTTTAGCTTGAGTTTGCATACTAGTAGTTGATGATCTGTACCACAGTCAGCTCCAGGTTTTGTCTTTGTTGATGTTATAGAACTTTTCCAAAATTGACTTCCACAGATGTAGTCAATTTGATTTTTATACAATCCATTGGGTGAAGTCCATGTGTACAGTCGCTGCTTGGGTTGCTCGAAGAAGGTGTTTGAGATGAATAGATCGTTGGTCTTGCAGAATTCTATCCGTCTTTCTCCAGCTTCATTTCTGTTGCCAAGTCCATATTTTCCAACTACTTTGCCGCCTTCTTTGTTGCCAACTTTTGCATTCCAGTCACCCATGACTATCAGGATATCCTGTTTGCATGTTCTGTCAATTTCAGCTTGTACTTGTTCATAGAACTCTTCAATTTCATTCTCTTCTGCAGCTGTTGTTGGGGCATATACTTGAATTATAGTTGTGTTGATAGGCATTCCTCGTAGACGAATAGAGATTAAGTGTTTGCTGACTACATTGTATTTCATTACAGTTCTTGCAAGTTTCTTCTTTATTATAAATGCAACACCATTTCTTCTTTGTCTTTCATTTCCAGTATAGTAGACCATGTGATTATCTGATGCAAAGTGCCTGATGCCAGTCCACTTCAGTTCGCTGACACCCAACAGATCAAGTTGTACACATTCCATTTCATTCTTGACCACCTCCAACTTCCCTTGGTTCATGCTTCGTACGTTCCATGTTCCAATGTGTAAGACATCTTTACAGCTTCTGACTCTCATTTCATGCGCAGCTACATCAGCAGTCAGATGTCCCGAGGGCTTTGATCCAACCACATCATAAATGCTGGCTTTACTCTGAGAAGTCTTCAGCTCTTCCCCAGTAGCTAGTTGAGTGCCTTCCGACCTGGGGGTCTCATCTTCCAGCACTATAGCACAATTTGTTTTGTTGTAACTATCCGTTGGGTTTTCATGGCAAGATACAGAAGTAGATTGCCAGGCCTTTCTTCCGCGCAGTTTAAGTTTGGTGGTGTTGCTGTTGTCACAGAAATGTGATCCTCCACTGTCAACACTATCCCATTCTGCTGCTGCCCAGATGGGTGGTTTGTCTTGGTCTGGCACCTCAGCTGAGACCTGTCCATCTTGGGAGACCCTGCCAGTAGTTAAACTACTGATAGTTTAGCTCTCAGCATCACTGATGCACACAAGCCCTCACAGCACGACAAGCTGCAAACCAAGTGAGGGTTTATATTATTATTATTAATATAATAAAAAATATTATTTAACCAAAATTAATCGCCAACTAAATGACGGTGTTTTTTACCAGAGACTTGATGGTGATCCTACTCAGAATCTCAAACGGAGTATCGATAATTTAGAGATCTCAGCCTTTGAAATCAGATATATAACTGCAAAAGAAAAGGCTTTTTTGAGTGTTGATAAACCCATTATCCCCACTATATATATTATTCCAAAAATTCATAAATCTTTAGAAGCTCCACCTGGTCGCCCTATAGTTTCAGCCATTGGCTCCCTTTTGGAGCCCATTTCAAAATTTTTGGATTTATTATTACGCCCATTCGTTCAGGACATGTGGTCGTATGTGAGGGATTCTACACATGTAATACAGTTACTGTCCACTTTTGATCAATATAATCCTGACATCATTTTAGTAACACTTGACGTTGAGTCCTTATATACTAATGTTCCCCAACTCGATGCATTCAAGATTATTGAACAATGTTTCCTTAAGAGAACAGTACATAGACGCATGCCTACAGCCTTTTTAATTTCCTTAGCACAACTAGCACTTTGTGAGAATTCTTTCTGTTTCAGGGACCTATTTTATAAGCAGATCAAGGGAGTTGCGATGGGGTCCTCCATGGCCCCCAACATAGCAAACTTGTATATGTTTAACTTCGAAGAAAGTTTTTTAAAGTCTCATCCTTTTAAGACTAATATCATTCTTTGGATACGCTATATCGACAACATTTTAATTCTTTGGAAAGGTACTATAGATGAACTCGCTCAATTTAATCTTTGGATAAACCAATTGGATGTCAATTTGCGCTTTCAGATGACTTATGACCCGCATCAGATATCTTATCTAGACTTACTTATTAAAAAAGAAGAGGATGGCTTTTCCACAACCCTATAAAGAAAACTGACAGATAGAAATAATTTACTATACTTCAAGAGTTTCCACAATCCATCTCTCAAAAAGAACTTACCAGTTAGTCAGTTTCTTAGAGCAAAGAGGATTTGCACAAAATCCCAGGATTTTGAAATGCAGGCTCACGAAATGAAGGAAAGATTTTTAGCGAGACAATATCCTATCTGTCATATTGATAAAGCATATACAAGAGCTCGCGATACCCCTCATGATGACTTACTTAAACTCAAAATACGGAATGATGACACCGGCATAGTATGCCCCCTTTTGTATTCTTCACAGTCCATTAATATAATTAAGATATTACAGAAAGAGTGGCATTTGGTGCAAACTCTTCCAGCCTTTCAAGATTTAAAATTAACTATTGCTCACAAGCACAATATAAATTTGCAGAACCTTCTAGTCCCCTCGGCTTTCACAGAAAGAAAGCTTTTATCGAAATTTAAAGGACAGTTTCAATGCGGTAAATGTTCAGTATGTTTGAACTCTTTACCTCTGCGCAATACGTTTACTCGCCCTTCAACTAATCAGATATTTTACATTGATGATTTTGCTGTGAAACCAAAAATGTAATATATGTGGTCCAGTGTCCCTGCAAGAAGCTCTATGTAGGGAAGACTATCCGTAGTATCAGAACTAGAATAGTGGAACACAAGACTTGCATAAATAGAGGCTTGGTTGATAAACCATTGGTTCAGCATTGGCAAGAGACTAATCACGAAGTTATTGACTTAAAGTTCTTTGTGATTAAAAAAGTAAGAACCAATTGGAGAGGTGGTGATACTAACAAAACCATTATGAGGCTTGAACAAAGATACATTTTTTTATTAGACACAATGGTACCCAATGGATTGAACTTAGAAAGAGACGTATCAGTCTTTCTTTAGTATTCATTTTATGCTATTTATGAGTATTTATTTATTTTTTAGTGATTTTTTAGTTTATTAATTCTTATCCTTTATGTTATATGTCTATGGCACTTTTTAATTATGTGGTTTTACGTTTTTGTTTTTACCATATAAGAACATTTTAATGAGATATTTTAAACTAGTTCTTATGGTATCATTTTTCTTTTATCACTTTTACTTTGGTCATTTTTTATTGTTTATTTTCATGGGTGTACTTGTGTTTTTAATGTTTAATATCATTTACATGGAGTGGTCTTTTTGCCTCGATTATACTGGGTTATTGTTTTATCCCCCCTTGGTTCCACTAGGAGGCATGCTTCATTGTATTTTCCTTGGTTTTAATATTTTAATACCGTTTTTAAGTTCCTATGGTCCTTTGTTTATTAGCTGATTATATTCAATCCCATGCTTTGATCTCCGTTTTTTACTTGGGTGTTATTTTGTGTTCACAGTTTTCTTTTTTAGGTTTTTATTTTTTAGGTCTCCACTGGTGCACTTCTTATATGTTTAGGCTCATTTTTCTAAGTAACAGTTTTTTACATGCCTGTTTTTAAGATTCAGGATTTGTCTTTCTTTGCGCTGCTGATGCGATTAGCCATGCGTGTCTACTTGCTAATCATCCCGGTTTGGCGCGAAATTCACACTTTGTTATTTAGAGACGCCGATTTCCTGCTCTCTCCTCCATGACGGCTTCAGCCATACTGCACAGATTTGGATGCAAATATTTCACTGGGTAATGGATTGTTTTTTTACTATATCCTTCATGTCCTCTCTATCATGGATTAAACTCTATGGTTGACTGATACAGTTTATATTACCGCAAGTAGATACCTTCTACAGAAGGCAATTTTAGTTTTGCCCATCGCACTGCCTGACATAAAAAGGTTTTTCATATACACTCTTGCATTTATGTCGAAGATCAATTGGCATTGAAAGCATTTATTTATATATCGCCTATGTAACTTTTTCTGAACGGTTTCTTGGCAATGTGGTAGATTGTTTCAAACACGATACATTTTAAATTCCTTCCGTGCTACAAAGTTGCTATTTTTCAAGCAGTTGTCTTTTACTATGCACAGTAGCATTGTTCCCCTGAAACACGGCTGCATGCAGGAATATATTAATTATAATCACTCCTTTGTGATACCGTGAAAGAGGTTAAAATGCTTTCTCTCCTCCACATGTTATGCCCCCGGTTTGTGATAATTACCCTTTTAGATTTTAGGTCTTCCCCTTTTTTCTAAGTTGAAGATAAACATCTTTTTGATACTGTATTAGTTTTTTGCCCGTTTATGCATTTTTCATTGTAACTGACTCACTCCTATTGTTTTCTGATAGGGATAATTTCTTCCTTTTTTAGTTTATACAGTATTCCTCTTTTTTGCAGTTCCACTATTTATATTATTATGATTGATGTACTGATGATATGCATTGTTATTAATTATTTGTTTTTAACCTCACTTATTTATGTTTTTTGTAGTGTGAATGTTATATGTTAAGCCTTACAATAGTATGGTACCAAACCGTCTGATCTTCAATAGAGGTACTTATACTTTGTATTTTTTTTAGCATATTTGTTTGGTTTATATTGATTGCACATGATACATTTTATTTTCTTGCTTTTATTATTTATTTATTTTAATAGTGTTATTTGCAGTCTCTTCTTTTATCATTTCTAAGTGTTTATATGTTCCTGTTTGTAGTTTATGCCTGACATACCCCTGACGAAGGGTAACGAAACACAGCCTGTGTCGGGTTGTCAAGGGCTCAATAAAGACTTTGTCTCTCCACGTGTATCACGCCATACTGAATTGCCATCATATACTATGTTGCTAGGTAACTGGCCCCTAGTTGAGCTTGAGCAGGTACAGACTATCTCTTGAGTCTTCAGCCTGGCCTTGGAGGAATATGTATAGGAATCCAGGTCCATTCCCTCCCTTCCGCGTTCTCTGTCTCTATTGATTCCTCTATGACCTTCCAGAGGTAAAGGCCATGGAGCACAAGTGAGATGGATATCCGGAGGCATGTGGGATTTCTGTCAGGTGAGTGTTAGAGAGGGGAGGAGAGGCTGGCCTGCCCGAGGAGCGGTACTAAGGAGCTGGTGATGGCAGCAGGCAGAGAGCCACAATAGGGGTAACGTGTAAAGTCAGCTATGTTAGCAGGACCAGAGTAGCTTAGGTAGAGTCAGCCATGTGTGTAGGCTAAGAGCAACGCTGGGAGTGACAATTGTGTAGTTGGCCGCATCAACAGCTTGAGCAGTGCAGCTAAGAGCAGTGCAGCTTGAGATGCAGCAGAGCTGAGTCATTTTATGCCAGGATTAGTGCAGGAAGGCTTTTTGTGCTCATAGTTAGGCATGACGTGACACAGATGGCAGCTGAGCATGCTATACGTGGATCTTGCGGTGGCTGCCACCATGAGGACTCAGGAAAATTTGATGTCAATGACTACCACAGTAGAAAGCCTGGATGGCCTTCATGGAATGTATGAGGGTAGGCTCCAAAGGAAGGCTAACAAGTCCAGATTTTTCCTGTCTGCTTATGAGGAGGCTACCAGCTGCATGAAGCTGCACAGGAACATTTTGCAAGCTGAAGTATCTATGTATTTTAGTGAGCCTATATAAGAAACAGAGCACTTCAATTAAACTCACTAAAAGATATAATTTTAAGTGAGAGAAGACTTCAGTACTGTGACTCTGGGCAACTCTTAATGGCCTTCAGTGCCACTCCCTTTTGTTGCTTGCTTTTTAACTCTTTGCACTTAGCTCCAATTTCTCAGACTGCCCTATGACTCTGCCATTGTCCATTCCTGTCATATGGGGCCAAAGACCCTATGTGTCATTGTGTTATCAGCCACCACCTTACTAGGTAAGAAACTTATTTGGATATTTCTGTTTACAGCCTCTTCTGCCACTCCATTCATTGAGTACCTTCTCCGTGCCAGTGACATCAAGGTTTTCCTATTAAACTGCTGCTATCTTTGTTCTAAAATGTCCCTTATTCATGAATTAATATGCCACCATTCCTGAATATTGTCTGCCTAAACGAAACTTGACTCAGGGATGAAGATAACACCATTCTTAATCGTTGTCTCCCTCTTGGCTTCTCCGCTCTCTCCATCCCTTGAGTATCATTTCTGGAGGAGGGGTGATTATAAGAACATAAGATATGCCATACTGCATCAGACCAAGGTCCATCAGGCCCAGTATCCTATTTCCAGGTAACAAGTAGTTTCCTTAGAAGACACAGGTTCCACAATGCTTGTATTGGGGCAAGCAGTGGATTTCCTGGGTCCTCTGTAATAATGGTTTATGGACCTTGCAGAAACTTGTCCAAAACGTTTTTTTAAACCTGGCTGCACTAACAGTTTTTACTACATCTTATTAGTTTTAAATAGGTTATACTGCAGCTTCATCGCATGTCCCCTAGTCTTTCTATATTTTGATGGCATAAACAATCGGTTTACATTTACCCATTTCACTCCATTAATTTATAGACCTCTATCATATCTCCCCTCAGCTGTCCCTTTTCTAGGTTGAAGAGCCCTAACCTTTTTTAGCCTCTCTTCATAGGAGTAGCCTTCCATCCCCTTTACCATTGTGGTGGCTCTTCTCAGTACCTTTTCTAATAACGCTATATCCTTTTTAATATATGGCAACCAGAATCGCACACAATATTCAAGATGCGGTTGCACCATGGAACGATACAGAGGCATTATATCCTTTGTTTTATTCTCCATTCCATTCCTTATGATTCCTAGCATTCTATTAGCTTTCTTGGCTGCTGCTGCACACTGGGAGGAGGGTTTCAACATGTTATCCACGATGACGCCTGAATCTTTTTCCTGGGTGGTGGTTGCTAATGTGGAACTTTGCTTTGTGTAACCATAGCTTGAGTTGTTCTTTCCTAGGTGCATAACTTTGCACTTGTCAACATTAAATTTCATCTACCCTTTGGATGCCCAGTCTATCAAGGTCTTCTTGCAATTTTTCACAATCCTCACGGGTTTTAACAACTTTGAATAATAACAGGATACTGGGCTTTGATGGACCTTGGTCTGACCCACTATGGCATAACTTATGTTCTTATGTTTGTCATCTGCAAAGTTGATTACCTCATTCATTATTCTCATTTCCAAGTCATTTATGAATATATTAAAAAGCAGCGGACCCAGCACAGATCCCTGGGATACCTCCACTATTTACCTTTCTCCATTGGGAAAATTGACCATTTAGCCCTACCCTCTGCTTTCTTTTAACCAGTTCCTGATCCACAATAGTACACTGCCTCCTATACCATGACTTTTTAATTTCGCCAAGAGTCTCTCATGAGGGTCCTTGTCAAAGGCTTTCTGAAAATCCAGGTACACTATATCAACTGACTCATCTTTGTCTACCTATTTGTTCACACCTTCAAAAAAACATAACCAATTAGTAAGACAAGACCTTCCTTGACTAAAGCCATGTTCGCCGTCTCCAATTAAGCCATGACTATCTACATGTTCAGTAATTTTGTTCTTTATAATTGTTTCTACCATTTTTCCAGGTACTGATGTCAGGCTATCACTGGTCTGTGGTTTCCTGGATCACCCCTGGAACCTTTTTTAAGAATTGGCGTTACATTGGCCATCATCCAATCTTCAGGTACTACAGATGATTTTAATGATAGTTCACAGATTACTAATAGTAGGTCTGCAATCTCATATTTCAGTTCTTTCAACACTCTTGGATCTATACCATCCAGTCCAGGTGATTTACTACTCTTCAGTTTATCAAATAGTTGTAATACATCTTCCTGGTATATCGATATTTCTTTCAATTCTTCTGTGGCATCACCTTTAAATACCATTTCAGTCATAGGTAACATCCCTACATCTTCCTCAGTAAAGACCGAAGCAAAGAATTCATTCAGTCTCTCCACTATGGCCTTGGCCTCTTTTAGTGCCCCTTTTACCCCTCTATCATCTAGTGGTCCAACTGACTCTGTCACAGGTTTTTTGCTATGAATGTACTTGAAAGCCTTTATTATGCGTTTTTGCTTCCATGGGAAGCTTCTTCTCAAATTCTCTCTTTGCCTGCCTTATCAATGCCTTGCATCTAATTTGCCAGTGCTTATGTTGTTTCCAGTTTTCGTCATTTGGCTCCTTTTTCCATTTCCTGAAAGATACTTTTTTGGCAACAGCAGCCTCTCTGACCTCACCTTTGAACCATGCTGGTAGTTTTTTGGACTTCCTTCCTTTTTTCTTGAAACATGGAATACAGCTGGTTTGAGCTTACAAGATAGTATTTTTAACCACCACCCATGCTTGATGTAAATCTTTAACCTTTGCAACTGCCCCTTTTAGTTTTTTCTTAACTATTTTTCTCATTTTATCATAGTCTCCCTTTAGAAAGTTAAAAGTTATTACGGTGTATTTCCTTGCTGTCCTTCCTCCATTTATTAAATCAAACACGATCATGCTATGATCATTATTGCCAAGTGATCCCAACACCCTTATCTCTTGTACCAGATCTTGTGTTTCACTAAAGACTAGGTCCTTAATGGCTTCCCCTCTGGTCAGTTCATGAGCCAGCTGCTCCAAGAAGCAATCATTTATGTCATCTAGAAACTTTATCTCCCTGCCGTGACACTAACCCAGTCGATAATGGGGTAATTGGAATCACCCATTATTATTACTGTGCTGTAACTTTTGTTAGCTTCCCTGATTTCTTTGAGCATTTCATCATCCATTTTTCATTCTGGCCAGGCGGTTGATAGTACACCCCTACTGCCATCACCTTCCCCTTCCCCTTTTTACATGGAATTTCAATCCGTAGAGATTCTACAGTGAATTTTGTTTCCTGCAAAAGTTCAATCCTTTGTGACTCAATTCTCTCTCTAACATAGAGTACAACACCTCCACCAATTTGATCTGCTCTATCGTTATGATATAGTTTGTACCCAGGAATCACAGTGTCCACTAGTTGTCCTCCTTCCACCATGTCTCTGAGATACCAATCATATCTAACTTCTCATTTAGTGCTATATATTCTAACTCTCCCATCTTATTTTTTAGACTTCTAGCATTTGCATACAAGCATTTATTTATTTATTTAACAGGTTTTTTTATACCGCTTTATCATTTCAATCAAAGGGGATTTGGGTTACTTTTGTCTTTATTGGAACCTCTCTGTTCATATGCCCTAACTTCAGTCTTTTGCTAGTATCCTTCAAGGATACATTGTTTCAAGCCATGCGCTCTTGGGCAATTGTTGGCTTTCCCCAATTATCTAGTTTAAAAGCTGCTCTATCTCCTTTTTAAAGGTTAATGCCAGTAGCCTGGTTCCATCCTAATTAAGGTGGAGCCCATCACTTCGGAAAAGTCCCTCCTTTCCCCAGAATGTTCCCCAGTTCCTAACAAATCCAAAACCCTCTTCCTTGCACCATCGTCTCATCCACGCATTGAGATTCCAAAGCTCTGCCTGCCTTTTGGGTCGTGAGCATGGAAGAGGAAGCATTTTGGAGAATGCTACCCTGGAAGTTCTGATTTCAACTTCCTACCTAAAAGCCTAAATTTGACCTCCAGAATCTCCCTACCATACTTTCCTATGTCATTGGTACCGACATGTACCAAGACAGCAGACTTCTCCCCAGTACTATCTAAGACCTTGTCTAGGTGGCGCATGAGGTCTGCTACCTTCGCACCAGGCAGGCATGATACCAGGCGATCCACCAGCCATCTACATGTCTAATGATCGAATCACCACCTATAACCGCTGTCCTAACCCTTCCCTCATAGGCACATGGCCTTGGAGAAACCTCCTCAGTGTGAGAGGGTTTTACATCACCTGGAGGACAGGTCCTAGCTACAGGATCACGTCCTGCCACACCATGTTGATGCTGTCCTGTCACGTGACCTCTCTCCATGGCAACAGGGATGCTGCCAGACTGGAGGTGGGACTTCAGTACTATATCCCTGTAGGTTTTGTCTATGTACCTCTCTGTCTTCCTTATGTCATCCAAGTCTGCTACTCTAGCCTCCACAGATCAGACTCATTCCCTGAGAGCAAAGAGCTCCTTGCACCTAGTGCACACATAGGACCCCTCACCAACTGGGAGAAAATCATACATGTGGCACCCAATGCAAAAGACTGGAAAGCCCCATCTTGCTGCTGGACTGCTATCTGCATCTTAGTTTTATGGTTGTGTTTAGGTATTTAAGTTGTTTACTTACTAAGGTTTGCTGGGGATATTTTTACTAATAAAACTATACCCTAATATGTTTAATGGACTTTGTTCATCTCAAGCTTAATTAATCTCAGGTCCTTAATGTATGCTTGAAGAGGATAAACAGCTGCACCTGAGAGTGAATATGGCACCTCCTTTTCTTAAGAGGTTTAAGTACCTATAAAGCTACGATTATCCCAGGGGTGGGTGGCAGTCTATAAGGGAGACAGGGAAAGAAGACTTATTGAAAGCTGGCTGCTACACAGTACCCTGTCCTGTGCTTTTAAGGTCAGACTTTCGCTTGGAACCCTCATTTAAAACATTTAAGGCAAATCTAAAAACCCATCTCTTCTGTCTAGCTTTTGGCCTCTCTTTCCCCCCCCCCCCACCCCCCGGCCCCTTTTCACCACCCCCATGATGTTGTTTTCCCTTGTTTCTGTTACTATAATCTAGCCTCGACCTTTAACTCTTCTCTCTTTTTTCCTATCACACTATGGTGTTCCTTTCCTAATTTTCTAAGCAGCCTTTTGTATATTGTAAACCGCTCAGATGCTATTGTGATGGGCGGTCTATTAAGTTCCCAATAAACAATAAACAATCTGTGACCAATTTCCTGGGTGATTTACACAGCCCTTGCTTTGGATAAAGGGAGTCTTTCAAAATGCCCCTTTGATCTGTCACTTGGCTTTAACACCTATTTAAAACAATTTCACAGGTCTCTTGCCCCCTATCTAGAAGGCCTCTTTGTAAAGGTCTCTAGAAACAATTTATTGCTCAAAGAATATGACCCTGTTTTTCCTTTTATGCTAAGTTATACTCTGATTTGATTTAAAGTAAAATTCTTTGGTGATACTAGGCCCTGACTGAGTTTTAAATTTAAACTAGCAGCTCTCTGCTGGGTTTTAAATTTAACCAGAAAGCTATCTGTTGGATTTTAAATTTAAACTGAAAGTTCTTTGCTGATACTAGGTCCTGAGTATTAAATTTAAACTAGAAGCTCTCTGCAAGGTTTAAAATTTAACTGAAAGCTCTCTGCTGGGTTCTGAATTTAAACTGAAAGCTCTCTACTGGGTTCTGAATTTAAACTGAAAGTTACCTGTTGAGTTTTTAAGTTAACTAAAAGCTCTTTGCTGATACTAGGCCCTCACTGATTTAACAAATGTACTGGATTCTAATTTACACAGATTAATCAGCTTTGATCTAAAGAATTCCTTTTTCCCAAAGATTTAGAAAAATTCCCAGAAGTAAATACTTACAATTGCAGATCTCTCTCCAGAAGTAGCAGTTCCTTTTTGTAGTCCTTCACTCTAATTCTGTACTTATTACTGACCTAAGTCATACCTCCCTCTTCTACAATGAAACTTTGTTAGGATTAATTCTGACCCAGCACTATACTTATTTGTGATTTATTTATTATAAGTTAGCTCACTTGGGATCAATGCCAAATCCTGTCCAAGGTAGTTATATTGTATCTCAATTTGGTGGTGGTAGGCAATTTTAATATCCAATATGATAATATCAGATCGCAGGACCACTTTCTTACTAACCTCATCTCTGATCTTGGCCTCTCTCAACATGTTCAATGTCCTACATACACAGCAGGGCATACCCTCTCAGACCCTGTCTCCTCCCCTCAGCTCTCCGGCATCTTCATGTGTCAACTGGTCTGGACTGACCATTTTCTCATTTCATTTTCAGTTCCACTTAGATTTCAGCACCTCACTAAGACTGCTTCCCCCACTCATGTCTCTTACTCAACCTGGATGATTGCTTATAGGATCTGCCTCTTCTCTGGCCTCCTACTTTCCAACAGATTTTGACTCTATTTCTGTCAAAGATCAGGCAGAGATCTAGAACTCCAGTTTACAATGATCCTTAGACCATATCATCCCCTTCAAAACTGTTTCTTACTCTGGGCCTCTTAAACATTTCTGATTCTATGCAGACCTATGACTTTAAATGCTAGTTGCGCAAGGCGGAAAGATTTTGGTGAGTAACTAAAAATCTCACAGACTTAGCCTGCTTTCTGGACTGCCATTGTGCATAAGTCACTGCTACCAAGAAACAGTATTTCACCAATGTTATTAACACATCTGCAAACTGACATAAGAAACTATTCTCTATTGTACAACTCACTTCTAACAATATAATATATCCTGTCTGGCTTGGCCCGACAACCATATCTCTAGCCAAATTATTTACTTCAAAGGTTCAGGTCCTTCACAATGACTTCAACAAAGACTCATCTACTACCTCCCTTTCTCACTGCTGGTCCTCTTTCTATCTGGCTAGTAGCTTTTCCCTCCAAAAATTGTTCATACTTCATTTGCATCAATCGGGCTTCTGACCTAGGTCATAGTACAGAAACTATCATCACTGCCTTACTTGGTGAAATTGACTTGATCGAGGTTGGGCAGCCCTGACTGTGTTGCTCGCCCTCTCAGCCGCATTTGATCTCATGGGTCATAATATCCTTTTACGACGACTTAATGCACTTAGGTATCCAGACACAGTCCTTCAGTAGTTCTCTTCATTCCTTATGGCCCATTCCTTTACTGTCTCTACTGGTGCTTATACTTCTGTCCCTCAACCTTTGGTTTGCAACATCCCCAGGGTTCTGTCCTGGTCCCCCTTCTATTCAATGTCAACTTTAAACAGTACTTAGGGATCAGCACCTTTATCTACAAAGTTGACATCTTCCTGATAGCATATACCGATTTTTCTACTCTGAAGCTATCCCAGCTTAACAAATCTTAAAGTCTCCTCCCTGCTTAAACCTGACAAGACCATTGCCACCTGGATCTCTGATCAATAAACCATCCTATTAGTCCGTTCCACTTGCTAATTCCTTCAAATACCTTGGTTCTGAGAAGACCCTGGAGCCGGAGAAGAAGACGTTAAAGTCCGCCAAGATTACACTGGAGAAACCCAGTAAAACCCCATGGAGGGACTTGGGTGACTCCGAGAAGCACCCCACCAAGGTTCTCAAGAAGGATTCCTCGGCCAGCGGAGACCGTGCAAGGTTCCTCAAGGCATAGTCCTCGTCAAGGACGCACTGCCAAAGGCACTGGTGCCAGGCCCGAAATCCTCAGTGCCCATGTCGAAGGCTGTGGGCCTCTTGGCTTGGAAACCAGAAAGGAGGCACTCGAGCAGAACATCACTGCTATCCTGGCCCTGCAACAGGCGACAATGGCTGGTTCGTCCGCCTCATTTGCCCTGATGACTGGACTTTCTACTGCGAGGGAGTCCCCCGGTCATCAAGCCGAGCGTCGAGCGCTCCCAGCCTCGAGACAGCCCTCTGTGCCGGTCAAGATCCTGGTCCTGTTCCTCGGGTCTCCGGTCCTCGCCGGCTAGTGTTCACAGACCATCCGCCCTTCAACACCGGCCTTGACGAAAGGAGTCACAGGGCCTTGGACCAGTCATCACTGCTAGACTCCAAGTAGGAAGACGAGGCGACCCCAGACGGCACCCAGACATTCCCTCGGACCCGTCTCCCCCGGCACCTCAACGCCACTTTCCTCCTGAGGATGTGGCCTTCCATGACTTTGTCAGGGGTATGGACAGGGCCCTCTCAGTGCAGACCAAGGCATAGGAGGTACCTCCGCACCTAGGAGTTGGAGATTCTCTATTACGAGACCCCACCCAAAGAAACCCTCACAATGCCCATACAGCTAATCCTCAAGAGGCAGTTACTCCAAATTTAGGAGACCCCAGCGATATTGCAGATAGTTAGCCAGCAGCTCGATGCTATGTATCGGGTCCGGAAAGGACCAGGGTTCCACAAACCCCAACTCCCACACAATTTCATGGTCATCGAGTTGACCATGAAAAAGTTCAAGAGCCAGAAGACCCACTCCTCTATTGCTCACGGTAGGGAGGCCCGAGCCCTCGACGCCCTTGGGCGCAAATGTTATCAAGGCTCGATGCTGGGTTGCTAAATCAAAGCCTATGAACTCTACATAGGCATTTAAAGGCACTGGCCAAAGAGCTGTCAGGGTTTACAGCAGGCCTCATTGAGGGACCCCTTCTACAGTTCCAGACCCTGACTTCGGGAGTGCGGGACTGTTCCCGGTTCCTCTCCTGAGCTGCCTATGATGGCTTTGAATCGGCGGCTCAAGTTGTGGCATCTGGCATTGGGGCCCAATACCAGGCCTAGCTGCAATCCTCCAACCTCGAGCAGTGGATCCAGTGTACCATTGTGGACCTGGGATATCACTGCTTGACCCAATACAAGTATTGCTGAACCTGTGTCTTTTGGGGAAGCTGCTAGGTACTTATGACCTAGATTGGCTACTGTTGGAAACAGGATACTGGGCTTGATGGACCTTAGTCTGACCCAGTATAGCATATCTTATGTTCTTATGTCCCCTGTATCGGTGAGAACTTCTTCGGCAAACCCATGGCTGACAAAGCTGTTGAGATCGGGGCCGACTTTGTGACCTGGCAGAGGCTCTCCAAGACCACCCCAAAAAACATAGGGATAGAGGGTGTCATTATTACCAGCTCTACTCTGGCCATAAGCGGGGCAATCCCCAAAAAACCTCCTTGTAGGGTCACCTTTTCAGATGCTAGCACATCAATGTACCTTGATGACAGATGCATCCAGATTAGGCTGGAGAGCTCATCTGGACACTTTCTTTATTCAGGGACTCTGGTCTTATCAGGAGACACAGCTCCACATAAATCTGCTGGAACTCAGAGCCATTTACAATGCTCTCAAAGTGTTTCAGGTCCATCTTCATTGCCACAGAGTCCTAGTCCAGAAAGATAATCAAGTAGCCATGTTCTACATGAACAAGCAGGGCAGAACAGGCTCTTGGACCCTCTGCAAGTGAGGCTCTACATCTCTGGTCCTTTGCCATACATCATCGCATTCACCTACATGTGGTGTATATTCCGGGCAAACACAATGCCTTAGCGGACAGGCTGAGTCGAATCTTCTTCCCCACGAGTGGTCTCTTCATGTAGACAAAGTCTCTCACATTTTTCAAATCTGGGAGACTCCAGAGATAGACCTTTTCGCAAGTCCTCAGAATGCCAAGCTTCCCCGCTTCTGCACCAGGACTCCTGCATCAGACAGACAGCAGGTGGATGCTTTTCACCTACACTTGGGTCAGGGCTTCCTATATGCCTTCCCTCCCATACCCCTAATTTCCAAGACTCTCTTCAAACTCCAGAGAGACAAGGGCTCCATGATACTCATAGCCCCACGCTGGCCATGCCAACCATGGTACCCTCTCCTTTTACGTCTATCTCAGGCTGAACCCATAGATCTTGAGTTTTTCTCCAGATCTCCTTTCTCAAGAGGAAGGGTCACTGCTCCATCCCAATCTGCAGTCGCTCCATCTCACAGCATGGCTGCTGAAGGCATAGCCTTTGAAGACATTAACCTTCCCCAGGAGGTTAAGGACATCCTCTTAGCTTCTAGGAAGCTATCCACCAGATGGTCCTATGCTTTCAAGTGGTGTAGGTTTTCTTTCTGGTGCTCTCAGAAGAATCTCAATCCCTTCTCAGCTCGGGTGGAGGCACTTCTGAGTACCTCCTTTCACCTATCATCTTCTGGATTCAAGTGTACTCTCACTGAATTGGTTTTAAGTGCAATTGTGGCCTCTCACCTGCCCTTAGATGGCCAACCCATCTCTTCTCAGTTGCTCGTAGCACGTTTCATGAGGAGTCTTTTATTAACCAAACCTCCCATTAAGCCACCTCCAGTGGCATGGGACCTTAATGTTTTAGGACAGCTTCTCAAGCCACCCTTTGAACCTCTAGCCACTACTCCCCTTATGTTTCTCACATGGAACGTCATCTTCCTTATTGCCCTCACTTCAGCAAGGCGCATTAGTGAGCTCCAGGCTTTGGTGGCTGACCCTCCTTATACACGGTTCCACCATGATAAGGTTCTCCTTAGGACTCATCCTCACTTCAAGCCAAAGGTGGTCTTGCCCTTCCATTTAAACCAGTCAGTCTGCCTTCCTGTCTTTTTCCCTAGATCTTGTTCCTCTAGGGCAGAAGCAACCCTCCACATTCTGGACTGCAAACGTGCCTTAGCTTTTTATCTCCAGAGAACTCAAGAGCAGCAAAAAACTTACCAGCTTTTCATTTCTTTTGACTCGAGTCACCTTGGCTTGCAAGTATCCAAATGAACTCTCTCCAAATGGATAACTGACTGCATCACCTTTGCTTATGAGATGGCAGGACTGAGAGATCCACAGCCAACTCTGAGGTCATCTCTCTGGCATCTCCTAGCTAGGGAGTCCCATATGTGAAGACTACATTCCTGCTTGTTCCTGGAGATAGCATAGTTACTCACCCGTAACAGGTGATCTCCAGGGACAGCAGGAATTTAGTCTTCACAACACACCCTCCTCCCCTAGGAGTTGTAAGTCGTCTTCTCTTTCTCTCCTTTTATCTCAGCTACAAACTCAACTGAGGAGGGAGAGCTGGAAAGGCGGGAAGGCAGCTACACAGGCGCAGTGAAATGCTCCCAAAGGCTTTCCTATTGGATGCTAAGGAGCGTTCCTGCGCAGGCTCCGTTGGTACCAACTTCACCCATATGTGAATACTACATTTCTGCTGTTCCCGGAGATCACCTGTTACAGGTGAGTAACTACGCTATCTCCAAGAACAAGCAGGAATGTAGTTGCATGTGTATATTTGGAAGCCACATAGGACTTTAGATATACATTTTAAAATAAAGTATACTAAATTTATGCAAATGATGCAGCAATGAATCTCCATACATGGCTCTGCATCACCCTCATGCTGCCCCTGGGAGAGGTAGACGGGGGGGGGGGGGGGCACTGGGAGGTGGAGGAAAGCAGAAACCTCAGATTGGGACCAGCATGATCAGAGAATAAAATGGTCAAACAACAAAGATAGAAGAGAATTTTATTTTCAATTTAATGATCAGCCTTGATGCTATCTTTATATTTTATACAGTACAGGGAAGTGCATCTCTTTTTATTTCTCTGGTGTTGCACTGTATGCAGAATCTGACTTGGGGTTGCAATTTAATTTTTATCTACATATATTTATTTTTAGGTTACGGTCACTTATTCTGTACTTGATGAGGTTCTGTGTTTTGAGTGTGTGACCAAGACCAGGTGTTCTGTTAACATGGAGTTTGTACGTAGGGATCTGAATTGTTTCAGCTTTTCAAATAGGTGTTTGGATGTTCCAGGGCCCACTGCAGTATTTACAGTGTTGCTTTTTTTGGGTAGGCTCCTTATGCGAGTTTTGGGAGTTGGTGCTCATATGGTATGGTATGGTATGGTAGATTTGCTCTATAGATCCTCAGTGACTTTATTGTAGGGCTTTGTGTTAGTTCACAATATGCCTGGAACTGGAAAATGTTTGTTGTTAGTGAGATGATCAGAATCAGATTTTTTTTTTTTGGTATTAAGTTCTGTGGGTGAATGTTCTAGTTCTGCTCTGCTCCCATTGTTGAGGGAGGGGGTTCTGTAAATGCAAAATATATGTTCAAAAAGAAAAAATAAGAGCCATAACACAAATAAGAGCTATAACAAAAAGAAATGAGTTATAATTTGGTGATATAAGCTGTGCTGTGGTTCTCGCTCTTTCTTTTAGTTCCTTGGTGTGTGAATATCTTGCATTTCCTCCACATTATCTAATTGACTTTTTGATTTGGTTCAGTCGCGGGGGGGGGGGGGTGCGCCGTTGCCGCCATCTCATCCTTCGCCTCAGGCAGCAGATTGCCTTGAGCCACCTCTCCCCCCTACCCCGAGTAGAGGATAAGCATTGCTGGAAAGAAGGGAACAGATTAGGGAGGGTTTGCATTAAGAGGACACCACTTTCAGAGTGAGCTCATCTCTGTGAGACTGCATCCCTTGCTTCACCCCATAAAGGGAATTTTTCGTTTTTAAGGGATCCCTTCCATTCCATGCTAATGTTGTCACTAGTACTGGAATCATGTAATTGGAGTGGATACAATATTTTCCATATATTGTGCAGGTGGAGTCACCAACTTCAGCATCTTTCTCCTTACTCAGTGTTTGAGCTGGGAGTTGTGCACAAACCAGGCCGATCTAACCGGACATCATGAGAAAGTGTGGCTTCCATTTGTCTCGATAATAACTTTATATCCATGGGGCTTTTAAAAGCTAGCAAGATACCACTATATATAAAATGATTTTGTATCTATGGGGAATTTATAAGTCAGAAGTATTACAATGAGGTTTAATTGTTTTATCTTCATGTCCCCTCCCCAGGATGAGATTTTCTTTTGCCTCCAGTAACCTCCTGATATAATATGGGGAATGATAATGAAGCCATGCCTCATATGTATAGATAGATTTATTGTAGTAGAGAAAATTTAGAAAAAGTTGTTTTTAGACATAAGAAAATATTTTGTAATAAGAATTAGTCAGGTTCCTTAACAATTATTATTGTTTAAATATAGAAGCTTTGCTCACAATACTATTCTAGGATCTTAACGGGTTAGCTGAGGTAATGTGCAGTAATTCTGTGTTAAAGTCTTTGAGTTCTGCTTTGACACTCTCCGAAACATTCTCTGATTGGCCAGATCAGTGTTCAAGGGCAGAGAGAATGCTGAATCTTCATGCCGAAATAGCTTCTTTCTCTCTCTCTCCAACTTGAAGACTGTTTTTCTGCAATACCTTGAGTTCTTGGCATTCACTGATTAAATCTTGGACTTTCAAATCCCTTCACAAAAGGTCTTCATATACCTTGTCCAATAAAGAAGGCTTATGACGTACATGCAGTAATGTCTGCAGATGTGTCTATCCTGCCATTCAGTTTCTCATTATTCTTCAGCTCATTTTCAGCCTTTGCCTTTGTTTGGTTCCAAGCTTAGGGATAATGTTTTCTTCTCCAGTTTTTTTATGATTCAGTGTTAAATGCAGTAAGTAAACTATACAAATTTAAATAATTATCTCCCCATCCTTCTATATTACTTTTCTCCCTATTATCACGATCTTGAAGTTCCTAAGAATGGCCTTATCTTTATCGCTTCACTTTATATACAGCGGAGTGGTTTACAGCAAAATATAAATAGAGAAAAGTGAAAGGAACTACAAAAACTGATGGGAAAGGAAGGAGGTCAGTTATAAAACCAAGAAGAGGTTAAAGGGAGGGAGGAGAGAATGGGTGAGGGAGGAGGAAGAGTCATGGGGCACAGGAAGGGAGGTCAAAGGCATCATGAAAGAGGTTTGTTTTGAAGGGAGCCTTAAATTTGAGCAAGGAAGATTCTAAACGGAGGTCAGTTGTGAGGGAGTTCCATAGAGAGGGACCTAGGAAGAAAAAAGTGGAGTGGCGGGTCAATTTGAGGTGAGCGCGAGATGCTCTACTCTTCCTTCTGCCTGTTTGTGAGCCACTGTGTCATCTTCCATCCAGCCGCAGAGAAACGAAACCACTCTGGAAACCAGAGAGCTATCAGAAAACTCTGCCAAGACAAAATTAATAAGGAAGAGTATAAACAGGAGAACAAGACTAGGGCAATATGAATAAATGATACTATGTTATCTTTATTATTGTTGCTGATTTGTATTTTGTTGTGTTGCTTTTTTTAGATTTTAAACGGCTCTGGTGGGCTTTTTAGTTTGTAGGTGCAATTAAGCAAGTTTTCTATAAAAATAAATAGAGAGATGAAAGTGTTACCACATTGACACTTCCAGAGTTTCTTGTTACCTGGATGGCATGAGAAAGGCAGCCGCTGGTCCTGTTACTGATTCCCACAGTGTTCAGAGCCTCCTGTGCAAAATCCTCAGGTGTCTTTTCCAGGATCTTGTTTGGGTGTACATAGAAGTTCATGTCTGTTTTCACCCCTAGAGGCATAACGCACTGTGAAGTGGGATAAATAGACAGGAGGAGAGAAAACCTAGAATTCACTATAATTAGACATTGGTGTATGGAGGTTGCATACAGATTGCATTCAAGTATGGCCATTGTGTATCCTCTCTGCTCCTGTCATCATGCATTTAGTGTTTATGGCCTCTTTTCTCCTCCATGGGTAGTGGGAGACACCATTTTATAAATTTGCACGTGGGAAAAATCAACAAAAGAAAACACAGCTTCCTTATCGTCCATCCCTGACTCTCTGGGTAGTGCACCTCCTCCAGGAGTTTGGAGACTGAGCATGTCATCTTTTAATGACGGTAGTACTAATAGAGCAGGGCCGCCCGTTTTCTCCAGTACACTCAGTCTCCAAGCAGCTGGAGGTGGTGAACCAGAGGGCTAGACTCACTGAGGACAACTAAGGAGCCTTATCAGTTAGACTGGATTTTTGTTTTGTTGATTTTCCTATTTAAGCCTCTGCTGAGAGCACTTTATTTTCATTTTGTAGTTCAAAGAAAAAGTCTGATCAGAGGAGATTCCCCCCCCCCCCCCCCCCCCGCGGGGTGGTGAGCAGGAGATGGACTAACCGGGGGATCTTGTGGCTCCCGAACCCACATTCGGGTGAGGAGCTGTCGGTTAAGTGCAGCTCCATCCCTGCAGCAGTCTTCTTCCCCGGAGTTCCTGCAGTGCCGAAGCCTTCACTTCGGGCTGAGCGCTGCGGGGGATGGCAGACAAGCACAGTGCAGGAGTAGATTGACGTCCAGTTAAGTGTTGGGGGCTTGTTCCCTCTCACTCAACAAGCTAATTGATCAGGTTCAGAAAATATATATCGCTTACCTTGAAAGGTAATCTGACATTTACAGGGAAATTTAAGATAAAATAAACCCCCCAAAGCAAGAACACGTGGACAGAGAGCTAAGAAAGCCTTACGGCGTTCTTGTGTAATTTTAGCCACATCTGGAAATATCTGAATAACTTGACCACAGAACTGTTCGGTTTTCTTCTGAAAGTAAACCGTCAAAACCCTATCCTTATCCATCTCCCGAACAAAGAAAACTAATAAGGTATCTCTTGTAGGAATATCATCTGTGGAAGATTCAAGAAAGCCAGATAGATCCAGAGTGGAAGAAGCCAGCTTTTCACTTTGGATATTCCCTGACATGTTACCATCCAAATCTTTTTTAACTCTAGGTATATAATACAATTTCGAAATTAAAATATCCGAAGCATCTTTAAACATCAGAATTTCCTTAAAGTATTTTTGCAACAACAAGAAGGGAGATAAGTAATGTGTCCTAGGAAAATTTAAAAAACATAAATTTTTTAACCGATATACATTTTCTCGAAATTCATCCTGTCGTTGCAAAGAACTAAGACCCTGGGAAAATTTCAAATTAACTTCACTTTGAGAGGAAACAAATTGCTCAGTAGAATTAACAAGCCTTTCCACAGATGTCAGCCGAGCTTCATGATCAGTTAGTTTACCAACCATCTCTTTCGAGAAAACAGATATCTTCTGCACTGAAGCACTTAACGCTGTTTCCATCCGTGAAACAACAAGCCAGACATCTTTCAAAGAAACATGTTCAGGAGGGGAACATCGTTCAGCAAAACCCAGAAAGGAAACCACCGATGGTAACGGTAATGACAATGGTAAATTAGAAGAAGTTACTTGCAAAAATGAATCTGGAAGTAAAGCTGGAGAAACATCCAAGCCCTTCATATCCACAGGAGAAGAAACGGCACAACTATCAAGAACAGTTATCTCTTGATCGGGCTGAACTAAACCCGTAGCGGAAGCAGAGGTGGATGAGGAGGCGGTACTCACAGTTGATGAGTCCAGCGAATCCGATGGGAAGGAACCCAACAGTGCCGTAGAGTTCTCCACACGTACGTGGGCATCCATGGGGCCAATAATCTTAACTGCCTTCGATTGCGCTGGCTGAGAGTGCTGTTTCCTCCGCTTCCCCATAACCTGAATACCACCAATGCACCTTGTGCACCGAAGGGGGACCAAAGGGGCGTGTCCTGCCCCTTCGGTCACGGAACTGCGGGAATTAGTTAGCTTGTTGAGTGAGAGGGAACGGGTATAACTTGGTGTAATTATAGGGGGAATAATAGTGTATCACTTGATTTAGTATATTGAGCTTATTGGTTTTCTCAGGTTTCCTTTTAAATTTGACTGCAAATGTGGGAAGCCGTTCCTTGATGTGGACTGGATATTACAGTTATGTAATGTTTTCTTTGTAATTTTTGTTTCATTTTGAAATAAATTTTGGAAATTTAAAAAAAAAAAAAGTGTTGGGGGCTTCTGCTCCGATTCAGGAAGGCTGCCGGGAGTCAGGGGAATGTCGAGCCCCATTTTGTGGGAGAATAAGGGAAATGACGTTTTACGGCCTGTCTTCCTGCCGGCTGCCTGCTTAGTGCTAAAGTGCTTTTCCCGCGCAAGCTGACGGCCGCGTGGTGAAGGCTTGCAGCCGTGCAGGAGATACAAGGCACAGTCTTTATTTTCTTTGGTTTGATTTATTTTTCTTTGCATTTAGGGCAGATTTTAGTAGCCCACTCTCTCTCTCGGAGCATTTCAGTGTCAGCGTTTCTTTCAAAAAACAAAATTAAAGGACAACAAGGACCAGAAAAGTGAGCAGAAGGGGGCACAGTTTTTTGCTGTGCTCCGTGGGCGGGGCACTGCTCTCCCGTCTGTCTGTTCTCCAAAAAGGAGCAGAAAACAGCCTTTGCTAGCTTGATGGAGGAACAGGGTGGATCAAAGGCTCAAGCACTGGTCCTGGGATTGCTGATATGCCCGCCAGTCCTCAGTGTCTGGTTTGTGGAACCAGGCAAGGTACTGTTTTGGAGGCGGGCGTTTGCAGGGGGTGCGCCCAGGAGGCAACTGCAATGGAGCAGTCCCTCCATGATAATTCGGAACAGGGGGGTCCTCTTTCCCCACCTCTGGACAGGCAGGGGGTGGCGGGGGCTGCGCCTGCTTCTCAGGAGCCATCTCCCTTCACCCTGGCCATTCCCGAACCATCCTCCTCCCAGAGTCTGGTGGAGGGGAGTTTCCCGAGGATGTTTTTGCTGGAGTTTGTGCTGCTGTTCTACCAGGTGTTCTGCATGCACCAGCAGGGGGTGGCAGGAATGACTGCAACCTTAGATTGGAGCGAGAAGAGGCTGGGGGTGCCCAGTGAGGAGCCGGGGACACTACCGGTGAAGCACCCCAAGCTCATGGAAGACAGGCAGGGGTAATTTCCAGTGTTGGAATTTCTCGAGGGGGAAGACCTCAACATGGAGATGTGGATATGGAGGACAAGCTCAAGGAAGGAGAGATCCCGTAACAGATAGTTAGGGTCCTCCATAGGGAAGAGTTGCCGCCACTTATCATGGAATCATTGAAGGCACTTAATATGCCCGTGGGGCCTTCGGCGGAGGAGGAAACTCTAGAGGATCCCCTTCTGCGAGCAGTACGGAAGATGCAATCTGTTTTTCCCATACATAGAGTGGTACAACAGATGATCCGGGATGAGTGGGATCTGCCAGAGACTGGCCTTCGGGGCACTAGGCTTATGGCGTGCCTCTGTTCATTGGCAGATCAGGATACAGAGCTTTTTTGGTCTCCAAAGGTGGATACGGCAGTCTCAGCTGTCACTAAGGAGACGATGATTCCCATGGAAGATGCAGCAGCACTGAAGGATGCGCAGGATAGAAAGTTGGATGCACTGTTAAAACAGGTCTTCAATGTCAATGCCATTTCCCTCCAAACTTTCATCTGTGGAACTTGGGTAGCACGAGCCTGCCTCCACTAGTCCCAGTGAGTGCAACAATAGGGGGACTCCGACCAGTGGGGGGAAGCAGCCCAGTTGGAATCTAGGGCAACTTACCTAGCAGATATTCATTATGACCTCATTAGAGGACTGTCGACGAGCATAGCCTCAGTAGGCGGCCCATTGTTATCTGTGGCTCCATAACTGGGTGGTGGATAACTCTTCCAAGGCCCGGTCAAAGACTTGGGAGAGTCTAAGGTCAGGTGGCTGCCAGAAAACAAGCAGAAGCTGAGCCGCTTTTCCTTAGCCCCCCAGGGTCAGCAGCAGGAATTCTGGCGTTTTCAGTCACCATGCCTGGCCCCTTTCCAGAGGGGTCTGTTTCCTGCTAGGACGCAAGGGTTTCAAGTCTTTCGGGGAGCGTGGCGTGAATTCATGGCTGCCCTGTCCATGGGGCCCAAGAAGTCCCAATGAAGTGAGGAAGGTGGAGGTGCAGCCAGTGGGTGGCTGTCTGCAGGACTTCTACTCCACCTTGGTCCAGATTGCATCCGATCAGTGGGTGTTAGAAGTCATTCGGGAGGGGTATGCCCTCGAGTTCGCTCGACCAGTGGGCAACTCCTTTGTGCAGTTTCCATGCAAATCGTGGCACAAGGAGGTAGCGGTACGAGACACCTTAACGTGGCCATGGTGCCAGTCCCTCGAGACCAGTACGGCTGCGGTTGGTACTCCATTCATTTCGTGGTGCCAAAGAAAGATGGGTCCTTCCGTCCGATTCTCAACCTCAAGTGAGTAAACTGCTGTCTGCGGGTGCCGCATTTTCGCTTGAAGACCTTGCGATTCGTCATAGTGACTGTCTGCAGCAGAGCTTTTGACGTCCCTCAACCTAACAAGTGTACCTGCACATTCCTATTTGGCCGGAGCATCAGCAGTTTCTCAGGCTTGCAGTGCCCATGGGGCATTTTCAGTTCTGGGCACTGCCCTTCGGCCCCTTGACAGCTCTGCGCACCTTCACCAAGGTTATGGTGGTGATAGTGGTGGCGCTACGCAGTGGAGTGCTAGTACATCCATACCTCGACAACTGCCTCATTTTGGGGAAGTCCAGGGACGAAAGCGAGCAGTCAACAGCCTGGGTGGTGCAGTTCCTTCAGAGTCTGGGTTGGATAGTCAACATTGCCAAGAGCCATTTGCACCCATCTCAGGTCCTGGAGTACTTAGGGGCCCGATTTGACACACAAGTAGGGAGAGTCTTCCTGCCGGAGCAGCAAGCATGGGAGCTTCAGCGCTTAGTGCAAGAGTTCCTTGGAAGGTCAGAGCCCACAGTATGGCATTACCTTCAACTCCTGGGCACCATGGCAGCTACCCTCGAGCTGGTATCATGGGTGAGTGCGCACATGCGACCCCTCCAAAGAGTTCTGCTCCAGCGTTGGTCGCACCAATCTCATCCCCTTTCCCAGAGGCTACCCTGCCCACAAGGGATCAGGAGAGCCCTTGGATGGTGGCTGATGAAGGAGAATCTGGAAAGAGGAATGCCTCTCAAGTCGCTGGCCTGGGTCCCTTTGGTGATGGATGCCTTGCTCTCCGGCTGGGGTGCCCATTGCAAGGGGTAGTTTGTGCAGGGGCAGTGGAATCCGCAGGAGACTTGCTAGTTGATCAACAGGGTGGAGATGTGGGCGGTGGCCCTCATGCTGTGGAGCTTCAATGCAAGGTTGCAAGGTATGGCAGTGAGGCTTCTCTGGTCTCTGGCAAAGTCCCTACCCCTTGGAAGCATGCCTTGGTCCGCCCTCTCCTCAAGAATCCCTCCCTTGATCCTACCGACCTTGCACACTACTGTCTTGTCTCTAATCGTCCCTTCACGTCTAAAATTCTGGAAAAAGCAGTGTTTTCACAGTTATCCACATACCTCGAGTTCATTCACTTTCTGCACCCCTGCCAGTCTGGTTTCCGACCGGGCCACAATACGGAATCTATCCTTCTTTCCTTTCTCAATGAAATCCACATTGTGCATAATCATGGTGACCTCTCCCTGGCTGTCTCCTTGGATCTGTCCGCTGCTTTTGACCTGGTCGATCACACTCTCATCTCCGGGATGTGGGCCTGCGTGGTGTAGTCTTCCGTTGGCTTCATTCTTTCCTTCACTCCCGCACCTTCTCCGTTGTCTCCTTATCTGATGCTTCCACCCCCCTGCCCTTCTCCTGTGGTGTCCCCCAAGGCTCAGTCCTGGCTCCTTTACTATTTAATATTTTCCTAGCTCCCCTTGCACTCATGATACAGCAAACTGGAATCTCGGCCTTCTACTACGCCAATGATGTTATCCTTCTCTATCACACCTCTCCAGTGTCCCCGGATCTCTCACCATTCAACATCTCTTTGCCTCTTGCAAATTGGCTCTCTTCCAATTTACTCCATCTTAACCTCTCAAAGACATCTGCGATGTGGTTTGCCCTCACCTCCTTCCCTGGCTCCTTTACTTATCAGTGACCCAATACCCCTGGTATCCTCTTTTTGGTACCCGAGTGTACTCCTAGACTCTGAACTGTCTTTCCACGGTCATATTTCTATTCTTACATGTTGTTCTTTTTTCTTTCTTCGTCAGATCAGGGCAGTCCGATCCCCCTCTTCACTCACCACACTTCTCCTCGCACTAGTTATCTCATGTATCGAGTACTGTAATGTCATTTTTTGCTAGTCATCCACAATATCAGATACACTGTCTGCAACTGATCCAGAATACCGCTGCCCGAATTATACCGCTTCCCATTATAGTCATATCACACCTCATTTAAACCAGCTTCACTGGTTATTGGTTCCCCAGTGCATTATCTTTAAAATCCTAATTCTGACTCACAAAGCCATCTATACTCACACACCCCACTACCTGGCCAACTCTCTGCATTTCCTTTCTGTGCCTCACAATCTTTGATCCTTTCATATCAACAGTCTTGAGCTTCCTTCCCCTGCACGTGCTCATTTAAAGCTTACCCGTAACTCTGCCTTTTTCTTCCTAGCACCATCTTTATGGAACTCCCTCCCTCTTTCACTCTGTCAGGAACCATTATATCCCAAATTTAAAGCACTCCTTAAAACACATCTCTTTTGTCTGGCCTACAACCTTCCTCCCAGCTCTTCCTTGCCTCTTCCTCCCCTCTTTTGTCTCCTTCTCTTGTCTTGTGTGCCTGTCACTTTCCTATCAAGTATTGTAGTTCTTTTCTGTTTCCTGGTCATTCATGGCCTTATATGATTTTTGGATGCATTGTAAACCGCCCTGTTGGTTTCGAAGGTGCGGTATATCAAGAAAGTTAATAAACAAACATAAACAAGTCCTCACTGGTCAGAAAACCCCCTTCAAATTTCATTATTTTTACTTTTATTTGAAAAGATCATATCAAACATTTAAAAACTTAGCTTTGTCCAATTGAAATGTTGATAGTGCATATTGCTCAATTGAAGGTGCTAATGATGCACTCAATATTACTGGCAATACACTGGACGTGGCCACAGGGTTGCTTCAGAAGTGTAGCTAGATAAAACATAGTTACTCACCTGTAACAGGTGATCTCTGGGAACAGCAGGAATTTAGTCTTCACATATGGGTATCGTCGGTACCGACGGAGCCTGCGCGGGAACGCTCCCCAGCGTCCAATTAGAAAGCTTTTGGGAGCATCCCACAGCGCCTGCATGCTACCTTCCCGCCTTTCCCAACTGCCTCTCTCCAACTGAGTTTTAAAGCTGAGACAAAGAGAGAGAGAGAGAGTGAGAAAGGAAAGAAAAGAGAGAGAGAGATACAACTCCTAGGGGAGGTGGGTGGGTTGTGAAGACTAAATTCCTGCTGTTCCCGGAGATCACCTTTTACAGGTGAGTAACTATGCTATCTCCAGGAACAAGCAGGAATGTAGTCTTCACATATGGGGACTCCTTAGCTTTAGATGCCAGGGAGAGACCCCAGAAGTTGTGAGTCCCTGTGAAGGGCTCCACTTCCCCCCATGGATCTCTGGCATCCTACCAGGGATGGTGGGTAGGAGTTGATTAGGAATGGAACAGGTGTTGGAGAACAGCCTGACCAAACAAGGCATCCCGGCGGGAGTCCTTGTCCAAGCAGTAATGGGCTGTGAAGGTATGAACCGAGGCCCAAGTGGCTGCTCGACAGATGTCGTCGATAGACACAGTGTGCAGATGAGCCATTGAAGCTGCCATGGCTCTCACATTGTGAGCTGTGACATGGCCCTCCAGAGGAAGATTCTTACTCTGATAGGCAAAGGAAATACACTGTGCAATCCAGTTGGACAGTGTTCTCTTGGAGACTGGAAGTCCCAGATGACAAGGATCAAAAGCAACAAAGAGTTGAGGACTTTCTATGTTGCTGTGATCTCCAGGAACAAGCAGGAATGAGTCTTCACATATGGGTACGTCGGTACAGACGGAGTCTGCACGGGAACGCTTCCCAGCGTCCAATCAAAGAGCTTTTGGAAGCATCCCACCAAGCCTGCGTGCTGCCTTCCCGCCTTTCCCAACTGCCTCTCCTCAGTTTTCGGTTTTCCGCGGAGCCGGCAGGACGTCCTCCTGTCACCGCAGAAAATTCTTGTTTTATTTCTTTAGTTTTCTTGTGGTCGCGGCTGTCTTCCCCGATGCCACCGGTACCGCCGGTGTTTTCTTTTCTTTTCTTGTAAAATCTTCCTTCTTCAAGGAATATTTTTTCTTCATAGTGTCTCACAGTATCTTAGGCCTTTTAGGCCTCTTCTTTTCCTTCATGGAACCGCCAGCCACTTTCTCCAAGAAATGTTCAAACTGTGGCGGTACAACTTTATTTTTAGACCCTCGAAGTCGGTGTCTAACCTGATGATTCGGATCCGCAACTCTCGGTTCCCTCGAGGCCCATTGAGTTGCCATTGATTGACCTTCATTCACCGGTATCAGATACGGTACCGAAGTCGGTGCCGATGTCCTCATTACCCTTACGGTCGGTGTCTTCCATGCTTCGCTTATCGATGCTGAGTTTAGAATCGCTCTCTAATCTGGAAGACTCAGTACCAATACACCTTGGTACCGACACCAATCGATACCGGTGGCTCGGTACCGAGGATAGCACCCGGAGGTTTTCGGTTACCTCGGTACCGATTGAACTGTCTCCGATGACTGCTCCAATGTTTTTGTCGGGCTCGACTCTGACATCGGTATCGGCACTGGTATCCACAGTAGCATTGTGGCCAACTCCTGCCATGCTTTTTTCAACAGGATCGCTCCCTTCTATGCCAAGCTTGGAGTCGATACCTGGCATGGACAATGTGGTAATGATGGTTGCTGCTCCTGAGAGCCAGTACCGGCGACCATCCTTTAAGCATTCCACACTGCACTGTGCAGGATCTTCTATTCCTATATATCTGGATAGCTCTGTCGGTGCTCAGGCTAGTTCTTCAGATCTAACCTGTCCAAGGGAAATTCCTGTTGGGGAACCCTCTTTTCAGAGTTTCCTCCTGGATATAGCAAGATCTCTTGCCATTCCTATCCCAGGACATGATCCTGCACAGGGCTCTCTTTCTACCAAAGCAAAGGAGAACATAATGCTTCCTTTGCATCATTCCTTGCAGGATCTCCTTCTAGGAATGTGGGAAACACCTTTAAGGGTACCCCCACCTTCCAGAGCAACTGATCTTTTATATCAGGTGCACCCCTCTCCAGGGTTTCAAAAGACTCAACTTCCTCATCATTCCATAGTTGTGGAATCAGCAATGAGGCGGGTAAAGAGCAAGAAAAAGCACTCTTCTCATCCACCAGGTCGTGAGTCTAAGACACTTGATGCCTTTGGACGTCAAACCTTCCAGACATCTATGCTCTCTGCAAGAATTCTCTCATATATTTTCTATATGAGTCTATCTCTTGAGGAGGTCACAAAGCAATTACATCTTTTGACTCCTTCCCTTCCAGAGTCCAAGAGTGCTGACTATTCTTCACTGCTCAAGCATCTCCAGAATATCTCTTGGTTTTTACTCGTGCTTCCCTAGACTCTTTTGAGTCTGTTAGCAGGACTTCTGCTATAACTATAGGAGCACGACGTAGAGCCTGGCTCCAAGCTTCAGACTTGGATAAATGGGCACAACACAGACTGGGACATACTCCTTGCACTGGAGACAATCTTTTCAACAAGAAGTCTTTACGTCAGGTTACTCAGTTCTCCACTGACTTACCTGTTCCTAGGGGCTGTTCTGTACCTTCTTCTGTCCCAGTAGGTAGGAAATGTCCTGCCAAACTTTCTTCCCATAGGAGAAGAAGGTTTTATGCATCATCTGCCCATCATACCGATGTTCCCAAACAGGGGAAACATCGTCCTGGTCTGCAGAGTTCAACCTCTCACCAGGCTCAGCAAACCCAGCAACCACAGGGTTTCTGATCAATCCATCAGATGCTTGTGACTCTTGGGATTAGAATCTGCAGTTGCTTCTTCTCAGTAGAGGCAATCCACTGCTGTCATTCTAAATCCTAAACATGGATCTCTTCCTGAAAGACATCCATTCTTTCTATGTTCTATGAGCTGTCAGGATGTTCATGCTTCTAGGTCACAGGGTTTTCCTCTTTTTCCTGCTAGGGAAAGAGGTCTATCCACTATCAAACGATAGTTTCCTGTGCCAGCATGTCTTTTTTCCTTCCTATAAACATACTACTTTGTAAGTTTTCTTCAGCTTCATTTTCTTTACCCTCTTACCAGGTTTTTCCCCTGTAAGAGCGGTATTGTTTCACTGGAGGGCTTTTTCTTCAGCCTCTCTAGTTTTCTTACTTTTCCAGTGCGGAGTTCTCTTCTCTGAGTTGACTCCTCTTTTTCAATCTTGCTTTGAAGCAGTTCATCAGACACGTCCAGAGTTTTCTACTCTTGTTTTGTCCTTTCTGTTTTTAAACAGTACCATTCTTCTGCTGTCTGGCAAACAGCTGCCAATGCAGGAGCCTTAATGTTTGGACCACTGGTTCTTGTCCACCAACAACCAGATTTGTCCTCCACTAACATTCTGTCTGGTCTTAGTAGTGGCTCCAAGTCAGTGCTGTCATCTGTCTTGGAAATTCTTTCACTACAAGCTTGTTGGATTGTCTTCTCTTTCTGCCATCCCCATTCCCCTGGGTTTGCCAGCATAGTTGACATAGGTACTGGCTCTCCTGCAGCCAGTTCTATCTCCTCATTCTCCTGCATCATGCTCTCTGCAATTCTACAGAGAAGCTCTCCACTATGGGCCCTTGCTAGAGAGCATGGGGGGGCTTTTTCTCCAACAGCTATACTAGATGGTTGAAAAAAGGTTTTTTCAGTCAGGTCTCCCTTGACTAGAAAAGTTCTCCTTTTTAATATAAAGGACATAGGCCTCATCTTACGTGAAAGCTTAAGGAGTTGCTAATTCCCTGCTTTGGTCCATAGTATTTCCAATAGGGAATATGTTTTCTCCTTCCAGCTCGTCCTCATGGTAAGAACGCATGATACCTTTTTGCCCTTAAGCAGGTCGGCATGGTATCTCATTCCTATGCGTCTTCTGTTCACTTACCATGCTAGAGTTCTAGAATACTCCGGACTTGCTGGCTGCAGACTGATATCATCCTCTGTTTTTCACGTAACCATCCTGGTTTTTCTACTACCTAGCATCCCTGTAGCCATAACCAGTGGGAATTGATTCTCTATATATCTTCTCAAGTAGGTTCCACCTTCTTGTTATTAGATGAATCTTTCCTCTCCACATTTTCCTATGTGAATACCTTTTTGTAGGCATATCTCTGTCTGCTTCTTTGCAGACTTCCATATAGAGGCCTATATATTCATACCTATAGCATACATCTTACAGATGTCTATGTCTATCATTTGTGTGTATTTTATGCCCTTCATATCTCACTATAGATATATATATAACATATAGATATATGAGAATATATGTATATCTACATATATCTATATCTATATGTATCTGTTGAGATATTTTACCATCGGTAGATATATATTCTGCTTTATCTACCTGACTGTCGAGGCTCATATAGCTATATGATTCTGACAGATAGGCTTTACCCATACTTATGCTATCCAGCATGTTTTGGGGTCCTACACTCACAACCACTTGGGTGGTAGTTAACACCTACCATAACCTTAAGGTTAGGTACCTCTGAAGCTCTCCATGTTCCAATATCTCTCCCAGCTGACTTCAGTTAGGAGAGACATTGCGGATCTTCAGCTAATCACAGGCTCTAACGCCTCCGGCGTTTGTCCTTTCTTTGGGATACAAGGGGTTCCCATACCCTTTCTCCCCACAAGGACTGGGCCTGTTTGTCCAAATCGGTTAGCATTTCTCTTTTTGTTCCTAAGAGTGAGCCACTCTGCTGCCAAAAGAGTTCAGCATTTACCATAAAGCCTTCCGCAAAAGGCCCACCGTTTTTGTACTACCCCAGTTTTTCCTACTGGGGTCACCTGTTACCTTTCAGGATTCTGACCTCCATTACTTTGCCTACAGGTTTACTACCTCCACTTACAGTGAGGTCCTTCTCGAGGTTCATCTACTGGGTTCCCCAGTAGATCCCATGAACCTCCATACTTCTCTGAAGTCCTGTTAGGGGGAGGTCCATATTGCAATATTTTTTCTTGCAATATCATTGATGACAATTATCATTCACACATGGACTCCTTGTCTGCAATCCTATGCTCCACAGCACCTTCTCTCTTCAACTCCTACCCTCCATCCTCAGGATGACTGGTGTTGTGGGGGATAGCATGTTCCAACCTATGACATGCTGGGACTCCAGGCATCTCAGCTTGGGAGTCCCCATATGTGAAGACGCATTCCTGCTTGTTCCTGGAGATAGCACAGTTACTTACCTGTAACAGGTGATCTCTGGGAACAGCAGGAATAAGTCTTCACAACCCACCCACCTCCCCAGGAGTTGTATCTCTATCTATCTTTCCTTTCCTCTCTTTGTCTCAGCTTTAAAACTTAACTGAGGAGAGGCAGTTGGGAAAGGCGGGAAGGCAGCACGCAGGCATGGTGGGATGCTTCCAAAAGCTCTTTGATTGGACGCTGGGAAGCGATCCCACGCAGACTCCGTCAGTACCGACGTACCCATATGTGAAGACTTATTCCTGCTGTTCCCAGAGATCACCTGTTACAGGTAAGTAACTGTGCTTTCTCTGTAAGTAAAAAGCTAAAGCTCTTTTACAGTCCAAAAGTATGAAGATTCCTTTCTGCATTTGATGCATGAGTCCTTGGAAAAAACACAGGCAGGTAGACAGCTTGGTTCAAATGAAAATGTGAGACCACCTTTGGCATAAATTGTGAATGAGTCCTAAGGACTACCTTGTCATGATGGAACCTTGTATAAGGAGGATCAGGGACCAGTGCGTGCAACTCACTGATGCAACGTGTTGATGTGATTGCAATGAGAAAGATAACTTTCCAAGAAAGGAATTTCAACGAGGTAGTAGCTAAGGGTTCGAAAGGTGGCTTCATGAGCTGGCCAAGAACCAGGTTTAAGTCCCATGCCACCGGTGGTGGCCTAATGGGAGGCTTAGTTAGAAGAAGGCCTCTCATAAATCTTGCTATAAGAGGATGGGAGGAAATAGGTTGTCCATTTAAAGGCTTGAAAGAAGCTGCAATAGCACTCACATGGACTCTTACTGAGTTAGTTTTAAGTCCTGCATTGGATACATGAAGGAGATACTCCAGTAATAATTCCAGAGGTATCGCAAGTGGGCTAAGACCCTTCTGCGAGCACCATATGGTAAACCTTTTCCACTTGAAAGCATAAGAGCATCTTGTGGAAGGTTTTCTAGATGCATAAAGGATATCCTTTACTTGCTGAAAAAGGTTAAGATCATGAAGATCTAGGCCTTCAGCAACCAAGCCCTGAGATGCAGAGACTGGGGCTTGGGATGCCATAACATTCCGTTCTGAGACAGGAGATCTGGAGCAGACCCTAACTCCAGAGAGGGAGCTTGAGAGAGATGTAGAAGCAGAGGGTACCACACTTGCCGTGGCCAATGTGGAGCTATGAGAATCATACAGCCTCTGTCTCTCTGAAGCTTGAACAGGGTTTTGGGAATCAGGGGAATGGATGGAAAGGCATAAAGGAAGTCTTGACCCCAATGAAGGAGGAAAGCATTCTTGGCCTGAGAGCCCTGAGCTGGAATTCTGGAACAGAACCGGGGAAGTTTGGCATTCAACGGACTTGCAAAGAGGTCTATGTGCGGGGTTCCCCAAATTTGAAAAATCTTGGCCACCTGGTCTGCATGTAGAGACCATTCGTGTGGAAGCAGAACTCGACTGAGTCTGTCTGCCCAAGAGTTTTGGATACCTGGAAGATACACTGCCAGGAGATGAATCTGAGGCTCTCTGGCGAGGGCCCATAGTCGCAAAGCTTCATTGCAAAGTGACAGAGCCTGTTCCTCCCTGCTTGTTCACATAGAACATGGCTACTTGATTGTCCATATGAATGAGGACTGTCTTGTGTGGAGCAGGGTGTGGAACACTCGCAGAGCAAGGAGGATTGCTCTGAGCTCTAAGAGATTGACGTGTAGATGAGTCTCCTGTGGAGTCCAAATGCCTTGGGTGGAGAGGTCTTGCAGATGAGCTCCCCAACCCATTGGTGAAGCATCTGTTGTGAGAGTTGCCTGGGGTAAAGGCTGTTGAAATGGGGAACCCCCACAGGTTTTGAGTGGACTGCCACCATTGGAGGGACAAAATAAGTTGATTTGTGATTGCTATTTTGTCGGACAGGCACCCTGATGCCTGGGTCCACTGAGTGGATAAAGTCCACTGGGCTGCTCTCATATGGAGGTGAGCATAAGGAACCACATGCACGGTAGATGCCATGTGACCTAGTAGTTGTAACATTTCTCGAGCAGCGAGATGAGGCTTTAGCACTGCTTGAGAAGCTAACTGCACCATGCGAAGGCAACGGGTCTGGGGAAGATAGGCCCTTGCTTTCCTGGTATCCAGCAAAGCTCCTATGAACTCTAGAGACTGAGTGGGAGTTAGGCTGGATTTGGGGATGTTTATGACCAGACCCAAATACAGCACAGTTACTTACCTGTAACAGGTGATCTCTGGGAACAGCAGGAATAAGTCTTCACATATGGGTACGTCGGTACCGACAGAGTCTGCACGGGAACGCTTCCCAGCGTCCAATCAAAGAGCTTTTGGAAGCATCCCACCACGCCTGCGTGCTGTCTTCCCGCCTTTCCCAACTGCCTCTCCTCAGTTAAGTTTTAAAGCTGAGACAAAGAGAGAGAGAGAGGAAAGGAAAGGAAAGATAGATAGAGATACGACTCCTGGGGAGGTGGGTGGGTTGTGAAGACTTATTCCTGCTGTTCCCAGAGATCACCTGTTACAGGTAAGTAACTGTGCTATCTCCAGGAACAAGCAGGAATGAGTCTTCACATATGGGGACTCTCAAGCTGAGATGCCTGGAGTCCCAGCATGTCATAGGTTGGAACATGCTATCCCCCAAAACACCAGGCATCATGAGGATGGAGGGTAGGAGTTGAAGAAAGAAAGGTGCTGTGGAACAGCTAACCTAGCATAGGACTGCAGACAAGGAGTCTATGTGTGGATGATAATTATCATCAATGATATTGAAAGAAATATTGCATTATGGACCTCCCCTAACAGGATTACACAGCAGTAAGGAGGTTCATGGGATCTACTGGGGAACCCAGTAGAGGAACCTCAAGGGGGACCTCACTGTGAAGTGGAGGTAATAAACCTGTAGGAAAAAACAGTGGAGGTCAGATTCCTGAAAGGTAAGAGGGGACCCCGATAATAACTGGGGTAGTACCAAAAACGGTGGGCCTTCGGCAGAAGGCTTTATGATAAAAGCCGAACTCTTTTGGCGACAGAGTGGCTCACCCTTGGAAGCAAAAAGAGAAGGCCGACCGAATTGGACAAACAGGCACAGTCCTTGAGGGAGGAAAAGGTATGGAAACCCCTTGTATCCCAAAAGAAAGGACAAACGCCTGAGGCGTTAGAGCCTGTGATTAGCTGAAGATCCGCAATGTCTCTCCTAACTGGAGTCAGCTAGGAGAGATACTGGAACATGGAGAGCTTCAGAGGCACCTAAACCTTAAGGTATGGTGGAAGTTGTTAACTACCACAGAAGTGGTTGTGAGTGTAGAACCCCAAACATGCTGGATAGCATAGGTATGGGTAAAGCCCATCTGTCAGAATCATATAGCTATATGAGCCTCCACAGTCAGGTAGATAAATGCAGAATACATATCTACCGATAATAAAATATCTCGACAGATACATACATATACATATATATAGATATACGTATAAGAATATATCTATAGTGAGATATGAAAGGGCATAAAATACACACAAATGATAGACATAGACATCTGTAAGATGTATACTATAGATATGAATATATATATATATATGCCCCTATATGGGTGTCTGCAAGAAGCAGACAGAGATATGCCTACAGAACGGTATTCACATAGGAAATGTGGAGAGGAAAGATTCATCTAATAACAAGAAGGTGGAACCTACATGAGAAGATATATAGAGAATCTATTCCCACTGGTTATGGCTACAGGGATGCTAGCTAGTGAAATAAACCAGGACGGTTACGTGAAAAGCAGAGGATGAAATCAGTCTGCAGTCAGCAAGTCCCGAGTATTCCAGAACTCTAGCATGGTAAGTGAACAGAAGACGCATAAAAATGAGATACCATGCTGACCTGCTTAAGGGCAAAGAGGTATCATGCATTCTTACCATGAGGACGAGCTGCAAGGAGAAAAGTATATTCCCGATTGGAAATAGTATGGATCAAAGCAGGGAATTGGCAACTCCTTAAGCTTTCACGTAAGAGAAGGCCTATGTCCTTTATATTAAAAAGGAGAAAGCGAAAAAAGGGAGAACCTTTCTAGTCATGGGAGACATGACTGAAAAAGCCTTTTCCAACCATCTAGGATAGCTGTTGGAGAAAAACCCCTCATGCTCTCTAGCAAGGGCCCATAGTGGAGAGCTTCTCTGTAGAATTGCAGAGAGCATGATGCAGGAGAATGAGGAGATAGAACTGGCTGCTGGAGAGCCAGTACCTATGTCAACTATGCTGCCAAACCCAGGGGAATGGAGATGGCAGAAAGAGAAGACAATCCAACAAGCTTGTAGTGAAAACATTTTCAAGACAGATGACAGCACTGACTTGGAGCCACTACTAAGACCATTCAGAATGTTATTGGAGGACAAATCTGGTTGCTGGTGGACAATAACCAGTGGTCCAAACATTAAGGCTCCTGCATTGGCAGCTGCTTGCCAGACAGCAGAAAGAATCTTACTGTTTAAAAACAGAAAGAACAGACAGAACAGGAGTAGAGAACTCTGGACATGTCTGATGAACTGCCTCAAAGCAAGATTGAAAAAGAGGAGTCAATTCAGAGAGGAGAACTCCGCACTGGAAAAGTAACAAAACTAGAGAGGCTGAAGAAAAGCCTTCCAGTGAAGCAATACCGCTCTTACAGAGGAAAAGCTTGGTAAGAGGGTAAAGAGAATGGAGCTGAAGAAGACTTACAAAGTAGTAAGTCTATAGAAAGGAAAAAAAGACATGCTGGCACAGGAAACTATCGTTTGATAGTGGTTAGACCTCTTTCCCTAGCAGGAAGAAGAGGAGAACCCTGTGACCTATAAGCATGAGCATCCTGACAGCTCATAGAACATAGAAAAAAATGGATGTCTTTTGGAAAGAGATCCATGTCTAGGATTTAGAATGACAGCAGTGGATTGCCTCTATTGAGAAGAGACAACTGCAGATTCTAACCCCAAGAGTCACAAGCATCTGATGGAGATTGATCAGAAACCCTGTGGTTGCTGGGTTTGCTGAGCCTGGTGAGAGGTTGAATTCTGCAGACCAGGACGATGCTTCCCTTGTTTGGGAACATCTGTATGATGGGCAGATGACGCATAAAACCTTCTCCTATGGGAAGAAAGTTTGGCAGGACATTTCCTACCTACTGGGACAGAAGAAGGTGCAGAACAGCCCCTAGGAACAGGTACGTCAGTGGACAACTGAGTAACCTGACGTAAAGACTCCTTGTTGAAAAGATTGTCTCCAGTGCAAGGAGTATGTCCCAGTCTTTGCTGTGCCCATTTGTCCAAGTCTGAAGCTTGGAGCCAGGCTCTACGTCGTGCCCCTATAGTTATAGCAGAGGTCCTGCTAACAGACTCAAGAGTCTAGGGAAGCACGAGTAAGAAACCAAGAGATATTCTGAAGATGCTTAAGCAGTGAAGAATAGCCTTCTGGAAGGGAAGGAGTCAAAAGATGTAATTGCTTTGTGACCTCCTCAAGAGATAGACTCATATAAAAATATATTAGAGAATTCTTGCAGAAAGCATAGATGTCTGGAAGGTTTGACGTCCAAAGGCATCTAGTGTTTTAGACTCACGACCTGGCGGATAAGAAGAGTGCTTTTTCTTACTCTTTACCCACCTCATTGCTGATTCCACTACTATGGAATGATGAGGAAGTTGAGTCTCTTGAATCCCTGGAGAGGGGGGCACCTGATATAAGAGATCAGTTGCTCTGGAAGGTGGGTATACCCTTAAAGGTGTTTCCTGCAAGGAATGATGCAAAGGAAGCATTATGTTCTCCTTTGCTTTGGTAGAAACAAAGCCTTGTGCAGGATCATGTCCCGGGATAGGAATGGCAAGAGATCTTGCTATATCCAGGAGGAAACTCTGAAAAGAGGGATCCCCAACAGGAATCTCCCTTGGACAGGTTAGATCTGAAGAACTAGCCTGAGCACCGAAAGAGCTATCCAAATATATAGGAATAGAAGATCCTGCACGGTGCAGTGTGGAAACTTAAGGGATGGTCGCCGGTACTGGCTGTCAGGAGCAGCGACCGTCATTACCACATTGTCCATGCCAGGTATCGACTCCAAGCTTGGTATAGAAGGGAGCGATCCTGTTGAAAAAAGCATGGCAGGAGTTGGCTACGATGCTACTGTGGATACCGGTACCGATGCCAATACCAGTACCGATGTCGGAGTCGAGCCCAATAGAGACATCGGTGCAGGCATCGCTGACAGTTCAATCGGTACCAAGGTAACCGAAAACCTCCGGCCGCTATCCTCGGTACTGAGCCTCCGGTATCGATCGGTGTCCGTACCAAAGCGTATTGGTACCCAGTCTTCCAGACTAGAGATCGATTCCAAACTCAGCATCGAGGGCAGAGAGCCTGATAAGCGAAGCATGGATGGCACCGACCGCAAGGGTAATGAAGACATCGGTACCGACTTCGGTACCGTGTCTGATACCGGTGGATGAAGGTCAACCAGTGGCAACTCAAACGGCCTCGGGGGAACCGAGGGTTGTGGATCAGAATCATCGGAACCGAGCCTTCGGTACCACCGAGAGCCGGTACCAAGGCGAGTCGGTACCCAGTCCTCCAGACTGGAGATCGATTCCAGACTCGGCATCGAAGGAAGCGAGGCTATCGATGCACGTCTGGAGGGTACCGACGTCGGTGGTAGTATCGGTGCTGGTACTGATAATGGAAAGTCAGTCTGGAGAGTATCCACCGGTCCCGAAGGCACCGAGGACGCCAGATGACCATCCCTGGTGAGGAGTGTTTCATCCAACACCAGTGCCGATGCCGGGGTATCGGTACCGCTCGAAGCGGATGCCACCACCGGACACGGCTCAGGTATGTTCTGTGAGGGGTGAACCCCAAGAACAACCTGAAACCCCTCAAACGCTTTGGAGACCGAAGACTCCCGCCGGGGTTTTGAAGCCAGTTGGCCCTCGAGGGCAAGGCCGGAGCCATCTACATGCTGTGCATGAGACCTACCACTCGAGGGCTGGCTAGTCTTAACAGACTGTTTGTGGGTTACCTGATCCTGTGTAGAAGAAGAAAGGGACGGTGCCCCGAAGTTGGAGGGAAACCATGTATCGAGGGAACCTCGATGTCGAAAACCTCTTCTCACCGAACTGTTGTCAGGACCCAAGCAGGTTAGACACCGACTTCGAGGGTCTAAAAATAAAGTTGTACCGCCACAGTTTGAACATTTCTTGGAGAAAGTGGCTGGCGGTTCCATGAAGGAAAAAGAAGAGGCCTAAAAGGCCTAAGAAACCATGAGACACTATGAAGAAAAAATATCCCTTGAAAAAAGAAGATTTTACAAGAAAAGAAAAGAAAACACCGGCGGTATCGGTGGCGTCGGAGAAGACAGCCGCAACCACAAGAAAACTAAAGAAATAAAACAAGAATTTTCTGCGGTAACAGGAGGACGTCCTGCCGGCTCCGCGGAAAACGAAAACTGAGGAGAGGCAGTTGGGAAAGGCAGAAAGGCAGCACGCAGGCGTGGTGGGATGCTTCCAAAAGCGCTTTGATTGGACGCTGGGAAGCGTTCCCGCGCAGACTCCGTCGGTACCGACGTACCCATATGTGAAGACTCATTCCTGCTTGTTCCTGGAGATTTATTTATTTATTTTTCTTATATACCGCGCTCTTAAATCAGTGCGGTTTACACATGAACAAATATAAACACAATGGTACAAACAGCATTGGTTTTTTTACAATGAACAAGGTAAATAAACTTGGTAAAACATGGTAATTATATATAAATAACTATATACATGGCAACTATATACATGGATATTTTGGTTAATTATTAATGCCGTGGATAAGAAGTTAATTAAATTAAAGAGTAAATATGCTAAATATAGTGAGAATAAATATGTCCTATAGTGAGCAGGTAATAATCATCGTAATTACCCATTCTCTACAGGGGTCAAATATGAAAGATCTGCATGAGAGCTGTTTTCAGATGGAGTAGCTTCGGATGGAGTAGCTTCGGGGTAGTATGTTAGGAACAAATAGTGCTTCAGTGCCTTTCTGAACTTAATCAGACTTGAGATAGCTCTGATTTCGGGTGGAAGGGCATTCCAGGCTCTGGGTGAAAACAGAGAGAAAGGATACGCATTGTGCAAGATAGAGAAATCCTGGCCTCTGACTCTGATGGGGCTCGAATGAGCCAGTCGTCTAAGTAGGGGAAGACGAATATTCCTAGAGTGCGGAGAAATGCTGCTACCACAGCCATGCATTTCATAAACACCCTTGGTGCTGAGGCCAGGCCAAAAGGAAGCACCCTGTATTGGTAGTGCTTTCCTTGAAAAAGGAACCGAAGGAACTTTCTGTGAGTTGGATGGATGAGAACATGAGTGTACGCATCCTTGAGATCTAGAGAACAAAGCCAATCCTGACTCTGAAGGTATGGCAGCAGGGTTCCTAGACAAATCATCTTGAATTTTTCTTTGAACAGGAATTTGTTCAATTCTCTGAGATCTAGAATAGGTCTGTGTCCCCCTGTTTTCTTTGGGATAAGGAAATAGGGGGAGTAAAACCCTGTATCCTGTTGAGAAATGGGTACCTCTTCTATTGCCCCTTGGGCAAGAAGGATAGTGACCTCTTGATCTAACAGATTGATGAGAGAGATCTGAGAATTGAACTGTCTTACTACTGTGGGAGGGGGCATGCACAGAGAATGAAGCTTGTACCCCTTTTTTATAATGGAGAGAGTCCAATGCTCTGCTGTTATCTGCCCCCATCTGGGGGCAAAGTGACACAACCTTCCTGGAATGGTGGAAGGTTCGGGACCATTGAGAGCCAGGAAGGCTAAGTTCTCTAGATGGAAGTCAAAGGTCTTGTGGAGGCTGAGACGGATGAGGCTTAGCAGTCTTTGCTTTCCTCTATTTAAGTGGTTGCTGACTCTTTCGGGCAGATTGACCTGCAGAACGTGCCTGCTGGGAATAAGAAGGATAAAACCTCTTCTTCTTGGAGAAGAATGGTTTCTTGAAAGATTTTCTCCTTGCAGGATCAGCTGTGGCTTTGGACAGTCTATTCAAAGTGGAGTTGTCAGCATCCAATTCATTGGCCTTCTCTTGCCAATTCTTGCTGAATAGATTCTCACCTGTACAAGGGATATTGCCCAGTTTGTCCTGCACCCAGAGCTCCAAATCGGATGCCTGGAGCCAGGCAATTCTACATGCACCTATGGCAATGGCAGAAGTTCTGCTTATGCACTCAAAACAGTCAAAAGCTGCACGATTGACAAACTTAGAAACATCCTTGGCATGTTTAACCAGTGTGAGAAAATCCTGCCTCTTATCAGGAAGAAGAGGGCTCAACACCTCTAAATCTCCTGTGACTTCCTTAAGGAACATTCCCATATATAAAATATAGGAACTGATCCTGGCAGAAAGCATGGAAGCCTGAAAAGTACAACGTTCAAAGGCATCCAAAGTTTGACACACACGTCCTGGAGGATTAGAGGCATGCCTCTTTGCACTTCCGATCCTTCTCATAGCTGATTCCACTACAATAGAGTGGTGAGGAAGCTGAGTGTTCTGGAAGCCAGGACACGGAGGTACTCGATACATGGTATCCAGTCTACGAGAGTGAGGAGAGGTGGTAAGAGGTGTCTCCCACATTCTCAACATGAGATCATGTAAGATCTCATGGATAGGCAAAGTAGCTGCCTCCTTAGGAGCTTTGGGATATTGCAAAATTTCCAACTCCTTTGCCCTGGGCTCTGTTTCAGGAACCACAGTAATGGAAAGACCTCGAGCCACCTCCCTGATAAAATCCTGAAAGGAGATATCTTCTGGAGGAGACATCCTACGTTTGGGAGAGGAAAGCTCCTCGGGGAGAAGTACTCCGGTACTGACGGAGCTGTCAGAATCCTCAGACTCCTCTGAGGATTCAAAGTACCTTTTGTCCAGATGCTCTTGTAGAGCACGATACCCGTACCGACCGAAGTCGGTGCCGGGGGGAATCGGTACTGGGTGCCGGCAATGCAGACACTGATGTCGATGCTGATACTGGCTGAACTGTCTGACGTGGTTCCGAGGGTATCGATGCCGCAAGGAGAGCCGCCAGACTGCGTTCAATAGCCAGGAACCTCTGGTCTATCGATGCTGCCGATGCCTGGGTATTGGTACCGGAGAAAGCAGCCGGTACCCCAGAGCATGGCACCAGTAGTTCTGCCGAGGTTGAGGCCTCGAGAACATCCTGGAGCCCTGATAATGCTTTGGAAGCCGAAGCCTCCCACCGGGGCAATTTTGCCGCTACAGAACCCTCAAGGGCAACGCCAGAGGCATCTCGATGCTTGGAAGGAGATCTACCCTTTGAGGACCGGCCAGACTTATGTTTAGTTACCTGAGATCCATGGGAGGAAGACGAAGCCATGGAAGACCTCAATGCCACAGAGGCTGCATCGGAGAGAAAAAGGGTGCTGAGCTTAGCAGCTCGGTTTTGTCGACCCCTCTTGGACATCATGGCACAGGCCATACACTCTGAAATGGAGAGGTCAGGACCTAAACATTTAAGGCACCACTCATGGGTGTCGGTGACAGAGATGGTACCGCCACACTTGGTGCACTTCTTGAAACCCGAAGCGGGTTTTTCCATAGTAAGGGAAATTTTGGGCCTAAGGCCCAAAATGGCGCGTGCACCTAAAGAAGAGAGGTTTGGAAAAAATATATTATATATCTATATATATATTTTTTTTTTTTAAAGAAAGAAAGAAAGAAAGAACTGGCTGTACCGATATAGCGTCGAGGGAAGGCAGACGTGACCACAAAAAAGGAGGAGAATAGGAAACATTTTCTGTGGTGACAGGAACGACGACCTGCTGGCTCCGCGGAAAACGAAGAACTGGAGAGAGGCAGTTGGGAAAGGCAGGAAGGCAGCACGCAGGCGCTGTGGGATGCTCCCAAAAGCTTTCTAATTGGATGCTGTGGAGTGTTCCCGCGCAGGCTCCATCGGTACCGACGATACCCATATGTGAAGACTGCATTCCTGCTTGTTCCTGGAGATCTAAAGGATAAAAACATATGGAAATCATAAACAGGAGAAAAATCTTAAAACCTACAAGTAATCCATTATTTCAAAAACTGAAAACCAAACAATATAAACCCCAAATGAACCACTGTTGCATGCACTCACTTTCAACTTGGCGTTGCCACCAATCAATCAAAATTGTGTTACGAATATATCCTAATCTATTCTTTCAAAATTTACTATGGTTCATTCTGCTAATAAATGGTTATTGGACTCTATAATTAGCAACTCTTAATAGAAGGCACAATCCAGGTTTTGCTTCCAAAAATAAATGACAACCTGTCCTTAGTTTCAACCGGTATTCACTGTTCAATAAGCCCTACAGTATAAAAGATCATTGCAAGTAACCTACAGTAATAGCTCCCTACAATAGATCCGCTATCGGGATTAACTTTTAATTATCGATTGCTAAATAAAATTCTTACTTCATATTTCCCATGGTCATACCCTTTACTGAAATTGTGTTCACCAATGGCAAATGCTTCTCCACGTAAACATGGACAAGCTCTCTTCGACTAGCATCGGAGGAGAGAGCCCTTTAAACCTGATGCCAATCAAAAAATGGAACTGGAGCCAATAAAATCCAACTAACGGAGCATTCCCAAGTGATAAGCAGTTAATTTGTTAACTCTTTTTCACTGAAGCAACTCAATTATCAATTAAGAAGGAATTAATCGCATATCTGAAGGGACAAAGGAGCAAAAATTTCTGTGTCTTCCTATGAAGTTATACAAAATTTTGTTCATTCCAGTATGAACAAAATAAATCAAAATTGTTGAAAACTTAACGCTTAAATCAAACCAGAGCTTCTTATACACTAATTATAGTCCAACTAATCATCCTTCTCATAGACTATATTAAAATACTAGGCTTAGCATTCACCCATGCAAACAAAGCGAGACGAGTTATAATGGATGAAAAAGAAGAATCAACCATTGGCCTAAATCAATTGTTCAGATAAAATGCAATGTGTGCCTTCGAGTCCGTCCTGACTCCTGGCAACCCAGAAGCTGTCCTGGGTTTTCTTGGCTATGTCACCGGAAGTAAATTGCCAGGCCTTTCTTCCGAGGCAATGGAAGGTTAGGTGACTTGCCCAAGGCCACAAGGAGTGCTAGTGGGACTCGAACCCTGGTTGCTTGGTTACCAAGCCAGTGTTCTAACCACTAGGCTACTCCTCCCATCCTTGTTCAGATAAGATCATGCCTATTCAGCAAACAGACTTGAGTATTCTGCCTCCAGATCAGAGACAGTTGGTAAGAACTCTTTATGTTTCAATAAATCGCATTCCATGCTTAATCCTTCACAACTATCTGTAAACCAAGTTATGTTCTTAATGCTATATCCTGTCATAACTCCCAAGAGAAACCCACCTTCTCTCCCTCCTTGAAATGTTCAAAGACCCATTCTTAAAGTCACTTATTCATAAAACATTCAATAATCAATGGCAACATTAAGTCCATCAGGATGAATAGTATGGACAAAGATAAGTTTTTAAATTTTTGATATTATCTTTTCAAATAAAAGGAAAAATAACAAAATTCAAAGGGATTTTTCTGACCAGTGAAGACTTGTGCCCTTCATCTATGAGACAGGTCCAGTGTGGGATCTAAGGGATGAACAGAGGTCTTTTCCCTTTTGTATTTAATTATAAATTATCTTGACTTGTCTGGTGGAAGTCATCACTATTGCAATATAGAAAATTACAAGTTACAGATTGATTTTAGGAGATCATTGGTGATTGGTATTGTTACAATATTGGTTTACAGCTGTTGCAGCCTTTTTGGATCTTGGTGATTGAGTTCTGACTAGCCATATGCAGCAGATTCAGAGACTGGAGGGCTTCCCTAGCTGCCATTTGTCCACAGGGTTTCTCCCCTTGTCCTTGAAACCTGCCCTTCTTTGCTCTGGATATTTAAATGAGCCTTGACTAGCTGTGCCCACCATGCTTTGTTTTTTTTCTTTTTTGAGGCTCAAATCTGGCAAGGAAGTAGTTGACTCTGTTTGAAGGAAGGAGGTAGGACTGAGATGGCAATCCTGGTGCATGGCAAGAGGAGGGAGCCAGATCAGGTGTGTGAGACTTATGGCAAGAACCAGAGCACAGGGTATTCAGGGAATGCCTCTGCTAAAAGTCCTTTTAATCTCCCATCATTCTTTGTGGTACCTTTGGCTTATCTTTCTTTACATCATGCATCAGAATCTATCGTTTCCTCTCTCTCTTCCCAGCATGCACCTGCTTTCAGTGCTCTGTACCTGAATGAGGATCCCTCTGGACCTGTACTCTACCTCCAGTCCCCTGGAAAAGAAATCCATAAATGCCTGAAATAGACAGACAAAAATCAGGAACAAGGCTCATGCCAGAGTAAACTGTAATACTAAAATCTAGAAGTCTAGAAACCAGCAGATTACAAGGGAAAATCCTGCCTAGCATTTGGTAGGACCAGCCATCAGTTTATTTAAGAAAATGATCCGTTTCTTCATCCAGCTAAACAATCTGCCCAGCCAATGGTAGGGCTTCATTTCATCCCACAGACCCCAAATATCTTTAATTGTAGATGCACAAATTCAAACTGTAGACTTCTATATTGAAAGTTACCAGTTGTAGTTACGAAAGTGAAAATCTACAGTTATAAATGCTCAGGACAGTGTTAAAAGTTTTTAAGGGGTCAGTGTTCAAATACTTTATGCATATAGCCTACCGGGGGGGGGGAGGGGCTGGATAAGGGAACTGAGATAGATATTCAGTGCTACTAACTGGATATCTCCATCACCCTCCCCGCCCACCCCCAGCAGCTGGCGCAAGTGCAATGCAGCCACTAGCTACATAAGTACCAACCTTCTGGCTAGTGCTGATTGTCAGCCGACGTTGGCCCTAAGAAATGGGCCTACATTGCTACCTGGATACGGTAGGCTGAAAACCCTGCTATCTATATAGAAGGTCAGCAGGTATGTGGATAGTGCAAGAACTGGATATTCAGCGTCAGCCACTCTCCAGCTATTGCCACGGAATATCCTGTATTTAAATGCCAAGGCTGTGCCTGCATCGGGGCAAAATAATATAATCCCGCAAACAATGTAACTGAATTGTCCTCTCCACAGAATAATTTCTGACAGTCTGCCAAGCCATGATCACTCCAGTGTTAGATTATTCTATCATCATCTACTATGGCCTCCCAAAAACCACTCTTCACTCTTTACAGATGGTAAAGAACACAACAGCATGAATAATCTACGGAGCCCATCAAAGCCAAGAAAATGTGGCAGAAAGATACAGAAATATTTCTCATTGTACTGGGAGCCACAGGCCTGATAAAGAAGAATTTGCAAGCACATCTTGACAAACTACGCATACATGTTACATCTTACAAACTCCAGCAGGAGGCTCTCTTTGGCACGATGCAAGTATTACGCTGAGCATTAGCAGTAAATTTGAGAGACTAAGATCATACTCTACATACCCTGGCTTAGAAGTGAGGTTCACGACCGCCATAGTATGCGCAAAACTTACCCATTTGGAGAAACTACCCCGAATCAAGTTCAAGGCACTTACCACAGTTTTCAAAAGAATCAGCCAACAGCCTCCAAACCCTGCTCTCAAAGCCTCCAAATGAAAGGTCAAGAAGAAATAATTCCATCAACCTACTCGCAATCCCTCCTCAGAAGCTAAAGAGTAAGCAATCTACATGCAACCGTGCACTATCATCATTTGCACCCACACTCTAGAACTCTCTACCATCAATGCTACGAGCATGCACTGAAACAAAAGAATTTAAAAAAAAAACCCTTAAGACACTCATCTTCCTAGAAGAATACAAAACACATTTGGAACGATGAACGCAACCCAATGCTATTATGTCAACCTATCATAATGTGAATAGCCAAGAACTATGAATATTATTATTATTCAGTCGTAATATACTGCAAATAGTTGAGAACAATATATACTGTTTAAATACTGTTCTATTGTTTCTATGATTAGTTCTATGTTACCTTGTTCTACTGTTACAATGTTTAGTTCTTTGTACAGCTAAGGCCCACCACAGCCCTGCTAAATGTAAACTGCCTTGAATGGTAGAAAGTCAGTATAAAAACAAGTTAAGTAAATAAAATAAATAAAAAATTGTGGCATTAGCAACCTTCATCATCGTGTAGTTATATTGCTTGCTGGATTATATTATTTTGCCCCTGATGCAAGCAGACTATGCTGAAACATGTCTGTATTGGGCTAAATACAGTTACTTTATGGCTCTTTTTTTATTGACCTCTCCTTTTTGCTTTTTGTTGTGGACCTTTTTTGGTAGCGGGTTGTGTCCTGTTTTCTATCTTCTTTTTCAGAACAATAACAGTTTCCCCCAAAATAAGTAAGTAGCAACCACAGGCAGACTTATGCACTATATCTCTCTTTACTTAACCACGTAACTGTGAAGAATTTAAACAAAACCAAAGCAGTAGTAAAATAATTAGAAAAGGAAAAAGCAAGGTACAATACTTATGATAATCAGAGCAGTAGAAAGAAACAGATGAAATAAACAAAAGGGTTTGCAAACCCAAACTGCAGTTTAATACTGAAGAAAAAAAAATTCCTTCATGCCTTCCAATTAGTCTTGCTAGAAGACACAAAAAATGTGGGAAGGAGAAAAAAAGGAAACCAAACCCCCTTGGCAGGGCTGAGGTTTGAAAAACAATGCAACAGTGGAAAGAACCTCTGCAAAACAGATGTCTCAAATGGGGGTGGGGGTCCCCAATTTATGGCTTTAGTGAGTCTCTTGGTGGCTAACCTCTTTCCAGAAAGCTTAACAGTTGTCTAGGCCTTTGGATGAAGAACAGGATTGTCTGTATCCTGCTCTCTTTGGTATACCTCTAGAGTCTAGATGATTAGTCTGGGCCCTCCTGTGACTGATGGGTTAGACAAGCTTTTCCAAACTCAAGTCAGTTTCTCTACTCAGTCCGCCTTATCCTCCGGGTCACAGGGCAATCCAGCGATAGACTCTCACGGGCTACTCTCTGTGTCTGGCAGAATGAACTCCTTTGTTACTGGGCCACCCTCACAGGCTTTGCTGTTGGTGTTGGTGTTCAACAGTCTCACCCCTTTCTAAGGCCCAGTGTGGCTCACGCTGTTAGAGAAACTGCTGTCCTCTGAGCATGGGGAGGTCTCTGTACAGACTCCTCCTCCTGTATTTCCTCCTCCTCTGCTCGAGTGTGCACCCTCTACTTCTGCTGGAATGCCACATACAATAATTCCAAATTTTCCACTTTTTAGTGACATAATTAAAAATGCAATGCATAAATAATCACTCAAAAACCATATGTCTTGTTGTTTTGACCAAGCATGAAGAATTCAGACCTTTTGACACAGAAGTTTGAATTTTGCGTGAAGAATTCCAGCAGGAGTAACCGTCTATTTTTCTGAACTTCCCAGCAGGTGGACCTCACTCTTCCTGTCTGATGGGAGGAGAGACGTTAACTTCAGCTTCTGTTTGTTTGGCTTGCAGTCATGGAGCCTGTCCTTGTTGTAACCTGGGCCCAGCAACAAACTCGGGTAAACTTGAAAGCAGGAGGGAACAGTCAATAGTCAATTAGTTTAGTGAGGGGTCCCCAGATAGGTAATTTTTCATTTTTAATTCATATGACATTGGGGTGTTTTGTTCATTATGGGAGGGGTGCTGTTGGGAATACTTATTAGCATTATTCTGTTTAATGTTCAAATTCTCATTTTGGGGAGATAGGAGCCTGGCCATTAATTGAAGGGGGTCACAAAACAGAAGATGACTAATACCCTCCCCTAGCTCTACTTAAAGGGCAAATGCAAAAAGTCTAGATCAATGTAGGAAGATGGTGTACCTATACAAGTACCACAGACTGGTTTGCTTAAGCTGAGTATTCTCAAGATGGTCATTGGCACATGGCTTTAAAGGACCTGCTTTCCATACCCAGAAAGATGCAGACATAGTTCATTTATCTATGCAAATATAAAGACTACTTGGATTGCTGCACTAAGAACTGTACTACTCCTTTATGCGATGCGCTCAAATGTAACACACCAGTAAATTAAAGTAGATCACACATTATTAGCTCAATTTTCTCACCGGGTCTCAGACTTATGCACTTATAACAAGACTCACGTCTAGTAATTAAGTGCTATGCTTGCATCAACGACCACAGTGTTTTCTCTATAGCTATAGTGTGAAGTATATATTTATAAGGTGGATAAACGTAACTTAAATGCACCACCAATACTCTGCTTAACTGATGAAGTGGATGTGGATCCACTTCATCAGTTAAGCAGAGTATTGGTGGTGCATTTAAGTTAAGTTTATCCACCTTATAAATATATACTTCACACTATAGCTATAGAGAAAACACTGTGGTCGTTGATGCAAGCATAGCACTTAATTACTAGACGTGAGTCTTGTTATAAGTGCATAAGTCTGAGACCCGGTGAGAAAATTGAGCTAATAATGTGTGATCTACTTTAATTTACTGGTGTGTTACATTTGAGCGCATTGCATAAAGGAGTAGTGCAGAACACACGTTCAGAGAAAAGACCAGACTGTTTGTGATTCCGCACTAAGAACTGTGGCACCATCCAGTGGAAAGTGAGCTTAGCCGAATGAGTACTGGTGCAGGGTCTTAGAGAAGAGTCTCCCCCCTTACCCACTTGAGGACCAGAAATAGAAAAATCATGTTCTAAAGCACCATGAATCTGCTTCTACCACCAAGGACTCACTGGGGTCCTGCTACACTTGTCCCAGAAACTGTATTTGGGACATGAATAGTAGCTCCTTTGTGGTAGGGGAGAAGTACAGGGTAACCTTTAGGGTGCACATCAATGTTCCTTAAAACAAAAGGGTGTTAAGTCCTTTCATTTCATCTTTATTGTAGTGTGACAGAAATTGGACTCTTCCTGTCAATTCTTTTGCTGTCAAAATATCTTGGGGAAACTCGTCTATGGAGAACCTGGGACACTCTACCATGCACCCTTAAAATGAGCTTATGTGCCCAGAAAACTCTGATCCTTACCTAATCCTCTTGATACTTCTTTGCTCCACATACAGAGGAATTGCATCTTCATGCCAGGGTTTTGCCCCTCCCCTGGTGCTTTGGAGTCTCCATGCCAATGTTGATGCTGCTTTGCCCCTCTCCCAGTGCCTTTGGATCTTTATTATACTGTTTGGGCCATGTTGTCGCTCTCACCATAGTTTGGTGTCTTCGTGCCATCGTTGATGTCTTGGGATGCTGTTGTCTCTTTGGCATATGGACAAAGCTACTAAACCTTCCATTGCCTCAGGTATAAACTTAGGGTCCAATATTCAGAAAGGTTTATTCCACCTAGCTTGTTCTCTCTAACTCCCATGGCATGATCCAGGTATGACTGAGGCGGTCCATGAGCAGGGTGCAAACAGTAATCTGGTTAGCGGCGATTTTTCAGGCTGTCAACCAGATAAAGGATCACTAAATTAGACCAAAACTTAAGCAGGCCTAACTTTATATGGCCTGGCTATCCAGATAGCAGCTGAATATTGCCACTAGCCAGACAGCCACTCCTGAAACTGGATATTCAAGAAAAGCTGCTTCCTGGACACTTCTCCTATATTTCCAGTTTCCCTTTTGTCCATGATATTGTGTTAGAAAAGTGCTGACCACCACGGGCTGAATATTGCCCCATTAGACTGTAAGTCCTCCAGCTGGAAAAATACCTACTATAATTGAACGTAACTTGCCTTGAGCTACTGCCAAAAAAAGCGTGAGGTAAATCCAAAATCCTATTTAATTTTTGCACTTTAGTAACCATTTAGAAGGGTTCTTAAAAGCAAATTATTTTAGATGCTCTTTAAACAGAGGAGTCTAGTGTTTGGATTTGTGCATATGCAATTTCTGGACACTGACATTTCTTGGACGTCACTTATCTAGAAGTTGAAAGATAGGCATCACTCTGCACAAACAAGGTCTGCGAGACTCAGAACTTTAAAATAAATTAGTGGCTCGGGTAAGGTGGTTAGCACCGTGACTGTATAATAGAGACCATTATTCAATGAACAGGAAAAAAACCCAAATAACCTTTAAACACATCCATGATACAGCATTTCTAGACCTGTTTTCATTAATTTGAGAAGAGCAGAAGGCATTGAATTAGAGTACAAGGCTGGTTTATGCTTTTAAGGGTCAGATGAGTGGTGCAAGACTACACAATACAGAGTGTGAAAAGAGGGTGTGAAGGACTAGAGTCAGTTCCAGCTACAGGAGACAGCACAGAAAGTGAGGTGGGCAACAGCAAGGAAGTTGACCAATGCAGGGGGCAAAGAATAAAGAAAACTCCCATCTCATATTACCTTTGTGGCTGCATATACTGTCAACAAGGGCTGGGGGCTATTTCCAGCTTCTGAGGAGATATTAATAATCACACCTGCTCTCCTACAAGAGAGAACAGAGAACACAAGATCTGGTAAAAGAGATAAGGGTGGTGGGCCACTTGGCAATAATGATCAGAGCATGATTACATTTGATTCAATAAATGGAGGGAGGACAGCGAGTAAATCCACAGTACTACCTTTTAATTTTCAAAAGGGGAGACTATGATAAAATGAGAAAAATAGTTAAGAAAAAACTAAAAAGAGCAATTGCACAGGTTAAAAATTTACATCAAGTATTTTCTTAAAATGAATGTTTCTCAATTTATGGGTTCTAAGATATTGATATTCCCTGATTTGGCAAGGGATACCCAGAAGAGGAGGAGAGAGTTTCTGGCCTTGCGCCAGCGCTCTCTTGCCTTGGGGGCGCAGTTTAAATTGAAATATCCGTGTAAATGTGTAATAGTTTACAATTCTAAGCAGTTTCTTTTTTTTTAACCCATGCAATTAACATTGTTTCTAGAGGGTAAGGATGGATCCTGCACCGGCTGCCACACTTAACAACTAAGCTCTATTGGATGTCCATTTAGCGTATCTTTTGGTTATTACTTTATAAAAAAAAAATTCTTTTTTTTCTTGGAATCTTATTGAGGTTACATATTGTGGTCTATATCAAGTTTATATGATTTCTTTGAGTTTTTTATTGCCTTTGGATGTATTGCTTTATTAACTTTACTCATATACACCAAGAATAAACCAAGCATACAGCGAATAAAGATAAGATAAAATAAAATAAAAAAAATTTACATCAAGTATGGGCATTATTTAAAAATACTATCTTGGAAGCCCGGGCCATATGTATTCCACACTTTAAGAAAAGTGGAAGGAAAGCCATATAACTGCCAGTATGGTTTAAAGGTAAAGTCAGAGAAGCTGTTGTAGCCAAAAACGTATCTTTCAGAAAATGGAATGAGGAGTCAAATGATGAAAACAAGAAACATAAGCACTGGCAAGTTAGATGCAAGGCATTGATAAGTTGGCAAAGAGAGAATTTGAAAAAGAAAACTTGCCATGGAAGCAAAAAGGCATAATAAAAACTTTTTCAACTACATTTGTAACAAAAAAACCTGTGAGAGTGTCAGTTGGTCCATTAGATGATAGAGGGGTAAAAGGGGCGCTAAGGGAGGACAAGGCCATAGCAAAGAGACTGAATGAATTCTTTGCTTCGGTCTTTACTGAAGAAGATATAGGGACATTACCCATGCCTGAAATAGTATTTAAAGTACTGTATTAGAAGAATTGAAAGAAATATTGATAAATGGGCAAGATGTATTACAACTATTTGATAAACTGAAGAGCAGCAAATCACCTGGACCAGATGGTATACATTCAAGGGTGTTGAAAGAACTGAAATATTAGACTGCAGACCTACTATTAGTAATCTGTAAACTATCATTAAAATCATCTGTAGTACCTGAAGATTCGAGAATGGCCAATGTAATGCCAATTTTTAAAAAGGGTCCCAGGGATGATCACGGAAACTACAGACCAGCGATCCTGACATCAGGCAAAATGATAGAAACCATTATAAGGAATAAAATTATTGAACATTTAAATAGTCATTGTTTAATGGGAGAAAGCCAACATGGATTTAGCCAAAGAGAGTCTCGTCTTACTAATCTGTTATTTTTTTTGAAGGTGTGAATAAACAGGTAGAAAAAGGTAAGCTGGTAAAGCATAGTTACTCACTTGTAACAGGTGATCTCCGGGAACAGCAGGAATTTAGTCTTCACATGTGGTATCGTCTGTACCGACGGAGCCCGCGTGGGAACGCTCCCCATCGTCCAATAGGAAAGCTTTTGGGAGCATCCCACAGCGCCTGCGTGCTGCCTTTCCAACTGTCCCTCTCCAGTTGAGTTTATAGCTGAGACAAAAGAGAGAGAGAGAGAGAGATACAACTCCTAGGGGAGGTGGGCGGGTTGTGAAGACTAAATTCCTGCTGTTCCCGGAGATCACCTGTTACAGGTGAGTAACTACACTATCTCCAGGAACAAGCAGGAATGTAGTCTTCACATATGGGGACTCCCTAGCTGCAGATGCCAGGGAGATGGCCCCAGGAAGTTATTAGCCTTGTTAAAGGGCCATACGTCCCCCCATGGATCTCTGGCATCCTACCAGGGATGGTGGTTAGGAGTTGATTAAGTTTGAAAATGGTGTTGAAGAACAGCTTGGCTAAACAAGGCATCCCAGCAGGAGTCCTTGTTTAAGCAGTAGTGGGCTGTGAAGATATGTACCGAAGCCCAAGTAGCTGCTCGACAGATGTCGTCAATAGAGACAGAGTGAAATTGAGCCATTGAGGCTGCCATGGCTCTCATATTGTGAGCTGTGACATGGCCTTCAAGAGGAAGGTTCTTACTCTCATAGGCAAAGGATATGCGCTGAGCAATCCAGTTAGATAGAGTTCTTTTGGAAACTGGAAGTCTCAAATGACTAGGATCAAAAGCAACAAAGAGTTGAGAAGATTTTCTATGTTGCTGTGTCCTTTGCAAGTAAAAGCCCAAGGCTCTTTTACAGTCCAAGGTATGAAGGTTCCTTTCTGCATTGGAAGCATGAGGCCTTGGAAAGAATACAGGAAGGTAAACTGCTTGGTTTAAATAGAAAGGGGAAACCACCTTTGGCATAAAGTGTGGAGGAGTCCTAAGAACTACCTTATCATGGTGGAACCTTGTATAAGGAGGTTCAGCTACTAACGCTTGCAATTCACTGATGCGATGTGCTGATGTGATTGCAATGAGGAAGATGACTTTCCAGGAAAGGAAATTCAAAGATGTAGTGGCTAATGGTTCAAAGGGCGGTTTCATGAGCTGCCCGAGCACAAGATTTAAGTCCCATGCCACCGGTGGTGGCTTAAAGGGAGGCTTTGTTAAAAGAAGGCCTCTCATAAATCTTGCTATGAGAGGAAATAGGTTGTCCACTTAGAGGCTTGTAAGAAGCTGCAATAGCACTAAGATGGACTCTTACTGAATTTGTCTTGAGACCCGCATTTGACAAATGAAGGAGATACTCCAGTATCGATTCCAGAGGTATTGCAAGAGGGTTAAGACCCTTCTGCGAGCACCATATGGTAAACCTTTTCCACTTAATGGCATACGAGCGTCTTGTGGAGGGTTTCCTAGAAGAATGAAGGATATCCTTTACCTGTTGGGAAAGATTAAGATCCTGAAGTTCTAGGCTTTCAGCAACCAGGCCCTGAGATGCAGAGACTGGGGATTTGGATGCCAGAGCATCCCATCCTCTTGGGAGAGAAGATCTGGAGCGGATCCCAATTCCAGAGGCGGAGCTTGAGAGAGATGTAGGAGCAGAGGGTACCACGTCTGCCGTGGCCAACGTGAAGCTATGAGGATCATATGACCTCTGTCTTTCTGAAGCTTGAATAGAGTTTTGGGGATGAGGGGAATGGGTGGGAAGGCATATAGGAAGTCCTGACTCCAGTGAAGGAGGAAGGCATCCCTTGCCTGACAACATCGAGCCGGAATTCTGGAACAGAACCGGGGAAGTTTGGCATTCAGCGGACTTGCAAAGAGGTCTATGTCCAGGGTTCCCCAAATCTGAAATATTCAGGCAACCTGGTCTTCATGGAGACACCATTCGTGTGGAAGCAGAACTCAGCTGCGTTTGTCTGCCCAAGAGTTTTGAATGCCTGGAAAATACACCGCAAGGAGATGAATCTGATGCTCTCTGGCGAGGGCCCATAGTCGCAAAGCTTTATTGCATAGCGACAGAGAGCCTGTTCCGCCCTGCTTGTTCACATAGAACATGGCTACCTGATTGTCCATTTGAACTAGGACTATCTTGTAGCTGAGCTGGGCGTGAAATACTCGAAGAGCAAAGAAGATTGCTCTGAGCTCCAAGAGGTTGATGTGAAGACAGGCCTCCTGTGGAGTCCAGGTACCCTGGGTAGAGAGATCGTGCAGGTGGGCTCCCCATCCCACCAGTGATGTATCTGTTGTTAGGGTGGCTTGGGATAGGGGTTGCTAGAAAGGAGACCCCACCAGAAGGTTTCTGGGTGATTGCCACCATTGGAGGGATGAAATAAGACAGTTTGAGTTTGTTATTTTGTCCAACAGGCAGCCTGAGGCCTGTGTCCACTGAGTGGATAAAGCCCACTGGGCTGCGAGCATATGGAGGCGAGCATAAGGAACCACATGCACAGTGGATGCCATGTGGCCTAGCAATTGCAGCATTTCCTGAGCAGTGAGACAAGGTTTGAGCACTGCTTGGGAAGCTAGTTGTACTATGCGAAGACAGCGGAGCTGCGGAAGGAAAGCCCTTGCCTGTCTGGTATCCAGATGAGCTCCTATGAACTCTAAGGACTAAGTGGGAGCAAGATTGGATTTTGGGAGGTTTATGACCAGTCCCAAATACTGAAGGATTCTCGTTGTGTGAAACAGAGCAGAGCTGGCTTCTAGCACTGTAGGGGCTCGAATGAGCCAGTCGTCTAAGTAAGGGAAGACGAACATTCCCAGAGTGCGGAGAAATGCTACTACCACAGCCATGCATTTTGTAAACACTCTTGGGGCAGAAGCCAGGCTTAAAGGAAGAACCTTGTATTGGTAGTGCTTTCCTTGAAACAGGAATCGGAGGAATCTCCTGTAATTTGGATGGATGAGAATATGAGTATACGCATCCTTGAGATCTAGAGAACAAAGCCAATCCTCACTTTGAAGGTATGGCAGCAGAGTTCCTAGAGAGACCATTTTGAATTTCTCTTGGAACAAGTATTTGTTCATTTCTCTGAGGTCTAAAATGGGTCTGTGTCCTCCTGTTTTCTTTGGAATAAGGAAATAGGGGGAGTAGAACCCTGTACCCTGATGGGGAATGGGTACTTCCTCTATTGCTCCTTGAGCAAGGAGCATTGTGACTTCTTGACCTAAGAGAGACTGTCGAGAGAGGTCTGAGAATTGAACTGTTTTAGAATTGTAGGAGGGGGCATGCTGTGAAAATGAAGCTTGTACCCCTCTCGTACAATGGACAGAGTCCAATTTTCTGCTGTTATTTGGTACCATCTGTGGGCAAAATGACATAACCTGCCTGGGATGGTCGAGGGTTCTGGACCGTTCAGGGGCAGGAAGGCAAAGTTCTCTAGGAAGGAGTCAAAGCCTTCCTTGCAGGATCGGCTGTAGATTTGGACAATCTATCCAAAGTGATATTGTCAGAATCTATTTCATTAGCCTTCTCCTGCCAATTCTTGCCAAAGAGATTTTCTCCTGTGCAAGGAATGTTTCCTAATTTATCCTGTACCCAAATTTCCAAGTCAGATGCCTGAAGCCAGGCTATCCGACGTGCACCAATGGCAATAGCAGAGGTTCTGCTTATGCACTTAAAACAGTCAAAGGCTGCACGATTTACAAACTTGGAAACATTCTGAGGATGTTTGACCTAGAGTAAGATAGTCTTGCCTTTTGTCATCAGGAAGGAGGGGGCTCAAAAGCTCCAAGTCTCCTGTGACCTCTTTAAGGAACATTTGCATATACAAGATATAGGAACTGATCCTAGCTGAGAGCATGGAAGCATCGACGCCCAAAGGCATTGAGAGTCCTACATTCACGACCTGGAGGATTGGATGCATGTCTCTTTACACTTTTCATCCTTCTCATGGCTGATTCCACCACCATTGAATGGTGTGGTAATTGAGTTTTTTGAAAGCCAGGACAAGGTGGAAATTGATACATGGTTTCGAGAATGAGGAGATGTGGTTAAAGGTGTTTCCTACATCCTTAGCATAAGATCATTTAAGATCTCATGAATAGGCAGAGTAGCTGCCTCTTTGGAAGCCTTAGGGTATTGGAGAATTTCCAACTCCTTTGCCCTAGGCTCTTTTTCAGGAGCTACTGTGATGAAAAGGCCTCGGGCCACATCACGGATAAAGTCCTGAAAGGACATATCCTCTGGCAGAGACATTCTGCACTGAGGAGAAGAGGAATCCTCGGGAAGTAGTACTCTTGTATTGGCAGAGTCTTCAGACTCATCAGAGGATTCAAAATACCTCCAATCCCGGTGATCGTGCAAAGCACAGTACCGGTATCAATCAAAGTCGGCATCGGGTTGTTCCGGTACCGATCTGTCAATGCCGGAGACAGACGCATGACTCGGTATAGGTGGCGTACCCGCCAATGTTAATGCGGTCGGTACCGGTTGAGGTGTCTGAAGCGGTTTCATCGGTACCGAAGCCATGAGAAGAGTCACTAGACTGCGTTCAATAGCAAGGAATCTCTGGTCTATCGATGCTGCCGATGCTTGGATGTCGGTACCGGTAGAAGCGGTAGAGAGCAAATAGAATGCTAGGTATCATAAGGAAAGGAATGGAAAATAAAACAAAAGATATTATAATGCCTCTATACCGTTCCATGGTGAGACCGCACCTTGAATATTGTGTGCAATTCTGGTCGCCATATCTTAAAAAGGATATAGCGTTATTAGAAAAGGTTCAGAGAAGAGCCACCAAAATGGTAAAGGGGATGGAAGGATACTCCTATGAAGAAAGGCTACAAAGGTTAGGGATCTTTAACCTGGAAAAGAGACAGCTGAGGGGAGATATGATAGAAGTCTATAAATTAATGAATGGAGTGGAACGGGTAAACGTAGATCGACTGTTTACGTTATCAGAATATATGAAGACTAGGGGACATGCAATGAAGCTACAGGGTAAACTATTTAAGACTAATAAAAGAAAATATTTTTTCACTCAACGTGTAATCAAACTCTGGAATTTGTTACCGGAGGATGTAGTAAAGGCTGTTAGTGTAGCTGGGTTTAAAAAAGGTTTGGACAAGTTCCTGGAGGAAAGGTCCATAAACCATTATTAAGAAGGGACCCAGGATATCAATGCTTGACCTAGTACAAGCATTGCAGAACCTGTGTCTTTTGGGGAAACTGCTAGGTACATATGACCTAGATTGGCCACTGCTGGAAACAGGATACTGGGCTTGATGGACCTTGGTCTGACCCAGTATGGCATATCTTATGTTAACCCCAAAGCATGGTGCCAGTAGTTCTGCCGAGGTTGAGGTCTCGAGAACATTCTGGAACCCCGTTAGTGCTTTGGAAGCCGAAGCCTCCCGCCGGGGTAGTTTTGCTGGTGACAATTCCTCAAGGGCAACGCCAGGGGCATCTCGATACTTAGAAGGAGATCTACCCTTTGAGGACCGGCTAACTTTATGTTTAGTTACTTGAGATCCATGGGAGGAAGATGAGTCCTTGGAGGACGTCGATACAACAGACGCCTCGTCTGAGGGAAAAAGGGTGCTAAGCTTAGCAGCTCGGTTCTGGCAGCCCCTTTTTGACATCATTCCACAGGAGAGGTACTCTGAAATAGAGTGGTCAGGACCTAAACATTTGAGACACGAATCGTGGGTGTCGGTGACAGAAATGGTACCGCCACATTTAGAACATTTCTTAAAACCTGAAGTCGGTTTTTCCATTTTTAAGGAAAATAAATTGGGCCTAGTGCCCAAAATGGTGCCTAGCACCAAGGAAAAAAAAAGTTTCTAAAGTAAAATACCTTAGAAACTATAATTTTTTTTTTTTTAAAGAAAGAAGAAAGAACCGGTGGTACCGGTATGATGTCGAAGGAAGGCAGACGCAACCACAAAAACAAAGATTAAGATGAAATTTTTCTGCAGTGACAGGGAATGTGACCTGTCAGCTCCACGGAAAATGAAGAACTGGAGAGGGACAGTTGGAAAGGCGGGAAGGCAGCATGCAGGTGCTGTGGGATGCTCCCAAAAGCTTTCCTATTGGACGCTGGGGAGCGTTCCCAGTCTGTACTGATGATACCATATGTGAAGACTACATTCCTGCTTGTTCCTGGAGATATATAGTGTATCTGGATTTTCAGAAAGCTTTTGAGAAGGTTCCTCATGAGAGACACTTGGTGAAATTAAAATGTCATAGGTTAGTAGGCAGTGTACTATTGTGGATTAGGATCTGGTTAAAACATAGAAAGCAGGGCTAAATGGCCAATTTTCTCAATGGAGAAAGGTGAATAGTGGAGTACCCCAGAGATCTCTGCTGCTTTTTAACATATTCATAAATGACCTTGACAATCAGAACCACTGTGATTGCTTTGCCGGATTCTATGTGCAAAACAAGGACTTTGTCCTTGCTTCATACCTTTACATTGCTCTACCTTTTGAATTGGTTTACAATCAGATGCAGCATATTTGGGCAAGCTGTGCTGGCTGACCTGGTTTTGTGATATTGCAACTTTTTCATCTTCCTGTTAAGTGGCCTGCTCCTGAACAATGTTAAAAAATAATACAGGGATATGTACTTGGGCTGCAAATACCCAAGCAATACAGTATATGGGGGGGAGAAAGGGGAGGGAGTACTTCTGTGTGTGACAGAAGAGCAGGATCTGAGAATGATCATATATGATTTATTTAGAATGGCTTTTATACTGCCATTCACGGTGATCAAAGCGGTCTGATCCGAAGGTGGCCAGACAGGTAGAAGAGGCGACAACAAAAGCCAGAAGGATGCTTGGATGCAGAGGGAGAGGAAAGGCCAGAAGGAAAAAGAGGTGATAGTGCCTCTCTATGAGACCTCACTGAGTACTGAATGCAATTCTTACGTCTACACCGTCAAAGAGATATAAACTGGATGCAATTGGTGGATATGAAAATGTTCAGTGGTCTATCTCATAAAACATATGGGGACAGACTTAAAGATCTCCATATGTATACGTTGGAAAAAGAAAAGGGAAGGAAGATATGATGTTAAGTGCCGTTGAGTCGTCGTCGACTCGTGTCAACCCTCTAGAGAGCTGCCCTCAACTGTATTCTGTCTTGAAACTTCAACTTTGTACCCTCACAATAATCTTTTAGATCCCTAAGATTTTGATGATTAAACTCAAATGTAATTATCTCAACAACGTCCCTCCTAGAACAATCCTACAATAATGCATATTTAGACATCATACTTTTGATATTAAACTTTATTTTGTAAATATATACATCAGGCCTTGACAAATTTAGGAGCCAGGCCAGTTCTTGTGACCTCCTTGTCTCTCTCCCCCCCCCCCCCTCCGGTTTTCTCGAGACTAGCACCAGAGTTTCTACACCATGCGTCATCTTTAGGTAACACTAATTACAGCTTCAGATAGCAAGTGTCTTTAGGGGTGTGTGCTGCAACGGTGATGTGCAGGTCTGTATGTGGGATGTGGTGGTGGGTGTATGTGTGTTGCAGAGCTAGGGAGCCTGTGTGTATGGCGCAGAGGTGAGTTGTCTGTGGTGACTCTGTGTGTGTCTGTCATGCAAAGGTGGAATGTGTGTATACTGAGGGAGTGGGGTGCTTGCATGTGTGTAGTGTGGGGGAGGGATGCTTGCGTGTATGTTCTGGGGAGAGGGGAAAGCACCCTTTGGCATATACAGATTGGCATTTTTGTCCCCATGTATTTATCCATTTTACTGCCCCTTTACATTTTTTCTGCCTCTGTCAGTCTTCCTTTTTCCTGAAAGCTCTGATCTCCATGATTCTCTGCTGTCCTGGGCTTCCCCTCCTGTTCTGCCTGCAAGGATTTGATTTCCCGTGGGCAGAACAGGAGGGATCATTGCTATGATCAGGGGTTAGATGCATACAGACAGCACACAGATTGGATCACTGTGAGAGGCGGTGTGAGGGTAGCAAATCCCAGGTGCCAGGTATAAATTTTTGGTCACCATGGTGATCTGGCGTCTGGGCTTTGATGAGCTCTGATATATATATATATAATTAGGGGGAGACTTTAAAAAGCCACTTACAAGGGTAAATGGACTTTTCATATTGCCCATTCTTGCTGCAAGTAAAAAGTAAGCATTGAGTAGGCACTGTAGCTGTCAGGACCCTCTGTTCTACCTGACTGTAGCTGCCCCCACCCCCCAAAAGCTGCTTCTCAGGCAACTGCCTAGTTTAGTGGAGTCGGCCCTGCCTCCGTGGTATGAATGCACAGATGGTGAGCCTCTTTCAACTGAAAGGAAGCACTGAAATGAGGGCGCATAGGATAAAGGAGAAAGAGGATAGACTCGGGAGTCATCTAAAGGAAATAAGAGTTATTTGTTTACTGAACGAGCAATGGATGCATGGAATAGCCTCCCAGCTGAGCTAGTGGAGGACAAGGACCATATGTGAATTCAAAAAAGGCACGGGACAAGCAACAGAGGATTGCTAAGGGAGAAGAAGGGAGTGTAGAATATTTGGTATGAATGGGAAGACTGAATATGCTGTATGGGTTTTATCTGCTGTGTTTCTATAGCAAAATAAGCAGCCCTGACCTTGGGAGTCAGCCACTTGGATGCCTGAATCAGTCCTAATTATTGATGGAAAATGTATTGTCGCCCACCTGTTTTCTGCAAACAGAACATAAGAACATAAGATATGCCATACTGGGTCAGACCAAGGTCCATCAAGCCCAGTATTCTGTTTCCAACAGAGGCCAATCTAGGTCATATGTACCTAGCAGTTTCCCCAAGGGACACAGGTTCCACAATGCAGGATTTAGAAGAGATTAATTTTGGACACTGGTGAGCTCTGGGACTGGAAGGAGACTGGGTGCTGAGGATTGCTACAGCTGCCAGAGCAGTGATTTGCTCCATCCCCCAGACTCATTCGAGAAGAAAGGGGGTGTGGGATCTTTGCTTAGCTGCACTCTTAGTGCTCTCTCTCCTTCCACTTTCTCTCGTCAAAAAAGAGCCCCGCTGTGTGGCACATTGTAGCAAGGACAAAATAGAGGCAGCTGAAACAGCACACTTAAGGAGCAGGTCCCTACGCCTCTAGGCACTCCTTAGTGCATCCATCTGCATTGTTGGCAATGGCCTTTTTCTGTTTGAAGTAGCAGATTGTAAGATAGGACTCTAATGATTGATGTCATGTATATGCAATGAAAATATAAGGAAAATAGATTTATAAATGAAGGGGAGGATGTATTAGCTTTTGAGTGGTATGCTGTGGATAATTGTTGATCTGTTGATGTAGATGATGGGCATCATTTATTAGATGGGAGGGGTTATACCCCTACATTAATTGAAATAAGATCAGAAGGGCACTTTTGTACTGGTCTTCTGGGGTAACAGAAGGAGAGACTCTGCCTTGTGTAGACGAGAAGATTGGGTGTAGGTGGTGTGTGATGCTTGGGACTTACCATTTTTAATGGGAACTTGGTTGAGAGAAGAGGAGGGGTCAAGGTGGGTGCCTGTTGGGTTATATGATGGAATATGTGTCATGATGAGGGAAAAGAGGGGTTAAGGTGCAGAAAAAAATATATCAAATCAATACTAAGACAAAACTGGAGAACTAGGACATCATTAGGATTTGAATAAGAGACTAGGGGGGCCTTGAGCTGGACGCCATAGCTGCTTCTGGTGTGAGCAATGCAGCAAATGGTTGTTCTGTACTGCAATTAATTTGGACCGACAACTGTCTGCTAGCATTTGAACTATATGTGCCTGTTGCATGTGAAATGTGGAGGCAAAGGGGTAAGAAAATCCAGGTATATGGCAGCACTTATGAGAAGCTATATGGAAGTAAATGGTTCCAGACTTGGGGGCTCTAAGCCTATGACAGTGGATCAGATGGCTTTGTGTTGGGAATGGAGTTAACAAAATTATCCCATATAGATGGGCTGCTCCAATTCTGCTGGTTTAATGATAACTTTTTACAAAAGAAGAAGGACTGCAAAAAGCTGGACTGGAAGTGGAGGAGTGAGAGATATGAAATTGAAGGAAGCTTGGAAGCAAAATGTGAAGGGCATCACTCTGAATTCACTAAGGCAAAGCCAAATGATTATGTGGGCAGGATAATAGTAATACACAACCACGAAACGGTCCGCTAGAACAACCAAAAACCCTTCACAAATTACTATAGATTTTATAAACATTTATGAAACACTCATAACACACTCCCAGTGTAATATACATTCATAATCACTCTTCATAACAAAGGAAGAAAAAGACCTCAGGACAACTTATTAGTCCCACTATGTGGCGAAATTCATCACGATAGGGGAATGTGTAGTTCTTACATCACTGGTCTAAAAAAACTCCCTTTATTAAGATTCAACAATATTACCAATTTTAAAAAAGTACTTTTTCCAAATCATTCATCGACCCTAATAGTTTAGTTTATATAATGATCATTGCACAGCACAACTTCCGTGCTACAAAACTCAAGACTTTTTTTCATAAACAGGCACAATGACCTCCAAACAAATCTCCAAAAGGGTTCTGCAAAAAGAAGAAACAACCCTAATAATTATAACTATATAGCTAATAGCATAATATCAACTTATCTCAAAGTTTCCACTCCAGAACTTCAAGACATCATCGCCTGCATATAACTTCTTCACCCAACAAAGATCTTTGTTTCTCCTTCACAAAGGCTACATAGGGGCTTCATCTTACTACAGACGGCAACTTCAGGAGACAACTCCAGCGTCTGATGTAACTAAATACCCAAAAAACAATCAAAAAGCTGCTAGCCACACGCATCACTTCAAAGGAGGTGTCAAGACATTTAAAACAACACAACCAACCTTACTTCCAATCCTAACTCATGAAAATTTGTTATTATTACAGTCTAACCTTAAGGTGCGGGATAGAGCTCCACAGCACCCCCAGGCAGAGCACTGACCCCATGGACATAACTCAGAATGCCTCTCATCTATCACTCCAAATTATCCACGCCTTCTTATCAGAAAAAGGTTCCATTCAATTTTATCATTAAGTCCTAAGGTATCCAATCTGAAATTCCAATGCTGCTCACATTGTAATGATAATTTTCCTCTGTCCCCTCTTCATATATCCCATGGGACTTGATCAATAATGAAACACCGTAAGTCTTCAAACTTACGACAAAACTCAATACAATGTTTCCCCAAGGATGTTTCCACTCACCTTAAATAAACTGTATTTATGTTCTGTAAGTCAAATTTTTAATGGTCGGGTGGTCTTTCCAACATACAGTTTTAAACACAGACATTTAAGAATATAAACTACATACTCTGTTGTGCCAAGTAGATGACAGATTTAGCGAGTACTGTTTTTTGTTAAGCAAAAAGGAGGCACCCTCTTCCAGAATGTCATAAAACAAACATTTTCCACATCGAATGTGCCCCACCTCCTGGGTAAGTTTAAACACCTTCTGAACAGCAGGACATAACATATCTCTTAAATTACGCCCTCTGCTATATGAGACTGAAAATTAGACAGAATTGGATGAGCCAAAAAAAATCTTCCAGCATCGTTGAATTGACATAACCAAGCTTCGTGACAACCTTGACTGTTGAACCATGCAGGTCACCATTTTTTCAGATAACACCCACTTTTGTATTTGTCCATCATATACTGGTGATAACAGCCATTCCCTGTGATTAAAACAAGCTCTTTTATATGCCTTGTGTAATAAATACATCATCAGGATAGCCACAATCACTAATCCTCACCATCATTCTTTTCGCTTGCGATCTAAATTCCTCTTCCAATGAACAAATACGTCTACACCTTAACAACTGTGAATAAGGGAGACTTCTCTTTAAATGATCAGGATGGTAACTAGAATAATGCAAAAAATGTATTCTTATCCATTGGTTTAGAAAAAACAGTCGTGGAGAACCCTGCATTATTCTTTTTACCTCCACATCCAAAAAATAAATAACAGTCTCACGATAGCTCATCTCGAATTGAATGTGAGAGTCACATTGATTTACATATTCAAAGAAGGTCAAAAGTTGCTCATGTGAACCTCTCCACATCAAAAAAATATGATCAATGTATCTGTACCATTTTAAAATATAGGTAAAATATACTGAAGAATAAACCCATTTGGTCTCAAAAAAATGCATAAACAAGTCTGCCAATGAAGAGGCAAATGTAGCACCCATAGCAGTACCTGAAATGTGTTGGAAAAATTCAGACTTCTATATAAAGTAATTCCTTTTAAGTGCTATCTCCGCCAAATCCAAGAGAAAAGTCATTGGAATCCTATGTGGACGAGGTCTCTTCTCCCATACTGCTTTTAACACGGACAGGACATCATCCTGTGGAATCGAAGTATACAAAGTGGCCACATCTAAAGTTACCAGACATTTGACCTCACTGCTGTCATTCACAGTTTGTAAATTCTGCAAAAAATGAGTCGTATCTTTTATATAGGAAGGAAACGATACAACCTCATCTCTCAAAAAACTATCCAACTAAATCCCCTCTCGTTCTAACAGAGACTCATTACTAGAAAGTATAGGTCTCCCTGGAGGGTTAATTAAAGCCTTGTGAACAATGTTCCCTCTAATTTTCTGTAGGCTGTGTGCGCATAAAATATCAGCTGTGCAGCTTTTGAAGGAAGGTTAAATTTTTGTGTGCCACATAAAGACACTCAGAGTTATATACTTTAAAATTTGACTACACATCAGAATACTGTATGTACACCAGATTGATTGCACTAGAAAACATTGTAGAACTTGTGAAAACCGTAAATACTTAACAACTTTTAAATTTTAACACGTCTGTGTTTTCTATCAGAATCAGAACCGTAATTTTTGTGCGCTCTGTTGTAAAGTATGTGCGCTCGTTCGGTGAGGTGTGTGCGCGCACACACGCACACAGTTTAGAGGGAACAGTGCTTGTGAACCTTGGGCAATATGTATAAAGCTAGGATTCTGGGAAAGGAGGGATCGAAAAAATGTTTCTCTTGTTGTCAGATAGCCCAGTTCATTAGCCTCAGTAGTCACTTTAGCAATCAGTTGTTGCAGCTCTGCAGTAGGATCCATTGACAAATGTAAATAATTATGAATGATTTGGAAAAAGTAATTTTTTAAAATTGGTAATATTGTTGAATCTTGGTAAAGGGAGTTTTTTTAGACCAGTAATGTAAGAACTACACATTCTCCTATGGTGTGAATTTCGCCACATAGTGGGACAAAGTTGTCCTGAGGTCTTTTTCTCCCTTTATGTTATGAAGAGTGATTTATGAATGTATATTACGCTGGGATTGTGTTCTGAGTATTTTATAAATTTTTATAAAATCTATAGTAATTTGTGAAGGGTTTTTGGTGTTGTGTATTTTGATTTTCCTTAGTGCAGTGGTGTGTTATAATCCAGGATAATATTAATCCAGAATGATACAAGAGTTTTTTTTAAGTTAGCTAATGAACTCTTGATTACGTCAAGTGCTAGGGATAGTTTGAGTCTGATGTCTAGTGCAGATCCATTAACTGATTTCTTTTTATAATAAGATTAGAGAACTACGGATGAGTGTATGGGAGAATGAAGTTGGTAGGACAATAGTAGCTGTGGGAAAGCATGCTATAGGTTCTCAGACTGTAGAAATCGGGGATGACTGGTGAGTGTAGGGTGGATTTTATCTGGTCCTCATTTCAAGGGGAAATTTTTGATGACATCTACTATCCGCTTATAACTTCCACTTGGTACTACGGTACAAGCAATGGTATGCCCCCACTTTGACTTCTGTAGCAGTATCTTACAGGACCTATCAAAACAAGCATTGAATCAATTCCAGATGGCACAACCCATTGCTGCATGAATAATTCAGAAAGTTCCTAGACCTGAGCATATCACCCCCATAGTACATCAGTTCCCTATTCTAAGCAGAATTAAATACGAAACCCTGCTGATTACATTCAAACTGCTGCATAACTTATCCCCATTCTACTTAAGCTCTCTAATACACACAATTCTGAGTGACAGACAGAGGAGAGGATGTACATAGAACTCCTTAGCTATCCCTACAGACTTCAGAAAAAACAATCGATCAACGAGCAACAGAGCCTTTACAATCTTCTGGAACTCCCGCCCAGATGCATTAAGAAGCATAAATGACCTTTCCACCTTCCATAAGCAAGTCAAGACATATCTGTGTACAGAATACTTTGGAAACCAGTCAGATGGGACAAATATCTGCCCAACATAATCAGAAACACAAGTTTCCACTAAATCCTCTTAGCAAATGGCCATGCATCCAGGGTATCACTATAGCTCTGATCCATACATAACCTATTATTTCAGCTAATGTAAATATTTTCAATGCCGCTCGTGTAAATAAGTTAAGAGTTAATTAAGCAGTCATGTTGCATTAAGATGGTTTTCTGGTAAATTATTACTATTATCTCTGTTAATTTTGTTATCCATGGTTTTTTGCAAAAGCTTCTGTTCTCTAAACTGCTTTGATTATTTGATAAGGCAGTATAAAAAAAATCACAAATAAATAAATCCAACTATTAGTGGAAACATTGTGAAAAGGTAAATGTAACCTGGACCCCTATCCCATAAGGTATTTGAAGACTTTGCTTCCACAGGCAATTAGTGGTTGGAAGAGTGTGTGACTTCGGCACTGGACCAGGGGGAAATATCCTTCAAAGATAAAACAGATCTTGTTAAGGCCTATTATAAAAGACTGGAAAGCCAATGTTATGGCCTATAAAAATGATAGGCCTATTGCTAACGTCTTGTTTTGTAAAGATATTAAAAGCTGTAGTGGCAGAGCAATTAAAACACTTGTTGATTTTTAACCATCAGTAACAGCACAGCACAGTACAAATACAACAGTCATATGCAGAGGTGGAATATGGCAAAGTCATCGTCAGGGAGCCCCATATATATCAAGACAGCTTCCCATGCCCTCTCACATGTTTCCAGCATCCCTCTCCATCAAGCCGTTAGCTTCTCATAGTTCATTATAGTGCAACAGGTGTTCTACCAAGCAATCTGGCTCATTTTTATATTATCTGTCTAATTAAGAATAATTCTCAATGGAAGGGACAAGAAGTCCAACAAACACTGGTCCTCTTTAGACAAAAGAAAACTTAGTAGAAAGGATCACCACATTCTAAGAACCACCAAAAACGCATACCACAGGATGAGACTAATCCGACGCCTTAAACCCCTCCTCTCCCCGGAGCACTTCCGCACAGTCTCTCAGGCTCTAATAACCCCAATTCTAGACTTCTACAGTCCAATCTATCTCAGTCCCACAAAACAAACACTCAGACCGCTGCAACTGGCACAAAACACAGCGGCACGCATAATATCTGGTACAGCAAGACAAGAACACATCACACCCATCCTGAAAGATCTACACTGGCTTCCAGTCAGCTCACGCATCAAATATAAGACAGTCATAAACATATTCAAAATCAAACAACAGTCATCAGCTCTCAGCTTACAACCAATCATACAATCTGACAGAAGCACAAGACCGAAGAGGAGGGGCACCTTCAACCGTGTTAACACACCAAAAGACCTCACCAAGGGCCGCAAGGACACCGCGGACCGAGCCCTTTCTCTGGCTGCACCAGCAATTTGGAACGCCCTCCCAGATGACCTACGATTAACAACAGACATCAAAGACTTTCGGAAGCAGCTTAAGACAATACTATTCATCGAATACTACGGGGACGTCACATGATCTACTCGCCAGTCAAGACCGCAGACCAACCCCCCCTTCCCCATGTTCATACGAATGTATAATAGCACACGCTGTAAATAGCTCAACATGAATCTACTGTACACCACCACACACACACACACGCACATAACCCATTCTTGTTGATTGTTTGCTGTGTAGACCGCCTTGATTGAAGGAGAAGGTGGTATAGAAATCCTTTTAAATAAATAAATAAATTAAATAAGATAAGAGCTCTGTGCTATACATCTCCATATATTGCTCCAGGACTTATATGCGGTACTGTATCTTCCACAGGACCAGCACTTATCTGCCACACCCTCCTCTAGCTTAGCCAGCCTAATCAAGGTCCAGAAGGCTCTATGAGCAATAAAAAAGGATGTCTTTGTAAGAGAGGCAGATATGACACCTGAAAAGTGGAAGGAAGTCCAAAAAACTGCCAGCATGGTTTAAAGGTGAGGTCAGAGAGGCTGTTGCCAAAAAAGCAACTTTCAGGAAATGGAAAAAAGAGCCAAACGACGAAACCTGGAAACAGCACAAGCACTGGCAAGTCAAATGCAAGGCATTGATAAAGTAGGCAAAGGGAATTTGAAAAGCTTGCTGTGGAAGCAAAAACGCAAAATAAAGATTTTTTTCAAGTACATTCGTATCAAAAAACCTGTGGGAGAGTCAATTGGTCCATTAGATGATAGAGGAGTTAAAGGGGCACTAAGAGGTGACAAGGTGATAGCGGAGAGGCTGAATGAATTCTTTGCTTCGGTCTTTACTGAGGAAGATGTAGGGATGTTACCCATGACTGAAGTGGTATTTAAAGGTGCGGAAGAATTGAAGGAAATATCAATACATCGGGAAGATGTATTACAACTATTAGATAAACTAAAGAGTAGCAAATCACCTGGGCCGGATGGTACCCATCCAAGGGTGTTGAAAGAACTGAAATATGAGATTGCAGACCTGCTATTAATAATCTGTGAACTATCATTAAAATCATCTCTAATACCTGAAGACTGGAGGATCGCCAATGTAACACCAATTTTTAAAAAGGGTTCCAGGGGTGATCTGGGAAACTACAGACCGGTGAGCCTCACGTCAGTACCGGGAAAAATGGTAGAAACCATCATAAAGAATAAAATTACTCAGCATGTAGATAGTCATGGCCTAATGGGAGACAGCCAACATGGCTTTAGACAAGGAAGATCTTTTCTTACTAATCTGTTATGTTTTTTTGAAGGTGTGAATAAACAGGTGGACAAAGGTGAGTCGGTTGATATAGTGTACCTGGACTTTCAGAAAGCCTTTGACAAGGTCCCTCATCAGAGACTTTTGGCAAAACTAAAGAGTCATGGGATAGGAGGCAGAGGGTTGGGCAAAATGGCCAATTTTCCCAATGGAGAAAGGTGAATAGTGGTGTACCCCAGGGATCTGTGCTGGGTCTGCTGTTTTTTGATATATTCATAAATGACCTGGAAAGTGGAATAACGAGTGAGGTTATCAAATTTGCAGATGACACAAAACTATTTAAAGTTGTTAAAACCCAAGAGGATTGTGGAAAATTGCAAAAGGATCTTGATAAATTGGAAGACTGGGCATCAAAATGGCAGATGAAATTTAATGTGGACAAGTGCAAAGCTATGCAGCTAGGGAAGAACAACCCAAACTATGGTTACACGATGCAAGGTTCCACATTAGGAACCACCACCCAGGAAAAAGATTTAGGCGTCATTGTGGATAACATGTTAAAACCCTCGGCCCAGCATGCAGCGGCGGCCAAGAGAGCAAATAGAATGCTAGGTATGATAAGGAAAGGAATGGAAAATAAAACAAAGATATTATAATGCCTCTATATCGTTCAATGGTGAGACCGCACCTTGAATATTGTGTGCAATTCTGGTCGCCGTATCTTAAAAAGGATATAGCGTTATTAGAAAAGGTTCAGAGTAGAGCCACCAAAATGGAAAGGGGGATGGAAGGATACTCCTATGAAGAAAGGCTAAAAAGGTTGGGGCTCTTTAACCTGGAAAAGAGACGGCTGAGGGGAGATATGATAAAAGTCTATAAATTAATGAACGGGGTGGAACGGGTAAACGTAGATCAATTGTTTACGTTATCAGAATATAGAAAGACTAGGGGACATGCAATGAAGCTACAGGGTAAACTATTTAAGACTAATAAAAGAAAATAGTTTTTTCACTCAACGTGTAATCAAACTCTGGAATTTGTTACCGGAGGATGTAGTAAAGGCTGTTAGTGTAGCTGGGTTTAAAAAAGGTTTGGACAAGTTCCTGGAGGAAAGGTCCATAAACCATTATTAAGAAGGGACCCAGGATATCAATGCTTGACCCAGTACAAGCATTGTGGAACCTGTGTCTTTTGGGGAAACAGCTAGGTACCAGGGGCGGCCCAAAGGGGGAGCGGGGCTATGTGCGGAGACTCAGCGCGGGACCTCATTTGCATAAATATTTGCATAATGTTACCATACACTAACTTTTAGTAAACATGCCTCTTCATGAGTGTATGGATAAAGAAAGACTAAAAGATTTCTATATTACTATAATCCAGTGCCAACCGCCAGGCACATTAGGAACTACTACAAACACTGCCCATTTAGAACCCATAGCAAACCCGCCGTATCATAACAGCACTACCAGGACTCACAAAGCACCATACCCTACCTATCAAAAGGCAACACTGCAAATATTAAACCAATACATTTCAGAGAATAACAATACATGACCTACTGGGGAAAGAGAACAAGTGGCAATGTCAAATAGGAATTACATAAACAGAATACCTCAGCTCAGTTACACATGTAGAACACAGACCAAGGAATCACAATTTAGAAACAGGAAGACAATAATTAAACTGGGAACCCTAAAAAGCCAAACTTGGAATGTACAATAACAATGTAGAAATAAAACTATAAATTAATTTCCTCTTGTACTAAACAAAGCACAGATGTTAATGATGCACATTTCCCAGAGCTGTCATATTCCAGTTAATAAATTCAAAATAAGGAGATACCTTTGTACCTTTTGTGCATTTTTTTTTCAGTTGCAATTTCTCCAGACACTTTCTTCTGGTTTCTTTGTGTCTTCTGCTAACTCTCCATTGTCTGCTGTCCATTTGTCCTTTCTTCTCTCTTCTAGTTTTTTTCCATTCTCTTACATCTGCTTTAACATACTAATCTTTCTCCTTTTGCTCTTTCCTCATTCCTTTTTCATCCACTCAAATTTTACCCCTCCATCCTCAATCCCCACTTACTCTCCCATTACCCGGCCAATTGTAGATTTTTCTTCCCTCCCACACAAAATATTTTTCCCCTCTCCATTTCACTCTCCCAGCCCCATCCCATTCTAATCTCCCCCAACATCAGCTCCCTTCTAGTTCCAGCCCCACTCAGTATCCGCTCCCTTCTAGTCCCCGCATCAGCCCATTTCCAGTCCTAGCCCCCCCATCAGCCCATTTCTAGCTCCCCCATCCATTTCCAGTCCTATCCGAGTCCCTCCATCAGCTCATTTCCAATACCAGCCTCCCATCAGCCCATTTCTAGTTCTTTTCTAGCACCACCATCAGCCCATATCAAATCCTAGCTCCCCTCCACTCAGCCCATTTCCAATCCAAGCCCCCCATGAGCCTACTTCCAGTTCCAGCCCCTTCATGTCCATTTCAATTCAAGCCCCCACCACAGCCCATTTCCAATCTTAGCTCCCCCCAACACCCAATTCCCAGTCCTATCCTAGCCCCTTCATCAGCCCATTTCCTGTCTAAGCTCCCTCCCCTCACAGTCCATTTCCATTCCAATCCCCCTCCCCATCAGCTATTTGCAGTTCAAGGACCCCCTACCCCTCAGCCCATTTCCATTCCAAACCCCCGTCCCCATCAGCTATTTGCAGTTCAAGCCTTCCCTTCCACTCAGCCCATTTCTAGTCCTAGCAACCCCCCCAACCTATTACCAGTCCTAGCCATCCCATAGCCTATTACCTGTCCTAAACCCTCATCAGCCCACTCCCAGTCCTAATCCCATCAGCGCATTTCCAGTCCTAACCCCCATCACCCAATTTTCAGTTTAAGCCCCCCCCCATAGTCCATTACCAGTCCTATTCCCCATCAGCCCACTTCCAGCCCTAATCCCATCAGCCCATTTCCAGTCTTAACTCCCCCCATCACCCCATTTCCAGACTTAGCACCCCTCATAGCCCATTACCAGTCCTAACCCCCCATCAGCCACCTTCCAGTCTTAACCCCATTAGCCTATTTCCAGCCCTAACCCCCCTCCCCCCCCCAGCCTAGGGAAAATTTAAAATAATAAAAAAGCTGTTTGCTGCCGGCCTGCCGCTGTGGCAGATTTGAGTGTCCCGCGGGGCCCCCCCTGCCCGGCAGAGCCTGCCCTCCCTGCATCAGCTCCCTCTCCGCAGTCGAAACCGGCTTTCAGAGCGCGAAGGGAGAGTTTCTCCCTCGCAGCTCTGTTAAGCCCACGGGCGCTGATGGGAAAGTTCCCATCAGGCCCTGCGGTCTTAACAAAGCCGCGAAAGGGAAACTCTCCCTTCGCGCTCTGAAAGCCGGTTTCGACTGCGGAGAGGGAGCTGATGCAGGGAGGGCAGGCTCTGCCGAGCAGGGGGGGCTCCGCGGGACACTCGAATCTGGCGCGGCGGCAGCGGCAGGCCGGCAGCAGACAGCTTTTTTTTAAAAAATGTAAAATTTACTTTTAAGCAGAATGTTCTTTGCGTGGGGCCCCCTGAAACGCGGGGCCCTGTGCAAAAAACATTCTTGCTCAATGGACGGGCCGGCCCTGCTAGGTACGTATGACCTAGATTGGCCACTATTGGAAACAGGATACTGGGCTTGATGGACCTTGGTCTGACCCAGTATGGCATGTTCTTATGTAAGTCATCAGATTGGATTGCTCCTCTAGCAACACAATTTGGAAAAATGTTTAATGGTACCATCTCTCTCTAATTGTGTCCAACAAGGCTTATTATCTTCCAGGGCCAGCCCTACCATTGAACAACTGTTTTTTTGCTTATGTCCCCACTTTTTGGCCCTGCTTTTCAGCCCTTATTAACTAATGCAAATGAGGCCCCACAATTGGTTTCCGCACATGGCCCCACAATTGGTTTCCGCACATGGCCCCACATCCTTTGTATTCCCCTCAGGCTGTCCCCGTTACTCTCCAAGCATTACTCAACCCACTAACTTCCTTGCTACAATATATAGGCTAAATGGTATAATTTAAAAACTGGAGAGTTAATCTCGCCCAGGGTCTTGTCCTATTAACTTACACAAGGTAATACAGGGATTCATTTGCTGCCATAGGACTACCACCAACATATGTTCCACTTTCTTGTAGACCCAGCCTAGAAACAAAACTGGTACCATGCTAAGAAGATAGTTCAACTTGGGAGTGGTCATTATTTTGATAGTTTCAAGCCATCCCTACCAAGGAAGGTAGAGAGGAAACCATCTGCCATCCAAAATTTAACTGCTCCTGGAAGCTTATTCCCATCTAATTCTACTACTTCATCTAATGATTGTGTATACTGGATCCCTAAATATTTTATAGACAGCACCTGCCATGCAATAGGATATGCGTTAACATGATGTTTAGCCATATATGAGTTCAAAGGAGGACTTCCATATTTGTTAGGTTTACTTTATACCCAGAAAAGATCGAGAATCTTTCTATTAGCCTCAGTAGATGAGGAATGGAGTCCACAGTGATATACATCATAATATCACTGGCATGCACCAATAATTTACATTCTACATGTGCCAATCTAACCCCAGGTAGAAGAGTGTCCTGTCTAATGGCCAGGGCAAGGGGTCTAAAGCTAAGGAAGTGGAGATAAGGGACACCCTTGTCTGCTTCCTCAGCTCAGGTGTATCAAGTCTGACATCTTTTCCTTTACCAGCATTCTCGCCACCGGAGAGATATAAAGCATCTTTACTATTTGAATAAATTGTTCTCCAATTCCACAATATTATATTGCTGCAAATAGACAAGACCATTCCACCTCGATGAATGCTTTCTCCACGTCCAGAGAAAGCACCATTGTTGGGACAGACTTATTTTATAACATTATTGCATTAGGTAATAAATAACTTGCTGTGGACCTCCCCAGGATGAATTTGTTTAGGTCCTTATGGATTATAGTATCCAACACACTGCTCAACTGGTAGGCCAGCATCTTAACATAAATCTTACAGTCAATATCTACTAAAGAAATGGATGCGTAATTTTGGACAAGGAGTGGGTCCCTCCCCAGCTTCTCCAAAACAGGGATTCTGACTTCCATAAATAAGCCTGCCGCAGACTGGGACTACAAGAGGTTCCACATAACTGGAATAAACTGGGAGACAAAATATCCATAAAGGTCTGATAAAATTCTACTGTAGAGCCATCCCCACAAGCTTTTCTCAAAGACAATGCTACAAACATCAACTTTATTTCCTCCTCCATAATCCACCTCCAAACTGGCGCACTGTCCCTACGTAAGCACTGGACCTGTCAACCCACTCAAAAAACCCCACTTGTATCCTCTCCTGGGGGGAAGCTTCTGAAGTATACAATTAAGCATCATATTCCTGGAACTGCTTGATTATTTCCTTGACTCTAGTTACCCTCTGGCCCTGTGACATTTGAATCACATAAATGTGTTTAGCATTCTGCTTATCTTTTAAATATTTGGTCAGTAGATCCCCACTCTTGTTCCCTTCTTCATAGTAAGGAGCTTTGCTCACCATAATAGAGATTGGGTTGAGATTATAGAATTATATTGATACTTTAGCCTTGTTAATCACATTACTACCTGGGTGTCCCCGTTATGAATATAATGATGTTCCAAAGTCCCTTGATCTCTCAATCCAACACAATCCTGTTCTTTCAGCTTTCTTACCCTGTTGAAATAACTAATAATGTCTCCTCGAGGGCAACACACTCAAGAGTAGTATCCTCCATATTGTTCTCCTCAAAATAATTTCAAACACATCATCCACTAAAAGCAGAGTTAAGTCTTCCCTGACAGGGGCAGAAAGAAAGGGGTCTTGGATACCAATATCAGAATATGAGACGCTACAGTATGGTCCAACACCCTGTAAATGCTCACTTGCTGCAAAGAAGGGACAAGAACTTTTGGTATCGGAATAAGAATTGTGGAGCATGGAAAAATTGTTGAATCTGTCAAAGGCAGTTTACCTATCTCCATGTGTCTACCAGACCCAGTTTCTTTGTCGTTGACTCCAGTACTAGACTTGATCTGGAGAACCTCACCCAACAATTGGATTGATGGTCTAAAATAGAATCCAGCAGAATATTAAAATCTCTGCCAAGAACATAGAGAATTGAGTCCACCTCTACCAGCACTTCAGCCAACTCTATAAAAAATTCAGGGGAATCTTGAGTAGCTGCCTGGACACTGACCCACTTGAATTGTGAATTAATTTCCCACTCCCAACAAGACATTTACCTACTGTCCTACTTAAGAACATAAGATATGCCATACTGAGTCAGACCAAGGATCGATCAAGCCCAGTATCCTGTTTCCAACAGTGGCTGTTCAGGTCTCAAGTACATGTCGATTCCCAAATGTATACACATTCCATGCTGCTTGTCCTAGCAGTAAGCAGTGGATTTCATCAGGTTTGCTTAATCATGTGCAGTACCAACCGCGCATGTACAGAAAGGCTTTCTAAGCTTTTCTAACTACAAATCTAGAAATCACTCCCGACCACTCCTGCGCTCTAGAAATCACTCCCCGACAACCTAAGATCAACAAAAGACCTCAAAGACATCTTGAAGACCTAAAAACTACGCTCATAACAGAACACTACAAGGTCATCACACGGACTACTCAAACAAACTCCCTCTCTGCCAATAAAATGTAAATAGCTCATACTGTATATAGCCTACAGCTGTAGATAGCCTGCAGCAAGAAAATGTAAATGTAAAATTCCTGTACAGAGCTCCTACTGTATATAGTACACTACGCAATCAACCTCACCCCACTCACTCAATGTAGCACTGCATGCCCACACCCACACACCCTGCCACTTGATTTGTTTGCTGTGTAATGACTTGTTTGCTGTGTAATCCGCTTTGATTTTAGGATAAAGCGGTATTCAAAACTGTTTAAATAAATAAAGCTAGAGCATGTTCCATTGTCCAGGCATGACTGACTTATCCTGCTGTCCATGGAGAACATCATTTACAGGTGAGCAACTTTGCATTAGTATACTAGGGGACTCACTTAGTTTGCAGCTTGTCATGCTGTGAGGGCTTGTGTGCATCAGTGACGCTGAGGGCTAGGCTATCAGTAGTTTAGCTACTGGTAGAGTCTCCCAAGATGGACAGGTCTCAGCCAAGGTGCCAGACCAAGACAAACCACCCATCTGGGCAGCAGCAGGATGGAACAGTGTTGGTGGCAGAAGATCACGTTTCTGTGACAATGGCAACACTAAACTTAAACTGCAAGGAAGAAAGACCTGGCAATCTACTTCCGTATTTTGCCACGAAAACAAATTGCACTATAGTGCTGGAAGATGAAACCCCCAGATTGGAAGGCACTCAACTGGCTTCTGGGGAGGAGCTGAAGACTTTTCAGAGTAAAGCCAGCATTTGGTTGTATCAAAGCCCTCGGGATGTCTGACAGCAGATGTAGCTGCGCATGAAATGAGAGTCAGAAGCTGCAAAGATGTCTTACATGTTGGGACATGGAATGTACGAAGCATGAACCAAAAGAAGTTGGAAGTGGTCAAGAATGAAATGGAATGTGTACAGCTTGATCTATTGGGTGTCAGCGAACTAAAGTAGACTGGCATCGGGCACTTTGCATCAGATAATCACATGGTCTATTATGCTGGAAATGAAAGACAAACAAGAAATGGTGTTGCATTTATAATTAAGAAACAACTTGCAAGAACTGTATTGAAATACAATGCAGTCAGTGAATGATTAATTTCTATTTGTCTATCAGAAATATCTATCAACACAACTATAATTCAAGTATATGCCCCACAACAGCGGCAGAAGAGGATGAAATTGATGAGTTCTATGAAAAAGTACAAGTTGAAATTGACAGAACATGAAAACAGGATATCCTGATAGTCATGGTTGACTGGAACGCAAACGTTGGCAATAAAGAAGGCGGCAAAATGATTGGAAAATATAAACTTGGCAACAGAAATGAAGCTGGAGAAAGACTGATAGAATTCTGCAAGACCAATGATCTATTCATCTCAAACACCACCTTCCAGCAACACAAGTGGTGGCTGTATACATAGACTTCACCCAATGCACTGTACAAAAATCAAATTGACTACATCTGTGGAAGTCAACGATGGAAAAACTCTAACATCAACGAAGAGAAAACCTGGAGCTGACTGTAGTACAGATCACCAACTACTAGTATGCAAACTCAAGCTAAAGTTGAAAAAGGGCAAGCCACTCATGAATGTAGCAAAATATAATCTTGAGAATATACCACTGGAATTTAAAGACTGCCTGCAAAATTGATTTGCTGCTTTAGATACAAATGACAGAGCTCCAGAAGAATTATGGGATGACATCAAGAAGGTTGTGTTGGAAGAAAGCGAGAAGTCTCTACAAAAGGTGAGAAAACAAAAATGGCCAAAATGGATGACCGAAAAAAATTTGAAAATTGCCCAGAAATGCACAGAAACTAAAGCCAGAGGAGAAAGACAATCGCAGAATTCAACAGAGATTTCTATCAAAAAGATTTAAAGAAAAAATTCCAGCCTCGAATTGGAATGTTACAAGATGCTCAAGGATCTATGTTGAATGATGCTGAGAAGATCAAGAAAAGGTGGAAAGAATATACAGAGTTTTTATATCATAAAGATCAAGTAGACCAACAGTCGTTTCAACCTGTTACCTTATCATCTGAAACCATTGGTGATCCAAGAAGAAGTTGAAGTAGCATTGAAAGCCCTATCAAAAAACAAAGCACCAGGCATTGATGGCATTCCCATAGAAGTATTACAGCAATCTAATACAGCTGTTACCATTCTTACAAGGCTCTGCCAGGAAATCTGGAAGACAACATCATGGCCAAGATCTGTGTTTATACCAATACTAAAGAAAGGTGATTCAACTGACTGTGGAAATTATCACACAATTGATCTGATCCCTCATGCTAGCAAGATTATTCAACAGAGACTACAATCATAACTGGAACGAGAACTACCTGAAGTGCAAGCAGGGTTGAGGAAAGGGTGAGGATGGACAGACATCATTGCGGATGTGAGATGGATCCTTGAAAAGACTAAAGAATATCAGAAGGATATCTATTTGTACTTTATTGACTACAGCAATTCTTTTGACTGTGTAAACCATGAGAAACTCTGGGCCACATTAAGAAGCACGGGTACACCAGAATCTTGTTCTCTTGTACAACCTTTACATTGATCACAAAAAAACATTTTGAACAAAACTAGGAGAAACAGAATGGTTTAAAATCAGTAAAGATGTGTGACAAGGATGAATACTTTCCCCCTACCTGTTTAATTTATATGCAGAACAAAGCATCAGAGAAGCAGGACTGTATGAAGGCAATCGAGGTGTGAAGATTGGTGGAAGACTCATCAACAACCTTCGCTCTGCTGATGATACCACATTAATGGCTGAAAGTGAAGACTATCTGAAACATTTGCTTCTCAAGATCAAGGAACATAGTCTTAAAATGGGCCTGCACCTTAATGTGAAGAAGACAAAGATAATGACAACTTGCAAAATCAATAAGTTCATCATTGATAGAGAAGAAATTGAAATAGTTGAAAACTAACCTCTTTGGATCAACTATCAATAAAGAAGCAACAAGCAGTCAAGAAATCAGATGACGCATTGCTCTTGACAGAATGGCTATGAAGGACCTAGACAAGATTCTCAAGAGCAGAGATGTCTCTCTCCATACAAAGATTCGACTTGTTAAAGCCATGACATTTTCAATAATGTCATATGGATGCAAAAGTTGGACAGTAAAAAAGATAAACAGAAAGAAAATTGATGCCTTTGAATTATGGTGCTGGCGACGAATACTGTGTATACCATGGACTGGCTGAACAATAAACCAGTCAGTACTACAGGAGATCAAACCTAAGCTTTCTTTAGAAGCTCAGATGACAAGACTTTGACTTTCATACTTTGGACACATCATGCAAAGAGAGAGATCATTAGAGAAAGACACCATGCTTTGCAAGGTAGGAGGTCAACGCAAAAGAGGAAGGCTGGCAATGAGATGAATCGATACAATAACAGCAGCTACAGGTACCAGTTTGTCAACAATAAGCCGCCTCACTGAAGACCGAACACAATTTAGTACAAGTATCTAGACTAGATTCTAGACGGGTCGCCATGAGTCGACACCGACGCGATGGCACTTAACAATAACAACACTAGGGGACTAAGTGGTAGGGGATATATATATTTTTTTACCTTTTAACCATTTGAGGCAGCACCATCTGAGTCATCTATAAAGTAAAAAATAAAGGCAGTGAGTGTCAGTACAACTTCTGAGCATTCCCATCCCATTCACAGAGTATCATTACCTGGGTCATGGACAATATATTACAGTTAATGATATCACTCAATCCCTAAGAAAAACAAATAAAAAAAAGTTAAAACCTTGTCTGTTTACCCTATTTAATTTCATATGCTGTTCTGAGTATCAGTCATTGTGTTTGAGGGAAGCTTGCACTATTGTTGCCTGTGCTGTACCTGTTCTACGATGGGACCGTATGTGTGGGAAATGTAGGCAGCTGCTGCCCATGCTGTATGTATAACAGAAGCAAATATCATGTAAGTAACAGAAACCAGTCCAGAAACGTGATATTGTAGAAAGACAGAGCCTTTATTAAACCAGCTGACAACCCGACACAGGCCGTGTTTCGTTACCCTTTGTCAGGGGTTTGTCTGGCATATACTAAAAACATAAATATACAAATATTAAAAATAAAAAAAGATACAGATACAACATAAACCCATAAAATTATTAAAATAGTAAAAAATATATAAATAAATCAATAATAAATAACAACCATCATATAAAATTGGATAAGAACAAACAATGAACAAAGGTGCTCAAAAGATATAAAAACATGTAACATATAAAAACATTAATACCTCTGTTGAAGACCATTAAACCAGAAGGTATTGTAACATGCTTGTTGTAAACTATTAAAAATCTGTATACTAGAAAAATAACATCAATAAACTGGTTAAAAATAGAATTGAAACAATACATACAAATATATCAGTGGAACTAAGAGAGCAAACGGAACAAAAAATCAAACTATTAAGCAAGAATATCCCATATGCTATGGGGATGAGAGCAGGAGAGAGTCAACAAGAGAGAAAAAGGTCATAAAATTATGACAAAAGGGGAGTGTATATGTGCTATAAATAAATTCACGAATTGGCTACATATGAGGAGAAGCATGATGCTATCTTGTGTACTTCTTCAAAGAATAATAACACTTGACAGTGAACCAATCTGCTCACGTGTGAATATAGCAGACACAAAGGTAAAAAAAAGTGTTTATACCTCGTACAAAGTATGCCTATAAGAGTCACCTGTATAACAACTAGCTTCCATGCAAACATTAAGATCAATATGCAATCTCTAAACAAAGTAGCGGCCACACTACAAAAGGTGAGCTTACCTATAGGGGTAACCTTTCAAACATATTACTTGACAAAAACAAACTTATGCCAAGTGGACATCGCTACAAAATGTAATGCATTAAAAAGAAATTGCAAAATATTGTCAGTGAACCTCTACAAAAAATAACAGAGTACCTTCTCATCGGCTGCAGGCGCTAGCAATTGTGGAGATACAGTGGCTAAAAACACCCACACCTGCGCTTTAAAAAGAAAGCAGAGGGGGCGGAGTAGCTCAAAAAAAACACAGGAAAAATAGCAGGATAAGAAAAAACTAAACACTGTAATGTTACGTGAGGGAGGATAAACTCGTTTAAAAAATGGCAAATTGTAGATTAATGTTACAGACAATTTTTTGCATTTCAAATTTCCTAAGGTCCATTTTTGATTCAGGTTCACATGCAGTGGTTTTCTATTCTTTTAACTCCCGGTTTTATTAGATGGTTATCTGATTTTTTAGAATCGTTTCTCAGATTCGTGTGCTCAGTTCACATTCCATTCACAATTTTTATTTTTTAAACTAGCTCTTCTATCGTCATGTAATACAACAGTGCACTGTTTTTTACTCTTTACATTGGTTTTCTCACGTTCTTTAGCTCCCTTTCTAGTGCGCAGGGGTGGGCGTTTTTAGCTACTGTACCCTCACAGTCGCAAGCGCAGGCTACCGTAGATAAGGTATTCTTGGTTTTTTTGTACGTTCTCACTGACGATATTTGCACATTTGTGATTACATTGCACATGTAGTGATGTTTACAAGGACATTTTTGCATTTACGACTCCGTTTGCCACTTATCTAATTGTTATATCCCTCTTTTTTATTGCTCTTTTAGGGATGTTCACATTTTTTATTTTATGGTTTTAAAGATTCATTGGTCTGTCAATTATTTACAGTTTTTGACCTTCTAGCACAATGACCTTTTTCCACTTGCAATTTTAATAAGTTTTGCTCTCATCTTTTATAATCATGTTATTAATCTACAACTCGCCATTTTTTAAACGAGTTTATCCTCCCTCACGTAACATTACAGTGTTTAGTTTTTTCTTATCCTGCTATTTTTCCCACGTTTTTTTGAGCTACTCCGCCCCCTCTGCTTTCTTTTTAAAGTGCAGGTGCGGGCGTTTTTAGCCACTGTATCTCCACAATTTGCTAGCGCCTGCAGCCGATGAGAAGGTACTCTGTTATTTTTTGTAGAGGTTCACTGACAATATTTTGCAATGTTCTTTTTAATGCATTACATTTTGTAGCGATGTCCACTTGGCATAAGTTTGTTTTTGTCAAGTAATATGTTTGAAAGGTTACCCCTATAGATAAGCTCACCTATTGTAGTGTGGCCACTCCTGGGTTTAGAGATTGCATATTGATCTAAATGTTTGCATGGAAGTTAATTGTTATACAGGTGGCTCTTATAGACATACTTTGTATTTGTATAAACACTGTTTTTACCCCTTTTTTACCTTTTTACCTTTGTGTCTGCTATATTCACACGTGAGCAGATTGGTTCACTGTCAAGTGTTATTATTCTTTGAAGAAGTACACAAGATAGCATCATGCTTCTCCTCGTATGTAGCCAATTTGTGAATTTATTTATAGCACATATACACTCCCCTTTTGTCATAATTTTATGACCTTTTTCTCTCCCGCTAACTCACTCCTGCTCTCATCCCCATAGCATATGGAATATTCTTGCTTAATAGTTTGATTTTTTGTTCCATTTGCTCTCTTAGTTCCACTGATATATTTGTATGTATTGTTTCATTTCTATTTTTAACCAATTTATTCATGTTCATTTTCTAGTATTCAGATTTTTAATAGTTTAGAACAAGCATGTTACAAGACCTTCTGGTTTAATGGTCGTCAAAGGTATTTATGTTTTTATATGTCACATGTTTTTATATCTTTTGAGCACCTTTGTTCATTGTTTGTTATTTTATATGATGGTTTTTATTTATTGTTTATTGATTTATTTATATTTTTTTTACTATTTTAATAATTTTATGGATTTATGTTGTATATGTATCTGTTTCTTTTTTTATTTTTAATATTTGTATATTTGTTTTTAGCATATGCCAGACAAACCCCTGACGAAGGGTAATGAAACACGGCCTGTGTCGGGTTGTCAGCTGGTTTAATAAAGGCTCTGTCTTTCCACGATATCACGTTTCTGGACTGGTTCATGCTGTATGTACATACTTGAATGAAAAGTTAAGAATAATGTTAGTCTTCCAGTGGAGGACCACTCACATGATCGAGGTCTGGCACTTCCAAGAAAAACCCTGGTTTCTTCATCAGCATCATCCCAACATTATTCACTAGCAATAGAACAGAATATAGAGTTTAGAGTAGATCCAGGATATACAATTATTTTTGCAAACAATTTAATCCTTCTGCTTTGACAATCATCATGATATCATATTTATAATGGGGTCAGGCAGCGAGGTGTCTAACCTCCCTCCCCCCCCCCCCCTTACAGTTCCTGCAATCCCCTTTCCATCTCTGGACAGGACAACAGGGCACATCGGGGAGCTAAAAAACCATGCACCTCACGGGGGCCCTTGAGTTTCTTTCAACATGGGAGGTTTGGTGTCCTAGGAATAAAGACAAACTCACTCTGTTAGGTGGTCTTCTGAAACTAAAATATTTTACTCAAGCATTGTACTTGGTATATTGTAATCATGTCACAAACGACATATTTCTTGTGAGGTAGGTACATAGCAGAAATCCATATAATCACAAATACAGCTCACTGAGCAATCAAGCTACTCCCATGAACGGTGCCAGAATTAGTGTTACTGCAACTGAAGCACCTGACATGGTACTCCTACTTTCCCCAAAGATCGGAGTTTGGCACCTAAGGAAATATGGAGATGGGGGATGGGCTATCCCATCCTAGTTAAGATCTTGCCCAGGGACTCCCATTTACGTACCTTAATCAACCTATTAAGTATATGGTGGATTCCCTGCACAATAATAAATTCCTTCACTCTAGTATATCTCCTCTAAGATTTCCTCTAACAATTTACTCACCACCACTCACCTAGGTGCAGAACCTCTTCAATTGCAGACACATGCCCTCCCCCCCTCCCCCCAAGAGTCTTTCCTGTTTCTGAGTGCATTCCTATTTTTTTACAAACTTCACAGATCTAGGAGACTCCTACCAGAGTAACAAAGCTAAGATAGGTTTCCCTCAAAATTATACTGGGAATTCGAGCTTAAAGCACCTGATGATTGCTCCAAACTTCATCCATTCTCTTGTAACGCCCGGGACTTCAACCTTGAGTCCTGGCCTACTTCAGAAAACAGAATTCCAAAACTTTGCCACTGAATTTTATTTGATCTACCAAACTTCAGGCATCTTCCACTGGAGTGTGTCTAAATACTACCTCCTCGCTATAAGTCTCTTTGAAGATGCACGCATTTCTAATAAGGGATATTTGAACTCCCTTACATGCAGGTTCCCAAGCTTAGCAAAAAAGGATGTTCTCAGCTCATAGATAAGACCCTACAGAAGACCTTTATTTCTTCCCACTATTTACATATTCCACCTCCAATGAAGTCACCAAGAAACTCCAGGTCATCAAGGTCAAGTTGGGATGGTATAAAGCAAATCTACCATACCATAATGATACTAGCTTCTAAAATTAACACAATAAGGAGCCTGCCCAGAAAAGAGCAGCACCATAAATATTGCTGTGGGCCTTAGAAAATCTTTACACCTATTTGGAAAACTGAAAAAGCCAGATTACTACAGATCCTACATACATAGAAGCTAAAACAACCTGACATAGTGGTAAAGAACAAGACTACCAGAATGGCATTCATAATAAAAGTGCCGGTACCGAGTAATTATTCTGTGAATTGCGTGGAGAGGCAGAAGACCCTGAAGTAATAAGAAATGCAGTCCGAGACGAAGAAAATGTGGCAGAAAGATACAGAAATCTTGCTCGTTGTACTGGGAGCATCAGTCTTGATAAAGAAGACTTTCCAGGCACATCTTGATAAATTACCCATATCTGTTACATCATACGAACTCCAGAAGGAAGTCCTCTTTGACACGATGCAAGTATTGCTCTGAGCATAACCCTCCTTCTTCTGTTCCCCCTTCCCTTCCACCTTGTGTCCTTTTTCCCCCGATGCACACGAATAACCAGGCCCGATCCATCTTTCCAAATCTTTATTAGTGGATCAAGTCAGCCACAGCATGCGGATACAATACTTAACCATATTAACAGTATTAACAACATTAACAATTGGTATACAGCGTTAGGCTAATCAGATTACCCTTAGGGGTACCATACCCTCCTCCCCGCCTCTCATGTCACTGGGTTTGGCAACCATGGCCTGCTCTGTGGCCAGGGCCATGCCCCTTATCCCCGTCACCTGCAGCTCCATACGGATGTCCGGGGCACCCCCTCCGTTTCTATGCTCCTGGCGACCGGAGTCAGGCACCCCTGGGCACTGGTACCTGGCCCCCCCATCACTGGACCCCGGCACCCTGTTTCGGTACCAAGGCCCACAACTTGTTTTGTGGTACCCCCTACTCTCCCCATCCCAGTGAAGACCCACCCTGCTGCTGCTGTGACAACCCCCTTTTATCATTGTTAGAAGAGGAACTGGAATATCAATCGGTTTATTAAGGACAGATACATCATGAATGGACCTAGAAGATGGACCCTATGAAATGGGCATAGACCTAGTACAGTCCTTTATAAACCATTCCCGATGTGAAAATCTTGCAAGCTTGTAAGTACTTGAAATTATTTCCTTTGGATAACCTCGAGCTACAAGACAACTGGTTAAATCTTGAGCATAATGTTTAAACTCCTCCACAGTAGAACATATGCGCCGAAGACGGAAGAATTGGCCCAATGGTAGTCCCCCTTTTCAATGGTCCAGGGTGGAAACTTTGATAATGAAGTAGGCTATTGTGCTGAATTGACTTTCTTTGTAACATAGCCAATAGTTGATGATCGTGTTTATATTTATTTATTTATTTTGGTTTTATATACCGCGCTTTTTAAGATCAGCATGGTTTACATAGTAACAACTCAATACATTGAACAGGTACAAATAATACACAGAACAGGTATACAATAAATTAAACATGTTTAAATAACAATAGAATGTTTCCAAAAGCTGAATAGTTAACATGTGACCTGAGGTAGGTAACTATTTACAGGCTGAAAAGAGATATGCATTAGAAGAGAGGCCATAAGCAGCTACGGAACATGGTCAAATGAAAGCTGGAAAAGATGTGTCTTAATTGCCTTGCAGAAGGTTGAAAGGTCGGTGATAAGGTGGACAGAAGGAGGAAGAGAGTTCCAGAGCAGTAGGGCAAAATAGGTGAAGGATCTGCTTCAGGCAAATTGAGAGCTTTTTCTCACCATAGTTGGAATGATAAGGGTATAAGCCATATTTGTTCTCCTGGATCTGGTTTCGGGTGTCCAGTGTAAGAGGTTTTCCAGCGATGAAGCTGAGATCTGGTGTAGGATTTTAAATGAAAGTAAGAGGGCTTTGTATTTGAGTTGGTTGTTAATTGGTAACCAATGTAGCTGTATTAGGAGAGGTGAAACATGATTGGATCTGGACGCTCCATAGATGGTTCGGGCAGCAGTATTTAAAGCCATTTGTAAAGGATGGAGTCTTATGCTGGTAGACCATGAAGTATGATATTAGCATAATCAAAGAGTGGAGTGACCAGGGCTTGGAATACAGTGCGGAGGTCAGTAGGTTCTAGTAAGGGTCGGAGCTGGCGGAGAGATCTTATTTTGAGGTAGACAGCCTTCGTGATGTTTCTTATGTGGGTTTCCATATTTAGATGTTGGTCCAGGGTGACACCAAGATATCTAAGCTCTTGATTTGACTTCAGATCAGCATTCTTAACCTGTAGGTGGGATGGTGGGATGAAAGTTGGATCCTTTGTGATGAACAGTACTTCTGTTTTTTTTATAGTTTACTTTCAGGTTACGGGTTTCTAACCAGGTAGATACTGCATTAAATCAGTTTATGATTCCAGCGAGTTTAGAGTTATCCAGTGAGAATGGGGCGTAAAGAAGCACATTGTCTGCATAAATGTGATAGAGTATTCGAAGGATTGAATGACAGTGCACAATGGCTGAATATATATATTGAATAGCAGGGCTGAAAGTATATCAGCACATCCAAAAATTCTAGTCTGTGAGAATGACAATGTACCGTAAAGTGAATGTTAACCTTAATGTCATTAATCCATTTCAAAAATCTCTGTAAGTGATCAACCGATCCATGCCATAAAAAGAAAACATCATCCAGGAAATGAACCCACAAGGGAATATTAGCAAACCACTCAACTGTGGCCCCCATGGCTATATTACAAATCTGAATTTGTCCTCCATTGAAACCACCTGCTGTGTTTAACCTTCTCCTCTGCCGATAAACATTCACTCAATAGTGCTATCAAATCTAGACTACATTTGTTTAATATGCTGTTCCATTTGGTATAAAAGGATTGATCTTCAGTAAACATTTTTGGAGGTTTAATTATACGTAATCCCCATGGGCTCATCTTAGACTTTAAATATTGAATCACTGTAGCTCCGTGTAATTGAACACGAACTAGTTTTTTATGCAAAATTTGTAATTCAGTGAATGAAATCATTTGAGCGGAACCAGTCCCCTCTTCAAACAAAGATGGTCTGCTGATTAATTGTTTTATTTGGTCTTCAGAAAAGGCAAACTCTACCTGATTGGATCTAAATATCTGATCATCTGAAGCCATTATGAAAGAATTGAGTCACTAATGAATTCAAATCCTACTCAAAAAAGACTCCTCCCAAAAGGGCCACAGAATTAATTGCAATTTAAAAAAGTGAACCTTCCTACAAAAAGGAGCTCCCCACTGAGAAATTCTTATATCAGAATGTTTATCTTGAGGCCATAAGGGCTCTTGTGGCACCCTTATAAACAATTCAAATCAGTTTGAACAGAACAACATTCCCACTGTAGTAAAATTAGACACACTTGTGATCAATTGTCAGTACTCACATGACTTGAATCAAACAATGAAAGATGGTTCTAATGTTTAAACTCACCACATTCACTCCCCGTTCCTTTTTCATAATGGTGAAGACCATAGAGCTGCCTGAGACCATCAGAAAAGCCATTATCACCAAACATCAAAACTTCAAAGGCCATCTCCAAAGGCCTCAGGATTCCTGTGTCTACATTTCACAATGTTATTAAGAAGTTTTCTGCTCATGGAACTGTCAAGAACCTCCCAGGACATGGTGGGAAGAAGAAAATTAATCCAAGATGTTTTTGAAGGCTAGTGGAACTGTTGAAAAAACACCCCATGTGCAACATCCAAAGAGCAATCTGGGGTGGTGGTTTCAACCCACACCATACGCCACGCACAAACAAAGAAGAACTTTATGGCCAAAGGCCAAGGAGGACCCTACTGCTCTAAGACAGACATAAAAAGGCACACCTGATCTTTGTACAAACCCACCTTGAAAAACCACAATTCTTCTGGGAAAATGTTCTGTGCACAAATGAAACTAAACTTGAGCTCTTTGACAATGCAGACCAGCGCGAAGGCGGCAAAATTAGACCTTACCTGCTAATTGTCTTTCCTTGAGTTTCCTCCAGGCCAGTCCATGAATGGGTAGTCAGCTCCCACCAGCAGCTGAGGACTGATCATGACAAAGTCTTGTTGATTCTGTATAAGAGCTCCCCCTTCAGCTCCAGACTCCAGTCTCCTCTTAAAAAAGCAGATGGTTACCAACTCAACAATCTACCAATTTACCAAATCTGAAAACCCTGAAAGGAAAAAAAACACCTCCTCACTCCCCTCCTCTGAGAGCAGCTATTCCAGCGAGAGGTAGCAAGAAGCCTGCAGAGCACTTGCCCTTCCTATCTCATGTGGGCCCCTAGAACTGAGTGGGATCGACCAACATCCTATATCTTGATGCAACAACTTCCCCAGACTGGATGCAGCCATATACTACTACTATTATTAATCATTTATATAGCGTCAGAGCAGTTTTTGGCAGGAGGGCATCGTGACTATGGGCATGGAAAAGGAAAGTGAGGCACCGTGGGATGAGTCATCAAGGCTTGCAGTTCCCGGGGTTTTGGCGGGAAGCGGGGGAAGCAAAGGCAAGGCTAAAAAGCTGATGGGGTGGCTGCAGAGCCTCACTCAGCAGTCCCATTGATGCAGGGGGTGCTTGAGCCCATATTTTCCCTAGATTTCATCCTGTCATTACATAAAGCCTACTGTCTGAAACAGAAGCAGGCAGGTCTTGATTCTCCTGTTATCAAAACCAGGGAGTCTCTTCTCAAGGGGGGCTCCCGTGTGGGTACTTCCCGGGGTAGAAGGCGGCAGAGGACGGGAACAAGTGGAGTAGTCATGAGTCTCTGTGCACCCATCTTTCAGAAGATGGGTGGGGCATGGACTGGCCTGGAGGGAACTCAAGAAAAGACAATTAGCAGATAAGGTCTAATTTTGCCTTCCTTATCATTTCTCCAGGCCAGTCCATGAATGGTATGTACCAGAGCAGTATTTAACCATGGGAGGGACGTGCAAGTCCAGCCTGAAGCACCGCATCCCCCGTTGCATGCACATCCAGTCGATAATGTCTTGAGAAAGTGCGGAGCGATGACCAGGTTGCCATCCTGCAAATGTCCACTGGGGGAACCAGACAGTGTTCTGCCCAAGACATTGCCTGGCCCTGGGTCAAATGAGCCTGGAGCCCCGAGCCCCAAAGGTGGAGTTCTACCATGCGATACGTACACTACATAGACAGCCTGTTTCATCCAATGGACGATGGATGCTTTGGAGGCTGCTTCCCCCTTACCAGGACTGCCGAAAGGGACAAACAAGCGGTCCATCTTTTGAAACGCCTCCGTTCCTTTAATGTATCTCCAGAGTATCCTATGGAGATCTAGCCTGTGCAACTGTTGATCCACCTTGGAGCTTTCAAGGTCAGGAAAAGCAGGTAGGGAAATAGACTGATTCAAGTGAAACCACGACACCACCTTAGACAAAAAAGACGGCACAGGCCTCAAAATGACTTTTGCCCTGCCTGCAGAAAAGGATCTCTGCGCGAAAGCGAATGGAGATCAGAGACCCTCTGAGCAGAACAGAGCACCACTAATAAAACTGTCTTCGAGGTGAGATCACGCATGGACGCCTGAGCGATGGGCTCAAAGGGCGTCCTCACCAGGACATCCAACACCAAGTTCAGGCCCCAAGGTGGAATCATTGGATGCAATGGCAGCCGCACCAGCTTCACAGCTCTAAGGATTTGGAGGACATCGGGATGCGCTGCCAGTGAGCGCCCCTGTATGCGGCCTCAGTAACAGGCTAAGGCTGCCACCTGTACCTTCAGAGAATTGAGTGCCAAGCCTTTATCCAGACCACCCTGAGGAAACAACAGAATGTGGGTAGCAAGCAAGCAAAAGGACTGATGTCCTTTGTTGAGCACCATGCTTCGAATATGCGCCATACCCGGACATAAGCAAGTGTGGTGGAAAGCTTTCTGGACCTCAGCATGTTCGCAATGACCTCTGCCGAGTAGCCCCACTGACACAGCCTGGCTCTCTCAAGAGCCAGGCCGTAATGGAGAACTGTTCCACCTGCAGCATCAGCACTGGCCCCTGCGTCAACAGATTGATCCTGTTAGGCAACCGCCATGGGCATTCAGTCAGGAGCAGAGTGAGATTTGCATACCATGGCCTCTGAGGTCAATCTGGTGCTATGAGAATTACTGGTCTGTCGTGTACCTCTATCCGCTGAAGAAGCTGCCTGATGAGCGGCCATAGTGGAAACACATACAGGAGACCAAGCCAGAGCATAGAGTCCTTCGGACATGTGTTCCCTGCGCCTGCTGAAAAACTGGACCACCTTGGCATTGGTCAGGGTAGCATCAGGTCCATGATTGGCTTTCCCCAATGCACTATGATTTCGTGGAAAATGCTGCATTGAGTTCCTGTTCCCTGGGATCCAACGCATGCCGACTTAGGTAGTCCGCCTGAACATTATCTTTCCCAGCGACATGAGCTGCTGATAAGGCTAGCAGGTGGGTCTCCACCCACCGCAAGAGAGTCTGACTCTCTTCTAAGGGTCGCACTGCCTGTGCCCCCCTGACGATTGATATAAGCTACCATCGTTGCATTGTCGGAAAAGAAATGGACTACCTTCCCCTCAATCAGGGGACAGTAACGCTGTAGTGCCACGACCACTGCTGTCATTTCTAGGTGATTTATCGACCAAGAGGCCTCTACCGGCGACCAGCACCCCTGTGTCACCTGTGAGAGACAGTGTGCTCCCCAACCAGTAAGATTGGCAACCATGGTCACCCAGATTCATTGCAGTTGATCCAGCAGCATGCCCGACCTCAAGTGAATGGGCTCCAACCACCAATTCAAACTGATCCGCACTTCTTCCGGACACACCAACCTTCTGGACATTGGATTTGTCAGAGGTGACCATCTCAACAGAAGAGCTTGCTGCAGTGGGTGCATATGGGCATGGGCCCACAGCACCAGGTCCAGTGCCTCCATCATCGAGCTCAGCAGCTGCATGTAGTACCATGCCGATGGTGCTTTCCGTCTCAAAAACTGGCGGATCTGCTTTCCAATCTTTTCCACCCTGTCATCTGGCAAAGCCACTATCCCTGCGGGCGTATTGAACAGGGCCCTGGGATACACCAGATGCTGGACTGGCTGCAGTTGACCTTTGGCGAGGTTGACCACCCAGTCCAACTGTTGCAGAAACTCTAGTACCCACCGTGTAGCGGCAGACACCTGCCTCAAGGCCATTGCCACCACTACTATGATCTTTGTGAAGTTAAGTAGCACTGTAGCCAGGCCAAACGGCAACACCCAGAACTGGAAATGGCCGAAGGGTAACGCGAATCTGAGGCATCGCTGTTGCTCTGGTCTGATGAAAATGTGAAGATGAGCCTCCATCAGATCCAAGGAGCACAGAAACTCGCTCTGTCTGACCGCCAGAATGACGAAACGCAAGGTCTCACTGCGGAAGAATTGGTTTACGTGTTTGAGATCAAGGATGGGCCGAAAAGCCCCCTCCTTCTTTGGTACTATGAAATAAATAGAGTGTCAACCGAATCTGCACTGGTCTCTGGGGACCGGAATTACCGCCTCCAGTTGTACCAGATGCCAAAGAGTGGAGCATATCGCTTTCCACTTCTCTGGCACCAAGCAGGGTGAGGTCATAAAGGCATTGGCGAGTGGCCTTGCAAACTCCAGTGCATAGCCCTCGCGTATAATCTCCAAGACCCACTGGTTGGTTGTAACGAAGACCCAGATGGAATAAAGTGTTTGTAACCAACCACCTATCGCCACCTCCATCTGGGCTGGCCTGATTTCACTGGGGCTTTCTAGGCGGGACCTGCTGGAAAGTGTAATAGCCCCAGTCAGATCCCCGAGCTCCTTGAAAGGATGGCCCTCGCAGTCCGTAGCGACCCCTCTGATAGGGGGCAAACTGCATCGCCAGGAATCGCTGAAACTCTCTGGCATGTCCCCTTTGTGGTCCCCCCACCTCCCCCCCTCCCCCTGGTTTCAGACCCTTAGGGCAGTCTTCTGGCAGGCGCCCCTTGGAATTTATTTATTTTATTGGTTTTATTACCGCTTTATCACATAGTCAAGGCAGTTTACAAAGAACACAACTCACACTGCACTAGGCAGTTGACAGTGAACAAGGAACATATTGAACAGGAACAATAACATCATAATTTAATTTGTTACAACATATTCTGGCCTATATGATGATATAAAGGGCCCACTATGCACTGTTAGGGGGTAACATTAAGGAGAATGAGGTATTGAAGGTTATCTTTACATCAAGGTGGAATGGTCATTTTCTATTTTGTTGAAGTTTGCTTATCCATTATAGACTAGTAGGATTCGGAAAATAGTGCAGTTTTGAGGTTTTTTTCCGAATATGGTTAGGTCCTTTATTTCATGTAGTTTGTTGTGTAGAGCGTTCCATAGAATCGATGAGAATAACGAGAAGGCCCTATTGTTGATTGGTTTGTACTTCTTAAAACCGTTGGGGTAGCTAGTAGATTCTTCATATTTTCTCTCCTACTTCCTTTTTCGTGTTGTGTCTGAATTAGTGAATTCAGGTATGTTGGTGCAATGTTGTTTATTGTCAGAATCACCCAAGTCCTTCACAATCTTGTACACAGCCTCCCAAAAGAGAAGCTTGCCCTTATAGGGGAGCTTACTGAGTCTAGCTTTGGATGAGGCATCTGCCGCCCAGTTCCAAAACCACAGAAACAGTTGCGCCACAGTCACCAAGGCCATGATCTTAGAAGACACACGAATCAAAATCATAGAAGGCGTCCATCATATATGCGGTGGCCAACTCCAGCTTAGCCCCCTCTGACTCTGATTGGCTTTCCAGGTCAAGCAGAGCAAACCCCTGGAGCCAACGAATAGAAGCTCTGGATACATAGGCCCCACAGAGGGAGGCCTGTAGTGCCAAAGCACTAGAATCAAAAGCCTGCCTTAGGAGCAACTCCAACTTCCAATCCTGCAGATCTTTATGGGCAGCTATGCCCTCTACGGGGATGGTGGTCTTCTTGGTCACTGCCGAGACCACCATGTCCACCTTTAACATTCTCAGAAGCTCCCGCTCCTCCTGCGGGATAGGGTAAAGGCGCCCAAGGGACGGCGGCCCCTCAAGATAGCCTCTGGGTATTCCTATTCTGATTCAATCATTTGCTTGATCACTCTATGAACCGGAAAGCACACCTGTGCCCCCTTAAGCTCCTATAGCAAGTGGTCCTCCAGAGGCTCTTCTACCTGCGATGAGGTCTGCCCAATATTCAATGCTGATAGAGAATGTGCCCCTAGCTCCTCTCTATGGAAGACACACAACAAATTAGGATCCTCCCCCTGGGGAAATCTCACCCTCCTCCAGATCCGGGGTCCACAGATCCCCCAGAGGTCAGTAGTATCTTCTCCAAGGTCTTCTGAAAGATGGGTGCACAGAGACTCATGACTACTCCACTTGTTCCCGTCCTCTGCCGCCTTCTCCCCCGGGGAGTACCCACACGGGAGCCCCCCTTGAGAAGAGACTCCCTGGTTTTGATAACAGGGAGCTCAACAGGAGAATCAACAAGACCTGCCTGCTTCTGTTTCAGACAGTAGGCTTTATGTAATGACAGGATGAAATCTAGGGAAAATATGGGCTCAAGCACCCCCCTGCATCAATGGGACTGCTGAGTGAGGCTCTGCAGCCAACCCCATCAGCTTTTTAGCCTTGCCTTTGCTTCCCCCGCTTCCCGCCAAAACCCCGGGAACTGCAGGCCTTGATGACTCATCCCCCGGTGCCTCACTCTCCTTTTCCATGCCCATAGTCACGATGCCCTCCCGCCAAAAACTGCTCTGACGCTATATAAATGATTAATAATAGTAGTAGTATATATTGATAGATAGATATATCAGTCTATCTCGGAGTAGAGAAAGAAAGGACATTTGAGCAGAAATTACTGAAAAAAGATCAGTAAAGAATATTATAGAAGAATAAAATAGATATTGAAAAGTGCTTTAACAGCACAAAATAAGATACAAGCCATCAATCAGCTAGCAATTTCCATACTCTCATATAATTTTGGGATTGTAGAATGGCCTTTAAAAGATCTTGAAAAACTTGGTGTGCGAACAAGAAAACTCCTCCATGCCCATGAGGTAATTCACAAGAACCAGTGTATGCCTAGATCGTACATCCCTGGAGCTGAAGGAGGGCTAGGCCTCAGAGATTGATTACACATACAAAGTTACTATCATAGGCCTTCAGGCCTACCTAACAGCATCATTGGATCCAGATATGCAAGAAGTGCTGAAATATGAAAGTAAACATCCAGAACCTGTCTCCATCATCAAACTTGGACAAGCATTCCGATGACTAGAAGGAATGAGTGAGAATCCACAGGCACACACAGGAAAGGAAGCAATAGAATTTGCAAAACAAGAGAAAAAAAACTCTTCAATGAATTAGATAAGCAAACAAGGAAAAACAAGTGGCAAATGAACAAATACAGAGGGAAATACAAAGTGTTACTCCAAGATCCCTTTGTCAATCAAGAACGGACACATGAATGGTTAAGGAGAGGTGAAATGAAACAGATGGATAAGAGATTGATAGTTGCGGTCTGCAGGATTACGGACGAGATTGTTTACAGTGAGCACTTAAAAAACTAGCAAAACAGACATATGTAGATTCTGTAAGAAAGCTGGAAACAGTGACACACTTCATAGTTGGCTGTGAAGTTCTGATGGCAGAAAAGTTCTATAACAAAGTAGCACGCCTCCTCCACTGGAAAATCTATAAACACTACAACATCACTGTGCCTGAAAAGCACTGGGATCATGACCTTAAAAGAATTATAGAGAATGATTATGATCACCTGGGATATTCCCATTCCAATGGATAAGAAACTGGATGCGAGGGAACCCGATAGTGGTCAAGGAGGAAAACACCAGAACGGCATTGATAAAAGTTCCAAGTGATTATTCTGTGAATCACGTGGAGAGGCAGAAGATCCCGAAGTACCAAGAAATGCAGCCAGAGACCAAGACAATACAACAGAAAGATATAGAAATATTTCCCATCATATTTGTGAACCACAGGCTTGATAAAGAAGAATTTCCAATCACATTGTATGAACTCCAGAAGGAGGCTCTCTTTGGCACAATACAAAGCAGAAAATTTAAGAGACTGAGATCATACTCCACATACCCTGGCTTAGAAGTGAGGTCCATGACTGTCATAATATGCGCAAAACTAACCCATTTGGAGAAACTGCCCCGAGAAAAACTCCATGCTAACAGAACACATGGTCTCGGTCACACAGACAGAGCAAAGTTAGACTCCTCACCAAGTACAGAATAAATTATAACAAAAACTCAAAGTAGAAATATGTAGGAAAAATTAAATTAAAACCCCAACAAGCCAGGATCTACATGCAGTGCAACACAAGAAATAGAAAGTGATGCATTTCCCCCTGTTCTATACAAAATATAAAGATGGTATACATAAAATCCCAAAACTGACATACGCCAGTCATTAAACGGAAAATAAATTATTTTTCTTTATCATCTAGCTATTTTATTTTTCGAATTGCCTTATTCCCGGTAATCTGTCTTCTCTTAACTCTCTTTTCCAGCGTCTGCAAATCACCTGCCATTTCTCTCCACTCCTGTTTTCTTCACTTGCTCCCCTACATCCTTTTCCGATGTTGATCTTTTCCTTTCAGCTTCCTTCAATTTATTTTTCCTCTCTTTATCGACTCAGTTTTTATTTTTTATATCTGGTTCTCAGTCTCTCTCTTTTTACTCTGTCAACCTACCACTTTTCCACCTTTAACACAACCCTCTCACTCCATCTCTCTATCCTTCTCCAGTCTCTCTCTCGTCCAACCCTACCTTGTCTTGTCCCCCCTCTCTCCCCAATCTGATGCCTCTCCCCTTTTTCTCATCCTATCCCATGTCCAGTATTCTCCCCTCAGCATCTTCTCATCTCACCCCACCCACGTCCAGCATTTCCCCCATTCCAGCATTTCCCCTCTTTCTCTCTTACCCAATTGTCCAGCACCTGCCGTCCACTCCCCGTCTTCATGTTCAGCATCTGCTATTTATCCATTTATGACCCCTGCACTGTGTTCAGCAGCCACTTGTCCTCCATCGCTTTATGATCCCTACCCCATGTCCGACCTCCGCTCTCTCCAGCATTTGCCCACCACCCCCTTCCCACGTCCTGCAGCTGCTTTACACCCCCTCCTTTGTGTCCAGCATCTGCCTTGTCAAAACCAGTAAGACGACGTGGATAACTCAGGAGGAAACAACTTTATTTAGAACCAATTGCCACTTGCCCGACACAGGCCATGTTTCGCTACCTTCCTCAGGGGCTAATAGTGGACATAAAAGCTAAAAACACATGAATATGGGGGGGCGCTCGTGAGCCCACTGTGTGATGGCTGCAATCTAACTGAGCTCCGTCCCAAGTACCCCAAAACTCCAGCTAACATGTGCTAACTGAAGCAATTTTCCCCGAAATCACCTGCCCTGGGTCGGTACTTGCAAGTGGTGTCCCCTGAAAAATTGACAAATCGCCCGGTAAGACCCCTGACGGCTGGGACGCTGTGAAGTAAGTCTCTGGAGTGCGGCCTGCTATCTGCCTCTCATTGCTGCTTGCCCTGGGCCTGAGCAACCTCACTGCTGACCCTCGCGATTCTCGGTGGATTGGACGGCATCTGAGTTGAGTCCTCCTGGACTGTACCACCGGACCCCTGCGCCGGGTCGGAGCACGTGCGGCAGCCTACCGCCGAGCGGAGCAGCATCTTCGAGATTGGGACGCATGAATGCGGACTTGAAGCCCTTTCGGCTGGGCTGAGGAGAGGGCCTCGATCGCACGTGGCAACCGCTAGTGCCTATCGCATCCTCCTGCCCTCGCTGCGGCCTTGTCAACGCAAGTCCCCCTGAGGGGGGTAAATACGAACGCTACCCTTTTCTCTTGATACCCTCTGGATCATAAACGGCGCCAACGACAGTGGCAAAGTATTGGCAGCCTAGCGCCCTGCCGAGGCCCATACTTCTCAGCGCGGCTCCTCTGTGCCCTGTTGGAATGCCTCTGTGCCGCTATTGACTCTGGATCTTTACAGTTGTCGGCACTCAGCAACATATCTCTATATAGCTCTGCAGAGTAATCTGAACAGCCTGGCAGCCCGCTTCTCTTGGAGGGTCAAGGCAGCCTTCCCCTCCTTACATCGCTGTCCTTCCAGTGCTTCTACATTTGTGGACATTGACTGTATCTTTCTCTTTTCACTGTGAGACAATAATTGTCCTGCGGGCTTGCGAAGCTTTGTGCATCGTTGCCTCTCCAGTGCCTCTGCCCTTGCTGACATTGACTATACTTTCTCCTAACACTGTGGGGCATTGGTTGCCTTGTGGAATTGTGGGGCTTCCCTTGCTGCTTGCCTGAGAAGCTGCCTGGTATACGCCGATACTTGATTTGCTTGGTATATCTCCCTCCTATGGCTGCTAAAACTAAAAACCCTGAAGCTCGAGAGGGGATGCGTTCCTCCCAGCGACTGCAGATCAAGTCTGGGGCCCCCAGCAGTCCACTTGAACAACAGCTTCCATCAGGCACGGATGATGAGACTGTAAGTGAAGATGAACTAGAGCCCCACAAGCAGCTCTCCTCTGCTCAACTCAAAAAAGAACTCCGCAGAGGCTTTGCGGAACTAGCCAGCGAGTTTCGCTCACTACGTGAAGAGCTGCTGAATGATGTTGCAGCATTAAGGGCTGATGTGAAAGAATTGGGAGCCCAAGTAGAGGATGTGGAGACCAAAGCTGCTGACCATGATGGGACTCTGGTGGATCTACAATGTGCGCTTGACCGACAGCATGCGCAAGCGATGGAATTGACTTACAAAATTGATGACATTGAAAACCGCTCCCGCCGCAATAATGTGCGTTTTCGAGGAATCCCAGAAGCGGTGGGGGGCGGAGAGGATTTACCGACAGTGCTTAAACTGTTGATAGCGGAACTGCTCCCGGCGGAGGACCTGGCCGCTCATGTGTCTGGAATGGAAATTGAACGAGTCCACCGTGCCTTGGGAAAATCTCCCAATAACCAACCTCGTGATGTCATTGCAAGGTTTTTGCGATATTCTGATGCTGAGCTTCTCATACGGCGAGGCAGGGAGAAAAAACCGGTCCGCTTCCAGGATGCAACGGTGTCAATTTATCAAGACCTCTCGACGTTCACCTTGGCGCGTAGGAGGGAGATGAAACCAATTACGACGGTCCTGAACAGCAAGGGGATTCGCTACTCTTGGTCTTTCCCATTTAGGATGAACTTTCTTTTGGGAAATAAAAAGATTTCAGCAAAAGACCATACTGAAGCTTGGCGAGCTCTTCGTCAGGCGGGACTAGTTGATGATAATGCTCAGCCTCACCCGTCGCTCCCTAAGCCACAGCACTTTAGGTGGACTCGGGTGGGCAAACCCGCCTAATCTCTCCTGGAGAAGGAGAGCGGCTGTTACCTTTAGGGGAGACTCCTCAGGTGGGCCTCCCGGCCTCATGATGTGGGGTTAAATGAATGGGTTTTTGATGCTTTGCTGTTTCTTGTACTGTTTTTTATTGAGTTATTGGCCATTGGCCCGGGTTAGCCTGGGCCTCCACTCTAATATACATAGGGGGTGGCGGGTGACTTGCAAATGCTTTGATGATGACACTGTTTTGATAAGGGGACAGGATGGTACTGATGACTCAGGGTGGGTGGGGGAGTAAGGGGGAAATATTACTATCTGTTTTGTTCGTATTGTTGCTTTAAGGGGTCTTGGGGGGACAGGGTTTGAGGTCAATTTACTGTGTCCTGTATTAATGTTGACAGGCAGGTGGTATTGACGGGAAGGGGGGGGTTGGTTTTGAGGGAGGGTGTTTTAACTTGGAGTTGGTGTGTGTGTGTGGGTATGGGGGGGGACTATGGCACTTGTTTTTGGAGTATGGAATAAGTGGGCTGGGATAATAAACCTTCTGGGTTTGCTGGGGGGATGCTGTCACTGGGACCCTTCGGGTAACTGGAGGGTAAGAGGGATTAGATTGTGAATATTAATGGTGCGACTTATTTCTTTGAATGTTAAGGGTCTCAACGCCCCAAGGAAGCGGTCGCTGCTGTTTTCAGAGTTGCGCGCTTTGCGGGGGGACATTATTTATCTACAGGAGACTCATCTTCAGAATTGTAAGCAGGGCTGGTTGAAGCGGTCCCCGTACACTGAGGTGCGGGTGGCCTCAGACGCGCAGGGCCGGAAGAAGCGGGGGGGTGGCCTTCCTATTTCATCAGAGCCTGTCCTTGCAGGTAGAGGAGGAGAAAAGAGATACCCTGGGGAGATGGCACTTTCTGAATGTTCGCTTAGAAGGGCACTTGCTAACTTTAGCTAATATCTACGCGCCCAATGAAGGCCAGGGGTCATTTTTTATGCGGTTGAAAGCCTTACTGGCGGACTTCGCAAGGGGTCCCATTGTTCTTGGTGGGGATTGTAACACGCATTTGGTGCCCCATCTGGATTCCACAAGTCGCGCTGGGGGGGGAGGGAGGGGGCCGGCTGGAGCCCTTCAACGCCTTATGTTAGATTTAGGTCTGCGGGATGTATGGAGGGACACCCACGAGGGAGAGCGGGGTTATACCTACTACTCTCCAGTTCATCAGGTTCACACTTGCATTGATTATTTTTTACTGGATCAGCGCCTGATGGATGGGAGAGTGGAGGCTGGACATGGAGCGCTGACTTGGTCGGATCATGCCCCGTGCTGGCTTGCCCTCCCGGCAAGATTGTATAGCGAGCACCTGCGCCTCTGGCGCTTAGATACGCGGTTCCTGCGGCGGCAGGGTGCAGTGCAGGAACATGCCCGCTTCATTACTGAATTCTTTGAGCTTAATGATTCTGGGGATGTCTCCCTTCCCAGGGTTTGGGATGCCTTTAAGGCTACGGCCCGAGGTCAGCTCATGGCAGAGACAGCCCGCATGCGGAAAATGTGGACGCGCGACCACGATCAGTTGGTGAAGGAGTCTACTCGCTTAGCCTTGGAGCATGCCCGAACCGGCTCGCGGCAGGTTTTGCGTCAGTGGCGGACTACGCGAGCCAATTTGGATGCATGTTTGCAGAGGGAATTAGATAATAAGCGCCAGAAATTACGGCAAACTTTTTATGAGCATGGGAATAAAACTGGCCGCTTCTTGGCCTTGCGCCTCCGACAACAGCAATCCGTGAGAGTGGTGCGCGAATTGCGCGATTCCGGGGGACGGAAAAGGGTAATTTCTCGGGAGATACGCGATATTTTTGCTGATTATCTGGAGCAGCTTTATAAGGCAGAACCTTTTGATCGGGATCGTGTGCAGGCTTACTTACAGAAGATTGCTCTGCCGCGTCTTTCTGACCCTGACCGAGCTCAGTTAGATTCTGAATTTACGGTGGACGAATTGGGAAACGCTATTCAGCGGCTGAAAACTGGCAGTGCGCCGGGTAATGACGGCTTCCCAGTGGAATATTATAAGAAGTTTTGTGTACAATTAGCGCCAACCTTGACCATATTGTTTAATGAGGTTTTGGGCAGGGTTCCTCTCCCTTCGTCCCAGTGCGAGGCGATGATAGTGATGATACCCAAGCCAGGTAAACCTCTGCACGACGCGGCGTCATATCACCCCATTTCTCTGTTAAATGTTGATGTCAAGATATTCGCTTCTGTTCTGGCTGCGCGCTTGAATCGGGTCCTTCCGGTTTTGGTCCACCCTGATCAGGTTGGGTTTGTGCCGGGTCGCCAGGCCGCAGACAACATAAGGCGTATGCTGCAGGTTATTCAGGTGGCCCGATGGGAGCCGCAGCCGGCTTTGCTGGTGGGGATCGACGCAGAAAAAGCCTTTGATCGGGTCGATTGGGGATACCTTTGGTGTGTTTTGGCGACAATGGGCTTTGGCCCTAATTATATCCGTTGGGTTTGTAGTCTCTATCAACGCCCTCAAGCGTGCGTTCGGATAAATGGGGGACACTCGAGAAACTTCTTCCTGGAGAGGGGCACACGGCAGGGCTGCCCACTTTCGCCTCTGCTCTTCGCCCTTGCGATGGAGCCCTTGGCACAAAGCTTTCGTGAACATCCAGGCTTGCAGGGGGTCCGCATTGGCCCCGCGGAATATCGGATTGCGCTTTTTGCGGACGACATTGTTTTGTCCCTGGTGGATCCGTTTGAAAACTTTTCTCGGATATCCGGTTTCAAAATTAACTACACTAAATCGGAGATCTTAAATGTCGGGGTCCCTGGGGCGGTCTGTGCGGAGCTCCAAGCGGCCTATCCTCTTCGATGGGTATCAGGTGCTCTATGCTATCTAGGGGTGCAATTGACCGTGGAGCAGGCGGACCTCTTTAAAGCTAACTACGAGCCTCTGCTCCGTCAGGTTCGACGGGACTTAGATATCTGGAATGGCCTGCTCCTTTCCTGGTTTGGGCGTATAGCGGTAGTCAAGATGGTGGTCGTTCCCCGTTTTCTTTATTTTTTTCAGGTGCTACCACTTCCCATTGCGCGGGCCACTTTGGCGACTTGGCAGCGGTTACTTATGAAGTTTATATGGCACTACCGTCGCCCGAGGTTGGCACAGCACGTTCTCTATGCCCGTACGCGCACTGGAGGTATGGGCATGCCCAGTTTGCACTGGTACTATGCGGCGGCACAATGTCGGGCGGGGGTGGAATGGATGATTGCCGATAGCACCAAACGATGGGTACAGATAGAAATGAGTTTGGCTGGGGGAGCGGGGTTGGGGGATTGGCTGTGGCTTGGTCCAAAACTTTGACGCGGTAAATGCATCAGTAATCCCTATGTACGTCATACCCTCCGTTGCTGGGATCAGTATTTTCGATCCCGGGGTACAGACTTGTCCCCATTGGCCCCTATAGTAGACAATACTTCTTTCCCACCGGGGTTGAGTGACTTAGTCTTTCGGCAGTGGGGACATCATGGCCTTAGCCGGGCCGGGCAATTCTTTGATGAAGGTCGGTTGCAATCCTTCCGTGCATTACAAGATGAATTTGACATTCTGGGTGGGCATATCTATCAATATACGCAAGTGATACATTGGGTTCAATCTAGGCTTGTGCGGCCCCAGGTGGCTCGGGACCTGACTGATTTGGAGCGTTACTGTGAGGGGTGCACTACTACTAAGGGACTTGTGGCGACCGTATATGCACACCTACAGGGGTGTCAACCGCGCTCTACAAGACACCGGGAGCTTTGGAACTTTGATCTGAATCTTTCTTACACTGAGCAACAGTGGGAAAGGGTGGAAACACGCTTATGGAAGAGCTCGGTAGCGATCAATGCCCGTGAAACTAATTATAAAATAATGTACCGTTGGTATATGACCCCGACGCGGATCGCTCGTATTTATCCAGGGGCTGCGGACCTTTGTTGGCATAATTGTGGGCAGCGGGGCACTTTGGGGCATATATGGTGGGATTGCCCCCGCATTCGCGCCTTTTGGAGGGGTGTACAATTCCGGCTACAATTGCTTTTGGGAGTGAGCATCCCCTGGGATCCGGGGATCTTTCTCTTTGGGGCCTTGGTGCCAGGCGCACGGGCCCCCCAGCTTGCTTTACTCCGCCACGGCCTGAATGCGGCCCGATTATCCCTTGCAGCAGCATGGAAACGTGATTTTCCCCCCTCCTTCCAGGTTTGGTTGGAAAGAATGTGGGATATGTATATAATGGAGCGGGGGGTAGCTGTTAGCAGGATGCGTTTGGCGCGCTTTGAATTGATATGGGCACCCTTTGTTTCTCGTTATGGCGCGTGATTGCTACAAATAATCAAAAGGGAAAGCACAAACTTCAAGGGAACTTTCCCCCTTGTATGTGCTTCTTGCTCTTTATCTTCCCTTGTCTAAGGATCAGCAAGCCATAGAGGGGGGGATTGGGGGGGGGGGCTTGGTTTAGGGAGGTCTTAGGGGGAGGGAAATGGGAGGTTGTGGGGGCTGTAGCCCCTTCTCTCTCTTCGGAGCTTTAATCTATGTGCCATTAAAGTTGAATGGGGGAGTAGTGGGGAGAGAATGGGTGGGGGAAGGGGGAGGGTGGTTGTTTGGTACCTGTCTTAAAAATACAAAAATGAAGGCGTATTGTAGGCTACCACTGGGTTCCAAAGCCCCGCTTCTGATGTTGCACTCTTTTTGATGATGTATTTGGTTTATGGTTCTTGTTTCTATGTAATCTTTGGAAGCCTTTCAATAAAAAAACAAAAAAACCACATGAATATACATATTAATAAATTCTGCAAAATCTGTGGCTTTGGCGGTGACAAAGATCTGCTGAAGCAAACAAATGATGGATTTTCCCTTGGTATCGGCTCAGGTAGCTTGAAACACTGAGGGATATACCCAAGTGTGAACCTTTGGATGATATATAAATGTGAAATAAGGCAATTAGACCAAGCAAAAGCTTTTCGTGCTAAAAGGCTTCATGTGCATTTGCCCTTGATGGGCAGGGTGGCAATCTGCTTCTCAAGCTTTTGTGCCCGCTGCAGGAGACGCCACTGTGGATATGGAACCTGGAAGAGGGGTATTACTGCAGCGCTGCCAGTGGCTTCTTGAGGAAATCGGGGTGGAAGGAGAGGAGAGGTCCTCTGATAGCCTTTTTGGAATTCACCCTGATGCGAAAAAGAAGTGGCTTGAGTCTACTTGATCTGCAGCTTTTCAACGTGGCTGCAATATGACAATAAATTCAGGAAGTCCATGCTAGCAAGTGTGGGATTTTTCTGGAAGGCTTGCTGGAGGATGGGGGCACCCCTTAACCTCTTTTAATGTTTGGCAATTACGGAAGGCCCAGCAACTGATTCCCGGGGATGAAACACGTTTTCTTCATTCCTATTTCAAAAGCTATGGATTTAGTGGAGAGGCAGCGTAGGGGGAGAACAGGGGACTTCTCCATTTGTGCAAATGGTAGGAAACCCAGCTTTTAAGCAGGTGCTAGACAATGGTTTTCTAAAGGGTGTCAATATATTAGAGCAACTAGTGTCTGAGGAAGATAGAGCTATCAGGACTTTTGCAGGTATTAAGGAGGAGTGGGGGATACCAAACTCACACTTATTAACATATATTGGAAGTGGTGGCCAAGGTTGTTTCCTCCATTTTTAATTAAATTAATCTCTTTGTACTATAATGTGCGGTACACAAGTTGTTCATTAGATAAGTATTTTGTGCTCAAACCCTATTTTCTGGTTTGTGTGGAGTTCAATGTTGGGTGAACCTGGGGGAAATATTGTGTAGTTCATGTTTTGGATAAAATTAAATACATGGTTATTTTCCCAGGCATTTGGGACCCCATGACAGCTTTGGGATGAATCTATGTGTTAGTTATACTGGGACAGGTGGCCCTTCTATATTTTTCTCTCTTCTCAGCTCTATTGACATTGTAAATACTGTTTTCTTTTTGGTGCCATTATAATCTGTTGTACGTATGTTTTTTGTTGGTTTCTTTTTCTATTGTAAACCATTTTGACAGGGTTTTTTTTTTGAAAGGCAGTGCATCAAATGAATAAATATAAGTTTGATTTACACAAATTATTGCCAGAAAGAGACATTAACACCAGTTTTAGAGAGGGCATGGGGAATTAAAACATCCAAGCTGAATGTGGAAAATGCAGATTAAGGTATATGTGAGGACATGCAGGGCTGCGCGTCTGTTTCATCACATCCTGTCACAGCAGTGGTTGTTTTTCTTCAAGATTTTCAATATCAATACAGGCAATATCACTGTAAATTTAACATACAAAGAAATAACAAAGAAAATATAACACACCTTCAATATAATACGACCACAAATTTAAGAGGCAAGTAAGGGAAAAGAAACTTCAGGAAATAAACATAAATGTAAAGACTGTGGAGCAGAACACACTCTATGGCCTCCCACCACAAGCCCCAAGTTTCCCCTCCAAACAAACTATAAGCTCAAGGAGCTGTTTAGGCTCAGAAAAGTAATAATTTTTTGCCTTCAAAACTAATATAACACAATGAAGGAAATTTCAAAAGCCAGGTTCCCCCCAAGCAAAAGGATACAAGGCCATAAGGCCAAGAATTCCTTTCATCGGGCCTGGGTCTATTTAGAAACATCAGGAAATATTCATATAACAGAGTCTAAAAACTGCTCCAACATGTGTCAGAAATATAAACAAAGAACAGACATTTTGTCCTGCTCAAATGTGAAAGTTACCAGCAATCTAGAGCGAGCTGTTACCCTATCTAAAGACCCTTCCAGAAACCCGGTCAGGTCCAGCTTGTCCGGGGGACGAGAGTGGTTCCCGGGCACTTCACTAGTAGAAAGTAGGTAATAGGCCCTAGCTATAGGAGGAAGATTGTCCAATGCCCAGCCCCAAATGTCTATCAAATACTTTTTTATTTTTACCAACTCCACAGGGCCAAGCAGAGTGGACCGGGGAAAACCCAAGAACAGAAGATTGTTCCTCCAGGATCAGTTCTCGAGATATTCAAGTTTTCTCCAAAGCCCCAAACTCTTCTCAACACTGGCATCCTTAACCACCCTCAATTCCACCACCTGCTCTGCCAACTGCCCCAATTTATCAGCATGCTGGTCTATTTCACTATTTTGAGAAGAGACAACTTCTCAAAGAATCCACCTTTGTACCAATCTGCAACAAGTTTGAATTGAGGGGAAACATCCAGGGCTTTGATAGAGTCCCATAGCATCCTAGGGTAATCGCAGAGTCCTTCTCCCTAGTAGAAGCTCCCTGGTTCCCCCAAAGGTGACCCACAGGCTTACCTCTTTCCCCTTGCCGCAAGCCTGTTACTTCGGGGGAAGACTGCGTGATAGGGGAGCCCAGCGATTCTCCCATCTCCAACTCAGCAACTTTGCTCACGGGCAGGGGAACTCATCCCCCTCTTCCCCCCCTGCTGGAGCACTTCCAAGTAGCAAGGGAAGAACCTGATCTTCAGGACTTAACGATGCTCTCTCTGTGCTCTGCTCTGAAGACACAACATCAGAGCAGTCCAAAGCAGCCACAGACTCCTTCACTGGGCAAACACTGAGCTTGTCCAAGGTGAGCTGCCCTCGTTCTCCCACACCAGACCCCGCAGGGTGGATCGGGTGCTTGCTCTTCTGCTTCGGCATACAGCAGGAAAGGCGAGTCAATCCCTCCTCAGAACGCATGGATCTAGACACCAACAGCCTTCTCAATCTGCCATCTTGCCTCCCCTTCCAGAGCAGGGATTCTAAAAAGCTGCACCTGAGGAGAGAAAGCATCCGGCTTTCCCTCCTATGTGCTTTAGAGCAGCTGTTTAAACTCACTGCTCCCATCCCTCTCACCCCAACACCGCCCTAAGATCACTGCACACTCCCCGATGGATTCCTCCCCTGATGTCCTTACTCCCACCTTTCCCATCCCCTTGGACTGCATCTCCAGTTCTTAATGGGGTCCCTAGTAGTCTATTGGGAGCAGGAGTAATCCCCTGTCGCTTCTGCTCATGGCGGTTCTGGGTTCAAAATAGCACCCTTGACTCCTAACGGAAATTTCACAGTACTAGAAAACCCAGGAGCTTCTGGGTCGCCAGGAGTCAGAACTGACTCGAAGGCACACATTGCATTACCACTAGGGTCAAGCTGCCAAATAAAGGCCAAAAGTGGCATTTTAGAAAGAAAGTTCAAGAGCAGTCTGTGAGGCCCAGGACAAAATATCTGAAAAAATGCTGGGGACATTTAAGTTTCAAGCCAATTTTAGAACATAGTAAATGACGGCAGATAAAGACCAGCATGGTCCATCCAGTCTGCCCAGCACAACGGAAAGAGTAGGTGCACCCGCCGCTCCGCCACCCCTCCCCACGTCCCTGTTTAGGGGTGAACCCACCACTCCATGTAGGACACCCCTATATGTTGAGAAATTAGATGGTTCAGTTTATTTTGTTTTTATCCTGTTGCTATAAAGTGATTCACTGTGTCTGTCCCATGCCATTTTGAATTCCGTCACCGTGTTTGCCCCCCACCACTTCCATCGGGAGGGCATTCCAAGCATCCACCACCCTTTCAGTGAAAAAGTATTTCCTGACATTGCCTTTCAATTTACCACCTCGCAGCTTCATGTTGTGCCCTCTAGTTGTACAGCTTCCCCGTCGTTGGAAGAGGTTTGTTTGTTCATTATTTCCCTTCAAGTATTTAAAGGTCTGAATCATATCTCCCCTGTCCCTCCTTTCCTCCAGTGTACATATTTAGGTATTCAAATCTCTTCTCATAAGGCTTCTGACGCAGGCTCCAAATCATTTTGGTCGCCTTCCTCTGAACAGTTTCCAGTCTTTCTACATCCTTTGCGAGATATGGTCTCCACTTGGATATCATCCCTAATAAGGACGCCCACGCTAGCAGACAAATAGAAATGCCAGCTACAAAAGCCTCGGGCAAGGACATCTATCCTGGGCTGAATGCCCATCCATGCAGCTATTTTACATGCGGAGCTGTGCATCAGCGTGCCGAACTGAAAACAAGTGTCCTTGTTTCCCTGACGTTTTCATGATCAGAATGAAAGGTATAGGGGTATCAAAGTACCACCTTCTCTCTGTCCTCCAGCTGTCTTGATGGGACAGCGAGAGCTTTCCTGCTGCCTATTCGTGCCCTGGACATTCCCACTATGGGTAGTGATAAGCTCGCTGCTTCTGAAATTAGGCACTTATACCCATCTGGAATGCTCTGGTCATACCTCTGTCCTGCTCCTACACAACTTGGACATCACTCTGGGGTGTCTTAGTGATGTGGATCTCTGTGGACCCTTTTCAGACATCCAAAGCACGAATAGGGCTTCTAAAATAATGCCCAAAACGTACAAATGTGCTCATATTTGGCAGAGTTCTGCATGTGATCAGAGAGTATCACTGAAGGTTTGAGGAAGGAGAGGGACGGAGCTTGCGCTGTGGGAGAGAGATGGAGCAGATGCCGTGGGAGAGGGACGGAGCAGGCGCTGTGGGAGAGAGATGGAGCAGATGCCGTGGGAGAGGGACGGAGCAGGCGCTGTGTACTCTCTCTCTGCCTTACAAGGTGGGGTTGAGAGAGCCTGCAGCCTGCTCCCACTTCTCACCAAAGAGAAAGACGAAGGAGCCCGAGAAACACGAAGCCTATTTTTTGTTTTGAGTCCCTGTTACAGTGGAAGCAGAGCACCCAGAGGGGAGTTCGTAGGGGTCCTTCTGATTTTTGCATTTGTCTAAAGCTGTGTTTCCAAAGGTGGCTAAGAAGATGAGGAAAAAGGATCGAACTACCCACATGGTGCTGTGTCCCAGGGCCGGGGTTAGGATTTTGGTGTCACAAAATAGAAGAGTTGCTCAAAAGAAGGGAGAAAACAGAAGCAGGGATCCACCACCCCTATTCCCCTGTACCGTGTTTCCACCATATTGCACTTCAATGTTTTGATCGAAGAAAAATATGTTTATTAAAATGTTTATTTTTGTAACACTATTACACTTAAGAGGGGCACTTTCAGCAGCGCTGACCAGACCTATAAACGTGGCTGAACGTCGCTGCTTTATATTCAAACAGAATATTCATATCTGTCTGCCGGCATTGAATATTTGGGTTGGCAGGACTGCAAAACTTCGATAAGAACATAAGGAATGCCATTCTCGGTCAGACCAAGGTCCATCAAGCCCAGAATTCTGTTTTGAACAGTGGCCAATCCAGGCCACAAGCACCTGGCAGTTCCCAAAAATGTACACAGGTTCTACAATACTTGTCTAGAGGTAAGCAGTGGATTTCCCAGGTCCTCTTTACTAATGGTTTCTGGACTTTTCCTTCAGGAACTTGACCAAACATTTTTTTAAACCCAACTAAACTAACAGCTTTTACTACATTTTCCAGTAACAAATTCCAGAGTCTGATTACGTCGCGTTGAATGAAAAAATATTTTCTCTTATTAGTCTGAAATGGGTTACACTGTAGCTTCATTGTATGTCCTCTAGTCTATTTTTTGATGGAGTAAATAACCTATATCCGTTTACTCTTTCTACTCCATTCATTAATTTATAGACCTCTATCATTTCTCCCCTCAGCCGTCTCTTCCAAATTGAAGAGCCCAAACCTTTTAATCCTTCTATCCCCTTTGTGATGGCTCTTCTCTGTACCTTTTCTAATTCTGCTATATCCTTTTTAAGATATGGTGACCAGAATTGCACACAATATTCAAGGTGCGGATGAACCATGGAACGATACAGAGGCATTATAATACCCTTTGTTTTATTCTCCATTCCTTTCCTTATGATTCCTAGCATTCTATTTGCTCTCTTGGCTGCTGCTACACACTGGGTGGAAGGTTTCAAAGTATTATACAGGATGACACTTAAAGCTTTTTCCTGTGGGACAGTTCCTAATGTGGAACTTTGCATCATGTAACTGTAGTTTGGGTTGTTCTCTCCTAGCTGCATAACTTTGCACTTGTCCATATTAAATTTCATCTGCCATTTGGACGTCCAGTATTCCAACTGATCAAGATCCTCTTGCAATGTTTCACAATCCTTTTGTGTTTTAACAACTTTGAATAATTTTGCGCCATCTGCAAATCTGATTTCCTCACTCGTTATTCCCATTTCCAGGTCATTTATGAATATGTTAAAAAGCAGCTGACCCATTACAGACCCCTGGGGTATTCCACTAGTCACCTTTCTCCATTGAGAAATTTAGCCCCACTCTCCACTTTCTTTTAACCAGTTCCTGACCCACAATAGTACACTGCCTCCAATCCCATGACTTTTAATTTCACCAAGAGTCTCTCATGAGAGACCTTGTCAAAGGCTTTCTGAAAATCCAGATACACTATATCAACTGATCAACTGGCTCACCTTTGTCGACCTGTTTATTCACACCTTCAAAAAATATAACAGATTAGTAAAACAAGACTTTCCTTGGCAAAATCCATTTTGCCTTTTTCCTATTAAATCATGACTATCTACATGATCAGTAATTTTATTCTTTATAATGGTTTCTACCATTTTTTCCGGTACTGACATCAGGCTCACCGGTCTGTAGTTTCTCAGATCACCCTGGAACCCTTTTTAAAAATTGATGTTACATTGTTAGTTAAGACAGTCATTCAGCTGTCTTTATTTTAGCTGGTCAGGATTAACTAGCCAGCAGCTCAATATAGCTGCTGACCAGCAAACCCCCGGCACCACCCCCAGAATGTCCTGACATTAAGCGTTTAGTGACAGGGCATTGAAACCGGTGCGAGGGGAATTCCGTGGCATTAAATAGTTTAGTGTCGCTGGATATCCCAGTGATCATGGTCTAACAGGTTAAATCATTTTGAAAATGTCCCCCCCCCCCCCCCAGACTCTTGGAGTGAAGTAATCCTCCCTGTCTTCCCCTCATGTGTCTGAGAATTCAGAGATCTGGAACCCAGTAAACCCTGAGATACACCTGTGGGAAACTCAAGCCTGAATCCACTGAATGAACTGGACCTGGAACCACTGACGGAACCTTTAATAACCCCTCATTAATTACCCAGAATTCCAATATCCAGGTCCTGAAGACTGGCTCTGATTGGTCCATAGATCTGCAGCCCTTGGGTGAAGTCAGCCTGGATAATTTTGGTTCTCTTGTTATACTGCTTCTCTGAAAAAAAAAAAAAAAAAAAAAAAAAAAAAAAAAAAGAGTAGACAACAAGGTCGTCAAATTTCTATAAGTTGTTCTACTACTTACACTGTGCACTATGTAACTGGACATAGTAGAGGAATAAGGAGCTCCTTATCTCCACTGTCCCTTTATCCATCATTCCTCTCCCCTTTCCTTAGCCTCTTCATTTACCCCTGCCTGCCTTGTTCCTTTTACCCGCATTATCAGTTCCTGCTGCTACCAGGACCAGCCCAAAAGGTTTCTGCCACCCTAGGCAGCCCCCTACCCGTGCCATCCTCCAGGCTCACCAGCCAACTGTGCTGCAGCTACTGGTATCATGCCACTACCCCTCCCCCCAGCAGCAACCATCTTCTTACCTGGGGGAGGAGGGTGGCATGGCGAGTCCTTCCTTCCTTCCTTGCAGAGATTGCTTCAGCACCACACATGCTCACAGTCTGCCGCTCCTGCCCCCCTCCAATGCAATTTCCTGTCAGAGGGGACAGGAGCTGCATGCCATGACTGCACACACGTGTGCCACTGCCTTTAAGGCCTGTTGCGGCACTGAAGCAGCGGCCATGCCGCCCACCAGGGTCTGCTGCCCTAGGCAACCGCTTAGTTTGACTGGGCCAGCCCTGGCTGCCACCCCTTTATCTACGTTTTCTCCCACTATACCCGTCCATGATGCCTTATTTACCTGCCTCTTTTTCCCCTGTACCCCCCCCCCCCTTACCTATCTCTGCTGCCACTTTGCTCAGTTTCTCCAGGGACCGACTGATGAGCACAACGTTCAAGCCCCTCTTAGCCAACTGAGAAATGAAAGAGAGATATTTTAGATAACCTCTTGATGTCTTCTTAAATTCCATTCTATTTGACTAGATGACCACCTAAGATTCGTTCTAGATAGCCAGATAAGGTTCCTTTCTGTTCTATCTTTCAGTGATTCCAGATGACCTCTTGAAATCCCCTCCGGCCCTCTCTCTTTATCTGTCTATATTACCTATCAGATTTTGTGATTTTAGATGACCTCCGAACATCTCCCAGCCCTATCACTATTCAAAGGATTTAGGCACCTAACTTTGAAAAGAAGACTCAAATTGGCCTTTTTGAAAATTTAATAGAGCTGAGATCATAAATTTCTGCTCCTAGTTTCACTTAATTCTTAAATTTAATTCCTAAAATGTGAGTAGCAACAGGGGTGAATTGAGACTGGGGGAAAAGTTAGCTTAGCACTGATTCTCAGCATTGTGCACTTAACTTATGATTCTAAAAGTTAGATCTGAGGTAGAAGATGGCGAGGGTAATTTAGATGACAGAGCCTCTTGTAGAATGGGTGCAGGACTGTAAACGAGTGTCTCCTCACATCCAGAGGGAGCTGTGATTTTAAAGAGCTGTATGTGGGGGACAAAAACATGTTATAACTCCCCACATGTGCAGGTGTGGAAGTCTTTGTGCCCGGGTGGATTCAGGTGAGGATCCTATTTCCTGGGAGGGTGAGCGAGGAGATCAGATGCCTTGAGGGGATTGTTAGGAGGATGATCAGAGGGCCCAGACCTGGGCCTTTATAGCTGTCCCATCAAGCAGGCACTTATTCTTGCCTTGGGGCAGTTATAAGCTTCTAACTGATGTGCCCCTTGTAAGATGGGGTAGGCATGTCAATATCGTAGGCCCATCTTACTGCCTCCCTCTCCCTGCCTCCTGGAAATTTAAACGTGGTAAGCATCCTCATGTTTAAACAGCTCCTGTTCTAAAATGGCAATTCCTAGTGTAGGTCAATTAACACGTGTAAACATTGCCTTAAATGCAGGAAAATAAATGGTAAGTCTAAAATTAAGAGCATAACGTTTTGAATAATACATGTAGGTGAATTTTCATCTGAAAGCGTAGGCTCCTCTGCAGGGCTGGTCAAGGCTATGAAACACCCTAAGCAAACCTCGTTCCTGCAGTCCCCCCTGCTCCTGTCCTACCTCCATTGCCGTCACTCTCAGGAAGTTTGCATCAGGAACAGCAACGTAGCGCCAGACTTGATAAGCACTGCATCACTATTTAGAAGTAACTGCTGATGCTGCAGGTCCCTCAGAAGGGTGGCCCTGGTGGCAATGAGCGCTCTCCTACCACTGGTGCTCTAGGTGGCTGCCTAGTTCATCTAATAGTAGCACTGGCCCTGCTCCTATATTTGGCTGAAAGCAGGGAACAAATTTAGAAGCCTAACTTTAGTGTCTAAAGAAGTCATTTTAGCAGAATCCACTGCTGAAGATAGTGGCATTAACAATTATACACTGCATACACACAAAGGCGATTTCAGAAAGCCACCATTTACAAATGCAGACACAGAGATCTGAAGGAGATGTTATCTGGGCAGCTGAAAAAATTGTACGTATAATTTTACAATATGAATACACACATGCCTTTAAGAATCTCCATGCTGACATTTGTACTTGCTCCAAAGCACGCACAAACAGGGCTGGCCAAGAGTTGGTTTAAGGTGCAGGCACCCTAGGGAGAACTTAAACCAGTGTTTCCCAAAGCCGTCCTGCGGGCTGCCCAGTCAGTCGGGTTTTCAGGGTATCCACAATGAATATGCATGAGAGAGATCTGCATTCAATGGAGGCAGCGCATGAGAGAGATCTGCATTCAATGGAGGCAGCGCATGAGAGAGATCTGCATTCAATGGAGGCAGCGCATGAGAGAGATCTGCATTCAATGGAGGCAGCGCATGAGAGAGATCTGCATTCAATGGAGGCAGCGCATGCAAATCTCTCTCATGCAGATTCAATCTGCATATCCTGAAAACTCAATTGGCTGTGCAGCGCACAAAACAAGTATGGAAACCACCGCTTTACACCTTATTTTCCTCTCCCTCCCCCTCGGCTGTCAGAGGTTTAGCTCTGAATGCCCTCCTCTTTGCTGCCCCAAGTGACCGCCTAGTTTGTCTAATGGTTGGCACAGCCCTGTGCACAAATGCCAATTACCTGATCATTTGGGTCTGGGATTTCCATTAATGATTCATGAGACAATTGTGCTAACTTCTGTAGTTATTTCCCTTGATTCCTTAATTGTAAAATCTAACAGATATACCTGGAGGCATCGGAAAATACATGTGTATGTTGCAAGATGAGCATCAACATGTGTAGCTGCTGATGATTACACAAATAAAACCTAGAGGGATGCTGCTGCCTTTTACATATTTTACAAAAAGTTCTACCTTCAGCACGGCCTTTTGTAAAACGCCAGGGGAATTGTGAACTTCCTTACCCATATGCCCACTTCCCGCCTCAATGTTCTTATATAAAATGATTACAAATTACCTTGCTAGATCCTTTCTGCTCTATTTATGAGTCTAGATTATCACTAGGGGTCGCAAAGGCCATTTTTCAGTCTTCTCGCAGTATATTACCCCCGAGGTCCCTTTTACTCTTTATGATTCTATATGAATTCCTGAGGCATCTTCTAGTACTCTCTTTCTAAGCTTCTATAAAGATGTACAATGAATCTCATGAACAGTACTTGCTATCGTGCAAGAGAAGTAGAAGAAAGGTTGGTATTCTTACTTCATGAGAGTAGGCTCTGCCAATCCCTGCTGTTGCTCCAGTCACCACTGAAAAAGATGAGAATCAGGCGAATGTGTAAGGACTCTGTGAATATCTCTACACCTGAATGAAAACGTAGCAGTAGTTTGATGCTGAACTAATAAGGCATATACTCTCTGAAATGTGCCCCAACACGTACTGAACTTTTGGCATGGATAAGACACATGGAGGATCATGTTATAAGAAAGTGGCAGTAAAAGCATGCCTTAAAGTGCTTTGTTTAAGCCTATTTTATAAAATCACGTAGATGCTGACTTTTCTTTATAAATACAACATCAGTGGCAGTGATTGTGACTTATGTAAAGGTGCGGGGGGAAGGGCTTACAGCCGCCAAAGAGCTGCCGTAAGTGCTCATACCTAGATTCTTCAAATAAGTGTGTAAACTATAATCTTATATAATCTACAGGCATGCTTCTGTGGTCTGCCATGCCATCATGCAATGCGTGTGCTTTCACGCCAATCCGTATTTTGCAAGAGATCATTAATGCGCGTGTTTGGTCTTAACTCAGAACCCAGCATTTTATACCCGCAGTTGGGATTATTTTTCACTATGCACCTCATTTTACCATTCGCTGCATTACATTTCATCTGCCATTTGGATTCCCAGCCTCACAAGATCCTTCTGCAAATCCTTGCTATCCTCTGCCATTGAGGGGAGGAGTGGCCTAGTGGTTAAGAACATAAGTCCTTGAGAAGGTCCTCCCCCTCCTTACTGTCACGACCCTTGACCAAGATGAATTGGTAGCTAACTGGAACAACAGCCTCGGTGCCATAGCCTACCTCCCGTCCGATAGCAAGGAGCCAAGGAAGCGTGAACATGCCCCATGGTACTCTAAAGACCTACGAGCATCCCTCCTACACCTACGTAAGCTCGAGAGGCAGTGGCGCAGAACCTAAACTGCTGAAGCACACTGCGCATACAATTCATACCTGTCAACACATAGAGCAAGAATAATGGAAAAAAGGAAGCAGCACCACACAGATATTCTAAAGCGATCATTAAATAAATCACACGACCTGTTCAGTATTGTAAAATCAGTAACAGGTGATCCAGCATTAGCGCATCCACCCATGCCCCAACCCCAGGATTACTCCGACTACCTGCAATCGAAGATGATCCAGACCTGTACGAACTTGACCACCCCCAACTTTACCAGCATATACAAAACACCACAGCCAACACTATTGCTCAAATTCTGTGAAGTATCCAGTAAAGAAATCGAAGACACTATTGTCTCTATCAACCTCACCACGGCACCCAACGATCCATGTCTGGCTAGCTGGATAAAAGAGCTACGATTCGATCTAAGTAACACACTGTGCAAAATACTGAACCAATCATTACTAACAGGCTCGCTCCCACAGATCCTTAAACACAAATCAATCAGACCACTGCTAAAGAATAGTATACTTGACCCATCCAAAGTCGAATCATACAGACCAATTTCGAGTATCCCCCTGCTTGCCAAAATCATCGAAAAAGTCATCCAGCGGCAGATCCAACAGCATGTCGATGCTGAGGCACCTCTCAATCCATCTCAACATGGCTTCAGGGAAGCACATGGTGTCGACACCATCCTAACGACTCTCCTCAACAATTTAATCACAGGAATTGACAACATACACCAAGGTTTTCTTCTCATTTTCTTGGACACTGCAGCCGCCTTTGATTCAGTGAATCACGAAATTCTACTACAACGTCTCCAAGAAAAAGGGATACAAGGCACGGCTCTACAATGGTGTGAATCATACCTAACTAATAGATGGCTCGCACTTGGTTTGCAGCTTGTCGTGCTGTGAGGGCTTGCGTGCATCAGTGATGCTGAGAGCTAAACTATCGGTAGTTTAACTACTGGCAGGGTCCCCCAAGATGGACAAGTCTCAGCTGAGGTGCCAGACCAAGACAAACCACCCATCTGGGCAGCAGCAGAATGGGATAGTGTTGACGGCGGAGGATCACATTTCTGTGACAATGGCAACAAAATACCAAACTTAAACTGCGCGGAAGAAAGGCCCGGCAATCTACTTCTGTATCTTGCCATGAAATCCCAATGGATAGTTACAACAAAACAAATTGTGCTATGGTACTGGAAGATGAGACTCCCAGGTCGGAAGGCACTCAACTAGCTACTGGGGAAGAGCTGAAGACTTTTCAGAGTAAAGCCAGCATTTACGATGTGGTTGGATCAAAGCCCTCGAGAAGTCTGACTGCTATTGTAGCTGCGCATGAAATGAGTCAGAAGCTGTAAAGATGTCTTACGCATTGGAACATGAAACATACGAAGCATGAACCAAGGGAAGTTGGAGGTGGTCAAGAATGAAATGGAACGTGTACAACTTGATCTGTTGGGTGTCAGCGAACTGAAATGGACTGGCATGGGGCACTTTGCATCAGATGATCACATGGTCTACTATGCTGGAAACGAAAGACAAAGAAGAAATGGTGTTGCATTTATAATAAAGAAGAAACTTGCAAGAACTGTAATGAAATACAATGCAGGAAGCGAATGCTTAATCTCTGTTCGTCTACGAGGCATGCCTATCAACACAACTATAATTCAAGTATATGCCCAACAACAGCTGCAGAAGAGAATGAAATTGAAGAGTTCTATAAACAAGTACAAGCTGAAATTGACAGAACATGCAAACAGGATATCCTGATAGTCATGGGTGACTGGAATGCAAAAGTTGGCAACAAAGAAGAAGGCAAAGTAGTTGGAAAATATGGACTTGGCAACAGAAATGAAGCTGGAGAAAGACTGATAGAATTCTGCAAGACCAACGATCTATTCATCTCAAACACCTTCTTCCAGCAACACAAGCGGCGACTGTACACATGGACTTCACCCAATGGATTGAATAAAAATCAAATTGACTACATCTGTGGAAGTCAACGATGGAAAAGTTCTGTAACATCAACAAAGACAAAACCTGGAGCTGACTGTGGTACAGATCATCAACTACTAGTATGCAAACTCAAGCTAAAGTTGAAAAAGAGCAAACCACTCATGAATGCAGCAAAATATGACCTTGAGAATATACCACTGGAATTTAAAGACTGCCTGCAAAATCGATTTGCTGCTTTAGATACAAATGACAGAGCTCCGGAAGAGTTATGGAATGACATCAAGAAGGTTGTGTTGGAAGAAAGCGAGAAGTCTCTACAAAAGGTGAAAAAGCAAAAACTGCCAAAATGGACGACGGAAGAAACTCTGAAAATTGCCCAGAAATGCAGAGAAGCTAAAGCCAGAGGACAAAGAAAGACAATCGCAGATCTCAACAGAGATTTCAAACGTGTAGCAAGACAGGACAAGGAAAAGTACTACAATGACACTTGCAAGGAAATAGAAGCAGAAACTATTAGAGGAAGAACAAGATCGGCTTTCCTAAAGTTACGAGAGTTAAAGAAAAAGTTCCAGCCTCGAATTGGAATGTTACAAGATGCTCAAGGTTCTATGTTGAATGATTCTGAGAAGATCAAGAAAAGGTGGAAGGAATATACAGAGTTTTTATATGATAAAGATCAAGTGGACCAACAGCCGTTTCAACCTGTACCTTATGATCGGGAACCATTGGTGATAAAAGAAGTTGAAGCAGCATTGAAAGCCTTATCAAAGAACAAAGCACCAGGCATTGATAGCATTCCCATAGAAATATTGCAGCAATCTGATGCAGCTGTTACTGTACTTACAAAGCTCTGCCAAGAAATATGGAAGACAACATCATGGCCAACTGACTGGAAAAGATCTGTGTTTATACCAATACTAAAGAAAGGTGATCCAACTGACTGGAAATTTTCGCACAATCGCTCTGATCCCACATGCCAGCAAGATTCTACTGAAGATTATTCAAAAGAGACTACACCCATACCTGGAACAAGAACTACCTGAAGTGCAAGCAGGGTTCAGGAAAGGGCGAGGAACAAGAGACATCATTGCGGATGTGAGATGGATCCTTGAAAAGACTAAAGAATACCAAAAGGATATCTATTTGTGCTTTATCGACTATAGCAAGGCTTTTGACTGTGTAAACCATGAGAAACTCAGGGCCACATTAAGAAGCATGGGTATACCAGAACACCTGATCGTTCTCTTGCGCAATCTGTACATTGATCAAGAAGCAACAGTTCGAATGGAACAAGGAGAAACAGAATGGTTTAAAATAAGCAAAGGTGTAAGACAAGGCTGCATACTTTCCCCCTACCTGTTTAATTTATATGCAGAACAAATCATCAGAGAAGCAGGATTGTATGAAGACAACAGAGGTGTGAAGATTGGTGGAAGACTCATCAACAACCTTCACTATGCTGATGATACCACATTACTGGCTGAAAGTGAAGATGATCTGAAACATTTGCTTCTTACAATCAAAGAACATAGTCTCAAAATGGGCCTGCACCTTAATGTAAAGAAGACAAAGATCATGACAACTGGCATAATCAACAGGTTCATCGTTGAAGGAGAAGAAATTGAAATTGTGAACAACTTTAACCTACTTGGATCAACTATCAATAAAGAAGCAACAAGCAGTCAAGAAATCAGACGACGTATTGCTCTTGGCAGAATGTCTATGGAAGACCTAGATAAGATTCTCAAGAGCAGAGATGTCTCTCGCCATACAAAGATTTGATTTGTTCAAGCCATGGTATTTTCAATAACATCATATGGATGCGAAAGCTGGACAGTGAAAAAGACAGACAGGAAGAAAAGAAGTAATTAGATCTTACCTGCTAATTATTGTTCCTGAAGGAACGACAGTCCAGTCCCTTTACTTCAGGGTTGCGTAACCCTTCCAGCAGCTTGGAGGCTGAGCCCAACCTTTTTGGAGGTGGAGCGGTACAAATACCACTGAGACCACCCACCAACCCCAGTAATCGACTGAAAAAGTAGCCTAAGTGAACCTTGTCACAACTAAAAATCAAACCTAACAAACATGCAAACTTTTTTTTTTTTTTTTTTTATAAGTAAATAGGAAAAAGGAGTAGAGGAGGGAGAGGAGGAAAGGCGCCGTAGGAGGACTGCTCGCCTACTTACTCCTGGCCTCCCTCACCCCGATCTGGTCCCCCGCTCGGTTTGCTGTTCCGCCCTTTTCCGACAGGCCTTCAGGTCCGACATAGCCGGGTGGGATCAGGGACTGGACTGTCGTTCCTTCAGGAACAATAATTAGCAGGTAAGATCTAATTACTTCTTCCTTATCGTCACTCCAGTCCAGTCCCTTTACTTCAGGGAAGTACCCGAGCAGTTCAATTCTGGGTGGGATTCGGCAAACCGGACTGAAGAACCGCTAGGCCAAACCGAGCATCCGCTGAGCTCTGCACGTCCAGCCTGTAGTGCTTGGTGAAGGTATGCAGGGAAGACCAAGTTGCCGCTCTACATATATCCAGCGGGGGGACTAGACTGAATTCTGCCCATGAGGTAGCCTGAGCTCGGGTGGAATGAGCCCGCAGCCCCCCCGGAACCTGCTTGCCTTTCAGGATGTAGGCAGAGGCAATCGCCTCCCTAATCCACCTAGAGATGGAGGCCTTGGCCGCCGCTTCCCCTCTGTGGGGGCCTCCGAACTTGACAAACAGCCGGTCTGACTTCCGGAACGGAGCGGTTCGGGAGAGGTAGCGCTTTAGGGCTCTCTGAACGTCTAATAGCCGCAGCCTGCTATCCTTGCCTGCCAGACCCCCGGTTGGGAAGGCCGGGAGCGTGACTGTCTGGTTTACATGAAAAGGAGAAATAACCTTGGGAAGGAAGGAGGGCACCGTGCGCAGAACGACCTTGTCCTTGAGGAAGGCCAGGAAGGGGGGCTTGGAGGAGAGAGCTTGTAGCTCGGAGACCCGCCTGGCCGAGCAGATCGCAACCAGGAAGACTGTCTTCAGGGTTAAGTCCTTCAAGGAGGCCCTCTTTACCGGTTCAAACGGTTCCCCCATCAGTGCATTTAGTACCAGGTTAAGGTCCCAGGTGGGGACGACCGACCTCCGCTTGGGACGCAGCCGTCGTACTGCTCTTAGGAACCTGGTGACGTCCGTGTGCACCCCTAACGGCTTGCCGTGGATCTTTCCTCTATAGCACGCGATAGCGGCTAGTTGTACTCGAAGTGAGCTGTGCGCTAGACCCTTGTCGAACCCTGCTTGCAAAAATTCCAGGATTTCTGGGACTGAGGCGGTCAGGGGCTTCCTACGGCGCTCCGCGCACCATGCCTCGAAAATGCGCCAGACCCTTACATAGGCGAGACACGTCGAGCGCTTCTTAGCGCTCAACAACGTTGAGATTACTGCCGCCGAATATCCGCGCTTCAGAAGCCGCGCCCTTTCAAGAGCCAGGCCGTAAGCGAGAACCGATCCACGTGAGGCATTCGGACCGGGCCTTGCCTGAGAAGGTCGCTCCTGCAGGGCAGCCGCCATGGGTGGTCGGCTAACAGTCTCACCAGGTCTGCATACCAGGGGCGGCGGGGCCAATCCGGGGCTATGAGGATTATCCGGCCCTGGTGAGATTCCACTCGTTGAAGAACCTTTCCGATCAGAGCCCAGGGAGGGAATACATAGAGGAGGCCCTCTGCCGGCCACTTCTGAGACAGGGCATCCAGACCCTCGGACATCCTCTCCTTTCGTCGACTGAAGAATCGGTCCACCTTGGCTGAAGAGAATCTTGCCATGAGATCCATTAGTGGGAGACCCCACCGAGCCACTATTTGGTCGAAGACTGCCTGCTCCAGTTCCCACTCTCCGTGGTCTATTCTGTGCCTGCTGAGGTAATCGGCCGTGACATTGTCCGAGCCTGCCACGTGCTGGGCCGAAAGCGCTTCGAGGTAGATCTCCGCCCACTGGAGGAGAGTGTCTGCCTCCTTTTCCAGGGCCGGGCTGCTGGTGCCGCCCTGGTGGTTGATGTACGCCACCGTTGTGATGTTGTCAGAGAGGACGCGGATTGCCCTTCTTCGTACCCGGGGCTCGAGCTTCTTGAGCGCTAGGGTGACGGCCCGTAACTCCAGTCTGTTGATGGGCCACTGAGATTCCATCGGGGACCAGCATCCCTGAACGAACTGGTCCTCGCAGTGTGCCCCCCAGCCTGACAGGCTGGCATCCGTCGTCAAGAGGACCCACTGGGGGGGCTCGAGAGGCATTCCCCGTTCCAGGTTTCTCGGGTGTTGCCACCATCGAAGAGCTCGTTTGGTCCACGGAGCGCAGGGTAACTGTGTTGTCAGAGGATGAAGTTGCGGAGACCACCGACGCAATAGGGATCGTTGCAATGGGCGCATGTGGGCTCTGGCCCAAGGTACTACCTCTATCGTTGCTGCCATCGTGCCCAGGACCTGAAGGTAATGCCATGCTGAGGGGTTTCGCCTGCTTAGGAACAGAGTGATCAGAAGCCTTAGGTTCCCGGCCCGGGAAGAGTGCAAGAACACTCTGCCCCTGCCGGTGTCGAACCTTGCGCCGAGATACTCGAGATTCTGGGAGGGGGTCAGCCTGCTCTTTGCTCGGTTGATCACCCATCCCAATTCTTCTAGCAAGCGAACTACTGTGTCCGTCGCCGAGCGACTTTCTTTCTCTGACTTTGCCCGGATCAGCCAATCGTCTAGATACGGGTGAACCAAGATCCCCTCCTTCCGGAGGAAGGCCGCTACTACCACCATCACCTTGGTAAATGTTCGTGGAGCTGTCGCTAGGCCGAAGGGAAGGGCCTTGAATTGAAAGTGACCCGCTGGTACCGCAAACCTTAGAAACTGGTGATGGGATTTTCTGACCGGGATATGCAAGTAGGCCTCTGACAAGTCGAGGGCTGTCAGGAACTCCCCGTTCCTTACGGCAGCAATGACTGACCGCAGGGTCTCCATCCTGAAGTGCGGGACCCTGAGGCAGCGATTGACCTGTTTTAAGTCCAGAATCGGTCGGAAGGTGCCTTCCTTCTTTGGCACCACGAAGTAAATCGAGTATCGACCTGAGCCGCACTGATCTGGGGGCACTGGAGACACGGCCCCGAGTGCAATTAAGCGCGTGAGGGTAGATTCCACCGCTGTCTTCTTTGCGGGGGTACTGCAGGGGGACAGAACAAAGGCTGGTGTTATCGGCTTCGAAAATTCGAGGGCGTAGCCCTCTCTGATCACCTCTAGCACCCATTGATCCGACGTGACCCGGGACCAGGCGGGAAGGAACTGTCTTAAACGTCCTCCTATGGGCAGCTCTTCCCCCTGGGCCCCCGCGGCTTCATTGTTGTTTTCTGAAAGACGAGGAAGAGGAGAAAGAGGAGGTTGCCCCAAAACCGCGACCTGCTCCCCGAAACCCTCGAAAGCCCTGGCCCCTCGAAGGGAAACGCCCCCTGGAAAAGGAGCTGGATCTGGCGGGGCGAGATCTCCGGAAATCCCTGGGCTGAGTACGTGCCGGGGGAAGTGAGCGGTTTTGCTTCGGTCTATCTTCCGGGAGTCTGCCACCCTTTGACTCGCCCAGATCCTTTACCAATTTCTCTAAATCCTCGCCGAACAACAGTTTCCCTTTAAAGGGGAGGCGACTCAGGCGAGCCTTCGAGGAAGTATCCGCTGCCCAATTGCGTAACCAGAGATATCGCCTGGCAGCCACCACCGAGGCCATGTTCTTTGCCAGGCTCCTGATGAGGTCATACTGACTATCCGCCAAGTAAGCTGTTCCAGATTCCAACCTGCTTGCGTTGGTCCGCGTCTCCTCCGAGGGACTTTCGTCTGACTGCAGGTGTTGTGACCACCTTAAACAGGCCCTAGCCACCCAAGCTCCGGAGACCGAGGCTTGCAAGGCGAGGGCGCTTACGTTAAAGGCCTGCTTCAAGAGAGTATCCAACTTTCTGTCTTGAGGATCCCTTAGGGCCGCACTGCCCTCCACTGGAATAGTGGTCTTCTTGGTGACCGCTGACACTGCCACATCTACCCTGGGAGACTTTAGCAGTTCTTTGTCAGTCTCTGAGAGGGGATAGAGACGAAGCATGGACCGGACTCCCCTTAGACTTGACTCGGGTTGGTCCCATTCTTCCTGGATCATCTGTCTCACTACCCTATGTACCGGAAAGATCTTCTGGGATCTTCTAATGGCCTGGATCAATGGATCCTCCAATGCTTCCTCTTCTGCAGGTGTATCGGAGGACATGTTGAGGGCCTTCAGGGACTCGTTAATCAAGGCCGGAAGCTCCTCCCGACGAAATACTCTAATTATCCTAGCCTGGTCTTCTTCTGGAATCTCACCTTCTTCTAACTCCTCCTCATCCTCACCAAAGTCCTTGTCCGATGGAGTTTCTTCCGGAGATCCCTGGGAAAGGGTCTCCTCTTCGCTCATCCGGAGGCGCTTAGGTGGGACGTCGGAATCTGGATTGGCCGCCCTCGCGGGCCTGGCTGTCTTGGCCTCCGCTGCCGAGGGCGCCGCACCCGCTTTCCCTGAACCTTGCTTACGTAGGCAATATGCCTTGTGGAGTAAGAGAATGAAGTCCGGGGAGAAGAAATCTCCTACCCCATCCTCCCCTGCCGGGAGAGGGGCGGGGGATAGGGAAGGGGGGGGCAAGACCGAGGACGTAGAAGGAGGGGCTTGCATCTCACTCTCCCCTACTGGGAGTTCGTCTGACCCCTGGGAGGCCTGGGCCATGGTTAAGTTAATGTCCTGCTCTGCCGAGGCTGCCAGCGCGGTACAGTTCCTGCAGATACCTGTTTCTGCGGAAGTACCCCTGCGAATTCCACAGGAAAGGCAGCGTGCTTTGGTTGACATGACCCGGGGCTGAGGACCTTCCAGTACCAGAACTCCAGGCCCGTGGGGAGGGACTCTTCTCTACTATGGAGGCTAGCTCTACCCTTCTCTACAATGGAGGCTAGGTCCTCCCTGGCCAACCAAACCGAGGTTTCTTTTCCCCCCTCCGCAAGGGATCCCCCAGGGAAGAGACCGGCTATCAATTTTGAGGAAACCAATGAGCAAATAAATGAAACATAAAGTGGATTTAAAATAGAAGGAGCACCCTGTAGCCAAACATTAAGTTAAAAATAGCGTTAAAATAAAGTTAAAATAAAGTAAAGAAATTTAAAAATAAATTAAAGCTAACAGCACTGTTGCTAGTTAAAATTAGGATTCAAATTATTCACAGTTATATCCCTTCTACTTGCGGTTAGCTGTGTTGGGAATCTGTGGCCGATTCAGCGCTGCATACCCGTTGGCTCTACACGTGGTGGGCCTCACCACGTGGAGCCAGGACGGGGAACCCTTAGGCTCTCTCCCGGTCGCGGTCGCACTCTCTCCTTGCTCACTGCAGGCTGAAACCTCTGATTCCTGTGAGAATCGCCGCCTAAGATTTTCCCCGCGGTCCTCGGGGGGGCCGGACTTCGCCGCCGCGTCCTGCAGTCTCCGGACGGGTCTGGCGGTATCGGCAGGCCAGCGATGCTGCCTCAAGCGCTCAGCCTCCGTGGGGCTTCGGCGCGAGGCAGCAGCGATCCGCGAGTCTCAGCAGCAGGGGAGCAGAGAAGCAATAAACCCTCCTCGATGCTGCGAGTCGCGGCTCTCCTCCGACGCCTGATCCAGTGAGGGGGGGGGCGGGTGCAGGAGGGAGAGGAGAGAGCCGGAGAAATTAAAGAGACAGAGCTCTTGGTTAAAAATAACACAGCAAGAAACTGTAGTGGAAATCAAAGAAATTAAATGAAGAATAAAGTAAAGTAAAGAAATTTAAAATTTAAAAATTAAAAATAAGGACTCCAGTAAGCCCTAGGCTTACGGAACCCTCCAGCTGCTTGGAGGCTGAGATTACTGGGGTTGGTGGGTGGTCTCAGTGGTATTTGTACCGCTCCACCTCCAAAAAGGTTGGGCTCAGCCTCCAAGCTGCTGGAAGGGTTACGCAACCCTGAAGTAAAGGGACTGGACTGGAGTGACGATAAGGAATTGATGTTTTTGAATTATGGTGCTGGCGGCGAATACTGTGTATACCATGGACTGCCCGGAGAACAAACCAGTCGGTACTAGAGGAGATCAAACCTAAGCTTTCTTTAGAAGCTCAGATGACTTCGACTTTCATACTTTGGACACATCATGCGAAGAGAGAGATCATTAGAGAAAGACATCATGCTTGGCAAGATAGAAGGTCAACGCAAAAGAGGAAGGCCAGCAATGAGATGGATCGATACAATAACAGCAGCTACGGGTACCAGTCTGTCAACAATGAGCCACCTGACTGAAGTCCGAACACAATTTAGGATAGCTATCCAGAGGGTCGCCATGAGTCGACTCCGACTCGACGGCACTTATCAACAACAATAGATGGCAACAACTTTAGACAGGTACCACGACTTCGGAGCCGTTCCCAAAGAAGCAGGGGGTATCTCAGGGATCATCCCTGTCTGCATTACTATTTAACATTTATATGCAACCCATCTGCTCCTTGATCCATTCCTTAAACGTACAATGCCTCGCCTATGCAAATGACATCCTGCTATACCTCCCGTTCACGATCAACCAGCCTGATTTCTCTCCTATCATCAGATGTTTTGAAGCAGTTGCAGATTGGCTTCTCACACAAAACCTGCGGATCAATCACAGCAAAACTGATGTTCTTTTCGTCACAAGAAACCAGAAGTTCAGCCCACCTCCCTCTCTACAAGTCAACAATGCCGAACTCAAAACAAAAACCACAATTCGCTATTTAGGCATCACCCTAGATCAGCGGCTTGACATGATAACGCATGTGAAAAACGTTGCAAGAGCAGTGTATCATAAGATACGAACATTACGCCATATTCGGCCACTACTTGACTTCCCTGATTATCGGACGATTTTCCAAGCCCTAGTTATCCCACACCTGGACTTTGCCAATATCATTCTCCATGGTCTCCCACAGGCAACGCTAAATCTGCTTCAGCTTGCCATGAACTCGGCCGCTAGAGTACTCGCAGGTGTACCAAGATCCGAATGCATAACGCCAGTGTTGAAGGAACTCCACTGGCTACCTCTACAGGCCCGTATCCATTACAAGGCACTCGTCCTAACTTTGAAGGCATTGAAGAACCAGCCTCCCACACCCATCGCCAAGCTGATCAATAACATGCCTGACAACAGAAATAGAAGATCTGCAATGCTGAACGCTTTAGAAGTCCCTAAGATAAAAGCAAAATGCACGAAGGCAATCGCCAGTAGGGCCTTTACGATTTATACACCCATAGCCTGGAATGCCCTTCCCACTCAAATCCGAGCCATCATGAGTCTTACCTTATTCAGAAAAGCGCTAAAACACCATCTGTTCCAACTACACTATCTAGAAACCAACCCCGGAAAACATAGGAAGTGTCCTCTGACCCCCCTTCCTAACTGTTCCAAAACTCTAACCCAACGTGAGAATGGTTAAATCAGCTCACCTCCTGGTACAGATTTCCTGATGCCATCAAACCTGTTTCAACTATGAATACTCTGTAGCTTTGTAAAAATGCTCTGTAAATAGTTTACCCAGGTTCTCCCTTAAGCTATTACCCTGTTCTCTGTAAGCGCATTGTGTCGTTGATACATTGTAGCATTGTTTTGTTCATTGTGAACCGCACTGATTTTTAATAGCACGGTATATAAGAAATGTAAATAAATAAATAAAGATATGCCATACTGGGTCAGACCAAGGTCCATCAAGCCCAGTATCCTGTTTCCAACAACGGCCAATCTAGGTCATAAGTACCTAGCAGTTTCCCCAAAAGACACAGGTTCCACAATGCTTGTATTGGGTCAAGCAGTGATATCCTGGGTCCCTTTTATTTATTTTTATTTTTATTTATTTAGTGTACACTTGCATCCCGCCACTTCCAGCGATCAGTGGCGGTTTTCTATACAAAAGGGTGCGGTTGTACAGACCAGAATTTAAGCATACAGTAGGATTGCAAGGGAGGGTGAAAGTCACAGCAAACGGTTACAGATTTACATTTGATTTCTTGAGAGGAGGCTTTACATATATACATAAATTACATAATTACAGGATGCATTTCTTGTTGCATATGATTTTTAGTAGCCATGTTGTTCGACAGGATTACATTGACTAGGTTAGGTTGTAATGAGTCTGAAATAGGTGAGTCTTTAGTTTTTTCCTGAAGTCCTTCAGGTCCTTATTTGCTCTCAGTTCGTGGGGCATTTGGTTCCAGAGTCGTGGAGCCATAAAGGAGAACGCTCTGTTAGTGGTGTTAGCATTGAAATTTCTCAGGCTACTCGGGACTTGAAGGGTATTGCTATTCACTGTTCTTCTGCTTCTGTTGATTGGTTGTGCTGAGATTAAGGTGTTGAGGTAAGAGGGTGCTACATTATGAACAAGTTTGAATGTGGTTACTAATATCTTATATTGGATGCGGGCCGTGATGGGGAGCCAATGTAGGTCAATTAGGACGGGAGTGATGTGCTCTGTTAGACCTTTTTTCATGATGACTCGGGCTGCTACGTTTTGTGCCAGTTGAAGAATGTTAATGGTTTTTTTAGGCAGACCTTGTAGAATGGCGTTGCAATAATGGTTTTAATAATGGTTTATGGACTTTTCCTCCAGGGACTTGTCCAAACCCCTTTTAAACACAGCTACACTAACAGCTTTTACTACATCATCCGGTAACAAATTCCAGACTTTGATTACATATTGAGTGAAAAAATATTTTCTCTTATTAGTTTTAAATAGGTTACCCTGTAGCTTCATTGCATGTCCCCTAGTCTTTCCATATTCTGATGACATAAACAATCTATCTATGTTTACCCGTTCCACTCCATTCATTAATTTATAGACCTCTATCATATCTCCCCTCAGTCGTCTCTTTTCCAGGTTGAAGAGCCCTAAACCTTTTAGCCTCTCTTCATAGGGGTATCCTTCCATCCCCTTTATCATTTTGGTGGCTCTTCTCTGTACCTTTTCTAATAATGCTATATCATTTTTAAGATACAGCGACCAGAATTGCACACAATATTCAAGGTGCGATTGCACCATGGAACGATACAGAGGCATTATAATATCCTTTGTTTTATTCTCCATTCCTTTCCTTATGATACCTAGCATTCTATTTGCTCTCTTTGCTGCCGCTGCACACTGGGCCGAGGGTTTTAACATGTTATCTATGATGACGCCTAAATCTTTTTTCCTGGGTGGTAGTTCCTAATGTGGAATCTTGCATCGTGTAACCATAGTTATTCCCATTTCCAGGTCATTTATGAATATGTTAAAAAGCAGCCTACCCAGCATAGATCCCTAGGTTACTCCACTATTCACCTTTCTCCATTGGGAAAATTAGCCATTTAGCCCTACCCTCTGCTTTCTATCTTGTAAGCAGTTCCTGGTCCACAATAGTACACTGCCTCCTATCCCATGAAATTTTAGTTTTGCCAAAAGTCTCTGATGAAGGACCTTGTCAAAGGCTTTCTGAAAATCCAGATACACTATATCAACCGACTCACCTTTGTCTACCTGTTTATTCACACCTTAAAAAAACATAACAGATTAGTAAGACAAGATCTTCCTTGTCTAACCCCATGTTGGCTGTCTCCCATTAAGCTATGACTATCTACATGTTCAGTAATTTTGTTCTTTATGACGGTTTCTACCATTTTTCCTGGTACTAACGTCAGGCTCACCGGTCTGTAGTTTCCCGGATCACCCCTGGAACCCTTTTTAAAAATTGGCATTACATTGGCCATCTTCCAATCTTCAGGTATTACAGATGATTTTAATGATGGTTCACAGATTACTAATAGCAGGTCTGCAATCTCATATTTCAGTTCTTTCAACATCCTTGGATGTATACCATCTGGTCCAGATGATTTGCTACTCTTCAGTTTATCAAATAGTTGCAATACATCTTCCCGGTGTATCGATATTTCTTTCAATTCTTCCGAAGTATCACCTTTAAATACCACTTCAGTCATGGGTAACATCCCTACATCTTCCTCAGTAAAGACTGAAGCAAAGAATTCATTCAGTCTCTCCGCTATGGCCTTGTTCCCTCTTAGTGCCCCTTTTACCCCTCTCTCATCTAATAGTCCAACTGACTCTCTCACAGATTTTTTTCTACGAATGTACTTGAAAAAGTCTTTTATTACACGTTTTTGCTTCCACAGCAAGTTTTTTCTCAAATTCTCTCTTTGTCTACCTTATCAATGCCTTGCATTTAACTTACCAGTGCTTGTGCCATTTCCAGTTTTCGTCATTTGGCTCTTTTTTCCATTTCCTGAAAGATGCTTTTTTGGCAGCCTCTCTGACCTCACCTTTAAACCATGCTGGCAGTTCTTTGGACTTCTTTCCATTTGGTTTAAAGCATGGAATACAGCTGGTCTGGGCTTCCAAGATAGTATTTTTAAACACCCAAGCTTGTTACCTAATGCCAGAGGACCAGGGGTTTGAATCCCACTAGAGGACAGCAACCTTGGGCAGGAAGGACTGGGGTTTCTAGTCCTACAGGTGCTCCCTCTGTTGCCTCAGGTACAAAAAGATATATTATGAGCCCTTCAGGGAGAAGGGAAAAATATATATACAGAAAAATATATATACAGTACCTGAATGTACACTGCTTTGACTGGTAGAAAAGCAGTATATAAGCCTAGTTAAATAAATAAATTTTAATGACTTTTAATGAATCATTGTGTGTCATGTGAAGATTTGATTCCCTCACTCATCACTCCTATCTCCAGATTATTTATAAATAGCTTAAACAGCACAGATCCTAGTACAGACCCTTGGGACCAATGTTCCCTCTAATTTTCTGTAGGCTGTGTGCGCATAAAATATCAGCTGTGCAGCTTTTGAAGGAAGGTTAAATTTTTGTGCGCCACATAATGACACTCAGAGTTATATACTTTAAAATTTGACTACACGTCAGAATACAGTATGTACACCACATTGATTTTAATCAAATTAAATGAAAATAGACAATTACTAAATGAAGCGGAAAATTTCTAGTAATTACAATCACAACTTTTAAAGTTTAAGATGTCTGTGTTGTTTTCTATCAGAATCAGAACCGTAATTTTTGTGCGCTCTGTTGTAAAGTATGTGCGCTCACTCGGCGAGGTGTGTGCGCGCGCACACGCGAACAGCTTAGAGGGAACAGTGCTTGGGACACTCCACTCTACCCTTTTCAATATGGATATCCGACCCTTTAGTCCTACTCTCTTCTTATCTTTAGTCAAGTTGCAATTCACAAAATGGTTCTGTCTCCTATCCCTTGTCTCTCTAATTTCCTAAGGAGTCTTTCATGGGGAACTTTGTCAAATTCCTTCTGAAAATACAAAGACACTATATTAACCGGCTTAACATTATCCATTTGCAAGGTGAGACCTGCCTTTGCTGAACCTGTGCTGACTAATTCCAATTAATGTGTGTCTGATTAGATGGTTAACAATGTTTTTTAGTATACTTCAATCATTTTGCCTGGCACCATTAGGCTCATTGATCTATTGTTTCCCAAATTATCCTCCCATTTTCAAGCTATTTGGAATAATAGGTTACAGATTATTAGTACAGGTCTGAAATTTCATGTTTGAGTTTTTCCGGGATGAATACTATTCGGTCCCAGCAGTTTGTTGCTCTTGGGTTTGTCAGTTTGTTCTTTTATATCTTCTGGGCATACAGCAATGTGCTTTACTTGCTCTGAATCATCAAAGAAGGTTTTTAGTATAGGTATGACCCCAGCATACTCCTCCGTAAAGACCAAGGCAAAGAAATCATTTAGTTTTTCTGCTATTATGTTATCCTCCATGAACACTCCTTTTCTTGGTTGTCCGACTGATTCTCTCATGGACTTTTTATTTCTGAGTCTTTAGTATAAGTTATTAGGAGTGGAGGAGTAGCCTAGTGGTTAGAACGCTGACTTGGTAACCAAGCAACCTGGGTTCGATTCCCACTAGCACTCCTTGTGGCCTTGGGCAAGTCACTTAACCCTCCATTGCCTCGGAAGAAAGGCCTGGCAATCTACTTCCGGTGACACTGCCAAGAAAACCCAGGAGCTTCTGGGTCGCTAGGAGTCAGGACTGACTCGAAGGCACACATTGCATTGCAGTATAAGTTATTACCTCTAAAGTAAGCTTCTTTTCAAAGTCTCTTGACCTTTTTTGTTACTTTATTACATTTAAGTTTCCAGTACTTTTGAGCATTCCTATTTTCTTCACTATGGTTTTCTCTCCATTTTCTGAAGAATGCCCTTTTGGCTTTCACGGCCTACGCCATCCCACCATTAAATGACACTGGCCATCATTTTTCTTTCGCCCTTTTTTAATGTATGAAATATATTTTATCTGGGCTTCAAAAGTGATCTTTTTACATAATGTTCATGTTTCATGAAAACTTTTGATCCTGGCAACCACTCCTTATGGGTATTATTGTAATTATTCATTTTATCATAGTCTCGCTTTTCAAAATTAAGTGCTGTAGCAGTAGTTCTTTTTAGCATCCACCTTAAGTTATGAGATTGAATCAAGATCACTATTGTCTAATGGCCCCACCACTATTACCCCTTATACCAAGTCCAATAGTATGTACCAGTAAGGATTAGATCTAGAGTATTTTCTACTTTGGTCAGTTCATGAACTGATAGATAACATGTCCCAGTTTTACCCAATCAATATTGAGGTAACTGAGATCTCTCATTATGCTACCAAATTTGTTAGTCTTCCTAATTTCTGTTAACATTTCAATGTTTGTCTCTTTGTTCTGTCCAGGTCAAGGTAGTATACCTCCACCACTAGGTGCCTCCCCATTACACAAGGAATTTCCACATTTCATTTTGTTTCCTGCAGAACTTTTATCCTGTTTGAATCTATCCATCCATCCTTAAGATGTAATGCCACCCCTCCAACAATTTGATCCACCTTGTCATTTCAATATAATTTGAACTCTGGTATCAAAGTGTCCTATTACTTTATTTATTTTATTTATTTAACATTTTTTATATACCGCACTATTCGTCATCAGTGCGGTTTACATTGAACAACAATATACCTGTCAATACATGACTGATCTAGGTTTACAGATAACAGGGAAGATAAACTGGGTGTGAACTGGGGATAACTATCTACATAATTATACAAATTAAATATGCATTGAATAGGTTACATTAAGATTTGATATTTGACAAGAATACAGTGTTTTCACATTTTGATCCTTTGTTCTGGATTGTTGTTATGTGTAGGAGTTATCTGGGTGAGGCGGGAGTCGGTTCTATTGTGTGTATGGTAGCCTGAAGTGCAAAGTGAATAAATACTTGTCCTCTTTCTACCAGATTTCTGAGATGCCTGTTAAGTCTAACTCACCATTTATTGCCATATATTCTAATTTTCCCATCTTAAATTTTAGACTGCTGGCATTTGCATATATCTAATAGATAGGAATCACTTCTGTCTTAACCTCATTAGTTATACTTTCATTCAATTATATAAATTACTTTTTAAAACCATTTTTTGTCGGAGCTAGGCCGTAGGACGGGCTGGGGAAATCCAGACCTCCACCAGACTGCCAGCTTCTTTTATTTTTATTAATGGTTCTTCACCAAAATTAATCACTTATCTCAAATCCTTTGTTGATCAACCGAGGAATCGTCGCTCTTCAGAAATATATAACAGCACAACGCGCGCGATTCGGGGGATTGTACCCGGCCCACATACATTCCATTCAACTTTAGCTGCTTTGACAGCGTTTTTTGGTCTGTTCGTTGCCTTTACTTATGAAATTTGGAAAGCACTTGATACAGGGTACAATCCCCTGAAACGCGCGCGTCGTGCTGTTATATATTTCTGAAGAGCGACGATTCCTCGGTTGATCAACAAAGGATTTGAGATAAGTGATTAATTTTGGTGAAGAACCATTAATAAAAATAAAAGAAGCTGGCAGTCTGGTGGAGGTCTGGATTTCCCCAGCCCTTCCTACGGCCTAGCTCCGACAAAAAATTGTTTTAAAAAGTAATTTATATAATTGAATGAAAGTATAACTAATGAGGTTAAGACAGAAGTGATTCCTATCTATTAGATATCTGATTTGTTTCACTTGTGGGGTGAGTTTTTGTTGGCATTTGCATATAGGCAATTTAAATAATTTGTATCTGTATTTACAACCTGCATAGCAGGTCATTAAGTAATTTGGAATCATTTCTCTTTATCTATTTTATGTTTAAATACTCCTGGGATATTTCTTCAGCTTTTATCATTACCTCTCTATCAGGATAGTCTAACTTCTGCATTTTGCCAGAATCTGTTTGAGATATCTTGCTCCGAACTGTGTGAAGGAAGGGGGGGGGGGGTGTTCTATTGCATAATAATTTGCACACTTGCTGCACCTGGCAGGAAGAGACTCCCTGGATCTGGGGAGCAAGGGAAGCGACAGCTCTGGATTGAAGCTGCTGTACCAAAAAACTAGCAAGGTATTACCACTGGACCATGAAAGGTGGTTGTGAACTGCAGGAGAAGCAGGAACCAACAGGGGTATTTGCCCACCAGCTCGTTCAGGATGTTGGCACCAGGAGGAATTCAGGGAATGAAGGGGCCAAGGACACGCAGACAATTAATAAATGTTAACTAGATAAAACGGTTTAACTAGAACATTCAATAAAAGACCCAAGTTTCAGTACCTTGCCTGCATCAGAAGTTATAAAAGCTGACAACATTAAATGGAACATTCAAGAGATTACCCTGCAAATAGAACAAAATCAGATAAAGGCCCTGCAATGAGAGCAATAATGGCTCTAGAAATTGCTACTTTATACGTGGCCCATTTTGAATAATATTCTTGAATCAATATTGTTTCAAACACCAAATAATACTTGATTATATAGATGATGTTCTTATGGACATGATATGAGATCCATACTGCTTAAAGAACTTTCATACCTGCCTGAACATTAGGGATGTTATTCTCAAAGTGCAAATTCTGGATTTAATACCATGGAGCAGAGAAAATCAATGAATATAAAGCGTAGTTACTCACCTGAAACAGGTGTTCTCCAGGGACAGAAGGAATCAGTCCTCCTTCTACGCCCCACTATTATGGAACTCACTTCCTTCATTCGTAAAAGACACTAAGGACCCTAAATCCTTCCATAAGCTGCTAAAACCATTTCTGCTCAAGGAGCACTTTGGTGAGCCAGTCACCTAGTTAAAATACTCCTTGGAAAGCTACAGTCCTCTCTCTTTGCAAGATGACTTCTAATTCTTTGTAACTAATATATATATTTGCTTATTTCCCTGTACATAGTTATTACATAAATCAGCTGTTGCTGATTTAAGATAATTCTTTCCTTTTCCCCTATCACTCCCTGTTAAAATGTTACATGTATTTTTTGTTTAATGTATTGTTCAATCCTTTGAGTTCTCTGTAAACCGCTTTGATTCACGAAAAGCGGTAAATAAGCACAAACAAATAAATAAATATATGTGACATCGACGCCAATGAAGCCCCTCAAAAGCATCTCCCAGCTTTCAAAGAAAGCTTTTGGAAGAAGCAACCCCTTCCCGCCCAAGGGTGCTATCTTACTCAGTCAGATGACATAGCTACAGCCGACAAAAGATGGCAAAAATTGTATAGCAACTCATAAGAACATAAGATATGCCATACTGGGTCAGACCAAGGTCCATCAAGCCCAGTATCCTGTTTCCAACAGTGGCCAATCTAGGTCATACGTACCTAGCAGTTTCCCCAAAAGACACATGTTCCACAATGCTTGTACTGGGTCAAGCACTGATATCCTTGGTCCCTTCTTAATAATGGTTTATGGACCTTTCCTCCAGGAACTTGTTCAAGAGGAGGAGGAAGGGTTGCTAGAGTTCTCACATATGGAACTCCCTAGTTACAGGCTACCAAGAACCTGTAGAAAACCATTGCTGCGCTAGCCTGAACAAGAAGTGTCAGAGGGTAGGAGTTGCCTAAACCCCGAACAGATTATGGAGTATGGCCTGGCTGAAGGTGCTGTCCCATCGGCAATCCTTCTCCAGGCAGTAGTGAGCTGCAAAGATGTGAACTGAGGACCAGGTGGCAGCCTGGCCAACGTCTGCCATAAGGACAGAGTGTAGGCTTGAAACTGAAGTCGCCATAGCCCTGACATTGAGCGCCATGACCCGGCGCTCCGAGAGCCCTGCCTGTTTGTGGGCAAAGGCGATGCAATCCACCACCCAGGTGGACAGGGTCTGCTTGGTAATAGCCTCCCCCAGTCGACTGGGTCATAGGAAACGAAAAGCTGCGAGGCTTTGCAGTGGCCCTGAGTGAAGGGATGGACAGATAGAGGGATACCATAATCCCCAATATGTAATTGAAGATGGATGAAGTTCTTGATACAAAATGTGTTTAGAAGTTTGACTTTTCACCTACTTTCTTAAATAGAATAAGATGTCATGGTCATGAGTTCTCTGTGTAACCGTCTTTAAAATAGATGGAACAGTGTTAACGCAAGCAAAAAGAACATAGGCTATGACCTGTGCAACCATAGTTCATTGTACAGTCAGCTGGAAGTCCCTGCTGACACAACATAATTTTTGCAACTTTTGTAATTATAAATTTCATCTAATATACTGTAATCAGATCTTACTTTGTAAAAAGAACTTTGGCGACACCTTGTGTTATTTCATGGTTATAATAAATGATTGTAACTTCCTCTTTTTCTCTAATAAAAAGGAGCTTTTAGGAGGAGAACTTTGAATTCGGCAGGTGTGGAATTATGCCCGTCCATATACCGCTTGCCGTCTTCCCTCTGAGCTCAAAGAAAATAGCACTTTGTGTGTATGTGATTGTGTTCTGTATTACTCTCTGCCTGTCTCTCACTACTGATGGACCAGAGACCTAAAGAGCCGAGGTATTGTGGTCAGATCATGGAGTTTTCTTCAGTTTGTGCCGTGACTCGGATCTCTGTGTTCCTTCAGTAGTTGGAAACAAGCAGACAAGTCTCAAGGACACAGGCAGTGGTTGCCGTGAGTATACTAAAGTATTGACAGATATCTGTGTGTATATTGTGATAATAATGTAAAGTCGGTAAAGTTAATTAGAGATCTCAGTTAGATAAGTGAAGTGAGATGGGGCAAGAGAAAGGAAGCCCTAATTGTGAAATGAGGCGCAAGTTTTGGTGAAGCGCTCTTATGTTAATATTTGATGACTGCCAGTAACCACAGTTTGCCGTTCCTCCTTTGTGGAACATTTCAGTGGGTCAAGTTGAGTTGATTACAGTATGAAATATGATTAGATTTAAGCAAATTTCATACCAGTCATGAATGGTTTTGTGGCAGTTTAAGGCTGAAAAGTGCAGCAAGCCACTGACTCTGTGTTTTGAAAAATTTAAAAATCAAGTGTTTAGGAAGCTTACAAGGAAAAACTTAAGTCATTGCTTTATGAAAAAAAAATAGTTTTGAAGGACTAATTTTCATGTCATAACTTTAGTATGAAGTTTGTTGTATCTAATTTAGTGGTTAGGGAAGTGTGCTGTGCATTGTACATTTTGATATTTATTGCAGTAATAATTTAGAGTTTCCGGCAAAGATAACGGCTTGGCATGAATGCAATATTAGCAGGAAAGAACGTCTTGAGCAACTGTGGTAAGATTTTCTTTATTAGGGAAGTTAAAAAAAAAACCTCCAAATGTGATTAACCATTTCTCTTACTTGTGTATGTATAGTAGATAAGTTTTGTTTTTTAGGTCTGGATCTGAACTTATTTTGGGTTATGAGAATTTATTTACTGATTCTATTCTATGTGTAATAATGCAAATGCTGAAAAAATATTATTAGAAACATTACTCCTTGGTGTTTATGTCTCTGGATGCTTTGGAAAAAAAAAGATTGATGATATATTTTCCAACTTCTATTTCTAGTTATATTTGATGTGAATGAATGGGAAGATCTTCCATGCTTTGATATATTTAGATATTTGATAATTGTGTGATGTAATAAAGGTTTAAAAAATTGTTTTAAAGGTAAAAGAAGTTAGTAACTTAACTGGGAAAAAATTGAATTGCTAGTCAAGTTAAGTCAAGCAAGTTTGGTTACTTAAAGGGAAAAAGTGAATGATGCAACTACATTCAAACAAGTGAATTAAGTAATTAAAACAGTATGGTAAATATGTATAATGTTTTATTATTTTCCTTTTGTGAAAAGTTGAAAGTTCAACTATGATAGTGTATGAGCAAATGTTTGAAGAAAAAATGCTGATATTCTCTTAGTCTCTTTTAAACTAATCTGCAGGAGTCGATTGGAGGAGTGATCTTAAATTCTCATGTCGTATATGTTTTAATTATTATGAAATACCTCTGCAGAATTGATGTTGTTAATTGCAAGTGTGATCCAATATGCTTACCTCTTCTGTTGCTGCTGTTTGTGTTCTCACTCAGAAATTTCCCATTAGACGTAAGCCACTGGGCTGGTAGCAGTAGTCTTTGCAATCCAAATTACTGATTTTCTAGTACTATAACATGTCTCTCATTAAGTTTTTGCGTCTTCTGCACTTGTATAATGATTTGTGCAATGAGTAAGGAAAACTGATGCAATTGAAAGAATTGATTCTGTGACAGAGTCGGCTGCTTTGCTATTTGTTAATGCTCAACTAGCTGGAGTGTTCGCTCTTCCTAGAGCTCTAGAGTTATCTGCTCACTTGATTAATACTGATTTTGTCTCAGGCTTCTTGCATGAGGAGCCCTGTGTGCTGATATTCTACTACTATGCTGTTTTGTTCTGAAAAGAAGTGGTAATTAACAGTTTTAGTTGGTTCAAATTTGGTATTAAAAGGTTTTATAGTTTATGAATGTACACACCCTTATGTAAATTGTTCCTTCCTTTGTGAGCTTAGATGTCTATGTGAATTAGAATGAAATGGAGAAGTAGTCTAATGACTAGAGTACTAGCACTCCTTGTGACCTTGGATAAGTCACTTAACCCTCATTGCCTTACAAAGAAAATTTTCAAGTTATCAATGTTCCTGTTTAATGTGTTGTACCAAGTTTTAGTTGCAATGTGAACTGCTGTGATTAGTGGGGAAAGTAGTATTAGAAAAATAAAAATAATTAAAAAGAAACAAAGAAGAGTGCAAACATATATAAACCTGGTCAGTTGGGTGTGGCTGGGAGGTTATATGCTGAGGTGAACAGATGGGATTTAAGTAGGGACCTGAAAGTGGTGAAGTTATCTTCCAGATGGAGTGGAGTGGGAAGAGAATTCCACAGAGCTGGACCAAGGAAGAAAAAAAGCAGAATGACGGGTAGACTGTAAGTGTGCACGAGATGGTGGGGGGAAGTGAAGTCTATTAATGTGAAGAGAATGAAGACTACGTGTAGGGATATGGAAGCGGAGAAGACCAGTGAGGTATTGGGGTGTTTGTGTGTACAGGATGTGGTGATAATGTTTAAAGTAATGTGAGTTGAATCATCACCTAAGATAAGACAGCCTTCCTAATTGTTGACAAACAATTGAAATGAGTTTAAATTATTTGTCATAAACTGCTTGTTATGTTTTAATGTTTGTTACCCCTTGAATAAATCAGATTGACTATATCATGTATATTGTTAAGGCTGGAGAATACATCACAAACATAATTAGTGATATGAATATATACAATTATGTTCCTGACAGGAAAAAGCAATGTGTCTATCAGGCCACATGCTAACATTTGATTTGGCAAGTAGACAGAATAAGTTTAGGAATGTAGATGAAAATAATGAGTATGTTACAGACTAGCTATGTAATAGTGTAGTGCTAGCTATAGATGTATTGTAATTAACAATAGATAATATAATTCTGTTCAACAATTTAAGACTGTCATTAGGGATGAATAATTGTGCTTGTTTGCAATTGTATGGCATCAAGAGAGATGCTGTAGTGGAGAGTAGGATTTTTGCAAATTATATATTGTATGCACTGAATCCTATGGGCCGAAGAGGAAAACGACTGAATGAAATGCTACTGGATATGGAGACTCCTGATAAAGATCAGCGATTCCAGAGGAACTACTCATGTATGTGCAGCAGTGAAGCCGGGTGGATGGTCACTGAAAAAGATTGATCTAAGATGTGCATAGCACAGCCCATGGTGTGAAAGGATGCAGCTGACGAATCTGGAGTGATGACTGGTGTCATGATATCTACGAGAAACAGTTGGCCACTGCTGGATGAGGTAGTGCTTACAAGAATAATTGGTAAAGTCTTGTTCTCTGTACACATTTTTATTACGGCTAAGCAAAGGTAAACAATGTCACATGATTTTGTATAAGGATTTCTTCCAATGAACAAGATGGAGCTCACCTATGGACCAGATGTGCCTAGGACTTTGACAGAACATCTGCAAAATGAAGCCTACTGTAGAAGATTATTCCGGAATTGGACATGTTTCAGCTACTGTTCTTTAGTAATGATTCTTTTTAGAATCACAGGGAGGACTGAAGGGATGGACAGATAGAGGGATACCATAATCCCCAATATGTAATTGAAGATGGATGAAGTTCTTGATACAAAATGTGTTTAGAAGTTTGACTTTTCACCTACTTTCTTAAATAGAATAAGATGTCATGGTCATGAGTTCTCTGTGTAACCGTCTTTAAAATAGATGGAACAGTGTTAACGCAAGCAAAAAGAACATAGGCTATGACCTGTGCAACCATAGTTCATTGTACAGTCAGCTGGAAGTCCCTGCTGACACAACATAATTTTTGCAACTTTTGTAATTATAAATTTCATCTAATATACTGTAATCAGATCTTACTTTGTAAAAAGAACTTTGGCGACACCTTGTGTTATTTCATGGTTATAATAAATGATTGTAACTTCCTCTTTTTCTCTAATAAAAAGGAGCTTTTAGGAGGAGAACTTTGAATTCGGCAGGTGTGGAATTATGCCCGTCCATATACCGCTTGCCGTCTTCCCTCTGAGCTCAAAGAAAATAGCACTTTGTGTGTATGTGATTGTGTTCTGTATTACTCTCTGCCTGTCTCTCACTACTGATGGACCAGAGACCTAAAGAGCCGAGGTATTGTGGTCAGATCATGGAGTTTTCTTCACTGAGTACGTTGCAGGTAGAAGGACAGGGCCCTCTTACAATCCAGAGTATGGAGAATGGTCACCGTTTGTTAGCATGGGGCCATGGAAGGAAGGTGGGGAGCATCACCTACTGGTTGAGGTGGAAGGCAGATATCACCTTCAAAAGGAATTTAGGATGGGTGAAAAGCATGACCCTATTCTTCTAGAACCTGATGTAAGTGGCTTGGCCACCAAGGTCTGAAGCTAACTGACTCTGCGGGCAGAGGTGAGCACCACCAGAAAGATGACCTTCCAGGAGAGATGACACAAATGGCAGGTAGCCAAAGGTTCAAAAGGCGGCTTGGTGAGCTGCGTCCTTAACACTCTGAGATCCCATTCTGCTTAGAGAGCAGAAGGCCCCACATAAATCAGGTAATAAGGGCTGTGCAGAAAGAGGTTTGCCCTCTATGGAATGATGGTGCACCGAGAGCACGCTCAGGTGCACTCTGACAGAGTTGGACTTGAGTCCGGTTTGCGAAAAGTGAAGCAAGTACTGTAGCACCGTGTGCACCTGGCAGAGAACGGGTCAACCCATTGCTCTAAACTGAGAATCTGCACCACTTGAAGGCACAGGCCCATCTTGTGGAACTCTTAAGAGAGTTCAGGAGGACTTCCTTACCTCCCTTGGGAGGTTGAAAGGTGCTAAGGCTACCTGTTCAGCAGCCATGTTGTTAACAATAGAGACCCCAGGTTAGGTTTGGAGAAGGGAGCCCTCCTCCTGGGTCAGTAGTCCCGGGGTCTCCCCAGAGGGACTGGGAGCTCCATCGAGGGGCGGAGCAACAGAGGAAATCAAGGTAGTCTGGGCCACCTTGGGGCCACTAGGATCATGGAGGCCTTGTCCTGCATGACCCTGAAGAGGGTTCGGGCGATTAGTGAGGTGGGAGGGAAAGCATACAAAAGGCCCTTGGACCACGAGATGAGGAAAGCATCCACCACTACCCAGGATGGATGCGGTTGGGGACAGCAGAAGTGGGGCAGTTGAGCATTGGTCAGACTGGCAAAGAGGTCCAGACTTGGGGTTCCCCAGAGTCGGAAGAGCTACTGTGCCACCCTAGGGTCTAGTCGCCACTCGTGCGGCTGAAGGACCCTGCTCAGCCTGTCCGCTAGTGCATTGTCTTGGCCCAGAAGGTACACAGCCCTGAGGAGCATTCCCTGTCTGATCGCATATGAGCAGAGTGCTACTGCCTCCTGGCAGAGTCGCTGAAACCCTGTGCCCCCCTGCTTGTTCAGGTAGAACATCGTGACCTGGTTGTCCATTTGGACTAGCATTGACTGGTTCTGCAGGCGTTGTTGGAAGGCCTTGATCACCAGGAAAATGGTCCTGAGCTCCAGCAGGCTGATCTGTTGCTGGCTCTCCACTAGGGACCAGTTGCCCTGCATGCGGAGTTCCTCATACTTGGCATCCCATCCCAGTAGAGACGCGGCCATGGTGAGGACCCTCTGGGGATTTGGGGGCTGGAAGGGCATGCCCTCCTGCAGGTGCTGTGTGCCCTGCCACCAGTCGAGTGTCTCCGCCAGCTGAAAAGGCACTAAGACCCTGTCCCTGAGCCTGCCCATGGCTTGTGTCCACTGTGAGCGGAGACACCACTGAGCCACTCACATATGGAGGTGGGCATTGGGAACCACATGGACTGTGATGCCATGTGGCCCAATAGGCGGAGCATGGACCTCACCAACACTGCATCATAGTATTGCATCTCAGTGGCCAGGGCCCTGAAGTGATCTGCCCTGTCCAGGGGAAGAAAGGCCCTGTCTTTGAGAGTGTCCAGATGAGCTCCTATAAACTCCAAGTCCTGTGTTGCAGTGAGGTGAGACTTGGGGTGGTTTAGCACAAACCCCAAATGTTGCAGGACCTTGATGGTGCAGGCTGTGGCCTGTGGCATCTCGGTGGCCGTGTCCCCCTTTATGAGCCAGTCATCCAGGTATGGGAAGATGGGCCCCTTGGAGACTGAGGTAGGCACCCACCAATGCCAGGCATTTGGTGAAGACTCTTGGTGCAGAGGCTAGGCCTAAAGGTAGTACCCTGTACTGATAGTGGTTGCCCCCGACCATGAACCTTAAGTACTGCCTGTAACTGGGATGAATAAAGATGTGGGTGTAAGCATCCTTTAGGCCCAAGGAGCATATCCAATCTCCCTGCTGGAGGTAGAGCAGCAATGTTCCAAGGGTGAGCATCTTGAACGTCTCATGCACCAGGAACTTATTCAGGTTTCGCAAAATGGGCCTTAGGTCCCCTGTTCTTTTTGGGATCAGAAAGTAATGAAAGTAGAATCCCTGACTCCTGAGATGGAGGGGTACTGGTTCTATAGCTCCATCCCTGATGAGGCCTGCGAGTTCCTGCAATAGCAGGGCCTGGTGCAGGGGAATCCGAGGGTGCTCTCCTGGAAAGAAAGGGGGAGGCATCCAGTCCAAGTGAAGGAGGTAGCCTTCTTTAACCATCTGGAGGGCCCAGGTGTCAGTGGTTATGGCCATACACCAATAGGCAAAATGAATCAGACACCCCCTATTGGCAGCTGCTCCCCCCTGGAAGGAGAGGATATGCTAAGGGAGTCAAAACCCCAACCCAGCCTGGGCAGGAACCGATGTTTAGGGCTTAGAACCCTTAGGCTTGTGTTGGCCTTGGCCCGCTCCTTTGACCTGGTGACCCTGCTGCGGGGTCTGTGGGGCCTGGTATTGGGGATAGCATCGGTAAGACTGGCCTTTCCTGTGAAAAGGGGGGCTCTTCCCTGATGGTTTCTTCTTAGGAAGAGTGGAGGTCTTCCTGGAGAGCCGAGTTATTGTGATGAACTTGGTCTCTATCTCCGCCGCCTTTTCCTCCATCAGTTTGCCAAAGAGATTTCACTGAGACAGGGGATGTCAAGGAGTTTCTTCTGGACACACTGCTCAAGGTCCAATGCCTGAAGCCAGGCCTGGCATTGCGCACCGATGCCTGCGGCAGCCACCCTTGCTTTGGACTTGAAGCAGTCATAGGTGGCTTGAGACATGTACTTTGAGCACTCCCCGACGTACTTTGTGAGGATTTGGAATCGCTGGAGGTGGAGGTGATCTCCACTGAGACCCGCCCAGAAACCTGCAAGTTCTTTTGCTAGGTCTTGGAGATACATGCCGATATACAGTTGGCAGGCTTGGATTCGGCAACCCAGCATCAAACCCTGGTAGTACTTGCGTCCAAGGGCGTCGAGGGCACGGAGGAGGAGTCTTCTGGCTTTTCTGCTGGCGTATGGTCGACTCTACCATCATAGAGGTGTGAGGGGAAGTTGCACTTTCCGAAAGCCAGGGCCCTGCTGGACCCAGTATATGGTGTTGAGGCATCAGCTAACTATTGGCACCAATGCCTGTGTCTCCTATATCTGAAGGAAGAGTCACCCAAGGATGGCGGGGATGGGGACCGTTGGGGCCTCCTTCGGTGCAGCCTCATACTGCTAATCGTCTGTCCTTACCTCCACCTTCCCGTGCACATCTTGAAAAGACCCGTCACTCTGCCTTTTTCTTTCTTGGTCCATGGTTGTGGAATGCCCGACCCTCGTCCCTTCGTCTCGAAACCTCTTATCCTCAATTCAAAGCCCTGCTTAAAACCTATCTATTTCGGAAAGCATTTGACCTCCCTCTGGACTCCCCTCCCTGATGCAATACTTGGTTGTTGTCTTGTCCTAGTTGCGTTGTGGTCCTGTTATTCCCATGTTTTGTTAGTGTCCAGTTGAGTCTCTTTGTACTTGGTTTGTGCTTATTGTTTTTCTATCTTTGTTTTGCACTATCCTTTCTCTTTCTTTCCTGTTAATTTTGGCGTTCTTTTTCCGTAGTTTGCAGTGTTGACCTTTTAATTTCTTTTTGTACACCGCTTTAATGTTTCGGCCTAAGCGGTCTATCAAATATAAAATAAAGATAAAGATAAAGATTTCAAGCTCCTCCATGCGAGGGTCTCTCTCCGACTCTGTGGTGAAAGAAAAAGCTTTCACCATGTCCCGGACAAACTCAAGGAACAACGTGTCCTCAGGTGGGGACCGGTGCCACAACACAGGGGAAGAATGGTCCGAGAGTAGATTGCGATGCTTGCACATTTCTGTGGAAGCCTCATCCTTGGATTCCTAGTCTGAGTAGTCGGTTGAGGACCCAAGGCCAGATGGCACTTGAGACATCAGGCTCTGGTTAGGTCTTTGGTGACCCATGGCGACTGCTTGGCCGGAGCCACAAGTGCTTGCTGGGAAGGATCTAGCTCCCAGGAGCGGGATCAAGATGATCACAGAGGATTGGCTTGAGGCTCGGGGCTCTCGTGGATCATCTTGGTGGCCAGGGGAGTCCTCAATATCGAGGTCCCTGTGGTCTCAGCACGAGCACCGGCGAGGCTGAGCATCGATACTTGCTGAAAGGCAAGGAAGGCAGTGACTCTGCGTTCAATGCAGTCACCCTGGCTTCCCACTCAGGAGTTTATTTATTTGAGAAGTTTATATACCGCATTTCCAATGTTCAATACGGTTACATATAACAGAATAGAACATAACATTACATAGAACGTGATAACATTATAAAGAACATTTAAACTACATGTAAGAAACCTATATAATTGGAATCCAACGCATAAATAATATATATATACAAGTAATAAGTAGCTGTCTCGGTATAATATTATGGTGTGGTGTAAGTGTTTCTTATTGATGGGTGAAGGTGGCATGTTTTATTTGTGATGTGAAGGTGGGCTATGTCTTAGCGGTGTTTTGAATATAGTTTGGTGGTACTGTTTGCTTGCTTATGTTATACCCTGAAAGCGCATTTGGAATAGATGTGCTTTCAGGAGTTTCCTGAAATCCTTAATCTGTGGATATATGAATTTTCACAGGGAGGGAGTTCCAGAATATTGGAGCATACAGTGAGCATGCTCTTTCGCATGCAGATTAGTTGCATTTTGTGAAGTTTGGGTGCCATGCAAGGGGGTGTTCTGCAGTGCATCTTCTCGGTCTGTTGGGGAATTTTGTTATAATGGTCTGTAAGTACTCAGAGGACTGATCATGGAATATTTTAAATATGTTCTTGTATTTGATCCTGTCTATTAGCAGTAGCCAGTGGAGCACTTTCATGACAGGAGTGATGTGTGAGCCTCTTGATGTACCGGTGAGTACCCTAGCCGCGGTGTGCTGAGTAAATTTTAACGCCAATAGATGGGATTTCAGCAAGCCTTGTAGAATTACATTGCAGAAGTCAATGTGTGGAAGTGTCATTGCTTGGAAGACAGTCCTGTAGTCGTGAAGGGGGCAAAGCCGTTGTAGAGTCCTTATTTTATTGTAGATTTGCTCTGTCAAATTGTTGATGTGGGTCTTCAGGGTAAGATTCTGGTCAATAGTTACACCAAGGTAATGTACTTCATATTTGACAGTTAGTTCTATTTGATTGAACTTGAGTGTTTTTGGTGGGGTGAAAGAGTGATCTTTGAAAATGAATAGCACTTTTGTTTTGTTATAATTAATGGAAAGTCCTTGTTGGGAGAGCCACAGGGCAATTGCGTTAAAGCACTGTACAATAGGAGTGTACTGTATTCCGGATTTGTGATTGAGAATGGTGCATAAAATATTATGTCATCCGCATATAAGTGGTATAACATGTTATGTGATTAGAGAATCTGGCAGATTGGCTGGATGTAAATGTTGAATTATAATGACAACAAAGATGAATTCTGGGGTACACCACAGTTCCGTCGGAAAGGGTCTGAGCTTTTATTCTCAGATTTTATGATTTGTAGGCAATCAGTCAGATAGGATTGGATCCAGCTGAGTGCATTGTCAGTGATGCCAATGCAACATAGTCTCTGTAGGAGTATCTTGTGACACATATGGTGTCAAAGGCGGCTGATATATCGAGGAATATGAGAATGAAGGCTTTTTTTGGTTTCTCAATTCTCTTGATTAGATGATCAATGAGTGATATTAACAGTGTTTCCACTCCGTGGTTAGGGCAGAAGCCATGTTGATGTGGGTCGAATGCGGTGTTTAGGCTGATATAGTTTTATAGTTGAAGTTGTACCACTTTCTCCATTATTTTTGTGAATAAAGGTAAGCTTGAAATAGGACTAAATTAATTTAGCTCAGCATGGTCTAGCTCCGGGTTCTTCAGTAGTGGGAATATGGAGGCAGTCTTTAGTCTATTTGGGATATATTCTTGCATGAAGGATAGCTGCAGCATCTTGCCTATGCTGGGGGTGAGTTCAGCTCTTGTATAACTGTATGATCAGTGAGGCTGGCGGGTAGTTTGGCTTGGAAGTGATCCACAATTTCTTGGGGGGGAGGGGCTAGGCTGTGCAGTCGGAGGGGTGTTTTCTCTTAACATCGACTTAGCTATTTTGAATAGTTCTCCGGGTTTGTTTAGAGACTTTAATAATTTTTGGGAGTCATAGTCTTTCTTGGCCTTGTTGGATTGGACTCTGTATGCGTCAAGGATATGAAGATAATCAAGCTAGGAAAGACTATCTAGGGAGTGTCTCCAAATTCATTCTGCTTGTCTTAGGCTCTATTTTATTCTCTGTAGATCAATTGTGTACCATGGTGTGTGGTGACAAGGATTGCGAGGTGTTGCTTTCAATGGGAGTGCAGCTGCAGTGTTGGTAATTGTTTCATTCCAGTTGGCTACGAAGGCATCCAAGTCATCTGAGTCTATGTTCAAAGTAGGGATGACTGTTTCACAGAAGTGATCTTTGTTTAATTGTTTGAATTTTCTGTGTCGTTTTTCAATGAGCTGGTTGGGTACTATGCGAGTTGGAGGATAAAGGTAGAATGAGATTGTGTAGTGGTCTGACTATGGGACCATATTCAGTTGAGGCATAGGGACTGGTTTTTTTCCAGGAGATGGGATGGCACAAAGATAAGGTCCAGCATGTTATCTTTGATGTGTGTTGGTTCTGTTACAATCTGGCTATAATTTTGGCAGGACATTGTGTCTGTGAATGCAGCTGCTTGCAGCTGTGGGATGGAGGACAGGTTAAGGTCACCCATTAGTATTAATGGGAAGCTTGGATCTGTGTGTGTACTGACAATTTCCAGGATAGCTGCAAGTTCTTCATTGGCTGTCATTGGGGATCAGTATATTAGAGCAATTGAGATCTGTTTGTTGGATATAGTAATGGTATTCAGACCATTAAAGTGTGTCATGTTAATGAACATGAATCGTAGAGATTTTCTGCTGATTATGCAAACTCCACTTCCCCAACGTCCCATTCTGGTGCAATTAAAAAGGTCATAGTTTGAGTGTTTCAGGTGAGTGATCAGGACCGTTTCGGTGTCAGTGAGCCATTTCTCAGTGATACACAGTGGGGTCTAGGTCATGCTCTGTGAGGTATTCTGTTAGTAGTACTGTTTTGTTTCCGACTGTTTATGAGTTAACCAGTAGGCATTTGAAGGGAGTGTTTTGGGTGGTGTCCAGGGGGTGTGAACTATTTTGGGTTTGCTGAATAAGAGGTACCTGGATAAGATGGGAGTGGTGTCTGTCTCTTATCCTTATTGGTGGTATTTTATTACTAGTGTAGTTGGTGGTTCGGATAATAGGGATAGGGACTGAATGTGGGATTAGGCAGTATTCTGGGCTACCAATGAGAGGAGGATCAGGGCAGTTAGAAGCAGAAACATAATGATTCACGAACATGATAGCTTGTACTTGTACAGAAATAAGTCGATTTTGGTTTAGTCAGTGTGAAAATACTACAGACGTTTAGGCCGATCAAGTATGTCTATATAAACTGGATTACAGTGTGATTACTGCCGATATTCATTTCTTCTAAGCTCTATATATATTCGTTACTTAGGTCCTTAGCTGGAGCGCCATCCAGTGGCCTACTGACAAGAGGTTTTGTGTGAAAAAGGGTTATACACATGCTTTATGAAATTGAGTCAAAGTAGCAAGGTATGGCATTTGTATTTTACTTTTTTTTGTCTACTGTCTGACAGGATTACATTATGGTAGCAATGTAACAATATTTAACAGTATGACTATGCTTCACTGAGCTAGTATAGGATTACATTGGAGCAATGTTTCCGAGTGATGACATTACATTAGCATGGACACAGTAGCATAATGTCTATAATGACTTACAGGTACTTGGATGGTTGTAATTGATTGTCCTTTAGGTGTCAGGGGAGTTGTGTTGAATTATTCTTGTCTGTTGGTTGTCTTCTGTGATCAGCAGTAGTTGTAGCAGGATTGTGCTGGTATTGTTGCAACCTTCAATGCGGACAGGGTGACCAGGTCTGGCGTCAGTGAGGAGAGGGAGTCTTCAATGGGATAGGCCTCGGGGGTTCATGACCTGTCACCAGAGGTCTCAGCATCTGTTCCGGGCACCTTCGCTGGCCGCTCCTGCTCAGACTCCTCAGATACTCTCCGAGGGCTGTGGGACCTGGCATGGGACTTGCTGTGTGTGTCCGATTCCCAGGATGAGGTCCTCGAGGATTTCTTCTTCTTGCGCTCACGCTCCGAGGAATCATTGTCTGAGTGTCTGCGGGCCCGATCGGGCATCGTGGGGGCTTTACGTGACTTCAAGGATCCGTGCAAGCCTTAGAGTGCAAGGCTACCGGGGACACCGGGGCAGAATCAGACCTGTGGAAGATATCATCTTGTTTCTGCTGACAACTTTGGACATCTTTTTGCACAGGTCGCAAACCTCTGGGTCATGGTTGGCACCTAGATACCGGAAGCAGTAGTTGGAACATGTTCTTTGTACATCAATCACACTTTTTGAACCCACTGACCATTGGGTCAAAAAGGACCCCTGTGAGGTTGAAGACCCTCGATGCAGCCAGTGGTTAGAAAAGGGCACGAAACTGCGCTAGAACTAAAAAAAAAAACCTGTTCTGAGACTTGATGACGGGGCAACGGGGTTCGGAAGCAGGAAAGTGATCGATGCTAACTGGACAAAGAAGGGCAGTTTTATGCACAAAAATATCAACTTTTTATTCCAGGGAAAGAAGACAGATGTCTGTTGGGCTTTGTGGAAAAAGAGACTGAGTAAGATGGCACCCTTGGGTGGGAAGGGGACCACACGTGTGGTAGCTTCTCCCAAAGGCTTTCTTTGAAAGCTGGGAAGATGCTTCTGTGGGGGCTCTGTTGGCGCCATCACCCATATGTGAGGGCTGACTTTCTGCTTATTCCTGGAGAAATAAATAATTGTATTATCAAAGTCAGCCCACCAAAAACTTAAAGAAAAATTTGCATGTTGGTTCCTAGGTCTTCGCAGGCAATGTACAACTGAAATTCAATATGACATACAGGCCAAAGGAATGCTAAAAGGGTTTTAGAGAAGGAATATTCTTTAGAATGTGCCAATAAGGACTATGAAATACCAAACACACATAAAAGAATCTCCTGCTGCAGTGTTCAACAGGTAAAGAAAACCCTGAATTTGTATGTCTTTGAAGTTCAACTTAGCAAAGGGGATAAAATGTGGCATGACGAAACATTAGTATTTTCTACATGTGCCAAGTTTCCCGGACAGCATAGAAGATCAGAACTCAGTGGTTATTGAGGACTTTCTACCAAAGCTAGTGGAGATCCCATTTCAGTACCCAAGTGAAGTGGAATGTGTGCATCAGAACCAATACCGCTGTCCTCACCCTTTCATTTTGAAAGTTTTAAGACAACCCCAAGTAATGGAGATCATGGCTAAAGTAAAGGCTAGATCACACCTGGAATGGCAAGGAATTAAAATTAATATTCTTCCAGATCTAGCCAAAGCCACAACACTTCGTCACAAACAACTGTTGCCAGTGCAACCTCAAATGAAACAACGTGGAGCCCATTATGGTATGTTATATGCTGCTATACTGCAGGTTACTTTGGATAACACAACCCATATCTTTTAGGAACCAAGCCTGCTGCACAGATTCATCGAGGATGCGTGTCGTTGGGTGCAAGTTCATTAACCCAACTGCATCATTATGGGATGACATTTGAGATAAGTCTGGTACCAGAGGGCTAAGGAGAAGAATATACTAATAGTCTTATTGCTAACTGTAGCTGTTGCACATGTTTAATGTTCCTTTATAGGAGGGATAAAATTCCATCTGTTAACTTGGGAATTATGGTCTTAGGGGCCCAGGGGTTTTCACCTGGTTCACATAGTGGGAGCATGTTGCATGTGGGTGTTGGATAATGAATGGGTGATCTGTTATTGAGGATCTGTTTGGGGGGGGGAGAGGTTTGGGAGAAAGTGTTGCTGAAGAGTTCTGAGTGTGTGTGAAATGTTTTATGGGAAAACATGGGGCATCAGGATTCTGCGTAGTTATAATCCTATTGTTCATGTATGAGTAAGTCAGTAAATGCATCGCTGCTGCTGTTCTCACTGAATGTAAATGGTCTTAATCACCCTATCAAAAGAAAGGAAATCCTGACCTGATCTATCTGTATAGAACTAAAGCTGATGCCTGTTTTCTACAGGAAACACACCTTTCTTTGGTGGAGTCTAGTAAACTTAACGGGGGTTGGGTCAAAGAATTGTATTTCTTACCAACTGTTAATAAAAAATTTGGGTGGCCATTCTTATAGCAAATCTGCCAATTGTAGAGTCATTGCACAAAAAAAAGGAAACAGATCAGGAAGGGAGATGGGTCCAGCTGGAAATTCAATCAGGTTGTGTTGGAAGAAAGCGAGAAGTCTCTATAAAAGGTGAAAAGCAAAAAACAGCCAAAAAGGATAAATGAAGAAACTCTGAAAATTGCCCAGAAATGCAGAGAAGCTAAAATCAGAGGATGTGAGATGGATTCTTGAAAAGACAAAATAATACTATAAGGAGATCTGTATGAGTTTTATCAACTACAGCAAGGTTTTTGACTGTGTAAACCATGAGAAACTCTGGGCCACACTAAGAAGCATGGATATACCAGAACACCTGTTCGTTCTCTTTGCACAACCTTTACATTGATCAAGAAGCAACAGTTCAAATGAAACAAAGACAAACAGAATTAATAATAACAGTTTTTTCCCTTATTTAACATTTATTGAATATTTAACAACTGTGCATCAACAGAAGCTCTATATCAGTATTCAAGCTATTCCCCCCCCCCTTTTATACAGTTTACCTTATGCAAGGTCTCTCCACAATCAAACAATAAACACATCCCCTTCACCCTCCAGACCCAAACCCCCACACTCCCTCTCCTCCCTCCTCTGAAGGCACCTCAGCTTCCTAAATAGTCCAGCAAGGGCTGCCAATGCCTGCAGAACCCCTCACTCTTCTGGCGTCGCAAGGCCGTAAGTTGCTCCATCAAAACCTACCTGCACAACCGGGTCCTCCACTGCTCCATTCCTGGAAGCACCACCTGTTTCCAGTCCCAGGCAATCTCACTCCGGCCCGCTTGAATGCAGGCCCGAACTGGTCGGACCCACTTCCAGGGCACACAGGCCAGCCAAATTCACAACAAACAGAAACCCATGTCAAGGCCTATATCTAAACAAAATATGAATTGTACATGATTCCTTATCTCCCCCCAATAACAGAAAATCAAGGGGCAGTCCCACCAAATATGTATAAACGTGCCCAACAAGCCACATTGGCGCCAACACCCCTCTGATAGCAGGGTACATCTTGTGAAGTTGAACAGGCGTATAGTACCAACGATAAAGAAGCTTATAAGAAGTCTCTCTCACTGATACTGATAGCGCCTGACGAAATGGATTCTAATTCACCCTCATCCACTCTTGTTCATCCAACACCCTCCCCAAATCCCCCTTCCCACGCCTGTTGGTGCGGAAACTTCTCAGAAGGAGCCCCGTGTAGCGCTTGATACAATACCCGATTAAGCCCCCTACTACGCCAGTAACTCATCCACAGTGATTCCAAAACATTGTACCCCTCCTCGTAGGTACTTTGGATAGATCTCTGCCCTAAAAAGTGGGTGATTTGAAGATGGGCAAAAAAAGTACTAGGCAGGTGATACTTTATTTGGAGTGCAGGAAAAGAAAGCAACTCCCCTTCTTCAATAAATTTGGCAAAGATGTTTAGATCCACCATCTCCCAGCATCTAAATACCTCCTCCCTCCCCGGGAGAAACCTCGGCGTTGCTTCGACAGGGGCCAAAACAGAGAAGCACATCCTCGGTTCTATTCGTCGCCTCCCCAGCCTCCATAGAGAATACAGGTGCCATAAATACAGATTCTCCTGCCACCATTCCCCCGGAGGGGGGTCCATCATCCATGGCAGAAACTGTAGTGCCAACTCACCAAACCAATACTGCTCTATCTTTTGAAAACGCTTAGGATGTCGTTCACTCACCTGCCATTCAAATACTTGGCGCACTTGTGAGGCCAGATAATGCAATGCAAAATCGGATACCACTAGTCCACCCCTCTGACGGATGGCATACATAACCCTACGACTCACTTGAGGTTGACTAGCTCCTCAAACTCGAAGGCCTGCCTCTGCAGGCGACGAAGATCCACTGCCCCCACCTGCACGGGCAGGGTCTGAAACAAGTATAACAGTCCGGGGAGGACGCTCATTTTTAAAGCGATCACCCGACTCAGTCAGGACAACTCTCCCTCCCGCCACATAAGCAAGTCACCACTAATCTGGTTAAATAATGGCAGAAATTGGTCGCATATAGGTCAACAAAAGTAGGAGTTACCTGGACTCCTAGATATTTAATAGTTTGCATCATACAGCGAAAGGGGAATGAGGCCTTCAATCCCTGCACCACCTGGGGCCGAAGGGTGAAGGCTAAAGTCTCCGTCTTATCAAGGTTAAGTTTAAATCCTGACAACCTTCCATATTCCTTTAACTCACAAAAAAGCACTGGAAGAGAGGCGACAGGTGCTGTTATAAATAAAGCTATTTTGTGCTGGGAAGACCCTACTGCAATACCCCGATTATCCCCCAGGGCCCTCACCCTAACAGCTAAGGGCTCCAAAGCTAAAGCGAAGAGAAGGAGGGACAATGGGCACCCCTGCGTGTCCCCATCCCAATGGAAAAAAGCAGAGTAACCCCCATTAACATAGATCACAGCCTCCAGAAATGTATAGAGCGCTCAAATAAGAACTTTGAGAGATTCACCTATCAATGCCGGTAATTCTCCCGGTGGAAAACTCAAACAATCCTAGTTTGTTCTTCTTACGGCATTTCACCTTCCTCGAGTTCTTCCCCAACTCCCCTGTCCGAATACTTGCCCTCCGGGATCTCGGACAGTGGTGGATGGAGTACCTCCTCGTGAGAGAGTCTAGCCCTCTTCGGCAGAACCCCTGCCTCCTCCAGAACCTTAGAGCCGGAGTGCCGCACTATAGCGCTTGCCTGCGCCACTCCCTGCTCCTGTGTACCTTGCTTACGCAAACAGAACGCCTTGTGCATAAGCAGGACAAATTCAGGGGAAAATTCCCCCCCCCCCCCCGCTGAAAACCTCCAGAGCTCCCAAAGAGGTAGAGGGACCAGGTCGCAGGAGGGGAATAGTGGACTGCTCGGGAGAAGATGGAAGGCCAGGTGCAGCCTGAAAGGCGACATCTGGAGTATCTACGGATTCCTGAGAGGCAGGAGGAAGCGGATCCTGTGAACTACTCGCCTACATCTCTTGCTCTACCGAGGCCGCCTCCGCAGCGCAGCCACTACATACGCCAGTTTCAGAAACAGCACCCCTACGTGTGCCGCAAAGCAAGCACTGGGGTCTAGCCGGCATAGTGGTGTACTCCAACTCCTACCCAAAGTACTAACCCAAAAGAAACAAATATTTTTTAATGAAAAACACTGCCTAGACCCTGTCTAACCCCAAGGCCCAGGAGACTCCTCCAAATCTAAAGGCCCTGGGCCCCAGGCTTGCCTCAGAACACTTTCAGCAGCAAAACAGGAGGCGCCAAAAAAGGCACAAGAAAATGGCAGCGGCCTACCTTATCTGCACTGATTTCCCTCTGCAGAGAACAGCCAGGCTCCTGCCACATGCCGGCAGCAACCACGTGGTCCTGCCTGCATGCCACGCGGCTTGCCGCCATGCTCTGGCCTCTTCAAGCATCCGGTCTCCTCTCGGCAGTTTGAACTTCTGCCATTCAGCGCTCCTGTCACCGGTGTCCGCTTCTTCCCACCGTCTTGATCAGCCACTGGCAGGGCTTCGGTGGTGAGGCGGGAAGATGGCAAGGGCCCTGGCAGATGATTGAAGCTGGCAAAGGAAAACTTCCTCTCCTTCGGTCCCCAATGAAAAACTGGCCGCCGGAGCAGAGAGATGGCAGAAATCACTCCTTCTCCTGCCCTACTCCCCCAGCCAGCGCCGAAGGACCTCACTTCCCCTGATCCCCGTGGACCACTCAGAGAGAGAAGGAGGAGGGAGGGGACCACCCTGGTGAGCTACCTCACGAATGAAAGGAAATAAAGGTATAGAAACCCAAAAAGAAACAAAGCAGAAACTTTAAACAAATTTTAAATAAATTGAGCCCTAAGCTAAGTCTCCAGTAAACCTGTGCTCTGGGTTACTGACTCCCTACAGCAGCTTGGAGACTGAGCAAAACTGAATCTGGTGGGAGGTGCCAGTACTATATACATCACTGGAAGAAGCGGTATATAAATGTGACCAAATAAATAAATAAATATATCCTAGGGTCATCAGAAAAAGATGACGTGCTCAGTCTCTGAGCTGCTGGAGGGGGGGCACAACCCAGAGTAAAAGGGATTGCTTTTACTGCTGTTTGCAGCATTGTAGCAACCTTGCAAGGCTGTAGCATTACTGAAGTCACTTAAGGGCTTAGCAAGGTTTGTTTATTTATTTAACAATTTTTCTATCCCGCTTTTCTTGTATTCAAAGCGGTTTACATGGAACAGTAACACTGAACATTACATAGAACAGGTTGGGGATTGATTCATAGGCAGAGGCGTAGCGTGGGGGGTGCAGGGGGGGCCGGCCGCACCGGGCGCAACATGGGGGGGCGCGCTCGCACTCGCAGCTCTCTGTTGCCGATGAGGGGGAAAGGCAGGTCCCTATGATACATGTTGGCGCGTACGCCATCTGGTGGTGGCACTGCAAAGAGGTTTGCGCTATAGCCCTCGAGCCCGCAGTCCTGGGAGTCGCATTGTTTTTGGCAAACCCTCGGCAACAAAGCGCAGGCGATGCGATTGACCCCCTCTAGGTAGCTATTTCACACAAGCTGCCGGGGCGGGGTGGGAGGGGGACTGTTTATCGCGTCGTCGCCCCTCGATCTCAATGTAAAGCTGGGGTTGGGGTCGGATCGCCCTGTGCGCTCGAGAAGGCGGAGCTGCAGGGCGGCATCGCGAGTTTCTGGTTCCGGATCTCCTCCTCTTCCCTGCTGTTGGGCGTTTAACCATGCTTGTCGGGCTCTTGCTGCTGTGCTGTTCGTTTCCCTGGACTCCGGCTCAGCGAGGTCAGTGCTGACGATCGCTCCCTCCCGGGGTAGGATCACGGTCGGCTCCACCGCGCAAAGAAGCTCCCCGGCGGCTAAAATCCACGGGTTAGGGGGCGCAAATTACTTGCCTTGCCCCGGGTGCTGACAACTCACGCTACGCCACTGTTCATAGGCAGCCTACAATGAGAAGGTACAGCATGATGGCTTGTGTTTATGTTTATGTTTTGTTTATTCTAAAACTTGGTATACCGCCCAACACCATGGGCACCTGAGCGGTTCACAATAAAATTTAGCAGTTTAAAAATATTCGAAAATATTTAAAAACATTTAAAAAATATAAGGCTGCAAGAAAAGGAAAAGGAACGCCACTTAAATTCATAAAAGAGAAAGGACAGGAAAGAAAGAAAGAAAAGAACAGAAATCAGTAACAATTACTAATACAAATACAAATACAAATAGTATCAGAAGGGAGGGTTAGGGAGGGAGATTAAAAGCCACTTGAAAAAGGTAGGTCTTGAGCTGGGCCTTGAAGGACTGGTAGGACTCCTCCGCACGGAGCGAGGGAGGGAGAGAGTTCCAAAGGCTGGGGGCCAGAAAGTAGAAGGCTGAGGAGCGGGTGGAGGTAAGGTGGGCCTGGGATGGAGAGGGAAGAGACATACGGTTAATGTGAATAGTGCGAAGCAGACGGTGAGATGTACGGAAGTGAATCAGATTAGCAAGATAGAGAGGGTACCGGTGCGAACAGCCTTGTGTGCAAGAATAAGAATTTTATATTGAACACGAAAAGAGACAGGTAGCCAGTGGTGTTGTAAAAGAAGAGGAGTGACGTGGTCAAAGCGGGAGGCATAAGTGAGGAGGCGGATAGCGGAATTCTGAACACGTTGAAGACGGGACAATTGGGCTTGGGGGAGACCAGCTAGGGAGACATTACAATAATCCAGACGAGACATAACAAGGGAGAGGAGAAGAGTAGCTAGAGCAGAGGGAGAAAGAAAAAGAGCGAATAGCACGGAGTTGCCTAAGTGAGAAAAACGAGCGTTGAACAACAGAGGAGATGTGTGCCTTAAAGGAAAGGGAAGAGTCGAGGGTTACGCCCAAGTAGCGGAGTGAAGAAACGAGAGGAATAGACTGTGAGAAGAAGGAAGGGGCACAGACAGGGGAAGGGCTCCCAAAAGTGAACCAGATAGCAAAAGATTTAGCAGGGTTTGCGTGAAGGAAGTTAGAAGAAAACCATGAAGCAATAGCAGTCAGACAGTGATTAAGAGGGGTTATGTCAGGGGAAAGAGGATCGGTAGGAAACAAAAGAAAAATGTCGTCCGCGTAATAATACGCGGAAATGCCAAATTGCTGTATTAAAAGAGCGAGAGGAGCTAAGAAAATGTTAAAGAGAAGAGGGGCAAGGACAGAACCCTGGGGAACCCCACAGGTGAGGGGAGTGGAGGGGGAAGAGGAAAACCCAGTAGCTACAGAGAAAGAGCGGCAGGAAAGAAAAGAGTGAAACCAGCGAAGGACCGTACCAGAAAGACCAGCATCCCGAAGACGAGTGAGGAGGGTGCGGTGATCCACCAGATCAAAGGCTGCAGAAAGGTCAAGGGAAACAGCTAAAGTGAAGTGACCCCGATCGTGAGCAGTGTGAAGTTCGTTTAAGAGGGAAAGAAGAACAGTTTCAGTGCTATAGCCAGAGCGAAAACCTGATTGCCGTGGATGAAGAGTGAGAGCAACTTCCAAGTGAGAAGAGAGCTGATTAAAGACCAGTTTTTCGAGAAGTTTAGATAGGAAAGAGAGATTGGAAACAGGGCGCCAGTTGGAAAGGATAGAAGGGTCAGAAGAGCGGGATTTTAGGACAGGACGGACAGTAGCGTGTTTCCAGCTTGCAGGAAAAGTGCCGGAAGACAAGCTGGAGTTAAACATAGAAAGAATATAGGGAGAGAGTGATAAGGAGGGGTCCAAAAGCCAACAGGAAGGGATAGGATCAGCTGGACAGGTGGTTTTGCGAATGGAAGAGAAGGTGTTTGAGAGAACACTGGGGGTGATTACTTCAAAGGAGGACCAGGAGTGAGACAGCACAGGGGCGGAAAGGGGTGGGGAAAGGAAGGGAGGAGGTGAGGGTGAGGCAGGGGGGGAAAGAGGAAGAGGGCAGGAAGGAAAAGATTGGCGAAGAGTAGCAACTTTAGTTGTGCTCAGTACTAGTTAAGCCCACTGGGTGTACATGCAAAATTTACATATAAATCAAGGTGAAAGGCAAAGGAAGAAAAGGTAGTACAATTTGGCTGAAACAATGTCATGCAAGTCTTGCTGTCAATGCCTCTTCTCTCTTTTTACATATATTTATGAAGCAAATAAAACAAATAAAACTTTCTTGTGAAATAAATGTTTTGATATTAAAGGGGGCCTTTTGTTTTAATACAAAATACTTCAGCATTAAAATCTGACGCACTCTGCCACAGTAACATGCGGCCAGTTGCCGCATCAGGAATAAAATGTCTCCCTCTCTCTTCATGCATGAGTCTACACACAGACAGTAAGGGAGACATTTAAAACAAAACCGTCTGGCTGGACTCGCTGTCCCCTGCCCCAGTCCCTTACCTCCACCCTGAAGAATCACCCTGACGACCCAGTGGGTGCCTGAACCCCCCCCCCCACCCCCCACCATGCCACAAAACTCCTCTGGTGGCTTTCAGATCCTGACTCCCTTATTCTCCTGCTTACCACCCATGAGTGTCTTTACTATTTCCCCTAGTCCCCAGTCTGTCTTGAATAGATTGCAAGCTCTGATGAGCAGGGACCTTCTCTTACATTATATGTATAGCACTGCATAGGTCTTGTAGCACTAATAGTAAAAGCACCCTAGGCTCCCTTGATCTTCCAGAACACTCAGTCTCTGCCCCCCTCCCCCCGCCCAGGATTCTCTGGTCCAGACCAAGGGATCCCTGGCTCTAGCACCTGGTACAGAGAGGAATTTTGACTGGAGAGCCTCCATACTGGTGGCCGGACCACCCATGATGAATTATACTTAGCTGGGTGAAGTGAAATGTCCAGCGGTCACCCAACTTCACTCCACCATCCAAGAGGAGCACCAGCATGTACCGCTAAGGGTCCATTTGCCAAATAAGAGGGTGGAGATAATTAGAGGGGGTATTGTGGGCGTCTGCAAGCATCGTAGGAGTCTGGGGGAGGGGTCAACAGAGATCTTGAGTCTTTTGGGCTGAAGTGCTGCAGCATGCAGAAATGTAAAGGAGGCGTGTGTCTGGCATATTCTGGGCATCCTGTCGACGTATCTTCTATTGCACTTACCTCTCTGCATTCAAAACCACATCCAATTGCAGAATGTTGGCCTTTTGAAAGCCTGCAGGTGTAAGTAGTGCCGCTTGTTTCTGTAACTAGCTCAGTTCCATGTTAATCCACTTTAAAGGTAAATAAACAAAAATAAAAAATAAAAAAAAAAAGAATGTAAGTTGATATTTGTATTGGACTAACCGAATACATTTTTGACTAGCTTTTGGAGATCAAAACCTGCTTCCTCAGATCAGAAGGAAGGTGGTTTTGGCTTCCAAAGGCTAGTCAAAAAAAGTATTCGGCTATTCCAATAATAAAATATCACCTTATTTTCTTGTTTTGTTTGTATTTATTTAACTTATGTCTAAGTAGCGAAATTGTCGCTTATATATGCATATAGGTCGCTGGCGTGGAAATGCCTCTGGGATGCTGCTCTTTTTTTAGAGCTTTATTTTCGGTAAATAGCTGTTCCACTCGTTCTTTGCTCCAAATGTATGATACTTCTTTGATGGTACCATATATAGTTTAGAAAAGAGTCCAAAATGTGTGTGTGTTTTGTTTTGTTTTTGCACACACACATCTAGATGACTTAAATGTTTGCCTCCATATCTCAAAACACACACACAAAAAAAAAAGGGGGAGGGTGATAGGACGTGGGCCATTGTAAAATTGATCCTAGAATAGATCCTGTTAAGGAACACAAACACACCTGTGTCAATAATCTCCCTAAGAAGCACAGAGTCCGGAACAGCTACGTAGGATAAACAGACGTCAACATTGCGCAATTGCAATAGAGAAGGAAATTAGGAAAATGCTAACTGTCTGTAGCAAGCCTCACAGGTTCAGGGTTACACAATTAGAATTCAGCTAGCTAAAACAAACACTAGCTAAAAACAAATTCTCTTTGGAAAAGTGCATTCCCCTGTTTTATACTCTAGGATTTTCTTATGCTGATTCCACTGTTGCTTGGCGTCCCCAATACAAGAATCTGAAATCCAATTGCCCTCTTTAAGTTGATGCAGATTTCTATCAGCTGTGATACTGAGATCTGACATCATACGGCTTGGCAGAAGTAACAGATGCCTCCATTCTGTTTCTGCACAGTCTAATCCCTTTAACTGGGAAAAGAAACAAAATCTCTGTAGTCTATTGTTCTGGGAAGGTATTCCATCTGCCCATTTCATTTTATTGTTACTATTTTTTGACCTGTCAGTTTTCTCCTTCTTTGGGACTCCAGTTCAGTCAGAACAGGCCTGAAATTTTACCGCCATGAGGCTTCACAGGAAACTTTCTGGCCTCGCTCTACCCGTTGGATGTATTAACAATTTAAAATGACGTACTAGGATTTGTGGAAAACACAAGTGAGCTGATGCTAACTATAAAAAGGAGCAAGTTGTATGCTTCTACAGATTTAGAGAGGAAAAGCCCCCCGCATCTTGACCCACATGTCTCCCAGCTTCCTTTTCGGAAATCATTTTACATACGCTGCTCAGACCAGGGCAGAATCAAAATAACTTATGCCATATGGGAAAGCAGAAGCCTGCATGACCACAAGCTCTCAGCAACAGGAATTAGTCAGGTGGGGAAGAATTTTATACTGCATTTTCCAAGTGCAGCACATGTTTTATATGTGGAACGTGGCTCTTATAAAACAGGAAGAGTAAAAAGATTAAAGTAGCTCAGAGACTCTACACTCACATTTAAAAAAAAAAAAACCTCCAATTCAAAATATATATTCTTCTTGCAATGGATAAATGCTATTCAAATGAATTAAAATTAGGAGAAAAAGACCTCAGTGTGTTTTTATCCCTCTACCTTGCGAGGGATCACTTCCTCACATTTACAAGGCACTTTCGTTATAGCCCATCACAGGTCTAAAAGAACTCCTTAGACATTTTTATTACATCTTTAGTTCATTATGATAAGTTATTTTCTTTTACACGTCAACATTTCTTTCTATAGAATTTCAAATAATATTTTGAAAATCTCTTTCAATTGAATGCCCCAAATCTAGGCACACTGTGTATGAACTTCCACAGTCAATGTCAGTCTCTTATTTCAAAAAATCACTTATTTCAAATCATGACTTATCTGAAAATCCTTTGCAATCATAGTGCCCGACCAAAACACTGTGCTGCAGCTAAAGTCCCCTCCTTAAGAGGTGTGAGGGGGACCACCAGTGTCAACTCACCCACAGCAGCCAGACCAGCGAGGCCAGAGAGCACTCAATGCCATTCTCTGAAGACCCCTTTCCCTGCGGAGGAGGAAGCCAGGCCGTACCAAGCTATATCTGCGCCCTGTGCAACTTCTGAACCTGATGCCCTCCCCCCCCCCCTACCTACTGGGCCTCATTGCATACATTTAATTTTAAAATGTATATGCTGCCCATCTAAAATTTTAGGAGGCTTCCAAAGGAGCTCTTCACAATCTACTTTTTTGTCCCAGCAATGAATTAGGGACATGGTTACTAAACATTAACGTGCGTTAAATATCACTACACCCATAGAAATAAATGGATGCTGCTGCACTTAGTACATGTTAACATTTGTGAATACGCATTAACCTTAGTAAATGTGCTTCTTAATGGGTGGACAGTGAGGATAAAGAAAGGCTACCGTATTTCTACATTACCATCCTCCAGTGTCAACTGCCAGGTACATTAGGAAGTACTACAAAACCCTGCTCACTTAGAACCCATAGCAAACCTCCCATATCATAACAGCACTACCAGGACTCTCACAGCACCAAACTCTACATATAAAAAGGCAGCACTGAAAATATAAGACCAATACATCTCATAGAAAACCAATACATCTCCTTCTGGGAAAAGAGAACAAGTAGTTCTGCTATACAGAAACTACACAAACAGAATACCGCAGCTCGGTCATATATGCAAAACATAGACAGACCACCATCAAATGCAGAACAAGGGATCACAATTTAGAAATATGAAGGCAATAATTGAACTGGGAACCCAAAAGCCAAACTTGGAATGCACCACAGCACTGGAGAAATAAAACTATAAATGTATTTCCTCTTGTACTGAACAAACACAAAGACATCAATGATGTACATTTTCCACAGCCGACATATTCCAGTTTATAAATTCAAAATAAAATAATTTCTCTCTACCTTCTGTTTGGGCATTTTATTTTTCAGTCACAATTGCCCCAGACTCTCTCTTCTGCTTTCTTTGTATCTTCTGCTGACTCTCCATTGTCTGCTGTCCATTTGTCCTTTCTTCTCTCGTCTCTTATTTTTTTTTCCACTCTCTCTCTACATCCACCTCTGACATATTGATCTTTCCCTTTTTGTTTTTTCCTCCATTTCTTTCTTTACTTCTTCCTCCACTGATACTTCATACACACTTACACACCCGTCCTCAATCCCCTTTTGACTTTTCACCTAGCAACTTTCCATTACTCCTCTAACTTTCAGCACAACCCACCTCCCATTTCACTCCTTTGCTGGCCTCTTATTCCCTTCTGTCTTTCAGTCACTCCCCATTACCACATTTCCACCCTCTGTAATCGCCATCTTCTTCTCACTTATCTCCTTGCCAACTTCTCATGTCCTCTCTCACATAGTTCTACCACGCCGACCATCTCCACACTCTAACCACCCATTTTCAACATCTCCCAGTCCTCTCACCCTTCCCCTTTACCCCCAATGTCCAGCATCTTCCTCTCTCTTCCCCCCCATAGACCTTCTCCATCCTCTCCCCCTCCAGTGGCCTGGAAACTCTCCTAGCTCCCCTCCCCGCCCAGCATCTTTCCTCCTGTCTCCCCCCAACTCCAGTCCAATATATCTCTTCTCTCTCATAATACCAAATCTCTCTCTTTCTCTGCCCCACCCCCCAATTGAGAACATCCCTTCTCTCTCTCATTAACCAAGATCCGTCTCTGTTTACCCCCTCTGCACCGTGGCAAAAATATCGTGCGGCACCATCCCTGCTTTCATCTTTCCTTCTTGAGTCAGCATGTAGCATGCTGCCTGTAGCTTTCACTTATGGTGCACCGTACAATGGCCCCACATACTGGAAGTGAATGCTACGGGCAGCAGTAGCTGCTCTCACTGACTTGGAGAAACAAAGATGAAGCTTGGGATGGTGCCACAATCTTTCTGTTGCTGGGGCTGGGCCAACCGCCTGTATCCCCATTTACTCGCCCAATAGCCAGTCAATCTTAGAGCTTGCCATCTTCTTTTCTTCCACCCAATTTTAAAGTCTCCACTCCACCTAAATCCCAGTCTCTGCTCTCTCGCCATCTCCCACCCAGTACCTACCCTCCTCTCCCTCCATACCCACCTGCTACTTCCTTCTCCAATATTCATTAACTCTTTCCTCCTCTTTACCACGGCATCCATCTTATGCCTCTCCTCCTCAACCTTTCGTTCTGTATGACTTGTTTCTTCTCTCCTACACAAAATATCTGTCCCCCTCCTCATCCTCACTCCCCCAGCCTTTTTCTCCACCCTGACCACAGCATCTGCCCCCTTTTAGCTCCCCACCCCCTATTTTACCCCCTTCTAGTCCTTTGCAGCATCCACTTCCCTGCAAGTCCCAGCCCTTCTCAGCATCAGCTCCCCTCCAGTCCCAGCCCCTCCCAGCATCAGCTCCCTTCCAGTCCCTATCCCTCCCCAGCATCATCAATCTTTCAGTCCCGCTCCCTCCCAACAAGAGCTCCCTTCTTTGTCCCAGTCCTTCCCAGCATCAGCCCCAGCCTCCCCCCCCCCCCCTCCACAGCATCAGCTCCCCTTCAGCCCCCAGCATTAACTTCTTTCCAGTCCTTCCCTCCACCCCCCCATGTCTCCTCATCCTGGTGGACTGGACCTGTCTGAAGCAATCACTACACAGCCACGGGACCATTTTCTTTCGGTCCTGCAGTTGTGCTAAACTGTAGCCCCTGGCATGATCGTATCACCACACTATTAAAAGTGAAATGGGGGAACTTCCTGTCTCTTGCCTTGGAAAGGCGGTATATAAAAAATGTTAAATAAATAAAATGTCTAAAGTGTTATCAAACGTAGACAGCAGCATGCAAACACATGGAGCTCACAATCTAGTCAGATTAAATCACAATGCTTGGAGGGATAGGCATGGAAGTAATGGTAAAAGAGGAGGATAATGGGTAAGGGGACATGTGTGGAAGGGAGATGGAGGAGACAGGAGTAGGGGGTTCATGTGTGAGGAAGAGCAAGGGACAACAGAGAGTATGGGGACATATGTGGAAAGATGAGCTAGTGGAAATGGAGTGAGGGGCTGAGTGGGGGTGGGGGGGTCATACGTACACACACATGCAGGCAAGTTAACACATTACATTACATCACAAGAGCATGCCCACCCACTGTGTCTCATTTACTAACTTTCAACCATGCACACACAGACCCAAACTACACATTTTTAGACACCGCCCCCTATGGAACGCCCCTATCTGCAACATATCTTCCACGCATGCATTACAGCTACTCCCACTCAGCCACGGACATGAACACTGTCCCCTAGGGCAGAGGTTTTCAACCCAGTCCTCAGGGAACCCTAGGCCAGTCAGGCTTTCAGGATTCCCAGAATGAATATGCATGAGAAAATTTTGCATGTTCTGCCTTCATTGTATGCAAATCTATCTTATGCATATTCATTGTGGGAATCCTAAAAACCTGACTGGCCTAGGGTTCCCCGAGGACTGGGTTGAAAACCTATGCCCTAGGGCAGCGATGGCGAACCTATGGCACGCGTGCCAGCTGTGGCACGCGAAGGCCTTGCAGCTGGCACGCGGGAAGGTCCGCATTTAAAAGGTCCCAAATTTTAAAAAAAAAAAAAACCAAACAAACCGGCTGCTTCTGCCGCGGCAGCCTCAAGAGCTCTGCCGCGGCAGCCTCAAGAGCTCTGCCGCGGGCCCCCCCCCCCGCCCGCCCGCCCGCCCGGCAGAGCCTCCCTGCATCATCTACCTTCAAGTCGCAAAACGCGGGCTTCTTTCAGAGCCGCGAGAGTTTCCTTTCTCGCGGCTCTCCCGCGAGAAAGGAAACTCTCGCGGCTCTGAAAGAAGCCCGCGTTTTGCGACCTGAAGGTAGATGATGCAGGGAGGCTCTGCCGGGCGGGGGGGGGGGGCCCGCGGCCGAGCTCTTGAGGCTGCCGCGGCAGAGCTCTTGAGGCTGCCGCGGCAGAAGCAGCCGCTTTGTTTGGGTTTTTTTTTTTAATTTTGGGATGATAGGGGGGGAGGGGGTTTAGGACTGGTAATGGGCTATGGTGGGGAGGCTAAGACTGGACATGGGCTGATATGGGGGGGGGGGGTAGGACTGGTAATTGGCCATGGGGGGGGCTAAGACTGGAAAGGGGCTGATGGGGGGGGGGGTTAGGACTTGTAATTGGCCATGGGGGGGGGGCTTAGACAGGGAAGGGGCTGATGGGGGGGTTAGGACTGGTAATTGGCCGGGGGGGGGGGTAGGACTGGTAATTGGCAGGGGGGGGTAGGACTGGTAATTGGCCAGGGGGGGGGGTTAGGACTGGTAATTGGCCATGGGGGGGGGCTAAGACTGGAAAGGGGCTGATGGGGGGGGTTAGGACTGGTAATTGGCCGGGGGGGGGGTAGGACTGGTAATTGGCCGGGGGGGGGGTAGGACTGGTAATTGGCCGGGGGGGGGGGTAGGACGGGTAATTGGCCAGGGGGGGGGGGTAGGACGGGTAAATGGCCGGGGTTAGGACTGGTAATTGGCCATGGGGGGGGCTAAGACTGGAAATGGGCTGATTGGGGGGGGGGGTTAGGACTAGTAATGGTCAATGGGGGGTGCTAAGGATGGAAGTGGGCGGGTGAAGGTGATGGAGATTTGGGGGGGGGGTAGGACTAGTAATGGGCTATGGGGGGGGGCTAAGACTGGAAATGGGCGGATGGGGGGGTTAGGACTGGTAAGGGGCTGATGGGGGGGGGGTTAGGACTGGTAATGGGCTATGGGGGGGCTAAGACTGGAAATGGGCTGAGTGGAAGGAGGGCTTGAACTGCAAATAGCTGATGGGATTGGGGCTTGGAATGGAAATGGGTTGTGAGGGGGAGGGAGCTAGGACTGGAACTGGGGGAGGGGGGGCTAGGACAGGAAATGGGCTGATGGAGGGGCTAGAATAGGACTGGAAATTGGCTGTTGGGGGGGTGCTAAGATTGGAAATGGGCTGTGGTGGGGGTTTGGATTGAAATGGACTCATGAAGGGGCTAGAACTGGAAGTAGGCTCATGGGGGGCTTGGATTGGAAATGGGCTGAGTGGAGGGGAGCTAGGATTTGACATGGGCTGATGGTGGGGCTAGGAAAGGACTAGAAATGGGCTCATGGGGGGCTGGGTTTGGAAATGAGCTGATGGAGGGACTCGGATGGGACTGCAAATAGATGGGGGAGCTAGGACTGGAAATGGGCTTATGGGGGGTTAGGACTGGAAGTGGGTTGATGAGGGGGGGCTAGGACTGGTATTGGGTTGGGAGGTTGCTAGGACTGGAAATGGGTTGGGGGGCTGCTAGGACTGGAAATGGGCTGATGCAGGGACTAGAAGGGAATGGATGCTGGGTGAGGCTGGAACTAGAAGGGAGCTGGTGTTGGGGGAGGATTAGAATGGGATGGGGCTGGGAGAGTAAAATGGAGAGGGGAAAAATATTTTGTGTGGGAGGGATAAAAAATCTACAATTGGCCGGGTATTGGGAGAATAAGTGGGGATTGAGGATGGAGGGGTAAATTTTGAGTAGATGAAATAGGAATGAGGAAAGAGCAAAAGGAGAAAGATTAGTATGTTAAAGCAGATGTAGAGAGAGAATGGAAAAAAAAAACCAAGAAGACAGAAGAAAGGACAAATGGACAGCAGATGGAGAGTTAGGAGAAGACACGAAGAAACCAGAAGAAAGTGGCTGGAGCAATTGCAACTGAAAAAAAATGCACAAAAGGTAGAAAAATATCTCTTTATTTTGAATTTATTAACTGGAATATGTCAGCTCTGGGAAATGTGCATCATTAATTTTTGCGCTTTGTTTAGTACAAGAGGAAATTAATTTATAGTTTTATTTCTACAGTGTTGTTGTATATTCCAAGTTTGGCTTTTGGGGTTCCCAGTTTAATTATTGTCTTCCTGTTTTTAAATTGTGATTCCTTGTTTGGTGATGGTCTGTTCTGCATGTGTAACTGAGCTGAGGTATTCTGTTTATATAATTCCTATTTGACATTGCCACTTGTTCTTTCCCCAGTAGGTCATGTATTGTTGTTCTCTGAAATGTATTGGTTTAATATTTGCAGTGTTGCCTTTTGATAGTTAGGGTATGGTGCTTTGTGAGTCCTGGTAGTACTGTTAGGATACGGCGGGTTTGCTATGGGTTCTAAATGGGCAGCGTTTGTAGTAGTTCCTAATGTGCCTGGCGGTTGGTACTGGATTATAGTAATGTAGAAACCTTTTAGTCTTTCTTTATCCATATACTCATTAAGAGGCATGTTTACTAAAAGTTAGTGTATGGTAACATTATGCAAATATTTATGCAAATGAGGCACCTTATGCAAATGAGGCTTTAATGGACGTGCTGGCACTTTGAGGAAATTCTTTGGTTTTGTGCGGCAGTTTGGGCACTCGGGCTCAAAAAGGTTAGCCATCACTGCCCTAGGGTAATGCTGTCCTCAAGACATGTGCAAGGGTACTGGGCCTCCTAGGCAAACTTTCAGCTTTATGCCTCTTTCCCCTAAGATTTTGATCACTAAATAAACAATGATTATCCCAACACCACCCCTTCCACAACAATCCTGGGAAAAATGCGTAACTGGATATTATACTCAAGCATACTGAACCCAGCTGCTTATTCTCACAAATACACGCCACCTGCTCATTGCATGCACACATACACACCTAATAGTCACTGAGACTCACTGCAATCAATCAGTTATTCACTAGCCATGCAATCACACCGCATCCACTTGCCCCCAAACACACTTCCCTCCACCGCTCTACACATGCAGTCAAACAGTGATCTCACTGAACTGAATCACACTATTTATCTAGTTAAAAACATTACTAGATTGCTAGCTCATTACACTTCAAAGCGGTTTACAATAAATACCAAATTATCACATAAAATACATACAAAACATGCATGACAGGCAAAAAGCAAAAGAAGCAAATATAGATTGATGATAATCTAAAATACACATATTCACAATAATGCAAGACAAAAGTGTATGTCTATATGTTTGTATGGACTTTGATTTTATAAGCAGATTTGGAGGTTGGGTCATGCTTCATTCCAATGGTATTTTAGAAACGGCTCAGCTAAACATGGATCTGCTTCTAAAATACAGAGATGTAAGAGCAGCAACACAAGTGCACGGACATTCACGTGCCGCAGGAGGCGCTAGTTTATAAATGTGGGAAAAACAGACGGAGGGAACCTGGCAAGTTACACGCATGTGTGCCGGTATTTTGGAACTGGCACATGTAGATGTGGGCACGTGCGTGTGTACATGAGCCATTTTTCAGATTTGTAGGTGCTGCTCCTTATCTTCAGAGGATGCTAAATTTAGCTCATTTTAATTTGGACTGGGTGGCGTTAAGTGCACCCAAATGCTGGATTGTGCAGTGCCGCACGTTAGCAATGCACCAACAACAGGGGGAATAGAGGTACACACACCCTGAAGTTGGCACACACCTCCACGCTAGATTTACAGCCCAAATGCATGCTACCACAATGTTCTTTGTTAAATATGCCCCTTAGTTTTGATGATAAGCTAGTATGAGAAATGCCATCAAAGGAACCTTTCTTCCAAGATTCTGAGCCTATGGAAGACAATACTGACTAGTTGGAGAAGACTGTACATGATCAGGACTGAGTTATATCAACTTACACTGTTAGAATATTATAGAAGGAAGAGGACAGAGTTGATTATGGATTATTAAAGCACCTTAGGATAAGTGTAATGTAATCCTGAACAACTTCTCATTCCTTATCAATACATCGAAGAAGAAAGGGGAAATGGGAAAGACCTAGATAAATGACAAATTCAGAAAAGATTAAATGAATTATAAGTATGGATTGTGTAAAATTGCAAGAGGACCTTGAAAAATTGGGAGACTAGGCATCCAAAAGGCAGAAGAAATTTAATGTGGACAAGTGCAGGACTACAAAAGGGGACTGTTACTTCTGGAGAGAGATCTGCAATTGTGAGTATATACTTCTGGGAATTTTCTGTAAGGACTTCTTTGTATTAAAGCTAATTAATCTGTGAACCCACTATTTTTTGTTAAATCAGTCAGGGCCTAGTAGCAGCAGTTTAAGTTTAAATTTAAAACACAGAAGAGAACTTTCTGGTTACATATCATACCCAGCAGAGAGCTTGTAGTTTAAATTTAATAGTCACTCAGGGCCTAGTATCAGCAAAGTACTTTTAGTTTAAATTTAAAACACAGAAGAGAGCTTTCTGGTTTAATTTGGAACCCAGCAGAGAGCTTGTAGTTTAAATTTCATAATAAGTTAGAGCCTAGCAGCAGCAAAGAGCTATAATTTAAAATTTAAAATCAAATAAGAATATAGCTTACCTCAGCAGCACAGGACAGAGTACTGTGTAGCAGCCCTCTTTTAATAAGTGTTATTTCCCTCCCTCCTTCCCCACACCCACCCACCCCTGGGATAATCGTAGCTTTACAGGTACTTCCACATCTTAAAAGACAGGGGGTGCTCTCAGGTGAAGCTCGTTACCCAAATCAGTCATACACTAAGGACCTGAGATTAATTAAGCTTCAGGTGAACAAGGTATATTAAACGTATTAGGTACAGTTTTATTAGTATAAATATCCATAGCAACCCTTAAGAAGTAAAGAACTTAAAGATCTAAACAAAAACTTAAAACTAAGATGCAGACAGCAGTCCAGCAGCGAGATAGGGGCTTTCCAGTCTTTTGCATTGAGTGTCACATGTATGATTTTCTCCCAGTTGGTGAGAGGTCGTACGTGTGCATTAGGTGCAAGGAGCTCTTTGCTCTCAGGGAACGAGTCCGTTCTCTAGAGGCTAGAGTAGCAGACTTGGAAAACATAAGAAAGACAGAGAGGTACATAGACGAGACCTACAGGGATAAAGTCCTGAAGTCCCACCTCCAGTCTGGCAGCATCCCTGTTGCCATGGAGAAGAGAGGTCATGTGACAGGAAAGCACCACCCTGGTGTGGCAGGAAGTGATCCTGTAACTAGAACCTGTCCTCCAGGTGATGTAAAACCCTCTCGTACTGAGGAAGATTCTCCACGGCCATGTGCCCATGAGGGAAGGGTTAGGGCAGCCGTTATAGTTGGGGATTCAATCATTAGGCATGTAGATAGCTGGGTGGTTGGTGGATGTGAGGATCACCTGGTAACATGCCTGCCTGGTGTGAAGGTAGCGGACCTCATGCGCCACCTAGATCAGGTCTTCGATAGTGCTGGGGAGGAGTCTGCTGTCTTGGTACATGTCGGTACCAATGACATAGGAAAATGTGGTAGGGAGGTTCTGGAGGCTAAATTTAAGCTTTTAGGTAGGAAGTTGAAATCCAGAACTTCCAGGGTAGCGTTCTCCAAAATGCTTCCAGTTCCACATGCAGGACCCAAAAGGCAGGCAGAGCTCCGGAGTCTCAATGCGTGGATGAGACAATGGTGCAGAGATGAGGGTTTTGGATTTGTTAGGAACTGGGGAACATTCTGGGGAAAGGAGGGGCTCTTCTGAAGGGATGGGCTTCACCTTAACTGGGATGGAACTAGGCTGCTGGCATCAACCTTTAAAAAGGAGATAGAGCAGCTTTTAAACTAGATAATAGGGGAAAGCCGACAGTCGCCCAAGAGCGCATGGTTCGGAAGAATGTATCCTTGAAGGATACTACCAAAAGCAGAGAGGTTCCAAAAAAAGAGTAAAGTAGCCCAAATGCCCTCGAGTATGGAGCAGACAGAGCTTAAAGATCCCAAATTACCCATGTCTACCAACAGCCAAACTAATATGAATAAAATACAGTCTCTAAAATGCTTGTATGCAAATGCTAGAAGTCTAAAAAATAAGATGGGAGAGTTAGAATATATAGCACTAAATGAGAGATTAGATATGATTGGAATATCAGCGACATGGTGGAAGGAGGACAACCAGTGGGACACTGTGATACCTGGATACAAACTATATCGTAATGATAGAGCTGATCAAATTGGTGGAGGGGTTGCGCTCTATGTTAGAGAGGGCATTGATTCAGTAAGGATTAAAGTTTTGCAGGAAACAAAATTTGCTGTGGAATCTCTATGGATTGAAATTCCATGTAAAAAGGGGAAGGCGATGGCAGTGGGGGTATACTATCGACCGCCTGGCCAGAATGAACAAATGGATGATGAAATGCTCAAAGAAATCAAGGAAGCTTAACAAAAGTTATAGCGCAGTAATAATAATTGGTGATTTCAATTACCCCGGTATCAACTGGGTCAGTGTCACGGCAGGACATGCTAGGGAGATAAAGTTCCTATATGACATAAATGACTGCTTCTTGGAGCAGCTGGTTTATGAACTGACCAGAGGGGAAGCCATATTAGACCTAGTCCTTAGTGGAACACCAGATCTAGTGCAAGAGATAAGGGTGTTGGGGCCACTTGGCAATAGTGATCATAGCATGATCACCTTTGATTTAATTAGTGGAGGAGGGATAGTAAGGAAATCCACAGCACTACCTTTTAACTTTCGAAAGGGAGACTATGATAAAATGAGGAAAACAGTTAAGAAAAAACTAAAAGGAGCAGTTGCAAATGTTAAAGACTTACATCAAGCTTGGGTGTTGTTGAAAAATACTATCTTGGAAGTCCAGACCAGCTGTATTCCACGCTTTAAGAAAAGTGGAAGGAAGTCCAAAAAACTGCCAGCATGGTTTAAAGGGGAGGTCAGAGAGCCTGTTGTTGCCAAAAAAGCATCTTTCAGGAAATGGAAAAAAGAGCTAAACGACGAAACCTCGAAACAGCACAAGCACTGGCAAGTCAAATGCAAGGCATTGATAAAGCAGGCAAAGGGAGAATTTGAGAAGCAGCTTGCTGCGGAAGCAAAAACGCAAAATAAGAGTTTTTCAAGTACATTCGTAGCAAAAAACCTGTGAGAGAGTCAGTTGGTCCATTAGATGATAGAGGAGTTAAAGGGGCACTAAGAGGCGACAAGGCGATAGCAGAGAGACTGAATGAATTCTTTGCTTCAGTCTTTACTGAGGAAGATGTAGGGATGTTACCCATGACTGAAGTGGTATTTAAAGGTGCGTAAGAAGTGAAGGAAATATCGATACATCGGGAAGATGTATTACAACTATTAGATAAACTGAAGAGTAGCAAATCACCAGGGCCAGATGCTTTACACACAAGGGTGTTGAAAGAACTGAAATATGAGATTGCAGACTTGCTATTAGTAATCTGTGAATTTTCATTAAAATCATCTGTAATACCTGAAGACTGGAGGATCGCCAATGTAATGCCAATTTTTAAAAAGGATTCCAGGGGTGATCAGGGAAGCTACAGACCGGTGAGCCTCACGTCAGTACCGTGAAAAATGGTAGAAACCATCATAAAGAATAAAATTACTCAGCATGTAGATAGTCATGGCCTAATGGGGGACAGCCAACATGGCTTTAGACAAGGAAGATCTTGTCTTACTAATCTATTATGTTTTTTTGAAAGTGTGAATAAACAGGTGGACAAAGGTGAGTCGGTTGATATAGTGTATCTGGACTTTCAGAAAGCCTTTGACAAGGTCCCTCATCAGAGACTTTTGGCAAAACTAAAGAGTCATGGGATAGGAGGCAGTGTACTACTGTGGATCAAGAACTGGTTAAAAGATAGAAAGCAGAGGGTTGGGCTAAATGGCCAATTTTCCCAATGGAGAAAAGTGAATAGTGGTGTACCCCAGGGATCTGTGCTGGGTCCGCTGCTTTTTGACATATTCATAAATGACCTGGATAGTGGAATAACGAGTGAGGTTATCAAATTTGCAGATGACACAAAACTATTTAAAGCTGTTAAACCCAAGAGGATTGGGGAAAATTGCAAGAGGATCTTGATAAATTGGAAGACTGGGCATCAAAATGGCAGATGAAATTTAATGTGGACAAGTGCAAAGTTATGCACCTAGGGAAGAACAACCCAAACTATGGTTTCACGATGCAAGGTTCCACATTAGGAACCACCACTCAGGAAAATGATTTAGGCGTCATTGTGGATGACATGTTAAAACCCTCGGCCCAGTGTGCAGCGGAAGCCAAGAGAGCAAATAGAATGCTAGGTATCATAAGGAAAGGAATGGAAAACAAAACAAAAGATATTATAATGCCTCTTTATCGTTCCATGGTGAGACCGCACCTTGAATATTGTGTGCAATTCTGGTCGCCGTATCTTAAAAAGGATATAGCGTTATTAGAAAAGGTTCAGAGAAGAGCCACCAAAATGGTAAAGGGGATGGAAGGATACTCCTATGAAGAAAGGCTAAAAAGGTTAGGGCTCTTTAACCTGGAAAAGAGACGGCTGAGGGGAGATATGATAGAAGTCTATAAATTAATGAACGGAGTGGAACGGGTAGACGTAGATCGACTGTTTACGTTATCAGAATATAGAAAGACTAGGGGACATGCAATCAAGCTTGTGATAAGGAAGCTTATCATAGCTCAGGAAGGAGCTATAGAAAAGGTGAAGTGACTCTGAACAAGCAACCTGTCAGTTCTGGTAGAAATAAGAAAACAGAATTTTGCCATAAAAGACTACCAGTCCCAGAATGCACCAGGTTTCCAACAGCCATTAGAGGAGCTGAAGTGGGGAAACGTGTGTTCAATCAGGAGGGCTATGAGGTAATCCCTAAGCACTCATCTCAAAGGGCAGGGCCTGATTCAGCACAGCTGCGCTGTGCTAGGGTGGAGCACTCATCTAAGCTGAATAAAGGTAGAGTTTATTCTACAGAGAATCAGCATCAGCTTGGAGATCCTCATCTTGATCCTCAGATTCAGCTTGGAGATCCTCAGTATCTTGGACAGCTTCATCATCTGGAGGATCATCAGAAGCAGAAGCCAGAGCGGACGGACAGAGAGGGCAAGAAACCCTTTGGAAGAAAGAAGGGAAAAGCATTTGGGAGGTCTAAAGGAGTCCAGAGCAGTACGTATACTGGGAGACATTCAAAAGGCCAGCATACACCATTGGACTGGGGAAAACCAGAGGAGTGGTGCTGCAGAGCTAGGAATCTCCAGACGGTACCTGTGAGGGAGACGGCTGCACTTGGAAGGGACCCTAGGACCCGTGCCAGAAGGTATGTGAAGAGAGATCCAGTGTCCAGGGATCTGGATTGGAAGGCTGGACATAAGAACTGGACTACATACTGGCCAGGCTATTTAGAGAGGAACTCTAACAGCAATGGAAGCTCAGGTATGAACACTGATCTATGCCCTAGCTATACCCTTGAAAGACAGCAGGGAAACAAGTATTCTCCTGAGAGTGCTCCATTGAGAATTTCCTCTGTGCCAATCCATTATATTGAACCCATGATTGTTGAAGAAGGGGGAGCGGTGGTAGATACAGGCTGTGAATACATGGATTGCTCTCTGTCTAAACTCCTTTGGTAAATTTCTGTTACAAAGTACAACAACCATCACAAAGAAATACAAACTTGTTCTTTAATCTACTCAGAAAAGCTCCTGAGTGGGATTTGAGCCACGCAGTAGAAATTAAGCCAGCTAAGGGGTTTCAGCTGGGTAACTGCTAGCAATTGAGCCTTACCTAATTGCTTGTGAGCTCTGAGGGAATCACTTCTGAGTCTATATGTGAAGATATAAGAAGTTTACCTGAAAAGAACAGTTTTTCCCTTCTTTGTGGGTTTTGCTTGTTGTTTGATGCACTGCTAAGAAAATATTAGCTAGAGCCTACAGAAAAGACCAGTTTGTTACCAACCAGGTCTTTATTCTTTTGATTTGATTGCCTGACAAGTTCAGCTGTTGTTTTCCTGATTTTGTTTTTCTAAGTTTAACACTGAAAGCAAGTATCCTGTTTTATGTGCTACCAAGCATATCTGTGTTGGGAGAAATAACCCCATAAATAAATATCTTATTGGCTTTACACTCAAGCACAACTAATTATTGTGAACGGCTGTGTCTGGTGTGAATGGACTACATTTCCCACAATCCCTTGCTAATCATATTAATATATGCCTTTGCCAAGACTGTGAACATTCTCACCCAGGCACCCGTCTGACAAGCTACAGGGTAAACTATTTAAAACTAATAAAAGAAAACATTTCTTCACTCAACGTGTAATCAAACTCTGGAATTTGTTACCGGAGGATGTAGTAAAGGCTGTTAGTGTAGCTGGGTTTAAAAAAGGTTTGGACAAGTTCCTGGAGGAAAGGTCCATAAACCATTATTAAGAAGGGACCCAGGATATCAATGCTTGACCCAGTACAAGCATTGCAGAACCTGTGTTTTTTGGGGAAACTTCTAGGTACGTATGACTTAGATTGGCCACTGTTGGAAACGGGATACTGAGCTTGATGGACCTTGGTCTGACCCAGTATGGCATATCTTATGTTCTTAAGTGGAAAGTTATGAACTTAGGGAAAAACAATCCAAACTACAATTACACGATGCAATGTTCCACATTAGAAATCACCACTCAGTAAAAGGATCTGAGCGTCATTGTCCCAGAGGGACTGGGATTTCTAGTCCTATAGGCACTCCTTGTGGTCTTGGGCAAGCCACTTAACCCTCCATTGCCCATGTTCCCTGTAAGTATCAGCGTATGTGTGTCATATCCCCTCGTGTTAAATGTATCTCCCAATTGACCGCTTTGACCCGGTGAAAAGCGGGATATAAATACAGCTAAATAAATAAATTGTGGATAAAGCGTAGTTAATCATCTGTAACAAGTGTTCTCCAGGGACAGCAGGAATCAGCCCTCACCAATGGGTGATGTCAGCGCCAACAGAGCCCACGTGGAACATTTCCCCAGTTTTCAAATAAAACCTTTGGGATATGCAACCATGCATGCGTGGTCCCCTTCCCGCTCAAGGGTGTCATCTTGCTCAGTCAGATGACATAGCTAGGATGGTAGTAAAAAATAAAATAAGGTAGGGAGGCAACTTCCAGAGGAGGAGGGAGGGTTGTGAGGACTGATTCCTGCTGTCCCTGGAGAATGCCTGTTACAGTTGAGTAACTACGTTTTCTCCAGGAACATATGGGACTCCCTACCTCCAGGCTACTGAGGAACGAACCATGACAGCATCAACACGGCCAAGTTAGGTAGCCATGAGCTGCAGAAGATGAGTGCCCACTGAGAGATTCTGCAAGACCCAAGCATCCAGCGACACTATCACTCTGGTAGCCTGAACACAAAAGAGTCAGAGGGCAGGAGCTGCCTACACCCCAAGAACATTATGGAATACTGCTTGTCCCTGCAGGATTCGCACTGAGCAGAGGTTGGCCACTGATGTGGCCATTGCCCTCATGCAATGGCTATAATCCGATGCTCGAGGGAGAGACCAGCACGCTCACAGGCAAGGGCAATATAATACGCTACCCAAGTGGACAGAGTTCACTTAGTCACGGGGAGACCCAGTCTATTTTATTTATTTATTTATTTTATTTAGCTGCATTTATATCACGCTTTTCACCGGGTCAAAGCGGTTGGGGGATACATTTAACACGAGGGGATATGAGACACATACACTAATACTTACAGGAAACAAGGGCAATGGGAGGGTTAAGTGGCTTGCCCAAGACCACAAGGAGCACCTATGGGACTAGAAACCCCAGTCCTTCCGGCCCAAGGTTGCTGTCCTCTAGTGGGATTTGAACCACCGACCTTCCGGCCTGTGGTACCTTGCCCCAACCACTAGGCCACTCCTCCCTCCTGGGGAGTCTACTGGGGTCATAAGACATAAAAAACTGAAGAGCTTTCTAATGGGCCTGCGTCCACTGTAAGTAGAAGGACAGGGCCCATTTACAATCCAATGTATGAAGTACTAGTTCCTCCCTGCTGGCATAAGGCCGTGGGAAGAAGGTAGGGAGGACCAAAGCCCCAGATAGGCGCAGGTGGGTGGCTACCATCGCCAGGCATTTGGTAAAGACCCTTGGCGAGGAGGCCAAGCTGAAGGGTAGCACCCTGTACTGGTAGGGCCCTCCTCCCACCACGAACCATAGGTACTGCTTGTGGGAGGGGTGGATCAGAATGTGTGTTAGGCATCCTTTAGGTCCAAGGAGCACAACCAATCTCCCTGGTAGAGGTAAGGCAGCAATGTTCCAAGCGAGAGCATCTTGAACTTCTCCCTCACCAGAAACTTGTTTAAGTTTCTCAGGTCTAGTATGGATCTGAGGCCCTCAGTTCTCTTTGGGATCAGGAAGTATCTGGAGTAGTTAAGCCCTTTTCCTAAAGATGCTGGGTACCAGCTCTACTGCATTGTCTCCAAGCAGACTTGTGAACTTTGAGAGCAGAAGGGTCTGAAGATGGAGGGGCCACACCAGCTCTCCTAGGAAGAAGCTGGGTGGTACCTGCTGCAGGCGGAGGAGGTATCTCTCCGTTACCACCTGCAATACCCACTGGTCTGAGGAGACATTGGCCCACCTGTGGGAAAGAGTGTCAGACAGCCCCCTGTGGGCTGGTGAAGGTCTCCCGGGTGAGGGAAGGCCTTACCCTGGGAGTCAAAATCTCCCCTCCCTCCGGGATGGATGGGAGCTCTGGTCTGGACTTCTGTGCCTTTGGCTTCTGAGCTCCATGGCCCTGTCTTTTAGGGTGAGAATCCTGCTGCAGCTGGCCCTAGAAGGGCTGGTAGTGGTGACTCTGTTGAAAGGGACCCTTTTTCCTCAGGAAGAGGGATCTTTTCCCCAATGGTTTCTTAAGGGGAAAGGATGAGGTCCTTTTGGAGAGCCTATGGCAAGTCACCACATTGGTCTTGATCTGAGCCACATTGTGGGCCTTAGGCTTGCCAAACAGGATCTCCCTGATGCAGAGGATGTTGAGCATCTTGTCTTGGACTCACCACTTGAAGTCAGAAGACTGTAGCCAGGCTTGGCACTGGGCACTGATGCTGGCCACTACTACTTGAGCCGCTGACTCAAAGCCATCATAGGCTGCTCGGGAGAGGAACTTACAGTCCTTGATCCTGGAGGTCAGGGATTGGAACCGTTGGAGGGGTTCCCTGGCAAGCCCTGCTCAAAACCCGGACAGCTGCTGGGTTAGGGCCTACAAGTAATGCCTATGTACAATTCATGAAGAATTTGTGAAAACAATCTAATGTAAACATCAAATAAAATTGTCATAACATAAACACATGTGCAAACAAATGTGCAACTCTAAGGCCAACAATAAAGACAAAAAAAATCAGAAAATCAACAGCCGGCACAATTATGCCCAGAATTAAAATAAATGTAAGGAAGATTTGTGCTTCAGAGATTGATAAATTTATAAAAAATACACTCTTGCCGTAAAAAGCAGCCAGGCCATGCAGGCAATGTAGATTAAAAATCTTTCCACAATACCCTACCAATGTTATTATTATTTTTATTCATTATTCCCTATTATAGTTTTTACTTCTCTCCATTTTGGTATTAATGCCTTTAGTGATCTTTCACAAATTCTTCATAATGGTTAGGGTATAATTGAGCTCCTCCTTTATTCTTTTTAAGTTTTTCCCTTACAGTCATTCTTGTGGAAATTTCATGTGGTTGTTTTGTTTGGATTGAGTTAAAATAGAAGGGTTTATACATATGTTTTACAATTATTTATTTATATTTTATTTCAGTGGTCAATGTCCTTATTTATACGAAAGGTTTAACTGAAGGTATTTGTTTTTATATAATATTTTTATTAACAATTAATTATTATTCTGAATTCCCTGTTCATATTTTATTTATTTATTTATTTAGCTGTATTTATAGCCCGCTTTTCACCGGGTCAAAGCGGTCAATTGGGGGATACATTTAACACGAGGGGATATGAGACACATACACTAATACTTACAGGGAACATGGGCAATGGAGGTTTAAGTGGCTTGCCCAAGACCACAAGGAGTGCCTATAGGACTAGAAATCCCAGTCCCTCCGGCCTGAGATTGCTGTCCCCAGGTGGGACTTGAACCCCCGGCCCTCCGGCCTGAAGTACCTTGTCCTAACCACTAGACCACTCCTCCCTCTCCTAATATTGTATCCTCATCTCTTCTTTTTTATACACAATAGGTTTGGTATACATTTCTTTTACATACAATAAGTTTGGCATACATTTGCTTTATTTTTTATTTATAATTATATATGTCATTATTATTAAATACATATTAATCATTCTTGTTTTTAATTTTAATGTGTCTTTTTAATTTATCTTTTGCTATAATATTATTATTATTATTATTATTACTATTATTCTTACCCATGTTAATAAATTACGTTAGTGCTGGGTACATTTTGCATGTTTTGTGTTTGGATTTTATTATTTATTTATTTATTCATTGTATGATCTTTTGACGGTGTTTAAACTTTTTTACTTTTTATTGATATGTTATAGTTTTATTGTTTGATATGTTTCAAATTTTATTTTATTTTTTGAGGTTTGTTCCCTCATATGATATCCCCCTGAAGAAGGCTGCTGGCCGAAACGCGTAGGGGTCATCAATAAAAGGGGTTTTCTCAAACCTGAATCACTGCCAGTCTTTGTATCTGTTTCTAAGCCTCTCAGTATGCACATGGTGGCAATACTGGGAGGCTAGCCAGGGGTGGAAAAGGGGTGGGGTGGTGGTGGAGAAAGGGGGCAGTGGGTGGTCCGTGGACCTGGACATAGAGGGTTGATATATATGTTGGGCCAGGTCACCAGGGACTGGAGGGCATGTAGTGGGGAAATGTGTGTGGGGGGGGGGTGAATGGTGACCGCCTGCATTGGCCAGAATGGCTCACTGCATGGCAAACCGAGATGTGTACACATGCAGGTTCAGTCTGTGCCACGAATAGTGGGGATGGACGTCCCTTTGGGATATCCATCCCCGCTATTTGTACTCTCTCCCAATCCAGTCTAACGTCCTCGCTCGTAAGGGGAAGTTAGTTGAGGGCGGGAAAGGGGCAGATCAGGAGCGGCACTAAGGCGGGCGGTGGGTAGTTGTCGGCTCCAGACATACAGGGCCGATTCCAATGCTGGCCCTGTATGTCTGGGGCCAATAGCTTAGACAGGGAATGTATTCCACCTCTGAGGTGGAATAAGTTCCCCGATGTGGCAGCAGACCGCAGGCCTGGGGCTGGAAAGCGGTGGGTAGGGGCAGAGAGCCACCCCCACAGCCTGATCCTGGCCTTGGGAGGCCAGATCGGGGGTCGGGCTGCAGGAAAAGCAGTTGAGGAGCGGTGGCTGGGGATCGCGGCCTTACAATGAAGCAGCGGTGCCAAAGCAATCAGACGCCATAGCACCGCAGCTCCATTGTACAGCCCAGACTCAGTAAGCAGAGGAAGGCCTGTATGTGCAGGCCGGGCTGAATTGTGAACCCGGCCTGCACGTACAGGCCTATTCACGATTCTGGTCCTGAGGGCTAGGCGTGCCCCGTGGGATTAGAACTGCGACTCCCTTTGTGTGCCCAGTTCTGATTGGGTACACAGAGGGCCAGGACATCCAGGATGGAATCGGGCTGATGGGGCCTGCCCGCTGATGCCCAGCCCTGCCACCCCTCCTCCCCCAGTTCCACTGGAACAGGCAGCCTACCTCAAACAAAGTGCATCTCCACAAGGGTCCCTCAAGTCGCCACAGCATGTCAGTAGGTAGAACTATGTGATGGCTGGGGTGCCACCATGTCATCCACCTCGCCCTCGTGCTCACTGACTGTGACATCAGGTGCGGGCTGCCTCCGGTATAGGGCATAGTTGTGCAGCATGCAGCATGCCAGAAATATTCTGCACACCTTGGCTGAGGTATACAGCAGCTCATCACCAGATTAGTCAAGGCAACAGAAGCAGCTCTTCAGCAGGCTAAATATCTGCTCGACGACGCAGTGGGTCAGCTGGTGTGACTGGCTGTATCTGTGCTCCTCAGGTGTGTTTAGGTTAACAATGGGGGTCATGAGCCAGGCCCTCGTTGGGTATCCTCTGTCACCTGTGGAAGTAATGTCAACATGTTGTGCCATGGCCAGCTATGTGAGCGTCAGCATACCCATGCTCCACATGCCACCCCACCAGGACCAACATGCATGTGCGATGCAACTGTGCCATGTGGTGCCCCCCCACATGCCTGGGGCCGGCTAGTTCTGACCCCTGTGCATTCCCTGCTGTGGTGAAGCCCCAGCCCCCAACATATCCCATGCAGTGATTGCAGCCGGCCCCCTCCAGACAATACAATGGCAGGAGCACCAGTAGCCCCCCTGCCACATATGGACAACCCATGGCCATGGTGTGGCCCCCCTGTGGGCATGGCCTGCCTGCATGCACATGGCTGACCATGCCCCTGTTCCTCTGGGAGTATGCATCCATGTTTATTTGTTTATTTATTTACAGTTCTTATATACCGTGCTTTTTAATATCAGTGCGGTTTACAAACAACAAAAAGTTTGTATCAGAACAAAAGATCTTTTGCTTACATTGTAATAGGATTTGTAACTTGGGACTGTAACAAGGGTAACTACATCCATCCTGTATCCACCCACCAAGAAGCCAGCCACCAGTGATGGTATCATCCTCAATGTCTGCATGTATCCCTGACAGGGCCAGGATGTAGGCATCGTGGCAGGAGCCAGGGAAGTGTGCCACAACATCCTGGATCTCCATCTGGGCGTTGCAGATGATCTGCATGTTCATGGAGTGGTAGACCTTCTGGTTCCTGTATGCTGCCTCATGTAGGCACGGTGGGTGGAGGGCCACATGTGTGCAGTCAATGGCCCTGAGGACAGATGGGAACCCTGTGGTCTCACTGAATGCCAGCATGGTATGCTGCTGCTGCTGCTGCTGCTCTGGAGTGCGTGAGAAGGTAATGTGCTGTGCAGCATGTCCCACGAAGGCATCCAGGAACTGGCTGATGCTGCGTGACACCGCTGCCTGGCTCAGCCCAGCTGCTGTTAGCCACAACAGACTGAAATGTACCTGTCCCCAGGAAGGCCAGTGCTGCAAGCACCTTCACATGGATAGGCACTGTATCCTGTCTGTATGCCTGTGTAGAAAGCTGTGGTCCCAGCTCCTGACACAGGTCATGGATTGCCTCACAGTCAAATCTGTTCCGGGTTCGGCATAGCTCATTATCGATGTCCAGGTAATGGGTGCAGTGCCTGGAGACTCTGGTATATGGGTAGTAGCATGCAGCACGCCAATGCTCACAGTCAGCAATCACCAGAAGAGCAGTGGCAATCAGGGCCCTGGTCCTCTCTGTGCCATCAGACACCCGGCTGCTACCCCTGGAACCTGTGGGGGGATATGACAAGTCGATAGTCAGTCTGGCCCCTGGAGGAGGGCCACCAACTGTCCCTCCCCAATGCCCCCTGACAGTGGCGGGGGGGGGGGGGCAAGTAATGCACTAAACCACAGGTCCCGCACCCTCCCACCATTCACATGCTAACAGGACACCCAATGGGTGGCCCGTCCACCACGCACTGCTGCATGTCTATCTGTGGACATGCCCATTAGGAGCGGGTGCACTCCCATGTATGCACTGCTAGGGTGTCTTGCTTCACACATGCATCAAGGTGTTCAGGCATTGGTGACAACACACCTGCATCAAGGTCAGGACTAGCCGGCCCCAAGCATTGGGGGGGGGCATCACATGGCACAGTTGCAGCGCACATGCATGTTGGTCCTGGTGGGGTGGCATTTGGAGCATGGGTATGCTGACACTCGCATAGCTGGCCATGGCACAACATGTTGACACATGCATCAAGGTGTTCAGGCATTGGTGACAACACACCTACAGGCGTGCCCAAACTTGTGCACCCCCTGTACAGTGACCACAGTATGGGCATGGGACTGAGGATGTGGGGATGGGGCAGAACCTGCCAAATCTTAATGCAAGCCAGTCGCTCCCTGCCCCAGATGGCAACATGCCCACACCTGCCTTATCTGTGGTGGGTGCCTGCGCAGGGCACCTGTCCTCTGCACCCAGGTCCATGCATACCACAGGCCCCAGCACACATACTGCAGCATCACTGTAAAGTCTGATATGTTGCACTAAATCAGCTCCCACGATGTCCTAGACGCATTGCACATGGGAAAAGAAAAGCATGCTGAGTCGCATGTGTATTTATACGTAGGACGCAAAAATGGACATGTATATGTGTCTAGATGCACAGACGTCTTCTGTATTTCACGCATGTCTAACCACAATAAAACATGGACATGTCTCTGCTAAATGCCATTTTACTGATACTGATACCCTGAGGTACATTCAGGAACAGCTCTGTCATTGACCATGGCTCCCAAGATTTCTACTCGAAAAACAAACTTCAGCGACGGGGTGCAGATCCTCTTCATTGAGAAGGTGCTTGCCAACGACAGGGTCCTCATGGGCACCGAGGAGGCCCATGTAGGTGCCTATGAAGGCAGCACAGGTGTCTCGCCATCTGCCGCAAACTTAATGTAATTTATCACAACTGTAACATCGAGGATGTCAAGCACAAGTGGCAGCAGGTGAGATGCAAGGCCTACAGGAAGTCACATGCTGTGGGCCCGGAGGGACAGTGGGTGCACCTCACCGAGCTGGAGCAGCGTATCCTCGCTACAGTGAATGCTGCCACATTGGAGGGCAGTGGGGACATGGACACCTCTCAGCACCCACAGGTCCAAGGTATGTGTCTGTGCTGACATTCGCATGCTGCATGCCCCCACCCCCGCCCTGGGCCTGCATCCATAGTGTGGAGACCCATTGAACCATCCACTGCCCCTCTCACACATGTCCCCTCTGGTATAGGGTGGGCCACGCATGCCCTTGTTGCACTATCATATCTCCCACCACTGGCTCACCAGGTAATTCTGTGGTGGCAGGACCTCCCTGGTCTGCTTTGTACTCCCCCAGCTGCCCTGTGATGTCCCTGTGGCCGTAGTGCACTGGTGCAGCCATATGGGGGCTGGTATGGGTTGTTACATGCTAGGGTCCGCATTAAGCCAGGCCTCCTTGCTTTTCTCAGCAGGTGCCGCCACAGATGCTGAACCCAGTGCTGCACCCATACATGCCTCACCACCGACACTTCCACCACTGCCATCATCGATGGAAAGGGCTATGATGCCACGAGAGGGGGTTGCATCACAACCTGCTTCCCCTGTGGAAGGGGGTTCAGAGCTGGCCACTGCTGCGGAGTCTGAAGGCACCAGCTCTTCAGATACCAAGGACCAGCTTGCGCCATCGCCATCACCCAAGCCCCAACCACAGCCTGGTGGTAGTGTCACCATGGGCAGCACCACCGATGCACCTATGGACAGCTGGTTGGGTGTGCCAAGCACCTGATTGCCCAGCAGGAGGGCCATGAGGCGCAGGCACAGGAGAAACTGTGATGCCTCAGGCATAACATGTAACTATGGGAACAGCAGCTGGCCCTCCAAGAGCAGCGGTCCAGGAGGAACAGCTGGCAGTAACCAATTGCCTCAATGCCTCCGTGTACCACCTTGGGGCCCGCATAGACCTACTGGTTGCTCAGTTGGCCGAGCCTCAGGGCACGCCTCCAACACAAGCTGTTGCTACTGTGCCTCCTGCCACAGCTGGTGTGCCTCACCTCTCTGCCCCACCATCCACTGGCAGAGTGTCCACATGGGCCACTGTGCAGGCCACATCTGTGTTGGGGTCCAGCAGCGTGGGGTAGTCCTGCATTCTGGGCCCAGGGTATAGGGTTCCCGCTGGTCTTCCCACCCTTCCATGAGGTGCGTGGGGAGAGCAGCAGCAGCAGCCCGATCTCAGGGGGTATGCCATCTCCCATGCCACCTAATGGCCAACCACTGAGGTCCAGTGGTGGTGCCTCTGGGCAGGGGTGGGTCAGGGTACATGGGGGGCAGCGGTAAGCCTGGGTAAGGTTGCTTGTCACTGGGTTAGGGTGGAGGGTGGGGGTTGGAGTTTGGGTTGGTAGGGTGGGAGCTGGGTTGGGGGAGGGGCTAGGATGTTGGGGTGGGGGGTGGGGGCAGGGGCAGTATGTGTCCTGCTGTTGGGGGGCACCTGGGTGTTTGGGGTGGGTTTGCTTGGGCACTGGTATTGGTTGTGTGGGTATTATAGTTTTTGTCATGCACACAATAAAAGGTATTTCATGTACCCATTGGGCTCTGGATTTCCCCCTGCCTTTGTCACTGTGTGCATATGTATCTTTTGCCCCTGTTGCCCTGGTGCTGCCTGTTCTTTCTCATGCGCCTTGTACATGATCCCTCCTTTGTGCATAACAGTATGTACATCTGCATCTTGTACACCCTGCTACCACAGGCACATAGGTAATGTTACCATCATAACTCTCGTTGGGATGCGGTGGAGCACAGAGCAGTATGTCCAGCTCTGTGGTAACATTTCTTTCCCTTCTTTTGGTCTCTCCATTTCTGTTATTCCATGTTTTAGCAGGTATAATTTAGACATCCACAGATTAATACCTAGACGTACACAGGCCCGGACAGAATACGGTTTGGACGTTTTCGCTGTTGGCCATGCCCACGCCCACACCCACACTCACACGCCTCCCCTCCAGGCCCATATCCAGAGACACGTACATCTCTTTTGTATGTAAACTTGTGTTCGTAATACCGTCTAGACGTCTCCGCGGGACGCACCTCCCCAGTATACATGCAAACGGCTTATTCGCGGTTCAGAATGACCCTTCTCTTTCAAGATGTGCATAGCATAGCTCAGAGTGAAAGAAGAAGCTGCTGAAGGACTTGGAGTTACCATCGGTGGCAGAAGATGTGGTGCAAACTTCTAAACTTCTGAAAGATCTATGAATAGCAGTTGGCCCTGCTAACAAATTTTGTTTGTAAGAATAACTGGTAGAGCCTTATTTCTGTATACATTCTTATTGAGACCTTGCAAGAGCAAACAGTGTCACATAGTTTTGATTAATTTTCAGGATGCTTGTAATCCTTTTTCTGTATTGTCAAATGGACTATACGGGCCCAATATTCAGCTGGGCAGGCTATGCATTGTGTTGGGGCATAGCCCTGCCTGCTGACCTCTAAACCCAGATACTCAATGCTGCAGTGACGGCATTGAATATCTGCGTTAGGTGCCAAAGGGATTCACCCACAGAGCCTAACCGGGTCTCAGCGATATTGGACCGCTACCTGGATAGCCATCTATGGTTAGAACTAGGCGAGCCTGGCTAACTGGGTAGTGGTCCAATATCACCGTGACCTGGTTACCAGGACTCCCCACCTCCGCTCTGCCCCGGAATTGCCCCCAACATGCCCTGATGGTAACCAAATAGCATCAGGGTGTGTAGAGGACAAAGATGGGAATATTCAATGGCACAAACTGTGTAGGTGCTGTTGAATGTTCCCGTCTAGGGCATTTATTCAGTTTACAGGGCTGTAAACCATGCAAATGCCTTTCAAATATTGGGCCCAATATCTACAAAGACTTCGTCCAACCAACAAGATGAAGTTCACCCAGGGACCAGATGTGCCTAGGACTCTGACACGAAGTGAAGTGGAAGGCATTTCTCGCCATGGCAGAAGATTTATTTTATTTATGGTATCAATGCATTTCTCTCATTCTTTGTGTATTTATTTTTCTATTTTTGTACTCATGTATTTATTTCTTTATCAATTTATTTTGGACATGAACAAGTTTTATAGCGATTCTTTACAGAATCATAGGGGGGGGGGACTGTTGAGAGGGACTTGAAATGGGGTACCAGAGACCTTTGAAAGAGTTAATATGGAGAATGGCTTAGAATTCACTAGCAGCCTGGAGAGAGATGTGTGCCCAAAGCCAAGGCCATGTTTAGCAGAATAGGACAGAATGTTTTTGCTTCTTCTAATTCAGCAGCTAAGCAATATGTTTCTGCTTACTTTGTCCCATAAAAAGACTTGTAACAAAAGTGGAGCTGACAATGCAGTTTTTCTATCAGTAAATGAGGTGCTCTGGTCTAGCCAGGTGGAAGGGGATTTACAGGAACTGCTCAGATTTGCAGAACTGTCGACTCTCTTCCCTTAAGGGTACAGTGATTTTAACATAATTCTGTGTGTGTGTGAATTGTTTTATTACTTATTACTCTCTCTCTCTCCCCTTACTTTGAGTGAAGGTTCTGTTGCTGGTGAAGGGTGAAGCAGGGTACACTCAAGCAAGGCCTTAAATTTCTTGAGAGAGGACTCCAAGCAAAGAGTGGTAGGAAGTGCATTCCACAGAGTAGGGGCCAGGAAGTAAAAAGCCACATAGCGTGAAGCTTCAAGGCAAGCACTGGAAACGGGGGAAATGACCAGAAAATATGGATATCGAAGTGACCTTGTTGAACAGTATGGTGTAAGCAAAGAAGAAAGGTAGAGAGGAAGACTTGTATATAATGCCTTATGAGCCAAAACCAAAACTTTAAAGTGAAAACGATAAGGGAGAGGTAGCCAGTGAAATTTATAAAGAAGTAGGGAAACGTGATCATAACAGAAAGCACTGCACAAAAGGCGATCTAAAGTATTCTGAATTCACTGTAATTTCCCGAGATTGGTAGACCTGATTCCACGATAGATAGTATTACAATAATCGAGGTGTGAAATCACCAAAGCATGAATTTGTGAGTGCAAAGTGTTAGAGGGAAGAAGTGATCTAACTGAGCATATCTGTCAAAGAGCAAAGAAAGTATTTATTTATTTATTTAACAGGTTTTTTTTATACCGCCTTATCGTTAATTCAAAGTGGTTTACATAGAACAATAGAACAACAAAGTAGAGTGGACCATGGCAGCAACTTGTGAGTCAAAGGAAAGTCGGGTATCAAAAGTGATACCCAGATGAGTTAACGAGGATACCAAAGGAACTGAGATGCCTAAAATGCGAGAACTCTTGGTGATCCAAAGAGCCTGCAATTTCTCTGAATTCATGAGGTGGTGACTCACCAACTAAGCTGCGACTGAGTTAAGGCAATCATTGAGGGGGCTGAGATCTGGCAAGTGAGGGGAAGATATATTGTGAATAAGGAGGACGATGTCTGCATAGCAGAACACTGTAACTCCTAAGTCTTGTATTAAAGTGAGGAGGGGAGAAAGATAGATATTAAAAAGAATCGGTGACAAAATGGAGCCCTGGGAATCCCTGCAAGAAACTGAAAAAGAAGCTGAAGATGAAGCCTTCTTATCATGAACTTGAAAAGAGTGACCCTCCAAGAAGGATGAAAGCTATTTAAGAACAGTATCATGTAAGCCGATCTAAGCAAGGCGATGTAACAAAAGAGGGTGAGTGTCAAAAGCTGCCGACAAATCCAGGGAGATTAGGAGAGCCACCTCATGAGAATTAAGATGGCTGTGCAGGTCACTAACTAGAACAGTAACTGCAGATTCTGTACTTTGGTAAGAATGGAAATCCAGTTGTCTAGGATGAAGAATGTTTGTTTTGGAGATGAAATCTGACCGCTATAGAGAGATCGCCTTCTCGATCACTTTGAAGAGGAATGGTGGGTTAGCGACCGGACAATAGTTGCTAGGCAGGGATGTGTCTAATGAAGACTTCTTCAGCAGGGTGTGAACAATGGCTTGTTTCAAGAAAGAAGGTAAGTGGCCAAACAATAAGTTATGATTGACTAGGGAGCGGACAAATGGCAACATCTCCAGATTATTTAACCTGAGCCAAGAGGATGGAATGGAATCAAGGAGGCAATAAGTAGGCCTGAGGGGATTCAAAAAATCTTCAGCTGCCGTGACAGAAAGTTCATTAAATGTAGACCAGGAACTAGAAAAGGCTAACGATGAGGGATAAATTGGAAGAGACTAAAAGTGCAGGGAACCCATTATGAATAGTTAGAATTTTGGACTTGAAAAAAATTGGCTAATGAATAGACTAATGGAAGTTCCAGGGAGGGACTATCCTGCTTCATGAAGGAGGATTTGTTAGAAAACCTGAATAAGGTTCAGACCCTATTATAACTTATATCAAGCGTGGAACACATATACTTCCTTTTAGCTAATGTAATGTGATAGTGATAGTTCTTCTGTCTCTCCTTGCAGAATTGTAAGGCACGAAGAAACTAACTTACGCTAGCTGCACTCAGCCTGTCTGGTTTGCTGTTTCAACATCATCAGCCCTTGGTAGAACCAGATCCAATGAGCTCACCATCAACGCATATAATATCTTAGCCATGGACGTATGCCCCAAACATCAACGATCCTGAAAAACTCCTTATGGGTTTACTTTTAAATTAATGTGTGAAATAGCAATAGCAATTTCGCAATTAACATATTTGAAATAACGTATTGCCTTCTCATCCACAGAGCATTGCTGGCTGCTGGAATGGTTTACATGGCAGCAACTGACTGAGCTCGAGCAGGGCAACGCACTAATAAAACACTGGCTACAGTCAGAGCAAGTATGAACACCCTGCAAATCCAGAGAATGAAGGAGCTGCCCTAAGGAGCAGGACCTTCTCCTCCGTATTTGTTGCAAATAAATAATGGTAGGAGGAAATGAGGTCATCTTGACATTGTGATGGGCAAGATCAATATCGAGGAAAGAGGCTGCAGGCATAACAGCAAGGGGGATCTGCAAAATAAACAGGAACAAACACAAACTATGCAGTCAGGACAAACAAGCAGCAGAGCTAACAGATAAAGTAAAGCTACAAATGCCGCGTTTCTTGTTAATAAATAATGGTAGGAGGAAGTGACGTCACCTAAAGTGAATTTAGGTAATATGTAGCAAAAAACGTGATCATCTAGTGTTAAATCCTCAAACATCACATGGTTTTGTCCCCCACTAGATCTAAGAGTTTTAGCTTTAGCATCTTTTTGCCAATCCCGACAGACACTCTCAACCCTTTTTATATAATTCTTTCCAACTTCTGTTCGGTTGGAAAGAATAAAAAGGAAATATAGAACCAGAATTCTAGAAGATAAAATGTGCGTGAAAAAAAAAAATTAAAGATAAACCATTAGTTGATCACTGTATTGTACACAATCATGTTTTTAATGACAGTGGACATTGTAAAGAATTAGATAAAAGGGGTCTAGAATGTCTTGTCTGTTTGTCTATCTGGGAGCAAAATAACTCAGAAAATTTAATGGAATGGGATGAAACTTGACATGAGGGAAAAACTGGTAAAAAGACAAAATCAAATTTGAAAATGGGCAAATTGGATTGGGGGTTCCAGAGAAATAACTCCCCCAAAAAACTAGCCCAATACGAAGACATCCAACAGAAGGGCAGAGAATAACCACAGCCACACTAATGCTATTGTCACAACTACAAATTTTATTAAAGGACCTGACTTGGCCAAGTTTTGGCATCAAAGCCTGAGTCGGGGGTCTAAAGCATAAAAAAATATAAATACACATTAAAATACAACAAAAACGGAAACATCCCAGTTATTGTATGTAACTGTATAGACTCATATAAATACACATAAAACATATAAACATATGTTAAATACACATTAAACATATAAATACACATTAAAATACACATTTAACATATAAATACACATTAAAATACAACAAAAACTGAAACATCCCAGTTATTGTATGTAACTGTATAGACTCAGCCCCAAACAATCAGTAGGGGTCCAACGTCTAATTTGTAAATAGTTACTCCGCTACAGTTGTGCTAGCCGGAGATGTAAATAGTTTGCCCAGTTATAAATCCATGTTTTTGATCCTGTTTAATGTAGCACTAGGCAGTTTGCATTGTCTCTTGCAAGTTTGTTAACTGTAAACCTCACTGATACCGAAGAGCGCGGTATAAAAAAGCTTTAAATAAATAAAATAAAAATAAAATTGTATTTTAACATATTTATATGTTTTTATGCTTTAGACCCCTGACGAGGCCTGGATGCCGAAACCTGGCCAAGTCAGGTCCTTTAATAAAATTTGTGATTGTGACGATAGCATTGGTGTAGCTGTGGTTATTCTCCTCTCTTCTGATGGACTGTTGTTTGCGGAGAATCCCCTCTTCTTTGTTTTCTTTTAATAAGAGAAGGCATGCCAGCTTCTGTAGCACAGAAACTTATATACACTGAAACATAGCAGTTAGGAAATTGCTCCTTTCAAGCTCCCTTTCTACTCTCCTAGCCCCCTAAACTGCCCCATCACCAAAAAATGTTGTCCCTCCCAACACTATCCCTTGCAACTTGTCCAACTGCAAACACAGGAGAAGAAGGTATCCGCAAAACCAAGGCCAAAACAGAAGCGGACCACCAGGGACCAGGCCTACACACAAGTATAAAAATTAATTGTTTATTGAGGGACCCAACTAAAAGGTTTCGGCCTGAGGCCTTCTTCAGGGGTCTAAAATAAAAAGCAGACATACAAATTAAAATGTACATTCATAAAACATATCAAAAAATCTTTTATACTCAACACATAAAATGTTTTTTGAAAAGCAAAATTAGGTGTTCACATAAAATCAATTAGGACAAACAGTGTTCTTGAGAAGATTACAATAATGCATGAAAATGTGAAACTACATAAAAAATAAATATGAAGGATCATACATCATAAAAAGAATACATTACCACAACAAGAGAGCACCACCAGTGTAAAAGAGGCAGAAAGCTCTCCTTAATCTGTATAAAATAGAGAAAAATATATACGTAAGAACAAATTATTATAAATAATGATATTATTTCTAATGAAAACAAACAAATTCAAAACAGGCATGTAAATTATAAAAATGTTTGAAGAACGGTAACGTGTGAAAACTGTAACTTCACTTGATGTGGCCAGTATTGTTGTGCACTTGATAAAACAAGAGCCATAAAGACATAAAGGCTTGAACCGCAAAAAGAACATTAAATAATAAATAGATAAAATAAGGAACAACACTATTGGGAACCACATCGCTACATTAGCAGGCATAACAATTATAAAACGCACCAACCATCTGATAAAGGTCTAAATTGTGAGGGAAATGTGGTAGTCCGAGGGAGGTACAACAATGTAGCGATGTGGTTCCCAATAGTGTTATTCCTTATTTTATCTATTTATTATTTAATTTTTTAATCTTATAGTTTTCCCTTGTGGTTTTAATTGTGTGGTGACCTTATATGTAGCTCTTAGCCGTTTTAATATTTAATGGCATAATCGTCATATTGGCCTAGCACATCAAAAATTCCCCTTTCCGAGTCTAATTCATTTGCGCGGATGTGCTTTCTGCTGCTTACTGATGCCATACATATATATTTTTTTTAGCCATTCTACATGACCAATAGTCGTGTAAAAAGGCTTGACAATACCACATTAGTATGGTTGTTCCCTCGTTCTCCTCCGCCTTTTTCCTCCGTCATGATGTTCTTTTTGCGGTTCAAGCCTTTATGTCTTTATGGCTCTTGTTTTTTGCTTGCACATGTGTAAACTATTATTACATCTTCTTTTGGATTTTATCATTTCTTTGTTATATACAAGAATGGTCAATCCTATTTATCCAAGCTCTTTATTGATACAGTTTTATCAAGTGCACAACAATACTTAGTTGGGTCCCTCAATAAACAATTTATTTTTATACTTGTGTGTAGGCCTGGTCCCTGGTGGTCCACTTGTCCAACTGCCCCAAACTGCCAAATACTGCCACCACAAACCTCACTGCTTTTGGTAGTATCCTTCAAGGATACCTTCTTCCGAACCATGCGCTCTTGGGCTACTATCGGCTTTCCCCTATTATCTAGTTTAAAAGCTGCTCTATCTCCTTTTTAAAGGTTAATGCCAGCAGTCTGGTTTCATCCTGGTTAAGGTGAAGCCCATCCCTTCGGAAGAACCCCTCCTTTCCCCAGAATGTTCCCCAGTTCCTAACAAATCCAAAACCCTCATCCTTGCACCATCGTCTCATCCACGCATTGAGACTCCGGAGCTCTGCCTGCCTTTTGGGTCCTGCACGTGGAACGGGAAGCATTTCGGAGAACGCTACCCTGGAAGTTCTGGATTTCAACTTCCTACCTAAAAGCTTAAATATAGCCTTCAGAACCTCTCTACCACATTTTCCTATGTCATTGGTACCGACACGTACCAAGACAGCAGACTCCTCCCCAGCACTATCTAAGACCTTATCTAGGTGGCGCGTGAGGTCTGCTACCTTCGCAGCAGGCAGGCATGTTACCAGGCGATCCTCACGTCCACCAGCCACCCAGCTACCGGTATCTACATGCCTAATGATTGAATCACCAACTATAACAGCTGTCCTAACCCTTCCCTCATGGGCACATGGCCCTGGAGAAACGTCCTCAGTGCGAGAGGGTTTTACATCACCTGGAGGACAGGTCCTAGTTACAGGATCACTTCCTGCCACACCAGGGTGATGCTCTCCTGTCACATGACCTCTCTCCTCCATGGCAACAGGGATGCTGCCAGACTGGAGGTGGGACTATACTATACTATACTATGTCTGCCTGTATCTCTCTCTGTCCTCCACACCATATTAAGATGATGTTTTATACATTTTTAACATTTCTCACTTGTGTTTCACACACTAGTGCTTGCATAAAAGAGTTTTGAATTTTGGATCCTTGCGCTTACATTGGTTGAAAAATGCTAATCCATGTAAGTAATACTGTGCCTTCTTTTTACTATGTATACTTATGGTTCTTTTTCTCTTTGTTACCACTATAACAATATTGTTATATTGCTTGCAGTTCCAAGCACCCTGATGAAGGCTTTGGATGAAATGCGTTGGGGCGTTTCTTTTGAATAATAAAGCACCTGCTGTGACCACCATACCACTCACTCTTTTTTGTCTACCTTTGGTTGTGAGGGTACCTCCATCTGGAAAACTTCCAGTAACCCAACCTAAGTTAGGACATGGACTATGAGCCCTCCATAAATGTCAGGCCAGGGCAACGCCTTGTAATGGTGATCAGTTTCAACCAATCTGAAAAACGCCAGGGACTGAAAAATATTGAATCAGCATTATTAAATTTTTTATTACACTGAAAACTGAAAAAAGTTCATTTTTAAAATGTCGAAACCAATAGCAATGAGAGGTGCAAAACGTAAGAGAATGGCCAGAGCTTTTAAGCCTGAATGGCTTGAAGAAATTGTTGAAACGGAGACACCGAAATCTCGGGATAAAACGTGCGTTCAACTGCGTGAAATATTCACTTACGAAGAGGATGACGGAGTAGTCTGTTTATACTGCCGAGATGCAAAAACCATCGGAAAGTTTGAGTGGCAAATTTTGGGATGATGTGTGGAAACTGGACTTTTTGAAACAACATCTGTCTAGTAAGACTCATACTGAAAGTGTTAAGAAATGTAGAGCTAAAAATCCAAATTTAAGAGAAGGATTATTTAACTTGTCGCTTTAGAGCACCGCTGAAAAAGCGAAAAGGCAAATTAGTAATGAACGGAAGCGTTCTACACCAAAAGAAGTTAAAATTCTAATTGATAGTGTTTTGCTGGCTGTTCAAATGAATATTTACATGCTCTCTGTTCAAGATATTAATGAACACATGTCCAAGTACATGACCATACCTGAAAGCTGCAGAAGCAAAAACTATTTGTTTGAATTTCTTGAAATTATAAACATCAATGTCCAAGATAAGCTCATAATGGATGATACGCCGCTGATGCAACATCTGCTAACTATTGATGAAAGCACAGACATTTCTGTCAACAAATATTTAATACTGTACTTCAAATATCAGCCAGTAAATCCATGTCTGTATAAAACTTCATTTGGTGGGATGCTACAGTTGGAAGCATGTGATGCTGCATCAATAGTCAGTGCACTCTGGGAATTCTATTGGAAATACAAGCTTGACCTTAACAAAATGGTCATGTTTACTTCAGATGGTGCCTTTCATGTCAGGCAGAATAAATGGTGTTGCTGCGCAGCTAAAACAAAACGTTTCGCATTTAGTGCAGCAGCATTGTGTTGCCCATCGTGAAGATTTGGGGATCTCTGAATCATGGAAGGAAGTAAAGTTGATGAAAGAAGTTGAAACTTTCATGAGAACTGTTTACGCAACCTTCTGTCGATCTTCTACTAAAAGGTCACAATTTAAAGAATTAGCAGATGCTTCTGAATGCGAGTCAATTGCTTTTAGACCTCTGAACGAAGTGCAGTGGTTATCTAGACATTTTGCTCTTCAAGCAATTATTTGAAATTATGATCCATTATTAAAATACTTTGAAGAAGAGAAGGATAATGATCCCATTGCAAAGTACTGTTATAAAAAGCTAAACAGCCATCAATTCCATATAACACTGCAAATTTTGAATGATGTTTTATCTGAACTAGCTTCATTAACAATGGCATTTCAAAAACGTGGGCTAACACCACTGGAAGCATATCACTTTGCACAGGGTAAGCTGAACAAAATCCGAATGCAGTACTTGTGTGACATGTGACACAGTAAAATGGAGTGATAATTGTAATCTTCTGAATATGTAATCTTCTAGTCTACTCTCCGTTTGGTCCTGGGTTCATTTCACAGAGACTGTAGGGTAAGCAGCACAGATAAGACAACCAAACAGGCATGACTTGGAAACAGGTCTTTATGTAGAAATAGGCTTATTACATAGGTATAGAACAGAGTTATAAGGTTGTTAGAAAGCTGCTTCAGTTTACTTCAATGAATCTGTGTGTGTGTGTGTGAGAGAGAGAGGCAAGAACATGTGGGTCAGAGCCTCATAGTAAGAAGAATAGGGAGAGAGAGAGAAAGTGGGGGAGGGGAGAGAAGTATGGGTCAGAGCCTCATGGCAAGGTGTGTCCGATGAAAATAGGAAGAGAGAGATCAGAGAGAGAGAGAAGGGGGAGGGATGAAGAGACATGATTATCAGAGCCTCCTGTCCTTCATGTCCGATGAATAGAGGAAGAGAGAGCGATCAGAGAGAGAGAGAGGGGTGAAGAGAAGTGATTATCAGAGCCTCCTGTCCTTCATGTCCGATGAATAAAGGAAGAGAGAGAGAGAGAGAGAGAGAGAGAGAGAGAGAGAGGAAGTGTTTCTGTCCTTTATAGTGAATTTTCTCTAGCACCTCCCTTTGAGGTCTGCTATTGTTTCCAGTCACCTCCCTTTGAGGTCTGCTATTCTTGATTTAGCAAGGAGGGACTGCAGACCAATCTCAACAGGCCTGGAGACTGACCTCACCAGGGGTTCAGAGTTAATCTCATCTTGTAAACTACCCTCATTAACTTTGGAGGCTGAAATCACCAGAGTAACAAAGCTGCTTGAAATCCAAGGTCTGGGGAACAGCCATGACACCTGTGTCATGCTGATGTATGCTGACATCTCCCACACCTTTTTTATTTTTATTTATTATTTGTGCCTGGAAATGGTGGAAGCAAACCTGTGGTATCTATCCCAGCTGCCATTACATGATAGTAGGCAGCTTGTCTAACTAAGAGACTCTTGCTCTACTGCTCTTCTTTGGTCTGATAAAGGGAATTTTCTTCCTCACAGCGCCAAGCAGTACAGCATGACTACCATACACAATGACCTAAATTCCTGTGGAACCTGCAGCCTCTGTGTCTGTTCATTAGCCTCTTTTGAATGGAAACCTATTCTCAAACTATTACAGCAATTTTGCAGGAGAATTGGAACTTACTACAATCTGAAACAGTCTCTGCCAGACCTGCAGAATCCATCCTGCAATCTAATCGGCCTTTGAGACAGGGCCCCAGTACCACGGGAATCTTCTACTGTCAAGACACATCTGCATTTAACATCAAAGGAGGCAATTAAGCTGTCATGACTAGAGAATAGCAGTTCCATGATTCAGAAGACACTGACCATACAATACATTCTCTTGAGCTCCTTTCCATCCCTTCTCTAAAGCTAAGGTGCAAACTGAACTCTGAAGGATACCTTCTACCTAAACGTCCCCCCAAACTGTCAAAGTTGCTCTCAGAGGCCCTAGACAAAAGACAAGTTATATAGATCCTGAAGTACACTCATTCTTTGAGAACTCACAGCCCTTCCTGTCCCCAAAGCCTTGCAGTTTAAGATAGGACAGAAGCCCCCTTTTCACTGAACCTGAAACCAGATGACTAGAGTTTAAGTACAACCAGCACCTCATCAAAAACTTATTTGTAGCTATAACGGCCAGCCACAAAGATGGCTCAAGATGTTGGCTGCCTAGGAAGACCTTAAGCCTTACACTCCTTGGTTGTCACGGTTTAGTTTTGAATGCCCTGCTCTTTGCCACCTCCTAGAAGTTGTTGTGATAGCTCTGAGCCCAACTTAGTGCAGGGATGCATTATCCATACCCAGGAAGCAAAAGTATCCTCTCTACTTTTCCACCCACCCAACTTCTGTCCAAGTTAATTGAGAAAGTTTTGAGACTTGGGGTCCTATTGTTGGTAGAGAACCAACCCATCAACATAGGAGTCCATCCCTCCCTTTTAAAAACAGGACAGATCCTCAAGTACAGTGGGAGCCACCAGTTTCCACTTCTCTAGAAAGGACACAAGAATTGAGGGCACCTCCAGAACATTACTTTCTAGGTCCTCCTGCTTTGATTTTGTACAATATTTCCTGTCAGGACAGAGGTACCTGGAAAATAACTTATACATGGGTTGTGAGTGATCAACCGCACATCACTGAGACTTCATTCCTTTTGGATGTACCTTGTTTACCTACCACCCCTCATCCCACCCCTCCCATTACTTCTGCTCCTCCTGTACTCTACCTTTCTGATATCCACCCATTTCAGGAAGGACATCCCTTTCAGATTAAATATGATGCACCACACGATGTTTTATATGATGTGGAATACCATTTTCTTACTTGGCATCTATTTCCCAAATTGTTTCTAGTTACTCACAAATATCCAAATTGCTCTCAGTTTGTTGCCAACCACATACAAATGCTCAATACTTGGTTTGATATGCAGTCAGTAACACCCCGAGCCAAGCAATTTCGACACAAACGTGAATTAATTGATACAATTTTAGGTGGCACAGGGACTGCACTGGGTGCCCTTAATATAATTGATATAGAGGTGCTCCGTAATAAAATGGGATCCACTGCTCAGCATGCTGCTGATGGTTTTACCTCACAACATATTATTAATGAAGCTTCCTCTAAACTGTCCAATGTAGTTGTAGATACCTTTGCTCTTATATCTCCCATTATAGAACAGAAAATTGTTACCTTAGCACATGCAGAATATAGATTGGGAAAGAATATTTCCTGGGCTCTTGCCTTTGATCAAGTACAGATCGAGTTTATTACTATACTAAAGGAAATTCTGATCACTGCTAAGTTAGGACACTGGCCACCATCTCTCGTCCATATGGCTAGTACCAAAATACCTGAATTTGCTATAGCTCACCTTGATTGGTGGACAGTTAGTGTTCCCATTTGTTCACCACAAGGCTGCTCTATCTGTACTTTGATCCCATGGTCAGGACAACACACAGTTATTTATCCTATTGTTAATATTGGGGTGCAGTTTTATAATATGCTTATGTATCCTGTGGACCATCTCACATGGGTGCAGCCACTGGACGACACCTGGACTTCATTCAAGCCGATGGACCCCAGTTTGTGTGAGCAGACTACATTTCAGTTCAAGTGTCAACCTCACCAGTTTAAAGAGGCTGACACCTCCTGCTGGAACAATTCCTCCTCTTGCTCCCTGACTGTTAAGCTCTCATATTCCCTGCCTACCTCACACAGTTTGTATTACCTTGGAGCTGGACACTTTTGTTTTCATCTGTTCTTTCCCCAGAATGTTTCTTTTTTGATTGCTCCCAGAATGCATGACATTCGCCTTCCCAAGAACACTTTGTTGTACAGTTCAAACCAGGAACAGATCCTTTGCATTTTACGCCCCAAGAATCTGGAACAGCCTCCCCCCACACCTTCGAGCAATTAGTGACCACCTTCAATTCAGAAAAGCTCTAAAGCACCATCTATTCCCTCCTCCATTTTTAGCACCTTAATAACCCCCCACCACACTGATATTCCTTCATAAAAAACCTTTACTCCCCACAACCTGATCCATAACTAAGAATATACCTGACCACCACATCAGGTACATTTCACAGTCTCCACATTCTTATACATGATTCACTTTTAATTTCTAACCTGTAAATAGTTCACAATTTAACTCTGTTATTTAGCTTATTAGTTTCCTCTTCCCTGTTCAGTCCAAGTTTATTTTCCTGTTACAATGTAAGCATTGATATCATTGTTCTGATATAATGCAAATGTTATTGTTTTATGTAAACCGCACTGACCTTGAATAGCGCGGTATATAAGAATGGATAAATAAATTAATTAATTAATTTACCAAACGATACCTGGTGCAGTCATACACCACTGGTCTCCATCACCATTAACGGGACAACTTATTCCACACCGCTGGTTACCAATGACTCTATGGACATTCCAGACTATCTCATATGCTGTGCATCCATTACCACTTGGCATGGGAGAAGAGACACTACATAAACTGCTCAACTTTACAGAACTCCATGCCTATATTGATCACCTTAAAACAACATCCACTGAAGTGAATCACACCATCGCTTATGAGAATGGACACATTCAACAAATTGTTGGACACTTGCTACAAGATGCTCATGTGTCTGTGTGGGAATTGTTATTTGGTTATTCACCTACTGCTGATCATGTCTTTAATGTTTTTATTCACCCTATTTTTATTTTAACTGCTGTACAAATATTGCTATGCATTATCGTAATTTTCCTGTGTTGTAAAATGAAACACATGTACATCTCCTTGCAGCGCATGTCCTACAGAACAGCAACATTTTAAGGTAGTTAAACAGAATTTCTCCAGCACCTACCTCTACATCCAGGCTCATTTGGCCTGCTAATTTGGCTAATTTGGCATTTCCTATTAGGCTGAAATCACCAGAGTAACAAAGCTGCTTGAAATCCAAGGTCTGGGGAAGAGCCATGACACCTGTGTCATGCTGATGTATGCTGACAATAATGTTAAAAATCTTCGACAAGATACCTGGAGACGTTTCAGTGGATACTGGTTCCACACTTATTTTCGTTAATATGCTGTGTCTGCATTTAGGGGAAAGATTTCCTGAAAATGAAATTGAGGAATGGTCTGTTTTTGACTTGACAGCAATAGCAGTGTGATTATGAATTTGGAATTGAAAACGTCCGATCACTCTGCTTAAAGTACAAACAATTTCTTATGGAGGAACATATTGTTATTCAGCAATACAATGACTTCAAGTTTTTAGTTGCAGAAAAAAATCAAAAGCAAACTGATAAACAGTTTTCCGGATATGGTGACTTTGGCGTATCAGAATGCTCACTTTGCAGATTTAGCGAAATTGATGGATATTGGTGAAACATTTTTGGCTTCTAGTGCATAGAAACATAGAAATATGATGACAGAAAAAGACCACATGGCCTATCTAGTCTGTCCTTCCATATCAACAACTACAACAGTCCCCTTTTTACCTTTAGAGATCCTCTGTGTTTGTCCCATGCTTTTCTGAATTCAGTTACTGTCCTCATCTCTACCACCTCCACTGGGAGACTATTCCACGGATCCACTACTCTTTCCGTAAAGAAATATTTCCGCATATCACTCCTGAATCTATCTCCCTTCACCCTCATCCCATGTCCCCTCGTAGCAGAACTTGCTTTCAATTGAAAGAGGCTCTCTCCCTGAACATTTATGCCACTGAGGTATTTAAACATCTCAATCATATCACCTCTATCCCGCCTTTCCTCTAAGGTGTATATATTAAGATCCTTCAGTCTGTCCTCATATGCTTTATAATGAAGACCACTAATCATTTTAGTAGCCACCCTCTGCACCGACTCCATCCTGTTCACATCCTTTTGAAGGTGCGGTCTCCAGAATTGCACACTATATTCCAAATGAGGTCGCACCAAAGACTTATACAGAGGCATTATTACCTCCTTTTTCTGCTAGCCATTCCTCTCCGTATGCACCCAAGCATCCTTCTAGCTTTTGCCATCGCCTTTTCTACCTGTTTAGCTACTTTAAGATCATCAGACACAACCACGCCTAGGTCCCGCTCTTCTTTAGTGGACAAAAGTACTTCACCCCCTATACTATATTGCTCCTTTGGATTGCTGCAGCCCAAATGCATGACCTTACATTTTTTAACATTAAATCCCAGCTGCCAAATTCTAAACCATTCTTCAAGCTTAGCTAGATCCCTCCACATGTTATCTACACCTTCCTGGGTGTCTACTCTATTACAGATTTTGGTGTCATCCGCAAAGAGGCAAACCTTACCCGACAGCCCTTCCGCTATATCACTAACAAAGATGTTAAAAAGAATTGGACCAAGGACAGATCCCTGGGGCACACCACTGGTAACATCCTTCTCCTCAGAGTGAGCTCCATTTACTTGTTTTATTATTTATTTTATTTATTTATTTAACTGTTTTTATATCCCGCTTTTCACCGGGTCACTTGTACTCTGTCGCCTCCCACCCAACCAATTTCTAACCCAAGCAGTAACTTTAGGGTCCATCCCTAGGGTGCTTAGTTTGTTTATAAGTCGCCTGTGAGGAACAGTGCCAAAGGCTTTACTGAAATCCAAATACACGACATCTAGGGCTGTCCCTCGGTCCATCTCCCTGGTCACCCAGTCAAAGAAATCAATCAGATTTGTCTGACAAGACCTGCCTCTGGTGGATCCATGCTGCCTCAGATCCTGTAATCCGCTGGACTCCAGACACCTTACTATGAGCGTGGTTTCAGCTTCATGAACAGTTTAAAAACCAAAATAAGGAATCGCTTACATTTAGAACATTTTGAAATGCTGATGCGTGTTAAGAGTCATCTTCAAGATGGCGGATCAGCAGACCTTGATAAAATTTATTCAGACTGGGTAAATTTGAAAGATCGAAGAGAAACATTTTGAGAATGAACTCTTCTTCCATACATAAATTATTTAAATGAAATAACAATGGCTTTCAATAAAAATTAACTGAAATAATACTGCATTTGTGAATGTAATTACTCGTACTAGAAATTTTCTGCTTCATTTAGTAATCGTCTATTTTCATTTAATTTTATTAAAATCAATATGGTGTACATACATTATTCTGATGTGTAGTCAAATTTTAAAGTATATAACTCCGCGTGTCGTTATGTGGCGCACAAAAAATTAACCTTCCTTCTAAAGCTGCACAGCTGATATTTTATGTGCACACAGCCTACAGAAAATTAGAGGGAACATAGGGGAGGGGGTGCTGTCAGGTGTGCTTAGCACTTAGGAGGTTAGAGTTGACAACTATCTGGCTTTCTCATGACCCTACCGATTTTTATACTAATGTCTGGAAGCTAGAAGGTGGGGTACACCAGTAGCAGGGTACATGTGGGCTGCAATACATAGCTAGGTGATGGATGACTGCTATATCACAGCCCATATCTTAGCAGAAATAAGGGCAATAGCAGGCTGACAGTTAGGCCAGAAAGAGAACTCTTTGGTCACAGACAGCGGGAAGAAGATGGTTAAGGCGCTGAAAGGGGGAAGGGGCTCCTATGGGAAGCAACGCTTTGTACATCAGCTGCACCTGGTAGTAGGAGAATCCCTGGGCATGGGAACAAGGAAAGCCCTGTCCTGAAGCTACTGACCCAAAGCATAGGCTGTTTCCACCAGGATATGATCACCTGCCTTGCCACTCTTGTTTCCACCGGGGTGTTTTATTCGGGTTATTTTGCTTAATGTTCAGATCCTTAGTAAGGGGGACTAGGGGCCTGGCAGTTAATTAGAGGTTGACTAATTGGATCATTTAGCTCATGTCTTTCTCGGAGGTTTAAGGTCATTTACATTCGGGTACAGTTTCCTGTTCACAGAGTGCTTACGATCTAACTGTAATACTTGAGGCGATGGAGGGTTGGGGGACTTGCCCAAAAGCACAAGCAGCAGTGTCATTCATACTTGGCTTCCCTGGTACGTAGCCTGCTGCGCTAACCATTAGGCTAGTCCTACACACCACTCCTCTAATACCCTTTCACCTGCCTCACTTAAATGGTTAATACAAACAGGTTTGGGTTACTGTAAGAGTGTGGTGCACCCATGCAAGTACAACAGACTGGCTTTCTTTAGGTAAATCTTGTCAAGATAGGCAGTGATGCACGGCTTTATATGACCAGCTTCTGAAACCCAAAAAAATGCAAACAGAATTCCTTGACGCTTTGTGGTTTTCCTGCCAACACTAGTGCTTCTTTGCCTTTCACCCGGTGCCAGGGGTTTCCCTGCCAGTGTTGCTGCTGCTGCTGCTGCTGTACCCCTCTCCCAATACCTTGCGGCTTCCATGCCAATGCTAGTGCTGCTTCACTTTGCTGCTGAATACTAACTCCATATCTGGCCACCAGCACTGAATATCCGAGTCACCGGCAGCCCAGAAGCTAACCAGGAAACGGTGATATTGAGCCGCTGCCTGGTTAGCTGCCAAGGGTAACATTAAGCCAGCCTTTGCCGCACCTAACTACCCCTGGGTCGCTAACCCAGGCAGCAGCTCAATATTGCCACTGCCCAGTTAGAGATGGGTGTCACTTCTGCTCCGCCCTGGAACGCCCACAACACACCCCGATGTTAACCGCGTAGCATTGGGGCGTCTAACGGTTGCACCCACGGATATCCAGCAGCATTAACTGTCCTAGTGCAGCTGAATATCGCACTAACTGGCATTTACAAGGTCCATCAAGCCCAGTATCCTTCTTCCTAAAGTGATCAATCCAGGTCACAGGTGCCTGGCATAATCCCAAAAGTAAACAGATTCCAGGCTGCTAAAGCCAAGAGATAAGCAGTGGATTTCCCCAGGTCTGCCTTAAAATTGTTTTTTGAATTTCCTCTAGGAATTTGTCCAAACCTTTTTTAAGATCAACGAGGCCAACTTATTTTATCACATCCTCCACTCCAGCAACCAGTTCCAAATTTTAACTAGGTATTGAGAAAAAAATATATTTTCTCCTGTTTGTTTTAAATATACTACTTTGTAAGTTCATGGTTTGTCTCCATGTCTTTATACTTTATTTTATTTATTTAATCATTATCTGATAAATAGAGAAGAGCGACCAAAATGGTAAAGGGGACAGAAAGATGCCCCTATGAGAAAAGGCTTAAAAGGTTAGGGGTCTTCAACTTGGAAGAAAGAGAGCTGAGAGGAGATATAATAAAGGTCTATAAAATAATGAATAGAGTGGAATGGGTAAATGTAGACTGGTTGTTTATTCCTTCAAAAAGAAAAAAAGACTAGGGGACACACAATGAAGCTACAATGTAGCACATTTAAGACTAATAGGAGAAAATATTTTTTCACTCAACACGTAATCAAACTCTGTAATTCATTACCGGAGGGTGTAGTAAAAGCTGTTAGTGTAGCTGTCTTTAAAAGAGGTTGGACGAGTTTCTGAAGGAAAAGTCAATAGATCATTATTAAAGTGGACCGGGAAAATCCACTGCTTAGCCCTGAGGATAAGCAATGTGGAATCTGTCTACCTTTTGGGAACTGACAGGTACTAGTGACCTGGATTGGCCTCTGTATGAAACAGGATGCTGAGCTCAATGGAACTTTGGTCTGACCCAGTAGGGCATCTCTTATATTCTTATGCTGTTCAAGCACACATGTGATGTCATGGCAAGTCACAACCCAAAAGATTGCCTATCTGCAACAATATAATTACACCATAGTAAAACAATAAAACATCGGCTGTGAAAAGAAGTAGAACAAAACTAGTTTTCTGCTTACAATGCAAAGATCGACACACAAGAGGAAGGGGATATAATTGGCTCACATGAGTTAGACTGAGAAAACAATCCAGTATTTTATTTATTTATTTATTTATTTATTTAACAGTATTTCTAAACCGCCTTATCATAATAATCAAGGTGGTATCACAGCAAACAATCTGGTAGTGTGAGTGTTGATACATGCAGTGAGGGTGGAAATTTCGTTGGGTGTGTGTTGTCTTGTTTGCTAGATTGGTGTGAGCTATGTACAATGTGGGCTATTTACAGTATGCTCCGTTAGAGATCATCTGCATAGCTGCATTAAAACAGCCAAGTTTTCACATCTTTTTTAACATTTGTTGGTAGCTGCCCCAAGACATGTATCAACGATATGAGAGTTCCAAAATGTGTGTGCGACACAGCAAGATGCTGTGTTTCAAGTCTGGTCAAATCTATATTTTGTAGTAGAAGGGACCACCAGACTAAGAGACTGTGATGATCATAATTGATGCTAAGGGGTATAAGGGATAGGATAAGACGAGAGTGAAAGTAAAGAGGATAAGAAGCATAAAAAACTCTATAGGCCATCATAAGGATCTTAAATTCAATTTAAAAAGAATAGAAGCTCAAATCACAAGACTTTGACTTTCAGACTTTGGGTATCGATGTGTCATCTGCAAAAAGACAGACTTTTCCATTCAGCGTTTGCCACCACCTTGTCACACTGTTTTGCCACCTTGAGATCGTCAGAAACAATCTCTCCAAGGTCCTTCTCCTGGTCCGTGTACTGTACACCAATCTCTTGCCCCCTATCGCATACATTTTCCTTGGATTTCTGCTTCCCAAGTGCATGACACTGCACTTCTTCACATTAAATCTTAACTGCCAAGCATTAGACCATTCTTCCAACTTTCGTAGATCTTTCCTCATGTTCTCCACTTCCTCAGGGCAGTCCTCTCTGTTGCAAATTTTAGTGTCATCTGCAAAAAGACAGACTTTTCCATTCAGCCCTTCGGCAATATCACTAATGAATATATTGAACAGTATCGGTCCCAGGACCGAACCCTGTGGCACACCGCTAATCATCCGAGTGAGTTCCGTTTATTGTCACCTTCTGTCGTCTGTCAGTCAACCGATTTTATCATCTTGGGTCCCATCCCCAAGCTGTTGAGTTTATTGATAAACCTCCTATGAGGTACAGTATCAAAAAGCTTTGCTGAAATCTAGGTAGATCACATTAGTCGCATGCCCTTAATCTAGTTCTCTGATCACCCAGTCAAAGAACACAATCAGATTTGTTTGGCAAGATCGTCCTTTGGTAAAACTATGTTGCTTCGGATCATGCAACCTGTTGGTTTCAAGGAAGTCCACTATTCACTCTATCAGGAGTGCCTCCATTACTTTTCCCGCCACCGAGGTAAGGCTTACTGACCTGTAGTTTGTCACTTCTTCCCTATTACCACTTTTGTGAAGAGGTACCACATCAGCCCTCCTCCAGTCCTGTGGAACTTCTCCTTGTTGTTGTTGTTGTTAAGTGCCGTCGAGTCGGAGTCGACTCATGGCGACCCTCTGGATAGCTATCCTAAATTGTGTTCGGTCTTCAGTCAGGCGGCTCATTGTTGACAGACTGGTACCCGTAGCTGCTGTTATTGTAGCAATCCATCTCATTGCTGGCCTTCCTCTTTTGCGTTGACCTTCTATCTTGCCAAGCATGATGTCTTTCTCTAATGATCTCTCTCTTCGCATGATGTGTCCGAAGTATGAAAGTCGAAGTCTTGTCATCTGAGCTTCTAAAGAAAGCTTAGGTTTGATCTCTTCTAGTACCGACTGGTTTGTTCTTCGGGCAGTCCATGGTATACACAGTATTCGCCGCCAGCACCATAATTCAAAGGCATCAATTTTCTTCCTGTCTGTCTTTTTCACTGTCCAGCTTTCACATCCATATGATGTTATTGAAAATACCATGGCTTGAACAAGTCGAATCTTTGTATGGAGAGAGACATCTCTGCTCTTGAGAATCTTATCTAGGTCTTTCATAGCCATTCTGCCAAGAGCAATGCGTCGTCTGATTTCTTGACTGCTTGTTGCTTCTTTATTGATAGTTGATCCAAGTAGGTTAAAGTTGTTCACGATTTCAATTTCTTCTCCTTCAACGATGAACCTGTTGATTATGCCAGTTGTCATGATCTTTGTCTTCTTTACATTAAGGTGCAGGCCCATTTTGAGACTATGTTCTTTGATTGTGAGAAGCAAATGTTTCAGATCATCTTCACTTTCAGCCACTAATGTGGTTTCATCAGCATAGCGAAGGTTGTTGATGAGTCTTCCACCAATCTTCACACCTCTGTTGTCTTCATACAGTCCTGCTTCTCTGATGATTTGTTCTGCATATAAATTAAACAGGTAGGGGGAAAGTATGCAGCCTTGTCTTACACCTTTGCTTATTTTAAACCATTCTGTTTCTCCTTGTTCCGTTCGAACTGTTGCTTCTTGATCAATGTACAGATTACGCAAGAGAACGATCAGGTGTTCTGGTATACCCATGCTTCTTAATGTGGCCCTGAGTTTCTCATGGTTTACACAGTCAAAAGCCTTGCTATAGTCGATAAAGCACAAATAGATATCCTTTTGGTATTCTTTAGTCTTTTCAAGGATCCATCTCACATCCGCAATGATGTCTCTCGTTCCTCTCCCTTTCCTGAACCCTGCTTGCACTTCAGGTAGTTCTTGTTCTAGGTATGGCTGTAGTCTCTTTTGAATAATCTTCAGTAGAATCTTGCTGGCATGTGGGATCAGAGCGATTGTGCGATAATTTCCACAGTCAGTTGGATCACCTTTCTTTAGTATTGGTATAAACACAGATCTTTTCCAGTCAGTTGGCCATGATATTGTCTTCCATATTTCTTGGCAGAGCCTTGTAAGTACGGTAACAGCTGCATCAGATTGCTGCAATACTTCTATGGGAATGCTATCAATGCCTGGTGCTTTGTTCTTTGATAAGGCTTTCAATGCTGCTTCAACTTCTTCTTTCATCACCAATGGTTCCTGATCATAAGGTATAGGTTGAAACGGCTGTTGGTCCACTTGATCTTTATCATATAAAAACTCTGTATATTCCTTCCACCTTTTCTTGATCTTCTCAGCATCATTCAACATAGAACCTTGAGCATCTTGTAACATTCCAATTCGAGGCTGGAACTTTTTCTTTAACTCTCGCAGCTTTAGGAAAGCCGATCTTGTTCTTCCTCTAATAGTTTCTGCTTCTATTTCCTTGCAAGTGTCATTGTAGTACTTTTCCTTGTCCTGTCTTGCTGCACGTTGGAAATCTCTGTTGAGTTCTGCGATTGTCTTTCTTTCTCCTTTGGCTTTAGGTTCTCTGCGTTTCTGGGCAATTTTCAGAGTTTCTTCCGTCATCCATTTTGGCCGTTTTTGCTTTTTCACCTTTTGTAGAGACTTCTCGCTTTCTTCCAGCACAACCTTCTTGATGTCATTCCATAACTCTTCCGGAGCTCTGTCATTTGTATCTAAGGCTCCTGTCTCCTATTAAAAACATCCTTTAAAGGCACTGCAAGAACCTCTCTGAGCTCTTTCAGTATCCTGGGATGTATCCCATCTGGTCCCATACACTTGTCCACTTTCAGTTTTGCAAGCTGTTCTAACACATCATCTTTTGTGAATTGTGTGATATCTACTCCATTCCTATTTGTATATTTGTCAATCACAGGTGGTCCTGCTCCAGAATTTTCTCTAGTGAAAACAGAGCAGAAGTATTGTTTAGCATTTTCACTTTTTCAATGCCGCTATCCACGAATCCGTTCCCAGCACTTTTGAGTCCTGCAATTCCACTTCTGATTTTCCTCCTCTCCCAAATATACCTGAAAAAGGTTTTGTCGCCACACTTCACATCTTTAGCCATCTTTTCTTCTGCCTTTGATTTTGCTATCCTTATTTCTCTTTTTGTCTCTTTTAATTTGATCTTGTATTCTTTTCTGTGTTCCTCTGTTTGCGAGCTTCTGAATTTTGTGAAAGCTGTGTTTTTTGCCTTTATTTGAGCAGCCACTTCTTTCGAGTACTAAATAGGTTTCCTTTTCCTGTTTTTATTTACTTTCCTTACGTGTGTATCTGTTGCACCTTTTATTGCCTCCTTTAGTTTAGCCCATTGCAATTCCACTTCCCTTATCCCCTCCCACCCCACCAACTCCTCCTTCGGGTACTTGGCCATTTTACTGAAATCAGCATTTTTGAAGTCTAGGACTTTCAGCTTGCTGTGTTTGGATTCCACCTTGGCTTTTATCTCAAACCACACCGTGTGATGATCGCTGCTGCTGACATGGGCACCCACCTGGATATTCAACATGCTATCACTGTTGGTGAGCACTAAATCCAGCACGGAGCTCTCCCTGGTCGGATCCATCACCATTTGTTTAAGTAAAGCATCTTGGAAGGCATACATAATTTTTTTTACTTCTTTCCAGATTTGCAGAAGGAACACTCCAATTCACATTGGGTTTATTAAAGTCACCCAATATGATCACTTCCCCCTTCATGGCTATCTTTGCAATATCAGCAATCAATTCACTATCCATTTCTTCGGTTTGAGTTGGAGGCCTGTAGACCACATCAGTATGGATGACAGTGCCATCTCCTCTTTCCAACACAATCCACAGTGCTTCTTCTTTTCCCCACGTCCTCTGCATTTCAGCTGCTTTTGACATACAGGGCTGCTCCTCCTGCTTTTCTACCCTCTCTATCTCTTCTGAATAGATTAGAGCCAGCTATGGCTATATCCCATTCATGTGACTCGCTAAATCATGTTTCTATAATGGCCACAATGTCCAAGTCCATTTCCACCGTTAGGGCTTCCAGATCAGGAACTTTGTTGGCTAAGCTTTGAGCATTTGTACTCATTGCTTTCCAGCATTTGTTGAATAGCTTGCCTGCCTTTTACATGGATTTTGTTCTACATGCCTCTTCCCACTTGCCATTGATGTGTTGTTCAAAAGTGTGGCTGTTTCCAATGGTTTTGCTTTTGCTGGGAGTGACATACTGACTTTGTCCTTCTCCATCTGTCTCCACCTTTCCCTAGTTTAAATGCCTGTCCACATACTGCCTGAATTTTTCACTTACGATCCTTTTCCCTGTGGTGGAGAGATGTAGTCCATCAGCACAGAATAGTTTCTTGTTGATCCATATGTTTCCCCAGTCGCCTATAAATCTGAATCCTTCTTGCTTGCACCAGGTCTGGAGCCATGTATTAAAGTTGTTTATGCGATGCAGCCTTTCTGCCCCCTTACCATGAACAGGTAGAACTTCTGAGAATGCTATAGTCTATAAATCAAAGATTGAGCCTGGGGTGGGTGCGAATCAAACACTAACAGTATGTTTTTACAGCTAAAGGTGGTCTTAGGTGAATTAAATAAACATTAAAAGAAAGCTTTTACATCTAAGCTGGGTTTCTCCTGATGCCTTGGGGGTCTTCCTGCCAATGGTGGTGCTGCATTGAACCTCTCCCCATGCCTTTGGGGTCTTCATTTCACTGTGTGTGGCTTGGAGTATTTATGCCACTATTAATGCCCTCTGCCTCTCTTTAGTGACTGGGGTTTTCATGCCACTCTTGATATATTAGAATGCTGTTTCCCCTGTGGCAAATATCCATCATCATTAAAAATGGAGAGGAACACCCTGTCAGCGCCAAAATTGCTTGCCCCATTGACTTGAATGGAAATGAATGAGCCAAATGATCCAAATAATTCAGAGTTCAAAAACAAACTGAACAGGTGACCGAACCAGAGGACCCAAACTGAAAATGTTGCCTTTCGCCTCCCTAACATTCACTAAAATATCTGCTCTTCAGGCCCTCTTTATCACCGAGCAAGCGAGACAACTTGTCTTGGGATTGTCTTATGAATAAAGCATACACAGATCTATGTATCTACAGATGTAAAAATACTAGAAGAAATTAGTTATTTGGGTTTTTTAAATTGTTCTTATGTTTGTATATATTTTGTTATAACGTGCCTTGGCATGTAATTGAAAAGGCCTGAGATAAATAAAGTAAGTAATATTATTGAAACACCCTCTCGTCTCCTGGGTTAGAGAAATGTCTAAGAATCTCCATTATAGGTGAGAATGCAACATGTTCATTTCATTGGTTATGGCTTCTTACCATACAATAGCAGAAAACGTGTGAAGGCCTGCCTTCCTCTATCATGCTCTATCCACTTGCATCAAGCATTAACTTAACTACAAAAGGAAGACCCAGGCTTAGCTAACAAGGGCACTCATTTTATCTGCAATACTGAAAGGTAAAGGTAAAACTCAAAATTGTGTTGGTATTCTGAAAGACCATATGAATGCAAATTAAAAGTCAGTAACAACTTAACTCCAGTGATAACTGAAGACCAGGCCTAGGGCACCATGACACCTCAATGAACAGTGAAATTCACTAGATAAAGATACAGACTTACTGGAATACAACCCAGGTCACCTTGACATTTTCAGAAATGGTGGAAATACCCTGATGAAATAGTCAAAACAGATACCTTAACATTTCTGGAATTTAGACAAGACTATTAATGGTATTATGCATCTGTGTTAGATATACAGTGTACTACCACAAGCCATGAAATAAAATTACTATATTACTATTAATCATAAATATTGTTATCTTCTCCTATGTTTATAGGGGCATTAAACGAATCAGCTAAGAGCAAATACCATAAAGCAGAAGAAAACTGCATCTTGTAATTAAGAAGTCTGTCATCTATTATCCAAAATAATTTACTGAATTTGGTCAACTTAGTACATTGTAATAAAACTGAAAAATAATCTTAGGAAGAATTATGGGACTAAAGAGTATTTTCTTATTGAATCAGGAAAATTTGCATAAAGGTGTATCACAGGGATTCTCAACCCAGTCCTCAGGACACACCTAGCCAGTTTGGTTTTCAGAATAAATGCAATGAAATGTGTGCTGTTGAATCAATGCTGACGCCTGGCAACCCAGCAGGGTCTGAGTTTTCTTGGTAAAATGCGATCAGAAGTAGATTACCCTCCCTTGTCTGGGAAGGCCTGGCAAAGTGACTTGCCCGAGGCTACAAGGAGCGCCAGTGGGAATCTAACCTCTTGGTAACCAGGACACTGCTTTAACCACTAGGCTACTCTTCAAATCTGGAGGATAACCACAATGAATATATATGAGAGAAATTTGCATGCTCTCCCTCCATTGTATGCAAATTTCTCTCATGTATATTTATTGTAACTATCCTGATTTGGCTATAGGTATCCTGAGAACCCTTACTTGGTTTGTAGCTTGTCATGCTGGGAGGGCTTGTGTACATCAGTGATGCTGACAGTTAAGTTATCAGTAGTTTAACTACTGTCAGGGTTTCCCAAGATGGACAAGTCTCAGCTGAGGTGCCAGACAAACCACCCATCTGGGCAGCAGCAGAATGGGACAGTGTTGACAGCGGATGATCACATTTCTGTGACAACGGCAACAGCACTAAATTTAAACTGTGCATAAGAAAGGCCTGGCTGTCTTACTTCTGTATCTTGCCATGAAAACCCATTGGATAGTCAAACAAAACAAATTGCACTATAGTGCTGGAAGATGAGACCCCCAGGTCAGAAGGCACTCAACTAGCTACTGGGGAGGAGCTGAAGACTTTTCAAAGTAAAGCCAGCATTTATGATGTGGTTGGATCAAAGCCCTTGGGATGTCTAACTACTGATGTAGCTGTGCAGGAAATAAGAGTTAGAAGCTGCAAAGATGTCTTACATTTTGGGACATGGAATATACGAAGCATGAACCAAGGGAAGTTGGAGGTGGTCAAGAATGAAATGGAACGTGTACAACTTGATCTGTTGGGTGTCAGAGAAATGAAATGGACTGGCATCGGGCACTTTGCATCAGATGATCACATGGTCTACTATTCAGGAAATAAAAGACAAAAAAGAAATGGTTTTACATTTATAATAAAGAAGAAACTTGCAAGAACTGTAAAGAAATACAATGCAGTCAGCGAACGCTTAATCTCTATTCGTCTACGAGGAATGCCTATCAACGCAGCTATAATTCAAGTATATGCCCAACAACAAATGGAAATTACACTAACCTGGTAATTGTAGTTCCTGTAGGATCCAGTTTAGTCCTCCACAATCGGGTACTGCCCCTCTCACTGCAGCCTGTAGACTGGACCAATCAAATCTTCTGTAGTACATATCCAGCAGGAGCTCCCAGAAGCCCCCCAGTGTACTAGTAACAAAGCATACTGAACGAAGCAACACAACAGATTATTATCAGATTAACATTAAACCTTGTACTTCCCCCCCTGGAATAACCAACTCCCTCCCCAAACGAGGAAGTCAGAACACTGCACGGCGCCGGAATCGACGCCCCTAAATTGACACAGAGCTCCCCCCAGGTACTAAGGAGCTTACGGAACCCCAAAAGAAAGGGAAGAGCCATAGCTATAAGCACGACTGCCGCTAAGGTCCGAACGGGACGCAAAACTATCTTAGAATCTCCCGCTCGGGATAGCGCGCCGCAAGATCATGCAGATATTCGGGAGGGAAGGAGGACTAAACTGGATCCTACAGGAACTACAATTACCAGGTTAGTGTAATTTCCATTTCCTGTGCGGATATCCAGTTTAGTCCTCCACAATCGGGATGTAACAGAGCAGTTAAGACCGGGCGGGACCTTGTAGGCCGGCGCGCAAAACCGCCGAACCAAAACAGGAATCCCGAGCCGCTGACACATCCAAGCGATAGTGCCTGCTGAAAGCATGCAGAGACGACCAAGTGGCCGCTCTACAGATCTCCGCTGGTGGAACCAGACCATGCTCCGCCCAAGAGGCCGCCGGAGCCCTAGTAGAATGAGCCCGGAGCCCCTCCGGAACCGGCCGCCGCTGCAACAGATACGCGGAGGCGATCGCTTCTTTAAGCCATCGAGCAATGGAGGCCTTAGCCGCCGCCTCCCCTTTCCGTGCACCCCCAAAGAGCACAAAAAGCCGATCAGTCTTCCGAAATGACTCGGTAGACTGTAAATACCGACGCAGCGCGCGGCCCACATCAAGCCGGTGAAGCCCCTTGTCCACCGACTCGACCGAGTCCGCCGAAATCACTGGTAGAAATACTGCCTGATTCAGGTGAAAAGGAGACACCACCTTTGGCAGGAAGGAGGGAACCGGACGGAGCACAACCCGCTCCGCAGAAAAAGACAAGAAAGGTTCTCGGCATGACAAGGCCTGTAGATCCGAGATGCGCCGTGCCGAGCAAATGGCTACCAGAAAAAACCGTCTTCAACGTGAGATCCTTCAAGGATGCCCTCCGCAAGGGCTCAAAGGGTTCCCGAGCCAGGGCCCGCAGAACTAAATTCAAAGCCCACGGAGGAATCACCGCTCTGCGGGAAGGCCGCAAATGAAACACGGCGGTCAAGAAACGCCGCACATCCGCATGAGCGCCAAGAAGGCGGCCCAAAACCTTGCCTCTATAGCAAGAGAGCGCGGCCAACTGGACCTTCAGGGAACTGGCCGCGAGACCCTTCTCGAAGCCATCCTGCAGAAAGCTGAGCACGACGGGCACCGAGACCGTCGCCGCCCGAACTCCACGCCGGGAGCACCAGTCCTCAAAAATTCTCCAAATTCGAACATAAGTAAGAGAAGTGGACGACTTTCTTGCCCGCAGTAAGGTGGAAATCACCGCGGGCGAATAACCCTTCTTTTTCAGCCGAGCCCTCTCAATGGCCAAACCGTAAGCGAGAACCGAGCCACCTGGGGCATCCGCAAGGGGCCCTGAAGAAGAAGATCCGGTAGCGCCGGAAGGCGCCATGGCACGCCGTCTCGAAGCCGAACGAGGTCGGCATACCAGGGCCTCCGGGGCCAATCCGGAGCCACCAACAGCACCCGGCCCTGATGGCCCTCGATGCGCTGGACGACCCGACCGATCAGGGCCCACGGGGGGAAAACGTACAGCATCCCGGACGTCGGCCACGGCTGAATGAGAGCGTCGAGTCCTTCGGACATCCGCTCCCGCCGTCTGCTGAAGAAGCGACTTGTCTTGGCCGACTGGAAGGTCGCCATGAGATCCATGATGGGCGGACCCCACCGCCGAACTATCTGCGCATACACCTGAGGATTTAACTCCCACTCTCCGGGGTCCACCCGCACTCTGCTGAGAAAGTCGGCCTGGACATTGTCCGCGCCTGCAATGTGCGCCGCCGAGATCGCCGGCAGCCGAGTCTGCACCCAGCTGAACAAGGCCGTCGCTTCGGTTTCCAGGGCCACACTCCCTGTGCCCCCTTGGCGATTGATGTACGCCACCGTGGTCGCATTGTCCGACCAGACTCGGACCGCCCGGCCCAGGAGCAGAGGTTCCAGGGCCATCAGGGCTAGTCGGACCGCCCGAAGCTCGAGGCGGTTGATCGACCAAGACGCTTCCTGCGAGGACCACACCCCCTGCGTGAAGCGGGTCTCGCAGTGTGCTCCCCAGCCGACTAGGCTCGCATCCGTAGTGAGGGGGACCCACAGAGGAGGCTCCAAGGGAATTCCCCGCGTCAGGTTCTCGGAGGAGAGCCACCACCGAAGCGACCGCCGCACTGCCTTCGGGCAGGGCAGTCTCTTGTGCAAGGAATCGCACTGGTTGGACCAGCGACGAAGGAGCGCCCTCTGTAGCGGGCGCATGTGGAACCGCGCCCACGGAACCACCTCTAAGGTCGCCGCCATCGTTCCGAGAAGCCGTAGGTACCACCACGCCGACGGAGCGGGCATCCCCCGAAATAGTCGGACAAGAGCCCGCAACGTCAGGACGCGGCGCTCGGGAAGGCACACCAGCCCCCGAGCAGTGTCGAAGCGCACCCCCAGATACTCCAGGTCCTGCGAGGGCCGCAGACAACTCTTTCTTTCGTTCACCACCCAGCCGAGGGATCGCAGCAGAGCTACCACCCTGCTCGTGACCCGCAGGCACTCTCGACCGGATTTTGCTCGTATCAACCAGTCGTCCAGGTAAGGATGGACCAAAATGCCCTCCTTGCGCAAGGCCGCCGCAACCACCACCATCACCTTTGTGAAAGTGCGCGGGGCCGTAGCCAAGCCGAACGGCATGGCCCGGAACTGAAAGTGGCCCCACGGGAACGCGAAGCGGAGAAACCGCTGATGGGCTGGGTGTATGGGAATGTGCAGATAGGCCTCGGTAAGATCGAGGGACGTCAAAAACTCCCCCTTTCGCACCGCTACAATGACTGACCGCAGGGTTTCCATGCGGAAATGCGGCACTCTGAGCGCGCGATTCACGCCTTTGAGATCCAAAATCGGACGCAGAGAGTCGCCCTTTTTGGGTACCACAAAATAGATGGAGTAGCGACCAGCGCCTCTTTCCAAGGGAGGCACTGGAACCACCGCTCCCAGCGCTAACAATCGAGCCAGGGTCACGCGGATGTCCCTCGTCTTTTGCTCGCCCCTGCTGGGAGACAGAACAAAGGAATCTGGAAGTGGGAACGCAAATTCCAGAGCGTAACCCTCCTCTATAATTTGTAGCACCCAGCGATCCGACGTTATTTGGGCCCAAGAGGAAAGAAAGTCGCGCAAGCGACCGCCGACAAGCGGTCCTCCCTCCACAGCCTGCCTGGCGTCATTGTGGCTTGCGTCCAAAGGAAGAACCCGATGAAGAGCCGGCTGCGGAGAAGCCTCTGCCGGCTCCCCTGAAAGCCCGAAATCCTTGGCTACGGGCTCCAAACCGGCCCCGCTGCGAGGACCACTGGCGGGAGGGCCGAAACCTGCGCTGATCCCGAAAGGATCCCCGCGCCGACGAGGTGGACCGGTTGGACCTTGGTTTATCCTCCGGAAGCCGGCCCCCTTTGGACTCACCGAGATCCTTTACCAATTTCTCGAGAGCCTCCCCAAATAATAATCTGCCCTTAAACGGCAGCTTACTGAGGCGGGCCTTAGAAGAACTGTCCGCCGCCCAGCTGCGCAACCAGAGGGACCGGCGCGCTGCTGTTAGCCAACGCGCGGATCAAATCATAAAACAGATCCGCCAGGTAAGCCGAGCCGGACTCCAGCCGGGTCACCTCCACCAGACCCTGCTGGTCTAGTCCGGGGCTCGAGCGCAGTTGCTGTGACCACCGCAGACACGACCGAGCCACCCAAGCCCCACAGATAGAGGCCTGCAATGACACGGCATCCGTATCGAAGGTTTGCTTGAGCAAGTTATCAACCTTCTTATCCTGCCCGTCCTTGAGGGCCGCCGCCCCCTCAACCGGGATGGTGGTTTTCTTGGTCACTGCGGAGACCGCAGCATCCACCCGGGGGGACCTGAACAAGTCCCTGTCCTTGTCAGCAAGAGGATAAAGCCGATTCATGGTCCGAATCCCCTTCAAACCGGATTCCGGGTGCTCCCACTCCGCCTGGATCATCTGATCCACCACGCGGTGGACGGGAAAAACCACCTGGGCATCCCTGACTGCTTGAATCAGAGGATCCTCAAGACCCTCCTCCTCCAGGGACCGCACCGCCGAAAGGTTTAGCGCCTGAAGGGACTCCGTGACCAAAGGAACCAGCTCGTCCCTACGGAACACTCGAATGACCCGAGCCTGATCTTCCGGCCCAGGGATCTCCCCATCCTCCAAATCCTCCGCTTCAGTCTCAGGATCGCCCTCTGCCTCGGAATCCAGGAGACCCAGGGCGTCCTGCTCTTGTCCCCCCAACCGAAGCCGCTTGCCCCCGGGCGGTGAGGGACACTGAGCCGCCCCCAAGGACCCCGAGGGGAGGGAGGGGGGCCAGACAGCCGGCAACTGTCCGGACCTGCTCAGGCGAAATGCCTGATGCATGAGGAGTACAAAATCAGGGGAGAAGTCCATAGTTGAGGCAGCAACAGCCGCCTGCTGGAGCGCAGCCACTGAACCGCTGGCCGGAGGAACCGAGCCAGACTGAGGGATGCTTGGAGAAAGAACGCTGTCCCCGGAAGTAGAAGCATCCCCAGGGGTAGCCTGTTCCTGAACATTCACAGATTGCTCTAACTCAGAGGGCACTGCAGCACAGCCCCTGCAGATGCCAGAGTCAGTCCCTGCCGTCCTGCGGGACCCACAAATCACACACTGGGGCTTGGAAGCCATCCCAAGGCCACCTCTGCCCAGGGGAATAGAATAAGACAGCCACAGGAAAGCCCACACCACCTGGGCAATCCTATGCAAATCAGCCCCGATTTAAAAGTAACTTAACTTTTTTTTTTTTTTTTTTTTACAAGAAACAAAATATATCCCAGGATCCCTGGGGGGCCCTGAGCAAAATCGCCAGAAAGAGGAACCCCAAAAACGCTAGGGGAACCTGTGCACAGCGATCAAAAATGCCTGGAAAAGCACTTTTAAAATCCAAAATGGCCGCCGCACTTTTTCACCCGCGGTAAAAAACGGCGCGAAAATATAAAAACCACCAAATAATATGGAAAACAAATAAAACGACCCTCTAATACAGGGCACACGAGCAGATTGAATAAAAACTGCCAAATGGGCTCAGGAGAGCCTACAGAAACGCTGGCATCCCAGACAGAGCATTGCACACAAGAAAGAAAAAATGAAATGCAAACTCCTACCAGCTCAGGAACAGAAGATTCAGCCACAATCTCCCAGTACCAGGCACTGCCTTATAGGTATGGCAATTCCCCGTCCTGTCTAGGGGAAGCTCACCCAGGGCTGATAAAATGTGCTAGGCAGGCAACAGCAGCCAGCAGGTCTGACTTTCTCCTAGTCTCCTGTGGCACAGCTCCAGGGAGACAGGCTTCTTTTGTCTTTCTTATTTTTAAAGGCACAGCTAGCTACCAAAAACAAAAATAGTAGAGAAATGCCCCAAAACAAACCCTAAAAACAACTAACTAGTGTTGCTCCTGCAAAGGTCACTAAGTGTGCCCAGAGGACACACTTTTACGTCTACACACTGCAACGAGACTGGACACACTGGGGGGCTTCTGGGAGCTCCTGCTGGATATGTACTACAGAAGATTTGATTGGTCCAGTCTACAGGCTGCAGTGAGAGGGGCAGTACCCGATTGTGGAGGACTAAACTGGATATCCGCACAGGAACTGCAGAAGAGGATGAAATTGATGAATTCTATGAACAAGTACAAGATGAAATTGACAGAACATGCAAACAGGATAACCTGATAGTCATGGCTGACTGGAACGCAAAAGTTGGCAATAAAGAAGAAGGCAAAGTGGTGGGAAAATATGGACTTGGCAACAGAAATGAAGCTAGAGAAAGACTGATAGAATTCTGCAAGACCAATGATCTATTCATCTCAAACACCTTTTTCCAGCAACACAAGTGGTGACTGTACACATGGACTTCATCCAATGGATTGTACAAAAATCAAACTGACTACATCTGTGGAAATCAACAATGGAAAAGCTCTATAACATCAACAAAGACAAAACCTGGAGCTGACTGTGGTAAAGATCACCAACTACTAGTATGCAAACTCAAGTTAAAGTTGAAAAAGAGCAAGCCACTCAAGAATGTAGCAAAATATGACCTTGAGGATATACCACTGGAATGTAAAGACTGCCTGCAAATTTGACTTGCTGCTTTAGATACAAATGACAGAGCTCCAGAAGAGTTATGCAATGACATCAAGAAATTAGTGTTGGAAGAAAACAAGAAGTCTCTTTAAAAGGTGAAAAAGCAAAAACGGCCAAAATGGATGATGGAAGAAACTCTGAAAATTGCCCAGAAATGCAGAGAAACTAAAGCCAAAGGAGAGAGGCAATTGCAGAGCTCAGAGATTTCCAACATGCAGCAAGACAAGACAAGGAAAATTACTACAATGATGCATGCAAGGATATAGAAGCAGAAACTATTAGAGAAAGAACATGATCGGCTTTCCTAAAGCTACAAGAGTTAAAGAAAAAATTCCAGCCTCGAATTGGAATGTTACAACAAGGTTCTATGTTGCATGATGCTGAGAAGATCAAGAAAAGGTGGAAAGAATATACAGAGTTTTTATATGATAAAGATCAAGTGGACCAACAACTGTTTCAACCTATACCTTATGATCCGGAACCATTGGTGATGAAAGAAGAAGTCAAAGCAGCATTGAAAGCCTTATCAAGGAACAATAATCAGACAAAAATCACCAAAAACTCTCAAAGTGACACATATTTTTTGTCGGATACTACCGAAAAAGGCACACACTTTGTATTTCGTGCCTTCCCTTCAGTTGTATCCTTTTTAATTAAACTTTAAAAAGTTCAGAGGTACTTAGCTTAGCAGAATTGTATCTTCTTACAGTCATTCGCTTCAAAAACCAAATACGCACAGTAAATCTCCACGCACGACGTGCACGTTTCGGGACCAATGTCCCTGTATCAAGTGCCAGCAGAGATAGAACTCCAATATCATGAATGCTGTCTTCCAAACTTCTCTCAACCGCCAATGCTACTCGTTTTGTGGCGGTTGAGAGAAGTTTGGGAGACAGCATTGGCGGTTGAGAGAAGTTTGGAAGACAGCATTCATGATATTGGAGTTCTATCTCTGCTGGCACTTGATACAGGGACATCAGTCCCGAAACGTGCATGTCGTGCGTGGAGATTTACTGTGCGTATTTGGTTTTTGAAGCGAATGACTGTAAGAAGATACAATTCTGCTAAGCTAAGTACCTCTGAACTTTTTAAAGTTTAATTAAAAAGGATACAACTGAAGGGAAGGCAAGAAATACAAAGTGTGTGCCTTTTTCGGTAGTATCCGACAAAAAATATGTGTCACTTTGAGAGTTTTTGGTGATTTTTGTCTGATTATTGTTTATTTATCACTGAATTGGGATTTTCTGGTTTAGTTATCAAGGAACAAAGCACCAGGCATTGATAGCATTCCCATAGAAGTATTACAGCAATCTGATGCACCTGTTACCATACTTACAAGGCTCTGTCAAAAAATTTGGAAAACATCATCATGGCCAACTGACTGGAAAAGATCTGTGTTTATACCAATACTAAAGAAAGGTGATCGAACTGACTGTGGAAATTATCGCACAATCGCTCTGATCCCACATGCCAGCAAGATTCTACTGAAGATTATTCAACAGAGACTACAACCAAACCTGGAACAAGAACTACATGAAGTGCAAGCAGGGCTCAGGAAAGGACGAGGAACGAGAGACTTCATCGCGGATGTGAGATGGATCCTTGAAAAGATTAAAGAATACCAAAAGGATATATATATTTGTGCTTTATTGACTACAGCAAGGCTTTTGACTGTGTAAGCCATGAGAAACTCTGGGCCACATTAAGAAGCATGGGTATACCAGAAAACCTGATTGTTTTTCTTGCACAATCTGTACATTGATCAAGAGTCAACAGTTTGAATGGAACAAGGAGAAACAGAATGGTTTAAAATCAGCAAAGGAGTATGACAAGTCTGCATACTTTCCCCCTACCTGTTTAATTTATATGCAGAACAAATCATCAGAGAAGCAGGATTGCATGAAGTTAACAGAGGTGTAAAGATTGATGGAAGACTCATCAACAACCTTCGCTATGCTGATGATACCACATTACTGGCTAAAAGTGAAGATGATCTGAAACATTTGTTTCTCACGATCAAGGAACATAGTCTTATAATGGGCCTGCACCTTAATGTAAAGAAGACAAAGATCATGACAACTGGCAAAATCAATAGATTCATCATTGATGGAGAAGAAATTGAAATAATGGACAACTTTAACCTACTTGGATCAACTATCAATAAAGAAGCAACAAGCAGTCAAGAAATTCGAATATGCATTGCTCTTGGCAGAATGGCTATGAAAGATCTAGACAAAATTCTTAAGAGCAGAGATGTCTCTCTCCATAGAAAGATTTGACTCGTTCAAGCCATGGTATTTTCAATAACATCATATGGACGCAAAAGTTGGATAGTGAAAAAGATAGCCTGGAATAAAATTGATGCCTTTAAATTATGCGTATACCATGGACTACCTGAAGAACAAACCAGTCAGTACTAGAGGAGATCAAGCCTAAGCTTTCTTTAGAAGCTCAGATGACAAGACTTTGTCTTTCATACTTTGGACACATCATGTGAAGAGAGAGATCATTAGAGAAAGACATCATGCTTGGCAAGATAGAAGGTCAGCACAAAAGAGAAAGGCCAGCAATGAGATGGATCGATACAATAACAGCAGCTACGGGTACCAGTCTGTCAACAATAAGCCGCTTGACTGAAGACCGAACACAATTTAGGGCAGCTAGCCAGCGGGTCGCCATAAGTCGACACCGACTTGACGCCACTTAACAACAACATCATCCTGAGAACTGAGTTGAGAAACCCTGGTCTCTCACTTCATTTATGTTACGCCATAAACTTGATGGTGTCTCTATTACTACAGAGTACTACTTTGATCCCTTTGCTTACAAGAGGGGCCTATTAAAAAGTTGAGGAAAACTTAACTATTTTCCTTTACAAAGTAAGGACAAAAAGATCAGCTTTAGAAGGGATCTAAGAAAGGGAGGGACAGGAGAAAGCTGGGGGAAACAGGGAAGGTAGTCAGGATGTTAAGTGAGGTAACACCTGAAAATGAAAAAAAGTTGCATGTCAGAGAAATGAGGAAATGCAGAAGTAGGTTTGAGAGAATAGAAAGAATGTGTAGAGGGTGACAAGGAAGAATCAACAGTGGTGTCTCTAAATAAAAAGTATTTAAGAGGTTACAAGGTAGGGAAAGAAGCCAATTAAAATATTGCTTCAGACCAAGCCGACGCCCACAGTATGGCTCCTTGCCTTTTCTGTGTGCAACAGGGCTACGCATCTTTAAAGCAAAGGTCGAGCTGTCAGCCTGAGGGTCTCCTTTATGATCCCCCTAAGCAATAAAGATAAACAATATGCAGAGAGCTTGAGGCAGGAGGAGGGAGTACAACAGGGAGGCAGACTTAGTTCTTCCTTCTTTAACACCTGTATCAATGATCTTCCCACGTTACTGGTAAGATACTTAGACACAGGGCCAAAATTAAATCCCTGCTGTGCGCAGGGGCAGCCCATCCACTAGGTAGTTACCTCGGGTGGCAGACCCTGGTGGGTAGCAAGGCAGTCTCCCCTTTGACACAGCAGTTGAACTGCTACTTCAGCGCCAGGCATTAAAACACCCGCGCATGTAGCCACTCTTCCCCATCCCCCTCCAACAGGAAGCCTCATCAGAGGGGGTAGGAGTGGCAGGCCATGAGTGTGTGCTCGAGCACAAACACTTTAAGGCCTGCCGTGGCTCTGAAGTGACAGTTCGGCCACCACTTCCAAAGGGAGACCGCCATGCCGTAGCCCCCCCCCCCCCCAAAGTGAGCAGATGGATGCCGGGGGTAGCCAGAGGGCCTGCCTAGATCGGCAGAAACCCTTGGGCTGATTCTGGCTGTACATAAACAATCTAGTCATTCTAACCCCTACCCCCAGGTGGTTTACTTGAGACCTACTGGAAATGATGGGTGCAACAAATGAATCTATACATAAACACAGATTATAGGCGTAGTTTCTTTCTTTTATAACTTTATATTTATTAATTTTTAATAAATAAACACAAGTAAAAACTTGCTCAAGAAACATTAAGATAATAAAGTATTAGGAATAAGCAATCAGGAAATTAAACTATAGCTTCTACTTAGACCATAAATAAAAGGTGGGGAGGGAGAGGGGAAGTAAAGTAGTAAGGGTGGACCAAATCAAAAACTAACTAATATAGGAAACAGAAAGCAAGAGACAGAAATTTCAGCAGTTAACCTCATTCAATCCAATTTCAGGAACTAATGAAGAAACGTTTTAATGTGTCAACATGTTTAGGTCCAAAAACAACTTTAACTGCTTCAGGCAAAATATACATAGCGAACATTAAAGTATTTAACAATGCTTTTACAAGGATAATGCAACTGAAAAATAGTTCCCAAAACCCAAGCTTCCGGGTGAATTGGCAAAAACAAGTTTCCTTCTTGCCTGTGAAGATAAGCAATATCTGGATATATTCTCACTGACTGACTTAGAAAATGTTAATCAATCTTTTTAAAGTACGAATGATAGATCTGAGATATATAGAAACGTAGAAGCATGATGACAGAAAAAGACCATATGGCCTATCTAGTCTGCCCTTCCATATCAACCACTACAACAATCCCTTTTTTTCCTTTAGAGATCTTCTGTGTTTGTCCCATGCTTCTTTGAATTCAGATACTATCCTCATGTCCACCACCTCCACTGGGAGACTATTCCACGCATTTACCATTCTTTCCGTAAAGAAAGGATGGTGAATGCTTGGAATGCCCTCCCGATGGAAATGGTGGGGGGAAATACAATGGCAGAATTTAAATGGGACAGATGCAATGGATCCCTTTATAGCAACAGGATAAAATCAAAATAAACATAACTATCTCTTATATCTCAACAAATATGGGTGACCTACACGGAGTGGTGGTTACAGCATGGGGAGGGGTGACCTGCACAGAGCAGCAGGTGCAGCTACTCTTGCCGCCTTGCTGGGCAGACTAGATGGGCCATACTGGTCTTTATCTGCCAACATATACTATGTTACTATGTAAATATTTCTGCATATTACACCTGAGTCTATCCCCTTTCACCCTTATCCTATGTCCCCTGGTAGAAGAGCTGGTTTTCAATTGAAAGAGGCTCTCCTCCTATACATTTATGCCATGGAGGTATTTAAACGTCTCAATCATATCATCTCTATCCCACCTTTCCTCTAAAGTATACATATTAAGATCCTTAAGTCTGTTTTCATATGTTTTATAATGAAGACCACTAACCATTTTAGTGGCCACCCTCTGCTCAGACTCCAACTTGTTTATATCCTTTTGAAGGTGCGGTCTCCAGAACTACACACAAATACTCCAAATGAGGTCGCACCAAAGACTTATACAGAAGCACTATCACCTCCTTTCTTCTGCTGGACATTCCTCTCCCTAGGCACTCAAACATTCTTCTAGCATTCGCCGTCGCCTTTTCTACCTGTTCAGCTACTTTAAGATCATCATACATCGCTAGCTGGGCCCCAAGTTTCCAAGAAATGTTCCCATTGTTGCCCCCCTTGAGCTTGGGCTGAGCGCCGCTCCATCTCCCGTAAATCCCACATAGCTCGCTTCCACTCCCCCACCGATGGCGCTGCATCGTCCAGCCAGTGTCGAAGAATGACTTGTAGAACACTCGGGGTTAGACGAGGGGGGTCGCTCTTGGGACCAACCTATGTGATGGGGTTTTGAGTGTGGATCAGCAGGGGGGGAAGGGGGGGTAGGGGGGGAGGGTGCGAGGTGGGAGTGGGCTAAATGGTGGGGAGGTGGGGTAGACGGGCGCCTATCTACAAGGTTTAACACATTAGATGACTCTTTTCCAGTACTTTTAGCTAGCGTCATGTTTGTCTTAGATACCTTTCTGGTCGGCAGCCGAGTGCCGGTGTTGGCCATGGGGAGGTTAATACTGACTGTGTTCCTGTTAGCTCTGTTTCCGTTGTGTGTGCCAGTTTCTTGCACTTAAGTGTACTTTCTTTTTTTATGCACAATAAAAATGATTTCCTTAAGATCATCATACACAATCATGTCTAGATCCCGTTCTTCTCTTGTGGACAGAAATACTTCACCCCCTATACTATATCGCTCCCTTGGATTGCTGCAGCCCAAATGCATGACCCGGCATTTTTTTTTTATACATTTTTTATTTTTGTCACAGAAAAATACATCACAGTGGTATATACATTCAAAACAATTTCCAATACCTTATTCTTCTCCCTCTTTGACAATTAACCACTACTCTACTCTATCTTTGCTGTTATCCTTTTTTTTCCTTTGACATTATTTTTCCCCTTTTAGTTTGTTAACTGATATCCCTCCCTCCCTCTCCCCCACATCCCCCCCTCCCTTACATGCTTATTTACACATGGTTACAGTGAATCAGCTCTCCTCCTTCCTAGCGTTCCACAGTTAAACCTTCATCAAGCCAGGTAGACTATTTAGAGCATATCCTCTAGAACTGCATCATCTTCTCTTGTTTCAGGGCTGTCAGCTTACTCATCAAGTATATATGGTTCACCCCTCTTTCCCATTCTCCCACCAGTGGCGGGGCTGTTTGCCTCCATCTTTTTGCAATTTCCAAACGGGCCACCAGACATCCCAAATTAATAAAGATTCCTTCTTCCTTTTTCACCCCTCTTCTGTGTATCCCCAGTAATGCCACCCCAGGGTCTGCCCCAATTTCTTTCCCGAACATTGTATCCAGAGCCTGGAACACTCTGTTCCAAAACTCTTGTATTATTGGGCAATGCCACTATGTATAAAGGAAAGCTCCTTGGGCGCCACACTCCCGCCAACATAGCCCACTGGTCTTACCATACATTTTTTGGATTATATCTGATGTCACATACCACCTATACATGATCTTATAGTTGTGTTCTATTAAATTACTGGCCAGTAGACCTTTATATCTCTGGGCAAAAATCCCAGTCCAGGCCTGCTCCGACAATACCAGACCCAGGTCTGTTTCCCATTTTCTTTGAAATGTTTCTTTTTCACTCTTGGGCGTGTCCATAATGTCATATAATTGGATAATGATTCCCTTTATCTTATCTCTCAGAAACAGCTTTTCCATTGGGACTATTTCCTCCCTTAATCCCGGGATGATTTTCTTTTGAATATAATTAACCACCTGAACGTAATAATAATAATAATCATCTGAACTTCTCAATGAGAATTCTTCCTTGACGTTTTCAAAGGACCTAACCTGTCCCCCTTCTAGGAACTGACCAACATAACACAGACTACTACTGGCCCATCGTTCAGCAAACCCTCCCTTCATTCCCGGGGGGGAAATCAATATTGCCCCTAATAGGAACACCTTTAGTCACAGAACCATCGCCCAACCATTTTGTTCACCACTGAAACCATAATTGTAATGTTACTTGCACAAATGGGTTAGCGCACTTTGCTACCAGCCTGTGCCCCCGAGGGACCCACAGGACCTCTTTCAGTGAGGGCACCTCCAAAGCCACTCTCTCCATTTGGACCCAATCTTGAGTGTCATGTATCCCCCACTCAAAAGCTGCCCTCAGCTTGGCAGCACTATAATATTTTTCTAAATCAGGGACCGCCATCCCCCTTTTTACTTTGTTCCTTGTCAAAATATGCTTAGGAACTCTCGCGCTCCTTCCTCCCCAAACAAATTTCCACAAGATTCTTTGCATCTTTCTCAGTAATCCCCCTGGCACAGCCCCCGCAACATGCTAAATAAAAACAGCAACTTAGGCAAAATCATCATTTTCACTGCTGCTATTCTCCCCGACCAGGTCAATTTCAACCCTCCCCATCCCTCAAGATCTCTCCTAATCTTTCCCTCCAGAGGTATATAATTCGCTCCAAAAAGATCTGAGATCACTGGTGTTACCTGGACACCCAGATAGCGGATACTTTTCTTGGCCTATTTAAAGGGGAATAGATTCCTCAACCATTCGCTTGTTTTATCTGGAATTGAAATATTTAGAATCTCCGATTTGTATGCATTCATCTTAAAACCAGATGCTTTCCCAAAGCTCTCCAGCTCTCTCATTAGGGCACTCAGCGTTGGCTCAGGAGATGTGATTATAAACAACAAGTCATCAGCAAACAAAGACACCTTACACTGTCCCCCCCCCCTGCCCCCCCCCCGTTCCCATTTCAGCACTTGGATCTCCTCTGCTTCTCTTACTCTTTGAGCTAATGGTTCCATTGTTAATACAAACAGTAATGGAGACAGAGGGCAACCCTGCCTGGTCCCTCCCAGAAGCCCGAAGGCCTCTGTATATTCTCCAGTGATACGTAGAGATGCTAGGGGATTCTTGTACAAAGCGCCCACCCACTCTAAAAACTTGCCTGCAATACCCACTTTTGCTAAAGTCTGGATCAGAAACGGTCAGAACACCCTGTCAAAAGCCTTCTCTGCATCTATCACAAGCAGCAACAGTTCCTTTCCTACTTTTGCCTTTCCAGACAACATTTAGGACTCTCCTTAATTATCTGATGCTTGTCTTCGGGGTATAAACCCAGACTGATCCATGTGTATTAGCTGGGGCATATGTGTAAGCAATCAGATCCCAATAAGGAGATCGGCCGGTAAGACCCACACTGAGTGGGATCCTTACCCTCTTTAGGTATTAGGGTTATTCCCGCCGTTCTCATCATCGGGGGGTAAGGGCTCTTCACTCCCCACTAGATTATATAAGCGAGATAAGGGTTCAGCCAGTATCGGAGCAAAAACCTTATAGAATTTATTAAGAAACCAATCCCTTCCCGGGGCCGTATGCATTGGTAGCTCCTTGATAACCCCCAGTACTTCCTGGACAGTGATAGGCCTAGACATAATTAAACTCTCCTTTTCCCAAATTTTAGGTAATTGAATTCCCTCTAAATATTTTTGTATTGTCTCTTGGGTTACCATCTGTTCAGGTGTATATAGTTCCCTATAGAATTCTACAAACCTAGCCTTAATCTCTTCCCTTTGCCTCAGTTCTTTGCCATGTCTATCTCTTATTTTATGGATACAATTCCGCACTTGCATTTTTTTAAGTTGATATGCTAATAATCTACTAGGTTTATTCCCATATTCAAAATGCATTTGTCGAAGTTTCTCTTGTGCAAATTTTATCTCCCCCAGTTCCATTTCATTCAACTGTTGCTTAATGCTCACTAATTTTTTATTGTCTTCTTTATTTAATTGGCCATGTTTTCGTCTTTTCTCCCACATTTTTAAACTTTCTCTCAGTTCCTCTTTTTAACTTCTTTTTCTTTCTTGACCTGGGTTCCTAGTGCTATAAGCTTTCCTCAAACCACTGCTTTCAGACAATCCCAAACCACCCCCATCGAGCATTGCCCATTATCATTATACTGCAAATACTCCAAAATGGTGTCAGAAATCTGTTGGACAGTCCCTGGTACTTCTAACAATGCCTCATTCAACCTCCATTGTCCCCTCCCCCTACTAGCTACCGGATCTCTAAAGTCCCCCCACACTGGAGCATGGTCCGACCAAGAGCTTTCACCAATAGCACTCCCCACTACCCAGGTCATTAGTCCCTTATGGACCAGCACATCATAGAACCAAACCCAAATCAAAATTTTACCCCTATCTAAGATATCTTTTTGTTGGAGCAGGCTGGAGGTGACTGAAAGAACAACACAGCCGCTCCAGACAGCCAGTTCCTTTTTAATCAAACCAAATAAATATGGTACTTATCCAAGTAGTATCCCAGTGAAGTGTTGTAATATCCATCAAGATCATTCGCCTGGTAAAGTCCTTATATGTTCCTCGTTATAATAGCGGTCAAAAGCAGCTTATCCACACGACACGCACGTTTCGGGCCCCAAGCCCTGTGTCAAGTGTTCATAAACGTGCAGAAATCCCGCTTACATTTCAAAAGACAGCTAACACCGGATATAGAGGGTGAATCACACACATTGGCTAAGATATTTGTCAGTCAATCAGGAGCACCAATCACTAAATGGGAGACCCCACTGAACATCGGGGAATCCCTTGGTGTCATAGGTGACGTCATAGTAAGCTTGGCCATTCTATTTCCTTAATCAAGCCCATCGGATGGACCGCAGCCAGATCAAAAATCAATTGTTGCTCATGGCGTTGCAGCAAGGCTAATCGATTACCACCCCGGGGATTGGATGGAACGTGATCTAACAGTCCAAAAAATATCTACAAACGTGCCCGAAACGTGCGCGTCGTGTGGATAAGCTGCTTTTGACCGCTATTATAACGAGGAAAATATAAGGACTTTACCAGGCGAATGATCTTGATGGATATTACAACACTTCACTGGGATACTACTTGGATAAGTACCATATTTATTTGGTTTGATTAAAAAGGAACTGGCTGTCTGGAGCGGCTGTGTTGTTCTTTCAGTCACCTCCAGCCTGCTCCAACAAAAAAAGATATCTTAGATAGGGGTAAAATTTTGATTTGGGTTTGGTTCTATTTTGTGATTGTCTGTTGTTACCGAACCAGGGGACTCTTTACTTCTCCTTATGGACCAGCAGCATATCAACTCTGCTGTAGGACTCGTGCACTGATCAATAAAACGTGTAATCCTTCTCTCGCCCATGCATATCCCGCCAGGCATCAATTAAGCCCAACTCCCTCATAAAAGCTTTTAATTTTTTCCTCTGCCTCGATGTACCCCCGCTTGTCCCCTTGATGAATCTAGTTCAGGATTAACTGTTAAGTTGAAATCACCCCCCACTATTAGGTGACCTTCACTAAAGTTAATTATAGGGGATTTCAATCCTTCATAAAAATCCCCTTGAGCATAGTTGGGTCTATACACTTTCATTATTGTATAAACCTGCTCCAAAATCTTTATTTTTTGTAACAAATACCTGCCTCCCTTATCTTTTTTAACCTCCAAACATTGGTACTGAATTCTCTCACTTATAAATATGCCGCCTACTCCTTTCTTCTTTTCTTGGCGATTAGATGCAAACCATTGGTTTGGAAATTTTTTATTTACCATTCTCCTCTCCCCCTCCCCACTCGTTAGGTGTGTTTCTTGTATTAAGATTATGTCACCATTTAACCTAAGCACTTCTTTATAGCACAACTGCTGTTTCCTGTCCGAGTTGAGGCCCCTTACATACAAGGATACAACTCTAAAGTCCTGTCTTGTATTACCTGCCATACTTCTCAAGGAAGATTTTTAAATATAGCCTGCAAGGACCCCCTTCCCTCCCCCCTCCTCCTCCCTCTGACCCCCCACCCCAACCATCCCTTCCTTTTCCCAGAAGGATCCACCCCTCTCCAATCCTATGAGGTGTGGGTCACTACCAAGATCAGCTTTGCACCCTCCTCCCCAGTTATTCCATATTCTTCTTCCCTTTACACAAATAGCCCGACACTTTTCCATACCATTTCCCCAAGCAAGCACCCGCTTTTTACAAAGTTTCAACGTTCTTAATCAGGTTTCACCCAGATGCTTGACATTTTTGGGTTTCTGGCGTCTCAGGCGTTGGCTCCCCTGCGTTGCTCGCTGCCACTCCGTGCACACATGACCCAGCCTCTTCTGTTCAGTTTCTTTCCCCACGGCGACTTCCAGTAGCTCCAACCACCCTGCAATCTCCATTCCTTTAATGGCCTCCTCTATGGTATGCGCAATGGTGGTTTTCCCCATAATAGTGAATTGCAGTCCAAAAGGAAACATAGAAATATGACGACAGAAAAAGACCACATGGCCTATCTAGTCTGTCCTTCCATAACAACTACAACAGTCCCCTTTTTACCTTTAGAGATCCTCTGTGTTTGTCCCACGCTTTTTTGAATTCAGGTACTGTCCTCATCTCTACCACCTCCACTGGGAGACTATTCCACGGATCCACTTCTCTTTCCGTAAAGACATATTTCCGCATATCACTCCTGAATCTATCTCCCTTCACCCTCATCCCATGTCCCCTCGTAGCAGAACTTGCTTTCAATTGAAAGAGGCTCTCTCCCTGAACATTTATGCCACGGAGGTATTTAAACATCTCAATCATATCACCTCTATCCCGCCTTTCCTCTAAGGTGTACATATTAAGATCCTTAAGTCTGCCCTCATATGCTTTATAATGAAGCCCACTAATCATTTTAGCAGCCACCCTCTGCACCGACTCCATCCTGTTCACATCCTTTTGAAGGTGCGGTCTCCAGAATTGCACACTATACTCCAAATGAGGTCGCACCAAAGACTTATACAGAGGCATTATCACCTCCTTTTTTCTGCTAGCCATTCCTCTCCATATGCATCCAAGCATCCTTCTAGCTTTTGCCGTCGCCTTTTCTATCTGTTTAGCTACTTTAAGATCATCAGACACAACCACGCCTAGGTCCCGCTCTTCTTTAGTGGAAAAACGTACTTCACCCCCTATACTATATTGCTCCCTTGGATTGCTGCAGCCCAAATGCATGACCTTACATTTTTTAACATTAAATCCCAGCTGCCAAATTCTAGACCATTCTTCAAGCTTAGCTAGATCCCTCCTCATGTTATCTACCCCTGCCTGGGGTGTCTACTCTATTGCAGATTTTGGTATCATCCGCAAAGAGGCAAACCTTACCTGAAAGCCCTTCCGCTATATCACTAACAAAGATGTACAAATGAATCGGACCAAGGACAGATCCCTCGGGCACACCACTGATAACATCCTTCTACCCAGAGTGAGCTCCATTTACTTGTACTCTTTGTCGCCTCCCACCCAACCAATTTCTAACCCAAGCAGTAACTTTAGGGTCCATCCCTAGGGTGCTCAGTTTGTTTATAAGTCTCCTGTGAGGAACAGTGTCAAAGGCTTTACTGAAATCTAAATACACCACATCTAGGGCTCTCCCTCGGTCCAACTCCCTGGTCACCCAGTCAAAGAAATCAATCAGATTTGTCTGACAAGACCTGCCTCTGGTGAATCCATGCTGCCTCGGATCCTGTAATCCGCTGGACTCCAGAAACCTCACTATTTTCTCTTTCAGCAGCGTTTCCAATAATTTACTCACCACCGAAGTTAAACTAACCGGCCTCTAGTTTTCAACCACATCCTTACTTCCGCTTTTGTGTAAAGGCACCACATGAGCCTCTCTCCAGTCCTTTGGCACCACTCCCCACTTCAACGAGGCATTGAAAAGGTCAGTCAGTGGAGCTGCTAGAACGTCCCCAAGTTCCCTCAGTATTCTCAGGTGTATTCCATCCGGTCCCATCGCTTTGTCTACTTTAAGTTGAGATAGTTTCTTACGAACGCAGTCTTTTGAAAATTGTTCAAGATGTCCTTTGCTTCTGTTCCTATTTGTGGGTGTTTTCTGAGGTCCTGCTCCTGGTTCTTCATCTGTGAACACAGAACAAAAATATTTGTTAAGCAATTCCGCTTTATCCTTATCAGCTTCTACATATTCCTCCCCTGCACCCTTGAGTCTGACAATACCACTCTTACCCTTCTTCTTCTCACTAATATATCTGAAAAATGTCTTATCCCCCCTTATTATTGCATTGGCTATTTCCTCTTCCTTTTGAATCTTTGCCTTCTTGACTACTTTGCTAGCTTCTCTAAGTTTTTCCAAATACAGATGCCTGTCTTCCTCTCTCTGTGATCTCTTGTATTTCATGAAGGCCTCCCTCTTTTTCTTCACTTTTTCAGCTACTTCTTTCGAAAACCATAGCGGTCTCCTTTTCCTTTTACCTTTATTTACCATTTTAACAAAAAGGATGGTTGCCCTTAAAATATCCCCTTTCAGTTTTTCCCACTGTTTTTCTACATCCCTCAGCTGTTATTTATTTTTATTTATTTATTTACAGTTTCTTATATACCGCACTATTCAGCATCAGCACGGTTTACATGGAACAGAAAAGCTCAATACAGCTAACACGTATGAGTTTACAGATAACAGGGCAAAAAACTTGGATAACAGGGGTAAATTATTTACAAACTATTTACAAAACTTGCTACATAGAGTCATATGAACAGGCGTTTCATAGAAACGTATGTATCACTAAGGTTAGAGTATCTGTCTTGGATTGTTGTTGAGATACCGTGTATTTGCTTAGCGAATTGTACTGTTGGGCTCTATGGGGTGTCGTTGGGCTCTATGAGGTACTTGTTGAAAAGGTGGAATTTGAGGGCCTTCCTAAACTGTGTTAGGCTCTTGATAGCCCGGATACCTGGGGGTAATGCATTCCAATAATGCATTGTTCCTGGAGATAGGAAAATAATTCCAGGGAGGATGGGTAGTGGCAGTATTTAAAAAAGCAGCAGCTTTGTGCTGTCATTTTCTTGCCTGTGGCAACAGGCCGTGTACTAAAGTATGCATGGCCTGCCACTTCTGACCCCCCCCCCTCCCCAACGGTAAGTTGCATCAGGAGGGGGATATCAGAAATGGCAGGCCATGTGTCCAAAGCACACAGCCTGCTGCAGGCAGCAAAGCAGTGGCACAAATTTGCTCACCTGGGCTGGCTTCCCTAGGCATTTGCCTAGCTTGCCTAGTGGACAGGCTGGCCCTGCCACTAAGGTGACCAACTCCTGATCAATTTTGGGATATTGACCTTAAATTGGGATACAACCAAACAAATCGGAATTTGTTTTTCATTGGTCCATGAGACTTATATTGTACATTTGATCCAGAAATTATTTTAACAAGCTTGAACAAAAATGGACAATGTGTCACCAAAGCTAACTGGCAGAGAAAGTGTTTGACAGCAGATGTGGTCATGTCCTAGATTCAAGTTCTTACAACTTTCCCATGTGAGAAAGCACTGAAGAAATGGTAACACAGCTTTAAATTAAAAAAACAAAAACAAAAAAAAACGATAATTGCTTTAAAAGTTGAACACATTCAGGTATCAAAACACACTTGGGTGAAACTGAATGGCTTAAAAAAATCAGTGACAATTATCCTGCTTACATAAAGGATTACTCTGCTTACATAAAGGATAACTGCTTTGACCAGGTGAAAAGCAGGATATGAATGCAGCTAAATAAATAAATAAAAATAACCCAGGAGCTCCCTGCTAGGCATATCACCCTCAGCCTTGTGGTTAATAGCAGCCATCAGATCCTCACAAAAAGGGGATCAGTCAGATGAGAGAGTGCTGGAACTCAAAGTCTGTCGACCATATTTTCTAGTGATTTCCGTCCGCCGTCGCATGTAGCAAAGACAATAAGGCCAGGGCGCCTGTGTCGCACCACTGAAAAGAGAGAGACAAGCCTTCCAAGGGTGTATTTGAAGCTCTCATGCAGGTAGTGCAGAAACCAGAATGTAGCAATGAGGCTCTCCGCCTACCGCTAACCAGGCATTACCTCTTAGAAGTTGGCATATGAATATTCCACCTTCAGAGGCAGCTGGACAATGTAGGCTTAAGGTGCATTAAGGCGCAGAACACCACACACTAAGACCGTGTGAACAATAGTACGCCCTGTTCCCATCCAACTAACAACTCCCTGAGGTATTGGCCCATCTTCGCAAAGTTAGTCTTCCTAAAGTCTAAGATCCTCGCCTTTGAATGGATTCTAACAGCCCTAGTCCTAATACTGAACCACACCATCTGGTGATCACTAGATGCAAAATGATCTCCCACTACAACATCAGAAACACTTTCACCATTGGTAAGCACCAAGTCCAGTATAGCCCCTTCACGTGTGGGGTCTGTTACCAATTGCCTGAATAGTTCTCCCTGTAGAGAATCCAGGATCTCCTTACTTCTAGATGATACTGCAGCAGGAATGTGCCAATCAACATCTGGCATATTGAAATCTCCTATCAGTAGCACTTCCCCTTTCCTAGCAATGCTGCACATGTCTTCAATTAACTCTCTGTCCACCTCTTCCTCTTGTGAGGGAGGTCTGTATATCACACCAATGTAAATAGATTTCTCTTTCCCTCTTTCTAGTTTAACCCACAATGCCTCCCCTCTCCCTTTTAAGCTCTGTAATTCCAAAGCTTTAATAGGAGTTTACCAGTGGTGTGCCACAGGGATCTGTCGTAGGTCTGATTTTTTTTTAACATCTTTGTTAGTGATATTGCAGAAGGGCTTTCGGGTAAGGTTTGACTCTTTGCAGATGACACCAAAATCTGCAATAGAGTAGACACTCAGAAAGGTGTAGATAACATGAGGAGGGATCTAGCTAAGCTTGAAGAATTGTCTAGAATTTGGCAGCTGAGATTTAATGTTAAAAAATGCCGGGTCATGGGGGTCCAGTGACATCACTAACCAAGATGGCAGCTGCAAAGTGAAGCTCCCGAGGTCAGGAAGATAAAATCCCCAAAAAATAGCTTGAATGCCCGAAAAAAGCTTTAAAAGCATCAGTGATACCCTGTGGAGTGCCTTAGTGGGAGATGGCGCAGAAAAAAAATGAGCCTGGACCAAAAACCTTCAGATTTAAGGCGACCCCAGGTGCAAAGGGAACCAGAGCAAAAATGGCGCTGAATGGTGCGACGGGGGAAGAGAAAAATTCCTCAACAGGAGCCCGATTGCCAGGGATGGTGAGTTAAGCTCGCTTAAAGAGGAGTTGAAAGAGTGGTTTGTGACTATCCGTCAAAACCTGGCCAATTTTAAGGCAGAAGCTAAAATGTGGATCAGAGAGTTGAGCGATGATATCCACGAGCTTGGGCAATGAGTAGAGTCCATGGAGCAGAAAATAGAGGAGCACGAAGGGCTGCAATATACTGTGAAAGAGAGCAGTGAGCTGGTGAAAGTGGAGCTGGGGGAACTATGGACAAAGCTGGAGGACTCGGAAAACAGAACGCAATGCTCTAACATACTCCTGAAAGGCATCCCAGAGAAAGGGGGAACTCATAACTATAAAGTGTTGGTTGAACAAATATGTAAGGCTATTTTAAGACAAGCTGAAACACCAATGCACAATCTATGTTTTGATATAGACAGAGCACACAGAGCGTTGGGCTCTAGGCGAGAAGGCTTGCCAAGAGAAATTGTAGTGTGTTTCCACGATTTCAGTACAAAAGAGGCGGTCATGCAAGCTGCGCGGAAAGAAGGCTAGTGCATTGGGAGGATCAACCAGTGGAATTGTATGCTGACATCTCGATAATCACCATAAAAAGGAGGAGAACTTTTAAGGATATTACATCAAGGCTAAGAGAGGAACAGATCCGCTACAAGTGGCTTTTGATGTTGAAGCTTTGGTGGGAGTGGCTGACTTGGATTTAGTGGCAGTTACAGAAACATGGTTCACAGAAAACAATGACTGGGATGTAACTATACCTGGCTATACTTTATTCAGAAAGGACAGGGTAGGAAGTAGGGGAGGAGGAGTGGCACTATATGTAAAAACTACTATTAAAGTTTTGGAATTACAGAGCTTAAAAGGGAGAGGGGAGGCATTGTGGGTTAAACTAGAAAGAGGGAAAGAGAAATCTATTTACATTGGTGTGATATACAGACCTCCCTCACAAGAGGAAGAGGTGGACAGAGAGTTAATATATACCTCCATGGCATAAATGTTCAGGGAGAGAGCCTCTTTCAATTGAAAGCAAGTTCTCCTATGAGGGGACATGGGATGAGGGTGAAGGGAGATAGATTCAGGAGTGATATGCGGAAATATTTCTTTACAGAAAGAGTAATGGATCCGTGGAATAGTCTCCCAGTGGAGGTGTTAGAGATGAGGACAGTAACTGAATTCAAAAAAGCATGGGACAAACACAGAGGATCTCTAAAGGTAAAAAGGGGACTGTTGTAGTTGTTATGGAAAGACAGACTAGATAGGCCATGTGGTCTTTTTCTGTCGTCATATTTCTATGTTTCTATGTTTCTAAGAAGGCGTGCATGTCCAAATCAAGGATCAAGGTCATGCTGATCACATTCTTCGACCAGAAGGGAGTGGTCCATCATGAGTTTGTGCCTGAGGGTCAAACAGTCAACCAGCACTTCTACCAGCAGGTCCTCCCTGATACCTCCTCCCTTCCCTGCTGTTTGGACCATCATCTACCCTAAAATCTCCCACGCAAGGCAGACATTTACCATGTGTTAAAATTACATTGCTGATTGGCACAATAATGTGCAAGTAAAGAGGTCCCCTAACATATGGACCAAATCATCTGTATTCCCACACATTTCCTGGCATTCTTTACCAACAATCCTTCCCCTCTCCATTTACTGGAACCTTCCCCAACATTCTTAAAAGATACCCCGACACCCCCAACATTCATAAATACTGCTGAAATCCATAAATGACACCCCTCACTACTCCAACATCCAAACCAAATAGCCGCCACTACCGGACCTCCCAATCTCTAGCATACCCCCCTAGTTCCGAGGCCTTCTGGTGTCTAGTGCGGAGCAAGAGTGATCCCCAGTTGCTCCTGCCCCATCAGAGACCTGGGTTCAAAATGGCAGCTTTGAAATCTAGCAGTAGCCTCATGGCACTACCGCTTGTGCTCATGCTGCCAAATAAGTGCAAAAGCTCCTTATTTGGTAGCATGAGCCCTAGCAGTGACACCATGAGACTAGAGCTGCCATTTTGAATCTGGGACTCTGATGGGGCAGGAGCGACTGGGGATCACTCCTGCTCCCTAGTAGACACCAGGGGCTCCTAGTAAGAGACAGGGAGGGGGATGGATGTCAGGGATTGGGAGGGTCCAGGGCTGGGGACTATTTGGCTTGCGTGTCAAAGGGAGAATGAGGGTGAGGAGTGTCATTTATGGATGTTGGAGGGTGTCATGGGCTGGGGGATCATTTAAGAGGGTCAGAGAAGGTGTCAGTGGGTGGGAAGCTGGAGGTTGTCAGTAAAGGATGTCAATGCAGGTATCAGGGAGTGCAGGCAATTTGGGACCATGCAGCAGCCATGTTAGGGGGCTTGATTCCTTTGCACACTGCCGATAATGTAGTTGCAGTCACACTATCCGAAATGCTTCTTTTAATGTGTAGTAACTATCAGTCTTGCATTGGAGCTTTTGGGTCAGACCCTGGTCACACCCCGAAAACATAAAAACTCGCTGAATTTGCACTCATCGTGCATCAAGTTCTGCATTTAATACATGGTAAGTGTAAAGGGATCAGGGTTGGGGGGAGGGGTCTGGGCACTGTTTGTTTTGGATGTTTGGAGAATCTAGGAGTAGGTGATATCATTTATAGGTGTCAGAGGAATTGGGGGGCTAGGCCTTTTTAAAAGTGGAGAAGGGCTGGGGGGGGGGGCAGATGGTAGGAGGGGTTGTGCACAAAGGACAGTCGGAGAAGGTGTTGAGGAATGGGGAAATCAGCGGGTGACCTAGATGCAGCTGCTATGCAGTGGGTGCACTGAGACCAGGCAGCTGCATTTACTGCACGCTAACTGCAAAATGATGACCCCATGTAAAGTCTCATGCAATAGGTGCTCTGTGCAGTAGACACCCACTGTTTGCCCAGAGCCTGCAGGTAGCACATAAATTAGCACATGCTCTCAAGCTAACACACTAACAATTACCACATTTGCACACCAACAGACTGCTAACTCCTTAGTTCACTTTAGTAAAAGGGCCCCTAAATTTCTTCCATGGAAAATACTGCACCAGCTTCTTCTGGAAAAGAAGCGGCTAATGTTCAAAGGATTTCTGCTCCTAATTCTTCGAAAGGCCCTAAATTAGCCTCTCTGAAAATTTAGTACTAAATTTATGCTCAAAATTTCATTAACAGCCAGGGCTGGCCCGTCCTCTAGGCGGCTACCTGGGGTGAATGACTTTGTGCCGCTGCTTCGATGTCTGCGGCAGGCCATATGTGCTGAAGCACATGGCCTGCCGTGGGCAAGAGAGCAGCAGCACAAAGCCGCCGTTTTTAAAATACTGACGCTCACGCAGCTGCTGCTGCCGCCCACCTCCCCTCAAGATGGACCAGGGAGGCAGCAGAAACCCTTGGGCCGGCCCTACTAAGAGCCCCATATTCAAAGCCATTACCCAGATAGCCCATGAGAGAAACCTTCAGTAGCACCCTACGGACATTGCTACTGAATATCTCCACAGACCACACCAGCATTATCCAGCTAGTTCAGGTGCGACCCATGGGCGGAGCTAGAGTGGTACAGCCATGATCCGTTTAAGCGCCAACCTTGTCCCGATAGCAGTGATTTTCAGCCGGCGCTTATCTGGATAGTTTAGACCATCTGAAAAGCAGCCTGAAATTGCTATCTGGATAAGCTCTGGCTGAAAATCACTGCTATCCAAATAGCGACCACACAATCAGGATATTCAGCCGCTATCCCGATACTGTCACTGAATAGATAACTCATATTTAAATGCCATAGCCAACCACTGCAGCATTTAAATATCAGTCTGACTGAACATCGGGCAATAAACTCCTACATTTGGAAGCATAAAAAGTGGGCGGCAATGGGTAGGGATTTCGGATGGGGGAAAAAAGTGAAAAGCTTAGCAATGATTTTCAGCACCAGGCTCATAAATTAAGAGCAATCTAGGTAAATGAATGGCAGGCCTAAATTTATAAGCATAACTTTTAAGCTCATAAATTAAGATGAATTTTCAGCTGAAAACTTAGGGTCCTCGGTTTGGCTGAAAATAGGGCACAAATTTAAGATCCTAAATTTAGACATTCAGCTTTTTATGAACATCAATCCCGAAACAGTTTAAACCTGTCAAGCTGGTATAATATCCAGACAATCTGCACCATAGTGCCTTAAAAGTTTTCAGAAACAAAAGCATCAAGGTAGGTCAAGACTGTTCATGGAAATCTGTATGCAAGAGCAATTTTAAGATCCCTACAGACAGAGGACAGTCCTGTAAAGAAACATTAAAAAACAGTGGATCATCTCCAACTGACGTATCTTTCTTGTAAAAATGAATTGATGGTGTGGGCAGGGCTAAGGAACACAGCAATGAGATATTGCAGACATCGTATAAATGTGTTCCATCCTTCAGGAGCTAGTAATATAACCAAAACACCATCTAACCAATATGTATATGAAATATTATTTATGGATCAAAAGAAATTCAGTGTCAACTGAGCAACTGGAAAACCACCAGAAACAATGTGTAGGTAAAGACTAGCCTGCTGTTTCGGGAGTGAGAGAAGGCTGAGACCCTGGAGAAACCTCCCGGAATGTTAATGTCTGTTTCTTATCTCCTCTAATTATTACATAGACAATTGCTTTATTGTTTATGCACTTGCTCATCAATAACCTCCGTCAATGTACTTTTGTTAAACTAGTTTCTATAGTGTTGTGTATATAATGTAAAGATCTTTTTTTAATTTGGGATATGAACTAAAAATTTTGCCGTGGCAGAACTGAGGAGCAAATACTTGCGCAAATGCAATTTTAGGCTCTCTCTGAATTTAACTACTAAGAGTTCCACAATTTGTTTTCTCATGTGTTCTAAAATGTATTAGAGAATTAAATGAGGCTGGCTTAGGACTCACCTGCCCAGTCCCCGAAGCTGCTGAGGTCTTTTCTCCAAAAGTGGGACAGCAGGTGAGTCCTGACCCCCCAAAGTAGCTTCCAGCAGAGCCGGAGGCTGCAGTACAGAGCTGTGAAGGCTCCCAGGATCAGGAGCCCTTGGCTCAGTCCGAAGAGATCCCTGGCAGACATCCTTCTCCTAGAACTGCTGCTGTCTCTTTCACGGGGCACGTCCGTCCTGGATATCCCGCTGCTCTCCTACTGCCTCCTTACAGGAAGGAACAAAGATGCCTTTAGGACAAAGAGGGGAGGACAAACTGAAGTACCTTTCTCCAACTTCACCTTTATAACCAAGATGTTCTAAAGCTGTCAGTCGCAACCCTGAGATAAACCCCTTTTCTCATTCTGTGCCTCTCCTCTTTCCTGCATTTCCACAGAGATAAGGAAATAAATCTTTCCTTTACGTCTACAGACAGATCCTCCACCACATCCCCAGTCCTGCCCCTCAAGCCCAGCTCACCCCACCCTGTAGGACCAGAGTTCTAGCCTTTAGTCCTGCCTATCTAGGGGGCAAGATAATTCTCCAAAAATAAACAGCATAGAATGAAACTTGACATGGGGGATAAACGGGCAAAAAGACACATGGGGTATATCTACTAAGCCGGGCTAATGGTTAACCTGGGTTATCATTGGATCTAGTTGTAGATAACCTGGGTTAGCCCAGATTAATAGACATACCCCATAGAGTTTGAAAATGAGCCAGATTGGACTGGGGGTTTCAGAGAAATAAGTCCCCCAAAAATTATCCAGTGCATTTCTGTGGAAGAAGGAATTCCTGTTGGAGGAAATGACATCATCTGGAATGATGGCAGCTTAGGATTGGAGCTCTGAGGCCAGTCCTGATTAATTTTAAAAAAAAAGAAAGAAGAAAAACAGCCTTCTTTGCGGCAAAACTGCAAGTCGGCAAGAGGAGAATAAGCAACCGGAAGGCTAGTGGCAGCGAAATGACAACTGCAAGAAAGGCGGCTGACCCAAAGGCCTTTGCATGCACAGGAAGCACGCGAGAGAGCCGTGGGGGAGACAGGCAATGCTGCATGGCCGACAGGTTGGAAGATAAGGATTTCTTTCCATACCTGCAGCTGATATGTAATATGGCTAAAAAGGGGGTGTGCGCTGGGAGTAGATATGCCATTTGTGGTGCTAATGGCTAAGGGTGGGGGGGGGAGAAGAAAGAGGCTGATGTCTATCCTGGGGAAATGTCGCTGAGGCGGTGGGGAAGAAAAACTGCCAATCAGACTTAATGGGAGCGGGAACTTCAGGGGGATTGGGATGAGGCGAGATTGCGTGGGATTTGTGAGGTGACCAAATGGGTGTCGGTGGGAACAGCACTCCTGGAAAATTGTTTGAAGAGTAGGCTGCGGATGTACTGGACACCAGCACACCTGCATGCTATCAGGGGGAGCTACAGCCCAGTGTTGGAAGGGGTGTCGGAGGCAGGGAGATTTAAAGCATATGCTCTGGAACTGTCCGAGGGCGCAGGAGGTATGGAAGGGCACAGCGGCACTACTGGAGAAAATTACAGGAGTGGGCTACAGTTTACCCCAGAGGAGATGCTCTTGAATAAAGATGGGAAGGGGGGTGGAAGGAGGCTTATGCGTGATTGGAATGGAATTGATGGGGCTGTGGAAGAAGCCTGCGGAGCCCACAAGGAATATGATGCTTAAGAGGTTGGAGCACTTTTTCTACGTGGGGGAGATAGCGGCCTATGGGCACCATACGAGGGAACATTTTATACGAGAATGGCAAGGGTATATGGAATGGAAGCATTCCCAGGGCAGGGGCTAGCAATCTATAGGGGTAGGACCCACTTGGTAACAAGTGGGACTAGTGCTCTATGGGGAGTAGTTTTGTTATGGGGATGAGCCTTTAATGTGTATTGTGATAAATTGTTGCAGTCTATAAGTACCCTGCGACTAGGGTATAGGGACTAGTTGGATTTGGAGGGGGGCTTGGGGGTGGGATGGGGGAGCAGCAGGGAGGAGAGGAGTACAGGTTATGTTGTAGGAGTATGGTGCGAATGAGCAATCAAGAACCAGATGGCTGCTGTTTTGCAGGTCCACGTCATGGGGGATAAGTTGCGGGAGTGTTCGATTACGGTTTTGCTGATTTGATGATGCAGTTGTAACTGAAAATGCAAAACTAAAAACATTACAAAAAAAAGAAGAAGGACTTTCTGCTTCTGCAGCACAGAAACTTACATACAGTGAAACACAGCAGTTAGGGAATTGCTCCTTTCAAACCCCCTCTCCCTGTTCTCTGCTCTCCCCAAAACCCAAACTGCCCACATCTTCAAAATAATGCCTCTTACACAACTCAACAACCATGCAAACTGCTCCTACCCCCAGAACTTATCCCGCTGCAACTGTCCCACTACCCCACAAACTGACCCCCCAAAAACTACCCCCTGCAATTGCCCCACCTCTAAAAACTACTCCAAACTGCTCCATCCCCAAAGCTACCACCACAACTGCCCCACCACCCTTCATACTGCTTCCATCGCCACAAAAACACACCTCACAGCTACCTCATTACCCTATAAATTGCCTCAGCCACAAAATCTAGCCCCTTGCAACTGTCCCACTCCAAAACCTACCCCCACAATTGCAGCAGACCCCACAAAATGACATACCCCCAAAAAATATTCCAACTGCCCCACCATCCTGCAAAATGCACTCCTCCATAGAATTAGTCCTACAACAAACCCTTTATCCTGCAAAATGCCCCACCTCCCAAAATAGCCCCCCCCGCAATTGTCCTAGTTCCTACAAACTGATTCCACTTCCAAAGATTAACCCCCATAATTGCCACAAGATCCTGAAAACTGCCCCAAATCCCCTCGAACTACTGCTAAGCAACTGCCTGACCCTGCCAAACTGTTTTTGTTCCTTGAAACGGCCTACCTACTACTACATACCCAAAAACACCAAAAATAACTCACACTCTTATAACATTCCCCATGCAACACATGCATAGAGGAACACTTTCACAGCACATATCAGATACACACACACACTCGTGCGCTCGTTCGTGAGCACAGGGATTACACAACTCCCTAGCTGTGATCTGTTGCATTTTAAGTTTTTCAGATGTATATATATTTCATATTCTTTGTTCTTAATTCTACTGTGAAAAATAGTGATTGAATCATACAGTCTTCTTACTGGTTACACTGTGTACTGCCACCTAATATATGTTTAAAAAGTCCAAAGGAGAGCGTAAACAGCCGTAGGCAAAGCCAAGAGCAGCAAAAACAGGTGCACCAGGACAGTGGTAGGTATAGATAACTTTATTGAACAAAAACCCCAACGTGTTCTCTGAAATGCTTCCCATTCCACACGCAGGACCCAAAAGACAGGCAGAGCTCCGGAGTCTCAATGCGTGGATAAAATGATGGTGCAAGAATGAGGGTTTTGGATTTGTTAGGAACTGGGGAACATTCTGGGAAAAGGAGGGGCTTTTCCGAAGGGATGGGCTCCACCTTAATCAGGATGGAACCAGGCTACTGGCATTAACCTTTAAAAAGGAGACAGAGCAGCTTTTTAACTAGATAATAGGGGAGAGCCAACAATCGCCCAAGAGCGCATGGTTCGGAACAATGTATCCTTGAAGGATACTACCAAAAGAATGAAGTTAGGGCTTATCAGCAGAGAGAATCCAATAAAGGCAAAAGTAGCCCAAATGCTGTTGAGTACGGAGCAGACAAAGCTTAAAGATTCCAAATTACCCCCGTCTTCCGATAGCCAGATTAATATGAATAAAATACAGTCTCTAAAATGTTTGTATGCAAATGCTAGAAGTCTAAAAATTAAGATAGGAGAGTTAAAATATATAGTACTAAATGAGAAGTTAAATATGATTGGTATCTCAGAGACATGGTGGAAGGAGGACAACCAGTGGGAAACTGTGATACCTGGGTACAAACTATATAGTAATGATAGAGCTGATCAAATTGGTGGAGGGGTTGCGCTCTATGTTAGAGAGGGCATTGAGTCACAAAGGATTAAAGTTTTGCAGGAAACAAAATTTGCTGTAGAATCTCTATGGATTGAAATTCCATGTAAAAAGGGGAAGGCGATGACAGAGTACTTGGCCCACACGAATGACGCTTAAATCCCAGAGTGACAAAGCAGCGCTTCACCTCTGGATCAAGCTCATGATGGAACTATTCACCTCTCTGGACAACATGCAACTACCCAGCTTCTGCTCCCGTCAGCCACACCAGGAGAGAGTGGCGGCAGATGCCTTCCTGATCTCATGGCCCGAGGGCCTATTCTATGCGTTCCCACCGATCCCCCTGGTTGCCAGGTCCCTCTTAAAGGTTCAGAGTGAAAGGGGCTTATTTATACTGATTGCCCCCAGGTGGCCCAGGCAATCTTGGTTCCCTCTGCTGCTTTCCATGTCGGTGATACTCCCAGTCCCTCTGGCTTGAGCCCCGGACCTCCTGTCCCACGAGGAGGGCTCTCTCCTGCACCCCAATCTGGGGTCGCTAACACTAACAGGGTGGCTGCTGAAAGGGTAGCATTGGCCCCTTTCGGTCTTCTAGTAGAGGTTGAGGAGATCCTGCTGACCTCCCGAAAATCCTCCGCCAGACGGGCTTATGCCTTTAAGTGGAGAAGGAGGAGAATCCCTTCTCCTGCCAGGTGCAACTTGTACTGCAGTACTTACTGCACCTGTCACACACTGGGCTGAAATCTAACTTGGTGAGGGTACATCTGAGCGCTATAGCTGCTCACCAGCACCCTGTCTAGAGAAAACCCCTCTCAAAGCAGCCTCTGGTCTCCAGGTTCCTCCAGGGCCTCCTGTTATCCAAGCCCCCTCTCCATCCTCCAGCGGCAGAGTGGGACATCAATGTGATGCTCTCTCGGCTCACCAAGTCACCATTTGAGCCCCTGGCCATTTGCCAACTGCAGTACCTGTCATGGAAAGTGGTTTTTCTGATGGCCCTCACGTCCGCTCGAAGGGTGAGCGAACTCCAGGCTCTGGTGGCAGATCCACCATATACAAGGTTATACAAGAATAGGGTAGTGCTCCGTACGCATCCGAAATTCCTCCCGAAGGTGGTGTCTCCTTTCCACTTCAACCAAGAGGTGATCCTCTCCACCTTCTTTCTGTGACCTCATGCTGGCAAGGAGAAACTAGTGCTTCATAAACTAGATTACAAACTGGCCCTGTCCTTCTATTTACAGCGGACTCAGGCTCATCGAAAAGCTCCTCAGCTTTTCATGTCTTATGACCCCAGCAGACTGGGGCTCCCCGTGACCAAGCAAACTCTGTCCACTTGTGTGGTGGACAGTTTTTCCCTCGCCTATGAGCAAGCTGGCCTCTCCCTTGGACACCGAATCACAGCACATCGCATGAGGGCGATGGCCACATCGGTGGCTAACCTCTGCTCATTGCCAGTGATGGAGATTTTCAAGGCTGCTACATGGACTTCAGTTCATACGTTCACAGCTCACTACTGCCTAGAGAGCAAGTCCCACAGGGACAGTGCCTTTGGCCAGGCAGTACTCCGAATATTCTCGGGGTGTAGGCAACTCCTGCCCTCCGACCCCTTCTGTGTTCAGGCTACCGTAGTGACAGTGTTGCTGGACGCTAGGGTTGTGCAGAGTCTCTCAGTGGGGACTACCCATTTGGTTTCCGTTGGTGCTGTCATGGTTTGTTCTTCAACAGCCTGGAGATAGGGAGTCTCATATGTGAGAACTGACTTCCTGCTTGTTCCTGGGGAAAGCATAGTTATTCACCTGTAACAGGTGTTCTCCAGGGACAGCAGGAATCAGTCCTCACAACTCTCCCTCCTCCCCTAGGAGTTGCCTCTCTACCTTTTTTTATTTTTTATTTCCATCCTAGCTATGCCATCTGACTGAGCAATATGGCACCCTTGGGTGGGAAGGGGACCACGTATGCGTGGTAGCATGTCACAAAGGCTTTTTTTGAAAGCTGGTGAAATGTTCCGCATGGGCTCTATCGACGCTGACGTCACCCATATGTAAGGGCTGATTCCTGCTGTCCCTGGAGAACACCTGATACAGATGAGTAACTATGCTTTTGGGGTGCTTGAACTCTGGTTCTTCCCTTTCCTGGGATACTTTCACCTCCTCCACTTCCAGGGCTTTTTACTGGTTCTTCAGTTCAAGGGCTGGAGAAGTTGAAGTGTTGATACTGCAGGCTCTGGTGACTCATGTCCAACTTTCTTCACCTCTGTCAGAGAGCTTGGATGTTTTAAGAAGAATCTCATCAATGAACATCTCACTGTATCGAATTCTTCTCAGCCTCACCACCTCTTCTCTGAGCGCCTCCACTTCTTTCCTGAGAGTTTCAGCATGCAGGCATCCTGCACATGGAACCAATTTTTCAATTGGCACTGGGATCTCAGTTTGGACAGAGGTAGAAACTCTAATGGGGACAACAGCTTTGGCAATATGATTTTTCCCAGCCATTGTTCAGGTGGTGGAGCTTTAGTACCTGTTGAAGTAAAAATGAGAGACCTACCAAAGTCCCTACCTCTTCCTCAGCTGTCCTTCAAGAGAAAAAGCAGTTAACTGTCCCCGTTAGTGTGCGTAAGTCACTGAAAATATGTAATGTACGTGTGTTGATGGCGCATATGTTTATACTGCTGCTTATAAAATTTCCCCCTTAATATCTGTCAGATACTGGTAACATTATAGGTTTATAGTTCCAGTAGCATGGACAACATGATGAAAAATTCAAGTGCATCCAAGACACTGGAGGGTTTCTGTTTCCTGTAAGTCTGAGCACAAGACACTTCATGGACATACACCCCTGTCTCATACACTGACACACACTGCACGGATATACAATATTATTATTATTAAATCATTTAGTCATGCCATCTCATACACAGACACACACTGCAAGGATATTCAGTATTATTATTAGATACTATTACCCAGGAAAAAGATTTAGGCATCATCATGGATAACATTTTAAAATCCTCCACTACCCAGTGTGCAGCAGTGGCCAAGAGAGCAAATAGAATGCTAGGTATTATAAGGAAAGGACTGGAGAATAAAACAAAGGATATTATAATGCCTCTGTATTGTTCCATGGTGCAACCGCACCTTGAATATTGTGTGCAAGTCTGGTCACTGTATCTTAAAAAGGATATAGCAGAATTAGAAAAGGTATGGAGAAGAGCCACCCAAAAGGCAAGAGGATGGAAGGATACCCCTATGAGGAAAGGCTTAAAAGGTTAGGGCTCTTCATCTTCGAAAAGAAATGGCTTAGGGGAGATATGATAGATATCTATAAATTAATGAATGGCATGAAACAGGTAAATATAAATTGATTGTTTACGCCATCAAAAAGTAAAAAGACTAGGGGACATGCAATGAAGCTACAGTATAACCCATTTAAGACTAATAAGAGAAAATATTTTTTCACTCAACGCGAAATCAAACTCTGGAATTTGGTACCGGAGGATGTAGTAAAAGCTGTTAGTGTAGCTGGGTTTGAAAAAGGTTTGGACAATTTCCTGGAGGAAAGGTCCATTCGGCAAACACTGCTGTTTGCCGAATACTACACTAACGAAACATAAAATGCTGCATGTTTCGCACAACTCACTCAACCAAGCTAAATGTATATATTTAGAGTTAAATAATCATTCAAGATCCAGGAAACAACTCTGTATATAGTTCAAATTTTTTTACGATTATTTCATTTGTTCTCTGTAACTGGTTTTGTTCAATGTAAACTGCCCCTGATCTCTGGAAGGGGCGGTATATAAAAACTATATAAATAAATAAATAAACCGTTATTAAAGAGGATCCGGGAAATCCACTGCTTGCTCTGGGACAACATTGTTGAACTATGGGGTATGTTTACTAAGCTGGGCTAACGGTTAACACGGGCTATCTGCAACTAGGTCCCATGTTATTCAATGGGACCTAGTTGCAGATAGCCCGGGTTAACTGTTAACCTGGCTTAGTAAACATACCCCTATGTGTCTTTCTGGGAACCTACTAGGTACTTGTGACCTGGATTAGCCAATATCCATTAGCTTGATGGACATTGATCTGACTCAGTATGACATATCTTCTGTTCTCATGTTCTTATTATTAAATCATTTAGTACATGCCCATCTCATAGAGAGACAAATACTGCATGGACATACGATATTATTATTATAATTATTATTATTAATAAATCATTTTGTACCTGCCTAACTTGTTCATGCAGACATACACTGCATAGACATACAGTATTAGTATTATTATTAAATAATTTAGGACACGGTACATGCCTATCACATACATACTGTATGTACGCATACACTTATAAAATGCATAGGTGCACACAAACACCATGCTTTCTCCCACCCTCATCCAGTTGGACCAGAGCCTGCTCACACTGGCTGGACTCCTGAAGGGGTCCTTGTGGCATCTTAAGAATGTCCGGAAACGACTCCCTGCAGGTAAACAGCAGCACATGAGCCAAGAACGCAGCTAAAGATCGTCAATTGTGCAACACAGTGTGAGTCCATATCTTTCTAACCCCCCTCTCCTCAGCTGCTACTCCTCCACCCCCAGTTCAAGGAGTGCCAGCTTTTTCTCCTGAGTCAGTGATAAGCCATCAGGGTTAGGTGAGATCAGTAGCATAATTGAGAAGGATCATAACAGCAGTGTATGCGTAGCAATGCGTGGCTTGCACATTGTTCCTGGCCAGAGAACATCGCTTTTGTCTATTACCACTTAATGCACTTAATTTTCTATCTTCCTGTTCTCACCTCTCTCTGTTCCTGAGCCTGCTGCCGAGCCCCCTCAGGCTGCCACTACATGTTCATGGCAGACAAGAGACTAATGAGTCATCTGGGAATATACCCCCCTCCATGCCACCTCCGCCAATATCAGGCACATACTGGAACATAGATGGCAGCTTGAGCAGGATCATTGTTTGCAAAACCCACATGGGACATTGAAGCCCCAGTTCGAAACACCAAATTGTTATACACCCATCAGCGGCATGTGTGTGTGTGTGAGAGAGAGAGAGAAGAGAGAGAGAGAGATGGAAAGTCTCAGAAATGCGGAAGGCACTTCTTCTATACCTCGGCTAAATGTTCAGCCTGATAGTATATGATGTAGCATGTAGATGAGGGTAATCTGAACCTCCATCCTCGGAGATCTCAACTCGGTCTGGTTTTCAGAATATCCACAAATAAAGATTCCTTGACTGTAGTCTGCACACATTCACACCCAAGAGCCAGGCTAATTTTTTTGCACTTATCTTCTCCTGAAAGCTGGACCTGGTTGAGAGTCTCAAGGGCCAGGTTTTCTGTAAGATATGTCCTTCCCTTGAGATTTCTTTTTTAATGATGAGATTCCGGCTGAATTACAAAGCTTATTGTCCTGCTTTCCAGCAAAACATCTAGGCCATTGTATCAGAACCAATAGTGAGATGGGGAGGACCACTACACCAGTTGTTTATTTATTTATTTATTATAATATGTATAACCTACTGATCGAGCATCCTCGACATAATAAAAGCACGAACAAAGCATAAAAACGTAAACACAGTAAAACATGAATACAATTTTTATTTTATTTATTTAACTGTGTTTATATACCACTGATCTATGAGTCTAAGTGGTTTACATATAACAACTTGGCCAAGTTGGCTTACATGGAACAGAAACAACTTAGAGAAGTACATAGAACTAGCTTACATGGAACAGTAACATTAGTAGAAACATGGAACTATAAACATTAAACAATTGCTGGAATATAATATAAATAAAGATAAGAACAACCAGTAAGGTGTGGGAGCGCTGTTATGTGGGAGAGTGGGGAGTAGTGTGGGGTGAGCTTAGGGAGGGTGGGGGGTAAGGAAGTGGATGGGGGAGGAAGTAGGGGGGATGTGATGGCGGAACATTGGCTATGTATTCTCATTGGTGAAATGTTCAAGGAATAAATGAGTTTTTAGGTCTCTCTTGAAATCTGTGTGATCATTCATGTTACGGACATAGTCTGGTAATGCATTCCACAGTGTCCGTGCGAAGAGGGAGAAGGCCCTTTTGGATGTGGTGGAGTTGTTTTTTGTGTTTAAAGATGGTATGTGGAGCACGTTGAGGGAGTTGGTTCTCTTGGATCTGTTATTAGGAGTTTTCTATATTAACGATTGGAGGTAGGTGGAAGACAATCTGTGGAAGAGCTTGAAAATCGTGTGCATAGACTTGTGTTTGATTTGTTGAGTGATGGGCAGCCTGTGCAGTACGTTCCATCCTTGGGGTATTGCAGAGGGTGCATGCTGCAGTATTCATGGCTAGTTGAAGTGGCTGAAGTGCAGATTTAGGTAAGCCTTGTAGAATGGGTTTACAGCAATTGAAGTGAGGGAATGTAAGTGCTTGAAGAACTGTGCAAAAATCATTTGGGTTCAGGAGTGGTCTTAGATGTTGTACCATCTTGAGCTTGTGATAGATCATTCTTGTGATGTTGGTTATGTGAGGGGAAAGGGTAAGGTGTTGATCAAGGATAATCCCCAGGTAGTGTACTTGAGGTTTGACTTGTAGTTGAGCTCTGGCGACAATTATGTGAGTAGGTGGTGTGAAGTTGATGTCCTTGAAGATATATAAGACTTCAATTTTCTTGAGATTTATATTCATATTGTGTTCAGTGAGCTAAGTTGATATGAAGGTGAAGCATTTCTTTATGTGGGTGATGGCTGGGTTAGTAGTGTTCATTGGAGTGTAAAACATGATATCATCTGCATATATGTGTTAGAGTAAGTTGTGTGCTTGTTTTATAGAGCAGATTGGTTGGAGGAAAAGGTTGAATAACAATGAGGATAGGGTTGAGCCTTGAGGGACTCTCTGCCGCTGTAAATAAGGCTCTGAGGTTTCATTGCCCAATTTTACTCGGAATGACAATCTGATAGGTATGATATGAACCATTTTAGCATGGTGCCTTTCAGTCCGATTGTTTGCAGACATTGAATGATCAGATTGTGTGGGATGGAGTCAAAGGCGGTTTTGATGTCAGGAATATGAGGATGAATCTTTTGTTTGTTTTGTCGAAGCCTTTTGTGAGGTTGTCGGTTAGAATGGTAAGGAGGGATTCTACTCCATGTTGAAGCCTGAAGCCATATTGCTGGGGGTCAAGAAGGTAGTTAATGTCTGTGTATTCCTATACTTGTGAAAGTACTATTTTCTCTATTACTTTTTCCAGGAAATACATGACTTAGGGTCTTAGGCAGGCCATCCCACACCTTGGGGCCCATACATGAGAAAGCATAATGATGCTCATCTTGATACTTCACCTCTAGTTCCAATTGCTATGTTGAAATATGGTTGTAATAGTGAGAACACTACCATGAAACATATAAATAAGTGCACTCTACACCTCTGTCATTTATATTTCAATGTGAACTTAGGCCTGGAAGAGAGGGCTCGCTATCCCTCACCACAACCAAGACAGCTGCTCCATTTAAGTGACAGACGGGGAGGGTGGTCCCTCCACTACCACATCTTCCACAAACCCCCCAACCCGTTGTCTTCCTCCAGTTCTGTAACTGTGAGATGAGGAAGTGTCACAACCCCACTATTAAATGTATTGCTGACAGGTGGGGTTAGGAAGGAGACCAAATAATCATTGAGATAGGGCACATAGTCTCTGCGGGTGACACTGTAGGAATGCAAATACTTTAAGCTATGCTTAGCTGGTAAAAACTCCTGCCTCCTTCTCTCCAAAGAAGGCACAAGCCAGGGCACCAAAGCTCAACTTTAGCTGGGCTTCCATAACAAGATTTGGCTTGAGATGGTTCCTAAGAGATGTCCCATACCCAGATGCATAAAGGAGAGTTTTGTAAATGTTTTTTTTTCTGTGGGAAACATCATTCATCTACTCTTTCTTGGAGCATCTTCTAAATACCAGATTGCACACAACACAATGACAATCTGACCAAAACATCCTTGGATTGCCTCACACAGCAATGACATACAGCAGAGCAATCCACAAACCTGGTCCCTTCTCTCCCCAGCAATAATAATAACAAATGGAGATTCTGATGGGCATTTAGGGCCCGGTATTCTAAAGGCATTCATATGTTTACAGCCCTGCAAATGGTGTAAATGCCTTAGATGGGAATATTCAACGGCACCTGACTCAATGCCCGCTCTAACAGAGAGCGCAACCCCTCCACCAATTTGATCAGCTGTATCATTACAATATATTTTGTACCCAGGTATCACAGTGTCCCACTGGTTGTCCTCTGAGATACCAATCATATCTAATTTCTCATTTAGTGCTATATATTCTAACTCTCCCATCTTATTTTTTAGACTTCTAGCATTTGTATACAAGCATACAATGGGCGATCCACCCAAAGAGAGAAAAGAACAGAAACGACAAATCTCAACTGAGCAGACTGGATGAGTCGATTGCTCTTTATCCTCTTTCCCTCTTTTATCTGTAACACACACATAAGCCGTGTAAAACTAAAGGCTCCTCAGACAAGCTGTAGGTGGTACTTCATTATTAGAGTAAGTTAATTTATTTGTGTCTTGCTATGGAGGGTTAAACTCTCTTCATCCAGTTGGTGTATAAAAAAATCTTAAGCATAATTCTCGAAACACATTCTTGAAAGTAGTCTTGAAGGACTACCAAAAGGGACTGCTACAGCTGGGAAAGGGACTGCACAGCTGGGTACTGACTGACATCAAAAACACTGAATTCTAAAATGGTCATAAGAACATAACATAAGAACATAAGATATGCCATACTGGGTCAGACCAAGGTCCATCAAGCCCAGTATTCTGTTTCCAACAGTGGCCAATCTAGGTCATATGTACCTAGCAGTTTCCCCAAGAGACACAAGTTCCACAATGCTTGTACTGGGTCAAGCATTGATATCTTCGGTCACTTCTTAATAATGGTTTATGGACCTTTCCTCCAGGAACTTGTCCAAACCTTTTTTAAACCCAGCTACATTAACAGCCTTTACTACATCCTCCGGTAACAAATTCCAGAGTTTGATTACAAGTTGAGTGAAAAAATATTTTCTTTTATTAGTCTTAAATAGTTTACCCTGTAGCTTTATTGCATGTCCCCTAGTCTTTCTATATTCTGATAAGGTAAACAATCGATCTATGTTTACCCGTTCCACTCCATTCATTAATTTATAGACTTCTATCATATCTCCCCTCAGCCGTCTCTTTTCCAGGTTAAAGAGCCCTAACCTTTTTAGCCTTTCTTCATAGGAGTATCCTTCCATCCCCTTTACCATTTTGGTGGCTCTTCTCTGTACCTTTTCTAAAATCGCTATATCCTTTTTAAGATACGGCGACCAGAATTGCTCAGATTTATCAGCTTGCAATCTGACATCTTCTGCAATCTGATATCTTCTGAAATATACTCTAAATCTTGGGGAAAGGGGAATTCTTTGGGATAAAGCTGATAAATCTGAGTATTTTAGAATTCATTGTTTTTGATGTCAGTCAGTACCACCAGAGGGCTTTTCATTTAAATCAAAATCAGAGTATAGCTTAGCACAGAAAGTAAAATAGAGTAAATAGTCACTGAAATAAATTTGTTTCTAGAGAACATTTTTATTTTAATCAAATCAGAGTTTAGCTTAGCATACAAGTAAAATGAATAGTCTCTGAGTAGAAAAAATAAACTTGTGTCTAGTGACCTTTACAAAGAGGTCTTCTAGTTAGGAGGCAAAAGATCTGTGAAGTTGTCTTAAATAGGTCTTAAAGCCAAGTGACGGATCAAAGGGGCAATTTGAAAAGCCTCCTCTATCAAACCAAGGGCTGTGTGAATCACCCAGGAAATTGGTAAGACTTTACCTTAGAAGCACAGGTCAGGGCACTTTGTAGCAAGCCAGCTTTTATTGTCTTCTTTCCCTCCCACCCAGCCTGATTCCCACCCATCCCAGGGATAATCTTAGCTTTATAGGCTCTTAAATCTGTTAAAGGGAAGGAGGTACTCATATTCACTTTCAGTTGTAGCTGGTTATCCTCATCATAAATAGATTAATTAAGGACCTGAGATTAATTAGTCTTAAGGTGAACAAAGTCCATTAAACACATTAGGTATAGTTGTATTAGTATACTTATTCCCACAAACCTAAGTAAGTAAATACCTAAACAAAACCTTAAAACTAAGATGCAGCAGACACTTTCAAGTCTTTTGCACTGAGTGTCACATGTATGATTTTCTCCCAGTTTGTGAGGGGTCTTATGTGTGCACTAGGTGCAAGGAGCTCTTTGCTCTCAGGGAATGAGTCTGATTTCTGGAGGCTTGAGTAGCAGACTTTGAGGACATAAGGAAGATAGAAAGGTATATAGACAAGACCTACAGGGATGTAGTACTGAAGTCCCACCTCCAGTCTGGCAGCGTCCCTGTTGCCATGGAGGAGAGAGGTCACGGGACAGGAGAGCATCACCCTGGTGTAGCAGGAAGTGATTCTGTAGATGGTATCTGTCCTCCAGATGATGTAAAACCCTATCGCACTGAGGAGGTTTCTCCAGGGCCATGTGCCCATGAAGAAAGGTTAGGACAGCCATTATAGTTGGTGATTCAAACATTAGGTATGTAGATAGCTGGGTGGCTGGTGGACATGAGGATCACCTGTAACATGCCTGCCTGGTGCGAAAGTAGCAGACCTCATGCACCACCTAGATAAGATTTTAGATAGCGCTGGGGAGGAGTCTGCTGTCTTGGTACATGTTGATACCAATGACAAGGGAAAGTGTGGGAGGGGAGTTCTGGAGGCCAAATTTAGACTTTTAGGTAGGCAGTTGAAATCCAGAACTTCCAAGGTAGCATTCTCAGAAATGTTTCCTATCCCAGCACAGGACCCAAAAGGAAGACAGAGCTCCGGAGTCTCAATGCATGGATGAGATGATGGTGCAAGGATGAGGGTTTGGATTTGGTAGGAATTAGGCAACATTCTGGGGAAAGGAGGGGCTTTTCTGAAGGGAAGGGCTCCATCTTAAGCGGGATGGAACCAGGTTGCTAGCATTAACCTTTTAAAAGGAGATAGAGGAAAAGCAGACAGTCACCCAAGAGCGCATGGTTCGGAAGGATGTATCCTTGAAGGATACTAGCAAAAGATTGAAGTTAGGGCATATTGACAGAGATTCCAAAACACAAAAGTACACTTTGGCACAGACCCTTAGCAACCCTTCCAGCACAACATATAATGGATCTCCCATAGCACCAGCTCAGCCTCATGTAAATAGTTATTCATGTAAATAGTTATTTTGCACCCAGTTATCTATTGTTTCCTATGTTCAATGTAAAGTTGCTTGTTTAATTGTTTCATGTAAACTACCATGACTGGTAGCAGTATAAAAAAGCTGCTAAATAAATAAATCCAAATGGCCTTAAGTGCAGAGCAGACAGAGCTTAAAGATTCCAAATTACTCGTCTGTCAATAACCAGATTAATATGAGTAAAATACAGCCTCTAAAAGGCTTGTATGAAAATACTAGAAGTTTTAAAAAATAAGATGGGAGACTTAGAATATATAGCAATAAATGAGAGATTAGATACGATTGGTATCTCAGAGATCTGGTGGAAGGAGGACAACCAGTGGGACCTAGTCCTTAGTGGAACACAAGATCTGGTGCAAGAGATAAGGGTGTTGGGGCCACATGGCAATAGTGATCATAGCATGATCGCGTTTGATTTAATTAATGCAGAAGGGCTGGTAAAGAAATCTACAGGACTTGCTTTTAACTTTTGAAAGGGAAACTATGATAAAATGAGGAAAATAGTTAAGAAAAAACTAAAAGGAGCAGTTGCAAAGGTTAAAGACTTACATCAAGCTTGGGTGTTGTTTAAAAATACTATCTTGGAAGCCCAGACCAGCTGTATTCCACGCTTTAAGAAAAGTGGAAGGAAGTCCAAAAAACTGCCAGCATGGTTTAAAGGTGAGGTCAGAGAGGCTGTTGTAGCCAAAAAAGCATCTTTCAGGAAATGGAAATAAGACACAAATGACGAAAACTAAAAACAGCCCAAGAACTGGCAAGTTAAATGCAAGGCATTGATAAGACAGGTAAAGAGAGAATTTGAAAATAAGCTTGCTGTGGAAGCAAAAATGCATAATAAAGACTTTTTCAAGTGCATTCGCAGCAAAAAATCTGTGAGAGAGTCAGTTGGACCATTAGATGATAGTGGGGCAAAAGGGGCACTAAGAGGGAACAAGGCCATATCAGAGAGAATGAATGAATTCTTTACTTCGGTCTTTACTGAGAAAGATGGAGGGATGTTACCCATGACTGAAGTGGTATTTAAAAGTGATACTGTGGAAGAATTGAAAGAAATATTGATACACCAGGAAGATGTATTACAACTATTTGATAAACTGAAGAGTAGCAAATCACCTGGACCAGATGGAATACATTAAAGGGTGTTGAAAGAACTGAAATATGAGATCACAGATTACTAATAGCAGGTCTGCAAACTACCATTAAAATCATCTGTAATACCTGAAGACTGGAGGATGGCCAATGTAACGTCAATTTTTAAAAATGGTTCCGGGGTGATCCTGGAAACTATAGACCGATGAGCCTGACATCAGTATGGGGAAAAATGGTAGAAACCATCATAAAAAACAAAATTACTGAACATGTAGATAGTCATAGCTTAATGGGAGACAGCCAACATGGTTTTAGACAAGGAAGATCTGGTCTTACTAATCTGTTATGTTTTTTGAAGGTGGAAATAAACAGGTAGACAAAGGTGAGTTAGTTCATATAGTGTATCTGGACTTTCAGAAAGCCTTTGACAAAATCCCTCATCAGAGACTTTTGGCAAAACTAAAAAGTAATGGAATAGGAGGCAGTTTACTATTGTGGATCAGGAACTGGTTAAAAGATAGAAAGCAGAGGGTGGGGCTAAATGGACAATTATCCCAATGGAGAAAGGTGAATAGCGGAGTACCCCAGGGATCTGTATTGGGTCTGCTGCTTTTTGACATATTCATAAATGACCTGGAAAAGGAAATAACGAGTGAGGATATCAAATTTGCAGATGACACAAAACTATTTAAAATTGTTAAAACCCAAGAGGATTGTGGAAAATTGCAAGAGGATCTCAATAAATTGGAAGACTGGGCATCCAAATGGCAGATGAAATCTAATGTGGACAAGTGCAAAGTTATGCACCTAGGAAAGAGCAACCCATACTAAGGTTACACCATGCAAGCTTCCACATTAGGAACCACCACCCAAGAAAATGATTTAGGCGTCATCATGGATAACATCTTAAAACCCTCCACCCAGTGTGCAGCAGCAGCCAAGAGAGCAAACAGAATGCTAGGTATCATATGGAAAGGAATGGAAAATAAAACAAAGGATATTATAATGCCTCTGTATCGTTCCATGGTGCAACCACACCTTGAATATTGTGTGCAATTCTGTTAGTCGTATCTTAAAAAGGATATCATGTTATTAAAAAAGGTACAGAGAAGAGCTACCAAAATGGTAAAGGGGATGGAAGAATACCCCTATGAAGAGAGGCTAAAAAGGTTAGGGCTCTTCAACCTGGAAAAGAGATGGCTGAGGGGAGATATGATAGAGGTCTATAAATTAATGAATGGAGTAGAACGGGTAAACATAGATTGATTGTTTATGTCATCAGAATATAGAAAGACTAGGGGACATGCAATGAAGCCACAGGGTAACCTACTTAAAACTAATAAGAGAAAATATTTATTCACTCAACGTGTAATCAAACTCTGGAATTTGTTATCGAAGGATGTAGTAAAAGCTTTTAGGATAGCTGGGTTCCTGGAGGAAAGGTCCATAAACCATTATTTAAAAGGACTTGGGATATCACTGCTTGACCCAATTCAAGCATTGTGGAACCAGTCTCTTTTGGGGAAACTGCTAGGTAATTATGACCTAGATTGGCCATTGTTGGAAACAGAATACTGGGCTTGATGGACCTTGGTCTGACCCAGTATGGCATATTTTATGTTATGTTCTTATGTGTTTTGGCTGAACGCCTTCTTCAGGTGGGATGAACCTCAAATAAAACCAAGAAAGAGAGCACAAGACAATTAAAAAGAGAAGGGCAAAAACAAACGGCAATAAAAAACAATACATACATAAATGTTGTTGTTAAGTGCCGTCAAGTAGGAGTCAACTCATGGCGACCCTCTAGATAGCTATCCTAAATTGTGTTCGGTCTTCAGTCAGGCGGCTCATTGTTGACAGACTGGTACCCATAGCTGCTGTTATTGTATCGATCCATCTCATTGCTGGCCTTCCTCTTTTGCGTTGACATTCTATCTGCCAAGCATGATGTCTTTCTCTAATGATCTCTCTCTTCGCATGATGTGTCCAAAGTATGAAAGTCAAAGTCTTGTCATCTGAGCTTCTAAATAAAGCTTAAGTTTGATCTCCTCTAGTACTGACTGGTTTGTTCTTCAGACAGTCCATGGTATAAACAGTATCTGCTGCCAGCACCATAATTCAAAGGCATTAATTTTCTTCCTGTCTATCTTTTTCACTGTCCAGCTTTCACATCCATATGATGTTATTGAAAATACCATGGCTTGAACAAGTTGAATCTTTGTATGGAGAGAGACATCTCTGCTCTTGAAAATCTTATCTAGGTCTTACATAGCCATTCTGCCAAGAGCAATGCATCATCTGATTTCTTGACTGCTTGTTGCTTCTTTATTGATAGTTGATCCAAGTAGGTTAAAGTTGTTCAAGATTTCAATTTCTTCTCCTTCAACGATGAACCTGTTGATTATGCCAGTTGTCATGATCTTTGTCTTCTTTACATTAAGGTGCAGGCCCATTTTGAGACTATGTTCTTTGATTGTGAGAAGCAAATGTTTCAGATCATCTTTACTCTCAGCCAGTAATGTGGTATCATCAGCATAGCGAAGGTTGTTGATGAGGCTTCCACAAATCTTCACACCTCTGTTGTCTTCATACCATCCTGCTTCTCTGATGATTTGTTCTGCATATAAATTAAACAGGTAGGGGGAAAGTATGCACCTTTGCTTATTTTAAACCATTCTGTTTCTCCTTGTTCCGTTTGAACTGTTGCTTCTTGATCAATGTACAGATTGTGCAAGAGAACAATCAGGTGTTCTGGTATGCCCATGCTTCTTAATGTGGCCCAGAGTTTCTCACGGTTTACACAGTCAAGCGCCTTGCTATAGTCGATAAAGCACAAATAGATATCCCTTTGATGTTCTTTAGTCTTTTCAAGGATCCTTCTCACATCCGCAATGATGTCTCTCGTTCCTCGCCCTTTCCTGAACCCTGCTTGCACTTCAGGTAGTTCTTGTTCCAGGTATGGTTGTAGTCTCTTTTGAATAATCTTCAGTAGAATCTTGCTGGCATGTGGGATCAGAACGATTGTGCGATAATTTCCACAGTCAGTTGGATCACCTTTCTTTAGTATTGGTATAAACCTCTTGGGTATTTATAATTAATAAGAACATAAGAACATACGATAGAAACATAGAAACATAGAAACATGATGACAGAAAAAGACCACATGGCCTATCTAGTCTGTCCTTCCATATCAACAACTACAACAGTCCACTTTTTACCTTTAGAGATCCTCTGTGTTGGTCCCATGCTTTTTTGAATTCAGTTACTGTCCTCATCTCTACCACCTCCACGGGGAGACTATTCCATGGATCCACTACTCTTTCCGTAAAGAAATATTTCCGCATATCACTCCTGAATCTATCTCCCTTCACCCTCATCCCATGTCCCCTCGTAGCAGAACTTGCTTTCAATTGAAAGAGGCTCTCTCCCTGAACATTTATGCCATGGAGGTATTTAAACATCTCAATCATATCACCTCTATCCCACCTTTCCTCTAAGGTGTACATATTAAGATCCTTAAGTCTGTCCTCATATGCTTTATAATGAAGCCCACTAATCATTTTAGTAGCCACCCTCTGCACCGACTCCATCCTGTTCACATCATTTTGAAGATGCGGTCTCCAGAATTGCACACTATACTCCAAATGAGGTCGCACCAAAGACTTATACAGAGGCATTATCACCTCCTTTTTTCTGCTAGCCATTCCTCTCCGTATGCACCCAAGCATCCTTCTAGCTTTTGCCGTCGCCTTTTCTACCTGTTTAGCTACTTTAAGATCATCAGACACAACCACGCCTAGGTCCCGCTCTTCTTTAGTGGACAAAAGTACTTTACCTCCTATACTGTATTGCTCCCTTGGATTGCTGCAGCCCAAATGCATGACCTTACATTTTTTTTAACATTAAATCCCAGCTGCCAAATTCTAGACCATTCTTCAAAGCTAGATCCCTCCTCATGTTATCTACACCTTCCTGGGTGTCTACTCTATTGCAGATTTTGGTATCATCTGCAAAGAGGCAAACCTTACCCGACAGCCCTTCTGCTGTATCACTAACAAAGATGTTAAAAAGAATCGGACCAAAGACAGATCCCTGGGGCACACCACTGGTAAAATCCTTCTCCTCAGAGTGAGCTCCATTTACTTGTACTCTTTGTCGCCTCCCACCCAATCAATTTCTAACCCAAGCAGTAACTTTAGGGTCCATCCCTAGGGTGCTCAGTTTGTTTATAAGTCGCTGTGAGGAACAGTGTCAAAGGCTTTACTGAAATCTAAATACACCACATCTAGAGCTCTCCCTCGGTCCATCTCCCTGGTCACCCAGTCAAAGAAATCAATCAGATTTGTCTGACAAGACCTGCCTCTGGTGAATCCATGCTGCCTTGGATCCTGTAATCCGCTGGACTCCAGAAACCTCACTATTTTCTCTTTCAGCAGTGTTTCCAATAATTTACTCACCACCGAAGTTAAACTAACCGGCATGTAGTTTTCAACCACATCCTTACTTCCGCTTTTGTGTAAAGGCACCACATGAGCCTCTCTCCAGTCCTTTAGCACCTCTCCCGACTCCAACAAGGCATTGAAAAGGTCAGTCAGTGGAGTTGCTAGAACGTCCCCAAGTTCCCTCAGTATTCTCGGGTGTATCCCATCCGGTCCCATCGCTTTGTCTACTTTACGTTGAGCTAGTTTTTCACGAACACAGTCTTCTGAAAATTGTTCAAGATGTCCCTCACTTCTGTTCCTATTTGTGGGTGTTTTCTGAGGTCCTGCTCCTGGTTCTTCATCTGTGAACACAGAACAAAAATATTTGTTAAGCAATTCCGCTTTATCCTTATCAGCTTCTACATATTCCCCCCCTGCACCCTTGAGTCTGACAATATCACTTTTGCCCTTCCTCTTCTCACTAATATATCTGAAAAATGTCTTATCCCCCCATTTTATTGCATGCCTGTCTTCCTCTCTCTGTGATCTCTTGTATTTCATGAAGGCCTCCCTCTTTTTCTTCACTTTCTCAGCTACTTCTTTCGAAAACCATAGCGGTCTCTTTTTCCTTTTGCCTTTATTTACCATTTTAACAAAAAGGTTGGTTGCCCTTAAAATACCCCCTTTCAGTTTTGCCCACTGTTTTTCTACATCCCCCAGCTGTTCCCATCCCACTAACGACTCCCTGAGGTATTGGCCCATCTTCGCAAAGTTAGTCTTCCTAAAGTCTAAGATCCTCACCTTGGAATGGATTCTAACAGCCCTATGTCCTAATACTGAACCACACCATCTGGTGATCACTGGATGCAAAATGATCTCCCACTACAACATCAGAAACACTTTCACCATTGGTAAGCACCAAGTCCAGTATGGCCCCTTCACGTGTGGGGTCTGTTACCAATTGCCTGAATAGTTCTCCCTGTAGAGAATCCAGGATCTCCTTACTTCTAGATGATACTGCAGCAGGAATGTGCCAATCAACATCTGGCATATTGAAATCTCCTATCAGTAGCACTTCCCCTTTCCTAGCAATGCTGCGTATGTCTTCAATTAACTCTGTCCACCTCTTCCTCTTGTGAGGGAGGTCTGTATATCACACCAATGCAAATAGATTTCTCTTTCCCTCTTTCTAGTTTAACCCACAATGCCTCCTCTCTCCCTTTTAAGCTCTGTAATTCCAAAGCTTTAATAGCAGTTTTTACATATAGTGCCACTCCTCCTCCCCTTCTTCCTACCCTGTCCTTTCTGAATAAAGTATAGCCAGGTATAGTTACATCCCAATCATGGTTTTCTGTGAACCATGTTTCTGTAACTGCCACTAAATCCAAGTCAGCCACTCCCACCAAAGCTTCAACATCAGGGATGTTATTTCCCATGCTACGGGCATTTATACACACTGCTTTCCATATGTTACCCCTGTTACCCATTTCCATAAAGGTATTTAATGTATCACCTACCTGGGGGCTTTCACTTACTTGGGGGCTTTCTTCACCCATCCCCAACGAATCTAGTTTAAAGCCCTCTTCAGTAGATTAGCCAGTCTACTACCGAAGATGCGTTGACCTTTCTTGGACAGATGGATGCCATCTCTGCTCTGCAACCCTTGGAACAGCATCCCATGGTCTAGGAAACCAAAACGCTCTTGATGACACCATCCACGCAGCCATGCATTCATCTCCAGGATGTGAGCCTCTCTGCCTTGGCCTTCACCCTCAACAGGGAGGATTAAAGAGAACACCACCTGTGCACCTAACTGCTTCAACCTCTGTCCCAGAGCCATGAAGTCACTTTTGATACGTTCCAAGGTATACCTGGCAGTATCATTTGTTCCAACATGGATTAGCAACATTGGGTAATAGTCAGTGGGCTTGATGAGTCTCGGCAAACTCTCCCTAACATCTTGGATTTTGGCACCAGGCAGACAGCATACCTCTCTGGACATCAAGTCTGGTCGGCAGATGGATGCCTCAGTACCCCTCAGAAGAGAGTCTCCAACCACCACTACCCTTCGTTTCCTTCTGGTCACTGATTCTGCAACTTTGGGGTACTTGAACTCTTGTTCTTCCCTTTCCAGGGATGTTTTCACCTCCTCCACTTCCAGGGCTGCATAATGGTTCTTCAATTCAAGGGCTGGAGAAGTTGGATTGGTGATTTTGCAGGCCCTGGTGACTTGTGTCCAACCATCGACATTCTGTTGGCACCCTTCTCCTGTGCTGGAGAGCTTGGTTGCTGCAAGAAGCATCTCATCAATGTACTTCTCACTGTCTTGAATGCTCCTCCGCCTTGCCACCTCCTCTCTGAGTTCCTCCACTTGTTTCCTCAGAGCTACAGCATGCAGGCACCCTGCACATGGAACTGGTCCTTCAACTGGCATTAGGATCTCTGTCTGGACCGAGGCAGAAGCTGTAACGGGGGCAACAGCTTTAGCGATACGATTTTTCCCAGCCATTGTTCTGTTTGTGGAGCTTGGGTATCTGTTAAAGCAAAAGAGAGAGATCTACCAAGTACCAGCTGGTTTCCCAGCTGTCCTTTCAGAGAAAAAGCAGTTAAATCTCTTTAATTATATTCAAAATGTACTGGTCCAATTCTCTGTGATGTGTTAAAGGGGGAGGTGCCCTATAAAGCAAGACTGCTCACTAGGGGTGGGTGGGAGTCGGGGTGGGTAGGGAGGGAACTAACACCTGATTAGGTGTTAGCAGTTTCTAAACCTGAGGAGGTTACTAGAGTTCAGCAACCTACTGTGCTCAAGGAAAGTTCCACTAAAGCATCAAAAAGAAAGTAACCTTGCTTTAAAAAATATACAAAAAACCCTTTTAAGAGCTCCCAGTCAGAGAGCTAGCAATGTAATATAATAAAAAACAAACAAACCCTCAAATCCTTACTGTTTGTTGATCTGTAGAGCCCTGGTTAGGAAAGCCTCAACAGGGCAGGGCACTGGAGCCTTTTATGCAGGCCTCAGCTGCACTCAGGAAATCAGGCCCACTAACTCCTGATTATGCCATACTGGGTCAGACCAAAGTCCATCAAGCCCAGTATCCTGTTTCCAACAGTGGCCAAGGTGTTCTGTTTCATTTTTTCCTATTTGATATGATCGCATGGTATCCACCTAGTAATACCTCCATATGCACACTTTTGTAGGATTAATTTACTGTCCCTTGCTTATATTTTTATATTTATAACCATTTTGACTCCATATGTCACATATGGTCCTCCTCGTACCCCCTTTGCAGATCTTTTCCAGTCAGTTGGCCATGATGTTGTCTCCCATATTTCTTGGCAGAGCCTTGTAAGCACGGTAAAAGCTGCATCAAATTGCTGTAATACTTCTGTGGGAATGCTATCAATGCCTGGTGCTTTGTTCTTTGATAAGGCTTTCAATGCTGCTTCAACTTCTTCTTTCATCACCAATGGTTCCCGATCATAAGGTACATGTTGAAACGGCTGTTGGTCTACTTGATCTTTATCATATAAAAACTCTGTATATTCCTTCCACCTTTTCTTGATCTTCTCAGCATCATTCAACATAGAACCTTGAGCATCTGATAACTTTCCAATTCAAGGCTGGAACTTTTTCTTTAACTCTCGTAGCTTTAGGAAAGCTGATCTTGTTCTTTCTCTAATAGTTTCTGCTTCTATTTCCTTGCATGCGTCATTGTAGTACTTTTCCTTGTCCTATCTTGCTGCTTGTTGGAAATCTGTTGAGTTCTGTGATTGTCTTTCTTTCTCCTCTGGCTTTAGCTTCTCTGCGTTTCTGGGCAATTTTCAGAGTTTCTTCCGTCAGCCATTTTGGCCGTTTTTGCTTTTTCACGTTTTGTAGAGACTTTTCGCTTTCTTCCACCACAACCTTCTTGATGTTATTCCATAACTCTTCTGGAGCTCCGTCATTTGTATCTAAAGCAGCAAATCGATTTTGCAGGCAGACTTTAAATTCCAGTGGTATATTCTCAAAGTCATATTTTGCTACATTCATGAGTGGTTTACTCTTTTTCAACTTTAGCTTGAGTTTGCATACTAGTAGCTGATGATCTACACCACAGTCAGCTCGAGGTTTTGTCTTTGTTGATGTTACAGAGCTTTTCCATCATTGACTTCCACAGATATAGTCAATTTGATTTTTATACAATCCATTGGGTGAAGTCCATGTGTACAGTCGCCGCTTATGTTGTTGGAAGAAGGTGTTTGAGATGAATAGATCGTTGGTCTTGCAGAATTCTATCAGTCTTTCTCCAGCTTCATTTCTGTTGCCCAGTCCATATTTTCCAACTACTTTGTCTTCTTCTTTGTTGCCAACTTTTGCGTTCCAGTCACCCATGACTATCAGGATATCCTGTTTGCATTTTCTGTCAATTTCAGCTTGTACTTGTTCATAGAACTCTTCAATTTCATTCTCTTCTGCAGCTGTTGTTGGGGCATATACTTGAATTATAGTTGTGTTGATAGGCATTCCTCGTAGACGAACAGAGATTAAGCGTTCGCTGACTGCATTGTATTTCATTATCCCATTCTTCTGCTGCCCAGATGGGTGTTTTATCTTGGTGTGGCACCTCAGCTGAGACCTGTCCATCTTGGGAGACCCTGCCATTAGTTAAACTACCAAGAGTTTAGCTCTCAGCATCACTGATGCACACAAGCCCTCACAGCACGACAAGCTGCAAACTAAGTGAGGGAAATACATAAATACACATACATATTTGTAAATAAGCAAATAAAAGAAAAAAATGAATTCAAAACAATGTCACTACTACACTATGCCAACATTAAAAAGAGGAAGGAAACAGGAAGGCCGTAAGGCACAAGAGTAAAAAGCAATGAAAGCAAAGACCAAAACCCATATGGATTATTCATAAAACATTGTCTCACAAAAAACTATGCAAAGGGGGTACGAGGAGGACCATATGCGAGATATGGAGTCAAAATGGTTATAAATATAAAAATATAAGCAAGGGACAGTAAATTAATCCTACAAAAGTGTGCATATGGAGGTATTACTAGGTGGATACCAAGCGATCATGTCAAATAGTAAAAAAAGAAACAGAACACCTTGAATTATAAATACCCAAGAGGTATATACCTCCACATTTAGTACAGATAAAGAGACCTAAAAGGGCCACTGGAAAAACCATATAGCAAGGTGAAACAAATATCTTAGTTATGAGCGGTGGAATCCTCAACCATGACCAGAAGTGATGAAAACAGGCTCTATACAGAACCAACTTACTATTACACTACCAGCAAAAGATACAAGCAGAGGAGTGGAGGAGTGGCCTAGTGGTTGGGGCAAGGTACTTCAGGCCGGAAGGTTGGGGGTTCAAAATCCCACTAGAGGACAGCAACCTTGGGCCGGAAGGACTGGGGTTTCTAGTCCCACAGGTGCTCCTTGTGGTCTTGGGCAAGCCACTTAACCCTCCATAGCCCATGTTCATCAATGTTGCCTTCCTGGTGATGGGACCCTATCCCTATGACTGATTAACCCCCCCCCCCCCCTTTGTTACGCCGCTCTGACCCGGTGAAAAGCGGGATATAAATACAGTTAAATAAATAAATAAAATAAATGTTCCCTGTAAAATAGTTATCTCCAAGTTATAATGCCCTGTTCAATGTAATTTCAGTTTGTTCAATGTAAACCGCACTGATGCAGAATAGCGCGGTATATAAGAGAATGTAAATAAATAAAATAAATAAATGAGCCTCAAAGGTCCTAAAAATGAAAACGGACATAAGAAGGGCATAAATATTGAATGTTAGAACCTAATGAATAGCTGAAGTTAAGAAACTTGCTTGATCAGTGGACCGTAGATCCTCCGAGTAAACCATGAACACAGCAATGAAGCTGTAGGCACAGAAAGGCAGTGTGTTAAAAGCCAAAATTGGCGCCATACTTGAAGGTCAGCATTCACAATATATTAAAATCTTGAAAGATTGTGTTGGCTTGTTAAAAAAAGTGCAATGGAAAATATCACCATCTCTAAAAATCCACCTGATCAGACAGAAGGAAAAGACTGGCGTTTTGCAATATGTCTTTATGTACGAGTGTAGATAAACGCTGAGTGCTAAACAGAAGCCACAGATAAAAGTTGTACTGTTGGCGAGTTTGGCCAATCATACGAGAGTCCTAACATAACCTCCTGGGTCAGAAAACAAAATACCGATGAACCAAAAAAAACAAATAAAAGATACAATAATAAAAAATAATAATAAAAATAATAGCAAGAACTGTGAACTGACAAGGGAATGGGTAAAATGACTGCTGGCCGATAGAGAAGTTCATAAAAACTTATAGTCCTAAAAGACTTTAAAAAAAAAGACATCATCTCCCAGCAATTAAAAAGTTATAAAGACCTGCGACCAATATGATGAAATATATATGTTAAAAAGGATATCAAAAGCATATAATGAATGGAACAGCAGCACAGTGTGTTGGCCCGGAATACAGAGAGTAAAGAAAACCATGTGTCACGCTCTGATTCTTCCATCTGTCAAACATACCACAAAAAAAGCAGCGAAAAAAACACAAAAGAGAAAATTGCCATGGTTCTGGACCCTTGATGTGCCTTCAATTATCCTAAGTACGTCCATATCTATAATAATAATTTTAAAAAACAGCAAAGTAAAAAGCCTTTAAGAACCAGTAAAAACAATAATATATAGCAGTACAAAAATAGATAATTAATAAGTTAGAATAAACAAAGCACACAAGGGAGAGGAGGGGAGGGAAAGGAAGAGGGGAAGAGGGGGGAGGAGGAAAACAGAAAGTCATGTTCCAAATTCAAGCCATAACGATGGACTGTATTCAAAGTAAATATAAATCTCTGTTCCAGACGTAATAACAGTTGGTCTGTATCCCCTCCTCAGAGTGGGGTCGCAGGACTTTTAAAACCATAAATTTCAAATCTGTGAGTCCATGCTGGAGCAGCAACCAGTGGCTTACAAGTGGTTTATCAGCGAGTTGTCTACACTTATTTCTCTTGTATTCAATGATTCTCGACTTAATGGGTTGTTTCGTCTTATTATTATTATTTATTAGACATTTGATATACCGCTTAGGCCAAAACCAACGTAGAGCAACTTACAGGCACAGATGATAACATATATGACTTGTTCAGTGGTACAATTTGAAAAATCTCCCAGGAATATCCTCTTGTGAGTGACAGGATGTTCTGTGGTGAAGAGCGCCCTCCTGAGGAAATGGAGACTGAAGGAAATCCTGAAATGCAGCAGGATTTACACAGGATTTACAATCCTAAAAGGAAAAAAAAGCCCTCTTCTGGTGAGCTGAGAATGAAGACCAGCCCAGGGGAGGAGTTGAGCAGTGCTGATTGGGCACACCCAGGGGTTGGACGGGGTGTGGCTGAAAAAGAATCCCTTTATGAAGTGGTGAATGACGCTGCTAAACAGAACTGGAGGGGGAAGTCCCGGATTGAGATCAAGCAGATGACCAAGCAGACCAAGGGGAAGCAGAAGCAGAAGAGCTGTGAGAAACAGGAAAGCCATGAGCAGAGGACCAGGAAGCAGTTTGGCTGCACGTCTGAGCCTGGTAGCAGCAGAGGACCTGCAAGGATCTTAACAGGTGCTTGGAAAGGAAGCCCTACGAGAAGTGGATGAAGCCCTGGTTTAGAGTCTTTGGAAAAGGCAGAGCTCTCGTGGATACAGTTTGGACCGGAGAGGCCCAGAAGCACTCACAGCTGCAAAGCTTTTGAGCTACCTAAAAGGAGAGGAGCCTGGCAGAAAGACAGCAGTTTCTATAGGAACCTGGATAGAGAAGGTAAAGTCCCATCTCCTATATTTAAGGCTGTTTTAAAAGATCCCAATTGTTACCCTGAGTCATTCAAGCCAAGAGCTGAAGGGGGAAACATTACTGACTGGGAGAAAAACTCAGTGTTGGCTGACAACGGTTTGTCAGGAACTGAACAGGCTGAATTGCTCCTTCAGGACTTTAAAGAGTTTTTAGAATTGAAAGCAGGCAGACAGTCAAAGCTGAATGAGGACAATAGCTCTGTGCCGTCAGAAGATTTTATGCAAGTGGAAAATGCCTTACCTTTGATAAACTCTGACGATAATAGCATGGACTGTTCAATATGCTGTAAGGAAATAGCAGTATAACAAAGCTTGCCTGTACCTTGTATGAAAAGAGTACAACGTGGAAGTTTCTGCTGCCGTGCTCTGAAAACCTAATTGTTTGCACCTGAGTTTGAGTTCACACTGTGAAGGGAACAGTGATTGCATGAGGCTGCAATATATGTAAGTCACCTCTTGAGGCAGAGCTGAGTTAAGCTCCATAGAAGAAAAGCTGATCTCACGTTACGTTGTCTTATATTCCTGAGTTTCTTCTGTTACCATTTAAAGCACCATTTATGTTCATGTATCTGAATTTTGATGCGCTGGAGGAATCTCCCCAACACGAATAAAATATTCTTGCAAAGCCTTACCGTCTCTGGCGCAACTACATTTATCAGTGAGAGAAAGGAGAACAAAACTACATCTCCCATCATTCCAAGGGAATAGTTTTGATCCATTCCTCACGGGACAATAGGCCACTCCTGTCCTTTAGCCCTAGGGCGGGGGCAGGAGCGTCGCAGTACAAAAACTTCTTTAGTCACTAAAGAATTAACGCAGACTGAACAGTAGCCACAGGTATAAGTCAGTGGACTGGATTGAAGGACTGGAATGGAAGAAGAACATGCTGCTCTTGTCTCAAGATTTGAGCTAATAGCCCTGCAATCCAGGCAACTGACTATAGCATATAAGAAAAATAGGAATATTTCTAACATTTTGGTTCCATCCTCCCTAGCATGGCCTTGCGTTACACCTAAGATCTGAGGGCACTTTACCTGCGGCCGCTGTTCAGTCTGTGCTAATTCTTTAGTGCCACACCACCTTCTACAGCATAGGTGTCAAACTCTGGCCCGCGGGCCAAATTTGGCCCGTAGTGTAATTATATTTGGCCCGCGAGGCTATACCAAATGACTACTAGAGCTAGCCCGCCGGTATTATACAGCGCATTCATTCATCGCTAATACTACAAATCCCATAATGCCTTGCTGTTGTTTTGGCGCGTCAATCAGGACAGGTCCCAGAAACGCCCTCTCCTGTGTGACAGAAGTCATAGCGATCTCAAGCTACAACTGTCACTGTGGAACCCCTTCCCAAAAATGGCAAAAAGAAAGGCAGACAACAGGAACTTTCTGGACAGGTGGGAGACAGAATATTTGTTTACATATGTAAAAGACAGACCTGTTTGTCTGATTTGTGGAGTCAACGTGGCTATAACTAAGGAGTATAACATTCGACGACACTATGAAACAAAACACCATGACAAGTACAAGGACCTGGACATGACTCAAAGGAGCCAGAAAGTGGAGGAGATGAAAAGAAGTTTGGTTTCACAACAGAATATGTTCAAAAAAGCCACATCACAAAGTGAGGCTGCTGTAAAGGCTAGTTATATTGTGGCAGCAGAGATCGCAAAATCAGCCCGGCCCTTTAATGAGGGAGAGTTTGTGAAAAAGTGCATGTTGAAAGTTTGTGACATCGTGTGCCCAGAGAAAAAGCAAGCCTTTTCAAACGTGAGCCTGAGCAGAAACACAGTAGCTGATCGCACATGTGATCTTGCCACCAATCTGTATGACCAGCTTTTGGAAAAGGGAAAAGATTTCGTTGCATTCTCCCTTGCTGTGGATGAGAGCAGCGACGCATCTGATACTGCTCAGCTGTCAGTCTTCATCTGTGGAGTGGACTCAAATATGTGTGTTACGGAGGAGCTATTGGGATTCAAATCAATGCATGGCACAACCACAGGAAAGGAAATTTTTGAGGAGGTTTCCAAATGCGTAACTGAAATAAAGCTGCCGTGGGATAAACTCGTGGGATTAACGACAGATGGTGCGCCAGCGATGTGCGGTAAAACAAGTGGACTGGTGGGCAGGGTCCGGGAGAAGATGCAGGAAGAGAACTGTGCAGGTGAACTAACTGTTTATCACTGCATCATACATCAGGAATCATTGTGTGGCAAAGCCCTAAAGATGGAACATGTTATGACCACAGTAACACAAGTAGTTAACTTTATACGAGCCAAAGGTCTGAATCACCGCCAGTTTAAGTCTTTTCTGGAGGAGTGTGGTTCGGAATACGCAGACGTGCCGTATCACACAGAGGTGAGATGGTTAAGCCGAGGAAAAGTACTGAATAGATGTTTTGAGCTGCATGAGGAAATATGTCAGTTTCTGGAAAGCAAAGGGAAGGACACAGCAGAGCTTCGGGAGAAAAAGTTTCTGTGTGAGCTGGCCTTTCTGTGTGACATCTCGAGCCATCTCGATGCACTGAACCTGCAGCTTCAGGGGCGGGGGCGCATCATCACAGACATGTACGCTGCAGTGAGGGCTTTTAAAACTAAACTGTGCCTGTGGGAGAATCAGATGCTGCAAGGAAACCTTGGCCATTTTCCCTGCTGCCAAACCATGAAAACGCAGTTCTTTACCAACTTGTTCCCATGCGCACAGTTTGCTGAAAAACTCAGTGTACTCGGCGCTGAGTTTAGCCGGCGATTTGCCGACTTTGATGTCCAGAAATGTAGGTTTGAACTGCTCAGTAATCCCTTTGCAGTTAATGTGGAAAACGCACCAACCAACCTCCAAATGGAGCTAATTGAACTCCAGTGTAATGACACGCTGAAGTCAAAGTATGATGCTGTGGGCGCCGCCCAGTTTCCACAGTTCATCCCTGACACAATGCCTCAGCTCCGCACCCAAGCTGCTCAGATGCTCTCCATGTTCGGCAGCACTTATCTATGTGAGCAACTTTTCTCCTCGATGAAGATGACCAAAACATCTCACAGGAGACGTCTGACTGATGAACACCTTCGCTCGATACTGAGGATTTCCTCAGCTCAAAGCCTGAGCCCAGACATTGATGAACTATCATCCAAGAAGAGATGCCAGGTATCTGGCTTGGGCACATCAGATTAGATCAGTGTGCAGCAAACTGAGCAATAATTAACGTTTTCTTTATGCACTTTTTCTTGCTACTCCAAGACATGGGCTTGAATGGTTGATTAATTTTATTATTGTTATTTTATTTTAAAAATTATTATTTATTATTATTTAAATCTTATTTAATAAATGAATGTCATTGATGTTTTTTTTATTTGAAATTGGTTTTTGCATATCTGAACTATTAAGTTATAAATTGTATAGTAATAAGTGTTGCTTCATATTCAATGTTAAAGCAAATCTTGTTTGGGTCCATATTAAAAGGTTCATTTGTTCAATGCTGGCCCGCGACTTTGTTCAAGTTTTACATTTTGGCCCACTGTGTATTTGAGTTTGACACCCCTGTTCTACAGGAATGGTGGTCTTCTTGGTTACTGCTGTAATCAGCGCATCCACTCTCGGGCGCTTCAAGAGCTCCTTCTCTTCTCGTGCCAAAGGGTAGAGACAGGACAGTGTCCTCCCTCCCCTCAAGTTGATCTCTGGACGTTCCCATTCTGCCTCTATCATGTTTTATGTTTATGTTTTATTGTATTTGATAAAAACCGCCTTTCACAAGAACCAAAGCGGTGTACAATTAAAAATTCAATAAAAGCATTTCTTAAAAATCATGGCTGTTTCTCCATGATGTGGTTTATTTTATTTTGCTTTCTTTGTTCCTAATTTGGATTGTATATTGAATTTCTTATGATTTATTTTGCAATGTATGTATTCAAGGAAGAAAAAAACCTTAAATAAAAGATTTAAAATAAAAAAATTCAATAAAAGCAGGCCGAGGCCAGCGAAAAGGAAAAGAAATACAATATTTGACAGGACAGCAGAAAAATCAGGAGAACAAGACAAGACGTAGACGAAAGGTAAGCTTAGGAAAGAACAGGAGGCAGGGAAGAGAATTAATCACACAAAAGGTGAGGGAAGGTTGAAAGCTAGGGAAAACAAATGGGTTTTTAGCTGTTGTTTAAAAGTAGTAAACTGAGGGTCCAGACGGAGGGAGAGAGAAGGGCATTCCAAAGGGCAGGAGCAGCAAAGAAAAAGGCAGAGGAGCGGGTAGACTGTAGGTGAGCGCGAGAAGGGGAAGGGAGGGTGAGGCGGTTGAGGTGAAAAGAGCGGGGAGTGTGTTTAGGGGAGTGAAAGAAGAGGAGATCTGTTAGGTATTGGGGAGTGCTAGCGTGGAAGACTTTATGAGTCAGGATCAATAGTTTGAAAGTGGCCCTGAAAGGGATAGGCAGCCAGTGGAGGTGAAAAAGCAGGGGAGAAATGTGATCCTGAGGGGAGGAACATGTGACCAGGCGTGCAGCAGTATTCTGAATCCGTTGTAGGCGGGTAAGCTGGTATTTTGGGAGACCAAGAAATAAAGAGTTGGCAAAGTCTACTCGAGACATAATTAAAGGACAGAACCAAGGTAACAAGGGCTGAAGGGGAAAGAAAAGGACGAATAGAACGAATCTGGCGGAGGAAAAAGAAGGATGTTTTGGTGACATGAGAAATGTGGGAGTGAAAAGACAAATTGGAATCAAAGTGCACACCAAGGTACTGGAAAGTGGAGACCAAGGGTACAGGGGAGCCAGAGAAAGAAGGGGCCAGTGAGGGGGGAGAGCCACCATGAGTAAACCAGAGAGCAACCGTTTTGGCAAGATTCAGGTGAAGGCAGTTGAGTGTCAGCCAGTCTGCTACAGCTGCAAGGCAGGAGTCTAGTACAGAGAGATCGGGGCAGGAAGGAGAAGTATGATGGAGCAAAAGAATATCATTCGCATAGAAAAAAAGTAGACACACCAAACTGCTGAATCAAGGACGCAAGGGGAGCCAAGGAAAGGTTAAAGAGGAGAGGGGCAAGAACAGAACCCTGAGGGACCCCACAGGGAAGAACGTGAGGGTCAGAAGGGGGAGAGGAAGGAGAAGATGAAAGAACCGCACAAGATCGAGAAGAGAGAAAAGAGTGGAACCAGTGAAGCACAGTGCTACAAAGACCTACATCCCGCAGGCGGAGAAGAAGAAGAAGAGAGTGATCTACCAAGTCGAAAGCAGCTGAGAGATCTAAAGCAACCGCCACCGAAACGTCACCTCAATCACGTGCTACATGCAGTGCATTTGTGAAGGCTAAGAGAACAGTTTCAATGCTGTGACCCTGACGAAACCCAGACTGACGTGGGTGAAGGAAGTTAGTGGAATCAAGGTGACGGGAAAGCTGTGCAAAGACAAATTTCTCCAAGAGTTTAGATAGGAAAGGAAGATTAGAGACAGGGCGATAGTGGGCGGGGACCAGAGGATCAAGTGAGGGGTTTTTAAGGATAGGACGTATCAAAGCATGTTTCCAGGATTTGGGGAAGGTCCCAGTAGAAAAAGACTAGAGCTAAACATGGTGAGGATGAAGGGAAGAAAACCTAAAGATGGGGTCAACAGCCAGGAAGAAGGAATGGGGTCAAGGGGACAGGAAGTTTTCTTAGAGGAGGATATGAGATGAAAAAGTTCAGGAGCAGTGATCAGATCAAATGAGGCCCAGAAGTGAGAGAGTCGGGAGATGGGAGGGGGGGAGGGTAGGGATGCTCTCAGGGAGGAAACCTTGTTGCTGAAAAAAGAGGCAAGTTGAGATGGAGGGGGATGAGAAGAAGTGGCAGAAGAGGAAAGAGGAGCCTGTAATGAAGTAAGAGATCTGAAGACAGAGTAGAGATGCCGGGTCTGATCTGGGGCATTGGAGATCGCAGTTGAGAAGTAAGAGCGCTTAGCAGAGTGCAACTGTGAACGATAAAAGGAATGGTGGGAAAATTTGATAGAGTGGTCGGAGAGGGGGACTTACGCCACAACCGTTCCGCTCAACGAAGTTGAGTCCGGAGGAGCCGGAGACCGCTGTGATACCATGGGTGCGAGGGACGACATCGGGCAGGGCGGGGACGAGGAGGGGCAACACGATCAAAGGCAGTGGAAAGAGAGGAGGACCAAAGAGCTACCTGGGAGTTAGGGGATAGCAAAGAAAAGTCTGAGGGCAGAAGATCTGCTGCTGCAGGAAACTGCTGGAGTGTAAGAGGGGTAAGGACATGGCGCAGCTGCTCCGGTGGGGACGAAGAGAGGGAGGAGGAAGAAAGAGGATCAACCGGACCTGAACAGGTGACTGAAAGGCAGACGTGGTCCGACCAGGGAAGGGGCGTGGAACTAACGTTTGAAAGTGAAAGAGTGGAGGAGGAAGGGGTCAGAAATAGGTCGAGCGTATGACCCGCCTGATGGGTAGGGAGGGTAATATGCTATATGAGGGAGAGATCATGGAGAAGAGTGAGGAAAGCATGTTCCCTAGAAGAGGAGGGAGCATCAACATGGAGATTGAAATCTCCTGCGATGAGAATTTGAGGAAAAGCTAGAGATACATCGGTGATTGTCAACAGGAGAGCGTCCCAAAGGTCTAAGCGAAGAGCAGGGGGGGCGTAAATAAGAAGTATATGGATGGAAGGAGACGTATGAAGACGGAGCAAAAGAGATTCCGGGTAGTGCAGTAGTACAGAGGAAACCTGGGCAAACCTGAGGGATGGGTGAAGTAAAGCAGCAACCCCACCACCGGAACACCCGATGCGGGGAATGGAGACTGTGGAGAAGCCAGGGGGCAGACAGCGAGCAAGCAAAGCATCTTCACCGTCCTTAAGCCAGGTTTCTGTAATAAGGGTAAGGTCGAAGGAGGATTGAAGGACAAGATCTTGGATGAGAAGAGTCTTATTGCGTAAAGATCGACAGTTAACAAGACCAATAGAGAGAGAGAGTTGGGAGGATCCGGGAGGGAGGCAGGATCGAGAAGGCAGAGGGAGTACAGAGACAGAAGGAGCGAAGGGATGGAGATTAGCTATGCAGCGAGAACGGTCATAGAGTGGTCTCAATGGTCTCCTGCCCCAGAAGACGGGAATATAGGCTATGGAGACACAAGGGTAAAAGAGGAGGAGAGGCAAGGTGGAGTAATGCTGTACTCACTGGACACAGACCCAGAGCAGGCGCTGGTGGGAGACGTGACAGGGCAGGGACAGGAACAAATCCAAATAACCGCGGAGGAAAAGACACAGCAGATAGAACGCTTAGCCACGTTAAAAATACGGGAAGTCCTCCGCGTCCGGAGCGGCCCCAAGGAGCGCACCTAAGGAGCATGTCGTGCTCCTTAGGTGCGCTCCTTCGGTGCGTGCCCCAGTCGCGCGCCGCAGGCGCTGGGGTTTTAAGCTTGTCAGACAGCGTACCTCGCGGGACTTCCGGGAGGGGTGGAGCCCAACTGATGGCGGGTGAGTGCTGGCCCAGTTGGAGAGGGCAGACACTCGCGGGACTTCCGGAAGGGGTGGAGCCCAACTGATGGCGGGTGAGTGCTGGCCCGGTTGGAGAGGGCAGACACTCGAGGGACTTCTGGGAGGGGTGGAGCCCAACTGATGGCGGGTGAGTGCTGGCCCGGTTGGAGAGGGCAGACACTCGCGGGACTTCCGGGAGGGGTGGAGCCCAACTGATGGCGGGTGAGTGCTGGCCTGGTTGGAGAGGGCAGACACTGGGGAGACACAGCAAATACGTAACATAAGCAGCAAGCCAGCAAAGAGACAGCATTAGACAGAGAAGATACTTTGTGTACTGTGAAAAAAATCTTATGGAAGCCTGATCCCCTGAAGTCACCCAGGACCAAGTCCTACGAGAATGATTCTGCCTTAATATTCAAGGCCCCAAGAGAGCGAGAGATGAGCACTGGAAGCTCCTCCTTGTGAAACACACGAATCACAGAGGGCTCATCGGCTGTACTTTGAGCCTCTACTTCGGCCTCTGCTCCACAGGCCTCCTCCCAATCCCCAGGAGCCTTCTCAGCAAAGTCCTCCAAGGCTATCAATGTCGGGGAATGGTGCTCAGTGGGGAGCTCCGCAGAGCACAATCTTAGTAGGAGGTCGGTCCTCTGGCTCTCCCAGTGCTGGGAGTTCCAGGGAACCTGATGCCATGGACCCAGATGTACAAGGACCCATTTGTGGAGGTACTGCCAGGCCCTGCTTCAAGCAACAAGTCTGGTGAAGCAGGAGCACGAACTCAGGCAAGAAAGGCAGGCCTTAATCAGCAAAGATCTGTTTGGGAGCCATCTGGCGCTTTTTGTGCTTCTTTGCTGCAGCCTTGGCTAAAGAAGGCAGCCCCTTCAACTTTCCCACCTCAGTGCTGTCACTGGGTGACTTTCCCACCACCGCAGGAGCACATGGAGGAGAAGCCTGAGAGGTAGAGGTTTCGGGAGCTCCTCTGATGCCAAGGATGCACACAGGACCTACTCTGCCGTCTTGCTCTCCTTTGAGCACAGACGGCAGAGACTGGTGGAAGACAGAGCCCTTGTGCGCGCCACAGGCCATGCAGACAGGCTTGTTGATGGGCATGTCCTGTCCTCCGCCGAAAGAAAAACGAGCAGGAGAAGAGCCCCTAAGGGACAGACGCTCATGGAAGAAGGCAGAACATGTGTCAGGGCTCACACTGCGAGATGGAAAATGGGCTCAGTATTGGAGAGAGGGACTCAGGGTACTCGAGTGTCCACCTCGCTGCTGTCAGGGCTGTCACCGATCTTGGATGTTTTGCAGCATCCAGAGCACTTGAGGAGGGATGACAAAGCCCAGTCAAGTGAAAAATAAATCGCTCCTCCACACCAAGAGACGCTTAAGGTTTTAAGACCCTTTTTTTTTAAGCAACCAAAGGCAGCTCCACTGGACTTTGCTAGCCCTTAAAAACCCCATGGCTACAAACACCCCAGGGAAGACTACCCTTGGCCTCTGCCATTGCCAGCCAAGAGAAGATCCCCTCAGTACTGAGCAATACTGACCAGTTTAGTGATGCCTAGCTCCCTTAGTAGGTGACATCTTTTCATGCTCAGTCTCCACCTGCTGGTTGGGGGGCACAACCCATGCGTCTGGCCTGGATTGGAGGGATGATATGGAATAAGCAGTATTAGTAAGAGAGGCAATATCTTTGATGTCTTTTTTTCCCTTCCATCCTATATCTCTACTGCATTATGTTCTTTCTGAGGCTGATGCGACATTCACCATTTCATATCTCTGGAGTTCCTGACATTGTTCCTTCCTACTCTCTTTTCCTTAGCAGCGAACGGCTGAATGGCTTTTTACTGCTGTCATTTGCTATGTTTCGATGTTCATTAAAGCATGAAGTATCGTTTTTCCCGTTTTTTGCTGCCCTAATGTTTCCTCTTTGAGGCTTCCCCCATGCAAACCAGGACTTGGCTGCATGAACAGAACAAGGAGCAGAGAAGTGTCCAGAGACCAAGTGAATCCTACAGCAGAAGTGAGCTAAGCAGAGCAGAGATCCAAATTGGGCAGAGGGAACACACAGCACACTGAAGAACAGGCCATCATGTCCTAGACCTAGGACATAATCTGAAAACAAAACGAAAAAGACACTGTTCGGTTTCTGTACATACTGTAGCCCTTCTGTTCTGGCATCAACATAAGATTCTCGTACGTGACCCATTTCTGGTTAAGTGCTACACACTCTGTATTTGTCTGTTCTCCTGGTAACAATGATCTAGTCTTGAGCATAAAAGTAACCAAAGGCAGAACGCATCCTAGAGCAGGAGTAAGCTAGGCAGGGTGGAGGTCCAAATTAGGCAGATTGGAAATGGGCATACATCTTTTGAGTAAGCTGATTGATAGCCTGTATCTTACAAGTTACTGCTGAAGCACTTTGCTATATTCTTTGAAGTGTGGGATGGATGAAGGGTGGGCAGGGGTTGCACAATTTATTGTGTTCATTAAAGAATGAGGCACCATCTTTTGCTGTTGAATATAGCAATAAATGGAGTCATAGTCCAGTGGATCACACATATCCCTCTCAAATGATAAAGGCGGCAGATTATTTAGGCAGCTGGTGAACATCAAGGTTCTTGTTGTTTTATTTATTTTATTTACATTTCTATACCACAAATTCCAAAAGATCACATGCGGTTTACAATAAACAACAATGAATTGCACCGGGGAACAAGTTCAGTTTACAGGAAACATTGTTAACTATGTACAATAACAATAAACAACCTAATAACTATATACAAAGAATGTGTCTCATTGCGTTCATGGTGAATTCTTCTAGGGAGTGTGGATCCGGAGAGTGAGGTGTCTAGTTAGTGTACTGAGGTTATATTATAGAGCCGAAGTGTTGAGAGAATAGATGTGTTTTGATTTTTTTCTTAAAAGAAGAGAGGTATTTTATATCTCTTAGATTTTCAGTAAGTGTGTTCCAAAGCGTGGGTGCGCAGTGTGAAAATGCTCTATTTGTGATCTTTCAAGCTTTAATGTAGGCTGGTGCGGTTATCAGTTTGTTTTTATTACAGTTTCTTTGATTATGAGTGGTCTTGTCATTAGAGATAAGGGAAGATAGATAGGATGGGGATATGTCATTAATTAGCTTGAAGGAGGTTATAATTATTTTGTATTGAGTGTGGGAGTGAATCGGAAGCCAGTGTAAATTAATTACTTAGTATGGGGGGTAATATGGTCTAATGGGCTGGGGTTTGTTGTTATTCTGGCGGCAATGTGTTATGCACTTTGTAGTGGATGAATTGTTTGCTTAGGCAGTCCTTGGAGTAATGAGTTTGCATAGTCGAAGTGTGGAGTCACAATTGCCTTTAGTACTGATTTAAAGTCATTGGGGGTGGAGTTGTTTTAGTAATCTCAATTTAAAGTCGATTTTTCTTGTGGTATTTTTTATGAATTAAGTCATATTCAGGGTGCAATCAAATATTACACCAAGATATTTTCTCTCATCTTTGACAGTAATGGTTGTGTCTTGTATTATGACGTTAGGTGGTGGCATGAAGTTTAGATTATGTGTTACATAAAGGGCTTCAGTTTTATTGACATTAATCTTCAGATTGTTGTCAGAAAACCATTTGAGCAGATCAGCAAAACAATTATTGATTTGTTGGATTGGGGATTTATTGATTTTGAATGGGAGATATATCATTATATCATCCGCATATATGTGGTATAGTAATTTGAAATTTTTAGTATGGAGCAGATGGGTTGCAAGTAAATGTTAAATAAGAGGGCGGAGAGGGTGGAACCTTGTGGGAGACCTTGTTTCTGGCTGTATGTTTTGGAGGTTGTATTTCCTATTTTAACTTGCTGGGTTCTTTCTGACAAGCATGAATTGAACCATTGTAGTACCGTATTATTAATGCCTACGTGTTGAAGTCTGGATAGCATGATGTGATTATACTATCAAAAGCTGCAGAGATGTTGAGGAATATGAGGAGGAACATAGTTTCAGTGTTATCAATACCGCAAAGTATATGGTCAAAGAGTACAGTTAGGAGCGTCTCGACGCCATGGTATGGCCTGAAGCCATATTGTTACTCGTCTAAGAGGGCTTGTGTATCAATATAGTCTTGGAGTTGGATAAGGACAGCTTTTTCAATTAGTGTAATAAGTAGAGGGGGATTGGCCTGTATGAGGAGGGGTTGTTTTTATCCATTGTACTGTTCTTAAGGATTGGGCGTGTGATGGCATGTTTAAGGGCAGGAGGCATGTAGCCAAGTTGCTGGGATGTGTTGATGATGTGGAGGATGAGTGGGGTGAATTCTGTTTTCATGGCCTTTATCCAGTGTACCGGACAGGGGACGAGGTGTGAGGTGCTTACTTTTGATGGCGCTTTTTGGAATCATTTTCAGTTTGAGGATAAAATATATCGCCAAGTATCGGGGGTGGCCATGGGGGCCACCTGCGCCCCGTCTATAGCAAATTAATTGTGTGTGGCTATTTGAAGAGAAATGGTTAGTGACATCCCCATATAGGGAATATTTAATATTGTGGCGATGATATATAGATGACATTTTTATGCTATGGAAGGGATCAGTGATTGATTTAAAAAACTTTTTTGAATGGCTAAATGGATTAGATCCAGCCATACAATTCACGTATACATATAATATGAACAATATAGTATTTTTAGACATATTAGTTATGAAAGGTGACACTGGCTGGATCACATCCGTGCATAGGAAAAAGACTGATAGGAACACATTTCTTCATTACAACAGCGGACATCCGAAACAGTTTAGAGATAGTTTACCTTTCTCGCAGTGTATAAGATATTGTAGAAATTGTTCGGAAGATAAGAATTTCAAAATACAATCACAGACTTTGAAGAATAGTTTGACAGAGAGGATATCCTGAATTTATGATTAACCGAGCGCATAAAAGAGCCCTGTTTAATAATCGGGGGCTACTTCTTCATCCTCGGGGTATAACATCACCAAATGAAAACATCATAAATTTGGTTACAAGATATTCCCCATACAGTTACCGAATTCAATGAATCATCAAAAGGCATATAAATGTGTTAAGCACTCTTCCAGGATTAGGAAACAAATGTATTAGATGTGTGTGGCAACGGCATAGAAATCTTAAAGAACAACTTAGTTCAGCCGTATTACGACCAATTTTAGGTAAGTCCGCAGATGATTCCACAGGACACAGACGATGTGGCGGATGTAACATTTGCCAAGTTTCTAGTGACATAACAGTTTTTGAATATCATGGGGTCACATATAGGTTAAAAAAGAAAACTTCTTGTGATACTCAGTTTGTAGTCTACTGCATTAGATGCCCTTGCAATTTAATATATGTTGGCAAAACAATAAGATCCTTTAGAGTTCGGATTAATGAACATCGCAGTAGATTACACTGTAAAACATAGGAAGCTCCACTGGTTGCACATTGTTTGGAATTCAATCACAAATTTGAAGAATTACGCTGTTTTTGTGTTGATGTGCAGTTCACAGGACGGAATGGAAAATCTAGAGAACAAGCATTACTGATTTGTGAGCAGAGGTGGATTTATACCTTACAATCGGTTAAACCAGGAGGTTTAAATACCTCAATAGATTGGGGGGTCTGTGTCTGAAAATCGAGTTACAAATTAAGCGGAGTAGAGCGACACAATATTATTCTGTACATTACCAGATATGAATTTCCAGCGAAGTTGGAAATTGGATGCAGTTTATTATGGACATCTCAAGATAAAGTAGCAGCATTAATTGCATTATGGACATCAACTAAATAATATGGCTTTGTATTTTTATAACATGCCCTATCGGCATTGTTTTCAAATAGGGTCATTAGTAAGACATTTTTGAATATAAATTGCATAGAGTGTAATAACATTGATATAGGACATGTAGCTTGAAGTCCCCACTTGTGTGAGAGAACAACTAATCCGGTCCCGGAGACGGAAGAGTATGTACGTAATGACGTGACAAAGGAAAATCCCCGTAGTGGGTTTAAAAAGGTCATCATCATCAACATTAACTCGCATGCGCGGCGTTTTTGGGAGCCATTAGGCTGGGAGAAGCGCATGAAGAAAGCAATAGCGCTAGTTGGGATAACGACGGAGGTATGTCAAGAATAGATTCTGAATAGTTTGGGTTCCATTTACAGTGTTTTAAATAGGGATACGATTCACAAGTTTAAAGCGTATTTATTTTATTTTATTGGCAGTGCTTGATTACAAAGAACGCCCTGAAGAAACTTATGAAAGTGAAACGCGGACACGGCGCCAGGGAAAGGCATTGGGGAAAAGAAGTACAACTAAGTTAAACACTTGTTTCAACTTTCTTAACTATAAGAGCAACTTGATAAATCATTGAAGATGCTCAAGCATTAAGAACCGGAGGTCATTGATGCGAAAGGGGCACATTACTTTCAAGACTTAGTCTGGAATGTAGTGCCCGGTGAGTCTGAGACCCCAAGTTCGCAGAGGAAAAAGAAAGACTGTCAGGTCTGCGTGAGCATTCAATGAAAAACTAGTTAAGAGGAGAATTTATGCAGTAACGAAATCAATATCTCATGAGGTATTAGAAGGCAGTCCATTGGGGAAAGATAAGTTAGACCTTCTGAGAGTTGACCAATTGACGGTATTGTTAGAAGAAAGGCCTGGCAATCTACTTCCGGTCACACTTCCAAGAAAACCCAGGAGATGCTCGGTTGCCAGGAGTCAGTGACTCAAAGGCACACATTGCATTTTGCAATACAAGACAACATGGAAGTCTTGTCAAAATAATCTTAATGAAAGTGCCTATAAGTTTTGTCCCAACACATGTTTTGGCTCTAGGCCTTCATCAGGGGCTCAAGACAACAGGATATCAACCCTCTTAAGAGGCACATAGCTAATAAGGAGCCAACTGGCTAATGCTTGAAAAGGGATGACTCTCTCCTACAGACTGCATTTTGTCTCTCCTGATCTATGAGACTCTATTTTCTATTCCAAAAGTCATGAAGCTTGTACAATGGAACAGTAAATGTTGCAGAATCTGTTTCGACCAAAGATCAGAGGTCAGATGGGGCCCTACTCTCACAAAGGGTATAAAGAAAACTGGCTGGAGAGGAAATTCCAGAGATAAGGAAATTGCTGGAGGCTCATTTAAAAACAGTATTGATGAGAAGACATAGAAAACAAGATGATTAGATAATGAGGAGTCAGTGTATGGGGAGGTAGATAGTAAATTAGGAGATCAGATAGCTGAATGGGGGAGGGATTAAGAACAAGTCAAGGCAAGGAAACTGATTTACAGGCTATAAACCATAAAGGACTTATGCTCCATAGTTTGATTGGGCAGACAGTGTCAGACACTCTAGTGTAAGCAAAGTCACCTTCTGCCCCACAGGACACATACTATGGGTGCTTAAGATTGACTATTTTATTTATTTTATTTATTTAACATTTCTTATATACCGCCTTTCATGATATCAAGGCGGTTTACATTGAACTAACTGAAATTACATTGAACAGGGCATTATAACTTGGAGATAACTATTTTACAGGGAACATGGGCTATGGAGGGTTAAGTGACTTGCCCAAGACCACAAGGAGCACCTGTGGGACTAGAAACCCCAGTCCTTCCGGCCCAAGGTTGCTGTCCTCTAGTGGGATTTGAACCCCCGACCTTCCGGCCTGAAGTACCTTGCCCCAACCACTAGGCCACTCCTCCACTCCACTCCTCCATTGTCTGTTGACTATAACTGCAAATTATGTGTATCAGATGTAAGTTAATGCTGAGCTTGTTTATCGCAGACCAACCAATATCTTAGGTGCTTATGTTATCAATTCAATATCTGGTGTCCTGCTGTGAAAGGGATAAAGATTTTATATGGTAAGATATTTAATGTAGAAGTGGTACATGCAGCACTATAACAGAAAGAAAAACCCTCAACATGCTATAAGCTCTGGACACTCAGAACAATAATATGCTCTTGACTACTGTGCTGAGCATCCAGAGCTTATAGGGTTGGTAATTTGGCTCCTTATTAGCTACAAGCCTCTTAAGCGGGTTGATATCCTGTTGTCTTGAACCCCTGATGAAGGCCTAGAGCTAAAACGTGTTGCGACAGACCTTATAGGCACTTTAATAATGATGTTTATGACGAGAATTCCATGGTGTCTTGTATTATCTGCTCCTTCTTGGTTCTACCTATCTGCGGATTGCTGTGCTCTTTGTGGTTCCTTTTTGGGAACCTGACAGGTGCTTGTGACGTGGATTGGCCACTATTGGAAACAGGATACTGGGCTTGATGGACCTTGGTTTGACCCAGTATGGCATTTCTTATGTTCCTATGTGTACACATCACAATTTTTAATACTCATACTTTTGCATGAGTTCCTCTGTTAATTTGAGAACTTTGTCAGTCACTTGATGTATTTTCTTTAAACAGAACAAAACTTTTGGTTTTAGACATTCTATCAGATTAACGCAAATCTGTAACAAAAGTGTCACCCTGTAGGTTCTTTATTAGCAAAATCACTCATTTCAAATCATTTCCAGAACCTTACTGCCAGAAATAAGAATTTCTTTGTCTGTATTTGATGTAAAAGAGATTAGGAATCTAGTATGGTCTGTCCAGCACATTCTGAAAATTCAGCAAGAACATCAAGTATAACATCGAAAAGCATCAGAACTTCTCACAGAACCCAATTTTGAGCTCCACCTTGTGTCTGTTGATCAGGATGCCGCTGTTTTTGTATTTCCAAAAAAAACCTCAAGCATGCTTGTGAGTTCCTGCCATAAAATGGTGCAAGGAATTCAGAATTTCAAAAAATGGGTTAAGCCAGGGACCTGCTTTAGATGCTGTGCAGAGAACCAGATTAAGATGGTGAGTAACAGTGCACATGAACAGCTTGCCGAAAGATGTGTTTTAAAAATCAGATGAACACCCACTTTGTTTCCAGAAATCACAGATGCTCCGTCAAAGCTGGAAATCAGCACACAACTCTGGATCCAATTCAAGAACTTCAAGCACTTTAATGATTTGTTCAACAGTTCCATTTGCAGACATATTTGTGGTGTCAATCCAACTGCACTTTCCTCTATCACTCCCCTGTATGTGTGTCTGATGCATCCTGCAACAAGCTCACGTTTTGATAAAGCTTTGCCTTCAGCACCCAGAATGCGTTATTAGTTTCATGCATTTCTAATTTGATTTTGCATAGCAGTAGTGTAGTGGTACATTCCACAAGTCATTCGGAATATCTGGGGAGTTCTTCAAGATGGCTTTGTATATCTCTGTTGTATTTACTTAGGAGTTCAAACATTTCCAAAAGGTTCCTTTCATCGGTTTCTCTGTGGCCACCTACTATAATCTTTGACTTTGCACAGAACATCACAATATCAAGTACTATTTTAATTTTTATTTATTTAAAAGGATTTATATACCGCCTTCTCCTTCAATCAAGGCGGTCTACACAACAAACAATCAACAAGAATGGGTTATGTGTGTTCATGCAGTGATGCAGTGCTTGTGTGTGTGTGTGGTGGTGTACAGTGCGTGTGTGTGTGTGTGGTGGTGTACAGTGCGTGTGTGTGTGTGGTGGTGTACAGTGCGTGTGTGTGTGTGGTGGTGTACAGTGCGTGTGTGTGTGTGCGTGTGTGCGTGTGCGCGTGTGTGTGCGTGTGTGGTGGTGTACAGTGCGTGCGTGCGTGTGCGTGTGCGTGTGCGTGTGCGTGTGTGGTGGTGTACAGTGCGTGTGTGTGTGTGGTGGTGTACAGTGCGTGTGCGTGTGCGCGTGTGTGGTGGTGTACAGTGCGCGTGTGTGTGTGTGGTGGTGTACAGTGCGTGTGTGTGTGTGGTGGTGTACAGTGCGTGTGGGTGTGTGTGTGAGGGTGTGTGTGTGGGTGGTGGTGTACAGTGCGTGTGTGTGTGTGTGTGCGTGGTGGTGTACAGTGCGTGTGTGTGTGTGTGTGTGCGTGTGAGTGTGTGGTGGTGTACAGTGCGTGTGTGTGTGTGTGTGAGTGTGTGTGTGTGGTGGTGTACAGTGCGTGTGTGTGTGTGTGTGCGTGTGTGTGTGTGGTGGTGTACAGTGCGTGTGTGTGTGTGTGCGTGTGTGTGTGTGGTGGTGTACAGTGCGTGTGTGTGTGCGTGTGCGTGTGCGTGTGTGGTGGAGTACAGTGCGTGTGTGTGTGCGTGAGAGTGTGCGTGTGTGGTGGTGTACAGTGCGTGTGTGCGTGTGCGTGTGTGGTGGTGTACAGTGCGTGTGTGTGTGTGTGCGTGTGTGTGTGTGGTGGTGTACAGTGCGTGTGTGTGTGTGGTGGTGTACAGTGCGTGTGCGTGTGTGTGTGTGCGTGTGTGTGTGTGTGGTGGTGTACAGTGCGTGTGCGTGTGTGTGCGTGGTGGTGTACAGTGCGTGTGTGTGTGTGTGTGCGTGTGTGTGTGTGGTGGTGTACAGTGCGTGTGTGTGTGTGTGAGCGTGGTGGTGTTGTGTGCGTGTGTGTGTGTGTGTGCGTGTGTGTGTGTGGTGGTGTACAGTGCGTGTGTGTGTGTGTGCGTGTGTGTGTGTGGTGGTGTACAGTGCGTGTGTGTGTGCGTGTGCGTGTGCGTGTGCGTGTGTGGTGGTGTACAGTGCGCGTGTGCGTGTGCGTGTGTGGTGGTGTACAGTGCGTGTGTGCGTGTGCGTGTGTGGTGGTGTACAGTGCGTGTGTGTGTGTGTGTGCGTGTGCGTGTGTGGTGGTGTACAGTGCGTGTGTGTGTGCGTGTGCGTGTGCGTGTGTGGTGGTGTACAGTGCGTGTGTGCGTGTGCGTGTGTGGTGGTGTACAGTGCGTGTGTGCGTGTGCGTGTGTGGTGGTGTACAGTGCGTGTGTGTGTGTGTGCGTGTGTGTGTGTGGTGGTGTACAGTGCGTGTGTGTGTGTGTGCGTGTGTGTGTGTGGTGGTGTACAGTGCGTGTGTGTGTGCGTGTGCGTGTGCGTGTGTGGTGGTGTACAGTGCGTGTGTGCGTGTGCGTGTGTGGTGGTGTACAGTGCGTGTGTGCGTGTGCGTGTGTGGTGGTGTACAGTGCGTGTGTGCGTGTGCGTGTGTGGTGGTGTACAGTGCGTGTGTGTGTGCGTGTGTGGTGGTGTACAGTGCGTGTGTGTGTGTGTGTGTGGTGGTGTACAGTGCGTGTGTGTGTGCGTGTGTGGTGGTGTACAGTGCGTGTGTGTGTGCGTGTGCGTGTGTGTGTGGTGGTGTACAGTGCGTGTGTGTGTGCGTGTGTGTGTGTGTGTGGTGGTGTACAGTGCGTGTGTGTGTGCGTGTGTGTGTGTGTGTGTGTGTGGTGGTGTACAGTGCGTGTGTGTGTGTGTGTGTGTGGTGGTGTACAGTGCGTGTGTGTGTGTGGTGGTGTACAGTAGATTCATGTTGAGCTATTTACAGCGTGCACTATTATACATTCGCATGAACATGGGGAAGGGGGGGTTGGTCTGGCGAGTAGATCATGTGACTGGCGAGTAGATCATGTGACGTCCCCGTAGTGTTGTCTTAAGCTGCTTCCGAAAGTCTTTGATGTCTGTTGACAGTTCTTCTCTCTGACAGAATTATTCATGGCATCTTGGTTTAGTCTATTTAAAATGTTTCCTCGACTTTGCAGTGGATGACTTGTCTATAGTCTTCAGGATTTCCCCAGCAGCTCTGATTCTAATGCTTCCAATCTTTAAAGCCAGTTCTAGCGAAACTATCTTCAGCACGACCATCAGAAAGAGGTCTGCAAGCTTTGCAAAACACAGCATCTTGGCTTGTACTAAAAACTCCAACCAGTGAAATTTATCGTACCAGTGAGAGGACAAGCTTTGGGATTTACCATCAATTGTACAAACTAGGAAACTAGGTAATTCATCAATGTGAAATAAATCTAAAGGCAAGTCAATTAAAAGCGCTGGTCTGTGCAGGCACAAAATTGAACTTGTTGAAGGAACATCAATATCCGATGATTCATTTCTATTTGCATCCTTGCTGCGCTCTTCTAGACACGTTTTTTTTACAATAGTTTAGCAAGGAATCTTGCTTCAGCATGACATGAGGCTTCAAGGGGGCTGATTAAAGAACAATGTCAGGAAAGTATTTTCGCTGAAAGAGTGGTGAATGGATGACTGAAATGCCTTCCTGGAGCAGATGGTGAAAACTAAAATTGGAATCGACTTCAATAGGTTTTGAGGTCAACACAGAGGAACTGAATATATGACAAGTAAGATGTCATCCCAGGTACCGTACCTAGTCCTGTGTGAGTGGTGCAGCCGCACAGGTCGCAAAGACTTAGGAGGCGCATTTTGGCTGCCAGCTGTTGCTTTGCTGCCACTGAGAGAACAAAAGGTGGCGGCGGTAGGGCAACAGCAGGCAGCCGAAATGCGCCCCCTAAGCCTTTGCACACGTCTTTCAGCAGGTCTGGGCCCTCTCTCCTCTGGGGAGGGATCAGATCTCCTTAAGGTTAGGTCTGCTCTGCTCTGCTGCTGCCGGTGACTTGCATATTGCCCCCCCCCCCATACCTCTGTCCATCCACTGCCTGCTCTTACGCTGCTGCCAGCACCACCATGGAGAAAACAGAGGGTGGCAGCAGCAGGGCAAGAGCAGGCAGCAGCTGGACGGAGGTATAGGGAGGGGGGGGCGCACCTGATGTGCAAGTCGCACAGGGCGTGATTCTGGCTCGGTATGGCCCTGTGTCATCCACATAAAAGGTGATCGGCCCTGTAAAGCACAGTTACTTACCTGTAACAGGTGATCTCTGGGAACAGCAGGAATTAGTCATCACATATGGGTACGTCGGTACCGACGGAGCCCGCGCGGGAAAGCTCCCCAGCTTTTCAGATTAAAAGCTTTTGGGGCCTCCCACTGCACATGCGCGCTGCCTTCCCGCCTTCCTGACCAGCTCTCGTCAGTTCGAGTTTAAAGCTGAGACAATAGAGAGAGAGGACAGGAAGATAGACAGATAGAGATACAACTCCTAGGGGAGGTGGGTGGGTTGTGATGACTAATTCCTGCTGTTCCCAGAGATCACCTGTTACAGGTAAGTAACTGTGCTATCTCCAGGAACAAGCAGGAATAAGTCATCACATATGGGGACTCCCTAGCTAAGATGCCTGGGAGATCCCCCTCCAAGGGTAAACCATCTTCGTATGGATCTCAGGCATCCATCCAGGGAAGGTGGGCAGGAGTTGTTTAAGTATGGAACAGGTGTTTGAGGACAGCCTGACCAAACAAGGCATCCCGGCGGGAGTCCTTGTCCAAGCAGTAATGGGCTGTGAAGGTATGAACCGAGGCCCAAGTGGCTGCTCGACAGATCTGATCTATGGACACAGAGTGAAAATGAGCCATAGAAGTGCCCATGGCTCTCACATTGTGAGCTGTGACATGGCCCTCCAGAGAAATGTTCTTACTCTGGTAAGCAAAAGAAATACACTGAGCGATCCAATTGGAAAGTGTACGCTTGGTGACTGGAAGTCCCAAATGAGAAGGATCAAAAGCCACGAAAAGTTGGGAAGACTTTCGATGTGGTTGAGTCCTGTTGAGGTAAAAGGCAAGAGCTCTTTTACAATCCAGAGTATGAAGGTTCCTCTCTGCACTGGATGCATGAGGAGCCGGGAAAAAGACAGGTAGATATACCTCTTGATTAAGATGAAAAGGCGAGACCACTTTGGGCATAAAGTGGGGATTCGTCCTAAGGACCACCTTATCATGATGAAACCTAGTATAAGGTGGATGAGCCACTAAAGCCTGCAGTTCACTGATGCGGCGAGCCGAAGTGACTGCAATAAGGAAAACAACCTTCCAGGAAAGAAATTTGAAGGAGGTAGAGTCCAAAGGCTCAAAAGGTGGCTTCATAAGCTGACCTAGAACTAGGTTCAAATCCCATGCTACCGGGGGAGGTCGGATGGGAGGTTTAGTTAGGGTCAGGCCTCTCATGAAACGTGCAACAAGAGGATGAGAGGAGACAGGTTGTCCATTTATAGGTTTTAAGGATGCTGCAATAGCACTCAAATGGACCCTTACTGAATTCGTCTTAAAGCCTGCATTTGAAAGATGCAGGAGATAGTCCAAGAGGGAATTCAAAGGAAGTGCTAGAGGGTCAAGACCCTGCTGAGCACACCAAATGGAAAAACGCTTCCATTTGAAAGCATAAGAACGCCTCGTGGAAGGTTTCCTAGAGGCATGAAGGATATCTTTCACAGGCTGAGAAAGATTAAAGTCTTGAAGACTTAGGCCTTCAGTAACCAAGCTCTGAGATGTAGGGATTTGGGGTTTGGGTGCCACAAAGTCCCCTTCTCCTGAGACAGGAGGTCTGGCGCAGCTCCCAGGTCCAGGGAGGATCCCTGGGAGAGATGCAGAAGTAGAGGGAACCACACCTGGCGTGGCCAGCGGGGAGCTATGAGGATCATAGTCCCGTGATCCCTCTGGAGCTTGAACAGAGTCTTGGATATTAGAGGAATGGGTGGAAAGGCATAGAGGAATTCCTGACCCCAATGCAGGAGGAAGGCATCGTGGGCCTGAGCTCCCTGACACTGAGTTCTGGAACAGAACCGGGGAAGTTTGGCATTCCACGGACTTGCAAAGAGGTCTATGTCCGGGGTCCCCCATTCCTGAAAGATTCTGCGTATCTGGTCCATATGTAGGGACCATTCGTGTGGAAGCAGAAATCGACTGAGTCTGTCCGCACGAGAGTTTTGAACTCCTGGAAGATACACTGCAAGAAGGTGAATTTGATGCTCTCTGGCGAAGGCCCATAATCTGAGAGCTTCGTTGCAAAGCGACAGAGAGCCTGTCCCTCCTTGTTTGTTTATATAGAACATGGCTACCTGATTGTCTGTCTGAACTAGGACAGTCAGGTTGACAAGGAGGGTATAGAAGACCTTGAGGGCAAGGTAAATTGCTCGCAGTTCCAGGAGGTTGATATGAAGGGTGGTCTCCTGTGGAGACCAAGTGCCCTGAGTGGAGAGGTTCTGAAGATGAGCTCCCCACCCTGTCTGGGAGGCATCTGTTGTGAGGGTTGCTTGGGGCAACAAAGGTTGGAAGGGGGCCCCCAACAACAGATTCTTGGTGGATGTCCACCATTGGAGGGACCAAAACAGACGGCTTGAGGTGAGTATTTGGTCGGAGAGCGCTCCAGATGCTTGAGTCCACTGGGTGGCCAAGGTCCATTGAGCTGCTCTCATATGCAGACGAGCATAGGGCACCACATGCACCGTGGAGGCCATGTGGCCCAGAAGTCGCAGCATTTCCCGGGCTGTCAAATGACTGCTGGACTGAGCTTGGGAGGCCAAACTCAGCAGGCGTTGGGCCCTGAGCTGAGGCAGGTAGGCCCTCGCAGTGATGGTGTCTAACTGGGCCCCTATGAACTCGAGAGACTGAGTAGGGATTAGTTGAGACTTGGGAAGGTTTACTACCAGTCCCAGATACTGCAGAAGACGCCTTGTGCGGTCCAGGGAAATTTGGGCCTGGGACTGAGATGGAGCTCGGATGAGCCAGTCGTCCAGGTATGGGAATATGAAAATTCCCAGGCCTCTTAGAAAGGCAGCTACGACTGCCATGCATTTGGTGAACACTCTTGGAGCAGAGGCTAGACCGAAGGGGAGTACTCTGTACTGGAAATGTTGTCCCTGAAACAGAAATCGAAGGTATTTTCTGTGGGATGGGTGGATGAGTATGTGTGTATACGCATCCTTTAGGTCTAGAGAACAAAGCCAATCCTGACTCTGAAGGTATGGAAGGAGAATGCCCAGAGAAAGCATTTTGAATTTCTCCTTGAAAAGAAATTTGTTCAATTCTCTCAGATCTAGAATTGGTCTGAAGCCCTCTGTCTTCTTTGGTATTAGAAAATAAGGGGAGTAGAATCCCGTCCCCTGTTGAAGAAGAGGGACCTCCTCTATTGCCCCTTGGGCAAGGAGGGAGGAGACTTCCTGACCCAAGAGGGTCAGGAGAGATGGGGGAGAATTGAACTGCCTCACCATAGTATAAGGAGGAAGGTCGGAAAAATGGAGTTTGTAACCCTCTCTGATGATAGAGAGGGTCCATTGCTCTGATGTAATTTGCTCCCATCTGGGAGCAAAGTGAGCTAACCTTCCGGGTATGGTGAGGGGCTCTGGTTGTTCTAGAGCCAGAAAAGTTAAGTTCTCTAGGGGCAAGTCAAAACCCCTGAGGGGGTTGAGCCTGCTGAGGCGTAGCAGACGCCGCAGGCTTTGACCTTGCCTGTTTAGGTTGCTGACGTTTAGCAGCAAAACGAGGCTGAGAGGATTGTTGGCCAGTATTTGTGGAAAATCTGGACTTCTTGTAATAAGGCCTCTTAAAAGACTTCTTTTTGGCAGGAGTGGAGGTAGACTTAGAAAGTCTATCTAAGGTGGCATTTTCTGCGTCCATTTGAGTGGCCTTAATTTGCCACTCCTCACCAAATAAGTTCTCACCTGTACAGGGCAGATCCCATAAGCCATCTAGGACCCAAGGTTCTAGATCAGAAGCCTGGAGCCAAGCAAGACGTCGGGCTGCTATAGCAATGCCCGAAGCCCTACCAGCACCCTCAAAGGAATCAAAAGCTGCCCTGTTGGAGAACTTTGAAATATCCAAAAGGTGTTTCACTAAGAAAATGAACTCCTCCCTTTTATCCTCAGGGATGAAGGGGGCAAAACGCCGAACTTTTAGAGCGATTTCACTGAGAAACATGCCCATGTAAAGACTATAGGAATTAATCCTGGCTATAAGCATAGTAGCCTGGAAAAGTTTCCTGCCAAAAGAGTCTAGAGTCTTACATTCTCGCCCTGGAGGAGTAGAAGAGTGCCTTTTGGTACTCTTTATCTTCTTCATTGCAGACTTCACCACAATAGAATGGTGAGGCAACTGGGTTTTTTGGAAACCAGGAGAAGGGGGGACACGGTACATGGTGTCCAACCTGCGAGAAGAAGGAGACAATGTTAGAGGAGCCTCCCATAAGTCCATCAAGTGTTCTTGAAGGATTTCATGGATAGGCAGGGTGATTGCCTCTTTAGGAGACTTAGAGTATCCTAAAATATCCAGTTTCTTTGATCTGGGTTCCTTTTCAGAGGATGAAGCAATAGAAAGACCTTTAGCTATTTCTATGATGAAGTCCTGAAAGGACAAATCCTCTGGTGGAGACATTCTCCTTTTAGGAGAAGAAGAAGGCTCCTCAGGAAGATCAAGGGAGAACTCATCAGAATCATCAGAGGAGTTAAAATCCTCTGAAGAAGCAGAGTATCCTCTATGTGCTTCCAACGCACGATACGCATACCGTTCGGTATCGACATCGGGCGTACCGGGTATGGGATCGGTACCGGGCAAAAGCCCGGATCCGGCATGCGGAACCGATCTGCGTTTGGAAGACGATGGCCTCGGTTCCGGTATGGAAGCCATTACCGGAACAGGACCCGGTACCGCTGGCCGCGGTACCGAGGGCGTAGCAGCATTAATAAAAGCCAGAATGGCCTGCTGCATGACTTGGACAGTATTGCCCACAGATGCCACTGCTGCCTGGATGTCGGTACCGGTATGGGCCGGTACCCCAGAGCAGCACAACAGGTGATCTGTCGAGGCCGCGCCATCGATGTCAACCTGTGACCCCATGATTGCTTTGGAGGCCGGAACCTCCCGCCGGGGTTTTTTGGCCTGGGCAGAATCCTCGAACTCAGAATTGAGAGCCTCTCGATCTTTAGAAAGAGATTTGCTTTTAGAGGATTTGCCCACTGGAGTTTTGGTTACCTGAGATCCATCCGGAGAGGAAGACCTGGATGACTGTGATGCTTCTGAAGGAAACAGCACATGGAACTTGTTGGCCCGGTTCTGCAATCCACGTTTTGACATCTGGGAGCAGGATGGGCAGTCCGGTATGGAATGGTCAGGTCCTAAACAATTCAGACACCATTCATGGGTGTCTGTAACAGGAATGACAGCACTGCACTTGGTACACTTTTTAAAAGCAGGAACTGGCTTCTCCATGAGGAGAATTTGTGTAGGCCTGAAGGCCTAACAAAGTACCAAGCTGTGCTGAAGAAAAGAAAAAAAATTTTTTTTTTTTTTTTTTAAAGAAAGAAAGAGAGACCGGCAGTACCGGTTTCAGAATGGGGAAGGCAGGTACGCGGTCTAAAGAAAACAATAAAATTAACAATTTCTTCAGCGGTGACAGGAACACGACCTGCTGGCTCCGCGGAAAAAAAAGAAAACTGACGAGAGCTGGTCAGGAAGGCGGGAAGGCAGCGCGCATGTGCAGTGGGAGGCCCCAAAAGCTTTTAATCTGAAAAGCTGGGGAGCTTTCCCGCACGGGCTCCGTCGGTACTGACGTACCCATATGTGATGACTTATTCCTGCTTGTTCCTGGAGATAAAAGATTTAAAACAACTGAGGATTATACTCCCAATACCAAGCTCTTCAAATAGAAGACGTGGATCATCCAAATAAAGATGCACACGGATATCATCAGCTAATGATACCAAGATGGAATCAGTACTATGGGCCAAACTACCTTTTCTAAAATCTTGGAAACCAGGCAATGAGCAGGGATGGCCTGAGGGGGGTGCAGAAGGAAGCGGGGCCATGTGCAGAAACCGATCGAGGGCTCGTTTGCAAAAGTCAATAGGGGTTGAATAGTGGCACTGAAATGCGGGGCCATGTACAAGGAACACAGTCGCTCAATGGTAGAACCGGCCCCGACAAAGAGAAACAGAGAGCATCAACTTGTGAGTCCTCTAACAAGGGCCAAACTCAATTAACTCATTACAGTATTAAATCAATTCCCAAACATCTAAACAGTAGTGCATCTTGTCTGCCACCGTGCCCACAGAATAACACGGGCGCTACAGCAGATAGCATGTGCTAATTTTAGGAAACAAGGTCTACAATGTACTGTGATAAGGAAGCTTATCATAGCTCAGGAAGGAGCTATAGAAAAGGTGAAGTGACTCTGAAAAAGCAACCTGTCAGTTCTGGTAGAAATAAGAAAACAGAATTTTCCCATAAAAGACTACCAGTCCCAGAATGCACCAGGTTTCCAACAGCCATTAGAGGAGCTGAAGTGGGGAAACGTGTGTTCAATCAGGAGGGCTATGAGGTAATCCCTAAGCACTCATCTCAAAGGGCAGGGCCTGATTCAGCACAGCTGCGCTGTGTTAGGGTGGAGCACTCATCCAAGAGGAATAAAGGTAGAGTTTATTCTACAGAGAATCATCTTCATGATCTTGGACAGCTTCATCATCTGGAGGATCATCAGAAGCAGAAGCCAGAGCAGACGGACAGAAAGGGCAAGAAACCCTTTGGAAGAAAGAAGAGAAAAGCATTTGGAAGGTCTAGAGGAGTCCAGAGCAGTACGTATACTGGGAGACATTCAAAAGGCCAGCATACACCATTGGACTGGGGAAAGCCAGAGGAGTGGTGCTGCAGGGCTAGGAATCTCCAGACGGTACCTGTGAGGGAGACGGCTGCACGTGGAAGGGACCCTAAGACCCGTGCCAGAAGGTATGTGAAGAGAGATCCAGTGTCCAGGGATATGGATTGGAAGGCTGGACATAAGAACTGGACTACATACTGGCCAGGCTATTTAGAGAGGAACTCTAACAGCAATGGAAGCTCAGGTATGAACACTGATCTATGCCCTAGCTATAACCTTGAAAGACAGCAGGGAAACAAGTATTCTCCTCAAAGTGCTCCATTGAGAAATTCCTCTGTGCCAATCCCTGATATTGAACCCATGATTGTTGAAGAAGGGGAAGGAGAAGTCTTAGATATAGGCTGTGAATATATGGATTGCTCTCTGTCTAAACTCCTTTGGTGATTTACTGTTACAAAGTACAGCAACCATCACAAAGAAATACAAACTTGTTCTTTAATCTACTCAGAAAAGCTCCTGAGTAGGATTTTGGGCCACGCAGTAGAAAGCCAGCTAAGGGGTTTCAGCTGGGTAACTGCTAGCAATTGAGCCTTACCTAATTGCTTGTGAGCTCTGAGGGAATCACTTCTGAATCTATGTGTGAAGATATAAGAAGTTAACCTGAAAAGAACAGTTTTTCCCCTTCTTTGTGGGTTTTTTCTTGTTGTTTGAAACACTGCTAAGAAAATATTAGCTAAAGCCTACAGAAAAGACCAGTTTGTTACCAACCAGGTCTTTATTCTTTTCATTTGATTGCCTGACAAGTTCATCTGTTGTTTTCCTGATTTTGTTTTTCTAAGTTTAACACTGAAAGCAAGTATCCTGTTTTATGTGCTACCAAGCATATCTGTGTTGGGAGAAATAACCCCATAAATAAATATCGTATTGGCTTTACACTTAAGCACAACTAATTATTGTGAGCAGCTGTGTCTGGTGTGAATGGACTGCATTTCCCACAATCCCTTGCAAATCATATGGATATATGCCTTTGCCAAGACTGTGAAGATTCTCACCCAGGCAGCCGTCTGACAGTACACATTATAATGTACAAAATAAATGAAAAACAAACTGAAGCATTTCAAGTTCTAACACGCCAGTCTCCCTTGTCTGGGCTCGATACACTTTTAGTTTGACCCAGTTTGGCACATTTTGTTTTCATATGCTGCTAGGATGCTTCCTGTTACTGCCAATAATGCAAATAAGAATATTCACTTTTTGATGTCATTTCTACTCCTCACCCTGAAGTAACACAAGGTGCCGAGTGTTTTTTAAATACTTAGCACCTGCGAGTTAATCCTACCATTCCAAAACAATACTAACTCCTAAGACTCTCATAGCAACAACTCTGCGTGTTAAGAGATAGGAATACAAATATTACACCAAGCTTTGTAACACTGATATATACTTTCTACTGGGAAAACATACACTTAAGTGCAGCAGACTCACACAAACTACAAACTAGCACACCTCAGTCACACACCTTCACCAAATACAGAATAAGGAAACACGAGTTAAAAATAGCAACATATAGACAAATGCTAAACTGGAAACCCCAAGGAACCCGACAACATCCCAAAGAAAGAAGAAACAGACATGTACTTCCTCCTGTACTGTACAAAATCCAAAAGATATCAGAGATGCGTATTTCTAAAAACTGAGAAAGAGGAAAAAAATCAAAGACCCCTCACAAAAGAATAAGCAGAAAAGAAAACGGTAAAATCCTGCGGAAAACAGGTTGCGGGGGCTGGATGTTCCCCAACCCTGCACTTGCAGAATGCCTCACTTCAGTTACACATAGAGCAAAGGCCGACCTTCAACAAGTACAAAACAAAGTTAATCACATATTATAGATGTGCAGGCAATAGCAGAAAGGAAACCTCAAAAGACATGAGATCAGAAGTGCATTTCCTTCTAAGCTAAGCCAAGCCCCAGTCATTGTTCTTGTGGGGAAGTGGGGGCTGTTATATTGCACAGCGCACCCCCACAAAAATAATGCACAGGGCTCTAAAACCTCAACATGCCCCCCCCCCCCCCATAAATGACGGAAGCTTAGCCGTCTCGCCCAGAACAGTGCAAGTTACCGTCTTCCAAGAGGGAGACTTTTGGCCAGTGCTGGTTTTGAGATTACATCCCAAAGCAATGTTGGCCTGCAGTCCCAACTTCTGCCCACTGAAATCAATGCTGTGAGTCCCATAATGCATCAGGATTATTAGAAAAGCAGGACTGGCCTTAAATCTCTCCCCTGGAACCGAGTACTACGGCAGCTCTGTCCACCTGACCTGTGCACTCTCCTCCAGCCCCCCATGCCAGCCACAAACTGAAAAGATCCAGGTCACAGTGTGCGACGCCCCCACAGTTCCTTTTTTTAGGGTCTGCTTTACTATGACTGTTTTCCCTTGCGGTTGTGTCAAGTGTGGTTTCCATATCTGTCCATCAAACCTTTTTGACATCTAGGAGATTCTGCCAGATTCCAGCAGCAAGGGAAAATCCTTCAGCTCAGGATTCAGTCCCAGTTTCTGGTGACCTGGATGATGTATATCCCCCAACTAGCAGCTTCCCTTCACCTCTCCCTGGTAATGGTGGACATTCTCATTGCTTCTAGGAAAGCCGCTATCAGGAGATGCAATGGCAGCAAATGGCAATAATTCTCTTTATGGTGCAACCAGATCTTTGTCACTGCGCACCGAAAGCACATCGACACTGCCACCTGTCTTCCTCAAGCCTCATCACCAAAGTGGAGAAAGCTGGTGACAGCAGAGCAAAATACCTTGAGGACCCTTCAGCCAGGGAACAGTAAGGAGCTGGCAGCAAAACAGGTGCTAACAAGTTGGGGGTGGCAGGAGCAGTAGAAAGGGGAAGTGGAGAGTGTAAGGGAAAGAAGGGGAAGGAGGACAGACAACTTTGTGTGCCCTGCACACCCTTTCCCTGTGCACAAACAATAACAGGACAGGCTGTATATTCAATTTTAACAAACATTTAAAGTGTCACTTACACATACGCCATGACAGCTGTTACAGACGGTTCACCTGGAAATCTCTCAGTAGGGATATTCTAAGGCATTAGCGCAGTGGGTCCCAAACTTGTCCAATGGAGGCAGAGTATGCAAATATCGCTCATGCATATTAATTATGGATCTCCTGAAAACCAGACTGGCTGGGGAGCCCCCAGGATAAGTTTGGGAACCATTGCACTAGAACACAGCTACCACAGCTCAAACCTCTGTATCCCTAATGCCCACCTATGATACCTCTGCCCCCTCCCCAAATAAAAACTCAGGTCTGGCTACGCCACTGTTATATTTATTGGTATTATTGTAACATTTGCTATCATTGTAATCTGCCTTGAGCTGTGAGATATAGGAAGGCTCCAAATGTCTAAATTAAATTCAAAAGCTAGCAATCCTACAAGCACGAGACATAAAATAATACTTATTCATTTTAAAAAACGGCGACAACTTTGTATGGTCTCTTCTTGGACAAGGCAATCAAGATGATTAGCAGCAAATTAAAACATAAGATAAGACATAAAACTAAAAACACTAATCAATCCCACCTCAAAAATCAAATGTAAATAGTACCCACATGTCCATTCTTAATAAGAGAACCCTCAAGAATCCCAGCAGCCCTTACTTAAGGAAACAAATATACTGTATTTACTCGAGTCTAATGCACCATTGAATCTAATGCGCACCCCTATTGTGAAAGGCTTGAAATTGAAAAAAAATGTTTGCTGGCGATTGTAGTTCGCACCCCCCCCACCTTAGTACTGCTTCGCCCCCGTGCAGCTGCTGCTTCTGCTTTTCACAGAGCAGCGGCTGCAATAAAGTTAATTTAAAAAAGGAAAAGAAACCTGTGAGAAGCCCTCCGGTCGTCCGAGGAAGTGATGTCAGAAGGGGTGGGTGTTTTCTCAAGCCTGTGCCAGTAACGCGTGTACAGGCTGTGCTACCAGCGCAGGGATTTGTGCTAGCTTCAAGGAGTGTATGCGTTCATCTCCCTGAGGTTAGCACGAGATACTAACACCCACACTAGCTATGACTTACTATAAGCGCCTCCATTCTCTGCCTGCCCCATTGCGCACAACCAGGGTAGCGTGTGGGGGGGGGGGGGGGATTTTGCTACTTTTTAGTGCAACGCCCAAACTGCACGCTAAACTTCCACACTACTGCACAGCGCACTATAGCAAACGTTCCCCTACATTCCTCCAGGCTTATAGCCTTTCTATCTGGGATCAGCAGAAAATCCTTCCCTTCTGAACACAGGGCCACTGTGTTTATTCATTCCTTTTCTCAGAAGTTTTAAAGTATTTTCCATCAAAAACAAAACACAAGAAATTCAACAACAACAACAAAAATAACAGAAAATGTTTAGCACAGTAAGGGGCCTGCTTACTAAAGAATGGTACTGGGTGGAGAGAGGTTTAGTGCGCATGAAGTGTGCCATAGTAAAAATTTACCATGTGCCAAAAATGCAGCCTTGCTAAAAATTCTGCAGTGCCAGAGTAGAGTGAGTCGGGGTGGAGACCGGGCGGTTCGGAGCAGCGTGGATGTTTTTGTTGAGTAGCGTGGATGTTTTTGTTGAGTAGCGTGGATGTTTTTGTTGTGCGCTCACTGTCAATGTTGTAGTTAATGTGGGTGCACTTACGCGTACTGCCATCTCAGTGGATGGCATTAAGTGCCCGGCATTAAGTACACCCACGCTGATCGCACCAAACAGAATGAGCATGGGGGTAGTGCAAAGCCTCTGCCAGCTACATCGGGCATGCCTCCATTTTCTAGTGCAGGTTGAGTGCCACTCCCATGCTTCTTTTGGTACGAACTGTGCCGTAGCCGTCCAGGGTATTGTACACGTGCTCCTTAAAACTCTAATATCATTTAGAGGCATGTTTACTAAAGGTTTTAACATATGAATGAAAGTAATGTGTGATTACGTGACCACAGTCCTCTTATTTCTATGGGCACAATGGCACTTAATGTGTGTTCACTTCATTAAGACATGTTAACTTTTAGTAAATATGCCTCTCAATGGTGAAAGAGTCCACATAACAGAGAGATTACCAAAGACCAATCCACTTCAAAAGCAATTATCAACACTTAGAGAAATGGCCGCAATCTAATGGAAATCAAGTAATTTACCTTCTTTTTCCAAAAGAACCATCTCCAACTGAAAACTTTCCAGAAAAAATATACTTCTTCCCTTGATAATTAATCAAGCATGATTCGCATGGGAACTTTGAAGGAAAAAAAATAAAAAAGTTACCAATGAAGAAACTCAGTCTTTCAAAAAGAATTTGTATTCTCTGGCCAAAGAAAGAAACATGTTTAACCTCTGAATACAACTGAAGTAACGTAATCTTATCTAGGGCCGGCCCATCCACTAGGCGAGTTAAGTGGACACCTAGGGTGGCAGAGCATGGCGGCTGGCACGACGGCTTTATGCCACCCCTGTGGTGCCCGCGGCAGGCCATGTGCTTCAGTACACACAGCCTGATGCTTCTGACACAACTTTCTGTCGGAAGGAGGGTCAGAAGCGGCAGGCCATGTGTGCTGAAGCACATGGCCTGCCGCGGATACCAAAGCAGCGACAAAGTTACCGCTTTTAAATTGCTGCCGCCTCAGAAGACAGAATCGGCAGTGGCAGGGCGGCGGCACGGCTGGAGTTCCTGCCTGAGGCAGCAGATACCCTTGGGTCGGCCCTGATCTTAACACATTCAAAGTCCAAAGAGATCATCAAGGTGGATCTTGTAACGATTTCTTTCTGAGTAGCCTCTAGGAAAGCAGTTAAATCAAAATCAGCTTGAGAAGCCATTACATCAAGCTCACCCTCGTATTCAATTGGAATCGCAATATGCGACACTTTTAGAGATAGACATCCCCTCCCAAATAGGTAACTTCAATACTTCTCTAAGATACATCTCAAATAATTCACCTGCAGACATCTCAAGTCAGTGAATGTCATCCCAGTCCTTGGGATACACTTGGCCAGTCAGGTTTTCAGGATAACCACAATTATACATGAGAGAGATCTGTATGCCTGTCTCCATTGTATGGAAATCTCTCTCATGCACATTCTTTGTCGTTATCCTGAAAATGTGACTGGCTGGGTGTCCCCTGAGGACTGGGTTGAGAACCCCTGTCTTAAATAACTCACCAGCAGACAACAAATGATGCCTGGGGAAGTTAAGAAGCCTTAGATTACAGGCCCTTGTCACAGTCTCCAATTTTTCTCATCTTTTAGGTATCTGCAGAAAATCTTTAGTATTAGACTTGGCAAGAGCCTGCCTAGCGGCTACACGTGACTTTGCCGTCTCCAACTCAGAGAGCTAATTTTTTGTGGTTCATCCATTTTACTAACCACATGAAAAGAAAGCTCACAAAGACTAGGAATAGTTCCTCTAGAAGGGCCTCAGTTCTGGAGACTGAGGGACCCACTGGTGGAGGATGAATCAGGCTGAACAGCCCGACCTCCCCAGTCCCCAGCCAGACAGAAGTTTCAACAGGGAGGGCATCACTACTCTCCCCCCCCCCCCCAACTCAAGGCCCTTCTGAGAATATCTGAGAACTAGATACTGCATTGGGCACCATCAGGTGGGCACCCTAGGCAAAGCTTCAGCCTTATGCCCCTCACAATTAGCTTTTAGACTCCTTACGATGTCCCCAGGCTGGTGCAAAGTACTGGGTGCCCTAGGCAAACTTTCAGCCTTGCCCCCCCGCCCCATAATTTTGATAGCACAACATCCTTCTAACAACAAATCCTGTAAAACTGCATATTCAAGGGGTCCACGGGAAAGGGCACAGTGCTCTCAAGTACTGCAAACAGACAAAGAGCAAGTAACAAACAAATGCTTTATTGAAAAATGGTCAACTATTTGTTATGTATTATGGTTTTTTTATTTCTGTTCATTTGTTAGTTATTTCATTGTTTTTAAGTATTTTCTCATGGTTTTTATTCATTTATTAAGTTTTGATGATTGCATATTTATGTTTTTATTTTCAGTAGACCATTGCCCCTGAAGAAGGCCACGCCAAAACACAGCCGTGTCGGACTTTATTTCCTTTGTAGGCTGGTTGCCTTGGCATAGGGTTGCCAACTGGCTCCAGATGCGCCCGACAGGGTTTGATCCAGTCCAGGGTTTATCTCGCATGCAGGGATATGTAGTTCTGATTTCTCCATTGTACTCCATAAGAAAAGGACAACTACAAGTCACTGCATGCAATGGGGTAAACCCAGGACTGGATCAAGCCTGTCGGGTGCATCTGGAGTCAACCTTGGCATTGACCATTTTTCAATAAAGCATTTGTTTGTTACTCGCTCTTTGTCTGTGTAAACTGCATACTTTTAGATACCGTAAATAAACCCCAGAGAATATCAGTATCGACCAACTAATGATATCAGTTATCAAAGTCCTCTATCTAGCATTTTTACTTTTTTAATGTATTATTTATTATGTTTTTCTACATATTACAAGCATAACCACTTGCAACAGAAAAGCAAACTAAACAGTACAAACATACAGTAAGAAAAAGAAAATATCAAGGAAAAACTAAATCACTGTTCATTTCACACCAGCCCTCAAATAAGGAAGGGAGGACCAAAGGAAAAAGCATACCTCTACTTAAACCCCTAACAAAAAGCAGCCAGTACCCCATAATAAAAACCCAGATTTCTATGACCCAACCCAAGACACTAAGGCCCCAGTCTAGGAAACAATGGGCCTGTGAGAATTAACAAATGTTAATGGCTCATAAAACAAACAACCTACCCACCCAAAACTTGATCAGGCACTTAAAAGGAAATTTCAGAAAGAATAAGGTGCCCAACTGCAAACACCCAGTCTAAGGAGGAGAAACTCTCTCCTTGTTCTCTGAGTTTCCCCTGATAAGTCCAGATAAATCCTCGCTTTAAAGGAAACATTCCTCTTTTTAAAAGTACATTTTTAGCAGCCATTCTCTATCGGATGTTAGGGCAAATGACGACAGCAGAGTAGAAGATGTAACAGAATCTATAATCAGAGTTTTCCCAATATGCCAGAGATATACAAAACGTCCATTCGCAGCACCAAAGGACAGAAGCCTGGAGACTCCTTCGCTGACGGATGGTAGTACACCTTAGTTATAGGAAGAAACAATTCTTCAGGTATATTCAATACCTCACGTAGAAACTTGTACGCTCTAAACATATCCCTAGCAGACGTTAAAAATAACCCAGGAAAATTTGCATTTTAACTTTGGAAATTACTCTTCGACACCAGTTAGAATCATCAAATCATAATTAAAGGGAAGGGAAGGAGAACCACTTCAGCTTATTCTGTGTATTGAGCCAATACCCTGGCTTCAAAGCTGTACCATCATAGGTCAAAGATCCCTTCCACCAGCCAATCTGTTTTTGTTATTTCTTATTTTGCTCACTGGTGAGATAACAGATATCATCTTCACTTATTTCACGTGCGTCATATTTCATCCATCTGCTCTCACTCTGACACCGTATGTATTTCACGAGAGCTGCGTCAGTGCCAGGGAGTATTCCTCTAAAGATAAGCCTAAGATCACTGTCAAAAACGTCTCTCTTTTAGAATCCCAAGAACTGTGTACCCTATTTATCAACTTCTCACAAGATCAATTACCATAATTCAAACCAAAATTTCACCAACCGAACAGAAAAACCCGACACATCAACCATAAAACCTTTTAAACTGAAATCTTAATCCGGGTGCTTATTCCTGGAATCTATGAGGTTTGGTTTCATATGTTAAATACTTCAGGCCTGACATTCAAAGGCCACTACATGCCCCGACGCGGCACCTGGGGATAACCAGTCAGCGGCAATATTCAGCCACTGACCGCTTGTCCCTCGGTGGCGAAAGGTAGGTACAGAAAAGGCTGAAGCTAGCCGGGCAACAGCTGCTTATCCCTTCTGCCCAGTTAGCTTCCTGCTTTGGCGGCGAACCTAGATATTCAATGTCAGTGTCTGGATATGGCTCCAGCATGGAATATCTGGGTTTAGTGTCCAGTGGCGGCGGCTAGTTCCTATAATCGTGCTAGCCGCTGCCGCGGAATATTGGACCCTTAACCCACTTTCAAATGGCAACTTGATAGCTCAACTGTATTCAAACACCTGCATCCAAATGGCACTATCAGCAAACACTCACCAAAAAACCTTGGTCTTCGTGTCATCTGTTTGGGTGCAAAACAGCCTCCCAATTCAAGCTTTTTATCTCCTTTCCACGTATTCCTTATGTCACTCTGCTTCTCCAGTCACAATGGGTATCCTGGGCCGCACAGGATGCAGGCACAGAAGGGGGCACTGATATCATCACTCGGCTTCCAGAAAGCTCAAAAAGAGTGCGTTACTGAACATGACTGGCTGGGTGGGGTGGCACCAGATTCATTAGTTGCAGTGTGCATTTCCAGCTTAGTACGGTCCTCTGGGTGTCATTCCTTCAATCGCCCTTTCTGATCTCGACAATAACAATCAAGACCACTTATCACAACTATTAGTGTCAACTCACGCTCCCCACACAGATCTTTTCATCTCTAATTACAAATAAAAATGCCAAATCAATCATCACAATCAGTCATACTACTCACTCTCAATCTCTCTCTCTGACAATCATACTTACTCATTACCTACATACCACTTCCAGCAATCGAGCCAGAATTCCTGACAGCCATACAGTCACCTAGTCTTACTCATATTTTATATTACTGTCCTTAGGTTTGCTAATTTTGGTACTCGTTACCTTGTCACATCTAAGTAACTTAGATTAATAATCTGGCATCTCCAAAATCCATGTTTCTAGAGATTGGACTCCCCAGACGTAAAACTGGTTAGCACTAGGCTTCCCCAATCCCAACAAAATTGACCCTTGCACTCAAGGCCCTCAGCCTGAGGGTTGGTTACTATACGTCTTCAAAATCATGCCACCTGTAAAGGCATTTAACTGATAGGCTTCCACTGTGTTTAGGAGCGATTTACCTCAATCACAGCTGAAAGGTATGGGATCTATACAGAAACGTTGTAGTACCTCAAAAAGATGGTTAGCTTCAACATAATGTTTTACTATGGGCAACCCCATACATTTTTTATTTAGTTTACTCTTATGTTCCATCCTGTGTGCCCATTCTCCCTGCAGATAAAAGAATGTGCTGCTAGCTCTTTGAGTTTCTGTGGCTGTCAGGTTTTGTTTTGACTGCTGCTGAATCAAAGATTTTGTTTAATTAATGCAACTGTAATCATCTCAAGACTATCCCGCCCAGAACACCCCTCTAAAAATGCTTTTATGGACAGCACACTCAGATTTACAAAACAAAGTTTAGTATTTATAAACATAAGGAGGGAGATTTTAAAAAGCCACTTATGAGAGTAAATGGTGCATGGGTGAAGGTATGCACCGATGACTCGGAGTCTGTGTGGCTGCCAGCACACGCTACTTCGCTTTGATCTCACTACAGCAGTTCTTTGCTGCCCCCAGGAACCCCTCGTTGAATTTTATAAAACTGAATGCTACTGATGTTGGGGCTCTAACTGCAACATTTTCAAGGCTGGCGATCTCTTCACCGGGGAAGACTCGGTAGGGCTTTCACTGATTCTTTCCTATGTTCCAGACCAGCTACCAGTCATCAAAGCACATTCAAAGCGATCACCGCGCGTTGCAGTCACAGCGGTGTCTCTCTCCTGCCCCCTAGCGACTACTAGCGCATTCACAGCGATCACCACGCGTCGCAGTCACACCTCTGTCTCTCTCCTGCCCCCTAGCGACTACTAGCGGACACGCACGAAGTCATTCGCTCCGCTCGACCACAGCCTGCATGTGCCTGAAGGGCCGCGCAGACGCACTGGCCGGATGGCTGGTGGCCCGTGGGAGGGGCGCTCGAGAGTCAGCGTGTAAGGAGGTGACAAACAGTAAGTTTACGCAAAAAGGAAGCACTAGAGAGTCGGAGGCGGCCTGGACGTATCCGGCGAAAGAGGGAGCAACCGGCTGACGGTGGGCGGGGAGCAGGCGAGGCGTCCGGCAACAAACCGGAAGTGCTCGTCAGCGGCGTGGAGAGCATGAGCCAAGCCGGGGATCCTCCGTGAGTGAGCTGAAAGGGGAGGGAGGATGTCGGGGGTTCGCACCCCGGTGCGTTCTGGGATTTGTGGTTCCCCACCCCCAACAGTACAGGTGGGATTCGGGCTGTTTCCGGGAGTGGAGTTTGGGTCACGTTGCAGAAGGGAGGCGGCACCGACGCCCGGCTCCTGGAGGTCATTAGGTCAGACTGTCATTTTAGCCACTAGGGCGTACTCGGGGTCCACAGTCTCTACCTAGTCCACGTGCTCCCAGGTCATACTAATACTGCTAATCATTTTTACGGTGCTACGGTATGGATGCAGTGCCGTATATCGGGTACAATCTAAGTTGGTAGGTGAGGTAATGGGGAGCTAAAGTTTACTTGGCCAAAATCGCAAGGTGTATCACTATTAGAAGGACTTGAACCCTGATTTCCATCATTCTAATCCCGTTGCTCCAGCCACTGGAGCTAATCTTGGTTTTATTCCCATTGCATTTAGGAGAGGTAAAACCAGTCTGTCCCTGATGACCTGGAACTGTTTGGTAATCCTTGAGAGGAAATCTTGCTGAGAAATGGGGAATCCTCCAGCTCAGTTGCAGAAAGATCCATTGTTTTGTTGTTGTTCTTGGCCTGATAGTGTTTTACTTTTCCCTATGTCTTTTACCCGAGATTTGTTCACAGCATGTCAAGAGAGGTTCCCATCTTGCTACAGTAGGAAGCAGAACTCCATTGAGATGTCTTTGTTTATTACTGTAAACATGTAAAATGATGGTCCCTGCTTTTTAGAGCTTACACTGTAGTCAAGACAGACAAAAACAACAGCTGAAAAGGTAAAGAGACACATAAGAGGTTAAGTAGATCAGTATCCAAAAGCAGCCTAAAAAAAGAGTATGAATTTGAAAGGGGGTAGAGATGAAGTCTGATGTACAGATTGAGGTAGTTTGTTCCAGGCATAAGGAGCAGCAAGGTGAAAGGATCAAAGTCTGGAGGGCAAGTTTGATATGTCGGGTTTTTTTGTCTTGCTTGTACACATTTTACTTATTCTAATTTATGTTTGTTGTTTTGTGATTCTGGAAGCCTGTTGAAAAGAACAGGACAACTCGGACCTCTCCCTCTTCTTTCAGATTGGTTTTGAAAGCTCCTGTCTGGCCATTGTGAAAGTGAATTTGGGTGTGCTTCCCATTGCTTTCTTACTCAGTCATCTAGCTCTGTGTTAGGGGAGCGACCATTCTTCAGCACGCCTTCAGCTGAAGCACATTTAAAATTATGGGATTTTTGTCTCCTGGAGTTTGTAGGCTGACGGGTCAGGAGGACAATGGCCACAGTGACTGGAAGTTACAGGAGGAGAAGGAGATGTCTGAATCTGGAACAGCAGAGAACGCACCAAAATACAAGGTATAGATTTAGGATGTGTGCATGCACCATTTACACTGTCCGTCTGGTTTTCATCAGGGCAGGTCCTGTGGGGGCAGAGTCTCAGAAGGTTAGTTCTACATGTAATTTGACAGGATGGAACCTCATTCTTAAGCCACGTTATGTTGAGTATGATTACAGTTTCTCAAATTTACTGCTAGTTCTTGCTTTAGTACTTGTATTATGCCAAAGAAAAGCTACTTTCTGGAGTTCATAAGGTGTAATCTGTACCCATAAAGCATTTCAAATTCTTTTTCATTAGGTCAGTGGCACTTAATACAATTGGGAATTGTTTTCTGTGATCCTCCTGTTCTGATGTGTCTCTCCTGACTCCTTCCTATCCAGCTGTCTTCAGGGTTTCTCCCTACAAGATTTCTCCTATCGCTTCTTATCTGGAGTTCATCAGGAGTCCTCCTCACTGCATTCCTCTCTATCTCGCTTTCATCAGGGATCCTCCCCCTGCAAAGCTTCTGTACAGACTCCTTCCCATTCAGCTCTCAACAGGGATCTCCTCCCTACAGAAGCAGGTTATGTGCGCTTGCATTGGTACCCTATAATCAGAGAAGATTCCTGTATATGTTCTGTGTATGTCTTGTCTTATTTCCTCTTGATTCTTGTGTATATGGCTATAATATCTGCTCTATTTCTTCTTTTTTTCTAGTGTATATTTTGTGTATACTTAGCCATCTGTCTTCCTATGTCTGATGCATATTCTATTTCAGAGCATAGGAAACATCATGCTGAGTCAGACCAAATTTCATTGAGCTCAGCATCTTGTCTCTGACAGTGGCCAGTCCATATGTCAAGTACCCAGCAAATTCCAAAAAATAGATATATTTCTCTAAAATGTTAGCCTTCCTATTTCTGTTAGTGTTGCACTTTCTGTCTCTTCATTCTGCTGAGGATAATATACCCCCACTACTATACTCCTTCCCATCACAAATTATGTATTCCATGATGTACAAAAGCATACCACTATGACTATGTTTCTATCCCTACCCAATACTTCCACATGTGCATATGGCTCTGCCCTTGGGTATGTGAGTACCTGTATGTCTACATTTGGAGCCCAGCCTGTTACAGGTTTACCAGCAACCCCGTAGTACCATGGTAATACCTAAACAGGCACATCTCCACTAGAAGGTGTTAAGACTCCCGCTATAGCAGCCTTCCCTCGCAATCAGCTACCTGGTTCTTAAACACTTTCCTGGTGATTAACCCATGCATATGCCCCCTGTCGGAAGGCACTCAACTAGCTACTGGGGAAGAGCTGAAGACTTTTCAGAGTAAAGCCAGCATTTATGATGTGTTTGGATCAAAGCCCTCGGGAAGTCTGACTGCTGATGTAGCTGCGCATGAAATGAGAGTCAGAAGCTGTAAAGATGTCTTACACATTGGAACATGGAACGTACGAAGCATGAACCAAGGGAAGCTGGAGGTGGTCAAGAATGAAATGGAACGTGTACAACTTGATCTGTTGGGTGTCAGCGAACTGAAATGGACTGGCATCGGGCACTTTGCATCAGATGATCACATGGTCTACAATGCTGGAAATGAAAGACAAAGAAGAAATGGTGTTGCATTTATAATAAAGAAGAAACTTGCAAGAACTGTAATGAAATACAATGCAGTCAGCGAACGCTTAACCTCTATTCGTCTACGAGGAATGCCTATCAACACAACTATAATTCAAGTATATGCCCCAACAACAGCTGCAGAAGAGAATGAAATTGAAGAGTTCTATGAACAACTACAAGCTGAAATTGACAGAACATGCAAACAGGATATCCTGATAGTCATGGGTGACTGGAACGCAAACGTTGGCAACAAAGAAGAAGGCAAAGTAGTTGGACAATATGGACTTGGCAACAGAAATGAAGCTGGAGAAAGATTGATAGAATTCTGCAAGACCAATGATCTATTCATCTCAAACACCTTCTTCCAGCAACACAAGCGGCGACTGTACACATGGACTTCACCCAATGGATTGTATAAAAATCAAATTGACTACACCTGTGGAAGTCAACGATGGAAAAGCTCTGTAACATCAATAAAGACAAAACCTCGAGCTGACTGTGGTACAGATCATCAACTACTAGTATGCAAACTCAAGCTAAAGTTGAAAAAGAGCAAACCACTCATGAATGCAGCAAAATATGACCTTGAGAATATACCACTGGAATTTAAAGACTGCCTGCAAAATCAATTTGCTGCTTTAGATACAAATGACAGAACTCCGGAAGAGTTATGGAATGACATCAAGAAGGTTGTGCTGGAAGAAAGCGAGAAGTCTCTACAAAAGGTGAAAAAGCAAAAACGGCCAAAATGGATGACAGAAGAAACTCTGAAAATTGCCCAGAAACGCAGAGAAGCTAAAGCCAAAGGAGAAAGAAAGACAATTGCAGAACTCAACAGAGATTTCCAACGTGCAGCAAGACAGGACAAGGAAAAGTACTACAATGACACTTGCAAGGAAAGAGAAGCAGAAACTATTAGAGGAAGAACAAGATTGGCTTTCCTAAAGCTGCGAGAGTTAAAGAAAAAGTTCCAGCCTCGAATTGGAATGTTACAAGATGCTCAAGGTTCTATGTTGAATGATGCTGAGAAGATCAAGAAAAGGTGGAAGGAATATATAGAGATTTTATATGATAAAGATCAAGTGGACCAACAGCCGTTTCAACCTATACCTTATGATCAGGAACCATTGGTGATGAAAGAAGAAGTTGAAGCAGCATTGAAAGCCTTATCAAAGAACAAAGCACCAGGCATTGATAGCATTCCCATAGAAGTATTGCAGCAATCTGATGCAGCTGTTACCGTACTTACAAGGCTCTGCCAAGAAATATGGAAGACAACATCATGGCCAACTGACTGGAAAAGATCTATGTTTATACCAATACTAAAGAAAGGTGATCCAACTGACACTGGAAATTATCGCACAATCGCTCTGATCCCACATGCCAGCAAGATTCTACTGAAGATTATTCAAAAGAGACTACAGCCATACCTAGAACAAGAACTACCTGAAGTGCAAGCAGGGTTCAGGAAAGGGAGAGGAACGAGAGACATTGCGGATGTGAGATGGATCCTTGAAAAGACTAAAGAATACCAAAAGGATATCTATTTGTGCTTTATCGACTATAGCAAGGCTTTTGACTGTGTAAACCATGAGAAACTCAGGGCCACATTAAGAAGCATGGGTATACCAGAACACCTGATCGTTCTCTTGCGCAATCTGTACATTGATCAAGAAGCAACAGTTCGAACGGAACAAGGAGAAACAGAATGGTTTAAAATAAGCAAAGGTGTAAGACAAGGCTGCATTCTTTCCCCCTACCTGTTTAATTTATATGCAGAACAAATCATCAGAGAAGCAGGACTGTATGAAGACAACAGAGGTATGAAGATTGGTGGAAGACTCATCAACAACCTTCGCTATGCTGATGATACCACATTGCTGGCTGAAAGTGAAGATGATCTGAAACATTTGCTTCTCACAATCAAAGAACATAGTCTCAAAATGGGCCTGCACCTTAATGTAAAGAAGACAAAGATCATGACAACTGGCATAATCAACAGGTTCATCGTTGAAGGAGAAGAAATTGAAATCGTGAACAACTTTAACCTACTTGGATCAACTATCAATAAAGAAGCAACAAGCAGTCAAGAAATCAGATGACACGTTGCTCTTGGCAGAATGGCTATGAAAGACCTAGCTAAGATTCTCAAGAGCAGAGATGTCTCTCTCCATACAAAGATTCGACTTGTTCAAGCCATGGTATTTTCAATAACATCATATGGATGTGAATGCTGGACAGTGAAAAAGATAGACAGGAAGAAAATTGATGCCTTTGAATTATGGTGCTGGCGGCGAATACTGTGTATACCATGGACTGCCCGAAGAACAAACCAGTCAGTACTAGAGGAGATCAAACCTAAGCTTTCTTTAGAAGCTCAGATGACAAGACTTCGACTTTCATACTTCGGACACATCATGCGAAGAGAGAGATCATTAGAGAAAGACATTATGCTTGGCAAGATAGAAGGTCAACGCAAAAGAGGAAGGCCAGCAATGAGATGGATCGCTACAATAACAGCAGCTACGGGTACCAGTCTGTCAACAATGAGCCGCCTGACTGAAGACCGAACACAATTTAGGATAGCTATCCAGAGGGTCGCCATGAGTCGACTCCGACTCGACGGCACTTAACAACAACAACATGCCCCCTGTCAAAAAGCATGCTTTCATTGGTGCACAGAGTTTTACTGCCATCATCTGTTGAATGGTCTTAGAGATGTCGGCCCATGTGCAGAGATATACAGGTATGCAGACATAGCAATTATGCCAGCATGCACAGTATGTCTGATGTTGCATAGCATGTCCCAAGATAATAGGTTACTGTGTGCCTTAAAAGGACACACAAATATATAGATCCAGTACCAGGAATTCTCCATGCCTGAACATGGCTGAATGAGTCCTTAGTTGGGCTCTCCAACCTCTACACAGGTTTCACCATTTGAACAGACCGCTATTGCCCTCACATCCTTCCTCTCTGCAGTGGCCTCAGACTAGTGTTCTATGGTTCCACATCTTGTGGAAAAGGGATTGACCATAACATCATGTTGGTCAAATCCCAACTCGCTATTTACCTCATATGCACACATGAAGAAGTGAGACTGGATCCCAGATGTCACTAGGAGACATGTTTATTAAGGGTATGGTGACAGTGGAACCATGACAGTGAGTGATAGGAACGCACAGCATATATGGTAATTGTGCAGAGATTCTGATCCCCCTGCTCCTATGCACATGTTAAAATGGACCGTGGGGACCCTGGTGAGCATCTGTATATTGCCAAAATCATGTAAAAAGCCTTTGCAGCCCTCCCTGCCCTAGAGACCCTCTCTCCCCAGTCATTCCACACTGTCTACAGGGGAAACGGATAAACCATAGTTAGCATGTAGTTTCCAACTTAGGAACACACATAGCTGTTTCTTTCATTGCCCAGTACAAAGCCACCCAATGTGAAAGAGGCAGCTTCCTGTGGGTAGATGCAGGCGAGGCACATTTAGGTTAAGAATCAGCCCATAATGGGCTCTAGCAAGGGCTCAGCTCATAGAGGTGAGCCCTTGGCAGAGCCTGTACTCCTTGGTTAATTTCTACACATAAATGGGGGCCACCTCAAGCAGTGGAGGTTATCAGCACACCTGCTGTCCCATGAGCTGGCAATTTTTTCAGTTGAGTATGTGTAGACTTGCTGCATGGGTGTCTACTGATTGTAAAATGTCTGCTACACACGCTTATAGCCCATACATGTGCCCACTTGCAGCCCATTTCATAAAGAACCATGTGTAAATCGGTGACGTGTAGATTCCGTCCCTATTCAGATTTATAAATCTGGAACATACATGTTTAGTGACCCCTTTTAGAAACACTGTCAATTTGTGCCAAATCTGAACAAGTCATGGCACCCAAAGGCGGAACTCATGTTGCAGGAGGTCATCAAGCACCAGCGTGTTTTCCTTTACTATGCTGGTATCCGCATGAATGCCTATCAGAAACAAAAATTGTGGCTGGGCATATGTCACCGCATAAATTCCATTTACCATAGAAATAGAGATGCAGAGGACCTGAAATAGAAGTGGAGGGAGGTAAAGTGGAAACCCAAAAAGAAGGCCAGGGAGACAGGTCTAGATGGGCAGCTGCAGCCCCTCAGCGACCTTGAGCATCATTTGTTGCAAACAATAGTGAGGAGATGGGGAGAGTTGGACTCCTCAAGAGCCTCACAAGAGCACAGTAAGTATCTCTAGCTCACCTGCCACATCCTTCCTTTCTTCCCTTGCATTCTCTGCCAAATCTACCTTAGCCTAATGTTGGGGCATGTGGTCAGCAGTCATCTTCACCTCAGACTTCACCCATTGAGGAAATGTATGCCTCATGCATTTCCATGGTTGCATGCAGCTGGAGAGGGTGAGCCCTAGATCTCGGTGAAGTCTTACTGGTATGCAATGATGTTTCAGCTCCTTGCAGTTGAAATGCCTCAATGATATGGCTGCTGCCCCTAGGAATATCCCCCTCCATTTTGAATTGTATGTGCAGAGGTAGTGACCTACACTGCTGTGCCTCAGTGGTCAGGCATTTCCCATGATAGCACCCTACAGCCAATAGTGGTGTACTAACTGATTTGGAATGAGGGTTCCAAGATGGATAGGGCACTCTCCAGCTCCTCCACTGTGGAGGTTGGGTACCAATATTTACCTTTCTCATAACTATTTGGCCCATGTTTCTGTGCCCTGCACCAGGCTCATCATTACTCTCTCACCCAACAGCAATGTCCCCACTTACGTCTCCCTCTGTAGAGTGCATCACTTCCCCAGGGCCCGCTCTTGCTGCGTGTGCATTGGGTCTGTATTTTGGAATGTGTGCACGGGACACCTCCTGATAGCACCCTCTCCCGCAGTGTACTGGGAAACATGTAACTTGCTATGGACATGCATAGTGTGTGGCATTGGAGAGCACAGCTTTCAGATCCTTTCCATGATGGGCTTGCATACTACCCTGGCCCTTTAACTCGTATGGTACCAGTAGGCATAGGCAGCCCTGATACTATAGCAGTTGTGGCACCCGAAGAATGCCATCCTCACTCACACACTGCACAATTGCACCAGAAGAGGTCTACCTATCGCAATGGGCATGCATCGCTAATTTCTCAGTGGGTAGATATATGGTTTGAACATAGTGAATAAGGGCATTAAATGTTTACCTACAGGAGAGGACAAAACTGGATATCTACTGGAGGGCAGTAATGCAGATGTCAAGTAGACAGAGCTGGGGGGGGGGGGCACAAAACATTCTATGGTATCCAGGGAAGAAGGGGCCACCCAAGCCAGAGTACAGGACCAGGTCCCAGAGAGGAGTGACATCAGAATGCCAAGAGTGAGGACCATGCCGATGTCCCAGTGGAGAGGAGTGACATCCAGAGTTTCCACTGCCATCTCACTTTGATGATGGTCAAGTGTCTGGGAAGGACACAGGAACAGCTGTGGATCCAGACATCCCTAGCGCTAGTTGATGGAATCATCAGCTTCTGTGCTGTAGAATGTAGTGCTCCAGGCGCAGTGCGCAGAGAAATGATCTGAGAAGATCACTGACCCTAAAGGAGCGCCATGCCCATCTAGAAGGGAAACAGCTGAAGGCAATAAAAACCCTCATTGAGGAAAACAAGGAGCTGAGCTGGACTTGCGCCACTTCATGGAGCTACATATCACTGCCTCCCCCCCCCCTCCCCGCACCTCTGCAAACTGCCACAGGGCCATCTGAACCTCTGGTATCCCAGTCTACACGTGCTAAAGAAGAGGGTACCTCCATCCTTGCCTCCACCATCACAGGCTGAGATGAATCAGTGCAGCTATCTGTCCAAGCAATGCCACCCTCTTCCCACATGCTGATACCTGTACCCATGGAAAGGGGAAGCCCCTTTGATTTCTCCTCTTCCAGGAGGCCTCCCATCACTCTGGTGGACTGGATGATGTCTCTGACAACTCCTCAGAGAGCAGTGAGACATCATTTAGCACACTCTTGCCAACATATTCCAAAGTCGGGAGCAGGAGGTGGGATATAAAGGGATGGGAGAGAGAACATGAGAAGAATTGACCCTTATCATATCTGCATCCTTAGCAGGGGATGGGGGAGTGGGAAGAGGGCTGCTGCTCTGCAGGGATGGGAAATGGCAGAGGGACGCCTCATAGGGGAAGATTGGGGTGTGAGGGGTTGATGGCAGTGTGACTGGGCTGGTAGTGAGGCGGTGGGGGTTGTTGCAGAGGGCAGGGGCTGTGGATAGGGCAGGGAGATGGGAGGAGGATGATGGTGGATGGGGCACTCCTATGTGCATATTTTATGAGCACAACGTGCCTGTGTGCGAGGCTGTCTCTTGCAGCTATGTTTACTTGGTATGGATAGCCATTATCCTTTTGCCTTGGTCCTACTGCAGCTTCTTCTATGTCTGGGTCTGCTGTTCCCATTCTTCAAACTGCAAAATGCCAATTAACTCTCAGTACAATTACCAAAACCAATACGAGTTAAAGTGGCCCAAAAAGATTCAAAAATGTAACCCGAAGGGATTTTAGAGGTAACCAATTGGCACAAAATTCTTAAACTGCCATTCTCTTTATGCTATGTAACTTTTATTACCTCAAAACTGCCGCATCTGAGGAAGAGAGATAGAAATGCCTCAGTAGGAGGGCTGGTGGCTATTCCTGCGGTTAATGGCTTACCGCTACAGCGCCACTTATATCACACCCTTATTTTCATTCATAGGCCTTTCAAAGTGTGTTTTTACAATTTCCAAATGCATTTAAAAGAATTGAAAACAACTTGGCTTTCGTTGTCTATACAGAGCGTGTGATGCTGTGAGAGCCTAAGTTGACTTGAGTTTCATCTGTAAATTTTCAGGCCTGCATCAGGACTTAGGGTCTCGCAGCATCAGTGGTCTCAGGAAGGGACAGGCAGTGGCTAAGTCCTCCTATTGCCCTCTGGATTAAGGAGGCCATTGTTAAGCATACCTAGTGACTGGAAAGCAACTGCTGGAAGGAGTCGGAGCTCACTCAACTAGGGCACAGGCCCCTTCCTGGGTGAAGTACGCCTTGGTGTCTCCAGAAGACATCTGTAAGGCAGCTACAGGTCCAGGTGGTGATCCTACATTTATTATTTTATTTATTTTAGCAGGTTTTATATACCGCTTTATCCTTGAGTCAAAGTAGTTTACTTTGAAACTCATGACTGTTTGTTTACATTAAACAATTTTACATTGAACCTCTTAACCGTTTACATTAAACAATTTTAAGGGTATCTGTGGCATGCATGGAGGGTTGAGCAACTTTAACTATTTACAACAATTATTTACAATATAAACATCATTTGGTACTTGCAGTTAGGAAGTTTTGAAGAAGGGAAGGGAGATGTTTTGGTTCTGTCTGTGGGTTTAGGCCATGGTTTTTTAGCGTATGTGATTTATTGTGTGTTTGCTGTTAAGTGATGCTGCCAAAATGTTCAATAAACAGGAATGTTTTTAGCTTTTTTTTGAAAGTCCTTAATGTCCTCCGTTGCTCTAGTATCCTCTGGTAGGGAGTTCCATAAGGCTGGAGCTGCAAATGAGAGTGCTCACAGAGGTTGATTGTTTGGTTTTTGTGTATGCCTTGGGCTGTGTTAGCACCAAAGTTATACCCATGAGATTTAATGCTACAGGGGTCGTACCTAAGGGATTTAATTGGCAGTGCACCCAGTGAAGTCTGTATCTGGTGTTTGAAAGCACTTAAAGGGTCTCCTTTTGAGCTCTTTCATAAGACCTCCCTCAAGGATTTGATCCTTAAGGTGATTTTCCTAAGGGGCTGGAACATCCACCAGGCAGGCATCCAAACTGCAGTCCTTGTCTAGCAGGGAACCTTTCTTGTTCACCTTGATGGCTTCATTGCTGTCCTTTCTCAACTGGTTGGATCATCCTTTGTCCTCCTCAGCAGTCTGAGTATGGACTGGAAGCAGCCAAGTTCTCTATTGCTGATGGATTAAGGAAGCTATTGGGCCACTGTACATTTTGACTGATCAATATATGTCAGAGCGAGTCAAAGGTCATTCCACTCAGGTGCAGGGGTGGAATCTATTGGTGTCTCCAGAGGACATCTGTACGGCAGCTGCCTGGTCTTCACTGAGCAGGTTGCTCATGGAGGATGCTACAGATGGCATCTTTGGCAGGGCAGCCTTTTCCTGAGCCCCCATCTTTCTCCCACCCTGGGTCCTGACTGCTTAGATACATCCCACACGTCTGGACTGGTCTAGCAGGTATAAAAAAGAAAGGAGATATTTTACATACCTGATAATTTACTTTCCTTGACTCTTGCTAAAGCAGTCTAGGACCCACCCTAGAAGACTGTTCCTTATCGTTCCTACAGTTTAGTCCTCCACCTCTGGGTTGTGTACCTCCTCCTGCAGCTTGGAGACTGGGCATGTCAAGATCATGACATCACTGGATGTAATCTGCTGGTCTCTCCCATCAGCCCCAGTGTGTCCAGTCTCCATGCAGCAGGAGGATGTAGTGAGCCTAGGTGCTGGGCTCACTTAAGGAATACATAAGGAGCAATAGTGTAGCTTAGCATAGATTACTTAAAATTTTACCCTTAATTTTGGTTGTTGCCCTTTAAATTTTATTTTAATACTATCCCTTTAAAAAAAAACCCTCTGGTGCCGGTTCCTTTCTGCCTCTGTTGTGCGGGGCTGTGAGCTCATCTATTCAGATCTCTTCCCCCTGAACAGGACGGGGGAGAGCTCTGCTGCAGGACCGAAGGGACATCCTCCAGCTGTGCAGGCAGCCGCGATTCTACTTTGCGCTTTAGCACGCTGACGGGAGGCTCGCCCGGTGGTTTTCTGCTCGTGTCAGCATTGAGCAGAATCGCGCGGGCTGGAGCCCCGTTGAAGAGCTGTAAGTCCTTTCTTTATTTTGTGAAGGTTTGGGGCTGAGCATCTCTCCGGCGGGCGGGGACCATGCAGGAAAAGGGCCGGTAGCTCCTGCTTCGCGTTTGGCGCCTTTTTTCTCGCGCCAGCAGCGCCGGCCATTTTGTGAGCATGGTCGCCGCGTGACAAGAGCTCCAGAAGGGATTTTAACGAGTAACTCCTATCAGGAGGAATCTGGGTTACTGTTTTATGCTTTGTGGCATGCTCAAATCTATTTGCAAGGCCTCATTTTTATCTTCAGCGCCTCGGAGAACCCTCGGGCTGTATGGAAGGTTAATTACACAGGTACACTAAAAAAAATTTTTTTTAAACTGCCTCTAATGTTTCGATTTGATTTTTACGTTTTTTGGTGCGCTGAATCCAAATCTGGTAACCAATTTGCTCCATCACGTACAGATTTTTTGCTACATTGGGTTAGCAGTTTGAGGTGAACGTTTCAGATTGAGTGCGATCGAGATAAAAGTTTCTTGGATTAATTCTTTATACTAATTGTTTAGTAGTTATTCAAATAAGAATAAAGAAAATTGTAACAAGGCAGCACATAAGAATAGAGTAATGTCAACAAAACACACTGTGATGGTAGCAAAATTGTCTGCACTTAAAACAGCCACATACATGTGCACAAACATTGAGCATATAAGAGCGAGGTTAGACACAAAGCAAAGCAAAGAAATGTGCAAAAAATGTTGTACAGGTATGTATGTAAGAATAGAAAACGCAAACCACACCATTGCAATACATGAAGACAAACACCCGATGGTGTGAAAATAAAATTCTAATAAATGAGATCCGACACTGTGGTAATAACTAGCAAATTTTTATTTCAAAGTTTAGTAAAAACACGATATTTGTCAACACAGTTTAGATTTTAAAGTCATTCTTGGGTCAATCAATCTCCTGGTGGGCCTGTTTCTTCTTTCCCCGAATGCTTCTCTTGGTGCGCTGCTTGGCGTATTTTTCATCTGGGGTTTCCCGCAGCAGCAACCAGCAGAAATCAGCCATCATAGTGGTGTTCCATCTTCCTTGGTACCTTCTCTCTGCGTCCTTGATGTCCTGGTGAAACCTTTCACCTTGTTCTTCACTGTACGCCCCCAAGTTTTCGGGAAAGTAGTTCACATGGGAGTGCAAGAAATGGACTTTCAGGCTCATGTTACAGCCTTGTTCTTTGAAGGCATTGAGCATCCTGGCAACAATATCCTTATAGTTCTCATCCCGCCTGTTCCCCAAGAATTTGAGAACAACATCCTTGAAGGAATCCCAGGCTTCTTTTTCCTTCTCAGACATCGTTTCAGCGAATGCTCCATCTGAAATGAGTTTCCTTATATCAGGGCCAACAAACACTCCTTCCTTTAGCTTTGCTTCAGAAGGTCGGGGGAACTTTGAGCAAAGGTACCGAAAGCACTCACCATCTTTTGGAAGGGACTTGATGAATTGCTTAATGAGATCCAACTTAATGTGGAGAGGTGGTAATAGAATTTTATCACGAGGTACCAAGCTCTCATGAAGAACATTTTTCTCACCGGGTCTCAAATACTCCCGAATTGGCCAGTCTTTTTTCCCCCAGTGTAGGTCGTGGGCCCGGCTATCCCACAAGCAAAGGAAGCAGGGATATTTGGTGAAACCGGATTGCTGCCCTAATAGCATGGATAGAATTTTAAAGTCTCCACAAATCATCCACTTATGCTCATCATAACGAATCTTCTGAAGAATCAGGGCCAAATTCTCGTATTTTTCTTGGAGAATAACAGAGTGAGCAATAGGAACTGAAGCGAATGTGTTGCCATTATGAAGAAGAACACCTTTTATGCTGTCTTTTGACGAATCAATGAACAGCCGCCATTCAGCTGGATCATACTTGAGTTTAAACTTTTCCATCACTCCGTATATATCGTTGCAAAATACCAAATCTTCCTCTTTGCTGAAATACTTCAAAAATTGTGTCTCGCGGTTGCGGTACCAATAAAAAGTTGTTCCTGGTGACAATAGATTTTTCTGTTTAAGCCGAGAACCTAGCAGTTGGGCAGCATCTTTTGGGAGTCCTAAATCCCGGACTAAATCATTCAATTCAGCTTGAGAGAAAAGTTCAGGTTTCGGATCTGGTTCAGTTTCAAACTCGGAAGTACTGGACTCATCGGGAAAAGCCATCTGATGAGTCTCATCATGATCAGAACCGTCCACACAAATATGATCCAAAGATTTTGGTGGTTCAGGCACAGGTACTTCGTTGCTATGAGGCATAGGGCTAATTGCTGAGGGAAGGTTGGGGTAACTTATTACGTTCTTATTTTTTAAGTTGTATCCCTTCACAATGAAAAAGCAAAAATAGCAGTCACTGCTGTGGTCTCTTTGTTCACGCCACATCATAGGTATTCCGAAACGAAATGCTTGTTTTTTACCTTTCATCCATAAGCGTAGATCTTCCTCACATGTCTTGCACACTTTGTGAGGAGCCCACGGTTTGTCTTGATCGCCTAACTTCAAACCGAAATAGGCGAAATATACTTTTTTAATAAATGCAGAAATGTTCCTCTGCCGCTTTTTCACGGTATATTCCCCACAAATAAAACAAAAACTGTCCGGAGAGTTGACGCAACCTCTGGCTCTGTGAGCCATCACAAATACACAGCACTGCAAACTACAACTGTAGTGAACCACTTCGGAATAAAGCTGGATTACGACTGAGCAAACAAAAGGTAATAATGAACTTGCAAGAAACTGAAATTTGACAGGAACGTTCATGTCGCAACCACCGTGTTTGAGCGAGCGAACGAGGCGAGGCGAACAGGAAAGAACATGCGCCAGCGCGAGTACTGAATTTAGCCCCCCGCCTCCCAATTGTCCTGTTAATGTATAAAATGAATACAAAACACTCTAAAATATCATGAGGGAGTGTTTCTAGTTAGTTAACCATTACAACCTCTATTTTGGGCCAAGAAAATAAACTGCAGTCGGCTAAAAAGAAATTATGTGAACATTCCTTATATGGGTAAGAAATCTAATTTTGCAAGAAAACGTGACGTGATGGAACATTTTGGCTATTTTTCCTGGATTCAGCACCCCAAAATCTATAGGAATCAGTTGCAAAACTGGAGGCAGTTTTTTGGTAGTGTACCTGTGTTATTTTATAAGAGGGAGTTCCTGTGGAAAAAAAAAGAGGGAGTAGAGAAATATTAACTCTGTTTTCCCTGTTCCTAGCCTTTACTCTCTCGGACATTAAAAAAAAAAAAAAAAAGAGAGCAGGGGACTCCCGTGAGGGTGAGGGTGCCTGACGGATGGCGTCCCGCCCCCCAGTGCATGCTCTGTGGCACTCGCAGGGGAACGGTCGCGGATTCTTGGATCTGCAGAGGTTGCGCTATGGTGTCCACGAGCGTAGAGCGGCAGATGGAGGTTAAGGCTGGCCTGGAGCCACAGCTTGCGATGGCCAGACCTGAAGGGGAGGTCCCTTTTGGCCTCTACCTCGGGGGTTACCCAGGAGGTTAATGCTGGACTGCCGGCTGAGATGCCGGTCCTGGCGTCCAGTTTGCAGCTCGGGGACTTCTGCCCCCGACTTTGTGTTAATAATGCATCAGGCATTCTGCATGCGGCGTCGGGAAATTACTGGATGCCTTGTCGCGACCTGCGTCTACTCAGCAGCCTAAGCTGGCTAAAAGGAGTAGCATTTCTCTGAGACCTTCATAGAGATCGCGGCCTCGTGAGCGGTCCCCCTCAGACATGGAGGGTAATGAAACGGATGAGGCTGAGCTAGATCTTGAGGCAGAGATGGATGACTTAGAAGAGGGTGAGATTCCGGAACCGGAGGATCAGGCAAAGATCATTCGAGTGTTCCAGAAGGAGGAGCTGGCAGCCCTTATTACGGAATCCCTCCAGACGTTGAATCTGGCGTCAGCACCATCGACTGAGGAGGAGAGTGTGGAAGACCCTATCATCCAAGCAGTGAAGCAAGCACAAGTGGTGGTCCCCATCCACCAGGTGGTGGACAAGATGATACAAGACGAGTGGGATCAGCCGGAGTCAGGTCTCAGAGGCATTTGAACTATGAACAGACTCTATCCTTTAGCGGATAAGGACAAAGAGCGGTTCCGTTCTCCACGAATTGGTGCAGCAGTGTTGGCGGTCACCAAAAAGACCACGATTCCGGTGGAAGGTAGCACGGCGTTAAAGGATGTGCAGGATAGGAAAGTGGATGGCCTATTGAAGCAGTCCTTTGAGGCGGATGCTTTGTCCTTGCAGGCTTCCATTTGCGGAGCTTGGGTGGCAAGAGCTTGCCTCAGATGGTCTCAACACTTGAGGCAGTCCCTTCAGCTAAATCAAGAGGGTGTTGCAGAATTGGATCAGTTGGAGTCAGGAACCGCATATTTGGCAGATGTGCATTATGACTTGATCAGAGCGCTAGCTAATAGCATGGCTTCTGTGGTTGCCGCACGCCGATCCCTGTGGCTAAAGAATTGGGCGGCCGATGGCTCCTCTAAATCGCATCTCAGTAAGCTTCCGTTTAAGGGTAGGTTACTGTTCGGAGATGATCTTGACAAGTTGGTTAAGGATTTAGGGGAGTTGAAGGGCGGTAGACTTCTGGAGGATAAGCCTAAACCAGGAAAGTCCTCTCCAGCCTATCGGGGTCAGTTTAGGGATTTTAGAAGATTCCGTACGCCTCGTCTAGGCGGTTTCCAGAGAGGAAGATTTTCTTCAAGAGCCCAAGGGTTTCGTGGATTTTGGGGAGCAAGTAGAGGTTTCTCAGGGACATCCACCACGGCTTCTCGAAAACCCCAATGAGAGCTGGTGGGTCCCGGTAGGAAGTCAACCAATAGGCGGGAAGCTTCGGGAGTTTCTTTCTGCCTGGACTCAAATTACGACAGACCAGTGGGTTTTGGAAATAATTTGCGAGGGCTATGCGCTGGAATTGGCAAGACCGGTCCAGGATTCCTTTGTAATGTCTCCCTGCAGAGGTCCACAAAAAGCTCTGGCAATTCGCAATACCCTAGATTCTCTCTTACACATGGGGGCGATCATACCTGTACCATTGATTACGATATGGGTCGATACTCAATTTATTTCGTAGTACCAAAAAAGGATGGATCTCTACGCCCTATTTTAGACCTAAAGGGCATGAATCGGTGTCTGTGCGTACCGCATTTCCGGATGGAAACATTGTAATCAGTCATTGTAATCAGTCATTAAAGCATAATGTTCCTTGTAAATGTATACAGAAGTATACAATTGTTCTGTTTAATGTTCAATGTAAACCGCCCCTGATCTCTGGAAGGGGCGGTATAGAAAAGACCGTTAAATAAATAAATAAATAAATTGTGGCGGTATGAAAAGGGGAGTATTTGACCTCCCTGGATCTCACAGAAACGTATCTACATATCCCAATCTGAGAGGCCCATCAGAAGTTTCTACGCTGTGCCTTTCCATGGGGGCACTATCAGTTCCGAGCTTTACCTTTCGGGCTGGCAACGGCGCCGCGGACTTTCACCAAAATCATGGTGGCGGTGGCGGCGGCAGCGGCAGCATTGCGGAAGGAAGGAATCCTTGTTCATCCCTATCTCGACGACTGGTTGATTCGGTCAAAATCTGAGGCCAAGAGCGTGCAGGTTACGGACAAGCTGGTGAAGTTTTTACAGTGGCTCGGCTGGGTGGTCAATCCGGCCAAAAGCCGATTGGTGCCATCCCAGGAGCTCGAGTATCTGGGAGTACGGTTTGACACTCGGCAAGGAGCGGTGTTTCTAACGCATCATCGGGTGCTGGGCCTGAGTCGCCTGCTACGCAAGTTCAGATCCGCTCCGGCGCCATCGGCATGGGATTATCTTCGCGTGCTAGGCACAATGGCGGTGACTTTGGAGGTGTTACCCTGGCCAGATTCCACATGAGGCCTTACACGAGCGCTCCTTCGTCGCTGGTCACATCAGACCGACTCGTTGAACAAGCGTCTTCCCTGTCCTCTCCGGGTCAGGCGGTCTCTGCGGTGGTAGCTACTGCTCGGAACCTTGCAAGCAGGGGTGCCCCTGGAGCAGGCGGAATGGCTCCTGCTATTGACGGATGCAAGTCTCGCTGGATGGGGGGTGCACTACGGAGATCTTTTCGCACAAGGCGCGTGGTCCGTCCAAGAGTGCAGTTGGTCGATCAACTGGCTGGAGTTGAGAGCGGTGTATCTGGCGCTTCAGACCTTCAAAGCGGCGGTGACAGATCGGGCGGTGAGAGTGCTGTCAGACAACTCCGCGACAGTAGCCTACATCAATCGGCAGGGAGGCACAGGCAGTGTGGCCATGGAAGAAGAAGCAGAGACACTGTTCACTTGGGTGGAAAAGCGTCTACCAGCGTTCTAGGTGGCGCATATTGTAGGAAAGGACATAGAATTTCGGAGTTACAGGCGCTGTCTTGCAGGGAACCCATTCTGTCTTTTTCGAAGGAAAAGGTAGTCTTGCGTCCAGTGCCATCCTTTTTGCCGAAGGTCGTCTCTCCGTTTCACCTAAATCAGACGGTGTCACTTCCGGTCCTTGACTCAAGGGGGGAAACCGCGTCCGATCGCAGCATGCGTCTGTTGGACATCAAGCGGGTGTTGCGGCAATATTTGCAAGTTTTCGAACCTTTTCGCAAATCTGAACGGCTTTTCGTGGTGTTCGGTGGTCCTCGCAAGGGTGAGGTGGCAGCGAAAGCGTCCATTTCTAGATGGATTAGAGAGGCGATTGCCTCAGCAGGGTCGTTCGGTTCCATTGGGATTGTGAGCGCACTCTACCAGAGCGCAGGCAGCCTCTTGGGCAGAACACAGCTTGGTTCCGCCAGGGGACATCTGTAGAGCGGCTATTTGGTCGTCTCTCCATACCTTCAGTAAGCACTATCGCCTGGATGTGCTAGCAGTGAATGATGCCTGTTTCAGTTCGACAGTCTTGCAAGCCGGTTATAAGGGTCCCTCCCAATGAACACTGCTCTGTTACATCCCAGAGGTGGAGGACTGAACTGTAGGAACGATAAAGAAATGATAATTACACTTACCTGGTAATTGTAGTTCCTTGAGTGACGACAGTTCAGTCCTCAATCCCGCCTGGGGTGGTGTCGTTGGCAGTGGAATTTCAGTAGGTGGAGCTGTACATTTACAGGTATGTATGAATTTCGAGGGATCCTGTTTGCTTCGTTCTGCTCTGTCTATTTCTCTCTATTTATCCTCCTTTCTGTCTTTCGCTTCTGGAGGAGTCAGGAGGAAACGGTACGAGACAAAGTTTTGATCTGTCAGGAGGGAAATTTTGACTATTCATCTAGTTACGGGTTAAGGTTAGAGTTTATATGTTGGCTACTTATTTGCTGCTCTTTTGAGTGTGCTTTGTCAATAGTTCACTGGGGCTGATGGGAGAGACCAGCAGACTACATCCAGTTATGTCATGATTTGACATGCCCAGTCTCCAAGCTGCAGGAGGAGGTACACAACCCAGAGTGGAGGACTGAACTGTCGTCACTCAAGGAACTACAATTACCAGGTAACTGTAATTATCATTTTTATGCCAGTTTGGGAGTCTGGCTGCCACAGAATGCCTAGTAAGTACTGTGGTCTGACACAGATTTCATTGTGGGTAGAGAGACAAATACTTGGTTGAGATATTTGTTCCAAAGTTGTTTTGTTGGTTAATAAGGTTATGCATTTCTGAGTTTTTCAGCCTTGCTTACTGCTTAGGAAGTGTCGTACTGGCTTCTCTCAGTGCTGCACCAGTGGATATACCTAGTGATGACATCACAGAAAGTTGATCAAGTCTGCCATGCATAGTACTCTGCCCTCTCCCTTTTCATGCCCCACACATAATACTCGCTGCCTTCTCTGCTCTTTCAGATTGTGGTGCCAGGAACAGGCGAGCACCCCCTACAGTACAATTACACCTTCTGGTACTCTCGCCGCATCCCCAGCCGCCCAGCCAGCAGTCAGAACTACGAGCAGAACATTAAGCAGTTTGGCACAGTAGCCTCAGTAAGTGACCGCCAAAGAGACACAGACTAAATAGAACCATTGGATTCAGGGAACGTGAGAGCATGGGTATTGGGTCAAGTCACATCCTGTGATGGTGGTTCAAAATCCATGGCTCAGTTCTCCAGTAACTTTGGCATTTCTCACTATGCTTAAGAGCTGGAGGCTGGATCAGCTCTGACTAACAACCCCTTTCTTCACAATCTACGGCCGTGATATTCAGTGCTAAGCAGCCCCTCACTTTCCTTTTATGCAGGTGGAGCAGTTCTGGCGGGTATACAGCCACCTGGTGAGGCCAGGAGACCTATCGGGCTATAGTGATTTCCATCTCTTCAAGGAAGGCATCAAACCCATGTGGGAGGTACGTGGAGACTTTTTGATGTGTGTCTAAGTAACCTTTTGTCATCTGCCATACAACCCATCTTACAAAATATCCCTCTCCTAGATTCTTCCCATCCAGCTTTCACCTAAAGATCTTTCCTTGAACTTCTCTTCAGCTCTCATTAAGCATCCTCTCCCTACAAGACCTCTTTTCTGAGTCCTTTCCATTTAGGGTTATCCTCTTCCTGAGTCTCTCTCCTACTCTTTTGTCACTCAGCTTTCTTTAGGGATCCTCCCTTGCAAGGCCTCTTTTTGCTTCTTTTCATCTGGTTCTCATCAGGAACCCACTATAAGAACTAAGAACTCCCATACCAGTTTAGACCAAAAATCCATCAAGCCCAGTTTCCTATTTCCATCATTGGCTAATCCAGGTCAGAAATATCTGTCAGGATCCGAAAAAGTAGAGAGATACTATGCTATGTACCCTCCAAGCCTACCTTGTTAATAACGGTTTATGGACTTGTCCTCCAGGAATTTGCCCAACCTTTTTTTTTAAACCCATTTATACTAACTGCTTTTCCCATATCAGCGAAGAATTCCACAACTTAATTGTATAGCGCTCCCCTCCACCACTTTGTCATTGTGATATAAATTTGAACTCTGGAATTAATGTCTCATTGGATATCTTCCTTTCACCAGGTCTCTGAAATGGCAATTTATATGTTCTCTTCAGTCAGTATTAAACATTGTAACTCTTCCATCTTATTTTTAGACTACAAATATTCACATACAAACAAAAAACATAATTTGAAATGTTCGTGTTAACAAGCTGCCTAACAGATGACAGAGATAATCTGGAATCTTTCAGCTCTGTTTGCCCTTAAAAGGCACCCGAGCTGCCTTTGCCTTTATTGCAGCCTCTCTATTAGGTTTCCCTTACTTCCCCGTTTTTTGCTTGTATCCTTCAAGGATACCTCACTCTGAACCAGTGCTGCCGGCTTTCCCCCGTTTTCTAGTTTAAAAACAGTTGTGTCTCCTTTTTTAAAAGTTAGCCCCAGCAACCTTCTTCCACCCTCGATAGGGTGGATTTTTCAGAATGTTGCCCCAAAATGCTGCCCAGTTCCAAACAAATCTAAAGCCCTCTTCTCTGCGCCTTTTTCAATGTATTGAGACTCCAGATCTCTGCCGGTCTCTGGGGTCCTGCGCTTAGAACGGGAAGCATTTCGAAGCCTGGAAATTCTCATTTTCAACTTTCTACCTAAAAGACTAATTTGGCAGAATCTCCCTCCCACATCTTTCTGTGTCTTTGTTATCTGCATGTACTGTGACAGCTGGTTCCTCCTCAGGACTGTCCAAACTCTAGGTGATGCACCTTCACACTAGGCAGGCAGGTAACCAAGTGATCCTTGCATCCATCAGCCACCTGACTGAATTACCGACTGCAGCAGCAGTTCTAGCCCTTCCTCTTTGAAACCAATCCTGTGCGTGAAAGGATCTTGTGAGAGGAGGGCAGATCCCATCTACAGGACCACTTCTTGCCACACAATGTTGATTTTCCTTTCAAGTGACCTTTCTTCTCCAAGGCAGCATAGGGACTACAGACTAGAGTTGGGATCTGGGTATTGTGTATGCTAGATTGATATATTTCTGCTTGCTTAGCCACTAAATATATCCATACCTACATGACTTACAAAAGTAAGAATTCATACAAATATTAAAATATATCTAAAAACTTTCCATGAAGATAAAAATAGAAATTTTCTCCATCAAACTCTCTACTTACTAACAGTTTTTGAATATACAACCAAGCCTTTATTCATTTCCAAAGCCATAAATATTCCTTCTCTTCACACAATTGCAGTGACAGATTATTCCACAACACAGGGCCATAATAGCAAAAGTTTTAATTTCTAGGTGATGTATGGCTAATTTCTGATAAAGCTGAAATACTTTGCTTTAATTTCTGTAGTGCACCAAAATCTGCAATAGAATAGACACCCAAGAAGGAGTAGATAACATGAGAAGGGATCTAGCTAAGCTCGAAAAATGGTCAACATTTGGCAGCTGAGATTTAATGCTAAATTATGCAGGGTTCATGAATTTGTGCTGAAAAAATCCAAGGGCGTGGTATAGTGTAGGGGACGAAGTACTTCTGTCCACTAAAGAAGAGCAGGACCTGGGCATGATTGTTTCTGATTATCTTAAAGTGGCTAAACAAGTAGAAAAGGCAAAAGCCAGAAGGGTGCTTGGGTGCATAGGAAGAGGAATGGCCAGCAGAAAAAAGGAGGTAATAGTGTCTCTTGTATAAGTCTCTGGTGCGACTTCATTTGGAGTATTGTGTGCAGTTCTGGAGACCACACCTTCAAAAGAATATAAACAGGATGGAGTTCGTGCAGAGGGCGGCTACTGAAATGGTTAATGGTCTTTGCTATAAGTCATATGGGGACAGACTTAAAGATCTTAATATGTATACGTTAGAGGAAAGGTGGGATAGAGGAGATATGATAGAGACATTTAAATACCTCCGTGGAATAAATGCACAGGAGGAGAGCCTCTCTTGATTGAAAGTAAGTTGTGCAACAAAGGGCATAGGATGAGGGTGAAAGGGGATAGACTCGGGAGTAATATGCAGAAATCTTTCTTTACGGAAAGAGTGGTAGATGCATGGAATAGTCTCCCAGTGGAGGTAGTAGAGATGACAACTATCTGAATTCAAGAAAGCAAGGGACAAACACAGAAGATCTGTAATGGGGGAAAAGGGACTATAGTATTTGATATGGAAGGGCAGACTAGGTAGGCCTTAGTCTTTTTCTGCTGATATGGTTCTGCAATTATTTTGGTCTTTTAACCCCAAAAACCCTTGGTATACTAATTGTTTATGCAATCTGATACCCATCTAGAGAGAGTACTTCTATTATCTCGCAGCAGACATTCCACTTTCACCTTGCATTGATATACACCAAATCCAAGCAAAAGCAACTTCTATAGACCAGTCCAGACAAGTGGGTTGTCCCCCTGCCAGCAGATGTTGGAGACAGAGAAAGTGCCAGAAGCATTAGCTTATGGGCTCTGGCATATAGAGGGCTCCCTTAGGTATCGCCCTCAGTGTTTCTCTGTTTCCAGCAGATGATGGATGTCTCCTCTTCTCCTGGCAGCTGGTTTAAGTTTCCTTTGCCAGTGCTGATAACCTGTGTGGAGGTCTTTGGGGTTCACAAGTGGTGTCCCCATTGAAGTTTCCTACTAGATCTTATCTTTTAGTGATAGCTTCTGGTCAGTAGAACCAGTGTAACTCCTCAAGGGGGAACAGCTTCTAATCATGAGAACTGGGTATGTTCTCAGGTCCCTTGTCGAACAGGTCTGGATCCAAACTGCAGCCTTTACAGGGGATTCACTGGACTAAAGACTCCTACTCTGCCCCTGCGAAGTTCTCCAGTCCTGGCTGTTCCTCCCGCTTACAGTCTCTCCAGGCCCACTCCGGGATGCTGCCGGTGGGGAAGTTGGCTGGCTCTATTTGCCTGTGAATGGGAAGAAATAACCACCATCAATGGGTTCTCAACATCATCCGCTACGGCTATGTGCTTGAGTGCTCCAAGTCCGCCCCGGACACCTTTGTGATTTCCCCTGTGGGTTCAGGTCTCAAGCGCACAGCCATACAAACCACACTTCAGCACCTGTTGCAACTTTGAGCCATTTGTCTGGTGCCATCGTCAGAGGGAGGCTTTGGCCATTAATCCATTTACTTTGTTGTTACAAAGAAGGATGGGTTCTTTCAGCCCATTCTGGATCTCAAGCAGGTCAATCAGTTGCTCCAGATAGCTCATTTCCGCATGGAAACCCTCCGATCCGTGATCTTAGCGGTTTGGAGGGGGGAGTTCTTATCTTTTCTCGACCTTGTGGAGGCTTACTTCCACGTCGCAGTCCATGCAGATCAACAGTGCTTCCTGCATTTCACGGTGCTCGGGTGCCACTTCCAGTTCTTCACACTGACATTCGGCCTGGCAATGACGACCCATACTTTCTCAAAGGTCATGGTGGTCATCGCAGCCTTGTGGAAGCAAGGAATCCACATTCACCCCTACCTGGACGACTGGCTCATCAGAGCAAAGTTGCAGGCAGAAGCCTTAGATGACATTTCATGCATAGTGGCATTTCTTGAGCACCTGGGCTGAGTGGTCAATCATACTAAAAGCTGTCTGCACCCTCACAAACCCTGGAATTCCTGGGTGCCCGCTTCGACACAGGTCTGGGATAGGTCTTTCGTACGATGGACCGGTTTTGGAATGCTTCATGTGTTCCATCTTCAGATCCAGTCCCGTGTCTGAGACTATCTCCAGATCTTGGGGACCATGATGGCCACAATCAAAGTAGTCCCTGGGGCTTGAGCCACATGAGGCCTCTCCAATGGTCCTTCTGTCCCACTGGCCCCCAGCATCACAGGAGTACAACCTTTGTCTGCCACTCCCCAGGACCAGCTGCACCAGTCTGTGCTGGTGGCTCTGCCCAGCCTACTTGCTGCGTGGAGTTCCCCTGGTCATGCCATGTTGGGTCCTAGTCATGACAGACGCCAGTCTTTCGGGCTGGGGAGCACATTGTCTGGACCAGACAGCACAGGGCTAATGGACCTCTCAGGAATCTGAGTGGACGATCAACCGTCTCGAAGCTTGAGCCATCCACCTTGCTCTATTGGCCTTCCTACCTCTCCTACACCAGAAATCGGTTCTCATTCTCTGCACCAGTGCCATGACAGTGACTTATCTCAACAGACAGACAGGACAGCACCGGGAAATGGCTCTTTGTCTTCTTTGGGCCGAAAGGCACCCAGCTCTCCGCCCAGCACTTTGGGGGGGGGTGGACATTATTCAGACCGACTTTTCAGTCAACATGCTCTTGACCCCAGCGAATAGGAGCTGGCTCCAGGGGATTTTCAGCACATAGAGCGTACCTGGGGCCTGCCCAGCTTGGATCTGGTGGCCATGGCAAAGAATGCCAAAGTTCCAGCCTTTTTCAGTCATAGGAAGGAATATGGCTCATAGGGCCAGAAGTGCTGGCCAAACCTTGGCCGGTGGTATCACTTTTTTACCTCTTCCCACCATGGGCACTGGCCAGCTGGTGTCTCCATCACATTGAGGACCACCCCGGACACGTGATTCTTGTGACACCCAATTGGCCTCGATGCCAGTGGTTTGCCGACCATGCCCACCTGCATGTGACCTCGCCTCTACCACTCTGTTCTTGCCAAGGTCTCCTGAGACAAGGCCCAGTTCTGATGGATGACCCGGCTCCTTACTCGCTTATGGTTTGGCTACTCTCATATGGTCTTAGGTACCCTTCTCAAGGCACGGCGCCCTTCTACTTATGTGGCGTACGCTCAGGTGTGATGCCTCTTTGAGTCCTAGTGTGCTCTGCAGAAGATTTCTCTATGGCAAGTTCGCAAGAGGGGTTTGATAAAGGGTTAGCCCTTAACACCCTCTGCGTACAGGTAGCTGCCCTCGCCTGTTTTCACAGCACAGTGGTGGATAGCTTGCTCACCTCTCATGCAGCTATCAGCTGGTTCCTGCATAGTGTGCATACGTTCCAGCCTCTGCTATGTGTCCTTGTCCCTCCCTGGGACTTTTCTGGTACTTAGGAGCCTCATGATAGTTCCCTTTGAATCTCTTAAACATTTCATGTTCCACAATCTGTCCTTGAAGACTGCCTTCCTTGTCACCATCACTTCTGCTCAAAATGTGTTAGAGCTGCAGACTTTGTCCTGCCATGAGCCCTTTCTCTAGTTTTTCTTCAGAAGGAATGTTGCTTCCTGTCATGCCCTCCTTCTTGCCAAAGGTGCTTTCGCCTTTTCATGTGAATCAAACCATTTTGCTCCCTTCCTTTCCAAGGGTTCAGGGGCCAGAGCAGACTCCGCGTGATTGATAGCAAGAGGGTGCTTCACTACTATCTTAAAGTCACCTCTTCCTTTCGAAAGTCCGACTGCCTCTTTGTGCTCTTTGCAGGCCCTCATAAGGGTCTTGCGGCTTCTACAGCTACAATTGCACGCTGGATCAAGCATGCTATGGAATCTGCTTACATTCTGCATAAGAAGCCTATCCACGTGGGGCTTCATGTTCATTCCATGCATGCTCAGGCAGCTTTGTGGGCTGAACAATAGCGCTTGTCTCCCATGGACATTTGTTGGGCGGCTACCTGGTCCTCCTTATACACATTTTCGTGCCAATATTGGCTTCATCTTCATGCTCGAGACGCGGGGCATTTTGGGGCCAGAGTGATGGCGGCGGCTGTCTCTTCCTGTCCAGAGGTGATGTAGCTTTGGTACTTCCCACTTGTCTGGACTGATCTAGCAGGATGAATTGGAAGGAGAAATTTCACTTACCATTAATTTCCTTTCCTGGAATCCTGCTAGACCAGTCCATGACCCACCCCTCACTGCGTTCTCTGACAACAGCCTTGTGGCTGGATCGACAGTCGTATCAGCAGAACCTTCTTGGAATTACGGCTGTACTGTCTGCCTTCTGATTCGGTATCCGTTTCGCCTTACTGGGCTTGTACATAGTGGCATGACTTAGTGCTTCTGTTTCTTGGCGCTATAGTTCATTGGCGGTTACATTAACAGTTGGCCAAGGACTTCCTCTGCTTTTACAGGAGTATACTGAGGGTGACACCTAGGGAAGCCCTCTATATGCCAGAGCCCATAGGCTGATGCTTCTGGCACTTTCTCTATCTCCAGCATCTGCTGGCAGGGGGACTTAACCCACTTGTCTGGACTGGTCTAGCAGGCTTCCAGGAAAGGACATTAACAGTAAGTGAAATTTCTCCTTGCCATTTCTGTGAGCTGATTCTATAACAGAAATATGGAAAGCTGCAATGTTGTTGTTTATCCACACTTGAACTAAACACTACTGCCTAGACGCATCTTCAGGATTAGATTGTGCTTTTGGAAAGTCAGTATTCTGAACCTTTTTGCATAATAAAAATCTAGCCGTTAGATCAACTGCCCAGGTTCATTATTTTAATGCACTAATCAGTGACTTAATTAAAGATGCCAATCCAGACATCCTTTGCATCACCTAGACATGGCTGTCACCAACTGACAGTATATTAATAAACCAATTTCAATGTTACGGATATAACCTATTCAACTGCTACCGTGGCTCCAAAAGAGGTGGGGGAATTCTTATTCTGAGTAAAATAGAACTTAAACTTACCCCTTCCATCTCCACCAACCTAGATGGAATGGATGTTCTTAAAGTAGAAAACAGATACATACCCATTTGTCTCATTTACAGCCCCCCCCCCCCTCACATGATAACAACAACCTGACTCTAATCCTAGAAGCAGCTTGCTCGGCAGCACTCAACAAATCGCTCGTGCTACTTGGAGACCTAAATCTCCCATCCCTCAATCTCTCCCATGCTTCTAACTTCCTAGATGCAATTCAGAAATGGGATTCCAACAAATCGTACACTCCCCAACGCACACAAGGGGAAACCTACTCGACCAAATCTTCCTACCGACCACCATTACAAATAACTGCATGTCTATGCCCCCCATAATAACTGAAGTACCCTGGTCTGATCACCACCTGGTGACATTCTACTTACCCATACACATGACCTTCACATCAACCACAGAACCACAACAAAGGAAATTTGCCCACTTCAATAAAGAAGCGTTCTTAAATAAAGTTCTGCTACAACTTACAACCGATTCCAATGACATTAACAACTCTATAATTACATGGAACAACTCCATACAGAATGCTTCCACTCCCCCCACCAGGCCTACCAGGCAAACAACAAAAAGATCGAAAAAATGGTTCACCCATGAGCTTACTAAACTAAAAAGACAACTAAGAAAGCAAGGAAAAAAGTGGAGACTCGCCAAAACTCAAGAAAATAAAACCCTCTACCTCAACCTATTTACAAAAATGCCATTAATAATGCGAAAAGCAAATACCACAACAAGATAATAAACTCTTCCTTAAACCGTCCCAGAAAACTATTCGCAATTGTCAGATCACTTGCAAGAACTGGTCAGGCTGAATCAGAAACGGGAAATATTCACCCGCAAACTCTTGCCAACCATTTTGCAGAAAAACTAAGAAATAAAAACCCCAACTGTATCCTCCAAATTGAACAACCAACAAATTTCAACAATTGGCAGAAGTTTTACCTAATTGACCAACAACACTCACTACACATAATTTCTAAAATAAACACCACAACCTCCCCCCTCGATCCATGCCCGGTTTCATGGATCATATCCACAAAGACCAAATTAGCGCCTTCTCTCTTAAACATAGTCAACCAAAGCCTCTCACAAGGGATTATGCCTACTCATCTCAAATGCACATCCATTCACCCTATTCTAAAGAATGTCACTAGATACAAAAAATCCGAATGCATACAGAACCATAGCCAGTATCCCGTTTATTGCAAAAATAATTTAAAAAGTAATCCATATACAACTTCAGGATTTCATTGATCTAAACGCCCCCCTAGATACATACCAATTTGGATTTTGCCCTTTCCACGGTGTGGAAACCCTGTTGATATCCCTAATGGACACTCTTATCAGAGGCACAGACAACCTTTATCCTCCTTTTCATTGATATCGCATCAGCGTTTGACAACCTTAACCACACCACACTGTCACAAATAAGATTAGGAGGCACAATCCTACAATGGTTTATATCATACCTCTCAAACCATAAACTACGTGTCCAAGTGGGCCAGGAACATCAGATACATTCCCCCAAGACCAAGGGATACCGCAGGGATGAGCGCTTTCAGTATTACTTTTCAATCTATACCTACAGCCAATTACTAACCTTTTCAAAAAATACAGCATTGAATATTACATTTATGTAGATGACCTTATGTTGTCCCTTCCAATAGACATAAACAACATTAACTACAACATACTCTCAGAATGCATCAAAGAAACTCAATCCTAGTTGATCACCAACAATCTAAATATAAACCTCAAAAAAAACAGAAACCCTATTTGTTTCAAGAAATCAAAATTTCACCCCCCCCCCCCCAAAAACAATCACAATTAATGACGTGACTCTCCCAGTTAAGCAGGAGGTAAAATACCTCAGAATAATATTAGATCAATCCCTCAGCATGATACCCCATCTAAAACAAACAGAACCGTCTACTTAAGCTAAAAACTGTCCAACACCTAAGACCCCTACTTCATACTCAAGAGATCAGATCAATAGTCCACGCTCTCATTATGCCCCATATAGACTACTGTAATAGCCTGTTACAGGGCCTACCAGTCAAAACCTTAACAATCCTCCAAAGAGTGCAAAATTTAACAGCAAGAATAGTATATAAGGCCCGATTGACTGAACACATAACCCTGATCGTATACGACTTTCATTGGCTCCCAGTAGGGAGCCGAATAAAATACAAGCTGCTGATAACATTCAAACTGATCAACAACATAGCCCCTTCATACCTATTTACTGTCATACAAACCCAACCAGACTTCAGATCCTGTAAGGAAAATGCAAAACACTCACTGGTAACACCAACCTCCATATGCAAGACAAAGCATTCCACCAGCTCCAGAGCCTTCTCCTACACTGCTCCTAGTCTCTGAAACTCACTGCCATTGTCAATCCGTGCGACTAAAGACCTACAGTTATTCAGAAAAGAAATCAAAATATACCTCTTTACTGAACACTACGGTTTACGGTAACATCAATGATCACCCAACCTCACAAACACCTAACTCGCCTCACCTTATGATCACCACCTAACCCTCCCCCCCCCCAAACAATAACCCCTATTCATATCTAAACTCACAGAAATACACACAAACAGTTAACTGTAAATAGTTACTAGTCGTCAGTTCAGACAACTATATATATATAAAGCATTTGCTTCATGTTAAACGTACCTATGGATCTATGTAAATAGTTCAACCTCTGTTCTTTGTAATATGTTGTGTTAAATGTAAACCGTCCCTGATCTCTGGACCAAATAAATAAAATAAATGCATTGCTCAACATAAGCACAGTTTATGCAGCAGTCTTCTGCTTGGTGGTCACCAGCAGTACGTTGCCTGCAGCTTGAGGGAGAAGGCAAAGTTGCTTACCTGTAATAGTGGTTCTCCTTGTTTCTCACCCTCCATTCCCACTTCATTAAAGAATACTAGCTCAGTTGTTAACTGAAAGCGAAGAGCAGTTGGTGTGCGAAAGGGAGCCCCACACATGCAATTGTTCCTGTGCTTGAGGAGAAAAACCCCATGCTGCCATGGTCAGAACGATGTCACTACATTTTCTGCTGTCTACAGAGAACTCCCACAAGAGATAGGCAGCTTAGCTTTCCTAAACAGCACCTAATAGTGCTGTGTTCTTTAACTGACCAGCAGATGTCATGCGAAGAGCAGTACGCGCCTCACATTCCCCTCAATGGCTACGCGCCTTACTTCAGAGAAGCCAGAGCACAGACTTGATCCTGAGTTGTCTGTTGGGGAGTGTGAGGGGCTGACTTCATAAATCACTGGGATACACCAAAGAGTTTCCATGAACGGAAGGTGTTAATTCTTCTTGACCTGTATCAGAGCTGCTTGTGCTTGAGCTGCTAAAGGTCCATGAGCAGCGTTTTTCCTCCAAGCTGCGCAGGAGTCCTCCGCTCACATTACAGTCGGGGAGTGGGAGGTTGCAATATTGTGTTTTCAATTGCAAGGAGCAAGAAGGTCTTCAGTCTACCTGTGAACCTCCCTGTTTCTCACAAATGAAAACAGGATATCGCAAAACCAATCATTAGAAACAGGGAGGTCCAGAGGCGAACTGCGGACCTTTGCTCCTTGCGATTGAAATCACGACTGCAGTTGGAGGGGTCCCATGCAGCTTAGCAGAAACTTTGGTCATGACATGTTGACACCACATCTTATTCTGGGGGTGGGGGTATTTATTTCTCTTCCTCAGGATGAGGCGAATAAGAATGGTGGGAAGTGGATCATCCGGCTAAGAAAGGGACTGGCCTCGCGCTTCTGGGAGAACATTATCCTGGCCATGGTCGGGGAGCAGTTTATGGTGGGAGAGGAGATCTGTGGCGTCGTGGTATCCATTCGATTCCAGGTGATTGTGGCTGTCTGCCCTTTGAAGTCTCACATGTTTTGCTTTTTCCTTGCCTCCTTCCACACCTCAGACATCCCCCATCCCTTGCTCGCTGTTTTACGCCCATGCTTTCCCGCACTTCCTCCAACCCTTGTCTTCCTGTTCCGATTTTGCACATTGTTTGTAATATTCCTCTGACCCTTCATTCCTGCCCTGCCCTTTATCACACTTCTCTACTGTCTTTCCAGTATCTCATACCTCCCTATATACATCAACCCTCTGCTAATGCTACCCCTCATTACAGGTAAGCACATCGCTGCTTCTTTTCTTTGATATCGTACTTACTCAATCTGAACTTCAACCCTTCTCTTCACTTTCACCTCTCACACAACCCCTGTAAGTTCTTTCTGAGGTCATGTACATACCAGCATAGAAAAAGACCTCTTCTCAACAATATGAATTATCTCTAAAAACAAAAAAAATAATTTTAAGAGATGAAATAAATGGAAGTCCTGAGCCAAAGCAGGGCCATGTATTTAACATTGAAAAGGCAGTGTAGCTAAGGGGGCAGCAGTAGAAGAGTATCGAATGTTCTGGGATACCCCTAAACAGACCCCAGCTTATGCTAAAAGGCTGTAGGAGTAGATGAGGAAATATTGGCTATTTATGGGTGTTCCAGGGATGAGCCCTGTACCAAACAGGATCTTTACTCTTGCCCTCATTAACAGAGAGCCCAAAATTCTCCAACCTGCTCCCCTGCCAAAACTGGGATGGAGTTTTGACCGGCTCCTCGAGTACATGGCCAGTATTCCAGTATTTATTCCAGAAACCCTGCCAGTCTGGGAGGTTCCAGTTCTTTGCAGACCAGTGGCTCCTGATTACCTCTGGTTCAGATACTGATTGCAGTTATTTGAGTTCCCACCAAATTTCCCTCCAAGAGTTTCATGCAGCAACTTCTACATCCGGAAATACTCGGACAGAGTGCTCTACTCCAGGTAAGTGCTGTTGAGCCCATTTGAGGACGGCAAGAAGGTCAGGGATTCTGCTCCATGTATTTCCGAGTCATAAAAAAAGATGGGGGATTCTGTCTTATCCTAGACGTGAGGAATCTGAACAAGTCTGTAGGTTGAGAGAAGTTAAGAATGGTTTCTCTCTGCTTCCTGATACCCTACATTCAAAATGGAGATTGGATATCTTCTCTGGATTTAAAGGATGCTTGTACTCACATACGGATACATCTCAGTCACAGGAAGTATCTGTGATTTGTCATAAGAAACACCACTGCCAGTACTGCATACTGTCTTTTACCTCACACAAGCTTTCACCAAGTGTTTCCTAGTAGTTGTGGTGTATCTACACAAACTGGGCATGCATGAGTTTCCCTATTTGGACGATTGGCTGATCAAAAGCACTTCTCCGGAAAGAGTTCAAGAATCTGTATGCACAACCGTCTTGGTACTAGAGTTATTGGGATTCGTCATAAACTATCCCAAATCCAGTCTTAAGTCTATCACCTCAATTGGAATTCATAGGAGCTCTGTTAGACATGACTCAAGCAAAAGCTTTTCGTCCATAAGACTCACCAAGCTGGTCACCATCGTAAAAAGATGTACAGGAGAGTTAGAAAACATCATTGAGAAACATGTTGAGAATGGTGGGCCAGATGGCTTTGAGAGTGCACATCTCAAGATGAGACGAGCTCAGTGGGCCTTGAACACATGGTGGACATAGGCTAGTCACAGACTCCAAGACGTCATTCCCGTCACTGTTCCATTCCAGGACTTTCTGCCCTGGTGGATTATTCATTCCAATCTGGCAAAAAGAATTCCCCTCCAGATTCCTCCATACCAAAAAGTACTTGTTGCAGATGCATTCAAACTGGACTGAGAAGCCCATGTATTCAAAGTTGCTATAATCAAAAGTTTGTGAAAAATTCCAAGAGGATCTTGAGAAATTGGGATACTGGGCATCCAAGTGGCAGATGAAATGTAATATGGACAAGTTCAAAGTTAGGCACTTCGGGAAAAACAATGTAAGCTACAGTCCCACTATGCAAAGTTCCATATTAAGAATCACCACTCAGGAAAAGGACCTGGGCATCATCGTGGATAGCATGTTGCACCCAAGAAAACAAATGGAATGCTAGGAATCATAAGGAAAGGAATGGAGAACAAAACGAAGGATATTATAATTCCTTTGTATCGCACCTTGAATATTGTATGCAGTTCTGCTCACCATATCTTAAAAAGGATATAGCAGAATTGGAAAAGGTATAGAGAAGAATCACTAAATGGTAAAGAGGATAGAAAGATATGCCTATGAGGAAAGGCGTAAAAGATAAAGGTTCTTCAGCTTGGAAAAGAGATGGCTGAGGGGAGATATGATAGAGGTCTATAAAATAATGAGTGGAGTGGAACAAGTAAATGTAGATCTGTTGTTTACTAATGCAAAAAGTAGAAAGACTAGGGGACATGCAATGAAACTACAGTGTAACCCATGTTAAGACTAATCGGAGAAGATATTTTTTCACTTGGTGCATAATGAAACTGGAATTTGTTGCCAGAGGATGTAGTAAGAACTGTTAGTGTAACTGGGTTTAAAAGCGGTTTGGACAAGTTCATGGAGGAAAAGTCCATAAACCATTATTAAAGTGGACTGGGGAAATCCACTGCTTATATCTACCTTTTGGAAAGCTGACATGTACTTGTGACCTGGATTGACCACTTTTGGAAACCGGATACTGGGCTTGATAGACCTTTGATCTGACCCAGTATGTCATACCTTATGTTCTTATGTAGATGGTTCCACACTCAGGGTCTGTGCTCCTCACAGGAGAGTCTTCATCCAATCATTTTCCTTGAATTGAGAGCAATTGTGAACACTGTAAAGGCATTCAGCGAGCAGTTGGTTGATTAAATTGGATGATCCAAACAAGCAGGTAGTCATGTACTACATACAAGCAGGGAGGAACTGATTCATACCTTTTATGCTGGGAAACAGTCATGATGTGGAACTGGGCAATCTCTCAGGACCACATACCTGGCTGGGGAAGATAATGCCTTGGCAGACAAACTTCAACCTCATGGGTGGACCCTAGAGAGGGAGGTGTCCTTAAGTCTTTGCTACCCTGCAGGCTGGCGAGTACCTCAGTTCTGCTTCAGGACAGGGACACACAGTAAACTAGCTTCCTTGATTGGTGGTAGGGTCTTTTGTAGGTGTATTCTCCAATACCTTTCATAGTGAAAACTCTCCTGAAACTTGGGGACAACAGAAGCACCCTACTGGGCTTTGCCGATGTAGTTATGGTTACATTTATTTGATATACCGCAAAAACTGCCAATCAGTAAGCCCATTTAGTTAGTTCACCAACCCTAATCTTGCATGATCAAGGAATACTGTTGCATCTCAACATCAAGTCCCAAGCCCTCACAGCTTGGGTGTTGAGAGGCTGACTTAATCTTCTTTGAACCTACTGGTTAGCATAATCAACATCCTTCAGGCTTCCAGGAGAGATTCCACTTGGAGGTCATATGGTTTTACGTTGAAGAGGTTTGCTGTCTGTTGTGACAGGCCCAGATCCTTTCAACTGTCCCAGGGGAGGGGTGGCCTGCACGGAACGGCAGGTGCACCTACTCTTGCCATCTTACTGGGCAGACCATACTGGTCTTTATCGGTTGTCATTTACTATGTTACTGTGTTACATACATACTGCATTATCAGAGTCTGGTTTGAAAACTAACTCAGTAAGAGTACACCTCAGTGCAAGTGGCAGAAGGTAAACCACATCTCTGCAATTTTTAGTTGTTCGCTTCATGCAGTGCCTGCCTCTTTTGAAGCCTCTCCTCAAGCCTCCTGCTGTGTCTTGGGACCTTACTGTGGTTTAAACGCCAGCTGATGAAAGCTCCTTGTGAGCCACTAGATACCAATTTCCTTATCATCCCTCCAGTCTAGTCCCGAACCTCTGGGTTTAAGCACCTCCTCTCGCAGCTTGGAGACTGAACACGTCACTCTTTTGGTGACACCAGTATAAATAGTCCAGGGACCGCCTCCTTGCTCCAGTAGTCTCAGTCTCCAAGCAGCTGGAGGAGTTGTGAGCCTAAGAGGTTCAGGGCTCACTAGAGAAATGATTAAGAAGGTTGTAGGTAGTTGATAGTAAGATTGGAAGGTTAATTTAATTTAATTTAATTTAATTGGAAAAAAAAGGGGGGTATACCCCTTTAAATTTGTGAAGCCAGGATTCTCCCTGCCTGTGTTTAAGGCACTGCTAACTGCTCAGGCTGCCCCCCCTCTCCTCCCTCCCTGGAAGCCAGTATTTACCGTCAGGGAAGAGCGAGGGAGTCATGGATGGGGTCTCTGGCTCCTGAAACCGCTGCTCGGGTGAGGAGCCGTTGAGTTACAGCGGACAGACACCCGGCAGTGGGCAGTCATTCGCAGCCGTGGCGGCAATCGCTGCAGCGGGAGATTCAGAGTCTGCTCGCTTCCCGACGCCAATGCAGACAACGGAACAGCTGTGCATGGGGGTCTGGCGGGTGATTTTACACAGTGGCGAGTTGGAAGGTAGGAGCCACGTAGGCCGCACAAAGTCAGCTAGAGTTGTGTGAGGGCAGGCGTTTGAACGCAGGCAGGCACGGACCACGCAGCGTTGGCGTGGGAAACCATGAAGGGCTGCAATTTTGGTTCGCAAGTTACGAGAGACGTTGAGATTTTGACAAAGGCAAGATTGCTGCGTTTCTGAGAAGTTGATTAAAAAGAAAATTCTTGATAAGGCAGAGAAGCCATCAGTTCAGTTTAACTAAGAAGATCATGCCTTTTAGGCCTCAGTGCCTACTCTGTGGGGCCAGAAGAGGGTCTGTCTCTGAGGCGGGGGTGTGTAGAAGCTGTGCTCAGGAAGCGGCAGCGGGGGAGATAGCAGAGGACACTGCAAGGGAAGTTCAAAGGGGAGAGGCTTCGGACTCTCCAGAGCCCCTTACTCCCGCCGCACCATCCTCGGAGCCGGCGCCGGGACCTTCCATGGCACCAGACGCCTCCACCTCCCAGCCTTTGTTGCAAGGGGGGTTGGCGGCGATATTCTTCCATGAATTTATGATGCTGCTCCAGCAGGCGCTTGAGGGGAAGCGAGGGTCTGCTAAGTCGGAAGGGGAGCTGGGCTTGAAGCGCACGGGGACTCCCGTAAAAGTGGGAGCAGGTAGTGCCCCACTTAAAAAGCCTCAGATGGGGAGAGACAAGGAGGGACAGGCCTTAGTCTCGGAAGATCAGTCAGAGGATTTGGAAGACTCAGAGGTAGAGAAGGATCTGGAAGAAGGTGAGATCGTGGAGCAAGAGGACCAGGCAAGAGTTGTCAGGGTGTTCAGATGAGAAGAATTGTCAGCGCTTATCTCAGAGACGCTGAAGGCATTGAACAAGCCGGCAATGAATCAGGCAGAGGATTCCTCTTCGGAGGATCCATTATTGCAGGCGGTTCGAAAGTCCCAGAGAGCTTTCCCGGTACATAGAGTATTTAGGGAAATGATTCAGGAAGAATGGGACAAGCCAGAGGCAGGGATGAAAGGCTCCAGAGTGATGGCATGCCTTTACCCGTTGCAGGAACCGGATAAGGAACTTTTTAAATCTCCTAAGGTGGATGCGGCGGTATCAGCAGTTACTAAGAAAACGATGATTCCGGTGGAAGGCAGTGCCGCTCTTAAAGATGCACAGGATAGGCGGCTAGACACTTTGTTAAAGCAAGTCTTTGATGTCGGTGCATTTTCCATGCATGCTTCCATTTGTGGTGCATGGGTGGCAAGAGCATTCGTGCGATGGTCCCAAAGACTTAAGGGAATGCAGGTAGAAGAGGCGGTCGAGGAAGCGTCCCGGATAGAGTCAGGGGCGGCTTATTATGATCTTATTTGAGGTCTTTCAAAAAGTATGGCGTCAGTTGTGGCGGCGCACAGATATCTGTGGCTGCGTAACTGGGTGGCAGATGGTGCCTCTAAGGCAAGACTAGGTAAGCTCCCTTTTCGGGGTAAACTCCTCTTTGGAGAGGATTTGGACAAGTTAGTTAAGGACCTCGGAGAGTCTAAGGGCGGAAGGTTGCCGGAGGACAAGCAGAAACAGAGTCATCCTCTAGCGCCGTCCAGAAGTCAGCAAAGGGAGTATCGTAGATTTCGACTGTCCAGATTTGGTCAGTTTCAGAGGGGACATTTTCAATATAGATCCCAAGGGTTTCAGGGGTTCAGAGGAGCAGGTAGAGGTTTTGGAGCCTCCTCTTCCCCGAACCTCAAGAAGCTGCAATGAAGTGAGGAGGATCCAGGCAGGGCTAGTACCCGTGGGGGGTCAGCTAAGGGAGTTCTATCCTGCTTGGGCCCAAATTACCTCAGATCAGTGGGTGTTGGAGGTCATTCGGAAAGGATATGCTTTCGAGTTCCAACAACCAGTGCTTGATGCCTTCGTTCAATCTCCATGCTGGACGAAACCAAGACTGCGGGCAGTTCGAGAGACTTTGGAAAGGGTGCCAGTTCCGGCAGACCAGTGTGGATGCAGTCAGTACTCCATATATTTTGTGGTGCCAAAAAAGGAAGGAGCGTTGAGTCCAATTTTGGATCTCAAAAAAGTAAACAGGTTAAACAGGTGTCTGAGTGTCGCATTTTCACATGGAAACACTGAGATCAGTCATAGTGGCAGTCCGGCGGGGAGAATATCTCACTTCGTTAGATCTCTCGGAATGCATATCTGCACATACCAATCTGGTTAGAGCATCAGCTGTTCCTCCGGTTTGCGGTTCCCATGGGACATTTTCAGTTCCAGGCATTGCCGTTTGGTTTGGCAACAGCACTGCGAACCTTCACCAAGGTAATGGTAGTGGTAGCGGCGGCTTTATGCAGGGAAGGGGTATTAGTGCACTCTTACCTGGATGATTGGTTGATTCGAGCAAAGTCAAAGAGCGAAAGCAAAGTAGCTACCGGCCGAGTGGTGCAGTTCCTGCGGAGCTTAGGGTGGGTAGTGAATGTAGCAAAGAGCAAGTTAGAGTCATCTCAGGAGTTAGAGTACTTGGGAACCCATTTCGACACAGAAAGCAGCAGAGTGTTTCTACCGCATCTCAGGGCCCAGGGGCTAAGGCAGCTCGTACGAGCCTTCTTGGAGAGGAGGGCTCCCTCACCGTGGCATTATTTGCAGCTGTTGGGAACGATGGTGGCCACATGAGACCGTTGCAGAGAGCTTTGCTCAGAAGAAGGTCGCATCAGTCCGATCAGTTGTCGCAAAAGCTGACCTGTCCTCTAGAGACAAGGCAGTCTCTGCAGTGGTGGCTAGCTCCAGGATGTCTAGAGAAGGGGATGCTTCTGGAGTCTCCGGATTGGAAAAAGGTAACGACAGATGCAAGTCTATTCAGCTGGGGGGGCGCACTTCGAAAGGCAGTTTGCCCAGGGTCAGTGGACCGAACAGGAAAGAAGTTGGTCAATCAACAGGTTAGCGTTAAGGGCAGTCACTCTAGTGCTAAGAGCCTTTCAGCAGCTGCTGCAAGGGAAAGCAGTTCGAGTACTCTCAGACAACGCCACAGCAGTGGCCTGTATCAATCGCCAAAGGGGCACCAGCAGTGTGGCTCTCGAAGAAGAGGCTGACGAGCTCCTAAGTTGGGCCGAATTGCATCTGGAGGCTTTATCGGCAGCATATGTAGCAGGGGTGGACAATGTGACAGCCGATTTTTTTGAGTCGCGTCAAGGTGGACCCAGGAGAGTGGATTCTCCATCAGGAGGTTTTCGAGTTGGTGGTACATCGCTGGGGACTTCCGGTAATGGATCTCATGATGACGTTCGGTTCAGCAAAGGTAGGAAGATTTTACAGCAGAAGACGAGAAAGAATGTCCAAGGATTTGGACGCTCTGATGCAGAGGTGGCCGGAGGATCAACTCCTGTAAGTGTTCCTACCGTGGGTGTTAATAGGTCAGGTTCTGCAGCAAATAGAGCAACACAGGGGTCAAGTGATCCTAATTGTGCCAGATTGGCCAAGAAGGCCATGGTATGCCGACCTTGTACGTCTCCTGGTGGAGCCTCCATGGAAACTGCCGGTCAGGAGAGATCTGCTAGTGCAGGGTCCGTTGAATATGCCTCAGGTGGATCGATACTCGCTTATGGCTTGGCTCTTGAAAGGGCAAGGTTGACAGCCAAGGGTTAATCGACAGCGGTGATTTCTACCCTATTGAGGTCCAGGCGTAGATCTACCTCAGTGGCATATATCCCGGTTTGGCGGCTGTTCGAGTCATGATACAAAGATAGGCGAATGGTGGCGTTAAGGACTTCCATTCTGCAGATTCTGTCCTTTTTTGCAGGATGGTTTTGATAAAGGACTGGCGGCAGCATCTCTGCGAGTTCAGTTGGCAGCGCTCTCTTGTTATTGCGGAAAGGTGCAAGGCATGGTGCTTGGATCACATTTGGATGTTAAAAGATTCTTACAAGCGGTGTCTCTTTTGAGGCTGCCATGCAGGGTGCCGGTACAGGTATGGGATCTCAATGTGGTACTGGATGCGTTGATATGGGAGTCGTTTGAGCCGTTGGCTAAAGGGACTTTGAAGGATCTTACCCTTATAGTGGTGTTTTTGGTGGCTATTTCTTCGGCGAGAAGAATCTCGGAATTGCAGGCTTTGTCCTGTAGGGAGCCTTTTTTTGTCCTTCTATGACAAGAAAGTAGTTTTGAGAACTGTTCCTTCTTTCTTACCTAAGGTGGTGTCAGTGTTTCATTTGAATCAGTTGGTGTCTTTGCCGGTGTTCGAGAAAGGTGGCAAGGATAAATCCAAAGGTCGGCTACATCGGTTAGATGTAAGTCTGGTATTAAGGAAATATTTGCAGAGAACGACTCTACTCCGTAAGACGGATAGATTGTTTGTCTTGTTTGGGGGGCCGAAACAAGGTGAACCGGCGTCAAAGTCTTCCATTGCTAGGTGGCTTAGGGAGGCTATTGAGTTGGCGTATATATTGAAGGGCAAGGCGGTGCCTAAGGGCTTGAGAGCTCATTCGACCTGGACACAAGCAGCTTCCTGGGCGGAGTTCAGTTTAGTGCCAGTGGTAGAGATTTGTAAGGCGGCGACTTGGTCGTCGTTGAATTCCTTTGTCAAGCATTACAGACTTGATGTTCTGGCGGAAGGGGATGCTAGGTTTGGATCAGCGGTGCTTAAAGCTGGTCTGGCAGGTCCCTCCCGTTAAAGTGTTCACTGCTGTGTTACATCCCCAGAGGTTCAGGACTGGACTGGAGGGACGATAAGGAAGGTGAAATTAGACTTACCTGCTAATTGTTGTTCCTTGAGGAACTCCAGTCTAGTCCCGCATCCCTCCCTGGTGTAGTGTGTTGGACGGTAGCCTGAAGCAATGTAAGATTGATTATTGGCTGCGGGAGCAGCTTTAATGGCTGTGGTCCATTAGGGGAGCGGGGGTGAGAAATGGTTTAACAGTAATGGTAGTGCTTCCTAGGGGGTCCTAGGGATAGGGCGAATCAAGCCTAAGCAGGAAAATATATAGGAGTTGCCTGGTAGGTTGCCGGGTGACTTGGTTAGTTATATAAAGGTTATACAGTTATAAAGTTTTAAGGTAATGATATCTACTTACTTATTGCTCTGGTGAGTCTGCTTTGTCAATAGGTTACTGGAGCAAGGAGGCGGACCCTGGACTATTTATACTGGTGTCACCAAAAGAGTGACGTGCTCAATCTCCAAGCTGCTGGAGGAGGTGCTTAAACCCAGAGGTTTGGGACTAGACGGGAGTTCCTCAAGGAACAATTGGCAGGTAAGTCTAATTTCACATTCCTGAAGTACCTGACCTGGAAAGTCTTGTTTTTGGTGGCAGCAACTTCAGCATACAGAGCTGTAGACTCTTGTAACTGCCCAGTTTTACAAAAATAGGGTGGTTTTGCAAACTCATCCTAAGTTCCTTCCTAAGGTGGTGACAGAGTTCCACGTTAATCAGTCAATTGCCTCCTAATATTCTTTCTGAGACCTCACGCTTACAGAGAGGAAAGTGCATTGCACACATTTTGGACTGAAAGAGAGCCTTTGCCTTCTGTCTGTTCCAGCAGACAAAGCCCTTAGAAAGTCTACCCACTTTTGTTTCTTTAGAGCCGAGCAAATTGGGAGCTGCCATCAATAAATATGTTCTATCCAATTGGCTAGCAGATGAAAACCAGGACAGAAGAGTGAAACATAGACCTATTTCTGTTAAGCAATGGATCAATAAAGGGTGGTCAACCAGATCAACAACTACTAATCATTTGTATAGCGCTACAAGGCATGCGCAGTCCTATACAGAGTCATCCACAGTAAGAGACAGTCCATCTCATCAGAGCTTATAATCTAGTCAAGACAGACAACACAACAGCTGGGGACTAAGATAAAAAGCCGAGGATATGTCTAATGAGACAAGTAGGACAGACTTGCATTGATCAATGGAGGTACAAATTTCATTGAGCATAATGGAGAGAATAGTTTCCGTTCTATGACCAGCACAAAAAACAGCCTGATGTGGGCGCAGCACCATAGTTTCTTTTTTTCAAGAAATAAAGTGGAGTAGATAAAAACAAGCTTCTCTAGAATCTTGGAGAACGAAGGAAGATTAGAGAGAGGCCAGAAGTTGGATCAGAAAAAGTGGTGCGATATCAGCAATCATGCCTATTTTGTAAAGTGAAATGCTTGCATGCTTTATAAAAGAGGGGTATAAGTGGTGGGGAATCTAGGTGCGATCACTTCACTAGCTCTATGGCTGGCATAAATTACCACGTCCATCTTACACTTTGTGTGCTCTGACCAAGTTCCACCTATGTGAATGTCACAGTGAAAATAGGCGCCATTGGCCTGACGCATGTACTTGCAGAATAACTATTGGCTAGAGTACATATGTAAAGACCCATTCATGTGCATAAGTCATAGATAAAAAGGTGATTTGCGTGCACTGATGATGCATATCTTTACACAGCTTCTCATAAAATTGCCCATTTTATATCCATTTAATGAAATAGTGTGATATCCTGTTGTCACTTTGTCGACCTACCTAAGATCAGTAGGCAGATAGGGTTGGAAAGTGGTGTCCATCTCATGCTGCCAATATTGTTCTCCCCTTCTCTCTTCTTCATGCAGGAAGACATTTTATCTATTTGGAACAAGACTGCCAGTGACCAGGTCACCACAGCACGCATCCGTGACACCTTGCGGCGGGTGTTGAACTTGCCGCCAAACACCATCATGGAGTATAAGACCCACACAGACAGCCTGAAGTAAGCATAAGAACTTTTGCAGTGAGTCAGAACAATGATCTGCCCAGGCCAGTGTTCACAATAAGTACTGAGAGAAAGCATGTAGGAGACCCCAAAATTATGTTTAGGGCAAAGAGAGTGAAATGGAGAGCCTGGGATTGCCCATCATGTTCATCTTGGGCACACACCAGAGTGCCAAGTGACTTTGAATCATACTTGTGATACAATTTGTCAATACTGTTCCCCAAGAAAGGCCAACATTACCTCCTCTTTCTGAAGGGTAATCTGAGGCAGGCAAGAATTTTCACTAAAAGATGTGATATTTGCTGAGGACTCCAGAGAATGCAGAGGCCAAAAATACCAGGAGAAACTGCAGCAAAACTCGAGACTGTAAATTAATTCCTGGGGCAGGTGTAATCCACTAGAACTTAATTCTCAAATTGGGGGAATAACTCTTCCAATTTAAATGTTATTATTAATGTCTCTTGCTTATGAGACTACGACAGTGACACAAGATTATCAGCTTAGAAGTTCTGAGTGCCGCTGAGGTTTTCAGCTGTGTGAGGAGTCTGACATGAGCAGGGCTGACATCTTTCTTTTTAATTTTTTAACTAAAGGTTTAATTTAACTCTTAATCATTTTTATAGTTAACTTATACATGTTTTTCATTTCCTTTTTTTATATTAATTTCAGAGATAACTCGAGTTTTCGGAACACCAAGATTGCCTTATAGGAAAAGTCCTTACAATTCTCCATGGAAGAGAAAAACACAAGAAAAAAATGGGAAACAAGCCAATGAATAGATTTATTATAGAGGTATCCAGCACAGGACCCTCAAAGTGCCGAGTCCCTTTCATGGGCCATACAAATACTTATTTTTTAATATTATTTGCCTGTAGAAGAATGTGGCAGTGTGCTGTCCTCCTGAATCTCAAACTTCTGGTGAGCTAGGACACACAAGGCTGAATGTCACATCCACAAGGTCAGGCAGAGGAGAGCCTTGTTATGCAGGAATTACTTTCACAGATTTCTGGAATCAGATAGGTTGGAGTTTGTAGACTGAAACAGAGCAAAAGGTGTTACACCTGGGGAAAACCTCCTTGAGAAATAAGAAAGTGGCACAGTGCCCTTAACCCTTCCTTGTTACTCCAGAACAAGTCCTTTTTCCTTCTTGTTGCAATTGGGATATGAAAATTTGCCAACCAAATTGCTCAATTATTTGTCTTCAGGCCTCCATTACCTCCTTCATTTTTATCCTTGGAAGACGCTGCGGAATGACATTGCTGTGAGCATTGATATTGACACTAAGGACTTTGACTCCGCATGAATCAGGTCTGTTTGAACTGTGCCATTATCAAGCATGCAAGGAAGACCTTTTCTGATCTGCAAGAAAGTAATGCTAGTCCAGGTGTCTGGTCACCAGCCCTCAAACAGATCTGGTCCCAGAATTTCTTGGCTTCAGTCCACCAACCTATACCTTCTCAAATCATGGGGATTCCAAAAGAGACATCTACTAGCCAGAGAAATCCATAAAATAGGAGAAGGAAAACAGGCATGGGTGTCTAAGTAGCACTAAAGTTGTTTAATGACGACGTCACAGGAATCTTGCTAGAATGTCCTCAACAGTATCTTAGGCTCCTTTTGCAGGTCTTGTGATTTTAACCTGTTGGTTTCAATGGTAAGTTGAGCAGAGAGTTCTGTCCATCTGGTTTGGAGCCCCCTCCTCCTTACTGTTAATGTTGGGGTGTGAATTCCTATTATAACGTATCGGAAAGATAGGTTGGACCTTAGGAGCTCATCTAAATCATAGCCAGATCTTCTAGGTCCTCCACCTAGGATCCTTCCTATGGAAAGTGTCCCACACCAATGTGTCTCTAACTTGCTGTTAAAGTCCTCAACAGATTAAAGATCACAGTACCACCATGGGGAGCTCATGCCTGCTCTTGACCCATTCTCACAGTTAGAAAGCTCTTCCTATTGTCTTCCCTAAATCTATACGTTTGTATTTTGCTCAAGCCTTTCATGTAATGGCCCAAGGCGAGTTACATTTGGATGCAGTAGGTATTTCCGTGCCCCTAAAGGTTCTGCAGTCTGAGGACTCCGATATTCAGCGCTGGCACCTAATGCTGCTTAAGTGATCAGCTGCTGGTGCTGAACGTTAAAGCCAGATATGCATTGCTGGGGTCATATCCGGCCCCAGCATTGAACATCCAGGTTGGCTCACTGGATAGCAGCAATAGTGAACCTCTATCTGGTTAGGCCAGGGTTTCCTGCGCCTAGCTTGCACCGCGTATCGCTAACCAGGTAACAGCTCAATATTACTAGCAATAGGTACTGCCTGTGCCCCACCCTGGAACACCCCAGACGCAAACCAGTTAGCATCAGGGCGAGTAGCAGCAGCACCCGTGAATATTCAGCGGCACTAACCGCTGTGCTAACTGAACCGCATTTACACGGTCTGCAGGTCTGCAAACGCCTTGGAATAGCCCCCCCTAAGTTTATAGATGAAGCAATGGAGAGTTAAGTGACTTGACCAAAGCCACAAGAATATTAGTGGCATTTGAACTCTGGCTTTCCTGGTTCCAGCATACTGCTCTAACCATTAGGCTGTTACTCCACTCCATCTCCTGTGGCAATTTGAGCACATCACTTTTGTGTTTTTTCCAGTGTAGATGGAGAACAGCTGCCCCCTCCCCCCCACTCCCTTGATAACTATCCATCATATACCTAAAGCCTGTTATTAGGTCACCCTTAGTCTACTTGCCAGATTAAATAAAACCAACTACTTTTGTTTCCATCCTCTGTACTTTCTCTGTCTTCCTCTGGAGGGTGGGGCCCAGAAATTGACACAGTACTCCGGCAAAGATAGATGGCATGGGAGAATCACGGTACATGTCTTGCAATGTATTACTCCCCTTAATACATCTCATTATAATATTAGGACCCGATATTCAAAAGGCATCTACACAGTTTACAGACCTGTAAACCGTATAAATGCCGCTGAGTGGTATATTCAACAGCAGTAACATGGCTAGTGCCGCTGAATATTCCCGATTATCTCCCCTACACGCCCCAATGCTAACCACTTAGCAATGGGGCATGTCGTGGGTGTTCCGGATGGAGCAGAGGCAGCAACATTTGCTAACTGGGTAGCGGCAACATTGCACCGTTACCCGGTTAATGAACTGCGAGTAAAACTAGGCAAAGCAAAAGCTGGCCTAATTTTACCCATAGGAGCTAACCTGTGGTACGATATTACCGCTACCCGGTTAACTTCTGCAGCTCCAGGGCATGTGCGGCGTTCCCGGATCTTCACTGCTCGGACCGCATATGACACTGACATTAAATATCCAGGGCTAGAGGTCAGCGGGGATGGCTAGGCGTCATAGCGGTGCATAGCTGGCTCGATTCAATATCGGGCCCTAAGTTTTTTTATTTTGCTTGTGCTTGCATCCTCGGCCTTGAAGTGCTACCTAAGTCATCAGGACTTTGTTTTGTTGCTATGTTATTGTTGTCATTGTTAAGTGCCATCGAGTCTGTGTCGACTCATGGCAATCCTCTGGATAGTTGCCCGAAACGGTGTTCGGTCTTTAGTCAGGCACTCATTGCTAATAAAGAGAGTAACTCATTCAACTGTTCACCTTCGTATCACTGTTCAGTGTTTTATGTGTCCTACATAAGCCTCAGAAAATCCCCTGTCAGCACTGCAAGACCCAGACTAAATGAAAATGTCTCGGACGCGTGCAGGGTTATTAAACATCAATGGCTTATGACAAATGAAGAACTATATAACCGACATCTGTTCGTGAAATATATCAAAACAGTACTCTGGTTTAGCAGAAAAATCACTTAACTTTTGTGATGACGTGTCCGGTCATAGTCTTCATTTCCAAAAATTTTTTTTTTTTTTATTTTACAGTTTTGTTTTTTTTTTAAGAATTTTGTTGCTTAATAATAGCCTTTTTCTTTTATAGTTGAAAGAAAGGCTGTGCCCCAACGCCTATCATATAAGGCACCCATGCGTTTCACCATTCAGGGTTTATCAAGGGACCCATTCTTCAACAAAATTTCTGAAAAATAAATAAAAAAATGACATCAAATTTAACTAAATGATACCATCTGGGCAAAATGAAAAACAGGCTATCTAATATCACCTTATGTTATTCGTAAATGTTATGTTCAAACCTAAGAATTGCACAGCTCCTGGTCTTGAATCATCTGTCGTTGTAACGTTCATCTATACACTCAAAGACGCCGCACATGCGTCTAGATAGTGAAGTGGCCATTTTTAAAGAGAACAGAATACGTCAGACATTACGTAAGAACTCATTTATAAACAAGCCGCCCATTCAATGTTTAAATTCAAACCTGTGGGCTGGACAGTGCCCAAAGTGTAAATCCACCATTGCTCGCGGTAAAGTAAAAATTTGTCTCGTGGTTTCCCCAATCCACCATGCAATACCTGCTCGATGATCCAACAACGGAGTTGAAAAAATGTGTGGCCATTGGCTGAGCAATGTTCTACCAAAGGCGCTTCCTTTCGAATGCATCGAAGGCGACTCTCATGTTCCTTCATCCTTATTTTGAAGGAACGAATTGTTTTGCCTATGTATAAAAGGCCACAAGGGCACTCTATTGCATAAACTACATAGGTAGATTCGCAGGTGGTGGCTTGTTTCAATGCATAAGTAATGCCTCCATGAGAAAAAGTTGAACACTCAATAGTAATGGCACAAATGCCACACCGTCCACACTTCTTGTGGCCCGTCGGAGAAGTGTTAGAACTAACTGGTGTCTCGGACCGCAATTTGGTAGGGCTCAAAAGCTCTTTGAGGTTACGGCTCCGCTTCCAAACACAGCGTATAGATTTTCCTTGCAGACCCGGTATTGTGTCTAATAGAGAATGGTATTTTCTGACAATCTTCTGCACTCGGAAGCTCGCTGGAGAATAATGGCTAATAAAATTAATAAGGCCCTCCTTGTCAATGGTATCTGTCTGGGGCTTTGGAATCAACATCAAATCTCGGTTGTTGTATAGCGCTCGTCGATAAGCATGTTGCACCGTTTTGCTGGAATAGCCCCTTTCAAGAAAATTCAACTTAAGTTGTTTTGACTGCTGTTTAAATTTTTGCGTGTCCGAACAATTCCGGCGGTATCTCAAAAACTGAGATAGAGGCAAACTGTCCTTTAGGCGAGGCGGATGAGCGCTGTCATGATGCAAAAAAGTATTTCTGTCGATTGATTTACGATAAATCGATGTTCCCCATCCATTTGTTTCTCGTGTAATTTGAACATCAAGGTACGTGATCTGACTTCTGTGAAACTCACTGGTAAACTTTATGTTGACATCTCGAGAATTCAACCAGCTGAGAAAAAGCTTGAACGTTGATGCGGTGCCCTGCCATAGCATGAACACGTCATCTATATAACGGTACCAAGCCTTGATGTTGTTATGATATGGTGAGGTGGGAAAAAACTGTTGTTCAAAAAACCCCATGTACAGATTAGCAATTGATGGAGCACATGTGGCCCCCATAGCCACCCCGGAAATCTGATGATAGAGGACTCCTTGAAATTCAAAAAATTTTTAAAAAAGTGCCAATGAGGTGAGATCAAATAGAAATTGCAAGTGCAACGGAGATAAATCTCCACGAGCTGTCAGCGTTTGTCTTACTATCTGATTAGCTGCTTCTTGTGGAATACTCGTGTACAATGATTGAACGTCTAACGTTGCTAGATATATCTGATCGTCCCTAGCCCAACATGAGAGGTCTCTTAGTAGAGACAAAAAATGAGTCGTATCTCTCAGATAAGATGGAATTTCAGGTAATAATGGACGAAGAAAAGAATCTAAGTAGGTGGACAATGGTTCCAATAAAGTCCCCTTGGTGGACACAATAGGACGGCCTGGAGGTCGTGTAGCATGTTTGTGTATTTTTGGGACGGTATAAAATTGAGCTAGACGTGGGTCAATCATGTTTAAGTATCTATGCTCTTTTTTTGAAATAAGCTTGTTGTTCAAGGCTTCTTGAGTAAGATCTTTAATAGTGGCCTGGAGTTGAATGCTAGGATCTTGCAACAGTACTGAATATGTGGTAACATCACTAAGTTGGCCTAAAGCCTCCGTTAAATAATATTCTCTCGTCTGTAACACGATGGCTCCTCCTTTGTCAGCTCGACGAATCACCCATTTAGTTTGTGACTGTAACATTTGTAATGTAACTTGTTGGGCTCGGGAAAGACGTACATTACGTAATGAACCAGTGGCTGCCAACTGATGTACTTCATGAAGAACCAGAGTTTTAAACATTTGTAATGCCGGGTGGAGAGACACGCGTCCGAGACATTTTCATTTAGTCTGGGTCTTGCAGTGCTGACAGGGGATTTTCTGAGGCTTATGTAGGACACATAAAACACTGAACAGTGATACGAAGGTGAACAGTTGAATGAGCTACTCTCTTTATTTGCAATATTATCATTCACGAAACGTGGCCAAATTTTGCTTTAGGCACTCATTGCTGACAGAGTGGCACACATAGCTGCTGTTATTGCATCGATCCATCTCATTGCTGGCCTTCCTCTTGTGTTGACCTTCTACCTTGCTAAGCATGATGTCTTTCTCTAATGATCTCTCTCGTCACATGATGTGTCCAAAGTATGAAAGTCGAAGTCTTGTCATCCGAGCTTCTAAAGAATGCTTAGGTTTGATCTCCTCTAGTACTGATTGGTTTGTTCTTCAGGCAGTCCAAGAATACACAGAAATTGTCACCAGCAACATAATTCAGTTTTCTTCCTGTCTATCTTTTTCACTGTCCAACAATAATCCATATGACGTTATTGAAATACCATGGCTTGAATGAGTCAAATCTTTGAATGGAGAGAAACATCTCTGCTCTTGAGAATCTTGTCTAGGTCCTTCATGGACATTCTGCCAAGAGCAATGCGTCATCGGATTTCTTGACTGCTTGTTTCTTTATTGATAATTGATCCAAGTAGGTTAAAGTTCTCCACTATATCGATTTCTTCTCCATCAATGATGAACTTATTGATTTTGGCCAGTTGTCACGATCTTTGTCGTCTTTATATTTTAAGACTCTGTTCCTTGATCTTGAGAAGCAAATGTTTCAGATCATCTTCACTTTCAGCCAGTAAAGTAGTATCAGCATAGCGAAGGTTGTTGATGAGTCTTCCACCAATCTTCACAGCTTCGTTGTCTTCATAAAGTCCTGCTTCTCTGATGATTTGTTCTGCATATAAATTAAACAGGTAGGGGGAAAGTATACAGCCTTATCATACACCTTTGCTGATTTTAAACCATTTTTTTCTCCTTGTTCCATTAGTTCTCTTGCGTAACCTTTACATTGATCAAGAAGCAACAGTTCAATCAGGTGTTCTAGTATACCCATGCTTCTTAATGTGGCCCAGAGGTTCTCAAGGTTGTCAGACGGCTGCCTGGGTGAGAATCTTCAGTCTTGGCAAGTGCATATATCTATATGATTTTGCAAGGGATTGTGGGCAATGCAGTTCATTCACACCAGATACAGCTGCTGACAATAATTTAGTTGTGCTCAAGTGTTAAAGCCAATAAGGTATTTATTTAGCCTTCCAGTATACGTACTGCTCCGGACTCCTTTAGACCTCTCAAAGGCTTTTCTCCTCTTTCTTCCAGAGGGTTTCTTTCCCTCTCTGTCCGTCCGGTTTGGCTTCTGCTTCTGATGATCCTTCAGATGAAACTGATCAAGCTCAAGCTGATTCTCAGGATAATGAGGATAATTCTCTGTAGAATAAACTCTACCTTTATTCTCCCTAGATGAGTGCTCCCCCCTAATACAGCGCAGCTGTGCTGAATCAGGCCCTGCCCTTTGAGATGAGTGCTTAGGGATTACCTCATAGCCCTCCTGATTGAACACACGTTTCCCCACTTCAGCTCCTCTAATGGCTGTTGGAAACCTGGTGCATTCTGGGACTGGTAGTCTTTTATGGCAAAATTCTGTTTTCTTATTTCTACCAGAACTGACAGGTTGCTTGTTCAGAGTCACTTCACCTTTTCTATAGCTCCTTCCTGAGCTATGATAAGCTTCCTTATCACAAGGTTTACACAGTCAAAAGTCTTGCTATAGTCAATAACACACATATAGATATCTTTTTGGTATTCTTTAGTCTTTTCAAGGATCCATCTCACATCCGCGATGATCTCTATCTCGTTCCTCGCCCTTTCCTGAACCCTGCTTGAACTTCAGGTAGTTCTTGTTCCAGGTATGGTTGTAATCTCTGTTGAATAATCTTGAGTAGAATCTTGCTGGCATGTAGGATCAGAGCAATTGTGCGTTAATTTCCACAGTCATTTGGATCACCTTTTTTTAGTATTGGTATAAACACAGATCTTTCCTTAACGTCACTCTAGTCTAGTCCCGGACTTCTGGGGTTTATGCTCCTCCTCCAGCAGCTTTGGAGACTGAGAAACGTCATTCTTCTGTAATGACACTGGTATATCCAGGCAGGATCCGGCTCCTCACACCAGTTGTCTCAGTCTCCAAGCAGCTAGAGGATTGGTGAGCCTGGAGGTCCGGGCTGATGGTAGAGGAACAACTAAGGAGCGTTTAGGATAGAAAAGATACACGGAGGAAAGAGGAAAAAGGAGAAAGAAAAGTAGTAGTGCAAGGGGTTAATTTTTTCTGCCTTTATGGCTGAGCTGAGGCCTCCCCTCCTCCCTCCACCCCCCCTCTTCTCTCATATCGGTCTTCCAGTATAGCCGCGAGCACAGCCCCGGGTCCCGATCAGATTCGGAGGATCAGGGACCGGGGCAGCATGGTTGGCAGTAGCGCGTTCAGAATGTTTGCCTGACAACGTTCTGCAACACGCCGGACGGTGCAAGCCGTCGAGGAAGGCTCTCCCCTCTGCAGCTCTTGTCAGTCCGAGCTCGCATCAGGCTCCCGACGCTGGAACAAGGCAAGTCGGTGGAGTGGCAGGCTGTAAAGAGTGCGGCTGGTGAGTTGTGACAGGTCAGATTTGCTTGCCGGATTGCGGTGGCGCACTGAAAGGGGCTGAAGTGAGGAAGCTGCGTGGTCAGCGACGGGCCTGCCGCATGGCGGCAATGTGGGAAGCGCCGATCAGGTGGCAGGGCCTTTGGGGGGCTGGTAATTCTGGCGGGAAGCTTTGTTTTTGCCGGGGCATGACTTTTTCGGGCTCAGGGGCCTTAGGGGGCTCAGTCACAGTCAGTTAAGAAAAAAAAAAAAAAAGGTTATAACGGTGGCTGAGTTTCCAGGAGGTGCCTGGGTATAGCTTTTTCCCCAGAGATGCCTTCGAGGCCGCAGTGCGTCATCTGCGGGACTAGGCGGGGGGGGGGGCAGTTTCGGAGACAGGCATCTGTCGGGGGTGTATGCAGGAGGCAGAAGCTATGGAGCACACCTTAGAAAGGGGGACGGCCACGCTGGGAGAGCCAATGGAGCGGCAGAACCCAGTGGCCCCAGATTTGCCGCTGAGAGAGCCGGTGGCAGGGCCATCTTCAGTGCCAGATCCCCCCCTCAGTACAGACAGCCCTTCTGGGCAGACTGGCAGCAATTTTTTCCCCAGAGTTCATATCGCTTATTAAGCAAGCCTTTGGAAGCTGGCAGGAGGCTCTGGCGACAAGTGTGAGGGACGGGGGACAGGCAGGTAAGAGACCTAGGACCCCGTTGAGTATAGGAACAGCAGGGAGCCTGGCTAAGAGGGCTAGGATGGAGAAAGTGCAGCAGGCGTCGTCGATAGCCTCGGAGGGACTCCCTTCAGATAAGGGGGATTCCGAAGGGGAGTTAGACGACGATCTTGAGGAAGGAGAGATCACAGACAGGGAGGACCAGGCTAGGGTGGTCCGCCTGTTCCGAAGAGAGGCGTTGCCGGCCCTCATTGCAGAGACATTGAAGGCGCTACATATGCCGGTACCGGGGCCAGCGGAGGATACAACCTTGGAGGATCCGTTGCTGCAGATGTTTCATAAGAATCACAGAGCCTTTCCGGTGCACAGAGTGCTGCTAGAAATGATCCAGGAAGAATGGGACATGCCAGAGGCGGCATTGAAGGGGTCTAGGGTTATGGGCCGTCTTTACCCGCTGGTAGACCAGTACAAAGAATTGTTCAAGTCTCCGAAGGTGGATGCCGCTGTCTCGGCGGTTACGAAGAAGACTACTATTCCAGTGGAAGGCAGTGTGGCCTTCAAGGATACCCAAGACGGGAGGCTGGATTCCTTGTTGAAGCAGGTATTCAACGTCAATGCTCTATCTATTCAGGCAGCTATTTGCGGAGTGTGGGTGGCGAGAGCCTGCCTCCGCTGGTCCCAAGGAATTAAGGATGAGCAGGGTGACAACGTTGGCAGGAGGGCCAGCCAGATTGGAATCAGGGGCGGCATACCTGGCGGATATCCATTATGACCTCATTCGAGGGTTGTCAAAGAGCATGGCATCGGTGGTAGTGGCTCGCAGGTATCTTTGGCTGCGTAATTGGGCAGCTGATGGGGCTTCTAAGTCCCGGCTCAGTAAGCTTCCGTTCAGGGGTAAGCTCCTGTTTGGGGAAGATTTGGACAAGCTGGTAAAGGATCTGGGAGAGTCCAAAGGCGATAGACTGCCGGAAGACAAACAGAAGCAGGGACGGTCGGCTCCCGCATCCAGAGGGCAGCAGAGGGAGTTTTGACGTTTTCGCTTCCCAAAGTTCAAACGCAGAGAGGACGTTTTTCCAATAGAAACCATGGGTTTCGTGGATTTTGCGGAGCAGGCAGAGGATTCGGTGCCTCTTCCTCCTCCGCAAGTCTGCGAAAGTCGCAATGAAGTCAGGGGGCCCATGTTGGGCTGGTGCCCATAGGGGGTCGGCTACGGGATTTTTACCCTGCCTGGGTCCAGATTACGTCAGACCAGTGGGTGCTGGAAGTTATACGAGAAGGGTATGCGCTGGAGCTCCAGAGGCCGGTAACAGATTCTTTCGTGCAGTCGCCATGCAAGGCGCCAGTCAAGGCCAAGGCGGTGTGGGAGACGGTACAGAGGCTGCTCGAGCTCAATGCAGTGGTACCGGTGCCGGCAGACCAGTGCGGCTGCGGTCGATACTCCATCTACTTTGTGGTACCAAAAAAGGAGGGAACCTTTCGGCCCATTCTAGACCTCCAAAAGAGTAAATCGGTGCCTTCGCGTGTCTCACTTCCGGATGGAGACTCTGAGGTCGGTGATCGTGGCTATGTGAGGAGAATTTCTTACTTCCCGCGACCTGACGGAGGCGTACCTGCACATTCCTATCAGGCCGGAACATCGGAAGTTTCTCAGGTTTGCGGTCCCTCAGGGGCATTTCCAGTTCCAGGCATTGCCGTTCGGGCTAGCTATAGCACCACTGACCTTCACCAAGGTGATGGTCGTAGTGGTGGCAGCGTTGCGAAAAGAGGGAGTGCTAGTACATCCTTATCTAGACGACTGGTTAATCCGGGCAAAGTCTAGGGCAGGAAGCATGTCTGCTATGGCCAGAGTGGTGGCGTTTTTACAGAGTCTAGGTTGGGTGGTCAATTTGGCAAAGAGCAACTTGGTACCGTCCCAACAGCTAGAATATCTGGGAGTTCAGTTCGACACAAAAGCGGGCAAAGTTTTTCTACCGCCGCAGTGGGTTCAGGGTTTACAAAGGCTACTCAGGCAGTTTCTGAGCAGAGCAGCTCCCACGGCATGGCAGTACCTGCAGCTGCTTGGGACCATGGCTGCGATGCTGGAGCTCGTTCTGTGGGCGAGAGCACACATGAGACCGTTGCAGAGGGCGTTGCTCAGGCGCTGGTCCCATCAGGACAATCCATTGTCACAGAGGCTCCCTTGTCTGTCGGAGACATGGGCAGCTCTTCAATGGTGGTTGCGGACCGGGTGCCTGGAGAAGGGGATGCCATTGGAGACGCCCGGTTGGTTGCTCTTGATGACGGATGCCAGCCTTTCAGGTTGGGGAGCTCATTTCCAGGGACATTACGCCCAGGGCCAGTGGACCGAGCAGGAGAAGGTCTGATCGATCAACAGATTGGAGTTGAGAGCGGGGACGCTAGCCTTGCAGGACTTTCCCCCTTATCTTCGAGACAGGGCCATTCTAGTGTTTTCCGACAACACGACAGTGGTGGCTTACATCAATCGCCAAGGCGGCACAAGCAGTTTTCCATTGGAAACCGAGGCCGAAGATCTGTTCGCATGGGCCGAGGTCCATCTGATGGCCTTGTCGGCAGCGCATGTAGCAGGAGTGGACAATGTGGAGGCCGACTTCTTGAGTCGGGTGAAGGTGGACCCGGGGGAATGGGTCCTTCATCAGGAGGTATTCGAAATGATGGTAAGTCATTGGGGGGACCTGGTGATGGATCTCATGGCAATATTTTAGTCAGCAAAGCTGAACCGTTTCTTCAGAAGAAGAAAAGAGAGGATGTCCAAAGGGCTGGATGCTCTCATACAGCGCTGGCCGGAGGAGCAGCTTCTGTACGTGTTTCTGCCATGGGTGTTGATAGGAAGAGTGCTGCAGTGAGTGGAGCGGCACAGAGGACAGTTGATCCTGATAGCGCCGGATTGGCCAAGAAGGCCGTGGTCCGCGGATCTACAGAGGCTCTTAGTGGAGGAACCATGGCGGCTTCCGGATCAGACAGATCTGTTGTCTCAAGGTCCTCTGCACATGCCTCACGTGGATTGGTTTTCGCTTACAGCCTGGCTATTGAAAGGGCTAGGTTGACAAAGAGAGGATACTCTGCTGCAGTGGTGGCCACGTTGGTAAGGGCAAGAAATAAACCTACCTCGTTAGCTTATGTCCGCATTTGGCGGGTGTTTGAGGCATGGTGTGGGGACTGTCAGTGCTCGGCTCTGCGAGCGTCGATTCCACTGGTGCTGGAGTTTCTGCAGGATGGCCTGGATAAGAGTTTAGCAGCCGCATCCTTGCGAGTACAAGTAGCAGCATTGTCCTGTTATAGAGGAAAGATAGGATGTGAAGGGCTAGGTACCCATCCGGACATTAAGAGGTTTTTAAGAGCAGTCTCTCTTTTGAGGCCACCACGTAGACAACTAGTGCCGCAGTGGAATCTACCTTTTGTCCTGGAGGCGCTGAGGCAAAAACTATTTGAGCCTTTGGCAGCAACTTCCTTAAAGGACCTTACTCTTAAGGTGGTGTTCCTGGTAGTGTCACCAGCTCTCCTTAAACCCCCGAGTAGAGGTTAAGGGAGTGGGTTTTTCCCTATTGAAATAGCTGTTTTACAGATCCTGGAGCAATGCCCCTTGGGAAATGTAGTCTTTTCACTCAATCAATAAGGAGCAGTTGTGGAAAAAGTGGTTAAGCAACCAAAGGATTTTATTTCCCCTCCCGGGGTGGATTTTACCATGAACAGAAAACACAATCCAGGCATTTACTGGTATTTGGACAAACAAAAGTTCCTTAACAGAAAAAAAAAGGCTTTCTTCAGCATTAACCAAGGTGAAAACAAACATTCAAACAAAACCACGCTGTTTCCTCACAGCTCTCTGTTTCCACGTGCTATCTGTGCTGTACTCTCTTTTCAAGCAGGCTTTCACCGTAATGAAACTATTCCATTGGCCCGAGATAATGTACAGTCCATTATATCTATATCTTCTCCAGTATCAATACACTCTGGTTCACAGTCCATCAATTCTTCCTGCTCATGAGGAAATGTTTGAACCGGCACTGCTGGTGCCACGCCCTTTCCTACTGCTCCAGGCTTTACTCGATATGCCTGGGTCAAGTACTGGCTTTCACACAGATTATTAGGCTCAGTATTCTTTTCCCAGCACCACCCTTCTGGGTACAAACAGTCACGGTAATTAATTATATTCAAGCCTTTTGGCTTACCTTTCAGCCTTATTGGTGGAGGTTTTCTCTGGTGCTTTTGAATAGCTGTAGGTTCCCAACCTAAGCCCTGCTCATAGCATTTCACTTGCCTCCTAGGCTTTCTGTCTCTCCCGTGCTCCCCAGGATATTGCAGACAATCTCCTTTGCCCTTGTTATATCCTGTCCTCGGGGTTTCTTTCTTTCTCCTCAAGAAGGAATCTGTCTCTCCTTTCCATAGAGACTCTGGCTTTCTCTGGGCATAGCTGTCTTCAGTGTAGCTCGCAATAGCTTCTCCAGCTCATATGCCTCACTTCCTGCTTCTTCAGCCAACTCTTCATTACCTCCTTCTCTGCCTTCCTTACTCCACCTACTTAACTCACCTGAACCTTCTTTAATAGGGTGAATTCTGGGGCCGTGCTCAACTCCACCCCCTAGCAGGTGTCCTGCATTACCTTGTGATTCACCCCTTGAATGATAGCACCGGCGTTTCTCTTGCCTTTCTGCTTGATTCCCACGGTAACCAGGAGCCATGTGCTTCTGTTTACAGCTCAGCTCTACTTTTGTTCCTGGCTTTTTAGCTTCATTAAATGGGCTAGAAGGACCCACTATGTCACAGATCCCCCCCCTTAAAATATTATGGGCTGCCAAAGCCTGCGACGGACAGCACGTAATCCCTTGTGTAGGGTTCCTGTGGCGCTCCTTCATAGCTAATTGTACTGTGGCTACCCTTTCTTGCCAGGGTTTTAAGACATTAATGTGATATACCTGGCGCCGGCCCTTACTATTCTCTACCCTGTATGAGACGGGACCTACCCTCTCCACTACCTTACAGGGCCCCTTCCATCTGGACTCGAATTTTGGACCTACCTCGGCCACCATAATCAACACTTTGTCGCCTATTGCCAATTGACGGGGTTTTGTTCCCCGATCGTAGTACTTCTTCTGCCTCTTTTGGCTAGCCTGCAAGTTTTCCAAAGAGGTTTGCGCCGTTCTCTTCAAACGACTTCTTAAGTCTTTGAGGAACTGGGGTACGTCTGTCTCCCCCCTATCCGGTTCCACCCATTGTTCCCTGAGTATGTCGAGAACTCCTCTGGGGGCTGTACCAAATAACAGCTCGTACGGGGATGCCCCTAGGGACGCCTGTACACGCTCCCTACACGCATATAAAACAAAAGGTAACAATGTATCCCACTCGGACGTCTGCCCATCTAGTCCCCTCCTAAGCATTTGCTTTATGGTCTGGTTTGTTCTTTCAACCATCCCATTGGACTGGGGGTGGTATGCTGCAGTCCGCACGTGGTGTATGCCAAAAGCATCCCACACACTGGCTAAATATTTTGATAAAAAGTTGCTCCCTTGGTCAGTGAGCATCTCCTGAGGGAAGCCAACCTCACAGAACAATTTTATCAGTTCCAATGCTATTGTTCTGGCAGATGTGTTTCTCATGGGTATGGCCCATGGGAACCGTGTAGCTTGGTCCACGATCACTAATACGTACTGAAAACCTCGGGGAGTCCTTACGAGTGGCCCTATGATGTCCATTGCCATTCGCCTAATGGGCGTGGATATGGCAGGTGTGGGTATCATAGGCACTGCTCTCGGTTTCGAGGCAGTAACCCGTTGGCAGGTTGGACACGCTTCACAATAGCGGGAAATTTCCTTGTAGACCCCTGGCCAGTAAAAACGGGCCAAGACCTGGTCCAATGTCCCCTGAATCCCCTTGTGGGCTCCTACTGGGTGGTCATGAGCTAGACGCATCACTATGGCCTTAAATGTGGTCGGTACCACCAACTGCTTTCTCACCTCACCGGTAAGTGGGTTATTACTCTCCCTGTACAGGATATCCCTTTCTAAAAGGAATCGGGGCAGAGTATCTCTTTCCTCCTGCGCAAACACAAAGGCTCTTTTCAAAGCGGGATCCGCTTTCTGTTCCCCTGGGAAGGATGGGAATTTCTTTACCAACTCCGAGGGTACCCATGGTAAGCCCTCCCCGGCTCCCAAATCAGCCCTTCCTTGGGTCCTGTGCTGCCTTTCTTGTTTTTTCCTGGCCTTTCCTTTCCTTACCTCCTTGGGCATGGTATCAAAAAGGTCAGTCTGTATGGGCAATGGGTCTATTGCTTCCTCATCATATCCCCTTTCCAAGTCAGGGGAATCTTCCCTAAGGTGGGATGGGCCTGCTACTTCTTCAGCAGGGTCCTCCTCCCTATGAGGGGTTCTTGCCTGGGAGCGGGTAGAGACATAGCCTGTCCTCTCTGCTATTCCCTTTTCAATTCCCCGGCAAAACGGGGGCCAATCATTTCCCAGAATTACATCATGTAACAGCTGTGGGATTATTGCCACCTTTACTCTCTTGGCTGCTCCTAAACCTTCTATCATGAGGTCATATACGGGGTAATAGGAGGCTGACCCATGCAAACACTGTACTTTCACCTGCCCCACTGCTGGACTCGGCGCTACTTGAGCTTGTATGGCTTCCCAGAGCTGTTGGGACACCATACTCTGGTTAGCGCCCGAGTCTAGTAGCGCTTGGGCCTTTATGCCCTCCACCTAGACTGGTAGTAAAAAACCTGCTTTAAGGTTTTCCCCATTACCAGATATTAAGGCAGTGCGTGTAATACAATCTTTTTGCCAGTGCCCAACATCTCCACATTTGAAACACTTTCCTTTTGTAGAGGAGAAACCACTATTTTTCCAAGGTACTTTACATTCAAAATTCTTACTCACTTTATCCGCCTGCGTCATGCCCAGAACGCCGGATTTTGAGGTCCTTGAGAATTCAGCCTCAAAATACCGTTCTGTCATGGCCGCTGCTTCATTTATTGTCTTACAGTTCTGTAACATAAGAAACTTTTTAACCTCAGCAGGTACAGCTTCCATGTACTGTTCCAACATTATTTCATCAAGCATAGATTCTACATTTTGCTGCTCAGGTTTGAGCCACTTACAGGCTAATCCCTTTATTCTAAAATACAGGGCTTTAGGGGTTTCTCCAGGCTTTAACTTTGCCTCCCTAAACCTTCGCCTGTAGAATAGAGGGGTGAGCCCTAACCTGTCTCGTACCGCACTCTTTACAGCATCATAATTCATTGCTAAAGCAACTGGCATTGACTTGTATGCTGACAAAGCTTCACCAGATAAAGACATAGCAAATCTTATAGCCCACTGCTCCTTAGGCAGTTTGACGGCTTCTGCAATCCGTTCAAATGCATCTACATAATCATCTACATTGTCAGTAGGAGATAACTGTCCCAGCAAAAGTGATCCTGAACCATTCAGTCCTACCCCTTGGGTAAATCCTGGAAAAACTTCCACTGGCTCCTGCTGTTGCTTGGCTAAATGTTCTATGAGAGCATTTACTGGTCTCAGCTGTTCTTGTACAGCAGCCATTGCTTGGTTATGCACCCTTTGTGCCATCTCCAGCTGCTTATCCCATTGCAGGGACATCCACCTTAATATTTATTGTGGGTCCATTCTGGATCTCCCGATACCTGCAACACAAACACAAAAAAAAAACCAAGTGTGGCCCAAAAAAAAAAAGAAAAAAAAAATTCTCCTTTTTTTTTTTTTTCCAACACCGTGCACTATGCCTGTGCACCACCCTTTCTCCTTGTATCCTTCTCCGCCCGTGCCCAGCCACAATTACCTGGCACCAGTGCAGAGTCAGGCACTGAGAAAAAGGAACTCCCCAGTCTGACCGACCGTCAGCCGAGCTCTGGATCTTTTCTCCTGGTTGTCAGCTCTTGCTGCAGGAACCTCCGTCCTTATGGTGTCCTCCTCCAATCCAGGCAAAAATCCAAACTACTACTCCATTTGTCACCAGCTCTCCTTAAACCCCTGAGTAGAGGTTAAGGGAGTGGGTTTTTCCCTATTGAAATAGCTGTTTTACAGATCCTGGAGCAATGCCCCTTGGGAAATGCTGTCTTTTCACTCACTCAATAAGGAGCAGTTGTGGAAAAAGTGGTTAAGCAACCAAAGGATTTTATTTCCCCTCCCGGGGTGGATTTTACCATGAACAGAAAACACAATCCAAGCATTTACTGGTATTTGGACAAACAAAAGTTCCTTAACAGAAAAAAAAGGCTTTCTTCAGCATTAACCAAGGTGAAAACAAACATTCAAACAAAACCACGCTGTTTCCTCACAGCTCTCTGTTTCCACGTGCTATCTGTGCTGTACTCTCTTTTCAAGCAGGCCTTCACCGTAATGAAACTATTCCATTGGCCCGAGATAATGTACAGTCCATTATATCTATATCTTCACCAGTATCAATACACTCTGGTTCACAGTCCATCAATTCTTCCTGGTCATGAGGAAATGTTTGAACCGGCACTGCTGGTGCCACGCCCTTTCCTACTGCTCCAGGCTTTACTCGATATGCCTGGGTCAAGTACTGGCTTTCACACAGATTATTAGGCTCAGTATTCTTTTCCCAGCACCACCCTTCTGGGTACAAACAGTCACGGTAATTAATTATATTCAAGCCTTTTGGCTTACCTTTCAGCCTTATTGGTGGAGGTTTTCTCTGGTGCTTTTGAATAGCTGTAGGTTCCCAACCTAAGCCCTGCTCATAGCATTTCACTTGCCTCCTAGGCTTTCTCTCTCTCCCGTGCTCCCCAGGATATTGCAGACAATCTCCTTTGCCCTTGTTATATCCTGTCCTCGGGGTTTCTTTCTTTCTCCTCAAGAAGGAATCTGTCTCTCCTTTCCATAGAGACTCTGGCTTGCTCTGGGCATAGCTGTCTTCAGTGTAGCTCGCAATAGCTTCTCTCTCCAACTCTTCATTACCTCCTTCTCTGCCTTCCTTACTCCACCTACTTAACTCACCTGAACTTCTTTAATAGGGTGAATTCTGGGGCCGTGCTCAACTCCACCGCCTAGCAGGTGTCCTGCATTACCTTGTGATTCACCCCTTGAATGATAGCACCGGCGTTTCTCTTGCCTTTCTGCTTGGTTCCCACGGTAAACAGGAGCCATGTGCTTCTGTTTACAGCTCAGCTCTACTTTTGTTCCTGGCTTTTTAGCTTCATTAAACGGGCTAGAAGGACCCACTATGTCACAGTAGCTATTGGTTCGGCTAGGAGAATCTCAGAATTACAGGCGTTGTCCTGCAGGGAGCCTTTTTTTACCTTTTCTGATTCGAAGGTGGTTTTGAGGCCGGTCCCGTCGTTTTTGCCGAAGATGGTTTCAGCATTTCATGTGAATCAGGTAGTTTCCTTGCCGGTGTTCAGGGAGCAGCTGGAGGGCTCCTCCGCAGAACAGTTGCACCTCTTGGACATTCGGAGGGTATTGAAGTATGTTCGGACTACGGCGAACGTTCGCAAATCAGATAGGCTGTTCGTATTGTTTGCGTGGCCAAAGAAAGGAGAGGCCACGTCTAAGGCTACGATCGCCAGATGGATTAAGGAGGCCAAAGCGTCTGCTTATATTTTAAAGGGGAAAGCGGTACCGGAAGGTCTCAAAGCACATTCCACCAGAGCACAAGCGACCTCTTGGTCAGAGTTTCGTTTGGTGCCGCCAGTAGAAATTTGTAGGGTGGCTACCTGGTCTTCCTTGAATTCCTTTGTTAAGCATTACCGTCTGGATATTCAGGCGGACAGGGATACTAGGTTTGGATCAGCGGTGCTTCAGGATGGTCTAGCAGGTCTCTCCCATTGATTGCTTTAACTGCTCTGTTATATCCCCAGAGGTCCGGGACTAAACTAGAGGGACATTAAGGAAGGTGAAATTACTTACCTGCTAATTGTGGTTCCTTAAGGAACTCTAGTCCCGTATCCCGCCCTGTTTTTCTATTCTGGGTGCTAGGGCCTGAATCAAAGAAGAGTGAACAGGTAAGAGAAATTGGCTTCTAGGCATGGGGATTAAGTGGGGTCCTTATTCTCCCTGACCAGCAGAGGGGGTGGGGGGGAGGCCTAGTTCTTGCATAACGGCAGATTGGGGGTATTAATGATTTCGTTTTGAAAAAAAAGAAAAAGATAAAAATGACAGGGGGTTTGCGATTCGCAGTTAAGGTTATTAGTAGTAGTTGGGTTAGTTTGAGAGTGTTTGTTCGGCTACTTAATTGTTGCTCTGTTGAGTTTGCTTTGCCAATAGGTTACTGGTGTGAGGAGGCGGATCCTGCCTGGATATACCAGTGTCATTACAGAAGAATGACGTTTCTCAGTCTCCAATGCTGCTGGAGGAGGAGCATAAACCCCAGAGGTCCAGGACTAGACTAGAGTTCCTTAAGGAACCACAATTAGCAGGTAAGTCTAATTTCACCTTTCTAGTCAGTTGGCCATGATGTTGTCTTCCAAATTTCCTGGAAGAGCCTTGTGAGTGTGGTAACAGCTGCATCCGATTGCTGTAATACTTCAGTGGGAATGCCAGGTGCTTTGTTCTTTGATAAGACTTTCAATTCTGCTTCGACTTCTTCTTTCATCACCAATGGTTCCTGATCATAAGGTACAGGTTGAAACGGCTGTTGGTCCACTTGTTCTTCATCATATAACAACTCTGTGTATTCTTTCCACCTTTTCTTGATCTTCTCAACATCATTCAACATGGATCTTTAAGCATCTTGTAACATTCCAATTCGAGGCTGGAATTTTTTCTTTAACGCTCATAGCCTTAGGAAAGCCAATCTTGTTCTTCCTCTAATAGTTTCTTCTTCTATTTCCTTGCATTCGTCATTGTAGTACTTCCCCTTGTCTTGTCTTGTCTTGCTGCACATTGGAATTCTCTGAGTTCTGCGATTGCCTCTCTTTCTCCTCTGACTTTAGCTTCTCTGCGTTTCTGGACAATTTTCAGTTTCTTCGGTCATCTATTTTGGCAGTTTTTGCTTTTTTACCTTTTGTAGAGACTTCTCAGTTTCTTCCAACACACCTTTTTGATGTCATCCCATAACTCTTCTGGAGCGCTATCATTTGAATCTAAAGCAGCAAATCGATTTTACCGGCAGTCTTTAAATTCCGGTGGTATATTCTCAAGGTCATATTTTGCTACATTCATGAGTGGCTTGCTTTTTTTCAACTTTAGCTTGAGTTTGCATACTAGTAGTTGGTAATCTGTACCACGGTCAGCTCCAGGTTTTGTCTTTGTTGATGTTATAGAGCTTTTCTATTGTTGACTTCCACAGATGTAGTCAATTTGATTTTTGTGCAGTCCATTGGGTGAAGTCCATGTGTACAGTCGCCATTTGTGTTGCTGGAAGAAGGTGGTTGAGATGAATAGAATGTTGGTCTTGCAGAATTCTATCAGTCTTTCTCCAGCTTCATTTCCGTTGCCAAGTCCATATGTTCTAACCACTTTGTCTTCTTCTTTGTTGCCAACATTTGCATTCCAGTCACCCACGACTATCAGGATATCCTGTTTGCATGTTCTGTCGATTTCAACTTGTACTTGTTCGTAGAACTCATCAGCTTCATCGTCTTCTGCTGCTGTTACTGGGAAATATACTTGAATTATAGTTGTGTTGATGGGTATTCCTCGTAGACGGATAGAAGTTAAGCGTTGCATTGTATTTCATTACAGTTCTTGCAAGTTTCTTTTTAATTATAAATGCAATGCCACTGCTAGGGAATAATTTCTAATCCGTGGGTGTGTTTAGCCATGGTGTGTGTTGTGAATGTGTTTCTTCCTGCAAATGTTGTGTGCGGTTTTGGGGTGAGGCATTTTGTGGGAAATTTAGCCATTTATGGCATCTAGAAACTTTACCTCCCAAGAAGGCCCTGATGGGACATTTACCCTGTCAGTAGTGTGGTAATTGAAATGTCCCATTATTCTTCTGTTGCCAATTTTATTTGCTTCTCTGATTTCTGTTAGCATTTCACTATCTGTTTCTTCATCTTAGCCAGGTGGACGGTACATTCCCCGCTGCTATCCTCTTCTGCGCCATATCTGGAATTTCTATTTATAAAGAGTCCTCAATGCGTTTTGTTTTCTGCAGGATTTCATCTTGCTTGACTCTGTGCCATCGTTAATGTATAATGCACCCCTCCATTCATTTAGTCTGCTCTGTCATTTCAGTATTATTTGTACCCAGGTATCAATGTCTTATTAGTTATCGTTTTTCCACTCGACCTCTGAGATTGAGCATAATTTGATGATGCTTTTTCCAGATGTAAACCTGTTTTCCCCCATAGAAAAGGGCTTTTATAAAACTGTGCCGCTGCATAAGAAGAAAGCATTCAGAGTATGCCTACTTTTCTGTGATTGGTGCCTCAGCATCCTGCGAGGGTAGTTGACTATGTGTAAATAACAGCATGTATATACCCCACTTTTGTAAAAGGTCACTCTTCCCAACGATAGCCCTGCCCTGCTCTGACCTGACGTGACTCCTACCTGTAAATAGTTACCCTAGCATTATCCAAGTTTTAGCACCTGTTCATTGTAAATACAGAGCAGCTTAGTCTGCACTGTATAAGCTACTGTTGTATGTAAACCGCACTGATGTTAAATAGCACGGTATAAAAGAGACATTAAATAAATAGTTTGGGTGGAATGGGCGGATATGCCAGGAAAGCACATTTTATAAAATATGTGAATGCACACACAAAAAGTACATACACATTTACACCTTTTCGGAGTAGGTTTGAATTTGCGCATGGATAGCGGCGAGTGACCGGGGCAGGTTCGGGGAGCCTATTTTATATACGCACATAGGCACCTATACTGGAGCGGTGACATGCTCAAGCATAGTTAGGACATGAAGACACCCGCCCGATCACAGAACAGCACTGAGGGAGCTTCTCTTGGAAGGCATGGTAAAGCTCGAGCTGCTGTCATTGAACTAAAGACCGGGATATTCAGTGCTGAGGCCTTATCTGGCCACTGGCCTAGAATAGCTGGGTTGACCAGATAGCACAGAAGCTAGCCGGGCAGTGGCGACACTCGGCTTCAGTAGTGAAAGTTAGGAAAGCCTTTCGGATGCCCGATTTTAACCGCTGAGAGATAACCAGTCAGCAACTGCATATTGCCGCTAGCCAGTTATCCCTGGGTTCCAGCGCCGGAATTCGCCAGCACTAGCTATCATTGGGGTGAACAGCAGCGGCACCCAGGGTTATTTAGCGGTACCACAGAATGTCCCAGTGACTGCGATTACGTGGTTAGAGGTCTGCTAACCGTGTTAATCGCTTTGAATATCCCCCCTCCCCATCGTGTTTTGCAAACTCCCCCAGTCAAGTACTCTACATATAAAGGATTGAATACTTTTGGTATTGATGTATTTATTTATTTTAGAAGTATTTGGTGTACCACAATTCAAAATAAATATTTCATCACGGCAGTTCGTAGTAGGGATCATGGAGTGTAATTGATCAGGATAAATTGGAGGAGGGGTGATCGGTATGATTCTGAAGAACCATACTGACACCTACTGTAGTTTCCTTGATCCTTAGGTTTCTTTGAGCTGAATTTTTGCAGCTCACAATTAAAGCTCAGTATATCTTCCTGAATAAATACAAGAGGGAAGAGTCTTCCGCTGTCCTGAGAGAGCTGCTCTTGGCTGATCTCTGAAGCTAATCAATGTTGGGTCTGGCTAGTACTTGGATGGAGGTAGGGCTGTCACTACCATCAGGGAACTAGGTGGTTGCCTAGAGCGCCTGCCCTCCAGAGCCACCCATTACTGCCACTGCCCCACGGCACTTAGCTTGAAACCTTGGTGCCATGTGCTGTTTGCAAACAGGAAAATGTCATTAGGTGGTCCGAGGAGGCAGGAAGTTGATATCAGGTATTGGACGGGGCAGAAGCGAACAGTCCTGTGGTGCCGAAGTTTCAAAGTAAGCACTGTGAGGCCGCTTGCAGCCATGGCTGCCGCTGCACATCCTGGGGGAGGGGGGCAGCAGCAGCAGCAATGGGCGCTGGGGCAACGGACACAAGGGATGAAGTTCGCCTAGGGTGCCTCTTCTCCCTGCACCTGCCCTGGCTCGAGGACCACCTTGGAATACCAGTGGCTGTAAACTCACCGCATGGAAGACAGGCCTAGCGATCTACTTCTGGTTGCACCATGCCAAGAAAACCCAAGGGCTGGGTCACCAGGAGCCTTGCATTCCATCTGTGGTGGGTGGAGGGGAGGAGGTCTGCACCTCTGGATACATGGTGCTTTTTAAAAATTTGCCATTGAAAGGTTTTTATGAGTACAAACAGAAGTAATTCAGCTAGAAATGAAAGGTACAGACAAATTAGGATGCGACAGCCCAGCGAAAAGCCCTTATAAAGGTTTTAATTGGATGAGATGCCAGCGGGAGAAAGCATCTTTGCTATAAAAGGGTTTGTTTCCCCCAGTGGAGTGGAGGAATAGTCTAATGGTTAGAGCAACAGCCTAGTACCCCCAGAAATCTGGGTTTGATTTCCACTGGCGCTTCTTGTGACCTTGGGCAACTCACTTAACCCTCCATTGCCTCAGGTACAAATTTAGATTGTAAGCCCTATGGGGAAAGGGAAATACCTGAATATAGCTCATCTTAAACTACCATTGGAAAGGCTTGAGCTAAATACTACTAAACAAACAAAAATCCTTAAATATTACATGGTCCAAGCGATGAGGGCAAACAACATTTCCTGCTATGTCATATCCCGAGTGGATTTAAATTTTTTGTAGCTAGAGTTTCATAGTAATCATAACCCATTCTCTTCGCGAGGGGGAGCAGCGAAAGAGAGGGTCTAACTCTTGCCAGAGGCAGCTGGAGATGTTTTGACTCCAGGTAGGAAGCAGGTAATGAGTTTGCTCTCAAAAGGCTAAAGCTCAGCTACTATGTTTATCCAAAAATCTTGAAGAATGTAGCAAGGTCTCCGGATAAGACCAGTGCCACAGGAGAGCCACAGCCTTTAGTAGTCAGATAAGGTAAGGAACAGTTTGTTTCATAACCACAGTCAAGTACCAGTGATGATTATTTTCGATGTGAATTTTCTTCACCATCACTTTGCTTATGTCAATGAAATGTTGGAAGCAATGAGAAAAAGGCTGAATGAGTTGGATTGCGGGTGGTTTTTTGCCCACTCAATTATTCCCTTGGGCTCTCTCTAAAAGTAAATCTTTGTATTTTCCTGGCATTTCTTAGATGTGGTCGTTTTATTTTGTTTGTCCTGTAACCCATAATTGGCTCACTTTCAGGCAACACTGCAGACATTGCTGCCAATTGAAGCCCTTTAATGAGGTCACAGTGCACATGACGTATTGTCTCAGGGCAGACAGAAACAGCCTAGAAACATCCCCTTTTTTACTTTTCTATTAATCGGAGCATTTTTCATCTTCAAAGTCCATTTCTTCCTGGCTGGACAGCTCTGGTGACCCAATTGCAAAATCTTCACTTTATCAGTATTATTGCATCAAAAAGATTAATTATTGACCCTGCTGCTGTCTCCACTGCCCACCTCTTCCAGCGTGTGGTCCTCTGCACTGTGTAAATGAGACCTGCCTCCTTCCTAGGCTGTGACCTTGTGCATTCTTCTTGTGCTTTTGAACCTAGGTGCTAAGCTTTCCACAAAACTTGACATTTCAGCAGGGGGCAGTTCCCCCTACGATGTAAACAAAGAAGAATGATAAATGAATCAGTGTTCAGTGCAGGGATAGGGAGCAGGAGTCAGATCCTTGCCCTTCCCAAGACTGAAAGGGTCTCATTACACTGGTCAACATTGAAATTGTTACTGACTTTAAAAGGCCCTAATCTGTAGCATCTTGGTGAGCTGAACACGAGTATAACATTAAAAAAATGTTATTGGCTCTCGTTTTGAAGATATTGCATGTAGTTCATTTTTGACGTTTCACAGTGTAAATTTATCCAGTAGGATATCAACAGCATCCCAAATAAGCCTTGAATGATGTAATATTGCATAACATTGCATAATACCGGTATGCACACATCATCCAGAGTTGATTGCATCATTTTCTGATGCAATGCAATACTACTGCCAGACCGCTGCTGAAGCCATCTGACGTCAGCACTGTACTATACGCAGTCGGAAAGGAAAGTAATCTGGTATTTTGTTCCGATATTGAAAGCCTCATGAATGCCTTAAAAATCACTCATGACCCACAAGACTGGAGACTCTTTATAGACTCTTCAAAACTGAGTCTGAAAGCTGTGCTTTTGAACAATGGAAACCGTCTTCCATCTATTCCAGTAGCGCATGCCGTCCACATGAAAGATATCAGCTACAAATATAAGTATGCTCCGCTTCTTAACTATCAAAAAATACAATGCTCAGTTGGTGAATAGGTCTCAGACTAAATCGGGGGGGGGGGGGGTGTTTGTCACGAAAATTACCTCTGATCGCGATATCCCTCCTGTTTTGCATGAAACTTCACCTTTTTCTATAAATATACAGCCCAGCTTCCTGGATCTTTAAGCAAATATGCTTTAAACAAATGTGCTTAGTTGAACTAACTATTATTGTCTCTTTCTATTCTTCAAACGAATAGCAAAATTTGCTTATCTGCAGGGTATGAAGGAGTCAAAATTTCCAGCCCCAACGCAAATACTCAGCACCTGTGCGTTTCACTGACCCAGTGGTTTCTTCGGGGGGTTTTGCAGCACTTTATCAGTATGCGGCAACGGCTCATAAATTGGAATTCTAAATGAAATCATCAAAAAAGAACTCTTATCTACTCACAGTATTTTTAAGAAAACGTATATTTGTAGACTATATTAATGCTTAGTTGAACATTCATACCATCCAAGGGGAAGGCGCACATACCTCGCTTCACTCCACATAGGACTTGTCTTTACTAAAAAACGTCACGCATGCGTATTACCTACATGGGCGACCTAATTTTATATGGGTACCTTCCGTTAATCCAATTCGGTTTTCAATGTCATTTTCTCATTTTTACATCTCATATCTGATTGTATTCAGTCGATAGTATATCCTGTATCCATGATCAATGATCTAATAAACCCTTCATTTTTTGGTTGTTCAAGCACAGACCATCCAATCGATTTGTGCATTTAAACCTTCTGGATAAGTGGATCGTAAAGTGTATATCCAGGGGGAATTTGAACGGAAGTGGATAACATCATCCCCTTTCCAGCAGTATATACCATGCTGGAGTAGATTTATAGATGATATTTTTATGTTGTGGACAGGCCAGGAATATCAGTTAAATGAGTTTTTCACATGGCTGAACCAGCAAGATATTCACATACAATTTACATATTCCTATAACAAGCAAAAAATTAACTTTTTTAGATGTGGATGTCATGAAAGGAGACCACCATTGGATCACTTCAGTTCATAGAAAGTCGGTAGATAAAAATACTTTTTTGCAGTATAATAGTGCTCACCCAATCCAACTGAAAAATAGTCTACCCTTCTCACAATTTCTCCGCTACAGACGGACTTGTTCGGAAGATATGGACTTTAAAGTGCAATCCAGGATTCTTCAAGAAATTAGAGGATATCCGTAGAAAGTTATAAGACAGGCATAATAAAAGGGCACAGTTTAATAACAGAGACTTATTACAGAATGGCAATACAGATCAACATGACACAAAATGTGAATCTGATAACGAAATATTCACCTTATAGTCATCACCTTAAAAAGATCTTAAAACGCCATATGAATGTGGTTCATAACATTCCCGGATTAGAAGAAAAATCAATTTGGTGTGTATGGTAATGACACAGGAATTTGAAAGAGCTTCTGAGTCCGGCAGTACTAAAGCCCATAGAAAATCAGGAGGGCAACCAACAGCATGGCCATATAAAATGTGGCAATTGTAAAATTTTTGATATTACTTTAGAAATAACCGAATTTCAATATCATGGCAAAACTTATTTTTTAAGAAAACAGACATCATGTGGATCAACATATGTGGTATATGGCATTCAATGTCCTTGTCACTTACTTTATATAGGAAAAACCATCCGCCCGTTAAGAATCCGAATTAATGAACACCAGAGTAAATTGCGGTGTAAATGGAGAGAAGCACCGATAGTAGCCCACTGTCTAACTTTAAATCATCAATTTGAACAGCTTTGCTGTTTTTGTGTGGACCAAGTGACTGCAGGTCTCAATGGTAAAACAAGGGACGAACGTTTGCTGATATGTGAACAACACTGGATATACACTTTACGATCCACTTATCCAGAAGGTTTAAATGCACAAATCGATTGGATGGTCTGTGCTTGAACAACCAAAAAATGAAGGGTTTATTAGATCATTGATCATGGATACAGGATATACTATCGACTGAATACAATCAGATATGAGATGTAAAAATGAGAAAATGACATTGAAAACCGAATAGGATTAACGGAAGGTACCTATATAAAATTAGGTCGCCCATGTAGGTAATACACATGCGCGGCGTTTTTTAGTAAAGACAAGTCCTATGTGGAGTGAAGTGAGGTATGTGCGCATTTGGATGGTATGAATGTTCAACTAAGCATTAATATAGTCTACAAATATACGTTTTCTTAAAAATACTGCGAGTAGATAAGAGTTCTTTTTATTTATTTATTTATTTAGCGTACATTTGTATACCGCTACTTCCAGCGATCAGTAGCGGATTGGATTACATATTGGAAACTGACAAATCAGGACAGACAAATGTGTAGTATATACAAGGTGATTCGTAGGGTGAGCACAATACACTAATTGTTTACATATTCACATTTTTACATATATACATTTTTGGTTCTTCGGGTGGCACTGTTTGGGCCATGTGGACTAAATCAAGTTGTACTGAATCTGAAATAGGTGGGTCTTGAGTTTTTTTCATTTAGAATTCCAATTTATGAGCTGTTGCCGCATACTGATAAAGTGCTGCAAAACCCCCCGAAGAAACCGCTGGGTCGGTGAAACGCACAGGCGCTGAGGATTCGCGTTGGGGCTGGAAATTTTGACTCCTTCATACCCTGCAGATAAGCAAATTTTGTTATTCATTTGAAGAGTAGAAGGAGACACAATAATAGTTAGTTCAACTAAGCACATTTGTTTAAAGCATATTTGCTTAAAGATCCAGGAAGCTGGGCTGTGTATTTATAGAAAAACCTGAAGTTTCAGGTCCTTGATGCAAAACAGGAGGGGTATTGCGATCAGAGGTAATTTTCCTGACAACCCCCCCCCCCCCCCCCCCCCGATTTAGTCTGAGACCTATTCACCAACTGAGCATTGTATTTTTTGATAGTTAAGAAGTGGAGCATACCTTATATTTGTAGCTGATATTTTCATTGCTCTAATTAAAGACCAATAAAAGAGATGTTGTCCACATGAAAGAGACATACGATAACTTAAAGCATCTACTGATTTCCATTAACTATAACAAGTACAGCTGGCACCTCTGTGGTGACTTGAAGGTAGCTGCCCTTTTAATGGGACTGCAGCAGGGATATATAAAATACATGTTTCTTATGTGAGTGGGGTAGCCGAGCAAGGGATTGGCACTACTTGCGGAAGGAATGGAATCGCAGACAAAATGTAACAGTTGGAGAGAAGAATATCCAGCACCCAGCTCTGGTTGAGGCTCACAAAATCCTGCTACCACCCCTTCACATCAAACTAGGTTTGATGAAAAACTTTGTGAAAGCCATAGACTGCACTTTGCCAGCTTTCCGATACCTGCATGAAAAATTCCCTCGACTCAGCGAAGCAAAGATTAAAGAGGGAGTTTTTGTAGGTCCTCAGATTCGAGAGCTCTTCAAAGATGACCGGTTCAACAACTTGCTGCAGGGTGATGCGAAACAAGCATGGAATGCTTTTCACCTAGTGTCAACAAACTTTCTCAGGAATGTTAGGGCAGAAAACTACAAGGAACTAGTAGAAGACATGCTGATGCAGTATCAGAAACTTGGCTGCAATATGTCTCTAAAGATCCATTTCCTTGATTCCCATCTCAATTTCTTTCCTGACAACTGTGGTATGGTTAGTGATGAACAGGGCGAACGTTTTCACCAGGATATCGCAATGATGGAGCAAAGATACCAGGGAAAATGGTCCACTACAATGCTGGCTGACTACTGCTGGACACTCCCCAGGGAAGCTCCCGAACAGCTGGACAAGAGACAGGCGAAAAAATCTAAGAAGTAGTCTATGACTTGTTTGTTTTACAGGTATTAACCGAAGGCCTATTATATTTACTATTGACATGCATTTTGTGATGTAAACATTAATTCTTGTACATTACAAAAAAGCTAGAGCCAACTTTGCAATTTCACTGTCATATTTGTGTTCAGCATATAAAAAATGATAAGAAATGACTCTTTTTATTTCAGTAAGATGACTTTTGTAAAAATGTGTTGACCATGGGCAAGTACTATTTATTTTCCCCAGGGAACGGGTTCTCGGGTACTTTGTTGAAATGTCCATTGAGGAAGATGACAAGCGTCCCGGTGGTAAACAGCAAGAGGGCAGCCCAGAAACAGATCTTATCAATGACCTTCCCCATCAGCTTCCAGTTCAGCATTTCCTGAAGGAGAGAAAACAGAACCTGTGACTATCGGATCCGTCATGTACAGTTCTGCCTTTAGCCCTCCTGCTCTACATTAATTCCTGCTAATACACTATCAAGATCTCTTTCCATTGCTCTGCCAATGTACCTCGCCAACACAGTTGTGTTAGAGGATGTGGTCAAGGCTCTGGCATAGCTGGGTTTAAAAGGAGTTTGGACAAGTTCCTGAAGAAAAATCTATAAACAGTTAATGGCAAAGTAGACTTAGGAAAGCTGCAACCTATCCTTGGGTGAAAGCAACAAGAAATGCATCTTGTCTTTGGGATGAGCTAGGGAAATCCTGCTGACTCAGTCTAGCAATTATGGGAGACAGAACACTAGGCTCAATGAATGTTTGGTCTGATGCACTATGGCAAATCTCATGTTCTTAATACACCTCTTTACTCCCTGCCACATCTAGCACCATTCCATTTCCCAAAGGACAACAGTTTTAAGTCTCTCCCCCTCCCATTCTCAAACGGTTGTTGTAACTGGCTGTCCCCCTCATACCGCATCCACGTTGTTCTGTTCCTTGGTGCTTTCAGTGATGAAGTTGCAGGCATCCACACATTCCTTGATGGCTGGTGCGCATATTGCCAGGTTCTTATAAAGGGTGGTGGTGATCTCCATATCCGTGTCATCCACTGGTAAGAAAAGCGGGAAGAGCAAACGATTAATCCAAAGGATATATCCCATGGCTTCTATGCTGGATAGGAGAAAAAGAAACCATAAGGTATAGCAACCTATGTGAAGGGGCTCAGCAGAGGGGGTATAAAAACATAGAAGGTGATTGCAGAAAAGGACCACTTCATCCACCCTGTCTTCCTATTTGTACCTATGTACTGTGTTTTGGATGTTTTAGTTCCTATAGCCGCTCCTGGAATTCTGCTCTCAAGTGTCCTTTCTGCATATCTGGGAAAGTCATCCTTACAGATGAGTGACTGTTTCTTGTACATGGCCTAGTTTCTTGACCCATACTAATTTATGCAAATGAGGCCCCATAAGGAGCCTCTACTCGTGGCCCTGCACCCCTCACTGGCATCACCTACACCTGGGAACTTCTCTGCCCTGCAACTTCGACAGCAGAATCTGCAACAATTGGCCAAGTGAGGCAGAAGGAAGACAGAGCTATTGGCCTGCATGGTCTGGAAGGTGGGCAAAGGTAGCAGCTTATGCAGTCCAAAAGGGGGAAAAAGCAGAGGCGGCTGGATTGGCCCATATGGGGCAGAGGAAGCAGCAGCGACTAAATTGTTTGGGCAGCCAAAGTGGTAGTTCTGAAACCAATCAGTCAGTTATTAAGGAAATCGACCATGATCATGTATGAGGTAGATCTGAATACAATGCAGTCATGTATTACAATGTAAAAAAGGGTTAAAGGGAGGAATATATAGAGGCTGATGAGGACAAAGCAGGAAATACAAATAGGAAATGAAGTGAGGTACTGTAGATCTCAAACTATTTTCAGAAGGCTGTGTTCACGAGGAGCTAGCTAGTCTAAACATGAGCATAATAATGGTGCCAGACAGGATTCATCCGAGAGTATTGAAGGAACTTGGGGAAGTACTGGCAGCTCTGCTAGCTGACCTTTTCAATGCTTCTTTGGATAACCCTAAAGTGATTGACTGACTGGATAAGAAACTGGTTGAGTGGGAGGCACCAGAGGATAGTAGTGAATGGAGTTCACTCTGATGACAGGGGCATTACCAATGGCGTGCTCCAAGATCGGTCCTTGGTCCTGTTTTTTTATTTGTATTTTAAACAATCTTGTAATGATATTGCAGGAGGTCTGTCAGGAAGGGTATGTCTTTTTGCTGATGATACCAAAATCTCCAACAAGCTAGACACCCTGGAAGGTGTGGATAACATGAGGGATCTAGTGAAGCATAAGGAAAAGTTGAGAATTTGGCAGCTAAAATTTAATGCTAAAAAATGCAAGATCATGCATTTAGGCTGCAAAAAAAAAAAAAAAAGGAAGCGGTACAGTACCTCAATACAGGAAAGAAGATTGGGACCTAAGAGTGATCATGTCAGATGCTCCTAACGTGGTCAAACAAATAGAAAAGGCCATCTCAAAAGCCAAAAGTTTGCTTGGGTGCATAGGGAGAATGGTGTCTTTGAGACCTCATTTGGAGTACTGTGTATACTTCTGGAAACCATACCTTTAAAGGGCTATAGACAGGATGGAGTTGGTTCAGAGGGTGGCTACTAAGATTTTTAGTGGCCTTTGTCATAAGGCATATGGGGATAGGCTTAAGAGGAATAATATGACAGATAGATATATTTAAAAATCTCCATGGTACAAATGCCCAGGAGGTGTACCTCTTCCCATTGAAAGGAAGCTCCGGAATGAGGATTCATAAGATGAAGGTAAAAGGGAATATTCTCAGAAGTAATTTTAGGAAATGTTTCTTTACGGAAAGGCTGTGGATGCATGGAATAGTCTCCCAGTGGAGGTGGGGGAGATGAGATCTATATCTGAATTCAAAAAAGCATGGGACAAATATGGAGCATCTCTGAGGGAGAGGAAGGGATTGTAGAATTGAATAGTTCTTATGGATGGGCAGGTTGGATAGACCAGATAGCCCTTATCTGCTATCATTTTCTGTATTTATGTGTTTCTGTATATTGTGCATAATCTGAAAACCAGACTAGGTAGGTGTGTGTCCAATGACTGATTCAAGAACCCATGGGTTAGAAGCTGTTGGTATCCTGCCTGGGAAGGAAAGGCAGGACATACTAGGTCTGGCCTAGGGAAGGGGAGGGAAGGGGGGGGGGGGAGTGCCACTGTCTTGCTTGAGGAGGAGGAAGAGTAAAATGCCAGGCTCTGGTCTGAGGTAGGGGAAGGGGCATGCTCTGGGGTTTGGTCTGGGAAAGCAAAGTTACTTACCTAGAACATGTGTTCTCTGAGTATAACAATATATTAGCTGTCACATGGGTGACATCTAATAGAGCCTGGACTAGAGAAACATAAATAAAGCTGTCAGAACTTTCTAGAATGGTGTACCATGCCTGTGTGGGCCCTCCCATTCTAACGTCATTATGCAGGGCCACCTGGGTTTCATATATAAGCCCTATTACAAAGCCCTGTTGATGACATTTAAAATTCTACATGACATGTCAGCAGTCTCCCTTGCTGGAATCATTCATTGTACCCCGAACAATAGAATGAGGAGAACAAGCATGGAGACCACACCAACTATCCCTTCAGCAATAAGGACGAGCACCCAAGCTGCCAAGAACCAAGCCTTCTCATTATATGCACCAACCCTGTGGAACACCCTCCCTGCACCAATCTGAGCCATATCTGACCTCTCAACCTTTAGGAACGTCATAAAGACTCATTTGTTCCAACTATTCTATGACCACATAACATAGATATGCTAGAGACAATGCCTGTCAACTCCTCAGATACAACTTCCGCTATGCTAACCTCTTACCTACTTGTAATTTAGTTTCCCCTGTTATTACCCAAGTTGACGTCCCTGTTCAGTGTTAATTATCTAATGTTCCTGTTTTACAACTGTTCGATGTAAAACATTTTTATTGTTCATGTTCCATATAAACTGCATTGATTTTGAAATAGTGCGGTATATAAAAGTAAGTAAATAAATAAATATAAAGCTTAAGTTAGCAGACGCCAACTCCTGGGATAGAGGGATGGGTTTTGTGAGAACTAGTAGGAGTAGAGGAGTCACCTAATGGTTAGAGCAGTGGGTCAAGAACCAAGGAAATCCAGTTTGAATCCCACTGCTGTTCCTTATGACTTTGGGTAAGTCAGTCACTTAATCTTCCATTGCCTCAGGTACAAACTTAGATTGTAAGCCCTCTGGGGACAGGAAAATACCCACCCTACCTGAATGTAACTGACTTAAATCCCAAGAAAGGCATGAACTAAATTAAATTCCCTTATCTTGTGGTCCCCAGAGGACACGTTACAGGTAAGCAACTTTGCTTTCTCTGAGAAAGCACAGTTACTTACCTGTAACAGGTGATCTCTGGGAACAGCAGGAATAAGTCTTCACATATGGGTACATCGCTACCGACGGAGTCTGCGCAGGAATGCTTCCCAGGGTCCAATCAAAGAGCTTTTGGAAGCATCCCACCACGCCTGCGTGCTGCCTCTCCTCAGTTAAGTTTTAAAGCTGAGACAGAGAGAGAGGAAAGGAAAGATAGATAGAGATACAACTCCTGGGGAGGTGGGTGGGTTGTGAAGACTTATTCCTGCTGTTCCCAGAGATCACCTGTTACAGGTAAGTAACTGTGCTATCTCCAGGAACAAGCAGGAATGAGTCCACATATGGGGACTCCCAAGCTGAGATGCCTGGAGTCCCAGCATGTCATAGGTTGGAACATGCTATCCCCCACAAAACCAGGCATCCTGAGGATGGAGGGTAGGAGTTGAGAGAAAGGTGCTGTGGAACAGTTAACCTAGCATAGGATTGCAGACAAGGAGTCCATGTGTGGATGATAATTGTCATCAATGATATTGCAAAGAAAAAATATTGCAATATGGACCTCCCCTAACAGGACTTCAGAGAAGTATGGAGGTTCATGGGATCTACTGGGGAACCCAGTAGAGGAACCTCGAGAAGGACCTCACTGTAAGTGGAGGTAGTAAACCATGTAGGAAAAGCAATGGAGGTCAAAATCCTGAAAGGTAACAGGTAACCCCAGTAGGAAAAACTGGGGTAGTACAAAAACGGTGGGCCTTCAGCGGAAGGCTTTATGATAAAAGCTGAACTCTTTTGGCGGCAGAGTGGCTCACTCTTAGGAACAAAAAGAGAAAGGCTAACCGATTTGGACAAACAGGCCCAGTCCTTGTGGGGAGAAAGGGTATGGGAGCCCCTTGTATCCCAAAAGAAAGGACAAACGCCGGAGGCGTTAGAGCCTGTGATTAGCTGAAGATCTGCAATGTCTCTCCTAACTGAAGTTAGCTGGGAGAGATATTGGAACATGGAGAGCTTCAGAGGTACCTAACCTTAAGGTTATGGTAGGTGTTAACTACCACCAAAGTGGTTGTGAGTGTAGGACCCCAAAACATGCTGGATAGCATAAGTATGGGTAAAGCCCATCTGTCAGAATCATATAGCTATATGAGCCTCGACAGTCAGGTAGATAAAACAGAATACGTATCTACCGATAGTAAAATATCTTGACAGATACATATAGATATATATAGATATACATATATATATAACATATAGATATATGAGAATATATCTATAGTGAGATATGAAGGGCATAAAATACACACAAATGATAGACATAGACATCTGTAAGATGTGTGCTATAGGTATGAATATATAGGCCTCTATATGGAAGTCTGCAATGAAGCAGACAGAGATATGCCTACAAAAAGGTATTCACATACGAAAATGTGGAGAGGAAAGATTCATCTAATAACAAGAAGGTGGAACCTACTTGAGAAGATATATAGAGAATCAATTCCCACTGGTTATGGCTACAGGGATGCTAGGTAGTAGAATAACCAGGATGGTTACGTGAAAAGCAGAGGATGATATCAGTCTGCAGCCAGCAAGTCCCGAGTATTCTAGAACTCTAGCATGATAAGTGAACAGAAGACACATAGGAATGAGATACCATGCTGACCTGCTTAAGGGCAAAAAGGTATCATGCGTTCTTACCATGAGGACGAGCTGAAAGGAGAAAACATTCCCTATTGGAAATACTATGGACCAAAGCAGGGAATTAGCAACTCCTTAAGCTTTCACGTAAGAGGAGGCCTATGTCCTTTATATTAAAAAGGAGAACTTTTCTAGTCATGGGAGACATGACTGAAAAAGCCTTTTTCAACCATTTAGTATAGCTGTTGGAGAAAAAGGCCCCCCATGCTCTCTAGCAAGGGCCCATAGTGGAGAGCTTCTCTGTAGAATTGCAGAGAGCATGATGCAGGAGAATGAAGAGATAGAACTGGCTGCAGGAGAGCCAGTACCTATGTCAACTATGCTGCCAAACCCAGGGGAATGGAGATGGCAGAAAGAGAAGACAATCCAACAAGCTTGTAGTGAAAAAATTTCCAAGACAGATGACAGCACTGACTTGGAGCCACTACTAAGACCAGACAGAATGTTAGTGGAGGACAAATCTGGTTGCTGGTGGACAAGAACCAGTGGTCCAAACATTAAGGCTCCTGCATTGGCAGCTGCTTGCCAGACAACAGAAGAATGGTACTGTTTAAAAACAGAAAGAACAGACAAACAAGAGTAGAAAACTCTGGACGTGTCTGATGAACTGCTTCAAAGCAAGATTGAAAAAGAGGAGTCAACTCAGAGAAGAGAACTCTGCACTGGAAAAGTAAGAAAACTAGAGAGGCTGAAGAAAAAGCCCTCCAGTGAAGCAATACCGCTCTTACAGAGGAAAAACCTGGTAAGAGGGTAAAGAGAATGGAGCTGAAGAAAACTTACAAAGTAGTAAGTTTATAGAAAGGAAAAAAGATATGCTGGCACAGGAAACTATCATTTGATAGTGGATAGACCTCTTTCCCTAGCAGGAAAAAGAGGAGAACCCTGTGATCTAGAAGCATGAACATCCTGACAGCTCACAGAACATAGAAAGAATGGATGTCTTTCGGGAAGAGATCCATGTTTAGGATTTAGAATGACAGCAGTGGATTGCCTCTATTGAGAAGAAGCAACTGCAAATTCTAATCCCAAGATTCACAAGCATCTGATGGATTGATCAGAGACCCTGTGGTTGCTGGGTTTGCTGAGCCTGGTGAGAGGTTGAACTCTGCAGACCAGGACGATGCTTCCCCTGTTTGGGCACATCTGTATGATGGGCAGATGATTCATAAAACCTTCTCCTATGGGAAGAAAGTTTGGCAGGACATTTCCTACCTACTGGGACAGAAGAAGGTGCAGAACAGCCCTTAGGAACAGGTAAGTCAGTGGAGAACTGAGTAACCTGACGTAAAGACTCCTTGTTGAAATGATTGTCTCCAGTGCAAGGAGTATGTCCCAGTCTGTGCTGTGCCCATTTGTCCAAGTCTGAAGCTTGGAGCCAGGCTCTACGTCGTACCCCTACAGTTATAGCAGAAGTCCTGCTAACAGACTCAAAAGAGTCTAGGGAAGCATAAGTAAGAAACCAAGAGATATTCTGGAGGTGCTTGAGCAGTGAAGAATAGTCTGCACTCTTGGACTCTGGAAGGGAAGGAGTCAAAAGATGTAATTGCTTTGAGACCTCCTCAAGAGATAGACTCATATAAAAAATATATGAGAGAATTCTTGCAGAAAGCATAGATGTCTGGAAGATTTGACGTCCAAAGGCATCAAGTGTCTTAGACTCACGACCTGGCAGATAAGAAGAGTGCTTTTTCTTGCTCTTTACCCGCCTCATTGCTGATTCCACAACTATGGAATGATGAGGAAGTTGAGTCTTTTGAAACCCTGGAGAGGGGGGCACCTGATATAAGAGATCAGTTGCTCTGGAAGGTGGGGGTACCCTGAAAGGTGTTTCCCACATTCCTAGAAGGAGATCCTGCAAGGAATGATGCAAAGGAAGCATTATGTTCTCCTTTGCTTTGGTAGAAAGAGAGTCCTGTGCAGGATGATGTCCTGGGATAGGAATGGCAAGAGATCTTGCTATATCCAGGAGGAAACTCTGATAAGAGGGTTCCCCAACAGGAATTTCCCTTGGACAGGTTAGATCTGAAGAACTAGCCTGAGCACCGACAGAGCTATCCAGATATATAGGAATAGAAGATCCTGCACAGTGCAGTGTGGAATGCTTAAAGGATGGTCGCCGGTACTGGCTGTCAGGAGCAGCGACCATCATTACCACATTGTCCATGCCAGGTATCGACTCCAAGCTTGGCATAGAAGGGAGCGATCCTGTTGAAAAAAGCATGGTAGGAGTTGGCCACGATGCTACTGTGGATACCGGTACCGATGCCAATATCGGTACCGATGTCGGAGTCGAGCCCGACAAAGACATCGGAGCAGTCATCAGTGACAGTTCAGTTGGTACCGAGGTAACCGAAAACCTCCGGGTACCATCCGCGGTACCAAGCCACCGGTATCGATCGGTGTCGGTACCAAAGTGTATTGGTACCGAGTCTTCCAGACTAGAGAGCGATTCTAAACTCGGCATCGATAAGCGAAGCATGGAAGGCACCGACCGTAAGGATAATGAGGATATCGGTACAGACTTCGGTACCGTGTCTGATACCGGTGAATGAAGGTCAGCTAGTAGCAACTCAATCGGCCTCGGGGGAACCGAGAGTTGCGGATCCGAATCATCGGAACCAAGCCTTCGGTACCGCCGAGAGCCGGTACCAAGGCGAGTCGGTACCCTGTCCTCCAGACTGGAGATCGATTCCAGACTCGGCATCGAAGGAAGTGAGGCTATCGATGCATGTCTGGAGGGTACCGACGTCGGTGGTAGTATCGGTGCTGGTACCGATAATGAAAAGTCAGTCTGGAGTGTATCCACCGGTCCCGAAGGCACCGAGGACGCCAGATGACCATCCCTGGTGAGGAGTGTTTCATCCAACACCAGTGCCGATGTCGGGGTATCGGTACCGCTCGAAGCAGATGCCACCACCAGACACGGCTCAGGTATGTTCTGTGAGGGGTGAACCCCAGGAACAACCTGAAACCCCTGAAAGGCTTTTGAGACCGAAGACTCCCGCCGGAGTTTTGAAGCCAGTAGGCCCTCGAGGGCAAGGCCGGAGCCGTCTACATGCTGTGCATGAGACCTACCACTCGAGGGCTGGCTAGTCTTAACAGACTGTTTGTGGGTTACCTGATCCGGTGTAGAAGAAGAAGGGGATGGTGCCCCGAAGCTGGAGGGAAACCGTGTATTGAGGGAACCTCGATATTGAAGACTTCTTCTCACCAAACTGTTGTCAGGACCCAAGCAGGTTAGACACCGACTTCGAGGGTCTAAAAATAAAGTTGTACCGCCACAGTTTGAACATTTCTTGGAGAAAGTGGCTGGCGGTTCCATGAAGGAAAAAGAAGAGGCCTAAAAGGCCTAAGACACCGTGGGACACTATGAAGAAAAAATATTCCCTGAAAAAGGAAGATTTTACAAGAAAAGAAAAGAAAACACCGGCGGTATCGGTGGCGTCGGGAAGACAGCCGCAACCACAATAAAACGAAAGAAATAAAACAAGAATTTTCTGCGGTGACAGGAGGACGTCTTGCCGGCTCCGTGGAAAAACGAAAACTGAGGAGAGGCAGTTGGGAAAGGCGGGAAGGCAGCATGCAGGCATGGTGGGATGCTTCCAAAAGCTCTTTGATTGGACGCTGGGAAGCATTCCCGCGCAGACTCCGTCGGTACCGACGTACCCATATGTGAAGACTCATTCCTGCTTGTTCCTGGAGATAAGCAGAATACTGGGCCTGTTTAAGAGGTGAGCCAGTGAGGCAGGTGCTGAAGCTTAAGGATGCCAAAAGCCCTGCCTCTTTGGCTTACCCTTCACCCCCACTGATCTCCCACCTTCTACAGCTGGCACCGTAGCTGTATTTAAATGCAAGAAAAAGGCACTTCCTGTATTCTCACAAGAAAAAGGAAGTGCCTATTCTCACATTTCAAAACAGTCATAATGCCATCTAGAGTGTGGGCTGCAGAATTTTATTTATTTAATGTTTCTTATATACTGCCTTTCATGATATCAAGGCGGTTTACATTGAACAAACTGAAATTACATTGAACAGGACATTATAACTTGGAGATAACTATTTACAGGGAACATGGGCAATGGAGGGTTAGGTGGCTTGCTCAAGACCACAAGGAGCATCTGTGGGACTAGAAACCCCAGTCCTTCCAGCCCAAGGTTGCTGTCCTCTAGTGGGATTTGAACCCCTGACCTTCCAGCCTGAGGTAACTTGCCCCAACCACTAGGCCACTCCTCCCTTAGAAGCACAGAGATATGGGAGCAAAAGAACAGGCTTCTGCCTTTGTGTCCAGGCTTAATAAGGAGGGGCTTAAAGTTGATGCTAAGACTGTGGCTGAGGCTGGAAGGGGGCTAATCCTGGGATGATGCCGGTGCTAGCAAACACTGGGAAGATGGTAGAGAGGAGCGGAGGCTAGCAAATGCAGTTGGGGTGAGAAGGGAGAGGAGGACAGCTGCTCTGGGAGGGAGAAGCAAGGGTATATGCAGGGGAAGGTGGAGAGGGAGGGTCAGAGAGAAGGATGCTGGGATAAGGAGGGGCAAGCCATGGGCATAGTTTGGGGAGGCAAAGGTGCATTACCCCCAAATGATGCCTTCTTCCCACTCCCCATGTGTTCCAGCGTTTGTTCTTGCTGCCCCGCCCCCCCCCCAATGGTCCATCCCCTTCTGCCCCCCTTCCTCCTAAACCTTCCTGGCAGTACTGGCGGCATCAGTGCTAAAAATAAAAACAACAAAAACCCCCCACAAACTGCAGCAGAGTCTCGTCATGATCAAACGTGCTGCAGCTGCAAGAGTCTCTGCTGGTCCCGCCCCCTCTGACATACACTTCCTGTGACCCTGGGAGTGGGACCAACAGAGAGTCTTGTAGCTGCAGCATGTTTGAGTTCAACAAGGCTGATGCTGCTGACACTGCCAGGTTTGAGGCGAGTGAGGAGATGGACAGGGGGGGGGGGGGCAGGCAGGAGGCAAGAGGGGGCAAATGCTGGAGAGGAGGGAGAAGGAAGATGATGGGCTGGACCAATTTATTCTTTTGGCACATTGGCTTTTCATATAGGACATCCTCTTTATCTTGGGAAATGGTGCTGCTTGGGGGGGGGGGGGGGGAGACCTGGAAGGCAGAAGCTAGCAGAAAACTGGCATTCAAATTGACAGTGTAAAAGGTCCTGCAGTGGGGGAAGCAGACACTGTGCTACCAGGGAGCCAAGAGATGAAGGCATTTGGGGGAAAGCCATTTTGGCTGATTCCTGCTCATTGACCCTGGAGGTATCCCGGTGACGTCCCTTCTAGTCCCATGGCTATATTTTCATCTGTTGCTACGGCCTGCGGTCACATGAGCCAACTGAGGAGCTAAAGGAACTTGAAGTTGAGGTAATATCTTCTACACCAGGTACTGTCTTGAGAAATTGCCAGTATGGAGACGAGGAAGGCAAAATTGAAAAATGGTGCAGTGGGGACTTGGGTATCAGCCCAGGGACCAATGGACTCCTTTGTCTATAACGATGGCCAAATGTATCTGACCAAGTGTTATAATGTTTTAATGTAAACCGCACTGATGACAAATAGCGCGGTATATAAGAAATGTTAAATAAATAAATAACATTAGGTCTCTTACTGAACGTATAAATCACAATTCTTCAAGGGTGCGTTCAATCGAAACAGTACAAATGGTAATTGCTTCATATATTATTCTCTAGACTTCACATTTTAGACAAACCGCAGCAGCTGATTTCCAAGGTCTCAGACTCATTCTTCGCAAACTAGCAGCCAAGCCTGACTAGAAATTGCTGATATCGCATCAATGACCTTTACAAAGGAAATCTGTAGTGCAGTTTTCTCACAGCAAGTATTATACAAAACGAAACAGAGAGTGCTTCATGAGACAAGCGTTAGAATAAAAAAAAACTCTTTCAGGCACTTAGCTTCAAAAAAATACACGCTGTATCTTCAGAGCACTCCAAATTGCTCCAAGTGCTCTGAAGATACAGCGTGTATTTTTTTGAAGCTAAGTGCCTGAAAGAGTTTTTTTTTATTCTAACGCTTGTCTCATGAAGCACTCTCTGTTTCGTTTTGTATAATATTTGCTGTGAGAAAACTGCACTACAGATTTCCTTTGTAAAGGTCATTGATGCGATATCAGCAATTTCTAGTCAGGCTTGCCTGCTAGTTTGCGAAGAATGAGTCTGAGACCTTGGAAATCAGCTGCTGCGGTTTGTCTAAAATGTGAAGTCTAGAGAATAATATATGAAGCAATTACCATTTGTACTGTTTCGATTGAACGCACCCTTGAAGAATTGTGAAATAAATAAATAAGGCAAAGTTGTTTTAGACTCGGGAACAACTTCTGCTAAGGCGAGTCTTTTGAGTCTGGAGATCCTCTCTTTAAGCCAGACTCCCACTTACCACCTCTTCATTCAGCGTTGAACCCGGGTGCAACTAACTTAGTCTCCACTCCAGTGGTGAGGAGGGAGAGTCAGGTTGAGTCCAACTGCTGCCATGAGAAGAGTAATGTTGTTCAATCTATTGGGTTGAGGGGAGGCGCTGTTGCCTCCTCTCTGCTCCCTGAGAGTATTGCTGGTGTTTTGGGAAGTGAGTCCCTAATACCTTTGACTCCCCTGAAAGAGGTGACCAACCTTGAAATTTGGCAGTGATGGCTAAGATGGAAGGCACTCTCTCGGGCAGTCTCTCGTAGTTCTGTAAATTCTCAGGGGAAACTTCATAAGTTGACATCTCTTTAGGGGGAGTTAACGTCTCAGGATGATTTGATTGGGGATAATACAAGGAAAATTCTGTCACTTTAAGAGACGAATAGCGCTTTGGTGAAGGGTAATTTAGTGTTGGAAAGTAAAGGTGAAAGGCTGGAAATCTCTTTGAAAATTTGTAATCTTCGATTTCTTAATTTTCCTTTTTGTAATATGATTTCCACTTCAGAAATGTTTAAAAGATTATTTTTTAAATGTATTGCACCTGGGGACTGACCAGCTTCCCACCATTTTAAATGCTCATGATATTGTTTCCTTTATTAAGAATGTTGGCGGTAGCCATCTGGTTCAGTTCCCAGATGGTGATTTGACTGCTCTCCTAGAGACCTCGGTACAGGAGTCTACCAACAGAGCTACTGTGTTGGCTACTTTCCAGAGAGAGTCTTTTCTGCTTTTTGTCAAAGACAGATTAATGCCCGTTCATGGTCATGTTATACACGTGTTTCCTGATGTCTCTGTAGACATAATAAATTTGGAGAAGGTTTCTCTAGTTGAAGCCTAAGGTTTTGTTGCAAGTGTGACCCTTAAAATATCCTATGAGGTGTTTAATTAAATATTTAGGTAAGGATTATGTATTTTTTGAACCCTCACAATTGCAAGTGTTGATTCAAGCTCATGAAGGTGCTAGTAATGAATGAAATATTATATTGTGATCCTTCTTGTTTTCTCAATTTTGATTTCCGCTGGTATGTTTTGAGAGGCAATCCATTTTGGGGTAGTGTAAATTTGGAAGGGAAGGTTTGTTCTTTCCTCTCTTTATAGTTTTCTGTTTCATTATTTTCATTATTTTCTGCCTGTATACCCACAGTTGTTATGGTTTGATATTTTGCATACATTCTGGATGTTTCTCTTTTTTTATAATTTTTCTTTATTGATTGTATGCAATTTTCTTTTCCTTAGAGTATGCTTGATATTTTTAGCGCTGTAGATTTAATTTTATTTTGAATGCAAACTCTAATAAAGAATAAACGATAAAAAAAAGTCCTGCAGAATAATTCAAAACTGGTAGAAGGAGAAGAATGCTGGGGACGGACGTGAGTGGGGTGAGGGGAGAACAAGCATTCCAAGCTGTTGAGCAAGAAGCCATACTGTCGTTCCAACAATACAGAAAGAAGCAGAAACCCAGAGCCCACTGGAATAGAGGTTAAGTGAGCTAGCCCTAGCAGGGACAGCTCCTTTACAGAAGTGAGGATGGCACAGTGTAGTAGGAAAGTGGAACATTTGCTATTACTTTCTGTGTAACAAAATTCACCATAACTGTGTTACAGGAAATACTAGAGCAACTCACCATATGTATCCAAGAATGCTCTTTTTAGACCATGCCTGTCCTTGAACCACTCAAACATAAGCTCACTCCTGGGCTTCTTCATTACATATTCCTCAGCTTTCAGTATGATTCCAAAGGAGCGCCGTCTCCTTGGCTGGGGAGTATCCCAAGGATCATCAGAGGGCTGCAAGTGCATTCCTAGGTACCCGGGCAGGACCTCAAGGAACACCTAAAGCAGAAAGAAGACCATACAAAGGACTATCACAAACTTGTGACAGATCTTTACCCCAAATGTTGGTTGACCTTCATAATAACTAGAGGTAAACATGGACTCTGATGATCCATCCTTCCCCTCTCTCTTACGTGTTTGATCTTTCGTGACATGCTGTGGGAGTTTGGTGTCCTCAGGGAGATGTTCAAGACCACAACACAGTTCAGGACAACCAGGGTGGACACTGACATGACAAAGATCAGATACCTAAAAAGCAAAAGGAATTGGAACAGGAATTGTGAGTGGTGAGGAGGGAGGAGGGAGGATCTCTCCCCAGCACAATTTGTGGCTACCTTTAGGGGGAGCACCTTCATTTCTGAATCCACGTGTAACTACTGTATGTGATATGGACTGAGCCAATCTCACTTTTACCCCTAGTATATCTGTAAGTCCAATAGATTCCACAAGATACTTGTCTTGGATGGACTTCTAACTCAGAACTTTTTGCCTTGGATTCCTCCATTAAGGATATGACAAAATCACATAAGGTATCCCGTTAAAAAAACTGATTTGCACATCGCAAATGGGTTTGAACGATTCAAATGACAGAGTTCCATCATCTCCTAGGGATAGTTGTCCTACTAACCACATCTATCCACATCCATCATGTCCACCAGGATGAGTTACAATACTTGCTGGTACCACAATCTAACAGTAATGCACCTGTTGTTGGCACATAAAGGAATCTGGGCCCACCTAGTCTGACCTATTGCATAAGAACATAAGATATGCCATACTGGGTCAGACCAAGGTCCATCAAGCCCAGTATTCTGTTTCCAACAGTGGCCAATCTAGGTCATATGTACCTAGCAGTTTCCCCAAGAGACACAAGTTCCACAATGCTTGTACTGGGTCAAGCATTGATATCCTTAAAATATCCCATCTTCACCCCTGTCTATTTTTTCACTTATGCACGATCTCCTGTCATTTTCTTTGCTTTGGTCACCATCCAAGAATGCTGAGAATGGCCTATCCAGTCTGCTCTTCCATAGCAACCACTAAGTGCTACAGTCTCTCTTGTTCCTTTAAATATCTTCTGTGTTTGTCCCATGCTTTCTTGAATTCTGATACAGTTTTTGTTTCTATTACCTCCACTGGAAGACTATTCCATCCATCTACCACTCTTTCCCTAAAGAAATATTTCTGAAAACCACTTCTGAGTCTAATCTCCTTCTACCTTCATCCCATGCTCCCTCGTTGCAGAGCTTTCTTTCAATTGAAAGAGGCTCCTCTCCTGTGCATTGATGCCACGGAGATATTTAAATGCCTCTATCATATCTCCCCTCTCCCATTTTCTTTCCAAAGTATACATATTGAGATCTTTAAGTCTGTCTCCATAGGACTTATGACGAAGCCCACAGACCGTTTTGGTAGCCACCCTTTGCACCAACTCCGTTCTGTTTATATCCTTTTGAAGATGTGGTCTCTAGAATTGCACACAATACTCTAAATTAGTTCTAAAAGACCTATATAGAAGCACTATCACCACCTTCTTCCTGATGGCCATTCCTCTGCCTATGCACACAAGCATCCTTCTGGCTTTCGCCATCACCTTTTCTACCTGTTTAGTCACCTTAAGATCATCTGGAGGGAGAGAATTTGGATCTCAGATTTTAGAAGGTGGAAAAAATCTTTTGTCTTTGGCACCAGACCTTGTAGCACTAAACCTTCTTTGAAAGAGGAGTTGCCATGCCTTGTTGATGTTCGGTTTTGTCTCCATTGAAGTTCTATGGGTGTCTTGCTATCTTTACCGCCTCTTTGATCCTCCTTGGCCACCAGCATTCTTTTTGCAGGATTGTGTGTCATTAAATTTGATTGTATGACCAGTTTCCATTGCGTGGAGGGCTACAGCAGATTTCTCTGTGTTGCAGAGGTTACAATGTCTTCTGAGCTCCTGTAGTCTTTCTTCTATGGTATAGCCAGTTTCTCCTATATACGATTGGCCGCAGCCACATGGAATTTCATAGACTCCAGCAGTTTGGAGCAGGGGGATGCGATCGTTCACTTGTGTGAGTGAGGATTCCAGCTTCTGTGATGTGCTTTGCAACACAGAAAAATCTTCTGTAGCCCTCCATGAGATGGAAACTGGTCATACATAAGAAATGACATATTAGATCAAAGATCCATCAAGCTCAGTATCCTGTTTCCAATAGTGGCCAATCCAGGTCACAAGTACCTGGCAGGTTCCCAAAAGACACACAGGTTCCACAATGCTTGTCCCGGGGTAAGAGTGGATTTCCTGGGTCCTCTTTAATAATGGTTTATGGATCTTTCCAAAAGGAACTTGTCCAAACCTTTTTTAAGCCCAGCTACACTAACAGTTTTTACTAGATCCTCCGGTAATGGATTCCAGAGTTTGATTACGTGTTGAATGACAAACATTTTCTCTTATTAACAAATGGGATACATTGTAGCTTCATTGCATGTCCCCCAGTTTTTCTACTTTGTGATGGCATAAACAACTGATCTACATTTATCCGTTCCACTTCATTCATGAATTTATAGATCTCTATCATTTCTCCCCTCAGCCGTCTCTTTTCCAAGCTGAAGAGCCCTAACCTTATAAACTTCTCCCCTTAGGGTATCCTTCTATCCCCTTTACCATTTTGGTGGCTTTTCTCTGTATCTTTTCTAATTCTGTTATATCCTTTTTAAGATATGGCAACCAGAATTGCACACACTATTCAAGATGCGGTCGCACCCTGAAGAAAGCCACAGAATGACGGCTGAAACATCAGTTCCACCTACCAAGACGTGGCCTGACCTAGAAAACTGCAAAGGCCCTGGGTCCTGCTCTTCTTTCGTGAACAGAAGCATTTCACCCCCTATATTGTACCACTCCCTTGGATTTTTGCATCCCTAATGCATGTCCTTGCATTTTTTAGTATTAAATCTCAGCTTCAAAATTCTTGACCATTCTTCAAGCTTTGCAAGATCCCTCGTCATGTTATTGACACCTTCCTGGGTGTTTATTGCAGATTTTGGTATCATCTGCAAAGAGGCAAACCTTACTCAATAGCCCTTCTATAATATCACTACAAAAATGTTAGAAAGAAATGGATTTAGGACAGATCCCTGCAGCACACCACTGGTGACGTCCTTCTCCTAAGAGTGAGCGCTGTTTATCTGTATCCTGTGTTGCCTCTCACCCAACCAATTCACTTTAGAGTCCATCCCTAGGGCACTCGATTTATTTATGTCGCCTGGGTGGAACAGTGTCAAAGTCTTTACCTTAATCTAAATACACCACATCCAGGACTGGCTTATCCACTAGGTCACCTAGGCGGTGGCCTGGGTGGGTGGCAGCAATTGCACACATGACCGGCCATGATCCCCCCCCCCCCTCAGCTGCCAACGATTCTGTTTTTGGGGGGGGGGGAGCTGGGTAGCAGAAGCAGTATTTCCAGAAGTGGTTGCTTTCTTGCCCAGGCAAAAAAAAGCAGCAGTAAAAAGCCACCACATTTGGAAATATTGCCACTGCCACCTCCCCCCTCCTGAGACGGAATCGGCAGCGGGCGGGGCGGGGCGGCGAGGCCGGGGTTTCTGCCTAGGGCAGAGAATCCCTTAGGCCAGCCCTGAGCACTTTTAGAGCTCTCCCTAGGTCCAACTCTCTGGTTACCCAGTCAAAGAAATTAATGAGCTTTGTCTGACAAGCCTTACCTCTCGTTAAACAGTGCTGCTTTGAATTCTGCAATTCATTGGATTCCAGAAACCTCACTATCCATTAGTTTACTCACCACAGAGGGCAGATTAACCGTCCTGTAATTCCCAACCTCATCCTTAGTTCTGCTTTGGTGTAAAGGGACCACATGCGCCTTTCTCCAGTCCTCTGGGACCATACCAGACTCTAAAGAAGCATTGAAAAGATCAGACAGTGGAGCCACTAGAATTTCCCCACGTTCCTTCACTAAGAACATAAGATATACCATACTGGGTCAGAACAAGGTCCATCAAGCCCAGTATCCTGGTTCCAACAGTGGCCAATCTTGCTCATACGTACCTAGCAGTTTCCCCAAAAGACACAGGTTCCACAATGCTTGTACTGGGTCAAGCATTGATATCCTGGGTCCCTTCTTAATAATGGTTTATGGACCTTTCCTCCAGGAACTTGTCCAAACCTTTTTTAAACCCAGCTACACTAACAGCCTTTACTACATCCTCCGGTAACAAATTCCAGAGTTTGATTACACGTTGAGTGAAAAAATCTTTTCTTTTATTAGTCTTAAATAGTTTACCCTGTAGCTTCATTGCATGTCCCCTAGTCTTTCTATATTCTGATAATGTAAACAATTGATCTACGTTTACCCGTTCCACTCCATTCATTAATTTATAGACTTCTATCATATCTCCCCTCAGCCGTCTCTTTTCCAGGTTAAAGACCCTAACCTTTTTAGCCTTTCTTCATAGGAGTATCCTTCCATCCCCTTTACCATTTTGGTGGCTCTTCTCTGAACCTTTTCTAATAATGCTATATCTTTTTTAAGATACGGCGACCAGAATTGCACACAATATTCAAGGTGCGGTCTCACCATGGAACGATATAGAGGCATTATAATATCTTTTGTTTTATTCTCCATTCCTTTCCTTATGATACCTAGGATTCTATTTGCTCTCTTGGCCGCCGCTGCACACTGGGATGTATCCCATCCGGCCCCATTGCTTTGACTACTTTTAGTCAAACTGAACACAGTCTTCTGAAAATTGTTCAAGATGCCCCTCACTTCTGTTCCTGTTTGTGGGTGTTTTCTGAGGTCCTTCATCTGTGAACACAGAACAGAAACATTTATTAAGCAATTTGTTTTATCCTCATCAGCTTCTACATATTCCTCCCCTTCACCTTTGAGTCGGACAATACCACTTTTGCCCTTCCTCCTCTTAACATAGTGTTTCTCCTTTTACTGTTAGAAGTTTTTTGTAATTGCAAACCTTCCTTGTATGTCAAACGTTTTGACTAGTAGAAAAACAGTTTAGCAAAACCTGTTAAATAAATAAACATATCTGAAAAATGTCTTTCCCATTTTATGCATTGTCTCTTTCTTCTTCTTTTTGAATCTTTGCTTTCCTGACTATTTTGCTAGCTTCTCTATGTTTTTGCAAATATAGATGCCTGTCTTCCTCTCTCTGTGATCACTTGTATTTCATGAAGGCCTCCCTCTTTTTCTTCACTTTTTCAGCTACTTCTTTCGAAAACCATGGGTCTCCTTTTCCTTTTACCTTTCTTTACCATTTTAACAAAAAGGCTGGTTGCCCTTAAAATACCCCCTTTCAGTTTTGCCCACTGGTTTTCTACATCCCCCAGCTGTTCCCATCCCTCTAACGACTCCCTGAGATATTGGCCCATCTTGGCAAAGTTTGTTTTCCTAAAGTCTAGGACCCTCGTTTATGACGGGACTTTATCAGCCCTAGTCCTGATACTGAACTACTGAGGTATTCTCTATGTTTGGTGATATTTTCAAATACATTTTAAACCTCAACCTCGAATTGTGTCCATATATTGACTTCTGCCACCTCTGCTGGGAGGATATCTGCCATCTTCTCAGTGAAGAAGGATTTCTTTCCATGATCTCTGAGCTTCCTGTGATGACTGTTTATCCTTGCTTCTTTCTGGTGTTTTATAGAACCTTCCTAACTATTGCTTTCTATCATCTCCTCCTAATTCCTTAATCAGAATTTCTTGAACCACTCAAATGCAAGTACTAAAGACGCATTTCACCCCAGTGCAGCATTGTAAGACTCTGCCGCACACTGAAGCAATTGCAGAAGGAAGCTCTCTATGACACAATGCAAGTATTACGCCGGGCCTTAGCAGTAAATTTGAGAGATTGAGATTCTCAGAGCTGTCGCTACCATCAGGCTAACTAGACAGTCCCTAGAGCGGCGTTTCGAAGGCGGCCAATTTCTGCTGCATGTGCCAGCGGGGGCCAGTGACGCTACCCATAGCCTCTGGTGCTGCATGCTGTTGGTGCTTCTGCCCCTTGATGGATTTCTTCCCGCAAGCAAACAGGAAGCCTGCGTCGGAGGGACAGAAGTAAGAGCACCCAGTGCCAGAGGCTGTGGGCAAGCGTCACGCTGCTGGTTTAATGCCATTGCTGCGGGTCTTAGAGCAGGGTGGCAGTGGCTGGAGCGGCAGCAGGAGGGTGTCCAGAATGAAGGTTCACCCAAGGCAGCGGTTCTCAACCTGTGGGTTGTGACCCCCATTGGGGTTGCCATAGGATTTAGCAGGGGTCGCCTCACTCTGCAAAGTTAAAAAAAAAATAAAAAATCGCACAAGTTGCTGCCAAGTCCGCTTCTCGGCAGCGGCAAACTCACCGCCTCCCTTCTTCTGCAGCTGCGGCTCCCTGCCTCTTAGGGAACCGCGGCTGTGCCTGTGAAATGTTGCGGAGCCTTCCCCTCTCTCGATGGGCTCCGTGAAGCATTCCTTTGGAGGTGCGACAATGCTGCACGGAGCCCATCGAGAGACAGGAAGACTCTGCAACGGCTTCACAGGCACAGTCGCGGTTCCCGAAGAGACAGGGAACCGCGGCTGCAGAAGAACAGGGTAGTAGCAGGCAGACATAGGGAGAGGGGAGGAGGGGGTAGGACTGGAAATGGGCTGATGGGGGGTAGGACTAGTAATGGGCTGAATAGGGGAGCCTAGCACTGGTAATGGGGTTGAGGGGGAACTAGCACTGGAAGTGAGCTGATTGGGGGGATTTCAACTGGAAATGGGCTGATGGTGAGGAGGGGAGGATAGAGCTGCTGGCCTTGGAAGAAAACTGGGGGCTAGGGCTACAAATGGGCTGATGCGAGGGGATGGGAGAACGGGACTGGAAGGGAGTGGATGCTGAGAGGGGCTGCCATAGTATTTGGACTAGAAGGAGCTGGACAGTGAGGAAGGAGGGGGACTGGAAGGGAATGGACACCAGTGGCAGTCATGGGAATGCAAGTTGACATTGGAAGATACTGGGAGTGAGGACTGGAAAGGGGCTGATACTGGGGTGGGTTACTGGGACTGGAAATAGGATGATGGAAAGAAGTGAAGGAAACAAAAGAAGAGATAAGAAATGGCAGATGGACCATAGACCACAGAAAGAGAGCTAAGAGAAGACAGGAAAGCAGAAGCCTCAGATCAGGACCAGCATGATCAGAGAATAAATTGGTCAGACAACAAAGGTATAAAAAATAATTTTATTTCATATTAGTGATTTGACTACAAAATCATAATCATTTTGAAATCAAATATTGTTACTTGTTATTGTGATTAATTATTGTGGTTTAAATAAGTAAATTTTATAAATAAAAACATATTGAAAGGCCTATAATATAATTCAACAAATGATTACAGCAGCAATGCGTTAACGGTAAAGGAAGAGAGACGCATTTGATTTTATCATTGGGGGTCACCACAAGTTGACCAATGGTAAAAGGGGTCATGGCACAAAAAAGGTTGAGAACCACTGACCGAAGGCATCTCACATCCTTACAGCTGCCCTGGAGGTCCTACTCTACATACCCTGGGACTTAGGAGTGAGGTTCATTGCTTTCACGGTATGTGCAACTATCCAGCTTGTTAGGGAGGAAGCAGACTCTATTCCTTCATCATTCTTACTGTGCTCTAGGTCATCTCTCTCTCTCTCTCTTTCTTTGCCTACCACTCCTTGACTCTTTCCTCCTTTTTTCTCCATCTTTTTCTCCCTGCCCTTCCCCTTTCTGTCTCTCAGTCAGTCATTCTCTCCTGTCTCTATCACTCTCGCTCATTCTGCTTTTGTTTGCTTCTTTTCATGAGTCATTTATTATGTTACATTTCTTTGCTACGACTCTGGCCTCTGTTGCACTGTGCCCTGCCTTGCTCCGCTACTGCTAGTAACCTCTCGTATTACCTCCTTCCTTGGAACCTATGAACATGACATTTGCGTACTAGGTCAGACTGACAGCCCATCAAACTCCGTATCCTTTTTTGGCCAATCCACGTCACAAATACCTATCAGGATCCCAAAAAGTAGAGAGATCCCCCCAGTCCAGTTTAATAATGGTTTATGGACATCTCTTCCAAGAACGTCTGCAAACCTTTTACCAACCCAGTTATACCAACAGCTTTTACTACATCCTCAGGCAGTGAATTCCAGAGTTTAATTGGAAAAATATTTTTTCACTCAATGCATAATTAATCTTAAATGTACTACTTTGTAGCATCAATGCACATCTTCTAATTTTTCTACTTTCTGAATGAGTAAACAACCGCTTCACATTTACTCATTCCACTTCATGCCTTATTTTATAGACTCTGTCATATCTCCCCTCAGCTGTCTCTTCTTCAAGCTGAAGAACCCTAACCTTTTAAGCTTTTCCTCTTAGGGCTATTCTTCCATCCCCTTTATCATTGTGGTCATGCTTCTATGTACCTTTTCCAGTTCTGCTATATCTTTTTATAAATGCGACGACCAAAACCGCATGCAATACCCAAGATGCGGTCGCAACGTGGAGCAATACAGAGGCATTATGTTTTATTTTCCATTCCTTTCCTTGTAATTCCTAGAATTCTATTTGCTTTCTTGGCTGCCGCTGCACACTGAACAGAGGATTTCAATGTATTAGCCACGATGACACCTAAATCCTTTTCCTGGGTGATGGCTTCTAATGTGGAACCCTGCATTGTTGGGTTGTTCTTCCCTAAATGCATAATGTTGCACTTGTCCACGTTAAACTTAGTTTCCCATTGGATGCCCAGTCTTCCAATTTTTCAAGGTCCTGGTGCAATTTTTCACAATCTTCTTGTGGCTTAACAACTTTGAATAATTTTGTGTCATCTGTAAAGTTGATCACCTCACTCGTCTTCATTTCCAGGTCATTTATAAATATGTTAAAAAGTAGTGGCCCCAGCACAGATCCCTGGATTACTCCACTGTTTAGCTTTCTCCACTGAGAAAACGGAACATTTATCCTGTTTCCTGTCTTTTAACCAGTTCACAATAGCACGCTGCCTTCTATCCCAAGACTTTTTAATTTCCTTAAGAGTCTCTCAAGAGGGACCTTGTCAAAGGCTTTCTAAAATCTAGATATGCTATGCACCAGCTCACCTTTATCTACCTATTTATTCACATCTTCAAAAAAATGTAGCATTTTGGTGAGGCAAGACTTCCCTGTGCTAAATTCATGTGGGCTTTGTCCCATTAAACCACAACTATCTATTTGTTCTTTATAGTAGTTTCCATAATTTTACCTGTTACTGATATCAGGCTCACTGGTCTGTAGTTTCCCAAATTACTTCTAGAACCCTTATTTTATTTTATTTTTTTTTAGGTAAAAGCCACCGGGCCTGCTGGAAACTTGCACAAGCAGAGGCAGCGTGGAAAACCTGTTAAAGTTTGCCACTCTGCAGCTCCGCTGTACTGCAGGGGCTGCTTGGGCAGAATTTATGCCACTGTTTGCAGCCTAAAAGATTAGACTAAGAGGATTTAACAACCATGTAGGGCATTAGGGAATGATCAATTGTGAAAGATATATAGGAATACCAGTAAAATAAATTTGATGAGTGAGTATCAAGCTTTTGTACTTGAGTCTGTATGAGACCGACAATCAGGATAGCTCTTTCGAAAGAGGTGAGACATGGTCATATGATCTGGCCCGGTAAATAAACCTAGATGAAGTATTTTGTACCAGCTGAAACCTTTTTATGCTGTAGAGCAGGGGTAGGGAACCCTGGTCCTGGAGAGCCGCAGAACAGTCAGGTTTTCGGGATATCCCTAATGAATATGCATGAGATATATATGCATTAGAGATATCCTGCAACCTGACTGGTTTGTGGCCCTCCAGGGCTGGATTTGGAGACCCCTGCCTTACACCTCTGTCATTTAAGATTGTGAGTGGGCAAGGTGCAGATGTCCTAGACATCGAAAGGGTATATAGAATGTGTCACATTCCTCCTCGATTCGCACCACCACCAAAAAGTTGTCTAATAGACAATATTTTGGTGGTAGTGAGGAGGAATGTGACACATTCTATCTAACCTTTTTGATGTCTTGGACATCTGCACCTTGCCCACTCACAATCTTAAATGACAGAGGTGTAAGGCAGGGGTCTCCAAATCCAGCCCTGGAGGGCCACAAACCAGTCAGGTTGGCAGGATATCTCTAATGCATATATATCTCATGCATATTCATTAGGGATATCCCGAAAACCTGACTGGTCTGCGGCTCTCCAGGACCAGGGTTCCCTACCCCTGCTGTAGAGGGCACCAGTAAGCACAGAATTACAATAGTCAAGTCTATTGAAAATGAATGCATGGACCAAGATATTCATTGAGCCCTTATCCAAACTGAATTGTAAAGTCTCAGTACCAAAAAGCAATTCCTCACCATCAGTGAAATATGAGCCTGAAAAGTTAAGGGACTGTCCAGTAGGACACCTAAAGATCTGACGCAGTCTTAGATGGGCAAAGGATTTATGTCTAAAACAAGGGGGAATGTGAGGAAAACACTTCTTACTAAGCCAAATAGCTTCTGATTTAGAAACATTCAGCAAGAGTTGTTTGGATTTGATCCAATTGACAATCGATTTCAGAGCAGCTGAACATTCAAACTAGAAAACGGAACCCCAGGTCTGATGTAAAATTAATATTTGTACATCATGACAAAAATAAGAGGACTAAAAATAAATCCTTGAATGATGGTGGCCAATGGAACTAACAAAAAAATATAAAAGCAAAGGTGCTAATATAGAATCCTGTGGGACCTCAAAGCAAAGGGGGTAACTCTTGGAAACATTGGGGGGGCATTTACATGCCCCGATGCTAAGCAGTAGCGTTGGGGCAGAGCGGAGGTGGCACTTATCGCTAACTGGGCAGCAGTGATATTGGGCAGTTAGCGATATGTGGTGTTAGGCACAGGAAACCCTGGCCCAGCTTTCACCGCATTAGCTAACGGGCAGCAGCTCAATATCCAGGGTTTAAGTTCAGTGTTGGCAACTAGTTGCATTAGCAGCAATGAATATCCCCCCTCCCCCCCCCCCCCCGTTATTATTAATTACGACTCTGCATATACAACATTAGAAATATGAGACAAACCAATTGAAGGTAATATTCGTCACTGATCTCTTTTAGTCTGTTTAGCAGGAGACTGATCAACCTGGTTGAAGGCTATGCTCATATCAAGCTGAAAAAACAAAACATCAAAGCTATTCTCCCAACTGACATATGCCTCATCTAGCAGAGCTACTGTAACAAGGCAGAATCTGTGCTGACTTTATTGCAACCTCTCTATTGGAATGACTGAATTCCCTGCTTTGGTAGTATCCTTCGGAGACACATTATTCTGAACCATGCATCCCCGAGCTGCTGTCAGCTTGCCCCTAATACCTAGTTTAAAAGCTTGTCTATCTCCTTTGTAAAGGTTAGCAGCAGCCTGGTTCCACGCTGATTAAGGTGGAGCCCATCCTTTCTAATAAGGCCACCTCCTCCCTAGAATGTTGTCCATTTCCTGACAAATCTAAAGCCCTCTTCCTTGTACCATCATCTCATCCATGCACTGAGACTCCAGAGCTCTGCCTGCTCTTGGGTCCTGTGAGTGGACCAGGGAACATTTGTGAAAATGCTATCCTGGAAGTCCTGGATTTCAAATTTCTACCTTAAAGCCTAAAAATGGGCTTCGCGAACCTCCCTCCCACACTTTCCTATGTCATCGATGCCCACATGTACCAAGACAGCTGGCTCCTCCCCAGCACGCTCTAGAATCATATCTAGGTGACACATGAGGTCTGCCACCTTCACATCAGGCAGGTAAGCGTCCAAGCAATCCTCACGCCTACCAACTACTCAGCCATCTACACGCCTAATGATTGAATCACCAACTAAAAACAGCCATCCTAACCCTTCCCCCCTGTGCAGGGAGACACATCCTCAGTGCAAGAGGATATTGCACCGCCTGGAGGAGGGCAGGTCCTGGCTACAGGATCATTTCCTGCCGCCACATCAAGGCGATGCTCTCCTTCCAGCTGACCTCCTTCCTCCAAGACAGCAGTGAGGCTGCCAGATTGGAGGTGGGACTTTTCTACTGTGGCCCTGAAGGTCTCCTCTATATACCTCTATTTTTCTCCGCTCCTTCAAGTCTACTACTCTAGCCTCCGGAGATCAAACTCATACTCGGAGCCAGGAGCTTTTTGCAGTGAGTGCAGACATGACCTTTCACCGACTGGGAGGTAATCATACATGTGGCACTCAGTGCAAAAAAGACTGGATAGCCCTCATCTCACTGCTGCCAACATCTTTGTATTACTGAGTTTAGTTGCTTAGAGTTGTTAAGGGAGTAGGGATTCCTAAAGTAATATAAAGATTTTAGAATTATCTCCTATATTTTGTGCTATTTTAGTTTGCTTCCCAATGAACTGCTAATTATCTGATAAGAGTTAATCACTTCTTGATAAAAATAGACAGGGGTGTCAAATTTCACTCTCTTAACTGGGAGAACTAACTATAAATTAAGGGATGTGCTTGGGGTGGGTGGGAAAATAAACATACTACCTGTCTGTTTTCTTGTAAGACTATCAGGCCTACCTAAATCTATCAGAAGATATTTTAAAACCGCTAAAAGGAAGCTGAGAACTAGTTTTATTTTTTTTAATGTCATCAAAAACAGACTTTTCCAAATAAACTCATAGTCTTTCCTCTAACCAAAGCTTTAAGTCACCAGGTTTGCCAGCAAAGAAATGATCGCTACCCACAGAGGCAAGTCACTTAACCCTTTAATCCTCAGAAATTATCAGTGTCCCTGTTTAATGTACATTACCAAGGGGTATGTTTACTAAGCTGGGTAATGGTTAACCCAAACTATCTGCACCTAGGTCCCATTGAATAACATGGGAGGTAGTTGCAGATAACCTGGGTTAACATTTAGCCCGGCTTAGTAAACATACCCTGAAGTTTAAGTTGCCATGTAAACCGCTTTGATTAAAAAAATGATAAAGCGGTATTAAAAAACCTGTAAAATAAATAAAGCAAGCGTCAGAAATCCAGGGCTGGCTAGAAATCTCACTCCTGGCACTGAATAACTTGGCAACTTTGATTATGTCACAATAACACAGTGTACACTCATACAAAATAATGCCATAATATCATAGTAAAGCATACAATTATATCATGGTACCCATACAGCACAATTATCACAGTATTACACATAATTACATCCTTTATATACATACATGTGCTACTGTATGTCATAGTATCACAGTACACACACAACTGTGTCATAATATCACAGGGTGCACACACAGGATCACAGCAAGGGAACGGCCTGATCTCAGCACTTACTTGCCAATGAGCGGCACACTAAAAGATGTTTCTGGCACTTTCTGTGCGATGAGGAAGAGAAAGACAGTTTGCCCCAGGAGCACAGAGATAGAGAGGGTGCACTTCTGACCCCCTGCTGCAGAAAGGAGAAAAAAAGCAGAATAGAACTGATGGGATGAATTGGCATGCAGAAAAATTCAAATTCCCCCAAAATACTGTCTGTATCATGAGTGCCTATTGACAGGGCTATCGGAAGGGATGGGAAAGCTAGGTGCCCATGGTGCCAGGCTAGAGGAATGCCAGTACACCCCTGAGCCTGGCACTGGAGCTTCCCTGTTGTAATGAAGGATAGTCACATCAGATGGAAAGGGAATTGGATTTAGCTCTCGCCTATCTCTGAAGCTCAAGGTGAGTTACATTAAGGTACAAAGGGCACCATCCGGGCTAGTCTCAGAGGCGAGTGGACTCCCATGACTATTCCTGCTAGCATTTAGCCCCAAAAGATCCTGCCATCTGACAATCAACCTCACCTTGAATGCCCACTGACCATACACTCAAACTCACCAACTATAATAAACTCCACAGATGAGGCAGTTTATACCTTAGCCTGATTCTTGGATCAAACATATCTCCCTGTCCACCTATTCTGTCGCTCTCTTACTGTGGAAATCTTGAAAATCAGCCTAGTTTGTGGTATTTGAGGACCAAAGTCATGGAATCATAGATATATGGAGAATGACAACAGATAAAGACCGTACAGCCTGTTCAGTCTGCCTGTCCATACCAACTACTAAGCTGTACAATCCCTTCCTCTTCCTTACCGATCCTCTAGGCTTCTCTCATGCTTTCTTGAATTCAGATACAGGCCTTGCCTCCACCATCTCTACTGGGGGAGGTTGTTCCATACATTCATTACCCTCTCTGTAAAGAAATATTTACTCCAGAGTCTACCCCCTTCACCTTCATCCTATGACCCCTCATTCCCGAGGTTCCTTTTTAATTGAAAGAGACTCTCCTCCGGCACATTTATTGTCATGGAGGTATTTAAATCTCTCCATCATGTCTTGTCATCCTGCCTTTTCCCCCCAAAGTATTTATATTGAGATCTCTAAGTCTGTCTCCTTATGCTTTATGAGGAAGACCAGGGACCATTTTAGTAGCTGCCCTCTGTACTGACTTCTTCTTCTTTATATCCTTTTGAAGGTGCGGTCTCCAGAACCGTACACAGTAGTCCAGCAGAGACTTATACAGAGGCATTATCACCTCCTTTTTCCTGCTAGCTATTCCTCTCCCTGTGCACCCAGAGCTGGCCCAACCACCATGGAAACTTAGGGCAGAAGCTTCAGGGAAGGACAGTAAAAAGCAGCTACGGTCATAGCACAGTAATGGGTTCTGGTAGCGACACAAACTCAGAGACAGAATGGGCAACATGCAAATGGTTCATTTACCCTTGTAAGTGGCTTTTAGAAATCTCCTTCATCTATATATTTAAAAAATGAATTTGAATATTTAAAAATGTGATGTTCAAATATGCATTTTTATAGGATTGTTATGGGAGGGATGATATCTAGATGATTACATTTGATTTTAATAATCAAAATCTTGGAGAGGGGGTGTGCTAGGGGGTCTAATAATCTAATTGCGTGGGAGTGCAAGGCTCTCGTTTCACCTAGGATGCCTAAAGCCCTTCCACTGGCCCTCTATGCACCCAAGCATCCTTCTGGCTTTTTGCCATAAACCTTTCTACCTGTTTCGCCATTTCTAGCCTGTACTATCTATTCTAAAATCTTAGGCAAGGTACAGTATAACATACAGAAAATAGTTCACAAGACAAGCAATATAAATTAATCCCTTCTCCCTTACATATTTACACAACAGTATACTACCAGTATGCATCTACTAAAAATATTTACACATCACCCAGCAAAAGCAATATTTACAAAGTAAGCCTTTAACCTCTTCCTAAATGCAAATATATGTGGCAATTCTTATTTATCCCCCAGATTCAACTCTTTATTCATGCACAGAAGTACAGTTTAAATGCATGATCCTATATTTTCAAGCATTAAATGTTAGCTGCCAAAATCAAAACTACTCTTCAAGCTTTGCTAGATCTCTCATGTCATCTACACCATCCAACAAACAAATATGAGGCTTCTTCAGCGTGAACTACAGTCAACACTCTAAAGCAATCAAATTCACTCAATTACTTATTATATAACCACTTTCTTTTTTAACTTGCTGGTGGTCTCAGATAAACGGTAAAGTTTTGACACTTAGTTGTGGGTTGGACAACCTCCCCCTTCACAGTGTCCGTTCACATCAACGACCTTTAGCAAGTATTTTTTTATGCAAATATTGCTTATTAACTTTTTCTTATTTTTCATTAATTTCATTAGTTATTTTATATAAAATTCACCACTCTTATTTATTCTGCTGTTTGCCAAAGAAAGGGGCATTTTTCGACACCATTCTACATAAGATAAGTGGAGTGGTGAATTTTATATAAAATAACTAATGAAATTAATGAAAAATAAGAAAAAGTTAATAAGCAATATTTGCATAAAAAAATACTTGCTAAAGGTCGTTGATGTGAACGGACACTGTGAAGGGGGAGGTTGTCCAACCCACAACTAAGTGTCAAAACTTTACCGTTTATCTGAGACCACCAGCAAGTTAAAAAAGAAAGTGGTTATATAATAAGTAATTGAGTGAATTTGATTGCTTTAGAGTATCTACACCATCCAGACAGCCTACACTATGGCAGATTTTATCATCTGCAAGCAGGCAGTCCTTATCGGACAGCCCTCCCACAATGCAGTATGGGATTTGTAGTCCTTTATCTTAACCATTGAAATCAGTGCTGCAAGTCCATAATGCATCAGGATGAGTGTCAGGAATCCAGGACTGGCTTAAAATCTCACTCCTGGAACTGGGTAACTTGCAACTACAGATTAGTTAGTCTGGCATCTATGGTGATTAAATTAATGGAAATGCTGCTAAAACAGAGGAGAGTGAGGTTTCTGGAATCCAATGGATTTCAGAATCTGAGGCAGCATGGTTTTACTAGAGTTAGGCCTTGTCAGAGGAATCTGATCAATTTCTATGGGTGACCAGAGAGTTGGATCAAGGAAATGTGCTAGATGTGTTGTACTTAGATTTCAGCAAGGTCCTTGACACAGTTCCATACAGCAGAGTTGCCAAGTTATCCAGTTTCAGGAATGAGAGTTTAAGCCAGTCCTGGGTTTCTGACAATCTCATTCAGATACATTTTATGGGACTTGCAGCACTGATTCCAATGGGTAAAATAAGGAACTACAAATACCACAGTGCATTGTAATGCAAATTTAAAAACCAGAACTGGCAAAATATCACACTCCTGGAACTAGGCAACTCTGGTAGTTCCCAAATGGCCAAACTGCTTTGGTCAATTTTAGTTTAGTTAATTCCTCATGAACAGAGTCTTCTGAAAATCATTTGATTTCTACCTCACTTTTATTCCTATTTATGTTTTTTGTTTTTTACTGAGGCCTTACTCCCAGCCATTAATCTGCAGAGTTGCCAAGTTACCCAGTTCCAGGAGTGAGATTTTTTTTTGCCAGTTCTGGTTTTAAATATGCACTGCAATGCAGTGTGGCATTTGCAGTCCCCAATTTTACCCATTGGAATCAGTTCTACTGGTCTTATGATGCATCAGGACGAGATTGTTAGAAATCCTGGACTGGCTTCAAATCTCACTCACGGAACAGGGTAACTTGGTAACTCCATCTGTGAAGACGGAACAGAAATATTTGTTAAGCAATTCCTCTATATCTTCAACAGCTTCTACATATTACCCTCTTGTATCTTCGAGTCTGACAATGCCACTTTTGTCCTTCCTCTCGTCACTAAATATCTTTAAAAAAGAAGCACCCATCACGAGTGCTTCTTCCATTCGAGGGGGATCTTCCCCTATACTGAAGGTTCCTATGCTGGGACCAAAGTCCTGTCAGGATTTTAACCTGCAGACACACAGCTTACAGAGCTGCCAAGTTACCCAGTTCCAGGAGAGAGAGATATTCTAAGCCAGTCCTGAATTTCTGACAATCTCATTCTGATGCATTATGGGACCAGCAGCACTGATTTCAACAGGTAAAATCAGGGACTACAAATACCATACTGCATTGCAATACAAACTTAAAACCAGAACTGGCAAACATATCCCATTCCTGGAACTGGGTAACTTGGCAACTCTGAGCTTAGCTCAACTCACCCCGCTCCTGTAGTCTGGCTTGTGCCGCCGGGTGTTGTGTTGGCTCTCCTCTGCTCTTTTAGGGCCTTCCAGCCAGTCTTGCTGTTGTGCTGGTCTCTTTGCCCTGCTTTCAGTAACTGTAGTGCTGCTTTGCCCTCTTCCACTATCTTGAGGTGTTCATTGCATTCTTTGTATTGCTTTGCCCTTCTGGTGAGATTCTGCTACTCATCCTGCCACTATACATGCTCTTTGCCCCTCTTCTGGTGCCCCTAGGGCGCTTGTGATGCTTTCAAGCAGATTTGATTGGAAATAGATGACAATCTTCACTTCCCCCGTGAACTGGGATGAATGCATGAAGACTTCATTTCCCAAAGACTAACTGAGCAAGTATATTCTGACAAACACAAATATTTGGTGTGTACAAGCCTATTCATAACCCAGTCCGTGGGAACTGCTTGGCCAGTTGAGTTTTCAGGATATCCACAATGAATATACGTGAGAGATCTGCATGCATTGGAAGTAGCGCACGCACATATGGCTCATGCATATTCATTATGAATATCCTGAAGACCCAACCGGCCAAGGTGTCCTTGGGGATGGAGTTGAGAACCACTGCTGTACATCTCCTTTTATTGCTGGGACTCAGATCTTCTTGTGGTCATCCTCCCTTAGATATTCTGTCCTTAAATGCTTAAGAGCCACCCACTTCTTCTCTTTCTCTTTCGAAACTACCATGTGGTCAAGCTGCTGTTATACACCCTACTTTACAATGCCTACCCCTAGAGCTGACTTGTATAGGCCGGTTTCTAAAGAATCAGACCCCAGAAACTCTTCAGTGCACCTATATGGATGAAGAAGCAACACAGAAAAATCAAGTGACGGCAAGGAATGAGTGCGCTAGTTACCTTGCGCCGGCAGGAAAAAGACCAGCACCAGCAGGGATGACATGAGGACGCAGGGCACGATGATGTTAATGATATAGAACAGAGGTTTTCTCTGGATCACTAGGTTGAAAAGGATTTCCTGGTACTCCAGGTCCTCTGGAGAGAACCTTTGATTGATGACCTTCTTGGCTGGCCGATGCTTGATTGCCCACTCTCCATTTTCTGGAGGACGGAACAAGTCAAACAAGAAAAAGGCACAATTCTTCTGTAACAGCAACGAACTCTGAGGAATCTCATCTACAAAGACTCGGATATTGCTCCTTTATGACTACAACAAACTCTAAGGAGGAATTGCCCATCACCAACCTGTGAAGGCCGCAGGGTCAATCTCCACCCACTCGATGGTTTGGTCGTTATCAGGATCCAGCGCCAGTTGCAGATCAATTTCTTTGGCACTATATGTCTGAGACCTGGAAAGAAAGAAAAGGGAAAATCATCAGATTTCAAGAGAGGGTTTAACATCAATAAAGTTCATCGGCTTTGTACTGGGGAATGTCTCTTGTTAAGTTTCTCCTACAGAAGCATGCCAAATGAAAGTTTTAAACTCCTATCCCTGCCCCACTGCTGCATAAACAGCTATGTTTGGGATTGGGAATATGATTACCAATGATTAATATGGCTCGAGGGATGGGCTGAATCAGTCCTCAGTTAAACTTCCCTTCCCCCTTTACATACTGAAAGGACAAGTCCCAGCATGCACTCAGGTAAAATCAAAACAGGCTCAGCCTATCCCGGCTGGTCTAAGCTATCTACTGAGCTTGCCTTATGGTGTTATCAGAAGTTGTCCCTTCTCCCACCCTCTCTCCTTCCTCCCCTACCTCATACCTGAAGACCAGAGAACAGTTCTGCCAATCAAAGGGGAAGAAGGTGACTTCGATGCTGCAGGTGCTACGGAAGATCGCCGGGGGCAGCCAGTACATGTCCCCAGAATCGTACACCAGTACATTGGCATAATAAGCCACATCAAACTTCCCATCTATACTGCAAGGAAGGGAGAAGAAAATGAAGCAGACAGACAGGAGAAAAAGGAGGGCTAGAAGATGAGGGGAAGGGGGAAATGTTAGGAGAGGAGTAAAGAAGAAGCTAGGAAAAAACCAGATAAACTTGTTTTAGATAGCACCAGAACTACTATAAACGTTCCTGTCCTGAACCCGCCAGTGGCTTGATGTCATGACTTGCTACATAACCTCAAGAAAGCTGTACAGCCCTCTTGCTTCTGCTGAAACTCGTGAGGGAGGAACCTTGTGACCTACTAGATCACACTATCAAGATAATGAGTAGTAGTAATAGTGAGAGACTGAGAATGTGAATGTGTGCGTGTAGGTGCTGGTTTCTCACTTAGGGAGGTGGGGATACAAGCTACAATAGAACAAGGCATATCTTTAGGGGCTTCTGCTGATATCTGCACCCATCAAACTGAGGGATCACTTAGGGATGGGTGAGAAACAAAAGTACAAATACAAGATAAGTTTGAATCCCCAATACATTTACAAATGGAAAGGTTTGAATGGAAGTCACAAACCTGAAAGTGGACAAGGCATTGAGAGGGGATGGGATATATCCTGGGATATTATTAAGGGAGTTCAGAGAAATTCTGACAACTCGTTCCTTGTAATCTCAGATTGGAGATGAGTGGAAACAGGAAGGAGGCTGATAACTACAGGCCAGTCAGCCTGACTTCTGTGATCAGTAAATTATTGGATCCAAGGCAGCATGGCTTTGACAGGTGAAGATCATCTCAAAGAAATATGATCAGAGAATATATCAAAACCAAAGCCAGGGTACACCTAAAAAGGTAAGAGGTATCAACAATGGTCAAACAACACCAGTTACAACCACAAATCACTCATCATATACCTCCGATTCGTAGTCATTTCTAGTCTGCCAGCAAATTATCTAACTGGCGTTGTCTGACCATTGTTGATGCCTCTCTTATCTTTTTAGGTGGACTCTGTTTTTTTTTATATGTTCTCTGACAGTGGGGTTGCTGCTTTGATACACATAATTATTAGCAACTTCAACAAAATATTATCGGCAGAGAATTATATCAAGGGATATGCCCTGAATAGGATGCACTTAAATTTCAGTAAAGCTTCTGACACTATGTTGCATGGGAGGTTCATAAATAAACCAAGCAGCCTTGGGGGGGGGGGGGGGCAGGGGGAGGTAGCTCCTATGAGGGTAAACTGGGTTAGAGAGAGGCTGACTGGGAAATGATAGATGGACTTCATGCCAAGGAAAGGGACATCATCATCATCCTCTTAGCATATGGACAAGCTTCCTGCATCAAGAGTTCAGGCAAATAAAGTTTTAATAAAACAACATGATTTCTACTGTCCTTCTGAAATGAAAAACAATTTTTCCTCATAATTTTTTTAAATTTACCATTCCAATCTTCATCAATAATGGACCCATATCTTGCAGACATCTTAACAACATAAACAAAGCTATAATTTACCTTGTACTCCTAAGCACAAAGAATTGTCAAACCATGAAAGAAAACACAAAAAATGGAGCTGGACATCGACATGACATTCCATGCCACTGCTCGACAGGAATGTGCGGGGCCAACCTCTCTGGATCTCACTCCGGCATAAGGTAGTTTCCTGGGCAAAATTAGCTACCCATCTCTAGCAGAGTTCCAGTTCTACATCTCTGGGGGCGGGCTTCAACGATCAGCATCACACCAAGTTCCCTTCAATATTTTTATAAATGGAATCAGGGGGCAAGAAAAGATGAGGAAGCTGGTAAGGTATGCAAGAAGCCACCACTGGGGTGAGAAGATAAGAAAAGAGGAGGTGGGTCAGCAAAGTTTCCTGCCCACTCAGACAATTGGGATTCTCAGGCCCAATGTTACTCACTTGTTCTCCAGCACAATTTCTGGAAGCCAGACCATGTAGAAAGGGACCCGGATGACGCCAATGTTATCATATGCTGAAGAGTTCCAGGCTAGGCGATAATCATTCCAGGTCTGAGGGAGGAAGGAGGAGAGGAAATACTGGCAGAGGTGACAGACTCTGTATCCCTGTGCCCATCCTGTTTTAGAACTGACCGGCTTAGTGTCCCTGTGCCTATCCCCTGACTCATAATATCAAGATATTTATGCTTTGTTCTTTATGTATTTAAATATCAAAGAATTTTTATACACGTTGCATCCACCAGATCCCTGGAACTCCCCAGCAATTAACATTTGACTGATTCTAGGTAACTATCATCAGAACTTGCTAAGACAGATTTCTCAGAATCCCCACTTTGTTCATCAGATGTTGGCTAAGTATGTACAATAGGTCTGGAGTAAACTTTCCTAGAAAATGGCACTGTCACACGCACAGCTATGTTGGGGACCAGGGTCACTTCCTAGAACAGAGCTTCCCAATCCCATCAGGATTTCTGAATATCGACAATGAATATGTATGAGACAAATCTGTATGCCCTGGAGACCCAGCAGGTGCCTGCTTAGCCCATGTACATTCCCGCGGACATCCTGAAAACCCCGGAACAATCCCATCTTAGAAGTTTAACTTTTCTTGCCAAATGTTGCTCCCTTTGAGTTTTTGGAGCGATTCTTTAGGGAGTTTGTGGCCATTTATTGTGAAACTCTCTGATATTTTTAACATGCATAAACGAAAATTGAAATGGTGTGGACTCTGTTTTAGGATGAGGGGCAGATGATTTCTTCAGTTTCTATCTCCAGCTGTGGGAAAGCTGATGATGGTCTCTGTTTGCCTCCACTGGGACTGGAAGGAGAATTTGTTGAGGTGCTATGTGCTTTTAGGGGGCAATTTTATAAAGGATAAATGCCACTGATAAAGCATAGTTACTCACCTGTAACAGGTGATCTCCGGGAACAGCAGGAATTTAGTCTTCACATATGGGTATCGACGGAGCCTGCGCGGGAACGCTCCCTAGCATCCAATAGGAAAGCTTTTGGAAGCATCCCACAGCGCCTGCATGCTGCCTTCCTGCCTTTCCCAACTGTCCCTCTCCAGTTGAGTTTAAAGCTGAGACAAAAGAGAGAGGGAAAGAGAGAAAGAAAGAGATAGAGAGATACAACTCCTAGGGGAGGTGGGTGGGTTGTGAAGACTAAATTCCTGCTGTTCCCGGAGATCACCTGTTACAGGTGAGTAACTATGCTATTTCCAGGAACAAGCAGGAATGTAGTCTTCATATATGGGGACTCCCTAGCTGCAGATGCCAGGGAGAAAACCCCAGAAGTAGTGTGCCCTTGTGAAAGGGCTCCACTTCCCCCCATGGATCTCTGGCATCCTATCAGGGATGGTGGGTAGGAGTTGATTAAGTATGGAACAGGTGTTGAAGAACAGCCTGACCAAACAAGTCATCCCGGCAGGAGTCCTTGTCTAAACAGTAATGGGCTGTGAAGGTATGAATCGAAGCCAAAGTAGCTGCTCGGCAGATGTCATCAATAGACACAGAGTGAAGATGAGCCATAGAGGCTGCCATGGCTCTCACATTGTGAGCTGTGACATGGCCTTCCAGAGGAAGGTTTTTACTCTCATAGGCAAAAGATATACACTGTGCAATCCAGTTGGACAGTGTTCTTTTGGAGACTGGAAGTCTCAAATGACTAGGATCAAAAGCAACAAAAAGTTGAGAGGACTTTCTATGTCGTTGTGTCCTTTGTAAGTAAAAGGCCAGAGCCCTTTTACAATCCAAAGTACGAAGATTCCTTTCTGCATTTGAGGCATGAGGCCTTGGGAAGAATACAGGAAGGTAAACCGCTTGGTTTAAATGAAAAGGTGGCACCACCTTTGACATAAAGTGTGGATGAGTCCTAAGGACTACCTTATCATGATGGAACCTTGTATAAGGAGGATCAGCCACCAATGCTTGCAATTCACTGATGTGACGTGCTGATGTGATTGCAATAAGAAAGATGACCTTCCAGGAAAGGAATTTCAAAGAGGTAGTAGCTAATAGTTCAAAAGGCGGCTTCATGAGCTGCCAAAGGACCAGATTTAAATCCCATGCCACCGGTGGTGGCTTAATGGGAAGCTTAGTTAAAAGAAGGCCTCTCATAAATCTCTCTATGAGAGGATGAGAAGAAATAGGTTGTCCATTTAGAGGCTTGAAATAAGCTGCAATAGCACTCAAATAAACTCTCACTGAATTGGTCTTAAGCCCTGCATTAGACAAATGAAGGAGATACTCCAGTAATGATTCCAGGGGTATCGCAAGAAACATAGAAACATTTATTTTATTTATTTAGTATACCGCTACTTCCAGCGATCAGCAGCGTTTTTTGATTACAGATTGGAAATTGTCAAATCATGACAGGAAATTTTTGAGGTATAAACACACATTGATTAGACAGGAAAGCACAGCACACAGAGAACTATTTTACAGGGAACATGGGCTATGGAGGGTTAAGTGGCTTGCCCAAGACCACAAGGAGCACCTGTGGAACTAGAAACCCCAGTCCTTCCGGCCCAAGGTTGCTGTCCTCTAGTGGGATTTGAACCCCTGACCTTCTGGCCTAAAGTACCTTGCCCCAACCACTAGGCTACTCCTCCACTCCATAGAAATATGATGACAGAAAAAGACCACATGGCCTATCTAGTCTGTCCTTCCATATCAACAACTACAACAGTCCCCTTTTTACCTTTAGAGATCCTCTGTGTTTGTCCCATACTTTTTTGAATTCAGTTACTGTCCTCATCTCTACCACCTCCACTGGGAGACTATTCCATGGATCCACTACTCTTTCCGTAAAGAAATATTTCCGCATATCACTCCTGAATCTATCTCCCTTCACCCTCATCCAATGTCCCCTCGTAGCAGAACTTGCTTTCAATTGAAAGAGGCTCTCTCCCTGAACATTTATGCTATGGAGGTATTTAAACACCTCAATTGTATCACCTCTATCCCGCCTTTCCTCTAAGGTGTACATATTAAGATCCTTCAGTCTGTCCTCATAATGAAGACCACTAATCATTATAGTAGCCACCCTCTGCACCGACTCCATCCTGTTCACATACTTTTGAAGGTGCGGTCTCCAGAATTGCACACTATACTCCAAATGAGGTCGCACCAAAGACTTATACAGAGGCATTATCACCTCCTTTTTTCTGCTAGCCATTCCTCTCCGTATGCACCCAAGCATCCTTTTAGCTTTTGCCATCGCCTTTTCTACCTGTTTAGCTACTTTAAGATCATCAGACACAACCACGCCTAGGTCCCGCTCTTCTTTAGTGGACAAAAGTACTTCACCCCTTATACTATATTGCTCCCTTGGATTGCTGCAGCCCAAATGCATGACCTTACATTTTTTAACATTAAATCCCAGCTGCCAAATTCTAGACCATTCTTCAAGCTTATCTAGATCCCTCCTCATGTTATCCACACAAGAGGGTTAAGACCCTTCTGCAAGTACCATATGGTAAACCTTTTCTACTTAAATGTATAAGAGCATCTTGTGGAAGGCTTCCTGGAAGCATAAAGGATATCCTTTACCTGCTAGGAAAGGTTAAGACCATGATGTTCTAGGCTTTCAGCAACCAGGCCCTGAGATGCAGAGACTGGGGATTGGGATGCCACAGCATCCCGCCCTCCTGAGAAAGGAGATCTGGAGCAGATCCTAATTCCAGAGGCGAAGCTTGAGAGAGATGTAGGAGCAGAGGGTACCACATTTGCCATGGCCAATGTGGAGCTATGAGAATCATATGACCTCTGTCTCTCTGAAGCTTGAACAGGGTTTTGGGAATTAGGGGAATGGGTGGAAAGGCATACAGGAAGTCCTGGCCCCAATGGAGGAGGAAAGCATTCCTGGCCTGACAACCCTGAGCCGGAATTCTGGAACAGAACAGGGGAAGTTTGGCATTCAGCGGACTTGCGAAGAGGTCTATGTCCGGGGTTCCCCAAATTTGGAAACTTTTGGCCACCTGGTCTGCATGGAGAGACCATTCGTGTGGAAGCAGAACTCGACTGAGTGGAAGATATACCGCAAGGAGATGAATCTGATGCTCTCTGGCGAGGGCCCATAGTTGCAAAGCTTTGTTGCATAGCAACAGAGAGCCTGTTCCGCCCTGCTTGTTCACATAGAACATGGCTACTTGATTGTCCGTTTGAACTAGGACTGTCTTGTAGCTGAGCTGGGTGTGGAATACTCGAAGAGCAAGGAAAATTGCTCTGAGTTCCAGGAGATTGATATGTAGATATGTCTCCTGTGGAGTCCAGGTACCCTGGGTAGAGAGGCCTTGCAGGTGGGCTCCCCAACCCACCTGTGAGGCATCTGTTGTTAGAGTGGCTTGGGGTGGGGGTTGCTGAAAAGGAGACCCCACCAAAAGGTTTTGGGGTGACTGCCACCATTGGAGGGACAAAATAAGGCGATCTGAGTTTGCTATTTTGTCTGACAGGCAACCTGACGCCTGAGTCCATTGAGTGGATAAAGTCCACTGGGCTGCCCTCATATTGAGGCGAGCATAAGGAACCACATGCACGGTAGATGCCATGTGGCCTAGCAATTGTAACATTTCCTGAGCAGTGAGGTGAGGTTTTAGCACTGCTTGGGAAGCTAACTGCACAATGCGAAGGCAGTGGGGCTGTGGAAGGTAGGCCCTTGTCTGTCTGCTATCCAGCAGAGCTCCTATAAATTCTAGGGACTGAGTGGGAGCAAGGTTGGATTTTGGGAAGTTTATGACAAGTCCCAAATGCTGAAGGATGCACATTGTGCGAGAGAGAGCAACCCTGGCCTCTGGCTCTGAAGGGGCTCGAATGAGCCAGTCGTCTAAGTAAGGGAAGACGAATATTCCTAGGGTGCGAAGAAATGCTGCCACCACAGCCATACATTTTGTGAACACCCTTGGTGCCGAGGCAAGGCCAAAAGGAAGAACCCTGTATTGGTAGTGCTTCCCTTGAAATAGAAAGTGAAGGAACCTTCGATGAGTTGGATGGATGAGAATATGAGTGTATGCATCCTTGAGATCTAGAGAACAAAGCCAGTCCTGACTCTGAAGGTATGGCAGCAGAGTACCTAGAGAAATCATTATGAACTTCTCTTTGAACAGGAATTTGTTCAATTCTCTGAGGTCTAAAATGGGTCTGTGTCCTCCTGTTTTCTTTGGAATAAGGAAATAGGGGGAGTAGAACCCTGTACCCTGTTGGAGAATGGGTACCTCTTCAATTGCCCCTTGGGCAACAAGCACAGTGACCTCTTGACCTAACTGGTCGTTGAGAGAGGTCTGAGAATTGAACTGTCTTACCATTGTAGGAGGGGGCATGCTGAGGAAATGAAGCTTGTACCCCTCTCTTACAATAGACAGAGTCCAATTTTCTGCTGTTATCTGACCCCATCTGGGGGCAAAATGACATAACCTTCCTGGAATGGTGGAAGGCTCTGGGCCGTTCAGGGCCAGGAAGGCAAAGTTCTCTAGATAGGAGTCAAAGCCCCTGTGGAGGCTGAATCTTCTGAGCCGGTTGAGGCTTAGCAGCTTTTGTTTTTCTTTGCCTAGGTTGTTGCTGCTGTCCCTTTTGGACCTAAACGATGCCCCTGCTGGGTGTAGGAGGGATAAAACTTCTTCTTACTGAAGAACGGTTTCTTGTAGGATTTTTTCCTTGCAGGATCAGCTATAGACTTAGACAATCTATCCAAAGTGATATTGTCAGCATCTATTTCATTAGCTTGTTCCTGCCAATTCTTGCCAAAGAGATTCTCTCCTGTGCAAGGAATATTCCCTAGTTTATCCTGTAGCCAGGCAATCCTACGTGCACCTATGGCAATAACAGAGGTTCTGCTTATACATTCAAAGCAGTCAAAGGCTGCACGATTCACAAACTTGGAAACATCCTGAGCATGTTTGACAAGGGCGAGGAAATCCTGCCTCTTTATCATCAGGAAGGAGAGGGCTCATAAGCTCTAAATCTCCTGTGACCTCCTTAAGGAACATTCCCATATATAGGAACTGATCCTAGCAGAAAGCATGGAAGCCTGGAGGGTTCGACACCCAAAGGCGTCAAGAGTCCTACACTCACGTCCTGGAGGATTAGATGCATGCCTTTTTGCACTCTTGATCCTTCTCATAGTTGATTCCACCGCTATGGAATGGTGTAGCTGAGTCTTCTGAAACCCAGGACAAGGAGTAACTCGATACATGGTGTCGAGTCCTCGAGAGTGAGGAGATGTGGTTAGAGGTGTTTCCCACATCCTTAACATGAGATCATGCAAGATCTCATGAATAGGTAAGGTAGCTGCCTCCTTGGGAGCCTTAGGGTATTGTAGGATTTCTAATTCCTTTGCCCTAGGCTCTTTTTCAGGAGCCACTGTGATGGAAAGACCTCGAGCCACATCTCCAATAAAATCCTGAAAGGACATATCCTCTGGTGGAGACATCCTACGTTGAGGAGAAGAAGAATCCTCAGGAAGAAGTACTCTGGTATCGGCAGAGCTTTCAGAGTCTACAGACTCATCCGAGGATTCAAAGTATCTCCGATCCGGATGATCGTGCAAGGCACGGTACCAGTACCGATCGAAGTCAGCATCGTAGGGGTCCGGTACCGACTTGTAGATACCGGATGGATAAGCATGACTCGGTCCCAGTAGAATACCTGCCGATGTCGATGCAGTTGGTACCGGTACCAGAGTCAGTGCCAGTACTGATTGAATTGTCTGAAGTGGTTTCAGGTGCATCGAGGCCGTGAGAAGAGCCGCCAGACTGTGTTCAATAGCCAAGAATCTCTGGTCTTTCAACGCTGCTGATGCTTGGGTATCGGTAGTGGATGAAGCGGCCGGTACCCCAGAGCATGGCACCAGTAGTTCTGCCGAGGTTGAGGCCTCGAGAGCATCCTGGAGCCCCGTTAGTGCTTTGGAAGCCGAAGCCTCCCGCCGGGGCAGTTTTGCCGGTGAAAGTCCCTCAAGGGCAACGCCAGAGGGAGATCTACCCTTTGAGGACTGGCTAGATTTATGTTTAGTTACCTGAGATCCATGGGAGGAAGATGAAGCCCTGGAAGACGTCGATGCCACAGAGGCTGCATCGGAGGGAAAAAGGGTGCTAAGTTTAGCAGCTCGGTTTTGCCGGCCCCTTTTTGACATCATCCCACAGGCAACACACTCCAAAATAGAGTGGTCAGGACCTAAACATTTGAGGCACCACTCATGGGTGTCGGTGACGGAGATGGTACCGCCACACTTGGAACACTTATTAAAACCCGAAGCGGGTTTTTCCATTTTAAAGAAAAAAGTTGGGCCTAGTGCCCAAAATGGCACGTGGCACCTGAGGAGAGAATAACTGGAAAAGACTCCAGAAGAAAGGTTTTTGTTTTTGTTTTTTTTGTTGTTTTTTTGGAAAAAAAGAAAGAAGAACTGGCGGTACCGGTGTAGCATCGAGGGAAGGCAGACGCGACCACAAAAAAGAAGAATAGACGGGAATTTTTTCTGCAGTGACAGGATGTGCACCTGTCGGCTCCGCGGAAAACGAAGAACTGGAGAGGGACAGTTGGGAAAGGCGGGAAGGCAGCATGCAGGCGCTGTGGGATGCTCCCAAAAGCTTTTCTATTGGATGCTGGGGAGCGTTCCCGCACAGGCTCCGTCGGTACCGATGATACCCATATGTGAAGACTAAATTCCTGCTGTTCCCGGAGATAATGAACCCCACCCCCTCCCGTGTACAAGTATGTGCTATGACTCAGGTGTAGGCGTGTTTGGGAGAAGAGTTTGAATGAAGTCCCAGTGATGTCACAAAGTGCGCGTGTGCGTTATAAAATACACACCTAGATGCATCCTTCAGCTGTGCACATTTACACCCCCTCCCCCCACCACGCTAGTATTATATAATAAATCTTTTATGTTTACAATATTATTTTTTATTTCACAAAATCATTTTCTTAGGAGACATCAAACTGGCTTGGTTTTGAATTTCTCCCTTTATGTTTTGATTCTCAATCCTCTGAACCACCTGCCTCTGCTATTTCCTCTGTGACTTTTAATAGCCTCTGGGATTGGGAATCAGGTCTCTCGTCTCAGCTTCCTATTTTAATCCAGTCATCACATTACAGGATACAGCTTCACTTCCAAAGCTCCGTTTCCCCTGCATACGTGTCCGATTCCTGCCCCAGCACCTGGCACAAGTGCAATGTTCCATGACAGCAGCCACAGAACATGTAATGGAGGTAGAATCCCCCCCCCCTCACCCCCTCTTTCAACAACTCACCACCCCTGCTCACACACCCATATGTTCAGCAACTCTTCGTCCTTAGCAAAGAAAAAAACTATTTCTCTCACTCATATTTCATTCCCAATATCCGAGCTTGGGGACGTGTGTTTATACTCCTCGGGGGGGGGGGGGGAGCTTTTCTCTCACTGACACAGAGCTGAATCGGTAATGATTTAAGCTTCCCTCCTCCTATTGCATGCTGGAACATGTAGTGCCTGTTTTCCATAGGCATATTGCAACTACATGTCCTGCATGCACTAAAGGTAAAATCAGAAATAGCTTAGCCTATCCATGCTGACCTGGAATTATCTGCTCAACCTGCCCTGGGGTGACAACCTAACAGATCCCTCTCCCCAGGCATATCTGAAGATTATAGAACATTTCTGCCATTCAAGGCCGAGAGCTTTTCTCTCATAGATACACCATTCCTGGTGTCAGAGCCTGGGGTGGTATGCTTGCACATCTCAGAGCTTTGGTCCCTCCAATTTTCAGTTAGGCTGACCCAGCCAGCAGCAGTAACCTAGGTCAATAACAGGAGAACCGGAGATGCATTCATACTGCGTAGTGCCCACCCATGAAACCTTCACACTTCGCCACAAAAAATCAGTTCTGGCCATGCCACTGCTTCAGAAAGGGTCTCTCACAATCTTTCCCCATCCATATATTGGTAGTTTTGTACTTACAATCTCCAGCCATACGTTGGTGGTCAGCATCTCCTCCTTTTCATTCTGTGAAGGACAGGGATATTGCTTTTTCACTGAAACATGTGGCGGTGACACGAGAGTCTCTTGCAACAATAGATCTTATGAGCTTGAATGCCTAGCAGCGGCAGGTCTTACGTATGTATTATGCCATCCTTCAGTAGCAATTCCTGTGCATTAGTACCGTCAGTGAGTTTGTGTCTGCGCTAATACCTAGCAGTGGCCATCCTTACCAGGGAGATGAGGTTGGTGAGGGTGAGCTTCAGCTGCACGCTGATGATATCTTCCACGCTCTGCGCCGGCCGCGTCTCCTTGTCATATTTTTCGAATAGGTCCTTGAGAAGCCTCAGTTCATGTGAGGCAGGGATGACTGTGGCATAGAGAGGATAGTCAGTGGCCTGGGACATAGATAAGCAGAGGCACAGCTAGGGGTGAGAGAGGTTTTGCTGCATTTTTCAAATCGGTGTGCCATTACATGCCCTCTCACATTGGTCCCCAGTTTGGACAATCTTTCAGCAAATGGCAGTCCTTTCCGACACAGCTGCAGAAAGTTTTACAATGGACACACACTGCCTCAGCTCAAAGCGTCCCCTTCTATCACTCCTCTGCCCCCCAGGGTTGACCAGCAGACACCTGCCTATCTCCGAGATCCCCAACTCACCACAGAAGGAAGAGCAGAGCAGGGAGAGGAGCAGGAAAACCTCCATAGTGACCGAAGGTTCTGAAAAGTGATGGCAGAGACCCAGTCCTGGAATCTGAGCCACCCCTCTTGGGAAGCAGGGGGAGGGGGGGAGCTCAGGGTGTCACTTCCTCTACATGAAGCCGAAGGGAGACCCAGCCCCCCTCCCCCTGCTCTTGCTTTCACTTCTTCCTCTCTCTGGACCTCCCCCCTTCTCTCCACAGCTGTTCCCAGGATTTCCTCAACTTTCACAACTGGTGACAGTCTGGGCACAGCCTCAAGAGAACAGAGAAAGAAAGAGAGAGCGACAGACACCCAAGTACTGAGAAGGAGAGCGAGCTAGAGCGTCCCCCCTTACACCTAGCTCTGACAGTACACCTCGCATTATATGCCATGTTTAAACGGCAGAAGGACAGGATTTAAGACTACAGTGTCCATTGGCGGAGGGCTGATGGGAAGTAGGTCCCCTAGAGATTAGTGGGGAGGTCCTAAAATCCAGTTCCAGGACACTTTCAAAATTTGTTGCCCTAAGCATGTGCCCGTACCTAAATCCAGCGCTGAATTGGTATACTGTAATATCTCAACAGTTTATTGATGAGACAGAACAATTACTGCATTATAATTAGAGGAAGAATGGTAGATCGTGTGATGCCGCAGAGCTCCCATTGAAATGCTCATTGTCTTTACTCTGAACTCACCTATATCATGTCTGCCAAAGGCCTCCTCTGGGAGGGAGGGGGGGGGGAATTAATCAATGTGGAGGTATCTGTGAACCTTTTTGGGTCATTTAAACAAGTACTGCAGCAATTTCCAAATAGGCTTAGTGTACAGGTTCTTGACAAGGTTGCCGAGTGTGTTTCTTTGGTGCGGGGGCAGGAAGAGTACATAGAGAACATGGAGGGCAGAGTGAGTAGCCTAGAAGATGCTCCCACAATATAGGGTAGCAAGAGTGACCGCCTGGAGCAGTACTAGAAGACTTTGGAGGAGTGGCAGGAGGATCTGGGGAATCAGAGCCCCTATAATAACTTGGCCTGCTTGAAAAAGCTGGGGGCAGTAATTTGGTGGATTTCTTGGCAAAATGGCTACCAGGAGTGCTGGGCCTATAGTAAAGGAACATTGTTTAGAAATAGAACGGATACACAGGGTTCTGGCACCGCGCCCAGGAGGCCTTTCTCACATTGGAAGTGAGCTGTGAGGTCTATCTTTTATGCAGCTTCTACTCTCAGCTTGATGATGGAGCATGCTTCCATAGGCCCTCTGAGTAGACATCCCTGTTTAATTAGGTATCAAGGAATATGGTTTTATGGTTTTAGGCATTTGATATACCGCCCTTTACTTAAGCATCAGAGCGGTTTACAGGTATATACTAACAGGTACTTTTTATTCCCTTGTCCCCGAAGGGCTCACAATCTTAGTGTACCTATTTGATTGGCCTTTTGCACTTATTTAGACCTTGGAGTTCCCATCCTGCCTCACTCTCAGACACCCAAGAGCAGCAGAAGTAAGGCCTTCACATCTGAGACCAGCCTTCTGCTAGCCTTCTGGTATCAAATCTATTCTGCCAGCCCCATCTATGCCTGCTTCTTGCCACTCTTCTGTCTGCTGATTTGGTTTGGTTCCTATGCGAGACAGCCCTATTGGGTCTGTTCACCCTGTTCCGTTGCATCAGCTCTTTTCCTGCCTCCTTCTCCTACCTGGTGAGCGATGTCTACTCGTATCTCAGCAGGGAACACTTCGGACTCATGCTTCAAGTCCTGGCAGCCTCTGAGTACTGCAGGGCTAAGCCCAAAGAGAAAGGGGGCTGTTAGAAGTGACCACTTATGACCTAGGTCTAGGGTCCCTGGTGTAGACCTTTACTCAGTAATGAAATTATCCAAGGCCCACCGTAGAACCAGGGGATGTTCTGCTCCCAGACACTCCCCTGGGTGTCTACTACTGATCCTTTCTCTACAATTGGTCCTCATAGATTGCACTGTGGGCACAAGCAACAGCAGACTTGCAGAAAATAATATCAGAGGTTTATCTTTGGTCAGAAGCAACCCACTATATCCAGTACTATCCCTGCACAAGCACTTACTAATCCTGCACTGATTCAGGATGGTAAGGTACTCTTCCCTGTCCATTTTTTGGGAGATCGGTGTACCTTCCATATCTTTAACTGTATTTCCTTATGAGGCCAAATTCCTACCCCATGGACCAGAGGAGAATTCAATTTGTAGTGACTCTTTTGCAAGATGACCTGCAGGCCTAGGCCCTTGATTTACTCAGACAAGGTGGCCCAGAAGTCATTGCATTTGATTCCTTTTTCCAGGCCATGGTGGTAGCATATGATAATCCTGATAGGACCACCTCTGCTGTTGCTGCCTTATATTCCCTCAGGAAAAATGCTCCATTGAGGAGTACACCCCATAAAGTGGAATTCATGGGTGCTGATGGGGCAATACATGGAATGGCTGATGGAGGGAGTTAGTGGAGGATTGACTACGTGGATAATCCCTCCCTATCTTAGACACCTTGATCCAGCTAACCATTCAAAGACTACCGACAACAGGAGTGGAAGGCAGAAAAGGTCCGGTCCTGGGTAACTCCTACTGCTCCACACCATGTTAAAAACGTCAGAGGAAAAGGAGGCCACTATGGTTCTTGAGAGAAGTTGCTGAAAAGGTGAGGAAAAACAGAGTGGACTTCATAAAATACAAGAGTTCACAGAAAGAAGAAGGCAAACATTAATATTTGGAAAAGCTAAGGGAAGCCAGGAAAGTAGACAGGAAAACAAAGATGGAAATGGAAGAAAAGATAGCCAGTGTAGTAAAATGAGGAGACAAAACATTTTTTAGATATGTTAACGAGAGGAGGAAGTGCAAAAGTGGTATTGTCAGACAAGGGTGAAAGAGACGAAAATATAGACACTGATGAGGATAAAGCATTATTGTTCAACAAATATTTCTGTTTTGTGTTCACAGTTGAAGAGCTGGGAGCAGGACCTCAGAAAACCCCCACAACTAGGAACAGAAATGAAGCATATCTTGAAAGCAGGGCCAGCCCATGCTGGTTCAAGGTTCTGGCACCCTAGGCAAATCATAAGTCTTATTGCCCCCCCCTCCAGCTGTCAGAATCTAGCTTTGCATGCCCTGCTGTTTGCTTCCCCCCTAGAAGCTGCCGCCCTTGGTGATTGCCTAGTTCGCCTAGTGGTTGGGACGGCCCTGCTTGAACGATTTGTCAGAAGACTGTTCGTGAGGAGCTAGCTTAGCTAAAAATTGACAAAGAGAAGGGGCCAAATGGGATACATCCAAGTATATTGAAGCAATTTGAGGAAGTTCTGGCAACTCCACTGTCTGATCTTTTTAATGCTTCTTTAGGGACAGTAGTGGTCCCAGGGGACTGGAGAAAGGCACATGTTGTCCCTCTACATAAAAGTTGTAGGGATAATATTTGTTATTCTTCTGTTTGTAAGCTGTGAATCAGGACAGATTTCTTTCTCTGTAGGAGTCAGCACTGACTCAAAGGCACACACACTGCTCATCTACAAACCAGAATAGATTGAGCTGCTGCCCAGTTAGCTCCCATGGGTTGATAACTGGTCGATGCAATGCAATGTGTGCCTTTTAAGTCAATGCTGACTCCTGGCGACCCAGTAGCTCCTGGGGGTTTTTTTGGCAATGTGACTGGAAACAGATTGCCAGGCCTTTCTTCCGAGACAATGGCAGGTTAAGGGACTTGCCCAAGGCCACAAGGAGTGCCAGTGGGAATCAAACCCTGGTCTCTTGGTTACCAAGCTAGTGATCTAACCACTAGGCTACTCCTCCACTCCCACTAACCAGGCAGTGGTTCAATATTGCCACTGCCCGGTTAGCTACGGGTTCTGCCCCAAAACACACATGACACACCCTTGATACTACATGGTTAGTATCGGGGCATGTAGCGGCATTCAGCAGCATTAACCGTGTTGGTTCTACTGAATATTCTTCTAAGCAGCATTTACACGGTTTACAGGTCTGTAAACCGTGTAAATGCCTTTGAATATCTGGCCCATTCTGTATAGGGTCTTTGCCCTTCTTGTATTGTTTTTGTTAAGTGTCATTGAGTCTTGTCAACTTATGGCAACCCTGTGTACAGTTTGCCTAAACTGTGTTAGATATTCAGTCAGGCAGCTAATCGTTGATAGAGTGGCATCCGTAGCTGCTCGTATTATATTGATCCATCATATTGCCAATCTTCTGCTTTTGAGTCGACCTTCAACATTGCTAAGCATGATTTCTTTCTCTAATGATCCTTCTCTTCACATGATGTGCCCAAAGTATGAAAATCAAAGTCTAGTCATTTCAGCTTCCATGAAAAGCTAAATTTGATCTCCTCCAATACTGATTGATTTGTTCGAAAGGCGGTCCATGATATTTGCAATATTCTTCCACTGTAATTCCAAGATAATGATTTTCTTCCTGTCTTGCTTCTTCACTGTCCAGCTTTTGCATCCATATGTCTAGCTCCTCCATTTTGTTACAGAAAACGAGTTATGAGCCATTTGGTGTTTGAAACTTGCCCTATTGTTTGGAATGAATTAAACTTAGAACTTCAGGTATCACACAATTATCGTGATTTCAGGAAGAAGGTGAAAGCCTTTTATTTTAGGAGAGCATTCAGTTAAGGTTTTAGTTAAGATGATTCTCAGTTGGTTAAAATATTTAATTTTGTTTTAATTTTTTTATTTTTATTCATGTTTTTTTATGGTATGATTTAAATTTGCTTAGTCGCAGTATGATACTTAACATACGAGGGGGTACCCAAAAAAAACAGGAATTATTTTTTAAAAGCTATTTATTTCAAATTCTTTACAAAACAACCTTATCCCCTTCAAAATACTCTCCATTACAACTGATACATTTGTCCCACCGGTGCTTCCACTGTTCGAAACATTTTTTGTAGTCATCTTTAGAAACGGCTGACAGCTCCTCCCTCGTTTTTTTCTTGACTTCTTCAATGTTGTCAAATCGGTGTCCTTTCATGCCCCTTTTCATGCGTGGAAATAAGAAAAAGTCGCACGGAGCCAGGTCAGGCGAGTAAGGTGCGTGGGGCAGCGGAACCATGCCATTTTTAGCCAAAAACTGTCTAACAGAGATGGCTGTGTGTGCAGGTGCGTTGTCGTGGTGGAAGAACCAGTCTCCTGTCTGCCACAAATCGGGTCTTTTTTGACGAACACTGTTGCGCAATCTTCTTAAAACTTCCAAATAAAAGGTTTGATTGACGGTCTGACCTGGGGGAACAAACTCTGATTTGACTTGACGACATTTTTTTGGACGGGGTGACGATGACGTCTTCCATTGGCTTGACTGTTGCTTTGTTTCTGGGTCGTAACCATAGTACCATGACTCATCACCTGTAATGACCTTTGACAGAAAATCTGGAACAGTTTCAAGCTGTTGTTTCAAAACACGACATGTTTCAACTCGATGTTCCTTTAGTCAGAACCCGAGGAACAAACTTGGCAGCAACCCTTTTCATTCCCAAATCTTCCGTTAAAATTCGCTGAACCGAGCTCCAAGATAACCCACTAATCTCTGACAGTTCATCAATTGTCTGTCGACGGTCTGTGAGCACAAGCTCTCTAATATTTTCAATATTTTCGTCGATTCGGGCAGTTGATGGACGCTCAGAACGAGGTTTGTCATCAATCGACATGTCGCCATTTTTAAACCGAGCAAACCACTGGTACACTTGACGTTTTCCCATAGCGTCATCTTGATAAGCTGTTTTCAACATTAAAACAGTTTCAGCAGAATTTTTACCAAGTAGAAAACAAAATTTCACAGCTGCACGTTGTTCACTTAAACTTGTCATCATAAAAAAAGAAACAAGAACAAAACAGCGCTAGCAAAAACAATCACTGCAGATGAACAGAACAAGCCAGGTCGACAACACAGGCGGCACTGAACTGACAATGAGTTGCACTATACACGCCTAGCGGCAGAAGTGCGTACTATACAAGCTCTGCCCACAGCAATGTTATTCCTGTTTTTTTTGGGTACCCCCTCGTATGTGTGGTTTTGTTTTACTGTATTTGCGTTTGTGTTATTTATATTATGTTAGACTGTAAACCGCAGAGATCTCATAGGGTCCATGGTAGAGAAGCTCTGGAAATAAATTAATTAATTGTTGAAAATACAATGGCTTCAACAAATCAAATCTTTACAGAGATAAATTTCTGCACTTGAAAATCTTGTCTAGTCCTAAACTGTCTTAGGTCTTCAGTCAGGCAGCTAATTGTTGCTAGAGTGGCATCAATAGTTGCTGTTATTGTATTGATCCATTGCATTGCTAGTCTTCCTCTTTTGCATTAATCTTCAACCTTTATCTTCTCATAATGCGTCCAAAGTATGAAAGTCAAAGTCTTGTTATTTTGAGCTTCTAAAGAAAGCTGAGGTTTGATCTCCTCTAGTACCAAATGATTTGGTCAGTACCGAATGATTTGCCCCCGTTACAGCTTCTGCCTCGGTCCAGACAGAGGTCCTAATGCCAGTTGAAGGACCAGTTCCATGTGCAGGGTGCCTGCATACTGAAGCTCTGAGGAAACAAGTGGAGGAACTCAGAGAGGAGGTGGCGAGGCTGAGGAGCATTCAAGACAGTGAGAAGTACACTGATGAGATGCTTCTTGCAGCAACCAAGCTCTCCAGCACAGGAGAAGATGGGTGCCAACAGAATGTCGATGGTTGGACACAAGTCACCAGGGCCTGCAAAATCACCAATCCAACTTCTCCAGCCCTTGAATTGAAGAACCATTATGCAGCCCTGGAAGTGGAGGAGGTGAAAGCATCCCTGGAAAGGGAAGAACCAGAGCTCAAGTACCCCAAAGTTGCAGAATCAGTGACCAGAAGGAAACAAAGGGTAGTGGTGGTTGGAGACTCTCTTCTGAGTGGTACTGAGGCGTCCATCTGCTGACCAGACTTGATGCCAGAGAGGTATGCTGTCTGCCTGGTGCCAAAATTCAAGATGTTACGGAGAGTTTGCCGAGACTCATCAAGCCCACTGACTATTACCCAATGTTGCTAATCCATGTTGGAACAAATGATACTGCCAGGTATACCTCGGAATGTATCAAAAGTGACTTCATGGCTCTGGGACAGAGAGTGAAGCAGGTAGGTGCACAGGTGGTGTTCTCTTCAATCCTCCCTGTTGAGGGTAAAGGCCAAGGCAGAGAGGCTCGCATCCTGGAGATGAATGCATGGCTGCGTGGATGGTGTCATCGGGAGCGTTTTGGTTTCCTAGACCATGGGATGCAGTTCCAAGGGTTGCAGAGCAGAGATGTCATCCATCTGTCCAAGAAAGGTCAACGCATCTTCGTTGGGGATAGGTGAAGAAAGCCCCCAGGTAGGTGATACATTAAATACCTTTATGGAAATGGGTAACAGGGGTAACATATGGAAAGCAGTGTGTATAAATGCCCGTAGCATAGGAAATAAGATCCCTGTTGTTGAAGCTTTAGTGGGAGTGGCTGACTTGGATTTAGTGGCAGTTACAGAAACATGGTTCACAGAAAACCATGACTGGGATGTAACTATACCTGGCTATACTTTATTCAGAAAGGACAGGGTAGGAAGAAGGGGAGGAGGAGTGGCACTATATGTAAAAACTACTATTAAAGCTTTGGAATTACAGAGCTTAAAAGGGAGAGAGGAGGCATTGTGGGTTAAACTAGAAAGAGGGAAAGAGAAATCTATTTGCATTGGTGTGATATACAGACCTCCCTCACAAGAGGAAGAGGTGGACAGAGAGTTAATTGAAGACATACGCAGCATTGCTAGGAAAGGGGAAGTGCTACTGATAGGAGATTTCAATATGCCAGATGTTGATTGGCACATTCCTGCTGCAGTATCATCTAGAAGTAAGGAGATCCTGGATTCTCTACAGGGAGAACTATTCAGGCAATTGGTAACAGACCCCACACGTGAAGGGGCCATACTGGACTTGGTGCTTACCAATGGTGAAAGTGTTTCTGATGTTGTAGTGGGAGATCATTTTGCATCCAGTGATCACCAGATGGTGTGGTTCAGTATTAGGACTAGGGCTGTTAGAATCCATTCAAAGGTGAGGATCTTAGACTTTAGGAAGACTAACTTTGCGAAGATGGGCCAATACCTCAGGGAGTCGTTAGTGGGATGGGAACAGCTGGGGGATGTAGAAAAACAGTGGGCAAAACTGAAAGGGGGTATTTTAAGGGCAACCAACCTTTTTGTTAAAATGGTAAATAAAGGCAAAAGAAAAGGAGACCGCTATGGTTTTCAAAGGAAGTAGCTGAAAAAGTGAAGAAAAAGAGGGAGGCCTTCATGAAATACAAGAGATCACAGAGAGAGGAAGACAGGCATCTGTATTTGGAAAAACTTAGAGAAGCTAGCAAAGTAGTCAAGAAGGCAAAGATTCAAAAGGAGGAGGAAATAGCCAATGCAATAAAATGGGGGGATAAGACATTTTTCAGATATATTAGTGAGAAGAGGAAGGGCAAAAGTGGTATTGTCAGACTCAAGGGTGCAGGGGGGGAATATGTAGAAGCTGATAAGGATAAAGCGGAATTGCTTAACAAATATTTTTGTTCTGTGTTCACAGATGAAGAACCAGGAACAGGACCTCAGAAAACACCCACAAATAGGATCAGAAGCGAGGGACATCTTGAACAATTTTCAGAAGACTGTGTTCGTGAGAAACTAGCTCAACTTAAAGTAGACAAAGCGATGGGACCGGATGGGATACACCCTAGAATACTGAGGGAACTTGGGGACATTTTAGCAACTCCACTGACTGACCTTTTCAATGCCTCGTTGGAGTCGGGAGTGGTGCCAAAGGACTGGAGAGAGGCTCATGTGGTGCCTTTACACAAAAGCGGAAGTAAGGATGTGGTTGAAAACTAGAGGCCGGTTAGTTTAACTTCGGTGGTGAGTAAATTATTGGAAATGCTGCTGAAAGAGAAAATAGTGAGGTTTCTGGAGTCCAGCGGATTACAGGATCCGAGGCAGCATGGATTCACCAGAGGCAGGTCTTATCAGACAAATCTGATTGATTTCTTTGACTGGGTGACCAGGGAGTTGGACTGAGGGAGAGCTCTAGATGTGGTGTATTTAGATTTCAGTAAAGCCTTTGACACTGTTCCTCACAAGCGACTAATAAACAAACTGAGCACCCTAGGGATGGACCCTAAAGTTCCTGCTTGGGTTAGAAATTGGTTGGGTGGGAGGCGACAAAGAGTACAAGTAAATGGAGCTCACTCTGAGGAGAAGGATGTTACCAGTGGTGTGCCCCAGGGATCTGTCCTTGGTCTGATTCTTTTTAACATCTTTGTTAGTGATATAGCGGAAGGGCTGTCGGGTAAGGTTTGCCTCTTTGCAGATGATGCCACAATCTGCAATAGAGTAGACACCCAGGAAGGTGTAGATAACATGAGGAGGGATCTAGCTAAGCTTGAAGAATGGTCTAGAATTTGGCAGCTGGGATTTAATGTTAAAAAATGTAAGGTCATGCATTTGGGCTGCAGCAATCCAAGGGAGCAATACAGTATAGGAGGTGAAGTACTTTTGTCCACTAAAGAAGAGCGGGACCTAGGCGTGGTTGTGTCTGATGATCTTAAAGTAGCAAAACAGGTAGAAAAGGCGACGGCAAAAGCTAGTAGGATGCTTGGGTGCATACAGAGAGGAATGGCTAGCAGAAAAAAGGAGGTGATAATGCCTCTGTATAAGTCTTTGGTGCGACCTCATTTGGAGTATAGTGTGCAATTCTGGAGACCGCACCTTCAAAAGGATGTGAACAGGATGGAGTCGGTGCAGAGGGTGGCTACTAAAACGATTTGTGGGCTTCATTATAAAGCATATGAGGACAGACGTAAGGATCTTAATATGTACACCTTAGAGGAAAGGCAGGATAGAGGTGATATGATTGAGATGTTTAAATACCTCCGTGGCATAAATGTTCAGGGAGAGAGCCTCTTTCAATTGAAAGCAAGTTCTGCTACGAGGGGACATGGGATGAGGGTGAAGGGAGATAGATTCAGGAGTGATATGCGGAAATATTTCTTTACGGAAAGAGTAGTGGATCCATGGAATAGTCTCCCAGTGGAGGTGGTAGAGATGAGGACAGTAACTGAATTCAAAAAAGCATGGGACCAACACAGAGGATCTCTAAAGGTAAAAAGTGGACTGTTGTAGTTGTTGATATGGAAGGACAGACTAGATAGGCCATGTGGTCTTTTTCTGTCATCATGTTTCTATGTTTCTATGATACACACAGTATTCTTCATCAGCACCATAATTCAAAGACATTCATTTTCTTCCTCTCTTTCTTCTTCATTGTCCAACTTTTGAATCCTTATGACATTATTGAAAATACGATGGCTTGGACAAGTCAAATCTTTGTATTTATTTATTTATTTATTTATAGTCTCTTTTATACCGCGCTATTCAGCATCAGCGCGGTTTACAATAAACAATGAACACACACATTTCCAATAGTACTTTGTGTTTACATATGAACAGGAAATTCAACTTGGCTAACAGGGGAACTATATACAATAACAATATATACAATTCACAGACTGTATGCTGAGATGACTGTATGCTGAGATATATACAATTCACAGACTGTATGCTGAGATACATCTCTGCACCTGAGAATTTTGTCTAAGTCCTTCATAGCCATTCTTCCAAGAGCAATGCGTCATCTGATTTCTTGACTGCTGGTCATTTTATTATGGATTATGGATCCAAGCAGATAGAAAAACACACAATTTCATTCTTCTCCATCAAGGATGACATTGATTTTGCAGCTTGCCAAGGATCTTTGTGTTCTTCATGTTAAGGTGCAGGCCCATTTTAAGATTATGTTCCTTGACCTTGATAAGCAGATATATCAAATAGTCTTTTCTTTCAACCAGCAACACAATATTGAGTTGCCCAACAATCTTTACACCTTGGTTTTCTTTATACAGTCCCGCTTCTCTGATGATTTCTTCTGCATATAAATTAAACAGGTATGAGGAAAATATGCAGCCTTTTCATACACCTTTGCCAATTTTAAACTATTCTGTTTCTCCTTGTTCTGTTCAAACTATTTCTTGAAAAATGTAAAGGTTGCTCGTGAGAGCTATCAGGTGGTTCTGCTATATACATGCTTCCTAGTATAGTCCAGAGAATTTCATGATTTATGGAATCAAAGGCCTTGCTGAAGTCACTGAAATGCATGTGGATATTCTTTTGGTATTTTTTTGTTTTTTTAAGGCGTCATCCGTGGCGATGTCTCATGTTCCTCGCCATTACCAGAACTCTGCTTGCATTTCAAACAACTGTCATTCCAGATATGGTTGTAGTCATCACTAAATGATCTTGAGTAGAATCTTGCTGGTGTGGAGTGATTGTGCAATAATTTCCACAGTCAGTCGGATCACCTTTCTTCAGTACTGGCATGAACACAGATCTTTTCCAGTCAGTCAGTCAGTCAGCCATGATGTTGTCTTCCAAATTTCTTGGCAGATCCTCGTAAGTATTGTAACAGCTGCATCTGAATGCTTCAGTGGGAATGCCATCAATACCCGGTACTTTGTTCTTTGATAATGCTTTCATTGCTGCTTCGACTTCTTTCACCACCAAAGGTTCCTGGTCGCAAGGTACAGGTTGAAAAGAGCTGTTGATCCACTTGATTTTTATTATATAATGACTTGGTGTATTCTTTTCATCTTTCCTTGATCTTCTCACTATCATTCAACATGGATCCTTGAGCATTATTTTGGCATGCCATGCTCATCAATGCCAGATCCATCTGCAACAAAATCCCCATCCTTGTTGACTACATCAGGGTCAACAAGATTGACATAACATGCATCAAGGAAACCTGGCTAGAAGAATCAGATAACATTCTCTTAAACCAAATTGCCATACCGGCCTACCAGCTCTTCAATCACTGCAGAACTCACAAAAAAGGAGGAGGAGTACTTATTATAGCTAAGGAGTCCCTGCAATTCAAAACCACACACTCCAGTTCTACCTAGGACTTGGACACCACATCTACAACCAACACCTACCTATCCATCTGCCTAGTGTACAGACCCCCCCCCCCCCTGAGTGGGGCCCAATTACCTCTGCCCACTCATTGAAGAAGCATGCTCCGAGCATCACAGGAATAATCACTCATCCTGCTAGGGGACCTCAACTTACCAACTTTAGACAAACACGCATCCTTTTTCCTACAAGCCATGGAGGCACTGCAGCTTAACCAATTAATCTCAGATGCAATCCACATCAAGGGTAGAATGTTAGATTTAATATTTATTCCGAACTGGCCTCATCAGCACCTTTTCACCATGACACAGAGTTCCTCAGTGCCCTGGTCTGACCACAGAATTCTCACCTTCTTTCTACCAAACAGCACCAAATCATCCACAAACACACCTCCTCCTGTACAGGCACGGAGATTTCGGACGTTTGACAGAGACTCATTCATTGGCACAATCCAGCCACTAACACAAGTGGATCCAGCCCAGAATAACCCATGCAACCTTGATGATCTTATCGCACAATGGAACCCACTCATTTCATCATATGTCTCCAGGCCTCATAGCATACCCAAATGAAAAGATCTCACCTAGTACCATGGTTTACACCTGAGCTTAATTCAATGAAAAATAAGCTCAGATGGCTTGAGTGCAAGTAGGAGACATCACAAGAGCCCAGATACCCATCTAGAATATACCAATACTCTGGTATTCTACTGTGCCCTCACTCTGCTAAAGAAGGAACATCATACCAATCTACTCAACTCCTCTCTCAACTAACCAAGAGAATTATTTGATATTGCCCAACATATCAAAACACCCTCCACTACAAAGACCACCACATCCATTTTACCAACCGAAATAGCCCAATACCTACAAGCTAAACAGGCACAATCTTCATCAACAGTCACACCACCCAGCTACAAAATCGATGCCTCAGATACAAGGACCTGGTCAACCTTTAGCCCCCTATCTGCCAAGCAACTGGAAAACATTATATCAAACTTCAACAGCACCACATCACCGTTGGACCCTTGTCCATTCTCATGGATTAAAATAACCAGGCAGGAGCTCACACCAGTCGCTCTACACTTTTTCCAGTCATCACTAAGCTAAATGCCTACTACTCTGAAGCAAGCATCCATCAGACCATTAATAAAATCCCATAAACCCAACCCAACCCAACTGTACTCTCTTCTTATAGACCTATCTCAAGCATCTCCTCCCTTGCCAAAATCATTGAGAAGACAGTTGAGCTACATACACAGGAGTTCGTGGACTCCCACTCCCCACTCGATGAGCACCAGCATGGCTTTAAACCTTTTCACAGCACCAAAACCCTACTGACATCTCTCCTCAATACACTAATCAAAGGCACAGAGAAAACCACACAAGGCTTCATCCTAGTATTCCTGGATATATCTGCAACCTTCAGCTCAGTTATACACACTCAGCTTATATCATGCCTCCAAGCAATTGGCCCAAGAGACAAGACCTTACAGTAGTTTCAGTCCTGTCTCACCAACCATACACAACAGGTCAGAATAGATCACAGACCTCAAGCCCATTCAAGCTTCTCCAGGGCCTACCACAGGGTTCAGCACAATCTTCTTTGCTATTTAACATCTTCAGCCAACCCCTCTGCAATGTCATTCAGAGCTACAAAATCCTCTACCACCTGTGTGCTGATGACATCCTAATCTACACACCTTTCTCCACCAGCAACCCCGATACTCTATAATCAGCAGATGCCTAGAGGCAGTCATGCACTGGTCCAGCCTCCACAATATTCTCATTAAACCTAATAAAACAGAAGTCCTTCACATAACTTAGCACCCCTCCTTCTCTCCTCCAGCCACAGTAAAGCTTGCAAATACAACATTGCAAGTAAAGCAACAAGTAAGATACCTGGGCATAACACTGGACCAAAACCTGAACTTCAATACCCACATTAAGCATGTTACCAGAGCAACATATTACCATATCAAGACTCTATGGAACCTCTGACCTTTGCTTGACCACAACTACTTCAGAAACATCTGCCAGGCCCTCATCACCCATCTTTGACTATGCCAACATTAACTATCAGGATCTCCCGAAATCCACACTATAGCCTCTACAGCTTGCACAGAATGTTGCAGCCACGTACCAGTCATCACTCTCACATAACACCCATATTAAAGCAGTTACACTGGCTGCCCATCCACAGCAGAGGGAAATACAAGTGGCACTGATGATTTTTAGGACCACTGACCATCTCTCAGCGGATAGTCTTCAGCCTCTACTTAACAAGCCCCTAAGCCAGAGAGCACAGAGAAGTGCAAACCACACCCTACTCGCAGTACCAGCTTCAACTGCCTGCACCAATGCCTCCACCTCCAACAGAGCCTTCAGCTTTTATGCACCAACCATCTGGAACTTGCTTCCCCCAGATATTTGCTCACTCACAGACATAGGGGACTTTCGCTGCAAGTTAAAAGCATTTCTTTTCCTGGAGCACTTTGGGTCAGACACCTAGCCACCCTCTCATCATCTGCTCACGCCAAGGATACTTCATCTTTCTGTATTACTTTACCTGTAGCACACCTACCAAACCAACCTATCTCTGCAACCCCTGTGCTAGACCTTGCCTTATGAATGTCGTACCTATACACTGCATATTTTAACATTCAGCTTGCTCTTCATTGGTTGTATTTTATATTTTATACAGTTTTATTTTCTGTTCTATGTAACATTAGAGTTTCCATTCTAATCTGTTCCCTGTAAACCGCCATGACTAGTAGATACAGTGGTATAGAAAAGTTGTTAAATAAATAAATAAATACTGGGATTTTCTCTTTAACTCTCATAGATTTAGGAAAGTCAATATTCTTCTAATATTTTCTGGTTCTATTTCCCTGCACACATCATTATAGTACTTCTTGTCTTGCAGCATGTTGGAAATCTCTGTTAATTTCCATGACTGCCTCTGTTTTTTTCTCTGGCTTTAGCTTCGCTGCATTTCTCTGTGGTTATAAATGCATCAGCTAAGGTAGAAGGATTAAAATCCACAGTATTCAAATCATTAAAAAGCTCAAGCAAAAGAGATGTGTGCTGTTGTGAACATGCTTTATAGACGTCTAAAGGGAAGCCATCTGGTCCCAGACTCTTCCAAAGTGTCAGAACGGATATAGCTTTCATATCTCTCTTAGCTGCTAACTGGTGCTGCTAACTAGATATATGTGTCTGAATATCGTCCCCAAAAACAACTGTAGCAATAAGATATATAGGCAACCAGGAACGACATGTCATATGCCAGTGACCACACCTTAAAATGCACAGTACTTGGCAATCACAAGATGATGTGGGGAATGAGTGGAGTGTGAGCATGGAGAGCACATTGACGTGTTCAGTCGCAATGTGGCACTTTGCGTGACTTTGCCTAATGAAACCTCTACGGGAGCGCATGTTACCATTCATGTCTATACATTAACTGTCGGGGGCATGCTGGTCACACCCCTGACAGTCACCATGAAGGCTGTGCACCTACAATGCATTGGAAACACATTTCATCCAAGGCAATCTGGATTTAGAAATAAATCAAAGTATGAAGTCGGCACTTTTACCTCTCACTAATGCGATGCCATCGTCTAGGTTAATGGTTACATTTGTATTGTTAGTTGCACGGGACCTGAGTGCAGCCTTTGATCTGGTCAATCATCAATTTATTTATTTAGACAGATTTGTATACCACCTTATCCTGCAATCAAAGTGGTCACATCACAATCGGAGGGTTACATTTAACATGAGGGTACTTGACAACATTCTACAATGAACTCGTATGTCTAGTTGGGATAAGTGAATATCGAGTTGGTGGAGGTAGTTGCATTACTGTTCGGGTGGAGACTGTTGTCTGTCTGCTCATAGGTTTCTGTAAAGAGCAGGGTTTTAAGGGCCTTGCAGAAGTCTATGATGTCATTCAAGGCCCTCAGGGAGTTCCAAAGTGTGGACACCAGTAGTGAAGGAGCTCTTCTTGAGGTTGTTTGGCACACCTGCAGGATATCACAAGACTAAACAATCATGTTGTCATTATTGGTCCTTCTTGGTCTATTGCTGATATCCCTTGTTATGCTATCTGGAGTGCATCCGCTGAGAGACGGTGAATGATTTTCAAGATGATCAGGATTGTTCTGAATTTTGCTCTGGCCATCATTGGGAGCCAGTGCAGTTGCTGTAAGACGGGGGTGATGTGCTCAGTTCTTGGAGTGTCCATAATGATGCGTGCTGTAGTGTTTTGTACTATTTGGAGTGGGTGTAAGGTCTGCTGAGAGAGGCCTTGATATAGTGAGTTTCCGTAGTCAAGTAGTGGTGTGATGAGTGCTTGGCACACTGTGCGGAAGTGGTCATGGCGGAGTATTGGCTTGAGCTTTCTGATGGTCCTTAAACATTGATAGGCCTTGTTTGCGGTTTTGGTGATGTAGGATTTCAGGTTCAGAGATCTGTCCATTGTGATGCCCAGGTATTTAACTTCATCTTTGACTGCTATTAGTTTGTCAAGAATGCTGGTAGTCTGTGGTGGAATGAAGGTGGGGTTCCTGGTGACGAACATTGTCTCAGTTTTATCGTAGTTGACTGTCAGGTTATTGGCTGTGAGCCAGGCATTCATGTCTTCAAGGCATCTGGTTATTGTTGTGGTTTCAAGAGCTAGTAGGTTGACTGGAGAATACACCATGATGTCGTCAGCATAGAGGTGATAGTGAAGTTTGTGGCGTTTGATGATGTTGCATATGGGTTGGATGTAAATATTAAAGAGCATTGATGATAGGGCTGAACCTTGAGGTATTACCTGCGTGACGGGGAACTGCGTTGATTTCTTTTGGGCACATTTGATTTGTTGTGTTCGATCTTCCAAGTAGGAAGTAAACCACTTCAGAGTATTCTTGCATATTCCTATCTGCTGCAGGCGTTGAGGTAATCTGGCATGGGACATGGTGTCAAAAGTTGCCGAGATGTCCATGAACACTAGCAGGAATCCGTTCTTTATGTTATCTATGCCTCTTAGGAGATTGTCAAAGAGGGAAGTGAGTATCGTTTCCACTCCATGCAGGGTTTTAAAGCCATGCTGTTGGATGTCCAGTGGGGCATTCATGTCAATGTGGTCCTGAAGTTGCCTTTGCACTGTCTTTTCAATGATTTTCGCAAGGAATGGTAGGCTAGAGGTGGGACGGTATGGTTTTGGTTCAAAGGGGCTAAGGGTGTTGCTTTTGAGTATCAGTCGTATCATGGCTTGCTTCAGGGATTGCGGCATGTATCCTTGTTGGCGTGAATCCTTGACGATTTTGTGAATGTGATGGAAGAGCTGGCTTCTTGTGGCTTTGAGCCAAGACACTGGGCATGGGTCTGATGGTGAGGTTGTTGTGTTGAGTCCATTCATTATGTCCACTACTTGATGTGTTGATGGTATGCTGAAGTCCTCCCAGGTTTGATGCGGCTCTTCTATTTCATGGTTATCTGACTGTGATGTGAGAGAGCATGTCTGGATGGTGCTTTTCGATTGCATGTAGTCTGCAAATTCCTGTGGGTCAAGATGGTGGGTACGGTCCTGCGTGGTCTCCTTAGTGAGCTTTTGGACAATGCTGAAGAGTTTTCTCGGTCTGACAGATATCATAATTAGGTTGGTATGGTGCTGCTGTTTACGCTCATTTATCAGATTGTTATATTCCAGTTGCTTTGCTCTGTATTGAGTCAGGGAGTTATGTGACTTGTTCCGCCTCCATTTTCTCTCCAGTCTTCGGAGTGTGCGCTTTGCATCTCTGATATTACTTGAGTACCAGGGGGCGTTGGACCTCCTGCGTGCTTGTGCTTTTGTTCTGGTAGGGGCTGATGCTGCCTTAGATATTATGGAGTTCCATTTCTCTATGCTTGTGTCAAGGGTGTCGTATTCCCGTTGGAGTTGTGGAATGATTTTGTTTATGAATGAGTCTTTGTTGAAGGCTCTAAAACGCCTGGCTATGCTCTCAACTTCCATGTGTTGAGTGGGGTTATTCAGGGTCAAAGTGAAGTCAATCACATGATGATCTGACCATGGGACCGGCGTGATTGTTGGTGCTGTGACCTTTCCCTGTTCCACCAAGTGCATTGGAATAAAGACCATATCCAGAGTTTACCATGCTGGTGCGTTGGGGCATTGATTGTCTGGCAATATTTTAGTGACGCCATGGCTTTTAGGAATGCTGCGACTTCCTTGGTGGGTGTGGAGGTTAGATTGTAGTCTCCTAGTGCAATGAGGGGTTTGTGTTTTCTGCTGTGTGCACCTATCGCTTCAAGTACCGTGGAGAGATGTTCAGTTGTGGCTCCAGGAGGTCTGTAGGTGAGGGAGATGCTTAGGTATTTGTTAGCTATGGTGATTGTGTTGGATTCAATTGTGTTACTGGTAGAGATTGTTTTAAATTTGTATTCTTTTCTGGCTAGCATTAGCACACCTCCTCCTCTCTTTTGTGCTCTGATGCAATTGAATTCTGAGTAGCCTGTTGGAGTTACTTGATTTAATATGACCTGGTCTGAGTCATCTAGCCAGGTCTCAGTGATACAGATTATATCTAGTTTTTTGTCAAGGATAGTATTCGGTTTGTTCCTGATTGATCTGGAGTTCAGTAATGCACACCTGATGTTGGATCATTATGATTGGGATGGTGTGTACATTATTTGTGGGATGAGAGGGCGTAGTACGTGCAGCCTCTGAGCTAGGGAGGTTACAGATGGTTCCATTCTTTTTTGACAAATTGGTAATTTGCCTTTCTTTGGCAGTCAACGGTTTTCCAACAAAAGTCACTTGATTCTGAGGTCCCACAGGACTCTATTCTTGCCCCTGCCCTGTTTAACATCTTTATGGTTCCGTTGGAAAAAGTAATTCAGACACGAGAAATGAGTGCATATTATTATGCCAATAGCATTCAACTGCTATTTTATGAAGATCCTGCCTCACGGGATCTCTCAAAACTGAACGGTTGCCTTAATGAGACTCTGAATTGGCTTATTTTACATAAACTAGAATTGCACCCTCTCAAAATGTGATGCAATGTGGATCACATAGAGAAATGCTTCATTAAGTCGACTCCACAGACTGGTGACTTTTCAATTATTTAAAAACGCCTGTAAAATTCTGGGATAACCTTTAACCTGGACTTCTTGCTTCCGCCTCACATTTCTAAGATTACAAAGTCCTTTTTCTTTCATTTGCGGGCAATCCGGGCTTTATGTCCATATCTAGAGAAAAACTGATCTTATCTCAGTTGCATATGCAGCAATTATCTCTCATCTAGCCTAAGGAACTGCATGTTTAACTGGAGTCACTGCTTATTCATTTAAGCGTCTTTGATTAATTCAAAGTGCAGCATTAAAGATATGTTCAGCAAAAAGGTTTCACCATGTATTCCCCTTCTGAAAATTCACATTGGTTACCTGTTAAATATTGGATCAAGTTTAAGGTTGTAACAATAGTTTTTAAGTTTGTTAACAAATCAGACTTTCTACCTTTTACATTTTCTATCCCTTATACACAGTGGTGTAAATTCCGCTCAAGCAGCCCCCACAATGTGGGAGGGGGCGGGCAGAAAGGAAGCTCACACAGCAGCGGTAAGGCAGTGTGGCAAACTTAATTTACCATCTTTGCTTAACTGCCCCTGCTCTTGTAAGTTAGCCTCATGCCCGGTGACTGTTCTCCATTGGGTCGAAGTCTCGTGATAACAGCCACACTGTGAGACTTTGGCCCGCTGAGACTAGCTGTCGGGCAAGCGCAAACTTACAAAAGCGGAGGCAGTGTGGCAAAGATGATCAAGTAAGTTTGCCACTGCCACCGCATGGGAAAGGGCCCACCACTACGACAATAGGGGGCCCTTAGCAAAATTTTGCTTGAGGGGCTCTTCATTGCAACTTACACCACTGCTTATATGCCTTCAAGATTGTTGCAATCTGCTGAACAAAGTTTGCTCACTGTTCCTTTGTTCACCAGGCCATATTTAGATGCTATTTAAAAAACTGTCTTTAGCTATTCAAGCCCTGATTCTATGGAATCTGTTTACCCCCTAAACCGAAGAGCATCCCAATATACCCACGTTTCATACTAAGGCTAAGGCATGGCTATTTTCACAAGCTTTTGAGAATTAGATGATTAAGATAGTTTTATTATGATAGATAATTATACTATATGTCTTTTTGTAATGGGTAATTAGGTTGTCAGGTTCATTGGTGTTTTAGCGTATTCATTTGATTTATATTTGTTTGTGATGTATATGTAATGTCAATAGTTCTAGGACTCTCAGAACTATATAGATTCTTGTGTATTCTGTCATGTAATGTAGTATGAAACACCTCCTTCTTCACTGATTGTAAATGTCTGGATGCACTTTGTCTGTGTTTTTAACAATGTTTGTATATTCACTGCAAATTAAACTTCCTTGTTTTGTTCACTAAGGCATTATATTAGGTTTTAACCTAAATTTGTTAGCTTCCCTAATTTCTGCTAGCATCGCATCATCTCTAATCATTCTGGGCAAGCTGGTGGTAGTATACCCCCACTACTATTCTCTTCCCCTTCAGACATGAAATTTCTATCCATAAAGATTCCAAAGCACATTTGTTTTCTTCAGAACTCGTCTCCTGTTTGACTCAAAACCCTCCCATATAGCACTCTCTCTTCACCAATTTGATCCACCCTGTTATTGTGATATACTTTGTATCCTGGAATTACAGTGTCCCATTGGTTATTCTCCTCCCACCAGGTTTCCTGGAGGATGGGTTTTAACTACAGGATCCCTTCCTGCCATACCAAACTAATGATCTCCTTTCAAGTGCTCCTCCATGGCAGTATAGGAATTGTCAGACTGGAGGTGGGGCCTCATTACTATGTCCCTGAAGGTCTCTTCTATAAAACGCCTTTGCCTCAGCTCCTCCATATGATTTCATACATGTGGCACTCAGTGCAAAACACTGGATAGCTCCCTCCCCCCATCTAAGTTTGGCTTTCTTCCTTTCTTGATTGTTACAGTTCTGGGTAGTCCAGTATATTAGTTCGCAGTATTTAAAGCACACCCACAGTTTCACAGTTTTACCACATTTATAAAAACACAGTGATGATATTCCAAGTCCCTTTGGTACATTTACTCCCAGAATATTCCAAAAATAACTGTAAAACATTTGACAGGAAACAGCAAGTAGCTGTCGGATGTAGGATATATGAGGAAAGAAGGCAGATAATGGATCTTGCTGTATCACTTTGACGTATGGCAATGATGGATGCACGCTCGACATTCCTCAAAACCCAACCCGCAGAGATCTCTAAGCTCTCAACTGAACACAACAGTGACTCAAACACAGCAAATCCGTTGGCCGGGAACACTCAACCCTTGGCAAGTATTTGTATGTGTACCTGTGAGGGGGGTTGCTTACACCACTGCGGTTTGGAAGAGAGTGGAGCAGGGAGGAGGGAAATTGTACTGCTGCTGTACCTGTTTTCTAATGAGGCAGTCGGTGCTTTTGTGTTTATGAGGAAAGTTTACACCATTTGCTGCATAGAACTTGGGGCATGGTAATGTTGATGGGGAGGGAGACGTTTGCACTAGGTTTGCCATGTTGTATCTGTCCTGTGATGGAGAAGTGTGTTGGGAGATTTTTAACCTTTCAAACACAAAAAGAAGAGGACAACTCATGAAGCTAACGAACAGAAGATTGAAAATACATTTTTTAAAAAGTTTTCTTTTTCATGCTGTGCCTAACTAAGCCATGGAATCTGTTCCCGGAGAATGTGGTCAAGGTGATTAACATCAGGGTTCAAAAGAGGTCTGGACAGGTTCCAGGAGGAAAGATCCATAAAAAAGTATCAGCCAGGTAGACTTGGGAGAGCGCTTGCTCATCCTGGGAAATGAGCTATAAGAATTAGATATATTTTTTGGGATCTGCTGGGTACTTGTGACCCTGACTGGCCATTGCTCAACCTGGTTTAGGATGGGGCCGAGTGTTGAGAGGAGGGAGTTTTCTCTACTGCTGTCCATGCTATACCTGCTGTCTTGGGGTTGGGGGGGGGGGCAGTGTATGTGCATGCGGGAAACTTGCATTACTGCAGCCCATTATGCACATAGTCTGGGGCGCAGGAGTTTGTGCTGCCTCTATCATATGCGGTGGGACAGTGTATGGATTTATTTATTTAAAACATTTGTCTTGATCATCCACTTTAACAGAAGCATTTAAAAATAAATTGCTTTCAACTAGTTTGAAAGAAAAGGTCATGTAATCCATCAGTGGGTAGGACACCGGCATATGTCAAATCTAACCAAAAGCTTGTTGAAAATAGAATGCTTTCAACAGCTTTCAAAAAATATTAGTGCAATCCGTCAGTCTGAGTAACACAGGTAGCTAATTCCATTCAGACGGACCCGCCCCTGAAAACATCCGATTCCTGTGACTGGGAAATGCTTACAATGCCTCTGTCTGGGTTGTGAGGGAGTGAGTGTGAGAAGACCTCCTTGGAAGCAGGGGCACTAGTAATTTGGGCAAGGGGGGGGGGCATATTTTGTGGCAGGAGCTAGGCTATTTAAAGTATCTCTCTGCAGCTGCTTTATTTAAACTCGGATATCAAATGCTGGAACTTACCCAGTTTTCGGCACAGACTTGCCAGGTTCCCTGGACAACAGCATTGCTATTATTCAGAAGACCTAACTTTAACTGGTTTAGCTGGCTAAATATTGGCACTAACCGGATACCAATGGGCCCCAACCCTGATCCACCCACAGGCTGCCCCAGTTTGTATGTGGTCTGCAGGAATATTCAGTAGCATTAGCTGACTAGAGCCATTGAATATTGGGCTCATCACATTTCGGCTAGTTAGCAAGTCTGATAACTGGCTAAAACACTTTGAATATCGGCCCTTTTATTCTTAATAGCTTCCGCTATTTTACATGGCCCCAAGTTCAGGCTCACTGGATCCCTTTTGGATTGCTTACCCTCCAGCCAGCCCTGAAGGTAACCGGTAAAACACAGACACACAAAATAGAACAGAACAAAGACTGAGGCCTATCTGGTCTGCACATTTTTCCTTCCTTTTATTATACCATAAACTCGACTTAACCTCTTATTTTCATTTTGCATTCCTGCAGTTAAGGATCCTCTGTATTTATCCTAGGCTTTCTTGAGTTCTGTTTGTTAATATTTTAATTTAGAAAGGTGGTGACGGCATATGCACAGACTGAAAGAAGGAGATATATCACAAATGCTGGAACTGTGTACCATTCTTTTATTTTATAAACAAAAATTAATTTAATTTTATAACAAAAATGCTAGGAGGGAAAAAAAAATCACACAACTTGAACCAAAGAAGAAAAGTGAGATGCTCAAACATGCGTTATTTGCACTAGTAAGAAAGGGGAGGAGTAGAGGCGTGGCCTAAAGGTAACCAAGAAACCAGGGTTCAGTTCTCACTAGCGCTCCCTGTGGCCTTGGGCAAGTCACTTAACCCTCCATTGCCTCGGAGGAAAAGCCTGGTAATCTATTTCCAGCCACACTGCCAAGAACACCCAGGAGCTGCTGGGTCACCAGGAGTCAGCATTGACTCAAAGGTACACTTTTTTTTTTCTTTTTTTATTTAAGAAAAAGGGAAGGAATGTTCAGTAGCAATATTAAAAACGGCAAATAAACTGGGAAAGCAGGTGGCGCATGGCTCACGGAAGTCTCACTAACCACAGTGGGGGAGGGGCTGTGAACTGGAGGGGTAGTTGAATGGAGTGAAACCCAAACATTCTGGAGATCTGGAAAGAGTAAGAAAATTAAACCAAGTGTGATAATATATCAAACCATTAGATGTCTCTGTCAACAGATTTCAAAGGACAGATTTTACATTTTAAACACAGGGTGTTTCTGTTCCATGGCAGTAGGTTTTGCTGTGCTTCTCCAGCACTAGTTGGCAGTACACAGTTCACTCACTAAGGGTCACTGTACATAGCAATTATCAAGAAGACTGGACAGTTCAGTCAATAGGTTTCACAGCAGAATTTACAAAAGAAGAACATTAAAAATGAATGTGAACACTAAGAAGCAGCCCAGCACAGAAAGGGATGTGGCAGCGCTGTAAAGCGTGCGAAGCATGCCTCCTGGAAATGATTTTCAATCTCTTGGGGGCGATGTCTCCCAATGGGTTAGTCTGGCATACACTATGATCATGGTGAGCCTCGCTTCTGAAGTAGGGTATATGGAGTATGATCTCAATCTCACGATTGACCGCTTACCATAGTTCTTGCATCAAGAAGAGCTTCCTTCTGGAATTCATAGGATGTAACATGTATAGGCAGCCGATCATGGTGTGCTTGAAAATTGCTCTTAATCAGGCCTTTGGTTCCCATTATGATGGGAAATATTTCTGTATCTTTCTGCCACATTTTCTTGGTCTCTGACTGCACTTCTTGTATTTGAAAAGCTTCTTAAATGAATTGAAACCTCCATAATCAATGTCATTCTGGCACTTTTCTTCCTTATGTTCTGCTTCCTTGCATCTAGGTTTTGTATTTTTTATTTATTTATGCATACACGCACTTTTCCAACATTTATCAAGCAAAGCTTGCACAGAAAAAGTAAAATCAGCCAGTGATCAACGTTCATGAAACAAATCAAGGAAATAAAACATATCAGAGATACCTGTAGCCCACATCATACAGGGAGTGAGGACTGAAATAAACAGATGGGCCGAGGAAGACCAACTGAAATACAAGGTACAATTTATACATCAGTTCAAAAGGGCTGAAGCGTGGTCAGATAACACTATTTTCCCTGTGGGAGTAGAAACTAAGGGAATCCTAGCACTAATAACAGCTGACCAATCCTCAGGTCGATAGAAAATAAATCTCTGTGTTTTAAATACCACAAGGAAATCTCTAGTAATATGAGGCATCTAACTGCAACACCCCAGGTCTAGAAACGGTCTACACCATTTCTGTGTTTCCCTTGATGCATCTGGAAACATTGAGACTTTTACATCATGAAATGATAACGATCGTTTCTTATAATAGAGTTTTAACAGCCAGTCTCTATCCGAAACTAAAGCAAGAGTAACTAATAGAGTAGAAACTTTTAATGCATTGGCTGATGATGTCTGAAAAAGATCAGAAACACTAAGAACCTCCATTTCTAAGTTCATAGCGGCTCCGGGCTCTTTCTTTCCAACAGGTAAATAGAAAGCTCTAGTAATTGGTGGCATTAAGTCTTGCAGAATAAATAAAATATTCTTGAGATACGTTTTGAAAAGTTCAGTTGGAGCAATACCCGGGATAATTGGAAAATTCAGTAAACGTAAGTTTGAGCACAAGCAGAATTTTCGAGCGGTTCTATTTTTGCCCGAGGGGCAGTGTTGTCGTTAATCAGAGCCACCGGCCTCACCCAGTGTATTCCTGGAGTAATGCTTTGTATGCCCCACTGTATTTCTGCTTTTGTCACTTCTTTTTTCTATGTTTACTATCTAATTCTTTGAAGAGTTTTGGCTCTTGTTTTGCAAATTCCATTGCTTCTTTTCCTAAGTATACTGATGGATTCTCCCTCATTCCTTCTACTCATCACAATACTTGTCCAAGTTTAATGATGGAGATGATTTTTGGGCATTTACTTTCATAATTCAACAGTTTTTGCATATTTAGATCTGATGACACTTCTCAGCAGGCTTGGAGGTCTATACAGTAGCTCTGTATGTATAATATATTTCTATGAGGCTCATTCTTCCTTAGGCTCAGGGAATGTACAGTCTTGGCATTCACCAATTTTTATAAATTACCTTGTGGGTATGGAAGAACTAATATAAAACACTGCAAAAAAGACTCTCAGAATCTATAACACAAAACAGCACTGTCCACCAATACTCAGTCAATCAACCATACCTATGAAAAGTCAACATTGCAAATATTACAACAGGTCCTAGAAGCCAGATTGCTATAGATTCCTACAGCTTCCTCTCCATGAACCAGCCGCAGCAGCAGATCATTGGAAACCACGCCCCCACCCCCATCCTTCTCATAGCTATACTTAAAGTCACAGAAAATCACAAGGACCAGAAGAAAATGAACTGGGAAACCAACTAGGAAGTTGAAGCCTCCCTGCACCCTTCTTCCCCCTTCATCAGGGCAAGGACTATAGCAGAGAGCTCAGCGATCCTAACATAACCCCTTCCACGTCAACCGAGCCATAAAAGGCTATCCTTAGTCCCATCTCCTACCTCCAGTGGCCTTTTGCATCTCTCTCTCATGCTGGTCAGTGGTGGTGGTGGTGTTAGCAGCAGCCTCAGGTCATTAGTAGTGGGGATCACGGCCGCAGCTTGAGGTAGGGGTTAGTTCAGTGCAGGTTTGAGAGAGAAGCGAGTTCAGTGGTGGCAGCAGTGGGCATGCAGCTCTCAGGCACAGCAACTCTTTAAGGGAAAATAATCATAAGCAATGAAAGGTTTTCAAAATGTTAAAGATGATACAAATTAGAAGAAAATAGAATATACACCAAAGTGTTTTTCATCAAGTTTTTCATGCAACTTCAGGAGCACGTTATGACTCCATGACCCACACGTGGATTCTTGCAGACCCTCATGGAGAAGGGGGGGGGGGGGCTGTGTATGCGAGAAGGAACTGGGAGGTGTCTATATGGGTTTTGTGTGTGGGGAAGTTTGGGAGGATTTAGGGGAATGTGGGGGGGGGGGGAGATGAAGGGTGTGTGTGTGTGTTATAGAATATCCCACAGTCCCTCGCACCTGTCTCCATTCCACTCCATCTGATCACATGATCATACTATCCCCACCCTCTCCTTCTTCCCCACTTCCTCTTTCAGCTGCCTCTCCTTCCCCACTTCCTCTTTCAGCTGCCTCTCCTTCCCCACTTCCTCTTTCAGCTGCCTCTCCTTCCCCACTTTAATTTGCTCTTACTCCCCATTTCATGTGCACACTCTGATCCCTCAGCAACTTGTTCTATTACTTAACAAGCCAATGCTCTTACCCCCCCCCCCCCATACTCTTCTCCCAATCACTTCCTGAATCCTTTTGCTCCCTCTTACCATCCCTATGCATTTCCATCCCAGTTACTCACCCACCCCTTGCTCTCCCCCAGATTGATTAGAATTCTTGGAAGGAGTGAATAAGCATGTGATAAAGGCAAACCAGTTGCATTTGGATTTTTAAAAGGCATTTGATAAATTCTCTCATGGGAGACTCCTTAGGAAATTAAAATTTATGGGATAGGAAGCAAGGCCTTAATATGGATTTGTAACTAGTCCAAAGCTAGGAAAGAAAGAGAGGAATATAAAAGTAAAAGTACCTCAGGGCTCTGTCCTGGGTCCAGATTTGTTTAACTTTCATTAACAATCTGGAAAAGGGAGCAATGAAACAACGGAATTTGCAGATGACACAACAATACTTAAAGTAATTAAAACCAAAGCGGACCATGAGGAACTGCAGGAGCTTGCCAAACTAAAAAACTGAGCATCTCTGCTGTACGTGGCAGATGAAATTTAAAGTGGACAAGGGCAGAGATACCAGGGGTGAACCATCACAAGGAGGGAGATTTACTTTCCCAAAGAGTGAGAGTCTCCAAATGATGCATCCACGGTATAAGTCTAGAAAGATTTAATATGTAGCGTTGCTTTGCAAAGGAATAAAGCAGTATAAAATGATAGTTGCTTTTTTTTGGAGCTTCTGAAAAGATAAAGGCATACTGGAGGCAATATGAGTATATTCTCTGGGCTGGCAAATGTTTTCCACTCAGTGGCTAAGTGTGTGCAAAGGTTTCACAGCACATGTAGGTACAGGGATGGTTCAGTAGGAGGCTGGACACAGGAAGGAGAGCTCAGATTTCCTCTTACTGGCTGGGTCACTTGATTTTTCTTCTCTTAGGCTTGACTCTCATGAAAGCAATGATCAGGATCAGTGCACTGTCACTGAGGCTCTAATACTTGAGAAAAGGGGCTCAAAGAGTGTGAGAGCTTCAAATGAGCGTGACCCATTCCTACTCAGAGGCGTCGGAAAGGGATGAGCCACATAGGCCCTGGCCCCACCAAATCCTCACTGACGAGATTGCCGGTCTTCCTCTCCTGTCTGCCCGTGGGGATCCAATCTCCTATGGGCAGACAGGAGGGTCTTTGCTGCGATCATGACCAAGCAGGCAGCAGGCTGTCCGCGGGGATCCCATCCCCGTAGGCAGAAGAGTGCTGCGATCGCTGGAAAGACCCCCTGTCTACCCACGGGAGATCAGATCTCTGTGGGCAGACAGGAGGGGGAAGACCGATCGCAGCCTCAGTCAATTTAACCGGCCAAGGGGCAGAGCTTGCTCCCCTCCCCCCAACGAAAGCTGCATTCTATCGCCTCTCCTCCTAATGAGTGAGACGCAGCTCTAGAAATGCCAGGTGATGCACATAGTGAAAGTAATCCTAACCACAGGGACTTGTGCTGCTTTCTGCATTAAGAGTCACTTCCCAGGAGGAAGTGGAGTCATGTGGACAATATGTTGAAATCCTCAGCTCAGTATGTTACAGCAGTCAAAAAGTAATTTGAATATAAGGAATTATTCAAAAAGGAAAGGAGAACAAATCTGAAACTCTCATGGGTCTACATTGTTTATAAAACGGTCCTTGGCCTCATTAACACTATTCTCAGGTGCACTCCAACCCACTAGAGCACCCCTTCTGCCTTAACATATCTTGCCATCCATCTCAGATCTGCAATTTCTCTTCTTCGTCTATTCCTATGGCTCCACATCACATAAGAACATAAGAACATAAGAACATAAGAAATGCCATACTGGGTCAGACCGAGGTCCATCAAGCCCAGTATCCTGTTTCCAACAGTGGCCAATCTAGGTCATACGTACCTAGCAGTTTCCCCAAAAGACACAGGTTCTGCAGTGCTTGTACTAGGCCAAGCATTGATATCCTGGGTCCCTTTTTTAATAGTGGTTTATGGACCTTTCCTCCAGGAACTTGTCCAAACCTTTTTTAAACCCAGCTATACTAACAGCCCTTACTACATCCTCCGGTAACAGATTCCAGAGTTTGATTACACGTTGAGAGAAGAAATATTTTCTCCTATTTGTCTTAAATAGTTTACCCTGTAGCTTCATTACATGCCCCCTAGTCCTTCTATATTCTGATAGCGTAAACAATTTATCCACGTTTATCCGTTCCACTCCATTCATTAATTTATACACCTCTATCATATCTCCCCTCAGCCGCCTCTTTTCTAGGTTAAAGAGCCCTAACCTTTTTAGCCTCTCTTCATAGGAGTAGCCTTCCATCCCCTTCACCAATTTGGTGGCTCTTCTCTGTACTTTTTCTAATAACTCTATGTCCTTTTTAAGATACGGTGACCAGAATTGCACACAATATTCAAGGTGCGGTCGTACCATGGAGCGATACAGAGGCATTATAATATCCTTTGTTTTATTCTCCATCCCTTTCCTTAGGATACCTAGCATTCTATTTGCTTTCTTGGCCGCCGCTGCACACTGGGCGGAGGGTTTTAACATGTTATCCACGATGACTCCTAAATCTTTTTCCTGGGTGGTGGTTTCTAATGTGGAGCCTTGCATCTTGTAACTATAGTGTGGGTTGTTCTTTCCTAGGTGCATAACTTTGCACTTGTCCACATTAAATTTCATCTGCCATTTGGATGCCCAGTCTTCCAATTTATCCAGATCCTCCTGCAGTTTTCCACAATCCTCTTGGGTTTTAACAACTTTAAACAGTTTTGTGTCATCTGCAAATTTGATTACCTCACTAGTTATTCCCTTTTCCAGGTCATTTATGAATATGTCAAAAAGTAGCGGACCCAGTACAGATCCCTGGGGTACTCCACTATTCACCTTTTTCCATTGGGAATATTGGCCATTTAGCCCTACCCTCTGCTTTCTATCTTTTAACCAGTTCCCGATCCACAATAGTACACTGCCTCCTATCCCATGACTTTTTAGCTTCGCCAAAAGTCTCTGATGGGGGACCTTGTCAAAAGCTTTCTGAAAGTCCAGATACACTATATCAACCGACTCACCTTTGTCTACCTGTTTATGCACACCTTCAAAAAAACAGATCAGATTAGTAAGACAAGATCTGCCTTGTCTAAAGCCATGTTGGCTGTCTCCCATTAGGCCATGACTATCTACATGCTGTGTAATTTTGTTCTTTATGATGGCTTCTACCATTTTCCCTGGTACTGACGTCAGGCTCACCGGTCTGTAATTTCCCGGGTCACCCCTGGAACCCTTTTTAAAAATTGGTGTTACGTTGGCGACCCTCCAATCTTCAGGTATTACAGATGATTTTAATGAAAGTTCACAGATTACCAATAACAGGTCTGCAATCTCATATTTCAGTTCTTTCAACACTCTGGGATGTATACCATCCGGTCCAGGTGATTTGCTACTATTCAGTTTATCAAATAGTTGTAATATATCTTCCCGGTGTAGCGATATTTCTCTCAATTCCTCTGCAGTATCACCTTTAAATACCACTTCAGTCTTGGGTAACACCCCTACATCTTCCTCAGTAAAGACCGAAGCAAAGAATTCATTCAGTCTCTCTGCTATAGCCTTGTCTCCTCTTACTGCCCCTTTTACCCCTCTATCATCTAATGGTCCAATTGACTCTCTCACAGGCCTTTTGCTACGAATGTACTTGAAAAAGTCTTTATTTCGTGTTTTTGCTTCCGTAGCAAGTTTCTTCTCAAATTCCCGCTTTGCCTGCCTTATCAATGCTTTGCATTTAACTTGCCAGTGCTTGTGCTGTTTCCAGTTTTCATCATTTGGCTCTTTTTTCCATTTTCTGAAGGTTGCTCTTTTGGCAGCAACTCTCTCTTCCTGTTATTTACTCTCCCTATCTTTTCCCTTCACAGCCTAGAACATATCACCCGTTCCCTTCTTTCTTTACTTCTCCAGCCATTTTATCTTCTACTTTATCATCTGCTCTGGAGCTTCAATATTTTCTTCCTCTCGTTCAGCCATTTCTACTCTCTCTGAGAGCACCTCACTCTTGTCACTGTCGTGTCTTCTCTTCTCTGCCCCGTACTCTACTGCTCCTTCTTCTTCTTTCATCTGGGTATATCTTTCCAATTTTGTCCCCGCTAGGCATCTCTCTCACTCCCTATCAAGTCCAACCACAACCCATCATATCTTATTCATATTCCTCTCCTTTCTTCTTCCTCTCTCCCTTTCTCATGTGTTCTGTGGAATTGCCATTCTGCCTCCAACAAACACATACCTACATTCACAATCTCTTTATCTCTAATGCTTTACACCTCTTTGTCTTAACAGAAACTTGGCTTCTCCCCAAAGACTCTGCTTCTATTGCTGCCTTCGCGCATGGAGGCTACCTTTTCCCCACCTCACTGGTTGGCCATGGCAGTGCCATTAGGTTGCTGCTCTTGCCTTTCTGCTAGTTTCAACCCCTTCTCCCACCTCAGTTTCACTCCTTTTCTTTCTTTGAAGTCCAGTCTATCTCTGTGTAGCTCTCATTAATTGACGCCCTGACAAGTTTTCCTCTTCTGTTTTCACCAATTTTGACTCCTAGCTTTCCTTCTTCTTCAAAACATCTTCTCTCCCCTTCATTCTTGGGGATTTTAACATTCATGTTGATGAGCCCTGTCACTCTTATGCCTAAGCTCCTTGCCTTAATAACCTCATTCAACCTCCAACTGTGTTCCACTGCCCCAACTCACCAGCATGATCACTCCCCTCCACCTTCTCTTTTTCTCCAGCTGATCACCTTAATATTTCTCCACCTAAGTTCTTCCCCAATCCGACCATTATCTGTAACTTTCACTCTTAAACAACCCCCAACACAGTCTTGTCCAATATCCACCAAGTTTAGGAATCTTCAAGCTGTTGAGCCCTCTCCACTGCTGACTCATCTCATTTTTCATCTACCATCTCATCCGAGTCTGTCAATGAGGCAGCCTCTTCCTACAGAAGAAAGTTGGACATGAGTCACCAGAGCCTGCAGAATAGACAATCCAATGCCTCTAAGTCCTCAAATTAAAGAACCAGTATTCAGACCTGGAAGTGGAAGGGGTGAAAACATTTCAGGACAGGTAAAAAACAGAGCTCAAGCACCCCAAAGTTGCAGAATCAGTGACCACAAGGAAGCAAAGAGTAGTGGTGGTTAGTGACTCTCTTCTGAGGGGTGCTGAGGCATCCATCTGCTGACCAGATTTGATGTCCAGGGAGGTGTGCTGTCTGCCAGGTGCCAAAATCTGAGATGTTATGGAGAGTTTGCCAAGACTCATCAAGTCTACTGAAAATTATCTGATTTTGCTCATCCATGTCGGCACAAATGATACTGCTAGGTATTCCTCCGAGTGTATCAAGAGTGACTTCATGGCTCTGGGAGAGAGGGTGAAGCAGATAGGTGCTCAAGTGGGGTTCGCCTCAGTCCTTTCTGTGGCAGGTAAAAGGTTGAAGCAGAAAAATCCCATCCTTGAGAAGACTGTGTGGATGGTATCATTGAGTGCATTTTAGTTTCCTGGACCATTAGATGATTTTCCAAGGGCTGCAGAGCAGAGATGGCCTCCAAATGTCCAAGAAGGGTCAAACTAGATTTGTTGAGGATGGGTGAAGAAAGCCCCCAGGTAAGTGAAATATTAAATATGTCTGTAGCAATGGGTAAAAAGGGGCAATATCTGGAAAGCAGTGTGCCCGTAGTATGGGAAATAAGATCCCAGATGTTGAGGCTTTAATGGAAGAGGCAAACTTGGATTTAGTGGTGGGTTACGGAGACATGGTTCATGGACTACCATGACTGGGATGTAATTATATGGGGCTATACTTTATTCAGGAAGAACAGGGTAGGAAGAAGGGGAGGAGGAGTTGCACTATTTGTAAAAAAACAAAAAACCTCTGTAATTTTGTAGCTTTAATGTTAATGAGGAACAAGGAAGCACTTTGGGTCAAACTAGAAAGAGAGAACGGGAAATCCATTTGCATCAGTGTGATATATAGAACTCCTTCATAAGCAGAAGAAGTAGACAGAGATTTAACTGAAGACATATGCAGTATTGCCAGGAAAGAAGAAGTGCTACTCATAGGTGATTTCAATATGCCGGATGTTAATTGGCACATCCCTGCTGCGGTGTCATTCAGAAGTAAGGAGATCCTAGATTCTCTACAAAGAGAACTATTCCGGCAACTGGTAATCAAACCCACACAAGAAGGGACCATACTGGACCTGTTGCTTACTAATGGGGAAAGTGTTTCTGATATTATAGTGAGAGATCATCTCGCATCCAGTGATCACCAGATGGTGTGGTTCAATATTAGGACTAGGCCTGATAAAGTCCATTCAAAAGCGAGGGTCCTAGACTTTAGGAAAATTAACTTGCCAAGATGGAATAATACCTCAAGGAGTCATTAGCAGGACAGGAACAGCCAGATGTACAAAAGCAATGGAAAAAACTGAAAGGGGATATTTTAAACACAACAAACGTTTTGTTAGGAAAGTAAATAAATCTAAAAGGAAAAGGAGACCACTAAAAGAAGCAGCTGATAATGTGAAGAAAACAAAGAGGGTGGCCTTCTCAAAACATAAGAGATCACAGAAAGGGAAAGACAACCATCAATATTTGGAAAGACTTAGAGAAGCAAGAAAAGTAGTCAAGAAAGAAAAGATACAAATAGAAGGAAAAATAGCCAATGCAGTAAAATGGGGAGACAATTTTCAGGTATGTGAGAGAAGGAAGTGCAAAAGTGGCATCATCAGACTCAAGGGTGAAGGGGAGGAATATGTAGAAGCTGATGAGGATAAAGCGGAATTGCTTAACAAATATTATTGTTCTATGTTCACAAATGAAGAACCAGAAGCAGGACCTCAGAAAACACCCACAAATATTAAAAGAAGTGAAGGGGATCTTGAACTATTTTCAGAAGACTGTGTTCACAAGGAACTAGCTAAACCTAAAGTAGATAAAGCGATGGGGCTGGATGGGATGTATCCAAGAGTATTGAAGGAATTTAGGGAAGTTCTAACAGCTCCATTGTCTGACCTTTTCAATGTTCTTTACAGTCAGGAGTGGCCCCATAGGACTGGAGAAAGGCACATGTAGTCCCCTTACATAAAAGTGGAAGTAAAGATGCAGTTGAGAACCACAGGCCAGTTAGTCTGACCTCTGTAGTGAGTAAATTAATGGAAACACTGCTGAAACAGGATAATGAGATTTCTGCAGTCTAATGGCTTGCAGGATCCATGGCAGCATGGGTTTACTAGAGGTAGGTCTTCTCAGACAAATCTAGTTAATTTCTTTGACTGGGTGACCATAGAGTTGGACCAAGAGAGAGCCCTAACTGTGAGACTCCAAGACCTAAATATGTATACTCTAGAGGAGAAGAGGGATATGAGAGATGTGATACAGACCTTTAAATACTTAAAGAATATTAATGAACAAACAAACCTCTTCCAAAGACGGTGAAGATGTAAAACTAGAGGGCATAACATGAAGCAGCAAAGGGGGTAAACTGAAAGACAATGTCAGGAAATACTTTTTTCACTGAAAGGGTGGTGGATGCTTGGAATGTCCTCCCGATGGAATGGGGGGGGGGGGGCGCAAATACAGTGACAGAGTTCAAAATGGAATGGAACAGATACAGTGGATCCCTTTATAGCAACAGGATAAAATCAAAATAAACTTAATTGTCTCTGATATCTCAACAAGTAGAAGTGACCTGCACGGAGCAGTGGGTACACCCCTAAACAAAGGCAAGGGGAGGGGGCGACCTGTATGGAGTGGCAGGTGCACCTACTCTTGCCACCTTACTGGGCAGACTAGATGGACTATGCTGGTCTTTATCTGCCATCATATACTATGTTACTATGTATTTAGACTTCAGTAAAGCCTCTGACACTGTTCCGCACAGACAATTTATAAATAAATTAAGCATCCTAGGAATGGACCCTAAATTGACTGACTGGGTTAGATTCAATCTGAGAAGGATGTTACCAGTGGTGTGCCACAGGTATCTATCCTTGGTTCAATTCTTTTTAACATTTTTGTTAGTGATATTACGGAAGGGCTATCGGGTAAGGTTTGCCTCTTTGCAGATGATGCCAAAATCTGCAATAGACACCCAGGGGGGGGGAGTAGAAAACACGAGGAGGGATCTAGCTAAGCTTGAAGAATTGTCGCAAATTTGGCAACCTAGAAGTAATGCTAAAAAATGCAGAGTCATGCATTTGGGCTGCAAAACTCCAAGGGAGTGGAACAGTATAGAAGGTGCTGTACTTCTGCCAATGAAGGAAGAGTGAGCTCTGGGAATGATTTTTTTCTGATGATCTGAAAGTGGCTAAACAGGTAGAAAAGGCGACAGCAATAGCTAGAAGAATGCTTGGGTGCATAGGGAGAGGAATGTCCAGCAGGAAGGAGAAGGTGATAGTGCGTCTGTGTAAGTCTTTAGTGTGACCTCTTTTGGAATATTGTGTGAAATTCTGGAGACCACACCTTCAAAAGGATATTAACAGAATGGAGTTGGTGCAGAGGGTGGCTACCAAAATGATTAGTGGGCTTCATCATTAGAAATATACAGACAGACTTAAAGATCTCAATATGTATATTTTGGAGGAAAGTTGGAAGGAGAGGAGATATGATAGAGACATTTAAATACTTTTGTGGAATAATGCACAGGAGGAGAATCTCTTTCAATTGAAAGAAAGCTCTGCAATGAGGGGGCATAGAATGAAGGTGAAAGGGGATAGACTCGGGAGTAATATGCGGAAATATCTCATTACGGAGAGTGGTAGAAGCATGGAACAGTCTCCCAGTGGAGGCAGTAGAGACCAGGACAGTATTTGAATTCAAGAAAGCATGGGACAAACACAAAAGATCTCTAAAGAGAAGTGGTGGGGAGAGAATATAGTAATTATATGGAAGGGCAGACTGGATAGGCCGTGTGTTTTCTAGAGCACTATACTCTCTTCTGCTTTGGATGCTCTCGCTCCTCCCATTCCATGCCCTGTGAGGCAATACTATGTCACAAACAGAGCAGTCACACTCGCAAAAGCCAGACAGGAACACAGAAAGTGAGATGCGTTTAAGTGGTCACAGGTGCTTTACTGAAGAAACCCCTATGCGTTTCGGCAAATGCCTTCCTCAGGGGGTATGAGCCTCAAATAAAAACAAATACAATCAAATAAGAACATATTTGTTTTATGTAATTTTATAAGTAAGCATTTGAAAACCATAAGTTTATGAAAACATAAGAAGAAACCACTTTAAAAAGGAAAAGTGAATAAAATCTAAATAAAAGTAAGGCTGAACATAAAAACAATCAGTGAAACAAAAAATATGCTGTAGGAATTGAAGTTATGAGAATTACATAGCACAGTCAAGCAAGTCATATGCCTAACATGGAAACAGAGATGAGGAGGACAAGATCTATATTAAACATCCTGAATAGGAGAAGAAAATTATTTACAAAGTCACACTGTATATAGGATTTGTGAGTATAAGTGTATCTGTAAGAGACAACAAGTGAGGTAAGTGTCTGAGAGAGCGCAGGGAGGAGGACTGAAGTGGGAATCCATCTTTTTATAAGCGCTTATTATTCGACAATAATATCAATCTGAATAGACATATTGCTATACCCATAAAGGAACAAGAGAAATCTTAAAGACTCTTACGGGTGCGAGTATAAAAAGATTAAGGGAATGCTGTGAATGCTGTCTCCGAGAAGGGCACATCAAATGTAGTCAGGCAAAGCTATGAGCTATGCACAGACACAGAGAAATCCGATAGAGACTTTTTAAGAGGCTTATCCCAGTCAATGAACTCAAATCATGCTGTAGCGTTGCAACAATTTTATGCTCAGCCTTTCTTTTATTTACATTTTATTCATTTTTCCCTTTTAAACTGTTTTTCATACGCTTATGGTTTTTAAACGCTTATTTATTTGTTTTTACTTATTTACATAATGTTATATGTTCTTATTTGACTGTATTTGTTTTTATTTGAGGCTCATACCCCCTGCGGAAAGCATTTACTGAAACATGTAGGGGTTTCTTCAATAAAGTACCTGTGACCACTTATACACATCTTGCTGCTTTCTGTTCCTGTGAGGCATACCTTGGCCAACATCCAAAATCTACTACCTGTGTCCCTGTGCCCACTCTGCAGAGTAGCTTTGGCTAAAATCCCATGCCCACACTGACTTCAAATATTTCAATTCCAGTTATTAAGACACAGCATGGCCCGGAAAATTGCAAAGATCATCATAGTAGCTGTGGAAGTCCAAGAGAACATGCATATATTTTAAATTCTTGCTAATCTCTTTCCAGTATCCTATAGCACTCACTAAGCAAGAATACTATGTCTATCTGAAAAACTCTCTTGTCTCCAACCTTTGCCATGCTCAACTCTCACCTCAAAGTGCCTCCACTTCTGACCCCTCCTTCTCTTTCTGTCCAGACTTTGGCTGACTACTTCCATGACAAGGTTCGCAAGCTTAGTCTAGAGATCTCCACCAGGTCAACTCCATCTCCCTTTTCCCCACTTCAGTCTCAGATTCTTCCTTCAACCTCTGCCATCATTTCTTCCTTTTCCAAAGTCATTGAAGAAGAAAGTGCACATCTTTTCTCCTTCTCTACATTGTCAGCTTCTCTGATCCTATTCACACCCATCTAATAAGCTCTATCTCCTCTATTGGCCCGTCCATTCGTAATATCCTCAATCTATTACTTTCCACTGCAATTGTTCCTGCTGCCTTCAAACATGCTGTGGTTACACTGCATCTCAAGAAGCCTTCATTGGACCCTACCTGCCCTTCCAATTATCGACCCATCTCCCTCCTCCCTTTTGCATTCAAACTACTTGAAACTGCCACTGTCTTGAATTTCTTTCCTCTCAAGCTAACATGGGTCCACTGCAATCTAGCTTTTGTCTTCTACATTCAACAGAACTGGCCCTTGCAAAAGTCTTCAGTGATCTGTTTCTAGCCAAATCCTACTACTACTACTAATTTGCATAGTGTTACATGGCATAAACAGCACTGTACATATAGATGTAAGACATATCCCTGCTCATCAGAGCTTACAATCTAATCAAGACAAAAAACATAGCAAGACAAATCCATGAACCTCTACTCGATTCTCATCCTTCTTGACCTATCTGCTGCCTTTGACACTCTTGATCACCACCTTCTCCTCTATACCCTGCTCTCACTTGGTTTTCAGGGCTCTGTTCTGTCTTGATTTGCTTCTTCTCTCCCATTGCACTTTCAGTGCATGCTCTGGTGGATCTTCCTCTATGGCTATTCTACTTTCAGTTGGTGTAGTCTAGAGCTCTATCTTGGGACTACTCCTCACTTTCTACATTCATTCCCTCGATGCCCTGATCTCCTTGCATGGTTTACAGCACATCTTTACACTGACATCTCTCAGATTTACCTCTACACGAGACATCTCTCCAGGAATGCAGGTTCAAATCTCAGCCTGCTTGTCTGACATTGCTGCCTGGATGTCTTGCCGCTGTCTAAAACTGAACATGGCCAAGATGGTGCTTATCATCTTTCCCTTAAAAACCAACTCCCTCCTTTTTCCCTTCTCCACTTCTGTAAATAGAACAGTCATCTTCCCTGTCTACTTGGCTCACAATCTTGGAGTCATCTTTGACTCTTCTCTCTTTCTCTAAATATATCCAACAGATAGCTAAAAAACTTTTGCTTCATTTTCTACAACATCAGTAAAATTCACCTCTTCCTATCTGAACACACTAACAAGACCTTATGCACTCTGTCACCTCCTGTCTAGATCTATTGCAACTTGCTCCTCGCTGGTCTCCAATTGAGATATGTAGTGAGAAGAGGAAGGGCAAAAGTGGTATTGTCAGACTCAAGGGTGAAGGGGAGGAATATTTAGAAGCTGATGAGGATAAAGCGGAATTGCTTAACAAATATTTCTGTTCTGTGTTCACAGATGAAGAACCAGGAGCAGGACCTCAGAAAACACCCACAAACAGGAACAGAAGCAAGGAACATCTTGAACAATTTTCAGAAGACTGTGTTCGTGAGAAACTAGCTCAACTTAAAGTAGACAAAGCGATGGGACCGGATGGGCTACACTCTAGAATACTGAGGGAACTTGGGGACGTTCTAGCAGCTCCACTGACTGACCTTTTCAATGCCTCGTTGGAGTCTGGAGTGGTGCCAAAGGACTGGAGACAGGCTCATGTGGTGCCTTTACACAAAAGTAAGAATGTGGTTGAAAACTACAGGCCGGTTAGTTTAACTTCGGTGGTGTGTAAATTATTGGAAACGCTGCTGAAAGAGAAAATAGTGAGGTTTCTGGAGTCCAGCAGATTACAGGCAACGTGGATTCACCAGAGGCAGATCTTGTCAGACAAATCTGATTGATTTCTTTGACTGGGTGATCAGGGAGTTGGACCGAGGGAGAGCCCTAGATGTGGTGGATTTAGATTTCAGTAAAGCCTTTGACACTGTTCCTCACAGGCGACTTATAAACAAACTGAGCACCCTAGGGATGGACCCTAAAGTTACTGCTTCAGTTAGAAATTGGTTGGGTGGGAGGTGACAAAGAGTACAGGTAAATGGAGCTAAATCTGAGGAGAAGGATGTTATCAGTGGTGTGACCCAGGGATCTGTCCTTGGTCCGATTCTTTTTAACATCTTTGTTAGTAATATAGTGGCAGGGCTGTCAGGTAAGGTTTGCCTCTTTGTGGATGATACCAAAATCTGCAATAGAGTAGACACCCAGGAAGGTGTAGATAACATGAGGAAGGATCTAGCTGAGCTTGAAGAATGGTCTAGAATTTGGCAGCTGGGATTTAATGTTAAAAAAATGTAAGGTCATGCATTTGGGTTGCAGCAATCCAAGGGAGCAATATACTATAGGGGGTGAAGTACTTTTGTCCACTAAAGAAGAGCGGGACCTAGACGTGGTTGTGTCTGATGATCTCAAAGTAGCTAAACAGGTAGAAAAGGCGACAGCAAAAGCTAGAAGGATGCTTGGGTGCATACGGAGAGGAATGGCTAGCAGAAAAAAGGAGGTGATAGTGCCTCTGTATAAAGTCTTTGGTGCGACCTCATTTGGAGTATAATGTGCAATTCTGGAGACCGCACCTTCAAAAGGATATAAACAGGATGGAGTCGGTGCAGAGGGTGACTACTAAAATGATTAGTGGTCTTCATTATAAAGCATATGAGGACAGACTTAAGGATCTTAATATGTACACCTTAGATAGAGGAAAGGCGGGATAGAGGTGATATGACTGAGATGTTTAAATACCTTCGTGGCATAAATGTACAGGGGGAGAGCCTCTTTCGATTGAAAGCAAATTCTGCTACGAGGGGACATGGGATGAGGGTGAAAGGGGATAGATTCAGGAGTGATGCGAAAATATTTCTTTACAAAAAGAGTGGTGGATCTGTGGAATAGCCTCCCAGTGGAGGTGGTAGAGATGAGGACAATAACTGAATTCAAAAAAGCATGGGACAAACACAGAGGATCTCTAAAGGAAAAAAGGGGACTGTTGTAGTTGTTGATATGGAAGGACAGACTAGATAGGCCATGTGGTCTTTTTCTGTCGTCATATTTCTATGTTTCTATGAATCCATCTATCTATCTCCCCTTCAATTTATTGCAAACAGAGCTGCATGGCTAATCTTCTGCCAGTGTCATTATGCTCACATAACCTCTTTTCAGTTCACTTCATTGGTTCCCTATCTGTTTCTCCACACTGTTCGAACATCTTCTGCTCACCTATGTGTATTAATTCTGCAGCTCCTCATTACCTCTTCTCTTATTTCTCCCTACACTCCTCCTTGGCAATTCCACTCTTCAAGCAAATCACGTTTATCCATGCCCTTCTCTTCTACTGCCAACTCCAAACCCTGTTCATTCCACCCTGCTGTGCCACATGCTTGGAATAGACTACCCAAGTTGGTACATCAGGCTCTATCTGTGGTCCAGTTCAGTTCTGGGCTAAAATCTCATCTCTTTGAGGCTCCTTTTGGATCCTGACCCCTTTACTCTTCTGTCTATACCCATGTGCATCTTAGTCATTTCTCTTAAGAACTACTTTTGTTCCCTGTTTGTTCTGTATGTCTGTCTTGAATAGATTGTAAATTCTGTGGGACAGGGACAGTCTTTTATGTGTATGTATACAGCACTGCATATGCCTAATAGTACTATAAAAATGATAAGTAGTACTAGCAGTGAATTTAAAAGCGGTTTGGACAAGTTCTATAAAGAAAAGTTCATAAACAATTATTAGCCAGGTAGACTTGGAGAATGCCACAACTTATGGTCGATAATGAGAAACAGGGAATTAATTTACTCCTTGTAATTTATCAAGTACTTTTAGTAATCTGGATTGGCCACTGTTGTAGACAAGATGCTGGGCTCAATGGACTTCGGTCTAACTTAGCATCACACATCTTATGTTCTGAGAGCCCAGGCATAACCTTGGTGGTCCAACTGTGTAAAGATTCTTAATTTCTATCCTGGGTTTTGCTCTTATTTGCAGGCCATGAATACTTTCCTCAGGAAATGGTTTGATTACTTCCTGCTTGCATCAGCGTTGCCTGCAATCGTCCTTCTGCAAGACTTGTGTACCAATGAAACCAACCTTATAAAAGGCATCTTGCAGACCACCTGCAGCAACAAGAACCTTGATTCTGTCCCTTCCAATTTCATCCCCAAAGCCACCGGCATCCTGCTTCTGAACTTCAACCATTTCAAGACTATCTCAACAGCTTCCTTCCAGGATCTTCCCGAGTTAATAGAACTGGACCTTTCAAACAATTATTTGATGAGCCTAGACACAAAACATCCACTCCCCCTGCAGGAGCTGATATTATCCAAAAATGTGTTCACTGATCTTCCCAAACTGACCAACCTCAAAATGCTGACCAAATTGCTGTTGGACCATAATTCCATTTCTAGACTCCCAGATGAGGCTTTCCATGGTTTAAGTCACCTAAAAGAGCTGGACTTGAAGAAGAACAAAATCACAGCCATCTCTGACCAGGTTTTAAAAGAGCTAATCAATCTGGAGAGTCTCGACTTGTCTTATAACCACCTCCAGACTGTCCCTCAGCAATTGATCAGCAGCTTGGAGAAACTGGAGAAATTCTATTTGTCTGGGAACCGCTTGCAAGAGCTCCCTGATCAGTTCTTTCATGGTCTGGAAAATCTGGACTTTGTTTATCTCTATGATAATCCCTGGCATTGCACCTGTGCACTGAACTACTTCAAAACCTGGGTCATCGAAAACACTTCTGTCATTTATATCATCAAGGGCAGCCGGACAGATAATATGCCTGAAAGTGTGGTGTGTACCTCACCTTCAAAGATGAAAGGTGTTCCCGTTCAAGATTTTGTGACAGATTACTGTAAGTCATCTGACAATGCAGATAGCTTCATTCTCATAGAAGAGCCTCCCCCCACAGCTAATGTGATCCATCTAACCAGCCATTCTACCACAACCATACAGACCCATACAACCAGCCTTCCTACCACAACCATACAGACCCATACAACCAGCCATTCTACCACAACCATACAGACCCATACAACCAGCCTTCCTACCACAACCATACAGACCCATGCAACCAGCTTGCCTACCACAACCATACAGACCCATGCAACCAGCCATCCTACCACAACCATACAGACCCATGCAACCAGCTTGCCTACCACAACCATACAGACCCATGCAACCAGCTTGCCTACCACAACCATACAGACCCATGCAACCAGCTTGCCTACCACACCCATACAGACCCATGCAACCAGCCTTCCTACCACAACCATACAGACCCATGCAACCAGCTTGCCTACCACAACCATACAGACCCATGCAACCAGCCATCCTACCACACCCATACAGACCCATGCAACCAGCTTGCCTACCACAACCATAAAAACCTATGCAACCAGCCATCCTACTACAACCATACAGACCCATACAATCAGCCTTCCTACCACAACCATACAGACCCATACAATCAGCCTTCCTACCACAACCATAAAGATTCATCCAACCAGCCACCCCATAGCAACTATAAGCACCATTCCAATCAGCCATCCCAATACAACCATGAAGACTTATCCAACCAGCTATCCATTAACAACTGTAGAGACTCATCCAATAAGCCATCCCTTAACACCACCAGAGAGAGAGGCTAAACCACTCAGTCATGTTCTAACATCCATGGAAACCATGTCAACTACCCCTCCAGTAACAACCACAGAGAAATTAATAAGTCTAATGATGGACACCATATGGAAGACCTCAGAAGAACTTGTATCTTCCACCTTTATAACCTCTGGATCAGTTTCCACTAGTGAAACCACTGAAACCTCAGCAAGCCGCAGCTTGCAGCAGCATACCTTCAACAATGTTCTTGTCAAACACTGCTGCCTGATGCATTTCATCCTGTCACTGTTCTCGTTGCTGGCCCTGCTCCTAGTGATGCTGATACTTTTGAGCTGGCTGGCCTGGGTTTACTGTAAATACTATAGGCCCACCAAGAAACTGCTGGGCAGACAGCCCAACATTTATCTGGTCCGCTACAGTTTGCTGAGGAATGAGGAAATGCCTGTGAAAGCCTCAGGTCGGGCCTTCCAAAACACCAAGCCTTTGTTCTCAAGCTTCAGGGAGCCCTCAGGAGTGGGCTCCAGCATCAAAAGCCAATTCACTTACAGCCTGGACACAGGGACTGAGATACTGGGAACCAGAACAAGGAAATATCCTTCCAACACTCTCTAAACTAAGAAACATTTCCTTCTGCACCCCAGACCTGAGAAAACACGTCCTAGTTTTACTATTCATTTTTTTATGGCAGAAACTTTCACTGATACATACCAGTTGATTCCATATCATCATGGGAGTCTCAGCTGGTTCTGAGTTTAGATCTAATAAGTCAAAATTGCAAGGCCAGAGATGCACCAGAGGTAAAACCAAGACTCTGAGAATCCACACTGCAGAGAGGCTGAGAGAGCTTTGAAGGATACTGTGAAAACCTTATGCTGGATTCCTCTGTCAGCAATCAGCTATGGACTGTGGATAATTTTATAACCCATTCTGCATGGCTGCTGGCCCCTCTTCGCTTGCCTTAGCTGTATACCTTCTTAGCATTCCACCTAGTGTAAGGGCCCAAAGCTTCCGGGCCAGACCATGTCTGCCTGTTATTGTTGGAATAGACACAAAGGAATGGCAATTAAGGGTGAGAAGAGTCTAGTATAGGACAATCAGGTCACTGGGAAAAATCCTAAATGCTATAAGGGCTATTTTCTAAAGGTCACCTAGGTTAATATGCGTTCCTATACATGCAAATAATGCCTATTTATAAAGAAAAGTGGGAACCTACTTTTCTTTATAAAATGGAAGCATAAGTCAAAGAATGCACACATCCAACTTAGGTACAAACATTTACACTAGCCCTAGATTTGTATAGAACAAGCGTAAGTTATGATAATAACTTACCTGCATAAATTTAGGTTCTGCCCAAGCTCTGCCCCTCCCCGGGGGTATTTATAGCATCCATGTAAAAGCTCATCCATGAACATAAGTGATGGAAAAGACATGATTTATGCATGTTGGCACAAACTTTATGCAGCTCGTTACCTCCTGGGAGCATCATATGGAACTGTTGAGGAGTTGTGGAAATGACAGGAGCAAACAGAGTTGTAGCAAGGCTGTGGGCAGACTGGAAATTGTAGGATAGTGGAAGGAGGTTGGAACTGGTTGGAAGTAGTAGTGATTCTGGGAGCTTTAGGAATTGTGAGAGACTTCAAGCAAAAACTGAACCGTAGCAATACTGAGCGCAATCTAGCAGGATGAAGGAAGGAGTCTGGAGGTTGTAGAGTTAACACCTGGCAATAGGCTGATAATGGTAGGAATAGTGACAGCATGTTGGGAGCTGTAGAAAAACTAGAAGCTGCAGTGAGGCTGAATGATATGGAAATGGTAGGTTCGGACTAAGAGCTGAAGGATTTCTTGAGGAGGCTCGAGTTGTGGGGATGCTAGGTTCACACTGTAGTACTGCATAGAGCAGGCTGGGAATAGGCTGGAAGTTTAAGGGATAATGGAACAGACTGGGAGTTGTGAGGGTTACAGTTTCAGGCCGAGATTGTAGGGATCATATACCAAAAAACCCAGAAGCTCATAAAGTTCTCTGGGGATGTCCCAGCCCTGCTCTCTGCTGTATGGAGTGGGGGGTGAGCAACGGCCTGGTACCTAAGAGATCTGGGTTCATATTCCCACTGGCTCTCCTTGTGACCTTGGGCAAGTTACTTAACTCTCCATTGCCTCAGGTACAAACTTACAGGCTGATGCTGAAAGACTACCGTGCCCCCTTTTCATGGAGATAGCACAACTTATACGCACAAGCTCCAACATGCCAAATGCAGAAGAGAGATTGATGCGTGCATAACAGCAAAGAAAAATTATGTACACAGTAATGCCAAGCATATTTAAATTATATGCAAATGAGCTGTGCATATTAAAATTGCATGCTAATATTGTCTGTGCCCGATGCAGAGAAAAACGCATAGAAGATTACATAACCAGGTGAAGCGCCAATATGTCTATGCCTAGTCTGAGGTGGCTTAAACATCTTAAAATTCCTGGTGGTCCAGCAGCCCTGATCCCCTCACCCAATAAAAAAAACCCCGGTGGCCCAGTAGCCCCAATCCCACTGATCCACCCAATAACAAAAAGGCCCGGTGGCCTCCAAACCCTCCCCCCCCTCCCCCCGATACCTTTAAGCTAGAGTGGGATCGTTTACCACACACTCCTGCCCCTGGGCAGCCATCTTGAAAAATGGCAGCACCTGACCCTGTGCGGTGCATCCTGGAAATAGGCATTTTCTGCCTTATATGGCAGTCTGACCCCGCTCGGTGCATCCCAGAATACACTGCACAGAGCCAGGTGCTGCCATTTTTCAAGATGTTAGCACAGGGGCAGGAGCATGTGGGCAATGCTCCCACTTAAAGGTACTAGGAGGAGGGTGGGGGTTTGGAAGGCCACCAGGTCTTTGTTATTGGGTTGGGGGATCGGGTCTGGTAGGCCACCAGGGATTTTTTTATTGGAGGGGTAGGTAGGCAGGTGGGGATCGGGGCTGTTGGGGATTTAGTCTCTGTCAGGGGGTTGGTGTAGGGGGCACTGGCCCCTCCAACAGTATTTTGATGGCACTGTGGCTTTTCCCTGTTGCTTAATCATCTGAAGTGAAGCGTCAAACTTCAACTCAGATGACTGCTTCTCAGGGAGAGAATGTCAAACTTGTGCCGACTCCTGTGTGCATGTGTTTGGCTTGCTCTCTTAGTTTAATGCTGCCATTTTGCACCAAAGTTTACGTGTGGCTCACTTGCATATGTTCTAATAAATGAACAATTCCTCTATAATTTTTTTTGTCGGAGCTGCCGTCAAAGTGAACAGAACAAATCTATCTGTTCACTTTGACGGCAGCTCCGACAAAAACATTTAGAGAGGAATTGTTCCTTTATTAGATCAGAATCTTTTCAGGATGGTGTTTATTTGATTCTGATTTGGGGTTTGTTTGTTTTTTTTGGCTTTGTAATTCACTTGCCTGTGTGCCTCTTTCTGCATGCCGGCACTGAAGTCACGTGCTATCAGCACGCTACATAGATGCGTACATAGCTAAAAGCGTGTGACTTTCTGCATCGGCCCCTTAGATCATAAGCCCTCTGGGGACACAGAAATGCCTAAGTACCTGAATGTAATTCATCTTCAACTACCCTTGGAAAGGCATCAGTTAAATACTTATAAATAAATAAGAATGGCTAGATAGATAGAAACACACAATATACTCATATACATATGTACTACATGACAAGAACACATATCAATCACACCAACAAAATTATCTGGCCTGATATTGAGCTCTGACTATCTGCATCCTTTTTTTTTTTTAACATTGACTGCTGGGGTTAAAAAAAATGCAGCTATTCAGCACTGTAATCAGATAGTGACTAGTGCAGAATATCTTCATTCTGCAGTCAGTCCTGGTGCGATGTGGATCGCAGCAATATTTAGTGCCACTATCTAGATAGGAAAACCTTTTTGTTATGCAGATAAGTCCCAAACAGCAGTGCCAAATATCAGCGCCCTCTGGATAATTCATCGCTCTGTCTCAGTTCCACTCACAAACCACTCCAGCACGATCAGCATAGTGCCACAGCTGTCTAAGAGTACTCAGCGGCACTATGCAGATATCTCACTCAGTGGCACTTACCCAGGCAGCATGTGCTACGAACCTGATCAGCACCACCAAATACCGGGCCCCTAGAGATTTATTTTTCTATACCGCCTTATCCTTCAATCAAAGCGGTTTACATTATATAATCACTACAAGCAGGTACTGGATACATTCCCTTGTCCCCAAAGGGCTCATACTCTATGTGTACCTGAGGCAAAGGAGTGCCTATAGGACTAGAAACCCCAGTCCCTCCAGACTGAGATTGCTGTCCCCAGGTGGGACTTGAAACCCCAGCCCGAGGTACAGTGTCCTAACCACTAAGCCTCTCCGAGGTGCCAGTCTGTCTTGCCGTGGCGCATTTTTTTTTCATAAAATGCTCAAGGCCCCCTTCATATATGTTCATCAATCACATCATATTCATACCCTTATCTATGTTCCCGTCCAGTTTTATGGAAAACTTGACATGTTGATGACCTGATTTCAACAGACAGGTGATTTACAAAACCCTTCCACACTGCAAGAAATATATCCATCATTTGCTGAAAGTTTCTATTTTTGTGACATATCAGACTGTACTGATGTTCACAACACCATATTGTTACTGTATTCTGCCCCAAGAGTCACACTGAAAAGGTGGAATATAAGTTCTTACAATAAATAAATATCCCTCGCTATCCATGTACAATAAATGCATTTTCTTACTATTAAACAGAGACAATGAGTTAAACTATTTGATGTTTGTTTGCAGATAAAAGTACCTTTTTTAATTTATTTCAAGTCATTTTTATTAATTTTAATCAATAGTACAGGTAACCAAACAACAACAACAACAGTACAAACAGGTCCACAAGATACTAATACAGACACAGGTACAGATGTCTTCCCATACAGTAAGATACAACCAAACTATGAAGAAGCTGCGAAATATCCTCCCCCCTCCCCCCCCACCCTGTAGCATGGACACAAACCAAGTCTTAGGTAGATACAATCATATTCCAAACCACCACAGACCACCCAACTCCAATATGCACATTCTCCCCCCACCACCCCCTAGAGGGGGAGGAGGAGGAAAAGCAGGGGCCAGCAAACCCACCAAACCCAGCAGGGTAGAGAGTAAAGGGAATGCTGCAGAGCTAGACATTCAAAAGCAAGGCCCACTCGCCAGCGGAAAGATGATAAATAAGGGGAGACCACAATGCCATGAATTTATCCCAACCTTGATCTCCTTTTTGCTTTGCTGTCATTTTTTCCATTCGTAGTAAATCAAACATCGCGGACTCCCAATGCCCAATGGTAGGAGGGGAGACCTCAATCCATCTATGCAACAAGGATTTTTTGGCAATCAGAAAGCCCCGCTCACACAAGGCTCGATGCACCATTGGACCCCCAGGGCACATCCCCCAATCATGAAAGAGGCAGATCTCCCGCCGGACTAAGAGAGAAATATCTAGCCATCCCGCGAGCCTGTGACACACTTGCGTCCAAAAGTCCTGAACCAAGAGGCACCCCCAGAACTTGTGCAGAAGGGTACCCGGCTCTTGTCCGCACCAACCACAGATATCAGAGCTTTTCAAGCCCACACGACAAGCCCATGTATCACACGTGTAGGCTCTCCACAGGAATTTATATTGGAGTTCCTGCAGGTATATCCACTCGGGCCCTTTCATAATCCCCACAAAAGCCTGGCGTAGCAGTTCCGGCGTCATATCGGTCACCCCATCACGTACCCATCGCTGACACAAAACCCGAAGGTGGGTGTCTCCATTACTAGGCCGAAGAAGCGTCCTATATGCCTCCTCTCCCTGCTGATTCTCCACCAACCTACTCAAGAGAAGCCTGGGTATGCCCCCCTCCTTCCCGTCACCGGGGACCAAAGCCCTCATTAGCCCGTGCCAATAATGCCACACCTGCAAATAGCCATAAAAATCCTGATGAGGTAGATTATAGCGTCTTTGGAGATTCCGGAAACTATCCATGGTATGGCCATCCTCCATCATCAGGTCCCCCAAACAAATTACCTGTCGGCATTCCCAACCTCGAAACACATTTAATCTCGAGAAGCCGGGAAGAAAGTCAGGGTTCCCCGTGAGGGGGAGCAAGAGTGAGCGAGACCAATTCCAACCAAAACGCTGCGCAAGGGCCCTCCACGCCGCCCGCAAAGTGCCCAGGTACACCCCCCCTCTCCATCCCGCAGCGCCGCCGGCAGTTTTTGCATCTGAAGAACATAGAGGCGATGATACGGCTCCACAAGCCCATCAAGGTGCTTTACTAAGGCACCGCCCTCACCACCCTCCAATAGGGCCACTACATGTTTAGTGATGTATTTAAGATTGTAGTTGCGTAGAGAGGGCAATTCCAATCCCCCCTCTTCCCGTCTACCCATAAGAATAGGCAAAGGAATGCGGGTCCGTTTACCTCTCCATAGGAATCCTCTTAAACCAACCTCGAATCGCTTCCAATCCGCAGCCGATACCCAAAGGGGTAGCATACGTAGAACATAGAGCCAACGGGGGAATTCCACCATAACATAGAGAGCAATTCTCCCCCTCAGGGACAAAGGTAGACCTCTCCAACCCTGGAACGTATGCAGACTCCGAACCAGGAGTCCAGGAATATTTACTTGATACAGTCGATCGGGCCTATCGGGTAACTGAATCCCAAGATATTTAATCACTCCATTTGCCCATACCAAGGGAAATTCCCCTTCCCACCTCGGTCGTACCTTACCCCCAACATCCAGCACCACAGATTTGGACGTATTGATTTTTAAACCTGAAATTTTTCCGAAGTGCCCTATCACACTGAGCAGACGGTGCAGGGAGCCCGGCACAGACGTCAGGCAGATCAGCATGTCATCAGCAAAAGCACTGATTTTCATTTCTTTGCCTCCCAGTTGAATACCTGTAATCTCCGGGTCCCGCTGGATAGCCTGAAGTAGAGGCTCCAGTGCAAGAACAAAGAGCAGGGGAGATAGTGGACAGCCCTGACGTGTGCCCCGCTCGAGAATAAAGGGCTCCGAGAAGATTCCATTCACCCCCACCCTAGCCGAGGGCTGATTATACAACGCTCGAATCCAGTGCACAAAGGGCCCCTGAAGCCCAAAGCCAGATAACACATGCCAGAGATAACCCCAGGCCACCCGGTCGAAGGCCTTCTCGGCATCAAGACTTACTAAAAGCAGAGCCTCCTCCCTATGGAGACAATGATCCATTCCCAACAGCAATTTGGACAAGTTCCTAGAAGCCTCTCTACCCTGCACAAATCCCACCTGCCTGGCATCAATAATTTTGGGTAATATCGGGTTAAGGCGGCCTGCCAAGACAGAGGCCAAAATCTTCAGGTCGCAATTAATAAGGGAGATGGGGCGGTAGGAGGCCGGGTCCAAAGTATCTTTACCAGGTTTCGGGATGACCGTAATGTCCGCACCCCGCATATCCCTAGGGAATATGCCTGCGGTACGGGCATCATCATACATCGCTACCAAGGTCGGTGCTAGCCGCGAGGCCAGCATCTTATAGTACTCAATACTAAAGCCATCCGGACCCGGGGCTCGGTGGGGTTTTCCATGCTTTATTCCCTGCAACACTTCCTGCACCGATAACGGGGCATTAAGAGCCCGCAAGTCAGCCTCACTAATCTGAGGTAAGGATTGCGTAGCCAGAAACTCCACCCCTGCCGTATAGTCCCTCTCCTCCTCGCTATAGACCTGAGTATAGAACTGCCGAAAAATCTCAGCTATACGCTCGGGCTGAGGGAACAATGCCCCGGCCTCCCCTCGCAACACAGGGATAAAGCGGGCACCTCGAGGATCACGAACAAGCTTGGCAAGCAAGGTGCCCGATCGATTACCATAACGATAAAGGCGATGCCGATAGAATTGCATAGACATACGTGCCCTACTCTCAATTAAACCATTTAAGGTCCCCTGCGTATGCAGATATTCCTTCTGTACCGCAGCATCCCGGCCTTTCCGCAATCGGCGTTGCAAAGCACCCAGCTGGCGCTCCAGAACCAAGAGACTTCTATCCAAGTGCCTACGTCGCGCCAGCGTATATGAGATAATGGCCCCCCTCAACACCGCCTTACCAGCTTCCCAGAATAAGAGGGACGGACATAGAGGGAGATCATTAAAAGAGACATAGTCATCCCACTGTTGTTCTAAATATTTCCGGAAAGCCTCATCCTCCCAGAGATAGGCGGGAAAGCGCCATCCCCGCTTCATGGGCCCCGGAGCGTCCCACACAATCCAAATGGGACTATGATCAGATAGCACAATAGGATCAATACCCGCCTGCGAAACTCGCGGAAATCCCCCCTCACTAACCAAGATATAATCTATGCGGGACCAGGTGAGGTGTGCCCGTGATTGATGTGTATATTCGCGCACTCCCGGATGTAAGACTCTCCAAACATCGATGAGGTCTCCCAACCTACACAGATACCCCACCCCTTTTTTTGCCCAAGAACCTACCTGACTCCGTTGGGATTTATCCTGGCATGGGTCATGAGGACAATTAAAATCTCCTGCAATAAGTAATTTAGCTTGACCATGATTTCGCACTAGTCGCAAGATTTGTTTACAAAAATCATGATCATATACATTTGGAGCATATATATTCAACAACCATACAGGCTCATGATATAATTTAGCATGCAGTAAAATATAACGCCCATGTGAATCCGCTTCAATGTTACTCACTTCCAGGGGCACGCCCTTCTTCACTAGGGTCACCACACCTGCCTTCCTCGTGCCCGAGGCCGCTCCATAGGCGGCCGCTACCCAATCCCTAGCCAGCTTACGATGTTCCAAGGCACTTAAGTGCGTTTCTTGCAACAGAGCTATATGTGCGCCCTTTCTCTTAAGCGTTTGCAATATTTTAGTACGCTTAACTGGGGAAGCTACGCCCCCCACGTTCCAGGATACAATCTTAACAGCAGGCATAGCACTCTACCATTAGTGTATACTGCAAATAAGAAAACTGTACAAGGTTCCAGGGGTGCCCAGCCTCACCCCCAGCACCAATACAACAGATAGCCCCTGGATGCCATAGCCCATCCCGAGCGTCTGTGGCCATGCCTACATCTAATCCCACCACAGAGAGATACACCAGAGCCATGCTAATCCCCAGGGCACGACTCCCCCCTCCCCTGCCCTCCCCACCCCCCCCGCCCCTGCCTAAACCCATCCCTCCCATCTCACCGCCCATACTAACATACCTTTCATACCTCCCCTCCCCACCCTTCCCATCCCCCCAACAGCCGGTACTCTGAGGCCAAGCTACCATCCGTACACACTCACACCACGCATTCACATCCAACCCACACACACAGACACATATACAGGCCCGCACATACTTCCATACCCCCCCCTCCCCACAGAAACCCCACAGATTTCTCCTAATACCCCAACTAGAAAGGATATAACCAAAATAACGTTAAGAAGAACGATTGCAACATGCCCCACCCACACCCCCCCAAAACCCCACATCACACTCTCACACAGTCTTGAAACCAAGACTCTCCCAACTGGGAGACCGATCACTGTCCATAGCACCTCCGGGCCGCCAGCTCGCTGTTACAGTTCATCAGGGGCAGTCAGCAATCAGCGTCTCAAGGCCAATTCTCAGGCCTGCTGTACCGGGAGGCAGGAAAGCAGCCCAAAGCACATGTCAGCATGGACACTAGGCTCGATTATACAAATCGCTTCCAACTAGGCCCAGCACGGATAGATATAGAAAACAGGCATAAGGAGTCCCCGCTCTCCTGCAGCTCATCACGAAACCACAGTAGGGGATGCCGGCGGAGACATCTGAGCCACAAATTTAGTTGCGTCCTCCGACTTAGCAAAGGTATGCGTAGCACCCTTATAAAAGATCTTTAGTATGGCAGGGTACACCAGAGCAAAGCGCACTCCTTTCTGCACCAGCGTCGAGCAAGTGGGGGTAAATTCCTTTCGTTGGGCGGCCAACGCTGCCGAGTAATCCTGAAATAACAGCACCATATTGTTTTCCAACTTCAGTACACGCCGCTTCCGATAGGCCTGCAAAAGGGCCACCTTATGCTGAAAGTTAAGCAGCTTCGCCAGTACAGGTCGAGGCCGAGTACGACTCTCCATCCGCTGACCCAACCTATGGGCCCGTTCCACCTTGAGTTGCCCCAGCAAGCTGCCAAGCCCCAGTTCCTGCGGCAGCCATTCCTCAAAGAGTCGGACCAGCTTGTCATCTCCCCATGTCTCAGGCACTCCAATTAATCGCAGGTTGTTCCTACGGGAACGATTTTCCAAGTCGTACACTTTTTGGAGTAAAGTCTCGATCTGTTTTTGCTGCGCTTGGGAGCTGCGCTCTAGTGCCAACTCACCCTCCTCCAAGGCAGTCACGCGGTGTTCTACCTCGTCCACGCGACGGGTAAGTTCCGCAAAGAATTCGCCCATATCGGCTAATTTTTGGAGGACATGCTCAAACTTGGGCTCCAACAATTTAACCACCTCGTGAGCCACTTCCTCCGAGCTGGACTCCCCTTTGTCAGTGTCCGGGGAACTGGGCATGCTTCCCGCTCGAGCCGCCGCAGCCATCTTGGACTCTCTCGCTCCTGCGGGCTTATCTTTCTTTGAGGCCGCTCGCATGGTTCTTGCGGAGCGATTCAGGGCGCCCAAAGCTCTCCTCACCGTCACCCTAAGACCAGGAACCAATGCCCTATAATCGGCGCGTGCCGCTGAATAAAATATGCCGGTTAAATAGCAAGTTGCTGAAAGCGGCCCGGGAGCGCGACGAGGATGCTCCTCACCGGCTCATGTGCCCACGTGATCTCCTTCCAAAGTACCTTTTTTAATTTAATTTAAATAGCCTCTCTGCCCAGCAGCCACTTACAAAAGTAACAAAAAAAACAATCAATATCATAATAGAACATTCTAGAAAATACCTTGTGATTTTGTAATGGGTTGTCATCAGCATCTCAATACACAGCCTCCCAAAAAAAAAATCAATCCTACCCATAATGCCTCTTCCGATCCATTCATTGCATGAACAAGGCACAACTAAGCTCCTTTCTTTACCTCAGGTGGGACCGTTTTTGTTTAAACCGTCATCCTCCTGAATCTCAACCGAATGCTCCCTTGGAACAGATTCCAGAAAGTACTTTTTTCATATGCAAATGCTTGAAGACCCTTGCACTGAAGATGGACTTTAGTGGTTTTACTTATTTGATTTAAAACTCCCAACCCTCCCCCCACCCCCCCAGACTATGGCACTGCCAAAATTCATGGACAAATGAATTAACCCTTCACGTAATTGCAGGGGAGACAATTATCCGATTTGGTTAACCGCATTAGAAACCCAGTAAATCTGTTCAACCGAGCAGCTGTGAATTATCCTGTACGCATTTCCGCTAAGCTGGCAAGAACGGTGCTATGATAGGCTTGAGTGCTGGAATGAGGGGAAGTGGGAGAGTGATCCCAAGAACACTATTTGGCTATTTGATTCCGAGAATGCCAGGAGGTTTTTGTTTTGTTTTTTTCTTTTTTTTGAGGGGGAGGAGATTTATTATTCACAACACAGGGATATGACTGTGGTTCCTGTAAAGAGCATCTATACTTGGGCTGGAGATGATCCTGCTATTTTTTATTGTTCCTATGTTCTCCAAATTCTGTTTAACTTCTTCAATGTCCTTCGTTCTTGCTATCTCTGCTGCTATATGTGCTTTTCCACCTATTACATAGAAAAATGACAACAGAAAAAGACCACATGACCTATCTAGTCTGCCCTTCCATACCTATATCCTTTTCTGCCCCTCCCCACTTTAATTATCTGTACTTGTCTTATCTAACTGGCCCCTGGCAATCTAAAATTCAGCTATCCCCGCTGTACCTGGTTCTTGCCTCAACCTAATCTGAATTGTCATATTCCCCTGGGATCCTAGTAGCCAAATGGCCACTGTGACCACTCTAAAAAAGGGAGAAGGGTCAAAGAGTAATGGCCAAGATATGCACCCATGTCTGCCTAAGGAACAGCCAAGTTAACTGAATCATGATCACAACCTCCTACAGAGACTTCCATTTTCTCCAGAATCGACACAGCTCATAAACCTCTTCCATGCTCTCATACTCTGCGCCTCCTATTTCTGTCTCTAAAACCAAAATAATTTCCACGAAGTACTTAATGTGGCACTGTAGAAGGCTGGCCCCATTATCAAACAGGATGCACATGCCACTCTGCACATTATCTGAAAGTGGTAAAAGTTCCTGGCCTGCCACTGTAGCGTCCTAGACAAAAGCAGAAATGCTCAGTATCAGCACAGCTCTCTCTCCTCAGGCCCAATTCTACTGCAAAGTCATGAGCTTAATCCAAAAATTCCACTTAAGTACTAAATTTTGTAGCCATTAAACATTAATGCATAAGGGAAATGAAATTGTTACCTGTATCTGTACGTGTTGGGGGATACCAGCTGGCTCCAGGTCATTAGGACATACTGAATCAGGGCTGGTCTTACCATCATCAAACTTATATTTATTTTAGTTATTGAGTATCTTGCAAACGTTCTACTTGATACAACTAAGGCTGATTTCAATGGCTTACAATTTAACACAACACAGCAATTCTTTACTTAGAGATACTGGAACTACAAGACCACAGAAGGAATGGGAGTAAAATCGGGAATGAATCAATCTGCCCATTTCTGAATGTACACAGAGCAGGCTTCTAAGTTTTCTGTATCATGTTGATATCACAGCAACCAAGGGAGACACTACTATCTTTAAAACATCAACCGCAGAGCAAACCACTAGACTATACCCAAATAACAAGGTCAGGTCACCAAACAAAGTCCAAAAGCTCAAATTCTATATAAAAATATTTTGTTGGAATCTTTATTTTGAAAGGCAGCATGCCTTTCGAACAACAAAGTTTCCTTTTTAATTTATTATTGTGACAACCTAAGAATCATTATGAAATATGCAAGCACCATTACGTGTAACAAAACAGACTTAAAACCAAGAGCCAAACAGAAGTTAAACATAGCTCCCCTAATGGTCGAAGTCCGTTCTTTCAAAACTTCATAGAAAGTCTGTATAAGATGTGCAGATCCAACTTTTGTGAGAGTACCCATCAAATTTCCATCGGAATCATGGAGTCGAAACACTCATCACTTCTCTCCTGAACACAGTCTTAACCTGTACCCAGAACATCTCTCAAGGATTCATACTCATATTCCTTGACATATCCTCTGCCTTCGACTCCCTCCCTCATCACCTATTATTGCAGTGACTCTCAGATATTGGCCTCCGGGACACTACAATTAAATGGTTCTGCTCCTATCTCCAGGACAGAAGACAAGTAAAAAAACAGAATAAATTCATCACTTCCATTCACCCAATGCATAGGAGTACCCCAGGTTTCATGTCTTTTGGTCCCCCTATTCAACATATTCATTTAGTCAATATGCAAGATTTTCCATTCACACAAAATACTTTACCAACTCTATGCCAATGACATCAATACCTCATCCCCAGACTTCATAACCTTACAGAACTGCTTCTCAGAGATGAAAAGATGGTTCAATTCACATAATCTTCAAATCAATATGGATAAGACAGTAGTCTTATTCATCTTCTCTAATCCATCCTTCTCCCCACCACCTACTCAAACTGGACAACATAGACATCAGAATTTCAGCAGAAGTTAGATATCTAGGAATAATAATAGATCAGCAACTGAATTTTCAAAGCCATATAAAGAAGGTCACCTCCTCCATTTATCACAAACTAAGAATATTGAAGAACCTCTGACTTCTGTTATTACCAGATCTTTTCCAAACAGTTGCCCAAGCCATGATTACTCTTATTCTTGATTATTGCAATATCATTTACCAAGGTCTTCCCAAATATTCTCTCCATCCCTTACAAATAGTCCAAAACATAGAGTGCCAGGGTAATCTATGGAGCCTCTCGTCATGACTACATCACTTCCATCCTACTACAACTCCAATGGCTCCCTATTGCTGTAAGAATCAGATTCAAAGCTCTCACATTAACCTTCAAAGTCCTATACAAGGAATCTGCTGACTGCCTACAGACCCTGATAACCAGACCTGAAAAAGCACAGTTACTGACCTGTAAAAGATGTTCTCTGGGAACAGCAGAAATCAGTCCTCATGTATGGTTGACATCGGGAGGTGGAAGGGAGCCAAGGCTACCCGTTCAAGAGCCATGCTGTTAGCGCTGAACTCCAGGTTGTGGTGAAGGAGGGAGCAATCCTCCCGAGTCAATAATCCCGGGGCATTCCCAGAGGAACTGGGGGCTCTGTTGAAAGGCGGAGCAGTAGCTGGAAACAAGGCTGCCTGGGTCATCTCGGGGCCACCAGGATCAGCGATGTCTTGTCCCAGAGGACCTTGAAAATGTTCTTGGCAACCAGTGGAATGGGCGGGAAGGCGTACAAGAGGCCCCCCGATCACAGGATGAGGAAGGCATCCGCTGCCACCTGGGACGGGTGAGGCTAGTGAGAACAGAAGCAGTGCAGCTGAGCATTGGCCGGGCTGGCAAAAAGAGGTCCAATAGTGGGGTGCCCCAGAAGTGGAAAAGTTGTTGGGCTGCCTGGAGTCTAGCCACCATTCATGCGGCTGTAGGACCCTGCTCTGTCTGTCCGCCAGGGCATTGTCCTGGCCCAGCAGGTACACCACTCTCAGGAGCATTCCTTGACTGGTCGCATACAAGCAGAGGGCTATTGCCTCCTGGTAGAGGGTGTAAGACCTTGTGCTCCCTGCTTGTTCAAGTAGAACATCACAACCTGGTTGTCTGTCTGGACCAGCACCAACTGGTTGATCTGTTGTTGGCTCTCTGCCCTGGACTAGTTGCCCTGCATGCAGAGGCTCCTGCAATGGGCCCCCCACCCCAGCAAGGAGGCATCCTTGGTGAGGCCCTGCTTGGGCACTGGGTTCTGGAAAGGCATACCTGTCTGTAGGTGCTGTGTGGCTTTCCACCAGCTGAGCAACTATACCAGCAGGTGTGTCACGCACCCCTGTCCCAAAGCTGGCCCATGGCCTGTGTCCACTGGGAGCAGAGGCTCCATTGAGCTGCCCTCATATGAAGGAAAGCGTTGGGGACAACATGGACTGTCAATGCTATGTGGCTGAGTAGACTGAGTAGGGAGTGAGCTGACACAGAGCAGCATCACTGTACATCTGTGGCCAAAGCTACGAGGCAACTTGCTCTGTCTGGGGGGAGGAAGGCATTGGCTTAGAGTGTGTCCAGTCAAGCCCCTATGAACTCTAGATCCTATGTAGGAGTCAGGTGGGGTGGTTTATCATGAACCACAGGTGTTGCAGGACACTGATGGTGTGGGCCCATGATCTGTTGCACGTCTGCGGCCATGTCCCCTTTTATGAGCCAGTCGTCTAGATAGGGAAGACAAAGGCGGCCTGGAGACAGAGGAAGGCCACCACCACTGCTAGCCATTTGGTGAGGACTCTGGGTGCAGAGGCTAGACCGAAGGGTAGCACCCTATACTGGTAGTGGTCGCCCCCAACCATGAATCTGAGGTACTGAATGTGGCTGGGATGAATGAGGATGTGGGTATACACATCCTTTAGATCCAAGGAGCATAGTCAGTCTCCCTGCTGGAGGTATGGCAGCTATGTTCCAAGAAAGAGCATCTTGAACTTCTCCCGCAACAAGAACTTGTTTAGGTTTTGCAGGTCTAGGATGAGCCTTAGGCCTCCAGTTCGTTTTGGGACTAGGAAATACAGTGAGTAGAACCCTTTGCCTCTTAGGTGATGTGATACTGGTTCCACGGCTTTGTCTGTAAGAAGACCTGAAAGTTCCTGCAGTAGCAGGGTCCGGTGCAGGAGAGTCCAAAGGGACTCTCCTGGGAAGAATGGGGGAGGTGTCTGGTCCAGGTTGAGAAGGAAGCCTTCTCGGACTACCTGGAGTGCCCAAGCATTGGTAGTGATGGCAGGCCACCGGTGGTCATAGTGGACCAGATGTCCCCCTGTGGCAGCTGACCTCCTGAGGGTGGAGAGGCTATGATCTGGGAGTCAAATGCTCCCCGAAGGCTGTGCTGGAGCTGATGCTGGGGGGCTTGAGACCCTTCTGCTCGTGGTGGCCCTGCTGAGGAGTCTGATACTTTGGTTGCCCCTGGTAAGCCTGACCCTTCCTTGGGTAGGGAGGCTTTTTCCATAGGGTTTTCCTCCTGGGGAGAGTAGCAGTTTTCTTGGAGAGTCGAGTCCTCATAAGGAACTTGGACTCTATCTCCACCGCTCTCTCTGCCATGGGTTTGCCAAAGAGATTCTCTCCTTGGCATGGGACATTGATGAGCTTGTCCTGCACCCATTGCTCCAGATCTGAAGAATGCAGCCACACCAGGCATCGTCAATGATGCCCGTGGCAGCTATCCTTGCTGTTGACTTAAAGCCATCGTAGGCTGCCCAAGACAGATAATTTGAACACCCCAACGGCCTTGGTTAGTGTAAGGGTGGGGTCCTTTTTCCTTCCAAGCACTTATATCACCCAGGGTAAGTGATATAAGTGCTGGGAAGGAAAAAGGACCCCACCCTTACAGTTAGGTTTCAGAATCGCTGGAGGTGGTCATCCCTGAGGCCATCAGAGAACCCAGTAAGATCCTTCGTCAAGTCCTGAAGGTATATGCCTATATACAGCTGGTACGCTTGGATCCAGCAGGCAAGCATTGGGCAGTGGTAGTACTTCCTACCAAGGACATCAAGGGTACGGGCCTCCCTGCCCGGGGATACCAAATAATACATTTTCTGGCTCTTGAGCTGACGCATGGCCTACTCCACCACCACAGAGTTATGCGGCAACTGTGGCTTCCTGAAGCTGGGACCTTGCCGGACAGAGTACATCGCATCGCATCGATGGCTGACTATGGGTACAGATGCTGGCGTCTTCCACATACAGAGGAGAAGTTTTTTGAGGATGTGGCGATGGGAACCGTCAGTGCCTCCTTCAGAGGGAATCATATTGGAGAATTCTAGCTCCTCTGTAAAAGGATCCTCCTCCAACTCCATGGAGATGGCCAGTGTCCTCGCCATGTCCCGCACGAATGTCGAGGGATGAGTGTCCTTGGGCAGTGACAGATACCGGGTCACCAGAGGGGACGGGTCTGATGGGAACATCGCGATGATTACAAGTGTCCAGTGATGTCTCATCCAAAGACTCCCAGCCGGAGAAGTTAGTGGAGGATTCGGCACTGGGTTGAGCCTGCAGGGCAGGCCCTCAGTTGGGGGGGGGGGGGCCGATGGACCATGGCAGCTTCATGGCTGGAGCCGCAAGCACTTGCCAGTGAGGATCTCGTTCCCAAGAGTGCGACCATGATCGAGACCTCTGCCGAGGATCGACTCGAGGCAGGGGGCTCACGAGGATCTGGTTGGCAACCGGGTAAGTCCTCGATGTCAAGGTCCTGGTAGTCTGGGTAGATACACCGGCAGAGCCGGGCATTGATGCCTGCTGTTTGGCAAGGAAGGCAGACAAACTGCGCTCCAAAGTCACCATCCTGGTTTCTCATTCAGGTGGTGGCACAGCCTTTGACCAGGACGCCAGGGTTACCGGGTCCAATATCAGCAAGGAGATGGCATCCTCAATGAGGATAGCCTCAGGTGTCCGATGCTGATCACTGGAAGCCTCCGAATTCTTCTGGGGAACCTTGGCCGGCCACTCGCGCTCCGACTCCTCAGATCCTCTGTATGGGCTGCGGGACCTAGTGCAGGGCTTGCCCATCTTGTCCGAGTCCCAAAAGGAGCTCCTCAAGGATTTTTTCTTCTTCTTCCGTTTGCGCTCCAGTGAACCCATCAGAGGCCTTAACGGCCCTGGTTAGTAGCCAAGGGATCACTGTGTGACTCCCAGGATTCGGATGGGGCCCTGGAGCGTGGAGTCACCAGGGACTCTGGAGCAGACTCTGACTGATGATCTGCTCCATCTGCTGACAGAGTTTGATGGCCTTAGCAGGCATTTTTCTGCAAAGACTGCAGGCCCCCGGGTCGTAGTCAGGCCCTAGACATCAGAGACAGCAATCATGTGTGTCGGTGAGGGACATATTTTTCGTGTACCGATCACACTTTTTAAAGCTGCTGGCTATGGGGAAAAAAGTACCCTGGCAAGGACAAAGACCCGAGCAGCAGCCAGCAGTGGAAAAAGGGCACAAATCCATGCTGAGGGAAAAACCTACAAAAACAGGTCCGAATCACGATGACGGGGAAAGCAAGCTCAGAGACAAGAAAGGAACCGATTGTAATTGGAGAAAATAAGAAATACTTTACTGATAAAATAATCAACATTTTATGGGGAAATCAAAACACATGTCCGGTGGGCTCTGTGGAAACAAAGGAGACTGAGCAAGATAGTACCCTTGGGCGGGAAGGGGACCATACATGAATGGTGGCATTCCCAAAGGCTTTCTTTGGAAGCTGGGGATATGCTTGCGTGAGGGCTCCATTGGCACCGACATCACTGATTTCCTGCTTGTTCCCGGAGAATGGGAGATTACAACATTACTGCACCAACAACCTCCTCTATCATCCCTCCTCTGAGTAAATAGTCCACCTGCAACTGGGCCTTCACCCTGGTTGCACCCACATTGTGGAACTCCCTACCACCAGACATAAGGGCATGTACTGACCTGAGCTCATTCCATGACAGCTATAACACACACCCAATACCAGAAACTGAGGTCGGCGTGCAGCACCACAACCCATCCCTGGACCCCTCCCTAGACTTACCCAGGAATTCCTTCTTCCCAACTGTAGATCATTCAATCCCCCTACGGCCTGTACATAATTACGATCTCACCCCCCTGTACATAGTTCTGTTGCCATGTTCACCGTTCCATGTACTGAACAGATTGCATGATTTTGCTCTGGCTTGTTTTTTGTTCTATGTAAACTGCTCTGAACTGTAGAAGAGTGACATAGAAATACGTGTTAAATAAATAAAATACCTGTATTTACTCGAGTCTAATGCGCACCCCTATTTTGAAAGGCTTGGAACTGAAAAAACGTTTGCTGGCGATTGTAGTGCGCACCTGCATACAACAATGAGTTAAAGTTATGGACTTTCATTTTATTGCTGGTAATTAGTGAAAATACAGTAATAAAATGTGACAATGGGCTTATGTTAAGATTTTTTATTTTTGGTAATTACAGTACTTTAGACAACAATAAATTCACCATATGTTATGGTACATTTTTTATTACAATACAGTAAACTATGGTATTAAACCAAGTACTGACCTAAAACAAGTTTTTACATAGAAAACCTTTTAATAAACGGTAAGTTTAAGTATAGCTTGGAATGACAGCTTAAAATTACGGTATGTAACTACGGTAATCTTTTGTCAGTACTGTTGCCTCCATCGTCGGAAAACTCCGAGATGGTACTTGCGTCAGTGGAGGAATCGTCCTCCTTGTCATCATCAGATATGCTCCAGAGCATGTCATCTTCGCTGCTATCTAGTGCGTTGGAAATACAGCATTTCTGAAATGATTTTTGAATTAGAGATGCTGTGATGCATTTCCATGCGGCAGAAACCGAGTGTGCAACAACAGGTGGTGCAGCACGCTTAATTTTTCCTGTTGGTGTCAGTTCCCGGTTTGGCTCACAGCCATTTCTCATACTGCTGCCGTACTTTAGCTTTAAATGGTTTGTTAACACTAACATACAGGGGCTGTAAAACAGAAGGCATCCCTCCTGGAATGACAAGTTCACTGTTCAAATCGCAAACTTTCTTTTACACGTCGTCAGTTAAGTGACCATGAAATGAGTCCAAACAAAGCAGTGACGGCAGATGGTTGAGGACACCAAGATGACGACCCCATACATTCTTGAACCAGTCTACCATTAAAGATTCCGTCATCCATCCTTTCTCTTGGCATCGAACAATTACATCAACGGGGAAAAGCTTTTCTGTAGCACTGGTCTTTGGGGAAGTTTTCCGCTTGAAGATTAAGAAAGGAGGAAGTTTGCTCCCATCTGCAGTGATTGTAAACATTACTGTTATACGCTGCTTTTCATATCTTGAAGTTTTTATGGGAACTTCTTTTGTCCCTTTCTCTGCAATGGTGTAGTTATGCGGCACATCTAACCAGATTGGAGTCTCATCAGCGTTACCAATTCTCCCCATTAAGAAGTGTTGCCTCATCCGAAGCTTGATAACATACTGTTTAAATATTTGCAGTTTTTCTTCAAAATCTGTGGGAAGCTTTTGGCATATAGTTGTGCAGTCTCGCAGAGAAAGGTTCATGCGCTTCATGAAGCGATCCACTTGCCTTGATATCCCACAGTCTGTAGCCACCTCATTAGCATTATTTCTAATTGTGTCACTAGTTATAGGGAATCCATTTTTCCTCCTTTCCTGTATGAATTTTAAAACATCTTCATCTAACTCAGGATGTCTTCCTTTTTGTGGGCCAGTGAACTTTTTCCTTGTCACTTTACAAGCAAATATCACCACTTTGTGTTTGCGCCATTGTGGAGTGGAGGAGTAGCCTAGTGGTTGGGTCAAGGTACTTCAGGCCAGGGGTTCAAATCCCACTAGAGGACAGCAACCTTGGGCCGGAAGGACTGGGGTTTCTAGTCCCACAGGTGCTCCTTGTGGTCTTGGGCAAGCCACTTAACCCTCCATAGCCCATGTTCCCTGTAAATTAGTTCTCTGTGTGCTGTGCTTTCCTGTCTAATCAATGTGTTTATACCTCAAAAAAAAAAATTTCCTGTCATGATTTGACAATTTCCAATCTGTAATCAAAAACCGCTGCTGATCGCTGGAAGTAGCGGTATACAAATGTATACTAAATAAATAAAATAAATAAGCAAATGTTGCTCTCCGCTACACCAAATTCTCTTGCAGCCTGCCTGTTTCCATGGTTTTCAGCATTTTCACCTTTCATTTTAACCCCGATTCATATGACACCCTTCATTTTTTCTCTGCCATCAGAGACATATCAGGGTTTTGACAGACAAGTAATGTTGGAAACGTGTCCCCAGTTTGCCCTGCAGTTTAGATGACAATCAGGAAAAGTATCAGCATTTACACCAGTGCACAAAGCTAGAAACCTCTCAATAGCCACCACCGGTTGGTACTGGTCACACACTGGGTGTCAGTGCCGGGAGTCACAGCCTTACCGCCTGGAGCCAGTGCAGAATCACTGGACGTTGCGGCGGCACTGCCAGGTGCGTTGGAGGCTTAGCAGCGTTTACCTCCGAATGTAAGGCATCCTTGAATGTAATGCACACACCGAGTTTAAAGCCTCTTTTTAGCCAGAAAAGGTGCACATTACTTTTGAGTAAATACGGTAAATAAATATTCAGCATGAGATAAACTGACATGCAACAGCGGCAGTGTATGCAGAGCTCTCATGCATACTGATAATGAAGATCTTGACTGGCCGATGCTCCCCTAGGACAGCTCTGAGAACGGTCGGAATAGGAGCCCCAGCTCAGGAAACAGAAAAATATGCTAATCTAGGGGCACATACTCAGGAGGAATATCATAGTAGCTGCCTAATATTAGGAACATTTTCTGCTGAAAAAGACACAGGTTCCTAAATTTAGGAACAGAACATTTCTGAAAAGTGACCCAGATGTTCATAAAAATAATGGGCCCGATATTGTATTGGGCAGGCTATGTGCTGCTACGGCACATAGCCCTGCCCACCAACCCTTAACACCACATATGCAAAGCCTGATGGCATTAAATATCCAGCGTCACCGCACATGCCCTGGAGCCACCAAGGCTAACCAGGTAGTGGCAATATTACACTGCCGTGGCTAAAACTAGATGAGCCAGTTGCACCTTGTCAGCAAGAAAAGCCTCAAGCTGAGAAGGATCAAGAAAAACAAACTTTGAACCTTGATACAGAACCAAACATTTATAAGGATATCTAAGAAAAAAGGTAGCAGAGATAGCAAGCAGTCTAGGTTTAAGAGCCAAAAAGGCCTGTCTCCTAGTCTGAGTCACTCTACTAATATCTGGAAACATTTGAACCCTAGCACCGCAAAACAGAGCAGACATATTTTTAAAATAACTACGAAAAACCAGCATTCTATCCTGGTCTGAGGTGGGTGGCTTAAGTTAGTAAGCTGCCTGATAAATTAGAGTTGGCTCTATTTGTTTTGTGCCGATTTGTTTCCTTTCAAGTATCTCCCCGGATTGTGGGCTATGATGATGTATTGCCATTAATTGTGTGTTTCGGTTAATATCTGTATTATTTTGCCTTTAGGAAACATTCATGGTTTCTTTATGCTTGCTTTGTAAGTTTGTTGAAATTTCAAATAAAATTAAAATAAAATAAAAAAAAACTAGATGAGCCAAAAGCTGGCCTAGTTTTAGCCACAGATCGCTAACCAGGTAAGTGGTGCAATATTGCCATTACCCTGTTAGCAGCAGTCTCTACCTCCGCTCTGCCCCAAAGCACCCTCAACACGTCCAATGCTAACCGCAGAGCATCGAGATATGGAAGGGCTTTGAAAAAGATATTCAACGGCACTAACCATGTAAGTGCTGTTGAATATCTCAATTTAGGGCATTTACACGGTTTAGTGGGCTGTAAACCATGTAAATGACTTTTGAATATCGGGCCCAATACCTAGAATCATGAATCCATGTACAATGAAAGCACAGTTACTTACCTGTAACAGGTGATCTCTGGGAACAGCAGGAATAAGTCTTCACATATGGGTATCGTTGGTACCGACGGAGCCCGCGCGGGAACGCTCCCCAGCGTCCAGTAAGAAAGCCTTTGGGAGCATCCCACAGCGCCTGCGCGCTGCCTTCTCGCCTTTCCCAACAGCCTCTCTCCAATTCAAGTTTTAAAGCTAAGACAAAGAGAAAGAGAGGAAAGGAAAGATAGATAGAGAGATACAACTCCTAGGGGAGGTGGGTGGGTTGTGAAGACTTATTCCTGCTGTTCCCAGAGATCACCTGTTACAGGTAAGTAACTGTGCTATCTCCAGGAACAAGCAGGAATGAGTCTTCACATATGGGGACTCCCTAGCTGCAGATGCCAAGGGAAGACCCCAGGTTGTGTGTCTTTGAAAAGGACTCTACCTCCCCCTATGGATCTCTGGCATCCAACCAGGGTAGGAGTTGATTAGGAATGGAACAGGTGTTTGAGAACAGCCTGACCAAACGAGGCATCCCGGTGGGAGTCCTTGTTCAAACAGTAATGGGCTGTGAAGGTATGAACCGAGGCCCAGGTGGCCGCTCAACAGATTTGGTCGATGGACACAGAGTTTAGATGAGCCATTGAGGCTGCCATGGCTCTCACATTGTGAGCTGTGACATGGCCCTCCAGAGAAAGGTTCCTACTCTGGTAGGCGAAAGAAATACACTGAGCAATCCAGTTGGACAGTGTTCTCTTAGAAACTGGAAGTCCTAAATGAGAAGGATCAAAAGCAACAAAGAGTTGCTGTGTTCTTTGTAAGTAAAAAGCAAGAGCTCTCTTACAATCCAGGGTATGAAGATTCCTCTCTGCACTTGATGCATGAGGTCCTGGAAAAAAGACAGGTAAATATACCTCTTGGTTTAGATGAAAAGGTGAGACCACTTTGGGCATAAAGTGTGGATTGGTCCTGAGGACTACCTTATCATGATGGAACCTTGTATATGGTGGATTAGCCACCAAAGCTTGCAATTCACTGATGCGGCATGCTGAGGTGACTGCAATGAGAAAGATAACTTTCCAAGAAAGAAATTTTAAGGAGGTGGTGGCTAAAGGTTCAAAGGGTGGCTTCATAAGCTGGCCAAGAACCAGGTTTAAGTCCCATGCCACTGGAGGTGGTCTAATGGGAGGTTTAGTTAGAAGAAGGCCTCTCATGAATCTTGTTATAAGAGGATGAGAGGAAATAGGCTGTCCATTGAGAGGCTTGAGGGACGCTGCAATAGCACTCAAATGGACTCTTACTGAATTCGTTTTAAGACCTGCATGGGATAAATGCAGGAGATACTCTAGGAAAGAATTCAAAGGTATTGCAAGAGGGTTAAGACCCTTCTCTGAACACCAAATGGTAAATCTTTTCCATTTGAAAGCATAGGAACGTCTAGTAGAAGGCTTTCTAGAGGCATAAATAATATCTCTGACTTGCTGAGAGAGATGAAAACCTTGAAGGTCTAGGCCAGCGATGGCGAACCTATGGCACGCGTGCCAGCTGTGGCACGCGAAGGCCTTGCAGCTGGCACGCGGGAAGGTCCGCAATTAGGTTTTTTTTTTTTTTTCAATTTTACTTGTCTGCTGCCGCTGTCGGGGCCGCCGCGGCAAAATCGAGCATGCCGCGGGGCCCCCCTGTACCCGGCAGAGCCTGCCCTCCCCGTAGCAGCTCTCTCTTTGGAGCTGCAGTCAGACGCGCCGGCTTGCAGAGCGCGAAGGGAAGAGTTTCCCTTTCGCGACTCTGTTAAGCCCGCGGGGGCTGATGGGAACTTCCCATCAGCCCCCGCGGGTTTAACAGAGCAGCGAGGGAGAAACTCTTCCCTCGCGCTCTACAAGCCGGCGCGTCTGACTGCAGCTCCAAAGAGAGAGCTGCTACGGGGAGGGCAGGCTCTGCCGGATATAGGGGGGCCCGCGGCACGCTCGATTCTGCCGCGGCGGCCCCGACAGCGGCAACAGACAGGTTTTCTTTTTTTTAATTTTCCCTGGGCTGGGGGGGGGGTTAGGAGTGGTGATGTGATGGGCTGGGCTGGGCTGGGGGGGGTTAGGAGTGGTGATGTGATGGGCTGGGCTGGGCTGGGCTGGGCTGGGCTGGGGGGGGTTAGGAGTGGTGATGGGCTGGGCTGGGGGGGGGTTAGGAGTAGTGATGGGCTGGGCTGGGGGGAGTGTTAGGAGTAGTGCTGGGCTGGGGGGATTTAGGAGTGGTGATGGGCACTGGACTGGGGGGGGTAGGAGTGGTGATGGACACTGGGCTGGCTGGGGGGGGTTAGGAGTGGTGATGGGCACTGGGCTGGCTGGGGGGGGGGTTAGGAGTGGTGATGGGCGCTGGGCTGGGGGGGTTAGGAGTGGTGATGGGCGCTGGGGGGGCTTAAACTAAAAATTGGGTGATGGGGGATTAGGACTGGAAATGGGCTGGTGGGATTAGGACTGGAAGTGGGGTGATGGGGGGTTAGGACTGGTAATGGGCTATGGGGGGGCTTAAACTGAAAATTGGGTGATGGGGGATTAGGACTGGAAATGTGCTGATGGGGAGGTTAGGACTTGTAATGGGCTATGGGGGGGCTTAAACTGAAAATTGGGTGATGGGGGATTAGGACTGGAAATGGGCTGGTGGGATTAGGACTGGGAGTGGGCTATGGGGGGCTAGGACTGGTAATGGGTTGGGTTGCTAGGACTGGAAATGGGCTGAGTGGAAGGGGGCTTGAACTGCAAATAGCTGTTGGGGATGGGGCTTGGAATGGAAATGGGCTGAGGGGAAGTGGGGGGCTTGAACAGCAAATAGCTGATGGGGACGGGGCTTGGAATGGAAATGGGCTGAGGGGAAGTGGGGGGCTTGAACTGCAAATAGCTAATGGGGAGGGGGACTTGGAATGGAAATGGGCTGAGTGGAAGGGGGCTTGAACTGCAAATAACTGATGGGAAGGGGGGCTTGGAATGGGCTCTTAGGGGAGGGAGCTAGGACAGGAACTGGGCTGATGGATGGGCTAGGATAGAACTGAGAATTGGGTGTTGGGGGAGCTAAGATTGGAAATGGGCGGTGGTGGGGGCTTGGATTGAAATGGACTCATGGAGGGGCTAGAACTGGAGGTAGGCTCATGGGGGGCTTGGATTAGAAATGGGCTGAGTGGAGGGGAGCTAGGATTTAACATGGGCTGATGGTGGGGCTAGGAAAGGACTAGAAATGGGCTGATGGGAGGCTGGTATTGGAAATGAGCTGATGAAGGGACTCGGATAGGACTGGAAATGGATGGGGGAGCTAGGACTGGAAATGGACTGATGAGGGGACTAGAAGGGAGCGGATACTGGGTGGGGCTGGAACTAAAAGGGAGCTGATGTTGGGGGAGATTAGAAGGGGATGGGGCTGGGAGAATGAAATGGAGAGGGGAAAAATATTTTGTGTGTGAAGGAAGAAAAATGTACAATTGGCCGGGTATTGGGAGAGTAAGTGGGGATTGAGGATGGAGGGGTAAAATTTGAGTGGATGAAATAGGAATGAGGAAAGAGCAAAAGGAGAAAGATTAGTATGTTAAAGCGGATGTAGAGAGAGAGAATGGAAAAAAAAACTAGAAGAGAGAAGAAAGGACAAATGGACAGCAGATGATGGAGAGTTAGCAGAAAACATGAAGAAACCAGAAGAAAGTGGCTGGAGCAATTGCAACTGTGTAACTGAGCTGAGGTATTCTGTTTATGTAATTCCTTTTTGACATTGCCACTTGTTCTCTTTCCCCAGTAGGTCATGTATTGTTGTTCTCTGAAATGTATTGCTTTAATATTTGCAGTGTTGCCTTTTGATAGGTATGGTATGGTGCTTTGTGACTCCTGGTAGTGCTGTTAGGATACGGCGGGTTTGCTATTGGTTCTAAATGGGCAGTGTTTGTAGTAGTTCCTAATGTGCCTGGCGGTTGGCACTGGATTATAGTAATGTAGAAATCTTTTAGTCTGTCTTTATCCATACACTCATTAAGAGACATGTTTACTAAAAGTTAGTGTATGTTAGCATTATGCAAATATTTATGCAAATTGACGTGCTGGCACTTTGAGGAAATTCTTTGGTTTTGTGCGGCAGTTTGGGCACTCGGGCTCAAAAAGGTTAGCCATCACTGGTCTAGGCCTTCAGCAACCAAGCCCTGAGATGAAGAGACTGGGGGTTTGGGTGGCACAACATTCCCTCCTCCTGGGATAGAAGGTCTGGTGCAGAGCCCAAGTCCAGGGAAGGAGCTTGAGAGAGATGCAGAAGTAGAGGATACCACACTTGGCGTGGCCAATGTGGTGCTATGAGGATCATGGTCCCTCAATCTCTCTGAAGCTTGAATAGTGTTTTGGGAATTAGGGGAATGGGTGGAAAGGCATAAAGGAAGTCTTGACCCCAGTGAAGGAGGAAGGCATCCTTGGCCTGAACTCCCTGACATGGAATTCTGGAACAGAACTGGGGAAGTTTGGCATTCCACGGACTTGCAAAGAGGTCTATGTCCGGGGTTCCCCAAATTCGAAAAATCCTGGCTACCTGGTCCATGTGGAGGGACCACTCATGTGAAAGCAGAACTCGACTGAGTCTGTCTGCCCAAGAGTTTGGAATGCCTGGAAGATATACTGCCAGAAGATGAATGTGATGCTCTCTGGCGAAGGCCCACAGTCACAAAGCTTCATTGCAAAGCGACAGAGAGCCAGTCCCGCCATGCTTGTTTACATAGAACATGGCTACTTGGTTGTCCGTATGGATGAGGACTGTCCTGTAGCTGAGCAGGGAATGGAACACTCTGAGAGCTAAGAATATTGCTCTGAGTTCCAAGAGATTGATATGTAGAGAAGTCTCCTGTGGAGACCAGATGCCCTGGGTGGAGAGATCCTGCAGATGAGCTCCCCAACCCATTGGAGAAGCATCTGTTATAAGAGTTGCTTGGGGTAGTGACTGCTGAAAAGGGGACCCCAGCAACAGATTTGGAGAGGACTTCCACCACTAGAGAGATTTTAACTGTATCTGGGAGGCTAACTGCAATAAGCGTAGGCAACGGGCCTGAGGAAGATAGGCCCTTGCAGTTGTGGTATCCAGCAAGGCCCCTATAAACTCCAGAGACTGAGTAGGGGTGAGATTTGATTTTGGGATGTTTATTACCAGTCCCAAATACTGAAGAACATGCATTGTGCAGATTAGACAATTCTGGGCCTCTGACTGGGATGGAGCTTGAATGCGCCAGTCGTCCAGGTAAGGGAAAACGAATATTCCTAGAGTGCGTAGAAATGCAGCTACTACTGCCATGCATTTCATGAACACCCTTGGTGCAGAGGCCAGACCGAAAGGAAGCACCCTGTATTGGTAGTGCTTTCCTTGAAAAAGGAACCGAAGGAACCTTCTGTGTGTTGGATGGGTGAGGACATGGGTGTACGCATCCTTGAGATCTAGAGAACAAAGCCAGTCCTGACTCTGAAGGTATGGAAGCAGAGCTCCGAGAGAAATCATCTTGAATTTCTCTTTGAATAGAAACTTGTTCAATTCTCTGAGATCTAATATGGGTCTGTAGCCCCCTGTTTTCTTTGGGATATGAAAATAAGAGGTACTTCTTCTATTGCCCCCTGGGCAAGAAGGGTGGCAATCTCCTGACCCAGAAGGTTGAGGAGAGATGTTGGAGAATTGAACTGTTTCACCATGGTGCGAGGAGAAAGGCTTAAGAAATGAAGCTTGTACCCTTCCCTTATGATGCAGAGGGTCCATTGCTCTGCTGTGATTTGTTCCCATCTGGGAGCAAATTAAGACACCCTTCCTGGAATAGTGAGGGGCTCTGGTTCTTCCAGAGCTAGAAAGGCTAAGTTCTCTAGTTGCAAGTCAAAGGCCCTGAGGAGGCTGAGGCTGCTGGGCCGTGGAAGGCCTAGCAGCCTTTGATTTGGCCTGTATAGGTGGTTGCTGACGTTTTGCAGCAAAACGACCTGCAGAAGATGCCTGCTGACCATAAGCAGGATAATATCTTCCCTTTTTAGAAAAAGATGTCTTTTTGAACAATCTTTTCTTAGCAGGAGCAGAGGTGGACTTTGAAAGTCGATCCAAAGCGGAGTTCTCAGCATCCATCTGAGTGGCCTTTGCATGCCAATCCTTGCCAAAAAGGTTTTCACCTGTACAAGGAAGATTTCCTAATTCATCTTGGACCCAGAGTTCCAAATCAGAAGCTTGTAGCCAAGCAATTCTGCGTGCACCTATGGCAATAGCCGAGGCTCTGCTTACACACTCAAAAGAGTCAAAGGCTGCACGGTTGGAAAATTTGGAAACATCCTGGGCATGTTTGAGCCAAGTGAGAAACTCCTGCCTTTTATCTTCTGAAATAAAAGGGGTTAAAGTCTGCAGATGATCTGTGACTTCTTTTAGAAACATCCCTATATAGAGACTATAGGAGGATTCTGGCAGCTAGCATAGAAGCTTGAAAAACCCTACGGCCAAAAGCATCTAGGGTCCTGCATTCACGTCCTGGAGGATTAGATGAGTGTCTTTTTGCACTCTTTATCTTTCTCATGGCAGACTCTATCACAATAGAGTGGTGAGGAAGCTGAGTCTTATGAAAGCCAGGACAAGGAGGGACACGATACATGGTGTCTAACCTGCGAGAATGAGGAGAGGTGGTAAGAGGTGTCTCCCACATGCTCAACATGAGATCATACAAAATCTCATTAATAGGTAAAGTAGCTGCCTCTTTAGGAGCTTTAGGATATTGTAAAATATCCAGCTGCTTGGCTCTAGGCTCTGACTCAGGGGCCACTGTGATGGAGAGGCCCCTAGCCACTTCCCTAATGAAGTCTTGAAAAGACAAGTCTTCTGGAGGAGACATTCTTCGTTTAGGAGAAGAAGACTCCTGAGGAAGAAGTATCGATGCCTCGACAGATCCTTCAGACTCCTCAGAGTCTTCGGAGGAATCAAAGTATCGCCTGTCTGGATGCTCCTGTAAAGCCCGATATGTGTACCGAGTGGGATGGACATCGGGAGTAACCGGTACCTGTTCAGTACCGATGGGCATCATTGGACAGGGTACCGTTGCAGGTGACACCGAAGCCGATGTCGATGCAATCGGTACCAGCACCGGGAATGATGCCGGTGCCGGAGCCGGAGGCATCACAGCCTGCATGAATGCCGTCAGGGTGCGCTGCATGGTCAGAATCTTCTGATCCATCGACGCCACCAAAGTCTGGATGTCAGTACCAGTGGGAGCCACCAGTACCCCAGAACACGGCAACAGGTGATCGGTCGAGACCGAGCCATCGATGTCAACCTGTGACCCCATAGACAATGCTTTGGAAGCTGGAACTTCCCGCCGGGGTAATTTTGCCGGTGCGAAGTCCTCGAGGACAAGCCCGGAGGCATCTCGATGCTTAGAGGGAGATTTGCCCTTCGAGGACCGGCCAGATTTATGCTTGGTTACCTGAGATCCATGGGAGGAAGAAGAAGCCCTGGAAGACGTCGATGCCACCAAAGCTGCATCAGAGGGAAACAGGGTACTGAGCTTGGCTGCTTGGTTCTGCCGACCTCTTTTAGACATCATGGTACAGGACATACAATCCGTGATGGAATGGTCAGGACCCAAACATTTTAGACACCAATCATGGGTGTCGGTGACAGAAATAGTACCGCCACATTTTGTGCACTTTTTAAACCCGGAGGCGGGCTTCTCTATGAAGAGAAAATTTTTAGGCCTAAGGCCCAAAAACTGAAAATGCACAGTGAAGAAAGTATAATTTTTTTTTTGGTTTTTTTTTTTAAGAAAGAAAAGACCGGCGGTACCGGTCCGACGTCGAAGAAGGCAGACGTGACACAAAAGAATAAAGAAAAAATAAAGAACTTCTTCTGCGGTGACAGGAACATGACCTGCTGGCTCCGTGGAAAAGAAGAACTGGAGAGAAGCGGTTGGGAAAGGCGGGAAGGCAGCGCGCAGGCGCTGTGGGATGCTCCCAAAGGCTTTCTTACTGGACGCTGGGGAGCGTTCCCGCATGGGCTCCGTCGGTACCGATGATACCCATATGTGAAGACTCATTCCTGCTTGTTCCTGGAGATTACAGCTATACATGCATTTATAGGAAACCTTCATTGCCAGGAATCAGCAATGATTCAACAGTACACAACACACACTATTGAATTGCATCACTAAGATATTAATAAATACCTCAAGCAATGTATAATGTACGGTATACACACCATATTTAATTAATTAAATATATTAATGTGTATACAGTATATTGCTGGCCACACAGGTACTATTTTAATCATAGCATCAATACTGCTGGTAGAGACAATTAAGGCATGTTTTTCTGTTTTTCACTTGCAGAATCTGTGAAGGGCTCTTACTCTTTCAATATAGGAGTTCTCAGATCCGGTACCAGAGTATATGGAGTGGAAGTGTAATGCGAAAGGCAGGAAACACCTACTGGTGAAAAGATTTAAAGGTTGTGCACAGCTCTCTAAAGTATAGTTACTCACTTGTAGCAGGTCTTCTTCGTGGACAGCAAGACTAAGTCCTCACGTATGGATGATGTCCCTGACTGAGCCCTGTCCCCAGCTTACATTGGAAGCTTTTGGGAGGTTCCACCGTGCATGCATACCTGCCTGCTGCAGCACCATCTTCTCCAGTAAAATAACATAGCAGTAGCCAAAAGCAACTCCTTGGGGAGATGGGAGGACTTATTTCTGCTGCCCATGAAGAACACCTGCTATGAGTAACTATGAGTAGTGAGTAACTATGCTTTCTCTGTGGACAAGCAGGAAGTAAGTCCTCATGTATCAGACTCCAAAGCTGCCAAAAGCCCAACAGGGGCAAAAATCTAGAGAAACAATAACTAACAATGTGGGTAGTCCCTTTAGGGGACTAGACTGATTCAACATCGTTAGTATACATCTTCACCAAGAGGTCCCTTTTTGGTATCCTGGATGGACGGATGGCTGAAGTTGCTGTCGTATCGGGAATCCCCATCCAAACAGTAATGAGTTATGAATATGTGTACTGAAGACCACATTGTAGCCCTCTAAATCTCCTCCATGGAGACTGAGCGCAGGTTGGCCACTGACTCAGCAATGGTTCAGACATTGTGAGTTATGACATGGCCATCAAGGCTCAGGCCTGCCTGGGCATAAGTGAAAGAGATGCAGTCTGCTAACCAATTAGACAGCATGCATTTGGAGACGGCAGCACCCAGTTTGCTAGGGTCAAAGGAAACAGCTGGATGGAACTTCGATGAGTCTTTGTATGCTCAAGGTAGAAGGCCAAAGCTCGCTTCCAGCCCAGCATATATAGCACAACCTCCCCCTGGTTGACGTGAGGCCTGGTGAAGAACATTGGCAGAATGACTGATCGATTCAGGAGAAAAGTGGAGACCACTTTGGCCAAGAAACACAGATGTGTTCGCAAGAACACCCTGTTGTGGTTGAACCTGGTATACGGCAGGTGAGCCGCCAAAGCCTGGAGCTCACCAAAGTCACTGCCACCAAGAACAAAACCTTCCAGGTCAAAACTTTCAAGGGACAGGAAGCAAGTGGCTTAAAGGGAGCTGTCAGGAGTTGTATGAGGACCACTTTGAGATCCCAAGACACCGCAGGGGGCTTGAAAGGCAGCTTAGAGAAAAGCAAGCCTCACATGAAATGAACCATGAAGGGCTGAGGGGAGATGGGCTTCACCTCTGAGCTGAAATGATAGGCTCCAATTGCGCTCAGGTGGACTCTGACAAAGTTAGACTTGAAACCAGAGTCCGAGAGGTGCAGGAGCTACTCAAGCAACTTGTTGATGGTCCAGAAAGGGGGATCCAGAGCCCTGTTGTGCACCAGGAGAACCTACACCACTTAAACACATGACTTGCATGTGGAATCCTTGCAGGATGCCACCAGTACTTCCATGACTTTCTTAGGCAGGTTGAACTCAGAGAGGACTACTCGCTCAATATCCAGGCCGTGAGGGCCAGGGAATGAATGCTGGGGTGCAGCAAGATCCCATCCTCCTCAGAGATGTGGTCTGGGGCACAGCCCAGATGCAGAGGCTCCCGTAGGGAGAGTTGAAGCAGCATGGATCCACAGCTGCCAGGACCAAAATGGTGTGATGAGGATCATCATGCCTCTGATGGCCTGAAGCTTCAGCAGGGTCTTCGCCACCAGCGGAATAGCAGGGTAAGTGTAAATCAGGCTCACCCCCCAATGGAAGAGAAGGCATCCAGTGCCAGTTGGTCATTGGAAGCTACCTTGGAGCAGACCTGGTCCACTTGGGCTTTGCGCGGGGTGGCAAACAGATCTATTGCGGGGGTGCCCTCCTCCTGAAAGATCCGACAAGCAACCTCCCTGTTGAGAGCTCGCTCATGTGGCTGGAGGATGCAACTCAGCTGGTCCACCAGGGAGTTGAGTTCCCCGGGCAGGTATCGTCCTCAGGTCCTTGCTGTGGGCAATGGCAAACTTCCAAAAGTGGACTGCTTCCCAGCACAGGAGGTAAGATCCCGTGCTGCCCTGCTCGTTGACATAGTACATGATTACCTAGTTGTCCATCTGGATCAGAACCACCTGGTTGGCCAACTGCACCTGGAATACCCAGAAGGCATTCGTGATGGCCTGCAGTTCCAAGAAATTGATCTGGTGAAAGCTTTCCTGCACGAACCACAGGCATGGAGTGTACAGGCCATCCAGATGAGTCCCCCCAGCCCAGCTAAGATGCATCAGTGTTCTCTGGGGGGGAGGAAGGGGGGCAAATTCTGTGGTTCCATCCACTAGTGCAGGGACTACACAGAGGCATGGTGACCGCCACTGGGTCCCGTATGTAGCCAGTGGCTTGTGTCCACATCATGCTCAGGATCCACTAAGCTTGTCTCATGAACAGGTGAGCAAGGGGGGGGTGACATGCATTGCTGAGGTCATGTGGCCATGGACCTTCAGCAGTCCACGGGCTGTCATGTGGCAATTCTGCCAGATATCACCGACTACTGTCGTTAGCCTCTGCGGGTGATCCATTGGCAGTAAAGACTGAGCCGTGTTGAAAAGGGCACCTATGAACTCCAGCTGCTGTGAGGGCTGGTGGTGAGATGGGGTAGTTGATCATGAACCCCAATTGCTCAAGAACCTGGATGGTCAGGCGAGCCAACTGCCAAACACCATCCGGAGTGGAGCTTTTTATGAGCCAGTTGTCTAAGCTGAGAAAGACAAAGACTCCTAGGGGTCGGAGAGAGGTGGCTACTGCAAAGAGGCACTTTGTGAAGACTCAAGGTGCCGATGCCAGCCTGAAAGGAAGTATTTGGTACTGGAAGCAACGGTTCCTCAGAACAAACCTGAGGTATTTTCTGAGAGCAGGTTGGATCAGAATCACTGTTCCCTCTAAGCTGTGCGCGTGCACACACCTCGCCGAGTGAGCGCACATACTTTACAACAGAGTGCACAAAAATTACGGTTCTGATTCTGATAGAAAACACAGACATCTTAAAATTTAAAAGTTGTTGTGTATTTACAGTTTTCACAAGTTCTACAATATTTTCTAGTGCAATCAATGTGGTGTACATACTGTATTCTGACGTGTAGTCAAATTTTAAAGTATATAACTCAGAGTGTCGTTATGTGGCGCACAAAAAATTTAACCTTCCTTCAAAAGCTGCACAGCTGATATTTTATGCGCACACAGCCTACAGAAAATTAGAGGGAACATTGATCAGAATGTGTATGTAGGCATCCTTGAGATCCAGGAAGCATAGCCAATTGTCCTTTTGTAAGTAGGGGAGCAGGGAACTCAGCAAGACCATCTTGAGTTTTTCTCGCACAAGGTAGGTTTTGAGGTCTTGGAGGTCTAGAATGGGCTGAAATCCCCCCTGTCTTCTTGGGTACCAGGAAGTACCTGGAGTAGAATCCTCATCCGACCTATACCAAGGGCACCGGCTCAACAGTTAGCTTGGAGAGGAGAGCAGAGACCTCCTCCTGAAGGAAGTTACAATGTAGGAGTCAAGGGATACTCTCTCTAGGGAAAGGGGGGTGGCAGCTCAGAGAAGTGTGGCATGTATCTGTTGCAGACTATCGGCAGCACCCACACATCCAAGGTGACAAAAGGCTATCTGTGGGTGAAATGGATGACCGTCCCCCCACCAAAGGATATATTCCTTTGGGCACTGGCAGATTGGCTATGCTCTGAAGGAACCCATCAAAATCATGCCCCAAGGTTTGGCTGAGAGGTGGGCTGGGCCTTCTAAGGCATCTCCCGCTGCTGCTGGTGAGGAGCCTGTGTCTTCTGCTGAGAGCTCTGAGGGCTCAGGTAGTACTGGCACTTGCACTGGTAACAGATCTTTTTGTCCTGGTACTTTTTCCCAAGAGGGATCAGTGGTCTTCCTCAAGAGACTGGAGAGGGTGACATGCTGTTTTTCAAACTCTCCAGTCTTGTCCTCTACTAGTTTTCTGAAGAGGTTTTCTCCTTGGCAGGGTACATCCACCAGCTTGTCCTGGACTCATTGCTGCAGGTCTGATGACTGAAGCCAAGCGAGCTGGCATGTCCCGATGCCCACAGCCACGACCCAGCTGGCTGATTCAAAGGCATCAAAGGTCACCCAGACCATGTACTTGAAGCAATCTTTGCCATGGCCCATGAGGGCACAAAAAGAGTCTAGACACTCAGAGTGGATGTGGGAAGCGAAGTTTGACATAATGTCCTTGAGAAATATGCTCATGTATAACTGCTACAAGAACATCCTGGCCACCAGCATGGAGCCCTGGAAGCACAGTCTTCCAATGAGTCCAAGGTTCGGGGGCAGGGGCCCCAACAAGCAGGGCCAGCCCGTCCATTGAGCAAGAATGTTTTTTGCACAGGGCCCCGCGTTTCAGGGGGCCCCGCGCAAAAAACATCTTGCATCCCAGATTCCCAGCTAAGTTTAAAAAAAAAAAACCAGAAACCGGCTGCTGCTGCCGCTGCCGCCGTGGCAGCGGCAGAATGGAGAGGGGCCCATTTACAGTCCTTACCACCCCCCCCCCCATCAGCCCAGCTAAGTTAAAAAAACAAACAAACAGAAACCGGCTGCTGCTGCTGCTGCCGCCGTGGCAGCGGCAGAATGGAGAATCCCGCGGGGCCCCCCTGTCCTGAAGTCTTCTATGCCGCCTCCGTCGGCTGTCAGAGCTGCGCGAAGAGAGAGAGCTTCTCCTCTCGCAGCTCTGTTAATCACGCCGCGGGGCTGATGGGAAATCCCATCAGCCCCCCGGCGGGAGTAACCGAGCCGCGAGAAAGGGAAACTCTCCCTTCGCGCGGCTCTGAAACGCCCGCGCTGAGGCCGCTTAGAAGACTGCTGGACAGGGGGGCCCCGCGGGATTCTCCATTCTGCTGCTGCCACGGCGGCTGGCAGCGGCAGCAGCAGCCAGTTTCTGTTTTTTTTTTTTAAACTTAGCTGGGCTGATGGGGAGGGGGGGAGGGGTAAGGACTGTAAATGGGCTGATGGGGGGGTAAGGACTGTAAATGGGCTGATGGGGAGGGAGGGGGGGTAAGGATTGTAAATGGGCTGATGGGGAGGGAGGGAGGGAGGGGGGGGTAAGGACTGTAAATGGGCTGATGGGGAGGGGGGTAAGGACTGTAAATGGGCTGATGGGGGGGGTAAGGACTGTAAATGGGCTGATAGGGAGGGGGGTAAGGACTGTAACTGGGCTGATGGGGAGGGGGGAAAGGACTGTAAATGGGCTGATGGGGAGGGAGGGGGAGGGGGGTAAGGACTGTAAATGGGCTGATGGGGGGGTAAGGACTGTAAATGGGCTGATGGGGAGGGAGGAAGGGGGGGTAAGGACTGTAAATGGGCTGATGGAGGGGGGGTAAGGACTAAATGGGCTGATAGGGAGGGGGGGGTAAGGACTGTAAATGGGCTGATGGGGAGGAGGGGGGGGGGTAAGGACTGTAAATGGGCTGATGAGGGAGGGAGGGGGGGGGGGTAAGGACTGTAAATGGGCTGATGGGGAGGGAGGGAGGGGGGTAAGGACTGTAAATGGGCTGATGGGGAGGGAGGAGGGGGGTAAGGACTGTAAATGGGCTGATGGGGGGTAGGACTGGTAATGGGCTATAGGGGATTCGGACTGGAAGTGGGCTGATGGGGGGGGTTAAGACTGGGAATGGGCTATGGGGGGTTAGGACAGGTAATAGACTATGGAGGGGCTAAGACTGGAAATGGGCTGATGGGGGAAGTTATGACAGGTAATGGGCTATGGGGGGCTACGACTACAAGTGGGCTGATGGGGGGATTAGGACTGGAAACGGGCTATGGGGCGGTGGGCTAAGACTGGAAATGGGCTGTGGGGGGCGTTAGGACTGGTAATGGGCTGTGGGGGGCATTAGGACTGGTAATGGGCTATGGGGGGGTTACAACAGGTAATGGGCTATGGGGAGGTACGACTACAAGTGGGCTGATGGGGGGATTAGGACAGGTAATGGGCTGATGGGGGGTTACAACAGGTAATGGGCTATGGGGGGCTAGGACTACAAGTAGGCTGTTAGGGGGTTAGGACTGGTAATGGGCTGTGGGGGGCGTTAGGACTGGTAATGGGCTGTGGGGGCGTTAGGACTGGTAATGGGCTGGGGGGTTAGAACTGGTACTGGGCTATGGGGGCGTTACAACAGGTAATGGGCTATGGGGAGCTACGACTACAAGTGGGCTGATGGGGGGGTAGGACTGGTAAGGGGCTATAGGGGATTCGGACTGGAAGTGGGCTGATGGGGGGTTAGGACAGGTAATGGGCTGATGGGGGGTTACAACAGGTACAGGGCTATGGGGAGGCTAGGACTACAATTGGGCTGATGGGGGGATTAGGACAGGTAATGGGCTATGGGGGGTTAGGACAGGTAATGGGCTGATGGGGGGTTACAACAGGTAATGGGCTATGGGGAGGCTAAGACTACAAGTAGGCTGATAGGGGTTTAGGACTGGTAATGGGCTGTGGGGGGCGTTAGGACTGGTAATGGGCTGTGGGGGCGTTAGGATTGGAAATGGGCTGATGGGGGACTAGGACTGGAAATGGGCTGATGCAGGGACAAGAAGGAAGCAGATGCTGGGTGGGGCTGGAACTAGAAAGGAGCTGATGTTGGGGGAGGATTAGAATGGGATGGAGCTGGGAGAGTGAAATGGAGAGGGAAAAATATTTTGCGTGGGAGGGAAGACAAATCTACAATTGGCCGGATATTGGGAGAGTAAGTGGGGATTGAGGATGGAGGGATAAAATTTGAGTGGATGAAATAGGAATGAGGAAAGAGCAAAAGGAGAAAGATTAGTATGTTAAAGCAGATGTAGAGAGAGAATGGAAAAAAAAAACAAGAAGACAGAAGAAAGGACAAATGGACAGCAGATGGAGAGTTAGCAGAAGACACGAAGAAACCAGAAGAAAGTGGCTGGAACAATTGCAACTGAAAAAAAATGCACAAAAGGTAGAAAAATATCTCTTTATTTTGAATTTATTAACTGGAATATGTCAGCTCTGGGAAATGTGCATCATTAATTTTTGCGCTTTGTTTAGTACAAGAGAAAATTAATTTATAGTTTTATTTCTACAGTGTTGTTGTATATTCCAAGTTTGGCTTTTGGGGTTCCCAGTTTAATTATTGTCTTCCTGTTTCTAAATTGTGATTCCTTGTTTGGTGATGGTCTATGTCCTGCATGTGTAACTGAGCTGAGGTATTCTGTTTATGTAATTCCTATTTGACATTGCCACTTGTTCTTTCCCCAGTAGGTCATGTATTATTGTTCTCTGAAATGTATTGGTTTAATATTTGCAGTGTTGTCTTTTGATAGTTAGGGTATGGTGCTTTGTGAGTCCTGGTAGTGCTGTTAGGATACGGCAGGTTTGCTATGGGTTCTAAATGGGCAGTGTTTGTAGTAGTTCCTAATGTGCCTGGCGGTTGGTACTGGATTATAGTAATGTAGAAACCTTTTAGTCTTTCTTTATCCATATACTCATTAAGAGGCATGTTTACTAAAAGTTAGTAGTGTATGGTAACATTATGCAAATATTTATGCAAATGAGGCACCTTATGCAAATGAGGCCCCACACCGAGTCTCCGCACATGGCCCCGCACCCCCCTTGGGCCGCCCCTGCCAACAAGGAATGGGTTCTGCTGCTCTTTATCCTCTTCATGGAAGATTCCATCACCATGGAGTTGTGAGGGAGCTGAAGCTTCTGGAATCCCGTAGCCTTCTGGATCCATTACATTGAGTCCAGCTGCTGGCCAATAACTGGCACCATGAGGGGGTTCTCCCACATTCTCAGGAGCAGCCTTTGCAGGATGCAGTGCATGGGCACCGCCACTGCCTTCTTGGGAAACAAGGGGTACTAGAGGATCTCCAGCTCCTCTGCTCTGGGCTCATCTTCAGACGAGGGAAAAAGGTATGGCCTTGGCCATATCCCTCACAAAGTCGTGGAAGGATGAGTCCTCGGGGGGGGGGGGGGGTGACTTCTGCCACTCATACGGAGGTGAGGGGTCTGAAGGGAGGTCCGGGGATTCCTGGTTGGACACCACTGATTCCTCCTCAGTCTCTCAGCCATCAAAGTCTAAATAGATTTGATCCTCCTCTCAGAGCTGGTGCTGGCCATATGGCAAGGCTGGGCATCAATGGGACTGACGGGGCACCTAGTGCTTCCATGGATGCACCAGGATATCGGACCCCAATACGCTGGAGAGGAAGATGGCCATGGGAATCAGCATCAACTCTGATCTTAAATAAATAAATAAATCTTTCAACTCAGTGCCCCTACCTCAGCTGGCAGCGCATGAGTCTCCAGGATTCACTCAATGGACTGTGGTGGCAATGCCTGGGACATCGACGGGCCAGCTAGCTGCTCAGCCAAAACTGCCACCATATGTATTTCAAGGGCATGAAGGCATTCCTCCAGTACTGCCATCTCCAAAGGCATTGGGGCTGGAATTATGACTTCAGCCATTGACTCTGACACCTCCAAAGGGACAACGGGAGGTCTATAAATTAATGAATGGAGTGGAAGGAGTAAACGTAGATCGATTGTTTACACCATCAAAATGTAGAAAGATTAGGGGACATGCAAAGAAGCTACAGTATAACCCATATAAAACTAATAAGAGAAAATATTTTTTCACTCAATGCATAATCAAACTCTGGAATTAGTTACCAGAGGATGTAATAGACGTTGTTAGTGTAGCTAGATTTAAAAAAGGTTTAAAAACGGTTTGGACAAGTTCCTGGAAGAAAGGTCCATAAACCATTATTAAAGGGGACCCAGGAAATCCACTGTTTAACCCAGTATGAGCACTGTGAAACCTGTGGCTTCTGGGGAAACTGCTAGGTACTTATGACCTAGATTGGCCATTGTCGGAAACAGGATACTGGGCTTGATGGACCTTGTTCTGACCCAGTATAGCATATCTTATGTTCTTATGTTAACTGACTGCCCCCACCGAAGCATCTTAGCAGAACGCTCCCGATTTCATGACAGGAAGGGATCCGATGACAATGCACACGGGTCGAGGCCCAGTGCGCAGACAGCCCCTTTGACGCTGAGAAATGTGTCCTTTGTTTCAGATGGAGGGCCTCCATTCTGAGCCATCACAGCCCCGAATAGGCATGAGGACCTCTCGATAACACTGATGCCAATACTGAATCTGATAGCCCCTTAGTGGAACTCCTGTAATTTCTTCTAGCCTTTCAGGCCCCATCTCGTCATCTGATGGCTCATGGCCCCAGTTTTAACTGGGCTGAAGGCCCAAAGATGACAAGAAAATCCAGGCCAAAAGAACACAACCATGGGCAAAGATGGGAACCTACTTCAGACCCTGGGGTGTGCACAGTCTGCTCATAACATAGCAAATCTCCACCAGGATCTCTCTGCCTTTAAATGACATTCAAACTTCCCCATTAGTCATCTATAACAAGTCCCCAGAAACATTCATGATGATGTGTGCCAGTCTGGAAGAAAACTAAAGTTTGTGGGCAAGACAGCTAATTTTAAGATGGATTTGATTTACTGTCATGGTGGGTTCTGTGCTCATGTAATTTATCCTAAGTGGGAGAAAATAATATTACACAGACTGCTAAAGTGAATGTCAAAAAAAATTGATAAAACCATTGGGTTGCCAACAGAATATGTACCCAAGCGTGTATTTTAAAACTTCATGGTAGGGAAGATTTTTCATCCCTTAAGAGGTAACCACCTGTCCTTCATATGATGATCACCATCCCAGGTCTTCTAAGACTAATAAGAGAGAATATTCTTTCACTCAACGTGTAATCAAACTCTGGAATTTGCTACCAGAGGATGTAGTAAAAGTTGTTAGTGTAGCCGGGTTTAAAAAAGGTTTGGACAAGTTCCTAGAGGAAAGGTCCATAAACCACTATTAAAGTGGACCCAGAATATCCACTGCTTGACCCAGTACAAGCATTGTGGAACCTGTGTCTTTTGGGGAAACTGCTAGGTACTTGTGACCTAGATTGGCCACTGTTGGAAACAGGATACTGGGCTTGATGACCTTGGTCTGACCCAGTCTGGCATATCTTATGTTCTTATGTCTGCATGCGACATGAGTTCTAGGTATGCAGATACTTCAGCAGTCTTGAGCACAAACATCTCCTGAGGCTGAACAAGGCAGACACAAACCAGGATTTCAAACGTGTTGTGCAGGTGCTTCAAAGTAAGTGCACAGCTGTGCTGCTTAGAGGGCATATGAACATAAGAACATAAGATATGCCATACTGGGTCAGACCAAGGTCCATCAAGCCCAGTATTCTGTTTCCAACAGTGGCCAATCTAGGTCATATGTACCTAGCAGTTTCCCCAAGGGACACAGGTTCCACAGGTTGTAATACATCTTCCCGATGAGTTTTGGATACATTGCATCTCATGCATATTCATTGTGACAGTCCTGAAAACCCAATGGGCTAGGTGAACCTCCAGGACAGAGAAAGGAAACGGTGCAAAGACAATGGGGCCAGTGAAGAAAACTCTGCATTAAAGCCATGAACTATAATTCAGCACATAGGTTTCTAATGCAAGGAAAATGTAAAGTTTTATTCACAGATGCAAGAAGAAAAAAAAGAACATGTACATCAGTTGTGGACAAATAAATGTAGGCATGTGCCCATAGAGGTTTGCACTACTGCCGCTGTGAGCACAAGAAGGGCATCTAGGGTGAAATCTGGCTACCCTGAAAACCTGACTGGCCTGGGGGTCCCAGAGGACTGGGTTGGGAACTGGTGGTCTAGGCAAAGCTTTAGCTTTGCACCTCCTCTTCTTCTTCTTCCAATGACTTACCTACCAGTTGCAACTCCGGCCCAGTGCTGCTGCTGTCTGTGGCGGTGCCGACTCCAGCACACGAGCGATAAGGATTTCATCATGACCCTTCGATCAGCCTTCAGTTCCATGCAGTGCTCACATAGCAACCAGTTGCCGCACTTGAAATCATGCACAAAGTTTGAGCATATCATCAAAACCCACACAGGATTGTACCAGTAGATTTTTAGCATTTTCAAAAACCTGTCAAGCATTTATTCGTTTTGACGTGGTGATCTTTTGCCTGTCTTAAGAAGCTGCCTTCCTGAATGGCGGGTGAATACATGCCCTCAAATGACCCCCAGCATTTAATGGTTACGGTGTTAGAAGCCTAAATGGCATCAAAAGGCTAGATTTAAAGATTTAGCTCAAATCCTTCTCAGAAGTTCAGGGTTTGTTACATTCAGGTATAGTGGGTAATTTTTTTTTCTATTCCCAGAGGGCTTACAATCTAAGTTTGTATTTGAGGCAACAAGCACGTTCAATGCTTGCCCCAAGATTACAAGCAGCAGCGGTGAGATTTGGACCTGGCGTTGCCTGTTCTCAGGATACTCCTCCATCCGCAGCTGCATTTTGTGAAGCACCTGTTTAACACAATGAGCTCATATAAAACCACAGGCCATACAACGAACTCGGTGGTGCAGCCTTTGAGCTTGGTCTTGGGTGGAGAATCAGGAAGAGTCCGTGAACATGATGAGGGATTTAGGAATCTCATTAGCTGGCACTTTTGATTCAGCAGCACCTGTGGTTATAGTGGATTAATAATGCTTTTTGCAGCTTAGATTGGAGCTTAGGCCGAGGCTTTTAAAGGTGGTGATTCATGTCCTAGTAACCACTCGGCTAAATTACTGCAATGACCTGTGTATGGGCTTGTTGGGAACTGCATTACATAGGTAGCAGATGGTGCAAAATGCAGCAGCAAGAGTTGTATTGTAGCCTCAACTTAAGGTCTTTCACTTGCTGCCAATGTGGAACACATGCAGTTTTAAATGGCTGGTGGTGTCGAATAAGGAATTGAGAAGTTGGAGTGGTACAGACTGGTTAGAACTCTTACATACAGTCAGGGGGCTTTGTCACATCATTAACCTGAGAAAGGGCATACAAAATGATTGGAAATAAATAAAAACAGCCAAAGATGCTTTCTATCCAATGGCATCCCTTGCACCAACTTGTTTCTGGCCAGTATATAAAGGATCCCTTCAAAGGCTTTGGAATTACAGAGCTTAAAAGGGAGACAGGAGACATTGTGGGTTAAACTAGAAAAGAGGGAAAGAGAAATCTATTTGCATTGGTGTGATATACAGACCTCCCTCACAAGAGGAAGAGGTGGACAGAGTTAATTGAAGACATACGCAGCATTGCTAGGAAAGGGGAAATGCTACTGATGGGAGATTTCAATATGCCAGATGTTGATTGGCACATTCCTGCTGCAGTATCATCTAGGAGTAAGGAGATCCTGGATTCTCTACAGGGAGAACTATTCAGGCAATTGGTAACAGACCCCCACACGTGAAGGGGCCATACTGGACTTGGTGCTTACAAATGGTGAAAGTGTTTCTGATGTTGTAGTGGGAGATCATTTTGCATCCAGTGATCACCAGATGGTGTGGTTCAGTATTAGGACTAGGGCTGTTAGAATCCATTCCAAGGTGAGGATCTTAGACTTTAGGAAGACTAACTTTGCGAAGATGGGCCAATACCTCAGGGAGTCGTTAGTGAGATGGGAACAGCTGGGGGATGTAGAAAAACAGTGGGCAAAACTGAAAGGGGGTATTTTAAGGGCAACCAACCTTTTTGTTAAAATGGTAAATAAAGGCAAAAGAAAAAGGAGACCGCTATGGTTTTCGAAGGAAGTAGCTGAAAAAGTGAAGAAAAAGAGGGAGGCCTTCATGAAATACAAGAGATCACAGAGAGAGGAAGACAGGCATCTGTATTTGGAAAAACTTAGAGAAGCTAGCAAAGTAGTCAAGAAGGCAAAGATTCAAAAGGAGGAGGAAATAGCCAATGCAATAAAATGGGGGGATAAGACATTTTTTAGATATATTAGTGAGAAGAGGAAGGGCAAAAGTGGTATTGTCAGACTCAAGGGTGCAGGGGGGGAATATGTAGAAGCTGATAAGGATAAAGCGGAATTGCTTAACAAATATTTTTGTTCACAGATGAAGAACCAGGAGCAGGACCTCAGAAAACACCCACAAATAAGAACACAAGCGAGGGACATCTTGAACAATTTTCAGAAGACTGTGTTCGTGAGAAACTAGCTCAACTTAAAGTAGACAAAGCGATGGGACCGGATGGGATACACCCTAGAATACTGAGGGAACTTGGGGACGTTCTAGCAACTCCACTGACTGACCTTTTCAATGCCTCGGAGTCAGGAGTGGTGCCAAAGGACTGGAGAGAGGCTCATGTGGTGCCTTTACACAAAAGCGGAAGCAAGGATGTGGTTGAAAACTACAGGCCGGTTAGTTTAACTTCGGTGGTGAGTAAATTATTGGAAACACTGCTGAAAGAGAAAATAATGAGGTTTCTGGAGTCCAGCGGATTACAGGATCCGAGGCAGCATGGATTCACCAGAGGCAGGTCTTGTCAGACAAATCTGATTGATTTCTTTGATGGGGTGACCAGGGAGATGGACCGAGGGAGAGCTCTAGATGTGGTGTATTTAGATTTCAGTAAAGCCTTTGACACTGTTCCTCACAGGCGACTTATAAACAAACTGAGCACCCTAGGGATGCACCCTAAAGTTACTGCGTGGGTTAGAAATTGGTTGGGTGGGAGGCGACAAAGAGTACAGGTAAATGGAGCTCACTCTGAGGAGAAGGATGTTACCAGTGGTGTGCCCCAGGGATCTGTCCTTGGTCCGATTCTTTTTAACATCTTTGTTAGTGATATAGCAGAAGGGCTGTCGGGTAAGGTTTGCCTCTTTGCAGATGATACCAAAATCTGCAATAGAGTAGACACCCAGGAAGGTGTAGATAACATGAGGAGGGATCTAGCTAAGCTTGAAGAATGGTCTAGAATTTGGTAGCTGGGATTCAATGTTAAAAAATGTAAGGTCATGCATTTGGGCTGCAGCAATCCAAGGGAGCAATACAGTATAGGAGGTGAAGTACTTTTGTCCACTAAAGAAGAGCGGGACCTAGGCGTGGTTGTGTCTGATGATCTTAAAGTAGCTAAACAGGTAGAAAAGGCGACGGGAAAAGCTAGAAGGATGCTTGGGTGCATATGGAGAGGAATGGCTAGCAGAAAAAAGGAGGTGATAATGCCTCTGTATAAGTCTTTGGTGCGACCGCATTTGGAGTATGGTGTGCAATTCTGGAGACCGCACCTTCAAAAGGATGTGAACAGGATGGAGTCGGTGCAGAGGGTGGCTACTAAAATGATTTGTGGGCTTCATTATAAAGCATATGAGGACAGACTTAAGGATCTTAATATGTACACCTTAGAGGAAAGGCGGGATAGAGGTGATATGATTGAGATGTTTAAATACCTCCGTGGCATAAATGTTCAGGGAGAGAGCCTCTTTCAATTGAAAGCAAGTTCTGCTACGAGGGGACATGGGATGAGGGTGAAGGGAGATAGATTCAGGAGTGATATGCGGAAATATTTCTTTACAGAAAGAGTAGTGGATCCGTGGAATAGTCTGCCAGTGGAGGTGGTAGAGATGAGGACAGTAACTGAATTCAAAAAAGCATGGGACCAACACAGAGGATCTCTAAAGGTAAAAAGTGGACGGTTGTAGTTGTTGTTATAGAAGGACAGACTAGATAGGCCATGTAGTCTTTTTCTGTCATCATGTTTCTATGTTTCCCCCATCTGCCACAATAATTCCAATTTGGAAATGTCTACCTATACTATGCTAAAATAACCACATTACATTTTCTCCTTTGAAAAGGGTTGCTGTACTTAAAGAAAATTCCTGTAAGGATAGCGTAGTTACTCACCTGTAACAGGTGTTCTCTGGGGACAGCAGGAATCAATCCTCACATAGCCCTCACAGAAGCCTCCCCCAGCTTTCAAAGAAAGCCTTTGGGAGATGCTACCACTCACATGTGGTCCCCTTCCCACCCAAGGGTACCATCTTGCTCAGTCAAATGACATAGCTAAAAGACAGCAAAATAAAAGATGGTAAAGGGGAGGGAGGGTTGTGAGGACTGATTCCTCCTGTCTCCGGAGAACACCTGTTACAGATGAGTAACTACGCTTTCTCTGGGAACAAGCAGGAAGTCAGTCCTCACATATGGGACTCCCCAGCTACAGGCTACCAAAAGCCCATGGCAAAAACACAGACGCCCTTGCGGGGAGCTGCAACAATTAAGCCTGTGCCCACAGACCACAGTAGGACCCCTGTGTTTCCATTGAAAACCAGCACTCTGGTAGCCTGAACACAGATGGGTCAGAGGGTAGGAGTTGCCTAAACCCTGAAGAAATTATGGAGCACAGCCTGGCCAAAGGCACTGTGCCATCGGGACTCTCTTTTCAGGCAGTAATGGGCTGCAAAGGTATGGACTGAAGACTAGGTGGAGGCCCGGCTGATGTCCACCATCGGGACAGAGCGCAAGTTTGCCACCATGGCCCTGACACAGTGCGCAGTGACCCAGCCTTCCAGCAGGAGCCCCAACTGTTCATAGGTTAGGGAGATACAGTCCACCACCCAGGTGCATAGCGTACATTTGGACACCGCCTCACCCAACCTACTGGGGTCATAGGAGACAAAAAGCTGAGTAGCTTTGCTGTGGCCCCAAGTGCATTGGCTGCAGAAGGACAAAACCCTCTTACAGTCCAAGGCTTGGAGGAATGTCTCCGCCCTACTGGAGTGAGGTCTCAGAAAGAAGGTAGAGAGTACTACTTCCTGTTTGAGATGGAAGGACGATACTACCTTCAGAAGAAATTTAGGGTGCATGCGGAGCTTCCTGTAAAACCTGGTATAAGGCATCTCCTCCATTAAGGCTTGAAGCTTGCTAATTCTGCGAGTAGAGGAGAGTGCAACCAGGAACACCACCTTCCAAGAGAGGTTGCATAGGTGGCAACTAGCCAGAGGCTCAAAGGGTGGGCGACTGAGTTACTCCAATACCATATTGAGGCCCCATTCAGTTGCCGGGGGGCGAACCAGAGGCTTCAATAAGAGCAGACTCCTGAGAAAGCGGGTCACCAACAGCTGGACCGAATGTGGCTTACCATCCACCAGGTGGTGATACGCCACCAGGGTATTAAGGTACACCCAGACGGAGTTAGACTTGAGCCTGGACTGTGAGAGGTGGAGAAGGTACTTTAACACCAAATCCACTGGGAAGGAAAATGGGTTAGCCCCATGCTTGGCACACCAGGCTGAGAACCTGCACCATTTGAGGGCATAAACATTTCTAGCAGAAGTCTTGCAAGAGGCCAACAGGATCTCCTCTACCTCACCCGAGAGGTTGAAAGAGGCTAGGGTCACACTTTCAGCAGCCACACTGTCAGTGACAGGGACCCCAGGTTGGGGTGCAGGCGTGAGCCCCCTTCATGAGACAGGAATTCCGGAGAGGTCCCCAACTGGATGGGGGTCTCCACCGTTAATCGGAGAAGCAGCAGGAACCACAGTTGCCTGGGCCACCGAGGGGCTATCAGGATTAGCAAGGCCCTGTTGCAGAGGGTCCTGAAAAAGGTCTTAGCAATAAGCAGTGTGGAAGGGAAAGTGTACATGAGGCTCTCTGACCATGACTGCTGCCACCCTGGAGAGGTGGGCCTGATGGGAACAGAAGCAGGGCAACTGGAAGTTGTCCAGATTGGCAAACAGATCCATCACAGGTCTCCCCCAGATCTGGAAAAGCCGATCAGCCACTCTGGGGTCCAGCTGCCACTCGTGCGGCTGGAAGACCCTGCTCGGCCATCAGGTCATTCTGGCCCAGTAGGTATACTGCCCGCAGGAGAATACCCTGTTGGATTGCATATGAGCAGAGGACCACCGTGTCCTGACAGAAGGCATGAGACTCCATAGCCCCCTGTTTGTTCACATAGAACATCGCCACCTGGTTGTCCGTCTGGACCAGCACCGGCTGGCGGCGCAGGTGATGGCAAAACACTCACATGGCTAAGAATATCGCCCACAGCTCCAGGAGGTTGATCTGCTGGGTGCTCTTCCCAGCCGAGCAGGGAGGCATCTGTGGTGAGGACCCTTGAGGGGCTCAGGGCCTGAAAAGGTATGCCCGCCTCGAGTTTCTGGAAAGACTGCCACCAGACCAGAGAGTCCGCCAGTTGGCGGATTATGAAGACTCTGTCTCAGAGGGAGGCACCCCATGGCTCAAGTCCACTGGTCTCATATGGAGGCGAGTGTCTGGGGTGAAGTGGACCATGGAGTCCATGTACCCGAGAAGGCACAGAAGAAGCCAAGCAGGTATAGAGGAACGGTACTGTATGTCCCATGCCAGAGTCCTGAGACAGTCAGCTCGATCCCTGGGCAAGGCGGCCTTTGACTGGAGAGTGTCCAGCTTTGCCAGATGAACTGCAGACATTGTGTTGGAAGGAGGTGAGACTTGGGGTAGTTTATGACAAAACCCAAGTGCTGAAGAACTTGGATAGTGCATGCAGTGGCCTGCTGCACCACTGAGGCCGTACATCCCCTTATGAGCCAGTCGTCCAGGTAGGGGAAAAGAAAGACCCCCTGGAGATGGAGGAAGGCGGCCACGACTGCCAGGCATTTTGTGAAGATCCTTGGGGCAGAAGCCAAACTGAAAAGGGAGCACCCTGTACTGATAGTGCCTGCTCCCATTATGAACCGCAGGTACTGCCTGTGGTTGGGGTGAATAAGGATGTGGGTATAGGCATCCTTGAGGTCTAAAGAGCATAGCCAATCTCCCTGCTGAAGGTAGGGCAGCAATGTTCCAAGAGAGAGCGAGCACTTGAACGTCTCCCTCACCAGGAATTTGTTGAGGTTGTGCAGATAGAGGATGGGCTTTAGGCCCCCTGTTCTTTTTGGAATAAGGAATTACCTGGAGTAGAATCCCTTGCCTTTGAGATGGTGGGGCACCGACTGTCCTCAAGAAGACCTGCCAACTCCTTCAATAGAAGGTACCAGTGGAGGAGAGACCTGAGAAGCTCTCCTGGAAAATAAGGGGGTGGTGTCTGAGTCAGGTGGAGGAGATAACCCTCCCTGACCACCCAAAGTACCCAGGAGTCAGTGGTGATGGTCAACCACTTCTGGGCACAGTGGGCCAGACGTCCCCCTGTGGGCTGCTGATCTCCTTGGGGTAGAGAGGCTATACTCAAGGAGTCAAAAACTCCCTCTTGGCTAGGTCAGAGCCAGTGCCTAGAGTTTTGGAGCCTTCTGCTTACGAGGGCCATGCTAATGTCCCTTGACCTGCTGCCCCTGTTGGGGAGCTGGGGAGGCCTGAAAAGGTGAGTAGTTTCTGTAAGCAGCCCCTTTCCTCGGGTAGAAGGACTTTTTACCCAAGCCCTTCCATTGGGGAGGGGCAGCAGTCTCTTTAGAGAGCCTGGTCTTTGTCATGAACTCCGTCTCCAGCTTGGCAGCCTTGTTGGTCATGGGTTTTGCCAAAGAGGTTCTCTCCTTGGCATGGGACATCGACCAATTTGTCTTAAACACACAGCTCGAGGTCAGAAGACTGTAGCCAAGCTTGACGTCGTGCACCGATGCCCACCGCCGTTACTCGAGCTGCCGACTCAAAGTCATCATAAGTCACTCGAGACATGAACTTGGAGCACTCACGGACTGCCTTGGCCAGGTTCTTGAACCACTGCAGGGGTTCCTCGGAGAGACCAGCTGAGAACCCAGTGAGTTCCTTCACCAGGTTTCTCAGGTACATGCCCATTAGGGTTATGACTTCTTTGTAACCCTATATTCCTGTGTCATAATTCAATGAACAATTATTCAAAAGTAATGAAAAAGGTATCAGTTTGATTTAGTTTTTTAAAAAAGGTCACTCCCAAAATGAAAATTAGATTTTAGGATATATGCGTGTAATGCCGCATATAACTGAATATTTAAAAAAATTAATTTTTTAGAAGTATTCCGATATAATTTTATAGTGCTTGTGCAGTTTTGGTTTTGCTATACTTTTTTTGTTTGGTTGTGGACTGTTCTGATTTTTCAGACTCTTCATATTCACCCTCAGGAGTTGGGATTGTTGTTGCTATTGTTGACATAGGCTCCAAGGTCATTTTCCTTCTTTTGGATGGAAAAATAGTTTTGAAACTCGAAGCCTTCCCAGTTGCATACCCAACCTGGCCCTTGCTTTCGATCTGAAAATGATATAACTTTCTGTCCTGCCTGCATAACCATTCACCATTTTCTTTTGTGATGTCAAAAACTTCTTTAAAAGGATCATATTTTCTTCGTTTTACACATTCATCGTAGGTGTGCAGGATTTGGTCCAGTTTAGCTTATACGACTTGAATTGATAATTTTCCAACTTTACGGCGTATGTTTACTAAACTGGGTTAACGGTTAACCCGGGCTATCTGCAACTAGGTCCCATTGAATAATATGGGACCTAGTGGCAGATTGCCTGGGTTAACCGTTAGCCTGGTTTAGTAAAAATTACCCCTAAATTTCTTTTGCCATAAACTTGTTACTTTTTTCACGATTTCCTTTACACGTTCTTTCCTTCCTTTTATTGATGCTCCAAGGAATAGATAGCGACCAACAATTTGGATTTTGAGTGGTATTCTGCTTTTGTTTTCCAGTGATTCTTCTTCCAGTGGAACAGTTCTTCTTTTTCAATGTGTTTCTTTAAATCGCACAAGATTCTTAGTCCAAATCTTCTTGTTTTTTTCAATTGTAGAAGCACTTTTCTTATGAGACATTGTGAATAAAAAATCATCTCAGATCTAAAAATGATACAGAAAATCAATTATAATGCTCAATCATAAAGCTTATAGAAAGTTCCAGAAATTTTAAGAAAGTTCTAATGGGCTCCAGATAGTTCTATTACCTGCATATACTACTTATATGCGATTTTAGAAATTTAGTGTGCGGGGTGATATTTTTTGAAAACAAAACAGAATTAAACCTTTTATCATCACTTTTTAGCAAATGTTCATCGATTCATGACACAGGAATTCAATAACTTTGCAAAAAGTCATAACCCTAATGCCAATGTACAGCTGGTAGGCCTGGATGCGGCCGATGAGCATCGAGCCCTGGTAACACTTTCTGCCGAGGGTGTCCAAGGTGTGGGCCTCCCTGCTGGGGGGCACCAGGAGTGCATCTTCTGGCTTTTCAGCCAATGCATGGCTGATTCCACCACCATGGAGTTATGGAGCAGCTGTGATTTCTGGAAGATCGGGCTCCAGTGGACTCGATACATCAAGTCAAGCCATTTGCTCACCACCGGCACAGACGCCGGTGTCTCTCACATACGGAGCATCAGCCACTCCAGGATGGGAGGGATGGGGACCATGAGCGATTCACTCGACAGAGCCTCGTAGTGGAGGATTTAAAACTCACCCGCCCGAGGGTCCTCCTGTGACTCCGTAGGGAATGCCAGGGCCTTAGACATATCCTTAACAAAATCAAGGAAGCCCATATCCTCTGGCAGGGACCGCTGTCGAGGCTCTGAGATGGGAGAGTCTGATAGGACGCCATGGTGGAGACAGGTATTGAGGGATTCCTCATCATCAGTCTCCCACTCTGAATAGTCTGTCAAGGACTTGTAGGAGGGCTGCTCCGTGGGCCTCGGGGACTCCCGATGCTCTGTGGCTGGTGCCCAGCACATTTGCTGGGGATGATTGCGGTCCCGTCGAGCGGGACTCGGATTAAGACCTCGGCAGAGGATTGGCTCAGCCTCCAGGGACGTCTTCGACATAGAAGGCCCAGAGGTCGGGGCAGATGAACCGATCATACCGGGCAACAGCGCCCGCTGCTGATCCATGAAGGCAGACAAACTGCGCTCCAGGGCCACCATTCTGGACTCCAGGTCAGAAGGCTCCGTAGCCGTCGGCGCAGGGACCGAGGGACGTGGGCCTGGCACCGTCTCCCCCGAAGGGGAATCCTCGACGAGGATGGTGTCTGGGGACCGAGGCCAGTCCGAGGTCAACTCCTTTTGGGGGACCTTTGCAGGCCGCTCGTTCTCCAATGCCTCGGATGAGCATCTTGGACTGCAGGATCTAGTCCGGGGGGGGGGGGGGGGGGCACCCAGCCAGTCAGATCCGTCCAAGGACACCACCTTCAAAGGGCTTCTTCTTCTTCCAGGGTTCCCTCAATGGAGACCCCCTTTCTGAAGATCTACGATGGGGCTCAGGCTCAGAGGGATTCATCTGAGGTGTCGAGGCTTCAGAAGAGGCCCTGGCCTTCGGAGGCACCAGGGACTCAGGGAAAAACTTATCATGCTGCTGCTGGCAGCTCTCGAGGGCCTTGCTGGACATCCTCTTGCAAAGATCGCATGCTGCCTGGTCATAGTCCGGCCCGAGGAAGCGTAGAGAGAAGTCATGTGAGTCAGTCAAAGACAATTTTTGAGCCCCAATGACACTTCTTAAAGCCACTGGTAGCCATGGTGGAAAAGAGTACCCCGGTGAGGTCAAGGAGAAAAAAAGGCAGGAAGACGCCAGTAGTTAAACAAAAAAAACTACAAAAATAGACCCAAACTCGATGCCGAGGCAGCAGCAAGGTCGGGTGGCGGGAAGAGTACCGGTATGATACCGGAGGAGAGTATGAAACTCGGAGAGAAAATAAAAAATCAACTTTTTCTGGGGACAAGCCAGACGAACTTCTGAAGGGCTCTGCGGATAAAAGGAGACTGAGCAAGATGACACCCTTGGGCGGGAAGGGGACCATGCATACGTGGTAGCATCTCCCAAAGGCTTTCTTTGAAAGCTGAGGGGATGCTTCCACGAGGGCTCTGTTGGTGCCAACGTCACTCATATTTGAGGACTGACTTCCTGCTTGTTCACGGAGAACTTTTTATAACCAGTCCCAAAATGCAACAGACTATGAGCTGTAAGCATGCTAAAATACAGTGGCCTTCAAAGTTCAAAATATCCAGGAAAAGCAATGTCATATCAAATCAAGTTTTAAAGATGAAACTCTGGTCATAGGATGTCTGACTGCTGATCAGCCGTACAGTCTCTCTCCAAATCATACCAACATTCTTGATGTGTCGTCTTCCACAAAACGACTAATTTTCAAAGGGCAATCTGCAAGTCTGATATTTCCAAATCTTGTAACCTATCAGTGAGGGTCCTACCATCTGTTTGGAAATCTTCCCTCTAAAAGTGTATGAGTATGTCAGTGTCTACTTCTCTGCACCAGTAGTTGTGCCCATTCTGTGCATGGTGGTAAAATGTCAGAGAGACTAATATACAGAGGGATGCAGAAAGACTCAGACAACAAAAGCCCTCCTCAGCTCAGAAATCATGGTTTAAAAGATCCGATTTTATTGCCCGTGTCAGTCCTACAGTACATGGTTCTCTGTTGCCCAAGCAAGATCAAAAACCAGCAAGAAACGAAAAAGAGTACAGCTAAAAACCCCCATAGCTTAACAGAGGTGCCTCCTGTTCTGCTAACATAACCTACAGATTCTTAGCCACCCTTCTCTTCCTCCTTTATATTTTTCTTTTTTTAAGAATGGGAATCGTTTAAACAAAAATAACCCCTTTTGAGAAAGCAGCCGTGTGGCAGCCACACTCAAAACGGCACCACTAGCTAAATTTAAGCACCCAGGCACAGAATTCACTTCTGTCGCAAAAGGCCAAAGGTCCAGGTTTTAAAAAATTGAGATCTGTATTTTGGAGTAGCAGAATATTTGGGTGTCCAAGTTGTGGGCCAGGGTGAGCATACTCCAATGAGATCCAGCGGGAGGCTGAAGGAGAGAGGACATCAACGTCTGGCTCTCAGAAAGGGGTTGAGCCAGTCTTGATGTCGCCCGTAGCGCATCTCAGGATTGGCAGTTCTAGTGTATTTAAAGACAGATGCAGCAGTAGTAAAATTAAGACTGGCTTAGCCTGTCCTTAGGGACCTATAACCAGCTGGTAAGCAAGTGCTGCCCATTATAACTCTCACTCCCCACACCTCATGCCCATGCATTTTGCATCCCCAAGATGTACGCAGCCCCATACTCACTGCTGTTCCCCTACAAATCGTTTCGTTCTTCAGAGATCCTGGGAGGCCACAGGGAGATGCAGGATTTTGATCCCTAAAGGTCATCCTTCAAATAAATAGTAAAGTGTTTATAAGCCTGGACTGTGTTCATGATATGTCACCCATAACCCATCCAGCTGGGAGGAACACGAAGCAGTACTGAATACATACACAGCTCAATCTTGGACCTCGTTGCTGATCCACTGTACTGGTATGTCCACTGTGCAAGCACCTTCCAATTTATCAGTGACTGGCCACTAGTTATCAATATCAAAGTTCCTTCCAGGGACATCACTGAACACTGTGACGATCACTAGTTGTTGCTGTTAAGAGATCCTGCCAGCATCTCTCATTGACCAGTCACTAGGTGTCATTGTCAGAGCTCCCTACCTCACTGTGCATCACAAAAAAAAAAAAAACCACAGCCGCGTGTGTTATCGCCACGTTACTCCTTCCATCCTCCACCCCTTGGTCTGTTCCTCAGCACACTGAAGCATCCAAGTCACTGCAAGCAAAGGGTGAAAGGGGTCACTGGCCCAACCTCAGGCGCTCAAGAAGAACTTCTTGTAGAATTTGTTCATCTGCTCTAGAAAGATGAAGGTAAGGACGGTGTGTGGCCCAAGCCGAGCATAGTATGGCGTGAATCCTTTCCACAGGCTGAAGAAACCCTCATGGCGGACCACCTTCATCAGCACATCCTGCAGGGACGAGGACATGAGTTAGCAACTGATTTCTAAGAACAACACTGAGCTTTTCACCAAACAATTCTGGAGTGTTGCGTAACTATAAGGCTTCATAAAGCACATATGCAATCATCGCTATGATGCAGGGGCCTGGCATCCTATTAGCAGGACGTACAGACTAAAGAACGCAGTACTTAAATGAGACATAGGAAAGTAAATCATTCGCAGACAGTGCCAGCACCAGGGATTAGAACGGAAGCCCAGGGAGATCAGCGACTTACCACAAGGTCGCACGCAGTCAGTGACAGGGTGGAAACTGTAGTCACATTCGTCACCGAGTGCGTCTGAAGATCATGCTCTCCACCTGCTGGGCAACCCCTTCCTCCCTTCTCCAAGCTCAAAAACCCAAACTTGTTTAGCCATTTTATGCTCTCTAACCCAATGGAATTTGAAAAGAGTTATAAAGAAAGGGTCGAGAATGCCACCTTGTCTGTCTGGGGGCAAAATAACTCTCTGAAAATTTTACAGAACGGGATGAAACTTGGCAAGTGAGGAAAACAGGTAAAAAAGACATCAAGTTCGAAAATAGGCCAAATCGTCCCTGGGGGCCCAGAGAAATAAGGCCTCCTCCCAGAAAAATGGCCCAATGCATTTCTATGGAAGAAGGCAGTCCGGCTTCTGTAGCAGAGAAACTAAACTACAGTGAAACATAACACTCCCTCTCCCTCTTTCTCCACATTTCCAGCCTTTTACAACTGCTCTACCATCCCCAAAAAGATTCCTAGCAACTGCCCCACCACCCTAAAAAAAAAAAAAACCCTCACTCTGCTGCCTCACCACCCTGCAAACTGCCTCACTGCCAAAAACTCCCAACTGCCCCATCCAAAACACAACCATCCACAACTGCCTCACCACCCTGCAAGCTGTTCTACTCCCAAAACCACACCCAGGCAAGTGCTCCACGGCCCCATCTCCTTGCCAACTACTCCTGCACTTGCCCACCACTGCCCCGCTCTCAGTAAAATATCCACCCCATAACTGCCCCACGCCCCAAAACCTCCCCATCACAACTGCCTCAGCAACCTGCTATCTCCACATCCGCATCCCCCAGAGAGTCCTTACCACCAAAGCAAAGCATAACACACACAGAATACACAACACAAAACACACACACACGGATTACACAGAATTCCCTCGCTGTGATGTACTGCATTTTAAGTTATTCACATATACTCTCATTTTCTTTGTTATTTCTACTGTGAAAGTTATTGATTGACTTGTACAGGCACTCACATGCCCTCCGTTGCCATGGGCACAGCTAGATTAAGGCAATGGCAAACTAGAGCATGGCCTAGGGTCCAAAGTTAGCGGGTCACTTTCACATGTGCTCAGCACTTGGGAGCTTAGGACTGATAAGAATTTTACACCGATATTTGAAAACTAGAAGGATGGCTAACATGTTTGGACATGTTTCAGAATTTAAAACCTCTATCTGCAGGACTCTAATGGTCCCTTTTCCCCTCCCCCCTTGAATTAGCCCGTCTTGCCTGCTTGCAATGTAACTAGCAGCAGAGACTGTGGGCAGGATCCAGCCAATGGGAAGAGTGGGGAGCGGAGCACAGGAATCCTGCTCTAGTCACAGGAAGGGAGGAGGTGAGCTGGGGGAAATTTCTCTGCTGTACAAGTGAAGTTCCTGCCTCTGGTAGAAGATGGAAAAAATATGAAGGCCTCCCCTCAAAAAAATGCCTCAATGAAGTTTTAGAGAAAAAGCAGTTCCAGTGGCTACAGCATACAAACTCTGATTCACAGTAATATAGCAATTACAGAATTATACCTGTCCAAAAGCCCTCCCTTCTCACATCCTCTCCCTATCACAGACATACACAGAACCAACACAGATAAAAACACACACACACAAACTAAAATATCCATGCACATACAGACACGTATATGCAAACATTCACGCACACATACATGCATGAAAGCCCACATACTAGCCTTCAAAGATACACAAATATACAAATTGAAAAGTGTACATTTGCAGTGTGACACAATGGCTTGTTTTCCCCATTCACAGAATCAGGCATGTGGGGGTGCATGCATGTGTGTCATGGTGGGGTATGTGCGAGATTAAGGTTTCCCATCCCTTCCTGCACACTTCCTCCTCCCCTTCATCCAGCCACGCGCTCTCCCAACCAACTTTTCACTCTCTCACCCTTCACCCTTCCCTGCCTTTCACTCTCTCAGCTCTTAGCCAAATCCTTTAACACTGCCCCTCCCCAAAGTTCCACCCCTCTTTTGCAGGCCTGCCCATGCACTTATGCTTTCCCTGCCTTCTCTAATCCCAACCCTTTTCTCCCTGCTGCGCCCCTTACACACCCCTTCTTTTCATGCGTTGCCCTCACCTGCTTTCAAACAGCTAGGAAGCAGCCCTGCTTTTCAGGCCAGTGGGACCTGGGACTCCCGTTTGCCTTTTCACACCACAGCCCCACTTTTCAGGCTGGCGGGACATCCGATTGCTAATGCAGCTGCACATGAAATGAATCAGAAGCTGCAAAGACGTCTTACATACTGGGGGACAGAATGTACAAAGCATGAACCAAACGAAGATGGAGATGTTCATGAATGAAATGGTGTACAATTTGATTTATTGAGTGTTGGTGAACTAACATGGACTGGCATCAGGCACTTTGAATCTGAGATCACATGGTTTACTATGCCAGAAACAATAGACAAATGGTGTTGCATTTATAATTAAGAAGAAACTTGCAAGAACTGTAATGAAATACAATGCAATCAGTGAATGCTTAATTTCTATTTGTCTGAGGAATGCCCATCAACTCAACTGTTGTTCAGATATACGCCAACAGCTGCAGAAGAGGAAGAAGTTGATCTCTTCTATGAACAAGTACAAGCTAAAATTAATAAAACATGCAAACATAATATATTGATAGTCATAGGTGACCGGAATGCAAAAGTTGAGAACAAAGAAGGTAAAGTAGTTGGAAATACAGGCTTGGCAATAAAAACGAAGCTGGAGAAAGACTGATAGACTTCTTCAAGACCAACAATCTATTCATCTCAGACATCTTCCAGCAATACAAGTGGTGACTGTACACATGGATTTTGCCTAATGGACTGTACAAAAATCAAATGATTACATCTGTGGAAATCAACTATGAAAAAGCTCAACAACAGTAAATGACAAATCTTGGAGCTGACTGTGGTACAAATTACCAGCTACTAGTATGCAAACTCAAGCCAAAGCTGAAAAAGAACAAAGCCACTCATAAATGTAGCAAAAAATTATCTTGAAAGTATACTACCAGAATTTATAGACTGCCTGTGAAATTGATTCGCTATTTTGGATACAAATGACAGAGCACCAGAAGAGTTATGGGTTGACATCAAGAAAGGTTGTGCTCGAGGAAAGTGAAGAGTCTCTGCAAAAAGTGAAAAAAGCAAAAGAGCACATGTTTGGAAATGTTTTTTAATTTTTTTAGAGGCAGAAGCTATGAGTGTTAAGAGAAAAATTCCAGCCTCGAATTGTAATGCTAAAAGATGCTCAAGAATCCATGTTGAATGAAGCTGAGAAGATCAAGATGAGGTGGAAAGAATATACAGAGTCATTATACCATAACTATCAAGTGGACCAACAGCTGTTTTAAAACTGTACATTGTGATCAGGAACCACTGGTGATGAAAGAAGAAGTTGAACAGCATTACGAAAGAATGGGGTATTGATGGCATTCCCACTGAAGTATTACAGCAATCAGATGCAGCTACTCCAAATTTCCTGCAGAGCCCCGTAAGAACTGTAAGACAACATCATGGCCAACTGACTAGAAAAGATCTGTGTTCACACCAATACTGAAGAAAGTTGATCCTACTGTGAAAATTATCGCACAATCGCTCTGATCCCACACACCAGCAAGATTCTACTCAAGATCGTTCAGTGGAGATCACAACCATACCTGGAACGAGAACTGCCTGAAGTGCAAGAAGGGTCCATGCTGCTTAATGTGGTCCAAGGTTTTTAAGGACTTACACACAGTCAAAGGAAAGGGCAATGAACAAGAGACATCACTATGGATGTGAAATGAATCCTTGAATAGACAAAATATCAAAAGGATATCTGTATGTGTTTTATTAACTAGAGCAAAGCTTTTGACTATGTAAATCATTAAAAACCTTGGGCAACATTAAGCAGCATGGGTATACCAGAACACCTGATACTTCTCATGCACAACCTTTACAATGATCAAGAAGCAACAGTTCAAACAGAATGGTTTATAAATCAGCAAAGGTGTACAACAAGGCTGCATATTTTCCCAACACCTGTTTAATTTATATGCAGAACAAATCAGAGAAATAGGATTGTATGAAGACAACCAAGGTGTGAAGATTAGTGGAAGACTCATCAACAATCTTTGCTATGCTGAAGATACCTCATTACCGGCTGAAAGTGAATATGATCTGAAACATCCGCTTATCAAGATTAAGGAACATAGTCTTAAAATGGGCCTGCACCTTATCATGAATAAGACAAAGATCCTGATAGTTGGCAAAATCAATTTCATCCTTGGACAAGAAATAGAAATAGTAGACAGCTTTAACTTGCTTGGATTAAATATCAATGAAGAAATGACAAACAGTCAAGAAATTTAATGATACACTGCTCTTGGCAGAATGGCAATGATGAAACTTGACAAGATGTATATAAGCATACAAAGGTTTGACTTGTCCAAGCCATGGTATTTTCAACATCATTATATATTGTAAACATGAAAGTTGGACATGAAGAAGCAAGATAGGAATAAAACTGATGCCTTTGAATTATGGTGCTGATGAAGAATACTGTGCATACCATGGACTAGCCAAAGAACAAATCAGTCTGTACTAGAGGAGATCAAATGTAAGCTTTCTTTAGAATCTCAAATGGCAAGACTTTGATTTTCATACTTTGGACACATCATGAGAAGATAAAGGTTGAAGATATCAATGCCAAAAAGGAAGGCCAGCAATGCAACAGATCACTACAACAGCAGCCATGGATGGTACTCTATGAACAATCAGCCACCTGACTGAAGACTGAACACAGTTCAGGACTATCCACAGGGTTTCCATGAGTCGACAGACTCAACAGCACTTAACAACAACAAAAAAATCCAATAATCTGCCCCCATCACACACACACACAGTATGCATCTCAAATCCAAAAGCACCTCAGATTTAAAAAAGCAGACCTATCATTCGGATCTCCATCCAATTTCTTTTTGAATATCAGCTAATTTATTCTTCTCATATATCCATAGGAAGGCTATTTCATAAGAAGGGGCTTCTGCAAAAAATGACCAAGATCTGACCCATACCTGCCAAACCTCTTAAATGACGTTATACATAACAGAGCCCCCAAATAGATCTTAATTGACTTGTAGGTATGCACTAACTTGGTTTTATTTCTCAAACAGGCAGAACCATTACTTTCCATCCACTTAAAAACCAAGGGTCTGAAAGTCAAACAAACAGAGTTATGTGTTTGCCAGTAGGGGACTAATGCAATAATTGGTTTAGCCATGTATGTTCAGCTCTTATATAGATAAAATCTGTGTTTAATTTGCAAAAGGGCCAGATTCTAACCATGTAAGGGGCTGGGATTGGGAATCGGAGGTGGAGTGAGCATCTATACATTAACAGCAATATTCGGCATCTAAAAGGATAAGTTATGCATGTAAACATAGGCCTGCTATTCAGGATAGTTGCCGGCGCAATCACTGCCTAGACATACTCAGCAGTACTAGTTAAATGAATAGCACCATTGAATATGTGTGTAAAGTTAAGCGATGGTGCTGGTGCTTATCTTTGAACGCTGGCTGCACTAGCTGAATATCAGGCCCCAAAACTTAACAGGCCTGATCTGCAATAGGCAACTAACAGAAAGAACATGTCTTCTCTGTATAACTGTGATGTGATACCATCTTGCGTACAGAGTACATCGAGTGCAAGTTTGGCCTCCACATCTCAAAAGGTAAAGAGAAGGATGACAACAATGACAAAGGAGATGGAATGGTGACATTTTACAGTACTTACCAGATAATGTCCTTTCCTTGAGTCCTGCTGGACTAGTCCAGACAAGTGGATTGTGTTCCCCTATCAGCAGATGTGAAGACAGAGCAAATTTTCCAGAGAATTCTTATGACATCACCATGCCATTATCAGCCTGTATCTCTAGGTATATGATTCAGTGTTTGTACCCAAGCACATGGGCAGGAAACTTCGACCTCACCCAACCTCAGTGAAAATAATAATGTTAAACAGAACAGAAGCATAACTATGTACTGGATCAACTTCAACAGAAGACTTGTCAGAAGGTTATGAGCCCGCAGGGCCAACCAACTGAGAGTAGAGCAGGCCAATACAGGTTCCAGGGGCAGGTCCTGGACTGGTCTAACAGGATTCTAAGAAAGGACATTATTTTGTAAGTAAAATGTTACGTTCTGTATCGTACTGCTGAGACCAGTCCAGACAAGTGGGAGGTACCACAGCTCTGACTCCACTGGGCAGGAAGAAGACACAGCAGTTTGCAAAGCCTTCAAGCTAAAGGCCTTGTCCACCCGAGTGTGGACATCCAAGCAGTAATGCTTGACAAAACGTGGGACGTGATGCCCATGTTGCTGCCCAAAAAAATGTCTGAGGGGGCTACAGTGCTATGTTCTGCCAACAAACATGCTTGCGCCTGAGTGGAATGGGCATGCAAACTCTCTGGAAATGGACAGTTCCGTAACAGATATGCTGAGACAATGGTCTCCTTAATCCAGGGCCCCAGTGTAGACTTAGCCACTGCACTACTTTACACGGACCCGCAAAGAACACAAGTATGGTTTATTGTTTTTTTGATAGACCGTCCTTTGCAAGCAGACAGGGCAGTTTACAATAAAATAAAATAAAAACAGCAAGTCAAAAGGAAACAGAAAGAGGAACTCCATTGCAATACAGGAAAGAAAGGAGCAGGATAGTAGACAAAGGGACTAACACTACATGACAGCGGCAAGGCTACTTTCTTATCTGCAGTTCAGGGGGGTGGTAGATGGTTTGACTTAAAGAAAAGAGTTAGCAACCTTCAAGTACTGAAGCAGCACTCTCCAGACATCTACCAGGTGAAGGTCCTAGTCTTTTTCATGGCACTGCTCCTTAGAAAAGGAGGGCAGATGCATCACCTTGGGCAAAAAGGAAGGAACAGGCCGAAAGCACACAGCCTACTCCAAGAAGGATCCCTGCATGATGCCTGTAGTTCAGAAATACATCTTGTCAAGCAGACTGCAGGAAAAAAAAAAAAAAAGTGTTAGATCTTTAAGCATAGCTTGCTTCAACAGCTCAATGGACTCGGACATCAAGGCCCGGAGCACCAGGCAGACATCCCACAAGGGAATGACTGAGTGCAGGGGAAGATGCAGGTGTCAAAACCCTGAAGGAAATGGGAAACATCTGGGTACAAAGCTATGGACCACTCCACCACCGGCCCTCTGAAGCAGGATAAGGCCACAACCTGAACTTTTAGGGAGTTAAGGATAATTTGGACAAAGGTCTTGCCCTTAAGGCAAGCAGGGACATTAAGTCTTCTCTACTAGGCCTAGTCTGATGCCCACAGCACCAATGCTCAAAGAGACTCGAGACATGCACTTAGGCCAGGCCAGTAGAACCTCTCCTCACCTTGAGGAGCATGGAAACCACAGCAGAAGAATAGCCTTTATGCATTAAGTGATGCTTCTAAACAGCCAAGCCATAAATGAGGCATCCAGAAGGACCAGCCCTTGGCCTAAGCCTCCATGCTGGAGGCAGTCAGAGAGGATGTTCCTACAAGAGCCACATCAGATCCCCGAACCACAGCCTCCATGGCCAATCTGGCATCATCAGAACAATCCAGCCCGATGCCACTCTATGGCGTCGAAACACATATCCCACGAACAGCCATGGAGTGAAAACATACAGAAGGCAGTGCTTTGGCCAGGACTGAACTAGGGCACTGACGCCCTTGGAGTCTTCCTTGTAGTGACTGAAGAATCTGTGCACTTTGGCGATGGATCGGGTCACCATCAGGTCCATCTTCAGATGGCCTCAGAGGTTCAGAATTTGCTGAAATGCCACCTGACTTAGCTCCCACTCCGCGGGATCGAGGGAGTGGCAATTGGATGTATACCATCCGGCCCAGGTGATTTGCTACTCTTCAGTTTATCTAATAGTTGTAAAACATCTTCCCGATGTATTGATATTTCCTTCAATTCTTCCGCACCTTTAAATATCACTTCAGTCATGGGTAACATCCCTACATCTCCCTCAGTAAAGATCGAAGCAAAGAACTCAATCAGTCTCTCCACTATCGCCTTGTCACCTCTTAGTGCCCCTTTAACTCCTCTATCATCTAATGGACCAACTGATTCTCGCACAGGTTTTTTGCTATGAATGTACTTGAAAAAATCTTTATTTCGCGTTTTTGCTTCCGCAGCAAGCTTCTTCTCAAATTCTCCCTTTGCCTGCTTTATCAATGCCTTGCATTTGACCTGCCAGTGCTTGTGCTGTTTCCAGGTTTTGTCGTTTGGCTCTTTTTTCCATTTCCTGAAAGATGCTTTTTTGGCAACAGCCTCTCTGACCTCACCTTTAAACCATGCTGACAGTTTTTTGGACTTCCTTCCACTTTTCTTAAAGCGTGGAATACAGCTGGTCTGGGCTTCCAAGATAGTATTTTTCAACAACACCCAAGCTTGATGTAAGTCTTTAACCTTTGCAACTGCTCCTTTTAGTTTTTTCTTAACTATTTTCCTCATTTTATCATAGTCTCCCTTTCGAAAGTTAAAAGGTAGTACTGTGGATTTCCTTACTATCCCTCCTCCACTAATTAAATCAAAGGCGATCATGCTATGATCACTATTGCCAAGTGGTCCCAACACCCTTATCTCTTGCACTAGATCTGGTGTTCCACTAAGGACTGGGTCTAATATGGCTTCCCCTCTGGTCGGTTCATGACCCAGCTGCTCCAAGAAGCAGTCATTTATTTCATCTAGGAATTTTATCTCCCTAGCATGTCCTGCCGTGACACTGACCCAGTCGATACCTGGGTAATTGAAATCACTCATTATTATTACCACGCTGTAACTTTTATTAGCTTCCTTGATTTCTTTGAGCATTTCATCATCCATTTGTTCATTCTGGCCAGGCGGTCGATAGTACACCCCCACTGCCATCGCCTTCCCCTTTTTACATGGAATTTCAATCCATAGAGATTCTACAGCAAATTTTGTTTCCTGCAAAACTTTAATCCTTTCTGACTCAATGCCCTCTCTAACAGAGCGCAACCCCTACACCAATTTGATCAGCTCTATCATTACGATATAGTTTGTATCCAGGTATCACAGTGTCCCACTGGTTGTCCTCCTTCCACCATGTCGCTGATATTCCAATCATATCTAACCTCTCATTTAGTGCTATATATTCTAACTCTCCCATCTTATTTTTTAGACTTCTAGCATTTGCATACAAGCATTTTAGAGACTGTATTTTATTCATATTAATTTGGCTATTGGTAGACATGGGTAATTTAGGAAGACTTTAGGAAGACTAACTTTGCGAAGATGGGCCAATACCTCAGGGAGTCGTTAGTGGGATGGGAACAGCTGGGGGATGTAGAAAAACAGTGGGGAAAACTGAAAGGGGGTATTTTAAAGGCAACCAACCTTTTTGTTAAAATGGTAAATAAAGGCAAAAGGAACAGGAGACCGCTATGGTTTTCGAAGGAAGTAGCTGAAAAAGTGAAGAAAAAGAGGGAGGCCTTCATGAAATACAAGAGATCACAGAGAGAGGAAGACAGGCATCTGTATTTGGAAAAACTTAGAGAAGCTAGCAAAGTAGTCAAGAAGGCAAAGATTCAAAAGGAGGAGGAAATAGCCAATGCAATAAAATGGGGGGATAAGACATTTTTCAGATATATTAGTGAGAAGAGGAAGGGCAAAAGTGGTATTGTCAGACTCAAGGGTGCAGGGGGGGAATATGTAGAAGCTGATAAGGATAAAGCGGAATTGCTTAACAAATATTTTTGTTCTGTGTTCACAGATGAAGAACCAGGAGCAAGACCTCAGAAAACACCCACAAATAAGAACAGAAGCGAGGGACATCTTGAACAATTTTCAGAAGACTGTGTTCGTGAGAAACTAGCTCAACTTAAAGTAGACAAAGCGATGGGACCGGATGGGATACACCCTAGAATACCTGAGGGAACTTGGGGACGTTCTAGCAACTCCACTGAATGACCTTTTCAATGCCTCGTTGGAGTCGGGAGTGGTGCCAAAGGACTGGAGAGAGGCTCATGTGGTGCCTTTACAAAAAACCGGATGTAAGGATGTGGTTGAAAGCTACAGGCCGGTTAGTTTAACTTCGGTGGTGAGTAAATTATTGGAAACGCTGCTGAAAGAGAAAATAGTGAGGTTTCTGGAGTCCAGCGGATTACAGGATCCGAGGCAGCATGGATTCACCAGACGCAGGTCTTGTCAGACAAATCTGATTGATTTCTTTGACTGGGTGACCAGGGAGTTGGACCGAGGGAGAGCTCTAGATGTGGTGTATTTAGATTTCAGTAAAGCCTTTGACACTGTTCCTCACAGGCGACTTATAAACAAACTGAGCACCCTAGGGATGGACCCTAAAGTTACTGCTTGGGTTAGAAATTGGTTGGGTGGGAGGCGACAAAGAGTACAAGTAAATGGAGCTCACTCTGAGGAGAAGGATGTTACCATTGGTGTGCCCCAGTGATCTGTCCTTGGTCCGATTCTTTTTAACATCTTTGTTAGTGATATAGCGGAAGGGCTGTCGGGTAAGGTTTGCCTCTTTGCGGATGATACCAAAATCTGCAATAGAGTAGACACCCAGGAAGGTGTAGATAACATGAGGAGGGATCTAGCTAAGCTTGAAGAATGGTCTAGAATTTGGCAGCTGGGATTTAATGTTAAAAAATGTAAGGTCATGCATTTGGGCTGCAGCAATCCAAGGGAGCAATACAGTATAGGAGGTGAAGTACTTTTGTCCACTAAAGAAGAGCGGGACCTAGGCGTGGTTGTGTCTGATGATCTTAAAGTAGCTAAACAGGTAGAAAAGGCGACAGCAAAAGCTAGAAGGAGGCTTGGGTGCATACGGAGAGGAATGGCTAGCAGAAAAAAGGAGGTGATAATGCCTCTGTATAAGGTCTTTGGTGCGACCTCATTTGGAGTATGGTGTGCAATTCTGGAGACCGCACCTTCAAAAGGATGTGAACAGGATGGAATCAGTGCAGAGGGTTGCTACTAAAATGATTAATGGGCTTCATTATAAAGCATATGAGGACAGACTTAAGGATCTTAATATGTACACCTCTTAGAGGAAAGGCGGGATAGAGGTGATATGATTGAGATGTTTAAATACCTCCGTGGCATAAATGTTCAGGGAGAGAGCCTTTCAATTGAAAGCAAGTTCTGCTACGAGGGGACATGGGATGAGAGTGAAGGGAGATAGATTCAGGAGTGATATGAGGAAATATTTCTTTACAGAAAGAGTAGTGGATCCATGGAATAGTCTCCTAGTGGAGGTGGTAGAGATGAGGACAGTAACTGAATTCAAAAAAGCATGGGACCAACACAGAGGATCTTTAAAGGTAAAAAGTGGACTGTTGTAGCTGTTGTTATGGAAGGACAGACTAGATAGGCCATGTGGTCTTTTTCTGTCATCATGTTTCTATGTTTCTAATTTGGGATCTTTAAGCTCTGTCTGCTCCATACTCGAGGGCATTTGGGCTACTTTACTCTTTTTTGGAACATCTCTGCTTTTGGTAGTATCCTTCAAGGATACATTCTTCCGAACCATCTGCTCTTGGGCGACTGTCGGCTTTCCCCTATTATCTAGTTTAAAAGCTGCTCTATCTCCTTTTTAAAGGTTAATGCCAGCAGCCTGGTTCCATCCCGGTTAAGGTAAAGCCCATCCCTTCGGAAGAGCCCCTCCTTTCCCCAGAATGTTCCCCAGTTCCTAACAAATCCAAACCCCTCATCTCTGCACCACTGTCTCATCCACGCATTGAGACTCCGGAACTCTGCCTGCCTTTTGGGCCCTGCACGTGGAATGGGAAGCATTTCAGAGAACGCTACCCTGGAAGTTCTGGATTTCAACTTCCTACCTAAAAGCCTAAATTTAGCCTCCAGAACCGCCCTACCACATTTTCCTATGTCATTGGTACCGACATGTACCAAGACAGCAGACTCCTCCCCAGCACTATGTAAGACCTTATCTAGGTGGCGCGTGAGGTCCGCTACCTTCGCACCAGGCAGGCATGTTACCAGGCGATCCTCACGTCCACCAGCCACCCAGCTATCTACATGCCTAATGATCGAATCACCAACTATAACGGCTGTCCTAACCCTTCCCTCATGGGCACATGGCCCTGGAGAAACTTCCTTGGTGCGAGAGGGTTTTACAACACCTGGAGGACAGGTCCTAGTTACAGGATCACTTCCTGCCATACCAGAGTGATGCTCTCCTGTCACGTGACCTCTCTCCTCCATGGCAACAGGGATGCTGCAAGACTGGAGGTGGGACTTCAGGACTATATCCCTGTAGGTCTCGTCTATGTACCTCTCTGTCTTTCTTATGTTTTCCAAGTCTGCTACTCTAGCCTCTAGAGAACGGACTCGTTCCCTGAGAGCAAAGAGCTCCTTGCACCTAGTGCACACGTAAGACCTCTCACCAAGTGGGAGAAAATCATACATGTGACACTCAATGCAAAAGACTGGAAAGCCCCCATCTCGCTGCTGGACTGCTGTCTGCATCTTAGTTTTTAGTTTTTGTTTAGATCTTTAAGTTATTTACTTACTAAGGGTTGCTATGGATATTTATACCAATAAAACTGTAACTAATACGTTTAATATACTTTGTTCACCTGAAGCTTAATTGATCTCAGGTCCTTAGTCTTCCTTTTCTGTGGTGCCATCTGCTATCTCCTGCAGCCGGCTCCCCCGTGTCCCCTCATTGCGAGACCAGGGTCGGGCCCTCCAAAGGCACATCAGAAGCTTCCATTCAAGAAATGCAGATATCAGAATCTAGCAACAAGGTTCTCTGCTTTCCTACATAGGCTCAAGACACTCCCAGCTGGCACAATGCACCATGCGTTAAGGTTGTGCAAACAGTATCGATCCCCCGACTGGGGAGAGCTGATGACGGCGGCGGGTGTAAAGGGACCACGCGCCCAATGGCGCGAACTTTAAATCCCTCTGTGCAAGCCCCGATTGGGCAGTGGTGTTGCTGCTTCTCCTCCTGCTGCTTGAGGCTCGATCCCCCGACTGGGGAGAGCTGATGATGGCGGCGGGTGGGCTCTCCTCACTGGACCATGGGCTCTCCTCACTGGACCACTGCCCCTGCATTTCTTGTACCATGCAATGTGCTCCCCAACCCATCAAACTGGCATCTGTGGTCAGGGGAGTCCACTCAAATGTCTCCAAGGGCATCCCTGCCAACGTTAATCAGCACTGGCCATCACCCGAGTGCCCTCCGTGTGGCCAGGGGACACACTAGTCTGGTCGATAGCCCAAGGCACCAACTCCAATGTGGCCGCCATGGATCCCACCAGTTGAAAATAACGCCATGCTAATGAAGCAGAGAGATGAAGGACTGGCGCACCTGGAGCTGTAACTTCTGCGTGCGGTCGTTGGGCAGGGACACATACCTCAGAGCAGTCTGAAAATGTGCCACCTATGTCCGTCCAGTCAAGAACTGAACAGATGTTCCTCACCAGCTGCTGGGGACTGAGATACTGGTTATAGTAGGAGTGACAGGCAGTATATGGATGGTGACCTCACCAAAGTTGGTCACGCTCAGTCCCCAGCTGCTGGTGGAAGGAGGCAACCTGCTTGTCTGGTCTGAACTGGACTGGAGGGAGGATAAGGAATTTAGGGTTTTTCAGCTAAAAAAAAAAAGAGACAATAGAGGAGATATGATACAGGATTATAAAATCATGGGGGGGTGGAAGAAGTAAATAGGGAATGCTTATCTACTCCGACATTTTCTAAAACTAATAAGTAGTGGATTTAAAACCAACTGCAAAGTAATTTTTCATTCAATGCATAAATCAAGTCGTGGAACTTGTTACCAGAAAACATGTCAAGGTATCTAGCACAGGTAGGTTTAAAAGGGTTTGGACATGTTCCCAAAGGACGCGTCCATAAACCAATTAGCTAGATAGATTTCAGAAAACCACCATATTTATACCTGGGAATGTGCAACCAAGAAAGGATTGAAACTTTGGCATCTCTCTGGTACTTTCCTAGTGACCCAGACTGGCCACTGTCAGAGAAAAAATGCTGGACTTAAAGGATCTTGGTCCTACCCAGCACGGTACATCTTCTATTCTCATGCCCCATCTTCCCCATTCCTCATGCAGCAAGTCTTACTCACCAGCCCGTTCTTGTATTCCGGCTTACCGTCAATCATCCTCATATTCTGGATCCTGCAAGAAGGGAATGGGACTTCAGACCGGCCTCCGTGCATAGTATGACACCTTGCAGTGCTATAACAATTCCCTGCTGCACATCCACCACAGCACAGAGGCTTTTCCTCAGCCCTATTCTTTCCATAAGCCCTTTTATTTTCAAAGTACAATATTTCATAGTGCAAAGTTTCACACGAATGCAACTATCACGGTATAGCGGAGATGACTGCACTCAAGCTAAAGAGAGAGAAACTAGGAGTAAGTTGCAGGCCGTGTATATGGAGCAAGTGAACTGGCAACTTCTAAGAGCCAAACAGACCTGTTTTGGACAAGGTGATAGAGGGGGTAGAATGTTGGCAGCCCTGCTGCGGAAGCAAAGGGAAAAAGAGGGCAAAGAGGGCATATTTAAGATATGAGAGAGGGGATAAGCTGTATACTGAAGGGAGAGACATACGAGAAAGGGCTCCTCAAAATTCCTTGAACCTACAGAGCTCAAACATTGGGAGGGGAGCATGACAGTTATTTGAGCTCTGCTGAGCTAGGTTCTTCATCTCAAGAAGAGACAGAAGCATTAGATAGACCCAGGGTGTTGAGGTTGAGGAGATCCTGGGAGCGACTGGTTCTCTCAAACTTAATAGGTCACCAGGGATGGGCGGTTTGACGGTGAGGAAGATCTAGGACATATCCTGGAGGATACGGAGTGGTGGAAGATGTTTCAGATTAAAAAGGATTTCCACATCAGCTAGCTTGGTGGAAAATGGGCTGAAACTCCTTTATACGTGGCATTTAACCTCTGAGAAAATGTCTGAATTTGGGTAGGGGGAGGGCGGAAGGGAATGCTTGGTGGCATCAATGTGGGCAAATAGACACATTTGTGGTAGGAATGCCCAGAAGTGAACCAATTTTGGAATTTATGTGAAGGAAGAAATTATAGGGCACAATAAGATCTGAAAATATTTCTGCTCCATTGTTACTCTGCTGATATTGGGGAAAAAAGGATGGGAGTTCCTTAAATATTGTATTGTGACAGTGAAGGAAGCAGGCCAGGTTGCTGAAATTGCAATGGTTTTGTTAAGGTTGACCAATACGTATTATCTGAATAGACTGTCAGCAGTACAGAAGGGGAAGAAGAACACCTTGAAGCCTTTTGGGGGAAGATTTGGACCTGGTTGCAACATGGACCAGAGCTGCATCTTGGGGTGATTTGTGATTCAACGTGCTATTGACAGAGAAGCTGCTTGTGTGCAAGCGATTGATTTGCTAAGGAGAGGGGGGGGTGGGAAGAGGAGAGGTGATTTTTATATCTTTATTTACACTTAAGATGTGTTCACAGCTATGACATTTAAGATATATTAATCAAGTTTGGAGAAGAGTGGGGCAGTAATAAGTTTTGATGCAATGACGGACTTATACTATTAAATGTAGACTATTGATAAGGGGCTAGGCGGACGTTTGTATTAGAGTGAATAGTGGCAAGAGAAGTCTCCATAAAATGGTTTTAGTCTGTTAAGTTGTATCAAAATTTTTGGTATTATGTGATAGTTTTATAAAAAGTAACAAAATACTACAAAAAACCCACAGGCTTTTTAGCAGCATCATATTGGAGCTGCACAGCTGACGTCACTGAACTGCCACACTGCCTTGCCCTTGACTAAGGGAATGAACGATAAAGCCAACCAGTTAACTGTAGTATCTAGTCTGTTTATTGATCTGGTCAATTTCCCTGAGGAAGAGGGGAGGAGGCCACAGGCCAATGTGCTCCCAGCCCTGGGCACTTGCAACAGACATAATTACTACCCAGTTGGGTTGTTCCAGCTCCACCCCTGCCAAGAGGTTTACGGAGGACATCTAGAACAGGCTCTCTGGAGCCAGCGACATAAACGGAAGATGAACTAGGAAGTTCTAAGACTAGTGAGACGATGAGCAAACACCACCCGCTGAGGGGCCCCACATACTCTTGCCTATGCGACCAACTCCAGGGTGGCTGCTATGAAGTGCAAACACTCAGAGCTCTCTGACAGAGACTGGAGCTTGATATCCACTCCTGAACATGAGGATCTGGCCCATCTAAGTGCTGAAATGGGCCTCTAGATATTCTAGAGACTTGGTGGAAGTGTGCTTGCTCTTCTTGTAGTTTTCTACCTAGTTCAGTTCCTTCAGCAAATGGATGACGCTGGAAAAAAGCCAAATGCCCCTCCTTTTTTGACTTGTCCGAATCAGCCAATAGTTCAAGTAAGGATGGACCAGGATGTCCTGTTGTTGCAGGAAGATTTCAACCTTCAACATTACTTTGGCAGGTGGCCATCTTGAATGAAGAGCCCTGAACTGAAAATGTCTGTCCAGAACACAGAACTGCAGAGTCCTCTGGTTGCAGCAGAATAAAAAAGTAGGCCTCTGACAAGTCTAAGGGTAAAAGGCATTCCTCTTTCCTGATCATTATGACCACCGACTTAAGAGTTTCCACGTGAAAGCAATGGACTTGAAGGTACCAGCTGACTCCCTTGAGACCGAGGATAGACCAAAACGATCTGTCTTTCTTTGGGACTATAAAACTGATGGAATAGTGACCACGTCCCAGCTCTCTTTGCTGAGCTGGAATGTGGCCTCCAGGGCCAGAAGCCTTGACAAAATGACCTCTCACTACTTTCTCTTCCTGGGAAGCACAAGGGGACACTATAAAATTGTTGGCATGGAAGCACCTAACTTTAGGAAGTAACCATATCAAATGATATCCAGGACCCACTGGTCCATGGTAATGTTGGTCTACTCCTGCTAAAACTGCTGGAGATACCCACCAGGGCCAGCCCAACCACTAGGCAAACTAGACAGTCATCTAGGGCAGCAAAAGCAGGGCATTCAAAGCTAAATAACAGATTTTGATAGCGAGGGGGGGGGTGTAAAGCTTGAGGTTTGCCTAAGGCACCAACACTCTGAACCAAGTCCAGGGCTGGCCCTGGTGCTCACCCACTGCTATTTCCATGAAGGGGACCCACCAACTCTCTTGAGAAACTCAGGCCACAGCAGAGGATGCAGCACTGATATTCCTCGGCTCCCTGGCTGCCAAAATGATGTGCTGGAAAGGAAGACTGCTTTCTGGGCCTTACCACCTGGAACCCCTAAAGTAACTACGACCCTTTATATTCCTAGCAGCCAACCAGACTTGATACTCCAGAAATGTTTGGAGTTTGCCTTCAGCAACTTTGAATTTATCTGTGAAAAAAAGGTAACACTTGAATGGAAGCTTGCCGAGACCTTCCTTAGAAGCCATATCCACTACCCAGAGTGGCAACCAACCAAGACAAGAGCATACATAGCATCCGCCTGGAAGGTTATCCCCGTTTTCAAGGTAAGTTACCTCAGGGCTTTCTGGAAACTGCTGAATCCACTGCAAGACGGCATACACCAAATAATCCCTGCAGACTACCACCTCAACCATCCAATCAAAGAAGTTAGGAAAATATCAATCCACCGGTCCTGGGAATCCTTCAAGGCTGCGTTACACTTAACCAGGATAGTCATCTTGTGGGTAACAGCAGTCACCAGGGCGTCCACTCTAAGGTCCTTAAAGAGACTACCTGTTCCTTGTAGAGTGCAAGGACAGAGCTTGCCTAAGGTCTTATGTCTCCTAAGCCCTAATGTCCATTCTGTAAGGATCACATTCTTGAGGGCCTCATGAAGCAGGAAAGACTCCAAAATAGGAACCCCATCCAAGGGCTTCTCACCTGCCAGTTCAAAATGCAGAGGGCAGCTCAACATCTATGAAATAAGAGAAGAGTCCCTCCTTCCAACAAGTTTTCCCCTTCTGAAGATCTCCCCTCCTCCAGGCTCTCCAAGGGAGAAAACGTTCTTCCATCTCCAGGGACCCTATAGCAGAGATAAGGAGAGAGGATCTTCCATCCAGACCATGGAGCCAGACCCTCCACCTTGCAAAATACTGGAGATACCAGCCAGACCAGACAGACTAATGGTCTCCTAGGCCTCTGCATCTGGCAAAAGGAGAAAAGCATAACCAACACAAATTCCAAGAGAACGTCTCTGGACCTCAGGGCTATGGAAGGGCTCTCAAACTCCACCCCCATGTGCGTACACACACACACCCTGCTTCCAACAGCAGGCACCCAGGAAAGACATGTAGTGCCTCCCCAGCAGCCATAGCCAGGTCCCCCAACAAGTCACGTAGTGCCTCAAATAGGACCAAGCTTTCCCACCAGCACACAATCCCTTGATCCCTTGTAGAGGGGCCAAGCTTCCCCTATGGCTTTCCCCACACACTCAATTTCCCTACCATTGGCTTGGGACTCTTGTCACACCCAGGACAAGCTCAGGAACTGTCAATGCAAAGGCACTTGCCATTGCATCCCCCACAATTCAGAACTGTCCGACATGCTATCCTGTGATTCTGGCACACACACCAGCAAACTGTGCAGCAGCCTTCAATGCAGCCAAAAAGGCAGGTACTCCGTTCTGCCACCCGACACCTCTCAGCAATTCAGGTTCTCTCTTTTTTCCTTTTCTTGTTTATGTCTACTTAAACAAAACTTTATGTCTCTACACTAAGGGAGAACAGCCAAATAGCAAGGGCAGAGCAAGCAGCACAAAAAGTAAGGGGGTGTGGATGGGAAGAGGGATGGCATGGACAGAACACAAGTGAAAGCAGGAAAGCCCAAAACTGTACCATTCAGCCGAGAACACTACAGGCCCTCTCCCACTCAACTGAAGTAGACAAAGACCCAGGAGAAAGGCCCAACACAAAAGTACGAACCTGAAAAAGTCACTTTGTGTGCTTTACCAAGACAGTCAACCTGAAGACTGTTGCCCCAGGAGTCTTATGTGCACCCTCAACCAAGGGAAGCAAACCGAAGCGTGTTGCTATGGGAGATGCCCCAAGCTGCGGGCCCAACCTGAGCCCACTCAACCTGCAGCCCAGGCAGCCTCTCTATCCTGCTACACCAAACCAGCATGCACCACCATCTTCTGGAGAAAGAACACTAGCAACTGCCCTGGATTGCTGTGTTCTGTGTATGTTTGCTGGCAGGATGACAACCTATATGCCTACACTGGTCTAGAAAAATAAGGAAATGGAAATTAGAACAGCCATGGGGTGAAACCAGCACTTCATCAACCTATTCTGAAAATCTAGAGCCAGCAGGCAGTCCTGTTTATGAGGGTTTGTCTGTGTCTTGCATGTATGACAGAAGTGAGGTATTTTACTAGAACGTACATTTTGTGTAGGGATAGTAGAGAGTTTGTGTTGCCAATACTGAGGTGACTATGTAATTTGTATACAATGTACATTGAACTTTATAGGCTAGAGCTGTTGCCAGTGGGGTGAGGGGGGGGGGGGGGGGAAACAAGGAAGGTTTGCCTAAGGCACTTAATATTCTTACATTTCCCCTAGGTCACCTACTGCAGAAGGCGGCATTCTGGGAAAATGCCAGGAGTGAACACAGCTCTGGTTCAGAGGCCTTGGCAATAAAAGCAGGTTAAGACTTCTTCCTTAAGAGAAGCAACCTAACATGTCTAGAAACATCCTCCCCACCAAGCCAGTCTCCCCTTCTGTCAGCTACCTTGTTTTGGCGATGTCCACAGGCATGGAAGCGGCTGTGGTCACCAGTCCACTGATCATGCTGGCACAGAAATGGCAGAAGATATTGTCTCTGAAATAGCCTGAAACGCAAAGAGCAAAGCATTTTCAGTCAGTTTTCTTCAGCAGCCTGTAGTCAAATATATATTTTTTCCACTTTCTCCATGGTTTACAATAAAAATGAACTAATGAAAACATAACACATCACCAACAATACATCCAATCAAAAACTATAAAACACACTGGAAAGCGTTATACTGCTAATGTAACTGATTTAAAGCATGATGTAGACAAACAAAAAGCAGAAAACATACAATCATGAATAAAAACTACAATGAATAGATTGCAAAATGAGTAAATATCTTAAGAAAAATGCCTGTCTAAAACAGACTGCTTTCACCTGCTTCCTGAAATATAAAATCAATGAGCAATCCAAGATCAATGATCAATCGATTACATACCAGTGGTCCAGATATGGAGAACATTTAATTTAAAATGCAATTTGCTGGATTCGAGGGATAGCACGACATTTTAATACTGCCCCTTCCATGTGACCTTAATGACCTGGGTGGGTGGTAAAGTTCCCAAGATTGACTCTAGTCTAAAGATAAACATCAACAATCTGAAACGGACCCAAATCTCAGTGAGAAGAAAACATAGATCACACAAACAAGGGGAAATGTGATTATGTAATTATGTAATCAAGTTCCTGTAAGTAGATAAGCTTCTGCATTCTGTTCCGACTCCAGCAGTTTTAAATAAGAGGAGGGGAGCCCAAAGAAAATTATACTGTATTACTAAACAGATGCGTCTATTAAACTTTTTAAACCTCTTAGCAATTGAACCTTAAAATATGCCTTTTATTTTGTAAATGCTCCAATGTGAATATGGAAAGTCAACATTCATCAATAAGGATAACCACTAACAAACCTGTTTGGCAATGGAGATGTCATACCTATTGCAGTGAATATTGGTGGTTATCAGAGTATCAAGAGTCTCGGTGAATAAGTAATACTTGAGTTTTTGACAAAAACTTAGCTTTAGGCCTTCAAAGGCCAGCCATGAACAACTTTAAACCATGGAAACGGAGAAATAAAATAAAGGTCCTGCATATCCATTGGAAACTGGAAGAAAAAGCACATCATCCATATAGAAACAATATTCAATTTGTAGAGATTTCAACAGGATGTGTGTATCTTTCTCTGTAGACAGACACACACACACACACTAAGAAGCACAGCAGAAAGCGTGTGGCCTGAGGAGGGCCATGTTCTCAAACCATTCTGATTGTCAATCTCCAACAAATACACATTAAACTATGATAGACCAGTCCAAATAAGTGGGCTGTGCTTCCCCACTGCCGACTGAAGATGAAGATAAGAGAAAACACCAGAACTTTCCAGTGACATCATCACTGGTATAAGGGCTGATGCAGCTAGAAGCACACTCCAGCATTCAATGACAAGTCCCAAGAAAAAAACCCTTTAACATGAACGCTAGAAATCAACCCCAGCAGTGCTAGAAACCTCATCAGAAGAAAGACAAACCAGAGGGAGCCTTCACCCTTCATGGAAAGATCAAGACCGAAATGCAACACTGACACCAACCAGAGGAAGGAAAAAAAAAATCAAGAAAGCCGCTGAATAACTTTCCTTGGCGGATCCTAAACTGGTCTAGCAGGATTCCAAGAAAGGAAAGTATCAGCTAAATAAAAAAGAGAGGATTCCCCTTATCATCCTGAAAGACCAGTGGGAAGTACCACACTATGCCCTAACCCATGCGAGAGGAAGAAACAGCTGCTTTGAGGACCTCTGCTGTAAAGCCACATCTGATCTTGCCGAACATCCAGATAATAATACTTCACAAAGGAATTCAGAGACATCCAAGTGACCCCTCTGCAAATATCCACCAGAGAAACTTCACCCAGGAAGAAGCCTGCACTCTCGTCCAATGAGCCTGTAAAACATCCAGGACCTGCTTGTCCCTCAGAATACAGGCAGAGGTAATGGCCTCCCTTATTCACCTGCTCAAAGTGGATTTGGACTCTCCCTCCCCTTTGTTAGGAACCATCAAAAAGAACAAAAAGCCTACCTGACTTAAGAAAGGAATTAGCCACCTTCAAATATCCAAGGATAACCCTACATCTGCCCTGGAACAGCAGAGCTGCAACACCATCCTTGCAAGCAAGTAACTTTTGGGCAGTGTAATTTGCCTTGGATGCTTACAATCATCGCCAGAGCTCTGTGAACTGGTCCCACCCCTTCGGAGATGTCAATGGGGTGGACTGTACTAAAGAACCAATGACCATGCTGAAGGCACGCTGCCTCCTGAGTGCTGAATTAGAGTAAAATGTATTTAGGACTGCCTATTACTGTTGTTACGGGTCAGGGATATTAAAGTACTTAAACCCTTCATTTATACTCCTTTATTATGGGTAGGGCAGCAAGTGCTTAGGAATTTATCTTTGGAATTGATAAATGCTAGATCTGTTTGGAATAAGATTCCTATATGATTTGCTTACTGAAGAGTGTATAGATGAGCTTTGTATCACTGAATCGTGGATGTCAAACTCTGATGTGGTAATCGCTAATAATTATGTCCGGGCCAATATGGTGAAATTAGGCCTTACCTGCTAATTTTCTTTCCTTTAGTGCCTCCAGTCCAGTTCAGACTACCGGGTCTTCTCCCATTCCAGCAGATGGAGACTGAGAATTCCAGGCTTTGGTCACCCTACATAAGAGCTCAGACTCCTCCCACCAAGCCAGTATATGAATAACAAAGCAAAAACCAACACACTTTCCGCTTACTTAACAACTAAACTAAACTATAGTACAGAGGAGGAACCACCATTTCTTTTAACCCTGAAGAAAACTGCCCCCAGGATGAAGTAACCACCCCCTCCCCTGGCAGCGGCCACAGAAGCACAAGTCAAATCACCGTCCCTTGCCACAGGCTTGCCTAATAAAAGCTACAGTGGCAGGATCTGGACTGGAGAGACTAAAAGGAAAGAAGATTAGCAGGTGAGGCCTAATTTCACCTTCCATAGTACTCACACATGGGTGGGACCCACAAGCCCAGGCTCAGACCCTAGCCCCGAACTGGGAATCTGAACGGGCCTGCACATCCAAACTGTAATGTTTCACAAAGGTATGCAGCAACCCCCAGGTCGCTGCCCTACAAATATCCACCGGAGGTACGAGAATGGACTCCGCCCAGGACACCGCTTGCGCCCTGGTAGAATGCGCACGGAGCCCCACCGGCACCATGGACATCACCACCACTTCCACTTCCTCCTGGCCAAAGTTTCCACTTCCAGCACTGGAACCAACGTTGCTCCCTCCTTTTTGTTTTTGAAATGTTCTTCTTATTAGAATATAAAAAAAACAAATACAAAAACTTTATGTACAGCCAACACGACTGAACAACCTTGATATAACCCATCTCTACAACCTCAAAAGTACACATAAGCGTTGTGAACAAATCGATAAGCTGCATCTAGTGTTCACCAGAATAATGTACCCTCAAATAAGGAGGATCTACAGCCTGCCCTCCAGAAGCAGCAGGCTACATACATCTAAACATCAATCCCCACATTCCAGTTCGCCGAGCATCCAGCTGAACAGTAGCAGAACAAAGTCATAACAAAATAAAAATCAATACTGCTACGCCTCCCTCCTCTAACCTCCCCATCCGCAACCCTATACCCCGTCTGCACCATATATAGTCCCATAAATGGCAGAAACCCTCTTCCCACAGTCCACTTCACACCACATACCTCCGCTCGAAATCCCTGCAGTTGCTCTACCCCCCCCTCCCCATAACCCACTTAAACCGCAGGCTCCATCCCAAAATACTCTTCCCTCCACTCATGGCATGCACACCCTCGAACCTGTGCACGTTATGATTCTTCGCTCCCTCCCTCTCCTTACAGCTATGGGTTGCCGACTTCTGCACAATAAATGTAGAATCTACGCAATGCAAAATTCCCTCAGGTGTAGCTCAGCCTCTCACAGCGTGGCACAGGAGCCCCCTACTCACCTGAATCCAGTAAGAACTGCTTTGACTGAGAATAGGAGGCCAGCTGAGCAGCATTCACAACAACAGCTCTCGCCATGGTGGGGACACAGCCCTGAAATACAAACACGGCACACTTCCCTTTAACTCTCCTCAGCCTTGTACATGTCTCACATGCCACAGTACTGTCTAAAAAATAAAATTCCAAAGTGCACTAAAATGGATGTTTCTTTCCCTTATCTCCACAATATGCAGTCGAATCCCCTTTTATAGTAATAGCAGGCATGAGCTATTAGCGATACATGTTTACCAGCTCCTCACGTGTGAAAGGTGTACCTTTGACCCACTCCGGCATTCATTCTCTTTTCCACTGTCGCTTTTGCTTTGTACTTAAGATCACGGTCCTGCTGAAAAGCTGAATCTTCTCCCCAGTGCCGGTTTTACGGCAGACTGTGACACGCTTTCCTCCAGGATTTGCCTGTACTTTGAACTATCCAGTTTTCCCTCCGTCTCACTGCTGCAATACATTCCCACAAGAATGGAGTGGACCAGATAGACAACTCAATGGTTTACTCTTTCAAAAAAGGACGGACTAGGGTACATGCCGTAAAGCTATCAAAGTAGTATATTTAAACTAGATGAGAGAAAATATTCTCTCTCTCAACATATAATTAATCTTTGGAAGTCACTGCCGGCAGATGAGGTAAAAGCAGGTAGTGTAGTTGGGTTTAAAAAAAGTTTGGACAAATGAGAAAAAAAAAAAAATCTATAAATAGATATTAATGTAGTCCAAGAGAAAACTACTGTTTATCCCTGGGGCAAGTAGCATGGAATTGGCTACTTTTAGGATATGTAGGTACATGTGACCCGGACTGGTCATTGTTGGAAAGGAGGACACTGGGCTTGATGGGCCTTTGGTCTGATGCAGTATGGCATTTATGCTCTTACAGCAAAGTATGGTGGTGTCAATGTAAAGGATAGCGTTATCACAGCAATGTGCAGCGTTTGTTTTATGCTACACAATGAAACCAAAAAGTTCTGCTTTGGTCTCACAGTATAAAACCCTTCTCCGATCCACATGCAGCGTCCTGTAAGTGCTTCTTTGCAAACACTATCTGACCCATCATACGGCTTTTCTTCAGCAGAGATTTTTTTTTAATATATTTGAATGTTTATTGGCAGATCAATATATACACATTTCGCTCTAGTGTATCTCACTAATACCACTAATGTACAGAGTCCCATCTTCCAGCACACATTCTGCTACTGCATACATCAAACTCTACCATAACGGGTATTCAGCAGAGATTTTTGTCACTCTCCCATACAAGCTACGCTTGGGAAGTCATCTGAAAGTGTTGAACAGTGAGTTTTCCTAGTCTCAGTCAGAGATCTTTGTGGTTCTTTCAAATTAGCCTTAGGCCTCTCAGTGGTTTTCTTCATCCTTAAGCCAGTGCTCTCAACCCCCTCCTAGAGGCACACCTTGCACTTCATTACCACGACATGTATGGCATGATATATAGTCATTTACAACTGGTCTCCAATATATGAAAATGTCTTGCATGCATATACATTGTGCTAATCCCAAAAACACGAATGGCTGCGTGTGCCTTCAGGAGTGGGCGGAGAAGCACTACCTAAACTCATGGCTTTGGAGGGCGAATTTGACTAAAGCAGTGTCTTAACTGTGCTAAAGAGCTTCCACTTTCCAAAGATGAACCTGTCAGAGTCCAAGGGATATTCCAACACACTAAAATTGTTTAGTAGTCCCTCAATCTGTACCTTTGAGTAACTTTATCCTGGAGTTCTTTTGACAGCTTTGTCTGGTGTGTTTAAACCTTTGCTTCAATATCACTTTTTACAACAGAAAACGGCTTCATTCTTCATCCAGGAGTATTTAAATCTGTTCAACTACTGTCACCGACCACAAGTAGGTTGTATTTAACTCAAGAGCTGTCAGGTTAACCCTGTTCTGAGAGGAGAATTTTTGGCGAGTCTTGGTTTAAACTTACATCCTAAAGCAGTGTGGTATTTGTAGTTCCCGATTCTACCCACTGAAATCAACGCTGCAGTCACCATAATGCCCCAGGATGAAGATATCCAATCCAGGCAAGGCCTATAATCTCCCCCTGGAACTGAGTAACGTGGCAGCTCTGTTGCCTTATGAGCCTCGAGGAAATCTGGGTTTGCTATGACATTTTGGTTTATTATGAATTTCTTTTGGATATAATTGTTCTTTCATATTGAAATTGTAAAGTATGTTCTTGTCTCAACATCTGCTGGTTGGGAGAGATAACTCACTGGTCTGGACTGGTCTAGCAGGATGATCCAGAATTGTATCTTTAGACAGCAGAATGTGAAAAACGTACAAGGGTATGAAGTATTTTGCAAGACAATGTACAACCCTCAGGTTCTTCTGTTATGCAACTGAGAAGAGCAGAAGTTGCTTTTAATAATGTAAACAAGATGGCAGATTTTCTTTAGTATTGCACACCATGGAAGTGGTGCTACAAAGATGAGCAATTGGGTCCTGAAACTTACCCTCCAGAGCGTGAGAACCCCTTCCTCGCGGCTTATCCTCACCAGGGCATTAAACACATTGGTGTAGCCTCTCCTCTGATCAGGGGGCATCCTGAGGAGCAGAGGAGACACTGCGTTAACATCAGAGCAGAAAGAAGGGTCTCAGTGACTCACTAGGCTGATCTGAAGCACTGCAAAAAGAAGTTACCTTCTCATTAATCCCCGTCTCTGGGACCCTACCTGCCATCAGCTGTCATACGGATGAGAGCTACCTCAGCCGGTGTGCCCACGAATGCCCCAGTGGCACCAGCAGTCATACCAATCAGTGCCTTCATGAAGAAGTTGGGTGGGGTGCCATCCTCCTTGGTCAGCTTCTCAAACAGGATGGTGTAGATGCCCAGCCGTGTGGTGGTGTACGTCGCCTGTCGGAGCAACCCCGCAGACAGTCTAAAAGGGACAAGAGATCATCAGCCAGAACCGGATCTGGACCCATTCCAAAGTCCGTCATGCTCTCCTATAGCCCCACAAATGAACTACAGATTGATTATTCACTTCTCTTATCTTCTAGTGGAGGAGTAGCCTATGGTTATGGGTTATGGTTTAGGCACTTGATATACCGCCCTTTACTTGCGCATCAGAGCAGGTACTTTTTAATTCCTTGTCCCCGAAGGGCTCACAATCTAAGTGTACCTGAGGCAATGGAGGGTTAAGTGGCCATGGGACTAGAGACCCCAGTCTCTCCGACCCGAGGTTGCTTGTCCCCATGCAGGAATTGAACCCACAGCCCTGCGGCCTGAGGTAACCTGTCCCTGTCCCTAGCCTAGTGGTTACAGCAATTGCCTAGTACCCAGACGATCAAGGGTTCAATTCCTACTAGCACTCCTTGTGACCTTGGGCAAGTCACTTTACCCTCCATTGCCTTGGAAGAAAAGGCTGGCAATCTACTTCCGGTGATACATTGCAAAGAAAACCCAGAGGTAGCTGGGTCGCTATGAGTCAACACTGACTTGATGGCACTAAAAATAATATATATATCATCTTAAAAAGTTCCATGTCAAATATTTAACCATGGTTGTCAATATATTTTTTAAATGCCAGTCGCCATGATTAAGGAAAACGTAGATGTTCAGTGCTGGTATCCAGTAGCAGTGAATATCTGGGGTTTTTTTGCAACCAGCCACAGGCATTATCCATAACACCTCTATACAGATAGTTATCCAAATAACCATTTGAATAACTAGCCTTGTAGTGGCGCTGAAACATCACTATATAGATAACTCAAGTGACCGCCCCGGCTCCATCTTGGAGTCCCTGGACCTGTCTTCCAGGAGCCTCTGCAGGTCAGCTTCCCTAAGGGTTTTCACCAACTTCTCCAGGTCTTCCACAAAGAGCAACTTGTCTTTGAAGGGAAGCTGGTTCAGCCGTAGCTTGGCAGCAGTATCAGCTGACCAGTCCGAGAGCCAGAGCCTAAGCCACTACTACTGCTGTCACGGCCTTGAAGGAGATTCTGATCACGTTATACATAGCATCAGCTACATGCATGGCTCCAGACAGCAGTCTCTCAGGCCCTAGACTGTCCAGCAGCTTCTGCACCCAGCATAAGGCGGCTTGTGTCAAACCCATACACAGTGGTGCTCGAGTGCTAAGGCTAGCACGAGACTCCTAAAGCACAGCACCCTCTTCCACTATCCACCAAAGAGTGCCCAAAAAGCTCATCCAGCTCAGCACCTAAGTCAGTACCTTAGGAGTGCTAAGGCTTGGCTCTGGCGTTTCCTAGGAGGAGGAGGTTACGAGCTGATGCACAGACTCAGGAATGGGGACTCTCTACAATAGGGTCCACTTGCAACGTCTGCATGGGAGCAGGCTGCCAGAGAATCCTAAATAAGAATGGAGAGATCCTTCCTGTGAAAAAGGCGGATCATAGACAGATTCTCGCCTTGTACCAGAGGACGTTCCCCCACCTCCACTCACCCACTGGAGAAAGGGATTCCTCTACTTCATCCCAACCAACCCTCACAGGGAATAAGGTGGGGACCACACAAGAACAGATGGGCAAAAGAGTAGAACATGGGTGCTCAACCCCCTTGCCAAAACGGGAAAGGACCCAGAGGGACCCCGATCCCCTATGAGGGGCGCCAAGCAGCCCACAAGGACTGAAAACAGCCCATGAGCTGTTTCAAAAGCTGCGCTTAAAGCCAACTAAGAAAAGACCCTCGGGTCCCGAAGTGTCCAAGGGGACCTTCAGCATCCTTACCATACCCCACCTCCACCGAGACCACGCATTCGGATTTCTAAACATGATTTACCATGCACGTCTATTCCCCGCTTAGCAAGCAACCCTATCACTATCAAAGATACCATTACTTGTTTAGTTGCAATTCTGGACAAGCAGCTTTCTTTTGGTCCTCATTAATTACAAAATAAATGCATTATTCCCCCCCCCCTTCATATTATAAAGTCCATTAGATCTTATTTGGAACCAAAAGCCTTACAAACGCTAATTTATGCCCTTATTCTTAAAGCCTGGGTTACTGCAACTCCTTATTCATTGGTTTGCTTCAGTATCAAATTCAGCATCTGCAATGAATACAAAATACAGTCATCCAACTCATCTGTTACACAAAGCACTCTGACCACTGCGCTCCTCTTCTTATTGAGCGCCATTGGTTACCCATCCTAACCAAATTAAATTTAAAAAATTCTTCTCCTTGCTCATCGCACTTTACTCAGGTCTTCCTCACACACCATCTTCTCTTCCCTCATCTCATACCATATGCCCCACCCAGACACCTTAAATCATCCTAACGGCATTTTCTGCTTATACCATCCGTAACAAAGCCGAAATTAGTCTGGACACAAGAAACGGCTTTCTCCTACCAAGCACCGGTATTATGGAACTCTTTGGACGCACGCGTAGAGAGTTCTACTAACAAATTCAAAATGCTTGTTAAGACCTGGCTATTTCATCGTTCTTATACTGACCAGCTATCTTCCTTTTCTGCTCTTCTTCCCTCCTTGTGCATTCCTTTAGTTATCATAGTCTGTACGATAATATAATGTTGTTCTATATATTTCCTTCTTCTTGTATCTATCCCTATTGTCGGTCATCTTTTGTCCATTCTTACTTCTAATGCTTTGGATGTCGCAACCATTACAGCGATTTTTTTTTTCTATTTGTAAACTGCTGTGATATAAATTCATTTTTTTTGAGGTGAGGAGGGGGTTTGCCTCGTTTCCTGCTTGCATGTTGGCATTTCCTGATTGCTGCGACTTGAGAAGGAGGAACTGTGCAGCCGGCATCATCCCCTGCCAAGGGATATGGCTGCAGGCACGTGACCAAAGGGGCACAGTAGCCCCTTCAGTGTCTGGAGGTGTCTAGTTTCCAAGGAAGAGCTGTATGGGGAAAAGGAAAAAGGTGGTGCAGCCCGCAGTCTTGGTAAAATCTGTTAAAATCATTGGTCCGATGGATCGGCATGTTCTGCCGACTACCTTGGACGCTTCTACCTAGTTGCTGATGTTTCTTCTAGAACAGTGAGTAATTCTCGGATATGTTTCCTCCAATGATTTTGGGTCTTACCCCACCCAACCAGGAGGTAACTAAAGGAGCGGACTCCCCCTTGGCTATGTTAGGAGGAAAGGAAATTTTGTCTCTGGATTCCCAGATCATATCTTCTGAGCTGGACCATGGTGTAAGTGTAACTGGGGTTAGAATTTCTGAACCTCTTAGCTTTTCGGCTCCCGTAGATAAAATAAGTGAGCTGAAGGATATTTTGTTGTGGGCATATGGCAGATTGTTACACGTACTGAAGCTTCACTTCAGTCATCTTTAACTCAGATTTCTCATTTTACTATGATGTGGTTGCAAAGATTTCTAAACAAGATGTACGTCTTACTAATCGTAACTCCGCTGTACTGAAGATGGAGGAGCAAATGGTTCTTGCCCAAGCTGCTCTCTCATATCAGTTCATGATAGTTTGACAATTCTGCATCATTCAGAATCACTTGAAAATGCAGCTCGGGCAAAGAATTTAAGGTTTATTAATTTCCCCGAAACTCATTACTTATCCCCCCTTATCCTTTTTGAAAAATACTTAAAAGAAAATTTTGTTAAATAATGATGTGGAATTGATAGAATTTTCGAATCTCTTATGTACCCGAAGAGGTCAAGACCGAGGCATAGTTAATGACCAGTTTATCACCTAGTTCCAAATGAGACTTTGGATGTCGCTGCTTTTTTAGAATTTGTGGAAGACGCTATTCCTACTCGTGCTACATTAGTTGTTTTACTTCTTTCTTTGGCTGATAAACATATGGTGCTGTGTTTATACTTTACAAAAAAGAAAGTATCTTTGTGTGGTAGGGTGATTCAATTATTTCCCGATGTTTGTAAGATTACTCAAAAGCGCCGGAAGGCGTTCTTAAATCTGAAAGGTCTTGGCCCTGGGGACCTCTTTTTACTTAAAATATCCATGTGTCTTGTGAATCATTGGAACGATAAATATGCATTTTTTTTTAAACCTGTCCAATTGGAAGCTTCTCTTTCTGGGAAGAAATCGGATGGTTAATTGACCTAATATTGTTTGTATTAAATTGTTTTGGCCTCTTGGTTTAAGTTAAAATGGGTACTGTTTCTATGTAGATCAGGAGCTTTGACTTGTTTCGTTTTCTTTGTTAATTTTTCTTAATTGATTATTTTATTTCTAGGATTTGTAGTTATTAGGCCGACTTCCCTCTTGACGGGGACTTTATGAATCTCCAAATTTATTATTAATAAAGCATTTTGAAATTAAAATAAAAAATCATTTTTTCAAATGGCGGTAAAACAAATCTAAGACTTTTTTAATTTGAGGTTTCTTTATTGCAAGCAGCTAAAGAGAGACAATTGGAAACAGAAAAACAAATCAGAAGAAACAGCTCAGCAAGCAGATAAAAAGGACAGTCAAAAGGGAAGGGAGCCTGGGCTCAAATTTCTCTTAGGTGCTGGAGCCTTTGGGTAACAGAGCTGGACACAGGGCAGCTGACGGATCGAGGAGACAAGGATATATCCAAGCTTCAAGCACACATTGGGCCTACAGGTCTCAATCACACAGGCCAAAGACCGTGGTCTGGGCCAGGGAGACAGGCCTATCTGCACTGAGGCTGCACCAGTCCAAACACCTTGCCACCTGCTAAAGGCAGACAAAATAGTGGCTTCTTTTAATACAGCACCAGTAGATATACTAGTGATGACGTCCCTGAAAGCTGTTCTAGCCCTCTGCCTCCACCTGCTGGCTGGGGAGCATAACTCACTTGTTTAGAATGGTCTAGCAGGATGGAAGGCTGTGCCCTGAAGGTAAAAAGGGTGGCAAAAAGTGTCATGCGTTAACAGGAAGGAAGACAGTATAAGAGCAGCGAAAAAGCCAGATCTTAAACATTTTGAATTTCTTATTGGAGTCTCTGCATTTGTACCCATAGACAGAGTTCCATAATACCAGTGCTTGGTAGAATTCTGTTCCATGTGCCCAGACTAAACTTTTTAGCAAGACGAGAAGGAATAGATCTATATGACCTACAGACTGATTTATAGTTACCCTTCTTAGGCATCATGGTGACACGGCCCTCTATCGTTTTAGGGATCTCCCCTTTAAAAAAAATTCTTAAATTAATAAGCACGTCGGCCAACGACTGCCTAAAGGTTTTGTAGAATTTGGGTATAAAACCATCAAGACCAGTGGCCTTCCCAACCTTTAATGATCTAATCTCATTCACCGAAGTGGCCTATACAAAAGCATTTGATCCTCTAACCAACCCCTGAACCAGCAACTCCTGGTACTCACCTGGTCAGTCTTCTGCAATGTTTCCCCTCTCCTGGTAAAACGGAGCAAACCTATCCCTTATATCCTTGTACTTAACCAGACGTTCCCAGCACGACTCCTGATGTGGGCTATCCAGTTCTGGAGCTTTTTTCCTCTAATTTTTGGGTAAGAAGCTTGCTAGCCTTATTACCAGTTCAAAATATCTTTGATTCACCAGATGTAATTTAAAATGGATTTCCTCAGTCTGAAAGACTTTAGGGAGCCCCAGGCAGCCTCTGATTTCCTCAAACTCTACAGCTTCTGCCTTTTCTTCTGACCAGCCTGAAGCTCTCTATTTTTTTTTGCATAGTTCCTCCTTTTCTTGCGATAGTTCCCTTTTCTTTAAAGCACTCCAACTTGTTAGCTCCCACCCCCCTGCAGGACAACTTTCAAGCATTTCCAACGGGTGCTCGGGCCCATCTTCCCATTGTCACTCAACAGGGCTCCCCGTTATCGCCTCTGCTTTCCAACTTGTATTTATCATCCCTTGATAAGCTCTTGAGTATCAACACTTAAGAATCTCTTATTCTTGCCAATAATATTCAGCAAGTACATTTTATAAAGAATGACCAATGTGAAGTCATTGAACAGCTCAATGAAACACTGTCTCAGATTGAGAAGTGACTTCACCAGCACTCTCTAGTAATAAATCCTGAGAAAAATCAGCAGAAGTTTGGTTCTCTTAAAAAAAACAACACACCCTCACCTTTATCGGTTATTTTCATTGTAGTAGGGTGGCCAATGCAGATCCCAGAGGATGCTGCAAGTCTAGGAGTTTGCTGTGATAAGGGCTGTCCGCTCCTATTTCCACAAATTATGTCCTCTTTTTTTATCTCAAAACAATCTGATTAAGGTAATTCATACCACTGTGACCAATCTCCTAGACTATTCTTATATCAAAGTCTATCCAATCACAACATAGAACCTCTTCAGACTACAGCTGCAGGGTTGATAACAAAAGGGGAAATCTGTCCAGATTAACCGTGTCCTTAGAGAACTGCACTGGCTCCCTGTAGCTGTTCACATATCTTTTAAAGCACTGTGCTTATTACATAAAGGCTTTTTACAGAGAGAAACCCATCTATTTAGCAAGATATTTACCCGAATACTCGCCAACCTGTCAACTATGGCCATTACAACAGCATCCACACTAGACAATCTTTGATAAGGAATAAAACCTTTAGCTATACTGGTCCACATCCCTGAAACTCCTTACCTTTTACACTGTGAGAAACTAGCAACTATCTCTCTTTTGGAAGAGATTTGAAAACTTACTCATTTTCCCCAAAATTTATTTAACCGATTTCTTTCGACCAACCCTTTCTTAAGGCTGTAAGGCTAGATGATGAAATGATCTTGACTATAATTTTTGTTGTTTTTGATTATATGCATCTTTATTACAGTACTATCTTTATTTCTTTGTAAAACACTTTTATACTTGGTGGAAAGGCAGGATATTAAAATCAAAGTGCAGGTACTCCCTCGTAGCCTTTTTACTTTTGTATATTCTCGAATCCCTCAGAAGAATATCAATTCAGGTACCACTGACCTAATTCCAATCCCTAATCAATTCACACTTCATTTCCTTACAACTGGTGCACGGTCAGACCATATGGAATACAAGGCATAGTCTCGAACTGCAAGGTGATATCAGTTCCAGTCACATATTTATGTTATTCCAAATATTTCTGCAAAATCCCCTTTGAATCTTGGGTTCCACCAGCAACCTATCTCATGTTATCCATCTTCAATTACATGCTCAGATGAGGTTGTAAGCAGCAAACCTGATACCATTTCATGAATGATGCACTAATACTCATTAAGAAAGGTGATAAGTTGGATTTTTAGGATCAAAGTAGGAGACATCTTTCCTACCAATCCCAGCTGACCTCCAGTGATACCTCCACTCCTCCTTTCCAAGCCTCTGTCTTATCTGAAGCAAAGAATATAGTAGAAAAATCCCTGCACTTAAGTGTTCGATGACATTCAGAATTTTAGTTCTCCAATAACTGTCTTTTCATAGACACATTTAACTACTTCACATTGAGGGTAGCCAAAGTTAACAGCCCAGCTATCTCATCTCCTATACACCATTAAAATCACACAACCCTACACCACCACTAACCAAATCAGTCACTACACCTCCCTGCAAATCACCCCCACCATCCTAGACCCTCTTCTCTCCCCACCCCAAGTCCACTCCCTGTACACCTCTGCATGAAACCTTCCATGCAGCTATCCCTCCAGGAGGTAAGGCCCGCCAGCCCATCCCACCAGGATCATCATATACGCAGCCATATCACCGATCAGAACAACTAACTGCATATGAACACATACAACCTTATGCAGCAGCTCAGCAAGGGCTAATATGCAAGGTAAATGAACCCAAACCAGTAAATGTTCACAGATTCCTCTGTTCACGAGACATTCCCTCCGGAGCCAGATGCTTCCTCCGAGTTTCTCCACAATGGACGCTCGCTGTTTTGCACATGCTACCACTGTCTCAGTCTTTGGTTCAAGCGCACCCTTGAGACCTGCCTCCTTCAATGCTTTCCCCACTGCATCCACTATAAGAGCCTGTACTGTGGCACCCCTAATGGTAAATGCCAATCCTGCAGGGTACAGCTTAGGCATTGGATGTTCTCAGCCCATAATATGTACCCAATCGCTTGAAACCCCTTAAGTTTCTTTAAAGCAACAGCTACAGAAAAGTAAACCTTATATCCTTCCCATGCATAAATCATGTATTATCCATGACTTACACATGTGGATGGCCACTTACTTGTGTACTTTGGATGGTTGCTATCCTATAAGTACATGCATCAGGCTGATGGTATGTACTTTTGCAGTGGGCAAACACAGGGGCAGAACCACAATTTACATGTGCAAGTTATAAAATACTATAAAAAAAACTTATGCACTTTCTTTACAAATCTAGGCACTATTTGCATGCATTGGAATGTGCATTACTCTCTTACCGTATTACACAAGTGCTGCTTTACATAATACACATGTATAAGCTCTCTTGGGTAAATGCCCTTCTCCCCCCCCCCCATACTCCCTTACCCAGTGTAGATACCACGCAGTCCCTCCTTCTTAAGGATGCTAGCAACAGCATGGAAGCTGGTTTTATACTCCTTGGTCTTGGCTCCCTCTCCACTCAGCTGCATGCGGTTCTTCACCAGGTCCAGTGGCTGTACGAAGACAGTGGCACCCATGCTAGATTAGGGAAAGACAAAGGGGGGGGAAAAAAAGAAAGGAGAGAGCAAGTTTATTGCTAGGGATGTGAATTTATCCAGCTGATGACCAGTGAGCAACACTTTGTCTTTCTGGTAACAGAACACACTTGCATACTCACAGCTGTCCTACATACTAACCAAGAAGCTTACAAGGGTCAAAGGCAAGTGGGGACTTGTTTCATCTTCCCCATATAAAACTGCATGCAACGGTCAAGCTGGTGGTGGATGGGCTCTGAAAACCTGATATATCTTGCAGCATGTGGGTCCATCATGTATCCCCCCTGATCCTCCCCTGGCCCTGCACACAACTGGATCAGCAGATCATGTCAATGACCTTTTCAACACTCAGCAGAGGGACAACATAAATAGCACTTTCTTGGCATGGTTCTTGCCATGGTTTCCTTCAACAAAATGTTTCAAAACTTTCACAGGCCCACTCTTCCCACTTTCCCTTTCTCTGAACGTAAGTGGAAAGATTTATGGGGTCTTACAAGATAGCACCAGGTTTTCAGGGGCAGCCTAAGCCTGTCCCACTTATACACCTTTACATCTGTAGCAGGGCCGCCGTTACTCAGAAGCAATGTCACCATAAGTCTACAGCTGTACTGAAGGTAAAACAACAAGATCAGTTCAGCCTATTCCCAATGACCCATGATCATTTCAGCATCCACGAATCACGTGATCGTCCCAAGGTTCCTTCCAACAGAGGCCGGCCGCTGACTGATTAGCAAAGCGCGAAAGACAGAAGTCACATGGAAACACAACCGCGCCAGGCTCATCCAGCTCTTACCCCGCCAGGCCCCCGAAGAGAAATTTGATGGATTTGGGGGACGTCCTGGACCTACTGCCAACCCCGCCGCTGCTACTCCCCGAGGAGCTCATGGCCGCCGCGTTCCTCTCCTCGGGCTCCGGCAGGAGCAAGGTGACACCAAGCTTACAACGAAGAACCCCACGGGGCCGAAGCGCAGGCGCGAAAGGGCGGACTCTGCCCCTATTGCGCGCGAGAGAGGAGGGGCCGAGCTGGGATCTGTCTTCCAGTTGACTTCTCATGCGTTCCGAGCCTCGCTCTGGATCCTTGTTCCTCGTTTGGGGATGGTCATGTGATTGGACACAGGCTGCTAGCGTTTGTTTTGGTTGAATCTTTTTCATGGGATTGTCTTTAGTGTGGAAAATAGTATCGTTACCAGTAAATGGTGGTTTTTTAATTCACGATGATAATACTTACTCCCCATAAAATAATATTTACAAATAATATACTAATAATAATTGTGCTGCTTCTCCTCCCTGCCCTTGGGAGTTTTAACGCTGGTTCTGAGATTCGGGTTTGCTACCCATCCCATAGATAGCAGGGTTAAACTGGCAGAGTATCCTACTGCAAGGCCATAGGGATACTTGTGGCTAAATGTTCAGGGAGCAACCTACTTTAGGACAATAGCAGCTAGGGGCATATTTACTAAGCTAGGCTAACGGTTAGCATGCGTTATTTGCAATTAGGTCCCATGTAATTTGATGGGACTGCGTTGCAAATAGCACGTGTTAATCGTTAGGCCAGCTTAGTAAACATGATGGCGCTTAAAAAAAAAAGTGCAAGTTAGTGCTTACTCCTGGCTCTCTAGTGTTTCCAAAAATCTCCAGGTCAGCTAAACTAACTGGCTTTCACCCCAGGGCATGCATGGGTTCTTAATTCTGATTTTAGCAGCACTGTCACTGTGGAAAAATTAGCTAGTTTGGACTGTTTTAAATGAGCCCACTCTGGCCCAATATAGGTAGTGAGTGGGTGTAAAGGGAGAAATTGCCATGGACCCTATGCAACAAGCCTGCCGGAAGCTGAAAAAGATAGTCCACCAGTTGGTTGTTTGGTGCACCTTCTGACAATTCTGCTCTAGGCCCTATTATGTACTATGTTTTACTTTATTAACTGCAAGATTACAAGATTTTTGGTTTGCAAATTTGAGACATCAGGGTAGAGTGGGGTGGGGTGAGTAAGGGCCTCCCTTGAATATTTTTAATAGGGAAAGTTGCTCATTTCCTTTGTATCAGTGGTGTATATTCTGCTCTAGTAGATTCTGCAAAACAGGTGAGTTGGGAAAGGGGATAGCATGCTAGAAGAAAATGGCTTGCTGGCTGAAATATCTGGCAACAAAGACAGGAGCTGCTGCACAAGAACACTCATAGGCTAAAACCAGATAAACTACCATTACAACCAAACTGTTTGTTTGATGGGTTTGCTTTAATACCTACAAAGTTTGTTTGATGGGTTTGCTTTAATACCTACAAAGTTCTTGCTTTAATACTTAAAAGATGTCTCTGCTTATTGGTTTTCTTTAATACTTACAAAGTTTATATTTACTGTTCAATGTAAATAATTGATTTCTATTGTTCTATGTAAAATGTATACAAACTGTGTACAATGTTCAATGTAAATAGTTGATTTCTATTGTTCTATGTAAAATGTATACAAACTGTGTACAAGACTGTTAACCTGTTATATGTAAACCGCCCTTGATCTCTGGAAGGGGCGGTATAAAAGAAATAGTTAAATAAATAAATAAATAAAAACTGACAAAAGAATGGAAGGGGGAGGTAGAGAGATGCCTTTGCTAGAGTTACCTTCTCAGGCACACACACAAAGGAGTAGGGCGTTAGCCACAAATACCATAGACTGCAGGGAGAGATAAGGTAACCACCCTTCACCTGACCAATCAGGGAATCCTAGCCGTTAGGTACATTCCAGATATGCCACCTAGATAAGCAAGGGGCCCAGAGAATTCTTCCAAATTGCTATTCTGATCTAACCCATGTGACAAACTGCTATGCTAAGACTGTATAAAAACCCAGCTTGTATCCTGTGTGAGTGCTGGACTCCTTAGAAACATAGAAACATGACTGCAGAAAAAGACCACATTGCCTATCTAGTCTTCCCTTCCATATCATCTACAATAGTGCCCATTTTTCCTTTAGAGATCCTCTGTGTTTGTCCAATGCTTTTTTTAAATTCAGATACTGTACTCGTCTCTATCACTTCCACTGGGAGACTATTCCATGCATCTACCACTATTTCTGTAAAGAAATATTTCTGCATATTACTCCTGAGTCTATCCCCTTTCACCTTCATCCTGTTTTATTTATTTTATTTATTTAACACTCATTTATATACCGCATCTTCCAGAGATCAGTTGCGATGTACAATTAACAACAAATTAACAAAGCGAGGTTTGTTTTACATAGAACATCTTAAATTTTACATAGAACATCTTAAATTAAACAAAGCTAAGTCTAGTAAACTAAACTGTATATTTAACTAAACAGTATATTTAAACTGTGTCCCCTCATAGCAGAGCTTGCCTTCAATTGAAAGAAACTCTCCTGCACATTTATGCCATGGAGGTATTTACTATGAGCCAGCCCTGCTATAGCAGTATATAAAAGGTATCTGCCTGGGAATTTTGTCTCTCTCTTTCCTTGTTTTGTTCTCTCCTTGCCAGGTATTATCTGGACTGGACTGTGTGATGAGGAAGCCCCTCAAGAAGAGATGGAAATAGGAGAAAATCCTTTTGAGGTAAACAATACTGCACTGACAAACAGGATTTTCACCTCAGGAATAAAAACACAGCCAGTTGATGATCTAAAGCCACACCTCACCTCAGGGGAGGAGACAGGTCTGTTCACTGATTGGGTACACCCAAGGGGAGAGTCAGGGAGTGCAAGGAAGTGAGGGCTTGTTAAATACTCAAGCAATGAGGAGAGAGAGAGAGGAGGAGGAGCGAGTGCAAGCATGAGGTCAGGAGCAGCAGAAGGGAAAATGTTGGAACAGCTGAGAGAACTGCTTGGAGGAGAAGTCAGCTAGAATCTGAGACCCGAGCAGAACCTGGGAGCACTGAACAGTGGTGCAAGGATTCACCCTGGAGGAAGTCTCATTGCAAGGTAGAGCCTTGTGTTAAGGGAGCCAGCAGGCCAGATACCTGGAATAAGGGCAGCCGGACTCACAGCTGTAAAAGCCAAGACAGTTTCAGAGAAAACTACGAGGAAACTGTTCAGCCTGACATTTACCTGCAAGGCACTGGAAGTAAGGATAAGAAAGCTGAAGTACAAAGCCTGAGAATTAACAGGAGAAAAGGTACCAATGCTTATCTAAAAGACCTTGGAAAAGGTAAAGCTGACATTTCTTGTTATAACCCCTTGTTTAAGAAGTCTCCTGCATCTGTTAACCTCCTGAGAACAAACCCAGCATATTCAGCTAATGATAAGTGGGGGAAGGGATTTACCCTTACTGAGAACTGTTCCTTTGACAAAGGCAGGATAGCTGATTACCCTGAGCTGGGAGTCCTAAGTAAACGTTGGTTAGAGAAGAAGGAAGGCTATCAGCCTGAAAACGTGCACAAGCAAGCTGAATTACTTCTAAGTCAGTTTAAGGAATTTCTGGAGAAAAGGGTAGAGCAGAATAATAACCCTGACCAGAATTCCAGTAATTCTGAGGAAGCTATGCAACTGGATGTTTGTCTGCCTTCAGTAGAGTTTGACTCACCTATGGATTGTTCTACTTGTGTAATTGAGAATAACCAGGTTAATGAGCACTGAAAGCTATATGAAGTAATATAGTATAAAGTTTACCATACCTGCGGTCATTGTGAGAAAACCTTATGAGTTGTTTAATAAGCTTAATCACATGGTAAAACTGAGAAGCCGTGCCATAAGGAAGAGCACCTGTTTCAGTTTGCTGAAGGATCACATGATTGCCTAGCCTGAGACTAAAGGAACTGTGAAACAGCCAAGTAGAGCTGAGCCGTTTTTGTTGCATCTTTTGTGTGTGTTTATTTTCAACCCTTATGTTGGAATTGGCATTCTTTTGCGTCTGAGATACTGAATCTTGATGCGCTGGAATAAACCCTCTTAAAAATAAATATTCTTGCATGCCTTTTTCTACTCGAGCTACAACTACAACTCAGTCCCACAGGAGGCCAAGCAACTACATATCCCAGAACTCCTGGGGCCAAGTGTTAGAGCTTCACTCCTAAAGGACACTTAATAGGCCATCCCTACCTGTAAGCTCTTGGGCCCAGGTAGCAAGAACGTCGCAACTGGGACCCCGCTAGATGCTCGTCTGACGACACAGGGACAGGGGACCTCACTAGAGGAAGGCCCCGTGATCCCCATGTTGCAGAGACAGAGCATGACGAACATCATACTTTGAAAGAAGTTTTCCGTGCTGCCCCCTACTACCCCTCTCTGTTTTGTGGCATCCAGAGATCTGGAAAAACACCCTCCACTATTTTATTTATTTCACAGGTTTTTTTTATACCGCTTTATTTGGGGCTGAAGTCTCATGATACCTAAGACGTTGGCCCAGCAACACAATCTGCTTGTCCAGCTGCCATTTTTTTAAGTTTTTGAGGAAGGAGGGGAAGAGGAACCCCCATGGCTGCTGCCATCACCATGGGGAGGGGGTCCTCATTTGCACTTCGCAACTCTGTATACTTAGGCTCTAAAACAGTGACTAAGTTATCCGGTTCCCGGAGTGAGAATGTTTGCCGGTTCTGGTTTTAGAGTTGCATAGCAATGTAATATGTTTTTTGCAGTCACTGGTTTTATCCATTAAAATCACTGCTACGGGTCCCATAATGAGATTGTCTGTCATCTAGGAATGGCAGAAAATCTCACTCCTGGAACTGGATAACCTGGCAACTTTGAAGTATATTTGGGTTTTTTTCCACAAAATAAATATTTAGGATCCAGCAATAATTATGATTATATATAAATGTTTAAATAAGTCTAAGGCACCACATACTTTTCAGTTTTGAGAAATACACCAGCACAGTTCCATGTGCTGTATAATACATTTTATCTTCTAGTTAATGGTCTGATTTCAAATCCCCCCAGACACAGAATAGAAAATAAAATCTTGATAATTTTAAGCCTTAACATTTTTCTCAGCTGGCATTCAGTACGTTTAAGTTTATGCGTTTGTTTGCTTATTTTAATATAAATGGATGTATGCCAAATAGTTCACTTGCTCCTGTGTAATAACCACCTGCGCCTCTATACTTACTGCCGTCATCTAGTCATTCCCTCTATAGTTCTAATGCCCCGACCTGTTTTAGCCCTTACCTAGTTCCATCACACCCTGCCCTCTTTCCTGTCCTAGTTTTGTTAGCCCTCCTCAAGTCACCCTCCTAACTCCAACCTATTCCTTGGCTCACCCCCTGCGCTATCCCATTACCCACTTCCCAAATTCATTGTACATCCTTTGTCCCATCACTCAGCACTGGTTTTGTCACCCTAACTGCCCTCCATTCCATGCCTATTCCTCATCAAGAAAACGCAAAAAATGAACTCCATCCTCCTGTAGAAAAGATAGGACTCTTGTCGACTTGCTGGCCTCCCCTCCCCCCCCCCAATATCAACTTTGTAGACTGCAGCTCCTCCAGAACACCACTGCCCGCATACTGCCCGCATACTGACCCACTCTTCTCGCTCAGACCGCATCAGCCCTCTGCTCATTCACTTACATTGGCTTCCCACAAAATTCTGTGTACATTACAAGATTCTAACTCTGGTTCACCGTACCATTCACACCAACACTCTGCAGTATCTCTCCGACCTGATGCACCTTCACACCTCCCACTGCTCCCTCCGGCAGGTCCACTCCAATTGCTTATTCCTCCCAACTGCCTCGCATGCCCGCGTAGAATCCATCTGCACCTCTGCATCCTTTTTCCTTGGTCCCCTTCTCTGGAACTCTCTGTCGTCCGACCTCCACTTGGAACTTTCCTTTCCCTGTTTCAAGACAATGCTGAAAACCCACCTCTTCTCTGTTGCCTTTGACCTTCCTCTTGCCCCTGCCTAAACTCTGAGTCCTTCTGTTTGTACCACCCCTGCCCTTACCCCCTTCTCCCCTCTCACCAGTCTAGCTGCCTTTCTTTTCTTGTCTTGTCATGACATTCTTTGTCCTTTCATTTTCTTGCAACACGCATTTTTATTGTAAACTGCTCAAATGCCCTGGTGGTGGGTGGTATGTCAAGCGACTCGATAAAGGAGGGTGATGAGACTGTAAACCTTTAAGCAAGGGTTGTAAGTCTTTGACTCAGGATGGGAGGAAGGATTCTCTATAGTGCTATAAAGGGGTTTTACCATTTTTGCAAAGTCTTGGCTTCTTATTGGACCTTGGCCTATAAAAATCAATTCCAAGGTGAAAGCTAAAACTCACCCATAAGCCTAAGCCCCCCAGTGGGTCTCAGGATGAAAAGAGAATAAAATGATGATTACTGGGTGGGGGATCCTCTCCCTCCAATGGCAGGAGAGTGTTCTGCCAGATAGTATTTGGATGAGGAAGGTTAGGGCCTATAGCACATGCAAGTGAGGTTTCTGTCTTGACATATGCCAAAGACATGGTCTGGCCAAACTCCAACAATTCTGAAGGGCTATCAGGATTTGGATGCTGAGGTGTTCAGAGGGATTGGGGTCAGTGACTAGATCTGGAAGTACAGAGGTCAGTAGTGGGTGGAGACCTGCAGTCTGCAGAGCTTCCTCAATGAAGACATATTGGTTGGGGGACACAGCATCCTTGATCTTCTGCAGCAAGTGACAGATGGCATGAGGGGGTTGCAAGACCAATAAGATGCATCAGGATCTTTAGTGTTACCCATTCATGTTGGTCATAGTGCATGAAGTTTTTAACCCTTGAGATCCCAGCCACATTTAACCAACAGCAAACCACAGGGGGACTCGAGCCTGCTTGTAATCAGACAAGTAATTGAAAACCAGGGACATGGCTTGAAAATCCAAATCCACCATCCAGGTTCTTATTAGATCTTGATAGAATAGCTTTGAGAGGTCCCTTTCAAAACCTTTCGGGTTGGTACAGAAAAACTGTCAGCAGGGCTGGGCTGTCCACCTGTACTGTACCGTGTGTCATCGCCACACCACCCCCCTGACATCCATCCTCTCATGGGGAGGTTGATGGGCAGCATGATGATCACCTCTTTGAAGCTGCCGCAGCCTTTCAAGGGTGTGTGTGTGCACTTGTGTCCTATTGCTCCTGCCCCCTCTAACAGGAAGTTGGAGGGGGCAGGAGTGGCAACCATGAATGCATACATGCGGGTTAAGGCATACCATGGCTTCAAAGAGGCAATTGCTGTGCCACCCATCAACCCCTAGTGAGAGGCCAGATGTTGCGGGTAGCGAGGCGGTGCGTTGGGGACAGCACATTGGGCCTGCCTAGGGCAGCCTCTGGCTGCCAGTCATACTGTAGGTGCACAATTGGCAACAGGGTGATGTGCACCACTACAGTAGTGGATCTGTGCATAGGAGCCTCTGCAGAGTCTGAAGGTGGAACGTATGGTTCTGGATTTCAATACATAGCAAGCGATGTCCTCTGGCACCTGGAAGGAGGCTCAGAATGCATGTAGAGACCCAGTATTCCCTGGCCAAGAAGAAATCCAGCAATTTTCCTTAGGGATGAGGCAAAAACTCAAGTATCAGAGTTGGGACAGTCAACTGGTGCCATAGCACACTTGATACCAGCTGGTAGACCATCAAGGCCTTTTTTCCAAAGGGATGGCAACTTCAGCAGACCCGTCCATGACCTCACTAAGATAGCCACTTTGTTTTCCAATCTGCAGCAATTGAAAGAGGCTGTAGCTTGTGATGTAGCAGACTCTTATGAAGCAATGGAAACTGATAGTGATCCGGTGGAGAGAACCGGTACTGCAGGAGAATGCAGGATTTTCTCTGCTGAGATAAAGAAACACAGAGCTAATCAGGAACCACACCTCACCTCAAGGAAGGTGAGGAGCCAAGTCTCTGATTGGGCACGACCAAGCAGGAAGCGGGCAGTGCAGTACTCAAGCAGCTTGTTAAGAACCCAGAAACAGAAACAGTTAAAACGTCAGCAAGAAGGGCAAAGAGACGATCAGCGAGATTGGCAAGGAGTGGAGCAAGGAGAGGAGGAGTCAGGACACAAGCACCTGGACGAGGACAGGTCAGATGACCAGGAACAGGAACCATTGGAAAGAGAACCACTAAGCAGCTGTGATCCATGAAGGAGCAGACAGGACCTGGGAGACTCAAGGGTAAAGAAAGACTTCTGTAAGCAGAAGAATTCAAAGGCACTGAGAGACCCAAGGCTGCAGCTCAGGAGTTTAAAGGACCAAGCAGAACCTTGGAACAGGAGGCAGTGGGAGAAAGAAATACCCTGGAAGAAGCCCCAGCACAAGGTATCTGGTGGGTTTAGAACGGCTAGCAAGCTTAACAGTGGGAAGCCAGAAAGAGTGAACTTTAATTGTGAAAGACGGGACAAAGGCAGAAAGTTTGATAGTAATTGGTTAAGCCAAGAGAAGCCTAACTGTTTTCCTTTTAAAACTCTGAAAGACTCTCCAAGCACAGCTGAAGCGTTTTACCCTGCACTTTGTGATAAGGAAGCTTATCATAGCTCAGGAAGGAGCTATAGAAAAGGTGAAGTGACTCTGAACAAGCAACCTGTCAGTTCTGGTAGAAATAAGAAAACAGAATTTTCCCATAAAAGACTACCAGTCCCAGAATGCACCAGGTTTCCAACAGCCATTAGAGGAGCTGAAGTGGGGAAACGTGTGTTCAATCAGGAGGGCTATGAGGTAATCCCTAAGCACTCATCTCAAAGGGCAGGGCCTGATTCAGCACAGCTGCGCTGTGTTAGGGAGGAGCACTCATCTAAGCAGAATAAAGGTAGAGTTTATTCTACAGAGAATCATCCTCATTATCCTGAGAATCAGCTTGAGCTTGATCATCAGTTTCATCTGAAGGATCATCAGAAGCAGAAGCCAAACCGGACGGACAGAGAGGGCAGGAAACCCTTTGGAAGAAGGAAGAGAAAAGCCTTTGAGAGGTCTAGAAGAGTCCAGAGCAGTACGTATACTGGGAGGCATTTCAAGGGCAAGCATACACCATTGGATTGGGGAAAGCCAGAGGAATGGTGCTGCAGAGCTAGGAATCTCCAGACGCTACCTGTGAGGGAGATGGCTGCACGTGGAAGGGACCCTAAGACCCGTGCCAGAAGGTATGTGAAGAGAGATCCAGTGTCCAGGGATCTGGATTGGAAGGCTGGACATAAGAACTGGACTACATACTGGCCAGGCTATATAGAGAGGAACTCTAACAGCAATGGAAGCTCAGGTATGAACACTGATCTATGCCCTAGCTATAACCTTGAAAGACAGCAGGGAAACAAGTATTCTCCTGAAAGTGCTCCCTTGGGAGATTCATCTGTGCCAATCCATGATATTGAACCCATGCTTGTTGAAGAAGAGGGGGTGATAGCAGATGAAGAATCATCTGTTTACATGGACTGCTCTCTGTCTAAACTCCTTGGTGATTTTCTGTTATAAAGTACAGCAACCATCACAAAGAAATACAAACTTGTTCTTTAATCTACTCAGAAAAGCTCCTGTGTAGGATTTCTAGCCACGCAGTAGAGAGCAAGCCAGCTAAGGGGTTTCAGCTGGATAACTGCTAGCAATTGAGCCTGACCTAATTGCTTGTGAGCTAGGAGAGAATCACTTCTGAATCTATGTGGGAAGTTATCAGAAGTTAACCTGAAAAGAACAGTTTTTTTTTCTTTGTGGCTTTTGGTTTGTTGTTTGATATATGCTAAGAAAACATTAGCTAATGCCTACAGAAAAGACCAGTTTGTACCAACCAGGTCTTATTTCTTTTGCTTTAATTGCCTGACAAGTTTAAAGGTTGTTTTCATGATTTTGTTTTTTTCTAAGTTAAACACTGAAAGCAGGTAACCTGATTTATGTGCTACCAAGCATATCTGTATTGGGAGAAATAACCCCATAAATAAATATCTTATTGGCTTTACCCAAAAGCACAACTAATTATTGTGAGCAGCTGTGTCTGGTGTGAATGAACTGCATTGCCCACAATCCCTTGCAAATCATATAGATATATGCACTTGCCAAGACTGTGAAGATTCTCACCCAGGCAGCTGTCTGACAACTTTCATTTGGAGATAGGTGGGGGAAGGGAAATGCTTACACGCTGAATTCTTGTCCGAGTAAAAGCACTGATAATTGCCAAGAGATAAGAACTGTAAGCAAGCATTTACCTGAAGGAGGATATTATCAGCCCAGCTCAGAAAATACACAGACTGAATTACTTCTCACTGAATTCAGGGAGTTCCTTAAGAGCAGAGCAGTTTCTCCCAGTAACGTAGCAAAGCCTATGAGCAGCTGTGAGGAAGAAATGCCTTTAATTTCTCTGCCGTCTACAGAGCAGGAAGTCCCGATGGACTGCTCTACTTGTGATTCAAAAGGACATTTAAATGATATGCTTGCCAATGTTTTATGAAGGAATATAAGAAACTTACCTCACTGATTGCCATGCTAAAGAAGCTTATGTGAAGAGAATAAGTGAAAGCATATTGTGTGCAATTCAGAAGCATTGCTGTTACCAGAATTTTCTGTTACGTTAATGAAAGAAGGTCACATGACAATTGAATGTGATCCAGAATGGACATTTAGCCAAGCAGTAAAAAGCCTTGTTTAGTTTAGTTTCTCAGCCTTGTTTTATGCTACATTGTTTCCTTTACGTCTGCTGCATTTGAACTGCGAAAGCGGAAAATAAACCTCACAAAAGAAATTTTCTTTGCCTTGCCTTGCCTTACTACTTGAGCTCCAACACAACTACAACCTTACCCTCAAGGGCAACCAAGGCCAGCCCCTCCCTTAACCCTCAAGGTCCAGGGAGTGGGTGGGTGGCAAGCTTTTTCAGTCAATAGGTGGGTTCTAAGTTTAACGTTTCCCCACTCCATGTCAGATTAATTGCGGTCAATTTCTCTATCACCAGAATCTTCCATGCTTGCTTATTCTGTACAGAATAATATTGATGTTCATAAATACCAATCCACAGTAATTCTACACAGAACCTTTGTGCAGCATATTGAAGTTTATGTGCCATATAACGTAGAACATGTGCCTAGCATTGTTCCGCACACTTCCCCTGCCATTTGTTTAGCGAAAAGTAGCTCACACTGTATCTTTATTCCGTTTCTTGATATACCACCCTTCAAAAAAGAAATCAGAGCAGTTTACAAGTTCTTTTAGAACTTGTTGCAAAGAAACAACTTTCACCTGTTCACAATCCCAGCACATATGGTGAAAGCCCCCTTCATAGCACATCTTCTCCAACAAGCATCTGAACTGTTTTTTTCCCATCTTAGCCAGACACTGGGGGGTGGGTGCCCGGGCCCAGGTGATGAGGGGACTAGGTTTGTGCTGTTTTGCTGTAGAATCCCCTTCCAGGATGGCTATAATGGTTCTGCCTGCCTGTTTTAACGCTAGACATGGTAGTGTGTGGTGTGATGCATTGGTTGTAGAATCATTTTCCATTAACAACAAATGGGAAAGGTAAAACAGAACTACTATACAATATAAAAAAGCACAGAAAAAAAGGAAAATAGTGTTGCAATACAAGCCCACATCATGAGGAGCAATCCCGACTAAGTTAAACAATAGGAAATAAGCAGGAAAAACAATAACAGCTAAATCATCTCACTAGACTAACAGCCTTCAAATAATCACCTGAAATAAATCCAACAGAGCCATACATCATTCAAACACACACAATAGTTTCCCTACTCTCCTGCTCCAAAGAAATTCCTATTGTAAAGGATCCAAAAAATATAACAATTACCATGAATAGATACGAAGGAAAAAAGGAAGAAAAAAATGACACTTAGGGCAAGAGCCCTTGTCCTGCATGCTAAGAAAAGTTTCCTATGTTCCTGTGTGGACCTAGAAACATCCATAAAGATTGAGATTTTATAGCCACTAAATAACTTTTTTTTTTTTTAAGAAAGACTTTAAAATAAGCTGTATATCACTTTTGGAGACAGATACCGTCCTCTGATTCCCTAACGGCCTTCAAGTGATCTGGAACACAACACTTAGAAATAACAATATTGTCTGCATTAGACAAAGCAACAATCCCTTTAAAGGACTTCCATAATACATTCTCTGGAGAAAAGAAAGTATTAAATGTAAATTGAAGAAAATGCAAGTTTTATTTCTAAAAATATTCTCTAAATTCTCGGTCTAGTGTAAACTCAAAAGAGCATGTTTACTAAACTGTGCTAGCCATTAGTCAGCGTTTAGCGTGTGATAAGCGTGCCACACTAAAAGCTAGCATGTGCCCAGTGCTAAAAATCCCACGCTTACACTTAGCATGTGACTGGGCAGAGACACGCACGTGGGAGTCAGTGATGCATCGCAGTTAGCCCAGTGGATGGCGTTACCTGCACTCACACGCCAGGTTCCACAGTGTCACATGTAAGTTAACATGAGCCTCTGCACTGGTTTCATGGCCCAACCATTTAGCACTGGCGCGCTTTTTAGTAAATACACCCCAGAGTCCTTAGAGGAAACAAGCGTCTTGCAAGGATGAAACCTGAGTGTCCAAAGTTCCTGACTTCTTATTCAAAGCTTAAAATCTTGACATCTGTAAATTTAAGAACTGCATCTTGCAAGAAACTGAACTGAGAAATAGTATTCCTGATGGAGTTCTCGATTCTAGCAACCACTTGCCATATATCTCGTAAAGCAACTTCAGCATCGGTTTTACTCCGAGAGGAAACCATACCAGAATCTTAAATCACAGCACAGGGTATGGGAACTGATGAAGAAACAGCACTGGGTAAAGACAGTCCTTCAATATAGGGGAACTCGCATGCGAAGGAATATAGAGTGAGGGAGGCAGCGTGCGCTCCACGGAGCTAAGCGAGACACCCTCGGGGGAAAAGAGTAAGAAACAGGTACTGCTTTCTTGACTTCTTGCCCCGTTTCCCTACCATATGAGGTCAGTCTCATATTGTGAGTCCTACAGATCCCTGTAGATCTCAGAGTTCACATCACCAGACTAGATCTGCATGGCAATGGAAGAGAGCATCTAGTGGTCTAGCACAGGGGAGAGGCAGAGAACAATGGGGGAGGGAAGAGGGAGAGAATTCTAGGGAAGAGGGAGATTGCCGAGGACGGATGACCTTCCCCTTGTGGGCTGCTGATATAAAACAAGCACTAGACTGCTACTGCCAGGGCTGTTGCAAAGAAATTTGGCACTCTAGGCAGCCTTTGATCTTCTGCCCTTTCCCCCCATGGCTCAAGCCCCATAACCTACTGGCTCAGCCTGGCTCTCCTAGAGACCCTAACCCAGACCTTCTCCCAACTACGCAGCCCCTATGGCTGGCAGGAGGAAGGGCGCTTAATAGGAGTCTTCATTTCTCTGCCACTTGTTCCTGCTGGCTGTGGAGCCTCTGGGGGGAGGAGGGTGGGATCCAGGCAGGAGGAAGAGGATTACCTGTCCACTGCCTTTGCTGCCCCCAGAATTGCAGCACTTTAGGCAACCACCTAGTTCTTCTGAAGGAAGCACCAATCTGGCTACTGCAGTTTGTGGGCGCCTGCAGCGATAGCAGCGGGAGACTGGGACAGCAGAGGTTGCAGCATGAACGTTAGATGTGGAGGAGGAAGGCGAGAGAGACTGAGGGGAAAGGAGGGACCAGGGACAGGATCATCATGCCTGGCCCGATTTTTGTTTCGTCTGATCTGGAAGTCCTGCGAGACTGATCCCACTCTAATTAGGAACAACCTTTCTTGGACAAGAAGCTGCTGGGAACAATGGTCCCAAATCAAGGAAACTCCATGAAAATCGGGGGGGCCCTGTTTGTGCTTTGGATGTCTGCAAATGGGCATACGGATGTCCAAAGCACAAAGATGGCTTCACAGCATTTTAGAAAGCAGTTCTGAGGATATCCCTGGTACAAGGATGTCCAAAGATGAACAGGAGCATGGTGTAGACGTGCCCAGACTTTCCCCAAGAACATGGACATTCTTGCCCAATGTCAGAAATGCCCTGCCTATCCCGAGCCACGTCCAAGTTTATACCTGCTTTAGGACATGAGTGGACATCAGAAAAGCTCTCATTCTACCATCCAGGCACTGATGAAAAGAATGTACTCTGCTACCCCTTAAAGTTTAACAAAAATGGCATGGAAACTAGGACACTATTCTGGTTCTGCACGCTGATTCACATCACTGAATGCAAAATAACTTGCATTCAGCCTTGCATAGACATCCCGACCCTGTTTTTTCTAGCAGGGGTATCCATGTTGGTGACATCCGTGCTTCCCAAATCAGCCCAATCTGACATTTTTTGGATGTTTTGCCCTGGATGCCCCAGATCTCACCTGGACGTCCTTTCTAAAATGCCACTTCCCATCTAAATGGTCTGATTAAGGGGATTAGCTGAAAAGACTTTTGTTGCAAGAACATTTGGAATTTCCGTCCCTGTTCTCTCTGTATTTTGCTAGAGTCTCTTGTATTTTCAGCCCCTGCGATATCTGCTTTTTGCTGGAGCCTTGAACCTCTGGTATTTTCATCTCCTGAGCTCTGTGCGTTTTTGCTGCAGCCTCAGTCTGCTGTTATTTTCAGACCCTATTCTCTTTGCATGTTGCTGGTCTCTTCTGGCATTTTCAGCCACATAAATTTCAGAAGAGGTGGGGTTTATTTGTAGAGAGAAGAAGTGAACGGCATGCCAGATACCAGAAGGGAAGGGAAGAGGAAGTGATGGACAAAGAGAAGCAGGCGCCTCTGATTTGTAACTGAGAGCTGGGCACTCCTAGGAACCACTCCTGTCTGCGCGCCCCAGACCTCAGACTCCAGGGATGATGGCTGCATTGGGACCAATTCTGCTTCAGCTGCTGCTTCTGGGGGGACTTCAGTGTAGAGGTATGTGGTTGTCTGCCTTGTCTAAATGTTATTTCTTTCTCATCATTTCTGAAAGAAAAAAACATATATTGGCTGGGCATAAACTTGAGTTTGAAATCAAAACCTGAACAAAATAGAAAAGTTTGTAATGTACAGATATCACTGCAGTGAGAACACAGAAAGTCTAAGAAGCCTGCTTAAATAGAAGACCAGGGGAATGCCAAAAGCAACCATTACTCTGGATACTATGTCTAGAGCTGAGACCTTCTAACTCCTTATCAAGGTCTCTGTCACAGACTGAAGGATTCTATCTGTGAGCTGAGCTGGTAGAAAGTCCCTCTTTGGTTAATTCCGGTTTGCTTATTCACCCTCCTTTATTGCCTCACCCCATCAAGCTTCCTGTCTCTGTTTCTTTCTCTGTCTTTTCCTTCACCCAGCCAAACTTTATGTCTAGCATGGAAGTAGATGCTTAAAAAGGGGCTGCAAATGCAACGTGTGCCTTTGAGTCAATGCTGACTCCTGGCATCCCAGCAGCTCCTGGGGTTTCTTGGCAGTGTGACTGGAAGTAGATTGCCAGGCCTTTCTTCCAAGGCAATGGAGGGTTAGGTGAGTTGCCCAAGGCCACAAGGAGTGTCAGTGAGAAGCAAACTGGTTTCTTGGTTCCCAAGCCAGTGCTCTAACCACTAGCTACTCCTCCACTCCAAAAGAAAAAAATAGGCTATTTTAGTCATTTGTACATGTATATGGTCGCATATGCATATAAGTGATCTCTTATAAAATAGCGAGCAGCGTAAAAAGAGTGAAGTTTGGGCAGTGTTCGCACATGTCTAGATTATGAAGTCTGTGCAATCATTTATCCCTGCTAACGAGCAGGTACAAGCGATCATGCCTACACTAAAGGCATATTTTTTACCACTTGCGCTAGTGGTTTATAAAGAAATGTAGACTACTTACATTTTTTTTATAAAATAGCTCCTAAAAGGGTGCCTAAAAACACTCTTACATTAAACACCCTCTTATAAAAATTATTCCCCTAATATAGTTTACCTTTAATGCAGTTCTGGTGATTCACAGAATTTGTGGATCCTAAACTGGACTTTCCAGTGATTATCTGCTGCAAATGTTTCTTGCCTTCAAATACAATTTTTTAGATAAGGGGAAGAAGTGACACCTTCAGACTTGAACGCTTGAGAACAGAACAGAGCTCCACTTGGATGAATTAAATTGATAAAAATAAGCGCTTTGGGACCAAAAATAAACTTTAAAAATCCCACAGCAAAACTTAGTACCTCAGGAGAACTAATGTAGATGAGATTGAGCTATTAAAACCTACTTCTGGCTCCGTAATAAAGAGAAGAATAGGAAACTAAAATGGGTAAGAACAGAGAACGGCGAAAGAGAGCAAGCAGGATAGCTATCTTTACTAGAACAAGTGGTTCAGGAATTCAGAGAAAGAGAGTGCTTCAATAAAGACATAAAGTTAAAGAGAGAGAGTGTTTCTAAAATAAAAAGAAACAGAATTGAACTGGGTAATCATGTAGAAGATGATCAAAACCTAGAGGAACAAGCTGGAGACTTTTGTTACACTGAAAAAAACTAAGGTAGAACACAAAGATCTTGTGGAGAAAGTGATTCAAGGGATCTATGATAAATGTTCTAAAGGCAAGGCTGGTTTTGGCTTTTGCTCCTCATCCTGAGGCCAGTCTTCTGGTATGAACTGTAGAGCAGAAGGTGTGGTAGCTGCCATGGCTTACTCCATTTTTAGACTTAAAACTTCCACACATTTAGATCCCACAGCTCCTTCTCCTCCACAATACATTTAAAGTTTCTCAGTTTTCGGTGCCACGGCTCTCTTCTCCCTCCGCATCTCTGCATGTGCAGACCCTGAACCCTCCCTCCCGAACCCCCATCACTGCTCTAGCGAGTCCAGCCGTAGCCAATAGGAGAACAAGCTCTTCAGACCTCCTGAAGTGGAAATGCAAACGCTGCTCCTATTGGCCACTGAGCTCTCTTTTAATTGGCCATTTCTGAGTATATTTCAGCCCCAGCCAGTTCTAGCTACCCACTAAAACCATCATTTATAATTTCATTTAACTTAGGGATATGTTTGCTAAAGTGCAGTATCGCCCATTTAGGGTAGACATCAACACATGGTACGTGCAAAGGTTGTGTGCTTGGGATGAATACAGTATTGCCCAGCAGATAGCGCACTGATCTGAATGCACACTGGCAGCAATGTGGATGAATGTAACACCATTCATTGAGATGGCATGCAGTGCACCTGTGCTTCCTGCAGCATTGGTGATGAATGCACTCTGTCAATATCTGTGTTAACTGGATGTGCCACCCCTATCCTAGACATTTCTCTCCCTGTCGTGTGCTAAGCAGATAGTGTGGGGTTTAATTTTGCACCATTATCTTGGGCCAATAATGCACGCTCAGCCCACGTTAACAGCTAGCACAGTTTAATAAGTATTTCAAGCATACCTTTTTGTAAATCATAAAGGAGGGTCATTTTTATAAGAGTCACCTAGGTTTATGTGTGCGTTAATGCATGGAAAACACAGCATTTTAGCAGTTTCCACACGTAAATGGCCACCTACATGTATAGTCAGTCACTAGCCTGTAAATATGTGCATTGGACTAATGGCTCATACTTAAATTTCTGGGCAGATTTTGGGCAGAGCATGGACCGAGCACAAATTTATATACATAAGTTATAAAAGGAATGGAGGAGTAGCCTAGTGGTTAGCGCAACAGCCTAGTACCCAAGCGATCAGGTTTTGATTCCCACTGGCACTTCTTGTGACCTTGGGCAAGTCATTTTTACCCTCCATTGCCTCCTAAGAAAACGCCTGGTAATCTACTTCTGCTCACACCTTGCCAAGAAAACCAAGAGGCTGCTAGGTCACCAGGAGTCAACATTGACATGATGGCACTTAAAAAAAAGTTACAAAATATGCACGCTCTTGAAAAATCTAGGCAGGGCATTTATACCTGCCATAGGGCAAATGTTTAAGTTCTTGCACCTGGTTTAACATGCATTTTTGTCCACTTATGCCCCTATTTTATAAAGCATGCTCATGCCTTACCTTATAAAATAAGCTTGAAATGCACACATGAAAACACAGGCAAATCTAGGCAACTCTTATAGAATTACCCTCCGAGTATAAATCACTCATTCACAGAAAGCATTTTATTTATATCTTATATACTGCAGTCCCAACTTACTAACTGCCAATACCATTTATGACCATACAATATACAGACAAATAAGAATAATCCAAATAAAAACCCATCACCCACAATCCCAAATCAATAAAAGTCACCCAAAAATGGATGCAGAGCAGAAGTAGGACATTTCATTTTACAGCTCAACATCTAAAAAGTATTCTGTTCAGATAATGATGTCACATCTGTGACAGCAGCACAAACTTCCTCCACTACCAGACCTTATGTGAAGTAACACAGCACCTTGCAAACACTGAGAAGCTTACCGTACTATACCCACAGCAAGTCCAAGATCTCAAAACTGTACTATCCCAACCTATGAAAAGTCAGCACAGCCAATAAGTCAAGCACAGCCAATAAGTCAAGCCAAATCCCTCATCTCAGTTACACAAGCAAAAACACGGACCAGCAGCTAATATAGAATAAAAAAATGTTACAGATTAGAAGCAAAATATGAGGACAAAAAGATGAAACAGGAAATCAGATGGAGCAGTGGAACACTGAAGAAAAGGAAACAAAACATTTCCTGCTATACAACAAAATACAAAGTAATTCAGATCTTCCAAGCTGACATATTTAATTTTCTAAAGACTAAAAATAACCAAACAGGGTCGGGGCTGGGTTGGGAGACTGCCTCTGGCTCTGCTCCAAGTTGCGGGGAGGTGCGCAAGTTTTCAATCCACACATAGCTCATACTCTTTATTGCTGAGACCGATTTTTTTGGCCACGAGGGGCGATGCTGACACTGTTGGCACCTGTAGTTAATAACACTTCATTCCCGCCGGGTATGAGTGATTTAATTTTTCGACAATGGGGGCATAAGGGACTTAGTCGACTAGGCCAGCTATTTGGGGATGGAGCACTTCGTTCCTTTTCCGAATTGAAAGAGGAATTTGATATCCCAGCCCATCATACATACCAGTATGCACAAGTGGCTCACTGGGTGGGGACTCGAGGTGTTCGGCTGCAAGTGGCTCATGAGCTGACAGAGGTGGAATGCTTACGTGAGGAACTAAGGGCCTCATTGCAGTATTGTATGTCTGCTTGCAGAAGCAACACTCTGGAACGGACAAACACAGGGCCCAGTGGGCAAAGGAGTTGCATCTCTCATACACAGAGCAGCAGTGGGAGAAGGTTCAGGATAGACTTTGGAGAAGTTTGGTGGCTGTGAATGCTCGAGAAACTAATTATAAGCTAGTCTATGGGTGGTAGATGACGCCAGTGCAAGTGGCTCGGGCATTCCTGGGGGTATCTGATTGGTGCTGGTGGAACTGTGGCGAGAAAGGAACCTTTACACACTTGTGGTGGCTTTGCCTACGAGTCCAAGTTTTTTGGAGGGGGATACAGTACCGCCTGAAGCGAATGGTTGGACTGGATGTCCCTTGGGACCCAGGTATCTTTTTCTTTTTGGAAGGAAAGTCCCTGGTGGACGATGTCCTCAGTTGGAACTGATTTGACACAGTTTGAACACAGCTCGGCTGGCCCTGGCGTCTGCCTGGAGACAGCCCTCGCTTCCGGCATTGTCACGATGGTTGGAACGGATGTGGGACCTATATACTATGGAGAGGGGGGTGGCGGCCGGGAGGCTGCGTCAGCCCCAATTTGAGCAGATTTGGGAGGCCTTTATTTTGAAATATGGTTCATGATTGGTATCATTTTTCAGTAAGTTGGCGGTGTATGGTGGGAGCCCCCCCTTGTGGCACTTCTGCTTCTCCCGTGTTGTTAGATTGATAAGAGTCCCTATAACCTCTAGCATTTGTAGCAAAGAGGGGGTAGGTGAGGGGGGGGGGAGAGATGAGGGGAGCGGAAGGAGAGGGGAGGGAGAGGGGGTAGAGGGTAGTGGGGTAGGGAGGAGGTGGGAAGAGGGGTGGGGCTGAGAAGGGGAAATGGGAGGTAATGTGGTTTTGTGAATAAAGGGGAAAGGGGAGAAAAAAATACAAGGCTGTGATATAGCATTTGTAATGGCTGATTTTTCTGTGTTGAAATACTGTGCAAACATTCAGTGTTTGGAATGTATGGTTCCTGTTCTCTGTATTTGTATAAAGCCTTAAAAAAAAAAAACAACTGGTGGCATTAAAAAAAAAAGTCCAAATATTCAGTGCCGGTATCTGGATTGTTGTTGGCGCTGAATATCCAGATAGAGCAGCGAGCCCCACCACTATCTCCATAGAAACGATATTGACATCTCCATCCAGATAGTTATTTGCATAGCAGACTAAATATTGCTACTATTCAGATAATTGCCGGACTGTCCACACTGCACCCTGGCACTATATGGATAGTGCTGGGGCAGTCAGTGGTACTATCCGGATAGTAGGTGCTCCTATCCGAACAAGCGCTTTTCATTATCAGCCCACGCATTTTTTTGTATCTCGGTTGCTCAATCATTTTCTTTTTCCAGCTGGCCCCTTTTCACCATGTCCTATTGTTGGTTTTCTCCCAAGTCCTTTTCCAGGATCTCGTTTCTATTTGCTGTTTCCTCACTCTCCCTGTCTCCTTTCCTTCCTCTTCTACATCTGTCTTTGATATAAATTCTTTCTTTCTCCATTTCTCTCATCTGCCTTTTTATCTGCAGATTCATTCCTTCTTCATCCCCCTTGTCTTCACTTTCCCTCTTTTCAGTTTTCCATTTCCTACTCTTATTTCCTTAATCCTCCCATTCCTCACCTGTCTCGTTCCTCCCCCTACCTTTCATCTACTCAGTCTCCCGTTTCCACCTTCTGTATTCATCCCTTTTCCAGCTACATCTTTCCTTTGCCCCACCTCCTTCCCTGTCACTCCTCCCCTCTCCACCTCCAATCTCTTTTATAATTTTACTCCCATCCAACTCCCATTCTACATTTTACCTCCCTCATTTGCACTCTGTCTCCTTGAAGACCTGATACAGTGTCTCCCTTTGTCTTCCACCCACTCTTTAGCCATCTGTCCCTTTCAATTACGTGTAAGTGGTCAAAAACATGCATTTAATTTAATTTAAGATTTTTTTTGTATTAATCTTTTTATTGATAATTCCAAAAATAATAAAATTCACATTAACAAGAAAAACAAGAAATCCATTTAGTCCACATCCTGGGGAGAACTATAAACCATGTAAAGAAATGAATATAGAAATGAAAAATTATGTATAGAAAGGAGTTAATGCGCTAAAAAATTTATACAAAACTCTAATTATTTCAACTTACTGATTTATAAAACAAAATGATATACATTGTGATATAAATTACATCATACCTGTGGAACATGATTTATAATAAACGACTCTAGAGATGAAGCCTCAGAAAAAACATACTTGGTACCACCTAATATAACTAAACATTTACAGGGAAACCTAAGGAAAAAGGATGCACCAAGTGCTTCAACAACAAAAAAAGCCTTGCGTCTAACCTGAGTTTGCTTTGAGACGTCTGGAAAAATATTAATTTTCCCCCCACAGAATTCAGCATTTTTATTTTGAAAAAAAAAAAGCATAACTGTTTGTTTATCTACCTCAGAGGAAAAAGAGACAAGAAGAGTGGCCTGGGTGGGAATCACATCACAAGAAGATTCAATAAACTCGGAGACATCTAATGAATCTAACGATGAAAGAGGAGCGGCTCGCGGAGAAGCACCCCCTGGAGTCGACCCCACTACTGGCAAATAATAAAGCTTATTATTACGAGGTTTAGTGTTATCTTGATACCCTAAGATTTCAGATAAATATTTATCAAACAATATCTGGGGGACAACAAGCGAATATAAGGAAAATTTAAACATCTAATATTTGTTGACCTCAAAATATTTTCCAACGATTCTTGTTGGCTATGCAAGATAAGACTGTCTTTAATAAATGACAAAGAGGAATTCTGCAAAGTAACACATTGAGTTTCCAGTTTCTGACACCTATTATCTAACGCTGTTAGTTGAGAATCATGCTGAGCCATCTTAGCTACTGAGTCTTTCGAGAACTCTGAGAATTGAGATACAAGAGAGATTAAGGAAGTCTCAATTCGTGAGAGAACAGACCACACATCAGATAAAGAAATATTCTGAGTGTCCACAGGTAAATTAGGTAAACCATCTTGATAGGCCCTCACGAAATCCACTGGTACCTGAAGAGCCCATGGTAAGGGGACATCCACAGGTTCCAAAGGGCTCCCAGAGAGGACGGATGAAGGTAATACAACCACTCGTTGAGACTTCTCCTGCATCATAGGAGAAGAAGTCACTGGACAGATGGAATCCAAATCAGCAAGAGGGGCAGAGTTTAAAAGCCCCAATGATGTCGAGGAAACATCTAAGGGAGGCTAAGACTTGGCGGCAGCAACAGGAATCCCATCTACAGTATTCAAAGACACAACATGCCTATCCATAGGCCCAACGGTTTTAACAGCTTTAGAGGGATTGACTGTACTCACATTTAGGAGACATTTTCCACTCTTGCCCATGCCAAGAACGCCAGCTCTAGAGCTCTTCAAGTGCTGAAGGAGTGCAAAAGGAGCTTGACAAGCCCCTTTAAACCGCGCCCCTTCAAAACGCAGCCGCAACTGCGTGACGGTGGAGCAAGCCGGAATTTAAGGCCCCCCAAGATGATGTCGGGGCCAGGCGCCGCATCGGTGGACCGGGAAATCCTGCAGGTGCCTGTAGCAAAAAGCGCTGAACGCAGAGCACAAGTCGGGCAGGAACTCCTCTCCTCACACACTCCCCTTAATTTAAGATTTGAGCATCTACAGCATCCCTAGAGCTGGCGTAAATGCCTATGCCTAGATTTGCAAGGAACACACATAAGAAGTGTCATACTGGGTCAGACCATCAAGCCCAGTATCCCGTTTCCAACAGTGGCAAATCTAGGTCACAAGTACCTGACAGGTTCCTAAAAAGGCAAACCCAGGCAAAACCAATGCTCATCCTGGGGTAAGCCATGGATTTCCCAGGTTCTTTTTAATAATGGTTTATGGACCTTTCCTCCAGGAACGTATCCAAACCTTTTTTAAATCCGGCTACACTAACGGTTTATACTATGTCCTCCAGTAATGAATTCCAGAGTTTGATTACTCCACTTTGAGTGAAAAAATATTTTCTCGAATTAATTTTAAAGGTGCTGCGTAAATTAGAGTATTTTTATCATTTATGCATGTAACTTTGCACTATGCCCACATTCCATGGAACTCTACCGCTGTACATGCCCACTGTGAAAGTGAGGTAAATTGGCCAGTGCGTGCTTTCAGAAAAGCGACTGCATCAAACACGCGTGAAAATTCCCATTTACCTGTGTGTATATTGTATGACTAAAATCCCTAGATTTATGTGCACAGACCATGCAGAAAAGTCTCCTAGATTAAAAGTGCAGACATTACACGGGCTTGGGAGCAGGTGTATATCTTTGGTGTAAATATGTGCCTTTTAAAAAAATAAAATATGCACGCAAATCCTAACTTTGCCCAAACTCCTCCCCTGAGTGCACCTATTCTATAAGTACACACTGGCTTGCACCAAATGTGCTTTTTAGGTGTGACCAGATTTTATAAGAGGCCCCTTCTCCATGTAAAACAACATTTTACATGTGGAAAAGGATTTTAAAAAATTACTCTTAGGGAATAATTTTATAAAGGTTTCTCCACACATGAAGTGATTATAATGCACAGGGAAGGTCTTTTATAAAATTGTGTGGCTGTTTACATAGACATTCCCAGGGAATGGTTGGGTAGAGTTGCAATGTTCAGTCACATTTTATTTTGTTTTATTTTAAAAAAAAATTAATGCATTTTCCAATAACATCCTTCAAATAAATATTGAAAAGAAAAACATGAAGAGAGGCATATCACTAAAATACCATTAGCCTTCTAGGATATTAGCACAAGATGACATTCTACCACAATATAAGAAAAATAAAAAAAAGACATGAAAAAACAATGAAAAAAGGAGCTAAGAAAAACCTAAAAGACCTGTGAGATGGCCTTTTCTTACATAAAGGAAAACACTTCAGTAAAAAGTTAAAGCAGCAAAAAAAAAAAAAAAAAAAAAAAAAGCACACAATCGTATGGCTGAGGGGGGGATATGATAGAGGTCAATAAAACAAAGAATGGAATGGAACGGGTAAACATAAAAGTAGATTGGTGGTTTACTACTTCAAGAAGTAGAAATAATAGCTGATATGCAAAGAAGCTACAATGTAATACATTTAAGACATCTGAGAAAATATTTTTCACCAATGCGAAATCAAGCTCTGGAATTTGTTACTGCAGGATGTAATAAAAGCTGTTAGTGTAACTTGGTTTAACAGAGGGTTGGAGAAGTTCCTGGAGGAAAAAACAAGTCCATAAACCATTAAAGTGGACCAGGGAAATCCACTGCTTACCCTGGGATAAGCACTGTGGAATCTGTGCACCTTTTTGGGAACCTGACAGTTACTTGCAACCTGGATTAGCCACTGCTGGGAACAGGATACTGGGCTTGATGGACCTTTGGTCTGACCCAGTATGGCATCTTTTATGTTTTTAAGGATCTCCTAGGTTCCACAAAATTCTGGAGCTCCTTAAGATCACAAGCGGGAGATGCAGGTAGACATGTAGAGGTCGTGCTCACATTTGGAGCAGGTGAAATTGTGCGCCTCAGTATCTGCACCTTTAGTGAGGCTGGTTTTGGCAGCTTATTTTATAAAGGCACATGGAGTCCTTTTACTAAAGTGCATTGTGGTTTTGCACCTAACATGTCAAAGCCCACAAAACCACGCACATTAAGTGCAACGCATCTGCTTTAATTATCAGGGGCATGACACCATGTTCGCCTCAGTTAATGCGCTGCACCGTGCCCTAATGTGGGCAGAGATTAGCGTTGGTGGACTTACCTCCACCCGTTGAGGTGGAGGGAGTTGCAGTCATGCTAATTGCAAGTCTTGCAATAAGCGAGGGCATGCTGACTGCAAGGCGTTCTGCTCACCACCCCAGCATGCCATGCCCAGTTAGTGTGGAAATCAGCCCACGCTGTGCTGGCCCTGCGTTAAGTGCACACAGTGGCCCACGGTAGCTGTTAGCACATGGCTAAAACCCATGTGAATTGCTTAGCACCCTTTAGTAAACGACTTCCCATAGGAGCTTAGGTTATTTTTATTAAAGAAAGGTGCCTCTTTACTACTTGGACATAGAATCCTCCTATAAAATGATCTGCCCCTTCTTCCCCACATAATTACCTGCTTAATGAAATGAGCGATGAAGATATACAAAACTAGCTTTTGGACTATCCAGCATTCATCACCGTTGTTGTTGTTATCCATAGCATTTATTTAGCTCCTGCTTGTTGAGCTACAGAGTTCAAAGCAAGTTAAAGCAAGTTTGGGTCTATAACTGAGTGAGTACAGGACATAAATATGCGCCCAGGTTCTTTCCAGCTGAAAGAGGCATCCCCATCAACAGAGACGGGTTAGGACAGGAAGGCACAACTAACTAGTCTAGTATTCTGTGAAGCACTTAGTGTATTTGGATTTTCCGATGTTCCTCCTGGAAGGCTCATTAGGAAGTTAACAAGCTGAAAGGTGACACTAACAATGAGACACAATGACTGCGTTTCCTTTTTCCTCCTTCACAGACTCAGGCATGTCAGTATAGCAGACTCAGTTGAAACATATTACGTGTGTTGCAGTAGGGTAGCAGGGGACATGGCAGAAGGGGTCTGGGTGGATAAGCATAGTGTGAATGTAAGAACATAAGACATGCCATGCTGGGTCTGACCAAGGTCCATCAAGCTGTTTCCAATCCAGGTCACCAATACCTGGCAGATTCACAAAAAGGCACACAGGCTCTACAATGCTTGTCCTGGGGCAAGCGGTACATTTCCCGGGTCCTCTTTAATAATGGTTTATGGACCTTTCCTCCAGGAACTTGTCCAAACCTGTTTTTAAACCCAGCTACACTAACAGCCTTTACTACCATCCTCCGGTAAGGAATTCCAGAGTTTGATTATGCGTCGAGTGAAAAAATAAATTCTCTTAAATGGGTTGTATTGTAGCTTCATTGCATGACCCTTAGTTTTTATCCATTTTGATGGCATAAACAACCGATCTACATTTACCCTTTCCATTCCATTCATTAATTTATAGACCTCTATCATATCTCCCCTCAGCCGTCTCTTTTCCAAGTTGAAAAGCCCTAACCTGTTAGCCTCTCCTCATAGTGGCATTCTTCCATCCCCTTTAGCAGTTTGGGGGCTCTTCTCTGTACCTTTTCTAATTCCGCTATATACTTTTTAAGACACCCTTCACCACTGTTCCTTTCCTCTATGCCCTACCACCCAGCAATGCACTGTCTCCTATCCCTGATACCCTAGTTCACTCCCTTCCCCTCTCCTTTCTTGCACTCTCACTGCTTTCCCTGCCCCACCTTGATCTTTCCTTGTTTTCCCTCCTCCTTCTCCCCTCCCTCTTTCTTATGCTCCACCTCCTCACCTTGCCCTTCACTTCTTTCCCCTCTTGCTCCAACCCCTTCATTATGCTTCCCCATTACCCCTCTCTTTTCCTTATGCTGTGTCCCTTCACCCCACACTCTTTAACCTCACCCCTTCTCTTAGGGATCACCATTTCACCCCTCTCCTCTTTCTCCATCTTCATTCCTGTTCTCTCTTTCCACTTTGCCCCCTCACTCTATACCTTCTTCAATCCTTCTGGTGGGATCTGGAGAACCCACCAGCTCTTTTGCTCTGCCTTGTCGGTGCCATTTGGATCTGGGGACTACTGCCAGCTCTTCTGTGTCATGGTGCTCTCCTGTGTTAGTAGGACCATGCATTCCTGCCATTTCTTTAATTGCTACAGTCACTACCATCACTCTTATTCTTCGCGGGCAGAACCTGAGGACTTCTACCATTTTAAAACATTTTGAGTCACTTCCACTGCTCTTCTTCCTCTTTACCAGTTAGGACTTTGGGACTCCCATTAGCTCTTTCATTTATTTGCCAACAGGAAGACCAGGGGTCTCCTTCCTCCTCTTTGTGGAGTGAAGCTGTACACATCTCTTCTTGCGCATGCGCAAATAGACACCTGCGGATGGACAGAGACAGGCAGACTACAAGGTTCTGCCACCAGCCTGCAGGTGGCTCAGTTCCCAGAACCACCTTTTCTGGAAGATCCTCTGACCTCCAGCCAGCAGGTGTCAGTAGGTTCCATTCAGCTGGCTGGCCAGCCATCTTAGCCTGCTCTATGCCTATTTTTTTTATTCATCTTGTTCCTGTCTGGGATTGGCTAAATCTCTTTGCCAGAGCTTGATCTGTAAGTTGGTACCACACCTTGTATGCTCATCTCCCTGCTGCTGTTTGGATCCCCATTCACATTGTTGGACGTTCTTAGATCCTGCACCAGTTCCTGATGGGCCTCATCTTTACTTCAGCTTTGCTCCTCCTTGGTGAGTATCCTGTGTTTGCATTTTTTGTCTTCTATAGCATCCTTTCCAGGCATCTGGCATCTCCCTTTGCCTTCCATACCCTGCCCCTCATGTAAAGCATCTCTCCTTCCCTTTCCTATCCCTTTCATGTCCAGCATTTCCTCTGCTCCCAAGGTGGCCAGCATCTCTTCTTTTCCTCCCAATGCCCTCCTGGTCTATCTTTCTCCTCTTCCCTTCCCCTGCCACTGCTGTTGCCGTACCTCCACCCAACTGAGTCTCAGAAAAATGAAAAGCAGCATATCCTAGGATCTGTCAGAGAGGGAAAGATGTGGCAGTGTTTGAGCATGGGCCTGCACTGAAAGGGCCCATACGGTGCAGACAGCAGCATTACAGTACTGTTCTCATGCTGTACCACAGTCCCCCAAAACCTCCTGCCTAGTCTACCTAGTAGCAGGGCCATACTATGGACCTGACGACAAAACATAAATCAAGTGCCAACACACCACATAGAAGATTTGCCAACTCAAACCAACCACTACCTCCCATTAAAATGATACTCATCCCATCCTGTACATAGTTCATATCCCCTACATAATCTATCTCTTATTTAACTCCAAGTTGTACTCCCTGTTTAATGTAAAACAATTACCTGTAATTGTGATGTTGTTTGATGTAAACTGCCTTGGATAAAAGCGGTATAGAAAAACTGTTAAATAAATAAATCCCTTTAGCTAAGCCTGGACCTTGATGCCCCATCCTGTGATGAATCTGTCTGTGGACCTTGCCCACTCATTGCTCTTGAGTCTTTTCATCACATCAAGTTCTGGCCAGCATGGACCCTATGTTCATATCTGCACAGGAGAAACTCATAGGGGAATTAAGTCAGCAGTTCTATAAGCTGGAGCAGCATGTGCAGACTGATGAACTTCATCAGACTGTCCAGTCCATGAAAGCACATAAAGAACCCAGGGTGAGACTCCTGATACACTTTTCTGGAAACTCACAAGTCTGCCAAGCATTATTGAATTAATGTTTCATGATATTCATGCCTGAGTCCTCATTTCTCTGACAACAAATTCAGGGAGGCCTACATTATTTTATTGTTGACTAGGGAGGCATTAGGTTGGGTCTTTCTACTCAGGGAAAGAGAGGGCTCAATTGTCACAAAATATCATGTCTTTGAGAGAGTCTTCAATGACTAAAGATGGCTGGCCTCCACCTCCTCTGTGCTCTTTCAGATAAAACAGGGGACCCACATGGTTGGACAATAGGCAGAACTTTGGCGGAGATGGGCTGGAATAATAAGGTCTTAGTAGTAGCTTTTGGAACAACCTGTCTGGATCAAGAATGATTTGATCTATCGAAAATTACCTCTAGAATTGGAATCATTTACATCCTTACACCTTGAATCGTGTATCCAGAAATGTCAATCTGAGCTCTACCTGCCCTCCTGGAGCACCAAGCCCAACTACCTGCTTGTTCGTTGCAAGCTGTGATGCAGCGGACCCTCTTGAAGAGAGAGAAAACGTTTTAAAACCAGAAAAAGGCAAGCACAACTTGCAATATTGGGAGGATCCATCTAGGGGGAGCAGGAGAGTCGAGAGAGAGACTGAGAAACCACGACCCTCTGGGCGGGACGCAAGCCCAGACAGCTTCTTTTTGAACAGAGGCAGGCCTGACTTGGAGAGGAAGGAGGAGAAGGACCAAAGCAGAAGCAGCAGCCAGAGCCAGAGTACAGAAGGCAAAGGGGAAGGCCAAAGCACTGGCAAGAGCAGAAAGAAGCAGAGTCCTGAGCAGGAAGCAAAGCAGGAGCTTCAACCAGAGTTGGAATAAGGAACAGAGAAAAAGCCAAGAGAAGTACTGGGACCACAAGGGAGTACCTGGCAGAAGGTCCTCACAGCAACCGTGGAATAAAGAGGTTTGTCCATTTTCAGAGGTGGAAAATGTTTGTTTGGAGGAAAGAAAACATCTTTACCACTATGGTCTGAAGTCTAAGGAAAGACCACAGGAGAGCCTGAGCACTGCTGCGCTGAAGCCAAACCAAGGAAGGCCTCAAGCCTTACTAGAAAGAAGGAAGAGAAGCCTCAAAGGTAAAACTCTTATTACTGATAATTACCTTCAGAAGCCTAAAGTATGGGGAAGACAGTGGGAAGAGGATTACTGTTACCCTAAACATTCTTGTAAGCAAGATTATGAAAGAAGTTTGTCTAAGAAGAGAAGTTTGAGTGGGAAATCTTTTTATGAATCTGCTTTTAAACCTCTAATCAGAGAGGGACCATTGTACTGCAAAACTCCTGGAGACCGACGCCCAAAGCTAAATGCTAGGCATTGGGACATAGTGCAACAAGTATATAAGAAACCTGATTACGATTACCCTGATGCTACAGATTCAGAGGCTTCTGAGGTTGTATCCATGCAAGTAGGATCAGAGGGGGAAGAATCAGATAATGCAATGGATTGTACATATTGTGCCTCAGGGAGTGTTGAATATATCCCCAATGTATCAGATAACTAAGTGAAGGAAGTTTATTGTTTTTGTACAAATGTTCTGTGAAGATAACAGCCTTTACTTTATTGCTTGCTTTTATTTTTTCTATATCCTGAAGTAAGGACATTTCAGTTGTTACCATAGCCAATCCTTTTGAACCGTTTTGTGCAAGAAAGGGAAATAAAGCCTTTAACTTTCCCTCCACTCTGTGCATTCGTTCTTTGAGCGTTGGTTACAAGGAAGCCACAAGGAATAACCACCCTTGACCCTTGCAGCATAGGCCAACTTCAACCTTAACCTTTCTTGTGTCCGGGCCCCTCCCAGGTCTACTACCCCTCTACAGAGGGTGCCCTGCGACATAAGTGGCGTAGTTGGCAGGATATTGCTACAATATTAATAAGTATACAGGATTGGACCTGCAATTGGAAAATTTTTTTTTTGAAAAAAAAAAAAATAAGACCCGAACTAACTTGCTTGAAGAAAGCCTGGAACAGAGCGGATATAGAAACCGGATCGGAGTCAGAAAACCCGGAGTGGAGTGACCGGAATCCGGAGCGGATGGAGCGAAAATCCTGAAGCCTGGAAATCCTGCGGCGAATCTCGCAGCAGTGGAGCCATCGTGGGACAGCAGCATATATTCCCCAAAGCTGATTCAACACTAAAACAAGGTAATATGTAATTAAACCTGCCTAGTGTTGGATATTAGGGGAAGTTAAAAAAAAAAAAAAAAAAAAAAAAGGTGGGGAAAAGTTTTGGAGAACCGCACTTGGGTTTCTTTTTCCTCTGTTTGTTCTTTCCCAGGTACCATGGAGCCGAAGGAGCTTTGTGCCTGGATGGCCCACCAGTTTTCCAAGCAGGTGGAGGTGGCACAGCAGACTCAAGCACAAGCGCTACAGGCGATGCAGGCGCAGCAACTCCCAGTCATTGAGACTATGGAAAAGTGGCTTGTGCAACAACGTGAAGAATTGGCCAAGAGCAACACGGAGAAGCCGTTGGCTACGGGACTGGCTAACCCAGAGCATGGACAATGGTTATGCACTGATCTCGTTGTGGGCATGCTAAGTCCGGATGATAACATAGACGATTTTTTAGAGGCATTTAGTAGAATCGCAAGCTCAGCTAAATGGCCGCAAGAACAGTGGGCAATACGGTTGGCAGCGTCTCTTACCGGTGAAGCGCTGGCGGCCTATAGATCGATGCCCCCGGCTTTAGCTAATTCATACGAAGAGGTTGTAACAGCGATTAGGGATCGTTTGGGCCTTACGCCATGGGCATATAACAAAATGTTTAGGGCCACTTTCCTTAAAGCTAATGAAACGCCTAAAGCGTTAGGTCATAGAATATGCAGCCTGGCACATAAATGGTTACAGCCTGAGAAGAAGAGCATAGGCACCTTGATGGATGCTATAATACTTGAGCAATATATGGCCGCCCTACCTAGCAGAGTGCAGAACCTTTTAATATTACAAAACTGCTGCACTACTAGGGATGCAATAGCTCTTACAGAGAGGTACTTAGAGGCAGAGAAAGTCAGCCAACCTAGGGGGGGGCCCTTCTAAAATAGCCATAGGAATGGAGACACTGAAAGTAGAGAATCCCTCACGTCCTCCATTTGGTAGCTGGAAAAATGCCAAGCCTCTAGTAAAGGAAAATACCAAAAGATGTTTTACATGTGGTAAAAGAGGGCATTTAAAGTACGAATGTTATTCGCGAACTGCTTTGGTGGGAGAGTCCCCAAGAACAACACGTGAAGGTTTTGTTCTAAATGTAAAAGTGCAAGGCATGACAGTGAAAGCACTCCTGGATTCTGGAGCCGATCAAACCATGATCTCGAAAAAGTTATGGTCAAGGATCAAGGCTCAGGGCTTATCGGTCCCAGAATATCCAGTGGGAAATGTGAAAATAAAATGTGTGCATGGAGCGGCTACCCGCTATCCGGTGTATAAACTGGGCGTAAAGGGATTAGGCATTGAAAGGGAAATGATGATAGCAGTTGTACCTAGGTTGGCGCAGGAATTGGTCTTAGGCCGTGATTGGCCACAGTTTAAGAAAAGTCTAAATGTTTATGTTTATGTTTAATAAAACTTGATAGACCGCCCTTCACAATAAAATCAGAGCGGTTTACAACATATAAAAACCTTTAAAATAGGGCGCAAGGCCGGTAAAAGGAAAAGAAGTTACATTTCATAAAAAGAAAGAGGAAGAACAGAAAGGGCAGGAGAAAGTGGGAGGGGAGGAGTGAGGAAGGTTTATCTTCCCCAAAAGAGCCAGATTCCACTTGCATTCAACCTAAGCCTACTGAACGTCCCAAAGCACAGCAGAACAGCCTAGCCGCTACTACAGGTCCTATAGTGCCTAACCCACTTTGGGAAAAACCTAAGAAAATCCCCATGAAGGAACCGCTAGAGCCAGCAAAAAGGTTCGTGCTGAAAATTTTGCAAAACTTCAGAAAAAGCGCGTAGTCCTCAAAGAGCATCATCCCAAGCTGCAGGCTATGACCTCCATAGCGCCGAAGACCAGATCATCCCAAAGCAGGGCCATAAATTGGTTACTATGGATCTACAAATAGAGCTACCACCGGGGTGCTATGGAAGGATAGCACCACGATCGGGACTTGCCGCCAAACACAGCCTCGATGTTGCTGCAGGAGTAGTCGACCCCGACTACAGGGGCATATTAAAAGTCCTGCTGTGTAACTTCGCAAACGAAGATTTTAAGGTCCAAGTCGGAGACAGAATAGCGCAACTGATTTGCGAACGGGTGGGATTCCCCAGCTTGGAAGAGGTTGCCATGCTGGCTCCCACGAGCCGGGGAACAGGAGGTTTTGGCTCTACTGGGAAGGCAGAACTGGAAGGCTTCGTGGCCATAGGAACTGATCCCCCAGAAGAGGATCTCGGTCCCCGGGTAGAGGACTGCAAAGAGGGCTCTACGCCACAGATCGGGGAGGAACTCTCTTTGGGGCAAAAGGAGGACTTAGCTCAATTGTTGAAAGAATATGAGGATGTCTTAACACCAATACCTGGAGAAACCTCATTGGTCGCTCGCGAAATACTCACCCCTCCAGGTAAAATTATCCGACAACGACCATATCGATTGCCAGAGGCGAAAAAGCAGGAAGTCATTAATCAAGTAGAGGAAATGCTGCGAATGAACATAATTGAGGGATCACATAGTCCGTGGTGTAGTCCTGTGGTACTAGTACCTAAGCCCGACGGGACTATGCGTTTCTGTATAGACTTCCACCAAGTGAATGCCGTGTCCACTTTCGATGCCTACCCTATGCCTCGGATCGAGGAATTGTTAGACCGGCTCGGGCAAGCAAGATTTCTGACAACATTAGATATGACCAAAGGGTACTGGCAGGTCCCTTTGACGCGGGATGCCAGGCCCAAAACCGCCTTCAGTACACCTTTTGGGCCTCTTCCAATTCCGAAGAATGCCCTTCGGTTTACATGGGGCAGCTGCCACATGCCAGCGTTTGATGGATATCATTCTACGTCCGTACCAAACCTTCGCTACTGCCTACATGGACGATGTGGTAATCCACAGTACCACCTGGAAGGAACATCTCCACCAAGTAGGTACCATATTAGAAGCCATGAGAAGAGCAGGCCTCATGTTAAACCCAAAGAAATGCACCTTTGCTGCTAAAGAGGTCAAATACTTGGGTCACCTGGTGGGTCGGGGAACAGTACGACCTCTACTAGATAAGGTGGAAAGCGTCAGGAAGTTTCCCATTCCCCAGCACAAGAAGCAGTTGAGAAGCTTCCTTGGTCTCATCTGCTATTACCGCCGCTTCATACCGCACTTTGCGGAGGAAAGCAATGTCTTTACAGAAATGTTGAGGAAAAATGCCCCGAATATGTTAAAATGGTCACCAGAAGCAGAGACTGCTTTCCAAAGGTTAAAGGGAAAGCTATGTCAAGCCCCCATATTACGTGGGGTAGACTTTCGGCAAACCTTCCTGTTACAGACAGATGCCTCTGAGACGGGTCTGGGTGCTATTCTATCTCAGATACAAGAAGGGGCAGAACATCCTATTATGTTTCTTAGTAGGAAACTATCGCTGGCAGAAAGAAAATATGCTACAATTGAAAGAGAATGTCTCGCTATCAAATGGGCCATTGAGGCATTAAAATTCTATTTAACAGGGAGGAAATTTGTCCTCATAACGGGCCATGCCCCTCTAAAGTGGTTGCACACCATGAGGAATGAAAATAATCGATTAACCAGGTGGTATATGGCTTTGCAGCCCTATGATTTTAGAGTGGAGCATCGAGCCGGGAAGCTGCATTTCCCCAGCCCGTAATATTTTAAGAAGGGGGATGTGTGATGCAGCGGACACTCTTGAAGAGAGAGAAAAAGTTTTAAAACCAGAAAAAGGCAAGCACAACTTGCAATATTGGGAGGATCCATCTAGGGGGAGCAGGAGAGTCGAGAGAGAGACTGAGAAACCACGCCCCTCTGGGCGGGACGCAAGCCCAGACAGCTTCTTTTTGAACAGAGGCAGGTCTGACTTGGAGAGGAAGGAGGAGAAGGACCAAAGCAGAAGCCAAAGCAGAAGCAGCAGCCAGAGCCAGAGTACAGAAGGCAAAGGGGAAGGCCAAAGCACTGGCAAGAGCAGAAAGAAGCAGAGTCCTGAGCAGGAAGCAAAGCAGGAGCTTCAACCAGAGTTGGAGTGGAATAAGGAACAGAGAAAAAGTCAAGAGAAGTATTGGGACCGCAAGGGAGTACATGGCAGAAGGTCCTCACAGCAACCGTGGAATAAAGAGGTTTGTCCATTTTCAGAGGTGGAAAATGTTTGTTTGGAGGAAAGAAAACATCCTTACCACTATGGTCTGAAGTCTAAGGAAAGACCACAGGAGAGCCTGAGCACTGCTGCGCTGAAGCCAAACCAAGGTAGGCCTCAAGCCTTACTAGAAAGAAGGAAGAGAAGCCTCAAAGGTAAAACTCTTATTACTGATAATTACCTTCAGAAGCCTAAAGTATGGGGAAGACAGTGGGAAGAGGATTACTGTTACCCTAAACATTCTTGTAAGCAAGATTATGAAAGAAGTTTGTCTAAGAAGAGAAGTTTGAGTGGGAAATCTTTTTATGAATCTGCTTTTAAACCTCTAATCAGAGAGGGACCATTGTACTGCAAAACTCCTGGAGACCGACGCCCAAAGCTAAATGCTAGGCATTGGGACATAGTGCAACAAGTATATAAGAAACCCGATTACGATTACCCTGATGCTACAGATTCAGAGGCTTCTGAGGTTGAATCCATGCAAGTAGGATCAGAGGGGGAAGAATCAGATAATGCAATGGATTGTACATATTGTGCCTCAGAGAGTGTTGAATATATCCCCAATGTATCAGATAACTAAGTGAAGGAAGTTTATTGTTTTTGTACAAATGTTCTGTGAAGATAACAGCCTTTACTTTATTGCTTGCTTTTATTTTTTCTATATCCTGAAGTAAGGACATTTCAGTTGTTACCATAGCCAATCCTTTTGAACCGTTTTGTGCAAGAAAGGGAAATAAAGCCTTTAACTTTCCCTCCACTCTGTGCATTCGTTCTTTGAGCGTTGGTTACAAGGAAGCCACAAGGAATAACCACCCTTGACCATTGCAGCATAGGCCAACCTCAACCTTAACCTTTCTTGTGTCCGGGCCCCTCCCGGGTCTACTACCCCTCTACAGAGGGTGCCCTGCGACAAAGCAGAGGAACCTATGGAGATGGCCCATGTGGGGCTGAGACTGTCCTCAACAGAAAAAGACTGAAGAAGGAGGCAGAGTCTGTGTCTTTATTATGCAGGTCAAGGATATTTTGATGTGTTATGTCTCTGCAAGCTAGTGAGATTATTCAAGGGCACCCTTTGAATTTGGTCGCTCTCCCCCTGAACCACACAGCTCAAGGCCTTTCCATCTCTATCACTCTGAGTTGGTCCACTGATTGTTTGGAGACATTGGCCCTCTTTGATTCAGGGGCCACTGGATACTTTATCTCATGATTTCACTCAATTGCATGGAATACCTCAAGCCAAATGTCTCGCCTGTTTTATTGTCATGATTGACAGTAGACCCGTGGGCATAGCTTCAAGTCTATGGTAATTTCTTGGATATCTGCTACTTGGATACTATTTCATGATGGGTCATTGATACACCAGCCTGCACCATCCTGTTTTAAATCCTGTGCTTCAGACCCTATAAGCCTTACTTCTGCCTCCAGGTCGCCCAGCAGAATACCACTCATTTGCCATTGTTAGAAAGAAACGAGCTGAGATTCTATTCAATCATGAATAGAATTTTGCTATTGAACAACTGCCTAGGATGATGCCACATCGTGGTCATAAATATCCATTATCTGGAATGGAAACCAAAACCATGTTAGATTATGTCAAGGAAAACCTAGGATGAGTCTTTATCCATCCCTCTAAACCCAGTGGGGTGAAGTTCTCTTTTGTGCAAAAGAAAGATGAATCTCTTAGACCCTGCATCAAATTATAAAGGCCTAAATGAATTAACGCTAAGGACATTTATCCCCTGCCATTGATCTTTGAAATGCCAAGATTTTTACCAAGGGTCTTTGAGAACTGTATCTGAATTTAAGAAAGCATGAGAGAAGAACAGAGGATCTGAGGGAGAGAAAGGGATTATAGCCTTATCGGCAGGTATCTTTCCATCCCTTTGGAAACATGATTCATCCCCTCTTTAAGCATGCCTCTTGAGACTAAATTCCCCCCCCCCTCACATTTTCCAGCCTTCCTTCTGCCTAAATGGCTCCAACTTGCTGTATTTCTAAATCAAACCAATGCGCTCCATCCTAGACAAGCTGGTTTTCACTTGGTCACGGTACTGAGTCTCTTCTTCCTTGCTTACAGTTGTGGTCAGTAGTATCCTCCTGGGTTAAAATGGCTATAAGGTGATTCTGATCTGGTGGATTGTAGCATGATGTCAGTGCTTTGAAATTACCTCCTGATGCAGCTTACATTGCGAAACACTGCCAGCGTTGGGGTACTTGTCTGATGTTATGAAGTTGTCTTGAGGCTTTTGAAGATAAGTGTGTTTTGTATTTTTAAGTTGAAGGTGTAGGCACTTGATATTTCACATGGTTCAGTTTATAGTGGTTCTTTCAAGACCCACATTGAATTTATATGCCATTTTTTACTGATGCCTATCACCTTCATTTGCTATTCTAATTTTGGAATCTAGATAGCATTGTTTGATTTGGTGTATTTTTCTGATGCTTTTGAGACTCTTTTATGTCTGAGGACATGATTATTGGCACCCTTATAAACCAACCATTCAAATCTCTTTGAATAGAAGAGCCACAATCCTATTGCAGTAAAATTGGATGTACCTGTGCTCAATTGTCAGTACTCACATGACTTGAATCAACCAATGAATGATGGCTCTAATGTTTAAAATGGCCACATTCACTCCCTGTTCCATTTTCACAATGGTGAAGACAAGAGAGCTGCGTGAGACCGTCAGAAAAGCCATTATCACCAAACATCAAACTTCAAAGGGGTACAAGGCCATCTTCAAAGACCTTGGGATTCCTGTGTCTACAGTTCGTAATGTTGTTAACAAGTTTCCTGTTCATAGAACTGTCAAGAACCTGGTGAGAAGAGAAAAATTAATCCAAGAAGTCTTCAAAGGTTAGTGCAAACTGTTGGAAAAACACCACATATAACATCCAAAGAGCTTAACGCTGACCTGGAGCAATCAGGAGTGATGGTTTCAACCCGCACCATATGACATGTATTAAACAAAGAAGGACTTCATGGGCGAAGACCAAGGAGGACCCCACTGCTCAAAGACAGACATAAAAAGGCATGCCTGATCTTTGCCCAAAGTCACCTTGAGAAACCATAGTCCTGAGAAAATGTTCCGTGGACAGATGAAACCAAACTTGAGTTCTTTGGCAATGCAGACCAGTGATACATTTACAGGCAAAGAAATGAAGCTTATAAGGAAAAAAACACCCTTTCTACAGTTCAATATGGTGGAGGTTCCATAATGTTGTGGGGCTATTTTGCTGCGTCAGGAATTGGAGGCCTGGAATGCATTAAAGGAATCATTAAATCACAGGACTACTAAGGTATTTTGGAGTGAAATGTGCTACCTAGTGTCAAAAAAACTAGGTCTAGGTCGAAGGTCATGGGTCCTCCAGCAGGACAATGACCCAAAACATACTGTACATCCAAAAGTACAAAAGAATGGTTAAAAAGAAAAAATTGGACCATTTTAAACTGGCCAGCAATGAGTCCTAATCTCAATCCAATTGAGAACCTTTGGAAAGAGCTGAAATCTGCCATTGGTAAAAGGAATCCTGGAAATATTCATGAGCTGGAACAAATCACAGTTGAAGAGTGGGAGAAACTACCAGCAGACAGATATAAGAAACTTACAGATGGCTACAAAAACATTTGGAGGCTGTCTTCTCTGCCAAGGGTTGTGCAACCAAATATTAGCGAAGGGTGCCATTAATCCTGTCCAGGTCCTATTTTGTTTCTTTTCTCAGAAATTACTAGGTCTAAGTTGCACAGACATCTTTTCTTTTGCTGTATACCTTTGAACAAACTATTAAAATATTATGACAACGTGCAGTTGGAATATTTCCAATTATTTCTGAAGATATTGTACACAGCATACCTAAAATGCAAGGGTGCAAATAATGTTTACCACAACTGTATTAAATGAAAGGTACTGTGAACTGGAATCCAGTCATTCCACTCCATTACTATCACTTCATCTTTGTGTTGTCTTCAATTTAGTAGATTCCACTGTTTTGCTGGCAAACCTCTCTAGTCTTGGAATCAAGGATACGATTTACAACTGGTTTTCCTCCTATCTTCAAAACCACTCTTATGCAGTCAGAATGGGAAACAATATCTAAATCCTGTTCTCTTTCCCTGAGGAAAGCTAAGTGTACTATACTGGCACCGACGTTGTTCAATCCATTTATAGCTCCCTTAGCCACGTTAATGGATTTTATTTTGCGGATATTCAACTTGTCTTCTTGACCAACAGAAGCTACCCAGATATTTCAGAATTAAACTCTAAGGGCCTGATATTCAGTTGGGCAAGCTATGAGCCGCTACGGCACATAGCTGTGACTGGCGACCCCTAACCCTGGATATTCAACAACATTGAATATCTGGGTTTGCCACACAGAGAAAACCACCACAGAGCCTAACCTGTCAGTGGCGATATTACACCACTACCTGGATAGCTGCCGCGGGTAAAACTAGGCATAGCAAAAGCTGACCTAGTTTTACCCACAGGTTGCTAACCGGGTAGTGGTGCAATATCACCGCTACCCAATTAGCGACAGTCTCCACTTCCACTTTGCCCTGGAACGCCCACGACACGCCCCAATGCGAACCTCATAGCATCGGGGTGTGTAGCAGGGTTAGAAGGGGAAATCCAACGGCACAACCGTGTAAGTGCCGTTGAATATCCCTCTCAGCAGCAGTTACACGGTCTACAGGGCTGTAAACCGTGTAACTGCCCTAAATTAATCAATCAAAAATGGCAGTGGCTAGCTCAAAATGGAACGAAATTAAGCCCCACCATATGTAAGCAATGTGGATTTCTCATAGTTTCTTCCCCTCTCTCCTTCAGAAAGTATGAACATTCCATTCCACTCGGCGAATTCCTTCCCATCCTATAGATTCATCCCTCACCTTTGGAACGCATCAGTAATTAAACCATCTTATTTTGCTCTGAAACAGAAATGAATAGTCAAATCGCTTCTTGATCAACATCTTAAGAACCTTGCTTAGGCATTGATCCTAAGCCAACTTAGTTGCAGTGTGGTATAAGGAATTAAGAGTGCTGCCAAACCTATTGCAGGAGTAAAAATATGATCATATCACATTAGTTCTAAAACATTTAGACTGGCTACCTGTTACCTTTGGGATTCGCTACAAGATCCTCATGAATCCTCAAGGTGCTATGTTCCAGTTTACCAATCTACATATCAGATCTGTTAATTCCTAAGGGGCTTGTTTACAAAGCCGTGGTAGCGGTTTGCGGTCATTATCGTTATCGGAGCCGCGACCCCATTGATTTCAATGGGGCCGCGGCTCCGATAACGATCACGAACCGCTACTGCAGCTTTGTAAACAAGCCCCTTAGTCTTCTTTTCACACTTCACTTTAACCTGCACTTGGAAACAGGATGATCTGATTTCTCCTATTTGGGACATAACGTTTGGAACTCACTGCCCCTTGACTTAAGAGGCAAGCCATGCATGATTTCAAGGGACTCTGAAACCCTTTGGGTCCTTCTTTTCTGAGAGGTATTTATAGACTGTCGTTAAAGACTTCTGCAAGTCCCTTAAGACATATCTATTCATCGAGGTTTATGGCAAACAACCTATCACATAAAAGTTCAAGATACCTTACTAACTGTTTCTACTCAATTTTGTTGTGTTCTAGTATAATATTATAGTTTATCTTTATATACTATTACAATGTACTGTAATTTATTGTAAATTAATATGATGTACTGTAATTCATTACAATGTCTTGTCTCTCTGTCCTCCATCCCCCTATGTAAACTCTTTTGTTATCCTGTTAACCACTTTGATTGAAGAATAAGGTGGTATACAAAACTGATTAAATAAATACATTAATTAATACCACAACAAAACCTTTTCCCCTGCTACCAGCTATTTCATATGGGTTTTTTTTGCTAATGTTTTCCTTTAATCGAAGTGCTATAAATGCTATTTTGATGTGTTATAATTTTATAGAGGGGGGGTGGGGAGGGAGGGGAAGAGATTCTAGCCAGTTGGCAGGATCTACTAACTGGCTAAACCACAGAGATCCCATTAGTCAGTGGCACTACCTGGACAGAATGAAGGAAAGATGCCTCATTAAGACCAGGAGGTCTGTGGGTGAGGTAGGGACGGTCCCAGCAGCTGCCTGGTTAGTGGCAATATTGAGCCGCTAACCAAAGAGCAAAAAACACATTAAGTGAAGGCAAGATTCACCTGTCCTAACTTTGTGGTCCCAGCAGCTGCCTAGTTAGTGGCTGAATATCACCACCAACTATATGGCAATCTCTCTATCTGGCAAAACCAAATATTCAGCACTGGACGCCAGATAGGTTCTGGTGATGAATATCTGGTTTTAATTAAAACAGCAGTGGCCAGGTGCTTTAAGAGCAATGACCGCCACTGCTGTGAATTTAACAATGTGAACCGCTCTGATAGGCCATTAAAAGCCCGAAAGGTAGTATATCAAATAATAAACAAAAAAAAACTTAATAGATCTTATGGATGGGCAGACGGGCTAGGCTGTATGGTCTTTGCCGTCATTTTTTGTTTCTGTGTTTATTTACATCAGACTGTTTGCTGAGTGGAAGTCTGCCTTCAGTACAGAGAATTACCATTATGAATACATCTTGATGCTATTAGACCTTTGCAATGCCCCAGCAGTCTTCCCAAATCTTTGTCCAGGTTATCTTGCAAGACTGTTTTTTTGCAATATTTGGTAGTCTCAGGGCCAGGCCAACCATTAGGTGAACTAGGTGATCACTTGGAGTGGCAGCAAAGAGCAGGGCATTCAAAGCTAAACAATAGATTCTGACAGCCTGGAGGGAGGGGAAGCATAAGGCTTAAAGGTTTGTCTAGAGCACTAAGGCTGGAGCTGGAGCTGACCCTGGGTAGTCTCCCCCCAGCATCCCCTCTTTGTGACCCTAGCTTTCCTTTCCCCATGCTTAAACCAGCATCTCCTCAGCCAACTTCCTCTCCTGTGTCCAACCCCTAAGCCACTATCAATATCCCCTGTCTTCCTCTTCTATTTCCTACCCCCAGATCCAGCATCTTCTGCTTCTTCCCCTCCCCCCCCCCCCTTGTTCCATTCTGGCATCTGCATCTTCTCCTTCCCTCTCCCCCTTTGCTGCCCCCCTCTGCCGCTGCTTCACTTTCCCGGCAGCACCTCTGTGGAGAGCTTCTCTCCACCTGCAACACTACTGGCTCTGTCAGTCTGACATACACTTCCTGGTTCAGAGGGCAGGACCAGCAAAGCCCAAGAATGACACATGATTGATAAGGAAAGCAGCAGGTGAAATACGTTTTTAAGCAGCTATCCCCTGTCTCCATTCTGATGGTTCTTTCACCCTTTTACAATCATTTTTGGAGAATCTTCCACGTCAATTGGGGTTTATCATTATTTTTTGTCCCCCAAATTGTGCCACTCTAAGCCACCACCTAGTTCACCTAGCTCTAGGGCTTCCACCAGTCCTGTGCCCCAAGTTCTATATTACTGTGATTCTAGACCTCTTGAGCGCCCTCCCATCCCTGACTTCTTATGAATCCAAATCATTTCTTGAGCTTTATGTCCAGCCTCAGCACTGCACGATATATTCACTTTTTCCTTCTAGGAGATAAGATGGCAGTGACACAATGGCCGCCATTCCACGTCACTCTTGCCAAGAAGTCTGTCAATATAAACTGCACCATCACCTGCATGTACTCGACAGAATGTGCTAGTTTTACCCTTAGCTTCTATAAACTGGATTCTCAGGGGAAAGTGGTCCCATTGACTGGGTATCCCAAAACTATAAAGAACCTTCCTGCAAGCAACACAACAGTGTTCAACTCTACCTATTCTGAGGCACTCCTATGGAACTCATCTATGAAAGATAGCTACTACTGCAGCGCCGCCTGGCAGAGCGTGAGGAAAGAAGGTGGAGGCATTTTCATTGAAGTAAGAGGTAAAGAGGGGAGGGGAGCATGGCCAGACATAACACTGGGTGTGATATTGAGGGGGAATATCAGTGGCTTCTCGCCATAGATTAGGAGCTGTTCTAATGTCACCTATCTCACTGTATGACCTCATGTTAAGAGAGCGGCACTGATACCTGGACCCAGGTTCCTATCCCACCTCCAATCACCAATCTTATTACTGTTTAGAGCCTGTTCTGGTCCTGCCCATCACCAACACACTCTCTGGCACTTTCAGGCGGTAATTTATATTTTTTTAAAGAAACGTTTTTATGCATTTACAGCCTGCTTTACATGAAGAAAAGGGCTTTTATAAAATTGTGTGACTACCTACGCGCATACACAAGAGTTATGTACACAGAGAATGTGCGTTTGGTTTTATGCAATCTGTACATAGGTGTTCCTGGGAATGTAATGTGAGTGGAGCAGAGGTGACGTTGCGATGCACATATAGATTTAAGGATATACACACAGGGCTCGATATTTAATGTGATTAATGCAGTTAGCCATGTTAATTGCGGTGGCTGGGATATTCTGGGATCAGTGCTACTGAATATTCATGGGTACTGCCACTGCCTGGCACGATGGTACCCAGATAGCATCTGCACATTCTGGCAGCAGAGCAGAGACGACCCCCTGTAATAACCGGGCAGCTGTGTAATTCATCCGCTGCCCGGTTATCTCTAAGTGGCAAAAATGTCAGGCATCTTAAAGAGTGACCTAACCTTCATCACGGAAGCTAACTGAACAGCGGCTGAAAGTTGCCACTGACTCGGGGCAGTTTCTCCAAATGGGTTAGTTTTGCACATACCATGCCAGTCGCGAACCTCACTTCTAAGCCAGGGTATGTGGAGTATGATGTTAATCTCTCAAATTTACAGCTAATGCTCGGCATAGTACTTGCATCGTGCCAAAGAGAGCCCCCTGCTGGAGTTCTCTGCTATGCGGCTGACCCAGATATTCAAATCCGGTGGCTGCATATGGCCCCGGTATTGAATATCCAGGTCTTGGGTTCAGCAGTGACGGCTAGCCACAATTGCTGCTGCTGAATATTGGGCCCATAGAGTGCGTGCTCACATCGACACTGGCTTTGGAGTAAGAGTAAATTTCTGCATTGTGCCTAAGGAGGCTGAATCGGGGAGTCTATTTTATAAGGGCACCCAAGTGCCTATCTTGCCTTTATAAAATAGGCACCTTTTGGACTTCACTTATGCATCCTGTTATAAAATCAGGCCTCGGTGAGGAAGTCCAGCTCTCTGCTCCTACACCTGTACTGTAAGTTCTCCAGGATCAGGATCCTTGCAAAGGTTTTGCACAGCGCCGCTGTCAGAGGCATTTTATACATAAGTATTGGGATTGTCAGGGTTCTTAGGCTCGTTTTCTGATTTACTTCTATCTGTTCCACCAGACAAGGGGTATCGTTCACCCAAAGAAGGCCATCAGACCCTGCGTTTCTGCCTTATTGCCTTCTCCAGTATCCTCATAGCACTGGGCTTTGCAGAGACAGGTGTGATCCTGTTGTGGAAAAGGAAGGTAAGTCAGAGAAAATGGTGTGTGTGTGTCTGTCTGTCTGTCTGTGAGTGCAAAACTACTTTCCATTTCCTCTTTGGGCACAGAGCTACACCCTCACTGTTAAGAAATGACTAGAAAGGCAGTGGTTATAATGCTAGGGGTTGATTTTGGAGGGGAAAAGGCTGGACAGTGCAGCAGCAGAACACAGTTACCACCAACCCATTTAGCCTCTGTGGTGTTCAAGGATGAACCTGCCAAAGCTGAGCTGAACAACTGGTGGCTGGATGTAGTCTTGGTTTGACCCCTGACCACAAATGTAGACTTATTATTCCACTTCCGACTTCTACTAATCATTTCTATAGTGCTACATAGTATATGCAGTGCTATACACATATGTAAGACAGTCCCTACTCAGAGCTTGCAATCTATTCAAGACAAACAGAACAAAGAGGGACCAGGAAATTCATTTTTAGGGAATGTTTTCAATGTTGGCAGTTGGCATGTTTTTCTAAATGGTGGCCATGCCCCAGTATAGATAGTCAGTGGTGCCGAATATAAGTGTACACAGACGACCACCATGAAATGTCGATGCAATGAATGATCAAAGGAGGAAAGTGCAATCATCCACAGTACATCAAACAGGAAAATTGGCATGATGGAAAATAGATACATAATACAAATCTGAAGTCAAAAGTGATAAATGGTCTTTAATAATAAATAGTGATGACATCTGTAAAACCCTCAATGTCCGTGTTTCGGCATGAGCCTTCATCAAGGGTATAAAGTTTTTATAATTTGAAACAGAAACAAAAGTTTCATAGAAATAAACTGATAAAATGAATATAACATATGTTAATGAACTTATATAGAACACAGTGATGTCAGAAGCCATAAAGTATGTCATTTCCTGAAATATAAATATAAAATTCATACAAACAGTACATATGCAGGTCCAAAAGCGCTGATCTTCCATGCCATCACTATCTAAAAAACAAGTGAAGAATACATAGGAGTCACGTTAATTACTGTCACGGTATGCACAAAACTAACCCATTTGGAGAAATTGCTCGCTTGAAGATTGCCCACTTTCCCTACATGCTAAAATAGAATAGAAAGGACCCGATATTCAAAGTGGCTGAATATTGCCGCTACCTGATTGGCTTCTGTGGCTGACCCAGATATTCAATGCCGGGTGGCATGATATGGCCCCGGCATTGAGCACCTGGGTTTATTGTTCGGCGGGGACGGCTATGTGCCTCCGCTGATTATCAGGCCCTCAGTCTGTTGCAATTGGCCCGATGGATAAACATCTGAAGGAGAAGTCAGCACAACCAATTGATCTTCCCTCCCCTTCCATTGAGAGTTCTATTTTGAGCTCTCTTGAAGGCACACCACCCTTTCCACCTGGATTCATCTACTCCTTCCTCGCCCATTGGTCAGAGCTCTCAGGTAGATGTTGGATTTCCTCAGGTTGTTTCCTGGACCGAGAGAGTGGTTACTCCTCAAGAGAGTTCTGTTTCACACGTCTCATTGATTGATATTTGGCAGGTTGTTACTAGAACTGAGCAACTTTTGTCGACTATAGTCACCCAGCTAAGCCTATTCACTCAAGAGGGTGGATCAGAGGGTTGGGAATTTGAGTAAGCACATTTCGTCTGTGGACTCTCAAGTGACCACTCACCTTTCAGTTAATATGTCCGCTGTTAAAGATAGCTTAGTTATTCATCAAAAGATGGAGGCTCTCAAGAATAGAGCCAGGAATAAAAATGTGAGGATTCTTAGTTTTTGTATTAATCTTTGTTGAGAAAGTATTTTAAAGGAAGCTTTGGACTGACATAATGCAGAGACTGTTTCCCTTTCTAAATTTCATTATATTCCATCTAAATCTAGCCAGCTTAATGTTTCTGGAGAGGGTCATGATGCCCTTGTGAATAAATCTCAATTTGATTTAACTACTTTCTTTGAAGATACACAAGATAATATGTCTGCTAGGGCTACCCTGCTCATTTCATTTCTTTCTGAAATTGATATGATAAGATAACTATCTTGAAGGCTTATTTCAAGAAGACAGATTCCCTCTTCTGTGGGGATAAGCTGGTTATGTTTCTCTGAGTTACACAGACGAGGAGAAAATCTTTTCTTGCTCCTAAGCCAAGGGTTTTGACATTAGGGGCATCTTTTTTTCCTTAAGGGACCCTTGTAAATGTGTATTTCCTTTCAACAGAATAGATATGGTTTTCTAGATTTAGCTAATTTTCAGAAATCTTTCTTGAATAAAGACAAGGCGACATTACCAAAAGATTACAAGGATATTGAAATTTCTAAGGGACAGGGTGTTAAAAATGAGCGGCTGTCATGGATTTGGGGATTTTTTTCCCCTTATTTCTTGCTTTCTGAATAGCTCCCCTTGACATGGAGTGAATGCTTAGTTTGTTGTATTGAGTAATTAGTTTCCTTCATTTGACTTGTGGATTGACCACTCTTTGTTGTGTTGAATGTCAATTTAAAAATCCTAGAAGAAAAAAAAATAAAGAATTTTAAATCTGAGCCTCCCACTCAAATTATATATATATATTTTTTGTCAGTGTATCATGTTAAAATTCAATGCAATTATAGCCAGAGGTCAATATGACAAATATAGGTAATCACATAAAATAATTACAAATATAGAACTTATAAAATGTGAATTGTATAAAAAAAGGATGGAGAATTGATGAATTTCATATAAGTAGAGGCATATGAAAAATACAAAATCAAAATACATACAGTAATACAAAATACAACAATAAAAAGAGGCAAAAAGAGATGACAAATAAATGAATAGATAAAACATAAAACATAAAAGTTAAAAATCAAAAGCAATAGAGATAATGTAAAATGGAGACATGCATGACCAATAAATATGAAAGAATATGAAACCAATGAGGATTATAATAAATAGTGAAAAGTAATAAAAACATAGAGGGAGATATTTAAAGCAATTTAGGTGGTTTGCAGACCTGAAAACTGCCTAAATGGCGCTCAGCGGGATATTGAGCAAGAAAAGCACATTGTCCATTGACCGTGCCCAGGTCTGTATCATTATCTGCTTGGTTCTCTCATTGCTGCTGCACTCAAGGTTCGCCGCAGCCTCCTACAAGCTTCGCATCCAGACCTCCACCTCGTCACCAGAGTGCCCAGGTTTGCCTCTTTGCTAAGCCTCAACGGCACCTAGGTCAGGCGTCTGCTCTCCAATATCTGCTTTTCAGTATCATGGGGGCCTCTTTTGTGCTGCACTCACCTCCATGACCTCTGCTTTGTCAGTGCTGCCGACTCCTTACTTTCCCTACTGTGCTGCAGAATGATGTCTGCCCTGCAGCTCCTGTGGATCCAAACTCGGCCTGGTCTCCTGCTAACGGCCAGGGCACCCAGCAGAGATCGGTTGCATGCATGATCCCAAGGGGCAGCACTCTGCCTCCCTGTGCCTCCAGCAGAGCCCTCCTCTACTGGGTACCATGACACTCTTGCTCCGTGAAGCTGTTAGCTCTCTCTCTCGGGCATTTGTTTTATAGGTTACCTGACAAATGGCTTTTTTGCCAAGGAGACTACAGTAGGCAGGTTTTGGGAGGTGGAGGAGAGGAGCTAAGAGCTGGTTGCAGTTCCTCCCACATCATTTGGTTTTGGCTTGCCTTTAAGCACATGTAAAGTGTCTGAATACCACCGTTAAATGGATAAATTTGGGTTGCCATCCTCACTCCGCCTCTCTACTATACGGATTGTAGATGGATTTCCAGCCTGCCATTAACCATGTAGTGACTAAACATCCACAGATAGTGGACCTAGACATTCACCAGTGGCCAGTAAAAGTATAAGTCCATTTGCAATTAGTGAATTTTCCACATTCACCCTTACAATCAGCGAAAGATATGTTGAAATTATATTTGCAGAATATTTTTAGCAGTACCCCCCTGAGCCTCAACCTCCTCTCTCAAAAGTGTGTTATACACCATCTCAAAAGAAAGTTTCAGCTGAGGTTCAGCAGGATTCTGTATCTGATTTACAACATGTAGATAGTTTAAATATCTCCAATATCTTTGAATCTTCTGATACTGTACTACCGGCAACATTATTAATTTCCTTTGCATTGTTGACTGACCGAGAATGACTCTTTAAATTATATTTTAAGAAGTGCTCCATTCCCTTTAAGGGTGTTGCCATGTACCCAGATTTGGCTCGCGAGACCCAGTGGAGGCGGAAGAAATTCCTCTTGCTTAAGCCAATGGTGGTCCAGCTGGGGGGTTTGTTTTTTCTAAAATTTCCATGTAAATGCCTTGTGCGATTACAGTCTCAGAATTAAGTTCTTGCCTCCCTCTCCCATCTGCGGAGGGAATCCGTTAGGATTATATTGCAACAGTAGATAAGAATGTGTGGATTAAGCTGCTTAATTACACTTTCCTTACATGTTTTGAAATGTTGTCTTTGTTTCTTGGGTCCCGGCAGTCTGTTGGATTTGTTTTTCCTATTTTTATATTTACCTACAGTAATATGTTAGTAATTTCACACTACCTTTTTCTCTACAAGTTTATGCTTGGAATTTTGTGAAAACGTATACCTTTTTTTAAAATTATTATTTTATATTTATAAGTCCTTCTGAAAAGATTTACTCTTGGAAGCATGAGACCTCTGTATCAGGTGCTCAGATAAGCAAAAAGTCCCGAAAGCGTTCTAACAGTACTATTGCTCATTTTAAATATTTGCAGTGTTGCCTCTTAGTATCTGATCTTCTGGGCTAATTTAGGGCTTCTCTGACTTTAAAGGTCTGCTGTGAAAAAGATCTAAACTTTATGTTAGCAATTTCCATATTCTTATGGTACAATAGGGACAGGCCAAATGCAACACTACAGTCCGCATGAAGGAACTTAGCATTAGCGCCTATGGCAAGGATTTTCCTACAGGGATGGTTTCCTGCTTAAAACTGCAGCTCATGGGAAAGATTTTTGACCCAGTACTGCAGCCCATGAGAAGACTGTAGCTCCCCTCTGCAGCCTGTGGAATGAATCTTCTACTCGGCCCTGCAGAGTGGTGAGAGCATCTGTAGTTCAGCATGGCAGCCTCGATAGATACTTGGTTTAGAAACCCATGCCTTTAGCCTGGGACTGTTCACTGCCCTGCAGAATTTTTCGCAAGGCTCCGACTAGCACACATAGCAGACACAAACCACGGAGTCTAACATGTGCTGTTTGGAGGGCCTTACAAAACCCTCTGGCATGAAACTCTGTGGAACAGAAGTCCCTGACTCGATCACCACTCACTGCCAGCTGCATGGTTATCCAAAAATTACTAACTGAACCCTGACATCTACAAAAAAGTATTCAAAGAAATTGCAATTTTTGTTGGACACCCAATTTAATCCACCCAATAGCTAAAGTTGATCATGCAAACTGGGTCATCCATAGGGTCCTTTATACTGAAAGCTAATGACATTTAAAAACAGGGGTAGAGTTCAAAATTACTGGGAGCAATTCTGGATTTACAAATGAGGAGGCATAAACACCAAAGTGGAATGGCATTTGCTGATTTGATGAAATATGGGTAAATGGAGCTTTAAACAGGACACTGGAAGTTTGGGGCTGGTTGTCAATCTGGAGTCTGAGCGGAGGGCATTGCTAAATTGTGAGCTGAGAATGCCGATATCAAAATCAATGTTTTCCAATCAAATTAAGAAATTTTGAGTGGAGAATATCTATTTAAAAGAAGGTTGTTGGACAGTTAAGTGAAGTTAAATTTATTTATCAGTTAAAAAGTAAATAGTTGCATTGTTGTTTTTTTTTAAATTATTTATTTATAAATTTCATTAAACAAGCAAGAAAAGCAAACACAATCTTGCAAGGAAAATGAGATCATTACATAGGAGCATAAATTTAAGCAAGATACAAAGAAAATAATCCTATGACTCCCATACAGGCCAACATAGACGGGGGAGGGAGGGAAAATGAAGACCAAACAAGAGAAGAATGGTCTACAAAATTGTGAAAAACATTAACATAAGAGACTCATATGGCTGTGAGGTACCCCAGACAACTCCATTAAGCAGAAAACAACTATCCCGGAGCATCATCAGTAGAAATCCTAGCATTTATAAAGGTAGCAAGCTCCAATGGATTAGTGAAAAAATAACAAATAGATTTATATATAACTAGGCATCTACATGAATATCGCAGGAAAAAGGACCCTCCCAGTTGCAACACTCCAGTTTTTAATAACAAAAACTGTTTACGTTGCTTCTGAGTTTTCCGAGTTAAATCAGGAAACATGGAAATAGTCAAACCCAATAAGGACTCTAACCTCTTCTTAAAGAACATTTTGAGAAGCCAATCCTTATCAGAGATTAAGGCACATTGAACAATCAAAGTGGCTGGTACACAGCCCCCACCTCCAGTATCCTCTAAAAGATTAGAGACATTAAGGACATCAAAATCAATATTTGATACATCAGAAGGAACCACAGCATCTTTTTTTTCCTCGAGGGAGATAATAAACCTTATTCAATGGTGGAAACAAGTCAACTGGGATCTTGAGAATTTCATGAAGATATTTTTTAAACATATCAGTCGCTGTTACACCTTGAGATTGTGGAAAATTTAAGAACCGCAAGTTAGTGGCTCTAGCAGCATTTTCCAGAATTTCTACTTTGTAATGGAGAATCCCATTGTCCTTAACCAAAGCAGAGGACTGGTCAAAGAGAGAGTTCAACTGGGTTCCATGATCAGCTACCGACGTTGCCAAAGAGTCACAAGTGGATATGACTGTCTCGATCTTACCAACGTTCTCAAGAATGCGCGAAGCATTATCCTGGATACTCGAGATGAAAGCTGCGGATTGAGACTGAACTGCTCCAGATAAAGCAGCTATAGCGTCCCAAATGGATTCGAGTGTGAAAGTCTTTGGCCTGGAAAGACAAAAGGGTGAAACAGGCAACAGAGGAGAAGCAACCTGAGAGCTCTGTTCCCCCAATGATGACGACTCTAGGAGTTCTGCCGGAGAGGAAACGTCCAACGCCTCCCTGCAATCCACAGGGGTCTGCAAAGCCTCAACATCGTGCAGCTTCCCTTGAGCGGCAAGCTCATCCCCCAGCATGGGAGGAATAGGCGTCGCAGCTGCCAAGGTAGGGCCAGCAGTAGCAGGACGTGCCAGCGGCGTTCTCTGCGTGGGGGAAAGAGATGTTTCAATTTCCGACGGCGGTGAAGTGGCCTCTTTACCACACACCGCCAAGCCAGCTCGAACCTCCGCTCTCTGGTCCGGGGTCAAGGTGACGAAGCGGTCCATTGGACCAGTGGATGGTTGAGGCTCTGAGGGAAGAGCCCTCAACTTCCCCTTTTTTTTCGGCATCAATTCAAAGAGAACTCTCAGCAGCCATCTTGAGAAGACTCCTCCCAGTTGCATTGTTATTCCAGTTACCTGTACCTACGTAGTTAGTTGTAATATGTTTTATGTAACTCTTGTTCTGTTAGATTGTTAGATGTAAACCACCTTGATACCACTGAAAGGCAGTCTATAAGAAAAGTTAAATAAATAAATACATTTGCACTTCTGGAGGAAATGGGGGGTTTATGAGTGAAGGTGTGCCACTAGTGCGTGAACATAGAACACCAACTTTAACAGAAGCTGTTAAAACAAGCAACTTTTTTAACAGAGTACACCATCAATGAGTGAGTGAGTGGAGCAAAATGCTAATGATTTGGAAGGTTGTTAGACAAGAGCTTATCAAATTTTTGAATTTAGATGTACTCCTGAAGCAGGATGAGAATCTGGATAAATTGGAAGACTGGGCATCTGAATGGCAGATGAAATTTAATGTGGACAAGTGCAAAGTTATACACCTAGGGAAGAACAACCCAAACTATGGTTACACGATGCAAGGTTCCACATTAGGAACCACCACCCTGGAAAAAGATTTAGGCGTCATTGTGGATACCATGTTAAAACCCTCGGCCCAGTGTGCAGCGGCGGCCAAGAGAGCAAATAGAATGCTAGGTATGATAAGGAAAGGAATGGAAAATAAAACAAAAGATATTATAATGCCTCTATATCGTTCCATGGTGAGACCGCACCTTGAATATTGTGTGCAATTCTGGTCGCCGTATCTTAAAAAGGATATAGCGATTTTAGAAAAGGTTCAGAGAAGAGCCACCAAAATGGTAAAGGGGATGGAAGGATACTCCTATGAAGAAAGGCTAAAAAGGTTATGGCTCTTTAACCTGGAAAAGAGACGGCTGAGGGGAGATATGATAGAAGTCTATAAATTAATGAACGGAGTGGAACGGGTAAACGTAGATCGATTGTTTACGTTATCAGAATATAGAAAGACTAGGGGACATGCAATGAAGCTACAGGGTAAACTATTTAAGACAAATAAGAGAAAATATTTTTTCAGTCAACGTGTAATCAAACTCTGGAATTTGTTACCGGAGGATGTAGTAAAAGCTGTTAGTGTAGCTGGGTTTAAAAAAGGTTTGGACAAGTTCCTGGAGGAAAGGTCCATAAACCATTATTAAAAAGGGACCCAGGATATCAATGCTTGACCCAATACAAGCATTGTGGAACTTGTGTCTTTTGGGGATACTGCTAGGTACGTATGACCTAGATTGGCCACTGTTGGAAACAGAATACTGGGCTTGATGGACCTTGGTCTGACCCAGTATGGCATATCTTATGTTCTTATGCCCTGTCTGAAACATAGTGCTGCGTTGGGTAAAATCTTGACAGCTAGTATTTTTGTTTTTGGAGGGGATGGGGAAATGTAAGTGTCTAAAGTTGAAGCAAGACTTGGGTTGGGATAGAAGTGTAACATGTAAAGAGAGTTGGATACAATGTTGCACTGTCTAATTGTTTCATTGTTGCAAAGTGAAACTTTGTTACTAGTTAAGCCTGACTTTGACTTTTTGAATGAGCAAAAGTGAATGACTTTTTCCAAAGAACTTTTTCAATGGATGAATGAATAAAAAAAGAAATAGACTTTTCTTAAAATTAATTTTCAGTAAAAAAGGACCCTATTGGTGACCCAGTATGCATGATCAACTTTAGTTACTGAATGGATTAAATTAAGGGGTATGTTTACTAAATGGCGGTAGCGGCTTCCATGTGATATCGGAGCCGCAGCCCCGTTGATTTCAATGGGGCCATAACTCCGATATCGCACAGAAGGCACTATTGCTATTTAGTAAACATACCACTAAATGTCCTACAAAATTAAATTTTTAAAAAAAATTTTGTAGATGCTTTTTGGATTCTAGTATGTTGACTCCTTGGTAAGTCGCACAGTTTTGACTGCTTCAGAGCTGGATGATGATGTCATAGCTCATAAGCTTTTGGATGATTGGCATCACAGATTCTATCCAGGATGTGGTACAGAATTCTTGGCGGTTTCTCTTCTATATATTTTATATCCCATTTTAGGATTCAAATTTGATATACCACAGATCATAATAGATGTTTTCAAATTAAGCCAATCAAAACCTTTTTTAAAAATTGTATAGATATTACTACTGCATTTGATACTCTAAATCAAATTTTGCTTGAATTGCTATGTCAAGTGGGGGGGGGGGGGTTTAGTGATCAGTTTTACATTGGTTGGAGTCATATTTGAAAGGGTGTCGATGTCTCTGCACTTCAAAGGGTGTTTTGGAGTGGCGTGATGCTGACAAGAGCACTGCAGAGCTCAGCTCTTGTAGGCTTAACATTTATCTGATGCCATCGTGCACGTTGAGAGATCAGCATACATCCAAAACAAAACCTGTAGATGATATGCTGTTAATTCCTCGTTTTCTATATTAAAGGAGCCACGGGCCTTGTCCAGAATTCTGCAGTATTAAAATGGTTTGCATGTTAAGAGAGATTGAGGCAATGGTGGTGACTAGAAATAATTATTCCCTCTCCTAATACTTTTTTTTTTAATGGTATTTCTGATCCAGTAGTAACATGAGAAAATTAAATACTTGAGAGATTCTTGACTCATCTTTTTGTGCTCAGTTTGCATTAAACTAAGGCTGGTAATGAAATGCAGTGCAATCAGTGAACAATTAATTTTTTTGATCATCTACGGGGAATGCCTATCAACACAACAACGGCTGCAGAAGAGAATGAAATGGATGAGTTCTATGAACAAGTACAAGTTGAACTTGACAGAACATGCAGACAGGTATCCTGATAGTCATGGGTGACTGGAATGCACAAGATGGCGACAATGAAGAAAGCAAAGTGGTTGAAAAATATGGATTGGCAACAGAAATGAAGCTTGAGAAAGATTGATGGAATTCTGCAAGACCAACAATCGATTCATCTCAAACACCTTCTTCCAGCAACATAAGCAAAGACTGTATACTTGGACTTCACCCAGTGGATTATACAAAAATCAAATTAATTACATTGGTGGAAGTCAACGATGGAAAAACTCAGTAACAAAGACAAACTCTGGAGCTGACTGTGGTACAGATCACCAACTACAGTATGCAAACTCAAGGTAGAGCTAAAAAAAGAGCATGCCATTCATGAATGTAGCAAAATATGGCCTCGAGAATATACCACTGAAATGTAAAGGCCATCTGTAAAATGGATTTGCTGCTTTGGATACAAATGAGAGCAACAGAAGAGTTATGCGATGGCATCAAGAAAGTTGTGCATAAAGAAAGTGAGAAGTCTGTACAAAAAGATGAAAAAAACAAAAATGGCCAAAATGGATGATCAATGAAACTCTGAAAATTGCTGAGAAATGCAGAGAAGCTAAAGCCAGGAGGAGAAAGAGGCAAATCATAGAACTCAGACTTCCAATGTGCAGCAACACAAGGAGAAGTCCTACAATGATGCATTCAAGGAAATAGAATCAGAAACTATTAGAAGAAGAACAAGATCGGCTTTCCTAAAGCTATGAGAGTTAGAGAAAATTCCAGCCTCTAATTGGAATGCTACAAGATACTCAAAGATACATGTTGAATGATGCTGAGAAGATCAAGTGGACCAGCTACCACTTCAACTTTTATCGTATGATCAGGAACCATTGATGATGAAAGAAGAAGTTGAAGTAGCATTGAAAGTATTAGCAAAGAACAAACCACCAGGCATTAACGGTATTCCCACTGAATTATTATAGCAAATCAGATGCAGCTGCCACCATACATTCAAGGTTCTGCCAGGAAATTTGGCCAACTGACTGGAAAAGATCTATGTTTCTACCAGTACTGAAGAAAGGTGATCCCACTGACTGCGGAAATTATTGCACAATCGCTCTGATCCCACATGTCAGCAAGATTCTACTCACAGCAGAGACTGCAACCATATCTGGAACTGCCTGAAGTGCAAGCGGGGTTCGGGAAAGGGCGAGGAATGAGAGACATCATCGCGGATGTGGGATGGAGCCTTGAAAAGATGAAAAAGAAAACCGAAAGGATATCTGTGTTTTATAGACTTTATTTATTTGTTTGCTTTTATATACCGCTTTATCCATATAATCAAGGTGGTTTACAGAGAACATAACTCACATTGCCTTTTAGGCAGTTTAAAGGGAATTTTAGCAATGCTTTTGACTGTGTAAGCCATGAGAAACTCTGAGCCACATTAAGAAGAATGGTATATGAAAACACCCAATCGAACTGCTGCTTCTTGATCAATGTAAAGGTTGTGCAGGAGAACAAACAGAACAAGAAGAAACAGAATGGTTTAAAATCAGCACAGGTGTACAACAAGGTGACATACTTTCCCCCTACCTGTTTAATATAGAACAAATAATCAGAGAAGCAGGATTGTATGAAGACAAATCAGGGTGTGAAGATTGGTGGAAGACTCAACAACCTTCAATATGATGACACCGCAATATTGACTGAAAGTGAAGACTATCTGAAACATTTGCTTTTCAAGATGAAGGAACATGGTCTTAAAATGGGCATACACCTTAACATAAAGGAGATAAAGATCCTGACAACTGGCAAAAATCAATAAATTCATCATTGATGGAGAAGAAATTGAAGTAGTGGACAACTTAACTTGCTTGGGTCAATAATCAAAGAAATGACAAGCAGTCAAGAAACCCGACAACATATTGTACTTGGCCGAATGGTTATGAAGGACCTAGACATGATTTTCAAGAGCAGAGTTCTCTCTCCATACAAAGATTTGACTTATTCAAATCATGGCATTTTCAAGAACATCATATGGATGTGGAAGTTGGACAATGAAAAACAGACAGGAAGAAAATCTTTGCCAGCACCATAATTCAAAGACACTGAATAGTGTATACCAGGTATGTCCAACAGGTAGATCGTGAGAGGGTCAGAGGTAGATCGCTAGCCCCACTTGGCTCCATCTCTCCAGCAGCTCGCCCTATCGCTAGGAGAGAGCTCGTGCTGACAGGTCGTCTGCCGAGGGCTTGCCGCCACTGCTGATCCTTTGCCTGTCTTTTTTTCCTGCCTGCGGGAATCTTGCCTGTGGGTGTATTGGGGCACTTGTTGTTTTCGTGCCAATAGTTTGTGGGAACCCCAGAGGGCCGCTGCCCGCGCCCCTCGATGAGACGCCACAGGCCCAGCGTCATACCTGGTCTCCTGCCTCTCAATCACCCATTCCTGACCCCACCCCAACACCCCTTAGAAGTGTGTTATATACCGGGCAATATCCATTCGACCGGGCTTTACCTGAATACACTTACTGTATTAGTTGTGTCGTGTGCTGGTCGTTGGTCGCTTTATAGTTTGCTTTCATTAGATGTTTTCGGGCAGACACAACAAAGTGTCAAGAATTTGGTGATTTTGGCGGGCTTTTCCAATTTTGTTCTAAATTGCCTATGTCTTGCCTTTGAATTGGTTCGAACCACTGTGACGTTTGCTTGCCTCTGCAATTTTATTTTGCCTTGCCTTTGCGTTGATTCTACACTGTGTGCAGAATTTATTAAATCACGTGTGGTGGTATTTGAACTTGTTTGGCGGTATTTGATTTTATCTGGTTTGCTGGACAGGTGTTTGAGGTTTTTTTTATGATTGTTTGGTGGTATTTGATTATTGGTGCCAGTATGATGAATTCTTATTTTTACTTTTAGAACTGCACATGTGGTTTTGGCATCTCCAGTCCTTGTATTGCACATTATCCAGAGGTCTTCAGTTCCTATTGATCTTTAATACTTTGGGACGGTGACAGTTTTGGACCAGATTCAGCCAGTGTTTATACTAACTTAGCAGATTTGGCCTTCTTACATCCAGCCACCCCAGTATAACGAAGATGAGTGTTCCAAAGAAGAGCAAAACCTACCACTTTCATGATGAATGGGAAATGGACTACTTCTTCATCATGGTGAAAGACAAGTGTTGTCTAATTTGTAACGCCCCAGTATCCTTGCCCAAAAAGGGTAATCTGGAATGTCATTATAAGGCTCTGCATAGAAATAAGTTTGATGCTGATATTCCACCCAAAAGTGAAATTCATAAACTGAAGCTCAAAGAACTTAAATCAAAATTGGCTACTCAACAACAGTTGATGGTGAAGCCAAGGTCACATTCGGTCAATACAACCATAGCATCCTTCAAGGTCAGCAACCTGATCACAAAGAAATGCAATTCTTTCAATGAAGGGGAATTTGTAAAAGATTGTTTTCTTGAAGGATTTAAAAATAAGAAAGAGATCATAGCTGCTATTCAAGATGTATGATTGTCAAGAAGCACCATTGTGCGGCGAATAGAAAAGATGTGTGGAGACACAACTGAACAATTGTTGGAAGATGTTTCAAATTGTGTTGCTTTCTCACTCCAACTGGATGAATCTACAGACATAAGAGACATAGCCCAGTTACTAGTCTTTATCCAGATGGTTTTTGAAGACTTCAGTGTTAAAGAACTATTTGAAATGATTTCTTTAAAAGGGAGAACTACTGGTCAGGAAATATTCAGTTCTTTCCATTCTTTTGTGACAAAGTGTAATCTTCCATTGCATAGACTTGTTTCCATCACTACTGATGGAGCAAGAGCAATGATAGGTGAGGTTAACTGTTCATAGCCCTCTGTAGACAGCATGACGACTTCCCAGATTTCCTTTCTTACCACTGCATCATTCACCAGCAAGTTTTGGCAAGCAAGGGACTCAATACAAAGACTGTCATGGACATCACTTTCAAAATTGTAAATTCAGTTCATGGAAGATCACTTCAAAGATGGCTTTTCAATCTTACTCTTGATGAAGGGTCAGCGGAAATCATTTTGCACACAGATGTAAGGTGCCTAAGTAGGCACAAATTTCTGCAAAGATTTTGTGATTTGCTGAATGAAATAAGAAGTTTTTTGAAGGAGAGGGGAGATGACCAAGCAGAGTTGGAAGATGAGGAGTGGTTATGTGATCTGGCATTTCTTGCTGACTTTACAGGCAAACTAAGTGATATGAACCTTGAACAAAAACAAATGCATTGGCAAGATGATGAGTACAGTTTCATCCTACAAGAGCAAATTTGAGCTAATGATGACTGACCTTGCAAACAACACTTTTGATCATTTTCCTAATACACAGGACCATCTGGGACAATATCCAAATTTTGTTTTTCAGAACGAGAAGTATGTGACAGAAATCTGTTCTGTTATCCAGGAATTCGAAAATAGATTCTGTGACTTCCAAAAAAATGGAACAGTTGTGGAATACTTGTCATACCCATTCAAAGTAGATGTGGACATTAAAGAAACTGCAGCTGCTATCAGTAAAAATTACTCATTGAACAAGCCATCTCTTGAAAACAAAATATTAACCCTTAAAAATGACATTTTTCTCAAGACCCATGCTGAGCAAGAATAGTTTTGGAAACTAGTGCCTAGAGACAAATTTCCCAACTTGAGAAGATGCAGTGAAGCTGTACACTCCTGTTCAACTTATTTGTGTGAATCTGTGTTTTCCCATCTGAAAATGACAAAGAGTATACAACGTTCCAACATGACAGATGAACATCTCCAGGATTCCCTGAGACTGGCCCTCACGCAATATTCACCCAATTTCAAAAAGCTGGTGGATGAAATGCAGGCTCAGACGTCTCACTAATGAGCAAGAGCGAAATATTAAAGATTGTGCAAGATCAGCCTGAATCAATACAAAACCTAAATTTATCACAAATTACTCAATAAAAGTTAAAGAAAGTTATTAAGACAGTTAAATAAAGTTATTACTCAATAAAACTTTAAGAAAAAATTTACTTTCCATTTCCCCTCGCAGTTCTTACTGGATCTTCATTTCTCTGTTTTGTTTTTGCTTAATTTGCTTAACAGCTGATCACATCCAAGTAAATGATAGAAGGTTCATTAAAATGGGATGGGGGGGGGGGGGAATCCGCCAACTTCATTGGGTTAAAATTTAATTTGAAACTAATTTGAAACTTAATTTTCATGGTGGTAGATCACCGGCACTTTTGGCCGGAAAAAGTAGATCACGACCTGTTCGAAGTTGGACATGCCTGGTGTATTCAATGGACTTCCTGAAGAACAAACCAATCAGTACTAGACTAGATCAAACCTAAGCTTTCTTTAGAAGCTTAGATGACAAGACATCAACTTTCATACTATGGACACCTCACACGAAGAGAGAGATCATTAGATAAAGACATCATGCTTGGCAAGGTTGAAGGTCAACGCAGAAAAGAGGAAGGCCAGCAATGAGATGGATGGATACAACAGCAGCAGCTATGGAAGCCACTCTGTCAATTATCAGTTGTCCGATTGAAGACTGAATACAGTTTAGGACAACTATTCAAAGGGTCACCATGAGTTGACACAGATTCAATGGCACTTAACAACAGATACTCCTCAGGCAAACAAAATTATACATAAGGGGGAGGGGGCAATAAAATAATTAGATATACAGTAGAGTGATAACAAAAGGTATCAAGCTTGCTTAGTCTGTGAGTGCTCTCTTGTTCTCTCTGGCATTTCTCCCATGCAGTGTCCTTGACAAGAAGAGTGCTGTATCATCTACAACTCAACTCTCCTCTCCTCTGGATTTCTGTTGTAATCAGGTACCTGTGCAGTATTCTTCTCCTTCTCAACTCTTCTCCGCTGTGCAACAAGCTTTGGGACCTGAAAGGCCACAATCATTTCTCCTCCTCTGGGCAAATCATTCTCACACAAGACAGTTCCATTTTTCCTTCTCTTTGGAACCCCTCTTGGTTCTAAACCAATAGAATGTATCCACTGCTTGCCCCATGCCAAGCATTGTGGAACCTGTGTGCCTTTTTGGGAACCTGCTAGGCACCTGTAACCTGGATTGGCTACTGTTGAAAACAGGATACTGGGCTTTATGAACCTTGGTCTGACCCAGTTCGGCATTTCTTATGTTCTTATGTTCAGGGACTGGGTCCTTCCTCCTTTTTTGCTTTGGTGTCCTCCTCATGGGTTCCTGTACTTTTATTCTCCTTGCACCTTATGAACACCTTGTGCTCTGGGGTAAGCTTAGAGAGCTTAAACCCTTGACTCCTCTCTCCAGTGGCACACTGGGGAAAGTCATCTCTCTCTAGACTCCACCTTCCATGTGGCAGGCCTGGACTGCCACCTCTAACTTACACACCAGAGACCAATCATGTACAAGTGTCCCTCCCAAACATCTTCTTTTTATATTTTCCTCCAAAACAGGGAAAACCTCCTACTGTTGCGGAATTCCAGACTAAACCACTTCTCATTAAATTCATATGACATCTTACTGGAGCAGGGACCCAGAAAGTTCCTCCTGATACCTCTAAAGCAGGGATATGTAGACAGTTGAAATCAAGAGTACTGTCTGATTCTGGTCCAGTACAACATTGATGAGTCCTTCTGTAGCTCTTTCAGTAGAATGCAGTTAATTGAATAACTAGAATACCTGAATAATTGATAAAAATATGATACAGCCAACAGGGATAAAGAGGGGAGGAGAAGAGAGGAAGGCTTTCTATGACCAAGATAGAGATTTCTGCCTTAGAGGGAGGTGTATAATAGATTACCCATAAGGACTAATGTTCTCTAGAAATGACTAATAGGGCCAAAGGTTACACATTGGGCTAGGGCATGAAGCCAGGAAGATCTCAATGAAATTATAGGGAATGGGTTACATGCAGCATTCACCATATAAGAGTAAAGATTACATGACCTATTTAGAAAGCTGATTGGCTTTGGTCAGCACAGTTTACAGAAACGTGATGTAAACCCAAAACTATGTGGGCAGAAAATGTGCTATAGATACATTATAAAGCTGGGGAAAGGAAGATTTGTTTACCCCATTATGTTAAGCTTTCTATAGGTGAATAAATCCTGTATTGAAGATACAAAAACTTAAGTTTACATTTTGTTGAGCTAGCAACCTTGATAATAGGCAGCAATGACTGTCCCTGGTGGGGGTGGGTGGGAGAGGTTACGATCTTCACTAAGGGTGACTCCTGATGGCCTGGTGGGGTTCTGTAAGGCATCTCTGGATCATGCTTCCTGGCTCAGAACTGATGCTGCTTTGACCAGATTAGGAGCAGTAGGATGGTCTATTAAGAGAGCAGAAAAGCCCCTGGGTAGCTGTGAATGAAGGTTCCTGGTACTAGAATCCTAGCAGTGGGTTCTGATTGAGAAGGAAATCAAAGGTGGAACTATGGAGGCCAAAAGCAAGCAAATTTGTGCTTTGCCTGCTTCCCTGCTAAAGTAGCAGGTTGCATTAATTACATCCTTTTTAGGTTAGGTGTCAAATTTCTGTGGTTTGTGAAGACCAAAGCAGGCAACATAGACTGATCACGTTTTAATCTCTGTTCCTTCATGTTTGTATAGGGCTACCCTTTATGGCCACACAGGAAATCTCACGAGAAGAGTGCAAATCAGCAGGCGACAACCGCATGCTCTTCCAGTGAAGTGGAAGCACACAGGGCTAGCGCCATCTATACGGTGAGTCACCAGTGCCATGACAAACATTGTGGGAGCCACACCAAAGTTCCCAAGTTTGGGGAAAGAACAGAATCTCTCTTGGGGCCTCCTTCTATTTCAGGACCAACTAGTTCAATGCCAGTAATTTAAACACGTTCAGTATGTCACCAGGGTACAACAGAGCTGGTTCTTACCATTTCATCTCTCCTGCTTCAATCTTTGCTTTTCAGGCACACACCTCAGGCCCTTCTATCTTACAAGACAACTGATAGAGAAGGCTACTGTGGAGCAGTGATGCATTTGAGGTAGCTCCCTGGCTAAATTTTATGAAAAACTGCAGTAGATCTGGTGCAAGCACCTTTATAAGAAAAATATAAAAACAGCTGATCTTGTGCCGTTATGTTTCAAAAAACTGCTCATAAAATTAGTAATTGGTTCCGTTAGGTTCTCCAGCTGTGCACTAACTAGGTACTTTAGCGCCCGGGGCAGGCAATCAAATTTGTGCCCTTCCACCCTTATCTCTCTGTCCACTCTGATCCCCCGTCCTCTTTCCCTCTCTCACATATCCTTGCTGACAATATCCATAGGACAGACAGTGGACAGCAGGAGGAGAGTGGCAGCCTTCCTAGTTTTCATTCTCTGCTAGCTCATACTTGTGCTTCAGTCATTTTTCCCAGGTAGCTGCTGCTCTCACCTACCCCTAATTATGGACCCATTCAATAGGGTAAATTCTCAATTGGGCACCTAACTGCAAAGATACATGTGTATTTTCAAGGCTGTATAACATGGTCAAGCCACTTTCCAAATATAAGTTACCTACATACAGTGTAGTTGAATATCGTCTTGTTATGCAGCTAATAAATATGCACATACCCATACACAGTAAGCAACGATGTAATTACGCACCCAAAGTAAATAGTGTAAGCCACATTAACAACACACCCTCAATGAATGCACTGATTTGTAAATCCAGTATAGGCACAGTTATCATACAGGCCTTTCAATAGTGCTATCGTTTTGTCAAGCTCTATAAAGAGGACGCATCCAGATGATGAATTCGTACAACAAGTCATATATAGTTACATCTAATATCCAATAAGTACAATGAAATGTTGGGCCAATATTCAAAGCAGGTTACACTTCACCAGCCTTTGAACATAAGTTGCCCATTGGTGGATTTCAGCCGCTGTATGGCTAGTATTGAACTGAAAATCCATCTTTAAATGGCCTGATATCATCCTTACAGTAAAAGGATGGAGGGAGGGAAGAATGAGGGTGGGTTGCAAAAATTAGCGGTGATATTCAGCCGCTGGCCAATAGGTTATAGGGTTAGTTTAGGCCTGCAGAATAACAGCAGTAGTGACTGTCCTATGGATATTGTCAACAGTGCTGGACATACATATTTATACACTGGCATCAGCATTTAAATGAATATGCTGTTTGCTACAGTTGAAAATTGACCAATATTTATAAAAGTGACCAGTTGGGAGGAAAAACAAAATCAAAACGAACCTTTAATTTGTACCTGAAGGGGCTGAGACTGCATAGCAACAGGAAACTCCAACTCCAGTCCTGGAGGGCAGCAAACCGGTCAGATTTTCAGGACATCCCTAATGAATATGCATGAGATAAATTTGAATACAAAGGGGGCAGTGCACGCAAATATATCTCATGCATATTCTTTAGGGACATCCTGAAAACATGACTGGTTTGCGGCCCACCAGGACTGGAGTTGGAGACTACTGAGGATCTCTCCCCCAAATGGAGCATTGGAGGCAAATCAACACTGGGAGTACAGAAGAGGAGGTCCTGCACAGAGAAGCCTCCATCAAACAGGGGCAGAAGATTAAAAAGGTTCTGCTGGCCTGCACTGTGATCCAATCTGAAGGAAGAAGGGTCTCCTCTCACCCCGCTGGAGGATGTTGACCAGCACAGAAGGCAACCCATTGGCACTCTAGGAGAGTCAGAAGAGCAGAAGACCTCTCTCCTCCCCCCCCCCCCCCGCCCCTCTCCTGACAGAGGAGGAAGAATGTCATCACAGTCCATATTAGGGAAGACAATGGAGAAAAGGGGATGGCTGACAGGCACATGCAACTCAGAATCTGCAAGAAGGAAACAGAGAGGGCTCATGCATGCTCGTACTGGAGAGCTAATCCCAGGAGCAAAAGATGAAAGGGAGCCACATACTCCAAGAAAAGAACCCCGAAAAAGGGAGGGGCTGTGCTCGAGGAAGAAAGAGATCCCCGCCCCTTCTCTCTTCGAAGTAAAGAAGGAAGATCAAGAGAGCAGAGAAGCTGTGTAAAAAGATATTTCAGTAACCAGTGTACAGGAACAGCTGGGACTGAGAAGGGAAGCAGAGCCAAGTGAGCGGCTGCCAGCGTCCATCGGATCAGAAAAACACAGCCAGAAGGTAAGACCAGAGGGTTCTGTGACTAAGAACCAGGAGAGCTCAGGAAGGGTGACTTTGAGCAAGCTGGACAAGCGTAGCTGCAGTTCAGAGAGGGAGAGAAACAAACCCCAGCAACGGCTTACAGCAGAGAGAAATCTGGAGAAGCTGCATCAGAAATCCTGGGGGTCTTGCTAATGAAGACGTGGATCAGATGGGCTAAGCCCCTCGTGATGATGTGACCCAGGAAGTTAGCACAACAGCTCTAGGCTTGCACAGAAACTTCAGCCCCCTGAGCCCCTGGTGGAAAAGAGTGGAGTTCCAGCAGTTAGACGTGCCGCTGGAGCAGTGCTAGATTTTGAGATCCTGAGAGGTTCTTTCCACTCCATGAGGAAGGAGCCCGAAGTGCTGCAAATCCTTCCGCCTACTAGGGTCTTAAAGGCTGACAGAATACTCGAGTTACCTTTATTTTCTAGGTTAGCTAGATCACAGTCTAGACTAGAGGCAGTGCTTACACAAAGAGCAGGCCTACTTCTGCCCAGGGCCTAGAGAGGTTTTTTGCTTAATTCTGTAAGTCAGGTGTGGGATGGGAGCTGAGGGCACAACAGCTTGCTGTGTGGGGGCACCATAGAACCTCACTGCTGGCTGAGGCATTGGTTCAACAGTGAGGACAAAAGAAGACATCCAGTGGTGAGGTTAAATGTGCACATCACATACTCTGGCCAGAACACTTGCCTAACTGAGCTGTATTATTGAAAGCCACAAAAGAGAGGATGGGCCACCGCCACATAGGTGTTAAGGGGGGAAAAAATAAGTAGGTGCTAACGCATGGCTGTAGTGACACTCGCAGAAGCAGATTTGGGCACTCCTAAGGGTTGGGGACATTATCCCAAGGAACATGGGGGTTCAAATGGAAAGTGTTGTCTTACTACAACCAGGTATAAGAGGGTTGTACACACACTCGCACCCCTGGGATTTACTGGGCCCGATATTGCAAGGCATTTACATGCTTTACAGAGCTGTAAACCGTGTCAATGCCCCTAAGCAGGATAGTCAGCGACGCCAACACAGATAGTGCTGCCGAATATCCCCTCGTCATGCCGCTATTCACCCTGATGCCAGCTGCTTAGCATCAGAGCACGTCGGGGCATTTCAAGGACAGTACCCAGCCGTTCAGTGTTGATGTTTAGCCGCTGCCCGGTTACCCTTCAGCGGCAAAGGTTAGACGCAACCAAAGCTGTCCTAACTTTTGCCGCCAAAAGCTAACTGAGCAACAGCTGAACCGTCGCAGCCCGGTTAGATTCTGCAGGTGCTGAATATGCGCGTTAACTCTTCAGCGGCGATGGCTAGGGCTTCACTCGCTCTAACTGCCGTTGAATATCAGGCCCATTGTTCTTCTGAATATAGATTTTTTTTATTTTGTGATTCTGAATGGACACTTGAAGGGTATTTTTATAACATGGCATCTAAGGTGTGAAGGCACATACAGGTGTGATGGAACGACGTTTTCTTTGGGAGGGCCAAGCTCCGACCCTAGGCCAGCCAGAGTCTGCAATCACCAGCCTTCCTCTCCTGTCAGTCCATGCGGATCCAATCTCCAGCAGGCAGACGGGAGGGGTCTTTGCTGCAATCACAGCACTCTTCTGCCTGCTGGGGATGGGATCCTGTGACCAGCTTGCTGGGTCGCAATCGCGGCCTTCCCTTACTTCTGCCCATGGGAGATTGGATTCCTGTGGGTAGAAGTAGGGAAAGGCCATGATTGCAGCAGCAAAGTTTTGGTGGGGCCAGGACCAGTGTGGCCCACTCCTTTCCAACTCCTATGGGCACATAGGCACATTCGATGCATCTATTTTATAAAAGGCAATATATGCACCTGTTTACTCCTACCCTGAGGCAGACACAAATAACCCATTTAAATGTTTTATGAAATATGTGCATATTTGCACAATGTTTATGTATCTTGCTCCTGAGTCTTTTTTTCTAGCACCTATTTCTGCCCATAGAAAAACTGTTTTATGTGCCCTGTACAAGAATTGTTAATTGTGAACCGCACTGATATTAAAGAGCGCGGTATAGAAAAGCTTCTAAATAAATAAATAAATAAAAAAGGCTTATAAAAAGTTCCACCATGATTTGCATGAAGGCAATTTGTGCATGCACCTAAAGATATCATTAACTTGTTTATCCTATTGCCTCTGCCCACTTCCTTTCTTGTTGAAGTGCTCCCATGTGGGGTACAAACACCCCTTGTTCATGTTTATCCGAGAGGAGTTATATAGCTTCATTGCAAGTCCATACTCATTCAGAAATGTTTTTTCTTTCAGTCTCTCCAGCCTGACCAAGTTAATCTTTACGATGTCATTGAAAAAGGAGCCAGTGGCCAAACGAAGGAGAAGGATCCACCAGGACCGGTAAGTGCTTGGAGAAGGGATTAGGTGGATAGCATCTCACTGGGCTAGTCTTAGAACATCTCGGGCTCAAAGGAACATAAAGGCCCCTTAAAGATGACTGAGCACTATTATAATGGATACAAGCACCATATCTAATGACCCAAGGCCACAGCGGTTCCTTAGCACAATTCAGATCAGCAAAACTATTGTTAACCTGTAAGAGGTTCTCCGTAAATCAAACTAGTGGTGACAACATTCAACAGCACCAACAGGGAAGATCTCTCTCAGGGCTCCGAAACGGAATGGGTAGAAGTACAGGAAAATCTGGCTGATTTATCCTATTCTCTAGAAAGAACTCTTCTTACAGGTGAGCCACTTTGCTTCCTCCATCAAGAAGCAGAATGGTTTAACAGTCTTTGAAGAACTGCCTGGCCCAATCCACCATCCTTGTGAAATGAGTCATCCAAGCAGTAGTGCAGAGTGAACGTATGATGGGCATCCATTTTGCTGCTTTGCATACTCCATCTATTAAGCCCAAACACAGTGAGCAACTGCTATTGCCATAGCTCGGTCCTGATGCGATTGAACTTCATTATGCTTTTGAAGACCAGGCTGCTCAGAGCAGAAAGTGATGCAGCCCGCTATACAGTTGGAGATTTATTTTTCTAACTGCAACATCTAGTTTGTTTGATCTAAAACCACGAATAGGTAAGTTGACTGGTGATTGGCTTACATAGCTCTATGACGGCAGATAAAGACACAGATTCCATTAGCTGATCAGTAAAGCCTACAGCCTTTTGCCAGAACTATTGCACAGTGGGGCACTATCAGATCATAAGGAAAAAAGGTTCTTCTCTGCTTATAGCTCCTTCAGAAAAGGTTAGAATTTTTCTTACTTATTCTGCTTAATTGATCTGAATTTCAGCACTGGAGGTTTCTTGATGGTGTTTTTAAATTCAATAATGCCTTCATGAATTTGAAGACTAAACGATGAAAAGCGATAGGCGTTCCATCTTGATGTTTATGACACGTTGCTATAAATTCCACAGCTTAATTGAACATTGGAATTTATTGCCAGAGGATGTAGTCAAGACACCTAGTAGAGTTGGGTTTAAAAGACCTTTCACTTTTAAGCCAGGGTATGTTGAGGATGATCTCAGTCTCTCAAATTTAATGCAAATGTTTGGCGCAATACTTGCATCGTACCAAAGAGAGCTTCCTTCTGGAGTTCGTAAGATGTAACAGGTATGGGTAGTTTGTCAAGATGTGCTTGGAAAATCTTCTTTATCAAGCCTGTCATTCCTAATACAATGGAAAAAATTTCTGTATCTTTCTGCCACATTTTCTTTGTCTCTGACTGCATTTCTTGGTGCTTCAGGGTCTTCTGCTCTCCACAGAATAATTACTCTGTACCGACAAGTCTATTATCAATGTTGTTCTGGTATTCTTCTCCTTTATCACTATGTCAGGTTTCCTCGCATCCAGTTTCTTATCAGTTGGAATGGGAATGTCCCAGGTGATCAGCACCTCTTCATTCTCTGTTATTCTCTTAGGGTCATGATCCCAGTGCTTTTCAGGGATGGTGATGTTGTAGTGTTTACAGAGTTTCCAGTGGAGGAGGCATGTTACTTTGTTGTGTCTTTCCGTATCATCAGACCTTCACAGCCTGCTATAAGGTGAGTCACCGTTTCCAGCTTTTTCTTACAAAATCGACAGATATATGTTTTGCCCTTTTTTTTCAATGCTCTCCGTAAACTATCTCATCTGTAATCTGCTGTCCTGGGCTGTAACTATCAATCTTTCATCATTCAGTTTCAGTTCGCTTTTCCTTAGCCATTCATGTGTCCATTCCTGATCGACAAAGGGTTATTGGAATAACACTCTATTTTCCACTATATTTGTGCATTTGCCACTTGTTTTTCCTCGCTTGTTGATCCAATTCCTTGAAGAGTTTTTTCTCTTGTTTTGCAAATTCTGTTACTTCCTTTCCCATGTATGCCTGTGGATTTTCACTCATTCATTCTAGTCATCAGAACGCTTGTCTAAGTTTGATGATGAAGACAGATTCTGGACGTTTACTTTCACATTTCAGCACTTTTTTGCGTATTTGGATCTGAGGAAGATGTCAGGTAGGCTTGGAGGCCTATGATAGTACTCTGCAGGTGTAATCAGTCTCTGTAAGTCCTAGCCCTCCTTCAGCTCTAGGGATGTACAGTCTTGGCATACAGTGATTCTTGTAAATTACTTCATGGGCATGGAAGAGTTTTCTTGTTCGCACAACCAGTTTTTCAAGATCTTTAAGAAGCCAGTCCACAATCCCAAAGCCATATGAAAGTACAGGAATTGCCAGCTGATTGATCTTTATCTTTATTGACTCTTGATATACTGCCCTAGGTAGCAAAGCATCAGAGCGGTATACAATTTTCAAAAAATATCAAAAAGAGATGAAAAGAAAAGAACGCCACTTATTGATAGGAAAGGTAAGAAAGAAAAGAGACAGAAGGAGTGATGAGGGTTAATTAGGGAGGGGAGGGAGACAGGTTATAGGCAAGCTGGAATAGATGGGTTTTGAGTAGGGATTTGAACTGGAGGAGTGAGGGCTCTGCACCTAGGGAGGTGGGTAAAGAGTTCCATAGGGCAGGGGCAAGGAAAAAGAAGGTGGAGTGTCGCATCTGTTCTAGGCGTGCTCGTGAAACTGAGGGAGGAGCTAAATGATGGACGTGGAGGGATGGCTGATATCTTATTCTGTGATCTTAAAGCACTTTTCAATAACAATTTTTATCTCCTGTAATATTCTTTACTGATCTCTCTCAATAATTCTGCTTGAGCGTCATTCCTTCCTTTATTCCGAGATACTTATATACACCTTCCTGTTCAAGGTCCTTGATGTCACAGCCTTCAGCAAGGGAGATGTTTTCAGTTTTGCTCACTTTCCCTCTGAAAAAGGTTGCCTTAACACATTTATCAAGGCCAAAAGTCATCCTGATGTCATCATGAAACTTTTCACCACAAGAAGTTGCTCTGCTAATTGTTGGTCGCTGGAACTGTAGAGCTTCAGATGATCTATAAATAGTAGATTGGAAGTTGCTTCTGGATTCTTTAGGATTAAGGCTAAATCCATATCCCAAAGAGTTGATAAGAGCACTCATTGGATTACGCGCTACAAAAAATAAAAGTGGTGACAGGGAATCTCCCTGAAATATTCCTTGCTGTATCTTAATATTAGGAATGATGTACTGACCATCTTCATATCTCAAAAAGAGTGTGGTTTGCCACATTGTCATAGTGAACTTAATATACTCTATCAAACCAGGATTTATCTTATACATTTCAAGGCAATGTATTATCAAACAGTGTGGGATGCTGTGCTGTCAAAAGCTTTCTTATAATCAGTCCATGCTATACTGAGATTTCTGCCTTCCTTAGCACTGGCCATGATGGCCTTATTCAACATTAACTTGTCTTTGGTTCTATATGCTCATGTCTTATTGCCCTTTTGCTCTATTGCCATGATGGTATTGAGCTCGATGTGATTGTATATTCTGTCTGCATCTATCACAATGAAAAGCTTATAGACTGTAGGTAAACAGGTTATTGGTCTATAATTTTTAGGAATGTTACTTGGGTCCCCCTTCAGAAGGAGAAATGTTCTTCCTGTAGTAAGCCATTGCGGTGTTAAGTCCGGCTGCTCGAACAATTGATTTTTGCAGCTCACCGGGTCTTGGTGGAGTGATGTTAACTGTTTGAGCCAAAAGTTGATTCCTCCATCTGGGCCAGGGCTCTTCCAGTTTGGGGCTCATTTTAACCTGCTTTCCAGTTCTTTCTTTGTTATACAAACCATTCCATAGGTTTGATTTTTTTTTCTAAATGCTTCTGTATGTTAGGTAACCATTCTGCTTCTTGATTGTGCTGTATAGGGTCCTCATATAGCTTTCTCCAGAAGGTTTTGATTTCAGCTTTGGTTGGAGGTGCTTTTACCTTATTAATGCTCTTTCCCAATTCCCTGTAGAATTGTTTTGGGCTCTCTCTGAATAGTTTATTTTGATATCTTTCTTTCTTGTTTTATTCCTATCTTCGAAGTTTTTGCATTTATGCTGCTATTTTCAATTTATTGTTGGAACATATACATTTCAGGTCTTCTGTTAAAGCATCATGCTTCAGCTTGATGTCTTGGATCTTCCTTAATATCTTTGGCTCTACTCAGGGTAGTTTCTCCAAATGGGTTAGTTTTGCGCATACCATACTGTGTGGAATATGTCAGCACTTTGTGGTGACCTAGATTGGCCACTGTGGTATTGATAGTGAAGACCTGATCCCCAGTGAATGGTGAAGGCATGTAACTGGGCTGTTCACAGCTGGTTTTCTGGAACATAAAACCTGAGGTGAATAGGTCCATAAGGAGTATCCCACTGGTGAAATAACCTATTTGCTACATTCTGGTCAGGGAACTGTTCTAAGGTTATGAGCATCTACTGAGTTTGTCCATTAGGAAATTTTGTTTGCCTGGCAAATAGGTAGCTGTAATTAATATTCCTCATGAAATGTCTCAATTCCCAAATCTCATTGCTTCTGTGCAGAGGGAGCAGGAATCTGTTCTCCTTTGCTTGTTGGTGTATAGCATTGCTACTTGGTTGCCTGTGTCTGAATAGCTGTCCTAAATTTATCGACTAGTTATCTGGTTAATGGACTAAATATTGCCAGTAACTGGATAACTCCACCCATGGACCAACGCAAACCTATCTGAATATTGTCGGGGTGGTCAGAAGAAATTCATAATAACATAGTATATGATGGCAGATAAAAGATAATTATGGTCCATCTAGTTTGCCCAGCATGGCGGTAAAAATAGGTGCACCTGCCGCTCCGTGCAGGGTCACTCCTTCCCATGCTTTTGTTTAAGGGTGTGCCCACCGTTCCATGTAGGTCACCCCTATTTGTTGAGATATAAGAAAGAGTTATGTTTATTTTGATTTTGTCCTGCTGCTATAAAGGGATCCACTGTGTCTGTCCCATGACACAGTGGATCCCTTTATAGCAACAAATTCAGTAGCACTATACAGATAGTGCTATTGAATATAATACTGCCGGGCACTTTATCCAGTTAGATGCCGCTAACCAGATAAGCATTTCTGAATATCAGCCCTTACTTTTCCTCTTTTTTTTAAATGAGTTTCACAAAGATAAAAAGTAAAACAAAAAAAAAAGTATAATGTGTAAAACGAAGATGAACTATGGCAGCGGTAGTGAGAGACAAAAAAGTTTGAGAAAGCTATTCATGCATCCAGTCAAAGACTGACCAAATTTCGTTGAAGCTTGCATGGGGGCAGCTAAAGAGGAACTCCCATGCTTGGTCAGAAAATTGTTTTATTTTTCCTGAATTTTAAGAGCTGTTTGATATTGACATCATCAGATGGCAGCGCCCACTTGTGTGGCTGATTTATCTTACTTGTTGATGGAGATGTTAAGGGAAGTGTAGGAACCAGGTACTGGTGCACAGGCTGCTGTGAAGCATAGTTTATGGTAAATTTTGGGGCTGCAGCTAATACAGGGTACAACTGTTCTTTATTTTTTAATCATAGAATCGATGTGCCTCAAAGATACAGCACATCAGACAGAACAAAGAAGTTAACGGGCAGACAGGAAAGAAGAAAAGGAGGAAAAGCAAGCAAGTGGTGCATGCGGTAAGTGTCGCGTGCAAGGACAGCCAGGGCTTGACTAATCTCTCTTCATCAAAGATGGAAAACCCAGTGTTTCTATACTCCTATAAAGACTCCATTCTGGCTTCAGTAATGAAGGAAGCTCTCATGATTACATCATTAAATGAATGTTATAGAAGATCTTACGGATATGTGAGGAGTTACAACTGGTGGGGGCGGGGAGTGGGGGATGCGGCTGTAAGATATGATAAGAGTGCTGGCTATGGTAGGGGGATGGAGCTAAGACAGTGGAATGCCGACTCTGGATGCCATTGTAAAGGATGGTGAGGAGCACTGGCTGTGGAAGTGGGCAGTAGAGAGTGGTGGAAAACAAGGGAAACAGAATGTCTTTTGTTGGGGGGGGGGGAGGGAAGCCAGTCAACTGACCCCATCTCCTTCTTCCCCCTCACTCTCACCACCAATTTACTTTACATTTACTCTGAACCCCCCCCCCATCCTGTTTCCATCAATCTTGCTTACCCTCTCTCTTTCTTTCTCCTCCCCCCCCCCACCTTCCCTAAGAAGACTCTCCCCCGTCTCCCCCCAGCAGGTTCACTTCCCATCATTGGCCCCCTCTACTCTGGGGGCCCTTTCAGAATTGTTGCTTGGAGGCCAATAACTTGAACGTCTGCCCTTCCTCCCCATCCATTGCTCTTTCCCCCAGCCCCTCTCGGTGTCTCTCCTCTCCACTCTTGCTCAGCCCCACTCCACCGAGCTCTTAATCCCTATCAGTTTCTCTCATTACTAGTTTCTCTTATCCAGCTCCCATCCCACCAGTTTCTCCCTTCTCTCTACGCTCCTGTGATGCATCAACCTGCACGGATCATAAAAAGAAAGCAATGTCACTTGGGCCTGCATTAACCAAGAGATGAGGAAGCAGCAACTCCTGCCTTTGCACCACAGTCCCACGGTATGTGAGAGGCAGATGGGCAACAGACAGGAAGCAGCTACTGTGCTCCAGGCTGCCAGCTCTCCATAGGGCAGGGGCAAGGAAAAAGAAGGTGGAGTGTCGCATCTGTTCTAGGCGTGCTCGTGAAACTGAGGGAAGAGCTAAATGATGGACGTGGAGGGATGGCTTATATCTTATTCTGTGATCTTAAAGCACTTTTCAATAACAATTTTTATCTCCTGTAATATTCTTTACAGATCTCTCTCAATAATTCTGCTTGAGCGTCATTCCTTCCTTAATTCCGAGATACTTATATACACCTTCCTGTTCAAGGTCCTTGATGTCACAGCCCTCAGCAAGGGAGATGTTTTCAGTTTTGCTCACTTTTCCTCTGAAAAAGATTGCCTTAACGCACTCAGGACCCCAGGAGCTAGCAATATGCCAGTGCTGCTGACCCCTGCAATCCTCCTGCTCCTTCTATTCACACTCTTCCTGTTTCGCAGCACAAGCCTGGGTTAGGAAGAGGAAGGAGGAATGCGGGGACTGGCAACACTGTATGCTGTGAGTCCTGCAAGGAAAGGCTGAGGTTGAAGGGGAGCAATAGAACGAACAAAGAGGAGAGAGAGAATTGTGGAGGGAGAGGTGAGGAAGAGAGATGGGAAACACAGATGGAGAGGATGGATGTTATCAAGGCAGCAAGAGTCACTTTTGCATATCACAGAGCCAATGTGCTTCATGAGATAGATGTAGGTTTTTTTTTTTAATGGTGTTGTGGCAAACAATGTTTCAGGAAAGGCCTGTGTAGTCCTCTCAATTCTGATGCTTAAGATCGAGGACAATTTCCATGTAAGCTGAACTATGCTAAGTGGGTGGATCCCAGGCAGTGGCCTAAGTTCTAATGGGAGACCCCCAAGCAAAATTTTGCTGAGGGACCACCATGGTGGGGGGAGGGGGAGGGAAGAGCCAGCCAGCGTCTTCCTTCCTTCCCCCTACCCTCTCCCCACTGCACATAAAAAAAACCTTTACTTTAACTGAAGATTGCCACACTGCCTCCTTTCCTTGATTCATAGTAAATACATTTCTTACCCGGCAACCACCACTTCCCGCTGCCAAGCCAAAGTCAAACTTCATTCAACGTTTTTGCTGCGCTCTGCCTCGCCCCTCCCCCCCCCCCCCCAATGTACTCTTTCAGAGCTGGTGTGAATTTGTGTGCTATAGGGGATTGGTTCTGGTGCCTATTTGATAAAGGCACATATGATACCTCTGTTGCCTTTATAAAATTGATAAGAACTAGATAATGCTTTGACATAGGTGCACTGTTATGAGATTACCCCCAGGGAGGTTTTTTTTCCAAAAGCCATTTACTCAAAACATTTTTATTTTATATTATTTCTCTGAAAACTGTCCATCCCCCTTACAGGTAAGAAAGTGTGTGCTTATAGTTCATTGACTTAGTCTGTTGTGCTTTGACTGCAGCTGATCTTTGCCTTCTCTTCAGGGCAGGACCCAGAGTTGACTTCAAGGTGTTGGCACCCTACGCAGATGTGAAGCTTTACTCCCCCTCTCGGCTGTCAATATGTTTTGCTTAACTTTGAATGACCTACTCTTTGCCGCCCTTCAGATACACTGCTCTTTTAAAAAAACAATCATTCAAAGCGTATAATTATTAAGACACCAAAAAAAATTATATATTTCTCCAGGACCAAGCAGGAAGTCAGTCCTCACATATGGGTGATGTCGGCGCCGACGGAGCCCTCGCGGAGCAATTTTCCCCAGCTTTCAAAGAAAGCCTTTGGGAATTGCAGCGCGCATGCGCGGTCCCCTTCCCGCCCAAGGGTGCCATCTTAGCCAGTCTTCTTTTTTCCGCGGAGCCCTACAGACGTACCCGTCGTGTCCCCGCGAAAAAGTTGATTTTTACTAATAATTCTCTCTTTTTTCCTTCGGTTCGACGCCGGTCTTTTTCCCGCCCGGACTCGCGACGCCGGTCGCGAGTCCTCTTCCTCTTTTTAGGTTTTTCTGACTTAGTCAGTTTCGTTTTCGGTTTTTCCCTGGCAGCCCGGTCCTTTGACCTCGCCGGGGCCCTTTTTCCCCCGATGGCTGCCAGTGGTTTCAAACGGTGTGGTCAGTGTGACCGAAATATGTCACTAACTGACACACACGACAGTTGCCTCTGCTGCCTGGGCCCGGATCATGAAGAAATGATCTGTGGGCCCTGCGGCAAAATGTCCTCCAAAGCGTTGAGAAGTCGGCGGCATCAGCGGGATAGGATCTTCGCTGACCCCAGCCGTACCCGGACCTCGTCGGAGGCCTCCGTGTCCAGAGGTTCCAGCTCGGACCATCGCCGGAGTTCCTCCGACAGGGGTTCTCCCTCCGGGGACCATCGACGGAAGGTGAAACCCGCGAGGGCGGCGTCGGTGGACGCTCCTGGCTCCACGAGGGCCAGGTCGCATAGCCCCGATAGCCGTCCCGGGTCCTTGGAGAAGGAGCACCTCTCGAAGCGACCTCGCCTGGAGTCGGAGCTGCCTGCTCGGGTAAGTCCTGTGGTCCTCCTGGACTCGCCTCCAAGACCGCCGACGTCGGGCCCGACGCCGTCGGGGCCCGAGTCGGGGGCTGCTGGGTCACCTGAGCTCGGACTCAGGTTGACGGCCTTGGAGAGCAGACTGTCTGCTTTCATGGACCAGCAGCAGGCACTGCTCGCTGGCTTCGCTGGCGCTGCTGCCCCGACCGCCGGGACGTCGACGTCTAAGTCGACCCCGGAGACCGAGCCGATCCTCGAGTCCATGCGAACTCGAGTCGATCCTCGGTCGAGGTCACCCTCGGCCTCCCGTTCGGGACCGAGGTCGCCGACGCCGACTCCCTCGGCGTCGGGGCGGCAGGCGCCGCGCCCTGCCCGGGCCGACCCCACCGATTCCTCGTCGGAGTCGGTCTGGGAGTCTGAAGAGGAAGAGTCACCTGATTCTTTTCGGACTCGGTGTGTCCCCTCGGACTCACCTGAGTCCGAACCTCAGAAGCAGTCCCCCCCGGAGGATGCCCAGTTCTCGGACTTCGTCAGGGATATGGCCAAGGCTTTGGCCTTCCCTGCGGATCCCGAGGAGGAGCCTCGAGCCGAAGAGCTCGACGCCCTCCAGTATGACTCTCCCACCAGGGAACACTTTACTGTACCGGTTCCTCCCATGCTGGAACGACTACTCTTCCGCATGTGGGAGAGTCCGGCCTCCTCGCCGGTCCTGAGCAAGCGGGTTGATTCTATCTATCGAGTCCGCAAGAGCCCTGGCTTCCAAAAAGCACAGCTACCTCACCATTCCATGGTAGTGGAATCGGCCATGCATCGTCTTAAGAGCCAGAAGATGCACTCCTCGGTGCCTCCTGGCAGGGAGGCCCGTAACCTGGATGGCCTTGGTAAGAAGTGTTTCCAGGGCTCTATGCTTGCGTGTCGTGTCCAGACCTACCAGCTATACATGGGCATGTATCTCCGAGACCTGGCTAAAGAGCTAGCCGGATTCTCCGCTGGTTTGTCCGAGGAACCCTTGCGGTGGTTCCTGGCCTTGTCCTCTGGCATTCGGGAATGCTCAAAATTCATATCCCGAGCAGCCTATGATGGCTTTGAAGCATCGGCTCGAGTGGCCGCAGCCGGCATCGGTGCCCGCCGACAGGCTTGGCTTCAGTCGTCTGACCTTGAGCCCTGGGTGCAGGACAAGTTGGTCGATGTCCCCTGCCGAGGCGAAAACCTCTTTGGCAAGCCCATGGCTGAAAAGGCTGCACAGATTGAGACGGAGACTCTCACCAGGACTAGGCTTTCTAGGAAGACCTCCGCCCCTTCCCAGAAAAAGAAGGGCTCGGGAAAGAAGTCCTTTTACCCGAGAAAGGCGGCTGCCTACAAACAATACCCCCAATATCAGGCCCCTGCAGCTCCCCAACAGGGCCAGCAGGCCAAGGGACGGGGTAACGGGTCCCGTAGGCAGCAAGCCCCCAAGCCTGCGCCACCAGCCCCTGCTCAGCAGGGTGGGGGTTTTTGATTCCTTAAGCATAGCCTCTCCCCCTCCGCTGGTTCCTCCCAGCACTGGAGGCCGGCTGGTTCACTTCGCCCACAGGTGGTCCAGCATCACCTCAGATGCCTGGGTGCTTCAAGTCGTGAGAGAAGGCTATCTTCTCCACTTCCACCAGGTCCCTCCCTCCTATTTTCCGGGAGAACCTCCACGACCCCCTCTGCACAGGGAATTACTCCTACAGGAGTTAGCAGGTCTTCTGCAGGAACAGGCGGTGGAACCGGTGCCCCACCACCTGAGAGGTCAAGGCTTTTATTCCAGATACTTTCTAGTACCAAAGCGGACAGGGGGCCTCAGACCCATCCTGGACTTGCGCAACCTCAACAAGTTCCTCGTGCGGGAGACGTTCAAGATGCTTACCCTTGGAATCCTTCTGCCCTACCTCCAGCAGGGAGATTGGCTATGCTCCTTGGATCTAAAGGATGCCTACACGCACATCCTCATCCACCCAAGCCACCGCCAATACCTAAGGTTTGTGGTGGCAGGAAATCATTACCAGTACAGAGTACTGCCCTTTGGCCTGTCCTCCGCACCGCGAGTCTTCACAAAATGTCTCGCGGTGGTGGCGGCCCATCTCCGGCTTCACGGCCTCTATGTCTTTCCGTACCTCGACGACTGGCTCATCAGAGCAGCGTCCGCTCCGGAGGTCACCAACGCCACACGCCGCACGGTGACTCTTCTGCAGTACTTGGGCTTTGTTATAAACTTCGCAAAGTCCACTTTGCTCCCCTCACAGGATCTCGAGTTCATCGGCGCAAGGCTGCACACTCCTCAGGCACGAGCGTTTCTACCGCTCGGCAGGGCTCAACGGCTCATGGACCTAGCCGACCGTTTTCGCAGCCAGCCCCTGGTCTCCGCCAGGCGCTTCCTGAGACTACTCGGCCATATGGCTTCCACCGTCCATGTGACCCCCAATGCCCGCCTGAATATGCGGCCTGCTCAATGGTGTCTCCGCAAGCAGTGGCAACAAGCCACAGGTGGCCTAGCAGACCTAGTGCGCGTCTCCGAGCCGCTGATCTCGTCTCTCCAGTGGTGGCTTCATCGGCCGAACCTGGTACTCGGCATGCCTTTCCAGTCACCTCAGCCGGCCCGGGTGCTGACGACAGATGCATCCCTCCTGGGCTGGGGAGCACATTGCCAAGGGGCACGTACTCAGGGCCTCTGGACCACGTGGGAGTCTGCTCAGCAGATCAACTTCCTGGAGCTCAGAGCGATCCGCCTGGCTCTCAAGGCCTTCTCCCACCTGACCTCTCACCAGTCCGTCCTTGTCCAGACGGACAATCAAGTTGCCATGTTCTACGTGAACAAGCAGGGGGGCACGGGCTCCTTCCTTCTCTGTCGAGAAGCACAGAAGCTCTGCTCTTGGGCCGTCAGTCACGGCGTTCTTCTCAAGGCAGTTTATCTCCCAGGCCAAGAAAATTGCCTGGCGGACAAACTCAGCAGGATCCTCCAGCCGCACGAGTGGCGCCTGGATCCCTTGGTAGTTCAGAAGCTCTTTCTAAAGTGGGGCCTCCCCACGATGGATCTCTTTGCCAGCCCTCTCAACCGGCAACTTCCTCGCTTCTGCTCTCGTCAGCCACATCCCCTTCGAGTTGCGGCAGACGCTTTTCTACTCTCATGGTCGGAGAGCCTTCTGTACGCTTTCCCTCCCATCCCGCTAGTCTCTCGGACTCTTTTCAAGGTTCTCCGAGACAAAGCCTTCATGATCCTGGTGGCCCCTCGCTGGCCCAGACAGCCGTGGTTTCCACTCCTGCTGCAGTTAGCGGTAGAGGATCCATTCCCTCTGGGGTTACAACCGGATCTCCTCACTCAGGATCAGGGGTCTCTGCTACACCCCAACCTCAGATCTCTCAATCTAATGGCCTGGCTGCTGAGAGGGTAGTCCTTGCTCCCCTTCTTCTGCCGGCAGAGGTGGAAGAGGTCGTCCTAGCTTCTCGGCGACCTTCTACCCGCAAATGCTATGCCCTTAAATGGCGTCGCTTTTCCATTTGGTGTACCCAACAGTCTCAGGATCCCTTCTCCTGCCCGGTGTCGGTGATCCTGCAGTACTTGCTATACCTCTCTAATCTGGGACTTAAGTCCAACTCCGTCAAGGTTCACCTCAGTGCTCTTTCAGCACATCATGTGCCGGTGGACGGCAGACCTCTTTCCAGCGACCCTCTTGTGGCGAGGTTTCTCCGAGGTCTCCTTCTGCTTAAACCACCTCTGCGCCCGCCAGCGCCTGACTGGGATCTGAATGTGGTTTTACAGCGGATCACCTGTCCGCCTTTTGAACCTATGGCTACCTGTTCTCTCCGTTTTCTTTCTTGGAAAACATTGTTCTTGATAGCCCTCACTTCCGCTAGACGCGTAAGTGAATTGCAGGCCCTCGTGTCTGATCCCCCTTACACTCGGTTTCTACAAAAATAGGGTAGTCCTACGGACTCACCCAAAATTTCTTCCAAAAGTGGTCTCCCCTTTTCACATCAATCAGGAGGTGGTACTTCCGACCTTCTTTCCCAGACCACACTCCAGCCGAGCTGAAACGGTCCTCCATACCCTGGACTGTAGAAGGGCATTGAACTTCTACCTTGACCGTACGCGGGAGCACCGTAAAGCTGCTCAGCTTTTTGTGTCTTTTGACCCCAATAAATTGGGGCTCCCGGTCTCCAAGCGTACTCTGTCCATCTGGGTTGCGGACTGTATCACTTGGGCTTATGGGGCAGCCGGACTCTCCTTGGAAGGTCGAGTCACGGCTCATTGCGTTCGGGCAAAGGCTACATCAGTGGCTTACCTCCGCTCTGTTCCGCTGGCAGACATCTGCCGGGCCGCTACTTGGTCTTCGAGCCAGACTTTTGCGGTCCATTACTGTCTCGAGAGGGAGTCCCGCAGGGACAGTGCTTTCGGACAGGCAGTCCTCCGTAATCTCTTTGAGGTCTGAGCAACTCCTACCCTCCATCCCGGATGTGGGCTACCGGTGGGTAATAATTCAGCGAAGATTCCTTCCTTCTGTGCTGCTGAGCTAGAGGGAGCTCATTTTTGTGCTTAGGGTCTCCGGTAGCCTTAAGCTTGGGAGTCCCATATGTGAGGACTGACTTCCTGCTTGGTCCTGGAGAAAGCGTAGTTACTCACCTGTAACAGGTGTTCTCCAGGAGCAGCAGGAATCAGTCCTCACAACCCTCCCTCCTCCCCTTGGAGTTGCAATCATCTGCTTTAGTTTTTTTGCAAATTTTTATGCTGTCTTTTTTAGCTATGTCATCTGACTGGCTAAGATGGCACCCTTGGGCGGGAAGGGGACCGCGCATGCGCGCTGCAATTCCCAAAGGCTTTCTTTGAAAGCTGGGGAAAAATTGCTCCGCGAGGGCTCCGTCGGCGCCGACGTCACCCATATGTGAGGACTGATTCCTGCTGCTCCTGGAGAACACCTGTTACAGGTGAGTAACTACGCTATACCCCCAACCAAACAAGAGGAATTATAGTTAACAATTCTTTTTTACAAAATACCATCTCAAAAATAGTATATTTGAAAACAAAAACTAAAAATCTTCAACACTCTGTTCTTCAAAGCATTCTGACATCATCAATCTTCATCAACCTTTAAACACTCAAGAAAAGAATCTTCTGCACAAGGATCTCCAAATTTTCTAGACAGAAATCCCTGAATCTTCCATACAAAAATCCCCAACGCCAACCAGCACCCAAGCATTTCATTCCTCCAAACTTCAAGGAATTATATTCAACCATCCAAACACAAAATCTACAGAAAAAGAATAATAATAAATCAAATTAATACCTCTTTATGCAAGCAAAACCATATCAACCACCACATCCTCAAAAAACTCTCAACTCAATAGTGCAGAGCAATTGATCCTGAAACAGCATTCCAATCTATACCACAAAAAACATATTAAATAGGAAATACCCAAATATACCAGCATAAAAACACTATTTAAAACAAAAAAATACTCACTACATCTTTCCATTATCATACACGCTAGGCAATCAGACCTATCACAGATCAAAGCCAACCGGCACTTCATCATAAATCTTTGACAGAAAAATGCCATGCATGAGCTTTATAAAACCATCTTCCTGCCATCACCCCTAAAGATTCTTCATTTAAAAACCAGCCAAGCAATTAAAAGGACAAATTCCCCATTACAAGATACAGTTAAAATAAACTATACAAAACCAATACATTGAGGATATGCAACCACCTGCCCAACCCACAAACTACAAAAAAAACCAAAAAGCATCTCATAAAAAGCCTTTTACCCACAAGCAGCCCAATCTATAGAGGAATTCAAACCCTTTGGTTCCACCATATCAAGCTGAAAGATCCATCTCTGTTCAAAGCGTAACAAACACTTTCCACCATCCCCCAAATAAGGGTTCACCCGTCCAATACAAAAACCACAAAGATCTGAAAACGCATGATCGAACAATTTATAGTGCTTCACAAATGGAGCTTCCAGAACTTCACAGGCTAATTGACTTTTGTGTTCCGAACGTCTAGTCTGAAAACAACCAGTTGTCTTGTCAATGTAAAGTTTTTTGCACGGGCAAAAAGTGCCATACACTACAAAAGTTGAAGTACAACAAATAGCAAAATGTAAGTTACATTCCTTACCGTGACTGTAAACGTTCTATGATATCCAACATCAAAGGACACATTAAACAGGCACCACACTGTCTGTGTCCCAATGGCAATGTTTCAGCTACACATAATCCCTGCATATTAGTGGGGCTAATCAGATCTTTTAAGATTCCGCCCTCGTAAAGAAACAAAACATGCCCGGCTTTCACTGAGCCCTGGAACCACTTGTAGAATTGGCATATACTCCCTAACAATTTTCTGAATTTGGTAGCTCATGGGAGAGAAACCCATAATAAAATGTATATATTGCTGCCCTGCTCTGAAGAAGAGACTTCTCCAGGATGTAATAACCAGTCCGTATTTTTGTACGAGGTAAGCTGATAAGCCTTCCTCACAACAGAATGCGGATAACCACGTTGTTGAAAATCTGCTGTCAGACCTTCAGATTGCTTATGATCTTTCAGATCTGTACAATTACGATGATATCACAAGAACTGAGAAAAGGGGAGGCTATTTTTTTAACTTCACAGGGTGACCACTGGAATAATGTAAGTATGTATAGGAATCAGTATTTTTTATATGCTGTAGCAGAAAATTTCTCCTGGGTTTAAAATACCTGTACATCTAGAAAAGGAATGGGTATCCTTAATGTATTGGTTTTGTATAGTTTATTTATACTGTGTTTTGTAATGGGAGATTTGGCTTTTTAATTGCTTGGCTGTTTTTTAAATGAAGAATCTTTAGGGGTAATGGCAGGAAGTTGGTTTTAAAAAGCGCATGCGTGACATTTTTCTGTCAAAGATTTATGTTGAAGTGCCAGTTGGCTTTGAGCAGTGATGGATCTGATTGCCTAAAGTGTATGATGACAGAAAGATTTAGTGAGTATGTTCTTTCAGTTTTAAATAGTGGTTTTTATGCTGGTATATTTAGGTATTTCCTATTTAATGTGTTTTTTGTGGTTTAGATTGGATTGCTGTTTCGGGATCAATTGCTCTGTACTATTGAGGTGACATTTTTTTGAGGATGCAGTGGTTGATATGGTTTTGGTTATATAAAGAGGTATTAATTTGATTTAATATTATTATTATTATTATTTTCCTGTAGATTTTATATTTGGATGGTTGTATATAATTCCCTAAAGAAGCTCGGAGGAATGAAATGCTTGGGCGCCGGTTGGCATTGGGGATTTTTGTATGGAAGATTTGGAGATAGAAACATAGAAACATGATGATAGAAAAAGACCACATGGCCTATCTAGTCTGTCCTTCCATATCAACAACTACAACAGTCCACTTTTTACCTTTAGAGATCCTCTGTGTTGGTCCCATGCTTTTTTGAATTCAGTTACTGTCCTCATCTCTACCACCTCCACTGGGAGACTATTCCACGGATCCACTACTCTTTCCGTAAAGAAATATTTCCGCATATCACTCCTGAATCTATCTCCCTTCACCCTCATCCCATGTCCCCTCGCAGCAGAACTTGCTTTCAATTGAAAGAGGCTCTCTCCCTGAACATTTATGCCACGGAGGTATTTAAACATCTCAATCATATCACCTCTATCCTGCCTTTCCTCTAAGGTGTACATATTAAGATCCTTAAGTCTGTCCTCATATGCTTTATAATGAAGCCCACTAATCATTTTAGTAGCCACCCTCTGCACCGACTCCATCCTGTTCACATCCTTTTGAAGGTGCGGTCTCCAGAATTGCACACTATACTCCAAATGAGGTCGCACCAAAGACTTATACAGAGGCATTATCACCTCCTTTTTTCTGCTAGCCATTCCTCTCCGTATGCACCCAAGCATCCTTCTAGCTTTTGCCGTCGCCTTTTCTACCTGTTTAGCTACTTTAAGATCATCAGACACAACCACGCCTAGGTCCCGCTCTTCTTTAGTGGACAAAAGTACTTCACCTCCTATACTGTATTGCTCCCTTGGATTGCTGCAGCCCAAATGCATGACCTTACATTTTTTAACATTAAATCCCAGCTGCCAAATTCTAGACCATTCTTCAAGCTTAGCTAGATCCCTCCTCATGTTATCTACACCTTCCTGGGTGTCTACTCTATTGCAGATTTTGGTATCATCTGCAAAGAGGCAAACCTTACCCGACAGCCCTTCTGCTATATCACTAACAAAGATGTTAAAAAGAATCGGACCAAGGACAGATCCCTGGGGCACACCACTGGTAACATCCTTCTCCTCAGAGTGAGCTCCATTTACTTGTACTCTTTGTCGCCTCCCACCCAACCAATTTCTAACCCAAGCAGTAACTTTAGGGTCCATCCCTAGGGTGCTCAGTTTGTTTATAAGTCACCTGTGAGGAACAGTGTCAAAGGCTTTACTGAAATCTAAATACACCACATCTAGAGCTCTCCCTCGGTCCAATTCCCTGGTCATCCAGTCAAAGAAATCAATCAGATTTGTCTGACAAGACCTGCCTCTGGTGAATCCATGCTGCCTCAGATCCTGTAATCCGCTGGACTCCAGAAACCTCACTATTTTCTCTTTCAGCAGCATTTCCAATAATTTACTCACCACCGAAGTTAAACTAACCGGCCTGTAGTTTTCAATCACATCCTTACTTCCGCTTTTGTGTAAAGGCACCACATGAGCCTCTCTCCAGTCCTTTGGCACCACTCCCGACTCCAATGAGGCATTGAAAAGGTCAGTCAGTGGAGTTGCTAGAACATCCCCAAGTTCCCTCAGTATTCTAGGGTGTATCCCATCCGGTCCCATCGCTTTGTCTACTTTACGTTGAGCTAGTTTCTCACGAACACAGTCTTCTGAAAATTGTTCAAGATGTCCCTCGCTTCTGTTCCTATTTCTGGGTGTTTTCTGAGGTCCTGCTCCTGGTTCTTCATCTGTGAACACAGAACAAAAATATTTGTTAAGCAATTCCACTTTATCCTTATCCTTATCAGCTTCTACATATTCCCCCCCTACACCCTTGAGTCTGACAATACCACTTTTGCCCTTCCTCTTCTCACTAATATATCTGAAAAATGTCTTATCCCCCCATTTTATTGCATTGGCTATTTCCTCCTCCTTTTGAATCTTTGCCTTCTTGACTACTTTGCTAGCTTTAAGTTTTTCCAAATACAGATGCCTGTCTTCCTCTCTCTGTGATCTCTTGTATTTCATGAAGGCCTCCCTCTTTTTCTTCACTTTTTCAGCTACTTCCTTAGAAAAGCATAGCGGTCTCCTTTTCCTTTATTTACCATTTTAACAAAAAGGTTGGTTGCCCTTAAAATATCCCCTTTCAGTTTTGCCCACTGTTTTTCTACATCCCCCAGTTGTTCCCATCCCACTAACGACTCCCTGAGGTATTGGCCCATCTTCACAAAGTTAGTCTTCCTAAAGTCTAAGATCCTCACCTTGGAATGGATTCTAACAGACCTAGTCCTAATACTGAACCACACCATCTGGTGATCACTGGATGCAAAATGATCTCCCACTACAACATCAGAAACACTTTCACCATTGGTAAGCACCAAGTCCAGTATGGTCCCTTCACGTGTGGGGTCTGTTACCAATTGCCTGAATAGTTCTCCCTGTAGAGAATCCAGGATCTCCTTACTTCTAGATGATACTGCAGCAGGAATGTGCCAATCAACATCTGGCATATTGAAATCTCCTATCAGTAGCACTTCCCCTTTCCTAGCAATGCTGCGTATGTCTTCAATTAACTCTCTGTCCACCTCTTCCTCTTGTGAGGGAGGTCTGTATATCACACCAATGCAAATAGATTTCTCTTTCCCTCTTTCTAGTTTAACCCACAATGCCTCCTCTCTCCCTTTTAAGCTCTGTAATTCCAAAGCTTTAATAGTAGTTTTTACATATAGTGCCACTCCTCCTCCCCTTCTTCCTACCCTGTCCTTTCTGAATAAAGTATAGCCAGGTATAGTTACATCCCAGTCATGGTTTTCTGTGAACCATGTTTCTGTAACTGCCACTAAATCCAAGTCAGCCACTCCCACCAAAGCTTCAACATCAGGGATCTTATTTCCCATGCTACGGGCATTTATACACACTGCTTTCCATATGTTACCCCTGTTACCCATTTCCATAAAGGTATTTAATGTATCACCTACCTGGGGGCTTTCACTTACCTGGGGGCTTTCTTCACCTATCCCCAACAAATCTAGTTTAAAGCCCTCTTCAGTAGATTAGCCAGTCTACTTCCGAAGATGCGTTGACCTTTCTTGGACAGATGGATCCTTGTGCAAAAGATTTGCTGAGTGTTTGAAGGTTCAATGATGCCAGAATGTTCTGAAGAATAGAAGATTTGTAGCTTTTCTTTTCAAATATATTATTTTTGAGACAGTATTTGTAAAAAAAAATTTTATTTTGTTTTGTAATTCCTCTTGTTTGGTTGGGGGTATATTTTTGTCTTTTTTGGGCCCTTCAGAGGTTGCCACCCTAGGTGACCACCTTGTTTGCCCTGCAGCATGTAAGCACTGTGACAATGTATCTAAGTGAGGTGAAGAACACCGTCCGGCATATGGGAAAACATGTCGGCTATGTAGTGGCCCAAATCATTTTGCAATGGTGTGCCTATCAAGTAAGAAGCAGAACACAGTAAGGTAGCTATGTAAACTAGAAGAAATATCAGTCAGATTATGCAGACTTGCTCAATACTGATGCAATTTCCTGAAAAAGAGTTACCCTTGTGCTATGCAAACAGAAAAGGACAAAAATGGTGTTTGGATCTCAGACTGAATAATGAGACACAACCTGGTCAGCCGGACTCTCAAGAAACAAGTAATGTTATGTGTCCGAAAGACACCCTGCAGCCAAGTAACACCAAACAGACTTTATTCAGGGGAGCTCATGCCATCCTTGGGACTTTTTCCATGTGCAGCATACGCGGACATACTATCAAGTTAAAGCTCATGCGTGATAGCAAATCCGAAACCATTTCTGTCTGGTTCAACACGTGAGCACCTTGGGCTGATTCAGTTCACCATTGCTGCAGAGCTGAGCCAGATAGAATATGCAATATTCTATCGTGTGCCCGAGCACTGTTGAGACAACGGCTGGTTAGTGCCTATGATGCCTTTCATGGTCTCGTGGAGTCTGTTCTGGAAAGTCAGAGGTAAAAGCCCAGCTAGAAAAGCCTGAAAAACCTCATGGTCATATTTCACCTGTGACTAAACCAACTGATTGGATCAGCAATATGATCACAGTAAGAAAAAAGCCTGAAAAGCTGATCATTTTATCAAGCCAAAGTTTCTAAACCTTGTGCTAAAAAGATTGCATTATATCATGCCAACACTTGAAGAGTTCTTATACAAACTGGCCAAAGCTTGCTTGTTCACACATGACGCACGTGATGCATTCCTGCAATGTAAGTTAGATGAGAAGAAGCAGTCTCATGCCCACATTCTGGGCCCCCCTGGAGTAGCAAAAGAAGGTTAAAACTACTATTTGGAGTTCATAGCACCAGATGAGTATCAGTGGGAGCAGCATGAAGTTTTAGCTGGACTTAGTGGCACTGAAGCAGTGGTGACTGATGAAGATGCAGAGTATGACCATGACAAGCTCTTAGCATTATTAGATTACTGCAGGTAGGTGAAGCTACAACTTTGTGTGAATAAATTTAAAATTCAAAGTGAAGGAGATCTGCTTCTATAGACATATCCTGTCTTCATAGAGCCTGAAAGTATACCCAAGATTAAAACCGTACAGGATATGCCACTGTCTGCAGATGTAAAATATGTGCAGTGCTTCACTGGGTTTGTAACCTACCTGGCAAAATTTATGCCACATCTGTCTGAGATGCGTGCCCTTGAGAAGACTTACAGAGAAGGATGCAGTTGGTAGCTTCCAAAGCACGACCAGACATTACAGGAAATAAAGCACTTCATCACAAATGCCCCTGTGTTGTGATAACATGTTATGATATGGAGTAACTCTAGCAAAAACGGGCTTAGCTGCTGTTTAACGCAAGAGGGTCAGCCAGTGGCTTTTGTATCCAGGGCTCTTACCCCAGCTGAGCAAAACTGTGTACAAATCACAGAGGAGTATCCCAACCTTGTGTGCTTCCAGCGCTTTCATCATTACCTTCATGGCCACAATGTGGAGACCATTTCTGAGCAGGGTACGTCAGAGCCATCTGGACATCCCCAGGCCCATTAGGACCAGATTCAGGACCATGGGAATAAAATGTTCCTGAAGTACACAGAATCAGGCCCAAGGATGGTCTGGCGTGCCCCTGTCTGCATGCGGGATGTCCTCCCCACAGTTTAGACCCCCCTCTTCCCCACTGCCTGACCTACAGCTGGCCAGCCAGGGCCTGGATTGGGCAGCAGGGACCCTCCTGCACACAGCCCTGGCCCAGGAAGGGGGATCCCCGGGCCCAATCGTTAGGCCAGTGCTGCTTATTCCACCTTCAAAATGGAATAAAGCACAGTTACTTACCTGTAACAGGTGATCTCTGGGAACAGCAGGAATAAGTCTTCACATATGGGTACGTCGGTACCGATGGAGCCTGCGCGGGAACGCTCCCCAGCTTCCCAAAAAGGAAAGCTTTTGGGAGCATCCCACAGCGCCTGCGCGCTGCCTTCCCTAACCGCCTCTCCTCAGTTCGAGTTTTAAAGCTGAGACAAAAGAGAGAGAGAGAGGAAAGGAAAGACAGATAGAGAGATACAACTCCTAGGGGAGGTGGGAGGGTTGTGAAGACTTATTCCTGCTGTTCCCAGAGATTACCTGTTACAGGTAAGTAACTGTGCTATCTCCAGGAACAAGCAGGAATGAGTCTTCACATATGGGGACTCCCTAGCTAAGATGCCTGGGAGAACCCCAAGGATATGAGACCCTGGGAAGGGTTCTGCCTCCTCCTATGGATCTCAGGCATCTATCCAGGGATAGAGGGTAGGAGTTGATTAAGAATTAAACAGGTGTTTGAGAACAGCCTGACCAAACAAGGCATCCCGGCGGGAGTCCTTGTCCAAGCAGTAATGGGCTGTGAAGGTATGAACCGAGGCCCAGGTGGCTGCTCGACAGATCTGGTCGATGGACACAGAATTTAGATGAGCCATAGAGGCGGCCATGGCCCTCACATTATGAGCTGTGACATGGCTCTCCAGAGAAAGGTTCTTACTCTGGTAGGCGAAAGAAATACACTGAGCAATCCAATTGGACAGTGTCCTCTTACAGACTGGAAGTCCCAAATGAGAGGGATCAAAAGCAACAAAGAGCTGGGAAGACTTTCTATGTTGCTGTGTTCTTTTTAAGTAAAAGGCAAGAGCTCTTTTACAATCTAGAGTATGAAGGTTCTTCTCTGCACTTGATGCATGAGGAGCTGGAAAAAAGACAGGTAAATATACCTCTTGATTAAGATGAAAAGGTGAGACCACTTTAGGCATAAAGTGTGGATTGGTCCTAAGAACTACCTTATCATGATGAAACCTTGTATAAGGTGGATTAGCCACTAAGGCCTGCAGCTCACTGATGCGGCGAGCTGAGGTGACTGCAATGAGGAAAATAACCTTCCAGGAAAGAAATTTCAAGGAGGTGGTGGCTAAGGGTTCAAAAGGAGGCTTCATAAGCTGACCAAGAACCAGATTTAAATCCCATGCCACCGGAGGAGGCCTAATGGGAGGTTTAGTTAAAGTTAGGCCTCTCATGAATCTTGCAATAAGAGGATGAGAGGAAACAGGTTGTCCATTGATAGGCTTAAGGGATGCTGCAATAGCACTCAAATGGACCCTTACTGAATTTGTCTTAAGGTCTGCATTGGAAAGATGCAGGAGGTATTCCAATAGAGAATTCAAAGGTAGTGCTAGAGGGTCGAGACTCCTTTCAGCACACCAAATGGAAAATCTTTTCCATTTAAAAGCATAGGAACGCCTAGTGGAAGGTTTTCTGGAAGCATGGAGGATATCCTTCACTTGTTGAGAGATTCCAGCTTTGAAGGTCTAGGCCTTCAGTAACCAAGCTCTGAGGTGAAGGGACTTGGGGTTTGGGTGTCACAAAGTCCCCTCCTCCTGGGACAGAAGGTCTGGAGCAGCTCCCAAGTCCAGAGAGGGGGCTTGGGAGAGATGCAGAAGTAGAGGGTACCACACTTGGCATGGCCAGCGTGGAGCTATGAGGATCATAGATCCTTGATCCCTCTGGAGTTTGAACAGAGTCTTGGGAATCAAGGGAATGGGTGGAAAGGCGTACAGGAAACCCTGACCCCAGTGAAGGAGGAAGGCATCCTTGGCCTGAACTCCCTGACACGGAATTCTGGAACAGAACCGGGCAAGTTTGGCATTCCATGGACTTGCAAAGAGGTCTATGTCCGGGGTTCCTCATTCTTGGAAGATTCTGAGTACCTGATCCATGTGCAGGGACCATTCGTGTGGGAGCAGAACTCGACTGAGTCTGTCTGCCCAAGAGTTTTGGATTCCTGGGAGGTATACTGCCAGGAGATGGATTTGATGCTCTCTGGCGAAGGCCCACAATCTTAAAGCTTCGTTGCAAAGCGACAGAGAGCCAGTTCCTCCTTGCTTGTTTATGTAAAACATGGCTACTTGATTGTCCGTATGAATGAGGACTATCTTGTAGCTGAGCAGGGTATGAAAGACCTTGAGAGCTAGAAAGACTGCTCGAAGCTCCAAGAGATTGATATGAAGAAAGGTCTCCTGTGGGGACCAAGTGCCTTGAGTGGAGAGGTCTTGTAGATGAGCTCCCCAACCTGTTTGGGAGGCATCTGTTGTGAGAGTTGCTTGGGGCAACAACTGTTGGAAGGGGGACCCCAGCAACAGATTCTGAGTGGACATCCACCACTGGAGAGACCAAAAGAGACGTTTGGAGGTTGCTATTTGGTCTGAGAGAGCTCCTGATGCTTGAGTCCACTGGGTGGACAAAGTCCATTGGGCTGCTCTCATATGTAGGCAAGCATAGGGTACCACATGCACTGTGGAAGCCATGTGGCCTAGCAGTTGTAGCATCTCCCGGGCAGTTAAGTGGCTCTTTGACTGAACCTGAGAGGCTAACTGCACTAGGCGTAGGCAACGGGCCTGAGGAAGATGGTCTTGCAGTGGTAGTATCTAGCCAGGCCCCTATGAACTCTAGGGACTGAGTAGGGGTGAGCTGGGACTTTGGGAGGTTTACCACAAGTCCTAGATACTGTAGAATGCGCCTTGTGCAGTCCAGGGAAGTCTGGGCCTCTGACTGAGATGGAGCTCGGATGAGCCAGTCGTCCAGGTATGGGAATACGAATATTCCCAGAGTGCGTAGAAATGCAGCTACTGTTGCCATGCATTTGGTGAACACTCTTGGGGCAGAGGCCAGACCAAACGGAAGCACTCTGTATTGATAATGTTTTCCTTGGAAAAGAAAACGGAGGAATCTTCTGTGAGATGGATGGATGAGGACATGTGTGTACGCATCCTTGAGATCTAGAGAACAAAGCCAATCCTGACTCTGAAGGTATGGAAGGAGAGTGCCCAGAGAAAGCATCTTGAACTTCTCCTTGCATAGAAATTTGTTCAATTCCCTGAGATCTAATATGGGTCTGTATCCCCCTGTCTTCTTTGGAATGAGAAAATAGGGGGAGTAAAACCCTGACCCTTGTTGAAGAAGGGGAACTTCTTCTATTGCCCCTTGGGCAAGAAGGGTAGCCACCTCTTGACCTAGAAGGTCGAGAAGAGATGTGGGAGAATTGAAATGTCTCACCATGGTGTGGGGAGGAAGGTCTGAGAAATGAAGTTTGTAGCCCTCTCTTATGATGGAGAGGGTCCACTGCTCTGATGTAATCTGCTCCCATCTGGGAGCAAAATGAGCTAACCTTCCTGGAATGGTCAGAGGTTCTGGCTGTTTTAAAGCCAGAAAGGCTACGTTCTCTAGCATCAAGTCAAAAACCCTGAGGAGGTTGGGTCTGCTGAGTTGCAGCAGCCCCTGTAGTCTTAGGCCTGGCCTGTTTAGGTTGCTGACGCTTAGTAGCAAAGCGACCTGTAGAGAATTGTTGGCCAGAAGTAGAAGGGAATCTGCCCTTTTTGAAAAAAAAGACTTCTTGAAGGGTTTTTTCTTGGCAGGAATGGAGGTTGACTTTGAAAGTCTATCCAGAGCAGAATTTTCTGCATCCATTTGAGTGGCTTTTATTTGCCATTCTTTGCCAAACAGGTTTTCACCTGTACAGGGAAGATTTCCTAATCCATTTTGGACCCAGGGTTCTAAATCAGAAGCTTGGAGCCAAGCAATTCTGCAAGCAGCTATGGCAATGCCAGAGGCTCTGCTGGCACCTTCAAAGGAATCAAAGGCTGCCCGGTTGGAAAACTTTGAAATGTCTTGAGTATGCTTAAGCCAAATGAGGAATTCATCCCTTTTATCTTCTGGTAGAAAAGGGAGGAAAGTGTGCAGTTTATCTGCAACCTCCTTTAGAAACATACCCATGTAAAGACTATAGGAGTTTATTCTGGCAACAAGCATACTGGCTTGGAAGATTTTTCTACCAAAAGCATCCAAGATCCTGCATTCTCTTCCTGGAGGAGTAGAAGAGTGTCTCTTTGTACTGTTTATCCTCTTCATAGCTGACTGCACCACAATGGAATGGTGAGGAAGCTGTGTTTTATGAAAACCAGGACAGGGAGGGACACGATACATAGTGTCCAATCTGCGAGAATGAGGAGAGATAGTGAGAGGAGTCTCCCATAAATCAATCATGTGTTCATAAAGAATCTCATGAATTGGTAAGGAGACTGCCTCTTTAGGAGCCTTAGAATAACTCAAAATATCTATTTTTTTTGCTCTAGGCTCTGATTCAGAGGATACTGAAATAGAAAGACCTTTAGCTACTTCTCTTATGAAGTCTTGAAAGGACAAGTCCTCTGGAGGAGACATTCTTCTTTTTGGAGAAGGCTGTTCAGGAAGGGTTATAGATACTTCAGCAGACTCCTCTGATGTATCAGAATCACCAGAGGAATCAAAGTACCATCTGTCAGGGTGCTCTTCTAACGCTCAGTACGCGTATCGAGCAGTATCGACATCGGGCGTCATCGGAACCGGATCGGTACCGATGAGCAGCCCTGGACAAGGAACTGCTGCAGTCGGTATCCTGGTCGATGCCGATGCAGTCGGTACCGGTATCGGCGCTGGTGCCGGTACCCGAGTCAATACCGACAACGGAGTTTGTTGTGGTATCAATGGCGTCGCAGCTTGGATGAAGGCACTGATAGCCTGCTGCATGGACAGAACATTCTGATCCATCGACGCCATGAATGCCTGGAACTCGGTACCGGAAGGTTGTGCCGGTACCCCAGAGCATTCTAACAGGTGATCGGTCGAGGCCGTGCCATTGATGTCAACCTGTAACCCCATAGGTGGAGCTTTGGAAGCCAGAGCTTCCCGCCGGGGTTGTTTTGCCGGTGCAGGATCCTCAAGGGCAAGCCCGGAGGCATCTCAATGCTTAGAGGGAGATCTACCCTTTGAGGACCGGCTGGATTTATGTTTGGTTACCTGAGATCCATTGGGGGAAGAAGAAGCCCTGGAAGACGTTGATGCCACCGAAGCTGCATCAGCGGGAAACAGCACATGGAGCTTAGCTGCTCGGTTCTGTAAACCCCGTTTAGACATCAGAGAGCAGGACGGACAATCCAAAATGGAGTGTTCAGGACCCAAACATTTAAGACACCATTCATGGGTGTCTGTAACAGAAATAGTACCGCTGCATTTAGTGCATTTCTTAAACCTGGAGGCTGGTTTTTCCATGAGGAAAATTTTCTTGTGAGACCTAAGGCCCAAAGAGAAAAATACACTAAGTGAGGGAAAAATATATAGTTTATTTATTTTTTTATAAAGAAAAGAAAGAAAAGACCGGCGGTACCGGTCCGGAGTCGGGGAAGGCAGACACGCGACCAAAGAAAGAAAATAAAATAAAGAACTTCTTCAGCGGTGACAGGGCTCGACCTGCTGGCTCCGCGGCAAAGAAGAACTGAGGAGAGGCGGTTAGGAAAGGCAGGAAGGCAGCGCGAAGGCACTGTGGGATGCTCCCAAAAGCTTTCCTTTTTGGGAAGCTGGGGAGCTTTCCCGCGCAGGCTCCGTCGGTACCGACGTACCCATATGTGAAGACTCATTCCTGCTTGTTCCTGGAGATACAGAACGTCCCCGTGGACCCTGCAGGACATACAGGGCTGTGACCTGAATTGGCCCTGTAAATCCTGCTAGGCTAGCCTGCCCCCACCCCCCCCCTGCTACCCCTCACCAGCTCTCTCTGCTGGGACATGCAGCCCCACAACCCGTATCTCTGAATACCTTTTCAATGCCTCATTGGAGTCGGGAGTGGTGCCAAAGGACTGGAGAGAGGCTCATGTGGTGCCTTTACACAAAAGCGGAAATAAGGTTGTGGTTGAAAACTACAGGCCGGTTAGTTTAACTTCTGTGGTGAGTAAATTATCGGAAATGCTGCTGAAAGAGAAAATAGTGAGGTTTCTGGAGTCCAGCGGATTACAGGATCCAAGGCAGCATGGATTCACCAGAGGCAGGTCTTGTCAGACAAATCTGATTGATTTCTTTGACTGGGTGACCAGAGAGTTGGACCGAGGGAGAGCTCTAGATGTGGTATATTTAGATTTCAGTAAAGCCTTTGACACTGTTCCTCACAGGCGACTTATAAACAAACTGAGCACCCTAGGGATGGACCCTAAAGTTACTGCTTGGGTTAGAAGTTGGGTGGGAGGCGACAAAGAGTACAAGTAAATGGAGCTCACTCTGAGGAGAAGGATGTTACCAGTGGTGTGCCCCAGGGATCTGTCCTTGGTCCCATTCTTTTTAACATCTCTGTTAGTGATATAGCAGAAGGGCTGTCGAGTAAGGTTTGCCTCTTTGCATATGATACCAAAATCTGCAATAGAGTAGACACCCAGGAAGGTGTAGATAACATGAGGAGGGATCTAGCTAAGCTTGAAGAATGGTCTAGAATTTGGCAGCTGGGATTTAATGTTAAAAAATGTAAGGTCATGCATTTGGGCTGCAGCAATCCAAGGGAGCAATACAGGTGAAGTACTTTTGTCCACTAAAGAGCGGGACCTAGGCATGGTTGTGTCTGATGATCTTAAAGTAGCTAAACAGGTAGAAAAGGCGACGGCAAAAGCTAGAAGAATGTTTGGGTGCATACGGAGAGGAATGGCTAGCAGAAAAAAGGAGGTGATAATGCCTCTGTATAAGTCTTTGGTGCGACCTCATTTGGAGTATAGTGTGCAATTCTGGAGACCGCACCTTCAAAAGGATGTGAACAGGATGGAGTCGGTGCAGAGGGTGGCTACTAAAATGATTAGTGGGCTTCATTATAAAGCATATCAGGACAGACTTAAGGATCTTAATATGTACACCTTAGAGGAAAGGCGGGATAGAGGTGATATGATTGAGATGTTTAAATACCTCCGTGGCATAAATGTTCAGGGAGAGAGCCTCTTTCAATTGAAAGCAAGTTCTGCTACGAGGGGACATGGGATGAGGGTGAAGGGAGACAGATTCAGGAGTGATATGCAGAAATATTTCTTTACGGAAAGAGTAGTGGATCCATGGAATAGTCTCCCAGTGGAGGTGGTAGAAATGAGGACCGTAACTGATTTCAAAAAAGCATGGGACCAACACAGAGGATCTCTAAAGGTAAAAAGTGGACTGTTGTAGTTGTTGATATGGAAGGACAGACTAGATAGGCCATGTGGTCTTTTTCTGTCATCATGTTTCTATGAATCGGGCCCATAATTACAGCAGAAACTGACAACATGCCCTGATAATATTCAAAATGCTCCTATTGTGTATGTACAGAATTCACTTCAGAGCATGCTGCTAATGTTGCTTATACATTGTGCCCTGAGATGTTTTAATAGACAGACAGCAGATACCAAGGAACGAGACTCACAAAGATGTTCAAAATCTTTATTAGGGGGACCGTAAAGCCACAGCCAACACAGGCCATGTTTTGACACTCGCCTTCCTCAGGGGTATAATGGCACTAAAAACAATTGAAATATATAAATGCATAAGAACATAAATAAAATAAAAAAAACTTTAAAAATTATATTTAAAATGGTAAAAACAATAAATAATTTAAATTATGTCAAAACTGAATGAAAGTCATTCAAAAATCACACAACATATAAAATACAATGTGTGCTGTTGAGATAATAGATACTAACCCAATAAAATAAAAACATACATATATAAAAACATAAGAAAAAAAGGAGAATCCTTCAGTGCGTGGGTGAAGAATATGGAAGTAGCAAATTGCAGTGATATTACCAAATGAAAAAAGTTAAGATTCATGTATGGTGCCTTGGTGAATCTTATCTTTTTTCATTGGGTAATATCACTGCAGTTTGCTGTTTCCATATTCGTGCCGCTGAATATCCCACTTAGGGGAATTTACATGGTTTACGGCTCTGTAAACCGTGTAAATGCCTTTGATCAGGCCCAGCGGGCATAAAATGAAGCTGCAAGGAGGTAAACTTAAAATCAACATTAGGAAATACTTTATCACTGAAAAGGTGGCAGATGCCTCGAAAGCCCTCCCAATGGAGGTTGTGGGGACAAATACACTGATGAAATTCAAAATGGTATTGAGCAGACATAGTGGACCCCTTTATACTACTGCTACTATTAATCATTTGTAAAGCACTACAAGGCATACACAGCACTGTACAGACATGTAAAAGGAGGCTCTGCTCATCAGAGCTTACAATCTAGTCAAAACAGACAACACCACAGCCGATGACAGAGAGATATCTAGGGAAATGGTAAGGAAACACATAGGAGACCAAGCGGATCAAGATCCAAAAGTGACCTCGAAGAGGTGAGTTTTCAGCTTTTTAACATAATCATAAATTACCTGGAAATAATGAGTGAGGTGATCAAATTTGCGGATGACACAAAATTATTCAAAGTTGTTAAAACCTGAGAGGATTGTGAAAAATTGCAAGAGGACCTTGATAAACTGGAAGACTGGACGTTCAAATGGCAGATGAAATTTAATGTGGACAAGTGCAAAGAAGCACCTAGGAAAGAACAGCCCAAACTATGGTTACACGATGCAAGGTTCCACATTGGGAACCAACACCCAGGAAAAAGATTTAAGAGTCATCGTGGATAATACATTGAAACCCCCCACCCAGTGTGTAGCGGCAGCCAATAAAGCAAATTGAATGCTAGGAATCATAAGGAAAGGAATGGAGAATAAAATCAAGGATATTATAATGCCTCTGTATCATTCCATGGTTCGACTGCATCTTGAAATTTGTGTGTAATTCTGGTCGCCATATCTTAAAAAGGATATAGCAGAATTAGAAAAGGTACAGAGCAGAGCCACCAAAATGGTAAAAGGGATGGAAGGATACCCCTTTGAGGAAAGACTTAAAAAGTTAGGGCTCTTCAACTTGGAAAAGAGATGGCTGAAGGGAGATATGATAGAAGTCTACAAATTAATGAATGGAGTGGAACAGATAAACGAAGATAGTTTACGCCATCAAAATATAGAAAATCTAGGGGACATGCAATGAAGCTACAGTGTAACCTATTTAAGATTAATAAGTGCAGGGCCGTCCCGTCCATTGAGCAAGAATGTTGTTTACACAGGGCCCCGCGTCAACAACATTCTGCATTGAAGACCAGCAGGCAAGGTGGCTTTAGAGGGAGCCAGAGAGGCCCCAGGTCCCTCTAACAGCTGCCAAAGTGCAAGAGTAGCGGAAGAGACCCCCCCCCCCCCCGCAGCACACTGGAATGGGGGGGGGGGGGTCCAAGATGTCAGCCAGAGAACAGAGCAGTGCGAACGGCAGATTTCAGGCACGGAGGATATCGAGCAAGACTGGCGGATTGCAGGAGCTGCTAAAGCAACAGGGCGAGAAGACGGAAAAGAACCTTTATGCTACTGGCGTACCTGAGAGTCGGAAGTGCACGGCGACTTACAGACCTGGTCGCCTTCTCATTTTGTGCTGGACACCACTGCCCACGGCGCCCTGAGTTGTGATCGCGCGATGTGCAGAAAGCAGCTCTCTAAAAAGCAGCCAGTAGCCACGGACACACGCAACAGGGAGGTAAGAGAGTATTGCTATTTCAAGATCACTCGGCGCCAGAAGGAGTTTGTTACACTGTGCAGCGCCTTGGCGACCAAAGGACTGCGATTTGCATTACTGTAGTCCACATGGCTGAGAGTGGAGTATAAAGCTGACCGATTTTTTGCTGCCCGGGCAGAGGCCTAGGCCTCCTGACAAGTGAAAGAAAGCACCACCTCAGGCAGACTGGATGGAATCCGGGTATTAGCCTGGGGGACTGAGATGGGCAGCCACCCACATCTCCTCTTGAACAGCACACATTCCTTCATTCCTTTATCATAGGGCCCTCTACAGGGTGTATCATCTTACTGCGGGCCCACAACCACCTGGAAATGGCCGGGCCTCACCTTTCTGGCACAGTGGGGGGTGTGCAGCAGGAGCTGCTGGACCCCTTCTGGGGCATATTAACAGCTCCAACTGGTGAAGGATTCAGGGAGTAGGGTTTGTGCCTTGCATGCACAGACTATATATGCCTAAGGCCAGATATCTAAAGAGCACACTATTTCATTTATATAATTCTGAAATGGGGGTCTGTCTATTTTCCACGTCCTTCTCCGCTTGACACCGTTGATTGTGGTTTTGAAGCAGTGAATGAATCTGGTGGGTGGAAGGCATTCTCTACTATGTGGGTGAATGTTTACTGTTCAATATGTGTATTATTTTTATTTATTTATTTAGCTATGTTTGTATACTGCTTTTCACAAGGTCAAAGCAGTTTCCATTAAACAACAATTACTACATTGAACAAGTATAACGTATTTACAGTTTGAACTAGGTCAGGGAAGGTGTAGGGGTTGAACAACCAACATAGTTACAGCTTATTTACAAGCCAGATTGGGTATTCATCAAGAGTTCTTAACTTATTTACATTTCAATTCTTCTCTTGGTTGCTATTTGCATTGCATATTATGATCCAGGAGTTTGTGTCAAAGTGGTTCCTGAACAGTTGAGTTTTCAGTTTGTTTCCTGAAGGTAGCAGGGTCTGTAAAGTTTCTGAGTTTCGTTAGAAGAGAGTTCCATAGTGATAGGGCACAGAAGTCAAATGTGGAAGCACAGGCTTGACTGTTGTGTTTTGTCCTTGCATGTGGTATGGTCATGATATTGTTTGTGGTTTGTCTTGTGGATCTCCGAGAGGTTGTTCGTGGTAGGAAGGTGTGCAGATGGAAGGTATGCTGTTGGTACAGTGCTTTGTGAGTCAACAGTAATGTTTTATAATTGATCCAGGATGCAATGGGAAGGATGTGGAGGTGTTTCAGTATTGGGGTGATATGGTCATACTTACCTGCTCGTTGTATAATCTTGGCAACTGAATTGAGGTCTAATCGCAGAGGGTATAGAGTTGATAGTGGGATTCCTTGATATATTGCATTACAGTAGTTGAGGTGGGGAAGTGTCAATGCTTGGATTGCTAATTGGAAGTCTTAGGGTTCTAGAAGGGGGTCTGAGGCCCTGTATTGTTTTGTTTTTCAAGAATATCATTTGTGCAGTCGTTGTTATCTGTTGCTTGAGTGAGAGAGTCTGGTCAAGAATGATTCCTAGATATTTTATGCTTGAGTTCATATCTGGGTTGTTCCTAGGGTGAGGTGGGTTGGTGCGGGAAACAGGAAGTCCCCTTTGACCTCAGCGTGGCAGTGTTCTAAACAACAGTACAGCTGTCGAAGGGAAAAGACGCGCTTCAATTTGACAGCTGAAGAGGTGAGCCGGGGCCTCTCTGGCTCCCTCTTAGGCAGCTAGCCGTGGGGGCTCTTTGGGAGGGGGGGAGGGCTTGGACTGAAACTGGGATATTGGGGGGGGGGGTTGCTAGGACTGAAAATGGGCTGGGGGGGAGCTAGGATTGGAAATGGGCCGAGTGGAGGGGGGGCTTGGAATGGAAATGGGCTGTGAGGGGAGGGAGGACTGGAAATGGACTGTGGAGGGGGGGCTTGGAATGAAAATGGGCTGATGGAGGGGCTAGGATAGGACTGGACATGGGCTGTTGGGGGGAGCTAGGATTGGAAATGGGCTGTGGTGGGGGCTTGGATTGAAATGCACTCATGGAGGGGCTAGGACTGGAAATAGGCTCATGGAGGGGCTTGGATTAGACATGGGCCAAGTGGTGGTGGTAGCCAGGACTGGAAATGGGCTGATGGTGGGGCTAGGAAAGGACTAGAAACGGGCTGATGGGGGGGGGGCTGGGATTGGAAATGAACTGAAGGGCTCAGATAGGACTGGAAATGGATGGGGGAGCTAGGATTGGAAATGGGCTGATGCGGGGACTAGAAGGGAGCGGATGCTGGGTGGGGTTGGAACTAGAAGGGAGCTGATGTTGGGGGAGGACTAGAATGAGATGGGGCTTGGAGAGTGAAATGGAGAGGGGGGAAATATTTTGTGTGGGAGGGAAGACAAATCTACAATTGTCCGGGTATTGGGAGAGTAAGTGGGGATTGAGGATGGAGGGGTAAAGTTTGAGTGGATGAAATAGGAATGAGGAAAGAGCAAAAGGAGAAAGATTAGTATGTTAAAGCAGATGTAGAGAGAGAATAGAAAAAAACTAGAAGAAAGGACAAATGGACAGCAGACGATGGAGAGTTAGCAGAAGACACAAAGAAACCAGAAGAAAGTGGCTGGAGAAATTGAAACTGAAAAGGAAATGCACAAAAGGTAGAAAATACCTCTTTATTTTGAATTCATTAACTGGAATATGTCAGCTCTGGGAAATGTGCATCTTTAACGTCTTTTGCATTTTGTTTAGTACAAGAGGAAATTAATTTATAGTTTTATTTCTACAGTGTTGTTGTACATTCCAAGTTTGGCTTTAGGGGGTCCCAGTTTAATTAGTCTTCCTTTTTCTAAATTGTGATTCCTTGTTCTTTGTTTGATGGTCTATGTTCTGCACGTGTAACTGAGCTGAGGTAGTCTACTACTACTACTACTAAGCATTTATAAAGCACTACCAGGCGCACGCAGCGCTGTACAATGAAAACACAAAAAGACAGCCCCTGCTCAAAAGAGCTTACAATCTAAAAAGACAAAACAAAAAAAGGAGTAGAAAAAAGATAAGAACAAGGGCAAAGAGACAAGATCAGGAGAGACAGGACAAAGGAAAGAGGTAAGAACAAGTGTAAGAGGAAGAAAGAAAGGTGAAATAAAAGAGGGGAAGGAAGAACAGCAAAGTCAAGAGCCAAAGGCAGAGGCGAAAAGATGAGCTTTTAACTTGAGTTTGAAGAGGGGCAAAGAAGATGCCTGACGTATAGACAAAGGAAGTTTATTCCAAGCGTAAGGAGCAGCAAGGTGAAAAGAGCGGAATCTGGAGTTGGCAATAGAGGAGAAGGGCATAGCAAGAAGCAACTGGGAAGAAGAACGGAGTACACAAGGGGGGAAATAGGTAATGAGGAGCCACAGAGTGAATGCACTTATAGGTCAGAAGGAGAAGCTTAAAGTGAATACGGAAACGGATAGGGAGCCAGTGAAGAGACCTGAGGAGAGGAGTGATGTGGGCAAAATGAAGCTGATGGAAAATCAGTGGTATTCTGTTTATGTAGTTTCTATTTGACATTGCCACTTGTTCTTTTCCCCAGTATTTGTTTATTTAACATTTCTTATGTACTGCCTTTCATGATATCAAGGTGGTTTACATTGAACAAACTGAAATTACATTGAACAGGGGCATTATAATTTGGAGATAACTATTTTACTGGGAACATGGGCTATGGAGGGTTAAGTGGCTTGCCCAAGACCACAAGGAGCACCTGTGGGACTAGAAACCCCAGTCCTTCCGGCCCAAGGTTGCTGTCCTCTAGTGGGATTTGAAACCCTGACCTTCTGGCCTGAGGTACCTTGCCCCAACCACTAGGCCACTCCTTCACTCCAGTAGGTCATGTATTGTTGTTCTCTGAAATGTATTGGTTTAATATTTGCAGTGTTGCCTTTTGATAGTTAGGGTATGGTGCTTTGTGAGTCCTGGTAGTGCTGTTAGGATACGGCGGGTTTGCTATGGGTTCTAAATGGGTAGTGTTTGTAGTAGTTCCTAATGTGCCTGACAGTTGGCACTGGATTATAGTAATGTAGAAATCTTTTAGTCTTTCTTTATCCATACACTTGTTAAGAGGCATGTTTACTAAAAGTTAGTGTATGTTAACATTATGCAAATATTTATGCAAATGAGGCTCCACAAATGGCCCCACACTCCCCTTGGGCCGCCCCTGAATAAGAGAAAATATTTTTTCACTCAATGTCTAATCAACCTCTGGAATTTGTTCCAGAGGATGTAGTAAAAGCTGTTGGTGTAACTGGGTTTAAAAAAGGTTTGGACAACTTCTTGGAGGAAAGATCCATAAACCATTATTAAAGAGGACCCAGGAAATCCACTGATTACCCCAGGACGAGCATTGTGGAACTTGTGCCTTTTGGGGAAACTACTAGGTACTTGTGACCTAGATTGGCCACTGTTGGAAACAGGATACTGGGCTTGATGGACGTTGGTCTGACCCAGTATGGCATTTCTTATATTTTGAAAAGGGCCAGAGATGAAACCTGATGCACAGACTCAGGTAGTTTTGTTACAAGCATAAGGAGCAGCAGGGTGGAAGGAGTGAAGTCAGGCATTAGCAGTAGAAGAGAAGGGCACAGATAGAAGGGATCAGACAGAACAGCAGAGCACCTGAGGAGGGGTGTAGAGAGAGATAAGAGAAGAAAGGCAGCGAGGAGCAGCAGAATGAATGCACTTACAGCCAGAAGATGCAATCAAAATTAACTTAAATATCTTTTATACTTCATCAAATAGAGGAGAGGTGAGCTGCATGGAGCAGCAGTTACTACTCTAGCAACCTTACTGGGACGACTAGATGGACTATACTGGCTGTGAGGGCAGCTGGTGGCGTAGTGGCTGTGGAGGAGGGGACTAAAAGAGGCAGTGACGGAGCCTTGCCTGTGCTGAGGAGAAGTTTCTGGGAATGATGAAAGGGTACCAACTGTGAGAGGGGGCATAGAGAATCATAAGGGAATGCTGACTCTTGAGGGGTGTACAGTAGTGGTGGAGTGCTGGTTTTGGGGAGTAAGCCACTGGATATAGTAGAGAAATGTTTACTGTGCTGTAGGCAGAAGTGACAATTTATGTAGAGAGTGTGTGCGTGTGTAGATATATATCTATAAAATGTTCTCTCTCTTTTAGATACCAAAACCAGAATCCGATTTGGGATCAAACTTTGATGCTGTGTATGAAAACCTATGAGAAAGACGAACAAGCAGGGGGTGCTTTCCCTGCTGAGTGCATGAATCTGCAGGAAGCAGCACGTACACCTAACCTCCATTTCCCTCCTAACCTCGGCAGCACTGCTCCTACCTTTTTAGAAGTGGGACAAAAAGCTCTTGTGGAGCCCGAGCAGTAAAAGCCTAGCACCACCCTCCAGTTGGAAGTTGGACTTTGATTTCTGGCTCAGCAATGCATCCTCAGAGATATAGTTGTTAAAATGTCTCTCCTCACTCTGGCAGCTCTCTTGATTTATAGGCCTGGAATTATTTGTGATTCTCTCCCTGAACTTCTAGAAACTGAATATCTTTCTGTTATGCAGAAATGGAAAACCAGCACTTAGGATGGTGGTTAATTCGATTGAATGCTTTTTAGGGTGCTGTTTCACTTTGCCTGAAGAGGTCTCTCTGCCTCAGGCTGCATGAAAGAACCATTCAGGACTGAGATTAGTATTTCTTCTAAGGCTCAGTTTAATGTTATTTGATTTGGCTATGAGCTGGATGCTTAGAAATTTTCTGGGCATCAAAGACCACCAAAGATAGAGGAGGCAGAAGGCCTGGCACTCCTAATCAGAAGAGAGCAATGCTAGACTAGTATGTGAGGGCGAGGGAGAGGAAGGAGCTAGACTGAGTACACTGCAATCCAGGGACTGTGAATAAAAAGGCAGACGGGAAGTGGAGAGAGAGACACCGAATGAAGAAAGGAAAGAGCCCTGGGTCTGCTGTGGAGACAAAACAAAAATCCCCAAGCGCTTGGCTGTCTACGGCGATCACAGCAGTGAAAACATATGCTGCAACCTGCAAGCTCACAGTGCACACCAAAGCCCCTAACCTCTCCAGTTCTGGGGTATCAATGCAAATGAAGAAGTATGACTCTCTGAAACAAAACACCAGGCCTCAGTTTCATTGCAGTCATACGAAGCCACTGCAAGGACAACTCTATTGCGCCCTCTTCTGCATAGACTACGCTTTTCTCCCTGGTTCAATCAGTTTATAGTAGAAAGCTATGCTGACCACTAGATCACCAGCTTGCATGTTTTCAATGAGTGTGGACCTTTGCGACTTCTTAAATTAACAAAAATCTTATCACTGAAAAATAGCAAAAACATTCAAATTGTTTCCCTTTATTTTCCTATTTCTTTTTATTTGCAGCATACGAGAGTAGCAGAAGGGAGATTTTAGGCTGGTTCTCAATCTCTGGCAACCCTAAGTACCAGAGTGCAATCGGGGATTACAAATACCACCAGCACTGGGATGTAAGTGTAAAACTAGGACTGGCCAAGGAACCATACCACTGTTGTTTTGGGCTGTAACTCTTTGCTTAATATAATCGAGTGTTGAGCACCTATCCAATTGTATCAGCTAAGTAAAAGTAAAGTTCTTACTTTGCTGTGCAAAGTGTATTATCATTATTATACTACAGGGTGGGGTGTAGGGACCCACTTTTATTTCTTGGGGGAAATGCCAGTGGCCTAAGTCCCACTGAGGAGACTTTGCTCCAGGCCGGGCGGCTGTCATCAGGCCAAAGTCTCATGATAAAACAGTACACCGCGAGATTTTGACTAAAAAAGTAATAGCTGTTGGGCTTGGAATGGAGGCAGCACGGCAAAGAAATTAAGTTTGCCGCACGGGGGTGGGGAGTCACCATGACCATTGTGCAAGTATCCTTCCTGCCTGGGCCCCCTTGGATTGTGGACACTGTTTGGGCAGAATTTACACCACTGAGAAATGCATTACAATAGCAGCAGTATTTTCTTGAGTCATAAATCAATGTGTAGTACAAAAGTCGCCCCACAAACTGATATCTTGAGTCTTTCCTTTGGAAACTGGGTCATCAAGCATCAATGAATCCAAGACCTCTAACAGTATGTGGAAAGTCGTAAAGAATTTGAGTACTACTTTATTTTTAATATTTACATGCCTGATTCAGGCTGATGCCAAAACATGACCATATGGAGTTTTTAACTTTAAGTTTCATAAGTCCTTTAATAAATGTGATTTTGTGTAAAAAAAAAAAAATTCAATTGATTTATTTATATCTCCTATATTTTGAGGGTCTTATTTTGATATTCTTTTTTTTTTTGGATTGTACAAGTGTTCTGCCTCTGTCCATGTTTTGTTCATTTATTTTTTTATTGAGATCTTCCAATACTACAAGAACTGGCTTATTTTTATACATGTTTATTCATGCCTTTAAAGAAACGTAGCAGGTGGTGAGAAGACTCCCTGGTGCTGAATCCATGTTGACTTTTACCCCATTAAACCATGTTCATCTTTGTAACTTTGTTCTTTATAACGCTTTTTACCATTTGGTGTGCCACTGTCAGGCTTACCCATCCGTAGTTTCCTAGATAATGGCTGGGGTATTTTTTTTAAAACTGGCATTGCATTTGTCAATCTTAAGATACAATAATAATTTATAACCCATCATTAAAAACATCTAATAGTTATTCTGCAATTTCATCTGAGTTCTTTCAACAATCTTGCGTGTATCCCATATGGTCTGTGATTCGCTATTCTTGTCTGAATTTGTTTTACTACATTTTTCAGATTCACTGAGATTTGGTTGGCTTTTCAGACATGGGCAGGTCCCTTACATCTTCCTCAGTAAAGATGAGGCAAAGAATTCATTCAGAGCTCCTTTTACTAAAACTCACTAAAGGTTTGCGCTTAACATGCCAAACAAATGTGTGTTTTGGCAGATGGTCGCACATTACCACTCACCATGGACAGCTACTGCATGCTGTGTGTTAACCCGTTAGTGAGGTTTAGTAAAAAGGAACCTTAGTCTCTCAGCTATGGCCGTGTCCTCAGTGAGTACCCCTTTTATCCCTTGATCATCTAGTGGTCCAACTGACTCCCTCAGACATTTCTTGCTTGGAATATACCTGGAAACATTTATTATGAATTTGTCTTTGTAGCAAGCTTTTCAAATGTTCTTTTTCATCTAACAATGCTTATGCTGTTTCCTAATTTCATTCTTGAAAGATATTATTTTGGCTCTAATAACCTTGTCCAGCACATCATTTAACCATACTGGCTGTCGTTTGACCTTCCTTCTGTCTTTTAATACATGGAATACATTTAGTTTGGGTTTCCATGATGCTATTTTAAAATGCCCTTGTTGTTGTTAAGTGCCGTCAAGTCGGAGTCGACTCATGGCGACCCTCTGGATAGCTATCCTAAATTGTGTTCGGTCTTCAGTCAGGCGGCTCTGGATCAACGGAAGCGTCTTTTGAGAGGAAAGATCTCTGTTGGATGCTATTCCTGATTAAGCGTCACAGGGAATAAAACATTGCTGCTGGACGCAATACAAAGATGAGTATATTGCTTTTGCAAATTTTAAGCGTTGAAACAGCCAAAAATAGAACGGGGCTCCAAACGCAGTGCTGTGTTTGTTGTGATCTGCAGAACTTGGATGAAAGCTGGGGTGATTTCCTGGAAGTTCAGAAGAGATCCCTTTGGCTTATGTTTAACAGAAGAGGTTATTGTGACATAGCATTGAGAAAGAGTGCAATTATTTCACAATATTTTATTGAGTGGTTTGTTTTTCTACATAAATTGATTAAAAGGGAAGTTACGCTTCAAGAGGGAGCAATCTCTCAAGGCAAAAACTTCTGACAAAAATATTGACTGAGTTAGAATAGAATATCAGTCACTTTAGATTCACTCAAGAAGCAGGATATAAGTAAACTCAGCACAGCACTCACAACAAATTCTGCAGTTCATTAAGAAGTAGGTCTAAAATAGCTCCTTCTCTAGTCTGTTCCCAAACAAATTGCTCCTTGAAAGCAGTAATTTATGTCATCTTACGCTGAGTGGAGGAGTAGCCTAATGGTTAAGATCACTGGCTTGGGAACCCAGAGACCAGGGTTTGATACCCACTAGCACTCCTTGTGGTCTTGGGCAAGTCACTTAACCCTCCATTGCCTCAGAAAAATCCAAGATATCAATGTCCCTGTCTAATGTATATTACCAAGTTTAAGTTTCAATGTAAACCACTTTGATTTGAAATGATAAAGCAGTATATAAAACCTGCTAAATAAATAAAATAAAATCTTGGCACTTTACCTCTATAGCTTGACATGACATTTATCCAGTCAATACAAATCACTCATTTTTTCCTAATTTGTTAGCTTCCCTAATTTCTGTTAACATCTCATGATCTGTCTGCTCATTCTGTGACAACAGCCAACAACACTAAACTTAAACTGCGTGGAGGAAAGGCCTGGCAATCTACTTCCGTATCTTGCCATAAAAACCCAATGGACAGTCACAAGAAAACAAATTGCACTATAGTGCTGGAAGATATGGCCCCCAGGTTCAAAGGCACTCAACTAGCTACTGGGGAGGAGCTAAAGACTTTTCAGGGTAAAGCCAACATTTATGATGTGGTTGGATCAAAGCCTTCAGGACATCTGACTGCTGATGTAGCTGCGCATGAGAGTCAGAAGCTGCAAAGATGTCTTACATATTGGGATATGGAACGTACGAAGCATGAACCAAGGGAAGTTGGAGGTGGTCAAGAATGAAATGGAACGTGTACAACTTGATCTGTTAGGTGTCAGAGAACTGAAATGGACTGGCATCGGGCACTTTGAATCAGATGATCACATGGTCTACTATGCTGGACATGAAAGACAAAGAAGAAATAGTGTTGCATTTATAATAAAGAAGAAACTTGCAAGAATATGCCATTGAGAAAATGTAATGAGCTATAAACTGCACTTTGTTCCGTTCACATTTATGTTCCTAATGTTTATTGTAGATAGTTCTTAATGTTCAGTCCAACTGTTCACTGTATCAGTTTCATGTAAACCGTTTTGACTTGTAGAACGGTATATCAAAAATGTGTCAAATAAATAAGGTAGAAGACATTATGTGAAATAGGAACACCTGCTAAAACCATCCTGCACAGTGACACCATTGTATCAGTCACCATCTTCCCAAGCACAGAAGTGTTCCTCTAACTGTTGTGTGCTACAGAGTATGAGAACAGCATGCAACAGCTATGCTATCCACCCCTGAGCTACTGTTGCCAAAAGGAGAGAGGGCTTTATTGTAGCCAACAGCAGCCACTACAGGGAGACCACTGTGCCAGAAGTCCAGAGCAACCACCAGCAAGAGGAAGATGACGGTTTCTTTGGGAATTATCTGCAGCTTGCTGGGAGAAGACGTGAAGGGAAAGAGAAGAGGATGGATATTGTTGAACAGGAAGGCAGTAGAAATAAAAAATGGAAAAAAATAGCCAGGAGATGGGGTTATTGGCTGGGGAGGGGTGTGCGAGGGAAAGCTAGCATAGTAATGGGAGTTTTCCGAGACAGCAGGGGTATGCAGCCACACTCGATTGGTGATGTCTAACAACAGCACCAGTGCTGGCTCTCCCCTTACCTGAAGGATGTCTCCGAGTCTATGTGTACCTTCCCACCAGATTGTCCGCTCCTTCAGTCCGTAACAGTTGAGCAACGCATTGAGGTTTACTGTAACAGACTTTTGGCATAAAGCAGCAGCTGACTGTGCAGACTCTGTGAGGCATAGGCAGCTTGATTCCTTTCATTATTGTCTGTCACATTAGCCTGTTTTTTTAATTTTTATTTGAGGGGATGGTGGGTGGGCGAGTGTGGCTGCATACCCTTGTTGTCTATAGCTGACGGCAGGGTCTGTGGCCAATGAACAGTCTAGGCTATAGTGCTTTGCAAAGGTATATACAGAAGACAAGATAGCCACTCTGCAGATATCCTGAGGAGGAATGGAGACTAAGCTGGTGACCATAGCCACTATAGCACAAAGGTGGTGAGCACCCATCCATCCCAGAGGTGTGCGACCGGCTTGGGCATAACAGAAGGAAATGCAGTCTGCAATCCAGGAGGAGTTGGTACTTTTTTTGATGCGGCTTTGCTTGAGTTATTGGGGTTAAAAGTCATAAAGAGCTGTGAAGCTTGAAGAATTTCTTGTGTGGCTTGAAGGTAGTAAAGCAAAGTCCGGCAACAGTCCAGGGCATGTTCAGGAGAGTCCAGTCGTGCTGACAGAAAGAAGGTGGGTAGGACAATGGAATGACTGAGATGAAAACTGGAGACTACTTTAGGAAGCAATTTAGGATGGGTACACAGAACCTTGTCATGTAAAAACTGCATATATGGAGGATAGTGCACAAGTGCTTTTAGTTTGCTGACTTGCCTTGCGGAGGTGACTCTTGTAAGGAAGACCATTTTCCAGGTGATATGTTTTACAGAAGCAGCCAAAGGGTCTAAATGGTGACTTCAGAAGCTCAGAGGGGATGACATTAAAGTTCCACGCTGGAGCAGGGGGCTTAAGAGGAGGTTTGGTATTCATCAAAGCCCTTCATGAAAAGTGTGACTAGCAGGTGCACAGAGATGGGTTTGCCATCCTTGTGTCTATGAGCAGCAGCAATTGCTGAGAGATGGTAGCAGACTGAAGAGGTTTGGAGACCGGAGTCAGAGAGGTGCAGCAGGTAGGCAAGGATGTGATTAAGGAGACATGACAGAGTCAAGTCCAGCGGGTGAAGCAAAGCCATTTTCTGTGATAGGAACGTTGGGTGGATCACTTGGCCAAAGCCTGAAAGGATTGCTTGGACTGCGGCTGGGAGAACGTCCTGGGTTTCTGTTAGCCACTCAGCTTCCATGCCGCTAGTGCAAGGGACAGTAGTTTGGGGTGCAGGAAGCGACCTTCTTGTTGAGTTAGAAGGATGAAGATCTAGGGGCCAAGGGCCTTGCTGCACCAGAGTCAGGACGTGAGGATACCGTATCTGCCTGGGCCATTGTGGAGCTATAAGGATGAGGGAGGCCTTTTTCATCTTGGCTTTGAGGAGGGTCCAGAAAATGAGCGGAAAGGGAAGGAATGCAGACAGTAGGTGGTGCTCCCAGGAGACGAGGAAGATGTCAGAAGCCCATCTGTGAAGGCTGGGAAGAATGGAGCAGTAAAGGGGGACATTTTGCATTATTGTTTGAAGCAAAGAGTTCCACATTCGGTGCCCCCCCCCCCACCACACTTGGAAGATGGGAAAAAAGGGTGTTTGGGTCCAGCGACCATTCGTGAGGGTCCAAGTGGCAGCTGAGAGTTTGCCAACTTGTTTTAGGATTCCAGAAGATATACTGCACGTAGGGATATGCTGATGGAGTGAAGAACCAGAGGCGCGTCACTTTGCAGTAGAGTCGGGGGGACCCAGATCCCCCTGCTTGTTTATGTAGAACACGGTGACCTGATTGTCCATCTGCATGAGGGGGGGGGGGGGACTTGCTGCGGACCCAACTTTGAAAAACACAGAGCATAGAAGACCACTCTGAGTTCTAGTAGATTGAGATGTAGGAAGGATTCCACCTGGGACTATCTGCTCTGGGTGGTGAGGTGTAGCAGATGTGCTCCCCAACCCAAGTGCGAGGCATCTGTGGTTAGACTAAGCTTGTGTGGCAGGTTGAGGAAGGGCCGACCACCCATGAGGCTAGCAGGAGTGACCCACCAACAAACAGACTGACACAGATGGAGCTAACCGGGGCCAGATAAGGGCACTCAATGCTGCAGGGACTGCGTATGCTGATTCCAGTTGAGTTTGAGATGCCACTAGAGGGCACATGTAAAGATGGGCCAAGTGGACAACACGTACTGAAATTTCCCTAGGAGTCAGAGAATCATGTGGGTTGAAGTACTCCGGAGTCACATGAGCTGAGAACTCTTGTATGACAGTCACTCTACTATCAGGCAAGAAGGCTCAGAATCCCTTGGTGTCTATCCGAGTTCCAATGAAGTAGAGGGTCTGCAGCGGCTTCCACTTGGACTTCTGAAAGTTGATGATGAATCCAAATGTCTGCAGGTGGTCTGCGGTTGTGCGAACAGAGTAGAATGTTTTTTGGGTCCAGAAATGAGCCAGTCGTCCAGGTAAGGGTAGACACAGGCCTTCTATGCTCTCCTCCCCAGTGAAGTGGTCTGGGGAAGGTGCAGGGTCGACATTCCCCAGGAGGAAGGGCTCCAGATCCCAAACGTTGGAGTATGGGCCTATAAGGACTGAGGGGACCTCCAATCTATAGGGCCCTGATGGACTGTTGCAGGCGGTGTCCTCGGGGGAGGGGGTGTGATCCGCAGGCAGGGTGGCCCCCAGGAGGGCAATACTGTCCTGAACAAAATGCTAAAGCAACTGTAGGAGAGATGACCTACCTGCAGTGGTGGGAGCCAAGGGGGATGAAGACGGCATAAAGGACATTTGGAATCTCCCCTGCTTGGATTTGTGAGGTCTAGCTGAATCCTCTCCCACCTTTCCTTTGTGTGAATGCGGGTCCTTTGGACTCTGGAGGCTCTAGGGGCGTTTTTCTGAATATGCTTAGACTTGGATTTATGCTTGGTCCCCCCCAGCAGGGAGGTCAGCCATTGGGGAAAAGCCCATAGCTTCTGGGTTACCTGGAAGAAGGTGGAACCTCTGGGTCACTTGCTTTGATGCTGGTGCCGGCAGGAGGTCTGCCTCTGCATGGAAACCTCATCTGTCCCTGACCATGCCTTGGCTGGGACAGAAGTAGAAGCAGGAACTGCCATGGAAAAGTAAGAGCAGGAAAAAGTTGACTGTAGAGCTGTGTTCACTGGAAGAAGTTGTTTGTTTTTCATAGCACCAGCTCTTTTGGCTCCCGCTACCACTTTTTTTTTTTAAAGAAAACTGATGTTTGCAGTGCAGGGACAGTAACATTATGAAAATGAAAGTATAAAACGCATAAATAAATGAAAAGCTAAGAAACCCGCGGGCGGAGGGGCGAGGCTGCGGCTCGCTGGAACTGCAGAAGCGTGACAATCGGGCTGGAAGGTACAGCCGGCGCTGGAGCCCTCAGCAGACATCACCAATCGAGTGCGGAGAGAGACGCTAGGCAATGCAGCCGAGAGAAGTCCGTGGACACAAAGGAGAAATAGCCGTAGAGAAGGCGAGTGCGCAGAGAGAATGGGATACTAAGGCTGAGAAAGATGATGGAAGCTAGAGAATAATCCAAGTGCAAGACGAATCGATCTGAAGAAAGGTGGAAATGCTGGTCAGGAGGCGTTGCTTTAAGAAAAGACGTTCCTGCTCCGTCCCTCTGTTGGCACTGAGCCAGCCCGGAAAGTTGCTGGAAGGAGGGAGGCGTGGAGGGAAAGGGAAGAGAAGGCGTTGCACGTTCACGCCCCGCCCAGGAAGTGGAGGGTGGGGTGCGCAGGCGCGGGGAGGTGGCCCCAGGCGTTCCTTCCGCCACGGCCATGTTTCTTGCGAGAGTGTAAACAGACAAGGAAGAAGAAGAGAAAAGAGATAGGGGAGAGTGATGAAGGGGTTGGTGCTCTAGGGAGAGCAGCGCCACGGAAAGAGAGGGAGCGCGGCGGTGAACCGGTGAGAGGGTTATTTTGGTTACAATCTCCTCATTTGAACCTGCCCCGCGGCCTTTAAGAATGGGCACTGTCGCTGCCTCTGGATTTCCTGCTGGCAGAAGCAGCAGGACTACGGGTCCTCAAGATGCAATTCTGCATGAGGGTGATGCAGGGCTACTGGTCCCTGTGTGCGTTTAGCTGGTGGATGGAGGCAGGAGAGATAGTGCTATGTTTCACGATGCATATATCCATCAATGTAGTAAGTGACGGTAGGAAAGGACTAATTCACGTTTCCAGTTTCCTCAGTTATTGCAACAAGGATATGTTAAAGCTTCCCATTGTAGAAGAATGACTGCATGCAACATATTTATACAATCTGTTCATAGTTTTCCCCCTTGCTTCTCTGCCTTACTGGGCATCTCCTGAGTATAGATTGTGCTTTCTTTTGCCCTCCACTGGATTTATGGATTGGGAGGACAAGATTGCATTTCCCAAGACTACTTTTTAACAGGGAAGGGTTTTTGTTGAGCTGTATGTGTCAGGATGCTTACTTAAGGGAAAATGAGTTTGTGTCCAGGGTGCTTTTTAATGGTGGATGGTACTGTACTTTTGTTAGGCCCAGAGTGTTCACAGTAACTTCATAGAGTTAATACAAAGATACAAGGTTGAATTTAAAATGTCGATGCTCATAGACATGACCGCATATCAAATATAGAGAGGGGGTGGGAAGTAAGTTAGAGATCCCAAAGATTGGTGAGCCAGGAGAGGGGCAGAGTGGAGCCATAGTGTCACACTGATGCCCCTTTTAAGTGATGTGCATATAGCCCTAAAGTAAGGAGAGCAGGCATTTTTGGCCCAGGTAAATAGTTTCCTAGACAGTTGACTTTGTCCACATCTGTTGCTGACATAAACAGTAGTTGACACTGCAGGGAAAAAAACAAGGAAAAACTGTCTCACTGGGAGATAGAAGAGGGTCTGCCCCCTTTGCATTAATGGCCCTTTTGCCTCTGCAAGCTCTGGCCTGAGAGGTAGATGGGATAGGCTAGGGCCTATTACTTCAATGAGACAGTAGTGGTTTTGATGTGTGACTGATGAGCCTTTCTGAAACTTGTACGCCAGTCATATCACCTGATGGACTGATAACTTGTTTTATGTGTTATTACCCCTGTGGGAATTCTACCTTGCAAAAAATGACAAATTATGTGTAAAATACTATGTTCTGCACACATGCTATTGCAAAATTCTGCATATTTTATATATTTAGCTGTGTTTATCTACACTTTTTGATAGGTAAAAGTGGTTTCTCATGTTTTGTCAAAATAACATGAGTAGTAATAATAAAATACAATAAAGGAAATGGTTATTACTCAAAGATGCAGAATTTTTAATGTCTTACGCAGAATTTGCTTGAGTACTGTGAAAGAATGTCGGGTCCAGTCATTCCCCACCGGTCCTGAAATCTACCGCCTCTACTTCCCTAAAGTTGATTCTTTCACTTTGAACTTGATTTCCCCACCGTGCTCTTGTGCTTCCCTTCCCTCACTGATAACCCCAACTCATTCTATTTCCTATCTTATTTATTTTTTATTTATTTAACCAGTTTTTCTATACCGCCTTATTTATTTATTACAGTTTCTTATATACCGCGCTATTCGGCATCAGCGCGGTTTACATCATAACATAACTACCATGGTGACAAGGTGTCTGGTTTTACATAGAACAGGTAATAAAACTTGGATAACAGGGTTAACTATCTACATAACTATATACATAAGCTATTTACACTGCAGGATAGGTAGAGTCAGATCATGAGTAAGGGGGCATCTATAAGGGGTGATTTCTTGAGAGGGATATCCAGTCTCAAAGGTTGTCTGGGAAGTATTGGGTGAAGAGGTAGGTTTTGAGTGCCTTTCTGAACTGATATAGATTGTTTATGGCCCTAATGTCAGGGGGTAGAGTATTCCAGCATCTGGGGATATAGAAACTGCAAGCTCTGTTTGTGGTTGTCTTGTTGCACTTTGTCGATTCCTTTGGTGTGATTAGCATGTTGATGGTTGTTGCTCTTCTAGATCTGTTGGGGGGTACCATGTGGAAAAGATGCGTGAGAGATGGGGGGGAAATGCCTTTGATTGCCTTGAATGTTAATAGAAGGGTTTTGAAGGTGATCCTCCCATGGATAGGTAGCCAGTGCAGTTGTTTGAGAATGGGAGTTATGTGGTCGCTTCTGGAGGCTCCGTTGATGACCCTGGCTGCGGCATTCATGGCCAACTGTAAGGGGGCTAGTGTGGATTGGGGAAGCCCTTGTAAGATGGCATTTGCAAAATCGAAATGTGGCAGGATCAGTGCTTGATATATGGTTCGGAAATCCTCTGGTTCCAACAGGGGGCGTAGGTGTTTGAGTGAACAGATTTTAAAATAGACGGCTTTGACTATGTTTCTTATGTGGGTTCTCATGTCCAGCCGTTGATCGACAGTTACTCCCAGGTATTTTATTGCCTCTTTAGTCTGGAGATCAGCTTCCTTGACACTGACGTGGGGTGGGGGCGTAAAGTTGGGGTCTCTGGTGATGAATAGCACTTCTGTTTTTTTATGTTGGATGCGTAGGTTCTGTGATTGGAGCCAAGTTGAAACTGCATTGAAGCAGTCCGTGAGTGGGGTCAGGTCCATGTGGGTTGTGGAGAAAGGCATGTATAAGAGGATGTCATCAGCATATATCAGGCAGTTCACATTGAATGATCTTATGATATTGCAGATAGGTTGCATGTAAATATTGAATAGTAAGGAGGATAGTGAGGAGCCTTGGGGAACCCCTTGTTTTTGATGGAAGTGTATTGACTCTTCTGATCCAGACTTCACATACTACCATCTGCCATCCAAATAAGATTTGCACCATCCTAGTGCACTGTTGCAGATTCCTTTCTCTTTCAATCTTTCGAGGAGTATTTCATGACTGACGGAATCGAATGCTGCTGCTATATCTAAGAATATAAGCACACAGCCTTGACGGATGTTGTCAATTCTTGTGATGATGTCGTTAAATAGAACAGTGAGCAGTGTCTCGACCCCATGATGTTCTCTGAAGCCATGTTGACAGTTGTCTAAAGGAGCAGCAGCATCAATGTGGTTCTGAATTTGTCGTTGTGCCTCTTTCTCTATTATTTTGGCTAATAGAGGGATGCTGGCTATTGGCCGATAAGAGTCAACTCTTTGGGGGTCAAGTTTGGGGTTTTTCAGTAGGGGCCTAATGGAGGTCTGCTTGAGTGAAGTGGGAAAGTATCCTGTTGTGAAGGAGATCTGCATTATATTTGCGATGAACGGGCTGAACACATCACGTAGTTCCTTGATCCAAAACGCTGGACATGGGTCAGTCTGAGCCGTAGAGGTGTTAAGGGTTGCTATGGTGTTCTGGATAGATTTAGTGGGTGGTGTGGAGAGTGTGTTCAGTGGGGATAAGCCTGTTGGATCTTGGTATGAAATTACTGACCCCTTGTTAGTTTGCACGATCTTGGATTGCAGGTAATCGGCAAATTCTTGTGGGTGAATCTCGCTATGTTGTTCGGGAGATGGTTCCTTTGAGAGGGCTTTGACCAAGTTGAAGAGGTCCCGTGGTTTGTTCAGAGACCTTTTTAGGGTGTCTGTATGGTATTGTCTCATTTTAGTAGTGATTGTTTCACGATGTGTTGCAAGTTGGCTGCGGTAAGCAGACTGGTCATCAGCTGAACGCGATCGCCGCCATCGGCGTTCAAGTCTACGTAGTTGTGCGAGAGAGGATCGTAGCTCAGGGGAGAACCATGGGGCGGATCTTTTTTTTCTTGCTGTGTTTTCCTGGTTTGAGCCTTATCCTTCAGTTCCCTTCCGCTGCTCTTGCACCCCACACTGTGCTTACCTCTATGTCAGAGGTGGCCAATTTGGTCTTGGTGCACCACAATCTAGCCTGATTTTCATGATGTCCCTAACGAATATTCTACTACTACTATTAACACTTGTATAGCGCCACGCATGCAGCGCTATACAGACATACATACAAGAAACTCCCTGCTCTTCCGAGTTTACAATCTAGTCAAAACAATACGGAGCATTAGTCAATTTGATGGGTTTTACAGTTTGGTCATGAAAATGATGGGGGTTAGGTTAAGATGGGGGCTAGAAGTCAGGATCTGAACGCGACAGTGAAGAGATGGGTTTTTAACCTGGATTTGAAGACGGCCAGTGAGAGTGCCTGGCGTATAGACACAGGTAAGCTGTTCCAGGCATAGGGTGCCGCAAGGTGAAAGGAACGAAGTCGGGAGTTAGCAGTGCGAGTAAAAGGCCTGTTCTTAAGTGCTGTCGAGTCGGAGTCGTCTCATGGCGACCCTCTGGATAGCTATCCTAAATTGTGTTTGGTCTTGAGTCAGGCGGCTCACTGTTGACAGACTGGTACCCGTTGTTGTTAACATAGAAACATGATGACAGAAAAAGACCACAAGGCCCATCTAGTCTGTTCTTCCATAACAACTACAACAGTCCACTTTTTACCTTTAGAGACCCTCTGTGTTGGTCCCATGCTTTTTTGAATTCAGTTTACTGTCCTCATCTCTACTACCTCCACTGGGAGACTATTCCATGGATCCACTACTCTTTCTGTAAAGAAATATTTCCGCATATCACTCCTGAATCTATCTCCCTTCACCCTCATCCCAAGTCCCCTCGTAGCAGAACTTGCTTTCAATTGAAAGAGGCTCTCTCCCTGAACATTTATGCCACGGAGGTATTTAAACATCTCAATCATATCACCTCTATCCCGCCTTTCCTCTAAGGTGTACATATTAAGATCCTTAAGTCTGTCCTCATATGCTTTATAATGAAGCCCATTAATCATTTTAGTAGCCACCCTCTGCACCGACTCCTGTTCACACCGACATCCTGTTCACATCCTTTTGAAGGTGCGGTCTCCAGAATTGCACACCATACTCCAAATGAGGTCGCACCAAAGACTTATACAGAGGCATTATCACCTCCTTTTTTCTGCTAGCCATTCCTCTCCGTATGCACCCAAGCATCCTTCTAGCTTTTGCCGTCGCCTTTTCTACCTGTTTAGATACTTTAAGATTTATTTATTTATTTATTACAGGCTCTTATATACCGCACTATTTGAGATCAGCGCGGTTTACAATATAACAACAATATACCAGAACAACAGGTTGTTTGGTTTTACATATAACAGGAACAAGAACTTGGATAAAACAAGGGGGAAAAATGTAAACTGAAACTATTTACACTCTATTGCAGATTTTGGTATCATCCGCAAAAGAGTAGACACCCAGGAAGGTGTAGATAACATGAGGAGGGATCTAGCTAAGCTTGAAGAATGGTCTAGAATTTGGCAGCTGAGATTTAATGTTAAAAAATGTAAGGTCATGCATTTGGGCTGCAGCAATCCAAGGGAGCAATACAGTATAGGAGGTGAAGTACTTTTGTCCACTAAAGAAGAGCGGGACCTAGGTTAAGTGCCGTCGAGTCGGAGTCGACTCATGGCGACCCTCTGGATAGCTATCCTAAATTGTGTTCGGTCTTCAGTCAGGCGGCTCATTGTTGACAGACTGGTACCCGTAGCTGCTGTTATTGTATCGATCCATCTCATTGCTGGCCTTCCTCTTTTGCATTGACATTCTATCTTGCCAAGCATAATGTCTTTCTCTAATGATCTCTCTCTTCGCATGATGTGTCCAAAGTATGAAAGTCAAAGTCTTGTCATCTGAGCTTCTAAAGAAAGCTTAGGTTTGATTTCCTCTAGTACAGACTGGTTTGTTCTTCGGGCAGTCCATGGTATACACAGTATTCGCCACCAGCACCATAATTCAAAGGCATCAATTTTCTTCCTGTCTATCTTTTTCACTGTCCAGCTTTCACATCCATATGATGTTATTGAAAATACCATGGCTTGAACAAGTCGAATCTTTGTATGGAGAGAGACATCTCTGCTCTTGAGAATCTTATCTAGGTCTTTCATAGCCATTCTGCCAAGAGCAATGCGTCGTCTGATCTCTTGACTGCTTGTTGCTTCTTTATTGATAGTTGATCCAAGTAGGTTAAAGTTGTTCACAATTTCAATTTCTTCTCCTTCAACGATGAACCTGTTGATTATGCCAGTTGTCATGATCTTTGCCTTCTTTACATTAAGGTGCAGGCCCATTTTGAGACTATGTTCTTTGATTGTGAGAAGCAAATGTTTCAGATCATCTTCACTTTCAGCCAGTAATGTGGTATCATCAGCATAGCGAAGGTTGTTGATGAGTCTTCCACCAATCTTCACACCTCTGTTGTCTTCATACAATCCTGCTTCTCTGATGATTTGTTCTGCATATAAATTAAACAGGTAGGGGGAAAGTATGCAGCCTTGTCTTACACCTTTGCTTATTTTAAACCATTCTGTTTCTCCTTGTTCCGTTCGAACTGTTGCTTCTTGATCAATGTACAGATTGCGCAAGAGAACGATCAGGTGTTCTGGTATACCCATGCTTCTTAATGTGGCCCAGAGTTTCTCATGGTTTACACAGTCAAAAGCCTTGCTATAGTCGATAAAGCACAAATAGATATCCTTTTGGTATTCTTTAGTCTTTTCAAGGATCCATCTCACATCCGCAATGATGTCTCTCGTTCCTCGCCCTTTCCTGAACCCTGCTTGCACTTCAGGTAGTTCTTGTTCCAGGTATGGTTGTAGTCTCTTTTGAATAATCTTCAGTAGAATCTTGCTGGCATGTGGGATCAGAGCGATTGTGCGATAATTTCCACAGTCAGTTGGATCACCTTTCTTTAGTATTGGTATAAACACAGATCTTTTCCAGTCAGTTGGCCATGATGTTTATTTATTTATTTATTTATTTAAAGTCTCTTTTATACCGCGCTATTCAGCATCAGCGCGGTTTACAATAAACAGTGAACATACACATTTCCAATAGTACTTTGTGTTTACATATGAACAGGATAATCAACTTGGCTAACAGGGTAACTATGTACAACCATAAAATATACAATATATACAATTTGTAGGCTGATGTTGTCTTGCATATTTCTTGGCAGAGCCTTGTGAGTACGGTAACAGCTGCATCAGATTGCTGCAATACTTCTATGGGAATGCTATCAATGCCTGGTGCTTTGTTCTCTGATAAGGCTTTCAATGCTGCTTCAACTTCTTCTTTCATCACCAATGGTTCCCGATCATAAGGTACAGGTTGAAACGGCTGTTGGTCCACTTGATCTTTATCATATAAAAACTCTGTATATTCCTTCCACCTTTTCTTGATCTTCTCAGCATCATTCAACATAGAACCTTGAGCATCTTGTAACATTCCAATTCGAGGCTGGAACTTTTTCTTTAACTCTCGTAGCTTTAGGAAAGCCAATCTTGTTCTTCCTCTAATAGTTTCTGCTTCTATTTCCTTGCAAGTGTCATTGTAGTACTTTTCCTTGTCCTGTCTTGCTGCACGTTGGAAATCTCTGTTGAGTTCTGTTATTGTCTGTTTTTCTCCTCTGGCTTTAGCTTCTCTGCATTTCTGGGCAATTTTCAGAGTTTCTTCCGTCATCCATTTTGGCCGTTTTTGCTTTTTCACCTTTTGTAGAAACTTCTCGCTTTCTTCCAACACAACTTTCTTGATGTCATTCTATAACTCTTCTGGAGCTCTGTCATTTGTATCTAAAGCAGCAAATCGATTTTGCAGGCAGTCTAAATTCCAGTGGTATATTCTCAAGGTCATATTTTGCTGCATTCATGAGTGGTTTGCTCTTTTTCAAATTTAGCTTGAGTTTGCATACTAGTAGTTGATGATCTGTACCACAGTCAGCTCCAGGTTTTGTCTTTGTTGATATTATAGAACGTTTCCATCGTTGACTTCCACAGATGTAGTCAATTTGATTTTTATACAATCCATTGGGTGACGTCCATGTGTACAGTCGCCGCTTGTGTTGATGGAAGAAGGTGTTTGAGATGAATAGATCGTTGGTCTTGCAGAATTCTGTCAGTCTTTCTCCAGCTTCATTTCTGTTGCCAAGTCCATATTTTCCAACTACTTTGCCTTCTTCATTTTTGCCAACTTTTGCATTCCAGTCACCCATGACTATCAGGATATCCTGTTTGCATGTTCTGTCAATTTCAGCTTGTACTTGTTCATAGAACTCTTCAATTTCATTCTCTTCTGCAGCTGTTGTTGGGGCATACACTTGAATTATAGTTGTGTTGATAGGCATTCCTCGTAGACGAATAGAGATTAAGCGTTCGCTGACTGCATTGTATTTCATTACAGTTCCTGCAAGTTTCTTCTTTATTATAAATGTAACATCATTTCTTCTTTGTCTTTCATTTCCAGCATAGTAGATCATGTGATCATCTGATGCAAAGTGCCCGATGCCAGTCCATTTCAGTTCACTGACAACCAGCAGATTAAGTTGTACACGTTCCATTTCATTCTTGACCACCTCCAACTTCCCTTGGTTCATGCTTCGTACGTTCCATGTTCCAATGCGTAAGACATCTTTACAGCTTCTGACTCTCATTTCATGCGCAGCTACATCAGCAGTCAGACGTCCCGAGGGCTTTGATCCAACCACATCATAAATGCTGGCTTTACTCTGAAAAGTCTTCAGCTCTTCCCCAGTAGCTAGTTGAGTGCCTTCTGACCTGGGGGTCTCATCTTCCAGCACTATAGCACAATTTGTTTTGTTGTAACTATCCATTGGGTTTTCATGGCAAGATACAGAAGTAGATTGCCAGGCCTTTCTTCCGCACAATTTAAGTTTGGTGGTGTTGCCTTTGTCATAGAAATGTGATCCTCCGCCGTCAACACTATCCCATTCTGCTGCTGCCCAGATGGGTGGTTTGTCTTGGTTTGGCACCTCAGCTGAGACCTGTCCATCTTGGGAGACCCTGCCAGTAGTTAAACTACCAATAGTTTAGCTCTCAGCATCACTGATGCACGCAAGCCCTCACAGCACGACAAGCTGCAAACCATGTGAGGGGTAAAAGGCCTAGACAGAAGTAATTTGTTAGCGGAGCAAAGTTCTCGAGAGTGGATGTGGGGCGAGATAAGAGATGAGAGGTATTGAGGGTCCACAGAGTGAATGCATTTATAGGTCAGCAGGAGAAGTTTGAATTGGATGGGGAGCCAATGGAGCGACTTGAGAAGAGGAGTAATGTGGGCATGGCGGGATTGGCAGAAGATTAGTCGAGCAGCATAGTTTTGTATAGATTGAAGGGGGAAGAGATGGCTCACGGGGAGACCAGCAAGGAGTAGGTTGCAGTAGTCGAGGCGAGGAGATTAAGGAGTGGATAAGTGTTTTGGTGGTGTGTTCCAACAGGAAGGGGTGGATTTTACTAATGTAGAGAAAGAAGCGGTTTTAGCAATGAGCTGAATATGTGTGGAGAAGGAGAGAGAGGTGTCAAAGATAACCCCCAGATTGCGGGCCGAGGGAACAGGAAGGATCATAGATCCATCCACGGAGACTGAGAAAGGGGGAAGGGGGGGGAAGAGGAGGAGTTCGGTCTTTGCCATGTTCAATTTCAGGCGGCGATGAGACATCCAGTCGGCGATGTCAGAAAGGCAGGCAGAGATCTTGGTTTGGATTGCTGGATATATTCATGGATATGTGTATATAATATGGGAGGCAGTGGATGCAAATCTCACAAATATTCATTAGAGACATCATGAAAACCAGGCTGGATTGTGGTGGAAACTCAATGAGAAAACGTCAACAAAAATAAGCTTTTCAATAGCTATATACACGAAGGTGGTGGAGAACTGGTGATATTTATATATAAAAAACAAAAAAGGAAAAGAGTTCTCTCTCAGTAGTCATTGATGCTATCATAGCGCTGATTTTCTACCAAGTTAATGGTGTGAAGAGCCACTGAGGTCTGAGACTACAATTGAGATTGTTAATAGTTTTAAAAGTAGGATATCACCAAGTATTTTGGACATTGATGTGTGTTTTGTATGGAGTGATTTGCTATTTTTGTATGATCTTTATCACACTCCACGAAGACCAAGTTTAATTTCTTGGATTGTGGTGCAGCAGGACTGGAGTTGGCCACCCCTGCTCTTGGTCATTCATGGTCCTCTCCCCCAGCCTTGACCCCATCCTCCTGCAAACTCACTCTTGCTGTCTTCATCTGAGTTCAGTCTCTGCCCCTTCCCCAAGCTCTCTTTCCCTCTCTCCAAAGCCAAGCCCCTTCTCTCTCAGCTCTTTCGTTTCACCCCCAGCTCACCACCTAGCTCTCCCAGCTTTTAAGTTCCCTCTTGCTATCCTTGATCTGCATTCTTTTTTTTCATCTTTGCCTTTTTCCTGAGGTGTGTGGGGTTCCCCCCCCCCCGCCCATTTTTTTCATTGGGCTATAGTTGGTTTCTTGCTGCTTGTAAATAAAGCAGGTCCAAATAAAAAGAACTTTGCTCAGCAACTGGAGCCCCCCCCGGACCTGTGTGGATGTTGGACCTTCCCTGATTGGGGTTTCCTCGGTCAGCCTGACAGGTGTTGAGATTCTCTCTTTGTAGCTTCCTTTTCACTGTGGCCTTGCTTCATTCTTTGGATAACTTTTTGATTTTTTTTTAGCAGTCTTAAAATTCTGCTGCTGCAGTGTTCAGTCAGGTGGCCCAATGCAACCTGTGACCCCCCCCCCCCACCCCATGTTTAACGTGGCTGCTTCTTTTTGCCCCGACTGTGGTTCTGATGCCTGGGCTACTCTTTTGTGATGGGGGCATTTTGGAACATTTCCTGCCTTGCTGAATGGAGGACTAGTTAGAGTACTGGCTTGATAAACAAAAGACCAGGGTTCGATTCCCACTAGCCTTCCTTGTGGCCTTGGGCATATCACTTAACCCTCCATTGCCTCTGAAGAAAGTCCTGGCAGTCTGCTTCCAATCATACTACCAAGAAAACCCAGGAGCTGCTGGGTTGTCAGGAGTCAGCAGTGACTCAAAAGGCATACACTGTATTGCATTGGAAAGCCCTCTCCTCCCCCTGGGTTCTGATGCTGTTTCTGTGGTCTCTGCTGCTCCATCATTTTTTTCCTGCACTGGGCTCCACCGCTGTGTGAGATGGCTGCTTGGGGCTGGTGGAACAGCAGTCTGGTGAGGTGGACCCTAGTGGCATGCCCATTGGCCTCTGGGTGCTTTCTGGAACCACAGGACTGTACTTTCAGTTGGCTTGCACTGAAGCTCCTGAAACAGCTTATGGGCTGCATTCTCTCTCTGCTAGCTGTTTGACAGCCCTCTTCATGGAGATCTGAGGCCCAGGCTGACTGTGTGGAGCTTGTTGGCAGGAAAACAAGATCATAGGAAATGCCTGGTGAGTATGCCTAGGGGAAAGTCAGTCCTTCTCTCCCACAGGTTTGACTGTGAGCCACAAGAGAAACAAATTCTCTCTATGTATGTATGTACGTACATAATCTCCCCTCTCTATTAATAACTAACAACTTATACATAGAGGCTACTCCCTTTCTCTTTCATTCTCTTTCATATATATATGTATGTATGTGTGTATATATGAGTATATAGGTATATTATTTATATACAGAACAAAAAGAACAGATACCCAGACTGGCAGAAGTTTCAGGTTTGGAAAAACCCTTTCTTTATTGCCCCTATGCGTTACGGCCGCCTTCAGGGGGGGTATTTTAAGGGTGCAAACCTCAAAGAAACAAACAGTAACAATTAGAACACATCAAATAGATAATTAATAAACAATATGAACATTAAAATCAATAACCAATATAATAAAATAAAAAAATGAACAGGACACGAACTGGTACAGAGGAGGAATTAATGCCCTCGTTTCTCGCTGGCGTTAGGCCGTAGATGTTGATGGAGATTATGTAGAAAAATAGTATGCGTTAAGGACACATTAATTTTATATTGTGAGTGATTTTTATACATTTTGAATGAAAACTCTCAGAGAAACATGTGGGGCATTACTTTCTGAGCAACCCTCGTATATGTAGTCTAGAGAGAGATGGCCTCTCTCTATGGAGAGAGAGAGGAGTAGCATATATAGATATATAAAAACAAATATAATATACACACACAAGTAGCCTAATAAATAGGCTACTTTTGTGTGTGCGTGCTCAAAAACAATATGTATAGATATATATGGGGGAGAAGAGTAGCTTAGTGGGTAGGTCAACAGCGTGGTGCCAAGAGATCTGAGTTAGATTCCCACTGGCATTCCTGGTGATCTTGGGCAAGTCACTTTACCCTCCATTGCCTCAGATGAAAAGGCCTGGCAATTTATGTCCGGTCATGCCTTGCCTAGAAAACCCAGGAGTCAGCATAGACTTGACGCTGGAAAAAGAATTATGGGTCTAAAAATAGAGAAAACATAAAACTACTAACACTACAGAATAAAGTTGCACTTAGAAAAAGTACAGGAGCTATCTGACTAATCCCTACACCTGGGTGAAGACATAAGATCTTAGCTCTGCCAGATGGATGGATGCAACTGAGGTCCGAGGCAATTTCCATAAAAAAAACAGAAATCCATAGAGACAGACAAGCTAGCTAGCTATGCAGGCTCTAGCTGTGGGAAGCGGATCGTGTAGGGAAACACAGGAGGTGTTTGTGGTAGTATCACAAGGTTAGTGGAACAGTCTTGGGATGACACAAATGGCAAGGAAGGCAAAAGACAGAATGGCCCCCCGAGTTGTTCTGTGCATACAATATTATTCCTTGTGAAGAGTCCTTGTCACATTTTGGTGATTGGTTGACATGAAATACTGTGAGCTGTCTTGGTGAATCAGGAGGCAGTCATCATGTGGCCTTCTTGTGCACAATAGGGTCAACAATGAGAGACAAAATGCAGTAGAAGATGGTATGCAGTCTCGTACATAGGATGAGCTGCATTCTGAGGAGATCCTCCAGTATGAGGCTCCATCGAGAGAGGCACTGACGGTGCCCATACCGCCCATCCTGGAACGGTTGCTGTATCAGATTTGGAAGAGTCTGGTGACTGTGCCCATTGAGAATCATTGACTTGATTCTCAATATCAAGTCAGCTGGAGCCTGGGGTTTCAGAAGACACAATTGCCTCAACTTCATGGTGCTGGAGTTGGCCATGCGTTGCATCAAGAGCCAGAAGACGTACTCCTCATTACCCCCTGGTAGAGAGGTGCACACCATGGATGCCTTTGGCAGGAAGTGTTTCCAGGGCACCATGTTCGCAGCCTGGATCAAGGCAATCCAGCTATACATGGGCATGTACTTGAGGGGCCTGGCGAAGGAGCTCGCTGGGTGCTCAGTTGGACTGTCGGGTGAATTCTTTGAGCACTTCAGGGCCCTGGCTTCCAATGTCAAGGAATGCTCCAAGTTTGATGTGGGCAGCCTTTGAAGGCTTTGATTCAGTGGCTAGGGTGGCCATGGAGGGCATTAGTGCCCACTGCCTTATTTGGCTACCATCCTCCAACCTGGAGGAATGTGTTCAGGATAAGTTGGCAGATGTCCCTTGCTGGGGGGAGAATCTCTTTGGCAAGCCCATGACGGAGAAGGCAGCCAAGCTGGGGACTGAATTCCTGACAAGAACCAAGCTGTCCAGGAAGACTGCTGACCCTTCCTGTCAGAAGGCTTCGGGGGGAAAAGCCCTTCTACCCAAAGACCAAGAAGGCTTATAGAAAATACCCTCAACTTCCAGCCTACCAGGCTTCCCAACGGGGGCAGCAGGCTAAGGGACAGGGGCATAGCCCCTGTAAGGCCCAAACCCCCAAGGCCCAAACAGCACCCCAGCTTCAACCTGGGGGGGGAGAGGGGTTTGACTCCTTGGGCATAGCCTCCCTCCCCCAGGAGATAACAGGGAGAGGATGGCTGGTCTACTTTGCACACCCATGGCTAGATATCACACAGATGCCTGGATGCTGCAAGTGGTCAGGGAGGGGGTACCTCCTCCACTTCCAGCTATCTCCTCTCTTCTTCCCAGGGGAATTATCCATGGACCTCTTGCACAGGAAGCTCCTATAGATGGAACCCGAGGCCTTGCTCAAGGATCACGTGGTAGAGCCCGACCCTCAGCCCCTCCAGGGCCAGGTGTTCTACTCCCACTACTTCCTTGTACCTCAGAAAAATGAGGGCTTTTGACCCATACTCAACCGCTTCCTGGTCAAGGAAAAGTTCAAAATGGTATCTCTTGGAACCTTGCTACCTTACCTCCTTCAGGGAGATGGGCTATGCTCCTTGGATCTCCCTATTCTCTCCTGTAAATAAATATGTAAATAGTTCTTGTTCATGACAAATACTTATGTACAAATGTTATCTGTCTATGCCATGTTACTCAGGTTAAGAAGTTCCGTTCTATGTAAACAGTTGAAACACACTGTCACATTGTTCACTGTAAACCGTCTTGAATTGAAGAAAGACGGTATATAAAAACTGTTAAATAAATAAATAAAGATGCTTACACCCACATTCTGGTACATCCAAGGCACCATTAGTGCCTCCGGTTTGTCATCAGGGGCTGATACTACCAATACAGGGTGCTCCCCTTTGGACTAGCCTCGGCTCCTCGGGTGTTGACCAAGTGCCTAGCAGTTGTGGCGCCCTACTGGACTCCACCAAAATATGGGCCTTCCTCCTGCAGGACCACTCATTGCACCTGTCCGCCCTAGCAGAGACCATGCAATGCTGCTCAGTAGTGACAACCAGACAAATGCTCCGCCTGTTGGGGCACATGATATTTACGGTCTACGTCACACCCTTTGTCCCCCTCTGCGTGTGGCAGGCCTAGTAGACATGAGCTTCTGGTCACTTGGAGGACAGGATCAAGGTCACACCGGTCCTAGCAGCATCCCTTACCTGGTGGCAGAACCCCCTCAACCTCAGAGCTGGTCTGCCTTTCCAGGCTCCCCCAGTGCAGCACGTCCTTACGATGGAAGCATCCAAGTTGGACTGGGGAGTCCACTGCAATCACCTGCAGTCGCAGGGCCCATGATCTCCAAAGGAGAGTGTCTTGCAGATCAACCTGTAGGAGCTCAGGGCAGTGTACAATACCCTGCAGGTGCTCCAGGACCATCTGACGGGACAGGTGGTTCAAGCCCAGACGGACAATCAGGTGGCGATGTACTACCTCAACAAGCAAAGAGGCACAGGCTTGTAGCACCTCATTTAGAGCAGTTTGCCTCTGGAACTTCGCAGCAGGGAAGAACATCTCTATCAAAACATTTTTACCTGCCGGGCCAGGGCAACGTGCTGACTGACCACTTGAGCCGGGTCCTTCAGCCCCACGAGTTGAAGCTGAACCCAGCGGTGCTTGGGGAGGTCTTTCGCCACTGGGAGACCCCAGAGGTAGACCTCTTTGCCAGTCCAGAGAATGCACAACTGCCACACTTCTGTTCTCAGAAGCCGGGTTGGGAGGCGGCAGACGCCTTCCTCCTCCCATGGTCCAGGGTTTTCCTTTACGTGTTCCTGCCAACATCACTGGTCCCCCGGGTGCTCCTCAAGATACAAGCGGAGGTGGCCTCGGTCATACTCATTGCTCCCAGATCCTGGAGGGACCCACTGCCGCTAGGGAGTTCTCCGGACCTGTTGCCACAGGAGGGTGGGACACTAATGCATCCCAACCTCCTGTCTCTCGCCCTGACGGCCTGGATGCCGAGAGGTTAGCCATAGCGCATCACTGCCTCTCAAGAGAGGTGGAGGATGTTCTGCTGGCCTCACGTAAGGACCCATGCATTGGACGTATGCATTTAAATGGTGCAGGTTCTTGCTGTGGTGCACAGATGGGGGCCTCAACCCCTTCTGTGCGTGCAAGACATTTTACGATACCTCTTGTATCTTTCTGGGGCTGGCCTAAAGTCCAACGCGATCGAGTGCACCTCTATGCCATTTTGGTTCACCACCACCCAGTGAATGGCCAGACCATTTTGGTGCACCCTCTGATGGACCATTTCATGAGAGGACTCCGCCTGTCTTGGCCCTCAATCCATCCACCGCCAGTGGTGTGGGACCTTAATGTGGTGTTGGGGAAGCTCATGGCTCCCCCCTTTGAGCCCTTGGCTACCCGCCATCTCAAGTTCCTGTCTTGGAAGGTCGTTTTCCTTATGGCGCTCACCTCTGCTAGGTGCGTGAGTGAACTGCAGGTTCACAGGCCCATGCATCCTACACTAGATTCCACAGAAACAGTCATCTTTTGGACTCGCCCCAAGTTCTGCCATAGGTGGTTTCTGCTTCCACCTGAATCAGGAGTGGTACTTCCCACCTCCTTTCCCAGGCCTCACACCTCTAGGGCGGAGGCCGCCCTGCACACACCTGACTGCAAGAGGACCTTGTCCTTTTACATCCAGAGGATGCAGCTCCACCGCTGCTCAGTGCAGCTTTTTGTCTCCACCACCATAGGCAGAAAATAAGGTACTGGCTGAAGGACTACTTTCTCCTTTGAAATCAATAGAAAAGGCTCTCTACAGGACAAAACTGGGAGGTCGTAGATTCTACATGCTGAACAGATGGCTGCTAAGAAGACTGTTTGTTTGTTTTTTTCAATGTCAAATCTTTCATGGAAGCCTCTGAAAGGAGCTCTAATGGGCCCTTCGTCAGTGCCACTAGAACCAAGATCCCAAGAAGGAACTATTGTGTTCACCAGAAGGTGCAGATGCTTCACCCTTCACAAGAAATGGGTGACTTCTGGATGAGAAGCCAGGGCAACTCCCTGGCTCTATCTCGAAAGCAGGCTGAGCAGCCATCTGTACATGCAATGAATTGGGGGTGAACCCCTTTTCAAGCCTCACCTGCAAAAAGGCTCACATTGGCAATAAAGATTGCAAGGGACAAAGACATCTTTCATCACATCAACCCTCAAAGATGCCATGTCCAAATGTACATTGGTAAATCGAAAATTACAAAGATCCAATTTCAAAAGAGCTGCAAAAAATATAGATCACACCACCGAAGCGCGCACATTCAAAAGGCAGAGGAGAGAATCTTTTTTTAAAAATGCACCCTTTCATTCTATTCAGATTAGCAAATTTTCATTACAAAAAAACATTTAAATAAAATCGTCATAGAAAATCTTCAGTACAAAACATTTGGGCAGATCTTCATAAAAATAATATCTGTGTGGCAAAAAATACTCTTAAAATCATTAAATCCTATATCATTTATATAATAAATGCACGTGTTTTATATTATAGCAAAAAATTCTCATACCATAACAAAGCACTGGCCAATCCTTATGTTGTAGCAAAAAATGCCTGCATTTTATAACAAAGCACAACCAGTCCTCCAACACACATACTGGCGCCTCAAGAGTTTCACTCCAGCAGTTGTTTCTTCAGGGAATAGTCCACAAAAAACGGAGGCATTTCAGTCCAGCGAGGATTACTTTTATAAAAGAAGTAACCAAAAGTTTTATATTTAAATCAGTAAAAGAAGCCACCGGAGTATTTTCACCCTAACAGGAGTTTCTTCATAAATAACCTCTTCCAGAAATGCCCCAGGCTTAAAGCTTATATTCAAAATGATCAGAAAAGCCACACATTTCATCCGGACATTAGGATTATCATATCTTCTAAGTGCAGAGTAGATGCATACTGCCATTCACATACCAAGTAAAGATAAAAGCTACCATTATTTATTGAGATAAGTTTCCTTCTACAAGAACTAATATACAGAAAAATCATTATATCCCACCAAACCGTACTTATACTTTCCAGCTTCAATACAAATTTCTCCGTCATTACACCGGGATTGTCAAACATAAGGACAGCTCAAACCAGCTTGCTTTTTAAAGAAAAAAGCACAATGCAGCCCTTATTCATTGGACCTATCAGAAAGAGGAGGCTTAAAACTATTGTCAAGCCTAGCGGAAGTAAAAACACCGTACTCCAGTCACCTGATCATCACATTCCTATACTAAAGATACTCTTAAACATAAATGTAATTATACATCCACTCACAACAAATCAGCAGGAAAATAGAAACAAAAATCGACGCAGTACAGATGCAGCATGAGAAAACAACCTACCCATCTCAACACCACTGGACTGTCTCAACAAATAGCCCAGTCATTGCCCAAATTCAACCCATATGGATCCACAGTATCTAAGCGGAGAATCCACCGTTGTTCTCAACTTATAAAGCCGTTGGTCCACAGAATATTCTCCCAACAATGGAGGAATCTGAGCGATATAAAAGCAACGCAAGTCCAAAAATCCGTGCCCTCGGAGCTTACAATGTTTAACCAAAGGGGCCTCAAGGACCCCCCTCCCCTAATTTAATCTTCTCTTATGCTCCAATAGCTGAATTTGAAACAAACAAACAAACAATCTTCCTGATTATACAACAAGTTGTACGGGCAGAAAATGCCATAAATCATTGAAGAAGCACAACTGGTGGAAGACCACGGTTTATAACATCTACCATGGTAAGAAAATTTGGAAATGGCATACTGTACTGTGCATACAGGACAATCGCCACAAGAACTATGTCCTGAAACCTGAGTGGGGCTACTAGATCTCTCAAATTATGCCCTCGAGAAAAAACAAAACAGGTACGGCTCTCCTGAAGCCCAGGAACTACCCTAAGGACAGCCATATGTTGGCGAAAAACCCTTTTAAATTGATGACTCGACGGGGAAAAAATAGTAATAAAATTAATATACTGTGAATCCTCAGAATCAATCGGTGATGTCCAAGGGAACAATAGCCATTCCCTTTTGTTGCATTTGGCATAGCAATAAGTCTTTTTAATTACTGACTTAAGATACCGTCTAGCTTACTCTCGGATACTAAAGTTTTAAACTGCATATAAAATTCTTCAATTGTAGTACAGTTCTGATGGAAACGGATAAACTGTGAGAAAGGAAGACCATTTTTTTTTAAAGCCATCGGGTGGTTACTAAAATTAGTGAAGATAGATATTACAATCAATAGGTTTTCGATAGATAGCTATAACTAATTTACCAGCTTCCTTCTTAACTAAAACATCTAAGAATGGAATACAATCGGCATCGAAAGTGACGGAAAATTGGATATGTGGGTCACATCCATTAGCCCACTCATAAAAAAACTCTCCACTATTCCACACCATAACTAAAACATGCCATGTCTATAACGATGCCATAGTGCAATCTTAGGATGACTGTATGAGCCACCGTTTTTCCCAGTCGGCCATATAAAAATTGGTAACTGAGGGGGGCCACTATGGCTCCCATAGCAATCCCAGAAATTTGTTTGTACAATGAATTTTCAAATTGAGAAGTTTTTTTTCTTGCAGCACCAATTGAACCAACTTTAATATGAATACCATGTACTCCTTGGATGGATCAACTCTATCAAGCAAATTATGTTTAATGATTTGAAGAGCTCCCGATTGAGGAATATTCATGTACTATGATGTAACATCTAATGTCACCAGCAAGATCTCAGAGCACAAAATAGCAGTATCGATCCCCTCTAAAATAGTTAAAAAATCTGCAGTGTCTCTAATGTATGATGGAATAGTTGTCAACAAAGGGCGAAGAAAAGAATCACAAATCGATAACGGCTCTAACAAGGAGCATTAGATGTTACAATTGGATGCCCTGGAGTGTCCACACTATTCAAAAATTGCAATTCCTTTTTATTAATAAATTTAAATTCTAATGCTTTGGTTGTCAAATCTTTAATCTTTGTTTTCAAAATCGGATCATTTACAAGCCTGATATATACCTTCTCATTACCAAGCTGCTGCAGCACTTCATTGGTGTAGGAGGTATAATCCATTGTAACAATGTTGTTGTTAAGTGCCGTCGAGTCGGAGTCGACTCATGGAATAGCTCCCCTTTTTTTCAGCTTGTCTGATAACAGTATCCAATCTATTTTTTAACTGATGTAAAGTTTCCTGCTCCATACATGTCAGAGCAGAAAGAGCTTTCTATACTGAGATTGCTTAAATTGAGAAATATCATGCAATACTAGCTGTTTAAACATGGTGATCGCTACATGAGGAGGACCAGGTGGTACCCATGAGGCTTAAAAGGGTAACTGGGTTTGTTTTGGGTCCATTTGGAACCACGGGATGGGTATTTTTATCATCTGAAATAATTGCATCAAAATGAGATTGTAAATTCAATTTCCTAACAAATTTCTCTAGATCTATACAAAATTGAGAATGATAAAAAAAAACCCTGTGACTGAGTCTGCTCCAGCCTGCTATTGGAGAGAGTGATGAATTAGCCCAGCTCCTAGAGCTTGAGACACTATTTAACTTGTTGCCACATAACTCTCTTGCACTGATTTTACCTTGATCAGCCAGTTGTCGAGAGAAGGGGAAACCAATACCCTTCCTTTGCGCAAGGCTGCTGCCACTACCACCATTATCTTAGTGAATACTCTGGGAGCCATAGCTAACCCAAATTGGTAGTACCCTAAACTGAAAATGGCCTCTACGGGTACTGCAAATTGCAGGAACCGCTGGTGCTCCACCTGAATGTGAATATGCAAATAGGCCTCCAAAAAATCCAAAGAGGTCTAAAGCTTTCCTTGCCTGACCCATCACCATGACAGATCTTGAGGTCTCATACAGAAATGAAGAAATCTCAGACCTGACTGACCTGCTTCAAATGCAGAATTGATCAAAGCATTCCCTCTTTCTTGGATACCATGAAGTAAAGGGAGCATCAACCCTGGCTCCATTTCTTAAGATGGACTCTCGCCATGGCCTAAAGCTGGAGCAGCTGCCCCCGAATGTCCTCCACCACCCATGCTTTTCCAGGCGCCTAGCAGGGAGACTCCATCAAAGCGTCTGAGAGGGGCCTTGCCAGCTTGAGGGGATATGCAGGCTCACTCCACTAGGTCACAGGCCTCTTCCTCCTGGGCTGAGTCTGCCTTGATGTATCCAGAAGATGTCAGTAAGGCTGAGTTCCTCCCTGAAGCATTAAAGTTTTTATTTTATTTGCCTGTGAGAATTCAAAAGCAGGAAGCAAGTAAGGAAAGAGACAGCAGGATGGCTAAATGAAGTAAAAGCTCTCAATAGGTCATCAGCTGAGCAGGCTGGCTTGAGCCTGTGAGTCTGGGCTTTTTGGAATCCTTATCTTCTCTGCATCCAATCAGTAAGAGCCTGTCCCATTTTGTTCTTTTTTTTTTTTTTGCTCAGTGGTGAGATACAAGGGGGCAAGAGCATCCTGTATTTCAGATAAGTTCATGGTACCAGTGGCTGATAAGGCAGAATGGTGGGGCATGAAAAAGGACAAGCTCCTACTGCTCTATCCAAGCAGATGAAATGTTGATTGAGCTGCACTGAAGGGTGAGCTGGTGAGGTTTTTGAGGTCTTAAACTTTGGTACCCTGAGCTGGTGTCTCACTCGCTTGTTCCTTAAGCCAACCCTGACTAGATGGAATGGACAACACAGTCTCTTGTTCATGCCTGTCCTTGTCTGATATGCAGATCACCAAGCAGGCAAAAATGTATAGGCACATTAGCTGGTACTATATCACCACTTGGGGTGTGTGGGAGCAGAACGTGTGTATGACTGGTCACAGTACTGTTTTCCTCTTGACACCCAGCACCACCTCTGCTCAGGGTGCCTCCATGCCAATTGTTAGTGCAGCAAGTAACCAGTGCAGGCTCTATCATCTTCCTTTGCTGGAGGGTCCCATCTCTACCCCTTTGATACTGTTCATTGCCATCACACTTGTTTGCTCAGGGTGCCACTGTTGCTTGCCATCTTCATGCCAACGGTTCCTGCTTTTGCTGTTGGCCACACTGCTCAGCACCCTGTCCTTTGGCAGGGCTCAGATTTCTCACCAATCACGATCAGTCATGCTGGGCTTTATCATTGCCATGATGGTTACTGTCAGATTGGCCTAAGGCATTTAACACACTGTGCTACATGTTTTAGGTAAGGCCTTGACACATTTTCTTTTAAACTAGAAGCCAGTCCCAAAACTTAGGTGCCAGTGGCTGGCACCTCTCACCCCTCCACCAGTCCATCTTTGTCACCAACCAAAGTTGAACAGGGGGGAAGGGAGGGACATCCTTTAAGAGGTCTATAGCAGTTCCTTTTGGGTCTAATTTACTATGGAAACAGAATAGGAAAACAAAGTTAATAAATTGGACTTCTAATGTGCTATTGCACAGCAGTGGAAGAAAGCAGAATGCCTTTCACCAAACATGCTGGTAGTAGCATATCAGCACCCTCCTTCCTACCCCCATCCACCCCCAATAGATGTACCTGAAGTGATTTACTTCTCTGTTTCATTTACTGGCTGTGGCCCAGGTCTCCACCAATTGGCTTTCTCTCATTGCCCCCACTACTCTGCCCACTCTTAACCACCTCTCCCCCACTCCCAGCCTCTCATATGCCTCTCTCTCTCTTCCCTTCATCTTTTGCCACTTTCTTTTTATCTTTCCTACCCTGTCCTCCTTTTATTTTATTTATTTTATTTATTTGTGTGCTTTTCTATACCGCCCCTTCCAGAGATCAAGGGCGGTTTACAAGGAACTTAAAACAACAATACAGCAGAACAGTGCAATATTGCATTACATTAAACATTAAGTATTACATAAGAACTATGATACATGGAAAACAGTGTGTAAGCTATTAATAAAAGGAACATAACTATGTTACAAGGAACCAAAAATGGCAAGTTATTTACATGGTTAGCAAGAGTTATTTGCAGTCATAAGTACAATATTGGGAGGATGCTGACTTGAGGGGATATTCAAATGAAGTCTGGATTTAGGTGGGGTAAACTTGTGTTTGGTTATTTGTATGTTCTTGTGTAGTAAATTTGATTTCAGGTTGTAGGTTGCTATAGTGTTGAGTAAAGAGGTAGGTTTTTAGTTCCTTCCTGAAAGATGTGAGATCCTTAATCTCTCTTAGGTTTAGGGGCAGTTTATTCCATTGGCTGGGAGCATAAAATGAAAAGGCAGTGTTGGAGGTTATTTGTTTTGATTTTGTCACGGCAATGGGAATTAGTAGCATGTTGAGGTTAGTTTTTCTTCTAGTTCTGTTTTCTTGTGGGGTTTGAAGTAGAGTTGCCAACTGTGATGGGGCTAGGTCATTAATGAGTTTAAAAGTTGTGACAAGTGTTTTATATTGAATCCTACTATAAATGGGTAGCCAGTGAAGAGCGTATAGGATAGGAGAAATGTGATCGAATATTTTAGCTTTAACAATGATTCGAGCAGTGACATTCTGAGCTCTTTGAAGGATGTGTAAATTCTTTTTGGATGTTCCTTGGAGGATGCCATTGCAGAAGTCTAAGTGTGGCATAATGAGAGCCTGGACAACTGTTCTGAAATCGTTGATGTCAATGAGGGGTCGGAGTTGCTGTATGGTTCTCAGTTTGAAAAATATAGTTTTGGCAGTCTGTTTTATGTGATTAGTCATGCTTAGGGTTAATTCTCCCCCCCCCCCTCCCCCACACACCATTTCTCCTTGTCTCCCTTTCTCAATCCCCTTTTCAAGTCCATCCTTCTTATCTCTCCTGTCCTCAAGTAGCTCCCTCTCTCTTGGAGTGTCGGTCTTCCTATCCCCCCCCCCCCAAAGTGGGCAGTTTCCTGGAGGAGTAGGGCTTACTTTCCTCTCTTCTTGTATATGCCATTTGTTGTTTGTTCTTCCATTTTATCCTTTTTTTCTTCTTATGCCCAGACAGCTTACATTTTTTATGCTTCTAATTTTTTTTTAATTTCTTCTGCTAATCTTCTCCTTTTCTGTTCTTTCTACTCTTTCTTCCTCTACCACCTCCTTTTCTCTTCTTCCTTACTTTTTCTTCTCTCTTCTGATTTTTCCCCTCTTGCCCTTCCAATGCTGTAGCTCTTGCCCTTCCTGTTGCTGTATTACTGCTGCTGAAACATGTTTGTTTAGCATCACCCAACTTAACTAAAGTTTGGTTGGCACACCGGCATGGTGTGGGAACTCCTGAGCTGGTGTCATGGTCTCAAATCTTGTGAGAATGGGAGAGCAGCACCAAAGCTCTGCACTAAACAGCTCAAAATTCTTGCAGAGTTGCGTAATGCTAATAGAGAAGGTATAGCTTCAGTGGTGATGGCAGTGGAAGATACCAAAAAATTAAAAAACAAAACCCTGATGAGCATGAAATCTCGGTTTGCCAGAGTGCTATTTCTAGGCTCTGGCAACTTGGTCCCCAAGATTTTTTGAGCCTTGCCTTAGGTCACATTTATGCACCGGACTCCTTGGGAACCGAAGTCAGAATCAGCTTTATCTGTATTTGGGTCATGCATTCTCCTCTACTGGGTCACGAACAACAGGAGCTGGAGCATTTACTCACTTTGGGACTAGACTAGAACATACGTTTTGCTCTGTGGGTGCTTTCCAGAGCTGCCCAGACTGTGCTCCTGGGAATTCCTACACAGATCACATAAAAGTAAATGCTATCTTATGGTGCATCTGCCTCTTACATACGTATGCCCATTCATAATGTTGAGCCTGTGTCTGCTTGCAAAACATGTCTTACAATCACACAGCAAGATATTCACAGTTTGCGAGTATCTGTTTGGCCAGAACAAGAAACGACACCACCATGTTAATCTTGGATTTTTTTCTTTTCTGCTTTCACAGACAGCTATGACGATGCACTATTTCCCTCTGTGCAGCTGCAGTGTAGTCACTTTACTGTCCCTTCTCCTGAATGGACCCACTGTTGAAACTCGCATTTATGCGGTAAGTCATGAATCGCGACTGATGTTGCTAAGCGACTATTTTCCTTACTAACTAATATGATTTTGTATCCTTGCCAGGTAACTAAGTGCATTTCTAATTATTTGCATGGCATAAAAATTAAATCTATGAATTGGTTAATCCATCAGCAGGCACACACTTAGAAATAGCTTTGGGTTTGCAGGCCTATGCAGGAGTTTGTTTTATAGAGGAATGCTGCCTGTTGTGTGCCATGAGCCTAAAAGGTGACTATAGCTAAATTTGGATACTGCCTTCTGGCTTGTTGCCCTCCCCATTTTCTCCTCACCAAAGGTCACTATGGGCAAACATCTTCAACATTGTTTGTCCCTCATTTTCATCTGTTCACTGGTCATCCAGCTCCAAATCTTCAGAAATCTAATAACCTGTGTTTTCCTTTTGGCTCAACATGTACAAGGGTAGTCAAGGTGGGTTACTAATAGAGAAAGCACTATCATAAGGGAAGGGATTATCAGAGACTATGGTCTTTAGTTCCAGCATGTTCTGCTTAGTCTTTAGTTAGAAATCTTTGTTTATTTTTCTGACAGTTCTGTTAAAACTCATTTCTGCCTGTCTTCTATTGTGGATTCAATTTTCTTTTGTCCACCTCTTCATACTTGGAGGTGGACACTGAGGTGCATAGACATTCAGAAACATTTGACTCTATACTAATAATTAGCTATTGGTTTATGCCAGTTCTTTTAACTTATTTTCAATTTTTAGATGCCTTTTCAGGTTTGTACATCCTTTTCTTTATTGAATTTGAGATATTGCATACCATCAAAGTACATATGTTTTCAATAAAATGAAGGTTAACAATTAAAAGTAAATAATTAATAAAGCAAAATAACAATAAATGCTAGATTGAAATAGTTAAGTCACCATCAACAACGAGTGGTTAGAGGAGGTGGTACAGGATATAATAGCAGGAGAGGAAATTGAGACAGAACAGAAACCAGGATACACTCTGTTCTCGGCCAACAATACTAAACCACTAACTTCAAGGAAGCTAATGGCAAGGAGCTGATGCTAAGACAATAGATCTTAAGATCCAAAGGCCAACCTAAGATGAGTCTTCAAGCGAGACTTAAACTTCTTGTATGACTATTCTAGTCCAAGATTTAATGGTAAATCATTGCAGAGATTAGGAGGCACCACACTAAATGAAATGCGTTTGAGTATTTTCAGTGTACAAACACCTACAGTCGGGGCTAGCCCAAGAGTTGGTTCAAGGTGTTGATACCCTAGCCTAGGCAAACCTTAAGCCTTATGCTCCCTCTTGCTATCAAAATCTATTGTTTAGCGTTGAATTCCCTGCTCTTTGCCACCCCCCTCTCCCCAAAAGCTGCCACTCTAGGTGACTGCCTAGTTTGCCTTATGGTTGGGCCAGCCCTATCTGCAGTTAATTTAAAATGTTGCTATCAAACTCATTACGCATTCAAAAAAACTTAGATCAGATTACACCTCTCCTAAGAGAACATCACTGGCTGATACCGTAGAAAATTTAAGGTTTTTGCTTCCTGATCGTGATAGCCAGTCTGGTCCCGGACCTCTGGGTTCCCTATCTCATTCAGCAGCTTGGAGACTGAGAAAACTCCTCCTTTTTGTGATGTCACCGATATATCTCCCTTGAATCCGCCTCCCAAGTTCAGTTACCTCAGTCTCCAAGCAGCTGGATGGACCGGAGCCCGGGGGTCCGGGCTCACTTGAGAATCAATTAAGTTTTGGATAGTTAGTTTGTGGGGGTAATTTTCTCCCTTTGGAGTCAGTGTGCACAAGCAGTTTAACTTGGGGTGCTGTGCCTTTAAGTTTGCTGCAGGCTTTTTCCTCACTCCCCTCCCCCCCCCCTCCTCCTCTGCTTTAGCGATCGTAGTTCGGGGTCTGTGCTTTGGGGGGGATCCGGATTGATAGCCTTCCACCTTGGCTGCAGCCAGCGGGGAGTGAGAGCCGGAGAGGAGCCCAGCCAGCGCCACACAGAAGTCTGCCTGTTCGTGCGCTGGCTGGCTCGGCCCGGGGGAGCTGTTATTTCTGTATCGGGGCAGTTTTCAGCGTTGCAGCCGCTCCCTGATCAGTTTCCCGTTCTCCGGAGCCACCGGCAAGCAGCTCTGCGGCACGAGGTGCAGAGTGCTGGTTTCGGCGGGGGAAAGGTAAGCCAGCATTATTGTGAAGCCTTTTTTCTGTGCAGTACATTTTGGTGCGAAGGCGTCGGCGCCGGGCCTAACCGCGTGGTGGGGCCGCAGGTAAACGCGGCTGTCTGAGGCCCTCAATTCTCCCTCACGGTGGTTCTCCGGAGCCTCGTTTTTTATTTATTCTCAGCCTTTTGAGCTGCGGGGCCTTTTCTGCTTCTTCCCTTTTATAAAAAAAAAAAAATTACCATAGGTAGTTAAAGCAGGGACATCTTTCCTTTTGGTGCTGCTGAGGCTCTTGCAGGGGCTTTCCACTACAGCAGGTTTACTGGGCTGCCAGTGTTTGGGCTTGGCCTGGTTTATCATGCCCTCTAGGCCTCTCTGCCTTGTCTGTGGCTTGAAGAGGGCTGCCCATTCAGGAGTGTGTAAGTCCTGTGTCCGGGAGGCTGCAGTTATGGAACAGGCCAAGGATGCTGGCGAGGGGCTGGCTGAGCCCGAGAAGGAGAAATCGGTAGCTCTGCGGCCGGATGAGACCCAGGTGGAGCCAGTGGCAGGTCCGTCTCTGTTCCTCCAGTTCCCTTCCCGAAAGAGTTGGCGGCTATTTTTTCCTCAGATTTTGTCTCGCTTCTCCAGCGTACCCTCTTGGGTGCAGCCCCCCAGCGGGCAGGGGCGGAGGTCCCAGGCGGGCTGAAGAGACCCGCTCCGACTTCTCAGGCCGAGGATCTTCTCCACAAAGCTAAGAAGGCTCGGCTAGAGAGTGTTTCTGGAGAGGCTTCAGTTCCCTCGGAGGGACCTTTGTCCGACGAGGAGGACCTCGGTTTGGAGGTGGACGGGGAGTTTGAGGAAGGGGAGTTATCCGAGAAAGAGGATCAGGCTAGGGTAGTGCGGGTCTTCCGGAGGGATGAGCTTCCGTCTCTAATATCAGAGACCTTAAAGGCCCTCAATATGCCGGCTCCCGGGTCAGGGGAGGAGGATTCTTTGGAAGATCCCTTGTTGCAAGTTTTCCGAAAGAACCAAAGAGCCTTCCCGGTACATAGGGTGTTTCGAGAGATGATTCAGGAGGAGTGGAACGTGCCCGAAGCTCCTCTTCGAGGGGCCCGAGTGATGGGTCGACTGTATCCTCTGTTGGATTCGGATAAGGAGGTGTTTCAGTCACCCAAAGTGGATGCGGCCGGGTCGGCGGTCACCAAGAAAACAACCATTCCAGTGGAAGGTAGTACGGCTCTTAAGGACCCTCAAGACCGTAAGTTGGATGTTTTGTTGCGTCAGGTGTTTGATGTGAATGCTCTATCGCTCCAGGCGGCTCTTTGCGGAGTGTGGGTGGCTCGGGCCTGCCTACGCTGGTCCCAGCGGGTGCAAGCGAATCCGGATAGTTCGGAGGCGGACGAAGGGCCTAAGTTGGAATCTGGCGCAGCATACTTGGCTGACATTCATTATGATCTGATGCGTGGGCTGTCCAAAAGCATGGCGTCTGCAGTGGCGGCACGGCGTTACTTGTGGCTGCGCAGCTGGGCGGCTGATAGTTCTTCCAACACGTATTGTTTTAGGTCTATTTTTGTTTTAGAGAGGAAACAAATCCTTATTTACGATACAAACGTTCCCCAAAATGCCACCTTAGATGCAATATCATATCTGATGTGAGTTCTTCAACATATTATTTCATCTTATATTTTTGATTTAGAACCGGGTCTCAGACTATTTTCAGTACTTATAATGGGATTCAACCCCGTAGTACTAGTTGCATCAATGACCACGGTCCTTTAGTTTGTTCCTTTCTTTATATCAATCTCTTAATCTTATACATGTGAGCATAAAGCTTCTACTTTTAATATAAGTATGACTGAAGAAATGGAACTTAACTTGTAGATGCTTTTGTAAGCGTAAATTGTGCCCTTGATTAGGCTTTCCCCGACGCCGTCTGTCGGCACCACTTCCGCGTTTCACAGAATGTTTCTTCAGGGGTTGAGCTTCATCAATAGCTGAAAAGCAACACATTCTGAATGTAATTCCAAGGTCTACTAACTTAAGTAATAACAGACTGTCCAGTTCTTGTTCCTACCTCACTGCAGTATCTCCTTTTTTCTTTTTATCTTTTTTTATTTTCTCATTTTCAGTTGTTCGCGCATAACCTGCTCCTTTCACAATGAGCTCTCTGGCCTGAAAACGCCGCGCATGCGGGCTATTGTATCTCAGGGCCATTTAAAGCAATACTAGCAGATGACGTGATCAATTGCCCATTCATAGGCAGGCACTCCATTCAATGTTATTGTTCAAACCTCCAGGGAATACTGTGCCTAGACGGTAAATCCATCGCTGCTCTGTTATGATTAATGCTTGTTCTCTAGTTTTACCATTTTTACCTACTAGCACTCTATCCAGACAAAAACATCGTAAATCTTCGAAGCAATGTTGAAATTGCATACAATGGGCAACTAAAGGAGCCTCTTGTGTTTTACAGCGTAGACGACTACGATGTTCATTTATGCGTGTTTTGAATGGACGGATCGTTTTTCCAATATAAAGTAATTGACACGGACATCTTATACCATATACCACATAATCTGTTGTGCAGGAAGTAGAATGTCTCAGATAATAGATCTTATTATTATATTCAAATTGGGCAATATCTTCAGAAATATTGCAAATAGTGCAATCTCCACAGGGATGGTGACCTGGATTAGATGATAATAATGTATTGACCTCAGATCGAAGAACAGCGGGACTAATTTTCTCTTTAAGGTTTTGATGACGGGTCCAGACACACCGGACCTTCTTTGTCTCCAGACCAGGCAACGTACTGACCACATTATAATGTCGCTTGATGATCTTCTGTATGTACTTATCATAAGGAGAATGTTTAGTGATTAGATTAATATGACCTTCTAATGGTTGTACCTTTCTTGTTTCAAGTAAAAGCGCTCGATTGTTGTACAGGGCTCGTTTGTACGCAGAATGGATCACCTGTTCTGGATAGCCTCGTTGGTGAAAATCCTGCATCAATTGTTTGGCTTGTCTTTTGTATTCTTGTGTGTCTGAACAGTTATGTCTATAGCGCAAGAATTGTGACAGGGGAAGACTATTCCGCAACTGTTGCAGATGTCCACTACCATAATGCAGGAACGTATTCCTATCAATTGATTTTCTATATAAGGAAGTGGACCAACCATTGGTTCCTTTTGTGACTGTAACATCAAGAAAATTGAGACTTTCCCTATTATAGACATATGTGAATTGAATAGCTGGGTCTAGGTTATTTAACCAGATGAGAAATTGCTGTAAAAGATACTCTGATCCTTGCCACAACATGAATATGTCATCAATATATCTTTTCCACATTACTACATGTGCTGAATAGGGAAACTGTGTCAACCAACGTTGTTCATATGCTGACATGAATAGATTAGCCACAGACGGTGCACTTGTTGCACCCATAGCCACACCGGTTTTTTGAAGGTATAATTGTTGTTCAAACAGAAAATTTTTTTTGAAAATTACCAATTCAGCCAGTTTGGAAATAAATGTAATTTTGTTCAGCTGATAGATCTCCTCTGTGTTGAAGAGCTTTAACTATGACCTCATAAGCTGCCTCTTGCGGAATTCTGGTATATAGAGATGAAACATCAAGTGTTACTAGCAAAACATCATCCATAGATGCCCAGACTGTATGGAGAGCCAAAAGCTGTAAAAAATGAGAAGTATCTCTAACGAACGAGGTCATATTCTGCATTAATTCAAAACACGCATAAATGAACATCGTAGTCGTCTACGCTGTAAAACACAAGAGGCTCCTTTAGTTGCCCATTGTATGCAATTTCAACATTGCTTCGAAGATTTACAATGTTTTTGTCTGGATAGAGTGCTAGTAGGTAAAAATGGTAAAACTAGAGAACAAGCATTAATCATAACAGAGCAGCGATGGATTTACCGTCTAGGCACAGTATTCCCTGGAGGTTTGAACAATAACATTGAATGGAGTGCCTGCCTATGAATGGGCAATTGATCACGTCATCTGCTAGTATTGCTTTAAATGGCCCTGAGATACAATAGCCCGCATGCGCGGCGTTTTCAGGCCAGAGAGCTCATTGTGAAAGGAGCAGGTTATGCGCGAACAACTGAAAATGAGAAAATAAAAAAGATAAAAAGAAAAAAGGAGATACTGCAGTGAGGTAGGAACAAGAACTGGACAGTCTGTTATTACTTAAGTTAGTAGACCTTGGAATTACATTCAGAATGTGTTGCTTTTCAGCTATTGATGAAGCTCAACCCCTGAAGAAACATTCTGTGAAACGCGGAAGCGGTGCCGACAGACGGCGTCGGGGAAAGCCTAATCAAGGGCACAATTTACGCTTACAAAAGCATCTACAAGATAAGTTCCATTTCTTCAGTCATACTTATATTAAAAGTAGAAGCTTTATGCTCACATGTATAAGATTAAGAGATTGATATTGTGATGGGGCCCGTGGTTAGAGCCCTTATTGCCCTGTATAGGCAGTTGCCTAGGGCCTATGAACAAGTAATTGCTCTGGCTTGATAAACAAAAGAGTCTTTCAGAGCAATTTTGAATGAAACTTAAAGTGGGTTTTATTCCCCGTCCCGCTCGGACTTGTCAAGAAAACAGAAACTTAAAGATGGACAGAGCAACAAATTAATGACAAACAAATAATCCTTGTTTCCTGTACACAGTTCTCTTTGCATTCATTCACATAGCAAGGCTGCGTTTGTAACACATGCTGCATTCCATGGGAATGGGCTCCGGAAGATTGCTAGCGTCTTCCCATATCATATTCTCTTCAGCAGTGCCCAAACTCCCTGTGTCAGACTCCTCATACAAATGGCGCTCCGACACAGTGTCCTGTGATAAATCACTGTAATACTCAAAAGAGGCTCTTCTCCCTTCTGGACTATACCTCTCTGGCCTGTGGTATCTTCTGCCTGGGCTCTCCTCCCAGAATAACAGTTCTGAACCACCTTGCTGCTTGTAGTTATATTCAGGACCACGCCCTTGGCACTTAGGGGTTTTAAACTGTCCTTAATACTTGGCTCCCTATACCTTATGGCTTTTGCCTTCCAGGCTGGTTGTGCAGGAGTATAATGAGACTTAGTTTTACACCTACTTCTTAGGCTGCAGACGTGCTTGGAGTTCCCATCCCCCAACACTTTCCTCTCACAGTGACCTCTGCCCTGAACTGGCACATACCGGTCTCTAGTGTAGTGGGATCTTCCTAGCTTCTCTTTCAGGTTATTTCTGGTAGCAGGTTTACTCTTGGAACAGCTTGCCTTGAACCTCTCTTCTCGAGAGCTGGAGTCAGACTCACTTCCTGGTTCTCCGTGAGAAGAGTTTCCTCCCAGCAATCCCCTGGGGTTTCTGCTCAGCTGATGAGAGCCACACCTCCTGCTATTCTCTGCAACCCGTCCTGCAGTCCTACTCTCTGCAGTTCCCTTTGGTGTTCGTGTTCTTGCTCCTCCTCTTGCCACTCCCCATCTCTTCCACTGACTGGAACCCTGCCTTAAGTAATCCCTAGCTCTGCACGTGACCTGGGGATTTTCACTCAGGTGTTCCTGATGGGATTTTTGTTTGCTACGTAGCAAGAATTTCCCTTGCTCCGGTGAATCAGAGTGCCTAGTGCTGCTTTCTAAAGCTGACTCTGAGGTAAGTCTTTCTTCTACCTGAATTTCCATAGGCTGTGTACCCCTTGCTGCATCACAATATAAAGAAAGGAACAAACTAAAGGACCGTGGTCATTGATGCAACTAGTACTACAGGGTTGAATCCCATTATAAGTACTGAAAATAGTCTGAGACCCGGTTCTAAATCAAAAATATAAGATGAAATAATATGTTGAAGAACTCACATCAGATATGATATTGCATCTAAGGTGGCATTTTGGGGAACGTTTGTATCATAAATAAGGATAGTTCTTCCAAAGCACGATTAAGCAAACTACCCTTTAAAGGACGATTGTTATTCAGGGAAGATTTGGAGAAGCTGGTTAAAGACTTAGGTGAAACTAAGGGGGATAAGTTACCCGAGGACAGGCCCAAGGGGGGCCGGTCCTATGCTCCTGGTAAAGGGCAGCAGCGCGAGTTTCGCTGCTCACGGATCCAGAGGGTTGGTGTGAGCCAGAGAGGTCGTTTACCCATCAGAGGTCAAGGTTTCCGGGGGTTTCGAGGAGCGGGTCGGGGATTCGGTCCTGCCTCTTCCTCGACCTTCGCCAACAAGAAGCAGCAATGAGATACGGTGGACCCGGGCACCCTTGCTACCGATAGGCGGGAGGTTGCAGGAGTTTTATGCTGCCTGGGTCCGAGTAACCTCAGATCAGTGGGTTCTTGAAGTTATCAGAGAGGGCTACGCACTGGAGTTTCTCAGACCGGTGCGCGATGCCTTTGTGCAGTCTCCCGGCAAGTCCATCGCTAAGTGTGCGGCACTCAGGGAGACTGTCCAAAGGCTCCTGGATCTCAGGGCGATCGTGCCCGTTCCTCCCAGCCAACGCGAATCCGGTCGATACTCCATTTATTTTGTGGTGCCCAAAAAGGATGGAGGGTTCGGCCTATTCTGGACCTCAAGAGAGTAAACCGGTGTCTTCGGGTGTCACATTTCCACATGGAAACCCTGCGATCGGTTATAGTAGCGGTGCGCAGAGGAGAGTTCCTCACGTCTCTAGATCTGTCCGAGGCCTACCTCCACATCCCCATCAGGCCGGAGCATTGCAGATTTCTCAGGTTCGCAGTCCCCTTCGGTCACTTTCAGTTCCGAGTACTTCCATTCGGCTTGGCGACGGCGCCCCGCACCTTCACGAAAGTAATGGTGGTGGTGGCGGCGGCTCTCAGGAAAGAGGGCATCCTAGTACATCCTTACCTGGAAGACTGGCTCATCTGGGCAAAGTCAAGATCAGAGAGCGAGACAGCTACTGCACGTCCTTTCTCGAGGAGCTCAGTTGGATAGTCAATCGCACGAAGAGCCAGCTAGTTCCCTCGCAGTGTCTGGAACATCTGGGGGCTCGCTTCGACACGGGGCTCGGCAGGGTTTTCCTTACGGAGGCCCGAGCGCGGGCTCTTCGGGGGTTGTTAGTCCGGTTCCTTCGGTGCACTGCCCCCTCGGCGTGGCATTACCTTCAGGTTTTGGGCATGATGGCGGCCTCCATCGAGACGGTCCCGTGGGCAAGGGCCCACATGCGGCCGTTGCAGAGGGCGTTGCTACGGCACTGGTCGCATCAGCGGGACCCTCTGTCCCGGCGGTTGAGCTGTCCGGCGGACGTTCGGCAGTCCCTGCGGTGGTGGTTGCGTCCGGGCTCATTGGAGAAAGGAAAGCCGTTGGACCCGCTGTTTTGGGTATCTCTGATGACGGATGCCAGTCTTCTGGGCCGGGGAGCGCATTGTCAGGGCAGCTTTGCTCAGGGGAACTGGGATGTCCAGGAGAGAGAATGGTCGATCAACCGGTTGGAATTGAGAGCAGTGTTTCTGGCTCTGAGGAGTTTTCAGCTGTTAGTCGCAGGGAGAGCGGTTCGAGTGTTCTCCGACAACGCCGCGGCGGTGGCGTATGTCAACAGGCAGGGCGGAACCTGCAGCTCCGCGCTGGAATTGGAGGCCGAAGCCCTGTGCGTCTGGGCAGAGGCGAACCTTCTGGATCTCTCGGCGGCGCATATCGCGGGGGTGGACAATGTGCAGGCCGATTTCCTCAGTCGCGTTCGGGTGGACCCAGGCGAATGGGTACTTCATCCAGAGGTCTTCGAGATGGTGGTACGCCGGTGGGGCGTGCCAGTCATAGACCTCATGGCGACCTTCTCTTCGGCAAAGGCCAGCCGTTTTTTCAGCAGGAGAAGGGAGAGAATGTCGGAAGGTCTAGACGCTCTCGTTCAGGAGTGGCCGGTGGGGCAGCTGCTGTATGTTTTTCCCCCGTGGGTCCTGATCGGAAGAGTGCTGCAGCGCGTCGAAAGCTTCGGGGGTCAGGTCATTCTGATTGCTCCAGACTGGCCTCGCCGGCCATGGTACGGCGATCTGATGCGCCTGGTGATAGCCAAACCCTGGCGTCTCCCTGCTCGTCCAGATCTGTTGTCGCAGGGGCCTCTGTTCATGCCTCATGTGGATCGGTTTTCTCTTACGGCATGGCTCTTGAAAGGGCACGGCTGAAATCCAGAGGGTATTCGGAGGCGGTCGTAGCTACGCTCTTGCGGGCTAGAAAGAGGTCTACCTCGCTCGCTTATGTGCGTGTTTGGCGGATTTTTGAGGCTTGGTGCGCGGAAAATCGGTGTGATGCGCTTCGGTCGTCCGTTCCTCAGATTTTGGATTTTCTGCAGGCCGGGTTTGATAAAGGACTTGCGGCTGCGTCTCTACGTGTTCAAGTAGCGGCCTTGTCCTGTTACAGAGGCAAGGTGAGGAGTCAGACGCTGGGGAGTCAGAGTGACATAAAGCGTTTTCTCCGGGCGGTGTCCTTGGCGTGACCTCCTGTTAGCCCGTTCGTTCCAAAGTGGCATTTGCCCTTGGTTCTCGAGGCGTTGGAACATGCACCCTTCGAACCGTTGTCCCGGGCTACGCTCAAGGATCTTACTCTCAAAGTGGTGGTCTTGGTGGCCATTTGTTCGGCGAGAAGAGTCTCGGAATTGCAGGCTCTCTCTTGTAGAGAGCCCTATCTTTCCTTTTTTGATTCAAAAGTGGTGCTGCGGACGGTACCGAGTTTTCTCCCCAAGGTGGTCTCGCCGTTCCACATGAATCAGGAGATTTCCTTGCCGTTTTTTTCACAGGAATCTCAAGCGTCGGGGCCACGACGGTTCCATCTGTTAGACGTCCGTAGAGCGCTGAAAAAGTATTTACGACGGACAGCTTGTTTTCGCAAGTCGGACAGACTCTTTGTGCTTTTTGCGGGGCCGAGAAAGGGGGACTCGGCTTCCAAGGGGTCTATTGCTCGGTGGATAAAGGAAACCATTGCGTCGGCTTACCTGTTGAAAGGTAAGGTGGTGCCCGACGGTCTGCGGGCGCATTCCACTAGAGCGCAGGCGTCTTCTTGGGCGGAGGTGCGTTTGGTTCCTCCGGCGGAGATTTGCAAGGCTGCGACTTGGTCTTCCTTGCATTCTTTTGTTAAACATTATCGCCTGGAAGTGCAAAGGGCGGAAGAGACCGGCTTCGGGTCGGCTGTGCTACAGGCTGGTCTTCCGGGTCCCTCCCGTGCGTAACGCACTTTTCACTGCTCTGGTACTAACCCAGAGGTCCGGGACCAGACTGGCTATCACGATCAGGAAGGTGAAATTAGTCTTACCTGCTAATTGTTGTTCCTGGAGCGTAGATAGTCTGGTCCCGTGTCCCACCCGGGCATTTTTCGCTAGCTAGGCACCTTTGCGCTGGAGCATGTTTACAGGTAAGAGCATGTCGTTGCTTGCCAGGGTCTAGCATAGCTGCGGGGTGGTCATTGAGCGATGAACAGGCAATAATACAAAAAAAACCAACAAAAAAACCAAAGAACAATTATAATAATAATAATAATAATAACCATAAAGGTCTTCAGGGGCCTGGAATAGCGGGATAGTTTTTTCTGCTCTTGTTCGGTCAGTCTATGGGCTCTTCCCTGGAGGGTGTGTAAGGGAGTAGCCTGCTTAAGTTAAAGTCACGTTAGCCTTGGTGTACCCTATTTTTATGTTTCTTCATGAGGTTAAGAGCTTAATTGTATCTCTGGTGAGTCTGCTTTGTCAATAGGTTACTGAACTTGGGAGGCGGATTCAAGGGAGATATATCGGTGATATCACAAAAAGGAGGAGTTTTCTCAGTCTCCAAGCTGCTGAATGAGATAGGGAACCCAGAGGTCCGGGACCAGACTGTCTACACTCCAGGAACAACAATTAGCAGGTAAGACTAATTTCACCACCTAGCTCATAAAATCTTTCTACTCTGGTTTTCCTTCCTGTCTGTCTGACTCTATCCTCTCCAGAACACTCTGTTCACAGGGCCACAATCGATATTAGTTCGTTCCAACAACATAGCCTGTTACATTCCACATGTCAATCTGATGCCTGTATGGCACTCCCTAGATAATCGTCCCTCCAGGCCATTCCAGTCCACTATGTAAGGGTTTTCTCCACCTACCAGCAACCGAGGACTGACTATGACAAAATTCTGATGTCACCTTACAAGAACTCTCCCTTCAGCTCCAGAATCTAGTCTTTCAGTCCTCAGCAGCTGGGGTAAGACCTTTCTTTAGTGGGCTCCTTTGAAAGGACAATTTTTGCCATTTTTTGCTGGATGAAGCCTTTTAGAAAAATAAGTCGGAGTTGATTGCTTGCTATTGCTGGGGTCCTTCACCTGCCTAGCCAGAGGTGGGAGTGACAGTGGGCTGACAGGAATCCCTGCCTCTAGCAGAAGCAAGGGTAGCCAGGGGTTAAAATACCTGGGTGCCCCAGGTCTCTTTCCCCTCCCAGCAGGATAGTCCAGAAGCCTGTGAGAGCCACAGGTTACTGAATGTCCCTGGACGCATGTGGTGCTGTTTGGCTGGGCATTAGTGAAGCATTGTTAATAAAGCGCATGTAGCAGGAAATAAAAAAAAAGACGAGGCCATATGAAGTCAGAGGGCAGCTCTTTTAGGATTAACGCCAAGACAGTCCAAGTGGAAGTGGCAGTCGGGGGTTAGTTACAATAGTTTTATATCAGCTGGTTCAGTATCGCCACCGACCAGTACGTGCTGGAAATCATACAGGAAGGGTACGCGCTGGAGTTTGCCATGGCCCCTTGCCGATCCTTTTGTCCAGTCACCCTGCAAGGCTCCAGAGAAAGCACCGGCAGTCCAGGGAACACTGGAATGGTTGCTGCGGCTTGAGGTGGTAGCTTCGGTACCCCAAGACCAGTGTGGCTTTGGTCGATACTCCATCTATTTTGTGGTACCCAAGAAAGAGGACACTTTTTTCTCCCTATCCTCAACCTCAAGCAGATCAACCGCATCCTCAGGGTTCCGCATTTTCGCATGGAAACCTTACGCTGTGTCATCGTGGCGATGCACCAAGGTGAATTTCTGTCTGTCCTTGATCTCATGGAAGCCTATCTGCATATTCCCATCTGGCTGGAGCATCAGCGCTTCCTGTGTTTTGCTATGCCTTTGGCCTGGTGACGCCCCCCCCCCCACCTTTACCAAGGTCATGGTGGTGCTGACGGCGGCTCTGCACCAAGAGGGCATTCTGGTGCATCCCTATCTGGGTGACTGGCTCATTGGAGCGAAATCAGCAACAAGGCTCCGCCACGCAGCAGGTGTTAGAGTTTCTGCAAGAGCTGGGATGGGTGGTCAATCCAGCCAAAAGCAAACTGCAGCCATTACAAAGCCTGGTATAGCTTGAAAAGGAGTAGTGTCGCTTCCAGGGGACAGGGTACAAAAGATTCGGGGACGTGCAGAGGTTTCTGGACATGCAGGCACCAACAGCATGGTACTATCTACAGTTGTTGGGGTTGATGGCGGCAGCTCTGGACCTCGTACCATAGGCCAGAGCTCACATGAGACCTCTTCAGCAGGCATTCCTCTTGTACTGGTCCCCACAGCATCATCCCCTGACTCAAAGATTACAGTGTCCAGCAGAGGTCAGAAGGAGCCTGGTCTGGTGGCAGCAGACCAAGCACCTCATGGCCAGAGTTCTGTTGGAACAGCCATGATGAATCTTCGTAAAAACTGATGCCAGCCTCACCAGGTGGGGTGCTCATTGCCCGTCGCAGATTATACAGGGCCTGTGGTCCCCTTAGGGAAAGGACTTGGTCCATCAATCGGCGGGAGATGCGAGTGGTCTTTCTAGCTCTACAATGTTTCCAACCCTTGCTAGTCCGGAAAGCAGTGAGAGTGTGCTTGGACAACACAACCACGGTGGCGTATATCAACAGGCAGGGGGGGCACAGGCAGTGTGACCCTGGTGGAAGAGGTTCGTCCCCTTCTGCAGTGAGGCATCTGAGGGCTCTCTCCGCAGCGCATGTAGCGGGAAAAGACAATGTGTAGGTGGATTTTCTCAGCTGGCATCGCTTAGATCCTGGAGAATGGGAGCTGAATGCGGCAGTCTATCACGAGATTGTAATCTGCTGGGGAGAACCATTGATGGACCTTATGGCATCTCTAGTCGATGCCAAGGCGAGCCGGTTTTACAGCCGGCGCAGGGAGCATATGTCTGAAGGTCTCGACACTCAGGCACAGGCTTGTACATCAGAGGGTATGCTGTATGTCTTTCCGCCGTGGGCTCTCATTAGTCGGGCCCTACAGCGGATCGAGATTCACAACGGTCTGGTAATCCTCATTGCTCCAGACTGGCCACACAGGTCCTGGTATGCGGACCTCATTCGCCTTCTAATTGACAAGCCGTGGCGGCTGTCCGACAGAATCAACCTGCTGTTATAGGAGCTGATACTAATGCCACAGGTGGATCGATTTTCTCGCTTACGGCATGGCTCTTGAGCGGGCACACTTGAGGCAGAGAGGTTATGCCTCAGCGGTCATTTCTACCATGTTGAAGGCAAGTAAAAAATGTACGTCCTTGGCGTACGTATGGGTCTGGCGAGTGTTTGAAGATTGGTGTTCTTTGAGGGGCATTAGTCCGTTCTCGAGCTCTCTTCCAGACATCTTGTTCTTACAGCATTTATTTTATTTATTTTTTAATTTATTTAACATTTCTTATATACTGCCTTTCATGATATCAAGGCAGTTTACATTGAACAGGGCATTATAACTTGGAGATAACTATTTTACAGGGAACATGGGCAATGGAGGGTTAAGTGGCTTGCCCAAGACCACAAGGAGCACCTGTGGGACTAGAAACCCCAGTCCTTCCGGCCCAAGGTTGCTGTCCTCTAGTGGGATTTGAACCCCTGACCTTCCGGCCTAAGGTAACTTGCCCCAACCACTAGGCCTCTCCTCCCACTAGTATGGCCTGAGGAAGGGCTTGGCTCTGAATTCCTTGAAGGTACAGCTGGCTGTCCTTTCTTGTTACAGAGGAAGACTGCAGAGGCAATCCCTGGCAGCCCATCTGGATTTAATTCAGTTTCTTAATGTTCGGCCCCCGTTCCAGATGGTAGTGCCTCTTTGGGACCTTGATGGGGGTGCCGTTTGAGCCGCTCTTGAGAGCTTCGCTCAAGGATCTGATGCTAAAGATGGTGTTTCTGGTAGCAATTGTTTGGCCAGGAGAATTTCTGAACTGCAAGCCTTCTCTTGCAAGGAACCCTTTTTGCACTTATCAGAAAAGGTAGTGTTGCTTCAGGTGCCCTCCTTCTTACCAAAAGTGGTATCTCGATTTCATTTAAATCAGGTGGTGTCCTTACTGGTGTTTTCCAGCCGGTGTGAGTTGGAGGAGGAATTTCAACTGTGCCAACTGGACCTTGTAGAGGATGTTGCGGCACTGCCTGCAGAGGATGTTGGGCCCTACCTCCAGCGGACTGAGTCCTTCCATAAGTCAGACTGCTTATTTCTGTTTAGTGGCCCTCGTAGAGGAGAGGCAGCCTCTAAAGCCTCCATTGCGCGCTGGGTCAATCAGACCATCTCAGTGGCCTATGCGAGTCAGGGCCAAGTAGTTCCAGTGGGGTTTAGAGCTCATTCTACCAGATCACAGGCTGCTTCCTTGGTGAAGTACAGTCTGGTGCCACTGGCAGATGTTTGCAGGGCGGCACTGTGGTTGTCCTTGCATACATTTATGCGGCATTATCGTCTGGGTGTACAAGTGGTGTGCGCTGTGTATTTTGGGGTCTCTGTGCTTCAAGCTGGACTTGTGGGTCCCACCCATTCTTAAGTACTGCTCTGGTACGTCCCATGCATACTGGACTGGTCTGGCCTGGAGGGACGATTAGGAAGGCAAAATTAGACATTACCTGCTAATTGTCTTTCCTTGAGTCCCTCCAGGCCGGTCCAGGACACATCCTGTTTATGGCAGTTTCTTGGTAGCACAGTTCCAATGCTAGGGCAAGTCCGTTAACCTTGGCGCCACTTCCAGTATCTGAGGTTCCATTAAACAATTTGGCCATGTTCAGAGATACAGCACACCTGGAGTTCCTTTGTTTGGGTATCTCCTAGGGGTAGTCAGGGGCCATGTGATGTATATAGTTTTGGTCAGAATGTTGTGAATTTTTCTCCCTATGTACTTCGGGTGGGGGTTCTCAATTGTACTAAGCAGGCATCTTCTGCTAATTAAGGTCATTTTTGCTCTTTCATGGTCAGCGAGCTCTTCAGAGTTCTGTTGGGCAACGGTGTTTGGTTTGTTTTGTTTTTTAGGAGTCCGCTTTGTCAGTGGTAGACTGAATTCTGGAGCTGAAGGGGGAGCTTTTGTAAGGTGACATCAGAATTCTGTTATAGTCAGTCGTCAGTTGCTGGTGGGTGGAGAAAACCCATATGCACTGGATTGGCCTGGAGGGACTCAAGGACAGACAATTAGCAGGTAAGGTCTAATTTCACCTTTCGCTATGCATAAGAACAGAATCCACACTCAAAAACATTCACAAAAAGAACTTTAAACCTATTATTTTTGAATTGACCTTTGGCGTGCTGTAGGCTCCTCGGACAGTTGGATGATGAAATATACCTGTAAGCGCATGCCCATTCTCAACACCTTCTTCCTCCCTCCTTTTTCTTTTATCTTTCCATTTCCTGCCTACAATCTAATGTTTATATTTTATAATTTTAAATTCTGTAAACAGCTTTGATGCTCTGGCAAAAAGCAGTGTATAAACCTTTTAATAAACTATAGGTTAGGGATAATAAGAAGATTTTGAGAAAACGAGTGAAAAGTTATCATTGGTGTGTATGGGATAAATAAAGTTGGACAAGAGGAGTGGAAAGCCCATATAAAGAAATTCTGTGTACCAAGACACTGGTCTTAAATACAAATGTTGTTTCTATTTGTCCCATGCTTCCTTCAATTCAGATACAGTCCTTGTCTTTACTAACTCCACTGGGAGGCTATTCCATGAATCTACTGCTCTTTCTGTAAATAAATATTTCCACAAATTACTCCTGTCTATCCCTCTTCAGCCTCATCCTATGTCCCCTCATTGCAGAGTGTTTTTGTTTTTTTTCAGTTGAAAGAGGCTCTCATCCTGTGCATTTATGCCATGGAGGTATTTAAGCATCTCTATTGTATCTCTCCTCTCCTGCCTTTCTTCCAAAGTATACATAATTACATATTTGTCTGTCCCCATATGCCTTATGACAAAGACCACTGACCATTTTAATAGTCACTGTCAGCACAGACTCCATCCTGGTTAAATCCTTTTGAAGGTGTGGTCTCTAGAATTACACACAATGCTCCAAATGAGATCTTGCCGAATAATTAAACAGAGGTACTATTGCTGCTTCTTCCTGCTGGCCATTCCTCTCCCTATGCACCCCAGCATACTGGCTTTCACCATTGCCTTTTCTGTCCTTTATGATTTGAGGAGTCGGTGGTAGTCTGTTAATAGAGTGTCATGTGATCATATTTCCTTCCCCCCACTAAGGAGCCTAATAGCAGTGTTTTGGACTAATTGAAGTCTTAATTTGGGATATCTTTTGGTATTTATTTTGCATTCCAATTCATCCTGCTAGACCATTCCAGACTAGTGGGTTATGTTCCCCTGCCAGCAGATGTTGGAGACAGAGAAAGTATCAAAAGCTTGAGTGATTCAGCCCTGGCACATATAGAAATTCCCCTAGAGGTTGCCTTCAGTATTTCTCTGTGTCCTTCAGATGATTGTCTTTTTTCTTCTCCTCCTGGCAGTCATTTTGAGGGTGCTCTGCCAATGGATAGTCTCCAGGGCGCACAAAACGTGCCCCTCTAGAGTTTCCCACTGCTTTTTTGAGTCAGGCTCCTGATCAAGGGGACCAGTGTTGCTTCCCATATCAAGGGGGGTGGGCTCCTGGTCAAGAGGACCAACAGAACCTGAGCAGAGGGGGAGCCCTCAGTATCTCCTGGCCAGCAAGAAGACTTACTCTTCAAGTTCTTTTATTGTTTAAAAAAACAAAACAGAACTTCAGATATACCGTTTAGTTCTTTGCTCAGAGCGAGTGTTACAGTGTTTCAAGGCTCTCCTGCTGGCTGGCAATCCGGGATCACAGTGAGTTAATTCTCCCTCCCTTCTTCCTAACAATCACCGGCATCGCGGGGGTTACCAGAGCTATTCAGAAATATCACTGGGGCTCGGAGTTCCTCATTGGGAGACAATTGCCACTGCTTAGCTTCCCGCTATTTTCTGCATGTCGGACCTGCCATGCAGCGCACTGATCGTAGTGGTGGCCATTTTACAGCCAGTTTCTATTCACCTCCGCAGCCTTCACAGTCGCTGAGGGGGGGGGGCCTGATTTTTGACTATTTTTAGCAGAGCGGGCTGTGCTTTAATAATGCCCTCTTCTCTGCCTCGTTGTCTTGCGAGTGACTGACTGGAAGCGCTCGGTACCTTGTTGACGGACATTGCTCGGCCTGTTCAGTTGACCCTGGAGAGACCTCCCACTCAGCACAGGATCATCTGACTTGCAAACAGTTACAGAAGGCACAGCTCCAGACGGTTTATTTTCCACACCACTGACTGGGGCTGCCAAGGACTCTGCAGCTGTCCCTCATCCCAGGGATGCTCCTCCCCCACCCCTACTACTGCCTCAGCATCTGGGGATGACGGTCCAGTCCCAGATGGTCATAGACCAGGACTCTGAACAGTTTATGGCCAGCAGATAAGGGCCACTCTTCTAGAAAATGCTCTCGAGATGATCTGGCTTCTACAGATAGAGGGTGCTTGCCCAGGAAGGTGTCTTAGGCCTGTGATGACTGTGATTCCATGCTTTCTGATGTTGAGGATCTCTCCTTGGTTGAGGATAGCCCGGACAGCATTTCTGACTATGAAGATGGGGCATTGTCCCCTCAAGAGAGCCCCAACAAATATGATGAAACTCAGGATGATCGCTTATTTCACAAGAATGAGCTACCGGCCCTAATTATGCAGGTTGTAGAGGCCCTGCATCTCTCGGACCCTCCAGAGCAGGAATCTAGCCAGAATAAATCTCACTTTCCTGTTCTCTCTGGAGCTTCAACAAATGGTTTCCCTTGAATGGGACTCCCCTGATGCCTCCCTGTGCACGACTAGGTGTTTAGGCCGTCATATCTGGTCCCCTATGGCTCTGGATAGATGGCTCCGCTATGCTAAGGTGGACGCCCTCATAACAGCCATCATCAAGCTTACAGCCATACTGGTGGAAGGCGGGGCAGCCCTTCATGATAAACAGGACCATAAAGTTGAAGGACTCCTGAGGACAGTTTTTTTCCTAGTCTTCTTCTGGCCTCCGTCTGCAGAGGGTTGTGGTAGCATGGATCCTCCTATGTTGGATTCAGCTATTGCCTGAAGACCCCATTTTGGCGTGTTTGGAATCCATGGCTGCCTTTTTGGCCGATGCCCTTTGTGACCTGCTGCGTCTGGTGGCATGTTTGGTAGCTGCAGTGGCTCGCCATTGGCTCTGGCTTCGTTACTGGTCGGCGGATGCAGCCTCTAAGGCCCGTCTGGCTAAGCTCCCCTTCAAGGGCAAGCTCCTCTTTGGAGAGGGTTTCAAAAACCTCGTGAAAGATTAGGGGAGGTTAAGCCCCAATACTTACCCGAGGACAAGCCCAAATTGAATTCACACTGCTCTGGGCCGGGAACATCCTCCTCTGGGATTCGAGGCATTATCAGCTGGGCAAGTCCTCTGGTTCCTCCTCGTCGGGCAGGTCTGGTCTCAAGTTGCAGCCTTTTTGGGGTATCTGCCACTCTAGGGGCAACTATTTCTACCTCCGGCTTTTTTAGGCTCCAACCACTCATCCCATTGATGGCCTCAAGGTCTGCTCCAGGACGTCACCAGTTAGCGCCTTTTCTCCTGCAAGTGGGCCAAAATAACTACTGATCAGTGGGTGCTCAACATTATCCAGCAGGAGTATGTCCTCGACTGCACCAAGCCCATCAAGGATGCCTTTTTAATCTCCCCTTGCAGCTCTTCGATCAAAAGAGCAGCTGTGCAGGCCACACTTCAGCGTCTTTTACATCTGCGGGCTATTTGCTTGGTTCCTCCTTCTGAAAGATGTTGCGGACGTTAACTCCATTTACTTTGTCGTCCCCAAGAAAGATCCTTTTGGCCTATTCTGGATCTCAAGGGGGGTCAATCAGTCACTTTGAATGGTTTGCTTTCACATGGAAACCCTCCAATCCGTCATACAAGCGGTGCGTAAGGGGAAGTTTCTTGTGTCCCTCGATCTCGCCGAGCCTTACGTCCACATTCCCATCTGTGAGGATCATCCATGCTTTCTGCGTTTCATGATTCTGGGACACCACTATCGGTTCCACCTGATACCATTTGGGTTGGCGACAGCACCCCCACCTTCTCAAAAGTCATGGTGATGGTTGCGGCAGCCTTGCGGTGGCAGGAGTTTCGTATCCACCCCTATCTGGACGACTGTCTCATCAGAGCGAAATCTCATGTGGAGGCTCTCGATGCAGTCTCCTGCATGGTGATCTTCCTGGAGAGCCTCGACTGGGTAGTCAAATCATGCCAAGAGCTGTCTGCACCCCTCCCATTCCCTGTACTTCTTCTGAGCCTGTTTTGACACCAGGCAGGGGAGAGTCTTCCTTACACAAGAGCGCTTTTGGAAGTTCTCCTCTCGGCTTCATGTGTTCCTCATGCAGGTCCGGCCCCAGGTATGGGACTACCTTTAGGTCCTGGCAACCAGGTTTGAAGTAGGCCCCTGGGCTCGGACACACGTGAGACCCCTGCCGTGCTCTCTTCTGGCCCGCTGGTCCCCTGCCTCTCAGAATTATGACATTCAGCTTCCACTTCCCTACAGAGTCTGCCACAGCCTTTGCTGGTGGCTCTGTCCGGACCACTTGCTTCAGAGTTCCTTTAGAGGCCCCGCACTGGATAGTTGTCATGACCGATACCAGCCTCTCAGGCTGGGAAGCACATTGTCTGGAACAAACAGCTCAGGGCACCTGGAGCCATCGGGAGGCCAGGTGGACCATCAACCGACTTGAAGCCCAAGCGGTTCGCCTTGCTCTTTGATCTTTCAGGCCTCACCTCCGCCATCAGATGGTACACATTCTCTGTGACAGCACAACAACAGTATCATATCTAAAAAGATAGGGTGGCATCAAATGCCCAGGAGATGGCCCTTCTCTAAGAGGCACCTACAGACACTCTTGGCTCAGCATGTTGTGGGGGTGGAAAACATACAAGCCGACTTCTTCAAGTCGCCATGTTCTGGGCCTCAGCGAATGGGAGCTCACTTCCTGGGCGTTCTGGCAGATAGTGTGCACCTGAGGCCAGGCGAGCCTGGACTTGATGGCTACAGCGTCGAATGTGAAAGCACCCGCTTTCTTCATTCGGCGGAGGGCGCGTGGATCCCAGGGTCTGGATGTTCTAGTTCAGCCATGGCCAGCTGTGGTGCTCCTGTAGCTTTTCCTGCTGTGGGCAACAAAAGAACATAAAAAATGCCATACTGGATCAGACCAAGGTCTATCAAACCCAGTATCCTGTTTCCAACAGTGGCCAAAGTCCACAGCTTCCACAATGCTTGTTTTAAACCCAGCTACGCTAACGGCTTTTCCTACATCCCCTGTAACGAATTCCAGAGTTTGATTACGTGTTGAGTGAAGAAATATTTTTTCTTACTAGTCTTAAATGGGTTATGTTGTAGCTTCATTGCGTATCCTCTAGTCTTTCTACTTTTTGATGGCGTAAACAACCGATCAACATTAACCCGTTCCACTCCATTCATCAATTTATAGACTTCTATCATATCTCCCCTCAGCTTTCTCTTTTCCAAGTTGAAGAGTCCTAACTTTTTAAGCCTTTCCTCATAGGGGTATCCTTCCATCCCTTTTACAATTTTGGTGGCTCTTCTCTATACCTTTTTCTAATTCCACTATATCCTTTTTAAGATACAGCGACCAGAATTGCACATAATAATCAAGGTGCGGTCAAACCATGGAACGATACAGAGGCATCATAATATCCTTAGTTTTATTCTCCATTCCTTTCTTTATGATTCCTAGCATTCTATTAGCTTTCTTGGCCGCCGCTGTACACTGGGCGGAGGATGTCAACGTATTATCCACAATGACGCCTAAATCTTTTTCCTGAGTGGTTTCTAAGGTAATACCTTGCATCGTGTAACCAAAGTTTGGGTGGTTCTTTCTTAGGTGCATAACTTTGCACTTGTCCACATTACATTTCATCTGCCATTTGAACATCCAGTCTTCCAGTGTATCAAGGTCCTCTTGCAATTTTTCACAATCCTCTTGGGTTTTAACAATTTGGAATCATTTTGTGTCATCTGCAGATTTGATCACCTCGCTTGTTGTTCCCATTTCCAGGTCATTTATAAATATGTTAAAAAAACAGCGGGCCCAGCACAGATCCCTGAGGTACTCCATTGAGAAAATTGGCCATTTAGCCCTACTCTCTGCCTTCTATATTTTTAACCAGTTTCTGATCCACAATACTACACTGCCTCCAATCCCATGACTTTTTAATTTCGCCAGGAGTCTCTCATGAGGGACCTTGTCAAAGTTTTTCTGAAAATCCAGATACACTATATCAACTGGCTTTGTCTACCTGTTTATTCACACCTTCAAAAAATATAACAGATTAGTAAAACAAGACTTTCCTTGGCTAAATCCATGTTGTCTTTCTCCCATTAAACCATGACTATATACATGATCAGTAATTTTATTCTTTATAATGGTTTCTACCTTTTGCCCTGTACTGAGTAAGACTCAAAAGTCTGTAGTTTCCCGGATCATCCCTGGAAAGCTTTTTAAATATTGGCGTTACATTGGCCATTCTCCACTCTTCAGGTACTAGAGTTGATTTTAATGACAGTTCACAGGTTACTGATAGTAGGTCTGCAATCTCATATTTCAGGTCTTTCAATACCTTTGTATGTATACCATCCAGTCCAGGTGATTTGGTACTCTTCAGTTTATCAATTAGTTATAATACATCTTCCCAGTTTATTGATATTTCTTTCAATTCTTCCAATATATCACCTTTGTATATTATTTCAGGCATGGGTCAATTCCCTACATCTTCTTCAGTAAGCAAAGAAGTCATTCAATCTCTTCGCTATGCACTTCACTTAGAGCCCCTTTTACTCCTCTATCCAGTGTTCTAACTGACTGTCTCATAGGATTTTTGCTACGAATGTACTTGAAAAAGTTTTTATTATGCTTTGTTGCTTCCCATGGCAAGCTTTTTTCCAAATTCTCTCTTTGCCTGCCTTATCAATTCCTTGTATCTAACTTGGCAGTGCTTATGTTGTTTCCCATTTTCATCATTTGGCTCCTTTTTCCGTTTCCTGAAAACTTCTTTTTTGGCCGCAACAGCCTCTCTGACTTTGCCTTTAAACCATGCTGGCAGATTTTTGGCCTTCCTTCCACATTCCTTTAAAGCATGGAATACATCAGATCTGGGCTTCCAAGATAGTATTTTTAAACAATGCCCACATTTTATGCAAATCTTTAGCCTTTGTAGCTGCTCCTTTTAGTCTTTTGTTAACCATTTTCCTCATTTTATCATAGGCTCCCTTTTGAAAGTTAAATGAGAGTACTGGTAGATTTCCTTGCCGTCCTTTTTTCATTTATTAAATCAAATGCGATCATGCTGTGTTCACTATTGCCAAGTGGCCCCAACACCCTTATCTCTTGCACCAGATCCTGCATACCACTAAGGACTAGGTCCAAAATAGCTTCTCCTTTTGTCAGTTCATGAACCAGTTGCTCCAAGAAGCAGTCATTTATACGGATTTAGTATACCGCTTTATCATTAAATCAAAGCAGTTTAGCACGTCAAACAATCAATATTATTGTGTGGTCTGTAGCATGCAGTGGGAGGTTTAAGAAGAGTGATGTGTGGTGCAGTGTGCTAGATTTATCGGTGAGCTATATACATAGTGAGCAATATACATATATACAAGAAACTTTATCTCCCTAGCATGTCCTTTTGTGACATTGACCCAGTCAATACCCGGGTAATTGAAATCGCCCATTATTACTGTGGTATAACTTTTGTTAACTTCCGTGCTTTTTGTCAGCATTTCATTATCTATCTATTCATTCTGGCCAGGTGGTTGGTAGTATACCCCCTCTACCATTGCCTTCCCCTTTTTACATGGAATTTCTATCCATAGAGATTCTACAGCATATTTTGTTTCCTGCAAAACTTCAATCCTATGTGATTCAGTGTCTTCTCTAACAGGAAGCGCAACTCCTCCACCAATTTGATCTAGTCTATCATTGCAATATAGCTTGTACCCAAGTATCACAGTGTGGTTGTCCTCCTTCCACCAGGTCTTTGAGATACCAATCACATCTAACCTCTCATTTAGAGCTATATATTCTAACTTTCCCATCTTACTTTTTTTTAGACTTCTAGCATTTGCATACAGGCATTTTAGAGGTTGTATTTCAATCCTATTAATCTGGTTATCAGTTGATAGGAGTAATTTGGAATCTTTCAGCTCTGTATTTAAGGGCATCTGGGTAATTTTTATCTTTATTGGAACCTCTCTGTTTGGATGTCCTAACTTCCCTGTTTTGTTAGTATCCTTCAAGGGTACATTCTTCCGAACCATGCACTCTTGGACGTCTGTTGGTTTTACCTATTAGTTTAAAAGCTGTTCTATCTCCTTTTTAAATGTTAATGCCAGCAGCCTAGCTGCATCCCGATTAAGGAGGAACCCATCCCTTCGGAAGAGCCCCTCCCTTCTTCAGAAAGTTGCCCAGTTCCTAACAAATCCAAAACACTCTTCTTTGCACCATTGTCTTATGCACGCATTGAAACCCTGGAGCTCCGCCTGCCTTTTGGGCCCTGTGCATGGCATGGGAAGCATTTCAGAGAATGCTACACTGGAAGTTCTGGTTTTCAGTTTCCTACCTAAAAGCCTAAATTTGGCCTCCATATCCCTCCCCCCCCAATATTTTCCTATGTTATTGGTACCAACATGTACCAAGACCGCAGACTCCTCCCCTAGCGCTATCTAAAACCTTGTCTGTGGCGCATGAGGTCTGCTACCTTTGCATCAGGTGTCATGTTACCAGGCGATCCTCATGTCCACCAGCCATCTACATGCCTAATGATTGAATCACCAACTATAACAGCTGTCCTAACCCTTCCCTCATAGGCACATGGCCCTGGAGAAACCTCCTCGGTTCAAGAGGGTGTTACATCTCCTGGTGGACAGGTCCTAGCTGCAATATCACTTCCTGCCTCACCAAGATGATACTCTCCTTTCACGAGCCCTCTCTCCTCCATGGCATCTGGCTGGAGGTGGGGCTTCAATAACACGTCCCTGTAGGTCTCGTTTATGTACCTCTCTGACTTCCTTATCTTCCGTCTACCACTCTAGCCTCCAGAGGTCGCACTTGTTCCTGAGGGCAAAGAGCTCCTTGTATGTAGTGCACACGTAAGACCTCTCACCGACTGGGAGAAAGTTGTACAAAAGACTGGATAACCCCCATCTCACTGCTGGACTGTTTGCATCTTATTTTAAAAGTTTTGTTTGGTTATTTTAAATTGTTGCTAGGGATACTTGTGCTAATACAACTATACCAAATAAGTTTAAGGGACTTTGCTCACCTCAAGATTAATTCTTTTCTTTCAGGGCCTTAGCTCATCTATTCCAGGTGAGAATAATCAACTGAATCTAGAAGGGAATGTGAATACGACTCCCTCTTTAATAGGTGTAAGACCCTATAAAGCTAGAATTGTGCCTGGGCTGGGTGGGGGTCTTGGTGGGAGGGGAGGGAACTACCATTTAGTAAAGGCTGGTTTACTACACAGGTCGCAGACATGTGCTTCTAAGATCTGTGACCAATTTCCTGGGTGATTCACACAGCTCTTGATAGAGGGAGTCTTTCAGAATGCCCCTTTTGATCTGTCACTTGGCTTTAACACCTATTTAAAACAATTTCATAAGTTTCTTGCCCCCTGTCTAGAAGGCCTGTTTGTAAAGGTTTCTAGAAACAATTTATTGCTCAAAGAATACTGACCCTGTTTTTCCTTTTATGCTTAGTTATACTCTGATTTGATTTAAACAAAAGCTCTTTTCTGATACTAGGCTTTGACTATTAAATTTAAACCAGAAGCTCTCTGCTGGGTTCTGAATTAAAACTGAAAGCCCTCTACTGGGTTTTAAATTTGAATTTAAATGGAAAGCTCTCTGCTAAGTTTTGAATTTAAACTAAAACTCTTTGCTGACACTAGGCCCTGACTGATTTAACAAATACACTGGATTCTAATTTACACAGATTAACCCTTTCCAGGCCGAGCCCAAAACTCTCGGGATCCAAAATTCTGACTAAATATTCCTATCAAATGGTATATAATACATGACCATAGCAGAAGGAAAATCACTATTAGAACATATTGAATAAGATGGGTACAATTTTCCTAAAATATACAAAAATTAACCTGGCTGCAGAATGTGGATTAAAAATTTAAAGTAGGCCTTCAAAGGGTTAATCAGCTTTAATCCAAAGAATTCCTTTTCCCCCAAGATTTAGAAAAATTCCCAGAAGTAAATACTTACATTGCAGATCTCTCTTCAGAAGTAGCAGTCCCTTTTTGTAGTTCTTCAAGACTCGATGATTGGTCGAGTTATCCACTACATCAAGTCTCACCCCGCTCTGGTGATTCTTGTGGTGCCTGACTGGCCTTGGCGCCTATGGTATGACAACCTCTTGCATCAGCTAATCGTGATACCTTTGGTGCTCTGCTCCTGCAGGGGGCTTTTGAGGCAAGGCCCAATCCTGATGGATGACCTGGCTCCCTAGTCACTTATGGATTGACTCTTGAAAGGCGGCGGCTAGTCCGCAAAGGATTTCGAGAAGGGACGCAGATACCCTTCTCAAGGCATGACATCCCTTTACCCCCCTGGCGTATGGCAGGGTTAGGTCCTGTTGGAACACCAGGTCTCAAAAAGGCACCATTCTACTTTGCGGTCCATATTCCAGACATTTTGGTCTTCTTGCAAGATGGGTTTGATAAGGGCCTAGCCCTGAACTACCTATAGGTTCAGATGGCTACGGTCACTTGCTTCTGTGGGCCCATAGCAGAGTGCTCAATCGCTTTGCAGATGGATGTGTCAGCTGCTTTCTTCGCAGGGTATGGGCCTTGCATCCTCTACTCTGTCCTGTGGTCCCTCCTTGGAACCTTTTCCTCATGCTCAGGAGCCTCATGCAAACTCCCTTTGAGCCTGCGATTTGTCATTGAAAACAACTTTTCTCGTCGCCATCACTTTGGCCAGGCAAGTGTCGGAACTACAGGCCTCTTCCTGTCAGGATCCTTTCTCTCCTTCTCCTCTGAGGGGTGGCCCTTCAGGTGGTGCCCCCCTCCTTGCCGAAAATTCTCACAGCCTGCCATTTCACTCTCTTCCTTTTCTACAGAACAGTGCTTTTGCAGTAACGGCGGTCACTGTGCAGTCAATGTCAGCAGGGTGATTCATCCATACCAGAAGGTGACGAATACTTTTTGAAAGTCCGACTATCTTTTTTTCCTCTTTGCGGGCCTTCACAAGGGCCTCACTGCATTAAAAGCTATGATTGCGTGCTGGATTAAGCTCACTATCAGGTCAGCTTATATTCTACACGGCAACCCCATGTCTGTGGGGTTTCGGGCTCACTCCATGTGAGCTCATGTGACTTCTTGGGCAGAACAGTCACATGTGGACAGATTTCGGGCAGCTACCTGGTCCTCTTTGTCTACCTTTGCTCACTATTATTGCCTCGATCTCCAAGCTCGAGATTTGGCGTGTTTTGGGGCCAGTGTGGTGGCAGTGGCTGTATCTTCCCGCCCTGAAGTGGTACTTCAACTAGTCTGGACTGGTCTAGAACGATGAATTGGAAGTAGAAATGTCACTTACTGTTAATTTCCTTTCCTGGATTCCTGCTAGACCAGTCCAGAACCCACCCCTTTCTGTGATCTCTTGGAACAGCCTTCGCATCAGAGCCATATCTAATCTAATTTAAGGCGGTATTGTCTGCTTTGTGCATACTTACGCTCTCCGGTGTCTCGTCACAGCAGAGCCCTGGTGGGTGCATTGTATATAGATGCACTCATCTGTGCTATTTTCGTTGATTGATGGTTTGTTCTTTTTGCTTCCATTGGGCAATATCCTTCTGCTTTTCCAGGGGTATACTGAAGGCGACCCCTAGGAGAACCTCTATATGTGCCAGGGCTGAATCACTCAAGTGTCTGGTATTTTCTCTGTCTCCAACATCTGCTGGCAGGGTAGCATAACCCACTAGTCTGGACTGGTCTTGCAGGATTCCAGGAAAGGAAATTGATGGTAAGTGAGATTTCTCCGTACTCTAAATGTGAAAGGGTTAGTGCATGAGACAATGTGATAAGCCTTGGAATCAAAAGCATTCTGAGTAGAGTACAAGATATGCAAAATGTAGGAGGTGTTTCTAACTAGACTATTAACTTACTGATCAGAATTCATCCAGTTATCCCCCTGCTTCCCTCTGTTTGCTGTATAGAATTGTAAACCACTATGATAGCTTTGTAGCCCCTATTTGTGGTATAGCAAATACCTGGAAATAAAATAAAATAAATAATACAATGCATAGTAGGTCATATAGTTCATGGAGAAAATGGGTGCTCTGCAGTTTGTGATTCTCCAAAATGGATGGATGTAAGCTCTCCAGAGTGTGTAACAGTTGCTTGCTTCAATGTGCTCTGGAGAACTCTGGATTTTTACTAGCATGGGCAGCACGTAATTTTTTCATTCTCTTTCTTAGTACTCCCTTTACAATTCCAGCATGGCTTTTGACGACCAGCCAGCTTTCTTTGGAGCTTTGCTACCCATGGATGGAATGAAGGTAAAATATGATACTGTAGCTTTATTACTGATGAGCGAGGGTGGAAAGGGGTTATGGCTGTTGTCGCTCCCTCACTTCACTATGGGTTAGTTGGAGTGAAGGGTAATAGGCGAGCGAGGGGGAGTTGCCTTCCCTCTCTTGTTTAAAGGGAGCTGGGGATAGGTGGTAGATGAAAGATGTATAGCATCACACCTTGGCATGGTTTAAGAGGAAAGTGTGCTACTGTGCTGATATTGCTGCTGCCCTTTGCAGGGTTGCCTGGTGGAAGCAAGTCCTCAGAATGCCTGCACCCCTATCGAAGGTCCCCCACCAGTATCAAGCAATGAGTCCTTCTTTGCCCTCATTCGACGATACGAGTGCAACTTTGATGTGAAGGTCAGTGGATGCTTGCTTGCTCAGCCCCTCCTGAAGGGACCTTGTGCTTATGCCTCAATGTGGCATTTAAAAACCCATCCATGCTCTGGTGATTCAGTAACGTTGTTGTGTACTACTATACAAAAGACTGGGTTGAACTCCCAAGTCGGTTCTTCCACACCCCATGTTGATGGGGTCTTACACAATGCTTCTGCAGCATTCTATCCTTTGTGGGAAGCTGGAATTCCAGTCCTAGTTTGGTGGTGGTACCTAATAGCTGGATTTAGGGCATATGATTGCAAAATTCTGGAAGGAGAGCCCTGGTATGTGGCCTCTGACTGAGTACTGTTGCTATAGTAACCTGACTAAAATAATGCTGGTAGGGGGTTATTAAATGGAAGAAAAATACCAAAAGCTTATGGTTCCAGATAGCAGCACATGTTAGGACTGAGCCTGGGAGCCCAAAGAAATAGTTGGGTCAAAAGAACTTCAGAGAAGTTCTTTATCTGTAGTAAGATCTGTTGGTTTTTTCTTTTGTTTTTTTGTGTGCTTGTGTTTAGGTGCTTCATGCTCAGCAAGCAGGTTACCAGGCAGTCATCGTACACAACGTAAACTCAGAGAGCCTGTTGAGAATGATGTGGAATAATGGTGAGTGCAAGGAAAAGCGTCATAGAACCATACAATTTGGGATGGAATTGGAATAAAGGAAGACGAAGGGTATGCTGTGCCAAGGGAGAGCTGTTTTCTCCTTGGGATGGAATTCAAAAGGTAGGGGGCTATCCTCTTAGGCTGGAATTGGCATGGGGGGCAAGGGGTAAAGTGCTAAAAGAAAAGTCAGCTCTTTGGCTGACAATGGAGGGGGGAAGGGTGTGTGTGCAGAGCTACCTGACAACTGCTGTCACCTCAAGCTAGAATCAGTGGGAAGGGAAGGGGAGGGGAGGCGTGTGTATGGTGCTTTAAGAACTTGGAGAGGGTTTTGATAGCAGACTGGCAGGAGATATGATAAAGGAAAGCTGTGGTCATTTGACCCTTTTCTGGACAGTTATGATACACTTATTTCCTTGGCGATCCATACGATTCTACAAAACCGGAAAATGGGGATTTGATCAACTTCTACGCTTGATGAAACACGGTGTGCCTCATGGCCAAGTAAGAGCTAGTAATAGCTCAAGGCTTCAGTAGTTATAAGAAATGTATAAAGTTTTGGGAGCCAGTGACCAAAACTGTGAGAACCCTACATAATGCTTCCTATCCATTTCAGTGTTTCCTTTCCTGTTCTATAAACAGCCATTGTCAATGGTTTTAGATTCCAGTGCTAGTGTTTGCACCACACCTTGGTATGTAGGGAATGGGTGGTGGTAAGGAGGAAGGGAAGTTTTCTCTCTTATTTTTCTTTATTACCTTGTTCATCTCCTTATGTGTTTATATGTATGCATTAAAGTAGAAATAAAGCTTAAAAGGAAAGCTATGGTCTCCTCAGCTGAAGTGGGGGAGGATTGGGGGATGTCTGTTGTCTTCTTGGGGTGAATCAGAGAGGAGGTGGGGGCATGTAATGTAAAAGGAAAGTATAGTTTTCTCATGATAGAATTGGAGGGGAGGGGATTTTTCCATGCTAATATTGCTGCTGTTGCTTCTGGCTGGCGTGGAAAGGCAGGGATAATCTATCATTCTGTAACACATTTTCTCCTTTTACCTGTTACAGTCACATCTAAGCAAGTTCTTGTGTTTCCCTTACTATAGTTGCATGTAAGAAACAGACTTTCCTTCCCCATTATGTGGGTGCCAAGAAAAGCAAGAAGGGAAGATCCTATCCATCTGGCTCTTATCAGGGATCCTAAACTCTCCCCTCCCTCCAATACTCTCGTGAGACCTCTCTCCTCAATGTCTCCCAACTAGTTCTCATCGGGGATCCTTTCTTGTAATCAGTTTCCCCAGCAGTCTTGTAATCAGGGGCTATGGTGCTGGTGTCTGCTCTTTTCCACATCCCTTTTCATGTGTAGGTTTAACACTTACAGTGGCCAAGAGAGTAAGAGACAGCCTTCTCCAGTATTATTCTGGGTATTTGCTTTAGGTTGACTGTTTCCTTTTCCCCATCTTCCTTAGGTTTCTAGTTCAATCATAACAGACTTCTACTGGAACTCTGGCACTATAAACCTTTACTTGGAGTTTTGCTGGCTTTTCCTCTTTTTATTCCATTAACCCAGTCATCAGAGTGACAGTCTTTTGGAAGCCAGTACACCTGAACCCTGAAATCTGAATTCCATTCATAAATACCACCTGCTCCCTATATAAATGCGCTGTACCATATATTCAGAAGCACTATCCAGATAGTGCTGATGAATCTTTGTAGTCCACCTTGGCAGTATTCCAGAGGGAGTCAGTTGGACCATTAGATGATAGAGGAGTAAAAGGAGCACTAAAGGAGAACAAAGCCATAGCAAAGAGATTAAATTAATTCTTTGCCTTGATCTTTACAGAAGAAGATATAGGGGAGATATCCATGCCAGAAATGATATTTAAAAGTAATGAATCAGAGACATGGAAACAAATCTTTGTGCACCTGGAAGATTTAATAGAGCAATTTGACAAACTAAAGAGGAACAAATCACCTGGACCAGATGGTATACATCCCAGTGTGCTGAAAAAATTCAGAAATAAAATTGCAAGCCTACTATTAGTTATTTGTAAACTATTATTAAAATCTATAGTACCTGAAGATTGGAGAGTGGCTAATGTAATGCCAGTTTTTAAAAATGATTCCGGGGGTGAGCCAGGAAACTACAGATTGGTCAACCTGGCGTGTGTGCTGAGCAAAATTATAGAAGCCATCATAAAGACAAAACATTACTAATCATATACATGGCCTTGTGCTTTTAAACAATGGCTAACATGGATTTAGTGACGGGAAATCTTGCCTCATAGATCTGCTACATTTTTTTAAAGGTGTGAATAAACAGATAAAGGTGAGCCGGTTGATAGTGTATCATTTTTCAGAAATCCTTTGACAAGGTCCCTCATGTGAAAGACTCGAGGAAATTAAAAAGTCATAGAATAGGAGGCAGTGTCCTATTTTGGATTAGGAACTGGTTGAGAGAGAGAAAACGGAAGAGTAGGGTTAAATGGTCAATTTCCTCAATGGAGAAAGGTAATAACGGAGTATCCCGGGTTCTATGCTGGCCTTTAACATATTTAAGAATGACCTAGAAATGGGAACAAGTGAAGTGATCAGATTTGCAGGTGACTGTTACTTTGACACAAAATTATTCAGAATTGTTAAATCACAAAGAGATTGTGAAAAATTCCAAGAGGACCTTGAGAAATTGGGAGACTGAGCATCAAAATTGCAAATAAAATGTAATGTGGACAGGTGCAAAGTCATGCACATAGGGAAGAATAAACCAAATTATAGCTACATGTTGCCAGGTTCAATGTCAGGAGTTTGCCATCCATGAAGAGGGATCGAGGAATCATAGTGGACAATTCATTGTAATCTACTGCTCAGTGTGGTGGCAGCCGAAAAAAGAGTTATTAGGAGAGGAATAGAGAATAAAACAATATCATAATGCCTTTGTGTTGCTCCATGGTGTAATTGCACATTGAATATTATGTATAATTCAGATCACTGCGTCTCAAAAAAGATATAGCAGCATTAAAAAAGATACATAGAAGGGCAACCGAAATGATGATGGAATGACTTCCATATGAGGAAAGACTAAACGAATTAGTGCTCTTCAGGTTGGAAAAGAAATGGGCTGAATGGAGATACAATAGATGTCTATAAAATCCTGAGTGGAGTGGACTAGGTAAACGTGAATTATTTACTCTTTCAAAGTACAAAAATTATCATAACAAGTTCAATGCATATTACAGTCAGTCATACAAAAGCATCATAAAACAGAACTATAACACCATCCCACTTTTTAAAAACTATTATTCGACATTCACCCTACCGTCATCCTCCATTCAGGCCTTACTGTCTCGCAAAACGTTATGAAGTAGCCACATCTTAAGGCTATGTCTAAATTTCATATAATCCTATTTAACAGATGGACATCCTCTGGAAAGTCATTCAAATATTAAGGACTCTTATAAAACCAAATTTTCTCATAACTGTTCTTATGACACATCTCCTTTGGGGGGGGGGGGAGGATTAGCCAAACTGGATCCCTGGAATGCAAGCTTCTCAGTGCTGTGTAACGTGAAATTGTATTCCCCATATAAAGTGGAACCATCTCATATAACTCCTTAAACGTGAAACGCAATGATTTGTACAAAGCTCTCGTATAGTAACTGTTTCAACAATGGTATAGCTCTATTTCACTACTTCCGCCTAACAATAAGCTTCACTGCCATGTTCTGCAGCACTTGCATTCTTGTTAACCCTTTGTTGTTCCCAAATATAGAAACCCTTAAAGTAGTCCCATTGTGTAAGAATTATTGTTTGAACAATAAACCGTAATTTCTCTGTTGAAAAGTAGTATTTAATGTATCTTATTTTAAATCTGACTTTTTTGGCCACTACTACAGGTTGATTCTCCATAGTTAGGTATATTTAAAAATTCCTATCTAAGACTTTTAACGTTTTAAGCAAAGAAAGACTAGCCATAGCCACCATTAAGGCTTCTGTGAGTGGTTGCTTATCATACTGTTGCTTATCTACCCACAATCAGTTTGTCTTTTTAATATTAATTTTCAGCTGGTTGCTTGACATTCGTTTTACCCAGCGAAGCTCATGTTCAATAACTTATATTTATCACCCCATGAATCTGGAAACTGCAGAATTACGACAGTATCATCTCTATAAGATCAGTTTTGTATCCCTAATTCTTCCAGTTCCTTGCCAAAAGAAAACCTTAAAAACACATTAAAATGTAACAGCAAAAGTGGAGAACCCTGATGTACCGCACATGCCGTAGTCCATGAATCTGAAGCTTCTGTCCTCTATTTCACTGTAACTGACCTATTCAAAAATCTTCTAAGCTAGCATAATGCTTGCCCTCTGTAACCCATGAGTCATGTCTCAACGGACGTTTGTAATCTAAATGTCACTGGCGCCAGTAAGTCAAATTGGGCTACCACTGGAAAGGCGTAAGCTGAATACTAAAAAACCCCAATGCAATCTGGGCTTTGTAGTGCTTATAGCATGGAGACGTTATTGCCACATTTTAAATTAGAGTTAGAGGGAGAGATTTTAGTATTTAGCTCACGCTTTCCCAGTGGTAGTTCAAGGCGAGTTATATTCAGATATGCAAGTATTTCCCTGTCCCCGGCTTACAGTCTAAGTTTGTACCTGAGGCAATGCAGGGTTAAGTGACTTGCCCAAGGCCACAAGGAGTGTCAGTGGGATTTTGAACCCTGTTCGCTCTGGACACTAGGCTCTAACCACTAAGCTGCTACTCCACTCTGGTATTTCATATTTGTCTCAGTGGTTTGAAATGGTCTACATAGTTTGAAATTGCAATACATTTAAAATAAATAGGAGAAAATATTTTTTCACGCACTGCTGCTGCTGCTGCTACGATTACTACTTAGCATTTGTATATCAGTACAAGGCATACTCGGCACTATACACACACGCATGGGAGATAGTCCCTGCTCCATAGAGCTTACAGTCTATGCAATACAGAAACACAGAGGGGACTAGAAATGGTCTTGGCACACATGGGTGGTAAACAGGAGAATAAAGGTCAGGATCCAAAAGTAGCCTCAAGGAGATGGCGCTGTAGTCTGGATTTGAATAGGACCAGAGGTGGAGCCTGATGCACCAACTCAGTAGTCTGTTCCAGACATACAGTGCAGCAAAGCGGAAAGAACACAGTCTGGAGTTGGCAGTGGAAGGGAAGGGAACAGATAGAAGGGATTTGGCTGATGAACATAGTCCCTGAAGAGGGGCGTAGGGAGAGAAAAGAGAAGAGAGGTAGCGAGGAGCAGCATTATGAATACACTTGTAAGTCAGTAGAAGTTTGAACTGGATAAGTAAGTGGATGCCTAATTAAACTCTGGAATTCATTGCCAGAGGATGTGATAAAAGCAGTTAGCATGGCTGGGCTGAAAAAAAGTTAGTAAAAGTTCCTAGAGGAACAGGTATTAAGGTAGATTGGAGGAAATGCACTGCTTATTCCTGAGCATAAGCAACGTGGAATCTTTTGCTACCTTTTGAGATCTTGCCAGGTATTTGTGACCTGAATTTGTCACTTTTGGACACAGGATACTGGTCTTGATGGATCATCGATCTCACTCAGTATGGCAGTTCTTATGACTCAATTTTCTCCAGCTCATCTTTACTTTTTTCTCTTTTGAAACAGACTTTCTTTTTTTTCCCCAAGCTTCAAAGAGGGCTTGACTAGCATCTATGAAAACAGAAGCATATATACGGGTACCATTATTCCCTTTGGTATGCAATTCTATCAAACTACCCTACTGATAATTCTGTCTGCCCGCCCCCCATTCAAATGTTCACCCTCTTCACTAATAGCTTGTAATTCAACTCATACTAATGTATTAAGATTTGTTGTCTTTATGAAGAAGTTCACCCAAGATTGCGTACAACAGATATAACTTGACATAAACACCTTGCATTGTAGAAAGAGCTTACCAATAGTAAAATGACCAAATGTCTGCATGATACACAATTAGAACAATGTGGTAAATTTTAAATCCTAGCTGAATAAAATCCTAGTAATAGAAATTTGTGTGTATATGACTGGCGCTGTTACATATAAACAGCATAGTAGGATAGTCATATAACAGAAATATGATATATTATCTGCAGAATTACAAATGATGCACCATAGTGGGCAGCATGATGGAACATTCATATAACATAGAACATATAATTATTTCAGTTTTACTGGTATCATTACTTCAAGTATTTTCACTCTCCAAGAAGGAAAAGAACTCCATAAAATATAAAAAAAATTCCAGTCATCCTGAGGGGAAGGGCCAAGGTAGAGAGAAAGAGGGGAGCAGGGAAAGGGCACACACAATTCTGTTACAGGAGATAATAAAGATTGAGGAATGGGCAGGCCAAAGGCCTTTTGGAAGAGTAGAGTCTTGAGTTGAGATATGAACCTGGACTAGGATGATTCCAAAAGGAGAAGTGGAAGTAGAGTGTTCCAGAGGTAGGGACCCAGAAAATAAAAAGCAGAATATCGAGTTGCTGAGAGGAAAGGAGACCGGCGTAACTGACATTGCAATAATCCAAGTGGGACATAATCAGGGAGAGAAGAATGGTCAGTGATGGGGTGGATAGGAATGAGTGAGCGGCTCTGATCTAATGGAGGGATTAAGAATGAGCTGATTCTGCTCTAACCAGGTGGCCAAGTGGGCAAGACAGGTGTTTAAAGGTTCAAGATCAGAGAATGAGGGAGACGTGTGGAAGAGTAAGAGGATGTCGTTGGCATAATAATACGCCGAGATCCCTGTTGTACCAGCAGAACAAGGGGGGAGGGAAAGATATATTGAACAAAAGTGGAGCCAGGACCGAGCTCTGTGGGACACCTAAAAAAAGAGGGTAATCATGTGAGGTAGAAGCATTGGAGCAGACAGAGAAAGAACAGCCAGAGAGAAAAGACCTGAACCGGTGGAGAACAGTACCAGTGAAACCAATATCCTGCAAGCAGAATAGAATGGAGTGGTTGACAAGGTTAAAAGCAGATGACAGATCCAGGGAGACTGCAAGGGAAATGTCACCATGATCTAAGGATTGATGGACTGCATTGAGGAGAGAAAGCAGAATGGATTCTCCGGGAACAAGCAGGAAGTCAGTCCTCTCATATGGGTGACGTTTGCACCAACTGAGCCCTCTTGGAAGCATCCCCCCAGCTTTCAAGGAAAGCTTTTGGGAGATGCCACCACACATGCAGGGTGCCTTTCCTGCCCAAGGGTGCTATCTTGCTCAGTCTCCTTTTTCCACGGAGCTCTTCGGACTTCTGTCTGATCTTCCCTGGAAAAAGATGATATTTCTCAACTGGAGTTTCATACTCTCTCTGGTAGTGCACTGGTGCTCTTCCTGCCACCTGAGCATGCTGTCTTCGGCATCGAGCTTCAGGTTCTCGCCTTTTTTCTCCTTTTGGCACCTTCACGCCTTTTTTCCAACTGGCAGCATCGCGAGTCTTCGACCTCGCTGGGGTTCTTTTTTTCCTCCCATGGCTACCAGTGGTTTTAAGATGTGTGATCGGTGTGCCAAAATATAATGTCCCTTCCTTATCGTCCCTCCAGTCCAGTCCTGCACCTCTGGGTAGTCAACCCCCACCAGCAGCTTGGAGACTGAGCATGTAACTCTTTTTGATGACATCACCACATATAGACAGCCAGTTCTGCCTATCAGCTCCAGTTAGCTCAGTCTCCAAGCAGCTGGAGGTGGTGGTCCAGAAGAGCTGGACTCACTGAAGGGACAACTAAGTAGGCTGGTTAGTGTTTAGTTGAAAGAAAGGGTCTGCGTTGCTCTGTCAAGACCGGGGACAATTTTTTGCCTGGTAGTCTGCTTTACTCTGCCTGTGTAAAGTTAATTTCTGTCAAAAAAAAAAAAAAGGGGGGGGGGGGGAAGAATCAAGGCAGTTGGGTCCTTGCCTCTCGAGAAGAGCGCAGGGGCAGGATCAGCAGAGCAATGGCAGCTCCCAAACCCGTAATCGGGTAAGGAGCAGTGGGAAGGCAGGTCGGATTGCAGACAGCACTTCTCTCTTCTCCCGCCCTATGGCTGAAGCGACTGCCGAAAGCTGTGGCTCGCACCCCCTCTTTCTCCTCCCTTCTTCCTGGGTGCTGACACTATGGCGCTACAGTGGGGAGTTGAAGTGCTGAATGCGACTGCTCTTGTTATTGTGTTTGGGGCCTTTACTCGGGCAGTTTTCTCTTTGCATGGCAGTACTAACGTGGGACCACATGGCCAGGGGTGAGGGGCTGCGCAGGAAACCTTTTGCAGGCTGCATTCTTGTGACGTAGGCTCTTGCCTCCGCCGGGGTTTTTTCCTCCCGGGGTTGAAGTTTGAGCAGCTCTCACTAGCCTATTTTGGTGGGTAGGCCACCTAGTTTAAAAAGAAAATAAATAGGGATGCTTTATTCCCCTGTCTTCTGGTAGTTTTCTCCCACTTTTCAACTGTGCTTGGTTAGAGGGTGGAACAGAAGCACAGGATTGGCAGGAGGTCTACTTTAGAAACTTGAGCCTGTTATTCCTTGGGTCCCAGAATGCTGCAGGGATGCCGACCAAACATTGCCTCCTGTGGGGGTGCAGCTGTCCTTGGTGTCAGAGAGAGGGACCTGCCGTGGCTGCTAGAAGGAACAAGACCTTCTAGACGTGGAGGAAGGGCAGTGGGAACATGAGAGCCCTACAGTGACAGGGGGCAGTTCCTCGCAGGCTCTGGAGGGGCATGTCCTTGCCCTGGAATCGTGCTCAGGGGTGCCTTCTCCCCTGTTAGAACCCTACACCTTGGAACGGTTGGATCCCAGACCCTCCACTTCCTAGGGGTCCGGCGGTGAGGCCCTGGGAGGGTTCTCGCCAGAATTTATACTGTTATTACATAAGGCCTACTGCATGAAATTGCAAGGTCTCGACCACTCGAGGTCGGGACAGACACTTGCCGCCAAGAGAACGGCAGCCACCTTGGAGCGGGAACCACAGGAGCAGGTGGCTAAGAGGCGCAGGTGTGAAGATGACATGGAGGACTTAGTGCCCAGCACTGCGGGGCCTTAAGACTTAGGCCTGGATTCTGACGGGGACTCCCCAGACGAAGAGCTGGAAGAGGGGAAGCTCCCATAAGAGGAGGAGTCCCGGATTGTCATGGTCTTCCGTAGGGAAGAGCTGGCAGTGCTGATTACAGAGATGCTGAAGGCGCTTAACATGCCAGCAGGTCTGCCAGCAGAGGAGGAATCTTTAGAGGGTCCTCTGCTGCAGGCACTGCACAAGCCACAAGGTTTTTCTTGTCATCGCGTGGTGAAGCAGATAAAGGAAAAGTGGGACCTCCCTGAGGCCGGCCTTAAAGGGGTGAGGACCATGCGGCTTTACGGGGCTTTACCCACTCCCAGAGCAAGAACGGGAATTGTTTTGCTCCCCTAGAGTTGATGTGGCAATATTGGTGGTCACTAAGAAGACCACAATACTGGTTGAAGGCAGTGCAGCCCTCAAGGACTCCCAGGACAGGAAACTGGACACCCTGTTGAAATAAGTGTTCAACATCAGTGCGTTGTCCTTGCAGGCCTCAGTCTGTGGAACACTGGTGGCCCGGGCCTGCATGCATTGGGCGCAAGGCACAGGGGAACCTATTGAGGAGCCCTCAGACCTTTCAGGGGCAGCCTTTTGGGTGGAGTCGGGGGCAGCCTGCCTGGCGGATGCGTTTTGCGACCTGCTCAGGGGTCTGTCTAAGGGATGGCCTCAGTGGTAGCAGTCCGCCGCTACCTCTGGTTGAGAAATTGGGTGGTGGATGTTTCCTCCAAAACCCGACTCAGCAAGCTGCCCTTTAAGGGGAAGCTTCTATTTTGGTGAAGAGCTGGAGAAGCTGGTGAAGGAATTGGGGGAGACCAAAGGAGGCTGCCTCCTGGAGGAAAAGCAGAAGCAGCCTCGTCCCGCAGGCTGTCCTCAAGGTCAGGCGAGAGACTTCCAGCGCTTCAGGTCATTTTGTTTGGCCCTGTACCAGAGAGGCCATTCGGTTGCCTGGGGACAGAGTTCTCGGGGGTTTCGAGGGGCAGAGCGTGGCTTTTTTGACTCCGCGTCCTCCGGATCTAAGAAGACGCAATGAAACAAAGGGGGCCCAGGAGGTGCAACCTATGGAAGGTCGGCTACAGGACTTTTGCCATGACTGGAGGTCATCAGAGAAGGTTACGCCTTGGAGTTCTCTAAGCCTTTGGCCCCGCATTCATGCAATCTCCCTGCAGGGCAAGGGCCAAAACCCAGGCAGTCAGGGATACTCTTGAATGCTTGCTCCAGCTAGGGGCGGTAGAAAGTGCTGGAGGCCCAACACGGCACTGGTCAGTACTCGATTTACTTTGTGGTTCCCAAAATGGAGGGCTCCTTCTGCCCTATTCTCGACCTCAAGCACATGAACAAATGTTTAAGGGTTCCACACTTTCACATGCAAACGCTGAGGTCGGTGATCATCGCAGTGTGAAAAGGCAAATTTTTGACATCCCTGGATCTCATGGAAGCCTACCTACATAGCCCAGTGCGGTCAGAGCACCACCGCTTCCTCTGCTTTGCGGTGCCCATCGGGCATTTCCAGTTTTGGGCCCTACCCTTTGGTCTAGCAATGGCTCCCCCGCACCTTCACCAGGGTGATGGTGGTGGTGGCAGCAGCCCTTTGCCAAGAGGGCATCCTGGTACACCCATACCATGATGACTGGCTCATCAGGGCGGAGTCATAGACGGAGAACGAGCAGGCGACCACAAGGGTGGTGAAGGTCACAGTACTTAGAGTACCTCGTGGCACTGTTCGACACTCGCAGCGGAAAGGTGTTTCTGCCGAATCACAGGGCATTTCCTATGCATGAAGCAGCCGATGGTGTGGCATTATCTGCAGCTCTTAGGGACCATAGCAGCGACAATAGAAATGATCCCATGGGCAATGGCACATGTGAGGCCATTGCAAAGAGCGCTACTGTGCAGATGGTTGCACCAGGTTTACTCCCTGTCGCAGCCTCTCCTGTCGCCGAAAGAGGCAGTAGGGGCTCTCCATTGGTGGCTGTAAGCGGGGAACCTGGCAGCAGGAATACTGCTGGAAGCCCCGCAGTGGGTTCTGTTGACAACAGATGCCAACCTCTCGGGCTGGGGAGTTCACTGCAAGGGCTTGATAATGCAGGGGCGCTGGACGGCAGAGGAGGCGATCTAGCCCATCAACAAGCTGAAGTTGCAGGCAGTCTGCCTGCCACAGCAAAAGCTCCATCAGTCTCTGCAAGGGAAGGCATTTAGGGTCTTCTCAGACAATGTAGCCACAGTAGCTTACATTAACCACCAAGGGAGCACAGGAAGCATGCAGTTGGAGGCAGAGGCGGAAAGGTTGTTAGAGTGGGCGAAGGAGCACCTTGTAGTTCTATCTGCGGTGCATGTAGCAGGCACGGAGAACGTGACAGCTGATTTACCTGAGCCGGGTTTGGGTGGACCCAGGCAAATGGAGTCCGTGTCAGGAAATCTTTGAGCAGATAGTCCACAGGTGGGGTCAGCCGATCATGGACCTCATGGCGACGTTGCCTCAGCCAAGGCCAGTCGCTTCTTCAGCAGAAGTGAATGCATGTCGGAAGGTCTGGATGTCCTGGTGCAGGAATGGCCCACAGGGGGATTCTCTGTCTTTCCACTGTGGGTGCTAATAGGATGGGTGGTACAACGTATCGAGGCACACTGGGGTCGTCATCTTGATTGTCCCAGACTGGCTGAGACGTGTCTGATATGTAGACTTGGTCAGGCTGAAGGCAGGACGTCCGTGGCGTCTCCCGCCAGGGCAGACTTCCTGGTCCATGGATTGGTACGCATGCCGCAGGTGAATTGATTCTCACTTATGGCCTGGCTCTTGAAAGGGTGAGGTTGAAGAGGCGAGGTTACTTTGTTGAAGGCCCATAAGAAGTCTACCTCAGTCTCTTACATTCGGGTATGGCGTATTTTTGAGGCCTGGTGCGGAGAAAGGCAGGGTAGTCCATTTGCGGCTACAGTGCCCAAGATGCTTGCCTTCCTGCAGGCTGGTTTTAACAAAGACCTGGCAGCTAGTTCCCTTCGGGTACAAGTGGCAGCACTCTCCTATTATCAGGGTAAAATCCAGGATGTTTAGCTAGGAGCGCATCCAAATGTCGTTAGTTTCCTAAAGGAGGTCGAGCAGCTGTGTCCGCTGCTAAGGGAGGCGATTCCTCCTTGGGATCTTAACCTCGTCCTTTCGATTTTGTCGCAGGAACCTTTCGAGCCACTAAGCGCCGCTACTCTTAAGGACTTGATCTTAAAGGCAGTGTTCCTGGTGGTGATTTGCTTGGCTCGCCAAATCTCAAAGCTACAAGCTCTGTCTTGTAAAGAACCATTTCTCTCCTTTTCTAAGGAGAAGGTAGTCATTCGCCCTGTACCATCCTTCATGCCTAAGGTGATTTCGCCATTTCACTTAAATCAACCGGCATCTCTACCAGCGCTGTCTGATCTGCAGTGGCGCCTCCAGGATGTGTGCCGTGTGTTGCGGAAGTATTTGAAGAGGACAGCCCCATTTTGGAAATCCAACCAGCTGTTCGTTCTGCATTGTGGTCCGCGTAGAGGTGCAGCGGCAGCCAGGGCTTCGATAGCTCGGTGGATCAAGGAAGCAATTGCCTCTGCCAACCTGTTGAAAGGGAAGCCTGGCCGCAGGGCCAATGGGCCCATTCGACAAGAGCACAAGCTGCTTTTTGGGCAGAATTTAGTTTGGTGCCTCCAGCAGACATCTGTCGAGCGGCCACCTGATCGTCTCTCAATACTTTAGATAAGTATTATCGCCTAGATGTTCAGGCGGCAGGAGATGCCATATTTGGGAGTGGTGGTAATTCAAGCCGGTATCACGGGCCCTGCCCATTGTTAATACTGCTCTGTTACATCCCAGAGGTGCGGGACTGGACTGGAGGGGACGATAAGGAAGGTGAAATTAGGCCTTACCTGCTAATTGATTTTCCTTGAACTCCAGTCCCCAGTCCCGAATCCCTCCCTAGTTTTCAGGAGAGAAAAACTTGCGATCCTGGGCTGGAAGAATTTCAGTTTATCCCTAGGAGGCCCAAGAGATGCTTTGGTCCTTCGCATAGCTGTTTGGGATTGGTGAGTATACAGAGGAGTGCCGTTTGTTGTCTGAAGGGGGTCTTAGTCTCCCTAATGTTGACTGGAGGGGGCTTAGTATAGTTAGTTTTGTTTTTGGTTATGGTGGCTACTTATTTTTTTGCTCCTCTGAGTCTGCTTTGTCAATGGGTATTGGAAGGCAGAATCAGCTGCCTATATGTGGTGATATCATCAAAAAGAGTAACATGCTCAGTCTCCAAGCTGCTGGTGGGGGGTTGACTACCCAGAGGTGTGGGATTGGACTGGAATTCCTGAAGGAAAGTCAATTAGCAGGTAAGGCCTAATTTCACCTTACTGACACACACTATTGCAGCCTTTGCTGCCTAGGGCCGGATCACGACCCCACAGCATGTGGCCTCTGTAAAAAGATGTCCAACAAGACCCTCAAGAGCCGCCAGCAGCAGCACGATAAATTCTTCCCGGAGTCCCCGGTACCTCCGAAGGCCAAGGCCTCCTGAAGCCGTGGAATCTCGGTTAGCCTTCCGGACCCCAATCAATGTCGCTGCTCTTCAGAACGGGGGTCCCCTTCAAGGGGACACAAGAAAAAGAAAACCTTGAAAGTGGATGGCTCTGACAGGCTCGGTAAACCTCGAGTCAGGTCCCGCAATCCTCGATGCTCGTCTGAGGGATCGGAAAGGGACCAGATTGCCAAGGTCCCCCGGAAGGACTCAACCTCAGACCAGCCTAATCCACCAGACGCTATCCTTGTTGAAGACGCCCCATCGGGGGAACCGGCGTCAGGCCCAAGTCCCTCAATGCCCGCGCCAATGGCTGCGGAGCCTTCTGGACATATCCAGAATGGCAGCCCTGGAATGCAGTTTGTCTGCCTTCATGGACCAACAGCGGGCGCTGTTGTCCGGTACCACCAGTTCCTCCGCCCAGACCACCTGACCATCAACGTCGAAGACATCCCCAGAGGCCAAGTCGACCCTCGGCTGAAGTCTCGATCTGGTTCCCATTCCACAGGGCCGAGGTCTTCCCCAACTAGTACGCTCGGTGCCTGCCGCGGGGCCTCTGAGTGCCGTGGGCGGGGCTCAGGCCAGAACCCATGAGCCATCCTTCCCTTAGGTCCTCAACTGATTACTCTGAGTGGGAGATGGAGGATGAGGAGTTGCCGGATATGCATTGCCACTGCAATGTCCCCTCGGACTCCTCCCTTTCCCCTTTGGAGTCCCGGTGTCAGTCTATGCCCGAGGACATGGCGTTCCTCAACTTCGTGAGTGACATGTCCAAGGCCCTAGCGTTCCCAACAGAATCAGAGGAGTTAGAAATCCTCCAATACGAGGCCCTCCCGAGGGAATCTCTTATGGTACACATCCTATCCATCCTGGAACGGCTAATGCACCGCATGTGGGAAACACCAGCGTCAGTGCTGATTATGAGCAAGCGGCTTGACTCAATGTATTGGGTCTGCCGGATCCCAGGCTTCCATAAGGCACAGCTGCCATACAGATCCATGTTGGTGGAGTCAGCCATGAATCGGCTGAAGTCAGAAGACGCAATCCTCGGTGCCCCCAGGTAGGAAGGCATACACCCTGGATGCCGTCAGCCGAAATTGTCACCATGGCTCGATGCTCATTGGCCAGATCCAGGCCTACCAGCTGTACATGGGCATGTACCTGAGAGATCTGGCGAAGGAACTCGCCAGGTTCTCAGCTGGTCTTTCCGAGGAACCCCCTGCAGAGGTTCAAAAACCTGGCCATGGCTGTCCTTGAATGCTTCAAATTTATGTCAGGCAGCCTATGACTGCATCAAGTTGACGGCTCAAGTAGTGGCTTGGCTACAGTCATCCGACCTTGAGCATTGGGTTCAGGACAAATTGGTCAATGTCCCATGCCAAGGAGAGAACCCATGACTGACAAGGCTGCCGAGCTGGAGACCGAGTTCATGTCGAGGGCCAGGCTCTCTCTAAAAAGACCGCTGCCCCTCCCCGAAGGAAGGGCTCTGGTAAAAAGCCCTTCTACCCAAGGAAAGTGCGGCTTACAGAAACTACCCATCTTTTCAAGCCTCCCAGCTCTCAGCAAGGTGAGCAGGCTGAGACATGGGCAAGGCCCTTGTAAGCAGAAGGCTCCCAAGCCCCAGGCTTGGGCTCTAACCCAGCCAGGGGGGAGCTCTTAACTCCTTGGGCATAGCCTCTCCACCCCAAGGAGGTCAGCAGCCCATAGGGGGACATCTCATCCACTATGCCCAAAGATGGCCAGCTATCACCACCGATTCCTGGGCACTCCAGGTGGTCAAAGAGGGCTACCTCCTGGGCTCAGACTCCCCCTCCCCCTTCCCTTTTTCCCAGGAGAGCCCCCCAGGTCTCCTCTTCACCGGGACCACCTACTGAAGGAACTCACAGGCCTTCTCGAGGACAGAGCAGTAGAACCATTACCTCACCATCTCAAGGGCAAGGGGTTATTTTCCAGATACTTCCTCATACCAAAAAGAACAGGGGGCCTAAGGCCCATCCCAACCTGCGCAATCTGAACAAATTCATGGTAAGGGAGAAGTTCAAGATGCTTTCTCTTGGAACATTGCTGCCTTACCTCCAGCAGAGAGACTGACTATGCTCCTTGGATATGAAGGATGCTTATACCCACATTCTCATTCACACCAACCACAGGCAGTACCTGCGGTTCATGGTGGGGGGCGGCCACTACCAGTACAGGATATAACCCTTTGGCCTGGCCTCCACCCCAAGGGTCTTCACAAGTGCCTGGCAGTCATGGCCGCCTTCCTTCACCTCCAGGGGGTATTTGTCTTCACCTACCTGGACAATTGGCTCATAAAAGGAGGTATGGCTACAGACGTGCAGCAGGCCACCGCATGCACCATCCAAGTCCTGCAGCATCTGGGGTTTGTGATAAACTATCCCAAGTCACATCTCCTCCTAACACAATGCCTAGAGTTCATAGGAGATAACCTCCAGGCAAAGGCCTACCTTCCCATGGACTGAGCCAACAGTCTCTGGGCACTGGTTACAGAGGTACAACACCATCCCTTGGTGTCAGCTCAGCTTCTTGGTCCATGTCACCTCCAGATGCCTGCCTTCACTTGAGGTTCAACACTACAGAAGCAACAAATCACGCAGACCAAAGAACAACCAGTCCAAGGCATGATAGAATGGAAAGACAGAGACTTTTATTGAGCCTTTGACTGCCCGACACAGGCCGTGTTTTGTCACCCTTCATCAGGGGCTAGCCAGGCAAGAAACTCTGTTTGAAGGCTGTTAGAAAAATCTTACATCATGCAGTTATAAAACTGTCTAGGTAAACATTCACACTTGTAAAAGCTGCTGTCTATGCTGTGTATGCCTTCACATGAGGGTCACACAGAGGTGCTTCCAGGACCAGTGGACAGAGGCCACAGGTCGTCTCCAGGACAGAGTTTGTGATCCGCCTGTTGGGTGAATCTCTGACCTACTGGCAAGACTCTCACCACCTCGAGGCAGGGTTCTGACTATGGACACCTCCCTGCTGGGATGGGGAGTCCACTGTGAGGAACTCCGCACCCAGGGCAACCGGTCCAAGGACAAGAGCAGACAGCAGATCAACCTCCTTGGGCTTCAGGCAATATACCTAGCCCTCCGAGCATTTTGCCACAGCTTGCAGTACCAGCCAGTGCTGATCCAAACGGACAACCAGGTGCAATGTTCTGTGTGAACAAGCAGGTGGGCACAGGGTCTTGCACCCTCTGCCGCGAGGTGATGATGCTCTGCTCCTATGCAGTCCAGCAGGGCATACTCCTACGGGCAGTATACCTGCTGGGCCAAGACAACTCCCTTGCGGACAGACTGAGCAGGGTCTTCCAGCCACACAAGTGGCATCTGGACCTCAGAGCGGCCAGTCGGCTTTTCTGCCTCTGGGGGACACCAGGGGTGGACCTCTTTGCCAGTCTGGACAACTACCAGTTTCCCTGCTTTTGCTCCCAGAAAGCCCACCCCTCCCTGGTGACGGCGGACGTGTTTCTGGGGGAAACGGTGACCAAACAAACACTGTCTACCTGGTTCATACCTTTGCAGCCATTACTGCCTGGAAAAGGAGTCCCAACAGAACAGCGCCTTCAGCCAGGCTGCCAAACTCCGTAATCTTTTCGGGGTCTAGGCAACTCCTACCCTCTGACTCTTTTGTGTTCAGGCTACCGGAGTGTTGGTTCCCATCGGGGACCCAGGTCCTAACTGCAGTCTGTATCTGTGGACTCAATTGCTGCTGCTCATGGCTCCCCTTAAGGGTGACCATGGTTTTCCTACGGGCTTGCAGCAGCCTGTGGCTAGGGAGTCCCATATGTGAGGACTGACTTCCTGCTTCTCCCTGAAAAAAGTGTATTTACCTGTAACAGGTGTTCTCCGGGGACAGCAGGAATCTGTTCTCACAACCCTCTTTCCTCCCCTTGGAGTTATTTCTTACCATCTTTGAATTTTTGTTGTCTTTAGTTATGTCATCTGACTGAACAAGATGGCACCCTTGGGTGGAAAGGGCACCATGCATGCATGGTGGCATCTCCAAAAGGCTTTTCTTTGAAAGCTGGGGGGATGTTTCTGTGAGGACTCCGGTGCCGACGTCTGCCATATGTGAGGACTGATTGCTGCTATCCCAGGAGAACACCTGTTGCAGGAGTAAATACGCTTTCTGTGCTATGACTGGGATGAAAACTAGACTGGTGGGGATGAAGAGACTTGGTGCTTTCAAGGTGGGAAATGAGCTGGCAAAAACAAGTTTTTCCAGGATTTTAGAGAGAAAGGGAAGATTGGAGACTGGTTTGTAATTTGCCAAGTTGGCCCTATCTGAGGGAAGGGTTCTTCAGAATAGGAGAAACAAGCATTTTTCCAGAGTAAAGGTCCCTGAAGTTAGAGTAGCGTTGATAATTAATGACTAGGGTGGGAGTTAGGAATGCAAGTAAGTCAGTAGGAAGCCATACAAAGGGAATGGGATCCAAGGGACAGGTGGTTTTCCGAGAAGTGGAGATGAGATGAGCCAAAGTGGAGAGGGAGCAAAGGAACTCCAGGTATGTGTAGGAAGGCAAGTGTGCAAGGATGAAGGAGAGGATGGCTGAGCAAAAGAAATCCTGAAGATCATTAGGAAAGTTGGCTTGAAGGCCAGCCACCTTCTCACAGAAGACGAGAGCAAATTCATCTGAAGGTGGGGTGGTCGATGAAGAGTCTGGTGGAGGTGAGGGATGGAATATGAGTGCGAGGACTGAATAAAGTGCCTTCATCTGATTAGCAGAAGTACTGATGGCTTAGGTGTGCACCTTGGTATTCAATTCACATCTCCTATTGGCCCCCTATATAGTTCCAGTGTGTTCGCCCTGTTCTGCCCTTCATATTTAACACTGATGTCCAGATTGTGTGGTCGGCGTGTGGGAGCTTGGTGAGGGCAGCTAGTATCTGGTCAGAGGCTGGTGTTGGCTGTGGCCATGCTAGTGGCATGGTTTTGTAGCTAGCATGCCACAGCTGCGCACCCTGTCTCCACTTTAACCCTATTTGCGCACTACACTGCTAGTGTGGGATTTTTAGGAGTCCCTTTGGGTTGTGCATTCCTTGCTACCGTGCAGTCCAAACGCACATAAAACCCACGCTAAACCCCGTGCTACTGGCTAGCACATTTCAGTAAACATACCCCAATATGAATGCAAACCAATCTGTATCACAGTGTGCACTTGGAGTGCAAAAAATACCGCTTTTCATATTACAATGGTTCACCCACTAAACATCTGATTGGCATGCTGTGCTAATTATTACCAGTAGATAGATCGATCTTAAACTAAATCATTAAAATCCTTAAGAAAATCTAAAATGTTTTATGAATAAAAATATCTTAAAAAGGGACATATCAATTCTATAAATATCATATACAAAGACATCCAAAAATTATAAATCCATCTTATCTGTGGCCCAATGAATAAAAATGTTATGCAAAAAAAAAATTAGGTTATACATTAACATGTCAAACTAACTTACAAAACACATCCTGCTGAACGATATGGAACTGTGGCGCTTGTGACTCACATAAATAAGAAATCCTCCTGCAGTAGACCACCAAGACTGTACCTTAACTTGTTAAAATGAACTGAGACCATGCTTTTAAAATGCCTGTGGGCAGATGTTTGAAACCTAAAACCCGTAAGAAAATATTGATACATGGGAAGCGGCAATATAAAAAGCTGAATGCTAAATATCAGGATGGCCAGCAGTAGATTAGATAGGGGGGAAGCTGATGATGTTTCTGGAACTTGGTGGGGAGGGGGGATCTGATGATGTTAGGGCTTGGGGAAGGTAGGGGGAAGCTGATATTGCTAGGGCTGGGAGAAAGGGCTGGTATTAGAATATTATGTTTGGTATCATTAAATGCAATCCACCTAAAAAGCTATTGAAACTTTTTTTTTTTCTTGCTGTGAATATACATAATAAATCCCTCTTTTTCCGATCCTGGGAAAGTACCTGATTGCCTTAAAAATAAACCTCTAAATTTCCAAATGATTAAACAGCCAGGACCAGAAACCCGAATATAGCTCTATATAACTGTATCCCAGTCATGGTTCTCTGTGAACCAAGCCTCAGTGGCCTTTGCAAAATCCAAGTATGCCTCTTCCATTATAGTCTCTAGATCCAGAACCTTATTTCCCATATTAGTGTATGGGCTTTGCATAAAGTATTTTGTAGTTCCTCTTCCCTTTTCCTTTTTTCCCTCACAGATATCTGCATCTGCACATGAATGTCTTCCCACAGTCCACTAGGTACTACCTTCCTCCCTCCATATCATTAAATTCCAGATATGTAGCTCCTGCTGCATTTCCTTTCTTTGCAGAAGACCAACATTCACCCTCTGTCTTAACCCCCTACTCTGTGTCCACTCCCTGCCCCGCACACAAAAAGTCGCTTGTCATAGTTATTCTCACGTAAGTAATCGCAGTCTGGTGTATTTCAAAAGATTTCACCCTTTTCTTCTGCCCTATCGTCACTAAAAACCTGTCCAACCTGGAATAGGACCCCTGTGTTAAAAAAAAATGTAAAATTCCTTTCTCGCTAGCTTCGTATCACAATATGCTTCTATTCATACATTTTATCAATTCTTTCCCCTCAGACATATCTTATCTCCCTTTTCCTTCCCTGCCTATTCATAGCTGCCAAAGTAGAGTTCATGTCACTCCAATAAATGTTAATCCCTTTACCATAGAATCAAATCCAAAGGCGGACTTATGAAAGAAAGCATCCTTTGTACCATTGGGGGCATATATAATTTCAAAATTGACACCGCAGCCTGGTTGATTCTCTTTGTTATTCAGACCCTACCCTTTCTTGTTTATCTTGTCTTGCTTGGTACAACATACAGAGGGCACCCACTTTCCTATGGAATAAGGATTGCTACCACAAAACTAGCACTCTAGCACCGCTCCAGTTTACTTCTGCTTATTGATTATCTTTCCTGCTGAGATTTTGGATTTGATACTTCTAATGGCAAAAAGGAAAGAGAAATCACTTTCACTGTCATTGGAGACTCGCCAGTCTTCAATTCTCCTGTTTTTGGTGAGACAAGATCTTCTGGGGGATAGCACCGGAACCCTGGGTATGGCTGGAGCTGTGGCAGCTTGTTCACCCAGGTATAATCCGTCCCCCAGCCCTGAGTTTGTTCACTCGTACCGGAAGCAACAAGGAGTTCCCCTGCCTCTGCTATTGTGCCGACTGGTTGTTCCGACTTGGACAAAGAATTGTTTATGGCTACACAAATGTATGAGAGCGAGCAACCACGGCTCTCAACATCTGTGACTCATCTATTTGAAGACTGTTTCATCCTTGTTCCATCCTCCTGGGGGACGTAACGAGAGCTTTGCGATTCTTCAGGGGTAATCCTACCCCTCCTTTGGTGAGCATGCAAAATCTAAAATTGCCGTGACAAATAGCTCCGGAGGCAAGACCTTTAGTATCTTCTGCAACGTTATCAAAGGCTTCCCATCCTGGAAAAACTGCAGCTACTACCATTGATTCTTTTAAGACTATATCTCATAACTGCTGATTTCCTCTGAATTGCCGGTAACTTCTCTACCTACACTTGAATGAAAGTTGAACATTCTGGAGATTCCTAACCTGCAATCCCTTTCTCTTTCTTCTCAAAATGGTTCTGTGCAGCTTATATACTACAAACGTTTGCTCATTTGCAGTCTGTGATGCTTACTGAAATTGAATTGCAACATAATGCCACTGTTACATTTGAAGAGAGGACTAAGCACTGTGAAACTGTAGTTGAACAAGTCGAAGACAAAATATTAGCACTTGAATCCTCTGTTTAGTTCAAGAAAATCATTCTGAAATGGCCAAGGCTGAGTTGGCTATGACTCGATCCATGAAAACATGAAAATTCTTATTAGAATAAAGACTGCAAGTTAGCTACAATTGCTTCAAAGGTTATGTTCTCTAACTATTTGAAAGAGACTCCTGAGGTTCCAGAATCTGCTGTACCCCTGGTTGTATATCTTATTTGTCTACTAGGTTTATATCTGAAAAAGGCTCTAAGGTGTTTATTAAATGGAAGACTGGGCAGGAGGTGATGCTAGTTTTGGATGATTTCTCAGCTTTCTTTGTCAGATTGTTTGAATCTATCTTGATCTTGTTTGGGACACTCAAAATCTTAGGAAAAAAGTTGTGTTTTGTTTTGTTTTAGATCTTGGGTATTAGAGTTGGGAACTTTTTCTCTCCAATATCCTTGTATCAAGGGAAAGCTTACCTTTTCATTGAACCTTAACAACGTTCACATATTTTTTTTTTAATCTCTACATTCATGAGGATTAGATTTAGATTTGGGACAAGGATGAGCTAGAATCTAATTGGGAAGTTTAATTTCTTTTCTGGTATGTTTAGGCTGAAGGAGTCGGTAGCTTTGCTAGAGTTTTGGTATTTTCCTGCCTTTGATCTCCTCCTGTTCTTTGTTGTATATGAGCATAATTTTTTCTGCACTTGTATAAACGAGTAAAATGTGAAGTGCTAGTGTATCTTTCTTTTGATTCTAATAAAGTACAACTGTAAAAAAACAAAAAAGTGCTTCTTTCAACTAGCCCTTTACAGGAGGGATTAAGGGGGTTATCCTCCTTAATTCCCCATTTTTCCCTCTCCAAATGGAAATTAAAGATAGCAGCCTGTGTACGTTATGAAATACCAATTTACATATGTAAGTGCCAGCAATTGCACTTTATAAGTTGCCTCCTTTTGATTCCCTGTCCCCCCCACACACACATAGATGTGCAAAATGGCTTCTCTAGTTCTCTATGTTAGCACTCCTGCACCTTCTTATACACATTTTAATGAAGGTTCTATGTATGGCAGAGGGGTGGTTTGTTTTTTTTAATACTGCCAGAATTGTATGTGTCCCGACCTCGATATCTCAATTCCCATATCCATGTGCTATCTAAAATGTGAACGTGACATCCCCTCAAATTTCCACAACCCTGGCACACAATTTTTCCTTTTTAGAATCATGGATATTTTGTAGACAAATACACAGTAGATATTACTTTAGGAGCAGAATTTGGCTTGGTTCTTGTCCTCCTTTTAGCCCTCTCTGCCCCTGTCAAAAACAAGGAGCTAGATCCTGACTAAATCTTCTTGGTATCCCTGGACTCCAGGCTAGCACCTATTTTTTAAATGCAGATTAGCCAGGGTAAGAAATCCAATGCACAGAAGCGGGTTTGCTTTTATAGCTTCATCTTCAATGACCCTGTTGCTGTCCAGCTTCAGAGCTGGTAGCATTGCTGTGAGCACAGCTTCTCTCACTTGCATTGTACAGCATGGAGCGAGATCTTCCAGACCTTTGAGAAGAATCTACATCAGAGCAAATGAAATTTGGATTTAGCTCGTGCCTTTTTTAGAAGCAGTTCACAAGTGACTATACTTGAATTTAACGCGCTATTTTCCTATTTCCAGAGAGACAGACCGTTAAGCACATATAACGCCATTTTTAAGCACACGTAATGCAAACACATTCAGAAAAGAGGCGAATGCGCACGTAAACAGTAAAAGAAAAACTAGCGCACAATTAATGCCAAGAGTATTTAAATGAATTTAAATTAAAGGCAAATGAGCAGCACATAATGAAATGGTATGCAAATATTGGCTGTGCCCAATGCAGAGAAACGTGTAGAGGATTTTGCAACCAGCTTTAGCGCCAGTATCTCTACAACTGGTCATGAGATGGCTCAAACATCTTCTCCAGGACCAAGCAGGAAGTCAGTCCTCACATATGGGTGATGTCGGTGCCGACTGAGCCCTCGTGCGGAGCATTTCCCCAGCTTTCAAAGAAAGCCTTTGGGAATGCACATGCATGCGCAGTCCCCTTTCTGCCCAAGGGTGCCATCTTGCTCAGTCTTTTTTTTTCCGCGGAGCCCAACGGACGTAGTTCGCGTCACCTGGGAAAAAAATTATTTTTATGCGATTTTTCACGTTCCTTTATCTGGTCCAACGCCAGTTCCCCATCTCGCCTCAGCTCGGTACACCGGTATCGAGCCCGGAACGTCTTTTTCGTTTTTTGTCCTTTGTGACTAGCGTTCGCGCTTTTTATAATATTTTCACTGGCAGCCCTGTCTTTTGACCTTGCAGGGGCCCTTTTTCCCCCGATGGCTGCCAGCAGGTTCAAGAAATGTGATCGGTGTAAGAAACTTAATGTCTCTCACCGACACACACGACTGCTGCCTCCGATGCCTCTGGTCCGACCATGACTCGCTGGTCTGTGGCCCGTGCAGCAAGATGTCATTGAAGGCGCTTCGGAGCTGTCAACATCAACGTGAGAATTTTTCAGAGTCTGCGTCCGGCTGGGCCTGAACTTCGTCAGAGGCATTGACATCTCGGGAGTTGACCCCGAGCGCCGTTGTGGGTCCTCTGAAAGGGGTCTCCCGCCTGGGAGCACAAAAGGAAGAAGAAACTCGTGAGGGTGGCATCGGTGGAGGCACCTGGATCCTCGAGGGTCAGGTCGCGCAGCCCTGACCGCCGTCCCGGGCTCTGAGTCAGAGCAGACGACCAAACTGCCTCGCCTGGAGCCGGAGTCCCCAGGTCAGGTAACATCTGTTATCCTCGTTGACTCTCCTCTGGGAGAACAGATGTCGGGCCCGACGCCGTTGGGGCCCGAGTCGGGGGCTGCAGAGTCTCCTGAGCTTGGTCTCAGGTTGACAGCCCTGGAGAGAAGCCTGGCTGCCTTCATGGAGCAGCAGCGGGTACTGATCGCCGGTCTGACCGGTGCATCTGCCCCGACCACCGGGACCTCGATGTCTAAGTTGACCCCAGAGGCCGAGCCGATCCTAGAGTCCATCAAGTCTCGAGTTGATCCTCGGCCAAGGTCTCCCTCGACCTCCCGTGCGGGGCCGAGGTTGTCGACACCAGTGCCCTCGGCGTCGGGGCGGGTGGCATCGAAGCCCACACGGCTGGAGCCGCTCGATTCTTCCTCGGAGGAGTCAGCGTGGGAAACGGTGGACGAGGAGTCTCCTGACACCTTCCGGACCCGGTGCGTCCCATCGGACTCCCCGGAGTCCGAGCCTTGGAGAAGGTCCCCCCCCCCCCGAGGATACCCAGTTCTCGGACTTCATCAGGGACATGGCCAAGGCTTCGGCATTCCCGACGGAGGCTGATGAGGAGCCTCGAGCCGAAGAGCTCGATGCCCTCCAGTATGACTTTCCTCCGAAGGAAGCCTTTACTGTTCTGATTCCTCCAATGCTGGAATGGCTGCTCTTCCATATGTGGGAAGCACCGGCCTCGGCGCCGGTTCTTAGAAAGCGGGTCGATTCCATTTATCGAGTCCCTAAGAGCCCTGGGTTCCAAAAGGCGCAGCTACTGTACAACTCCATGGTTGTGGAATCAGCCACGCACAGGCTGAAAAGTCAGAAGATGCACTCCTTGGTGCCTCCCGGCCGGGAGGCCCGGAACCTGGATACCCTTGGTAGAAAGTGCTTCCAGGGCTCTCTCTTATCTTGCCGTGTCCAGACTTACCAGCTGTACATGGGCATGTACTTGCGGGACCTAGCAAAGGAGCTTGCCGGGTTCTCGGCTGGCCTCTCTGAGGATACCTTGCAGAGATTTAAAGCCTTGTCTACAGGGATCCAAGAGTGTTCGAAGTTTATCTCTCAAGCAGCCTATGACGGCATCGGTGCACGCCATCAGGCTTGGCTACAGTCATCGGACCTGGAGTCATGGGTGCAGGACAAGTTGGTCGATGACCCGTGCCGAGGTGACAACCTGTTCGGCAAGCCCATGACTGAAAAGGCTGCAGAAATTGAGAAAGAGACTCTCACCAGGACAAGGCTGTCCAGAGACTTCTGCCCCTTCTCACAAAAAGAAGGGCTCGAGGAAGAAGCCCTTTTTCCCGAGGAAGGGTGCTGCCTACAAAACCTACCCTCAGTATCAGGCCTCTCCAGCTCCCCAACAGGGCCAGCAGGCCAAAGGGCAGGGGCATGGGCCCCGTAGGCAGAAAACCCCCAAGTTGCCAGCCCTGGCTCCTGCACAGCAGGGAGTGGGGTTTTGACTTCCACAGCATAGCCTCTCCTCCGCCGGTAGCTCCACTCAGCACAGGAGGTCAGCTGACCCTGTACGCCTACAGGTGGCCAGCCATCACAGGGGATACCTGGTACTGAGCATAGTCCAGAAGGGCTATATGCTCCATTTCTACCAGCTACCCCCCTCCTACTTTCCAGGGGAGCCTCCAAGACTCCCTCTACATAGGGACCTCCTCCTTCAGGAGTTGGCAAGTCTTTTAAAGGAACAGGCGGTGGAACCGGTGCCACACCACCTGGAAGGGAAAGGCTTCTACTCCAGGTACTTCCTAGTACCAAAGAGAACAGGAGACCTCAGACCTATCCTAGACTTGCGAAATCTGAACAAGTTTCTGGAGAGGGAAAAGTTCAAGATGCTTACCCTTGGGATACTGCTGCCCTACCGCCAGCGGGGAGACTGGCTATGCTCCTTAGACCTAAAGGATGCTTATACTCGCATCCTCATCCATCCATACCACAGACAATATCTCAGTACAGAGTGCTTCCTTTTCGCCTGACCTCTGCCCCCAGGGTTTTCACCAAATGCCTGGCGGTGGTGGCGGCTTTTCTCAGAAATCAGGATTTTTGTCTTCCCGTACCTGGACAACTGGCTAATCAGGGGCCAGTTACTCCAGGAGGCCCGATAGGCCACTCTTCGCACTGTCTCTCTTCTTCAGCATCTGGGCTTTGTCATAAACTATGCAAAGTCCACTTTGCTCCCCTCTCAGAACCTAGAGTTTATAGGGGCCAGGTTGGACACTTTTCAGGCAAGAGCTTACTTGCCCGATGTCAGGGCCGACAGACTTATGGACTTGGCCAACCAGTTCCAAAGCAATTCTCGTGTTTTCGCCAGGCACTACCTGCTGCTCCTGGGCCACATGGCATCCACGGTACATGTGACCCCAAATGCCCATCTGCACATGCGGGCTGCTCAGTGGTGCCTCAGAGATCAGTGGACACAAGCCACCGGCGACCTCCGAGACAGAGTAAAGGTGTCCAGACGACTTCTGAACTCCTTACAGTGGTGGCTACATCTGCCAAACCTTCTCAGGGGTGTACCTTTTCAGGCTCCAGCACACACAAGGGTGCTGACGACAGATGCGTCCTTAAAGGGCTGGGGTGCACATTGCCAGGGCACGTGCACTCAAGGCCTGTGGTCCCCTCGAGAGGCCACACAGCAGATCAACCTTTTAGAGCTGCGAGCAATCCGCTTAGCTTCAAACCTTCTGCCATGCTCTCTCTCAATAGTCTGTCCTAGTTCAGATGGACAATCAAGTAGCAATGTTCTACGTGAACAAACAAGGAAGCACAGGGTCCAGGCTCCTATGTCAGGACGCACTGGACCTTTGCTCCTTTGCAGTCAGACAAGGCATGTTTCTCAAAGCAGTTTATCTACCTGGTCAGGAAAACTTCCTGGCAGACAAGCTAAGCAGGATTCTCCAGCCCCACGAATGGCAGTTGAATCCATTGGTGGTCCAGCAGATCTTCCTTCACTGGGGAGTTCCATCCATCGATCTCTTTGCAAGTCCACTAAACTGTCAGCTGCCCAGGTTTTGCTCCAGACAGCCGCATCCCCTGAGGATGGCAGCAGATGCTTTTCTAATCTCTTGGTCTACGGGCCTCCTGTATGCGCTTCCTCCCATGCCCCTGGTGGCCCAGACTCTGTTCAAGTTCCTCCAGGACAAGGCCTCGGTGATTCTGGTAGCCCCCAGATGGCCGAGGCAGCCGTGGTTTCCACTTCTGCGGTTGGTGGTGGAAGCTCCGTTCCCTCTGGGGCTGCAACACGATCTCCTGTCTCAAGAGCAGGGTTCCCTTCTGCACCCCAGTCTCAGGTCCCTCAATCTGATGGCCTGGCTGCTGAAAGGATAGTGCTAGCTCCCTTACTTCTACCTGAGGAGGTGGTCTTGGCCTCCAGGAGGCAGTCCACCAGAAAGTCCTATGCCCTCAAGTGGCGTAGGTTTACGGTATGTTGTGCTCAGCGCAATGAAGATCCTTTCTCTTGCCTTGTACCAGTAGTACTGCAGTATCTACTTCACCTTTCAGACCTAGGCCTTAAGTCTAACTCTGTTCGGGTCCACCTCAGTGCTTTGTCAGCGCACCACTCACCGGTGGAAGGACGGTCTCTGTCGGTTCACCCCTTGGTGTCCAAATTTCTCAGAGGTCTGCTTCTCCTCAAGCCTCCGGTTCGTCCACCGGCAACTGAATGGGATTTAAACGTGGTCTTGCAGCAACTTACTCGCCCACCATTTGAGCTGATGGCTACTTGCCATTTGCGCTTCCTCTCTTGGAAAGCACTCTTCTTGGTGGCTCTTACCTCGGCCAGGCGTGTAAGTGAACTACAAGCTCTGGTTTCTGATAGACCATACACGCGGTTCTATAGAAACAGGGTGGTCTTACGGACTCATCCCAAGTTCCTCCCAAAAGTGATCTCCTCTTTTCCACCTCAATCAGGAGGTAGTTCTTCCGACCTTTTTTCCCAGGCTGCACACCAGCCGGGCGGAAACAGTCTTGCATACCCTGGATTGTAAAAGGGCGTTGTCCTTTTACATAGAACGTATGCAGGACCATCGAAGGGCTACTCAGCTCTTTGTCTCGTTTGACCCTAGTAAACTAGGGTTACTTGTCTCCAAGCGTACGTTGTCCACTTGGGTGGCAGATTGCATCGCCTGGGCGTACAGGGCAGCTGACCTCCCCTTGCAGGGTTGGGTCACAGCCCACCGTGTCAGGGCGAAGACCGCGTCAGTAGCTCACCTCCACTCTGTTCCATTGGCAGACATCTGCCGGGCCGCAACTTGGTCTTCGAGCCAGACTTTTGCAGCCCATTACTGCCTGGAGAGAGAGTCCCGGCAGGACAGTGTTTTCAGCCAGGCGGTACTCCGTAATCTCTTTGAGGTTTAGGCAACTCCTACCCTACGGCCCTTTGTATTGGGCTACCATACGGGGTGTGTTCTCAGAGAAAATTCTTATCACGGATGCTGAGGCTCTTGAGAGGGAGCCATTTTTTCAGCTCTGGGTTCACGGTAGCCTAGAACTGGGGAGTCCCATATGTGAGGGCTGACTTCCTGCTTGGTCCTGGAGAAAGCATAGTTACTCACCTGTAACAGGTGTTCTCCAGGAGCAGCAGGAATCAGTCCTCACGACCCTCCCTCCTCCCCCGGAGTTGCAGTCCTATCCTTCAATTTTGATTTTTGCTGTCTTTTAGCTATGTCATCAGACTGGGCAAGATGGCACCCTTGGGTGGGAAGGGGACCACACATGCACGCTGCATTCCCAAAGACTTTCTTTGAAAGCTGGGGAAATTGCTCCGCACGAGGGTTCCGTTGGCGCTGATGTCACCCATATGTGAGGACTGATTCCTGCTGCGCCTGGAGAACACCTGTTACAGGTGAGTAACTACGCTTAATGCGTGCCCCCGACAGTATTTTGATGGCATCAGATACTTTCTCCAATGCCTGGATCATCTGAACAGAAATGTCAAAGATGATCAGGCATCGGGGAAAGCCCCTGGTGCCATCAAAATACTGTCAGGGGTCAGTGCCCTCAACAGAAAGCAAATCCCTGGTGGGCTAACAACCCGATTTCACCCCCTCCTGCCACCCTCCCAAATAAAAGTAATCCCTGGTGGCCCAGTGGTCCTGAACTCCCCCCCCCTCCCCCGTATCTTCCAAAAAAAGCAGGAGCACTGCCCACATGCTCCTGCTCTTGTCCCTCCATCTTGAAAAATGGTGGTACTTGGCCCCACTCGGTGCATCCTGGGATGCACCAGGCAAGGTCATATTGCCATATAAGGTAGAGTATGCCAGGTGCTGCCATTTTTGAAGATGGCAGGGCAAGAGCGAAAGCATGTTGGCAGCGCTCCTGCTTATTTCTAAAGGTACTGGGAAGAGGGTTGGGGAGTTTGGGGCCGCTGGGCCACCAGGGATTTGCTTTCTGTCTAAGGCACTAGTTCTTGACAGTATTTTGATGGCATTGGGGGCTTTCCCCAATGCCTGGATCATCTGAGGGGAGTTTGCCCCTGATGTCATCAAAATACTATCAGTGCTCCCTATGCAAATTAGCCACGCGATGCCTGTTTCTCTGGGAGAGCATGCTGAACTTGCACCAACTTCTTGTGTGCATGTGTTTGGTTTGCTCTCCCAGTTTAAGGCTGCCATTTTGCACACAGTTTAACGCATGGCTCATTTGCATATGAGCCTCTTTCTGCATGCCTATGATGAAGTCGTGTGCTATCAGTATGCTGCGAATAGGTGTAAAAAGTTGATGTTTAGACTTCAGCGCAGGCTTTCTGCATTGGTCTGTGAGTTTGTACCTGAGGCAGTGAAAGGTTAAGTGAGTTGCCCAAGACAAGGAAACACAGTGGGAAACAAACTTGGCTTCCCTGGTTCTCAGCCTGCTGCTTTGTTAGGCTACTCCCCTACACCTTAGGCAAGTGTCACCACTTCCTGTGTTTTTTTTCTCCTACAGAAACAATAAAGCAGAAGATCAAGATCCCAGCCGTGTTTGTGGGTGAAAGCACAGCTTGGGACCTGGCCACCACCTTCAGCTACTACAAAGGGTACGCAAAGTTCAGGAACTGCATGTACTGGCTGTGATGTGGAGGGGACCCCTAGCAGATGGATATGTTGGCTTACCCAAATCTCCTTAGTGAGATGTTTGATTTATACTGCTATTTCAAGTTTAAAGCCACAGTTCTAGCAATATAAAAAAAACCCAAACCTTGGCTAATTCAGTTCTAAGTTTAAAAAATTAGAATTGGCCCCATGGCCCAAACAAGAGAGCCAACTTTGGTTAATTCAATGTCTACTTCTTTGGACTAGGGCAGGAGCTGATGCAAAGGGCAGGGAACAAAAGGAAGAGGTGCCAGCTATTATACAGTTCTCAGTACCATAGCCCCATTGAAGGCTGGTTCTGATTGAACTGAAAGCCCAAAGGGAGCATCAGAAAGCTGCTGGAAAAACAGGTAAAATAGTTAAAATCCTGCTTTTTGTTTCTCGTTTCTGCTTCTTCTGAAAGGAAGGATTTTGAAATTTGCTTCTTGCTTAGATACTTCCCCTGTTGTTAGTCTGAGTCATCTGAACCCAATTCAGATGTTGCACTTATATATGACGGAGAAGGAATTTTTTTTTTGTAAGTGCGCTTACCTGTAATGAAAGGTATACTGTATTTTAACATAAGAATACATCTAATCCTAAATAGCTAATTCCAGTAATGCCATGTAACTTGTAGTAGAGGCCTTACCAGGGCTGTAGCTTACCTGGACTTCAACGTTCTACCCCATAGCTTTGCACAGCAGCATTTCTCCTTGTACTGGAAGATCAGCCTACTGACACATCTCCTTCAATAAATGCCATGAACAGTGCATCCCACTACAGAGATACTGCCACTTGCTACATGATTTGATATTTGGTATGATGCAGAGATCAAGCAGCCACGTTGGTTGTGGAGAATTTGGATTTTAGATTTATCTACTTTTTCTAAATTCAAAGTCAGCCTCTTAGGGTTTTTATATCCTTTCAATGGACAGACATTCAGGAAGGAACAGCAGTGTGTCAGGACATTATGCAGGCATAGCTGATTCTCAGTGAGGATCCCTGCAGCAGCTTAGTTCTCAGCGTGTGCCTCACCTAGCCCCAGTGGGTGTTTTTCACAGGGGACATCCCCATGATTCCCCCTTTGGCACTAGTCCCTCCACCCCGTGAGAAGGGCAGTCTTTCTGTGCACAGTCTGTAAATAAACAATGGAACTACAACAATCTGATCAGCCAACATAAACAAGAATATCATACCAAGCTCATATTAAGATCCAGTAACAAGCCCAGAGAGCTCTTCGAGATTGTCTGAGCATTGATAAAGGAACTGACCCAGATTGGAGAAGATTCAATTCACCCTCAATCCTTTGCAAATTTCCTACTCACCAAGCTCAACCCCCTCGCCCCCCTCGAGAGCCATATGACCTGTGACTCACTCAAGCTACACAATATCCATCCCTGTACACACATGGGGCAAATTCTATATACTCACAACTGATCAAGTTGCCTGCACCATCATCGAACTAAACACCTGCACAGCACCCTCTGATCCCCGTCCAGTAAGATGGATTAAATCAGCCAAAGATGAGATTGTACAATATATCCACAAGTTAATAAGTTCCTCTGTAACTCAAGGATACATGCTCCTATCCCTTAAACAGGCAACCATCCAACCAGTCCCCCAAAACAAGTCAGCGGATTGTACTAACGTCGTACCACCCAATCTCCAGCCTTCCATTTCTATCCAAAATTATTGAAAAAAACAGTACAGAGACAATTACAGGACCACATTGACTCCTACACCCCCCTAGATCCCCACCAACAAGGTTTTCGACCCAACCACAGTATTGAAATCCTTCTCATGCAATTATTTGACACCCTGATCAGAGGGATTGACAACATAAAAAAGGGCTTCCTACTAATCTTCATTGATATCTCCTTTGCATTTGACACAGTAGCACTCGGCATCCTATTAAACAGGCTCAAAGATGCAGGTCTTCACAGCACACCACTTAAGTGGTTTCAGTCCTACCTCAGTGACCGGTGACAACAAATCAAAATTGGAGCAAACACTTCCACTCCATTTGTCACAGAACAGGGTGTCCCACAAGGATCCTCCCAGTCTACCCTAATATTCAACCTTTTATATACATCCAGTCTGCAGCATCTTCAAAAAACATAACACTCAATATGCCATATATGCAGACGACATTATGGTATACACCCCAACCCACTTAGACTTACTGGACTACATGACTATAGCAGAATGCATACAAGAGACTAATGTTGGCTATCAAACAACAACCTAAGCATCAACCTCAAAAAGACCGAGGCTCTAATCCTCACGAGAGACACCTCGTTTAACCCCCCCCCCCCCCTACCAATCTCAATCAACCTAGCAAATACTTCCATATCAGTAAAGTAGAAGTAAGATACCAGGGAGTTATCTTTGACTATAACAGTTGTGTTCTGGTAGAATGGGTGTGCAATTCCCCCGGAACTGGATGGTTCTGCAACAGATCCGCCAAGGCAATGGCCTCCCTAATCCACTATCCCAATGTAGACTTAGCCACTGCACTACCTTGCGAAGGCCAGCAAGCGGCACAAAAATATGGCTGACTTACGAAAATAATTTGTAACCTCCAAGATCCAGAGAAGCACCCTCCAGACATCCACAAGGCAAGATCCTTACCATTCCTCCAACATTGCTCCTTAGAGAAGGAGGGCAGGCAAACCACTTAGTTTACATGAAAGGAAGAAATTGCCTCAGGGAAGAAGGCAGGCCCAGGTCGAATGAAAACTGCCTCCGCAGAAAAAAATAGGTAAGGACCTTGGTGAGACAGAGCTGGCAGCTCAGAAAGCGTAGTTACTCACCTGTAACAGGTGTTCTCCCGGGCCAGCAGGAATCAGTCCTCACATATGGGTGACGTCGATGTCGATGGAGCCCTTGTGGAAGCATCCCCCCAGCTTTCAAAGAAAGTCTTTGGGAGATGCTACCATGCCTGTGTAGTGCCCATCCTGCCCAAGGGTGCCATCTTGCTCAGGCTCCTTTTTTCTGCGGAGCCCTTCAGACAGCTGTCTGTTTCCCCTGGAAAAAGTTGATATTTCTTGACCTGAGTTTCATACTCTCTCCGGTGGTACACAGTACTCTTCCCGCCACCCAAGCTTGCTGCCTCCAGCATCAAGTCTCAGGTTCTTACCTTTTTTCCTTTTTGGCGCCTTCGTGCCCTTTTCCAACTGGCAGCACTGCGGGTCTTCGACCTCACTGGGATACTTTTGTCCCCCATGGCTACCAGTGGTTTCAAGAAGTGTGATTTGTGTGCCAAAATCATGTCCCTTACCGACGCACACAGCTGCTGCCTTCTCTGCCCAGGGCCGGATCAGGACCCCACGGCTTGCGGCCTCTGTAAAAAGATGTCCACCCAGGCCCTCAAGAGCAGCCAGCAGCAGCATACGTTTTTCTTGGAATCCCTGGTACCTTTGAAGGCCAAGGCCTCCTCTGAAGCCACGGAATCTCGGGGCAGCCTCACAGACCCCGATCAACACTGTGGCTCTTCAGAAAGGGGGTCTCCCTCAAGGGAACATAATAATAATAAGAAAACCTCAAAGGTGGCGTCCCTGGATGGCTCTGACAAGTTGGGTAAGCAGTCCTGCAGTCCTAGACGCTGATCTGAGGGATCGGAGAGGGAGCGGCCTACCAAGGTCCCCCGGAAGGACTCAATCTCAGATCGGCTTTGGTCGCCAGATCCTGTCCTTGTTGAGGACTCCCCCTTGGGGGAACTGGCGTCCGGCCCAAGTCGATAGCTGCAGAATCTTCTGGATTTGAATCCACAATGGCAGCCCTGGAGTGCAGTTTGTCTTCCTTCATGGACCAGCAGCGAGTGCTATTGTCCAGGATCAGCATGGGACAAACACAGAAGATCTCTAAAGGAAAAAAGGGGACTGTTGTAGTGATTGATATGGAAGGGCAGACTAGATAGGTCATGTATGTTTTTTTTTCTGTTGTCATGTTTCTTCCGCCCAGACCATCGGGCCATCGACATTGAAGACATCCCTAAGGCCGAGCTGATCCTCAAGATCATTCGGCCTCAAATCTATCCTCAAAAAACAACCCACAAAAGCACCACAATATCAAAGAATATTAAATAATCTCTTGAGTGCGTGCAGGGGCGTATCACATCAATGGCTTAGGAATAATGAAAACCTAATGAAACCATTTATAATTCTCCAAAAAAATAGAAAAGTACTTAGCTCTCAAGCTCTTGAGCCATGTTGAATAGTCTCGGTCTTCATAAATTTTTGTTGTTGTTAATTTTATGTGCTGTAATTTCCTTTTTTTTACTTCAGTTCTTTTTATATGTTAAAACACCTCTTTTTAGCTTGCCTGAACCTCCATTATTAAGAGGAAGGCAATGTCCCAACACCAAAATTAAAGGCGCCTTGCGTTTCTCCACTGGGGGTTTATCAAGGGACTGGATCAGCAGTAAAATCTAAAAAGAAGAGTGACATCATCAATGACAAAGTAATACCTTTCATAGTAATATCTTCAGAATATAGATAGTGTTGCTAAGTTAACAAAAACCTTATTTCAAAATTGGTATCAGAAAAACAGTAATAAAGAACCTGATGGCAGCGTGAATCTAAACCAAGATCTCCCGTATCTTCTTCGGGAAGGCAAAAAACGCCGCGCATGCGCTGAGAGGCAGAAAAACTCCATTTTTAAAGACCAAAAAACAGGTGTTGAATAAATGAATGTTAAAGACAGGCAGACCACTCAATGTTAAAATTCAGACCCCGTGGTTGGACCGTATCCAAAAGGTGAATCCATCGTTGTTCACGATACAATAATAATTGATCACGCGACCTCCCCATTCCTTCCTGCGGTACTTGCTCGATAACCCAACATCGGAGCTGAGAAAATGTGTGCCTCTCGGTGGAGCAGTGTTCAACCAATGGGGCTTCTTTCCGGCCACAACGTAAACGGCTTTCATGTTCTTTCATCCTAATTTTAAAAGAACGGATTGTCTTGCCTATGTATAATAAACCACAAGGGCATTCTACGGCATAGACTACGTGTGTGGAATCACAGGTAGTCGTTTGCCTAAGTGTATAAGTGATGTCATGATAATGAAAATCAATATAGTCCATAGTGATGGCACAAATACTACAATGGCCACATCTTCTGTGGCCCGTAGAAACTGTGCTGATGACAGTAGACTCAAGCGAACGAAGTTTAGTAGGGCTCACATATTCCTGCAGATTCCGACTGCGTCGCCACACACAGCGAATTGCTTTTTCCTGAAGACCTGGAACAGTATGTAGTATTGGGTTATATTTCTTTAAGATTTTCTGTATTTTAAAACTAACCGGAGAATGGGCTACTTTACGAAAATTGCAGAAACAAACTCAATGGGTCATCCGTCGTGCTGACAAAGGGGGAGCCATTGTTCTACAATCATGGGAAGATTACATAACTGAAGCTTTGTCTCAATTAAATGATACTACTACATATTTGATTTTGCAATACGATCCTAGTTCTGATCTTCAACACATTATTAAGAATCTTGCACAGGAAGCATTGGATAATAAAATCATTTCCAAGAAAGAATTCAATTTTTTGAACGTGGTTGCTCCACGAGTTGCTCAATTTTATACAGTACCCAAGATTCATAAGAATTCTATAAAACCCCCGGGTCGTCCAATTGTGTCAACAAAGGGGACAATCTTGGAACCGTTATCCATCTATCTGGATTCTTTCTTACGTCCTTTGTTAATTGATATTCCCTCATATCTCAAAGATACTACCCATTTATTGTCCATTTTGAAAGATCTTTCTAGTTGGGCGAAAGATGACCAAATTTATTTGGTCACTCTAGACGTTCAATCTCTGTACACAAGTATCCCACAGGCGGCAGCCAGCTCAATTGTACAGCAGACCTTAACAGCTCGGGGGATTTATCTCCCACACATCTACAGTTTTTGTCGGAGCTTTCTTCTTTGGCACTCTTCAGGAATTTTTTTGAATTTCAAGGCACTTTTTACCATCAAATTTCCGGAGTGGCGATGGGGGCTACTTGCGCCCCATCGATAGCCAATTTGTATATGGGATCTTTTGAAAAACAGTTTTATCCAACATCTCCTTACTGTTTGAACATCAAGGCTTGGCATCGATACATTGACGATGTTTTTCTACTCTGGCGAGGAACAGAATCTCTTTTTAGGGATTTCTTACAGTGGTTGAATCTTCAGGATGCGAACATCAAATTCACCAGTGAGTTTCATCAGAACCACATTACTTATTTGGATGTACATATCATAAGGGAACATACTGGGTGGGGAACTACCGTTTATCGTAAACCCACTGCAAGGAATACCTTTCTCCATCATGATAGTGCTCACCCTCCGCATCTTAAGGATAGCCTACCTTTATCTCAATTTTTGAGATATCGTAGAAATTGTTCTGACATTCACAAGTATAAACAACATTCGAAACAGTTAAAACAGAATTTTTTAAGTAGAGGATACCCCAATAATATAGTACAAAGAGCATATCGACGAGCCCTATATAACAACCGAGATCTACTATTATTACCTAAATCATCGGTGGAGTATTTTGAAAAAGAGGGTCCTATCAATTTGGTCACACATTATTCTCCGGTTAGTTTTAAAATACAGAAAATCTTAAAGAAATATAACCCAATACTACATACTGTTCCAGGTCTTCAGGAAAAAGCAATTCGCTGTGTGTGGCGACGCAGTCGGAATCTGCAGGAATATGTGAGCCCTACTAAACTTCGTTCGCTTGAGTCTACTGTCATCAGCACAGTTTCTACGGGCCACAGAAGATGTGGCCATTGTAGTATTTGTGCCATCACTATGGACTGTATTGATTTTCATTATCATGACATCACTTATACACTTAGGCAAACGACTACCTGTGATTCCACACACGTAGTCTATGCCGTAGAATGCCCTTGTGGTTTATTATACATAGGCAAGACAATCCGTTCTTTTAAAATTAGGATGAAAGAACATGAAAGCCGTTTACGTTGTGGCCGGAAAGAAGCCCCATTGGTTGAACATTGCTCCACCGAGAGGCACACATTTTCTCAGCTCCGATGTTGGGTTATCGAGCAAGTACCGCAGGAAGGAATGGGGAGGTCGCGTGATCAATTATTATTGTATCGTGAACAACGATGGATTCACCTTTTGGATACGGTCCAACCACGGGGTCTGAATTTTAACATTGAGTGGTCTGCCTGTCTTTAACATTCATTTATTCAACACCTGTTTTTTGGTCTTTAAAAATGGAGTTTTTCTGCCTCTCAGTGCATGCGCGGCGTTTTTTGCCTTCCCGAAGAAGATACGGGAGATCTTGGTTTAGATTCACACTGCCATCAGGTTCTTTATTACTGTTTTTCTGATACCAATTTTGAAATAAGGTTTTTGTTAACTTAGCAACACTATCTATATTCTGAAGATATTACTATGAAAGGTATTACTTTGTCATTGATGATGTCACTCTTCTTTTTAGATTTTACTGCTGATCCAGTCCCTTGATAAACCCCCAGTGGAGAAACGCAAGGGCGCCTTTAATTTTGGCGTTGGGACATTGCCTTCCTCTTAATAATGGAGGTTCAGGCAAGCTAAAAAGAGGTGTTTTAACATATAAAAAGAACTGAAGTAAAAAAAAGGAAATTACAGCACATAAAATTAACAACAACAAAAATTTATGAAGACCGAGACTATTCAACATGGCTCAAGAGCTTGAGAGCTAAGTACTTTTCTATTTTTTTGGAGAATTATAAATGGTTTCATTAGGTCTTCATTATTCCTAAGCCATTGATGTGATACGCCCCTGCACGCACTCAAGAGATTATTTAATATTCTTTGATATTGTGGTGCTTTTGTGGGTTGTTTTCTGAGGCTTGTGGAAGACACTAAACTAGATGTTCATTTTGTGATACGAAGGTTAACTGTTGAATGAGTTTCCATTGACTGAATTGTATTTCTCATTCATAAAATTTGGCCGTTTGTATGCTTAGTACTCAAATCTATCCTCAGCCGAGGTCTCGATCCGGATCCTGTTCCACAGGGCCAAGGTCTTCCCCGGCTAATGTACTTGCTACCAGTCGTGGGACCTCCAAGGGATGCGGGCAGGGCTCAGGCTTGAAGCCCACAAGACATCCTTCTCTCGAGTCTTTGACAGATTATTCCAAGGGTGAGGAATTGCCGGACACCTGTCACCCTCTTTTGGAGCCCTGGTGTCTGTCCCCCCTCCCAGGACATGGCTTTCCTTGACTTCATGAGGGACATGTCCAAGGCCCTGGCGTTCCCAATGGAGGAGCTAAAAATCCTCCAATATAAGGCCCCTCCCCCCCCTCAGGGAATCGCTTACAGTACCCATCCCACAGATCTTGGATCAGCTAATTCATTTATTTATTTAACAAGTTTTTCTATACCGCCTTTCTTGGAATCAAAGCGGTTTACATTACAAAACACGGCCGCCCAAATAATAACAGGATCTTCAAAGCACAACCTTATCACCCCCATTCTCAACCACCTCCACTGGCTCCCAATCAGCTCCCGCATCCATTACAAAGTACTTCTAAACACATTCAAAATCAAACAGAACATCTCCGCAGATAGTCTAAAACCTCTCATCAAACCCGACCCAGGCACCAGACCCAGAAGGAGAGGTGCACCAGACACTATCAACATACCCAAAGCCTTTACCAAAACAAGAAAAGACACTTCAAGAAGAGCACTATCCCTGGCTGCACCCATGCTATGGAACTCACTCCCCAAAAACCTAAGATCAACAACAGACCTCAAAGACTTCCGGAAGATGCTCAAAACTATGCTCTTCACAGAACACTATAACACATCACATGAATGATCCAATGACCTATCTCTCTACCCATCAAAATACAAAAATGTAAATAGTTTTTGTACATAGATCTGCACACCAAAATGTAAAAATGTAACTAGTTTCTGTACATAGATCATACTGTATATAGCTCACTATGCAATCAACTACAGCCAACCACACACACACACCCCTACCTACCACTGCATGCCCATACCCACGCACCCAACCACCTGATTTGTTTGCTGTGTAATCCGCTTTGATTTCAGGATAAAGCGGTATATAAATCCTTTTAAATAAATAAAATAAAAAATAAATAAACTTCTACAGAACAATTACAGAGAACTTATTTAGAAAACATGGGTAAAAGGTGACATGCGGGAAATGCTCGGGAGCATAACTTATTTACAACTGATGTAATTGGGTACAGTTTTGTTTAGGTGAGAGTTATGAGAGCGTGTACTGGGTGTCCTCTGAAATATTCTAATGTTCCATATTTGGGAGACCCTGGCATCGGTGCCGGTTGTGAACAAGCAGCTCGACTTGATGTACTGAGTCTGCTGGAGCCCAAGCTTCCAGAAGGCACAGCTCCATGGTGATGGAGTCAGCCATGTGTCTGTCAACTGAAGAGTCAGAAGATGCTCTCCTCAGTGCCCCCTGGTAGGGGGGCACACACCTTGGATGCCCTCGGCAGAAAGTGCTACCAGTGCTCGATGTTCATTGGCCAGATCCAGGCCTACCAGTTGTACATGGTCATGTAGCTGAGAGACCTGGCAAAGGTACTTGCTGGGTTCTTAGCTGGTCTTTCCAAGGAACCCCTGCAGAAGTTCAAGAACCTGGCCAAGGCCTTCCATGAGTGCTCCAAGTTTATCTCAGGCAGCCTATGATGTCTTTGAGTTGGCAGCATGAGTAGTAGCGGCGGGCATCGGTGCCCGAAGCCAAGCTTGGCTGCAGTCATCCAACCTTGAGCAGCGGGTTCAGAACAAATTGGTCGATGTCCCATGTCAAGGAGAGAATCTCTTTGGCAAACCCTTGACCGAAAGGGCTGCCGAGCTGGAGACCGAGTTCATGACGAGGACCAGGCTCTCTAAAAAGACCGCTGCCACTCTCCGACGGAAGGGCCTGGGTAAAAAGTCCTTTTACCCAAGGAAAGGGGCTGCTTACAAAAACTACCCACATTTTCAGGCTTCTCCAGCTCCTCATCAGGGACAGCGGGCCAAGGGACAGGGGCAGGGCCTTTGTAAGCAGAAGGCTCCCAAGCTCCAAGCATCTGTTCCAGCTCAGCTGTGCGTGTGTGTGTGGGGGGGGGGGGGGATATAACTTCTTGGACATAGCCTCTTCACCCCGATGTCAGCAGCCCACAAGGGGACTTCTTATCCATTATGCCCAAAAGTGGCCAGCCATCACCACCGATTCCTGGCCACTCCAGGTGGTCAAGGAGAGCTACCTCCTCCTCCTGGCTCAGACACCACCTCCTTTCTTCCTGGGAGAGCCCCCCCCTCAGGTCTCCCCTTCACCGGGACCTTCTACTGAAGGAACTTGCAGGTCTTCTCAAGGACAGAGCGGTAGAACCAGTACCCCACCATCTCAGGGGCAAGGGGTTCTACTCCAGATACTTCCTCATACCAAAATGAACAGGGGGCCTAAGGCCCATCCAAGAGCTGCGCAACCTGAACAAGTTCCTGGTGAGGGAGAAGTTCAAGATGCTCTCCTTTGAAACATTGCTGCCTTACCTCCAGCAGGGAGATTGGCTATGCTCCTTGGATCTGAAGGATGCTTATACCCATATCTTCATTCACACCAACCATATGCAGTACCTGCATTTCATAGTGGGGGACGGCCACTACCAGTACAGGGTACTACCCTTTGGCCTGGCCTCTGCCCCAAGTGTCCTCACCAAGTGCCTGGCAGTAGTGGCTGCCTTCCTCCACCTCCAGGAGGAGGTATTTGTCTTCCCCTATCTGGACAATTGGCTCATAAAAGGAAGCATGGCTACAGAGGTGCAGCAGGCCACTGCATGCACCATCCAAGTCCTGCAGCATCTGGGGTTTGTGATAAACTACCCCAAGTCCCACCTCCTCCTCACACATTGCCTAGAGTTCATAGGGGCAAGATTAGACACACTCCAGGCGAAGGCCTTCCTCCTCTCAGACCGAGCCAATTGTCTAAGGGCACTGGCCATAGATGTACAACACTGCCTCAGTGTCTGCTGCGTCTACTTGGCACATGGCCTCTACAATCTATGTCACCCCCAGATGCCCGCCTACACATGAGGACCACACAGTGATATCATCAAAACCAGTGAATACAGGCCACAGGCCATCTCCAGGACAGTTTTTCAGTGATCTGCCAATTGGCGGACTCTGACCTGGTGGCAAAACACCATCACCTCCAGGCAGGGATGCCCTTCCAAACCACAAGCCCCTGAGGGTCCTCACTAAGGACGCCTTCTGCTGGGATGTGGAGCCCACTGCGAAGAACTCCACACCCATAGTAGCTGGTCACAGGTCGAGAGCAGCCAGCAGATCAATTTCCTCAATCTTTGGGCATTAAATCTAGCCCTCCGAGTGTTCTGCCACCGCCTGCAGCACCAGCCGGTGCTGATCCAAACAGACAACCAGAAGGCAGTGTTGTATGTGAACAAGCAGGGGTGCACAAGGTCTTGCACCCTCTGCCATAAGGCAGTGACACTCTGCTCCTACGCAGTCCGGCAGGGCAAACTCCTATGGGCAGTATACCTACCGGGCCAGGATAGCACCCTGGCAGACAGATTTAGCAGGGTCCTCCAGCTGCACGAGTGCCAGCTGGACCCCAGAGTAGCCAACCAGCTCTTCCACTTTTGGGGGACACTGTGGGTGGACCTTTTTGCCAGCCTGGAAAACTACCAGTTGCCCCACTTCTGCTCCTGGCAAGCCCATCCCTCCAGGGTGACAGCAGACGCGTTTCTCTTTCCATGATTGAAAGGTCTTATGTATGCCTTCCCACCCACGCCACTGATTGCCAAAATGCTGTTCAAGGCTCTCTGCGACAAGGCCTCACTGATCCTGGTGACCCAGGCAGCCATGGTTCTTGCTGCTCCTCCTGCTGTCAGAGACTTTCATCCCACTGGGGAGCTCTCCAAGGCTCCTGTCTCAGGAGGGCAGCTCTCTCCTGCCCCCCAACCTGCGGTCCCTATCACTACCCTTCAACCCTTCTGTGTTCAGGTCACCAGAGTGCTAGTTCTCATCGGTCCTACTGCAGTCTGTATCCATGTACTCAATTGCTGCTGCTCACGGCTCCTCTTGAGGGTGACCGTGGTTTTTTTCCTTACTGGCTTTAGTCTGTAGCTAGGGAGTCCCATATGTGAGGATTGACTTCTGCTTATTCCTGGAGAAAGCATAGTTACTCACCTGTAACAGGTGTTCTCCGGGGATAGCAGGAATCTGTCCTCACAACCCTCCCTCCTCCCCTTGGAGTTGCTTCTTTACCATCTATTAATTTAGCCATCCTTAACTATGTCATTTGACTGAGCAAGATTGGTACCATTGGGCTGGAAAGGCACCACGCATGTGTGGTGGCATCTCCCAAGGGCTTTTTTTTTTTTTTGAAAGCTGGGGGGATGCTTCCGCGAAGGCTCAGTCAGTGCCGATGTCACCCATATGTGGGGACTTATTCCTGCTGTCCCCGGAGAACACCTGTTACAGGTGAATAATTAAGCTTTGTGATAAACCACCTCAAGTCCCATCCTCTCCCGACACAGAGTCGTGAGTTTATAGGGGCATGGCTGGACACCATTCAGGTCAGGGCCTTCCTTTCTCTGAACAGAGCCGACCACCTCAGGGTGCTGGTGGCAGTTCTGCTGCACCATCGCTTGGTGTCTGCCCGCCTACTGCTTCGCCTGCTAGGTCATATGGCATCCACGGTTCGTGTCACCCCGGACATCTGCCTTCATATGCGAATGGCGCAATGGAGCCTCCTCTCCCAGTGGTCCTATGCCATAGGCTGTCTGCAGGACAGAGTGGTGGCGACCCTTCAACTGTCTGACTCCCTCAGTTGGTGGCAAGTCCTCCAGTATCTACAGGCCGGGATGCCCTTCTAGGCTCCCGCCCCCCAGAGGGTCCTCACCACGGATGCCTAACTGCTGGGCTGGTGAGCCCATTGTGAGAGCCTCTGCACTCAGGACAGTTAGTCGCAGATGGAGAGCCAGCAGCAAATCAGTCTTCTGGAGCTCCGTGCTATATTCCTGGTCCTCTGGGCCTTCCGGCACTACCTACAACATCAATCAGTGTTGGTCCAGATGGACAACCAGGTGGAGATGTTTTACATCAACAAGCAGGGAGGCACAGGGTCGTACACCCTCTGCCAGCAGGCAGTGGACATCTGTTCATACACGAGCCACCACGGAATGCTTTTAAGGGTGGTTTACTCCCAGGGCCTTTTACAACACACTGATTGACAGACTAACTGGGTGCTCCAGCCGCACGAGTGGTGGCAGGATCCGGGATGACTTTTCCGGCTCTGGGGACTCCACTGATGGACCTCTTTGCCAGCCCATCAACACTAAGCTTCCCTGCTGTGCTCCAGGCAGCCTCACCCCTCCTGGAGCACAGCAGGGCATCATCCCATGGAAGGGAGGCCTCTATGCCTTCCTGCCCATGCCGCTGATAGCCAAGACCTTGTTTCAGGTCCAGCGCGATGATCTCGCTGATCCTGGTGGCCGCTCAGTGGGCCAGACAGCTGTGGTTCCCCCTGCTCCTTCCCCTGTCCACGGTACCTCCGGTTCCCCTGGGGTGTGCCCCTGGTCTCCTGCCCAGGAGGCAGGCTGTCTCCTATACCCCATCTTGGGGTCCCTGATGCTCACGGCCTGGCTGCTGAAAAGGGTAGCTTTGGCCCCCTTTCAATTTCTCAGGGGATGTGGAGGAGGTCCTCCTGGCCTCCCGTAAGACCTCCACCAGACAGACTTAGGCTTTCCAGTGGTGGAGATTCTCAGTGTGGTGCATGGAGCAACAGGTCAACCCTTTCTCCTACTATGTGCAGCTTGTGCTGCAATACTTACTTCACCTATCCCCGTAAGGACTGAAATCCAGTTCTCTGTGTCCACCTGAGTGCACTTGCAGCGTAACACCACCTCATCAAGGGCAAGTCTCTCTCCGTCCAACCCTTCATGACTCGCTTCCTGCGGGGTCTCTTGTCTAAACTTCCCATTTGCCCTCCGGTGGCGGAGTAGTATCTCAATTTAGTGCTGTTGCAACTGACTACCCCACCGTTTGAGTTGCTGGCTACATGCCACCTGTGATACCTCTCCTGGAAAGTTGTGTTCCAGGTGGCACTAACGTCAGCTCGCAGGGTGAGCGAGCTCCAGGCATTGGTGGCAGACCCACCCTATACAAGGTTCTACATGAACAGGGTTGTGCTCCGCACACACCCTAAGTTCCTTCCCAAGATGGTGTCCCTGTTCCACCTCAATCAGGAGGTGGTGCTTTCCACTTTCTTTCCGCAGGTTCACACCAGCAGAGGGGGGAGGCAGTCCTTCACACTCTGGACTATAAGAGGGCCCTGGCCTTCTACATTCAATGTACCCAGAGCCATCGCTACGCCTCACAGCTTTTCATCTCCTGCAATCCCAGTCGGCTGGGGGAGGAGGTGACCAAGCGTACTCTGTCCACTTGGGTGGCAGACTGCATTGCCCCTCACCTACGAGCAGGCGGAGTTCTTGCTAGAGTGCCGAGTCAAAGTGCATAGTATCAGAGCCAAGGCAGCATCTGTGGCAAACCTACGTTCTGTTCCTCTGTCAGAAATCTGCCAGGCTGCCACCTGGTCCCTGTCCATATCTTCGGAATTCATTACTGCCTGGAGAGGGAGTCCTGTAGGGACAGTGCCTTTGGCCAGGCAGTACTCCATCATCTGTTCGGGGTGTAGGCAACTCCTGCCCTCTGGCCCTTGGTGTGTTCAGGCTACAGGCGTGCTGGTTCCTCGCTGGACACCTGGGCTGCTCATGGGTCTGTTATCCCAGGGCTCATTTGCTGCTGCTCATGGCTCACCACCTGGTCACCCGTGACTTTTTACAGGTTTTTAAGTAGCCTGTATCTAGGGAGTCCCATATGTGAGGACTGACTTCCTGCTTGTTCCCGGAGAAAGCGTAGTTATTCACCTGTAACGGGTGTTCTCCGGGAACAGCAGGAATCAGTCCTCACAACCTTCCCTCCTCCCCGTGGAGTTGCTGATTTCTCATTTTTGCCTTTTGAGCTGTGTCATCATACTGAGGCAAGATGGCACCTTTGTGCGGGAAGGGGACCACACATGCATAGTACATATCCCAAAGGTTTTCTTTGAAAGCCGGGGAGAAGTTACTGCGTGGGCTCCATCTGTGCTGACATCACCCATATGTGAGGACTGATTCCTGATGTCCCTGGAGAACTCCTGTTACAGTGAATAACTATGCTTTCTGTTTGATCTCTCATTGTTGCCCACATTGAGGTTGTGTGAGGCCTGCCTCGTTCTCCCATATTCTTTGAGATGCATTGGTGGCTGAGGCAGATAGAGGCATGGGAGTGATGCCATTGGTTCTTTGTCTCCACCAATCTGCTGGTAGGCGAACACAACTGGACTGGTCTAGCAGGACTCAAGGAAAGGACATTATCTATTAAGTAAAATGTCGCCATATTGAGCCAAACTCTGTAGTAACATTGTAATTATGTTTATACTAGGATTTGTTCCCCTTTCTTACAATTGGCAACTCCCTTATGCTCTTATACTGAGATTGAGTGCCTTCTTATAGCATCCCCCTAAGACAGTGATCCCTCTCCTGGACAATCCAGCAGTATCACAACTCTCGGGTAACTAATTCAACAAGTTTAATTTCCAGTTAATCCTGCTAGACCAGTCCAAATGAGCGCATAGTTCCCCCCACCCCACCAACAGATAATGAAGACAGAGAAAGCTAGAACTTTCCAATGACATCACTAGCATTAAGAGTGATGCAGCTAGGGCACAAAACAGTATTTCTCTTATCTCCAGCAATGATAATTGCTGGACTAATGCAGCAGTCTATTGGTGTCAGGCTCCTGGGCTCAAAGCCAGTTGAGACAGGTTTTTTTTTTTTTTCCTCGCTTTTTGGTTTCCAGGATGCTGGCCTAAGGATCACATTTCCTGGTTTACCTGCTTCCGGAGGCAGCTCCCAGGGCACAGCTGTGGCTGTCCTGCTGGTTGAGCAAACACATTGATCTAGTCAGCTGAGGTGTCTGAGTCTCAGGGAGTGCAGGTGAGATCTACCCCAGTGGTTCCATAGAAACTTAAAAAAAGAAAAGAAAAGTTACCTTCTTGGTTCATAGGCTGCCCCCATTTTCATAGTTGCATCCCCTGGGTCAGTTGGACCCTGAATGTCAGCACTTAGAGCAGTTTCTGGAGGAGTGAGCTCAGCATAAGGTGTGCGGTTGCTGGAGGAGTGTGCTCAGCATAAGGTGTGTGGTTTCTGGAGGAGTGTGCTCAGCATAAGGTGTGCAGTTGCTGGAGGAGTGAGCTCAGCATAAGGTGTGTGGTTTCTGGAGGAATGAGCTCAGCATAAGGTGTGTGGTTTCTGGAGGAGTGTGCTCAGGATAAGGTGTGTGGTTTCTGGAGGAGTGTGCTCAGCATAAGGTGTGTGTGGTTTCTGGAGGAGTTTGCTCAGCATAAGGTGTGTGGTTTCTGGAGGAGTGTGCTCGGCATAAGGTGTGTGGTTTCTGGAGGAGTGAGCTTGGCATAAGGTGTGTGGTTTCTGGAGGAGTGTGCTCGGCATAAGGTGTGTGGTTTCTGGAGGAGTGTGCTCGGCATAAGGTGTGTGGTTTCTGGAGGAGTGAGCTTGGCATAAGGTGTGTGGTTTCTGGAGGAGTGTGCTCAGCATAAGGTGTGCGGTTGCTGGAGGAGTAAAACAGGTAAAACCGTTGGAGACTGGAACTATCTCGAGGTGGACCCACTGCCCATCATTGATCAAACCATGAAGTCCTAGTTCCTGTGGAAAAAAATTCCTTAGACTTTTGTGCCCCTCAAAAGGGCTGAATCTTTCCACAAAACATTCTGGACTGAGAAATAGACTATACTCGAGAGACCGTAGAAGCCTTTCTCAATGTGACCTTTCTAGTTGCAAGGCGTTATGCCTGTGCTGCTTCATGAATAGGGCAAGGGACAGTATCCCGTCTACTTTGTCATCACCAAAAAGGACAACTCCATCCAGCCAATTCTCAATCTTAAGATAGTCAAGAGATGCCTGTGGGTTTCATGTTTTTCATTTTGAAATCCTACAATTAGTCATCTTTGGTGGTCAGGAAGGGGAATCTTTTCTTTGCCTTGTACCTGTCCAGAGGGTTAGAGAAAGGACTGGTGCTGAATTCGCTGAGAGTGCAGGTTGCAGTGTTGACCTTTTTCAGGGGCTAGTTCATTGAAGCTCCTTAGCTTTGCACTCTGATGTGCCCTGTTTTTTTGAGGGTGTTAAACTTTTGTATCTCCTCTTTCATGTCCTAGTGCTGCCCTGGAATCTTGTCCTTTTGATGTGCCTTTCCTTTAAATCTTTGAGACCAGCATATTCAAGGATCTATCCTTGAAGGCATTTTTTTCCTGGTTTGTGATTTGTTCTGCTCATTGTATTTAGGAGTTAGAGGCTTTGTCGTCTCGGGATCCGTATTTGAGGAGTTTTTTTGTATGAGGCAGGGATGATTCAGTCAGTCCCTTCCTTTCTGCCAAGATGTTATCTGAGTTATATTCTCCTGTTTTCTGTAAACACAAAGTACTGTTGAATTGTGTATCTCACTGTTTTTTGTGAACCGCGCTGATGCTTAATAGTGCGGTATATAAGAGTCTATAAATAAATAAATAAATAAGATAGTATTGATCTTTCATGTTAACCAGGTGGTTTCTCTTCTGGCATTTTTACCAGAACAGTGTCAAAGAAGAAATAGAGGGCTTCACCTGGTAGACATCTGCAGACTGTTGGTATAATACTTGAACATGACTAATCCCTTCTGTAAGTTAGATAGGCTTTTCATCTTCATCAGAGGATGACATAAGCAGAGGCAGTCTCTAAATCCATCCTGGGACAGTGGATTAGGGAGGCCATTGCTCATACCTATATGCTGAAGGGGGAAGCAAGTTCCTATGGGTTTGCGCATTCATTCTACTAGGGTGCAAGTGCCATCTTGTGTGGAGTCCAGGGCTTTGGCCCCAGCAGATATCTGTAGGGTGGCCACTTCACTCAATACATTTGTGAAGCATTATCGTTTGGATTCTGCTTTCAGAATGGAGGTTCTTAGAACAGTCATGACTTCCTCCTGCCCAATTTGAGGCATAGGTTTGGACTTGTCTGGACTGGTCTAGCAGAATGAACTGAAAAGTGAAATTTTACTGACCAGATAGTTTCCTTTCTTAGAATCCTGCTAGATGAGTCCAGGACTCTCCTGTGGAAGTTCTCTGCTGCTTTTGTCCTGTTTTCTAGGCAGCTTTGGTTGTTCCTTTGCTGATTTGGGGCTAGTTTCTCTCCCCATGGCTTTTTAGTTCTATTTTGGGGGGGGGGGGGGGGGGTCAGTCCCTGCTGGGATTATTTTTCCCAGACATCTCTTGACTGTCTTAAGATCGAGAATTGGCTGGAGGGAGTTGTCCTTCTTGGTGATGACAAAATAGATGGGATACTGTCCCTTGCCCCGCTCATAAAGTGGTAAAGGCATAATGGCCTGCAACAAGAGAGGTGGTTGAAATTTCAAAGATTTAGGTTAGTTTTTAAGCATATTTCGCATAAGAAGTGGCACCTGTTGGGAAAGCTTCATTTCATCATTCATCTTTTTTTTTATTTTATTTTGCCTGTATTCATCTGTGCATGCACAAACAGAGGTGCTTATGTCCCCCACTGTGGCACATCTGTAGGGTCAAGGTCACTCCTGGTTCTGCCTATTGCTGCTGATGTCACTTCTGCCTGCTGCTGATGCCTCCTGACATCCAGTATCATCTTCTCGCTTCCCTGTTCCCCCCCCCCCCACAAGCACCTCAACTCAAACCTTTTTTCTTGCAGTGATTGCAGCAATTTAAAAAAACAAACAAATGGTAATAACACATGCCTGTGGTAGTCGGCCACAATTCTCTCAGCCCATGTGGGCTTGAGCTTTTGTGTGTCCTGCCACAGTCTCCCTGACAGCGGGGCACACAAGAGCTCAAGACCACATGGGCTGAGAAGCTTTATGGCTGACTTGTGGGGTTTGGGCTTATCAGGAAAATGATGCTTTATGCCCTAGCTGCACCACTCCTTATACCAAGGATGATATCACTGAAGAGTTCTAGTTTTCTGTCTCCATCATCTGCTGGCAGGGGAGCACTGCCCACTTGTCTGAGTGGTCTTGCAGTATTTCAGGAAAGGAAATTTTCCACAGACCAGCAGGATAATGTCCTTACATATGGGTGTCCTCACAGACAGAGCCCTGTGCAGGAGCATTCTCTGACTCCACTCCTCGTGAGCATCGCAGTTCCCCACCAGAGGAGTTGTCATTTCTTTGACAAAATTGTGAAAAGTAAAAGTCCATGCCATTTCAGTTACAGATGGAGGAAGCGCACAGAGTCCAAGAACTGGATATCCTCCCATATTCCGTTGCCCCTAAGGAAGCAGTGACTGGGCCTATGCACTGCATCTTTCAGAGGTTACAGATGAGATTGTGGGAGGGCCCCCCTCTGAACCTCCAGTCATTAAGAAGATAAACTTCATATGTAGAGTTCAGAAGGCTCCCACATAGAAGAAAGCTTCAGCTACTGCACCATTCCTTGGTCATTGAATCTACCCTTAAAAGACTAAGAGTTCCAAGTCCTCGCTCTTTGGCACCTCTGGGGAGGGAGGCTAAGACCTTGGATTCCTTTTGGGAGGAAAGAGTGGCACTATATGTAAAAAATAAATACAACAAATTAAAGCTACAGAATTAAAGGGGTTACAATGTAAGAAGGAGGCACTGTGGGTTAAACTAGAAAAAGAGAATGGGGAATCCCATTTGCAGATCTCCTTTACAGGCAGAAGTGGACAGAAATTTAATTAAAGACATTTGCAGAATTGCCATGGAAGGAAAGGTGTTATTGATAGGTGATTTTGATATGCCAGATGTTGATTGGCACATCCCTACTGCATTGTCATCTAGAAATAAGGAGATCTGGATTCTCTTCGGGGGAGAAACTATTCTGGCAACTGGTAACACACCCCATACATGAAGGGGCCGTACTGGACCTGGTGTTTACCAATGGGGAAAGTGTTTCTGATGTTATAGAGGGGAGATTATCTTGCATCCAGTGATCATCACATGGTGTGATTCAGTATTAGGACTAGGGCTGATAAAGTCCATGCAAGTGTCCTAGACTTTAGGAAAACTAATTTTACCAAGATGGGACAATACCTTAAGAAGTCATTAGCGGAATGGAAGCAGCTGGGGGATGTAGGAAAAAAGTGAGTAAAACTGAAAGGGGATATTTTAAGGGCAACAAAACTTTTGTTAAGAAAGTAAATAAATGTAAAAGGAAAAGGCCACTATGGTTCTCGAAAGAAATAGCTGAGAAGGTGAAGAAAGAGGGTGGCCTTCATAAAATAAGAGAACACAGAAAGAGGAAGACAAGCGTCAATATTTTGAAAAACTTAGAGAAGCTAGGAAAGTAGTCAGGAAAGCAAAGATAAAAATAGAAGAACAAAATAGCCAATGTAATAAAATGGGGGGACAAGACATTTTTCAGATATGTTAGAGGAGATGTACAAAAGTGCTATTGTCAGACTCAAGGGTGAAGGTGAGGAATATGTGAAAGCTGATGAGGATAAAGCAGAATTGCTTAACAAAAATATTTGTTCTGAGTTCACCTCAGAAAACACCCACAAATAAGAACAGAAGTAAAGGGGATCTGGACCGTATTTCAGAAGACTGTGAGGAACTAGCTAAAGTAACAGTAGACAAAACGATGTGACTGGATGAGATACATCCAAGAGTATTGAAGGAATTTAGGAATGTTATAGCGACTCCACTGACTGACCTTTTCAATGCTTTAGAGTTGGGAGTGGTCCCAGAGGACTGGAGAAAGGCATATATGGTCCCTTTTTATACAAAAGCGGAAGTAAGGATGTGGTTGAGAATTACAGGCCGATTTAGTCTGACTCTGTGGTGAGTAAATTAATGGAAACGCTGCTAAAACAGGATAGTGAGGTTTCTTGAGGCCAGCGGATTGTAGGATCAGAGGCTGCATGGTTTTACTAGAAGCAAGTCTAGTCAGATGAATCTAATTAATTTGACTGGGCGACCAGAGAGTTGGACAAAGGGGGAGAGCCCTAGATGTGGTGTACTTAGATTTCAGTAAAACCTTGGACACCATTCCGCACAGGCAACTTATAAACAAATTGAGCACACTAGGAATGGACCCTGAAGTGACTGACTGGGTTAGAAATTGGTTGAGTGGGAGGCTACAGAAGGTACAAGTAAATGGAGCTCACTCTGAGGAGAAGGATGTTACCAGTAGGTGCCACAGGGATTTGTCTTTAGCCCGATACTTTTTAAAATTGTTGTTAGTGATGTTGGTGAACCTATCTGCCCGAGGGGTTACTTTTTGCTGTTTGTGGTTAGTGATATTGCAGAAGGGCTGTCGGGAAAGATTTGCCTCTTTGCAGATGAGACCAAAATCTGCAGTAGAGTGTAGACACCCAGGAAGGAGTAGATAAATGAGGAGGGAACTAGCTAAGCTTGAAGAATGGTTGAGAATTTGAAAGCTGAGATTTAACACTAAAAAATGCAGGATCATGCATTTGGGCTGCAAAGGTCCAAGGGATCAGTACAGTATAGGAGGTGAAGTATTTCTGTCCATGAAAGAAGAACAGCACCTGGGTGTGATTTTCTGATCTTAAGGTGGCTAAACAGGTAGAAAAAGTGACAGAAAAGGCCAGAATGCTTGGGTGCATAGGGAGAGGAATGGCCAGCAGGAAAAAGGAGGTGATAGTGACTCTGTATAAGTCTTTGATGAGACCTCATGTGGAGTATTGTGTGCAGTTCTGGGGACCACACTTTCAAAAGGATATAAACAGGATGAGAGTTGGTGCAGAAGGTAGCTACCAAAATAATCAGTAGGCTTCCTCATAAGGCATATGGGGACAGACAAAGAACGTAATATATACTTTGGAGGAAAGATGAGAGAGGGGAGATATGATAGAGACATGTAAATACCTCCATGGCATGAATGCACAGTCTCTTTCAACTCAAAGAAGGCTCTGAAAGGAGAGGGCTTAGGATGAAGGTGAAAGGGGATAGACTCAGGAATAATAATCAGAAATATTTCTTTACGAAAAGAGTGGTAGATGCATAGAATAGTCTCCCAGTGGAGATAGTAGAGACCAGGACAGTAACTTAAGAAAGCATGTGACAAACGTAGAAGATCTATAAAGGAAAAAAAGGAACTATAGTTGTTAGTATGGAAGGGCAGACTAGATAGGCCATATGGTCTTTTTCTGCCACCATATTTCTGTTTCTAACCTCCCACCTAGCATCCTACCAACAATTGAAAACTATAAAACCCCAGACAAAACCAGGGACTGTGTTTTAATTGGCTCGTAGTGAACATAGCCAGAGTTACTCTTCTCTTCCTCCTCCTCTCAAACAACTTCCCCATTGCAGGGAGGCTCATGTCCTTTGCAGAGTATTGGCACTTTATAACTTCTGACTCGTGTGTTCTCCTTAAAGTCCAGAAGGGGTACAGATTGCAAAAATTCAAACTCCAACTCCAATTCAAACTCTGGCTGTGCATTCTTTGAAACCCCAACATCAGGACATGCTTCTACATGAATCTGCCCTTTAGACAGTCTAGCTTGTTCCACTAGGGCAGGGATTCTGCTTGAGGTATTTCCTTGTGCAAAAAAACAAACAAACCAGGGGGAGTCCATTTCATTTTTGAACAGGAGAGCTGAACACGTTTCTGACACGAGAATGATTTCTCTGGCACCTTGCTATGTTTTCTGCATAGAGGAGATTGACCATGTTCTCTATAGTTGAAGGACGCTTAGACTCCATACAGATACTGCCTGTGTCTGAATTGTCAAATCAATATTGGATCCCAGACAGGATAGATATCTTCCACTCTAGTGAGAGACCCCCTTACCCTGAAATTCTTAGTATCCCATTATGTAATATTTACAATAGGACAATTTTTTGTTTGTCGGACTTGACTATAATAAAAGCTGCTATTAATCAGCTGCTATCATTTCGTTAGTCCTTTGTATTATAAAGCATTTAAAAATGAAAAAACATTCCTGAAGTTAATGTATCTTGTCGACTACGGTTTTAGTGTTTCAAAGTGAAAGAAATCGTACTTCTGCTTCAGGGCTCCATTCAGTCAATAAACAAAAGCTTTAACAAATTTATGGCTTATCCCTGTTTAGAAAATGTTCCCTCAACCGATCCCTCTATAAGCTGCATCCTACTATTTCTTCTTTTTTTCTGCATGACGTCTCTGCAGTCATTCAATCCTTCACAGCAGTGAGCTTCCTTGGCTTCTTCAAAACATGGCCACGATATCTTTTCACACAACTTCATGATTAACCACTCCACCAACAGCATCCAATCGGCTCAAAGTGTACCAGACAATCTGACTGAGTCCCTCTGGTTGTACTGTATTTAGTGTATAAATCCAATATTGTTCCAAATAATTTAAGCATCTTTGGCGATCACCTCCTCTCCGATATGTGGGGACACGATCAATGATTCTCCATCAGAGGTCCACAAAATCATGTGATTTTCCCAGACAATGGTCAACCATAGGAACCCCCATATTTTTATTTTGTTTCCTTGATCTATGACCATTGTCCTTTTCATTCTGCCTCTCTAACTTCCGATATGGATATTCAATTGCATAGTGTAATGTTGCTATTACTCCACAGCCTGAGCTTGTGGATACAAGCAGCCTGATTCCTCATTCAGTTAGTAAACCGCGCTGATGCTGAATAGTGCGGTATATAAGAGACTGTAAATAAATAAAATAAATAAATAAAATGGTGCTCGGGGAAAGCACTGCCTTCTGGGAGTTGAAGTTTTTTTCACTATTTGAAATAAGGCGAGTTGTGGAGCTCGAGTGTTCAGGCAAATAACAGGATTTTAATTCCCCTTCCCAAACGGTTTTACAAATGGAAAATAAAGAACAAAGGCCATACAACTTCTGGCTTGAAATAATATAAGAATGTAACTCAAACAGCTTCTTATATCAGCATCACTATAATCCAACATAAAGAGCACTTCTGTTCCAAAACCTTTGGTGCTGTTTCCTTTGGCTACTACCGGCAGCTCTCTCTCTCTGCACAGCTTAAACTTATTATACAGGTTTTATCTTCTCAGACACAGACATTGTACAGTCCATTGACTCAATAGGCAGATATTCTACAGATGGCTCAGTTTCCATCGGTTCATACTGACTCTCAGTTGGAAATGTCTGCAATTGCTTACAAGGTGTTTCCAAGCACACACCTGTTCCTTCAGCAATAGACTTTTCCCCATAGCCTTCTGCTACACACGGCTTGTAATTGCCACAGTGTTCACCACATGGAAAGCCCCACCCTTCTGGGCTAATATCAGAGCACTTCTTAAAAACAGCTTTACTTTTATACCAGTCACTCAGCCTACCTCTTGGCTTCCTTATGAAAGATTCCTTCTGCTTTCCAGGATCAGCTACAGCTGTAAGCCTTGGAGTTTCTACGTGCACACAAGTCTGCCTTCTTGGTACATTCCCCTTATGGCTGCCTTTTACCCACGGCAACAAACCTGGGCTGTTTGTACCTTGCTCCTTTGCACGGACTCTCTGCTCGTCTCCTGTGCTGACTTCCCCTTCTGAGTTAAAGGTCAGAGAATCCTCTGTTACCATCAATTCCTCTGTGTCCTCACTCCCAAGCAAATCCTCTGTTTCTCGTGACTGCTTTCCTCGTGGCTGTGCTCTCAGCTGGCCTTCCAACTCTGCTTCCCCATGTGCTTCCAGATCTGCCTGCCCCCTTCCTAATGAGCTTCTCTTAAATCTCTGGTTTTCTGGGTTTAACCTGACCACTCCTTCCAACAGGTGTCCAGCCTTAGCTCGTGATTGCTGAGCTGAACTGCAGCAGGGGCGTGTTTTCCTCTCCTCTAATCTGCTTTGTTTGTGGTTTCCCTGGAAACCAGGAGTCATGTGCACTTGTTTACTTTCATTAACTGAAGCTGAATCCTGCACTTTATCACTCTAGAAGGGATCTGAGGGACCTTCTACACCACAATAGACAATATAGGTGGTTCAACACATTTTAAGTAAACAGGATTTAATATGGATATCTTAAGAGCTGGAAATCCAGCTGGCCCCTACTATGTTAGATGTGCAAAACTCATAATGCTCACATGAAAAGTGTCCATAATCTCCATCCGTCTCTCTTGATGCGTCTTGCCATGTTATTGATTTGAAAGCATAATTAGCTATTTTTTTCCTCTCCAATAAACCACCACAGATTTCTCAAAAAAACATTAATTTATAGATCTCAGTCGTTTCTTTTCCAGGTGGAAGAGCCCTAACTTTTTTAGCCTCTCCTCATAGAGGTAGCCTTCCATCCCTTTTACTATTGTGGTGGCTCTTCTCTGTACCTTTTCTAATTCTGCTATATCCTTTTTAATAGCGACCAGAATTGCACACAATACACAAGGTATTGTTGCACCATGGAATGATACAGAGGCATTATAATATCCTTTATTTTATTTTCCATTCCTTTCCTTATGATTCCTAGCAATTTTTTTTTTGTTTTCTTAGCTGCCACTGCATTCTGGGCAGAGGGTTTCAACGTGTTATTCACAATGATGCCTAAACCTTTTTCCTGGGTGGTGGTTTCTAATGTGGAACCTTGCATCGTGTAACTTTGCACTTGTCCACATTAAATTTCACTGCCATTTGAACATCCAGTCTTCCAATTTATTAAGGTCCTCTTGCAATTTTTCAGAATCCTCTTGTGTTTAACAACTTTGAATAATTTTGTGTCATCTGCAAAATTTGATTACCTCACTCGTTATTCCCATTTCCAGGTCATTTACAAATATGTTAAAAAGCAGCAGATTCAGCACAGATCCCTGGGGTACTCCATTATTCACCTTTCTCCATTGGGAAAATTGGCCATTTAGCCCTACCCTCTGCTTTCTATCTTTTAACCAGTTCCTGATCCACAATAGTATGCTGCCTCCTATCCCATTACTTTTTAATTTCACCAAAAGTCTCTCGTGAGGGACCTTGTCAAAGGCTTTCTGAAAATCCAGATACACTACATCGACCAACCCACCCTTGTCTACCTGTTTATTTACATCTTCAAAAAATATAACAGATTAGTAAGACAAGACCTTCCCTGGCTAAAGCCATGTTGGCTATCTCCCATTAAACTATGACTATCTACATGTTCAGAAATTTTGTTCTTAATAATGTGGGTTTTTTCACAGTACTGACGTTAGGGTCACTGGTTTGTAGTTTCCGGAATCACCCCCTGGAACCCTTTTTAAAAATTGACGTTACATTGGTCATCTTCCAGTCTTCAGTTATTACTGATGATTTTAATGATAGTTCACAGATTAGTAATTAGATCTGTAATTTCATATTTCATCCTCATAGCTTGGATGCTGAGGGGGTAGCTCTGTCTCATTTGAACCTGCCAGTTTGTGAAGCCTCTTTTCCTCTGGACTTCCAGAAGAGATTCAACACAGAGATCATGTGGGTTCAAATGGAAGACCTTTTTCGTCTTGTGTGAGGGACAGGGAGAGCCCTAGATCCCTTCTCATGTCCTACACAAAATCTACTTGAGTATTTTCTACATTTGTCTGTGTGTGCTTGGAAAACCAACTCCAACTGTTCAACTCTGTGCAGTTGGCATGTATCACCATTATGTAGATGGTAAACCCATCTTTCCGCAGACTTTAGTGATTCATTTCATGCAGGACTTCTTACAAAGCCTCCCTTCAAGCCTCTTGAAGTCTCTTGGGACCTCAGTGTGGTTTTAACTCAGCTGATGAAAGCTCCTTTCGAACCACTATGTACCTATTGATGGAAATACCTGATCTGGAAGGTCTTGCTTTTGGTGGTCGTTATTTCAGCTTTCAGAGTTGGTGAACTCCAGGCTTTAGTAGTGGGTGCACCTTTTTGCAGAGTTTTTTTTCATAATGGGGGTGGTCTTGTGGACTCATCCTAAGTTCCTTCCTAAAGTGGTTTTGGAATTCCACCTTAATTGGTCAGTAATCCTTCCAACATTTTCCCAAACCCAGGGCTCACAAAAGGGGGGGGGGGGGGGAGCAAGCTGCACATGTTGGACTGCAAGAGAACCTTGTCTCCTATTTGGAGCTGACTAAAGCCCATAGAGAGTCCACCCAGCTTTTTGTTTCCTTTGACCCCAGTAGATTGAGATTTGCTGTTAACAAACATTCTCTTTCAATTTGGCTAGCAGATTACGTTTCTTTCATCTATGCCCAGACAGACCTGACCCTTTAAGTTCATGTCTCTGCTTACAGTATCCAAGCTATGGCTGCTTTGGTGAACCTCACTTGTGGTTGGCCTCCATGGAAGAGATTAGTAAAGCTGTGACTGGACTTCTGTCCACACATTCACATCTCCCTACTGTTTGGAATAGGACTCTTGACCTGACAGCAAATTCAGTCAATCCATTCTTAAAAATCTATTCAGGGAATAAGATCCAGCTCCATCCCTCTCCCTCCCAGCCCATTTCTTTCTGTTTAGGATGCCTGTTATTTTTTTAAATAAAACTATATAAAATCCATTAAAGGCCCATTGCCAACAAAAAGATTTGTTTTTTCAGAGTCTTCTGTTGAGACGCTTTCTTCCTTTCCTTTTTTGTTTTTTGAGGCTGCCTTGTAGCTAGGGAATCCCATATATGAGGAAATTATCCTGCTTGTTCACTGAGAAGATAAGGTTTCTCACCTGTAGCATGTAATCTCTGTGGACAGCAGGATAAGTCCTCACAACCCTCCCATCTCCCCCTGGAGTTGTCTTCTGGCATTGGCTTCTTACCAGACTGAGGAAATGAGTGTGGCAGTGTCAGGCGGGAAGATCCATTCTGAATGCTTCTAGAAGGAGCTGAGAATGTTCCCATGTGGGGCTTAGTTGGTGACACCATCCATGTGTGAGGACTTGTCCTACTGTCCATGGAGAACACCTTCTACAGGTGAGTAACCCTGTTTTATCAAGTAAGATTTCATCTTTTAGCTTGCCCTGGGTTTCTGTTTCCCAGGAGTTCCAGGGTCTCTCTTGTAACGAGAGCAGAAGCAGGATGGTAAGGGTGGGATCTGAGAAAAGCAGGCCTGTCTCAAAGTTGTCTTGATGGATTGGCGTGAGCTGAGTTGTGAGATCACAAAGCCCTTCTCTTCATTTGTGACATCACTGGCTGGGAGGAAGTGGTCTGCAAGTGTCAGTCACTCAGAGCTCTGCCTACATGGATGAACCTTGAGCCCCCTGCATTACTGAAGAATCACAGGCGTGCAAGGTGGGCAGCCCTGTTTAACAGCAGCTAGCTCGTGCAGGAGACTCCCATGTAAGGGAGGTGCATGCCCCTGAGCCCCCTTATCTGCAATGATTGCCTGCGTGATCCTTCTGCTGCTCTCTGTAGTGCTGGAACTGCTTTCTCCACAGTACCGTATCTGCCTGTACAACTCACCCCTCAGGACCTTTCTGCTGCTTCTCTTCTTCCACAGTGCCCATGTCATCTTGGTGCCTGAGTCAAACTCCCTCCTGGGTTATTACCTCATTCCCTTTACTGGTGTGGTTGGCATCATCATCGTTGTCATGTGCACCGTCTTGGTAAGTGCTATTCGGGAGAAAAGGGTATAGGTGGGGCTTATAGTCCTTTATTGTTGTGCAGAGATGTGGTTTAGGCAGCAGTATAGAGGCCAAATATCCAAAAATTCTATGGACAAGCAAATAGTAGAAGTCACTTAGCCCATTCTTCATTTCTACTCCTGTCTGGCACTTTTTGTTTTGCAGTACCTAACATGCCTGTATAGCAGGCCGATTCAGAAAACTAGTGCGGCCTTTAAATACAGAGAACGGCACATTTAAGCTAACGTCAAATGCAGAAAAGACGGATGCATGCATAAAAAGCAACAGAAAAACTAGCAAACACCGAATATTTAAATGTAGGCAAATGAGCTGCATATACTAAACTGGTATGCAAATAATGTCTGCGCCCAATGCAGAGACAGGCTTAGAGGATTTTGCAACCAGCTTCAGCACCAGTATTTCTATGCCTGGGTCTGAAGTGGCATAAACCTCTAGTGCGTGCCCCTGGCAGTGTTTAGATGGCATCTGGTGCTTTCCCTGATGCCTGGATCATCTTCCCCTCAGATGATTCAGGCATTGGCAAAGCCCCCTGCTGCCAGCAAAATACATAAAGCAAATCCCTGGTGGCCCAGCAGCCCTGATTCCCCCCTCTGACAGTATTTTGATGGCATCAGGGGGTGATCGAGGCATTGAGAAAAGCCCCCAATGCTATCAAAATACTATCGAGGACCAGTGTCCCAACAGAAAGTGACTCCCCAGTTTGTCTAGCAGTCCCTGAACCCCCCCATCCAACTTTAAAAAAAAGTAAATAAATAAAAAATTTATACTGATGGCATAGTGGCCCCTGAACCTCTTCCCCCCCCCCCCCCGGTACCTTTCAAAGGGGAATGCTGCCTATGTGCTCCCACTCTCGGTCCGCCATCTTGAAAAATGGAGGTATGTGACCCTCATGCAGTGCATCCTGGGATGCACTGACTGGGGTCAGACTGCCATATAAGGCATATTCTACTTTATATGGCAGTCTGACCTCGCCTAGTGCATCCCAGGATGTACCGTGGGGGGCCAGGCACCGCCATTTTTCAAGATGGTAGACCGAGAGCAGGAAGCGCGTAGGCAGCACTCCCGCTTTGAAAGATACCGGGTGGGGGTTTAAGGGGCTGCTAGACCACCAGGGAGTTACTTTCTGTCAGGGCACCGGTCCCCAACAGTATTTTGTTGGCATCGGGAGCTTTCCTGATGCTGCAATCGTCCCTGATGCCATCAAAATATGGTTGGGGCCAATATGCAAATTAACCACACAGTGCCCGTTTCTGTGGGAGAGCATGCCATACTAGCGCTGACTTCTTGTGCTCATGTGTTTGGTTTCCTTCCCAGTTTAACGCTACCATTTTGCACCCAGTTTAAGGAATGGCTCAGTTGCATGCATACGGTTTAACATGTGGCTAATTTGCATGCTTGCTCCTTTCTGCATGATTGCACTGAAGTTGTGCGCTATCAGTGTGCTGCAAAGAGGCATAAAAAAGCTTGTAGAATGCAACTTCAGCGCCAGCTTTCTGAATCGGCCTGTAGATCAGTGATGTTACCCTGCTTCCTGATCATGACTCATTTCAGCTGACATCACTAGCCTTACAACAGAAATTGCAACAGCAAGACTAGCAACCCAATTGGACAGTTTGCAGACAAATCAAATGTGTGAATGGATCTTGGTTGCAGGGGAGTGGTGGTGCCTTTTATTGTTACTTTGCACATAGATAGGCTAATAGGCTACATCCTTGCAGTCCTTTTCAAAGTGCCAGCAAAGTCATATATTCCTCCATTACACTCCATCTGAAGATAAAGGCACGACGTGTTCCACTCTGTCATCTTTGGTGACAGGGTTGTAGTATTGGCTGTGATGTTAAACTTGGTTTACCTTGGCATAAAGGTGATAATGAAGTCCCCTTCATTTTCTGGCAGATAGCACGTTGCGTGCAGCATCGGAAGCGCAGGAGGAGAAATAGACTGTCCAAAGACCAGCTGAAGAAGGTGCCTGTCCACAAATTCAAGAAAGGTGAGACCCAGGTACTATGTTGCAAAATGCTGCTGTGCCCATGCTGTCTCAACTTCTCTCTTTGGTTTAATCCCAGTTCTCCTGACCCTAAGAGATTTTATTGCTTATACTTCTGCTTACACACTCTCTTTAAAAAGAAAATCATCTCAATTAGTTGGTAACTGACTTAGGAAAAGCCATGCAACTTCTCTCCAACAGTGGGTCCCAAATACCCAGTCGATCCCAAAAAGTAGATCATATTTTCTCACAGCTCTGTCCCAAGAACAAACAATGGTTTTCCCAAGTCAGCCTGCCTGATGCTTCTTTCTGGATTTTTCCTGTACTTATCTAAACCTCTTGAATACCATATTAGTTGTCTTGACCATGTCCTCCGGCAAAAGGTTTCACAGCTTAAATGTGTGTTATCTGGAAAAAAATATTTCCTGTGATTTGTTTTCAGTCTGCTGTCATTAGTTTCATGACATGACCATTCTACCCAACTTGCAATTTTATAAACTTCTCTTATAATCCCTCATTTATTTTTTCTTCAAATGAAGAACCCAAAACTGTTTAGCCTTTGATCCCCTTTAACATCTTTGTTAGCCTTCTTTGAACCTTTTCTAGTTCAGCTATATCTTTTTGAGAAGGGACAGTTATAAGTGCACACAAGATGTAGTCACACCATGAATCGGTACAGAGGCATAATGATGATTTTTGTTTTGTTTTCCATTCCTTTTTGATTAATCCCTTAAAATCACATACGAACATGAGAACTGCTGTACTGGGTCAGACCAAAAGTCTGTCAAGCCCAGTATCCTCTTTCCAACAGTGGCCAATCCAGGTCACAAGTACCTGACATTTCTCTAAAGTAGCCAGTTCATGTTACTTATCCCCAGGGAATAAGCAATGGTGTTCTCTTGGACTACCTGCGTAACTGTTTATGGACCTTTTCTCCATGAATTTGTCCAAAACCTTTTTTAAACCAAGTTACACTATCTGCTCGTATTACATCTCTGCCAGCAGAGAGCTCCATAGACTAAGGGACACCTTTAGTAAAGGTTTTAACACGCATTAACGAGTCTTCATGAACTTAATGCATGTTAACCACTCACAGCCCTTTTATTTCTATGGTGCAGCGGCACTTAAAACACGTTAATTTCCTTTAGTAAACCTTAGAAGAAAATGTGTTTTTTCCCTCAATCTGTGTTAAATATTTTTCTGTAGCTTTGTATTTTTTGAAAGAGTAAGCAAATGATCTGCATCCACTCTTTCCACTTCACTCCGCTAAGGATCTTATAGACCGCTATCACATCTCCCCTGAGCCGTCTTTCTCCAGGCTGAAGAGCACTAACCTTCTCTAATGCTGCTGTATCTTTCTCGAGATGCAGAGACTGGATTTGCATACAATACTCAAGGTGCAATCACTCCATAGAGCAAAACAGAGGCATGATTTATTTTAAATTTTGCATACGTTTCCCTATCTGGATGATTAACTGATCAAGAGCACAGCTCAGGTAGGAATTCAAGAATCTTTGCACACAACCATCCACTTGCTGGAGTTGCTGGGGTTTGCCATACATTAGCCCAAGTTAAAGTTGTTGTTCATGCCAGTTGGAATTCATTGGAGCTCTGCTAGACATGACTTTGGCAAAAGTCTTTCTCCCACAAGACAGCCTCACTTATGAGGTGAGGTTTAAAAGGATAGGGCTCTTCAACTTGGCTGAGGAGGGATATGATAGAAGTCTATAAATTAATGAATGGAGTGGAACGGGTAAACGTAGATCAATTGTTTATGCCATCAAAATGTAGAAAGACTAGAGGACATGCAATGAAGCTACAATGAACCCATTTAAGACTAATAAGAGAAAATATTTTTTTTACTCGGAGCATAATCAAACTCTCGAATTCATTACCGGAAGATGTAGTAAAAGCTGTTAGTGTAGCTGGGTTTAAAAAAGGTTTGGACAAGTTCCTGGAGTAAAGGTCCATAAACAATTATTAAAGAGGACCCAGGAAATCTACTGCTTACCCCCGGGATGAGCATTGTGGAACCTGTGTGGATGCTTCATTCCAGTCTGACCAGATATTTCCAAGTTTATCCTTATCAAGAGGTACTATGAACAGGTGTGTCTAAGTTGGGCTGGGGAGCTTATGCAGATGGTTCTATGTTCATGGAATTTGATCCTCCCAGAACAGTCTTCATGAAATCAGTTTCCTAGAGAGCAATTTTGAGTGTTCTAAAGACTTTCAGAGATTGGTTGGCCAATCAAGTGATCATGTATTAAAACAATAAGCAGGGAGGAACAGGATCATACATTTTGTGTTGGGAGCTGGTGAAGATGTGGAACTACATTATCTCTCATGGGATGACTCTCAGGGCAACATACTTGGCTGGTGAATACAGTGCCCTGATAGACAGGTTGTGGCGTGTACCTCAACCTCATAAATGGACCTTGGACAGAGGAGTCTTACTTAATATCTCTCAGGAATGGGGTACACCCTTGATAAGTACCTTGCCACTCCTCAGAACAGACAGGTGTCCAGTTGTGCTCCTGAGTGGGGGGACCAGGTATGGTCTTCAATCTTACATCTGCTAATTCTTGCTCCCATTGCTTTACTCCCCCACAGGTAATCAATCCTAGAATACGAATCATGTACCCCAGAGTAAAAAGTGTAATTGTGACCTCTGGGATGAGTAATCCTCCACAGATCCTCCAAATCATGAAGTTGTAACCATGCTCACAAGCTCCTATGTCCTGGGGTTTGTGATGCACCTCAACCTCTTGATGCATCCACTCATGGATCAATAGCCAAATTAAAATCACTGCCTAATAATACATAGCCTTCTACATACCCACCATAGCTTGAGCCAGGCAGTCATAGAAGAACCTCTGCTCCACATTAGGCGCATATACTATACTATATTGCTCCCTTGGATTACTGCATCCCAAATGCATGACCTTACATTTTTTAACATTAAATCCCAGCTGCCAAATTCTAAAACCATTCTTCAAGCTTAGCTAGATCCCTCCTCATGTTATCTACACCTTCCTGGGTGTCAACTCTTGCAGATTTTGGTATCATCCGCAAAGAGGCAAACCTTACCCGACAGCCCTTCCGCTATATCACTAACAAAGATGTTAAAAAGAATCGGACCAAGGACAGATCCATGGGGCACACTACTGGTAACATCCTTCTCCTCAGAGTGAGCTCCATTTACCTGTACTCTTTGTTGCCTCCCACCCAACCAATTTCTAATCCAAGCAGTAACTTTAGGGTCCATCCCTAGGGTTCTCAGTTTGTTTATAAATCGCCTGTGAGGAACAGTGTCAAAGGCTTTACTGAAATCTAAATACACCACATCTAGGGCTCTCCCTTGGTCCAATTCCCTGGTCACCCAGTCAAAGAAATCAATCAGATTTGTCTGACAAGACCTGCCTCTGGTGAATCCATGCTGCCTCTGATCCTGTAATCCGCTGGACTCCAGAAACCTCACTATTTGCTCTTTCAGCAGCATTTCCAATAATTTACTCACCACCGAAGTTAAACTAACCGGCCTGTAGTTTTCAACTACATCCTTACTTCCGCTTTTGTGTAAAGGCACCACATGAGCCTCTCTCCAGTCCTTTGGCACCACTCCCGACTCCAACAAGGCATTGAAAAGGTCAGTCAGTGGAGCTGCTAGAACGTCCCCAAGTTCCCTCAGTATTCTAGGGTGTATCCTATCTAGTCCCATCGCTTTGTCTACTTTAAGTTGAGCTTGTTTCTCACGAACAGTCTTCTGAAAATTGTTCAAGATGTTCCTCACTTCTGTTCCTCTTTGTGGGTGTTTTCTGAGGTCCTGCTCCTGATTCTTCATCTGTGAACACAGAACAGAAATATTTGTTAAGCAATTCTGCTTTATCCTCATCAGCTTCTACATATTCCTCCCCTTGAGTCTGACAATACCACTTTTGCCATTCCTCTTCTCACTAACATATCTGAAAAATGTCTTATCCCCCCATTTTATTGCATTGACTATTTCCTCCTTTTTTGAATCTTTACTTTCCTGACTACTTTGCTAGCCTCTCTAAGTTTTTCGAAATATAGATGCCTGTCTTCCTCTCTCTGTGATCTGTTGTATTTCATGAAAGCCTCCCTCTTTTTCTTCACCTTTTTCAGCTACTTCTTTCGAAAGCCATAGCGGTCTCCTTTTCCTTTTACCTTTTTATTTACCATTTTAACAAAAAGGTCAGTTGCCCTTAATATATCCCCTTTCAGTTTTGCCCACTTTTTTTCTACATCCCCAAGCTGTTCCCATTCCGCTAATGACTCCCTGAGGTATTGGCCCATCTTAGCAAAGTTAGTCTTCCTAAAGTCTAAGACCCTCACCTTTTGAATGAATTCTAACAGCCCTAGTCCTAATACTGAGCCACACCATCTGGTGATCACTGGATGCAAAATGATCTCCCACTATAACATCAGAAACACTTTCACCATTGGTAAGCACCAAGTCCAGTATGGCCCCGTCACATGTGGGGTCTCTTACCAATTGCCTGAATAGCTCTCCCTGTAGAGAATCCAGAATCTCTTTACTTCTAGATGGTACTGCAGCAGGAATGTGCCAATCAATATCTGGCATATTGAAATCCCCTGTCAGTAGCACTTCCCCTTTCCTAGCAATGCTACGTATGTCTTCAATTAACTCTCTGTCCACCTCTTCCTCTTGTGAGGGAGGTCTGTATATCATGCCAATGCAAATAGATTTCTCTTTCCCTCTTTCTAGTTTAACCCACAATGCCTCCTCTCTCCCTTTTAAGCTCTGTAATTCCAAAGCTTTAATAGTATTTTTTACATATAGTGCCACTCCTCCTCCCCTTCTTCCTACCCTATCCTTTCTGAATAAAGTATAGCCAGGTATAGTTACATCCCAGTCATGGTTATCTGTGAACCATGTTTCTGTAACTGCGACTAAATCCAAGTCATCCACTCCCACCAAAGCTTCAACATCAGGGATCTTATTTCTCATGCTACGGGTATTTATACACACTGCTTTCCATATGTTACCCCTGTTACCCATTTCCATAAAGGTATTTAATGTATCACTTACCTGGGGGCTTTCTTCACCTATCCCCAACGAATCTAGTTTAAAGCCCTCTTCAGTAGATTAGCCAGTCTACTAATGAAGACATTAGCCAGTCTACTACATTGCTGCCATACCTTCAGCAGGGAGACTGGCTATGCTCCTTTGACCTAAAGGATGCTTATGCCCACATCCTTATCCATCCCAGTCTCAGGCAGTACTTAAGATTCATGGTCGGGGGCAACCAATACAGGGTACTTCCCTTCAGCCTTGCCTCCGCACCAAGGGTCTTCACCAAATACCTGGCAGTGGTGGCTACTTATCTTCATCTCCAAGGGGCCTTAAGCCGACACAGGCCACACCATCCAGGTCCTACAACATCTGGGATTCGTGATAACATATTAACTGACGGCAGATAAAGACCAGTATGGTCTATCTAGTCTGCCCAGTAAGATGGCAAGAATAGGTGCATGTGCCGCTCTGTGCCGGCCACCCCTCCCCATGTCTTTGTTTAGCGGTGAACCCACCACTCCATGTAGGACACCCCTGTTTGTTGAGAAATTAGATAAATCACCCAAAATCCCATCTTGTCCCAGCTCAAGACTTGGAGTTCATAGGGCCTCACCTGGACACCCTCCAAGCTGTGACTTTCCTCCACCTGGACAGGGCAGATCGCCTCGCAGCCCTAGCAACCAAAGTGCAGTGCCTCCGCACCATGTTGGCGCGGTCTATGCTTCGCCTCCTCGGCCACATGGCCTCCACATGTGGGCAGCTCAGTGGTGTTTCCGCTCACAGTGGACCCAGGCCATGGGCAGGCTCCAGGACAGAGTCTCGGTGTCCTGTCAGCTGGCAGAGTCTCTCAGTTGGTGGCTGGATCCGTAAAAGCTGCAGAAGGGTATGTCCTTCCAACTCCTGAGCCCCCAGAGGGTCCTCACAACAGATTTATTGATTTATTTAGACAGTTTTATATACCACCTTTATCCTTCAATCAAAGTGGTCACAACACAATTGGGGATACATTTAATAGGAGAGGATATGAATCGCATGCACAAATACTCTGTACTTGTAAGTCTAAATAGTATCTAATGGAAGGCACTTAGAGTGGTTGCTCATAGGCTTGGTAAAGAGAAAAGTCTTGAGTGCTTTGCGGAAGTCCTTGGTGTCGTTTAGGGTTCTTAAGTCCATAGGGAGGGAGTTCCATAGTGCCAGCGCCAGAAGCGAGGGAGCTCTTTTGGATGTTTGCTTAGCCTTGGGATAGCCCACGGGTTTGCTGATCCTATTGGCATTGTTGGTTCTTCTAGGTCTGTTGCTGACATCCCTGGTTATTATATCCTGGAGCGCATCTGATGAGCGGTGGTGGAAGATTTTGAAGATTTTCAGGATTGTTTTTAATTCTGCCCTTGCAATTATTGGTAGCCAGTATCTCCAGGAACAAGCAGGAATGTAGTCTTCACATATGGGTATCGTCGGTACCGACGGAGCCTGCGCGGGAATGCTCCCCAGCATCCAATTAGAAAGCTTTTGGGAGCATCCCACAGCGCCTGCGTGCTGCCTTCCCAGCTTTCCCAACTGCCTCTCTCCAGTTCTTCGTTTTCCGCGGAGCCCGCAGGTCGTTGTTCCTGTCACCGCAGAAAAGTTTCCTTATTCTCCTCCTTTTTTGTGGTCGCGTCTGCCTTCTTCGACGCTATACTGGTACCGCCGGTGGTTCTTTTCTTTCTTTAAAAAAAAAAAAAAATAGGTTTTTTCCTAACTTTTCTTTCCCAGGTGCATGCGCCTTTTTGGGCCTTAGGCCCAAAATTTCCTCCACTATGGAAACACCCGCTTCGGGTTTCAAAAAGTGCACCAAGTGTGGCGGTACCATCTCCGTCACCGACACCCATGAGTGGTGTCTTAAATGTTTAGGTTCTGACCACTCCATCTGAGTGTATGGCTTGTGCCATGATGTCCAAGAGGGGTTGACAAAACTGGGCTGCTAAGCTCAGCACCCTTTTTCCCTCCGATGCAGCTTCTGTGGCATCGACGTCTTCCAGGGCTTCGTCTTCCTTCCATGGATCTCAGGTAACCAAACATAAGTCTAGCCGGTCCTCAAAGGGTAGATCTCCTTCCAAGCATCGAGATGCCTCTGGTGTTGCCCTTGAGGGTTCTGTACCAGCAAAATTGCCCCGGCAGGAGGCTTTGGCTTCCAAAGCATTATCAGGGCTCCAGGATGTTCTCGAGGCCTCAACTTCGGCAGAACTACTGGTGCCATGCTCTGGGGTACTGGCTACTTTCTCCGGTACCGATACCCAGGCATCAGCAGCGTTGATAGACCAGAGGTTCCTGGCTATTGAACGCAGTCTGGCGGCTCTCCTTGCGGCATAGACACCCTCGGAATTGCGTCAGATAGTTCAGCCGGTACCGGTACCGACTCCGGCACTGGTATCGGTTCCGGTACCGACAGCATCGGCATCGGAGTCTGCTTTGCCGGCACCCAGTCATGCGATGCCTTCTGCTACCGATACACCGGTACCGATTTCGGTCAGTACGGGTATCGGGCTCTTCAGGAGCATCCGGACAGAAGGTACTTCGAATCTTCGGAGGACTCCGAGGATTCTGACAGCTCTGTCGGTACTGGAATACTTCTCCCGGAGGAGCCTTCCTCTCCTAAACGTAGGATGTCTCCTCCAGAAGATATCTCCTTTCAGGATTTCATCAGAGAGGTGGCTCGAGGTCTTTCCATTACTGTGGCTCCCGAAACAGAGCCCAGGGCAAAGGAGTTGGAGATTCTACAATATCCCAAGGCTCCTAACGAGGCAGCTACTTTGCCTATCCATGAGATCTTACACGATCTCATGCTAAGAATGTGGGAAACACCTCTTACCACCTCTCCTCACTCTCGTAGACTGGATACCATGTATCGAGTCCCTCCTTGTCCTGGGTTCCAGAAGACTCAGCTTCCTCACCACTCTATTGTAGTGGAATCAGCTATGAGAAGGATCAGAAGTGCAAAGAGGCATGCCTTTAATCCTCCAGGACGTGAGTGTAGAACTTTGGATGCCTTTGGACGTCGTACTTTCCAGGCTTCCATGCTTTCTGCCAGGATCAGTTCCTATATTTTATATATGGGAATGTTCCTTAAGGAAGTCACAGGAGATTTAGAGGTCTTGAGCCCTCTTCTTCCTGAGGATAGAAGGCAGGATTTTCTCACATTGGTCAAACATGCACAAGATGTTTCTAAATTTGTCAAACGTGCAGCTTTTGACTGTTTTGAGTGCATAAGCAGAACCTCTGCCATTGCCATAGGTGCACGTAGAATTGCTTGGCTCCAGGCATCTGATCTGGAGCTCTAGGTACAAGACAAACTGGGAAATATTCCTTGTACTGGTGAAAACCTGTTTGGTAAAGATTGGCAGGAAAAGGCCAATGAGTTGGATGCTGACAACTCCACCTTGGATAGATTGTCCAAGTCCACAGCTGATCCTGCAAGAAAGAAATCTTTTAAGAAGCCATTCTTTTCTAAAAAGAAGAAATATTATCCTGCTTATTCTCAGCAGGGACGTTCTGCAGGTCAGCTTGTCAGAAAGGTCAGCAACCACCCAAACAAAGAAAAGCAAAGACTGCTAAGCCTCAGCTGTCCCAGCAGTCTCAGCCTCTTTCAAGAAACCATTCTTCTCCAAGAAGAGGTTTTATCCGTCTTATTCCCAGCAGAGACGTTCTGCAGGTCAATCTCCCCGAAAGAGTCAGCAACCACCTAAACAAAGGAAAGCAAAGACTGCTAAGCCTCAACTGTCTCAGCAGTCTCAGCCTCCACAAGGCCTTTGACTTTCAGCTAGAGAACTTAGCCTTCCTGGCTCTCATGGGACCAGAGCCTTCCACCATTCCAGGAAGGTTGTGTCACTTTGCCCCCAGATGGGGGAAAATAACAGCAGAGCATTGGACACTCTCCATCATAAAAGAGGGGTACAAGCTTCATTTTTCAAGCATGCCCCCTCCCACAATGATAAGGCAGTTCAATTCTCCGACCTCTCTCATCAACCTGTTAGGTCAGGAGGTCACTATTCTTCTTGCCCAAGGGGCAATAGAAGAAGTGCCCATCCATCAGCAGGGTACAGGGTTTTACTCCCTCTATTTCCTTATCCCAAAGAAAACAGGGGGATACAGACCTATCTTGGACCTCAGAGAGTTGAACAAATTCCTGGTCAAAGAGAAATTCAAGATGATTTCTCTCGGAACTCTGCTGCCATACCTTCAGAGTCAGGATTGGCTTTGTTCTCTAGATCTCAAGGATGCGTACACCCTTGTTCTCATCTATCCAACTCACAGAAGGTTCCTTTGGTTCCTTTTTCAAGGAAAGCACTACCAATACAGGGTGCTTCCTTTTGGCCTGGCCTTAGCACCAAGAGTGTTCACGAAATGCATGGCTGTGATAGCAGCATTTCTCCGCACTCTAGGGATATTCGTTTTCCCCTACTTAGACTGACTCATTCAAGCCCCAACAGAGTCAGAGGCCGGGACTTCTCTATCCTGCACAATGCGTATCCTTCAGTATTTGGGTCTGGTAATAAACATCCCAAAATCCAGTCTAACTCCCACTCAGTCTTTTATTCATAGGAGTTTTGCTGGATACCAGAAAGGCGAGGGCCTATCTCCCCCCAGGCCCGCTGCCTTCGCATGGTGCAGTTAGCGTCTCAAGCAGTGCTAAAGCCTCATCTCACTGCCCGAGAAATGCTACAACTACTAGGCCTCATGGCATCTACTTTATCCACTCAATGGACCCAGGCATCAGGATGCCTGTCAGACAAAATAGAAAACACAAGTCGCCTTATTTTGTCCCTCCAGTGGTGGAATTCCACTCAAAACCTGTTGCTGGGGTCCCCGTTTCAACAACCCTTACCCCAAGCAACTCTCACAACAGATGTTTCTCCTATGGGTTGGGGAGCTCATCTGCAAGACCTCTCCACCCAAGGCACCTGGTCTCCACAGGAGACTCATCTACATATCAACCTCTTGGAGCTCAGAGCAATCTTCCTTGCTCTTCGAGTGTTCCACACCCTGCTCAGCTACAAGACAGTCCTCATTCATACGTAGGCATGTTCTACGTGAACAAGCAGGGGGGAACAGGCTCTCTGTCACTTTGCAACGAAGCTTTGCGACTATGGGCCCTCGCCAAAGAGCATCAGATTCATCTCCTGGCAGTGTATCTTCCAGGCATACAAAACTCTTGGGCAGACAGGCTCAGTCGAGTTCTGCTTCCACACGAGTGGTCTCTGCATGCAGACCAGGTGGACAAGATTTTTCAAATTTGGGGAACCCTGGACATAGACCTCTTTGCAAGTCCGTTGAATGCCAAACTTCCCCGGTTCTGTTCCAGAATTCCGGCTCAGGAGGCTTAGGCCAGGGATGCTTTCCTCCTTTACTGGGGTCAAGACTTCCTGTATGCCTTTCCACCCATTCCCCTAATTCCCAAGACCCTGTTCAAGCTTCAGAGAGACAAAGGCCATATGATTCTCATAGCTCCACATTGGCCATGGCAGGTGTGGTACCCTCTACTTCTACATCTCTCTCGAGCTCCCTCCCTGGAGTTAGGGTCTGCTCCAGATCTCCTATCCCAGGAGGACGGAATGTTATGGCATCCCAGTCCCCAGTCTCTACATCTCAGGGCTTGGTTGCTGAAGTCCTAGATCTCCATGATCTTAATCTCCCTCAGCAAGTAGAAGATATCCTTTATGCTTCCAGGAAGCCTTCCACAAGATGCTCATATGCTTTCAAGTGGAAAAGGTTTACCATATGGTGTTTGCAGAAGGGTCTTAACCCCCTTGCGATACCTCTGGAATCATTACTGGAGTATCTCCTTCATTTATCCAATGCAGGACTTAAGACTAACTCAGTAAGAGTCCATTTGAGTGCTATTGCAGCTTCTTTCAAGCCTCTAAATGGACAACCCATTTCCTCCCATCCTCTTTTAGCAAGATTTATGAGAGGCCTTCTTCTAACTAAGCCTCCCATTAGGCCACCACCGGTGGCATGGGACTTAAACCTGGTTCTTGGTCAGCTCATGAAGCCACCTTTCGAACCCTTAGCTACTACCTCATTGAAATTCCTTTCTTGGAAGGTTATCTTTCTCATTGCAATCACATCAGCACGTCGCATCAGTGAGCTGCAGGCACTAGTGGCTGATCCACCTTATACAAGGTTCCATCATGACAAGGTAGTCCTTAGGACTCATACACACTTTATGCCAAAGGTGGTCTCGCCTTTTCATCTAAACCAAGCGGTCTACTTGCCTGTATTTTTTCCAAGGCTTCATGCATCAAATGCAGAAAGGAATCTTCATACTTTGGACTGTAAAAGAGCTTTAGCCTTTTACTTACAAAGAACACAGCAACATAGAAAGACCTCTCAACTCTTTGTTGCTTTTGATCCTTCTCATTTGGGACTTCCAGTCTCCAAGAGAACACTGTCCAACTGGATTGCTCATTGCATTTCCTTTGCCTATCAGAGTAAGAATCTTCCTCTAGAGGGCCATGTCACAGCTCACAATGTGAGAGCCATGGCAGCTTCAATAGCTCATCTGCACTCTGTGTCTATCGACGACATCTGTCGAGCAGCCACTTGGACCTCGGTTCATACCTTCACAGCCCATTACAGCTTGGACAAGGACGCCCGCTGGGATGCCTTGTTTGGTCAGGCTGTTCTCCAACACCTGTTCCATACCTAATCAACTCCTACCCACCATCCCTGGTTGGATGCCAGAAATCCATGGGGGGAAGTGGAGCCCTTTCACAGGGACACACAACTTCTGGGATCTCTCCCTGGCATCTAAAGCTAGGGAGTCCCCATATGTGAAGACTACATCCCTGCTTGTTCCTGGAGATAGCATAGTTATTCACTTGTAACAGGTGATCTCCGAGAACAGCAGGAATTCAGTCTTCACAACCCACCCAACTCCCCTAGGAGTTGTATCTCTCTCTGTCTATCTCTTTCTCTTTCCCTCTCTCTCTCTTTGTCTCAGCTTTAAACTCAACTGGAGAGAGGCAGTTGGGAAAGGCGGGAAGGCAGCATGCAGGCGCTGTGGGATGCTCCCAAAAGCTTTCTAATTGGACGTTGGGGAGCGTTCCCGCGCAGGCTCCGTCGGTACTGACGATACCCATATGTGAAGACTAAATTCCTGCTGTTCCCGGAGATCACCTGTTACAGGTGAGTAACTATGCTTTAGTTGTTGTAGGATGGGGTGATGTGTTCAGACCTTGCAGTGCCTGTGATGATTTGTGCTGCAGTGTTCTGTACCATTTGAAGTGGGTGAATAGTCTGCTGGGGGAGGCCTCGGTATAGTGAGTTCCCATATAGCAATGGGGTGATGATTGCTTGGCAAACTGTGCGGAAGTGGTCTTGGTTAAGGATTGGTTTGAGGTTTCTAATGATTCTCAAATGGTGGTAGGCTTTTGCCGCAGTTTTAGTGATGTGAGATTTTAGGTTCAGAGCTTGGTCCAAGGTAATGCCCAGGTACCTCACTTCATCCTTGACTGCTATATTTTTGTTTAGAATGCTGATTGTTTGGGGCGGATTGAAAGCGGAGTCTCTAGTGATGAACATAGCCTCAGTTTTAACAGATGCTTCCCTGCTGAGCTGGGGTGCCCATTGCAAGGAATTGCACACCCAGGGCGTCTGGTCCTTTGAGGAGAGCTAGCAGCAGATCAACCTGCTGGAACTGAGGGCTGTCTTCTTGCACTCAAGGCCTTCCAGCATCACTTGCAACATCAGTCAATGCTTGTCCAGATGGACAATCAGGTCACGATGTTCTACCTGAACAAGCAAGGCGACACAGGCTCCTACCACCTCTGCCAGGAGGCAGTAGCCCTCTGCTCATACGCGACCAGGCAGAGTATGCTCCTCAGGGCAGTATACCTCCTGGGCCAGGACAGTGCCCTGGCAGACAGGCTGAACAGAGTCCTCCAACCACACGAGTGGCGCCTGGACCACGGAGTGGCACAGCAGCTCTTCAGGTTGTGGGGCACCCCAAACCTCAACCTCTCTGCCAGCCTGGCTAATGCTCAGCTACCGCATTTCTGCTGCCAACAACAACACCCGGCCCGGGTAGCAGCAGATGTCTTCCTCATCTCATGGTCGGGGGGGGGGGGGGTCTGTTGTATGCCTTCCCTCCCACACCACTGATATGCATGGACCCTCTTCAAGGTCCAGTGAGACAAGGCTTCCCTGATTCTAGTGGCCCAGGCAGCCTTGGTTTCCTCTACTGCTTTGTCTCTCGGCCGAGTCCCCGGTCCCTCTTGGGAGCTCATCAGGGCTTTTGACTCAGGAGGAGGGCTTGATCCTCCACCCAACCTGGGATCCTTGTCCTTCACGGCATGGCTGCTGAACGGGTCCCTTTAACATCCCTAAACCGTTTCAAGGAGGTGGAGGAGGTCCTCCAGGCCTCTCGCAAAGACGCCACAAGATGGGCCTATGCCTTCAAGTGGCGCAGGTTCTCGTTATTGTGCACAGAGCAACAGGTGAACTCGGTTCTCCTGCCCAGTGCATGCAGTACTTGCAGCACCTTTCCCGGTCTGGACTTAAGACCAACTCCGTCAGGGTGCACCTGAGCAGACTCTCCACAAACCATCACTCCATAGACAAGCCTCTTTCCTTGTAGCCCGTCATTACCTGATTCATGCGGGGCTTACTGCTCTCAAAGCCTCCCATCCATCCACCCCCGGCAGAATGGGATCTCAGTGTGGTTCTGGCGCAGCTTACCAAGCTGCCCTTTGAACCCTTGGCTACCTGCCACCTGAGATACCTATCCTGGAAGGTGGTCTTCCCGGTGGCCTCGCCTCTGTACGCAGTCAGCAAGCTCTAGGTCCTGGTGGTCGAGCCACCCTACATCAGGTTCTACAAGAACAGGGTCATGCTCCGCACTCACCCGAAGTTTCTTCCGAAGGTGGTGTCTGATTTCCACCTCAACCAGGAGGTAGTAATCCCTATCTTCTTTCCACTGACCCACATCGACAAGGCCATACTCTGGACTGCAAAAGAGCCCTGTCCTTCCATCTACAGTGTTTTGCAAATTCTCAGTGTTTTTGTCTTATACGACCCCAGTTTGTCTGGGGGAAGCTGTGACCACATGGATCCTGTCTATCTGGGTGGCAGACTGCATTACCTTCGCCCACAGCCAGGCTGGGCTGCTGCTGGAGCCCCGGGTCATGAATCATAATGTCAGGGTTATAGCAACTTCATTTGCGAGCCTTTGCTCTGTCCCCATGGCAGACATTTGCCTGACTGCCACCTGTTCCTTGATCCACACTTTTGCAGCTCACTACTGCCTGGAAAGGGAGTCCTGATGGGACAGTGCCTTCGGCCAGGCCATAATCTGTTCAGAGTTTAGGCAACTCCTGCCCTCTGACCCTTCTTGTTCAGGCTCTGGGGTCCTCAGAGTCTGTCCTCAGATTCACTCGCAGCTGCTCACTGCTGGGCTGTGTGTTTTCTGTTGGTCCTCCGTAGCCTGTAGCTAGGGAGTCCCATATGTGAGGACAGATTTCCTGTTCCTGGAGAAAGCGTGGATCTCCAGGAACAAGCAGGAATGTGGTCTTCACATATGGGTATCGTCGGTACCGATGGAGCCGGCGCGGGAATGCTCCCCAGCGTCCAATTAGAAAACTTTTGGGAGCATCCCACAGCGCCTGCGTGCTGCCTTTCCGCCTTTCCCAACTGTCTCTCCAGTTCTTCATTTTCTGCGGAGCCGGCAGGTCGCACTTCCTGTCACCGCAGAAAATATACCTTTTATTCTTCTTTTTTGTGGTCGTGTCTGCCTTCGACGCTACACCGGTACCGCTGGTTCGTTCGTTCTTTTCCTTGTAAAAAAAAAAAAATCTCTTCCTGGAGTCTTCCAGCTTTTTTCTCCTCTGGTGCCACGCGCCTGTTTGGGCACTAGGCCCAACTTTCCTCTACAATGGAAAAACCCGCCTCGGTTTTTAAAAAGTGTTCCAAGTGTGGCGGTACCATCTCCGACACCGACACCCATGAGTGGTGCCTCAAATGTTTAGGTCCTGACCACTCTATCTCCAAGTGTGTTGCCTGTGGGATGATGTTGAAGAGGGGTCGGCAAAATCGAGCTGCTATACTTAGCACCCTTTTTCCCTCCGATGCAGCATCTGTGGCATCAACATCTTCCAGGGCTTTGTCTTCCTCCCATGGATCTCAGGTAACTAAACATAAGTCTAGCCGGTCCTCAAAGGGTAGATCTCCTTCCAAGTATCCGAGATGCCTCTGGCGTTGCCCTTGAGGGACTCACACCAGCAAAATTGCCCCGGCGGGAGGCTTTGGCTTCCAAAGCATCATCTGGGCTCCAGGATGTTCTCGAGGCCCCAACCTCGGCAGAACTACTGGTGCCATGCTCTGGGGTACTGGCTGCTTCGCACGGTACCGATACCCAGGCATCGGCGGCATCGATAGACCAGAGATTCTTGGCTATTGAACGCAGTCTGGCGGCTCTTCTCTCAGCATCGATGCCCCCGAAACCGCTTCAGACAATTCAACTGGTACCGGTACCGACATCGGTACCGGGGCCAATTGCATCAACGTTGGCAGGTGGACTACCGGTAACGACGCAGGCTATGCCTTCCGGTACTGACAAGTTGGTACCGGACCCTGTCGATACCGACTTCGATCGGTACTGGTATCGTGCAATGCACGATTACCCGGACAGGAGATACTTTGAATCCTCCGAGTCTGAAGACTCTGACAGCTCTGTCGATACCAGAGTACTTCTTCCTGAGGATTCTTCCTCTCCTAAACGTAGGATATCTCCGCCAGAGGATATATCCTTCCAGGATTTTATCCAAGATGTGGCTCGAGGTCTTTCCATCACAGTGGCTCCTAGGGCGAAGGAATTGGAGATTTTACAATATCCTAAAGCTCCTAAAGAGGCAGCTACTTTGCCTATTCATGAGATCTTGCATGATCTCATGCTAAGGATGTGGGAAACACCTCTCACAACTTCTCCTCATTCTCGTAGGCTCGATACCATGTATCGAGTTCCTCCCTGTCCTGGATTTCAAAAAACTCAGCTGCCCCACCATTCCATGGTGGTGGAATCAGCTATGAGAAGGATCAAGAGTGCAAAAAGACATGCATCTAATCCTTCAGGACGTGAATGTAGAACTCTTGATGCCTTTGGGCGTCAAACCTTCCAGGCCTCTATGCTTTCTGCCAGGATTAGTTCCTACATTTTATATATGGGAGTGTTCCTTAAGGAAGTTACAGGAGATCTAGAGCTTATGAGCCCTCTCCTTCCGGATGATAAGAGACAAGATTATCTTGCACTTATCAAACATGCTCAGGATGTTTCCAAATTCGTAAATCGTGCAGCTTTTGATTGTTTTGAGTGCATAAGCAGAACTTCTGCTATTGCCATAGGCACATGTAGGATTGCTTGGCTCCAGGCATCTGACTTGGAACTTTGAGTACAGAACAAATTGGGGAATATTCCTTGCACTGGAGAGAATCTCTTTGGCAAAAATTGGCAAGAGAAAGCTAATGAGCTAGATGCTGATAATCTCACCTTGGATAGATTATCAAAATCTACAGTTGATCCTGCAAGGAAAAAGTCCTACCAAAAAAACATTCTTTACTAGAAAGAAGTTGTTCTACCCCTCCTATACCCAACAAGGGCATTGTTCAGGTCAGTCTGCCCAAAAGGGTCAGCAGCAACCTAAACAAAGAAAAACAAAGGCTGCTAAGCCTCAATCGGCTCAGCAGACTCAGCCGCCACAGGGGCTTTGACTCCCATCTAGAGAACTTTGTCTTCCTGGCCCTAAGCGGGCCAGAGCCTTCCACCATTCCAGAAAGGTTATGTTATTTTGCCCCCAGATGGGGTCAGATAACAGCAGAAAGTTAGACTCTGTCCATTGTATGAGAGGGATACAAGCTTTACTTCCTCAGCATGCCCCCTCCTACAATGGTAAGACAGTTCAATTCTCAGACCTCTCTCAACTCCCAGTTAGATCACAAGGTCAGTCTGCTTCTTTCCCAAGGGGCAATAGAAGAAGTATCTATTCATCAACAAGGTGCAGGGTTCTATTCCCCCTTTTTCCTTATTCCAAAGAAAACAGGAGGGCACAGACACATTTTGGACCTCAGAGAATTGAATAAATTCCTGTTCAAAGAGAAATTCAAAATGATTTCTGTAGGAACTCTACTGCCATACTTTCAGAGTCAGGACTGGCTTTGTTCTCTAGATCTCAAGGATGCGTACACTCATGTTCTCATCCATCCAACTCACCAAAGGTTTCTTCGCTTTCTATTTCAAGGGAAGCACTACCAATACAGAGTTCTTCCTTTTGGCCTGGCCTCAGCACCAAGGGTGTTCACAAAATGCATGGCTGTGGTGGCAGCATTTCTCCGCACCCTAAAAATATTTGTCTTCCCTTACTTGGATGACTGGCTCATTCGAGCCCCATCAGAGCCAGAGGCCAGGATTTCCCTATCTCGCACAATGCGTATCCTCCAATATTCGGGAGTTGTCATAAACTTCCCAAAATCCAACCTACCTTCATTACCAATCTAAAGGAGAGAACGCGGGCAGCACTTTCGCTAATTCTCCTGAAGAAACTCCTTATGAGAGTGAAACGCTATGACTGGTGCCTAAGGGAGGCGTTGAGGATATTTTAAGAGATAAGCATTAATCTTTTTTGTTTCCTTTTTGTTTATTTAAACACAACGGTGGTGGAACATTGGTCATTATATCAAAAAAAAAAAAAACAGAAGAGTCATTGATGCTATTAAGTGCAAGTGTTGAACAAACAAAGCATCTGATTTTTTCTTAGCGCTTTGTCTGAGACATTCTGGGGCACTATGGTTAATCAATTTTTTAAATAATTAGTATAAGTTTATTAATATATTTGGACCAGTGGCTCGCCATAATAGAAGAAAATCCACCTTGAAATATAGTTGGTTTGGAACTATTTTCTTTGTAGTGAGATGTCATCTGAATGAGCAAGATGGCACCCTTGGGCAGGAAGGGGACCACGCATGCGTGGTAACATCTTCCATAGACTTTCTTTGAAAGCTGGGGAGATGCTTCCGCGAGGGCTCCGTCGGCGTCAACGTTACCCATATGTAGGACTGATTCCTGCTGTCCTTGGAGAACAGCTGTTACAGGTGAGTAGCTATGCTTTCTCTGTGTGTGTGACCGAAGCCAGGTACTCTGTTAGCATGAATTTTCTACTTAGCAATCTGTAGTAATCTGGCTTGCTCAATTTTCTCAATAGGTGTATTGATATTATGAGACCCACTGCAGTTGTTACAGTGCTGCCTTTTCCTTCTACACTGCCTTTCTCAACAGTATCAACACGGTTTATAAATTGAAAATATGAACTATAGAGAATATCAAATAAAGCAAAATAGCAATAAAAGAATTAGAAAAAAAGTAGAGAGAAAACAGTGAGGAGAGTACAGTTAGGAAAAAACAGTACTGCTCCCCAGGAGCCCATCACCTACTAACGGCCTCTCAGCCAGGAAAAGTGTTCTTCAGGAATTATTGTTCAGGATTTGCTGAATTCTTCAGGAATTCAATGTTCTTCAGGAATTCTTCAGTTATGATGCCAAATATGTTAAAAAAAAAAGCTGAGTGCCACAGTTTCCAAACAAATAATGGAAGGAGGTGGAATACTGAGCAAATTTTTATTTTGAGAATGAAGAGATCGTTTAGGAATGTAGGGAATTAGAACATTTGATCATTAAGCAGGGTGGCCGGAGTAAAGTTAGTGTTGGCATGGTAGATTAGCTCTAGGTCCGTTTTTGTAGAGTTTTGCATAACATCACAATATGCTGGATATTGAGGGTTTATGTTGCTAGTATTGAGATGATGCTAGAATCATCTTTATTTGTATGGCAATCCTGAGGAAATGTCCTAACTCTGCTGTGCACCCATTGTTGAGGGAGGAGCCAGGGGTTTCTGTAGATACGTAACGTGTTTGGGTTTAATACTTTTCCCAGGAACAAGCAGGAAGTCGGTCCTCACATATGGGGTGACGGCGCCAACCGAGCCCTCGTGCGGAGCAATTCCCCAGCTTTCAAAAAAAGCCTTTGGGATTGCGTCGCGCATGCACCGTCCCCTTCCCGCCCAAGGGTGCCATCTTGCTCAGTCTCCCTTTTTCCGCAGAGCCCAACGGACGTTGTCCCTAATTTCTCGCGGAAAAAGTGCGTCAAAACTTTAGAGGAATTTTTCTCTTCGATCGGTTTGACGCCAGTTCCCCTTCCCGCCTGCATATCGAGTCCGGTCATTTTTTTCCATTTTTGTCCTTAGTGACTAGGGTTCGTGCTCTTTTTTTTTTTCCACTGGCAGCCCGGTCCTTCGACCTTGCAGGGGCCCTTTTTCCCCTGATGGCTGCCAGCAGGTTTAAAAAGTGTGATTGGTGTAAGAAGTTAATGTCCCTCACCAACACACATGACTGCTGTCTCCGATGCGTAGGGCCCGACCATGACCCGAAGGTCTGTGGCCCGTTTAGAAAAATGTCCTCTAAGGCACTCCGAAGTAGGCAGCAGCAGCATTAAAGGATTTTCTCGAAGTCCGCATCCCCCTGGATCCAGACCTCATTAGAAGCCTCGACGTCTCGGGAGCTGTTTGAACCCGTGCACCGTCGGGGGTCTTCTGAATGGAGGTCTCCCTCCCGGGAACACTGGAGGAAGAAGAAGCCCATGAGGGCAGTGTTGTTGGATGCCTCTGATCGCCCTGGGCCCTTAAAAGCCAGGTTGCGGAGTCCTGACCACCGCCCCGAGTCCTCGGAGTCGGAGCGGCCTGCAGAGATACCTCGCACGGAGCTGGAGACGCCGAGGCGGGTAAGTGCTGTTGTCCTCGTGGATTCCCCTCTAGGGGAGCCGGCATCGGGCTAGAGCCAGAGGCTGCGGAGTCTTCTGAGCTCAGTCTCAGGATGATGGCCCTGGAGCACAGCATGTCTGCCTTCATGGAGCAGCAGCGGGCACTGATAGCCGGTCTCACCGGTCCATCCGCCCCGACCATCGGGACCTCGACTTCCAAATCTACCCCGGAGCCGAGCCAATCCTCGAGACTCTTCGGACTCGAGTCGATCCTCGGCCAAGGTCTCCCTTGACCTCCCACTTGGGACCGAGGTCATCGACGCTGGTGCTCTCGGTGTCGGGGCGGTTGGGGCCGAAGCCACTCGATTCTTCCTCGGAGGTATCAGCATGGGAGACGGAAGATGAGGAGTCCCCAGACACCCAACGGACACGGTATGTCCCATCGGACTCACCGGGTTCAGAGCCTCGGAGAAGGTTCCCTCCGGAGGATACCCAGTTCCCGGACTTCGTCAGGGACATGGCCAAGGCTTTGGCATTCCTGGCGGATACCGAGGAGGAGCCTCGAGCTGAAGAGCTCGAGGCCCTCCAGTATGACTTTCCCCCGAGGGAAGACCTTACTGTGCCGGTTCCTCCGATGCTCTAATGGCTGATGCTCCACATGTGGGAGTCGCCAGCCTCGATGGCGATGCTCAGCAAGCGGGTTGATTCCATCTATCGAGTCCGCAAAAGCCCTGGGTTCCAAAAGGCACAGCTGCCACACAACTCCATGGTTGTGGAATCGGCCATGCACAGGCTCAAGAGCCAAAAAACGCACTCCTCGGTGCCTCCTGGCTGGGAGGCCCGGAACCTGGACGCCCTCGGCAGAAAATGGTTCCAGGGCTTGATGCTGTCATGCCGTGTCCAAACCTACCAGCTGTACATGGGCGTGTACTTGAGGGACCTGGCAAAGGAGATTGCCGGGTTCCCCAGCTGGCCTCTCCGAGGCACCCTTGCAGCGCTAAAATGCCTTGTCCACTGGGATTCGGAAGTGGTCGAAGTTCATATTTCAAGCGGCCTATGATGGCTTCGAGGCTTCAGCCCGAGTAGCCATGACTGGCATCGGTGCATGCCACAAGGCCTGGCTAATGTCATTGGATCTGGAGCCATGGGTTCAGGAGAAGTTGGTCGATGTCCCTTGCCGAGATGACAACCTCTTTGGCAAACCCATGACTGAGAAGGCTGCTGAGCTCGAGTCCGAGTACTTGACCCGGACAAGACTCTCAAAGAAGACTTCTGCCTCTTCTAAGAAGAAGGGCTTGGGTAAAAAAAAACTTTTTCCCCGAGGAAGGGTACTGCTTACTGCAACTACCCCACTTACCAGGCCACCCCAGCTCCCCAACAGGGGCAGCAGGCCAAGGGACAGGGGCATGACTCGTGTCAGCAGAAGACCCCCAGGCCCCGGCTCCTACCCAGCCGGGAGGGGTTTTTGACTCCCAAGGCATAGTCTCTCTTCCGCCAGTGGTAAGGTCTTGCACAGGAGGCAGGCTAACCCTGTATGCCCACAGGTGGCCAGCCATCACCTCGGATATCTGGGTCCTGCAAATAGTCCAAAGGGGCTATTTGCTTCACTTCTTTCCAGGAGAGCCTCTCAGACCCCCTCTTCACAGGGACCACCTCTTGCAGGAGTTGGCAGGTCTTCTAGAGGATCAGGCGGTGGAACCGGTGCCCCACCACCTGCAGGGCAAGGGCTTCTACTCCAGGTATTTTCTCATACCAAAGAGAACAGGAGGCCTCAGACCCATCCTCGACCTAAGAAATTTAAACACGTTCCTGGTGAGGGAAAAGTTCAAGATGCTTTCCCTTGGAATGTTGCTGCCTTACCTCCACCAGGGAGATTGGCAGTGCTCCTTAGACCTGAAGGATGCCTATACCCACTTCCTCATACACCCAGACCACAGACAATATCTCAGATTTGTAGTGGGAGGAAAACATTTCCAATACAGAGTTCTACCCTTTGGCCTGGCCTCTGCTCCCAGGGTGTTTACAAAATGTCTGGCTGTAGTGCAGCCTTCCTCAGAAGTCAAGGAATTTTTCTCTTCCCTTACCTGGACGACTGGCTCATCAGGGGCCAGTCGCCTCAGGAGGCCCAACAGGCCACTTCTCGCACTATCAACATGTTGCAACGTCTGGGTTTTGTCATAAACCACGCAAAGTCCACTTTGCTCCCCACTCAAAACTTAGAGTTCATAGGAGCAAGATTGGACACCATTCAGGAGAATGCTTACCTGCCGGAGGACAGGGCACAGAGGCTGCTAACAATCGTACAACAGTTCAGGCTCGGGTCTCAGCGAGACACTTCTTGCGCCTCCTGGGCTACATGGCTTCCACGGTGCATGTGACCCCAAATGCCCATCTCCATATGAGAACAGCTCAGTGGTGCCTCAGATATCAGTGGACTCAGGCCTCCGGCAACCTCAGAGACAGGATAACAGTATCCAAACGACTGGTAAAATCGTTGCAGTGGTGGTATCAGCCACCCAACCTGCTCGAGGGAGTGTTTTTTCAGACTCCCTCGCACACAAGAGTGCTAACGACAGATGCCTCCTTGCTGGGCTGGGGAGCCCATTGCCAAGGATCTTGCACTCAGGAGTTGTGGTCTCCTCTGGAGTCTGCACTACAAATCAACCTCTTAGAGCTGCGGGCGATTCGCCTAGCTCTTCAAGCCTTTTGTCATGTCCTCTCACATCAGTCTGTATTGATACAGACGGACAACCAGGTAGCAGTGTTCTATGTGAATAAGCAGGGAGGTACAGGGTCTCATATCCTATATCAGGAGACACTAGACCTCTGCTCCTTTGCCATCAAGCAGGGTATGTCTCTCCAAGCAGTGTACCTACCTGGTCAGGAGAACTGCCTAGCGAAAAAACTAAGCAGAATTCTCCAACCTCACAAATGGCAACTGCATCCAGTGGTGGCACAGCGGATTTTCCATAGCTGGGTCCATCCATCCATAGATTTAATTGCCAGTCCGCAAAATCACCAGCTGCCCAGATTTTGCTCAAGACAGCCACATCCTCTGAGGGTGGCTGCAGATGCTTTCCTGATCTCCTGGTCAGGGGGCCTCATGTATATGTTTCCTCCCACACCTCTGGTGGCCCGGACTCTGTTCAAAATCCTTCAGGACAAGGCCTCTGTTATTCTGGTAGCCCCCAGATGGCCAAGACATCCTTGGTTTCCGCTTCTCCTCCAGCTGGCAGTGGAAACCCCACTTCCACTGGGGATGCAGCCCGACCTCTTATCACAGGAGCAGGGCTCTCTCTTGCACCCCAACCTCAGGGCCCTCAACCTGATGGCATGGCTGCTGAAAAGGTAGTGCTGGCTCCTCTCCTCCTTCTACATTCCGAGGTAGAAGTGTTACTGGCCTCCAGGAGGCAGTCCACTAGGAAATCCTATGCTTTCAAGTGGCGTAGATTTGAGGTGTGGTGTAACCAGCACAATGAAAACCCTTTCTCTTGCCTTGTACCAGTGGTGCTGCAGTACCTGCTTCACCTCTTAGAATTAGGTCTCAAGTCTAACTCTGTCAGGGTCCACCTGAGTGCTTTGTCAGCAAACCACTCGCCAGTGGAGGGGCAACCTCTTTCGGCTCACCCTCTGGTGTCCAGATTCCTCAGAGGTCTGCTTCTGCTGAAACCCCAAGTTCGTCCTCTGGAAACTGAGTGGGATTTGAATGTGGTCTTACAGCAGCTTACTCGCCCACCTTTTGAGCCAGTGTCCTCTTGCCATCTGCGCTTCCTCTCCTGGAAGGTGTTCTTCTTGGTGGCACTCACATCAGCCAGATGTGTGAGTGAGCTGCAAGCTCTCGTAACTGATAAACCATACACAAGGTTTTATAGGAATAGGGTGGTCCTCCTCACTCACCCGAAGTTCCTTTCAAAGGTGGTCTCTTCTTTCCACCTCAATCAGGAGGTGATTCTTCCAACCTTCTTTCCCAGGCCGCATTCCAGCCAGGCAGAAGCAGTCCTACATACCCTGGATTGTAAGAGGGCGTTGTCCTTCTACCTGGAGCGTACAAAGCGACATCGAAGGGCTACTCAGCTTTTCGTCTAGTATGACTCCAGTAAGCTGGGGTTACCTGTCTCCAAGCGTACGCTGTCCACCTGGGTGGCAGACTGCATTGCCTGGGTGTACAGGGCGGCCGACCTCCCATAGCAAGGTCGAGTCACGGCCCACTGTGTCAGGGCTAAGGCCACATCAGTGGCTCATTTACGCTCTGTTCCACTGGCAGATATCTGCCGGGCCGCAACTTGGTCTTCAAGCCATACTTTTGTGGCCCATTACTGCCTGGATAGGGAGTCCCGATGGGACAGTGCTTTTGGCCAGGCGGTACTCTGTAACCTATTTGAGGTTTAGGCAACTTCAACCCTCTGACCCTTTGGTGTCAGGCTACCGGGGGGTGTTGCTTTCTCGGCTGAATTCCTATTGCAGCTGCCGCGGCTCTTCTAGAGGGAGCCATTTTTCAGCTATGGTTTCTCGGTAACCTATAGCTAAGGAGTCCCATATGTGAGGACCGACTTCCTGCTTGTTCCTGGAGAAAGCGTAGTTACTCACCTGTAACAGGTGTTCTCCAGGGACAACAGGAATCAGTCCTCATGACCCTCCCTTCTCCCCTGGAGTTGCAGTCCTATTATTGATTTTTATTCATTTTGCTGTCTTTTTAGCTATGTCATTTGACTGAGCAAGATGGCACCCTTGGGCGGGAAGGAGACTGCGCACGCACGATGGAATCCCAAAGGCTTTCTTTGAAAGCTGGGGAATTTCTCCGCACGAGGGCTCTGTCGGCGCCGATGTCACCCCATATGTGAGGACTGATTCCTGCTGTCTCTGGAGAACACCTGTTACAGGTGAGTAACTACGCTATATGGGGGAGCATATGTGTATTGGGACTGTGCTTCATTGAGGACTGATGAGTGCAACTAATTGTACCTCCCCCCTCCCCTGATGCGGCCTGTATACGCTGAAGCCTGCGCTGCTGATGTTACTGCTAGGGCAGGGCAAGGGTGAAGTACAGGCAGCAGCAGGTGGTGAGTTTTTCTCTTTCAAAAAGTTGGCAGCTCTAATTGAAATGGAGGCTGAAACGAGCTTGGATATTTCAGCAACATAATGACCTAAAACATACCTCAAAAGCAGTCGTGAGTGCCTACAGGAAAGAAAGATGAAGGTTTTAGAATGGCTTTCATGGGCCACAGATTTGAATATTGGTATTGAATGGCGTTTTTTGAAGTTTGATGTTCAATACCAATTTGAAGGTGAGATCGCAAGCATGCAGTGTGTACAAAAAGCCCTTAAAATACATCTGTGCTAGAAGAGTTCTGCAGAAAAGAATGGGAAAATTCCAAAAACAAAAATAGGCTCTTAGCTGGCTTCAGGAAACATTTGGAAGCAGGGACAATTTTAAGATTTTGGCACCCATAGGCAAGTCCTAGAGAGTGTGTGTGTGGGGGGGGGGGGGGGGGTAGGGGGAGGAAGAAGGCAGAGATCCCAAAGACTGGAAAAGCAGAAGAGGGCCATAACGGTGCCCCTTTGCAGAACCACATGCACCACCCTAAAACAATCAGTTCTTCCCTTTTGGACTGGGTGTTTGGCACCTTCGGAATTTGATACCCTAGGCCAGTGATGGCTAACCTTTTTGAGCCCGAGTGCCCAAACTGCCGCACAAAACCAAAGAATTTCCTCAAAGTGCCAGCACGTCATTTGCATAAGTGGTCTTATTTGCATAAATATTTGCATAATGTTACCATACACTAACTTTTAGTAAACATGTCTCTTAATGAGTGTATGGATAAAGAAAGACTAAAAGATTTCTACATTACTATAATCCAGTGCCAACCGCCAGGCACATTAGGAACTACTACAAACGCTGCCCATTTAGAACCCATAGCAAACCCGCTGTATCCTGACAGCATTACCAGGACTCACAAAGCACCATACCCTACCTATCAAAAGGCAACACTGCAAATATTAAACCAATACATTTCAGTGAATACTGGGGAAAGAGAACAAGTGGCAACGTCAAATAGGAATTTCCTCTTGTACCAAACAAAGCGCAGATGTTAATGATGCACATTTCCCAGAGCTGACATATTCCAGTTAATAAATTCAAAATAAAGAGATATCGTTCTACCTTTTGTGCATTTTTTTTCAGTTGCAATTGGTCCAGCCATTTTCTTCTGGTTTCTTCATGTTTTCTGCTAACTCTCCATCGTCTGCTGTCCATTTGTCCTTTCTTCTCTCTTCTAGTTTTTTTTCCATTCTCTCTCTCTCTACATCTGCTTTAACATACTAATCTTTCTCCTTTTGCTCTTTCCTCATTCCTATTTCATCCACACAAATTTTACCCCTCCATCCTCAATCCCCAATTACTCTCCCAATACCTGGCCAATTGTAGATTTTTCATCCCTCCTACACAAAATATTTTTCCCCTCTCCATTTTACTCTCCCAGCCCCATCCCATTCTAATCCTCCCCCAACATCAGCTCCCTTCTAGTTCCAGTCTCACCCAGCATCCATTCCCTTCTTCAAGCCCCCACTTCCCCTCAGCCCATTTCCATTCCAAGCCCCGTCCCCATCAGCTATTTGCAGTTCAAGCCCCCCACTTCCCCTCAGCCCATTTCCATTCCAAGCCCCATCCCCAACAGCTATTTGCAGTTCAAGCCCCCTTCCACTCAGCCCATTTCCAGTCCTAGCAACCCCCCCAACCCATTACCAGTCCTAGCCCCCCATAGCCCACTCCCAGTCCTAATCCCACCAGCCCATTTCCAGTCCTAACCTCCCCATCAGCCCACTCCCAGTCCTAATCCCCCATCACTCAATTTTTAGTTTAAGCCCCCCAGCGCCTATCACCACTCCTAACCCCCCCCAGCGCCCATCACCACTCCTACCCCCCCCAGCCCAGCGCCCATCACCACTCCTAACCCCCCCAGCCAGCCCAGTGCCCATCACCACTCCTAACCCCCCCCAGCCAGCCCAGTGTCCATCACCACTCCTAACCCCCCAGCCCAGTGCCCATCACCACTCCTAACCCCCCCACCCCAGCCCATCACTACTCCTAACACCCCCCAGCCCAGCCCAGCCCAGCCCATCACTACTCCTAACCCCCCCAGCCCCGCCCAGCCAATCACCACTCCTAACCCCCCCCCCAGCCCAGCCCAGCCCAGCCCATCAGCACTCCTAAGCCCCCCAGCCCAGCCCAGCCCAGCCCATCACCACTCCTAACCCCCCCAGCCCAGGGCAAATTAAAAAAAAAAGAAAACCTGTCTGCTGCCGTTGTCGGGGCCGCCCCGGCAGAATCGCGCGTGCCGCGGGGCCCCCCAGTACCCACCCGCAGCGCCGGTCCCCCCCGGAGCAGCTCTCTCTTTGGAGCTGCAGTCAGACGCGCCGGCTTGCAGAGCGCGAGGGAAGAGTTCCCTCGCTGCTCTGTTAAGCCTGCGGGGGCTGATGGGAAGTTCCCATCAGCCCCCGCGGGCTTAACAGAGTCGCGAAAGGGAAACTCTTCCCTTCGCGCTCTGCAAGCCGGCGAGTCTGACTGCAGCTCCAAAGAGAGAGCTGCTACGGGGAGGACAGGCTCTGCCGGTGGGTACAGGGGGGCCCCGCGGCACGCTCGATTCTGCCGCGGCGGCCCCGACAACGGCAGCAGACAGGGTTGTTGTTTTTTTTTCGATGGCGGACCTTCCCGCGTGCCAGCTGCAAGGCCTTCGCGTGCCACAGCTGGCACGCGTGCCATAGGTTCGCCATCGCTGCCCTAGGCAGTTGCCTGTATTGCTTATGCCTTAATCCAGAACCTTTTTGAAAGCTTTTTATTTATGTTAAAGGAGACATTAAACACTATGGACTGACACATGCACGGTCTTATTTTGAATCTATAAAAGCTTCAAATGAATAGTAATTAAAATATAGCTTTGCTGACTGGTGCTGCAAACTGCTTCATTCATTCCAATGGTGGACGGACCTGTACCAGACCCTGCATTCAATATTCTCAGTCTTCAACCCTGGCCAACGGCTTCAACTCATTTATAGGCTTCCTCAGGGAGTTCAACAAAAAACGGCTTTGCCAAGTGCTAACTGCCCATGTATGAGCTCCATAATCTTTTACGTAAATGTTTGCTCAGTACCCGTGTGGAATGTATTTAATTGCACATATTGGAACAATGAGAGAACAGCAATAGCAAATAATCTTTCTATCTATAATTTTGGTGATTCCGACAAACTTAAAACATGACATTTTTCTGAAATTTGTAACGGACAATTTCAGTGGTTGGAGAAGAATTTTTTTTAAAATTGTAAACATTGAGAAAAATATACGATGGTTTTGAAGCAATGATGAGAAAGGTATAAGATATGCAAAACAAGTGATTATTGTGCGTTATAAGCTCCATTGTTTTTTTAATGTAAATATTTGCTCAGTACATGTGTGGAATTTAATTGCACATATTGGCACACTGAGAGACTAGTAATGCTGTTGCATCCAAATGGCAGATGAAATTTAATGTGGACAACTTACGCACCTAGGAAAGAACAACCCAAACTATGGTTACACGATGCAAGGTTCCACATTGGGAACCACCATCCAGGAAAAAGATTTAGGCGGCGTCATGGATAACATGTTAAAACCCTCCGCCCAGTGTGCAGCGGTGGCCAAGAAAGCAAATAGAATGCTAGGTATCATAAGGAAAGGAATGGAAAATAAAACAAAAGATATTATAATGCCTCTGTATCATTCCATGGTGCGACTGCACCTTGAATATTGTGTGCGATTCTGGTCACCGTATCATAAAAAGGATATAGCGTAATTAGAAAGTACAGAGAAGAGCCACCAAAATGGTAACGGGGATGGAAAGATATGACAGAGGTCTATAAATTAATGAATGGAATAGAACAGGTAAATGTAGATCGATTGTTTACATCATCAAAATATAAAACGACTAGGGGACATGCAATGAAGCTACAGGGTATCCTATTTAAGACTAATGAGAGAAAATATGTTTTCACTCAACGTGTAATCAAACTCTGGAATTTGTTACCGGACGATGTAGCAAAAGCTGTTAGTGTAGCTGGGTTTAAAAAAGGTTTGGACAAGTACCTGGAGGAAAGGTCCATAGACCATTATTAAAAGGGACCTGTGGTGTGCAAAAGTCTGGAATCACTTGTAAATTTGATGTTTTCTCAACTTCGTGACCTTATATCTTAATTTCCTTTTCCTCCCAGTGGCTTTTTCTGTGTATCTCATGATAAGTGATAGATTTGGCTATTAGGGCCAACTTTTAGTATTGGTTTGGCCCTTATTTTCTGAGTTTGTTCCCCATAGTTATCCTGTTGATAGATTTTCTGTGAAAATTGCATAATGTACATCGTTGGCCAACAATATATTATTGTAAGTATGCTTTAAAATATTATGGACGCACGCCAGGTTTCCTTCAAATTAATGTATGTGGCCTTGAAAAAAAAGTTTTTATGTGTCAGTGATGGCTCAGTATTTGATGGGCCACCTTTTGTTCTTGATCACCTGACCACCTTGTGTGCATTGAATGAACCAGTCTCACAAGGTGATCGTTGGTGACAACGCGGTTCCAAGCTGCAATGAGTGACTCATTCAGCTCATGCTTTGATGTCAGATGCCTCTTGGATATTTCCAAGGCCACCTTGTGCCACAGGTTCTCGATTGGATTCAGATCTGGAGACTGGGCAAGCCAGTCCATTGACTTGATGTTGTTCTGCTGCTTCCAGCTGATCCCCTCTCTGGAGCGATGGCAGGGTGCATTGTCATCTTGGAACAGGAAGTGGCCAGGAAACAGCTGGTGTGCTGATGGCACCATGCACTTTTGCAGTATGATGATGTACTTGGCCCCGTTGACCATTCCATCGACGATGTGAAGACGTCCAATGCCACTGGCAGCGATGCAGCCCCAGACCATGACCTTCAAAGGATGCTTCACAGTGAGGTTGGGACACTCAGGCTTGAATTCCTCTCCAGGAAATCTCCTCACATAGGTGTGGACCTGGTTACCAAACAGGCAGAAGGTGCTTTCATCGCTGAATAGCACCTCTTCCTACATTTCAGTCGACCAGGTTGAGTGCTTTCTTGCCCACATGATCCAGTTGTGCCTTTGTATGTCAGTGATCAGTGGCTTATTCCATGCTTTGCAGCCCCGGAGACCAAACTGCAGGCACCGGCGACGAACTGTTGATGAGCTGACACTGACCTCACTCTTGTCTGACCACTCTCGAAGTAGCTGAGGAGAGGTCAACTTGCGATTAGTCAGTGAAATGCGTTGTAGTGCGCGATCCTGGCGTGATGTTCATGCATGTGGACGACCTGAACGAGGCTTGTCCACCACTGAACCCATTTCTTTCTTCTTCTGTACAATCTTAACAGCGCTCTGACTGCAGCCAACTTTCCTGGCTATCTGACGGCTTGAAAATCCTTCCTCGCTCATAAAGGACACACGAACACCCTCCTCCATTGTCAGGGTCCAAGTCATCTTCATTGTCGATCCAGAAAGCGTATGAAATTCAAATATTCTGCATGTTTTTATAGCTGCACTGTTGGCTGGATATCTGCATTGTGATTGTTTAATGAAACCAGCCTCCTGATTGGTCAGAAATAACATGTGCATATTGGATAATCTCAATACAGTTTTGACGCAGGATCCACAAAAATCACAGTAGCTATCTCCCAGTGTCTGTAAAGTATTTAAATTGGAAGCAAGGAAAGCAAAAAAAGTCAACTCTAATAGCCAAATGTATCCCTTTTAACGTGGTAGAAAGATGAATATGCTGGGCTAACACAAAATTTTAAAAAAAAGTTAGAAAGTACGAAAAACGCAAAACTCACAAGTGATTCTAGACTTTTGCACACCACTGGATATCACTGCTTGACCCAATAGAAGCATTATGGAACCTGTGCCTTTTGGGGGAAACTGCTAGGTACTTATTACCTAGATTGGCCACTGTTGGAAAGAGGGATACTGGGCTTGATGGACCTTGGTCTGACCCAGTATGGCGTATCTTATGTTCTTATATGTTGATATATTTGTGACAAAAGTTAAAACTACCTTAAGTGAATAACTTTTCTACCTATAATTTTAGTACTTCTGTCATGCGGTATTTTTGTGATGGCCGGTGTGGATATAATTTTTGGTTTATGTTTAACTTTGTGCCATGTAGAGATTAACTTCTGTTCACTTAGAGAGTCATTGAAAGAAATGGTCTCACCAGGGGCACTTAAATGCGCATCACTGTGTGTGTTCTATCAAACACAGAAGTGTTCATTCACCCTCTTGTATGTGCAGGTTTAGTACTCTGTTTTCCACCTTCAGATGAGCAATTTGTACAGTTTAATCACTAGAGCAAGCAAATGTGCACACTTATTAACCACCTTAAATTGTGCACTTTTTTTCTGAAGGGGGTTAATGTGAGCAAATGGCTGCACTTCTTATTCACCAGAACTAGCAAACTGTACCTGTTAGTAAGTCAATGTTTGTGATAACCAATGAAAACAGGAATGTGCACTATTTAACCCTCACAGTGAACAACATTTGTTCACCAGGCCTTGCAAATAGCAGGGAAATGCACTACTTGTTTGCAGTTAACAGTGAGGCAAGGGACCTGTCCAAACATATTAGCTTACTTTGAAAATGTTACAGCAGTCACTTGGCTGGAGCTCTGCTCCTATATACCCACCCCTCCCTGCCTGTTGCTTTAATGGGCATCCCATGTCCAGCTGGAACTCAACTGGATTCCCCCTTTTCCCAGCTTTGCCACCAGCACCACTCCGGCCTTCTACCACTCACAGAAAGATCCTTCCCTCAAAGTCTGCCCACTGCTTTGGTCCTGTTTTGTTTAACAGAGATAGCAGCTTTGTATTTAAACAATGAGGCATGACAGGGTGTGTTTTTAGGATCAGAGACTTTGCACACTTGAGTCTTTTTTTACAAGATATACAGAGTTTCAGCTCCATGCACCATTTTGAGAAGCATAGTTACTTGGGTGGTCTACTTTGAAAGATCACATTGTCCCCCTTCACTCCTCCTCCCTTGTCCATGAGTTTAGTGTGGTTCTGTACAAGTGAATTGTCACTAAAACTGGTTGAAAAGTGGCTGATATAGTTTCAGAACTCCATTACATATCTCCCGTTTTCATGTTTTATTGGGATGAGTGAGGATACTGATAAGGCAGGAATGCAGTGACGTGCAGCTAGTTTACTGGGCTGAGCATTTTGCCTTATACTGCAGTGGATTTTGCGTATCATTAGAAAATTCTACAAGTAAGGTATTAAAGCATCTCCCCAGTTGGCATTCCTGAAAATATCAGTTTATACGCTTCTCAGTGCATTTAATCTGTTTATTGGTCTTATTCATGGAGCTTCTCACTTTTTTAAAATGTTGCTGTTTTGACAGAAAAGGTACATGCCTTTTATAAGCAACTGTACTCTGTAGTTTTCTTATCAAGATTCAAGACATGACAGTTTGTGTATTATCAAAGTAATGCTTATAGTGACGAAAGGAAAGAATTGCCAACCACAGGAGACAAATAACCAGTACAGTTTTCGGGTTCTGGTGCCCTTTAGAACAGTATCTGGTAACGTTTTGTTGTTCTGGAATGTGACTTACGTTGCTGCTTCTTTCCTAGATGCACCTACTCATTTTTTTTTTTTGTTGGAAGGATCTTATTTTATTCTTCTTGTTAAATCTTTTCCCTGAGGCCTCTTTCCTGCTCTGTTTAAACTCTGAGAATAGACTAAAGGTTGGGGTTGGCATTAGACACATTGGGATGCACGGCAGAAAGGAAGGAAGGACTATGAGGCTCTGACTGATCTCAGCTTCACCAAGGGGAAATCTTTTGATATAGGGGGTTTCCCCAGCAATTGCCCCCACACTCCAGAGCACTGGCAGGTGAGCGAAGCATGTGATTTGAGGTGGTAAAGTAGTGCTGTGATGGGGGTTAAGTTAGATATGCACAGGTGGAATCTGAGAATCTCAGAGTATGAGAAGACTTTTGCATGCTGTGGACGTGAGGAAAGGGTTAAGGGGGTGGATACACACACCAAAGGTGCTGTAAGTGTGAAGAGAGAGTAAATGAGCAGGCCCAGGGAGCTGATAGTTACCTTATAAGGAGCTAGGTCTTGTAGCCCCAAGCCCCTTCACCGCTTCCTGTCTCCCGCCCTCTGTGCAGCTGCAGGAAGGACTGATGGTACTTCCTGTTTTTTTGGGTGTTCTGTTATCCACTAAGAGGCATTGCTAGTATAATGTTTCTTGGAAGAAATGTGAGGGACTATAGTGAAACCAAAGATGTATGAAAAGCCCCAGCTGTTGCATTTTTCTCGTTCTGTTTTGCAGCAGCTTGCATGCACCTTCTCTGCACTGGGAAGTCGAAAGTGCCGATGAGGTTGAGCCAGTTCCTTCCTGATTCATACACTGGAATGTCCTGTTAGTGACTTCCCCTCTGTGCTTTTCTAGTGCATGTTTTAAGAGTCATAGCTGCCTTCTTCCCCTACACAATTGCTCATCTAAGAGAAATCCCTCATGGCGCTTCATGTAATGGTGGGGGGAATGAGCTAGTAAGCAGAGCATTCCTGGGACAGGATTCAAAGCTCACCACCTTCAACTGAATCTTTGTATCACCTTAGGCATAGAGTGATTAGCAGAGCTGGGGATGAGAACTGAGGTGCAGGGGGATCGAAACTCACCAACGATCATATAGTCGATGTTAGCTATAGTTCACAGCCTATTACTATACTCACTAGGCCTTTCTCTCCTCTATACTACATTCTGTGCCTTTTAATTCTTCTATGTCAGGGACAGGAACCCTTCCTGAAGCACAATGATGCCTTCTGCCAGATAAAGGAATTATTTAGTTTACTGTATGTTCTGCACATAATCTTAGCCACTGATAAATGTAGATTTTCCACAAGGCCTTGCTGCTTGTGATAGGATCCACAAGAATATTGCAGCCTGCATGTTTTGTGTTTGCACACAGATAACTAGGCTTCAACTTTGTAAAAATGTTGCAAAGGTTCTCCCGTCTCTTCTCAGTTATAGGATAAGAGAATGGAGGCTTCATCAATGACCCTTTTCAAATCCAGGCTGAAAACTCACCTCTTCAAGACTGCTTTGGGATCCTGATCTGCTTAGTCTCCTATGTGTTCTCTTACCATTCCCCTAGATCAGGGGTCTGCAACCTTTAAGACGTAAAGAGCCACTTGGACCCGTTTCCGAAGGGAAAAAAAAAACTGGGAGCCGCAAAACCATTGCGACATTTAAAACAAATCTAACACTGCATATATTGTTTCTTACCTTAATGCTATATACGACCCCCTACTTTTCCTGTTAAAATATAGGTGTTTGGCCTATACTCGCCGTATAAGACTACCCCTCTTCCTTCACACACCAAAAAAAAAAACGCCAGAAAATATCACAACAACAAGTAACAATATTTGATTTCAAAATTATGATGATTTTGTAGTCAAATCACTAATATGAAATAAAATTATTTTTTCTACCTTTGTTGTCTGACCAATTTATTCTTTGATCATGCTGGTCCCGATCTGAGGCTTCTGCTTTCCTGTCTTCTCTTAGCTCTCTTTCTGTGGTCTATGGTCCATCTGCCATTTCTTATCTCTTCTTTCGTTTTCTTCACTTCTTTCCATCAGCCTATTTCCAGTCCCAGTAACTCTCCCCAATATCAGCCCCTTTCCAGTCCTCACTCCCAGCACCTTCCAGTGCTAATCCCCCCTCAACCCCATTACCAGTGCTAGCCTCCCCTAATCAGCCCAATACCAGTCCTACCCCCCCATCAGCTCATTACCAGTCCTAGCCTCCCCTAATCAGCTCATTTCCAGTGCTCGTCCCCTCAACCCCATTACCAGTGCTCCATCCCTCCATGTCAGCCCCCTCCCTCCCTCCCTCCCTCCATCCATATCAGCTCCCTCCCTCCATGTCAGCCCCCTCCATGTCAGCCCCCTCCCTCCATCCATATCAGCTCCCTCCCTCCATGTCAGCCCCCTCCCTCCATCCATCCATATATCAGCCCCCTCCCTCCCTGTCAGCCCCCTCCCTCCATCCATCCATCCATCCATATCAGCTCCCTCCCTCCATGTCAGTCCCCTCCATCCCTCCATGTCAGCCCCCTCCATCCCTCCATGTCAGCCCCCCTCCCTCCATCCATCCATATCAGCTCCCTCCCTCCATGTCAGCCCCCCTCCCTCCATCCATCCATATCAGCTCCCTCCCTCCATGTCAGCCCCCCTCCCTCCATCCATATCTGCTCCTCCCTCCATGTCAGCCCCCCTCCCTCCATGTCAGCCCCTCCCTCCATCCATCCATATCTGCTCCCTCCCTCCATGTCAGCCCCCCTCCCTCCATCCATCCATATCAGCTCCCTCCCTCCATGTCAGCCCCCCTCCCTCCCTCCCTCCCTCCCTCCCTCCCTCCATCCATCATCTGCTCCCTCCCTCCATGTCAGCCCCTCCCTCCATGTCAGCCCCCCTCCCGCCCTCCATGTCAGGCCCTCCCTCCATGTCAGCCCCCCCTCCCTCCATCCATCCATATCTGCTCCCTCCCTCCATGTCAGCCCCCCTCCCTCCATATCTGCTCCCTCCCTCCATGTCAGCCCCCCTCCCTCCATCCATCCATCCATCCATATCAGCTCCCCCCCTCCCTCCCTCCATGTCAGCCCCCCTCCCTCCATGTCAGCCCCCCTCCCTCCATGTCAGCCCCCTCCATCCATCCATATCTGCTCCCTCCTCCATGTCAGCCCCCCTCCCTCCATCCATCCATATCTGCTCCCTCCCTCCATGTCAGCCCCCCCTCCCTCTCCATCCATCCATATCTGCTCCCTCCCTCCATGTCAGCCCCCCTCCCTCCCTCCCTCCCTCCATGTCAGCCCCCCTCCCTCCATCCATCCATCCATATCTGCTCCCTCCCTCTATGTCAGCCCCCTCCCTCCCTCCATCCCTCCATGTCAGCCCCCCTCGCTCCATCCATCCATCCATATCTGCTCCCTCCCTCCATGTCAGCCTCCCTCCCTCCCTCCATGTCAGCCCCCATCCATCCATCCATTTCTGCTCCCTTCCTCCATTTCATCCCCCTTCCCTCCATCCATCCATTTCTGCTCCCTCCCTCCATGTCAGCCCCCCTCCCTCCATCCATCCATATCTGCTCCCTCCCTCCATGTCAGCCCCCCTCCCTCCATCCATCCATCCATCCATCCATCCATATCTGCTCGCTCCCTCCCTCCAAGTACGCCCCCCGCCCTCCATCCATATCAGCTCCCTCCCTCCCTCCCTCCATCCATCCATATCTGCTCCCTCCCTCCCTGTCAGCCTCCCTCCCTCCATCCATCCATCCATCCATCCATCCATCCATGTCAGCCCCCCTCCCTCCATGTCAGCCCCCCTCCCTCCATGTCAGCCCCCTCCATCCATCCATATCTGCTCCCACCCAGTCAGCTCCCTCCCTTCTTCTGCAGCCGCGGCTCCCTGCCTCTTAGGGAACCGCGGCTGTGCTTTTAAAATCATCTCGGAGCCCTTCCTGTCTTGACGGGCTCCGTGCAGCATTGTCCCGCCTCCAAAGGAAGTGGTAAACAACTTCCTTTGGAGGCGGGACAATGCTGCACGGAGCCCGTCAAGACAGGAAGGGCTCCGAGATGATTTTAAAAGCACAGCCGCGGTTCCCTAAGAGGCAGGGAACCGCGCGGCTGCAGAAGAAGGGAGGGAGCCCATAACGCCATAAATACCGGGCGGGCGGGCGGGCAGTGTGCTCCGGAGCCGCGGCAAAGGTGAGAAAGAGCCGCATGCGGCTCCGGAGCCGCGGGTTGCCGACCCCTGCCCTAGATGTATCTTTGTCCTCAGCTGTTGTGTTGTCTGTTTTGACTAGATTATTTATTTATTTATTTATTTAATGTCTCTTCTATACCACCTCTTTAAAAATCAGTGCGGTTTACAGGTAACAGATTTGTGCAGTGCAGGCAGGCCTACACTGGACTTACAGTAAACAGGGGATTATATACAGGGTTAACAGGGTAACTATGTACAAGATAACTTGCTGTCATATGTTATGAGGACAGCTCCACACTATTTACACATAGGCCCAGCTATATACATGGTGACAAGGCAGGGGTGTATATCTCTACCCGTTGAGGGAATTGGGGTCTAGCGGGCTGGGCTTCAGACTCGTGGAGCGGCTGCGTCGGGGGCGTCAACCTGGGTCCTGAGTGTGACTGACTGCGGGTTGTCATCAGGTTCGGTGTAGTGCTGGAGGAACAGATAGTGCTTCAATGCCTTCCTAAACTGGGTGAGGTCATTGATAGCCCGGATGGTCGGTGGCAGGGCGTTCCAGCATGTGGGTGCATATAACGCGAAAGCTCTGTTTCTAGTTGCCTGTGAGCAATTTGTGATCACCCTCGGGAGTTTCAGATTCTCCAGGACCAAGCAGGAAGTCAGTCCTCACTTATGGGTGACGTCGGCGCCGACGGAGCCCTCGCGGAACAATTTTCCCCAGCTTTCAAAGAAAGCCTTTGGGAATTGCAGCGCGCATGCGCGGTCCTTTTCCCGCCCAAGGGTGCCATCTTAGCCAGTCTTCTTTTTTCCGCGGAGCCCTACAGACGTACCCGTCGTGTCCCCGCGAAAAAGTTGATTTTTCTTCAGAATTTCTCTTTTTTCCATTCGGTTCGACGCCGGTCTTTTTCCCGCCGGACTCGCGACGCCGGTCTCGAGTCCTCTTCTTATTTTTCGGTTTTTCTGACTTAGTCAGTTTTTCGTTTCGGTTTTTCCCTGGCAGCCCGGTCCTTTGACCTCGCCGGGGCCCTTTTTCCCCCGATGGCTGCCAGTGGTTTCAAGCAGTGCGGTCAGTGTGACCGAAATATGTCACTAACTGACACACACGACTTTTGCCTCCGCTGCCTGGGCCCGGATCATGAAGAACTGATCTGTGGGCCCTGCGGCAAAATGTCCTCCAAAGCGTTGAGAAGTCGGCGGCATCAGCGGGATAGGATCTTCGCTGACCCCAGCCGTACCCGGACCTCGTCGGAGGCCTCCGCGTCCAAAGGTTCCAGCTCGGACCGTCGCCGGAGTTCCTCCGACAGGGGTTCTCCTTCCGGGGACCATCGTCGTAAGGTGAAACCCGCGAGGGCGGCGTCGGTGGACGCTCCTGGCTCCGCGAGGGCCAGGTCGCATAGCCCCGATAGCCGTCCCGGGTCCTTGGAGAAGGAGCATCTCACGAAGCGACCTCGCCTGGAGTCGGAGCTGCCTGCTCGGGTAAGTCCCGTGGTCCTCCTGGACTCGCCTCCGAGACAGCCGACGTCGGGCCCGACGCCGTCGGGGCCCGAGTCGGGGGCTGCTGGGTCACCTGAGCTCGGACTCAGGTTGAAGGCCTTGGAGAGCAGACTGTCTGCCTTCATGGACCAGCAGCGGGCACTGCTCGCTGGCTTCGCTGGCGCCGCTGCCCCGACCGACGGGACGTCGACGTCCAAGTCGACCCCGGAGACCGAGCCGATCCTCGAGTCGATGCGAACTCGAGTCGATCCTCGGTCGAGGTCACCCTCGGCCTCCCGTTCGGGACCGAGGTCGCCGACGCCGACTCCCTCGGCGTCGGGGCGGCAGGCGCCGCGCCCTGCCCGGGCCGACCCCACCGAGTCCTCGTCGGAGTCGGTCTGGGAGTCGGAAGAGGAAGAGTCGCCTGATTCTTTCCGGACTCGGTGTGTCCCCTCGGACTCACCAGAGTCCGAGCCTCGGAAGCAGTCCCCCCCGGAGGATGCCCGGTTCTCAGACTTCGTCAGGGATATGGCCAAGGCTTTGGCCTTCCCTGCGGACCCCGAGGAGGAGCCTCGAGCCGAAGAGCTCGACGCCCTCCAGTATGACTCTCCCGCAAGGGAACACTTTACTGTACCGGTTCCTCCCATGCTGGAACGACTACTCTTCCGCATGTGGGAGAGTCCGGCCACCTCGCCGGTCCTGAGCAAGCGGGTCGATTCTATCTATCGAGTCCGCAAAAGCCCTGGCTTCCAAAAAGCACAGCTGCCACACCATTCCATGGTAGTGGAATCGGCCATGCATCGTCTTAAGAGCCAGAAGATGCACTCCTCGGTGCCTCCTGGCAGGGAGGCCCGTAACCTGGATGGCCTTGGCAAGAAGTGTTTCCAGGGCTCTATGCTTGCGTGTCGTGTCCAGACCTACCAGCTATACATGGGCATGTATCTCCGAGACCTGGCTAAAGAGCTAGCCGGCTTCTCCGCTGGTTTGTCCGAGGAACCTTTGCGGAGGTTCCTGGCCTTGTCCACTGGTATTCGGGAATGCTCAAAATTCATATCCCGAGCAGCCTACGATGGCTTTGAAGCGTCGGCTCGAGTGGCCGCAGCCGGCATCGGTGCCCGCCGACAGGCTTGGCTTCAGTCATCTGACCTCGAGCCCTGGGTGCAGGACAAGTTGGTCGATGTCCCCTGCCGAGGCGAAAACCTCTTTGGCAAGCCCATGGCTGAAAAGGCTGCACAAATTGAGACGGAGACTCTCACCAGGACTAGGCTTTCTAGGAAGACCTCCGCCCCTTCCCAGAAAAAGAAGGGCTCGGGAAAGAAGTCCTTTTACCCGAGGAAGGCGGCTGCCTACAAACAATACCCCCATTATCAGGCCCCTGCAGCTCCCCAACAGGGCCAGCAGGCCAAGGGACGGGGTAACGGGTCCCGTAGGCAGCAAGCCCCCAAGCCTGCACCACCAGCCCCTGCTCCGCAGGGTGGGGTTTTTTGACTCACTAAGCATAGCCTCTCCCCCCCCCACTGGTTCCTCCCAGCACCGGAGGCCGGCTGGTTCACTTCGCCCACAGGTGGTCCAGCATCACCTCAGATGCCTGGGTGCTTCAAGTCGTGCGAGAAGGCTATCTTCTCCACTTCCACCAGGTCCCTCCCTCCTTTTTTCCGGGAGAACCTCCACGACCCCCTCTGCACAGGGAATTACTCCTTCAAGAGTTAGCAGGTCTTCTACAGGAACAGGCGGTGGAACCGGTGCCCCACCACCTGAAAGGTCAAGGCTTTTACTCCAGGTATTTTCTGATACCAAAGAGAACAGGAGGCCTCAGACCCATCCTGGACCTGCGCAACCTCAACAAGTTCCTCGTGCGAGAGAAGTTCAGGATGCTTACCCTTGGAATCCTTCTGCCCTACCTCCAGCAGGGAGATTGGCTATGCTCCTTGGATCTAAAGGATGCCTACACGCACATCCTCATCCACCCAAGCCACCGACAATACCTAAGGTTTGTGGTGGCAGGAAATCATTACCAGTACCGGGTACTGCCCTTTGGCCTGTCCTCCGCACCGCGAGTCTTCACAAAATGTCTCGCGGTGGTGGCGGCCCATCTCCGGCTTCACGGCCTCTATGTCTTTCCGTACCTCGACGACTGGCTCATCAGAGCAGCGTCCGCTCTGGAGGTCACCAACGCCACGCGCCGCACGGTGACTCTTCTGCAGCACTTGGGCTTTGTTATAAACTTCGCAAAGTCCACTTTGCTCCCCTCACAGGATCTCGAGTTCATCGGCGCAAGGCTGCACACTCCTCAGGCACGAGCGTACCTACCGCTCGACAGGGCTCTACGGCTCATGGACCTAGCCGACCGTTTTCGCAGCCAGCCCCTGGTCTCCGCCAGGCGCTTCCTGAGACTACTCGGCCATATGGCTTCCACCGTCCATGTGACCCCCAATGCCCGCCTGCATATGCGGCCTGCTCAATGGTGTCTCCGCCAGCAGTGGCGACAAGCCACAGGCGGCCTAGCAGACCTAGTGCGCGTCTCCGAGCCGCTGATCTCGTCTCTCCGGTGGTGGCTTCAGCAGCCGAACCTGATCTGCGGAATGCCTTTCCAGTCACCTCAGCCGGGCCGGGTGCTGACAACAGATGCATCCCTCCTGGGCTGGGGAGCGCACTGCCAAGGGGCACGCACTCAGGGCCTCTGGACCGCGTGGGAGTCTGCTCAGCAGATCAACTTCCTGGAGCTCAGGGCGATCCGCCTGGCTCTCAAGGCCTTCTCCCACCTGACTTCTCACCAGTCCGTCCTTGTCCAGACGGACAATCAAGTTGCCATGTTCTACGTGAACAAGCAGGGGTGCACGGGCTCCTTCCTCCTCTGCCGGGAGGCACAGAAGCTCTGCTCTTGGGCCGTCAGTCACGGCATTCTCCTCCAGGCAGTTTATCTCCCAGGCCAAGAGAATTACCTGGCGGACAAACTCAGCAGGATCCTCCAGCCGCACGAGTGGCGTCTGGATCCCTTGGTAGTTCAGAAGCTCTTTCTAAAGTGGGGCCTCCCCACGATGGATCTCTTTGCCTGTCCTCACAACCGGCAACTTCCTCGCTTCTGCTCTCGTCAGCCACACCCCCTTCGGGTTGCGGCGGACGCTTTTCTACTCTCATGGTCGGGGAGCCTTCTGTACGCTTTCCCTCCCATCCCGCTAGTCTCCCGGACTCTTTTCAAGGTTCTCCGAGACAAAGCCCTCATGATCCTGGTGGCCCCTCGCTGGCCCAGAGAGCCGTGGTTTCCGCTCCTGCTGCAATTAGCGGTGGAGGATCCATTCCCTCTGGGGTTACAACCGGATCTCCTCACTCAGGATCAGGGGTCTCTGCTACACCCCAACCTCAGGTCTCTCAACCTCATGGCCTGGCTGCTGAGAGGGTAGTCCTCGCTCCCCTTCTCCTGCCGGCGGAGGTGGAGGAGGTCGTCCTAGCTTCGCGACGACCTTCTACCCGCAAATGCTACGCCCTTAAATGGCGTCGCTTTTCCGTTTGGTGTACCCAACATTCTCAGGATCCCTTCTCCTGCCCGGTGTCGGTGATCCTGCAGTACTTGCTATACCTCTCTAATCTGGGACTTAAGTCCAACTCCGTCAAAGTTCACCTCAGTGCTCTTTCAGCACATCATGTGCCGGTGGACGGCAGACCTCTTTCCAGCGACCCTCTTGTAGCGAGGTTTCTCCGAGGTCTTCTTCTACTTAAACCACCTCTGCGCCCGCCAGCACCTGACTGGGACCTGAATGTGGTTTTGCAGCGGATCACCTGTCCGCCTTTTGAACCTATGGCTACCTGTTCTCTCCGTTTTCTTTCTTGGAAAACACTGTTCTTGATAGCCCTCACTTCCGCTAGACGCGTAAGTGAATTGCAGGCCCTCGTGTCTGATCCCCTTTACACTCGGTTCTACAAAAATAGGGTAGTCCTACGGACTCACCCAAAATTTCTTCCAAAAGTGGTCTCTCCTTTTCATATCAATCAGGAGGTGGTACTTCCAACCTTCTTTCCCAGACCACACTCCAGCCGAGCTGAAACGGTCCTCCATACCCTGGACTGTAGAAGGGCTCTGAACTTCTACCTTGGCCGTACGCGGGAGCACCGTAAAGCTGCTCAGCTTTTTGTATCTTTCGACCCCAATAAATTGGGGCTCCCGGTCTCCAAGCGTACTCTGTCCATCTGGGTTGCGGACTGTATCACTTGGGCTTATGGGGCGGCCGGACTCTCCTTGGAAGGTCGAGTCACGGCTCACTGCGTTCGGGCAAAGGCCACGTCAGTGGCTTACCTCCGCTCTGTTCCGCTGGCAGACATCTGCCGGGCCGCTACTTGGTCTTCGAGCCAGACTTTTGCGGTCCATTACTGTCTCGAGAGGGAGTCCCGCAGGGACAGTGCTTTCGGACAGGCAGTCCTCCGTAATCTCTTTGAGGTCTGAGCAACTCCTACCCCCCATCCCGGATGTGGGCTACCGGTGGGTAATAATTCAGCGAAGATTCTTTCCTTCTGTGCTGCTGAGCTAGAGGGAGCTCATTTTTGTGCTTAGGGTCTCCGGTAGCCTTGAGCTTGGGAGTCCCATAAGTGAGGACTGACTTCCTGCTTGGTCCTGGAGAAAGCGTAGTTACTCACCTGTAACAGGTGTTCTCCAGGAGCAGCAGGAATCAGTCCTCACAACCCTCCCTCCTCCCCTTGGAGTTGCAATCGTCTGCTTTACTTTTTTGCTAATTTTTATGCTGTCTTTTTTAGCTATATCATCTGACTGGCTAAGATGGCACCCTTGGGCGGGAAGAGGACCGCGCATGCGCGCTGCAATTCCCAAAGGCTTTCTTTGAAAGCTGGGGAAAATTGCTCCGCGAGGGCTCCGTCGGCGCCGACGTCACCCATAAGTGAGGACTGATTCCTGCTGCTCCTGGAGAACACCTGTTACAGGTGAGTAACTACGCTGTATTGACAGCGGCTGATCTCCTTACTCTGAGGGGGGGTGGTCTGTATGAGATCTGTGAGGGAGGTGGAGGAGCACTTGTTGATGGCTTCGTAGGTCATCATTAGAGTCTTAAAGGAGATTTTTATTTATTTATTTATTTATTTATTTATAGTTCTTTTATACCGCACTCTTTGTCATCAGCACGGTTTACATTGAACAAGAATACTCACAGCAAGCAACAGGCTGTTGTGAGTTTACATGTAACAGGAGATTTCAACTGGAATTCAACTTTGGGAAACTTTGTACATATATGTCATAAAACTATATACAATGAATAGAGTTTTTTATTAACATCTTGTATGAATAAGATATTTTCAATTTTACTATGAGGGCTTGGAATGTGTTAGAGAGTTAATGATGGGCACTGGAATTGGGAGAAGTGTAGAAGGAAGAGGTGGTGCTTTATGGCTTTTCTGCAGTGGACCGGGAGCCAATGCAGGTGCTTCATAATTGGGGTTATATGTTCCCTCCTGGAGGTTCCGTGCAGGATTCTGACGGCTGCATTCATTGCCAGTTGCAAAGGATTCAGTGTGTTTTTCGGGAGACCGTGTAGTATGGTGTTCGCATAGTCGAAATGTGGAATTACTAATGCTTGATAGACTGTCCGAAAGTCTTCTGGCTCAAGCAGCTGTCGCAGGTGGCAAAGCGTCCGAATTTTGTTATAGATCGCCTTGACTATGTTGCTTATTTGGGCCTTCATATTGATTCAGATTAAGCTCTGATAAGCAGGACCCGTCTTTTACATGTGTCTGTACAGCACTGTGTACACCTTGTAGAGCTGTACAAATGATCAATAGTAATAGTGCACAAAGGAGAAAGTGCATGTTAAATTACAAGACAGCCTTGGCCTTCTCTTTGGTGTGGACTAAAACTCTAGAAAGTCCACCCAACGTTTTGTTTCTTTTGACCTGAGCAAGATAAGGACATAACATAAGAAATGCCATATTGGGTCAGATCAAGGTTTATCAAGCCCAGTATCCTGTTTCCAACATTGGCCAATGCAAGTCACAAGTATCTGGCGGTTTCCCAAAAAGACACACAGGTTCCACGATGCTTGTATTGGAGCAAGCAGAGGATTTCTTGGGTCCTCTTTAATAATGGTTTATGGACCTTTACTCCAGGAACTTTCCAAACGTTTTTTTAAACCTAGCTACACTAATAGCTTTTACTATATCCCCTGGTAATGAAGTCCAGAGTTTGATTACGTGTTGAGTGAAAAAATATTTTCTCTTATTAGTCTTAAATAGGTTACACTGTAACTTCATTGCATGTCCCCTAGTCTTTCTACTTTTTGATGGCGTAAACAATTAATCTAAGTTTACCCGTTCCAATCCATTCATTAATTTATAGACTCTATCATATCTCCCTTCAGCCGTCTCTTTTCCAGGTTGAAGAGCCCTAACCTTTTAAGTCTCTCCTCATAGGGGTAGCCTTCCATCCCCTCTCTGTACTTTTTCTAATTCTGCTATATCCTTTTTAAAATACGGCGACCAAAATTGCACACAATATTCAAGGTGTGTGGTCACACCATGGAACTATACAGAGGCATTATAATATCCTTTGTTTTATTCTTCATTCCTTTCCTTATGAGTCTGAGCATTCTGTTTGCCTTATTGGCTGCCACTGCACACTGGGCAAAGGGTTTCAACATGTTATCTACCATGATGCCTAAATCTTATTTTGGATGGTGGTTCCTAATGTGGAACCTTGCATCGTGTAACCATAGTTTTGGATTGTTCTTTCCTAGGTGCATAACTTTGCATTTGTCCACATTAAATTTCATCTGCCATTTGAACATCCAGCCTTCCAGCTTATCAAGGTTCTCTTACAATTTTTCACAATCCTCTTGTATTTTTACAACTTTGAATAATTTTGTCTCATCTGCAAATTTGATTACCTCGCTCGTTATTCCCATTTCCAGGTCAGTTAAAAAGTAGCGGACTCAGCACAGATCTCTGGGGCACTCCACTATTCACCTTTCTCCATTGAGAAAATTGGCCATTTAGCCCTACTCTCTGCTTTCTATCTTTTAACCAGTTCCTGATCCACAATAGTACACTGCCTCCTATCCCATGACTTTTTAATTTTGCCAGGAGTCTGTCATGAGGGACTTTGTCAAAGGCTTTCTGAAAATCCAGATACACTATATCGACTGGCTCACCTTTATCTACTTGTTTATTCAGACCTTCAAAAAAATATAACAGATTAGTAAGACAAGATCTTCCTTGGCTAAATCCATGTTGGCTTTCTCCTATTAAACCATGACTATCTACATGTTCAGTAATTTTATTATTTATAATGGTTTCTACCATTTTGCCCAATACTGACATCAGGCTCACCGGTCTGTTGTTTCCCAGATCACCCTGAAACCCTTTTTAAAAATTGTCATTACATTGGCCATTCTCCAGTCTTCAGGCACTACATATGATTTTAATGATCGCTCACAGATTACTAATAATAGGTCTGCAATCTCATATTTCAGTTCTTTCAGCACTCTCGGATGTATACCATCCAGTCCAGGTGATTTGCTACTCTTCAATTTATCAATTTATCAAATAGTTCTAATATATCTTCCAAGTTTATCAATATATGCTTCAATTCTTCCAATACCTCAGCTTTAAATACCATTTCAGGCATGGGTAACTTCCTTACATCATCTTCTGTAAAGACCAAAGCAAAGAATCCATTCAGTCTCTCCGCTATGGCCTTGTCCTCTGCCCCTTTTTGCCCCTCTATCATCTAATGGTCCAACTAACACTCTCACAGGCTTTTTGCTACAAATGTACTTGGAAAAAGTTATTATGCATTTTTGCTTCCATGGCAAGCTTTCTTTTTCAAATTCTGTCTTTGTCTGCCTGCCTTATCAATGCCTTGCATCTGACTCGCCAGTGCTTATGTGTCCAGTTTTTGTTATTTGGCTCCTTTTTCCATTTCCTTAAAGATTTTTTTTTGGCTACAACAGATTCTTTGACCTCACCTTTATATGATGCTGGTAGTTTTTTGGGACTTCCTTCCACCTTTCTTAAAGCGTGGAATACATCTGGTCTGGACTTACAAGATAGTATTTTTAAACACCAAAGCTTGATGTAAACCTTTAACTTTTGTAGCTGCTCCTTTTAGTTTTTTCTTAACTGTCTTCCTCATTTTATCATAGTCTGCCTTTTGAAAATTAAGATAGTACTGTTGATTTCCTTGCTCCGTGTATTAAATCAAAAGCAATCATGTTAGGGACACTTGGCAATAGTGATCATAACACAGTTATCTCTTGCACCAGATCTTGTGTTCCACTAAGGACTATGTCCAAAATAGCTTCTCTCTTGTCTGTTCATGAACCAGCTGCTCCAAGAAGCAGTCATTTATTTCATCTAGAAACTTTATCTCCCTAGCATGTCCTGCTGTGACCTACAATAGGGGCTCCATGGAGCGATGGGTACACCCCTAAACAAAGTCTTGAGGATGGGTGACCTGCACGGAGCAGCGGGTGCATCTACTGTTGCCACCTTGCTGGGCAGACTCGATGGACCATGCTGGTCTTTATCTGCCATCATATACTATGACATCGACCCAATCAATACGAGGGTAATAAAAATCACTCATTATTCTTTTAGCATTTCATCATCCATTTCTTTATTCTGTTCAGGCAGATGGTAGATGCCTTCCTTCGACGCTACACCGGTACCGCCGGTGGTTCTTTCTTCCCCTTCCCCACCCCCCCCCCCCCCCAAAAAAAAACCTTTTCATCTGGAGTTTTTTCCAGGTATTTTCTCCTCAGGTGCCACGCGCCATTTTGGGCACTAGGCCCAACTTTTCCTTTAAAATGGAAAAACTCGCTTCAGGTTTTAAAAAGTGTTCCAAGTGTGGCGGTACCATCTCAGTCACCGACACCCATGAGTGGTGCCTCAATTGTTTAGGTCCTGACCACTCTACTTCGGACTGTGTTGCCTGTGGGATGATGTCGAAGTGGGGCCGGCAGAACCGAGCTGCTAAACTTAGCATCCTTTTTTCCTCCGACGCAGCCTCTGTAGCATCGACCTCTTCCAGGGCTTCGTCTTCCTCCCATGGATCTCAGGTAACTATTTATTTATTTATTTACTTAACAGTATTTCTAAACCGCCTTATCATGATAATCAAGGTGGTATCACAGCAACTAAACATAAATCTAGCCATTCCTCAAAGGGTAGATCTCTCTCTAAGCATCGAGATGCCTCTGGCGTTGCCCTTGAGGAACTTTCACCGGCAAAATTGCCCCGGCGGAAGGCTTCGGCTTCCAAAGCACTAACGGGGCTCCAGGATGTTCTCAAGGCCTCAACCTCAGCAGAAATACTGGTGCCATGCTCTGGGGTACCGGCTGCTTCATCCGGTACCGATACCCAAGCATCGGCAGCGTCGATAGACCAGAGATTCTTGGCTATTGAACGCAGTCTGGCGGCTCTTCTCACAGCCTCGATGCCCCTGAAACCGCTTCAGACAATTCAATCGCTACCGGCACCGACCGCATCGACATCGGCAGGTATTCTACCGGGACCGACTCATGCTTATCCATCTGGTATCGACAAGTTGGTACCGGACCCCTCCGATGCCGACTTCGATCGGTACCGGTACCGTGCTTTGCACGATCACCTGGATCGGAGATACTTTGAATCCTCGGATGAATCTGAAGACTCTGAAAGCTCTGCCGATACCAGAGTACTTCTTCTTGAGGATTCTTCTTCTTCTCAGCGTAGGATGTCTCCACCAGAGGATATGTCCTTTCAGGATTTTATCGGAGATGTGGCTCGAGGTCTTTCCATCACAGTGGCTCCTGAAAAAGAGCCTAGGGCAAAGGAATTAGAAATCCTACAATACCCTAAGGCTCCCAAGGAGGCAGCTACCTTACCTATTCATGAGATCTTGCATGATCTCATGTTAAGAATGTGGGAAACACCTTTAACTACCTCTCCTCACTCTCGAAGACTCGACACCATGTATCGAGTTCCTCCTTGTCCTGGGTTTCAGAAGATTCAGCTACCACACCATTCCATAGTGGTGAAATCAGCTATGAGAAGGATCAAGAGTGCAAAAAGGCATGCATCTAATCATTTTTGGGACTCAGTGTTTCCATTGGCATGCATGTCTGCCTTCAGTGCAGTTGCTGGCTGGCTAAAATAACATAGGCTCTTCTTAAATGCTTCAGTTTGAAGCTATTTGGTTTACTTGCAAAAAAACTGCTCCTCTTTTTCCTAAACTGGCTGGTTCTGTACCTCCTCTTGCATTGCATTGATCTCTTGGCCTTTTCACTGTCATTTCATGCCCACATCTCTGATGTCAAAAACTCTCTTTAAAGCTTATCAGATCCCTGTGATCTTTTTTGGATCCAGGGAGTTCTGATTATCCTCATTCATGCCCTTATCTTTAGTAGGAAAAATTACTGCAACTCTTTCCTTGCATGCTGCTCTGCAATAGCAACTTGTTTAAAACACAGCTGCAAATCTTATCTAGGGCAAAATCCTACAATCGGACTTCATGGTACCACGCTAAAATGGTTCCAATCCTACCTCACTGACAGGCAGATCCAAGTCAAGATAGGCCACAACACCTCTCAACCCATAAAAGTCCGCCAAGGAGTACCTCAAGGGTCCGCCCTCTCGGCACTGCTGTTCAACATTTACATCCAGCCAATATGCGACATCCTGAAAGCGAACAACATTCAATACACAATCTATGCAGACGATATCATGATATACACACCTATCTCAACCAACAACCCAGACTACAAGAAAATAACCGACTGCCTAACACAAATGACAAACTGGTGTACGAACAACAACCTCTCAATCAACTACAACAAGACTGAGGCACTAATAATCACTCGCAACCCTGACTTCATCCAACCACCGGACATCAGGATAACAGACACAACCATTCCAATAAAATCCGAAGTAAAGTACCTTGGAGTAACCCTGGACAACGAACTAAATCTCAAGTCACACGTCAACAGAACAGTCAAGAATGCTTATCATAGAATGAGAATCATCAGACTGCTTAAACCCCTCCTCGACACAGAACACTTCCGCACTGTATGCCAGGCACTCATCACACCATTAATGGACTTCTGCAACCCCATCTTCCTTGGCCTACCAAAACTAACCCTCAAACCTCTTCAGCTAGCCCAAAACACCGCAGCACGCATAATCTCAGGCTCAGCAAGACACGAACACATTACCCCAGTTCTCAAAGAACTCCACTGGCTCCCGATCAGCTCACGCATCAAATACAAAACAATAATAAACATATTCAAAATCAAGCACCACATTTCAGCCAACAGCCTGCACACCCTCATTCACCCAGACACCAGCACCCGCCCAAGAAGAAAAGGAACCTCCAACAGAGTCAACACCCCGAGAGACTTCAGAAAAACACGAAAGGACACTACAGCAAGAGCCCTCTCCCTGGCAGCCCCAACTATCTGGAACTCCCTCCCAGACGAACTGAGATCGACAACGGACCTCAAAGACTTCCGCAAACAGCTGAAGACAACGCTGTTCATAGAACATTATGGACACGTCACTTAATCAACAAGGACCAACCAACAAAGGCCCCCCCAACCCTGACGAGAGATTGCATAACGGCCCAGGATTTAACTCAAGCCCTTTCTGGACTGTACCTTGTAATATAGAACATGCTGTATCATAGCGCACACTGTACATAGCCCACCCCAATCTATACCCCCCACACCCACGCACATTTTAAACAATACAGCCACTGCATGATCTTCCCCCTACACGCACATTATACCCCTCCTGCACTGCATGAAATTCCCCCACATACATTGATTGTTTTGTTGTGATACCGCCTTGATTTTATGATAAGACGGTTTAGAAATACCTTTAAATAAAATAAATAAATAAATAAATACAAGCATATATCACTCCTTAAAGAACTATTCTGGCTCCCAGTATCCTAGAATCAAATATAAGAGTTGATTGCACAAGGATCCCCCTCTATCTTCAGTCCTTTATCTCTTGTTGCTCTACAGTACTTATGCATTGCACTCTTTAAAAAATATATATTTTAGTAATCCTCCCCCCACCTCACAATTCAGGTTAGAATTGACCAGCTCTGTTCTTTCAGTTTTCCGGCTCCATCACTTTGGAATACCCTCCCAACAAGATTAGTTGGAGTCTTCTACAAAGAAATTTAAAAAAGAGATCAAAGAATGACTCTTTTTACTGCATTCATATTGGGCTCCATCTCTTGTGTCCCCTGTGACATTTTCTGCTCTCTGGATTTACTGTTGTGCGATTCATTCCCTTCTTCCATGTTTCCTGCCCTCAGTTTACTTTCTCTGTACTTATGGGTTGCTCATGTACTCTGATTATTACTGGCTTTTATGAACTGCTTTGACTACTTGTAGCCTAATGGTGGTATATCAAATACGACTAATTAATTAATTACCTGTAGTAAGTGTTCTCTGTAGGCAGCAAAAGGCACCTGTCCCAACTAGGAGGCGTTTCATATACAGAACTGTAGTATTGACAGAGGCAGTTTTTGGCTGCGGCAGGCGTGAAATCGTATGCGTGCACAGTGCTGTACTTCCAGAACTTATCGAAACTGGAAAGCTGCTTCCACACTTGGGCTCCTGTGGTCTCCACTTATGTTCACATAAGGCTAGTCTTTTGCACACAAATTAAGCCCTGGTATTTGTAATCCTTTTCCCTTCCATTTGAAATTGGCAGTGTGTATACCAGAATGCATCAGGAGGACAACGTCAGAAAGCTAGAGCGGGGCTAAAGTCCCTTTGTCTGGGGACAAGATCACATGGCATGTCATATTTCCCTTCAGAGGCAGCAGTGAAAATGTTACTTTCAGTACTTTCTTTTGGTAGGAACTGTACTGTTTCCTAACTTTTTGTTTGTTTCTGCTGGATTGGGGCCTCACCAGGTGATGAGTATGATGTGTGTGCTATCTGTCTGGATGAGTATGAGGAAGGAGACCAGCTGAGGATCCTGCCCTGCTCTCACGGTAAGCCATTCCTTTCTACACTGCTCTGGGCAGTTTCTATTGTACACAACAGAGAGGCAGTTTATAAATGTTTAATAAAATAAATTAGCATTTCTAGCTATTCCAGCAAGCCTCTAGTGCACAGAAAAATGTCGTAAGTTATGAAAAATGTAGTTAATTCAGAGAAAAAGCTGAGTTGGATACCATACCTTCACAGAATTTAGCATAGAGCACGGGAGATTACATGAAGGGGGATGAATGACTAGGAGGAATGGGCCCACTGTCTCCAGATTCTTGCGTCTGTGCTGTAAGCACTACGCCATATGCTGGCATCTGTAGTGAAATGTTAACTGTATGCCAGATGCATTCTGCTGTTTAAAGGAGAGACAGCATCATTGTAAAAGTATTTATGGTGATTGTCTTTTATGGCAACCTACAGCCTATCACTGTAAGTGCGTGGACCCATGGCTCACCCAGACCAAGAAGACCTGCCCTGTGTGCAAGCAGCGTGTTATTCGCACAGCCGACGATTCCGATTCCGATACAGAGAGCCAGAGAACCCCGGAGGAGGAAGAAGGAAGTGAACGAGCATCTGAGCGCACACCACTGCTCCGCCCCTCACCTTCAGCTGGGACCCATTCCTTTGGAAGCATGGCAGAGTCCCCAGCTCATCCCGAGGAGGAGGAGGAAGGGTCATCTAGTGAGGAGGAGGAGGAGGAACTGGTGCATGATGATAGGCCCCTGCTGATGCCTGGAGCTGCCATTGTTAGAGCATAAACTAGCTCTGTCTTCATACATGCTTCCACCTATCACTAATAACATGTTTCTTATGTCAGAAGCATGCCATTTCCAGCCGGTGTCTAGCATGGAACAAACAACTGTGTGGGAATATTGTAGGATAAATGGGGTGGAAGTATCTCCAGTGGTTGCTGGCTGCCTGTGGTATTCGCTGTTGGATGAGGTGGATATGCTCGTCTGATCTGTGAGAATAAGGCTTGTGCCACGCCTTCCTTAGGCATATAAAGCAGAAACTAATTGCAAATTCACTTGTAATCTTTTTTTCTCCTGCACCCCACCCTTAATATTTAAGGTGGCAAACATGGATTTGTATTTTCAAAAGCAAACTCTTGAGAGAATGGAACCCCAGGATGAAGTCTAGACCTATTTGAAAATGCTAATTGAAGCAGAACATAAGAAAATGGGGATAAATTCCAAGAGACAGGTCTTTTCCACAAATGTTTGGAGTGTGGTAGGGTGTGGGGTTTTTTTTTCTAACCAAATGGTTTCTTACTGGGCATTTCTGAACACTGTTGATGAAGACTGGAGCGCCAAGCCCTTGGGATGACTGTCGTTTTACAATTCTGATGGAATATGTTCACCATTTACTTTGGGGTTCCCTTTAGCTGACGATACAAGTGTTAACACTTAAAAAACCAGCATCATAACTGGGACCATGCTTAGTACTAGAATACTGTTTAACCACTACTTAACCCAACTTCTAAATGCTGTAGTCTTAAAGACAGAAGAACTGTAAGATGTTGATGTAGTTGAACACAGAGAGTGGAGCTCTGTTCCCAACGTGGGAAACATTGCATGGAACTCTTGCCACCATTCCTGTCTATTCTAGCAGAGCCGTGTGATTGTAATTCATCCCTGGACTGTACAGGTTATTCACCGTTTCCATAAGGAAGCCATTGGAGATCTTTTTTGTGTGTTAGGCATTTGCATCACAAAAGAGATAACCAGTGTATGTTCTTTATTCTATACTGTGAGTATCTGGTAAGTGGTTCTGACAGCACCAAGTTTCCTGAGAACAGAAAATACCTTCTATGTTTTGTTTTGGCGAAAGTACTTCAGTGTAAGAGGATTCTGTCATATATTCAGCACCATTTTCTTTCTTTATAAACTGACATGTTTTGAACTTGGGGTTTACTTGTGTGTAAAGCTCACTTTTTCAGTAGGAAGGGGTTTTTTGGCGGGGAGAGGGATCTGTGGCCTTTTCGTTTTTTAGTGTTAATGGAGGCTGATTCAGGAAGACAAGTATGAAGTTTAAGAATATTATGTTGCTTACTTGCACATTGCAGTACTACCATAACTTGGCTTTTGTATTAAAACAATCTGGGGCTTCTGGCTCCCCTTTAGTGAGGAAGAAGAAGATAGCTCTAGGCTGTGATAAAATTGTCACTACTATTCTCCAGGAACATGCAGGAGGTCAGTCCTCGCATATGGGTGACATTGATGGCCGACGGAGCCTTCGCGGAAGCATCTCCTTGGCTTTCAAAGAAAGCTTTTGGGAGACGCCACCATGCATGCGTGGTCCCCTTCCTGCCCAAGGATGTCATCTTGCTCAGTCTCCCATTTTCGGCAGAGCCCTTCACACGTTTGTCTTGTTCCCCCAGAAAAAAGTTGATCTTCTCGTGCATTTTCCGGCTAGCGCCAGTCCCTTTCCTGCCTTTTGAGTCCTGGTGCTCTGGCATCGGGCCTTGAAACCTTGTTTTTTTAGGTTCTTTTCCTTCCCAGTGCTTTTGCGCCTTTTTCAGCCACTGGCCACATCAAAGATCTTTGACCTCGTGGGGGTCCTTTTTGTCCCAATGGCCACCAGTTTCAAAAAGTGTGATTGGTTCTCCAAAAACATCTCTCTCACCAACATACACAATTGTTGCCTCTGGTGTCTGGGCGCTGACCACGACCTGGAGGAGTGCTCCCTGTGTAAAAAGATGTCCACCAAGGCCATCCAGAGCTGCCGGCAGAAGCAGGATGACATCTTCCATGGGGTGGACTCGACCCTGCTCTGTCTGGTAGCATCGCATTCTAAAGCCCCACACGGATCCTCGGAGTCACGTAAAGCCCCTGCGGTACCCGAGCGGGCTCACAGACACTCTGACCAAGGGTCCCCGGAGGAGGACAAGCATGGCAAGTCCTGTACATGGTCCCTCAGCCCCCTACAAGCATCCAAGGAATCAGAGTGGGAGCGACCTCGAAAGGTGCCCTGGGCAACGTTGCGGCTTCGGGCAATGGACCCTGGTCTCCTGAGGGCTGTCCCGTCAAGGACCCCCCTCTCCTCCTCCTTGACACCTGACCCGGGAGGTAGCTATCCCCGAGTGGGAGGCCAGAATGCTGGCACTGGAACATAGCATTTCTGCATTTATTGCATCCCAACAGGTGTTGATGCCTGGCCCTACCGGTGCTCGCACCAAGACCACAGGGACCTTGAAGAGGACTCCCCGGGCCACCAAAATGATCCACAAGAGCTAGACACCTCATTTGAATCCTCGATGAGGGTCTCGATCCTGATCCTTGGGGGGGCGAGGTTGAGGTCGAAGACCAGAGCCGACGACACCCTTGGAGCCGTTGGGCCTCAATTCTTCCTCGGACTACTCAGACAGGGAGTCCAAGGTCGAGCATCTCCGGAGACTCGGGCCCACCGTGATCTCCCTTTGGACCAGTCTCCACTGGAATCGAGGTGCCGGTCCCCACCCGAGGACACCTCCTTCCTCGAGTTTGTTTGGGACATGGTGAGGGCTCTCTCCCTCACTACTAAGTCGGAAGAGGACCCCCATACGCAAGAGTTCAACATCCTCCAGTACGAGGCACCTCCTAAGGAGACCCTTATGGTGCATATCCCCTCCATCCTCACTCAGCTCCTTCTCTGGATATGGGAAATGCCAGTATTGATGCCGATCATCAGCTGACGCCTGGACACCATGCAGGAAGGCATAATTCCCTCACACTTCCATGGTGGTCAAGTCAGCCATGCGTCGACAGAAGAGCCCAAAGACGCACTCATTGGTGTCCCCGGGTAGGGAGTCCCGTGCCCTCAGGCAAAAATGTTACCAGGGCTCAATGTTGGCATGCCAACTTACCAACTGTACATCGGCATGTTCGTTTTTTGTTTTTTTTTTCTTATAAGATTTTCCAAAATTAATACAAAAAGTAAACATGTAGGAAAAACAACTATCCACAGTCACAATACTAATAAATAAAGTTGAGGAAACAAAACAATGAAAAGTTGTACAAGTCCACATCAAGGGATAATAGACTTTGGATTGCCCACCTGAAAAATTACATATCAAAACCCCAATTTACACATACAGTCAGGGACATCTTCCAAACACTTCAAGTTTTACCAAGCAAGAACCGTTCCAATTGCAATGGATCAAAAAAAATGTATCACCCTTGTAAGAGACTAAACACTTACAAAGATATTTCAGATAGAAGGTAGCACCGATAGCCAGAACCCTAGGTTTTATTTGAAGAAAAGCCTTACAGCGTAATTGGGTAGCCTTGGTCACGTCAGGAAAAACAAACGAAGATTGACCACAAAATAAAGTGTCTGTCTTTAGAAAAATAAAGACGCAAAATTGCCCCCTTAACTACCTCTGAAGAAAAAAACACCAACAAAGTTGCTCTCTGAGAAACCTTATCCAAGGAGGTTTCCAGAAAAGTTGTAAGGTCTAATTTATCCAAGTCAATTAATTCCGTTTCACCTTCAGGAGCCCATTCCAAAACACTCTGGGGTAAATAATAGAGGAAATGAAAGATTCATCAAAGGAAGTATACTGCAAAATTTCTTTAACAATTTTTTAAATAGCTCCAGAGGGGAAATAAGATGGACCTTTGGAAAATTTAAAAACCTAAGATTCCAGGCATGGGCTAAATTCTCTAAGTACTCTAACTTAGAATAAAGAAACAAACTGTCCTTAACAAAAGCATTACCTGCAGATTGAACCCAGATACCGTAGTCTCCATCTTAGGGAACCTCTCATAAACAGAAGACAAAGTCTCTCTGTGATTTCGGGGAGCAGAAGTACCACCTTCAGTAAAAGCAGACAACTGAGTGAGGGTCCCAGAAAGAACTCCTTCCACACGACGGACTGCTAACAGAACATCGCTTAAAGTAACATCGGTCGAGGAGGGGCCTGCACTAGCCAGAGCCGGTCCCGCTAAAGATAGCGAGACCGGGTCTGGATACATCTGAACTACACAGGGTAGTTCAGAGACAGGACTCCCAATCCCCAATTGAGGGGTAGAGGCCAACTGCACGAAGGAAACACTCTTAGCCTGCAAGGTCCCTTGAAAGGAGACAGTATTATCCAAACCTGGCTGAGGGGCATGGATAGGGGGCCCCCAAACTTAAGGAAGCCTCCAGGGAGAAAGCACCGTCCATACCCGAAGGACCAGTAGGCCCAAGTAAGGCCAAATTAACATGATGATTCATCGGGCCCACTACCTCTTTCGAAGTGACCAGACCCTTAGCTTTTGCTTTATGCTTACCCATGACCTACATAGAACAAGGCACCCCCACGGAGGTCCCAAGTGGCTCCTAGGTCATGTCCTTTCGGACACATGCCCGCATACTGTGGTGGGTGGGACCACTTGGCAATAGTGATCATAGTATGATCATGTTTGATTTAATCAGTGGAGGACAGATAGTAAAGGAATCCACAGTACTACCTTTTAACTTTCAAAAGGGTGACTATGATAGAATGAGGAATATAGTTCGGAAAAAACTAAAAGGAGCGGTTCCAAAGGTTAAAGACTTACAGCAAGCTTGGGTGTTATTTAAAAATACTATCCTCGAAGCCCAGACCAGCTGTATTCCACGCATTAAGAAAAGTGGAAGAAAGTCCAAAAAACTGCCAGCATGGTTTAAAGGTGAGGTCAGAGAGGCTGTTGCTGCCAAAAGAGCAACCTTCAGAAAATGGAAAAAAGAGCCAAATGATGAAAACTGGAAACAGCACAAGCACTGGCAAGTTAAATGCAAAGCATTGATAAGGCAGGCAAAGCGGGAATTTGAGAAGAAACTTGCTACGGAAGCAAAAACACGAAATAAAGACTTTTTCAAGTACATTCGTAGCAAAAGGCCTGTGAGAGAGTCAATTGGACCATTAGATGATAGAGGGGTAAAAGGGGCAGTAAGAGGAGACAAGGCTATAGCAGAGAGACTGAATGAATTCTTTGCTTCGGTCTTTACTGAGGAAGATGTAGGGGTGTTACCCAAGACTGAAGTGGTATTTAAAGGTGATACTGCAGAGGAATTGAGAGAAATATCGCTACACCGGGAAGATATATTACAACTATTTGATAAACTGAATAGTAGCAAATCACCTGGACCGGATGGTATACATCCCAGAGTGTTGAAAGAACTGAAATATGAGATTGCAGACCTGTTATTGGTAATCTGTGAACTTTCATTAAAATCATCTGTAATACCTGAAGATTGGAGGGTCGCCAACGTAACACCAATTTTTAAAAAGGGTTCCAGGGGTGACCCGGGAAATTACAGACCGGTGAGCCTGACGTCAGTACCAGGGAAAATGGTAGAAGCCATCATAAAGAACAAAATTACACAGCATGTAGATAGTCATGGCCTAATGGGAGACAGCCAACATGGCTTTAGACAAGGCAGATCTTGTCTTACTAATCTGATCTGTTTTTTTGAAGGTGTGCATAAACAGGTAGACAAAGGTGAGTCGGTTGATATAGTGTATCTGGACTTTCAGAAAGCTTTTGACAAGGTCCCCCATCAGAGACTTTTGGCGAAGCTAAAAAGTCATGGGATAGGAGGCAGTGTACTATTGTGGATCGGGAACTGGTTAAAAGATAGAAAGCAGAGGGTAGGGCTAAATGGCCAATATTCCCAATGGAAAAAGGTGAATAGTGGAGTACCCCAGGGATCTGTACTGGGTCCGCTACTTTTTGACATATTCATAAATGACCTGGAAAAGGGAATAACTAGTGAGGTAATCAAATTTGCAGATGACACAAAACTGTTTAAAGTTGTTAAAACCCAAGAGGATTGTGGAAAACTGCAGGAGGATCTGGATAAATTGGAAGACTGGGCATCCAAATGGCAGATGAAATTTAATGTGGACAAGTGCAAAGTTATGCACCTAGGAAAGAACAACCCACACTATAGTTACAAGATGCAAGGCTCCACATTAGAAACCACCACCCAGGAAAAAGATTTAGGAGTCATCGTGGATAACATGTTAAAACCCTCCGCCCAGTGTGCAGCGGCGGCCAAGAAAGCAAATAGAATGCTAGGTATCCTAAGGAAAGGGATGGAGAATAAAACAAAGGATATTATAATGCCTCTGTATCGCTCCATGGTACGACCGCACCTTGAATATTGTGTGCAATTCTGGTCACCGTATCTTAAAAAGGACATAGAGTTATTAGAAAAAGTACAGAGAAGAGCCACCAAATTGGTGAAGGGGATGGAAGGCTACTCCTATGAAGAGAGGCTAAAAAGGTTAGGGCTCTTTAACCTAGAAAAGAGGCGGCTGAGGGGAGATATGATAGAGGTGTATAAATTAATGAATGGAGTGGAACGGATAAACGTGGATAAATTGTTTACGCTATCAGAATATAGAAGGACTAGGGGGCATGTAATGAAGCTACAGGGTAAACTATTTAAGACAAATAGGAGAAAATATTTCTTCTCTCAACGTGTAATCAAACTCTGGAATCTGTTACCGGAGGATGTAGTAAGGGCTGTTAGTATAGCTGGGTTTAAAAAAGGTTTGGACAAGTTCCTGGAGGAAAGGTCCATAAACCACTATTAAAAAGGGACCCAGGATATCAATGCTTGGCCTAGTACAAGCACTGCAGAACCTGTGTCTTTTGGGGAAACTGCTAGGTACGTATGACCTAGATTGGCCACTGTTGGAAACAGGATACTGGGCTTGATGGACCTCGGTCTGACCCAGTATGGCATTTCTTATGTTCTTATGTTCTTAACCCCAACCACAAGGGAAAGGGGCAGCTGTAGTTCGCTCTGCAACAGTTCCTCAGAAACCTCACTAAGGAACTCGGGGGCTTTGTAGCTGGCCTGGATGGAGACCACCTCCGGCGCTTCCACACCCTCATGAAGTCCATCGGAATGCTCTAAATGTTTGTCTAGAGCTGCCTACGACGAGGGTGGCCACCGCTGGCAGTAGCGCCTGACACCAAATCTGGCTCCAAACCTCGGCCTCGAACAAGGGGGTCCAAGAAAAGCTCCTCGATGTCCCCTGCCTCGGAGAGCAACTCTTCGGCAAGCCGACGGAGGACATGGCAGCCGAGAGCGAGACAGAGTATGTCACCAGGACTTGGTTCTCGAGGAAGACTTCCAAGAAAGAAACCATCAGGGAAGAAGCCTCCCTTTCACAGAAAGGGCCAGTCCTACTGAGGCTATCCTCCATCCCCGGCCGCCTAAACTCCTCAGCAGGGCCACCAAGGCAAGGGATGGGTCAGGGCCCATGTAGGCCCAAGGGCCCCAGATGCCAACCCCGGCCCGGCCTAGGTTGGGGTTTTGACTCTTACAGCATAGCCTTTCTTCCACTGGAGAATCGGCTACCAATAGGGGGGCGCCTGGTTCATTTTGCCCACCAGTGGACTTCATCACCACAAACTCATGGGCACTTCAGGTCATCAGGGAGGGTTACCTCCACCCTTCTTTCCTAGGGAGCCCCCTCGGACTCTCCTGCACCAGGCCCTGCTACTGCAGGAACTTGCAGGCCTTCTCAAGGACAGGGCGGTGGAGTTCGTATCACACCACCTGAAAGGAAAGGGGTTCTACTCCAGGTACTTTCTGGTCCCAAAAAAAACCAAGAAGATGGAAGACCCATCCTGGACCTGAGAAACCTGAACAAATTCCTGGTGCGGGAGAAGTTTAAGATGCTCTCCCTTGGAACACTGCTGCCGTACCTCCAGCAGGGAAATTGGCTATGTTTCTTGGACCTAAAGGATGCTTATACCCACATCCTTATCCATCCCAGTTAATGGCAGTATTTGAGGTTTGTGGTCAGGGGTGACCACTACTAGTACAGGGTACTACCCTTCAGTCTAGCCTCCACATCAAGAGTCTTCACCAAATGCCTGACAGTGGTGACTGCCTACCTCTGTCTACAAGGGGCTTTCGCCTTCCCATACGTGGACAACTGGCTAGTAAAAGGAAACACGGTCTCAGAGGTGCAACAGTCCACGACCTGCTCCATCAAAATTGCACAACATCTGGAGTTCGTAATAAACCACCCCAAATTCCACCTAACTCCAACTCAGGAGCTGGAGTTCATAGGGGCTCGCCTGGGCACTCTCTAGGCCAGTGCCTTCCTTCCCCTGGACAGGGCGGATCATCTCAGGACCCTGGCGGCTGAGGTGCAAAGCTGCCCCAAACCATGTTGGCATGGTCATTGTTTTGCCTTCTCTGCCACATGGCCTCCACTGTCCATGTGGTCCAACGCCCACCTCCGCATGCGGGCAGCTCAGTGGTATCTCCGTTCATAATGGACCCAGGCCGCGGGCAGGCTCTGGGACGGAGTCTCGATGTCCCATCAGCTAGCAGAGTCACTCAGTTGGTGGCAGCACATACAGCATCTGCAGAAGGGCATGCCCTTTCAATGCCCAAGCCCCCAGAGGGTCCTCGCAACAGATGCTTCCCTGTTGGGCTGGGTGCCCACTGTGAGAACTCTGCACCCAAGGCGTCTGGTCCCTTGAGGAGAGCCAGCAGCAGATCAACCTGCTTGAATTCGGGACCACCTTCCTGGCACTCAAGGCTTTTTCAACACCGCCTGCAGCAGTCTGTGCTTGTCCAGACAGGCAGCCGGGTTGCGATGTTCTACCTGAACAAGCAAGGAGAGACAAACTCTTACCGCCTATGCCAGGAGGCAGTAAGCCTCTGCTCGTACGTGACCAGCCAGGGAATGCTCCTCAGGGCGGTCTACCTTCCGGACCAGGACAATGCCCTAGCAGACAGGGTTGTGTGAGGCTATTAATATTATTGGGCACCACAAATATGGACCTCTTTGCCAGCCCAACCAACCCTCAGCTATCCTGCTTCTGCTGTCCCCAACCACATCCATCCTGGATGCCTTCCTCATCTTGTGGTCGGTGGGCCTGCTGTGTATGCCTTACCTTCCACACCACTTATCGCACGGACCCTCTTCTAGATCCAGTGGGACAAGGTTTCCATGATCTAGTGGTCCCGTGGTGGCCCAGGCAGCCTTTGTTTCCTCTGCTACTCCGTCTCTTGCCGGAATCTCCGGGACTGTTGATCCAGGAGGAGGGCTCAATTCTCCACCCCAACCTGGGATCCCTGTCTCTCACGGCATGGCTGCCAAACAGGTTGCCTTAGCACCCCTCAACCTCCCCAGGGAGGTGGAGGAAGTCCTCCTAGCCTCTTCTAAGGACTCCATGAAACGAGCCTTTGCCTTTTAAATGGCGCAGATCTCAGTATTTTGCATGGAGCAACAGGTAGACCCATTCTCCTGCCTGGTACATTCGGTGTTGCAATACTTGCTCCACCTCTCATTGTCTGGAAGTCCAATTCCGTCAGGATACAACTGTGCATGCTCTCCGTGAACCATCACTCTATAGAGGGCAAGCCTCTTTCTGTGCAGCCCCTCATTATCCATTTCATGCGGGGCTTTGCTGCTCTCCAAGCCTTCCATCCAACCGCCTCTGGCAGAATAGGACCTCAGTGTGGTCCTGGCGCAGCTTACCAAGCCACCCTTTGAACTCTTGGCTACCTGCCACTTGTGGTACCTGTCCTGGAAGGTGATCTTCTTGGTGGTACTCATCTCTGCTCCAGAGTCGGTGAGCTTCAGGTCTCATTGGCCGAGCCACCCTACACCAGGTTCTACAAGAACAGGGTCATGTTCTACTCACCTGAAATTCCTTCTGAAGGTGATCTCTGATTTCCACCTCAATCAGGAGGGTAGTACTTCTTACCTTCTTTCCACGGCCCCACACTGACAAGGCATCAGCCATTCTCCATACGCTAGATTGCAGAAGGGTCCTGTCCTTCTACATGCAGCAGACTCAGGGCCAGTGCAAAGCCTCACATCTGGATGGCAGACTGAATTGCCTTTGCCCACAATCAGGCTGGACTACCATTGGAGCGCCGGGTCATTGCGCACAATGTCTAGGCTATGGCAACTTCAGTAGTGAGCCTACACTCTGCCCCTATGGCAGTTATCTGCCGGACCGCCACCTGGTCTTCAGTTCACACTTCTGTTCACTACTTCCTGGAGAGGGAGTCCCAAAGGGACAGTGCCTTCGGCTAGGCCATACTCTGTAATCTGTTCGGGGTTTAGGCAACTTCTGCCCCTCAACCCTTCTTGAACACAGTCCAAACCGTGAGATGAGTGGAAAAACAGTTTTAGGGTTGTTATAGGGTTTGATATTTTCAATAAAACTGTTTTTCCACTCATCTCACGTTTTGGACTGTTTGTGTCACTCACGTGAGTACTGCCTTCTTGTTGGACTGTTCCCTTCAACCCTTCTTGTTCAGGCTACCGGAGCCGTGGTTCTCCCTGGACACTGGAGTTCTTTGAGTCTGTCCTAAGAATCACTTGCGGGTGCTCACTGCTGGGCTATGTTTTTTTCGACAGGTCCTCGGTAGCCTGTAGCTAGGGAGTCCCATACATGAGGATGGACTTCCTGCTTGTTCCTGGAGAAAGCATAGTTACTCACTTGTAACGTGCGTTCTCCAGGGATAGCAGGAATCAGTCCTCACAACTCTCCTCCTTCCCCTTGGAGTTGCTGTTCCTTTTGGCCATCATCTTTTGTCGGCTCTACAGTAGTGGCCAAAAAATTAAGGCAGAGTCCAAAATATCAGAATTTTATTAGAAAAGTATGTGTTATTGTCACTTTCATGGTCAAAAGCTTTAAGAACCAAAGAGATATGTCATTTTCAAAGTTTTATTCAGGAAACAATATATGTGTCAATATTTGATAGGGTGTCCATGATTTTTCAGCACAGCCTGGATTCTTGTAGGCATACTGTTAACTAGTGTTTTATAGTATGCCGGAGTGATTTTGTTGACGCATACGTGCTTGAGTATGTCCTTTTAAATCTGCTTCTGAAGTTGGACAGTGTGCTGCCACCTTTTTCTTCATAAGATTCCAACAGTTTTCAGTTACATTAAGATCTGGAGAGTTTGATGGCCAACTTGGTAGCAGTTCGATCTTGTTGTCCACGAACCATTTTTTGACTGTTTTTGCAGTGTGGCACGGTGCCGAGTCCTGCTGAAATATAGTTGTCAGAAACATTCATGTGTATTTTAACTTTACTATTCAGCACAGATATGTATTTTTCAGCATTTGCTCTTTCACCTTCCTCAAAAATGTGCAGGCCACATCTTCCATTCGCTGAGATACCACCCCATACCATGACCGATGGTGGGTGTTTAACAGTCTTGATCGTGTATTTCGGATTTAGTGTCTCGCCTGCTGGTTGACGGACGTAGTTGTAACCACTCCCACATACTTGTTGAAATGTACTTTCATCTGTGAACATTACCCTCTCCCACCATTCAGCAGATTTGTCTTTCATCTTGCTACAAAACTGTATGTGGGCAGCAATTTGTTTCCTGGTCATCATAGGCTTCTTGGCAGGTCTTCTGGCCACGAGTTTGAATTCATCCACAAGCAGTTGTTGGACAGATCTGGCACCTATCTTTATTCATTGATCCTTAGCTAACTGAGCCACACATTGAGATGAAGTATATGGACTAGATGTAATAATGCTTTTGAGGAATCGGTCATCTCGTCCAGTAGTTATCCGTCTGCGCCCACATTTCGAATGACATGTACGGCCACCTGATTTCAAAACATTCTGAACTGCACACCTTGATATATGCAAATGTTTTGCATTAGCACATTGCGAATATCCTTCAGCGTGGAGTGTGACAACTTGTCCCTTTACAAAGTCATTAATATCACATTTTCTATCCATCTTGATTGTATATTTTACATGTATCTTTCAATCTTTTCCGAGTTGTAAAAATTCAAAATGTCATCCAAGAAAGCGTAGTTACTCATCTGTAACAGGTGATCTCTGGGAACAGCAGGAATTTAGTCTTCACATATGGGTATTGTCGGCACCGACGGCGCCCGTGTGGGAACGCTCCCCAGGATCCAATAGGAACGCTTTTGGGCGCATCCCTCAGCACATGTGCGCTGCCTGCCCGCCTTTCCCTCTTCAGTTAAGTTTGTAGCTGAGTGAAAGGATAGAGGGACAACTCCTAGGGGAGGTGGGTGGGTTGTGAAGACTAAAATCTCCAGGAACAAGCAGGAATGAGTCTTCACATATGGGTATCGTCGGTACCGACGGAGCCTGCGCGGGAACTCTCCCCAGCGTCCAATTAGAAAGCTTTTGGGAGCATCCCACAGCGCCTGCGTGCTGCCTTCCCGCCTTTCCCAACTGCCTCTCTCCAGTTCTTCTTTTCCGCGGAGCCAGCAGGTCGTGTTCCTGTCACCGCAGAAGAATTTCTTTATTTTTCTTTATTTCTTTTGTGTCGCGTCTGCCTTCTTCGATGTCAGACCGGTACCGCCGGTCTTTTCTTTTCTTTCTTTAAAAATAAATAAATAAATAAATACTTTCTTTTTACTGTGCATTTTCCGTTTTTGGGCCTTAGGCCTAAAACATTTTTCCTCATGGAAAAGCCCGCCGCCGGGTTCAAAAAGTGCACAAAATGTGGCGGTACTATTTCTGTCACCGACACCCATGACTGGTGTCTAAAATGTTTGGGTCCTGACCATTCCATTACGGATTGTATGTCCTGTTCCATGATGTCTAAAAGAGGTCAGCAGAACCGAGCAGCTAAGCTCAGTACCCTGTTTCCCTCTGATGCAGCTTTGGTGGCGACGTCTTCCAGGGCTGCTTCTTCCTCCCATGGATCTCAGGTAACCAAGCATAAGTCCAGCCGGTCCTCGAAGGGTAGATCTCCCTCTAAGCATCGAGATGCCTCCGGGCTTGCCCTCGAGGATTCCGCAGCGGGAAGCTCCGGCTTCCAAAGCATTATCTATGGGGTTACAGGTTGATCTCGATGGCTCGGCCTCGACAGATCACCTGTTGCCGTGTTCTGGGGTACCGGTGGCTCCCACTGGTACCGACATCCAGACATTGGTGGCATTGATGGCTCAGAAGATTCTGTCCATGCAGCGCACTCTAACGGCATTTATAGAGGCTTCGATGCCTCCGGTACCACAACAAACTTCGGTACCGGTTCCGGCACAGATCGCATCGACATCGGCTTCGGTGTCGACTGCAACGGTACCCTGTCCTCTGATGCCCATCGGTACCGAGCCGGTATCGGTTACTCCCAATACCGATCCTACTCTGTACGGCTATCGGGCTTTACAAGAGCATCCAGACAGGCGATACTTCGATTCCTCTGAAGACTCTGATGAGTCTGAGGTTTCTGTCGAGGTGTTGATGCTTCTTCCTCAGGAGTCGTCTTCTCCTAAACGAAGGATGTCTCCCCCAGAAGACTTGTCTTTTCAGGACTTCAGTAGGGAAGTGGCTCGGGGCCTGTCCATCACGGTGGCCCCTGAGTCAGAACCCAGAGCCAAGGAGTTAGATATTTTGCAATATCCCAAAATTCCTAAAGAGGCAGCTACTTTGCCTGTTCATGAGATTTTATATGATTTCATGTTGAGGATGTGGGAGACCCCTCTTACCACCTCTCCTCATTCTCGCAGGTTAGACACCATGTATCGTGTCCCTCCTTGTCCTGGTTTCCATAAAACTCAGCTGCTTCACCACTCTATTGTAGTTGAGTCTGCCATGAGAAGGATTAAGAGTGCAAAGAGACACTCATCTAATCCTCCAGGACCGTGAATGCAGGACCCTGGATGCTTTTGGCCGAAGGATCTTTCAAGCTTCCATGTTAGCTGCCAGGATCAACTCCTATAGTCTCTATATAGGAATGTTCCTAAAAGAAGTTACAGATCATCTGCAAACTTTTGAGTCCTTTCATGTCTGAGGATAAAAGGCAGGAGTTTCTCACTTGGCTCAAACACGCCCAAGATGTCTCCAAATTTTCCAACCATGCAGCCTTTGACTCTTTTGAGTGTGTAAGCAGAGCCTCGGCTATTGCCATAGGGGCACGCAGAATTGCTTGTTTACAAGCTTCTGATTTGGAGCTCTGGGTCCAAGATGAATTGGGAAATATCCCTTGTACTGGTGAAAACCTTTTTGGTAAGGATTGGCAAGCAAAGGCCACTCAGATGGATGCTGAAAACTCTGCTTTGGATCGATTTTCCAAGTCTGCCTCTGCTCCTGTTAAAAAAAAAGGTTGTTCAAAAAGACACCTTTTTCTAAAAAGGGAAGATACTATCCTGCTTATGGTCAGCAGGCATCTTCTGCAGGTCGTTTTGCTGCAAAGCGTCAGCAACCACCTAAACAGACCAAATCAAAGGCTGCTAGGCCTTCCATGGCCCAACAGCCTCAGCCTCCTCAGGGCCTTTGACTTGCAACTAGAGAACTTAGCCTTTCTGGCTCTGGAAGGACCAGAGCCCTTTACCATTCCAGGAAGGTTGACTTACTTTGCTCTCAGATGGGAACAAATCACAGCAGAGCAATGGACACTCTCCATCATAAAGGAAGGGTACAAGCTTCATTTTTCAAGCCTGCCCCTCACACCATAGTAAAACAGTTAAATTCTCCAACATCTCTCCTCAACCTTTTGGGTCAGGAGATTGCCACCCTTCTTGCCCAAGGGGCAATAGAAGAAGTACCTCTTCTTCAACAGGGCACAGGGTTCTACTCCCCTTATTTTCTTATCTCAAAGAAAACAGGGGGCTACAGACCCATCTTGGATCTCAGAGAATTGAACAAATTTCTAATCAAGGAGAAATTCAAGATGATTTCTCTCGGTGCTCTGCTTCCATACCTTCAGAGTCAGGACTGGCTTTGTTCTCTAGATCTCAAGGATGCGTACACCCATATTGTCATCCATCCAACACACAGAAGGTTCCTTCGGTTCCTTTTTCGGGAAAAGCACTACCAATACAGAGTGCTTCCCTTCGGTCTGGCCTCTGCACCAAGGGTGTTCACGAAATGCATGGCAGTAATAGCTGCATTTCTACGCACTCTAGGAATATTCGTCTTCCCATATCTGGACAACTGGCTCATTCGAGCTTCCTCTCAGTCAGAGGCCAAGAATTCTCTATCCTGCACAATGCGTATCCTTCAGTATTTGGGGCTGATAATAAACATCCCAAAATCCAACCTCACCCCTACTCAGTCTCTGGAGTTTATAGGGGCCTTGCTGGATACCACAACTGCAAGGGCCTATCTTCCTCAGGCCCGTTGCCTACGCTTGGTGCAGTTAGCCTCCCAAATACAGTTAAAGTCCCATTTAACTGCTCGAGAAATGCTACAACTCTTAGGCCACATGGCATCCATCGTGCATGTGGTTCCATATGCTCGCTTTCACATGAGGGCAGCTCAATGGACTTTGTCTACCCAATGGACCCAGGCATCAGGTTGCCTGTCAGACAAAATAGCAAACTCCAGTCGCCTCTTTTTGTCTCTCCGGTGGTGGAAGTCCTCTCAAAACCTGTTGCTGGGGTCCCCTTTTCAGCAGTTACTACCCCAAGCAACCCTTACAACAGATGCCTCTCCAGTGGGTTGGGGAGCTCATCTGCAAGATCTCTCCACCCAGGGCATCTGGTCTCCACAGGAGAGTTGCCTACACATCCATCTCTTGGAACTCGGAGCAATCTTCTTAGCTCTCAGAGTGTTCCACACCCTGCTCAGCTACAGGACAGTCCTCATCCACACGGACAACCAGGTAGCCATGTTCTATGTGAACAAGCAGGGGGGGGACTGGCTCTCTGTCGCTTTGCAACGAAGCTTTGCGACTGTGGGCCTTCGCCAGAGAGCATCAGATTCATCTTCTGGCAGTATATCTTCCAGGCGTTCAAAACTCTTGGGCAGACAGACTCAGTCGAGTTCTGCTTCCACACGAATGGTCCCTCCATACGGACCAGGTGGCCAGGATTTTTCGAATTTGGGGAACCCCGGACATCGATCTCTTTGCAAGTTCGTGGAATGCCAAACCTCCCCGGTTCTGTTCCAGAATTCCATATCAGGGAGTTCAGGCCAGGGATGCCTTCCTCCTTCACTGGGGTCAAGACTTCCTTTATGCCTTTCCACTTCTTCCCCTAATTCCCAAAACTCTGTTCAAGCTTCAGAGAGACAAAGGTCACATGATCCTCATAGCACCACATTGGCCACGCCAAGTATGGTACCCTCTACATTTCTCTCAAGCTCCTTCCCTGGAGTTAGGGTCTGCACCAGATCTTCTATCCCAGGAGGACGGAACGTTGTGGCACCCAAACCCCCAGTCTCTGCATCTCAGGGCCTGGTTGCTGAAGGCCTAGACCTTCAAGATTTTCATCTTTCTCAGCAAGTGAAAGATATCCTTCATGCTAGATGTTCCTATGCTTTCAAATGGAAAAGATTTACCATTTGCTGTTCAGAGAAGGGTCTTAATCCTCTTGCAATACCTCTGAATTCTTTACTAGAGTATCTTCTGCATCTATCCCATGCAGGCCTTAAAACAAATTCAATAAGAGTCCATTTGAGTGCTATTGCAGCGTCTCTCAAGCCTCTCAGTGGACAGCCTATTTCCTCTCATCCTCTTATAGCAAGATTCATGAGAGGCCTTCTTTTAACTAAACCTCCCATTAAACCACCACCAGTGGCATGGGACTTGAATCTGGTTCTTGGTCAACTTATGAAGCCACCCTTTGAACCCTTATCCACCACCTCCTTGAAATTTCTTTCTTGGAAGGTTATCTTTCTCATTGCAGTCACCTCAGCACGCCGCATCAGTGAATTGCAAGCCTTAGTGGCTAATCCACCTTATACAAGGTTCCATCATGATAAGGTAGTCCTCAGGACCAATCCACACTTTATGCCCAAAGTGGTCTCACCTTTTCATCTGAACCAAGAGGTATACTTACCTGTCTTTTTTTTCCAGGACCTCATGCATCGAGTGCAGAGAGGAATCTTCATACTTTGGATTGTAAAAGAGCTCTTGCCTTTTACTTACAAAGAACACAGCAACATCGAAAGTCCTCTCAACTCTTTGTTGCTTTTGATCCTTCTCATTTAGGACTTCCAGTCTCTAAGAGAACACTGTCCAACTGGATTGCTCAGTGTATTTCTTTCGCCTACCAGAGTAAGAACCTTTCTCTGGATGGCCATGTCACAGCTCACAATGTGAGGGCCATGGCAGCCTCAATGGCTCATCTAAACTCTGTGTCCATCGACCAAATCTGTCGAGGGGCCACCTGGGCCTCAGTTCATACCTTCACAGCCCATTACTGTTTGGACAAGGACTCCCGCCGGGATGCCTTGTTTGGTCAGGCTGTTCTCAAACACCTGTTCCACACATAATCAGCTCCTACCCACCTACCCTGGTTGGATGCCAGAGATCCATGGGGGGAGGTAGAGCCCTTCTCAGGGACACACAACTTCTGGGGTCTCTCCCTGGCATCTAAAGCTAGGGAGTCCCCATATGTGAAGACTCATTCCTGCTTGTTCCTAGAGATAGCACAGTTACTTACCTGTAACAGGTGATCTCTGGGAACAGCAGGAATAAGTCTTCACAACCCACCCACCTCCCCTAGGAGTTGTATCTCTCTATCTTTCCTTTCTCTCTCTCTCTCTCTTTGTCTCAGCTTTAAACTTGAACAGGAGAGAGGCAGTTGGGAAAGGCGGGAAGGGAGCACGCAGGCGCTGTGGGATGCTCCCAAAAGCTTTCTAATTGGACGCTGGGGAGCGTTCCCGCGCAGGCTCTGTCGGTACCGACGATACCCATATGTGAAGACTTATTCCTGCTGTTCCCAGAGATCACCTGTTACAGGTAAGTAACTGTGCTTTTCTGCTGTTCCCGGAGATCACCTGTTACAGTTGAGTAACTATGCTATCTCCAGGAACAAGCAGGAATTTTGTCTTCACATATGGGGACTCCCTAGCTGAAGATGCCAGGGAGATAGCCCCAGGAAGGTGCCACCCTAGAAAGGTAGGCATCCTTCCTCCCATGGATCTCTGGCATTCCACCAGGGTTGGTGGGTAGGAGTTGAATTAGGTTTGAAAGAGATTTTGAAGAACAGCTTGGCCAAAGAAGGCATCCCGACGGGAGGCTTTATCCAGGCAGTAGTGGGCTGTGAAGGTGTGTACCGAAGTCCAGGTGGCTGCTCAACAAATGTTATCGATAGACACAGAGTGGGGATTAGCCAAGGAAGTTGCCAAGGCTCTCACGTTATGAGCTGTGACATGGCCTAGAAGAGGAAGACCCTTACTCTCATAAGCAAAGGATATGCATTGGGCAATCCATTTAGATAAAGTTCTTTTGGAGACTGGAAGTCCCAGATGACTATTGTCAAAGGCTATAAAAGGTTGTGAGGACTTTCTATGTTGCTGTGTTCTCTGTAGGTAAAAGGCTAAGGCTCAGGCTCTTTTACAATCCAAGGTATGAAGGTTTCTTTCTGCATTCGAGGCATGAGGCCTCGGAAAAAATACAGGAAGATAAATTGATTGATTTAAATGAAAAGGCGAAACCACCTTTGGCATAGTGTAGATGAGTTCTAAGAACAACCTTATCATGATGAAACCAAGTATAAGGAGGATCAGCCACTAAAGCTTGCAGTTCACTAATGCGACGTGCAGAGGTGATTGCAATTAAGTTTTTGACCTGGAAGGTCATCTTCCTAAGGGTTGTAGTGGCTAAAGGCTCAAAAGGCGGCTTCATGAGCTGCCTGAGAACTAGATTTAGATCCCATGCCACCAGTGGCAGCTTAATGGGAGGCTTGGTTAATAGAAGACCTCTCATAAATCTGGATATGAGTGGATGAGAGGAAATTGGTTGTCCATTCAGAGGCTTATAAGAAGCTGCAATTGCACTAAGATGGACTCTTACCAAATTGGTCTTTAGACCAGAATTCGATAAGTGAAGGAGATACTCTAGTATCGATTCTAAAGGTATGACAAAGGGGTTTAATCCCTTCATGGAGCACCATATAGTAAAACGTTTCCACTTGAAGGCATAAGATCTTCTTGTGGAACGTTTTCTAGAAGCCTGAAGGATATCCTTTACATGTTGGGACAGGTTGAAATCCTGGAAGTCTAAGCCTTCAGCAACCAGGCCGTGAGATGCAGGGACTGGGGACTTGGGTGCCATAGCGTCCCGTCCTCTTGGGAAAGGAGATCTGGAGCATGCCCTAACTCCAGAGGTGCAGCTTGAGAGAGATGTAGAAGCAAGGGATACCACAATTGGCATGGCCATCGTGGCGCTATGAGAATCATGCGACCCTTGTCTCTCTGAAGCTTCAAGAGTGTTTTGGGGATGAGGGGAATGGGTGGGAAGGCATAAAGGAAGTCCTGACCCCAGTGAAGGAGGAAGGCATCCCTTGCCTGACAATTGTGAGCCGGAATCCTGGAACAGAACCGGGGAAGTTTGGCATTCAGTGGACTTGCAAAGAGGTCTATGTCTGGAGTGCCCCAGAGATGAAAAATCTTTGCCACCTGGTCTAGGTGGAGAGACCACTCATGAGGCAGCAGTACTCGACTGAGTTTGTCTGCCCAAAGTTTTTGAATGCCTGGAAGATATACCACTAGAAGGTGAATTTGATACTCTCTGGTGAGGGCCCACAGTTGTAAAGCTTTGTTGCATAACTACAGAGAGCCTGTCCTGCCCTGCTTGTTCACATAGAACATGGTTACTTGATTGTCCGTCTGGACTAGGACTGTCTTGTAGCTGAGCTTGGCGTGGAATACTCGAAGAGCTAAATAGATTACTCTTAATTCCAGGAGGTTTATGTATAGACCAGCCTCCTGTGGAGTCCAGGTGTCCTGGGTAGAGAGATGATTCAGGTGTGCTCCCCAACCCACCTGTGATGCATCTGTTGTTAGGGTGGCCTGACAGAGGGGTTGCTGGAAAGGAGACCCCACTATCAGATTTTCTAGTGATTGCCACCATTGGAGGGACAAAATTAGTCATTGAGAGTTTATTATTTTGTCTGATAAATGTCCTGGGTCCACTGTGTGGATAGGGCCCACTGAGCTGCTCGCATGTGGAGGTGAGCATATGGGACTACATGAACTGTGGATGCCATATGTCCCAGCAACTGTAGTAGCTCTCGAGCAGTTAGGAAGGATTTCCCTGCTGCTTGAGAAGCTAGTTGCATTATGCGAAGACACTGGGCCTGTGGAAAGAAAGCCTTTGCCTGTCTGGTATCTAGACAGGCTTCTATGAATTCTAGGCATTGGGAAGGAACAAGTTGGTTATAAACTTCCCAAAATCCCAACGCCAAGTACTGGAGGATTCGCATTGTGCAAGACAGTACAGTGCTGGCCTCTGCAACTGTAGGGGCTCAAATGAGCCAGTCATCTAAGTAAGGGAAGACGAATATCCCCAGGGTTCGCAGAAATGCAGCTACTACTGCCATGCATTTTGTGAATACTCTTGGTGCTGAAGCCAGACCAAAGGGAAGAACCCTGTACTGAAAATGCTTTCCCTTGAAAAGGAATCGTAAGAATTTCCTGTGATCTGGATGGATCAGAATGTGAGTGTATGCATCCTTTAAGTCTAGAGAGCAAAGCCAGTCCTGGCTTTGAAGGTATGGCAGAAGAGTTCCTAGAGAAATCATTTTGAACGTCTCTTGGAACAGGTATTTGTTCAATTCTCTGAGGTTTAGAATGGGTCTCTGTCCTCCTGTTTTCTTTGGAATAAGAAAATAGGGGGGTAGAACCCTGCATCCCGTTGAAGAATGGGTACCTCTTCTATTGCCCCTTGGGCAGGAAGTGTTGAGACCTCGTGATCTAGCAGATTGTCTGTGGAGGTTTGAGAATTGAATTGCCTTGGAATTGTAGAAGGGGGGCATGCTGTGAAAATGAAGCTTGTACCCCTCTCCTACAATGGACAGAGTCCAATCTTCTGCTGTTATCTGATGCCATCTGTTGGCAAAGTGGCATAACCTGCCTGGGATATTGGGGAGTTGGGGACCCCTCAGAGGCAGGAAGGCTAAGCTCTCTAGGAAGGAGTCAAAGCCCTTTGAGGGGGCTGAACCTGTGGAGCTGGTTGGGCTCTCGGGCCTTTTGGCTTCTTTTGCTGTCTAGTTTGTCCCTTTTGGGCAACCTGACCCTGAGTTTGACTCTGCTGGGTATAGGAAGGATAAAATGTCCTCTTTTTGCTGAAAGAGGGTTTTTATAAGGCTTCTTTTTTGGCTAGAGTGGCTGTATATTTTGACTATCTATCTATCTAGAGTGGTATTGTCAGCATCTAACTCGTTAGCTTTTTCCTGCCAGTTCTTGCCAAAGAGATTCTCTCCCATGCAAGGAATGTTGCCTAACTTGTCCTGTACCCAAGTCTCATGCCTGAAGCCAGGCAATCCATCGTGCCCCAATGGCAATAGCAGAGGTTCTGCTGATGCATTCAAAGCAGTCAAAGGCTGCACGATTCACAAACTTGGAGACATCTTGAGCATGCTTAACTAGAGCAATAAAGTTTTGTCTCTTGTCATCTGGGAGAAATGGGCTCATAAGCTCCAAGTTTCCTGTAACTTCCTTGAGGAACATTCCCATATATAGTATATATGAACTGATCCTAGCTGAAAGCATGGAAGCCTGAAAGGTTTGGCGCCCAAAAGCGTCCAGAGTCCTGCATTCACGACCTGGGGGATTGGATGCATGCCTTTTTGCACTTTTCATCCTACACATGGCTGACTCCACCACCATTGAATGGTGTGGCAGCTGAGTCTTTTGAAATCCAGGACATGGCAGAACTCGATACATAGTATCAAGCCTCCTAGAATGAGGAGAAGTAGTCAGAGGTGTCTCCCACATTCTGAGCATCAAGTTATGCAGAATTTCATGAATGGGCAGAGTGGCTGCCTCCTTTGGAGCTTTAGAATATTGGAGAATTTCCATTTCCTTTGCTCTGGGTTCCTGTTCAGGAGCTACCGTGATCTAAAGGCCCTTGGCCACATCACGAATAAAATCCTGAAAAGACATGTCCTCTGGAGGTGACATTCTGCGTTGGGGAGAAAAGGAATCTTCCAGGAGAAACCCTCAGGTACCAGCAGAATTGTCAGAGTCTTCTGAATCTGAGGATTCGAAGTATTCCTGACCACGATGCTCATGCAAAGCACGGTCCCGGTATCGATCGAAGTCGGTACCGAATTGATCTGGTACCGATCTGTCGATTCCAGCCAAAGATGGCGTGGGAAGAATTCCCACCGGGGCCGGTGTTGGTATCGATGTCGGTACCGATGCCTGTTGAACCATAGATGTTGACGGTACCGCAGCTGTGAGAAGAACTGCAATGCTGCATTTGATAGCGAGGAACCTCTGGTCTATCGACGTGCCGATGCCTGGGTGTCAGTACCGGTGAGAACGGCCGGGGCCCCTGAGCATGGCACCAGTAATTCTTGCGAGGTCGAGGCCTCGAGAACATCCAGGAGCCCCATTGATGCTTTGGAAGCCGAAGCCTCCTGCCGGGGCTGTTTTGCCGGTGTGGTTCCCTCAAGGGCAATGCCAATAGCCTCTTGATGCTTAGCAGGAGAGCTACCCTTTGAGGACCGGCTTTTTTGTTTAGTTACCTGAGATCCATGGGAGGAAGAGGAGGCTCTTGAAGATGTCTATGCAATGGATCTGGCATCCGAAGAGAAAAAAAAGAGTACCGAGCTTTGCAGCCTGGTTCTATCTTCCTCTTTTATCATCCCCATACAGGAGAGACATTCAGATGGAAAGTGTTCAGGCCCTAAGACACCAATCATGGGTGTCAGTGACGGAAATGGTACCGCCACACTTAGTACATTTTTTAAAACCACTAGTTGGTTTTTGGTTTTTCAGGAATTTGAGGCCTAACACCGAAAAAGAAAAGTTTCTGAAGAGAAACAGTTCAAAGTATTTTTTTTTTTTTTTTAAGAAAAGAACAGGCGGTACCAGTAGGCGTCATGCGGAGGCAAACGTGACCACAAGAAAACAATTTTAAAGACGTAATTTTCTGCGGTGACAGGGTAGGGGTCCTGTCGGCTCCGCAGAAAACAAAGAACTGAAGAGGGTTGGAAAGGCGGGAAGGCAGTGCGCATGTGCTGAGGGATGCTCCCAAAAGCGTTCCTATTGGACGCTGGGGAGGGTTCCCGCATGGGCTCCGTCGGTGCCAACGATACCCATATGTGAAGACTACATTCCTGCTTGTTCCTGGAGATACCTACTACAGAGTGTAAGTAAACTAAAATGGACGCCAGACGCATGGTGTGACTAATCGCCATGCTGATTAAATAAGTAAGCACATGTGACATCTCCACAGTACATTATTTAACAATGAATTGTAGAAAAAGATACCTGCCTTAATTTTTTGGCCACTACTGTATCTGTCATCTGACTGAGCAAGAAGGCACCCTTGGGCAGGAAGGGGACCACACATGCATGGTAGCATCTCCCAAGGGCTTTATTTGAAAGCTGGGGAGATGCTTCTGCAAGGGCTCCCTTGGTGTAGATGTCACCCATATGTGAGGACTGATTCCTGCTGTCCCTGGAGAACACCTGTTACAGGTGAGTAACTATGCTTTATGATATTTGTGAAAGAATCTGCCTTATGTTAATATATCACCCCTCACCTCTATTTGAGACCATGAAAGGTCATAATCAAGCCCTCTACCTACAAGACTCCAGCTTGATTTTTGCATATTTTCTAAAATCCAGGGATTTACAGCACATACCCTACTGCTTATACAAGTGACAGGGGAGGAAGGGTGAATGAGACCTTCAGCTGATTTTTTTGCCATTTTACAGAGGTATACACTAGTGCTTGGGAATGATTACAGCCAGTATAATTTATTATGATATGTCTGTAATATCTGAATGTATCTGTGCTTTAAAAACAAAACAAAACTGCAGCTAGATTACCGGTAAGCCATAAGTTATCCTACCCATCTGGATATGACTATTGTTGGATTTCAGTCTTGCTAGTCTTTCTCTTGCTATCTTCCTCACTGTTTATTGATAACTCCTGGCAGGGTAAGGACACATTCTGACTCCATTCACTAGATATTAAATGGTCCGATATTGTCAGTATGTGGTGGTAGCTGTAGTGGTTTAATTGTGAATTAAAAACGTACATAGTAGGTGAGGGCAGATAAGCACTAGTTGACCCATTCAGTGTACCTAGTTGTCTGTGTCTGTTCCCAAAATCAGCACCACCTTTCCCATGTATTTTACCCAATTTTTCATCCTTGGCCCTACTATTGCTCTCTCTGTTTCAAGCATGTTTTAGTCTGTTACACTGCTGGTTTTCATCGGTAAGCCATGACAACTGTCATTTTCCTCTTTGGTTCTTAGAAAACCTGTATCTAGTTGAATAGATTTAATACCTTCCTGTGTCTTACTACCTAGCTCTGTAATAACCCTAATTCCAGCAAAACTAAGAAGGTTGTTGTCTAAACATCTGACTGTCCTGTTCTTGTTGATATTAGGGTCTATGTGGATTATTGAGGCTTTGCGTTTTATGCAGCCCAACTAACCACACTCTGCTTGTTAGTTAGTATTCTTCCCTCTTTAGCCCTCCAGTCTTCCATATGACAAAGCACATACAAGCTCCATCCTCAATAATAAAAACAAAAGTCAGGAAAGCTGTAAAACAAGAAAAAAAGTATAGTTTAACAGCCATTAAAATGTATGCACATGGCCATGTTGTGGGGTCTATACATTTTATCACATATATAAACTTAAATGTCATAAGGACATATATACCTTTTAGACTAAAACAGATATGATTTCTATATCAATATACCATTAGTTGTAGAAACACTTGCTTAAAGAGCAGTGCTCATTTACGAGCATGGTCATTACTTAGTCTGATGGTTCTTGCCACATCAGATCCTAGACTAATGAAATTTATGGATTCCTTGTACAGATATGAGCTGAAACATGGCCATGTTTCATTTAACGGTTGTTAATAATATTGAATAAAATATAATTGTTTTGGTCACTTCCACTTTTGTTTGTTGCCTTGATTTCTGCATCAGGTTTGTACCTCTGTGGTTATGCAGTTTCTACTGCACGCTGTCATTGTTTTTGTTGCTACCACCAGAGGAGATTAGAGGGTTACCAGTATAGAGTTGTCTCTTAAAAGATTTTTTGAGATGATCAGTGTTTTACTATCATTTGTAATTTCTTTTAGCTGTGAACAAGCAGGAAATAAGTCCTCACGAATAAGAAGAGCCCAGCATCCTGATTCCAACCATGGCCAATCCAGATCACAAGTACCTGGTAGATTCCCGGTCACTGACGGAGCCCTGCACGGAATGCTCTCCAGCTTCCAAAGGAAACTTTTGGGAGGTATGCTGCACTTGGGCACATGCCTTCCTGCCCAGCGCAGCACCATATTCTCCAGTCTTATATATATATTTTTTTTTGGCAGAGCCCCTAGAACTTGTTCGTGCAGTCTGGAAAAAGTTCTCTCTCTCTTGCTCTCATGACCAGATTTTTTCACTTTTATTTTTCCCACCTGTCATCAGTTAGCTGTTTTTTCCCCCCCCCCATTTTGGGGTTTATTTTTGTGTTTTCAATGCTTCTGCTTGGCTTTTTCCCCCTTCAGGGTGGTTTCTCACCCATGGCAGTTTTTCAGTTTGATTTTGCTGAGGTGGTTTTTTTCAAGCAAATCTAAGCCAGCTAGCAGCTTTAAGAAATGCACCAAGTATGGCAAAACTCTCTCTCTCTCTCAGACCATCATAATTGATGCTTGCAATGCCTTGAGCCTGACCATGAGCCAGCGTCTTGCAAGCTCTGCTTGCAGATGACGTGTAGAGGACTGAAAGGTTAGGAAAAGCAGGAGTCGGCCCTCTTTGGTTCATCTGATTCAGCATCCTCGGCCCTGACCCTGTCATCTACGCCTGCAAAAGGTTCGGAGGCAGCCAAGGGGAAGGAGCAGCATGCTCAGTCAGAGCTGAAGGGTCTGAGTGGCAAGGGGAGGCTTCCTGCAAAGATTCCATCAATGTAGAAGGGTGAGCACCAGGAGAAGTTTGGTGTACAGCTCTTCTCAACAAGATGCGGAGAGCGATGGCCCGGAGAGACCGGCCAAGCTTCTCCAGCAGGAGGACCGCACCGGAATGGCAGAGTCTACTCCCAGTGCCCAGGAGGACAGCTGGATGTCTCCTGATGCTCCTATCATCGTGGAGTCACCACCTGAGGTGGTATCATTGATGGATACGGCATTGGCCCCCTCGCAGGTAATTATCCTGAAGGAATGCCTTCAAGCCTTAGTAGCTCACTTGGCTGCAGTGGAAGTCTTGCAGAACACAGGCTTTGCAGTGCTAAATGCATTATTGCTGCCCTCCTTCCAGCCTATCCTGGAGACCTTTGCCCTGCCTGCTGGGGCATAGGGTGGGAGATTGGTATCAGCCTCTGTTCCTGGAGCTGTCTTCCTCTCCAGTGTTTTGGAGTCAGAGGCCCAGGGACACTACTGGTGTCACGAGGGTCGTCAATGCACTCACTCTCACAAGCCGTGAAGCCAGTGGGATGAGTAGACAACACTATTTTGACTTCTCTCTGAATTGAAATGGGAGACTGAGGGGAACCAATGGCAGCGGACCTTTGGTCAGCTCTGTTGCCTCCGTCCAAACGGCACAAGTCACCCCCAGAAGACATGGCCAAGGCCATTCAGTTTTTGCTGGAGAAGGAACCAAGGGCAGAGGAACTAGAACTCCTCCAGTACCCCTCAGCCCCCAGGGAGGCCATGGCTGTACCCGTCCACTGTGTGCTCCAGTGGCTGCTGCTGTGGCTTTGGGAGGTGCTGCTCATGGTGCCCATAGTCAGCAGCCGGCTCGATTCAGAAGGCTCTAGGGTTTGAAAAGTCAGTTACCCACAGTTCCATCATGGCTGAGTCAGCCTTGAGGTGCATGAAAAGTGCTAAAATACACTCCTCGGCCCTGCCTAGTCACGCGGACTCTTTTGGGAGAAAGTGCTTCCAAGGGTCCATGCTGATTGCCCAGATCCTAGCCTACCAGACCTGTATATGAGTGTGTTCCTGATGGATGTTATGCTGCCCCTGGAGGATATTGCTGCCTTTGTTCCAAAGGACTGTCGCGAGTCCTTTTGGGGCCTGATGGTTCATGGCAAAGACTGCTTGAAGTTTGTGTTTCCTATGACACCATTGAATTCACTGGCAGATTGGCAGCAGTAGGTATCACCACATGCTGGATGGTGTGGTGACAGGCTTGAGGCAATCCCCCAGGCCATTGAGCTTGCCGGGCAGATAAGTCACCCTGAGATCCATGCCATGAAGTAGGGAGAACTTCCAGAGGCAAAAACCACCTTCCAGTACAGGTGGTACAAGCCCATGCCTCCCTGCTTGTTCACATAGAGCAGTGGGTCAGGACAAAATCGCAACATCCCTTGCCGAGGCGAGAACCTCTTTGCAAGCCATGGAGGAGAAAAATGAGGAGCTGGAGAAAGAGCAGCTCTCAACAAGCTTCCAGAAAGACCACGGACCCAGTATGGAAATAACATGCCAAGCAGGCCTTCTAGCCATACCCGTGCCACTACTTCACAGCCCATCTGCAAGCACAGCCTAAGGCACAGAGGGAAAAGACCCGACCCAAACCCCCCCCTGGCTGCAGGGTTTTGACAGGTTCCTCAGGAGCATAGCCAGCTGGCCATTGCCTATCAAGGTGCCCCTGCAGGTCAGGGGGCAATTCATCCATTTTGCCCACCAGTGGCCTATTGTCACCTTTGAAACCTGGGTGCTGCAGATCGTTCAAAGTGGATATTGGCTGCACTTTGCTCAGCTGCCACCTCAGTACAATCTTGGGGAGTACCCCATGGATCCTGTGCACCAGAGCCTCCTGCAGAACAAGGTCGAAGCCCTGCTTTCTGACCTTGCCTCGAGTTGGTTCCCCTAACACAGATTGGACAAGGCTTCTACTTGAGGTACTTCCTGGTGCCCAAAAAGACCGAAGGGTTCGGTCCAATCCTGATTTGCCAAACCTCACCTGGTTCCTAGTGCGTAAAAAGTTCAAAATGGTCTCATTAAGGATGCTGCTCCTGTATCTCATACAAGATGATTGGCTATGCCCCTTCCACCTGCATCAGAGACAATGCCTTTGGTTTGTTCTGGATGGCCAACACCATCAGTACCAAGTGCTCCCCTTCAGGCTGGCCACAGCCCTCAGGGTCTTCACAAAGTGTTTGGTGGTCACGGCTGCATTCTTCAGGTTCTGGGGGGTCTTTCCAGATCTGGACGACTGGCTGATCAAGGCCTCTATGCCAGCAGTAAGCTGTGCTTACTATACAAGTGCTCGAGGATCTTAGTTTCAGGGTCAAGTATGTGAAGTCCCACCTCCAGCTGTCATAGCAGCTAAAGTTCTTCGAGGCCCTTCTCTCCAGTGCAAGCCTTCCTGTTGGTGGACCTCCTACAGTGCTTCATTGAAGTGGTGGGCATGCTGCAGCATCAGCACCATACCACCGTCCACAGGCTGTTGAGGGCCCTCTGACACCTGGTTGCCACGATGCATGTCACTCCTCAGGCCCAGTGGACACTACCCATGCAATGGAAAACAGGATAGTGGTCACCATACTGCTGGTGCAGTCCTTGCCATGGAGGCTCAAGCCAGACAACCTTTTGTGGGACCTTTAGTTCTCCAGGACCAAGCAGGAAGTCAGTCCTCACTTATGGGTGACGTCGGCGCCGACGGAGCCCTCGCGGAGCAATTTTCCCCAGCTTTCAAAGAAAGCCTTTGGGAATTGCAGCGCGCATGCGCGGTCCTCTTCCCGCCCAAGGGTGCCATCTTAGCCAGTCTTCTTTTTTCCGCAGAGCCCTACAGACGTCCCCGTCATGTCCCCGCGAAAAAGTTGATATTTCTTCATAATTTTATTCTTTTTCCTTCGGTTCGACGCCGGTCTTTTTCCCGCCCGGACTCGCGACGCCGGTCACGAGTCCTCTTCTTCTTTTTCGGTTTTTCTGACTTAGTCAGTTTTCGTTTTCGATTTTTCCCTGGCAGCCCGGTCCTTTGACCTCGCCGGGGCCCCTTTTTCCCCCGATGGCTGCCAGTGGTTTCAAGCGGTGTGGTCAGTGTGACCGAAATATGTCACTAACTGACACACACGACTTTTGCCTCCGCTGCCTGGGCCCGGATCATGAAGAAATGATCTGTGGGCCCTGCGGCAAAATGTCCTCCAAAGCGTTGAGAAGTCGGCGGCATCAGCGGGATAGGATCTTCGCTGACCCCAGCCGTACCCGGACCTCGTCGGAGGCCTCCGCGTCCAAAGGTTCCAGCTCGGACCGTCGCCGGAGTTCCTCCGACAGGGGTTCTCCCTCCGGGGACCATCGACGTAAGGTGAAACCCGCGAGGGCGGCGTCGGTGGACGCTCCTGGCTCCGCGAGGGCCAGGTCGCATAGCCCCGATAGCCGCCCCGGGTCCTTGGAGAAGGAGCACCTCACGAAGCGACCTCGCCTGGAGTCGGAGCTGCCTGCTCGGGTAAGTCCTGTGGTCCTCCTGGACTCGCCTCCGCGACAGCCGACGTCGGGCCCGACACCGTCGGGGCCCGAGTCGGGGGCTGCTGGGTCACCTGAGCTCGGACTCAGGTTGACGGCCTTGGAGAGCAGACTGTCTGCCTTCATGGACCAGCAGCGGGCACTGCTCGCTGGCTTCGCTGGCGTCGCTGCCCCGACCGCCGGGACGTCGACGTCCAAGTCGACCCCGGAGACCGAGTCGATGCGAACTCGAGTCGATCCTCGGTCGAAGTCACCCTCGGCCTCCCGTTTGGGACCGAGGTCACCGACGCCGACTCCCTCGGCGTCGGGGCGGCAGGCGCCGCGCCCTGCCCGGGCCGACCCCACCGAGTCCTCGTCGGAGTCGGTCTGGGAGTCTGAAGAGGAAGAGTCGCCTGATTCTTTCCGGACTCGGTGTGTCCCCTCGGACTCACCGGAGTCCGAACCTCGGAAGCAGTCCCCCCCGGAGGATGCCCGGTTCTCGGATTTCGTCAGGGATATGGCCAAGGCTTTGGCCTTCCCTGCGGACCCCGAGGAGGAGCCGAAGAGCTCGACGCCCTCCAGTATGACTCTCCCGCAAGGGAACACTTTACTGTACCGGTTCCTCCTATGATGGAACGACTACTCTTCCGCATGTGGGAGAGTCCGGCCACCTCGCCGGTCCTGAGCAAGCGGGTCGATTCTATCTATCGAGTCCGCAAGAGCCCTGGCTTCCAAAAAGCACAGCTACCACACCATTCCATGGTAGTGGAATCGGCCATGCATCGTCTTAAGAGCCAGAAGATGCACTCCTCGGTGCCTCCTGGCAGGGAGGCCCGTAACCTGGATGGCCTTGGTAAGAAGTGTTTCCAGGACTCTATGCTTGCGTGTCGTGTCCAGACCTACCAGCTATACATGGGCATGTATCTCCGAGACCTGGCTAAAGAGCTAGCCGGATTCTCCGCTGGTTTGTCCGAGGAACCCTTTTGGAGGTTCCTGGCCTTGTCCACTGGCATTCGGGAATGCTCCAAGTTCATGTCCCGAGCAGCCTATGATGGCTTTGAAGCATCGGCTCGAGTGGCCGCAGCCGGCATCGGTGCCCGCCGACAGGCTTGGCTTCAGTCGTCTGACCTTGAGCCCTGGGTGCAGGACAAGTTGGTCGATGTCCCCTGCCGAGGCGAAAACCTCTTTGGCAAGCCCATGGCTGAAAAGGCTGCACAAATTGAGACGGAGACTCTCACCAGGACCAGGCTTTCTAGGAAGACCTCAGCCCCTTCCCAGAAAAAGAAGGGCTCGGGAAAAAAGTCCTTTTACCCGAGGAAGGCGGCTGCCTACAAACAATACCCCCATTATCAGGCCCCTGCAGCTCCCCAACAGGGCCAGCAGGCCAAGGGACGGGGTAACGGGTCCCGTAGGCAGCAAGCCCCCAAGCCTGCACCACCAGCCCCTGCTCAGCAGGGTGGGGGTTTTTGACTCCTTAAGCATAGCCTCTCCCCCCCGCTGGTTCCTCCCAGCACCGGAGGCCGGCTGGTTCACTTCGCCCACAGGTGGTCCAGCATCACCGCAGATGCCTGGGTGCTTCAAGTCGTGCGAGAAGGCTATCTTCTCCACTTCCACCAGGTCCCTCCCTCCTATTTTCCGGGAGAACCTCCACGACCCCCTCTGCACAGGGAATTACTCCTTCAGGAGTTAGCAGGTCTTCTACAGGAACAGGCGGTGGAACCGGTGCCCCACCACCTGAAAGGTCAAGGCTTTTATTCCCGGTATTTTCTAATACCAAAGAGAACAGGAGGCCTCAGACCCATCCTGGACTTGCGCAACCTCAACAAGTTCCTCGTGCGGGAGAAGTTCAAGATGCTTACCCTTGGAATCCTTCTGCCCTACCTCCAGCAGGGAGATTGGCTATGCTCCTTGGATCTAAAGGATGCCTACACGCACATCCTCATCCACCCAAGCCACCGCCAATACCTAAGATTTGTGGTGGCAGGGAATCATTACCAGTACAGGGTACTGCCCTTTGGCCTGTCCTCCGCACCGCGGGTCTTCACAAAATGTCTCGCGGTGGTGGCGGCACATCTCAGGCTTCACGGCCTCTATGTCTTTCCGTATCTCGACGACTGGCTCATCAGAGCAGCGTCCGCTCTGGAGGTCACCAACGCCACGCGCCGCACGGTGACTCTTCTGCAGTACTTGGGCTTTGTTATAAACTTCGCAAAGTCCACTTTGCTCCCCTCACAGGATCTCGAGTTCATCGGCGCAAGGCTGCACACGCCTCAGGCACGAGCGTACCTACCGCTCGACAGGGCTCAACGGCTCATGGACCTAGCCGACCGTTTTCGCAGCCAGCCCCTGGTCTCCGCCAGGCGCTTCCTGAGACTACTCGGCCATATGGCTTCCACCGTCCATGTGATCCCCAATGCCCGCCTGAATATGCGGCCTGCTCAATGGTGTCTCCGGCAGCAGTGGCGACAAGCCACAGGCGGCCTAGCAGACCTAGTGCGCGTCTCCGAGCCGCTGATCTCGTCTCTCCGGTGGTGGCTTCAGCAGCCGAACCTGATATTCGGAATGCCTTTCCAGTCACCTCAGCCGGCCCGGGTGCTGACAACAGATGCATCCCTCCTGGGCTGGGGAGCGCATTGCCAAGGGGCGCGTACTCAGGGCCTCTGGACCACGTGGGAGTCTGCTCAGCAGATCAACTTCCTGGAGCTCAGGGCGATCCGCCTGGCTCTCAAGGCCTTCTCTCACCTGACTTCTCACCAGTCCGTCCTTGTCCAGACGGACAATCAAGTTGCCATGTTCTACGTGAACAAGCAGGGAGGCACGGGCTCCTTCCTCCTCTGCCGGGAGGCACAGAAGCTCTGCTCTTGGGCTGTCAGTCACGGCATTCTCCTCCAGGCAGTTTATCTACCAGGCCAAGAGAATTACCTGGCGGACAAACTCAGCAGGATCCTCCAGCCGCACGAGTGGCGTCTGGATCCCTTGGTAGTTCAGAAGCTCTTTCTAAAGTGGGGCCTCCCCACGTTGGATCTCTTTGCCAGTCCTCACAACCGGCAACTTCCTCGCTTCTGCTCTCGTCAGCCACACCCCCTTCGGGTTGCGGCGGACACTTTCCTGCTCTCATGGTCGGGGAGCCTTCTGTACGCTTTCCCTCCCATCCCGCTAGTCTCCCGGACTCTTTTCAAGGTTCTCCGAGACAAAGCCTTCATGATCCTGGTGGCCCCTTGCTGGCCCAGACAGCCGTGGTTTCCACTCCTGCTGCAATTAGCGGTGGAGGATCCATTCCCTCTGGGGTTTCAACCGGATCTCCTCACTCAGGATCAGGGGTCTCTGCTACACCCCAACCTCAGGTCTCTCAACCTAATGGCCTGGCTGCTGAGAGGGTAGTCCTTGCTCCCCTTCTCCTGCCGACAGAGGTGGAGGAGGTCGTCCTAGCTTCGCGACGACCTTCTACCCGAAAATGCTACGCCCTTAAATGGCGTCGTTTCTCCGTTTGGTGTGCCCAACAGTCTCAGGATCCCTTCTCCTGCCCGGTGTCGGTGGTCTTGCAGTACTTGCTCTACCTCTCTAATCTGGGACTTAAGTCCAACTCCGTCAAAGTTCACCTCAGTGCTCTTTCAGCACATCATGTGCCGGTGGACGGCAGACCTCTTTCCAGCGACCCTCTCGTGGCGAGGTTTCTCCGAGGTCTCCTCCTACTTAAACCACCTCTGCGCCCGCCAGCGCCTGACTGGGACCTGAATGTGGTTTTACAGCGGATCACCTGTCCGCCTTTTGAACCTATGGCTACCTGTTCTCTCCTTTTTCTTTCTTGGAAAACATTGTTCTTGATAGCCCTCACTTCCGCTAGACGCGTAAGTGAATTGCAGGCCCTCGTGTCTGATCCCCCTTACACTCGGTTCTACAAAAATAGGGTAGTCCTACGGACTCACCCAAAATTTCTTCCAAAAGTGGTCTCCCCTTTTCATATCAATCAGGAGGTGGTACTTCCAACCTTCTTTCCCAGACCACACTCCAGCCGAGCTGAAACGTTCCTCCATACCCTGGACTGTAGAAGGGCATTGAACTTCTACCTTGACCGTACGCGGGAGCACCGTAAAGCTGCTCAGCTTTTTGTGTCTTTTGACCCCAATAAATTGGGGCTCCCGGTCTCCAAGCGTACTCTGTCCATCTGGGTTGCGGACTGTATCTCTTGGGCTTATGGGGCAGCCGGACTCTCCTTGGACGGTCGAGTCACGGCTCATTGCGTTCGGGCAAAGGCCACGTCAGTGGCTTACCTCCGCTCTGTTCCGCTGGCAGACATCTGCCGGGCCGCTACTTGGTCTTCGAGCCAGACTTTTGCGGTCCATTACTGTCTCGAGAGGGAGTCCCGCAGGGACAGTGCTTTCGGACAGGCAGTCCTCCGTAATCTCTTTGAGGTCTGAGCAACTCCTACCCTCCATCCCGGATGTGGGCTACCGGTGGGTAATAATTCAGCGAAGATCCTTCCTTCTGTGCTGCTGAGCTAGAGGGAGCTCATTTTTGTGCTTAGGGTCTCCGGTAGCCTTAAGCTTGGGAGTCCCATAAGTGAGGACTGACTTCCTGCTTGGTCCTGGAGAAAGCGTAGTTACTAACCTGTAACAGGTGTTCTCCAGGAGCAGCAGGAATCAGTCCTCACAACCCTCCCCTCCTCCCCTTGGAGTTGCAATCGTCTGCTTTACTTTTTTGCAAATTTTTATGCTGTCTTTTTAGCTATGTCATCTGACTGGCTAAGATGGCACCCTTGGGCGGGAAGAGGACCGCGCATGCGCGCTGCAATTCCCAAAGGCTTTCTTTGAAAGCTGGGGAAAATTGCTCCGCGAGGGCTCCGTCGGCGCCGACGTCACCCATAAGTGAGGACTGATTCCTGCTGCTCCTGGAGAACACCTGTTACAGGTGAGTAACTACGCTTTTCAGCCTGTGGCCCCCTACAAGCTGCTTACGATGGGTGTGTCAAAGCTCAGCTGGGGTGCATACCTGGACAGTCTCAGCATGCAGTTGCTGTGGTTTGCATAGGAGAATATCCATCAAATCAACTTCCTCGTGCTTTGTACCATAGCTAATGCCCTCTGCACTTCTTGTGCGCACCCGGAGAATCAGGTGGTCCTGATTTAAACAGACAACCAAGTGGTGATGTTCTATGTGAACAAGCAGGGGGCATGGGATCATGCCTCTGGAAGTTTGCCCTGCTCTACAGCATGGACCTCAGGGCAACCTATCTGCCTAGTGAGCTCAACAGCCTGGTGGATCACCTCAGCCTCACATGTGGACTCTCAAGAGGAAAGTGGTGAATCAAATCTTCTGGGAGTGGAACACTTTGGTGGTGGATTTCTTCGCCATAGAGCAAAATTCCCAGGTGGCTTGGTTCTGCTCTCTGAGGCTGGCCAGGAGTCGCCTGGCCATGGATGCTTTTCTTCTCCAGTGGGGGGTGCGCACACCTGTTGTATACCTCCCCCGATACTGCTTGTCACAAAGACTCCTGAAGTTCCCGGGGGGGGGGGAGGTGTTCCCTGATCCTTGTTGCTCCATACTGGCCTTGGCAGCTGTGGGTTCCCTCTGCTGTTGTAGGCTCCCTCAGTAAGAGCTGTTTGCCTGTGCTCCGACCCACACCTCATCTTGCAGGAGGGCAGCCCCTTGGCGCAGATGCTGAGAGGGTAGTCTTTACAGAGCTTGATCTCCCTGAGGGCATAACCAATATCCTGTTGGTGTTCTGTAAGGACTTGATATGCAAGGCTTATGCATTCAGATGGTGGTGGTTGCCATCTGGTGTGTGAGTAGGGTCCTGGACCCCTTCTCCTGTCCATTGGAGCAGCTGCTGGAGTACCTCCTGCACCTCTCCAACTCTGGGCGACTGGGGCTTACCATTGCAGCTGTAGAGGAAGGCCTGGTTCAGGAGAGGCCTGCTCCTCTTGAAGCCTCTGTGCGGAGCCTTGAAGGTGATGTCATGGCTGACAATGTCCATCTCAGTGGCTAACCTACATTCGGTATCTGCAGGGCTGCAATGTGGTCTTTTGTCCATACCTTCGCAGCACACTACTCTCTGGATGAGGATTCCTGGTTGGACAGCAATTTTAGCCAGGCCATGCTCCATCATCTCTTTGTGTCTTAGAGTCAACTTCTACCCACTGGCCCTGTTGTCTGTCCAGGCTACCTGCTTACAAATCCCCTCAGGTCAATATCTGCTGAGGATATGGAGTCAGATGAGTCCCCCACTTCTCATGTCCTGCGTGGGCTGTTTGTCTCCTCAGGTTCCGGAAGCCTGTAGCTTGGGAGTCCCATGCATGACTTATTTCCTACTTCCTTATGGAGAAAACATAGTTACTCATGTGTAGCAGGTGTTCTCTGTGAACAGCAGGAATAAGTCCTCACAACCCTCCCACCTCCCTGGAGCATTGCATTTTTTGCTCCTGCTATGATATTTTACTGGATAATGTAGTGCTATGGCAGGTAGGAAGGTATGCATGCACAGTATACTTCCCAACAGCTTCCTTTGGAAACCAGGGAGCATTCCGGGCAGGGCTCTGTCAGTCCAATCTGTATATATTGAGCTCTACTTTTCACCTTCCAGATGATATACATCAAAAAATTCCTTTGCGTTACAACACATCCATAGCTTCATGTAAATATGCAACTGGGTCTCAGAACCAGACTGTGGCGACTTACTGAACACATATATTCATATGGAAACTGCGCTCAAACCTCACATCAATGACCCGACTAGTTGCTTATTTATTAATCAAACGCTAAAAAGGATGTAATATTATTCAAAAATAAATCATTATCTGAGGATGCATCCTCAGATAATGATTTATTTTTGAATAGATTCACTTTGGATCTGTTTTTTGCTCCTTTCGTGTGTGTCATTAATTCTACATACCGGTGAGACCTTTTTACGTGTATCTTCATTGTGGCGAGACGGGGATCTGTACCCATATGATGTAGAAGGATCTTCATGTCTATATGTTGTTTGATCGTGTTGTCTAAAATTATCGCAATTGTGATTATCTAGATTTTTTTCTTTAAAACTCACCTGGCGTGAACTGTTGGAAGAGGCAGAGGATTTTAGCCATAAGTACACATTGCCATTTTTATAGTACAATTCATCTCGTCTGTGCTTATCTAATTTACCTTTCTTAACCTCTTTTCGATATTCTTCTAGCTTCTTATTGTAATCGCCTATTAGTCTATTAAAATGTCTATCATCAGACTTAAGAGATTCCATCTTTCTATCTGCCTCATCCTTAATTTTATCAGCTTTCTTCTTTGCAGTCTCGGCCAAAAGGACCATGAGGTCTAAAGAGCATTTGTTGAGGATAGCGCACCACCGGTCTGTGAATGTTTTATCGTCTCTGAACATGTTAGGTTCTCTAGTCACTCTCAGGCCACATGGGATCCTTTTGACTCTACAGTATTGTAATAGACTTGCATAATGAAGTTCATATCGATCCATCGGTCCGCAAGGCTGACATCTTCGGCTTCATCTTCTATAAGAGGAGGCTCCTGCAGGGGATGGTTGAGATGGTCTTCTGAATAGCTGAAAATGTTGTCCCATTTGGTATAGGCCATGGTGGTCTTCGAAAACAAAGGGGGAAGAAGAAAAGAAGATGGCCTTCCGCAGATAAGCAACCCAAAGGAACAGCGGAGGCAATGACCACAGCCTACCAAATTAATAAGTAAAATTCTTTATTAAGGACCCAACTGTACAAGTTTCGGCCGAAGCCTTCGTCTGGGGTCTAAAAAACATATAACATTACATATTAAAAATTAAAACATTAAAAACTGAAATTAAGTGTCATTACACATAAAAACAAAAAGGACCATATAAAATATCTGAGCATTACCAAAGCACCACATGGAGGGTGTGAGGAACACGTCTATGGCATGAAGCTACCACTCTTCCCAATCTAGAATGTAATGGAAATGCAAAATGTGACAAAAAGCATTAATATACATAAAAAGATCATACATATACAACAACATAATAATGGGTATATACAGATGTTAAACAATTTCAGAAAATGCTTAAAGATGTATATATGTATGTGTGTAAAACACTAAAATGTTAAAATGCACACATATATAAAGAGACTAGCAAACAAATTGCTTGATACAAATCAGTTCAAAAAATATAATAGTGCAATACATAATGCAGTCATAAAACTTAAAATAACAAAACAATGTAAATGGAAAGGGCGACCTGCGCATGTAGAGACAGACGTATACTGCTGAAAACTAAAAAAAGGGGGGAAAAACGATGAGACATCAATAAATAATGTGAAATATCAATTATTTAATGAGTGCGAGGAACATTAAAAAAGAGGCATTGACAAAAAGTGACTAATTATAAATAATAACTGTAGCTTAAAAGGCAATTAAAAACATGCACAGTTATAATAAACTGGTGCATAGGTGGGACCGCCATGCAGAGGCATGGAGAACCAACTTAGAGAGGAGAAAAGGAAGAAACAGCCCCTCCCACTGACATAATATGCTACAAAAAACAATATGTGTAAGTTAAAAATAAGAATTGTACAACTTAAAACTAAAAGCAGGAGTCATTACTCATTAAGAGAGAAGTGGAATTATACCGTAACCTGTAAAAGCCGTAAAAAACAAAAAATATATGAAATCACGGACAGACCCACAGGAGGATATATAATATACAAGGGTATAGAATTAGGAAAAAATGTTAAAAAAGCTGGCACAAAAAAACAGTGCATTAGTAATACAGTGCTGTTGTATAACAAAAGCTGGAGGGGAAAAAACGAAGGAAATAGACCACATGATGTTATCAAAAACGATTGTGAATGGTATAAAGAGCACACCGCAAACCATAAAAAACGGAGATAAAAGAAAACATAACTAAAAGTACGCAAAGGGATAATCTAAATAAAAGCAATGTGTGTAAATGAGCCATAAGAATGGATAATAAGAAAAACATCATGTGTCCACACTTGGTAAAAAGCAGGAACCGCCGCGCAAGGGCATAGGGACGCGATTTAAAGAAAAAGGGGGGGAGAGGAAAGGGCTCCTCCTACTTGCAATTAACGCATTATACTAAAAACTGTCATATATTAGGAAATCAATGGATAATACAAACATTATGTCACTAAAAACTAGCAAAAGGGCAATACGTCAAAAAGATGTGATGAGAGAAACTAATGCAACAAAAAATAACAGGAGGTCATGTTAGAAACCACAGGTCCATCACAGCAGAACAGTAAAGAGATACACATTGCCAATGACATAAAACTCACGCATGCTTATAATGGACTAGTGTGTGCTTACCGGACCAAAAACTTAAACGGGCTGTAAAGGGCAGAAAAAACTCCCACAATAGTACTTAACAAATGGGTCGAAACATCAAAAGTTGCAAAGATATGCGTGAGTAAATGCCATAAAGAAGTGAAGTTAGACCGCAGAAAGACCAACCAAAATCAACCAAACATGAGCACCATTCTCCAAAAAACAAACCGGCAAAAAATCGGCGTGTTCAGTTGTGCGGCAAACATCATTTGAAGAAAAGTCATTGGTTGTATTCTTTTAAAAGATTGTAAGAAACCGATTTCACATGACAAAATAAATACAAATGGTGCATATTTGAAACACACTTGCATGGGCTGCAGGAACGGGAAACAATGCATGTGAAGGAGCCATTGATTGTGTGCTTATATAAAAGAGATGACAAAGTAAGAAACCGATTTACACGACAAAATCAATACTTGAAATACACTATACCTGCATGGGCTGCAGGAACAGGAAACAATGCATGTGAAGGAGCCATAAAAATGGACCATAAGACAAACATACCTGCACACTTGGTGAGAAGCGGGAAAACCCCGTGCAGGGGCATTGGAGCACTATTTAAAGAAATAGAAAGAGAGGGGAAGGAGCTCCTCCTACTGGTGTTTGACACACTATACACAAAAGGTTGTCATTTGTTGTTAAATCAGTAGAGAATATGAACACTGCTGACAGCAGCATACGTCCATTATGCAACAAACATCAATTAAAAAGAAGCCATTGGTTGTCGTTTTATAAAAAAGTGACATTATAAGAAACCAATCACATGGCAGAACAAATACAAAAAAAGCATGACTCAAAATACACTGTATTTACATGAGCTGCAAGGGCGGGAAACACCGCGCAGAGGTACATAGAACCCACTTAAAGAGGTACATTGGGGTACCATAGGAGCTTTACAGATCATGATGAATCACTAAAAATCAGCAGATTTGCAAAAAGTCAATATGACAATAGAAAGAGAAATTAAAAACATTTGAAAAGTGTTATGTTAAAAACACCCACAGATACATCACAGCAAACCACTAAAAGGTACTTAAAAGATACTATAAAAGCTTGGTAGGTCACGATGAATCATGCTACAAACAGGTATATAAACACAAAGATGTAAATGCAGGTCATGATAACTGAACCCATAAAAAATGTGTGTTATTAAGATAGTGAGTACAGCATACATGATTATACAAATAACCTTGTAGGGAAACTTAAAGGAAAATGTTATATTCAATTTCTTTGTTCAATCCTTTTGGACAAACTGTATCTAACAGAAAAATGAATCTCTGTTCTTCTTGAGTTAATTTACGATTCAAATTGCCTCCATGAGGATAGGGGAAGAATTTTTTGATAACAAAAAACCTTATGTCACTAATGTTATGCTGGAATTGAATCCAATGCGATACGAGTGGGGCTGTAATGATCCGTCTTTTGATGCAACTTCTGTGTTCTTGAATGCAAGTCTTATTTATTTATTTATTTAGACAGTTTTGTATACCGCCTTATCCTTCAATCAAAGCGGTCACAACACAATTGGGGGATACATTTAACACATGGGGATATGAGACACATACACTAATACTTACAGGGAACATGGGCAATGGAGGGTTAAGTGGCTTGCCCAAGACCACAAGGAGCATCTGTGGGACTAGAAACCCCAGTCCTTCCGGCCCAAGGTTGCTGTCCTCTAGTGGGATTTGAACCCCTGACCTTCCGGCCTGAAGTACCTTGCCCCAACCACTAGGCTACTCCTCCCTCTTAACAGCACGTATTGTTTTACCAACATACAAGAGGGGACAAGGGCAAATTATAATGTACACCATATGTGTAGACAGGCAATCAGTGTAAGCATGTAATGGGTACTGTATATGGGTAGAGGGGTGTGTAAAAAAAATCTCTTGTTACAATAGCATGTCTACAGATGGAACATTTGTTGCATTTATAGTGTCCCTTTCTTTTATGTGTGCCAGTTGGAACCGAGGGCATAAACGTGGAGACCAATATATCACCTAAATTTCGTTGTCTGCTGTGTGCAATAGTGAGAGGTTGGCTTGAAAAACAGGAACGCGTTTGCAAGATGTGCCAATGAGATCTTAAAATTCTTTGTATTTTAGAAGACAGGTGGACAAAACGGAGGACACAAACAAATTTATCTTTAGGTCGTTTTTCTTTAGGCAGGAGTAACTGTGATCTAGAGGAGGATTGAGCACGTTCAAAACCCTTTTGAACACACTCTCTCGGATAACCTCGAGTGTGGAACCGCGCTGCCATATCAGAAGATTTCTTTTTGAAATCATCATTGTTGGAACATAAGCGCCGCAGACGTAAAAATTGTGATAAGGGTAAATTCTTCTTGAGATGGCTGTTATGAAAGCTTTCAAAACGAAGAAGCTTGTTACGATCAGTGGGTTTACGGAAGATGGTGGTAGTGAAGCCATACTGTGATTTTCCAATGAGAATATCGAGGAAGGGGAGTTCTACAGTGCTGGATTGCATTGTGAATTTGAGATTGACATCTAAGTTATTCAGCCAATTGTGAAATTGATGTAATTCGGAATTGGTGCCTTTCCATAATACTAGAATATCATCAATGTATCTCTTCCAGGAGAGGACAAAGGATGTAAAAGGACAATCTTGTAAGTAGGTGTCTTCGAAGTGGGCCACATATAAATTAGCTATATCGGGTGCCATGGCGGCACCCATAGCTGTACCCTTGATTTGTTGGAAGAAACGATCATTGAACAAGAAGTAATTTTTTGTCAATGCTATGTGAGCCAATTCCACCAAAAAATGGGTAGGGACACGGACAGGTGGAGTACGTTGATCTAAATATTTGGTGATAACAGCAATGGCACCGTCTTGTGGGATGTTGGTGTAAAGAGACTCTATGTCAAAGGATTGAACAAAGAAATTGAATATAACATTTTCCTTTAAGTTTCCCTATAAGGTTGTTTGTATAATCATGTATGCTGTACTCACTGTCTTAATAACACACATTTTTTATGGGTTCAGTTATCATGACCTGCGTTTACATATTTGTGTTTATATACCTGTTTGTAGCATGATTCAGCGTGACCTGCCAAGCTTTTATAGTATCTTTTAAGTACCTTTTAGTGGTTTGCTGTGATGTATCTGTGGGTGTTTTTAACATAACACTTTTCAAATGTTTTTAATTTCTCTTTCTATTGTCATATTGACTTTTTGCAAATCTGCTGATTTTTAGTGATTCATCATGATCTGTAAAGCTCCTATGGTACCCCAATGTACCTCTTTAAGTGGGTTCTCTGTACCTCTGCGCGGCATTTCCCGCCCCTGCAGCTCATGTAAATACAGTGTATTTTGAGTCATGCTTTTTTTGTATTTGTTCTGCCATGTGATTGGTTTCTTATAATGTCACTTTTTTATAAAACGACAACCAATGGCTTCTTTTTAATTGATGTTTGTTGCATAATGGACGTATGCTGCTGTCAGCAGTGTTCATATTCTCTACTGATTTAACAACAAATGACAACCTTTTGTGTATAGTGTGTCAATCACCAGTAGGAGGCGCTCCTTCCCCTCTCTATTTCTTTAAATAGTGCTCCAATGCCCCTGCGCGGCGTTTTCCCGCTTCTCACCAAGTGTGCAGGTATGTTTGTCTTATGATCCATTTTTATGGCTCCTTCACATGCATTGTTTCCCGTTCCTGCAGCCCATGCAGGTATAGTGTATTTCAAGTATTGATTTTGTCGTGTAAATCGGTTTCTTACATTGTCATCTCTTTTATATAAGCACACAATCAATGGCTCCTTCACATGCATTGTTTCCAGTTCTTATTGTCCGTTTTTATGGCTCCTTCACATGCATTGTTTCCCGTTCCTGCAGCCCATGCAAGTGTTTCAAATATGCACCATTTGTATTTATTTTGTCATGTGAAATCGGTTTCTTACAATCTATTAAAAGAATACAACCAATGACTTTTCTTCAAATGTTTGCTGCACAATTGAACACGCCGATTTCTTGCCGGTTTGTTTTTTGGAGAATGGTGCTCATGTTTGGTTGATTTTGGTTGGTCTTTCTGCGGTCTAACTTCACTTCTTTATGGCATTTACTCACGCATATCTTTGCAACTTTTGATGTTTCGACCCATTTGTTAAGTACTATTGTGGGAGTTTTTCCTGCCCTTTACAGCCCGTTTAAGTTTTTGGTCCGGTAAGCACACACTAGTCCATTATAAGCATGCGTGAGTTTTATGGCATTTGCAATGTGTATCTCTTTACTGTTCTGCTGTGATGGACCTGTGGTTTCTAACATGACCTCCTGTTGTTGTTTTTTGTTGCATTAGTTTCTCTCATCACATCTTTTTGACGTATTGCCCTTTTGCACATTTGCTAGTTTTTAGTGACATAATGTTTGTATTATCCATTGATTTCCTAATATATGACAGTTTTTAGTATAATGCGTTAATTGCAAGTAGGAGGAGCCCCTTCCTCTCCCCCCCCCCCTTTTCTTTAAATCGCGTCCCTATGCCCTTGCGCGGCGGTTCCCGCTTTTTACCAAGTGTGGATGCATGATGTTTTTCTTATTCTCCAGGACCAAGCAGGAAGTCAGTCCTCACATATGGGTGACGTCGGCGCCGACGGAGCCCTCGCGGAGCAATTTTCCCCAGCTTTCAAAGAAAGCCCTTGGGAATTGCAGCGCGCATGTGCGGTCTCCTTCCCGCCCAAGAGTGCCATCTTAGCCAGTCTTCTTTTTTCCGCGGAGCCCTACAGACGTACCCGTCGTGTCCCCGCTGAAAAAGTTGATTTTCGTGATTTATCTCTCTTTTTTCCTTCGGTTCGACGCCGGTCTTTTTCCTGCCCGGACTCGCAACGCCATTGCGAGTCCTTCTCTTATTTTTCGGTTTTTCTGATTTTGGTCAGTTTCGTTTTCGGTTTTTCGCTGGCAGCCCGGTCCTTTGACCTTGCAGGGGCCCTTTTTCCCCCGATGGCTGCCAGTGGTTTCAAGCGGTGTGTTCAGTGTGACAGAAATATGTCACTCACTGACACACACGATAATTGCCTCCGCTGCCTGGGCCCGGAACACAAAGAACTGATCTGTGGGGCCTGTGGCAAAATGTCCTCCAAAGCGTTAAGGAGTCGGCGGCACCAGCGGGAAAGAATCTTCGCTGTACCCGGACCTCGTCGGAGGCCTCGGCATCCAGAGGTTCCAGCTCTGACCACCGCCGAAGCTTCTCCGACAGGGGTTCTCCCTCCGGGGACCATCGACGGAAGGTAAAACCCGCGAGGGTGGCGTCGGTGGACGCTCCTGGCTCCGCGAGGGCCAGGTCGCATAGCCCCGATAGCCGTCCCGGGTCTTTGGAGAAGGAGCACCTCCCGAAGCGACCTCGCCTGGAGTCGGAGTTGCCTGCTCGGGTAAGTCCTGTAGTCCTCCTGGACTCGCCTCCGAGAGTTCCGACGTCGGGCCCGAGTCGGGGGCTGCTGGGTCACCTGAGGTCAGACTCAGGTTGACGGCCTTGGAGAGCAGACTATCTGCCTTCATGGACCAGCAGCGGGCACTGATCGCTAGCCTCGCTGGCGCCACTGCCCCGACCGCTGGAACGTCGACGTCTAAGTCGACCCCGGAGACCGAGCCGATCCTCGAGTCCATGCGAACTCGAGTCGATCCTCGGTCAAGGTCACCCTCGGCCTCCCGTTCGGGACCGAGGTCGTCGACGCCGACTCCCTCGGTGTCGGGGCGGCCGACGCCTCCGCCTGCCCGAGCCGACCCCACCGATTCCTCCTCTGAGTCGGCCTGGGAGTCTGAAGAGTAAGAGTCACCTGATTCGTTTCGGACTCGGTGTGTCCCCTCGGACTCACCTGAGTCCGAACCTCGGAAGCAGTCCCCTCCGGAGGATGCCCGGTTCTCGGACTTCGTCAGGGATATGGCCAAGGCTTTGCCATTCCCTGCGGATCCCGAGGAGGAGCCTCGAGCCGAAGAGCTCGACGCCCTTCAGTACGACTCTCCCGCCAGGGAGCACTTTACTGTACCGGTTCCTCCCATGCTGGAACGACTACTCTTCCGCATGTGGGAGAGTCCGGCCTCGTCGCCGGTATTGAGCAAGCGGGTCGATTCCATCTATCGAGTCCGCAAGAGTCCTGGCTTCCAAAAGGCACAGCTGCCACACCATTCCATGGTAGTGGAATCGGCCATGCATAGGCTTAAGAGCCAAAAGATGCACTCCTCGGTGCCTCCTGGCAGGGAGGCCCGTAACCTGGATGGCCTTGGTAAGAAGTGTTTCCAGGGCTCTATGCTTGCTTGTCGTGTCCAGACCTACCAGCTATACATGGGCATGTATCTCCGAGACCTGGCTAAAGAGAGAGCCGGATTCTCTGCTGGACTGTCCGAGGAACCTTTGCGGAGGTTCCTGGCCTTGACAACTGGTATTCGGGAATGCTCCAAATTCATGTCCCGAGCAGCCTATGATGGCTTTGAAGCATCGGCTCGCGTGGCCGCAGCTGGCATCGGTGCCTGCCGACAAGCTTGGCTTCAGTCGTCTGACCTGGAACCCTGGGTGCAGGACAAGTTGGTCGATGTCCCCTGCCGAGGTGAGAACCTCTTTGGCAAGCCCATGACTGAAAAGGCTGCACAAATCGAGACGGAGACTCTCACCAGGACTAGGCTTTCTAGGAAGACCTCCGCCCCTTCCCAGAAAAAGAAGGGCTCGGGAAAGAAGTCCTTTTACCCGAGAAAGGCGGCTGCCTATAAACACTACCCACAGTATCAGGCCTCCGCAGCTCCCCCACAGGGCCAGCAGGCCAAGGGACGGGGTAACGGGTCCCGTAGGCAGCAAGCCCCCAAGCCTGCACCACCAGCCCCTGCTCAGCAGGGTGGGGGTTTTTGACTTCCTCAGCATAGCCTCTCCCCCTCCGCTGGCTCCTCCCAGCACCGGAGGCCGGCTGGTTCACTTCGCACACAGGTGGTCCAACATCACTTCAGATGCCTGGGTGCTTCAAGTCGTAAGAGAAGGATATCTTCTCCACTTCCATCAGGTCCCTCCCTCTTATTTCCCGGGAGAACCTCCACGACTCCCTCTGCACAGGGACTTACTCCTTCAGGAGTTAGCAAGTCTTCTTCAGGAACAGGCTGTGGAACCGGTGCCCCACCACCTGAGAGGTCAAGGCTTTTATTCCAGGTATTTCCTGATACCAAAAAGGACAGGAGGCCTCAGACCCATCCTGGACTTGCGCAACCTCAACAAGTTCCTCGTGAGGGAAAAGTTCAAGATGCTTACCCTTGGAATCCTTCTGCCCTACCTCCAGCAGGGAGATTGGCTATGCTCCTTGGATCTAAAGGATGCCTACACGCACATCCTCATCCACCCAAGCCACCGCCAATACCTACGGTTTGTGGTGGCAGGAAATCATTACCAGTACAGAGTACTGCCCTTTGGCCTATCCTCCGCACCGCGAGTCTTCACAAAATGTCTCGCGGTGGTGGCGGCCTATCTCCAGCTTCACGGCCTCTATGTCTTTCCGTACCTCGACGACTGGCTCATCAGAGCATCGTCCTCTCCAGCAGTCACCAATGCCACACACCGCACAGTGACTCTTCTGCAGTACTTGGGCTTTGTCATAAACTTCGCAAAGTCCACTTTGCTCCCTTCACAGGATCTCGAGTTCATCGGCGCAACACTGCACACTCCTCAGGCACGAGCTTTCCTGCCTCTCGACAGGGCTCAACGGCTCATGGACCTAGCCAGCCGTTTTCGCAGCCAGTCCCTGGTCTCTGCCAGGCGCTTCCTGAGACTACTCGGCCATATGGCTTCCACCGTCCACGTGACCCCCAATGCCCGCCTGAATATGCGGCCTGCTCAATGGTGCCTTCGCAAGCAGTGGCAACAAGCCACCAGCGGACTAGCCGACTTAGTGCGCATCTCCGAGCCGCTGGCCTCTTCTCTACAGTGGTGGCTTCATCGGCCGAACCTGGTGCTCGGAATGCCTTTTCAGTCGCCTCAGCCGGCTCAAGTGCTGACGACCGATGCTTCCCTCCTAGGTTGGGGAGCACATTGCCAAGGGGCATGCACTCAAGGTTTCTGGACCGCGTGGGAGTCTGCTCAGCAGATCAACTTCCTGGAGCTCAGAGCAATCCGTCTGGCGCTCAAGGCTTTCTCCCACCTGACTTCTCACCAGTCCGTCCTTGTCCAGACGGACAATCAAGTTGCCATGTTCTACGTGAACAAACAGGGGGGCACGGGCTCCTTCCTTCTCTGCCGAGAAGCTCAGAGGCTCTGCTCTTGGGCCGTCAGTCACGGCATTCTTCTCAAGGCAGTTTATCTCCCAGGCCAAGAAAATTGCCTGGCGGACAAACTCAGCAGGATACTCCAGCCGCACGAGTGGTGTCTGGATCCCTTGGTAGTTCAGAAACGTTTTCTGAAGTGGGGCCTCCCCACGATGGATCTCTTTGCCAGTCCTCTCAACCGGCAACTTCCTCGCTTCTGCTCTCGTCAGCCACATCCCCTTCGAGTAGCGGCAGATGCTTTTCTACTCTCATGGTCGGAGAGCCTTCTCTATGCTTTTCCTCCCATCCCGCTAGTCTCTCGAACTCTTTTCAAGGTTCTCCGAGACAAAGCTTCCATGATCCTGGTGGCTCCTCGCTGGCCCAGGCAGCCGTGGTTTCCACTCCTGTTGCAATTAGCGGTAGAGGATCCGTTCCCTCTGGGGTTTCAACCGGATCTCCTAACACAGGATCAGGGGTCCCTGCTACACCCCAACCTCAGATCTCTCAATCTAATGGCCTGGCGGCTGAAAGGGTAGTCCTTGCTCCCCTTCTCCTGCCGGCAGAGGTGGAAGAGGTCGTCCTAGCTTCTCGGCGACCTTCTACCCGCAAATGCTACGCCCTTAAATGGCGTCGCTTTTCCGTTTGGTGTGCCCAGCAGTCTCAGGATCCCTTCTCCTGCTCGGTGTCGGTGATCTTGCAGTACTTGCTCTACCTCTCTAACATGGGACTTAAGTCCAACTCCGTCAAAGTTCACCTCAGTGCTCTTTCAGCACATCATGTGCCGGTGAACGGCAGACCTCTTTCCAGCGACCCTCTCGTGGCAAGGTTTCTCCGAGGTCTCCTTCTACTTAAACCACCTCTGCGCCCGCCAGCACCTGACTGGGATCTGAATGTGGTTTTACAGCGGATCACCTGTCCGCCTTTTGAACCAATGGCTACCTGTTCTCTCCGTTTTCTTTCTTGGAAAACCTTATTCCTGATAGCCCTCACTTCCGCTAGACGCGTGAGTGAATTGCAGGCCCTCGTGTCTGATCCCCCTTACACTCGGTTCTACAAGAATAGGGTAGTCTTACGGACTCACCCAAAATTTCTTCCAAAAGTGGTCTCCCCTTTTCACATCAATCAGGAGGTGGTACTTCCGACCTTCTTTCCCAGGCCACACTCCAGCCGAGCTGAAATGGTCCTGCATACCCTGGACTGTAGAAAGGCGTTGAACTTCTACCTTGACCGTACGCGGGAGCACCGCAAAGCTGCTCAGCTCTTTGTGTCTTTTGACCCCAATAAATTGGGGCTCCCTGTCTCCAAGCGTACTCTGTCCATCTGGGTTGCTGACTGTATCGCTTGGGCTTATGGGGCAGCCGGACTCTCGTTAGAAAGTTGAGTCACGGCTCATTGTGTTTGGGCGAAGGCTACGTCAGTGGCTTACCTCTGCTCTGTTCCGCTGGCAGACGTCTGCCGGGCCGCTACTTGGTCTTCGAGCCAGACTTTTGCGGTCCATTACTGTCTCGAGAGGGTGTCCCGCAGGGACAGTGCTTTCGGACAGGCAGTCCTCCGAAATCTCTTCGAGGTTTGAGCAACTCCTACCCTCCATCCCGGATGAGGGCTACCGGTGGGTAATAATTCAGTGAAGATTCCTTCCTTCTGTGCCGCTGAGCTAGAGGGAGCTCATTTTTGTGCTTAGGGTCTCCGGTAGCCTTAAGCTTGGGAGTCCCATATGTGAGGACTGACTTCCTGCTTGGTCCTGGAGAAAGCGTAGTTACTCATCTGTAACAGGTGTTCTCCAGGAGCAGCAGGAATCAGTCCTCACAACCCTCCCTCCTCCCCTTGGAGTTGCGATTATCTGCTTTAGTTGTTTTGCATATTTTTACGCTGTCTTTTTAGCTATGTCATCTGACTGGCTAAGATGGCACCCTTGGGCGGGAAGGAGACCGCGCATGCGCGCTGCAATTCCCAAGGGCTTTCTTTGAAAGCTGGGGAAAATTGCTCCGCGAGGGCTCCGTCGGCGCCGACGTCACCCATATGTGAGGACTGATTCCTGCTGCTCCTGGAGAACACCTGTTACAGGTGAGTAACTACGCTTTATCCATTCTTATGGCTCATTTACACACATTGCTTTTATTTAGATTATCCCTTTGCGTACTTTGTTACGTTTTCTTTTATCTCCGTTTTTTATGGTTTGCGGTGTGCTTTTTATACCATTCACATAATCGTTTTCGATAACATCATGTGGTCTATTTCCTTTGTTTTTTCCCCCTCCAGCTTTTGTTATACAACAGCACTCTATTACTAATGCACTGGTTTTTTGTGCCAGCTTTTTTAACATTTTTTCCTAATTCTATTCACTTGTATATTATATATCCTCCTGTGGGTCTGTCCGCAATTTCATATATTTTTTGTTTTTTATGGCTTTTACAGGTTACGGTATAATTCCACTTCTCTCTTAATGAGTAACGACTCCTGCTTTTAGTTTTAAGTTGTACAATTCTTATTTTTAACTTACACATATTGTTTTTTGTTTTTTGAAGCACATTATGTCAGTGGGAGGGGCTTCTTCTTCCTTTTCTCCTCTCTAAGTTGGTTCTCCGTGCCTCTGCGTGGCGGTCCCACCTATGCACCAGTTTATTATAATTGTGAATGTTTTTAATTGCCTTTTAAGCTACAGTTTTTATTTATAATTAGTCACTGTTTGTCAATGCCTCTTTTTTTTAATGTTCCTCGCACTCATTAAATAATTGATATCTCATCGTTTTTCCCCCCTTTTTTTAAAGTTTTCACCAGTATACGTCTGTCTCTACATGCGCAGGTCACTCTTTCCATTTACATTGTTTTGTTATTTTAAGTTTTATGACTACATTATGTATTGCACTATTATGTTATATTTTTTGAACTGATTTGTATCAAGCAATTTGTTTGCTAGTCTCTTTATATATGTGTGCATGTTAACATTTTAGTGTTTTACACACATACATCTTTAAGCATTTTCTGAAATTGTTTAACATCTGTATATACCCATTATTATGTTGTTGTATATGTATGATCTTTTTTATGTATATTAATGCTTTTTGTCACATTTTTCATTTCCATTACATTCTAGATTAGGATGAAGCTACCACTCTTCCCATAGACGTGTTCCTCACACCCTCTATGTGGTGCTTTGGTAATGCTCAGATATTTTATATGGTCCTCTTTGTTTTTAATTTTATGTGTAATGACACTTAATTTCAGTTTTTAATCTGTTTTAATTTTTAATATGTAATGATGTTTATGTTTACCTTATATGTTTATGTTTTTTAGACCCCTGATGAAGGCTTCGGCTGAAACTTGTACAGTTGGGTCCTTAATAAAGAATTTTACCTATTAATTTGGTAGGCTGTGGTCATTGCCTCTGCTATTCCTTTGGGTAGAAAAAAACCCCACCCAGCCCACCCTTACCAGTGGAGAACCAAAATAAAAAATAAACCTTCCATTCAGTAAAATCATTTAGACCTGCTGGTGTCAGTGTTCAAATGAAAGATCCAGCGCTATTCCAGACGTATCAGAGCTTTATCCCAATTGCCACCATATACTGAAGGTAGACATTGTGTGATCACTATACATTTAAGATCTTCAAATGTGTGTTGAAACAATTGACAGTGTTTTACTAGAGGTGCCCCCTCAACTTGATGCCAAAGTTTACCTCTGTGTTTAATCAAACACACATGTAAAGTTTGTCATGTCTGACCCACATATCCTAAACCACAGGGGCATAAGACCAAATATATAAGTCCTGTGCTGTTACATGTAGTGGTATGATACAGATGGTATCTTCAGTGATTATATTGAAAAGCTTGACATGTCACTATCATGAAATATTGAACAGGTACCACAGCTACTCTGGCCAGGAACCGAAAGGCACTGTTGCATTGAGCCAATATAAGCTGAAGGACAAAGATGTCTCTCAAATTCTGATTCCTCATATACACTGATCGTATCTGAAGCTGTTGTAAACCAGGAATGAGACAAATGATAGAAGGACGATGTATAATTCTGGAGAGCCTATACTCTGTGTATTAAAATGAGAAACATAATGAACTAGGCCATTATCTGTAGTTTTGACCATTCACAAGGGGTAAGTAGCCATGTACAAGCTTGTTGACTCAAACAAAGGGGCTATCCATGAGCAAGAAAGGCATCTTCAAGAGGATGTGAACATAACTTGTACTCAGGTATCGTAGAACAATTCTGAAGATAATGAAGAAACTGGGCTAATGGCAAACTGTTCTTAACCCTTTCCAGGCCAAGCCCAAAACTCTTGGGATCCAAAATTCTGACTAAATATTCCTATCAAATGGTATATAATACATGACAATAGCAGAAGGAAAATCACTATTAGAACATATTGAATAAGACGGGTACAATTTTCCTGAAATATGCAAAAATTAACCCAGCTGCAGAATGTGGATTAAAATTTTAAAGTAGGCCTTCAAAGGATTAAGCCGTTGAGGATGTGCACTTGAAAAATGACGAAAGGCCATATGAGTAGGTTTACAGTAGACTGTAAAAACCAAACAGCCTGACATATCAAAGAAACATCCAAAAAAGAGAGAGCTCTCATACTATATTCAAAAAAAAAGTTCTCATCACAGTTATTTAGCCATTGATGAAACATCAACAACTGTTTCATGGAACCTGTCCACAATTAAAAAAACATCATTAATATATCTAACCCATAAACGAATATGGGACTGAAAGGGCCCATCAACCAACCATAATTTCTCAAAATGAGCCATATATAAATTGGCAATTGAGGAAGCCATTGTGGCCCCCATAGCAACCCCTATGAAAAAAAACTTGGTCATTGCTAATGTCAGGAGTATGAATAACAAAAAAAGCACTCAGATCTTGCCGAGCAACGCAATTTGCATGTACAACTTCAATAGCAGTTTGAGGAATACTGGTGGACAATGAGGAAACATCCATTATGGCCATAAGTAACCCAGCAGGCAAATTATTATGATCATTGGCCAATATCTGAAGAAAATGTAGAGTATCATGTAGATAAGAGAATTTTAAAAACAAGTAGTCGTAAAAAAGGAGTCAACATACACCAATAAAGGTTCCAAAAGTGAACCTCATAATGAAATAGGCCTCCCAGGAGGATTAATCAGGTCCTTATGAATTTTGGGAAGAACATAAGAATAAGGAGTACAGGAATGATCAACACAAAGAAACAAGGTTTTCCTCTTATTAGATTTGTGCTAAAGCCTGAGTAACATATTCTTTAATAATCACTTGAAGATGAGGCATAGGATCAATAGGCAATGGAACATATGTCATATGGTCAACTGGTTGACAAAAGACTTCAGCAACATACTTGGGAGCATCCATTACAACAAGAGCTCCACCTTTATCAGCCAGACAAATGTCACAAAGCCCACATAATTCAGATAAAGCTTGTTATTCAGATCATGATAAACTGTGAAAAACCTTTCCAGGGAAAGTCTTTTCCAAGCTCACGAAATACCTGTAAAGGTGGATGTAGTGGACCTAGTGTAATGTCCAAGTAGAATGAAATGGTACTTTAATCCTGTCAGACAGGTCATTAGTAATCACCTCCAAAGATGGTACTAAATGGAGCTGACCACTCCACATAAAAAGCTTTCAATTGTAATTTACATAGCAATTGTTCCAATTCAAGACACACTTGAAAATCATCATACTACATTTGTGAAACAAAAGAAAGACCTTTTTCTAGTATTCCTATCTGTAGAGGTGTCAGAATATGAGAAGAAAGGTTGATTAAAGCCCTCGGGATCCACGGCCAGTTGTGACACGATCCAGGGACAATGAGGTGGTACTTGACCGTCGTTCTACTTCCCTTGACCACAACCTCAACCTTTGCATTTACATGGGCCCTTGCCCCATTCTAAAAAATCTTCTGAACCAGAGGCAGGATGATCAGACAGAGCCAAGTCATCAGAATATTCAAGAGACACATGGTTTGGCTTTCTTCAATCTGGATGTATCCATATACAGACAAAACTAGTTTTATAGTCTGTATCATTTCTATGCAACTTTGATAATTTAAACCTCTTAATTTCCTGATGGAAGGAATCCATCTGAGTCTGTAGTCATGAAATTGAAGGAGAAAAACGATATCTTCTGATCTATATCAATAGCTGTGACCTCATTGAAAGCTTTGGTGGCATTAAACATCAGAACCATTAAATCTAACAAACATTTATTCAAAATCTTGTTCCAATTCTCTACAAAATCATCATCTTCAAACAAACAGTTGTGGCTTTTTATTTTTAACATGAAAACCACAAGGAATTTGTTGCCTTTGAAAGTAATTCAGCTCTAAAAAGTAATTAGATCTTACCTGCTAATTAGTGTTCCTGAAGGAACGACAGTCCAGTCCCTTTACTTCTGGGTTACGCAACCCTTCCAGCAGCTTGGAGGCTGAGCCCAACCTTTTTGGGATGGGACGGTATAAATACCACAGCTCCCAGTAACCGAATGAAAAAGCAGACTTAACAAAACGTCCATTACTAGCCTACATGAATAACACCGCAACACAAAAAACTCCCCCCAATGACTAAGAACCAACCTCTTTTTTTTTTTCTTTCAAATGTAGGAGTGTGGTAGGAGGAAGGGCGAGGACAGAAGGCAGATTACCTGAGACTGACCGGGCCGTCCTTCACCTGCATCTCTCTACTCAGATCTGGCCCCATGCTCGGTCCGCATCTCCGCCCCTGACTACTAGGCCGAAATGGCAGGCTGCCACCGGGTGGGATCAGGGACTGGACTGTCGTTCCTTCAGGAACACTAATTAGCAGGTAAGATCTAATTACTTTTTCCTTATCGTCACTCCAGTCCAGTCCCTTTACTTCTGGGATGTACCAGAGCAGTTCAATCCTGGGTGGGGTCTGATATTCCGGACCAAAGAACCGCATGGCCAAACCGCGAGTCAGCTGTACTCTGTACGTCCAGTCTGTAGTGTCTGGTGAACGTATGAAGAGAGGACCAAGTTGCTGCCCTACAAATGTCTAGGGGAGGAACTAGGCTAAATTCTGCCCAGGAGGTAGCCTGCGCCCGAGTCGAGTGAGCGCGCAGTCCCCCTGGTACCTGCTTCCCCTTCAGAATATAGGCGGACGCAATCGCCTCCCTGATCCACCTGGAGATGGAAGCCTTGGCCGCCGCCTCTCCCTTGTGCAGTCCTCCGAACTGAATGAAGAGGCGGTCGGATTTCCTGAAGGGCGCTGTGCGTGAAAGGTAACGCTTCAAGACTCTCTGGACGTCCAGAAGGCAGAGCTTTCTCTTCCCCCCCCCCCCTCCTTCTTGCCCAACGTCTGTAAAGGACAGGAGAGTCACTGTCTGGTTCACATGAAAAGGGGAGATCACCTTAGGTAAGAAGGAAGGAACCGTCCTCAGGACCACCTTATCCTTGAGAAAGGACAGAAAGGGGGGCTGTGACGACAGCACTTGCAATTCCGAGACCCGTCTGGCCGAGCAGATAGCGACCAGAAAGACCGTCTTTAGTGTCAAGTCCTTTAAGGAGGCCCTCTTTACTGGTTCAAAAGGTTCCCCAGTCAAGGCATTTAGCACTAGGTTGAGATCCCAAGGGGGGATGACCGATCTCCTCTGAGGATGCAGTCGCCTAACAGCTCTAAGGAACCTGGACATGTCTGCGTGGGCCCCTAAGGCCTTACCGCGGACCTTACCTCTATAGCAAGATATGGCTGCCAGTTGGACTCATAAGGAACTGTGCGCTAGGCCTTTGTCAAAACCCGCTTGCAAGAATTCCAGGATCTCCGGGAACAGAGGCCGCAAGGGGTTTCCTTCGGTGCTCCTCACACCACGCTTCAAAGATGCGCCAAACTCTCACATAGGAAAGACAGGTCGATCGCTTCCTAGCACTCAGCAGCGTTGTGATTACTGCTCCCGAATAACCCCTCTTCAGGAGCCGTGCCCTTTCAATAGCCAAGCCGTAAGCGAGAACCGATCCACGTGGGGCATCCAAACCGGACCTTGCCTCAGTAGGTCCCTTCTGCAGGGGAGTCGCCAAGGCCGGTCGGCCAACAACCTCACCAGATCCGCATACCAGGGGCGGCGAGGCCAGTCTGGGGCTATGAGAATTATCAAACCCTGATGAGTCTCCACCCGTTGGAGGACCTTTCCAATGAGTGCCCAAGGAGGGAACACATAGAGGAGACCCTCCGAAGGCCACTTCTGGGACAGAGCATCCAAGCCCTCGGACATCCTTTCCCTCCGCCGGCTGAAGAACCGGCTTGCCTTGGCGGACGAGAACCGTGCCATGAGATCCATGACCGGGGGACCCCAACGGGCAACTATTTGGTCGAAGGTCTCCTGTTCCAGCTCCCACTCCCCGTGGTCTATCCTGTACCTGCTGAGGTAATCGGCTGTAACGTTGTCCGTGCCGGCCATGTGCTGAGCTGAAAGCGCTTCCGGCCGAACCTCCGCCCACTGGAATAGGGCATCCGCTTCCTTCTCCAAGGCGGGGCTGCTGGTGCCGCCCTGGTGGTTGATGTAAGCCACTGCGGTGACGTTGTCGGAGAGGACGCGAACTGCTTTGCTTAGTACTAAGGACTGGAGTGCCCTGAGGGCCAGGGTGACGGCCCGTAATTCCAGTCTGTTGATGGGCCATTGAGACTCCAGCGGCGACCAGCGGCCCTGGACGAACCAGTCTTCGCAATGAGCTCCCCAACCTGCCAGGCTGGCGTCCGTCGTCACCAGTAACCACTGTGGGTGTTCGAGGGGCATCCCGCGATCCAGATTCCTTGGGCACCTCCACCAGCGAAGAGTCTGCTGAATTCGAGGGGAGCAGGGTAACTGCATTGACAACGGGTGATGTTGAGGGGACCAACGATGCAGTAGAGCCCGCTGCAAAGGACGCATGTGGGCCCTGGCCCACGGTACTACCTCTATAGCCGCCACCATGGTTCCCAGTAGCTGAAGGTAGTGCCACGCTGAGGGGTTTCGTCTGCCCAGAAATTGCGTGACCAAAACCCTTAGGTCCCTTGACCTCGTCCTGGACAGGAAAACCCTGCCTCTGCTGGTGTCGAACCTTGCTCCGAGATACTCGAGTTCCTGGGAGGGAGTCATCCTGCTTTTTACTCGATTGATGACCCACCCCAGCTCCTCCAGAACTTGAACCACTCTGGCCGTTGCCGAGCGACTTTCCTCTTCTGACTTCACCTGGATCAGCCAATCGTCCAGATAAGGATGCACTAGGATTCCCTCCTTCCGTGGGAATGCCGCTACTACCACCATCACCTTGGTGAAAGTCCTTGGGGCCGTAGCTAGGCCGAAGGGCAGGGCCTGGAATTGAAAATGACCTCTTGGCACTGCGAATCTCAGGAACTGTTGGTGTGCCTTTCTGACCGGAATATGCAAGTAGGCTTCCGTCAAGTCCAGGGACGTTAAGAACTCCCCGCCCCTTACGGCTGCAATGACCGACCATAGGGTTTCCATCCGGAAGTGCGGCACTCTGAGACAGCGATTGACTTGCTTTAGGTCCAGGATCGGGCGATAAGACCCTTCCTTCTTTGGTACCACGAAGTAAATTGAGTATCGACCAGTGCCGCACTGGTCTGGAGGCACTGGGACCACGGCCCCGAGCGCTATGAGTCGGGAGAGAGTAGTTTCTATAGCCGCCCTCTTTAAGGGGGAACCGCAAGGAGATTGAACGAAGGCTGGACGTATTTGCTTTGCAAATTCGAGAGAATAGCCCTCTCGGACCACCTCCAGGACCCATTGATCGGACGTGACCCGGCGGGAAGAAACTGCCTTAAACGTCCGCCCACTGGCAGCTCCTCCCCCTGGACCCCCGTCATCTCATTGCTGTTTCCTAGGCCCCGAGGAAGAAGAAGAGGCGCCAAAACCTCTACCTGCTCCTCGAAACCCCCTAAAGCTTTGCCCCCTTGCTGGGAAGCGTCCCCTGGGAAAGGGGTTCGACCTGGCTGGATGAAACCTCCGGGGATCCCTGGGCTGGCTATGCACTGGAGCTAGGGGGCGCCCTTGTTTCGGTCTGTCTTCCGGGATCCTGCCGCCCTTAGATTCGCCAAGGTCCTTCACCAACTTATCTAAGTCCTCCCCAAACAACAGCTTCCCCTTAAAGGGAAGCCGACTCAGGCGAGCCTTTGAGGAAGCGTCGGCTGCCCAATTACGTAGCCACAAATAGCGTCTAGCTGCCACCACCGAGGCCATGTTCTTAGCTAGGCTCCTGATGAGGTCATACTGACTATCCACCAAATAGGCCGCTCCTGATTCCAACCTAGCCGAGTTGGCCTGTGCCTCTTCTGTGGAGCCTTCTGCTGCCTGAAGCTGTTGTGACCACCTCAAACAGGCCCGTGCCACCCAGGCCCCCGAAACGGAGGCCTGTAAGGCAAGAGCGCTCACATCAAAGGCTTGCTTCAGAAGCGTGTCCAGTTTCCTATCTTGAGCATCCCTCAGGGCCGTGCTGCCCTCGACTGGGATAGTTGTCTTTTTTGTAACTGCTGATACTGCAGCATCTACCCTGGGCGACTTCAGCAGCTCTTTGTCTGCCTCTGGTAGAGGGTATAGGCGAGCCATCGAACGGACCCCCCTTAAGCTTGACTCTGGTTGATCCCATTCTTCCTGGATCATTTGCCGAACCACCCTGTGGACAGGAAAGACCTTCTGGGACCTCCTAATGGCCTGGATTAAGGGGTCCTCCAACGCTTCCTCCTCTGCTGGGACATCTGAGGCTACATTGAGTACTTTCAGGGACTCATTGATTAATGCCGGGAGCTCCTCACGACGAAAAACTCTAATTATACGAGAGTGATTCTCCTCAGGGATCTCCCCCTCTTCCTCATCTAGATCTTTGTCAGAGCCCTCCTCTTCCGGGGTGCCCTGAGAAAGGGACGTGAGGGGCTCCTCACTCATCAGCCGAGAGCGCTTAGGAGGTATCCCGGAGTTCTGACTGCTTGTCCTCACTAGTCGGGATGACCCGGCTTCCGCCGTCGGGGCTGTCTCCCCCTGCTCCCAACCCCTGCTTGCGCATGCAATAGGCTCTATGGAGCAAGAGGACGAAATCAGGGGAGAAAAGATCCCCAACCCCCCCCCTCCCTTGTGGGCAAGGGCGAGAGGGGCAGAGGAGGGGCGGGCAACTCTGAGGAGGGAAGAGCAGGGAACTGAGACCCTCCCTCTCCTTCCAGAGGGTCCCCGGATCCCTGAGAGGTCTGAGCCATGGACAAGTTAATGTCTTGTTCAACAGAGGCTGCCACTGTAGCACAGCCCCTGCAGATCCCTGCCTCTGAGGAAGTACCTCTACGGGTGCCACAGGCTGGGCACCGTGACTTGCCAGTCATGCTCTTGATACAGAGGTATTGAAGCCCTACTTGCCTGCTCAGGCTTAAACAATTGGCCTACCAGAAACTGTGGGACTCTGAAGGCAAAACAGTCTTTAATGTGTGCTCTCCCCTCTAGCAATGGATTAACAGCTCCCCAGATCACTGTCTATCCCCCTGGAATGCAAAAGACCTCTTGCTCAGAAATTAACCAACTCAAAACCAACATAATGCTTAAAAGGACTTAAAATTAAATAAAATAAATAAACCAAAATTAACCTAAAGATGACAAGATGTCAAACAAAAAACCCAGTAAATTAACCCGGTACTTGCTGTTTGGAGCTTCCTCTGTCGCTGTGTACAGGCCCGACTCAGTGATCTCAGGCCGTTGGCTCCACACGTGGTAGGCCGCAACCACGTGGAGCCCGACCCGGAGGACCGTGAGTCTGCCTTCGTGCTGATTGAAAACCGAAGGATCAGGGCAGAAAAGCGCCCCCGTGCTCCGGTAAGACTTCCTTCCGTCGCCACTTGAAGGGAGCTGTAATCATGGCTCCGGGGCTCGACTCCGCGTCCCTTCGCTCTGGGACGGGACTGGCAGGAGGAAGACAGTCGCAGCGTGCCTCAAGCGCTCAGCCACCAGGAGGGCTTCGGCGCGAGGCAGGGCAGGTCTCCGAAGAGAGGATGCAGGAGACGGCCGGATCAGCTGTGAGAGGAGCTCTGACTGGTCCTCCTCGCTGCTGCTGGTAAGAATCACCTCCGATACCCGGCACGAGGGAGGGAGAGAGCAGGCAGGCGAAAATTAAAGGTACAGAACTAAGGAAAAAAACAAAGTAACTAAGTAAATGAATAAATCAGTAGGTAAAGAACTTAAAAGAGCTAATATTTAAAAAAGGGAGACTCCAGTAAGCCCTAGGCTTACGGAACCCTCCAGCTGCTTGGAGGCTGAGAATACTGGGAGCTGTGGGTGGTTCCTGTGGTATTTATACCGCCCCATCCCAAAAAGGTTGGGCTCAGCCTCCAAGCTGCTGGAAGGGTTGCGTAACCCAGAAGTAAAGGGACTGGACTGGAGGGACGATAAGGAATGCGATGTTTCCATAATTTTTGCAGAGAAGTCCAAGCAGCATGTTCATCTGGGGTTTCAATAGGGTCAAAACAAGTCGCTTCTTTCAATAATTCTTGCACTTGGTCTACAGAAAGAGTCAAACTTTCTTGCCAAATTGGAGGAGCAAATTCCCTAGTTACACTATAAATCAATCTCTCCAAGGGGGTCAAATAAACTACCAAAAACCAAGAAACCCTCCAACAAGACTCTAGAAAAAAGACACCAGACAAAATGAGTATTCAAAAAAAACCTCATAAGCCAAAAAACAAAAACTAATGTTATAGAGGGGAAAAAAAGACCTCTGCTCCCCCATTCATATATATAACAGGGAGGATGGGCTAGTCAAACAGCAAAGGTAACAAAGAATGGTATCTGCCTAAACAACTAAGCCCAAAGAAACATCAGTGATAAAAAAACAAACAAACCCCACACACAACTTTATAACAGGGGGACTAAATCAAACAAAACCAAAAGTGTAGTCCCCAGAAACGAAAACTTCTGTTTAAGCTGAATATTGCCTCTGTTTTTGCCTGCCACAGTACCAGGGATTTCCTGACATCATTTGGGACTCTCTTTTTAGTGCACATGCTGGCGGTTCTAACGGCAGGCTCAGTATGTTTTTTCATTTCAGCTTATTCTTTTCTTGGTCTGATTTATTTTATTACATTCTACTGTCCTTTTTTCTGTTTTTCTAACTTATTTGACCAGACAATGAAAGTTTAACATTGTTTTTTGGTTTTTCTTCCAGGATTAGCGATTTCTTCATAGAGCTCCTTGAAGAAGCCATCCAGGCAAAACACCTGGTGTTGGAGCTCTGGGTTACTGCTATGAATGTTTCCTAGGCTTTGCTACATTTTGTTATGCTGAGCTATGTCACTCAAGCTAAGTTCTTTTGATACCTACTCTAGCTATTTATGATTTTCCAAGCGTGTACACCCATGATATTGGGTGCTATAATTAATTCTGTTTTATGCAAAACAATGTTTTATTAATTGTGTTTCTCTGGGAACAAGCAGGAAGTCAGTCCTCACATATGGGTGACGTTGTCATCGACAGAGCCCTCATGGGAGCATCTCCCCAGCTTTCAAAGAAAGCCTTTTGGAGATGGCACCCTTGGGCATGAAGGGGACTATGAGGAAGATGCCACCATGCATGCAGTCTCCTGTTTTCCCCCCAGAGCCCTTCAGACGTCATGTCTTTCCCCTGGAAAGTTGGGTTTTTTTTCCCCCCCTCAAATTCTTAACTCATCTCCAGTATCACACCAGTACTCTCACCTACCGAGCTTGGTGCCTTGGCATCAGGTTTGGTTCCTGTGGTTTTTTTTCTTTCTTTTTTGGTGCTTTTGCAAGCCTTTTTTCCCCCGCTGGAAGCTCGGAAGGTCTTTGACCTCGCAGGGGTTCTTTCCCTCCCCCCCCCCTGATGGCTACCAGTGGTTTCAAAAAGTGTGATCAGTGTGCTAAGCTCATGTCCTTAACCGACACACATGACTGCTGTCTCCGTTGCCTTGGGCCAGACCATGACCCAGCAGCCTGCAGCTTATGCAAATGGATGTCTACTAAGGCCCTAAAGAGCCGCCAGCAGCAGCATGATAGTTTTCTTCCTGACTCCCCAATGCCTCTGAAGGCCAGGGCCTCATCTGAGATGCTGACATCTCGGGAGTTCTCTGAACCCGAGCACCATTGGGGGTCCTCAGAGAGGGGGATCCCCCCCTCGAGGGAATACAGAAGGAAGAAACCACCCTCAAAAGCGGCATCCTTGGATGGCTCCGACTGACAGGGTTCCTCCCGGGCCTGGTTCCGCAACACCAGGCACCTGCCAGAGAATTCAGAGGGGGGGTGGCTGGCGAAGGTCCCCCGGCAGGCTCTGGCGGTAGACCAGCCTTGGAGGCTATCCTCATAGAGGATTCCCCCTCAGGGGAGCCGGCTCAGGCCCGAGTCCCTCGCTGTCCGCACCGAAGGCTGCAGAGCCTTCTGGTCTCGAGTCCAGGATGGCGTCCTTGGAGCGCAGCTTGTTTGCCTTCTTGGATCAGCAGCAGATGCTGTTGTCCAGCATGTCCAGTTCCTCCACCCCAAACACCAGTTGTTTGATATTAAAAGACATACCCAGATGTAGAGCCAATCCTTGAGGTCCTGCGGCATCCAGTTGATCCTTGGCCAAGGTTGCGCTCAGTGTCTCATTCATCGGGGCCACGATCGTCACCGATGTCCCCTCCGGGTCAGACTGTGCAGCCTGGGGGCCTTCAAGGCCCATAGAGAAGCCTACCCTCGAGTCCTCCTCAGACTACGGAGTGGGAGATGGAGGATGACCAGTCCCTGGATAACCATTGACACCGTGACATTCCTCAGACTAGGTCCCCGCCAGAGGACAAGGGATTCTTAGACTTTGTTAAAGACATGTCTAAGGCCCTGGCGTTCCTGACAGTCAGAGAAGGACCCTCAGGCTGATGAGCTCGAGATCCTCCAGTACGAGGCCCCCCCCTTGGGAATCACTCACAGTGCCCATTCCTCCCATCCTGTAACAGCTCATGTTGCACATGTGGGAAACATTGATGCTGGTAGTGAGCAAGTGGCTTGACTCGATGTATCAAGTCTGCCGGAGCCTGGGCTTCCAGAAGTCGCAACTGCTGCACAACTCCATGGTGGTGGAGTAGGCCATGTGTCAGCTGAAGAGCCAGAGGACGCATTGCTCAGTGCCCCCCCAGTAGAGAGGCCCGCACCTTGGATGATCTCAGCAGGAAGTGCTACCGGGGCTTGATGCTCATTTGCTGAGTCCAGGCCTACCAGCTGTACATGGGCATGTACCTGAGGGACCTGGTGAAGGAACTCACCGGTCTCTCCGTGGAACCCTTGCAGCGCTTCACGGGCCTGTCCAACGCCATCCATGAATGCTCCAAATTTGTCTCAAGCAGCCTATGACAGGTTCGAGTCGGCGGTCCAGGTAGCTGCCGCTGGCATCAGTGTGCACCACCAGGCTTGGCTCCAGTCATCCAACCTCGAGCAATGGGTCTAGGACAAGTTGGTGTCCCCTGCCATGGGGTGACAAGGCCGCCGAGTTGGAGACCAAATTCATGACGAGGACCAGGCTCTAAGAAGACTGCTGCCCCTCCTCAAAGGAAGGCCTCGGGTAAAAAGCCCTTTTACCCGAGGAAGGGAGCTGCTTACTACAACCACCTACATTTTCAGGCCAAGAGACTAGGGCATGGCCATGTAAGCAGAAGGCTCCAAAGCCCCAGGCACCGGCTCCTGCCCAGCCAGGGGGAGTTTTTGACTACTCCAGCCCAAAAAGGTCACCAACCTACAGGAGGAAGACTGACCCTCTATGCCCCGAGGTCAGTCACCATCAATGCCTGGGCACTGAGGGTGGTCAGGAAGGGTTACCTCCTCCACTTGGCCCAGCTGCCTCCCCCTTATTTTCCAGGAGAGCCCTCCAGGTCTCCCCTTCACCAGGACCTTCTTCTGAAGGAACTGACAGGTCTTTGAGAACAGTGGGGTGGAACCGGTGCCCCACCAGCTCCAGGGCAAGGGATTCTACTCCAGATACTTCCTTGTCCCAAAGGGGACAAGGGGGGCCTAAGGCCATCCTCGATCTGCACATCCTCAACACATTCATGGTCTACAAACCAAGGCTTCCATGGCCAGTCCAGCATCAGACTAAGCCTGGATGAGTTCTATGATAAAGCATATATCCTGGGAGGGGGGAAAGCAGTGGCTTCCAAAGTCAAGGCCAAACCAGAGTATCAGTGGCCCCTGGAGGGGACCTGGCAACTGAATAATCTTCAAAACCTTGGCATTGGCTTTGATGACCAGGGCCTCCCAGAAGTCCCCACCTTGCCAAATCCTCTGGAATGCTAACATGCTCCCTCAGGCTTGAGGGAGTAGTGGCTGAGATAATGCACCTCTACATTGTAGATTCCCAAAATGAGTTATGCAGACTGTTCAGAGCATAGAAACAATAAGGTCATTGCTAAGGCAGCTGGCACTCAAGACCCCCCCCTGCCTATTGACATGCTATCACATGGTACTGTCCTATCTGTACCACTTACTAAGACAAGGTGGTGAAAATTCAAGAGGGTTAAGCAGATGGCTGATGCTCTAAGACAGGGGTCTCCAACTCCAGTCCTGGAGGGCTGCAAACCAGTCAGGTTTTCAGGGTATCCCTAATAAATATGCATGAGATATTTGCATACAATAGGGCAGTGAATGCAAATATATCTAATATTCATTAAGGTAATCCTGAAAACCTGACTGGTGTTGAGACCCCTGCTTTAAGGCAATTAATGGGCCATGCCACTTCTGCCTTGCAATGAGGCTCCAGCTGGCCAGGCTGGCATCCATTGACTGGAGCCATGGAGGATCTAGGGCAGGGGTTCTCAACCCTGTCCTCGGGACCCACCTAGCCAGTCTGGTTTTCAGAATAACCACAATGAATATGCATGGGAGACATTCGCATATAATGGAGACCATGTATGCAAATCTCTCTCATACATAGTCATTGTGGTTATCCTGAAAACCCAACTGGCTAGGTGGGTCCCGAGGACAGGGTTGAGATTCCCTTCTTCAGATTGGCAGACTGACTGCTACTAGGGAAGTCTGATCTTGAAGTCTTGAGTGATGTGACCAATAGGACAGTAATGATCTTTGCAGCAACCTCATGAGCTCATGCCCAAGGAACTAGAACTGCCACCACTCAACTTCAGGAGATAACTGTCCTTCCTAAATCCACACTGCTGTTAGAAAGTTAAGACAGCTTGGCCATTCTCTTGGCAGTCAAGAAAATCCTGCCTGCATCTGCGTTTAACTTGGCTCTAAGATACTCAGATGAGAGGAGTCAAGATTTGAGATAAGACTACCCCGATGAGGCTCTGTGGTAACTAAACCACTCAGGCTATCAGCCTGCTTCTGACAGACTGAATAAGCTAATCATTGATAAGGGTGCACATCCCTTTGCATCAGATCAGCAGCCATGATCTTCAGAGTTGTTCTCAGAACTATGGAGAGGCTAAAAACTGAAGTGTGAAGACAGCATGGCAAAGCACAGAAAAACACTGCTTTGCTATGCTGAATGGGATATTAATACTCTACCATGTCCAGCGACATAAGAAACTCCCCATAGTGAGCTACCTGGATAAAAGACCTTAGTGTCTCCATCTGGAATCTAGACACTGAGGCATTGACTCCTTCAGATACAGGATCTGTCTGAAGGACCCATCTTTCAGCATGACAGTAGATGGCATACCAGCCTTTGCCTCTTTGGGCAGAAGATAAGGATGTCACAGCCTGGCAGCTTCTACAGGCTGGCTTGCACAGCAGCTTTTTGGGTCTTAGAATCATATAGGCAACCAAAATTTCAGTCACCCATACTGAATGTTGAGCATCCAGTGATTGACAGGCCAAGGCCAGAGCCACTGCCAGTACCACTCCTGTAAGAGGGAGCTGGCCACCCACTAGTGGCAGCCTGGAATGGCTGCAACCTATCACTGTGCTGAATGGGAAGGGTGATTCTGGAGAGTCACAGGGCCTGCAGGCCCACAAAAGGGCAAAGAGTGGGCTCAACAGCTGGGAGAGGCAGGTTTCCCCAGGCAATACTGCCAGGAGTCCCAGCAGTCTTGAGTTTTGGTACCAGGGATGCAAAGGATAGGGAAAGAAAAATCAGAAGAGGAAACTGTCTCACCGGGACCCCTTTGCTCTATCCTCCAGGCAACCTTACAATTTGGATTCTCAAAACTCCTTAAGCTTCAAGGTCTTAAGATTAGGTGACCTGAGAGCTGGGTTTAGAGGGAAGCTCGCTAGTCAGATTTTCAGGATAACCACAATGAATATGCATGAGAGAGATTGCATCTCATGCATTCATAGTGGTTATCCTGAAGACTTGACTGGCTGTGTGTCCCAAGGACTGGATTGAGAACCCTACTCTACAGATATGTGCTGATGACTGGGACTTTGGCTTAAAGTTGTCTGCTGCCCAATTACATAACCAATGTTGCCATACCCATATCCCTGGCTGAAAGATGGATCAGATCATAAATATCTACTAAGGTGGCCTCACCGACTCCAGAAAAAAAATTAAGTCATTCTCTGGGAACATCTTTATCCACTGAAGGAGGGCACAGGCTGTCAGACCTCCACAAATCCCTGCCAGAATGAGAAAGGTTTAGTCTTGTGATCCAACTGATCCCTGAGAGCAGCCCCTTGTATGATACGCCTAGTGACCACTGCCATGTACATGTCCACTACAAAGGGTGGGAAGGGAGGAATGCAGCTACTTAGCCAGATCTGCTGATAAGCTATCCTTTTACTTTTCCATTGTTTTTCTGCATCCCTCCCTCCGCCAGCTATTCTCCTTCACATATTTGCATTTATGCTTGTAAGAAAGGCAGGGCTGAACCTGTGTGTGTTTCATGATCACTCTTGCCAAGACTAAATGATTTTAAAAAATTGTCAGGCACCAGAAAATCTACACCCCCCCTTAACTATACTGGATCAGATGGAGTACTGCCACCCTCCACCCAAGATTCAACTAACAGACATGGTAATTAAGCAATCACAGCCCCCAGCTGCAACTAAAAATTTAGCCTACCCTTCCAAAGGGAGTATGCCACTGTGAGCCTTAAGGCTCCTATTCAGATAAGTTATGTGCAAACTGCTGAGCAGATTTGATATGAAAGCAGTTACGTACCTGTAACAGGTTATCTCTGGGAACAGCAGGCATAAGTCTTCACATATGGGGACATTGGTACTGACAGAGCCTGTGCGGGAACACTCCCCAGCATCCAGTAGGAAAGCTTTCATGAGCATCCCACAGTGCCTGCGCACTGCCTTTCCCAACCACCTCTCTCCAGTTCAAGTTTAAAGTTGAGAGAGAGAGGGGGGAAGGAAAGAGAGATACAACTCCTAGGGGAGGTGGGTGGGTTGTGAAGACTTATTCCTGCTGTTCCCAGAGATCACCTGTTACAGGTAAGTAACTGTGCTATCTCCAGGAACAAGTAGGAATGAGTCTTCACATATGGACTCCCCAGCTAGAGATGCCAGGGAGAGAGCCCCAAGGTTGTGAGTCCCTGAAAAGGGCTCTACCTCCCCCCATGGATCTCTGGCATCCAACTAGGGTTGGTGGGAAGGAGTTGATTAGGAATGGAACAGGTGTTTGGACAAGGACTCCCGCCGGGATGCCTTGTTTGGTCAGGCTGTTCTCAAACAGTAATGGGCTGTGAAGGTATGAACAGAGGCCCAGGTGGCTGCTCGACAGATTTGGTCGGTCGATGGACACAGAATTTAGATGAGCCATAGAGGCTGCCATGGCCCTCACACTGTGAGCAGTGACATGGCCCTCCAGAGAAAGGTTTACGCTGGTAGGCAAAAGAAATACACTGAGCAATCCAGTTGGACAGTGTTCTCTTAGAGACTGGAAGTCCTAAATGAGAAGGATCAAAAGCAACAAAAAGTTGAGGACTTAAGTAAAAAGCAAGCACTCTTACAATCCAAGGTATGAAGATTCCTCTCTGCACTTGATGCATGAGATCCTGGGAAAAAGACAGGTAAATACACCTCTTTGTTCAGATGAAAAGGTGAGACCCCTTTAGGCATAAAGTATGGATTAGTCCTGAGGACTACCTTATGATGGAACCTTGTACAAGGTGGATTAGCCACTAAGGCTTGCAACTCACTGATGCGGTGAGCTGAGGTGACTGCAATAAGATAACCTTCCAGGAAAGAAATTTCAAAGGAGGTAGTGGCTAAGGGTGGCTTCATAAGCTGGCCAAGAACCAAATTCAAGTCCCATGCCTCTGGAGGTGGTCTAATGGGAGGTTTAGTTAACAGAAGGCCTCTCATGAATCTTGCAATAAGAGGATGAGAGGAAATAGGCTGTCCATTGAGGCTTTAGGGATGCTGTAATAGCACTCAAATGGACTCTTACTGAATTCGTTTTAAGGCCTGCATGGGATAAATGCAGCAGATATTCTAGTAAAGAATTCAGAGGTATTGCAAGAGGGTTAAGACCCTTCTCTGCACACCAAATGTTCAATCTTTCCCATTTGAAGGCATATGAATGTCTAGTGGAAGGCTTTCTTGAAGCATGAAGGATATCCTTCACTTGCTGAGAAAGATGCCAATCCTGAAGGTCTAGGAGAGACTGGGGGTTTGGGTGCCACAACGTTCCCTCCTCCTGGGACATGTGGTCTGGTGCAGAGCCCAAGTCCAGGGAGGGAGGGAGCTTGAGAGATGCAGGGTACCACACTTGGCGTGGCCAATGTGGTGCTATGAGGATCATGGACCCTTGATCTCTCTGAAACTTGAACAGTGTCTTGGGAATTAGGGGAATGGGTGGAAAGGCATAGAGGAAGTCTTGACCCCAGTGAAGGAGGAAGGCATCCTTGGCCTGAACTCTGACACGGAATTCTGGAACAGAACCAGGGAAGATTAGCATTCCACAGACTTGAAAAGGGGTCTATGTCCAGGGTTCCCCAAATTCAAAAAATCCTGGCTATCTGGTCCATATGGAGGGACCACTCGTGTGGAAGCATTACTCGGCTGAGTCTGGCTGCCCAAGAGTTTTGAACGCCTGGAAGATATACTGCCAGAAGATGAATCTGGTGCTCTCTGGCGAAGGCCCACAGTCGCAAAGCTTCGTTGCAAAGCGACAGAGCAAGTCCCGCCCTGCTTGTTCACATAGAACATGGCTACTTGATTGTCCATGTGGATGAGGACTGTCTTGTAACTGAGCAGGGTGTGGAACACTGAGAGCCAAGAATATTGCTCTGAGCGCTAAGAGATTGACATGTAGAGAAGTCTCCTGTGGAGACCAGATGCCCTGGGTGGAGAGATCTTGCAGATGGAGCTCCCCAACCCTTTGGAGGCGCATCTGTTGTAAGTGTTGCTTGGGGTAGCAACTGCTGAAAAGAGGACCCCAGCAACAGGTTTTGAGTGGACTTCACCACTGGAGAGACCAAAAGAAGGCGACTGGAGGTTGCTATTTTGTCTGTTAGGCAACCTGATGCCTGTGTCCACTGGGTGGACAAAGTCCATTGAGCTGCCCTCATGTGAAGGCGAGCATAGGGAACCACATGCACGGTGGATGCCATGTGGCCTAATAGTTGTAACATCTCTCGAGCAGTTAACTGGGACTAACTGCATCTGGGAGGCTAACTGCACCAAGTTTAGGCAATGGGCCTGGGGAAGATAGGCCCTTGCAGTTGTGGTATCAAGGAAGGCCCCTATAAACTCCAGTGACTGAGTAGGGGTGAGATGGGATTTTGGGATGTTTATCACCAGTCCCAAATACTGAAGAACACACATTGTGCAGGCTAGAGAAGTCTGGGCCTCTAACTGGGATGGGGCTCGGATGAGCCTGTCATCCAGGTATGGGAATACGAATATTTCTAGTGCACGTAGGAATGCAGCTACTACTGCCATGCATTTCGTGAACACCCTTGGTGCAGAGGCCAGACCGAAAGGAAGCACCCTGTATTGGTAGTGCTTTCCTTGATAAAGGAACCAAAGGAACCTTCTGTGTGATGGATGGATGAGGACATGGGTGTACGCATCCTTGAGATCTAGAGAACAAAGCCAGTCCTGACTCTAAAAGGTAGGGAAGGAGAGCACAGAGAAATCATTTTGAATTTCTCCTTGCATAGAAACTTGTTCAATTCTCTGAGATCTAATATGGGTCTGTAGCCCCCTGTTTTCTTTGGAATAAGAAAGGGGAGTAGAACCCTGAGCCCTGTTGAAGAGGTACTTCTATTGCCCCTTGGGCAAGAAGGGTAGCAATCTCTTGACCCAGAAGGTTGAGGAGAGATGTTGGAGAATTGAAGTGTCTCACCATGGTGTGAGAAGGAAGGTTGTACCCTTCCCTTATGATGGAAAGGGTCCATTGCTCTGCTGTGATTTGTTCCCATCTGGGAGCAAAGTGAGCTAACCTTCCTGGAACGGTGAGAGGCTCTGGTCCTTCTAGAGTCAGAAAGGCTAAGTTCTCTAGTTGCAAGTCAAAGGCCCTGAGGCTGAGGTTGCTGGGTCGCAGCAGGCCTGGCCTGTTTAGGTTGTTGCTGACGCTTTGCAGCAAGACGACCTGCAGAAGATGCCTGCTGACTATAAGCAGGATAATATCTTCCCTTTTTGGGAAAAGGTGTCTTCTTGAAGAATTTTTTCTTAACAGGAGCCGAAGTGGACTTTGAAAGTCTATCCAAAGCAGAGTTTTCAGCATCCATCTGAGTGGCCTTTGCTTGCCAAAAAAGGTTTTCACTGGTACAAGGAAGATTTCCTAATTCCTCTTGGACCTAGAGTTCCAAATCAGAAGCTTGCAACCAAGCAACTCTGCGTGCACCTATAGCAATAGCCGAGGCTCTGCTGGCACACTCAAAAGAGTCGAAGGCTGCACGGTTGGAAAATTTGGAAACATCCTGGGCATGTTTGAGCCAAGTGAGAAATTCATGCCTTTTATCTTCTGAAATAAAAGGGGATAAAGTCTGCAGATGATCTGTGACTTTAGAAACATCCCCATATAGAGACTATAGGAGTTGATTCTGGCAACCAGCATATTGGCCTGGAAAATCCTCCAGCCAAAAGCATTTAAGGTCCTGCATTCACATCCTGGGGGATTAGATGTGTCTTTTTGCCCTCTATTTTCTTCATGGCAGACTCCACCACAATAGAGTGGTGAGGAAGCAGAGTCTTATGAAAGCCAGGACAAGGAGGGACACGGTACATGGTGTCCAACCTACAAGAATGAGGAGAGGTGGTAAGAGGAGTCTCCCATATGCCCAACATGTGATCATAAAGGATCTCATGAATTGGTAAGGTAGCTGCCTCTTTAGGAGCCTTAGGATATTGCAGAATATCCAGCTGCTTGGCTCTAGGCTGTGACTCAGGGGCCACTGAAATAGAGAGGCCCCTGGCCACTTCCCTAATGAAGTCTTGGAAAGACAAGTCTTCTGGAGGAGACATTCTTTGTTTTGGAGAAGACTGAGGGAGAATTACCGATGCCTCAACAGAAGCCTCTGATTCATCAGAGTCTTCTGAGGAATTGAAATATCGCCTGTCTGGATGCTCCTGCAGAGCCCGATACATGTACTGAGTGGTATTGACATCAGGAGTGATCGGTACCGGCTCGGTACCTATGGGCATCATAGGACAGGGTACTGTTGCAGCTGACACCGAAGCTGATGCAATCGGTACTGGCATCAGAACCGAAACTGGTACTGACAAGGTTTGTTGCGGTACTGGAGGCATCCCAGCTTGTATAAATGCCGTAATGGCATGCTGCATGGTCAGAATGTTCTGATCCATCAACGCCACCAATGTCTGGAAGTCAGTACCAGTGGGAACCACCGGTACCCCAGAACATGGCAACAGGTGATCGGTTGAGGCCGAGCCATCAATGTCAACCTGTGACCCCATAGATAAAGCTTTGGAAGCCGGAACTTCCTGCCGGGGTAATTTTGCCAGTGCAGAATCCTCGAGGGCAAGCCCGGGGCATCTCAATGCTTAGAGGGAGATCTACCCTTCGAGGACCGGCTGGACTTATGTTTGGTTACCTGAGATCCATGGGAAGAAGCAGCCCTGGAAGGCGTTGATGCCACCGAAGCTGCATCAGAGGGAAACAGGGTACTGAGCTTTGCTGCTCGGTTCTGCCGACCTCTTTTAGACATCATGGAACAGGACGCACAATCTGTGATGGAATGGTCAGGACCCAAACATTTTAGACACCAGTCATGGGTGTCGGTGACAGAAATAGTACCGCTACACTTCGTGTGCTTCTTGAACCCGGAAGCAAGCTTTTCCATGAGGAAAACCTTTCTAGGCCTAAGGCCCAAAAAAGAGAAAAAGGCACAGAAAGTGAAGAAAACGGTGGTTTATTTTTTTTAAAGAAAGACGACCGGCGGTACCGGTCCAATGTTGAAGGCGGCAGACGCGACCAAAGAAAATGAGAAAAAAATAAGGAACTTCTTCAGCGGTGACAGGAACACAACCTGCTGGCTCCGTGGAAAAGAACTGAGAGAAGCGGTTGGGAAAGGTGGGAAGGCAGTGCGCAGGTGCTGTGGGATGCTCCCAAATGCTTTCCTACTGGATGCTGGGGAGCGTTCCCACGCAGGCTCAGTCGGTACCCACATACCCATATGTGAAGACTCATTCCTGCTTGTTCCTGGAGATACAGTTCTACTTAAGACCCATTTCTCAAATCCGTGCCCCTCACCCCTTAGATGTTACCACTTTACATTCTGTTTTCCCTGCACTGTCTAGCTGCCTATTGATGGAACCTCTGCCAGTCTGGAAAGCCTTCTACCCTGACTAATCCCTTGAAGTTATCAGAAGCACTTATTTGCTTCCAGTCTTTCCTTGTTTCTTTAAGCATTACTACAGAAGTCTTAATGGTGTGACCAATGCAGTCATGCACCATAATCAGTGCAGTTAGTAGGGACTTTAAATAGCTAAAAGATTCAGAGCAATAGTATTCTGCTTCCTCCCCTGAAGGAGGATTTAATACTGCCCAAGTAATCACATCAAACTTCAGAATTAAGATTTTTTATTTTTTTGTATTTCATATTCCAATATAAATTCTGGAAACCACATTGTATATAAGACATTGGCAGCTAAGAGGGAAATTTGACAAATCATTGAAAGGCATGGAAGGAACTGAAGCAAAGCAAGCAGCCACGGCTGAATTCCTCATGTTGATATGCTTGCTTTTTCTTCTGCTGATCTGCTCAGTAGTACCGCATTGGATAAGCGGGAAGGAAGGCGGTGGTTAGACAATCTCAGAACCCCGACGACTTCATATGTTCAACTATCCTATTAACCGATGTGTTGAGCGTGCCTCCATGGACTCCTTCTTTGCCAACTACAATAACTAGTGCTGGAAGAGAAAAAAGGATAGAGTTATGACCTGCTCAAGATGCCATTAGGTACAAAGTACCTTTGCTTTGGACATGCCTCAACTTGCTCAGCAGTTCATGCTGTAGGCGTCATGCTGCTTTAGAAGATGTAGCAGCTATGGATTAGCTTATTTTAGTTTGGCCTTCAATCACCACTCTTGCCATGCAGCTCTGTGCACTTCCTTTCCCAAGCCATCTCCAGCTGTGGCAAGCTTCTCCTCTGGTGCCTTTAGAGCACAAACTTATACCATTTGGGAACAAATAGCCAGCCTAAGCAGTGGCATACCAAAGACTTACCTGTGGTTTATGCCCAAGGTGTTCACAAACCAGTATTTGGAGCACCTAGCCAGTTTGTTTTTTTTAGGATATTTATAATAGATATACGAAGACTCATGCAAGTCTCTCCATGTATAGTGGCTATTCTGAAAACCCTGCAATTGGATGTGTTAAAGGGTGAACATCTGCCTTCTGTCACACCACCACCACCACATCCTTGAGCTGTACATTATGCAGACCGTGCATTGCAAGCCTGTCAAGAATACCCCCATCCAGGGTCTGCACCATTACCTTCTATGTATTCCACTCAGTCAAGGGCTAAGTAGAAATGTCTTATAGTAACACCCCACTTACTCAGATACCCTCCCATTATACCTAGCAGCGTGCTGACACATGCACTTTTACATTCATCTCACTACTGCCAAAACATTGTGGGTGTCTTGATTTTGAAAGATACATATTAAAGCTAAAAGGATGACAAAGGTATTTTTCCAGCTTGTTCTATGCAAGTTTTAAGATATTATATAGTGTCTTCCACTTTGATTTTTAATGTGGTTTTATGAATGAATTGCATATGACATGAGTACATTACAGGCCACGTATTCCCTGTTCACCTAAGGCATCTTTCCAGAAATATACTCTGTATTCCTGCATCAATTTATGGATTTTCTCCTGTAAAAAAGCAGGAAGTCTGTTCCCACATATGCCCTTCCAAACTCAGAGCCCCTTAAGGGTTCTCACTACAAATGCCTCCCTGTTGAGTTTGGGAGCACACTGGAGGAACTCTGCACCCAGGGCAGCTTGTTAAAGGACAAGAGCAGCCAGCAGATCAACCTCCTAGAGCTGCAGGCAATATATTGCTCTCCCAGCTTTTTGCCACCACCTGCAGTACCAGCCAGTGTTGATCCAATCAGACAACCAGGTGGAATGTTCTATGTCAAAAAGCAGGTGAGGGCACAGGGTCTTGACACCCTCTGCTGTGAGGCAATGGTGCTCTGCTCCTATGCAGCCCAGCAGTGCATACTCCTACAGGTAGTATGCCTGCCCGGCCAGAATTCACTGGTGGACAGATTGAGCAGGGTCCTCCAGCCACATGAGTGGCAGCTGGACCCCAAAGTGACCAACTGGCTTTTTCATCTCTGGGTAGACCTTTTTTTGCCAGTCTGGACAACTACCAGTGCCCTGCTTCTGCTTCCAGCAAGCCCACCCCTCCTGGGTGGTACCAGTTGCATCTCTCATATCATGGTCAGGTGGACTTCCCACCCACACTACTAGTTGCCAAAACCCTATTCAGGGCCCTTCACAATAAGGTCTTCCTGATTCCAATAGCCCCTTGGTGAAACAAGAAGCTGTGGTTCCGTTACTCCTCTGGCTGTCAGTGGAGAGTCCCATCCTATCAGGGAGCTCCCCAGGGCTCCTGACTCAGGAGGGTGGCTCTCCTGCACTCCACAAGCTTGGGATCCCTTTCACTGATGGCATGGCTGCTGAAAGGGCGACCTTAGCCCCTTTCAGTTTCTCAGGAGAAGTGGAGGAGATTCTGCTGGCCTCCCGTAAGGTTTCCAATACTAGGAAAGCATATGCCTTCAAATGGTGCAGTTTTGGTATGGTGCAGAGCAAGGGCACCCTTCTGCCTAGTACAGCTAGTGCTGCAGTATCTTCTCTATCCCTTGCAATCTGGGCTCAAATCGAACTCGATCAGAGTGCACTTCAGTGCCCTGGTGGCACATCACCATCTGGTGGATGGCAAACCCCTCTGTACAGCTGCTGGTGATCTGCTTCTTGAGGGGAGGGGTCTTCTATTAAACCTCCCCCAGCAACTGAGTGGAACCTCATAGTATTGGCACAGCTTACACACTTGCCTTTTAAGCCTCTGGCTACCTGTCACCTGCAATACCTCTTGTGGAAGGTGGTGTTCCTGGTTGCACTCACCTCCGCTTGTAGAGTTAGTAAGGTCCAAGCCTTAGTGGCAGAGATGCTGCATACCAGGTTCTACAAGAACAGTGGGGTGCTCTGCACACCCCAAATTCCCTTCTGAAAGTGGTATCCCCTTCTACCTCAACCAGGAGGTGGTGCTGCCCACCTTCCTTCCCCCCCCCCCCCAAGGCCTCATGCCAGTAGGATAGAGACTGTCCTCCACACCTTGGACTGTAGGAGGGCCCTGTCCTACATTCAGCATACCCAGTGCCACCATAGGAAGTGAAAAGCCGAGCAGCTCTATGATCCCAGTCAGCTCGACATACACCATCTCCCTATGAGCAGGTGGGGCTCCTGCTGGATGGCCGGGTCATGGTGCACTCCATCAGGGCCATGCTGGCCTCTGTGGCAAACCTGCACTCTGTCCAACTGCTGTACATCTGCCGAGCCACCAACTGTTCTTTGGTCCATACCTTTGCTGCTCATTACTGCCTGGAAAGGGAGTCCTAACAGGACAGTGCCTTTGACCAGGCCATGCTCCAGGCAACTCCTATCCTGTGATCCTTCTGTGTTTAGGCTACCGAAGTATTGCTTCGGTGGACACATGGGTCCTACTGCAGTGTGCATATGCCGACTAAGTTTCTGCTGCTCATGGCTCCCCTCAAGGAGGACTGTAGCCTTTTCTACAGGCTCTCAGTAGCTGCAGCTAGGGAGTTCCATATGTGAGGACAGACTTCCTGCTTGTTCCTGGATAAAGTGTAGTTACTCACCTATAACAGGTGTTCTACAGAGACAGCAGGAATCAGTCCTCACAACCCTCCCTCCCCCCCCCCCCCTCCTTGAAGTTGCTTTTATACCATCCTTAGTTTTTGCCATCTTTCAGCTATATCTGACCAAGCAAGATGGCACTGGGAAGGGTGCCATGCATGGTGGCATAGAGGCTCTTTGAAAGCTGGGGGGATGTTTCTGCAAGGGCTCTATCAGTGCCAATGTCACCTATTTATAGGTTATTTAATCCATGGAAGGGTTACTTTTGTTTTCTAGCTCACATTCCCTGGTGTGTACAACGTACTCCAAGTTTAAGTGGGGTCATTTCTGGCTACTCATGTTTTGCCTCAAGTAACAAGTGTTTAGTCTCATTTCCTAGTCCCACAAAAAGGAAATTGTTTTAACTTCAGCCTGCTCAGGACATGTCATGTTTTGGGGCACCCACAGGGAAACCTCTCCTTTTCATAACCTGGCCTGCAGGAGAGCAATGAATAGGTAAACTAATTTGTTTGCTCCTTCAAGAAGATTATAACTCCATTGTTTGTCCTCTAATGTAACATTAAAGACTAATCCAAGATATTTCATTCAAGATTCAAATTCATTGCCAGAGGATGTGGAAAAAAACCTGTTACTGTGACTGCATTTAAGATATTTGAATGAGTTCCTGGAGATGTACATAAACCATTAAAGAGAAGTGGGGAATCCACCACCTTTTGGAACATGACAGGTATTTGTGACCCTAACTGGTTGCTGCAGAAACAGGATACTGGGCTTAATGGACCCTTGGTCTGACTCAGTATGACATCTATGCTCTTGTGATGAGCTAACTACTAATAAATTCATCTATTGCTGTACAAGCTCCAGCAGCAGAAGGCTATGACTAATTAGTGAGCAGAAGTCCTGGCTAAGTTAATCCACCACTAGGTATTACTGCTGCAGAATTGCTTCCTGGAGGAAATGCTTATGCATCCCCAGCCAAAGACAAGAATCAAATCAATGTCTTCTGCATGACAGTATGTAGCAATGCCCCTGGGCTAGCCTGTGAGAAGGGAGACTTCACCTTGACATGCTACTCAGGAACTATTTTAAACCTAGGTATAGAAGTTTCATATTTAGATGAAAAAAAAAAATGTGGATTGCCATTAGCAAGACTTACATTTTAGAACAGTAATCAATACAGAGGGAATTCAGAGGCAATAGCTAGAAGCCTGCCCACTAGCATTTGTTCTCAACTTGAATGACCATAGCTTCCAAATGCGTTTGTGGATCCCTGAAAACTGCCAGCTGTGCCACATGCAGGTGGTCAACCTGGCTAAAGTGCTGCCAGGGCAGCAGTCAGATTCTTGATGGGAAGAGAGGAGTGTCTGCTATTATGCAATTAATAACCAGAACCCTGCAGAGGCCTCCGACTCCAAGCAGTCTTAGCCAGGCCAGCTAGAGTTCAGTGGTTTGGTGTGGCTGGCTGACAGATCTGCTAACTACATAAACCCTACCAAGCCAGATAGTCATCAGCACTAACCAGTCAGTGCTGCTGAATATCCTACAGCATTGGTACAGCTTGTTAAGTGGATACGTTAGCTGCATAAAGTTGTCTGTTAACTTTGTTGTTACCTAGCCAGTTAGTGGCTGAATCTCTGCTTGACTGTATTGCAGATGAGGTTAGTAGCAAAACAAATTCAGGACCAGTTGATAGTATCTGGCACTGGATTTCTAGTTTCCCTTTTGCCTAGTCTAGTGCATTATGAGTACTGACCACCATGGGCTTAATCAAATCCTTTGATCAGAAGCCTCTAACACCTACAATACATCAAAGGGAACTACCATGCAGCTGTAAATGAGTGTACAGTGCTGTGTAGCTAATAGATGCTGTCCCAAGTCTGAAACAAAGGTGGTGCTGATACAAAAAATAAATAAGACCCCTCATAAGTGACAGAGGTTAACTAGAAAAAGCTACAAGCAGGATGTCTAAAACCAGTGTAAACACCAGAAAAGTCAAGTACTTCTACTTGAGGTGCCAGCATAGTAAAACTCCTATTACCCAAGAGAAACTTAATTCAAGTTAAACTACATCCTGTCTGAACAAGTGGTGGGGAAAGCACAGTTACTTACCTGTAACACATGATCTCTGGGAACAGCAGGATTAAGTCTTCACATATGGGTATTGTCGGTACCGACAGAGCCTGTGTGGGAATGCTCCCCAGCATCCAATAGGAAAGCTTTTGGGAGCATCCCACAGCACCTGCATGCTGCCTTCCTGCCTTTCCCAACTGCCTCTCTCCAGTTTGAGTTTTAAAGCTGAGACAAAGAGAGAGATAACTCCTAGGGGAGGTGGGTGGGTTGTGAAGACTTATTCCTGCTGTTCCCAGAGATCACCTGTTACAGGTAAGTAACTGTGCTATCTCCAGGAACAAGCAGGAATGAGTCTTCACATATGGGGACTCCCTAGCTTTAGATGCCAGGGAGAGACCCCAGAAGTTGCATGTCCCTGGACAGGGCTCTAATTCCCCCCATGGATCTCTGGCATCCAACCAGGGTAGATGGGTAGGAGTTGACTAGGTATGGAACAGGTGTCTGAGAACAGCCTGAACAAACAAGGCATCCCGGTGGGAGTCCTTGTCCAAACAGTAATGGGCTGTGAAGGTATGAACCGAGGCCCAAGTGGCCGCTCGACAGATCTGGTCGATGGACAGTTTAGGTGAGCCATTGAGGCTGCCATGGCCCTCACATTGTGTGCTGTGACATGGCCTTCCAGAGAAAGGTTCTTACTCTGGTAAACAAAAGAAATACACTGAGCAATCCAGTTGGACAGTGTTCTCTTAGAGACTGGAAGTCCTAAATGAGAAGAATCAAAAGCAACAAAAAGTTGAGGACTTTCTATGTTGCTGTGTTTTGTAGGTAAAAAGGCAAGGGCTCTTTTACAATCCAAAGAATGAAGATTCCTCTCTGCATTTGATGCATGAGGGGCAGGGAAAAAAAAAAAAAAACACCCAAGTATACCTCTTGGTTCAGATGAAAAGGTGAGACCACTTTTGGCATAAAGTGTGGATTGGTCCTAAGGACTACCCTATCATGATGAAACCTTGTATAAGGTGGATTAGCCACCAAGGCTTGCAATTCACTAATGCAGCATGCTGTGATTGCAATGAAAAAGAACCTTCCAAGGAGGTAGTGGCTAAGGGTTCAAAGGATGGCTTCATAAGCTGGCCCAGAACCTGATTTAAGTCCCATGCCACCGGTGGTGGCTTAATGGGAGGTTTAGTTAAAAGGCGGCCTCTCATGAATCTTGCTATGAGAGGATGAGAGGAGATAGGTTGTCCATTAAGAGGCTTCAGGGAAGCTGCAATAGCACTCAAATGGACTCACTGAATTCGTCTTAAGGCCTGCATGAGACAGATGCAGAAGGTATTCCAATAAAGAATTCAGAGGTATTGCAAGAGGGTTAAGACCCTTTTCTGAACACCAAATGGTAAAATCTTTTCCATTTTAAAGCATAAGAATGTCTAGTGGAAGGCTTTCTGGAAGCATGAAGAATCTTTCACTTGAGAAAGATTAAAATCTTGAAGGTCTAGGCCTTCAGCAACCAAGCCCTGAGATACAGAGACTGGGGATTGGGGTGCCACAACATTCCGTCCTCCTGGGATAGGAGATCTGGTGCAGACCCTAACTCCAGAGAGGGAGCCTGAGAGAGATGTAGAAGCAGAGGGTACCACACTTGGTGTGGCCAATGTGGTGCTATGAGGATCATGCGGCCTCTGTCTCTCTGAAGCTTGAGCAGAGTTTTGGAAATTAGGGGAATGGGTGGAAAAGCATAGAGAAAGTCTTGACCCCAGTGAAAGAGGAAGGCATCTCTGGCCTGAATTCCCTGATCCGGAATTCTGGAAGAGAACTGGGGAAGTTCGGCATTCCACAGACTTGCAAAGAGGTCTATGTCCGGGGTTCCCCAAATTCGAAAAATCCTGGCCACTTGGTCCGTATGGAGGGACCACTTGTGTGGAAGCAGAACTCGACTGAGTCTGTCTGCCCAAGAGTTTTGTATGTCTGGAAGATACACTGCCAGAAGATGAATCTGATGCTCTCTGGCGAGGGCCCAGTCGCAAAGCTTCATTGCAAAGTGACAGCCTGTTCCTCCCTGCTTGTTCACATAGAACACGGCTACTTGGTTGTCCGTGTGGATGAGGACTGTCTTATAGCTGAGCAGGGTGTGGAACACTCTCAGAGCTAAGAAGATTGCTCTGAGTTCCAAGAGATTGATATGTAGACAACTCTCCTGTGGAGACCAGATGCCCTGGGTGGAGAGGTCTTGCAAATGCGCTCCCCAACCCATTGGAGAGGCATCTGTTGTAAGAGTTGCTTGGGGTAAGGACTGCTGAAAGGGAGACCCCAGCAACAGGTTGAGGGTATTTCCACCACTGGAGGGACAAAAAGATGCCTTGAGTTTGCTATTTTGTCTGACAGGCAACCTGATGCCTGGTTCCATTGGGTGGATAAAGTCCACTGAGCTGCCCTCATGTGGAGGCGAGCATATGGTACCACATGGACTGTGGATGCCATGTGGCCCAAGAGTCGTAACATGTCTCGGGCAGTTAAATGGGATTAACTGTATTTGAGAGGCCAACTGCATTAAGCAAAGGCAATGGGCCTGAGGAAGATAGGCCCTGGCAATTGTGGTATCCAGCAACGCCCCTATGAACTCCAGAGACTGAGTAGGGGTGAGATTGGATTTTGGGATGTTTATTACCAGCCCTAAATACTGAAGGATATGCATTGTGCAAGATAGGGAAATGTTGGCCTCTGACTGAGTTGGAGCTCGAATGAGCCAGTCCAAATAAGGGAAGACGAATATCCCCAGAGTACGTAGAAATGCAGCTACCACTGCCATGCATTTCGTGAACACACTTGGTGCAGAGGCCAACCTGAAGGGAAGCACCCTGTATTGGTAATGCTTCTCCTGAAAGAGGAACCGAAGGAACCTTCTGTGGGTTGGATGGATGAGAACATGAGTGTACGCATCCTTGAGATCTAGAGAACAAAGCCAGTCCTGACTCTTAAGGTATGGAAGCAGAGCTCCAAGAGAAATCATTTTGAATTTCTCTTTGATGAGAAATTTGTTCAATTCTCAGATCTAAGATGGGTCAGTATCCCCGTTTTCTTTGGGATAAGAAAATAAGGGGAGTAGAACCCTGTGCCTTGTTGAAGAGGCACTTCTATTGCCCCTTGGGCAAGAAGGGTGGCAATCTCCTGACCTAAAAAGGTTGAGGAGAGATGTTGGAGAATTTAACTGCTTTGCTGTGAGGGGGCAGGCTTGAGAAATGAAGCTTGTACCCCTCCCATATGATGGAGTGTCCATTGCTCTGCTGTGATTTGTTCCCATCTGGGAGCAAAGTAAGCCAACCTTCCTGGAATGAGGGCGGCTCTGGTTTCTCCAGAGCGCAGAAGGCTAAGTTCTCTAGTTGCAAGTCAAAGGCCCTGAGGAGGCCGAGGTTGCTGGGCCGTAGCAGGCCTAGCAGCCTTGGTTTGTTCTGTTTAGGTGGTTGCTGACGTTTGGCAGCAGAACCTGTGGAAGATGCCTGCTAACCATAAGCAGGATAGTATCTTCCCTTTTTAGAAAAAAGGTGCCTTTTTGAACAACTTTTTCTTAACAGGAGCAGAGGTAGACTTAGATAGTCTATCCAAGGCAGAGTTTTCAGCATCCATCTGATTTGCCTTTGCTTGCCAATCCTTACCAAAGAGGTTCTCACCGGTACAAGGGATGTTCCAACTCATCTTGGACCCAGAGCTCCAAAATCAGAGGCTTGAAGCCAAGCAATTCTGCATGCACCTATGGCAATAGCCGAGGCTCTGCTGACACTCAGAGTCGAAGGCTGCACGGTTGGAAAATTTGGAGACATCTTGGGCATGTTTGATCAAGTGAGAAATTCTTGCCTTTTATCCTCACAAATAAGAGGACTTAAAGTCTGCAGATCTGTGACTTTTTAGAACATCCCCATATAGAGACTATAGGAGTTGATCCTGGCAGCTAGCATGGAAGCTTGAAAAACCCTCCGGCCAAAAGCATCCAGGGTCCTGCAGGACTAGACGAGTGCCTCTTTGCACTCTTAATCTCATGGCAGACTCCACCACAATAGAGTGGTGAGGAAGCTGAGTTGTGGAAACCAGGACAAGCAGGGACACGATACATTGTGTCTAACCTGCGAGAATGAGGAGAAATGGTAAGAGGCGTCTCCCACATTCTCAGCATGAGATAGCACAGTTACTTACCTGTAACAGGTGATCTCTGGGAACAGCAGGAATTAGTCATCACATATGGGTACGTCGGTACCGACGGAGCCTGCGCGGGAAAGCTCCCCAGCTTTTCAAATGAAAAGCTTTTGGGGCCTCCCACTGCACATGCGTGCTGCCTTCCCGCCTTCCTGACCAGCTCTCCTCAGTTCGAGTTTAAAGCTGAGACAATAGAGAGAGGACAGGAAGATAGAGGAATAGAGAGACAACTCCTAGGGGAGGTGGGTGGGTTGTGATGACTAATTCCTGCTGTTCCCAGAGATCACCTGTTACAGGTAAGTAACTGTGCTATCTCTAGGAACAAGCAGGAATAAGTCATCACATATGGGGACTCCCTAGCTGAGATGCCTGGGAGATCCCCCTCCAAGGGTAACCATCTTTGGATGGATCTCAGGCATCCATTCTGGGAAGGTGGGCAGGAGTTGTTTAAGTATGGAACAGGTGTTTGAGGACAGCCTGACCAAACAAGGCATCCCGGCGGGAGTCCTTGTCCAAGCAGTAATGGGCTGTGAAGGTATGCACCGAGGCCCAAGTGGCTGCTCGACAGATCTGGTCTATGGAAACAGAGTGGAGATGAGCCATAGAAGTGGCCATGGCTCACATTGTGAGCCGTGACATGGCCTTCCAGAGAAATGTTCTTACTCTGGTAAGCAAAGGAAATACACTGAGCAATCCAGTTGGAAAGTGTGCGTTTGGTGACTGGAAGTCCCAAATGAGAAGGATCAAAAGCCACGAAAAGCTGAGAAGACTTTCGATGTGGCTGAGTTCTATTGAGGTAAAAGGCGAGAGCTCTTTTACAGTCAAGAGTATGAAGGTTCCTCTCTGCACTGGATGCATGAGGAGCCGGAAAAAGACAGGTAGATATACCTCTTGATTAAGATGAAAAGGCGAGACCACTTTAGGCATAAAGTGGGGATTCGTCCTAAGGACCACCTTATCATGATGAAATCTGGTATAAGGTGGATTCGCCACCAAAGCTTGCAGTTCACTGATGCGGCGAGCCGAAGTGACTGCAATAAGGAAAAGGACCTTCCAAGAAAGAAATTTCAGGGAGGTAGATACCAATGGTTCAAAGGGTGGCTTCATAAGTTGACCCAGAACTAAATTCAAGTCCCATGCTACCGGAGGAGGCCGGATGGGAGGCTTAGTGAGGGTTAGGCCTCTCATCAATCTTGCAATGAGAGGAAACAGATTGTCCATTTATAGGTTTTAAGGATGCTGTAATAGCACTTAAATGGACTCGTACTGAATTCGTCTTGAGGCCTGCATTGGAAAGATGCAGGAGATAGTCTAGTAGAGAATTCAAAGGAAGTGCCAGAGGGTCAAGACCCTGTTGAGCACACCAAATGGAAAAACGTTTCCATTTGAAAGCATAGGAACGCCTGGTAGAGGGTTTCCTAGAGGCATAAAGGATATCTTTCACTGGTTGAGAAAGATTAAACTCTTGAAGGCTTAAGCCTTCAGTAACCAAGCTCGGAGATGTAGGGACTTGGGGTTTGGATGCCACAAAGTCCCCTGCTCCTGAGACAGGTCTGGTGCAGCTCCCAGGTCCAGGGAGGAGCCCTGGGAGAGCTGTAGAAGGAGAGGGAACCACACTTGGCGTGGCCAGCGTGGAGCAATGAGGATCATGGATCCGTGATCCCTCTGAATTTTGAACAGAGTCTTGGGAATCAAAGGAATGGGTGGAAAAGCGTACAGGAATTCCTGACCCCAATGCAGGAGAAAGGCATCGTTGGCCTGAGCTCCCTGACACGGAGTCCTGGAACAGAACCGGGGAAGTTTGGCATTCCACGGACTTGCAAAGAGGTCTATGTCCGGGGTCCCCCATTCCTGAAAGATTCTGCGTATTTGGTCCATATGTAGGGACCATTCGTGTGGGAGCAGAACTCGACTGAGTCTGTCTGCTCAAGAGTTTTGAACTCCTGGAAGATATACTGCCAGAAGATGAATTTGGTGCTCTCTGGCAAAGGCCCATAATCTGAGAGCTTCGTTGCAAAGCGACAGAGCCCGTCCCTCCTTGTTTGTTGATATAAAACATGGCCACCTGATTGTCTGTCTGAACTAGGACAGTCAGGTTGGCAAGGAGGGTATGGAAGACTGAGGGCAAGGAAGATTGCTCGCAGTTCCAGAAGATTGATGTGAAGGGTGGTCTCTTGGGGAGACCAGATTCCCTGAGTGGAGAGATGTTGAAGATGAGCTCCCCACCCTGTTTGGGAGGCATCTGTTGTGAGGGTTGCTTGGGGCAACGAAGGTTGGAAGGGGGTCCCCAACAGATTTTTGGAGGATGTCCACCACTGGAGAGACCAAAACAGACGTTTTGAGGTGAGTACCTGGTCTGACAGCAGTCCCGATGCTTGAGACCACTGGGTGGCCAATGTCCATTGAGCTGCTCTCATATGGAGACGAGCATAAGGTACCACATGAACCGTGGAGGCCATGTGGCCGAGAAGTTGCAGCATTTCTTTGGCTGACAAGTGATTTCTGGACTGAGCCTGGGAGGCCAAGCTTATTAGCCTTTGGCCTCGGACCAGAGGGAGGTAGGCCCTTGCAGTGGTGGAGTCCAATTGGGCCCCTATGAATTCCAGGGACTGAGTAGGGATGAGTTGGGACTTGGGAATGTTTACCACAAGTCCCAGATATTGAAGAATACGCCTTGTGCGGTCCAGAGAAATCTGGGCTTCTGACTGAGATGGAGCTCGGATGAGCCAGTCGTCCAGATATGGGAAGACAAAGATTCCCATGCCTCTGAGAAATGCGGCTACGACTGCCATGCATTTTGTGAAGACTCTTGGAGCAGAGGCCAGACCGAAGGGTAGTACTCTGTACTGGAAATGTTTTCCCTGGAACAGAAATCTTAGATATTTTCTGTGGGATGGATGGATGAGTATATGAGTGTACGCATCCTTGAGATCTAGAGAACAAAGCCAATCCTGACTCTGAAGGAATGGAAGGAGAAGGCCCAGAGAGAGCATTTTGAATTTCTCCTTGAATAGAAACCTGTTCAATTCTCTCAGATCTAGGATAGGTCTGAAGCCCCCTGTCTTCTTTGTTATGAGAAAGTAAGGGGAGTAGAAACCTAACCCCTGTTGTGGAAGAGGAACCTCCTCTATTGCCCCTTGGGCAAGGAGAGTTCCTGACCCAACAGGGTCAGAAGAGATGGGGGAGAACTGAATTGCCTCACCATGGTATGGGGAGGAAGGCTGGAGAAATGAAGTTTGTAGCCTTCTCGGATAATAGAGAGGGTCCATTGCTCTGATGTTATTTGCTCCCATCTGGGAGCAAAGTGAGCTAGCCTTCCAGGAATGGTGAGGGGCTCTGGCTGTGCTAGAGCCAGAAAGGGCAAGTTCTCTAGAGGGAAGTCAAAACCCCTGGAGGGGGTTGAGCCTGCTGGGATGTAGCAGACACTGCAGGCTTTGACTTTACCTGCTTAGATTGTTGTCGCTTAGCCACAAGGCGAGGCTGAGCAGATTGCTGGCCAGTATTTGTGGGAAATCTGGTCTTTTTATAGTAAGGCCTTTTAAAAGGCTTCTTTTTGGTAGGGGTAGAAGTAGACTTGGAAAGTCTATCTAGAGTGGCATTTTCTGCATCCATTTGAGCAGCTTTAATCTGCCAGTCTTCCCCAAATAAGTTTTCACCGGTACAGGGCAGATTCCTGAGGCCTTCTACAACCCAGGGTTCTAGGTTAGAAGCCTGGAGCCAAGCGAGACGTCGGGCTGCAATAGCAATTCCCGAAGCTCTGCCTGCAACCTCAGAATCAAAGGCTGCCCTGTTGGAGAACTTGGAGACCTCTGAAAGTTGTGTCACCATAGAAAAGAAGTCCGCCCTTTGATCATCAGGGATAAAGGGGGCAAAATTCTGTATTTTTAGGGCAAGTTGCCCAAGATACATGCCCATATAAAGGCTATAAGAGTTGATCCTGGCTATAAGCATACTAGCCTGGAACATCTTTCTTCCAAAAGAGTCTAGGTTCTTACATTCACGCCCTGGAGGGGTAGAGGAATGCCTCTTAGGACTCTATTTTCTTCATAGCAGACTTCACCACAATGGAGTGGTGAGGCAGCTGAGTTTTTTGGAACCCAGGCGAAGGAGGGACCCGATACATGTGTCCAACCTGCGGGAATGGGGAGACAGTGTTAAAGGAGTCTCCCACAAATCCATCAAGTGTTCTTGAAGGATTTCATGGACAGGCAGAGTGACTGCCTCTTTAGGAGCTTTTGAGTATCCTAAAATGTCCAATTTTTTTGATCTGGGTTCTCTTTCAGAAGATGTAGTAATAGAAAGTGCTTTAGCTACATCAACAATGAAATCCTGAAAGGATAAATCCTCTGGAGGAGACATCCTCCTCTTGGGAGAAGAGGGCTCCTCAGGAAGAGTAAGCTCAGAGTCAGAGGAATTAAATTCATCAGAAGAATCTGAGTACTCTTTCTGTGCTTCCAATGTACGATACGCATACCGATCGGTATCGACATCGGGCGTATCGGGCATGGGATCGGTACTGGGCGAAAGCCGGAATCCGGTATGCGAAACTGATCGACGTTTAGAAGTCGATGTCTCGGTTCTGGTGTAGATACCGGAACCGGTACCGATGAAATCGGTACCGAGGGCGTCGCAGCCTTAATAAAGGCCAGTACGGCCTGCTGCATGGTCTGGACAGTACTGCCCATAGACGCCACTACTGCCTGGATGTCGGTACCGGTATGGGCCGGTACCCCAGAGCAGTCCAGCAGGTGATCTGTCGAGGCCGTGCCATCGATGTCAACCTGTGACCCCATGATTGCTTTGGAGGCCGAAACCTCCCGCCGGGGTTTTTTGGCCTGGGCAGAATCCTCGAACTCAGAACTCTCGATCTTTAGAAAGAGATTTGCTTTTAGAGGATTTGCCCACAGAAGTTTTGGTTACCTGAGATCCATCCGGAGAGGAAGACCTGGACGACTGATGCTTCTGAAGGAAACAGCACATGGAGCTTGTTAACCCGGTTCTGCAAACCGCGTTTAGACATCTGGGTGCAGGATGGGCAGTCCGGTATGGAGTGCTCAGGTCCCAAACATTTGAGACACCATTCATGGGTGTCTGTGACAGAAATGACAGCACTGCATTTGGTACATTTTTTGAAACCAGGGACTGGCTTCTCCATGAGGAGAAATTGTGTAGGCCTTAAGGCCTAACGCCGGGTACCAAGCTGTGCTGAAGAAAAATAAAAGAGTTTTTTTTTTTTTATATAGAAAGAAAGACCGGCGATACCGGTATCGGTATGGGGAAGGCAGGTACGCGGTCTAAAGAAACAAACAAAAGTAACTAATTCTTCAGTGGTGACAGGAACACGACCTGCTGGCTCCGCGGAAAAAGAAGAACTGAGGAGAGCTGGTCAGGAAGGCAGCGCGCATGTGCAGTGGGAGGCCCCAAAAGCTTTTCATTTGAAAAGCTGGGGAGCTTTCCCGCGCAGGCTCCGTCGGTACCGACGTACCCATATGTGATGACTTATTCCTGCTTGTTCCTAGAGATCATACAGAATCTCATGCACAGGTAAAGTAGCTGCCTCTTTAGGAGTTTTGGGATATTGCAAGATATCCAACTCCTTGGCTCTGGGCTCTGTCTCAGGGGCCACCGTGATGGATAGGCCCCGGGCCACTTCCCTAATAAAGTCTTGAAAAGACAAGTCTTCTGGAGGAGACATCCTTCTTTTAGGAGAGGAAGGCTCCTGTGGAAGCAGCATCAAAGCATCGACAGAACCCTCAGACTCAGAGGAATTGAAGTATTGCCTGTCTTGATGCTCCTGTAAAGCCCGATACCTGTACTGACTGGGATCGGTATCGGGAGTAACCAGTACCGACTCGGTACCGGAGGGCATCAGAGGACAGGGTATGGTTCTAGCTGACACCAAAGCTGATGCGATCGGTACCGACGCCGGTGCTAGAACCGGTACCGCTGGAATAGTCTGCTGCGGTACCTGGGGCGTCAAAGCCACCATGAATGCCGCCAGACTGTGTTCCATGGACAGAATCCTCTGATCCATCGATGCCACCAATGTCTGGATATCTGTACCGGTGGGAACCACTGTGTACCCCAGAACATGGCAACAAGTGATCTGTTGAGGCCGAGCCATCAACATCAACCTGCAACCCCATAAAGCTTTGGAAGCCGGAGCTTCCTGCCGGGGTAGTTTTGCTGGTGTGGAATCCTCGAGGGCAAGCCCGGAGGCATCTCGATGCTTGGAGGGAGATCTACCCTTCGAGGACTGGCTAGATTTATGCTTGGTTACCTGAGATCCATGGGAGGATGAAGAGGCCCTGGAAGACGTCGATGCCACCGAAGCTGCATCAGAGGGAAACAGAGTACTGAGCTTGGCTGCTCGGTTCTGCCGACCTTTTTGACATCATGGATGAGGACATGCAATCTGTGATGGAATGGTCAGGCCCCAAACGTTTTAGACACCAGTCATGGGTGTCAGTGACAGAAATAGTACCGCCACACTTTGTGCACTTTTTGAACCCGGAGGCGGGCTTTCCATGCTGAGGAAAATTTTTAGGCCTAAGACCCAAAAACAGCAAGTGCACCGTGAAGAAAATAAGTTTAGGGGGTTTTTTTTGGAATAAAGAAAAGACCGGCGGTACCGGTCGAGCGTTGAAGGCAGCAGACGCAACACAAGAAAAATTAAAGAACTTGTGGTGACAGGAACATGACCTGCTGGCTCCGCAAAAAAGAACTGGAGAGAGGTAGTTGGGAAAGGCAGGAAGGCAGTATGCAGGCGCTGTAGGATGCTACCAAAAGCTTTCCTATTGGACGCTGGGGAGCATTCCCGCGCAGGCTCTGTCGATACCCATATGTGAAGACTCATTCTTGCTTGTTCCTGGAGATGCAGTTTTCCTGTCATTAAAACGTGAAAACCTACAACTGAGGGTCATTTAGTCTGCTATAGCAACGTCTTAAGCTTGCCCTGATATACACCACCCCCAGCAGCCAGTTTTGTTTCTAGGGTGTTCACAATGAGCATGAATGATGTGCATGCGACATCTATTTGTCACCATTGAATGTACATGTTACATGCATATTCACTGGATATAAAAAAAAAATTGGCTGAGGGTGTGCCACTTGAGGAATTGGTATAGAAATTGTTTTACCACTACTACACAGACCCAAGGGAAAATGAGGATTAGAAATACAGAGTACACTTCACAGCTGTGGGCTTGTAAGCCCTACTGGGCACAGAATTTCCTGAAATATAGGAAGCTTAACCCTTAGTGTGCCTTTGCTGCAGTCAAGAATGGGCCGTGCTATGACCTGTACTTTCAAGTATCTGGAAAATGTCTTGAGTTGGAGTTACACACTGAGCAGCCATAAGAAAAGTCTTGACCAGCATGTATCTCTCCCCCCCACCACCACCACCACCACAAAACAATGCTCACTTTGACACGTTCTGTTGATTGAGACTGCATAGGTTTGGCCTCCACTGGTGGTCTTTGTCCTGGCATCTATGCTGCCTTCGGTGTCCATCTTGTCTTGGATCAGAGACATCTTCTGACCCCCTAGAGTTATACCACTAATGAACAATGGTGTACGGTCCTTGGCAATTAGCAATAATACTTCTTGTGGCTGTGGGCAACAGGGGGGTGGGGGAGAAGAGAAGAGAGAAAAAAAGAAAGTTAATCAGTCTAAAAATTCTTGCTTTTGCTTATCTCCACAAAACCTTCAATCTTCCTGTTTTCAGTATCCCTAACCACGATTGTAGAGTTAGTGCACATTTCTAGTGAAAGACAAATATGTTTTGCTGAAGGATGCATGGAGGGTGCAATATCTATGCAATTTATAGTTTTCATTCTGACCATTATATACTACTTCTTGCTGTTGTCTGACTTTAAAATCTGATCCAGTGTGGGTAACACGACCAGAGAACCTGCACAGGAACTGTTAATGCCAAGCCCGAGTGCAGTTCAAGAAGTCGAGGACACTTCGGTTGTGTGAAGCTTTACTAGCTGTAAATGGTTTCTGCTTACAGGAGAGTGTATTATCCTAACTCTGCAACTAGGTAGCACCTTTTAGAATTTGTATAAGGTAACTGTCAGGAACAGCTAAGCCAGCCAGTAGATCTCATCTGATCTAATTTGCTGGACCTCATCTTGTCCAAGGAAAGTGTTTACACGCTAAAGTTTGTTACCCTTATGACTGTCAAAGCCATTGGGATCTTAGCTCCAGGCCCATCTATGATCAAAGAACCCTAGTGCAGGGGGCGTTGGGAGTTATGGTAACCTTGAGCTATGAAGCACCAGCTGGTACTCATGAGTGAACAGCTTAGGCTGGCAAGATTGAGAAGGAGTGTTCTGTGGGTGGGGTTGACAGCACTAGTCATTATGATACCAGAACACTGAGAAGCTACAGGCCACTTCCCCTCCCCCCACATTCTATAGGCTTGTTTTATCAAGCCCTTCTGTTTGCTTTGAAGACTTAGTTTAAGACAGACCACCACTAAGTCTGTGCTGCCCCCTACCCCCCCCCCCCCTCCCTCTCCACTTTGAGCAAGCTTGTTGGAAAGAAAGCATGGAAATTCACAAGTTACAACCTGATAGGCCTATTGAAACTCAGCATCTGCCTGCAGCTGTTCATGGAATTAAGTACAAGCATGCAATCTGCCCTAGGTCAGAAGCAACTCTGCAAGAGATTGATCACTAGATAATATCACTAGTGAACTGTAAATGTATCAATAACTGCACTGTAGTCTCAGAACCTAAGTGCCCATGTTCCCTTTTACCTCATAGGCTTGACAATCCTGAGGAAAAACCCTAGTCTAATCTGCTTGGAAAAAAGCTAATAAATTATGTAAAGCATCAATAAGCTTCAGACCAAGTGGCATTACTTCCTGTAAATCAGCAGAGAGGACTGGATTAAGACTAGACTAGCATATCCATAGCTCTGTCCCAATGCTCTACATTGCTACAAATCACTTTTTAAAAGTTAAGCAGATACAGGACTAAACAATTGCTTCTCATACTTATCTGAGTATGCTATCAAAGCTGCTATTCTAGGCCCCCTACTCTGAAACCGAGTTACCAATGCAGCACTGTTTTGAACCAACACATGTAGAGCCCCCCCCCCCCCCTTCATGCCTGTAAAAAAATAAAAAAAAATCCCAGCTCTTTCAAACAGCATCTGATGCCATCTTGGTGGCTCTACAGGCATGAAGCTTTTGCCATTTGAGTTACCCTGATGTAGAGCCATGCCCCCCTCCCCCAGTATGTGTTGGCTCAAGACTGCTGTGTTGCTGTTTGGCCAGAATAGGGGAGGGGGAGACAATATAGTGGCATGCTCAGATATGGGAAGCAATTGTTTATAAAAGCAAGCAAGCAACGTGGGATTAAGATCACAAGAGGTAAGGACACGGAGAAGTGCCTAAATCAAGACCGACTTTGGACACCCACTGCTTGGGGTAGGCAGGAGGTAGTGCATCAAGATTTCATACTACCTCATAAGAACATAAGATATGCCATACTGGGTCAGACCAAGGTCCATCAAGCCCAGTATCCTGTTTCCAACAGTGGCCAATCTAGATCATACGTACCTAGCAGTCCCCAAGGAACACAGGTTCCACAATGCTTGTACTGGGTCAAGCAGTGATATCCTGGGTCCCTTCTTAATAATGGTTTATGGACCTTTCCTCCAGGAACTTGTCCAAACCTTTTTTAAACCCAGCTACACTAACAGCCTTTACTACATCCTCCGGTAACAAATTCCAGAGTTTGATTACACACTGAGTGAAAAAATATTCTCTTATTAGTCTTAAATAGTTTACCCTGTAGCTTCATTGCATGTCCTAGTCTTTCTATATTCTGATAACGTAAACAATCGATCTACGTTTACCCGTTCCACTCCGTTCATTGATTTATAGACTATCATATCTCCCCTTAGCCGTCTCTCTTCCAGGTTAAAGAGCCCTAACCTTTTTAGCCTTTCTTCATAGGGGGATGGGGTATCCTTCCATCCCCTTTTGGTGGCTCTTCTCTGAACCTTTTCTAATAATGCTATATCCTTTAAGATACAGCGACCAGAATTGCACACAATATTCAAGGTGCGGTCTCACCATGGAACAATAGAGGCATTATAATATCTTGTTTTATTTTCCATTCCTTTCCTTATGATACCTAGCATTCTATTTGCTCTCTTGGCTGCTGCTGCACTCTGGGCTGAGGGTTTTAACACGTTATCTACAATGACGCCTAAATCTTTTTCCTGGGTGGTAGTTCCTAATGTGGAACCTTGCATCATGTAATCATAGTTTGGGTTGTTCTTCCCTAGGTGCATAAAACTTTGCACTTGTCCACATTAAATTTAATCTGCCATTTTGATGCCCAGTATTCCAATCAAGATCCTCTTGCAATTTTCCACAATCTTCTTTGGTTTTAAGAACTTTAAATAAAAAGTCATCTGCAAATTTGATAACCTCACTTGTTATTCATAAATGCCCTGGAAAGTGGAATATGTCAAAAAGCAGCAAATCCAGCACAGATCCCTGGGGTACACCACTATTCACCTTTCTCCATTGGGAAAATTGGCCATTTAGCCCTATCTTCTGCTTTCTATCTTTTAACCAGTTCCTGATCCTGCCAGATTTTGACATGGCTTGACCACTGCTGAAAATAGGATACTAGGCTTGACACTTGGCCCGATTCATTTGTCTAAGAAATGAGACTTTACAGTGCTTCTGTATAAAAGCATTTGAAGGATATTGGCAAATCACAAAAAGGTTGAGAAAGGGTCTCCAAAGAGCCTTCTGAAAGGCACAAAGGTAATACTCTTGGGGGGGGGGGGGGGGGAGTCGAGTGCCAAACAGTTGTGCAAAACACATTAGAAGCATCAAAGACTGGAACGGAGACACACTAGCACAAGATTTAGCAGTTTTGTTCAGCTATGCTTAAGTGGCATGCAAAGTTATATACTAAACACCAGTTTTGAGCAAAATATTCCAGCAAGTGTGCAGAAGAGCAATATTCTGTTCAGAACATGTGTTCATAAAGATACCGAGTAACAATCCAGTGGATTAACTTATGCTATGCCATGTATATATACATGGATTGTTGCAGCACCCTTCAAAGCCAGAGAAAAATGTTGCAGGGTCTGTGTGCTAAACAGGCAAATTCCTCACCAACTACTACTGTAGACCTTAAGCTAAAAAACTAAGGTCTCCTCAAACCTGACATTGAGCTCAGTCTTCTGCTCTGTGCATTTATCTGAATGTGTGGTGCATAGCAATTTGCTTTTGTTAGTATTCATTTTACTAGATTTGAATGTGCTGTATGCTGCCGTTAGAATAGGTATGTTACAAAATAGGGTCTTTCTTATGGAGCAATATAATGCAATAACTATGAAAATTACTCCAAATAAACACACTGCTACAGAATATATAGGAGGGCGAGATCATGAAACTTATCAAATAGTGTCCTAGGAACCGTCTCAGACCAGTCGGCTGCCTATATGCTGGGAAGTGAGAATTCAAATTCACCAGCGGCACCTATAGCATCAATGACTGGTTCCTGGTGTTTTTTCTAATTGACACCCTCTCTCCACTGTGCTTGTAAATTATGCTTTTAAACAAACGAACAGTCTTTGTGAAAACATGTACTTCCCAATTTCTGTGTAATTCAGTACACCTTTGACTAGATAGTTCAGTCCTTCTCAAAAGCCTTTACTTTGATGGGAGACACGTTGTTTTCAAACGCCTCACACAATGTTATTTCCGCGTTTCTCTATGTTTCGAGGTTCTTCAGGGGATGAATCACATTCGGCAAGCTTTTAACCAAATTTGACCGAAACTGCGCATAGTTTGGATGGTAATACTTCTAATGTTCTTTGCGATGAGTTTATCGCAAAGAACATTAGAAGTATTACCATCCAAACTATGCGCAGTTTCGGTCAAATTTGGTTAAAAGCTTGCCGAATGTGATTCATCCCCTGAAGAACCTCGAAACAGAGAGAAACGCGGAAATAACGTTGTGTGAGGCGTTGGGAGACTGAGACACGTTGTTTTCAATCAAAGTAAAGGCTTTTGAGAAGGACTGAAAGCTATCAAGTCAAAGGTGTACTGAATTACACAGAAATTGGGAAGTACATGTTTTCACAAAGACTGTTCGTTTGTTTAAAAGCATAATTTACAAGCACAGTGGAGAGAGGGTGTCAATTAGAAAAAAACAACAGGAACCAGTCATTGATGCTATAGGCGCCGCTGGTGAATTTGAATTCTCACTTCCCAGCATATAGGCAGCTGACTGGTCTGAGACGGTTCCTAGGACACTATTTGATTATTAAGTTTCATGATCTCACCCTCCTATATATTCTGTAGCAGTGTGTTTATTTGGAGTAATTTTCATAGTTATTGTTAGAATAGGTATGAGCACAGTACTACGCTTGTGTTAGATCCCTTGCAACATTCTGCACTCACTAGTGTATAAATGGTGCAGACATTTATTGCTGCATTTTGACCCAGGGTATCCTTAGGTGGGAAGAAGGACATGACTAGAACCAGGGGCTTATGGCAATCTGAACCAGGCAGACTAGAGAAGCCTTATGATCCTATGATCTACAATTTAAGATTTTGCTAATTTAATAGTCTAGCTCTGTGCAGGTCAACCCCTCCCAATGTATTTAGGTGTGTACCCACCTCTCTGCAAGTTATCCTATTTGTTGAGATAAGATAGTTAAGTTTTTGATTTTATATAGTGTTGCTATAAAGATCCACTGTCCACCCTGTGCCCATTTTGAGTTCCATTACTGTATTTGCCATCATCTCCATCAGGAGATTCCAAGCATCCACCACCCTTTGTTTACCCCCTTGCAGATCTAGTTTAAAGCTTCCCATTTTTTTTTTGGGGGGGGGGGGGGGGAATTGTTCATTCATTAATACTCTTTAGGTATTTAAAGAGCTGTATCATTTCTTCTGTCCCTCCTCTTGTGTATACATATTTAAGTCTTCAAAAGTCTTCTCGTATGTCTTCTGGCATGAGCTCCAAATCATTTTGGTCACCTTCCTGACTCCTTTACCTTTGTGAGCTACGGCCTCCAAAAACTGAGCGCAATATTCCAAGTGGGGCCTCACCAGTGACTTGTATAGTGGCATTAGTACCTCTTTTTCTGGCGATTCCTCTGGATGCAACCAAGCATCCTTCTGGTTTTGGCCATCACCTTGAGATACTCTAAGTCAGTCACTGAGGTCTCTCTCCTGGTCTGTACACCAACCTATTGTCCCATATTGCATACAATTCCCTTGGATTTCTATATCCCAAGTGCATGATACTTGGCAATTAAGACTTAGGGGCTTGTTTACAAAGCTGCGGTAGTGGCTTCCACCCGATATCGGAGCCGCGGCCCCATTGAATTCAATAGGGCCGCGGCTCCGATATCAGGCAAAAACCGATACCGCGGCTTTGTAAACAAGCCCCTTAATGTGAAGTGCGGTATTAAACTAGACTATTCTTCCAGTTTTTTTGTAGATCTTTCCTTATCCACTCCCTCAGGAGTCTACTCTTGCAAATGTGTCATCTGCAAAAAGACTTGTCCCATTTAGTCCTTCAGCAATATATCACTCAAATACATTGGAGCAATACGAGTCCCAGGACAGATCCCCAGGGCACACCACTAATCGCCTTCCTTTCATCCAAGTTCTGTTTACCATCACCTGTCAACCAATTTCTGATCCAGTTCACCACCGTTGGACCCATCCCCAGGCTGTTCAGTTTTACTACAGCCTCTTATGGGGAACAGATCAAGGGCTTTGTTGAAATCTAGGTAGATCCCATGTATTGGGTGACCAGAGAACTAGATCAAAGAACTTAAGACTTGTTTGGCATGATTGTTCTTTGGTAAAAAAGCATGTTGCCTCAGATCATGCAACCTATTGGTTTTTGAGAAACTCTACTCTTTTCAGGAGCACCTCTATTACTTTTCCCCACTACCAGAAGTCAGTCTTACTGGCCTGTAGTTTGTTACTTCTTCCCTATTACCAACTTTGTGAAAAGTTACTGCATCAGCCCTTCTCCAGTCCTGTAGACCACCTTTCTCCAATGATTTATTAAAAACATTAAAGACCTTGCAAGAACCTGAGCTCTTTCAGTATCCTGGAATGTATCCCTTCTGGCCCCGTGGTCTTGTCTACTCATTTTTGCAAGCTGTTCAAGCATCTGAATGGTGTAGTATCTACTCCATTCCCATTTGTATATGTTTGGAAATTATGGGTGGTTCTTCTCCAGGATTTTGTTTAGTAAAAACAAAAGTATTTTTTTAGCATTTTTGCTTTTTCAATGTCACTTTCCATAAATCCATTCAGCACCGAGTTGTACAATTACACCTCTGATCTTCTCCTTAATATACAAAAAATAAAAATTGTGCTTTAAATCTTTAGCCATCTTCTCTTCTGCCTTTGAAATTAGCCATCTTATTTCTCTTGTCTTTTGACTATCATCCTGTATTATCTTTGTTCCTGTTTGCAAACTTCTGAAATTTGTGAAAGCGGTGTTTTCTGCCTTGAGAACCAAATAGGTCTCTTTTTCCTCTTGTTTTTAATTTACTTTCCTTACATATGGATCTGTTGCCCTTTTTTCCCTCCTTTAGTTTAAGCCACTGCAATTCCACTTCCCTTACTTCCTCCCACCCTGCAAACTCCTCCTTCAGGCACTTGGCTGTTTTACTGAAGTAAGCATTTTTGAAGTTTGAGCTTGCTGTGATTGGACTCAGCCTTGGTTCTCAAGCCACACCATGTTATGATTGCTGCTGCTCACATGGACATTTGACACTAAATCCAGCATCTAACATTCCCTGGTTGATTCCATTACCATTTGCTTAAGCAATGCATCTTGGAAGGTATCCAGTTTGTTTTGTTTGTTTTTTTTAACTTCTTTCCAGATTTGCAGAGGATACACTCCAACATTGGATTGATTAGAGTCACTGAATATGATCACTTCCCCCTTCATGGCTACATGATACCAAAATCTGCAACAGAGAAGATAACATGAGGGGGGGGGTCTAGCTAAGTTTGAAGCATGGTCTAGAACAGTGATGGCTAACCTTTTTGAGCCCGAGTGCCCAAACTGCCGCACAAAACCAAAGAACTTCCTCAAAGTGCCAGCACGTCATTTGCATAAGTGGTCTTATTTGCATAATGTTACCATACACTAACTTTTAGTAAACATGTCTCTTAATGAGTGTATGGATAAAGAAAGACTAAAAGATTTCTACATTACTATAATCCAGTGCCAACCGCCAGGCACATTAGGAACTACTACAAACGCTGCCCATTTAGAACCCATAGCAAACCCGCTGTATCCTGACAGCATTACCAGGACTCACAAAGCACCATACCCTACCTATCAAAAGGCAACACTGCAAATATTAAACCAATACATTTCAGTGAATACTGGGGAAAGAGAACAAGTGGCAACGTCAAATAGGAATTTCCTCTTGTACCAAACAAAGCGCAGATGTTAATGATGCACATTTCCCAGAGCTGACATATTCCAGTTAATAAATTCAAAATAAAGAGATATCGTTCTACCTTTTGTGCATTTTTTTTCAGTTGCAATTGGTCCAGCCATTTTCTTCTGGTTTCTTCATGTTTTCTGCTAACTCTCCATCGTCTGCTGTCCATTTGTCCTTTCTTCTCTCTTCTAGTTTTTTTTCCATTCTCTCTCTCTACATCTGCTTTAACATACTAATCTTTCTCCTTTTGCTCTTTCCTCATTCCTATTTCATCCACACAGATTTTACCCCTCCATCCTCAATCCCCAATTACTCTCCCAATACCTGGCCAATTGTAGATTTTTCATCCCTCCTACACAAAATATTTTTCCCCTCTCCATTTTACTCTCCCAGCCCCATCCCATTCTAATCCTCCCCCAACATCAGCTCCCTTCTAGTTCCAGTCTCACCCAGCATCCATTCCCTTCTTCAAGCCCCCCACTTCCCCTCAGCCCATTTCCATTCCAAGCCCCGTCCCCATCAGCTATTTGCAGTTCAAGCCCCCCACTTCCCCTCAGCCCATTTCCATTCCAAGCCCCATCCCCAACAGCTATTTGCAGTTCAAGCCCCCTTCCACTCAGCCCATTTCCAGTCCTAGCAACCCCCCAACCCATTACCAGTCCTAGCCCCCCATAGCCCACTCCCAGTCCTAATCCCACCAGCCCATTTCCAGTCCTAACCTCCCCATCAGCCCACTCCCAGTCCTAATCCCCCATCACTCAATTTTTAGTTTAAGCCCCCCCAGCGCCTATCACCACTCCTAACCCCCCCCAGCGCCCATCACCACTCCTACCCCCCCCAGCCCAGCGCCCATCACCACTCCTAACCCCCCCAGCCAGCCCAGTGCCCATCACCACTCCTAACCCCCCCCAGCCAGCCCAGTGTCCATCACCACTCCTAACCCCCCAGCCCAGTGCCCATCACCACTCCTAACCCCCCCACCCCAGCCCATCACTACTCCTAACACCCCCCAGCCCAGCCCAGCCCATCACTACTCCTAACCCCCCCCAGCCCAGCCCAGCCCATCACTACTCCTAACCCCCCCCCCAGCCCAGCCCAGCCCATCACCACTCCTAACCCCCACCCCCAGCCCAGCCCAGCCCAGGGAAAATTAAAAAAAAAAGAAAACCTGTCAGCTGCCGCTGTCGGGGGCCCCCGGGCCAAAAACACCGTGCCGCGGGGCCCCCCTGAACCCACCGGCAGAGCCTGTCCTCCCCGTAGCAGCTCTCTCTTTGGAGCTGCAGTCAGACGCTCCGGCTTGCAGAGCGCGAGGGAAGAGTTCCCTCGCTGCTCTGTTAAGCCTGCGGGGGCTGATAGTTCCCATCAGCCCCCGCGGGCTTAACAGAGTCGCGAAAGGGAAACTCTTCCCTTCGCGCTCTGCAAGCCGGCGAGTCTGACTGCAGCTCCAAAGAGAGAGCTGCTACGGGGGGCCCCGCGGCACGCTCGATTCTGCCGCGGCGGCCCCGACAACGGCAGCAGACAGGGTTGTTGTTTTTTTTTCGATGGCGGACCTTCCCGCGTGCCAGCTGCAAGGCCTTCGCGTGCCACAGCTGGCACGCGTGCCATAGGTTCGCCATCGCTGGTCTAGAATTTGGCAGCTGAGATTTAAATGGTAAAAAATGCAAAGGCATGCATTTGGGCTGCAGTAATCCAAGGGAGCTATATAGTATAGGAGGTGAAGTATTTTTCTCCACTAAAGAGCAGGACCTAGGCATGATTGTGTCTGATGATCTTAAAGTAGCTAAAGAGATAGAAAAGGTGACAGCAAAAGCTGGAAGGATGCTTGGTGCATAGGGAGAGGAATGGCCAGCAGAAGGAGGCAATAGTGCCTCTGTATAAATGTCTTTAGTGTGACCTTATTTAAGTATTATGTGCGATTCTGGAGACTGCACCCTCAGAACATAAACAGGCTGGAGTCAGTACAGAGGGTGGCTACTAAAATGGTTAGTAATCTTCATAAAGCATATATGAGGGCAGACTTAAGAATCTTAATATGTACATCTTAGAGGAAAGGCAGATGATTGAGATGTTTAAATACCTCCATGGCATAAATGCATAGGGGGAGAGCCTATTTCAATTGGAAGCAAGCTCTGCTACAAGGGGACATGGGATAATGGTGAAAGGGGATCGATTCAGGAGTGATGTGCAGAAATCTCTTTATAGAAAGAGTGGTGGAACTGTGGAATAGTCTCCCAGTGAAGGTGGTTGAGATGGACAGTATCTGAATTCAAAGCAGCATGGGACAAACAGAGGATCTCTAAAGGAAAAAGAGGGGGTGGGGACTGTTGTAGTGGTCAATATGTAAGAACAGACTAGATAAACATAGAACCACTACATGGCCTATGTTTCTATCCATTTCTTCAGTTTGAGTTGGAGGTCTGTAGACTACACCAGTATGAATGATTGTGCCGTCTCCTCTTTCCAACACAATCCAGTGTGCTTCTTTTCTCCATGTCCCTGCATGTCAGCAGCTTTAATATTGCTTTTGACAGAAGGCAGGGCTACTCCTCTTTTCTATCTTCTAAATATATTAGAGCCAGCTATGACTATATCCCATTCATGTGACTCATTAAACCATGTTTCTGTAATGGTCAATGTCCAAGTCTACTTCCACCATTAGGGCTTCCAGGCTTTGACCATTTGTTCTCATTGCTTTCCAGCATTTGTTGACTGGCTTGCCTGTATCTTGCATGGATTTTGTTCTACATGCCTCTTCCCACTTGCCATTGAAGTGTGGGTTAATAGCGTGGCTGTTTCCAATGTTTTTTGCTGGGGGGCAACATCCCAAACTCTCCCCTCCATCACCCTCTTTCCCTAGTTTAAATGCCTGCCCATATAATGCCTGAATTTTTCACTTAGGATCCTTTTCCCTGCAGAGATGTAGTCCATCAACATAGTATAGCCTCTTGTTCCCTCTATTTCCCCAGTCACCTATATATCTAAATCCTCCTTGTTTGCACCAGGTTTGGAGCCACATATTAAAATTGATTATGCAATGCAGTGTTTCTGCCTCTTACCAAGAACAGGTAGGGCTTCTGAGACTGCTATAGTGTTAACAAGTTTCTCTCCCAGAAACTGGAAGTCCCTTTGAACTTTAGAGGCACTTTTAGCTAGGTCATTTGTACCCAAATAGACAAGTTTGGCATGCTCACCTCCTGCACTGTACCAGCAATTTGTTTTGTATTCCTGCTGGGTGAAGAGCCTGGGAGGCATTTGACCATCTTCTCTCCTTTGAGCCATTCCCAAGTTGGTGCCTCTGATGGAATCTCCAAGTAGTAGTAGTTTCCTGTTTTGTGATTTTTCTTCATATTTGATGCATCACCAATAGATTGGGCATTAGCCTTCTCATTTCAGTCTATACTAACTGGGCACTCATTTCCCAAGGCAGAGAAGGTATTGACAAGTTTTGGTTTGAGAACAAAAAGCTTAGAGATACCACTTATGTAAATACACACCTACCTGTTTTGTTGGCCCTTATTTCCATATATCCTCATGAACTACAGGGAGCTACTATTCTATGTTCAAGAGGTCCATAAGCAAAAATATCCCAAAAGATTACACAGGGGGCAAAGGAGACCCAAGTTTTGATAGTCCTCAGTTTTACAATGTTTGTCTTGATTAGACTAAGCTCTGCTGAGCAGGAACTGTCTTACATCTGCATATACACACACCTTGTAGTGCTATACAAAATTAGTAGTTTAAAAAGCAACCTCTGAGACCAAGTATATGCATCAGGCCTTTACAAGATTTAGTCTTTAGGAGCCAGACTAAAAAAGAACCTAACACACAAGAGCCATTGGCTAAGACCTCATCCCCCACCTTATGTCTCCACTGAAGTTCACAAGCATTTGGGAGGGGAGGGGAGGGGGAAGGAAGCAGAAGAATTGAGGTCTAACCCCAGGCCCTTTAGAGCCCAATTTACTAAGGCTGTTTCCCCATTTGTTCAAGGGGGAAGGAGAACACATAGTAAAAAGCTGACCTTAATGTAGCCCTGCAGGTCAAAAGGGGGGGGCCCAGAAAGTAGACCCTTCACCCTCCAGTCTCACTCCCTCTCCCTTCCTGCTTTGGTACCCACACTTCATAAACTGAGGGGGGGGGGGGGTGTTGAACCAGCATGTTCCTTCCCCATACCACTAATCCCCAACACCCCCTCCCCCCAAGCAAGCCTCCACAAGCCCTACAGCCACCCTCCCCCAGCAGTGACCCCCACAAGCTAGTCAGCCTTTGCTCCCCCAGTTAGGGTTCAGGGCCCAATAGTCTGCTCACACTGGTTGCTGGAGCAGGACTATCCTCCCTGCACCATGTGTAACTGAGCCACCCGGTGCAGCACTCATGTTAGATTCTCATTGGGGGAGGATAGGGAAAGAGGGGCTAGGGAAGGTAGCAGAGCTGTAAAATTAAACAGATGTCAGAACTGCAGGGGGGGGGGGAGCTGCTTTTCTGTAGCTACTGCCCAGGGAATAGTTATGCACCAGCAAGCCAGTACTGATGCTGCTAGAAATGGAAGTGTTCTCTGGGACTACAGATGAGGGTCTGTGTCCACCTGCACTCAACCTGTCCTGGTATTGGTGGCCCCCAGCAGTTGTAGCAAAGCCTTCAGCAACTTGTATCCCCTACACTGTTCAGCTCCCACCAGCACCCCCTCTTCCTTTGTTGCTAGAGATACTGGCAAAGCTATAGAACAAGTCTCATTGGCTACTGGACAGTCGCATGACCATACCATGCACCTTACCATTGAGTTATGTGCAGCAGAACAGGAGCAAGAGGCTTAGTGGAGCTACATGAAAAAGTGGTAAGTTTAGCCTACTTCTGAAAGAGGCATGGAGCATTTAAAAGCCAAAAGCTGTGAGGGCTTGGATTTGCACAGGGTGGGAGGTACCTGCCCTGGCAGCAACTGCCCCAACAGGGGAAAGCTTTTGGGGGGGGGGGGAGAGGGTAAGATGTGCTACAAAAGTCCCAGGCACCAGATGGAAATTAACCATGCCAACCTGGCACCTGAGATTTGTTGAGCCTTGAAGTATCTTTGAACTCTATCTTGAATGTATATCAACTGCTAAAAACCTTTTACTTTTGCTGTAGTATTTGCAGCTGCTGTCAGATGCACTGGACATAGTCAAGACCTAGTTCAAATACCAGCCCCCTGCTGATAACCTCTGCATGTATTTGGTGGGGGAGGGGGCAGGTGAGTCACTCATGCTGCCTCAGGTACTCTGCTTCAGTGCCTTTAGAAGACTATGCTGAAGCTCTAGTGCCCTTCTGACATGTATATGAAAGTTGGCCCAACATAAGCTAACATGCAAATGACAGCAGTTAAACATGTTAAGTGTACACTTATAACAGTGCATGCTATTGCAGTAATACAGTATCTCCCTTCCTGTCAATGGGGTGCTTCAAGCCCTACAGGCATTTAGAGAAAATTTGCATCTGAACTACTGCCCTCAGATTCCCTGGCAGCCCATTTGACCCTGGACACCTCCAATCCCCTTCCTTGGGGCTATCTGGACCTGGGCAGAGGCACCTAGCAGCCCTCAGTCTCCCTAGTGGTGGGCCAATTATACTTCCTGGAGATGTTATCACTAGATACATCTAACCTCTAGCTGTGTGTTGGGATACAGCAGGTCTCAAGTTTGCCAAATAAGGCAATACTTGCAAATAAGGGAGACATTACCTTATTTAGCAGACTATTTCCCCAATATGGGAGTGTAAAGGAATACCCTTGTGAAAGAGCAACAGCCCAATACTCAAGACCTGTGTTTGATTCTCACTGACACTCCTTGTGACCTTGGGCAAATCACTTAACATTCTATTGCCTCAGGTACAAACGTCTTATAATCCCACTGGTGACGGGGAAATATCCATGTACCTGAATGTAACTCACCTTGAGCTACTGCTGGAATGGCGTAAGCTAAATAATAAGACAGTCTTAACGAGAAGTGAATCTTCATACTGCTAGGAGTCAAATGCTGCCAACATGATAGTGGTGAGAGACCACCCCCTGGCCAAGTATACATTCTAGCCCCTCCTCCTCCAGTCATCATCGCATCCTCTGGTCCAGAAGTGCCCAACCTGAGGTCTTGGGCCAAGAGTGCCCTGGACTAGGGAGCCTCTTGGGGCCACACACGAGCTGCTGCATTCACCTCAAACAATTTTGCTCCCACACTAACAAAATTAAAAGATTTAGTGCTATGAAGCTATAAAAGCTTTCACTGATTTATGCATGCAATGCAAGAGACTATCAAATTCAGATTTATGCATGCCCACTATGCTATCCTTTTGTGGTGTGATTTTAATGCCACTTTTCTTATGCTAGAAGCATTTAGTGTATTGGATGTAATTAAAATGGGAAAATCTTGCATAAGCCACTAACTATACCACAGCTTATTGCATTAGCACCTCAGATTCTAAGCTTTGTGGCAGGGGCAATTCCGCTGGCTACTTTGAGCATTCAGAACAGTGCTAGGCTAAAGATTTTAGCTGGGGACTAACCAACCTTATTCCAGTTAATTACTTGGAGTGTGAGACTAGCAGTTCCAAGCCAAGATACTGTAGACAATGGAGACAACTTCAATAGCAACCCTGCACTGGTCCAACAGATGAGACCACACGACCTAAAGCACATATATGCCCTACAAACAAATCCTCAAATTGTACTGTGTTTTAGGTAGGTCAGCTACTGTGCTCGATTGTCACACAATGTTTCCAACATGGTACTGTGTCTGACCTTTAGCATTGCTGGTTTTGAATTAAGGCCACTGCACTATATTTTAACATTAAGATTAGATGCTTAAGTTTATATCTTCCCCCTAGGTTATTCCAAAGTTTCTAGCCTTGAATACCTTATAAGTGGTATGTTCTAACCAAGCACCAACTTCTTAAAATGTTACAGTATAGATTTGCATGCAACTTTAAGGCTTTACCACCAACATCTCAACCTTTTAAGTGCATTTTTTAAGTCACAGGAGTACCGGGGTCTCAGCCCCCTCCCCTTTCACAAGGGCTCCTATATCCCCCAAGTGTTCTAACCCTAAACTCAAAACCTGATCTAGTCAAAAACAGGCTCAGCCAAAAATATCCGTTTGAAAGAATTCTGAATAAATACCACCACCAGAAAGAACTGCCCCCCCCCAAACACACCTGACCAGCAGACAGGGAGGCATACAGAAAACAAGGCTAGAGACTCAGCAGCTCAACTCGGGACAAGCTTCAGCGAGTTGTTAGGAGACACCTTAATTTTTGAAGATAGCCTTTTAGAAGGGTGGTGCCGACTCCCGCCCTTGGGCTATATCTATCATATTGTCAACACGAAGGGAGGAGGGTAACTCTGCTTCCTGAAGCCGGCTAAGGAAGTTAGTTACCACCAGTCGCCCTAGCTCACGAGCGAAGAGCAGCGTACCAGCCGATCATACACAGTCACTCAGAACCTGCACAAGCTTCGGAAACAAAATCTCAGCTTAGTACATCTGGTAGGATTTGTCTGCCCCACCCCGTGGCTAATCGCAGCAGGAAGTGACCGCAAAGCATCCTCGAGTCCACGTCAGCTTGACTAAGGCACACATGCTGCGCCCCCCAGCTTCAGAGGCCGGTACTGCAGAAGTCTAGTCTTCCAGACTAAAATCGTTACCGCTGCATTTCTCAAAGAAATGCAAGTCTTCTCGCCCGGTGATTCAGCAGTCACCTCTCCCCACTCAGGTTTGCCAGCAAGGCCAGGGCGGAGCTCAGTCAGCTGCACGGAGGCAGGCTCCCACGTGGGAACGTTATCAGACAGCGCAAGACAGAAAAGTTACTAGAGTCCCAACTTTCTGCTCTACGGTACCTTCAGCATCATAGTAATAGGTTTTAAACTTTGGGAAACGCCTCATCCCTCCCCCCAGAAATGTGTCTCAGTGCTCACTGCTAGTGCCGAAGAGTGACGCAGGCAAGCAAGAAAGCACAGTTACTTACCTGTAACAGGTGATCTCTGGGAACAGCAGGAATAAGTCTTCACATATGGGTATCCTCGGTACCGACAGAGCCTGTGTGGGAACGCTCCCCAGCGTCCAGTAAGAAAGCTTTTGGGAGCATCCCACAGCGCCTGCACGCTGCCTTCCTCAACCGCCTCTCTCCAGTTCGAGTTTTAAAGCTGAGAGAGAAAGAGGAAAGGAAAGAGATACACAACTCCTAGGGGAGGTGGGTGGGTTGTGAAGACTTATTCCTGCTGTTCCCAGAGATCACCTGTTACAGGTACGTAACTGTGCTATCTCCAGGAACAAGCAGGAATGAGTCTTCACATATGGGGACTCCCCAGCTAGAGATGCCAGGGAGATCCCCAAGGTTGTGAGTCCCTGAGAAGGGCTCTACCTCCCCCCATGGATCTCGGGCATCCAACCAGGGATGGGGGGTAGGAGTTGATTAGGTATGGAACAGGTGTTTTGAGAACAGCCTGACCAAACAAGGCATCCTGGCGGGAGTCCTTGTCCAAGCAGTAATGGGCTGTAAAGGTATGAACTGAGGCTCGACAGATTTGATCTATGGACACAGTTTAGATGAGCCATAGAGGCTGCATGGCCCTCACATTGTGAGCTGCGACATGGCCCTCCAGAGAAAGGTTCTTACTCTGGTAGGCAAAAGAAATACACTGAGCAATCCAATTGGACAGAGTTCTCTTAGAGACTGGAAGTCCTAAATGAGAGGGATCAAAAGCAACAAAGAGTTGAGGACTTTCTACGTTGCTGTGTCCTTTGTAAGTAAAAAGCGAGCGCTCTTACAATCCAGGGTATGGAGATTCCTCTCTGCACTTGATGCATAAGGTCCTGTAAAAAGAGACAGGTAAATACACCTCCTGGTTCAGATGAAAAGGTGACACCACTTTAGGCATAAAGTGTGGATTAGTCCTGAGGACTACCTTGTCATAATGGAACCTTGTATAAGGAGGATTAGCCACCAAGGCTTGCAGCTCACTGATGCAGCAAGCTGAGGTGACTGCAATGAGAAAAATAACCTTCCAGGAAAGGAATTTCAAGGAGGTAGTGGCTAAGGGTTCAAAGGGTGGCTTCATAAGCTGGCCAAGAACCAGATTCAAGTCCCATGCCACTGGGAGGTGATCTAACGGGAGGTTTAGTTAAAACAAGGCCTCATGAATCTTCCTATAAGAGGATGAGAGGAAATAGGCTGTCCATTGAGAGGCTTAAGGGATGCTGCAATAGCACTCAAATGGACTCTTAAAACTGAATTTGTTTTAAGGCCTGCATGGGATAAATGCAGCAAATACTCTAGTAAAGAATTCAGAGGTATTGCAAGAGGGTTAAGACCCTTCTCTGCACACCAAATGGTAAACCTTTTCCATTTAAAAGCATAGGAACGTCTAGTGGAAGGCTTTCTGGAAGCATGAAGGATATCCTTCACCTGCTGAGAAAGATGCAAATCTTGAAGGTCTAGGCCTTCAGCAACCAGGCTCTGAGATGAAGAGACGGGATTTGGGTGCCACAACGCTCCCTCCTCCTGGGACAGGAGGTCTGGAGCAGATCCCAAGTCCAGGGAGGGAGCTTGAGAGAGATGCAGAAGTAGAGGGTACCACACTTGGCGTGGCCAATGTGGTGCTATGAGGATCATAGACCCCTTGTCTCTGAAGTTTGAACAGTGTCTTGGGAATTAGGGGAATGGGTGGAAAGGCATAGAGGAAGTCTTGCCCCCAATGAAGGAGGAAGGCATCCCTGGCCTGAACTCCCTGACACGGAATCCTGGAACAGAACCGGGGAAGTTTGGCATTCCACGGACTTGCAAACAGGTCTATGTCCGGGGTTCCCCAAATTCGGAAGATCCTGGCTATCTGGTCCCCATGGAGGGACCATTCGTGTGGAAGCAGAACTCGACTGAGTCTGTCTGCCCAAGAGTTTTGAATCCCTGGAAGATACACTGCCATGAGATGAATTTGATGTTCTCTGGCGAAGGCCCACAATCTCAAAACTTCGTTGCAAAGCAACAGAGAGCCAGTCTCTCCCTGCTTGTTCACATAGAACATGGCTACTTGGTTGTCCGTGTGGATGAGGACTGTCTTGTAGCTGAGCAGGGTGTGGAAGACGGAGAGCTAGAAAAATTGCTCTGAGCTCTAAGAGGTTGATATGCAGAGATGTCTCCTGTGGAGACCAGATGCCTTGAGTGGAGAGATCTTGTAGATGAGCTCCCCAACCCCTTGGAGAGGCATCTGTTGTAAGGGTTGCTTGGGGTAACAGCTGTTGAAAGGGGGACCCCAGCAACAGATTCTGAGTGGACTTCCACCACTGGAGAGACCAAAAAAGGCAACTGGAGGTTGCTATTTTGTCTGACAGGCACCCTGATGCCTGGGTCCATTGGGTGGACAGAGTCCATTGAGCTGCCCTCATGTGAAGGCAAGCGTAAGGAACCACATGCACAGTGGATGCCATGTGGCCTAACAGTTGTAACATCTCTCGAGCAGTTAAATGGGACTTTAACTGAATTTGTGAGGCTAACTGCACCAAGCGTAGGCAACGGGCCTGGGGAAGATAGGCCCTTGCAGTTGAGTCTTCAGAGGAATCAAAGTATCGCCTGTCCGGATGCTCCTGTAGAGCCCGATACGAGTACCGAGTGGTATCTACATCGGGAGTGATCGGTACTGATGGGCATCACAGAACAGGGTACTGCTGCAGTCGACACCGAAGCCGATGTTGATGCAATCGGTACCAGAACCGACACCAGCGCCAGAACCGACGCCAACAACAGAGTTTGTTGCAGTACCAGAAGCGTTGCAGCTTGTATGAATGCCATAATGGCACGCTGCATGGTCAGAATATTCTGATCCATCGACCCCACCAATGTCTGGAAGTTGGTACCAGTGGAAACCACTGGTACCCCAGAACATGGCAACAGGTAATCGGTCGATGCCGAGCCATCGATGTCAACCTGTGACCCCATAGATAAAGCTTTGGAAGCCGAAGCCTCCCGCTGGGGTAACTTTGCCAGTGTGGATTCCTTGAGAGCAAGCCCGGAGGCATCTCGATACTTAGAGGGAGATCTACCCTTCGAGGACCGGCTGGACTTAAGTTTGGTTACCTGAGATCCATGGGAGGAAGAAGCAGCCCTGGAAGACGTCGATACCACCGAAGCTGCATCAGAGGGAAACAGGGTACTGAGCTTTGCTGCTCGATTCTGTAGACCTCTTTTAGACATCATGGAACAGGACTCACAATCCGTGATGGAGTGGTCAGGACCCAAACATTTGAGACACCAGTCATGGGTGTCAATGACAGAAATAGTGCCACTGCACTTCGTGCACTTTCTAAACCCGGAAGCGGGCTTTTCCATGAGGAAAAGTTTCCTAGGCTTAAGGCCAAAAAGGAAAAAATGCACAGAAGTGAGAAACAGTAGGGTTTTTTTTTTGTTTTTAGAAGACACAGACCGGCGGTACCGGTACGAAGTCAAAGAAGGCAGACACGCAACCAAAGAAATAAAAGAAAATAAAGATTCTTCAGCGGTGACAGGAACAGGACCTGCTGGCTCCGTGGAAAAGAAGAACTGGAGAGAGGCGGTTGGGAAAGGCGGGAAGGCAGCGCGCAGGCACTGTGGGATGCTCCCAAAAGCTTTTACTGGATGCTGGGGAGCACTCCCACGCTGGCTCCGTCGTACCGACGATACCCATATGTGAAGACTCATTCCTGCTTGTTCCTTGAGATTCAGGATCCAGTGGCAGCCCCGCCCCTCCCTCTGCAAGGACCCAGCCCATACTCTGAGTGCACGGAAGAGCGAAGCCGGATACGCTTATGCGCTCTCCCTAGCGTCGAACTCCGCCTAAACCCCAACCTGGTCAATAAGCTTCGGCTCACTTAACGGGGGCGTGCGGGAAGCTAAAATCAAAACCTGATCACTTACGCCGTGCCGATAAGCCGAACTAGATGCTATTCAGAGGGCAAGCGTTCCAGATGGACTACTGTGGGAGAGAATTTACCCCTAGCAAAGATAAAGGGGAAAAGAAAAAGTCTATTCCCCTCTAAAAGGGTACTTGTGACAGGGAAGAGGGGTAGTTCCGAGAGCGGTGCGAACACACGCCTCATCTACTTCTCGCCACCACGTCCTTCAATTGAAAGGGTGTGGTTAGAAGGTAAAGAGTCAGAGCATTCCTCCAAAATTAGACGCGAAATTACGGATCAAAGCAGGGCGGACATCCAGTTGGGGGGGGGGGTGCAATAGACTCGCTTAGTGATAGTCTCCCAAACATATCCTGATTGAGGCGGGAGCCTCCCTAGCGCTGCTGCTCTCAGTTCACTTCCGGAAGTTGACCTCACCCTTAAAACCAGGATCTACGCCTCTTAAGTCAACGATCCCGATAGCCTGCGATCCAATACTAGAAAAAAAAAAACCACACAAAAAAAGTTCGTCCAGACTAGACAGTTGTGCTTCGGCTCATGTTAACACACAAGCCTTTATAGGCCGCCACACATCACTCCCATTTATGGGGCTGTGAACCCAGCTTAACTATGTTCTTCCTCTTATTTAGGTTCACGATTCTAGTCCAGAAATGAACGGCCCAAGGACCCATACTAAAAATGGGTACTTAAAACGTGAAAGTATCATTTACACGTTTTAGAAGCATACAGGAAAGAAACGGACCTCAGTACTAGTTAGTTAATCCACACTAGCCGGTACTAGTTTAAGAGGCTTAAGCCACGCCATGGTTTAGTTTTGCGCGTGGTATCGGTATATAGTCGTTTTTTTAGGTCTAGTACGGCTAAGCATCGTTCCAGTTAAAGTTTAAGCAACTTTCTCCTCTACATGCACGGTAACTATGGGTGTATTCCCGTCCTCCATTACTTTTCAGATGTTAGCAGCAGAAAGGTAGAATCGCCTTTGACAAACAGCGCACCTATTAGCAGCAGTAAGCAAGAACTTTTTACAATAGTTTTCTAGAGAAGGCAATAAAGAGCTAACATGGCCTCCAGTCCAGCGAGTATAGTTATCCCCCCCCCTCTCTATAGTTACATTAGAGGTTTAAGGTAAACTTTGCAAACAGAAGGAAGGGGCTCATAACGTTTTCAGGAAGTGGCTCGGACGGTTCCTCCTCACCACACTGTTTCAACATTAACTGAACTTCAGCAGCGTGAAAAATATTTTGTAGTTTTTTACCTTAGTTTTGCACAGGAAGCCGCCAGGGTGCGCGGCCCACACGCTTGGGTTGTCCCCGATGCCTATGATCGCCGAGTCCTGGCAGAAACCGGACGTTTGCAGGCTTGAGATGTAGTCTTGCCAGCCACCTGACATCTTAAAAGTTTTCTTTAGTTTAGTTTTAAGCTAGGATTGGAAACAAATGCCCGAGGCGAGGCAGGGTGCAAGACCGAACAAAAAAAAAGAGAAACAGGAAGAGGCGAGATATGACCGTAAGCACAAGGCACCTCTGAAAAAAGCACCCGAACGTCTGAGCGTAGAGCAGTAGCGCGTGTCTCGCGGCGCGCAGTGGCCGGTTCGCTCCCTTTCAGCGCGCGCCAACAGCGAGTCCCACCAGGTGTAAAGCTGCTGCTGTAAGTGCAGATGAAGCTCTCGGACGCTCGCCGACGCCTCTTAAACCCCAGGCGGGAAAACGCAATTAGGCAAAAAAAAGGGGGGGGGCGGAGGAGGAAAGAAGGAAGGAGGTGAGCAACCCCGCCCAGGTATCCTTCCGCGGCTAACTTTTCCTCTCATCCACCAGTGAAATAATTATGTCCGAATGCGACTATAGAGTTCCCCATGGTTCAGTTAGTTCTTGTTTTAGTTGGTAGAAATAAAAGGTGTGGTGGCTGACTAACCCCGTTGGCTACTTCAGTCGAGGGAATTATTTTTCGTGGCGGAAGAATCTCTATAAGAGGACTTAAAAGTTTTCGGTGCAGCCTTTGGTTATTTCCTGCCCGGGCTCTGCGGTGTGCTGGTAGCACTCGGGCTTATTATTTAACGTAAAGCTACAAAGTTTCAGCAAAACGTGTTGACTGTTTCCTTCTTTGTGAAAACATGTTCCTGCTCCTTCCGGTCCTGATGATACATTGTGCCTTTCACAGACTGCAGCGAAAGAAAGAAAGAAGCTGATCGGGGTTGAAGCAAATGTGCGAAAAAAGGAAGAAACTCCAGTTTAAAAAAAAACCACCACCCTCTTCCTTTTTTCCGTTCATTCCTCTTTCCCAGTGGGGAGGGGGTATATTTCGCATAGCTGGAGGGCAAGCATTGCATTACTGTAATCTCTTCCTGCTTTGCCAAATTAGTCTGTAGGAGCCTTAAAAAACGGAGGTGACGCTTTCCTATCGTCATCCAAACCCTTCCCCAATACGGGCATCAAGCAGATAGGTGCAAACCATGTAGACCGGTCAGTTGAAACATTGAGCTTACTTGCCGGGCCCCATCTTCCACTTGCTAGTTTGGCCAAGGCAGGGCATGCTCTTAAGGTAGCCACAGGGGTGGGTGACTCAGATGTTTGCGAAGGCTAAAGTTTTATTTATTTATTTCTAGCTTTTCTATACCGCGCTAAAGTGGGGTGAGGTGTGGCACTGCCCGTTAAAATCCTGCTGTGGAGGCTATCACCTATATCAGCAGTGAAGGCATTTCCCAACACAGCAAGGAAGGATACCTTCACTTGTGACTACTGCAGCTGCCCTCACCCTAGTGCTTCTATTACAGATAGTGATATCAGGGCTGGCTCAAGGTGTTGGCACCCTAGGCAAGCCTTAAGCCTTACATCTCTTCACCTCTCCCCCTCCCCCCACGATGTCAGAATATGTTGTTTAGCTGTGAATGCCATGCCCTTTGGCTGCTGCCCTAGGTGACCACCTAGTTTGCCTGATGGGTTAGTCCTGGATAATATGCATACAGAATAAATCCAGGGAATCACATGCCCAAAAAAAAAATCTAAATGCATCAAATAATACAGCATAATAAACAATGGCATTTGCCGTGTTCTAGAATATATGCAGGCATGTTAAACTCAGCTCCCAGTCAGCCCTAGTCCCCCATCTTTCTGTTGTCCGTGTGAATAGTAGTGTCCAGTAGCACTGTATAAGAAATCCTGTGGCTACTGGAAGCCATGAAATGGCTAGTCTTGGGGGAAATTTGTGCAATCGTGCGACACAGAATTAATGCAGAATTCCCCACCTGCACTGAATTTTTCATTTGTTATGCAGAATTCTGTGCAGGCCCTGGCGCCAGTGAGGTAGGCTTTATGAGTGCCCAAGCCTGCCTCACTATTTGCCTTTTCACAGTCGCAGGAGCACTTCCCTTCGCTCCTGTAGTGATGTTAAAAAAATATTGCTGCAAGTCCAGAGGTGATGAGTAGCTTGAACTGGAGATATACTGATTATGTGCAAGGGGGGGGGGGGGGCTGAGGTCTGGAGAAGGGAGTGCAGAGAAAGAAACGTGGTGGTATGTTCCTGGAAGATAGAAGGAAAAGTAACAGAGAGATACAGGTAGATGCATAGGGAGGGGAGAAAGGAGGTGGGGTATGTGCATGAGGGTAGACCTTAGAAACAGACAGCAGTAGGGATCTTGCTAGAAGTTAGAGGGAGAGAGAACGGGGTGGGAAGGGTTGGGGAGAGAGCTAAGGAAGAAAAAGGCAGGAGAAATTTCAGGTCTAGAGGAGGAGTTAGACATTATGATGGGAGAATTCTGCACAAAAAAATTATTAATAAAACATGCTGAAATGTCTACATCTTTGCACAAAATTCCCCGAGATATAAATGGCTTGCCTATAAAATTATTTTGGTAGGTTGTCAAAAAGCCAGTAGTCTTCAAATCGGTTGGCCTTTAGTTTGGTAACTCTGTATTAGCTGTACCAGGCATATTGTGAAGTAACAACAAAACTCTACAAAATTCACTCAAAATCTAGAGCAATTCTACCATATAACAGCACTAAATTACAGAAGTCTCAGTATGAAGGCCTATCTAGAAAAATAGCTAACCCATACACACTGCAGTGGGCACTAGAATATCAATACACCTATTGGGAAAAATAAACCAGCTGGATTTGTACAGACCAGTCGTATATAGGTAACACATGCTAACAGAATACCTGGCCTCTTTTCACACTCACAGAACCCCACCAAATATACAACAAGTAACCACAAACTAAAAATAGAAATATGTAAATAAAAATTAAGCCTATACCCCAAGGGGCCAGACTCCACAGACTACTAAGGAGCAGACTGTGCTCTTCTGTGAATATCTGATGCCTGTTTAATTGCTCCCTTTACCCTCCTCCTCTTGCCGTCCTATCCATTGATTGATGTTCTTTTCATGTTTCCACTCTAATTTAAAAACGTTTTAAACCACTTTGCAATTATAAGAACATAAGATACGCCATACTGGGTCAGACCAAGGTCCATCAAGCCCAGTATCCTGTTTCCAACAGTGGCCAATCTAGGTCATACGTACCTAGCAGCTTCCCCAAAAGACACAGGTTCCACAATGCTTGTGTTGGGTCAAACATTGATATCCTGGGTCCCTTCTTAATAATGGTTTATGGACCTTTCCTCCAGGAACTTGTCCAATCCTTTATTAAACCCAGCTACACTAACAGCCTTTACTACATCCTCCAGTAACAAATTCCAGAATTTGATTACACGTTGAGTGAAGAAATATTTTCTTTTATTAGTCTTAAATAGTTTACCCTGTAGCTTCATTGCATGTCCCCTAGTCTTTCTAGATTCTGATAAGGTAAACAATCGATCTACGTTTACCCGTTCCACTCCGTTCATTAATTTATAGACTTCTATCATATCTCCCCTCAGCCGTCTCTTTTCCAGGTTAAAGAGCCCTAACCTTTTTAGCCTTTCTTCATAGGGGTATCCTTCCATTCCCTTTACCATTATATATATAAAAGATAAAAAAGGCATTACAGTACTGATCAAATCTTCATCAGAGCCCTCTAAAACACTAAGGAGCCAATGTAGCTTAGTGCAGATTCTGTGCATAAGCTGAAAGAAGTCCAAAGATTTGTGTAGATGGTGCACTGCACATTTAAATCCCATGGCAATTAGCATATTACTTATTTAACCTGGATGCAAAGACATGCACCGAAGACTGAGCACACCATTTTCTAACAGCAAGGCTTTACCACGTGGTTTGAGGAGGAGTAAAGTTTATCTTTGGTTTATTGTTCACCGCTTTGAGAACTACAATTTAAAGGCAGTGAAACAAATGCAACTAAACTAACCTAGTCTAAACTAAAAAGTTAGTTTTGAAGTTCTTCTGCAGCTAGTGTTAGTGAGGATTTCATGCTTGTTTTATTTGTATAACTAGTAAATAACTGCAACTTTTTTTTGTGCTGTACAAAGGAATGGGTTAAAAAATGTCAGGGGACTAAGGAGCTGAGGTGATTGCTTTGCTAGATGCCCTGACTGTGAAAGGAATAGCAAAGCACTCCACTGCAGGCATTTAAATGATACCATACAATAATATTTATTTTATTTATTTATTTATTTAACTGTGTTTATATACCATTAGTGTATGAGTCAAAGCAGTTTACATATAACAACTTGGCCTAGTTGACTTACCTAGAACAGTAATAACAGTGGAATACATAGAATTCTAAACAATAAATATTTGTTGTATCATAATACGAATAAACATAATATCAACCATCTAAACACATTGGAAAACTATTATATAGTGGGGAGAGGAATGTGAAAATGAGGGTCAGGTAGGGGAGGGGGCAGGGGGAGCTGGGATGGATCGGTTGCATTGGTTGCTCTTAGTAAGATCATGTCTTTTCATTAGTGAAGTGTTCAAGAAAGAAGTACGTTTTTAGGTTTTTCCTGAAGTCTGTGCGATCATTTGTGGCACGGAGATTGTCTGGCATTGCGTTCCACAGTGCTGGTGCAGAGAGGGAGAAAGCCCTTTTAGATGTAGTGAAGCTGGTCTTCAAGTTTAAAGAAGGTATGCAGAGCATGTTGAGTGAGTTGGTTCTTCTGTTTCTATTATTAGTTGTCTTCTGTATTAACAGTTGGAGGTAGGTGGAAGACAATCCATGGAAGAGTTTGAAGATGGTGTGGATGGACTTGTATTTGATTCATTGAGTGATAGGTAGCCATGCAATTGTTTGAATATTGGGGTTATGCATTCCGTTCTTGGAGCACTGTGGAGGATGCGTGCTGCTGTATTCATGACCAGCTATAGTGGGTGAATTGCAGTTTTAAGTAGGCTTTGTAGAAGGAGATTACAGTAATCAAAGTGAGGGAATATGAGTGCCCGAAGTATGGTACGAAAATCATTTGGGTCAATAAGTGGTCTGAGATGTTGTACCATCTTGAGCTTGTGGAAGATGATTCTGGTAATATTGCTTATGTGAGGGGATAATGTAAGATGTTGATCAAGATTGATTCTCAGCTAGCGTACTTGCGATTTGACCTGTAGTTGGGCTCCAGCAATGGTTATGTGAGCAGGTGGTGTGAAGTTGGTGCCTTGGAGATATATAAGACTTCAGTTTTCTTGAAATTTATAGTCATGTGTTGAGCAAGCCAGTTTGTTATGGAGATGAAGCATTTCTTTATGTGGGTGATGGATGGGAAAGTGGTATTGATTTGAGCATAAAACATGATGTCATCTGCGTAAAAGTGGTAAAGTAAGTTGTGTGCTTGTATGAAAGAACAGATTGGTTGAATAAAGAGTTTGAATAGCAAGGAGGATAAGCTGTGATGTTTGGTTGCCAGTTTTCCTCAGAGTTGACAATCTGATAGGATATGAACCATTTGAGTGCAGTGCCCTTAGTCCGATTGTTTGCAGATGATGAATGATCAAGTTGTGTGGGATGGAGTCAAAGGCTGCCTTGACATCCGGGAATATTAGGATGAAACCTTTGTTTGGTTTGTCAGTGCCTTTTATGAGGTTGTTGGTTAGAGCAGTAATGAGAGATACAACTCCATGTTGAGGCCTGAGCCCATATTGTTGGGGGTCAAGAGCGAAGTAAGTGTCTGTGTTTTCTTGAAGTTGTGAAAGTACTTTTTTCTCTTTTACTTTTGCCAGGAATGGCAGGCTGGCAATTGGTCGGAATGAGGCTGACTGTTTTGGGTCTGATGAGTCTTTTATTGTTGGATGTATGGAGGCCAGTTTTAGATTGGTGGGCATATATTCATGTTGCAATGAAAGTCATGTGATTTTGAGTATTATGGGTAGTAGTTCTGTTTGTGTAGCCTTAATCCAACTGACTGGACAGTACATATGCATGAGTATACATGAAACTGTAGGTGCCAGTACAATGTTTTGTGTGCAATTCTGCTGTTAGCACACACACATGTGCATGGGTTTCCATGGCATACTCTCCCAAATTTGCACACAAATTACTTACATGTGAAGGCACATTTTGGAGACCACAATTGAGACATCCAGGTCAGAATGTACACAATTCCGGCCCCATATACCAAAGAGAACATATACAGTTTTGGTCAACATTATTGGCACCCTTGCAGTTCAACCTCTTAATGTCCAATATCGCTTAAAAAAGTGGCCAATGATATATGCCTTTGGACTATATATGCACACATATTTGATACATAAAAGAATCAAATAAAACAAGACCAATTAAAAAGGAAATAGTAGGAAATAGTATAAAAACTAGGACATTGACAGGATATGATTATATTTTGATATGCCCATGCAATAAAATTTATGTGGGTAGGATGTCATGCCCGATGAAAAAGCGGTTGCAGGAGCATCGCTCACAAATCACCACAAAAGTTCTGTCTGCACTGGTGGCTTCCCACTGCCATGAATATCATCATGTTTTTCAGGATTTACAATAGCGGATCTTGGATTTCATACCGGCGAAAGTAAGGGGGGGGGTGATCAATAAGAACATAAGATATGCCATACTGGGTCAGACCAAGGTCCATCAAGCCCAGTATTCTGTTTCCAACAGTGGCCAATCTAGGTCATATGTACCTAGCAGTTTCCCCAAGAGACACAAGTTCCACAATGCTTGTACTGGGTCAAGCATTGATATCTTCGGTCACTTCTTAATAATGGTTTATGGACCTTTCCTCCAGGAACTTGTCCAAACCTTTTTTAAACCCAGCTACACTAACAGCCTTTACTACATCCTCCGGTAACAAATTCCAGAGTTTGATTACACGTTGAGTGAAAAAAATATTTTCTTTTATTAGTCTTAAATTCATCCCACTTGCAGTATCGTGAACAGTTTTGGATATACTCCTTGGACTCTATAGCTCTATCCAGTTTGAATTCATCATTGGACTGGTGGAGCTTAATTTGATGATAGTAATTTTTTGGAAGTTTGGGATTTTATCTGCCGATCATTACCTATAGGATGACAACCAACCACGTGATCTGTGATGGATATATATATATTGGGTATAAACGCGATGACGTTTTACATACACAACAGAGTTTGAAGAAGGGCCAGGAGGTTCAATGGCCTGAAACGCAATGTTGGGTTACTATGCGTTGCATTTCATGAGAGGACTTTTTCACTTTGCAGCATGCTGGCTTGAACATAGTCACCTTAGTGGGATGATGGAAGATTGCCATGATTTGGTATCATGCGGACTTATAATGGTAACTAGCCGCACCGGTTCCTGCCAGAACAACTACGTCATCATGGACAGCTAAGTGTATAGTTCTTTTCCCGATTTATCTTAGGGGTTTATATATCCCTTGGGGATGTTAAGGGTTGTGTCTATAAAAATAGAAAAAAAAGGAACGGATTGCCACGAGAAGATTGATCTTTCACGGCAACAGTTCCGACAAAAATAATTTCATTATAGGCTTGATTATTCCTTCAGTAGATTTAGTAGGATATGATTATTGGCACCCTTATAAACAATTCAGATCAGTGTGAACAGAAAAAACACATTCCTATTGCAGTAGAATTAAACACAGCTGTGATCAATTGTCAGTACTCATATGACTTGAATCAACCAATCAATGATGGCTCTAATGTTTAAAATGGCCACATTCATTCCCTGTTCCATTTTTTTATTTTGTGGTGGATTGTTATCAATAGCAATGATTAAATTTAGTTTTCTGCATTTTTGTTTTTCTAGTATTGTATTACTTTTGTGGAAACAATAAGGATTTGTGTTTTGTATCTATTGGAAAATACAGAGTACAGCACCACTTACTCTCTTTTGCTTTCTATTCCTCTAATGTGCCCGCTGTTAGCTAGCCTCTTAGGGGGAAACAGTAAATCCCACTCACTGATGCCAACCCTGACTTACTCATTCACCTCACCAGCCAGTCATCACTAGCTCTGGCCTCCTCTGCCTCCGAACCCTGCTACTAGCTGGGTCTTATCTCTCTCACATATGGTTCCAATCATCATTGTGATTTCAGGCCTCACCTGCTGCCAGTCAGGTCTTATCTCCCTCAGCTGTGACACCAATCATTGCTGCAATCCTAGGCCTGCCATGCTGCCAATTACTGCCTCTAACCTATGGTGCCAATCATCACTGCAATCTCAGACCTCCCCTGCTGTCAATTACTGTGGTCATCTCAGGCCCTCTCTTCCTACATATTCCCCCCCCCCCCCCAAACTTCTTGAATGACCAGCAGGAGGAGGAGATGGCTTGAGACACCCCAATTGTCTTCCTCCTCCTGCTGGTAGAATTGAAATATGGTCTGGCAGAAGAAGGGAGATGGAGTTGACAGAAACAGGGGTGGCCCTGGTGGAGAAAAAGAATGAAGGGGATATGGTGTTGCTCCTATGACTGGAGGGAATGAATGAGTGAAGGGTGAGCCTGATAGGTGAGAGAGAAAGAAAGAGAGGGGGAAGTGGAAGAGTGATTGTGGGGGAAGAGAAAGAGGGGGATATGAGCCTGCACGAGGGAAGCAAGTGTGTGGATGAGAAAGAAGGAATGATTGGGATAGTGGATGAGTGGGCTTTGAGTCAGCCTGGGTGGAGAGAGAGAGGGGATAAATCTGGGGAGATAAGTCAGGGGAGGGAAAGATAAGAGAAAAGAAATGAATCTGGGAATGCGAGAGAAAGGAGATGAGTTGGAGGGGAATAGATGAGCTTGGGGGGCGTTAGCATGTGGGGGTGGGGTGGAAGGAAATGCAAGAGAAGGGGGCATGGGAGAGGAGAGGGAGGGAAAGAGAAGGGTGCACAGTAGAGCTGGCAGGAGTGGGACAACAGGGTTTCTCAGGCAGTCTCCTTCTGTTTGGTCAATGGTTATAGCCTTTTTCTTATCATATGCTGGTTACTTGACTAAGCCACTTAATAGCAGAGTCAGGCGCATATGCAAAGCTTTAAGACCAATAGGCAGACCAGGTTGTTGTTAAGTGCCATCGTGTTGGTGTCGACTCATGGTGACCCTCTGAATAGTTGTCCTAAACTGTGTTCGGTCTTCATTCAGGCAGCTCATTGTTGATAGAGTGGCACTCATAGCTGCTGTTGTTGTATCGATCCATCTCATTGCTGGCCTTCCTCTTTTGCGTTGACCTTCTACCTTACCAAGCTAGGTAGATACACCTTGCCAGGTAGATATAGATTAATCAACTGGCTGTAGTGACAGGAGAAAGGGGGTGGAAAGGGAGCAGTTGACTCATTGCACCCATTTCAAATACAGTGCACCCAGTCACTTGCTGTCTGTACAGTCACATGCTCAGTCACCTACTCACTTAAATCCATTCAGTTACATGCCTGCCCCATCCACTCACTTACACATAGACAGATCTCAACTACACACTTGTAGACATTATCCCACCCTCTGATATACCCACATTCATTACCCATGCAGTCACATAATCATCCATACACTCAATCACATACGCACACCCATTTGCTCACTCACACACTTTGACTCCATCTAACACTTGTAGACAACTTCCCAGTCCACCTACCCACAACCTCCACCTAAAAAGAGACAGGCTGTTCAGATGGCTCAGAGATTGTGCTGTAGAAGGAACTTGAGAAACCATGCTTCAACTTGTAAGCTCATGAATCTCTGTCATGATGAGTACATCAGATAATTACGTTTATTAAGCATAGATTTATGTATTTATATTTTATCCGAATCCTTAAACACAGTGAATGTGCTGATTATGTTGTCTGAATAATAATTTGCTAAAATGGGGTTGTTGTTTTTTAAAGTGTCATCAAGTCAGTGCTGACTCCTGGCGACCCTGGGTTTTCATGGCAAGGTAGATTGCCAAGCCTTTTCTTCCAAGGCAAAGGAAGGTAAATTGACTAGCCCAAGGTCACAAGGAGTGCCAGTGGGAATCAAACCTGATCTCTGGGGTATTACGCTGTTGCTCTAACCACTAGGCTACTCCTCCACTCCAAAATGGGGTAACATTGGTAAAATACAAAAAATAATAGAGCAAAATTGGAATATGTACAGTGCAGTGGAATAGGGGGATACATCCTTTCTTTTTCTGCTTCTTTCCTTCCTCTGGGCAAATCCTCTAGATAAATGCATTACCTTTATTCTTGGAACTCTCTTGGACCCCAGGACCCTTTTTTGGTTCCTGCATTCTTGCAATAGGGCCAGCTTAACCATTAGATAAACTAGGCAGTCACCTAGGGATGGCAATGAGCACTAACTGAAAGAACCATCACCATAAACTTTCACCTACAGAGAGAATGGACATTTTTCAAATAGCCAATTGACCTAGCAAAATGACTTTTGGAATCTGACCTTATTTTGTGTGTGTGTGTATGTGTGTGTATGTATGTGTGCGTGTGTGTGTATGTATGTGTGCGTGTGTGTGTGTGTGCGTGTGTGCGTGTGTGTTTGTGTGTGCGTGTGTGCGTGCGTGTGTGTGTGTGCGTGCGTGTGTGTGTGTGTGTAAAACAATTTAATTTGGGGAGAGTATATCTGACATTGTAGTATGATCATCTGACATCCAGTAATCACTGGATATTATGGTTCATATTAGGGTACAGGAAGAGATGGTTCATTCAAAGACGAGGGTCCAACGTTTCAGGAAAACCAAAACCAACTTCATCAAGATGAGGGTGGGGGATACCTCAAGAAGTCATTAGCCAGGATGGGAACAAGGGGGAAATAGAAAAGCAGTTGGCAAAACTGAAAGATATTTTAAGGGCTAGGAAAATAAATAACGAAAAGAAGGTGAAGTATTTGAAAAGATAAGGAAAAAGAGGCTAACCTTTATAAACAACAAGAGATTTTAGAAAGAAGACAAATAACAAATTTGGCAAAGCTAATAGAAGCAGGGAAAGTAGTCAGGAAAACAAAGATGAAAAAGGAATTAAAAGTAGCCAATACAGTATAATGGGGAAGAGGGGTGGAATATCCCTTTTTCAGATATATAAAAATGGCAGGAGAAAGTGCAAAGTTCACACTGAGACTCAAGGGTGAAGGGAAAGAATATATGGAAGCTGATAATAAAGCGGAATTACTTAACAAATATTTATTTTCTCTGTTCACAAATGAAGAGTCAAGAGTAGGACCTCAGAAAGCAAACACAAATAGGAATGGAAGTGAGGTAGACCTCAGATGATTTTCAGAAGACTTTGCTCGTGAGGAGCTGGCTAAATTAAAAGTATACAAAGTGATGGTGCCAGATGCAATGATCTGGGTGTATTTAAGAAACAGACAAGTTCTGCCGGCTCAGCTATCTGATCTTTTCAATGCTTCTTTTGAGTTGGGAGTGGTCCTGAAGGACTGGAGATGGGTGGATGTGGTTCCTCTCCACAAAAGTGGATGGTTTGGAATCACAGGCTAGTTAGTCTGACCTCTGTGGTGAGTAAATTAATGGAAACCCTGCTAAAACAGAGGATAGTGGGGTTTCTGATCCAAGGTAGCAAAGTTTTACTAGAGGCAGGTCTTGTCTGACAAATCTGATTCCATTTCTCTGACAGGTGACCAGAGAGTTGGACTAAGAGAGAGCCCTAGTGAGCACTGGAGTGGAGGAATAGCCTAGTGGTAGGGCAGCAGCCTGAAACCAGAAAGACCAGTTTTAAAATCCCATGGAAACTCCTTTTGGCCTTGGGCAAGACACTTAACCCTCCATTGCCTCATGGAACCAACTTTAGATTGTAAGCTTTCCTTGGACAGAGAAATAACTACTGCACCTGAATGTAACTCACTTTGAATGTTTACTGGAAAGATGTGAGCTAAATATAGATAAATAAATAGATGGGGTGTACTTAGATTTCAGTAGCGCCTTTGACAGGGTTCCACACACAGTTCACCACCCGTCTTGACTATTGTAATCTACTCCCTCTTAGTCTCCCTCTGAATCATCTTTCTCCCTTTCAATCTGTTCAACACTCTGCTGCATGACTAATCTGCCAGCCTCGTCACGCTCATATTACCCCTCTTCTCAAGTCACTTCATTGGCTCCCTATCCATTTCCGCATCCAGTTCAAACTTCTCCTGCTGACATATAAGTGCATTCACTCTGCAGCTCCTCACTACCTTTCCTTTCTTATCTCTCTCTACACCCCTCCTCGGGAACTCTGCTCTTCTGGCAAATTGCTTCTATCTGTGCCCTTCTCTTCTATTTCTAACTCCAGTCTTTGCTCCTTTCACCTTGCAGTTCCTTATGCCTGGAACAAACTACCTGAGTCTGTACGCCAGGCGCCTTCTCTGACCCTTTTCAAATCCAGGTTGAAAACTCACCTCTTCACTGCTGACTCACCTGATCTTCTTTGTGTTTCTCTACCATTCCCCCTAGATGTGTCCTGTGTCTACAGCTACTGTGTTGTCTGTCTTGACTAGATTGTAAGCTCTGATGAACAGGGACCGTCTCTTACATGTGTCTGTGCAGTGCTGCTTACGTCTTGTAGCGCTATACAAATGCTCAGTAGTAGTAGTAGCACACAGGTGACTTATAAATAAATTGAGCGCTGTGAGGATAGACCCTAAAGTGTAACTGACTGGGTTAGAAATTGGTTGAGTGGGAGGCAACAAAGGGTAGAGGTAAATAGAGCTCACTCTGAAGAGAAAGGTGTAACCAGTGGTGTGCCTCAAGAATCTGTCATTGGTCCAATTTTTTAAAACATTTTTATAAGTGATATGGTGGAAGGGCAGTTGTGTAAGATTTGCTTCTTTGCAGATGATACCTACCACTACTACTAATCATTTGTATAGTGGTAGAAGGCATATGCATTGCTGCACATATAGATATAAGACACAGACCCTGCTCATCAGAACTTACAATCTAATCAAGATGAAACACATAGAGGGTCATTCTAAAAGGTTTAGTCATGGTTTAGACATTTGCAGACATACACATGGATGGCAAATCACGGACACATCTCTGTTCGCAGACGTCTCCAGTACGGGATGTTCAAGTAGACACAAGAGTGTGGCAGGGGCATGTCTGGGGAGGGGCAATGGATTTACACATCCCCATTCAATCCCAGAAACTGCGGAGCCATCTGCAGGCATGGGCATGTTTGTTTCTGCTCCAGGCACAAACAGGGGCGGCCCAAGGGGGGTGCGGAGACTCGGTGTGGGGCCTCATTTGCATAAGGGATCTCATTTGCATAAATATTTGCATAATGTTACCATACACTAACTTTTAGTAAACATCCCTCTTAATGAGTGTATGGATAAAGAAAGACTAAAAGATTTCTACATTACTATAATCCAGTGACAACTGCCAGGCACATTAGGAACTACTACAAACACTGCCCATTTAGAACCCAAAGCAAACGCGCCGTATCATAACAGCACGACCAGGACTCACAAAGCACAAGACCCTACCTATCAAAAGGCAACACTACAAATATTAAACCAATACATTTCAGAGAACAACAATACATGACCTACTGGGGAAAGAGAACAAGTGGCAATGTCAAATAGGAATTACATAAACAGAATACCTCAGCTCAGTTACACGTACAGAACATAGACCGTCACCAAACAAGAAATCACAATGTAGAAACAGGAAGACAATAATTAAACTGGGAAGCCCAACAACACTGTAGAAATAAAACTATAAATTAATTTCCTCTTGTACTAAACAAAGCGCAGACGTTAATGATGCACATTTCCCAGAGCTGGCATATTTCAGTTAATAAATTCAATAAAGAGATATTTTTCTACCTTTTGTGCATTTTTTTTCCAGTTGCAATTGCTCCAGCCACTTTCTTCTGGTTTCTTCGTGTCTTCTGCTAACTCTCCATCGTCTGCTGTCCATTTGTCCTTTCTTCACTCTTCTAGTTTTTTTCCATTCTCTCTCTACATCTGCTTTAACATACTAATCTTTCTCCTTTTGCTCTTTCCTCATTCCTATTTCATCCACTCAAATTTTACCCCACCATCCTCAATCCCCACTTACTCTCCCAATATCCGGCCAATTGTAGATTTGTCTTCCCTCCCACACAAAATATTTTTTCCCTCTCCATTTCCCTCTCCCAGCTCTATCCCATTCTAATCCTCCCCCAACATCAGCTCCCTTCTAGTCCCCGCATCAGCCCATTTCCAGTCCTAGCTCCCCCATCCGAGTCCCTCCATCAGCTCATTTCCAATCCCAGCCCCCCCCCCCATCAGCCCATTTCTAGTTCTTTCCTAGCCCCACCATCATCAACCCATGTCAAATCCTAGCTCCCCTCCACTCAGCCCATTTCCAATCCAAGCCCCACATGAGCCTACTTCCAGTTCTAGCCCCTCCATGAGTCCATTTCAATCCAAGCCCCCCCCAACAGCCCATTTCCAGTCCTATTCTAGCCCTACATCAGCCCATTTCCTGTCCTAGCCCCCCTCACTCAGCCCATTTCCAGTCCTAGCTCCCTCCCCTCACAGCCCATTTCCCTTCCAAGCCCCCCTCCCCATCAGCTATTTGTAGTTCAAGCCTTCCTTCCACTCAGCCCATTTCCAGTCCTAGCCACCCCCCAGCCCATTACCAGTCCTAGCCCCCCATAGCCCATTACCAGTCCTAAGCCCCCCATAACCCATTACCAGTTCTAAGCCAATCAGCCCACTTCAAGTCCTAGCTCCCCCATCCGAGTTCCTCCATCAGCTCATTTCCAATCCCAGCCCCCCATCAGCCCATTTCTAGTCCTTTCCTAGCCCCATCATCATCAGCCCATGTCAAATCCTAGATCCCCTCCACTCAGCCCATTTCCAATCCAAGCCCCCCATGAGCCTACTTCCAGTTCTAGCCCCTCCATGAGTCCATTTCAATCCAAGCCCCCCCCCCAACAGCCCATTTCCAGTCCTATCCTAGCCCTCCATCAGCCCATTTCCTGTCCTAGCCCCCCCTCACTTAGCCCATTTCCAGTCCTAGCTCCCTCCCCTTACAGCCCATTTCCATTCCAAGCCCCCTCCCCATCAGCTATTTGCAGTTCAAGCCCTCCTTCTACTCAGCCCATTTCCAGTCCTAGCCACCCCCCAGCCCATTACCAGTCCTAGCCCCCCCATAGCCCATTACCAGTCCTAAGCCCCCCATCAGCCCACTTCCAGTCCTAAGCCCCCCAACACCCCATTTTCAGTCTTAGCCCCCACCCCATAGCCCATTACCAGTCCTAACCCCCATCAGCCCATTTCCAGTCTTAGCCTCCCCACAGCCCATTCCAGTAATAACCCCCCATTAGCCCATTTCCAGTCCTAGCCCCCCATAGCCCATTTCCAGTCCTAGCCCCCCCCCATAGCCCATTACTAGTCCTAACCCCCCATCAGCCCATTTCCAGTCTTAGCACCCCCATAGCCCATTACCAGTCCTAACCCCCCATCAGCACATTTCCAGTCCTAGCCCCCCCATAGCCCATTACCAGTCCTACCCCCCCCCATCAGCCCATTTCCAGTCTTAGCCCCCCCATAGCCCATTACATCCTAAACCCCCATCAGCCCATTTCCAGTCCTAACCCCCCCATCATCCCATTTCCAGTCTTAGCCCCTCCATAGCCCATTACCAGTCCTCTCCCCATCAACCCACTTCCAGTCTTAGCCCCCCCATAGCCCATTACCAGTCCTAACCCCCCCAAGCCCATTACCAGTCCTAACCCCCCTCCCCCATCAGCCCTGATCGATTAAAAAAAAACCAAACCGGCTGCTGCTGCTGCTGCCGCTGCCGCCGTGGCAGCGGCAGAATCAAATGTCCCGCCGCGGGGCCCCACCTGCCCGGCAGAGCCTCCCTTCACCATCAGCTCCCGATCCCTCCAAATGCGCGGGCTTTCAGAGCTGCGAGAGTTTCCCTTTCTTCTCGCGGCTCTGTTAATCTCGCCGGGGCTGATGGGATTTCCCATCAGCCCCAGCGGGATTAACAGAGCCATGAGAGGTCAGAGAAGCTCTCGCGGCTCTGAAAGCCTGCGCATTGGGGGGGACTCGGGAGCTGATGGTGAAGGGAGGCAGGCGGGGCCCCGCGGCGGGACATTTGATTCTGCTGTTGCCACGGCAGCAGCGGCAGCAGCAGCAGCAGCCGGTTTGGGTTTTTTTCCTACTTGTGCAATAAAGAATGTTTTTTGTGCGGGGCCCCCTGAAACGCAGGGCCCTGTGCAAAAAACATTCTTGCTCAATGGACGGGCCGGCCCTGGGCACAAGTAGGTGTCAGGAAAGTGTTTGTTTTTACATTAAAACATCCAGAGAGCACAGAGAATTAAGGGACTAGCTGTAGATTACAAAGACCCAGACTGGGATTTGAATGCTGGTCACCCAGGTCTTAAGCCACTGCTTTAACCATTATGCTAGTAGAGGTCTTGGTTCTAAAATGCTCTCCTGGGGACATCTAGACATTTGATACACGTGCATATTGGGCACGTCCACATTTCTGGAATGTGCCTGAACTTGCATGTGTCTGCCTTTCTTTTCAGACGTTCTGGCTTTGACATCCCTGATTGCGCATGGACGTCCCATTTGAAATGTGCCTCATAGTAAAACTTGGCACTAGAGTATGGTAAGATACACATAAGTAGTGAAGAAGAGAGCGAGGAGCATCAGGATCCAAAAGCGGCTTCAAAGAGGTGAGTTTTTTAGCCTGGATTTGAATAGGGCTAGAGAAGGGGACCGACCCACAGGTAGTTTGTTGCAGGCATATGGAGCAGCGAGATGGAACGGATGAAGTCTGGAGTTGGCAGTGGCAGAGAAGGGCGCAGGTAAAAGGGATCTGCCAGAGGAGCGGAGCTCCTGAGGAGGGGAGTAGAGTGAGATGGGATAGTGAGGAGCTGCAGAATGAATGCACTTGTAGGTCAGTAGGAGAGGTTTGAACTGCATGCGGAATGAATAGGGAGCCAGTGAAGTGACTTGAGAAGAGGGGTTACATGAGCACAGAGATACTGGCGGAAGATAAGCCGTGCAGCTGAGTTTTGAACAGATTGAAGGGGAGAGAGATGATTCAGAGGGAGACCAGCGAGGAGCAGGTTACAATAGTCAAGGTGGGAGGTGACTAGTGAGTGGATAAGGGTTTAGTAGAGTGGGTAGAAAGGAAGGGCCAATTTTGCTGATGTTATAGAGAAAGAAGTGGTAGGTTTTAGCCATTTGTTGGATGAGCCCAGAGAAAGCGAGAGTAGAGTCAAAGATGACCCCAAGGTTGTGAGCTGAAGAAACAGGGAAGAGTGTAGTGTCATCCACAGAAATAAAGAAGGGGGGAAAGCTAAGGAGCTCAGTTTTGGCCATGTTCAATTTCAGACAGCGGTGAGACATCCAGGCAGCAATGTCGGATAAGCAGGCAGAGATTTGGGACTAGATTCCTGGAGAGATACCAAAATCTGCAAAAAGGTAGACCCCAGGAAGGTGTAGCTAAACAGGTAGAAAAAGTGACGGTGAAAGCCAGAAGGATGCTTGGGTGCATAGAGAGTGGAATAGCTAAGCAGGAAGAAAGGAGGTGATAGTGCCTCTTTATAAGTCTTTGGTGAGACTCATTCGGAGTACTGTGTGCAATTCTCAAAACCACACCTTCCAAAGGATATAAGCAGGATGGAGTCAGTGCAGAGGGTGGCTACCAAAATGGTCAGTGGTCTTTGTCATAAGGCATATGGGGATAGACTTAATTCATTATGTATATGTTGGAAGAAAGGAGAGGGGAGATACAATAAGAAACATTTAAATATCTCTATGGCATAAATGCACAGGAGGAAAGCCTCTTTCAATTGAAAGCAAGCTCTGCATTGAGGGGCATAGGGTAAAGATTAAAGGGGATAGACTCGAGTAATTTGAGGAAATATCTCTTTACAGAACAAGTGGTAGATGTATGGAATAGTCTCCCATTGGAGGTGCTAGAGGCAAGGATTGTATCTGAATTCAAGAAACAATGGGGCAGACAGAGGCTCGCTAAGGAACAAAGGGACTAACTCAACTGAGTGTTCAGTTTAGACTGTATAGTGATGATATTATGATTTATTTTTCTTTCTCTGCTTCTGTTTCAGTTTTATTGCAGTTTATTTTTGAGGGATTAAAGGCCATTTTAAGATGGTCAAGGGAGAATAAGTCAGTCCTAAATTGGAAGAAATCTGAAGCAAAGATAGTTTTTCTTTCAGCTGTTTATTTAAGTCTGAACAAACTTGAGTTGGATGGCAAAACTATCCCTTTGGGGCCCTTTTACTAAAGGATGCTATGGTGTTGCTCCTAATGTTTAATAATGCCAAAACCATAGTGCATTAGGTCAGAGGCATTGAAAGCGTATTCCTGTCAGTTAATGCATGCACCCTTTCCTAACGTGGCATACAAATAGCAGGAGTACATTTACCTCCACCTATTGAGGTGGTCACAGGTGCACCTGCATTATTTATTTGTTTAGCAATATCTATAAACCGTCTTTACATAGAACAATGGTTTAAGTACATAGAACAAATCAACTTACGTACAACGAACAGGTAACTTATATACATGAGGATTATTTACATTGGTGGGCTATATATAGGGTGTGTGCAGGGGGAGGGGGCTGCGTGTAGCTTATTCTGTTTGTTTGGGGTTTGTGGGTTTTGTATGTGTTTGAGAGGGGTGGTCATGCGAGGGGCCAAAATGCTCAATGAACAGCTGAGTTTTCAGGTGCTTTCAGAAGTTATGGAGGTCAAGTATGTTTCAGATTGGGTCTGGAAGGGTATTCCAGATAGATGGAGCATATAGTTCAAAGGATCGTGCACATGCTTGCTGGTTGGTTTTTGCTTTTTCGTGTGGGATGATAGGAGTGTTCTTTGTTGATTGTCTTCTGGGTCTGTTTTATTGTGGAGTCTGGAGTAGAGTCTGAAGGTGTGAGGTTGTGTGGCAGTGGATTGCCTTGTGGGTGAGGAGGAGAACCTCGTATTTGACCCGACCTTTGATGGACAGCCAGTATAGATGCTTCAGGATGGGTGTGATGTGGTCATACATTGAGGGTCCTTTAAAAGCCCCAAAAGGCATTTTATCTAGAAATCCCAAAGTGTGTCAATTGATGCATTATCACGACGACTGGTCACCGTATCTTAAAAAGGATATAATGATTTTAGAAAAGGTTCAGAGAAGAGCCACCAAAATGGTAAAGGGGATGGAAGGATACTCCTATGAAGAAAGGCTAAAAAGGTTAGGGCTCTTTAACCTGGAAAAGAGACGGCTGAGGGGAGATATGATAGAAGTCTATAAATTAATGAACGGAGTGGAACGGGTAAACGCAGATCGATTGTTTACCTTATCAGAATATAGAAAGACTAGGGGACATGCAATGAAGCTACAGGGTAAACTATTTAAGACTAATAAAATAAAATATTTTTTCACTCAACGTGTAATCAAACTCTGGAATTTGTTACCGGAGGATGTAGTAAAGGCTGTTAGTGTAGCTGGGTTTAAAAAAGGTTTGGACAAGTTCCTGGAGGAAAGGTCCATAAACCATTATTAAGAAGGGACCCAGGACATCAGTGCTTCACCCAGTACAAGCATTGTGGAACCTGTGTCCCTTGGGGAAACTGCTAGGTACGTATGACCTAGATTGGCCACTGTTGGAAACAGAATACTGGGCTTGATGGACCTTGGTCTGACCCAGTATGGCATATCTTATGTTCTTATGTTCTTATGACTGCGTTGAGCATAAAATGCAGATGTGAATTAATTTGAAGTTACTTATTTGTTTACTACGTGTAGTATGTGACATCATTACATAACTGACATGGTTCTAGCAGTGGCACTGGTATAAACCTTCGAAGATGCATTTGCATCAATTGACACACTTTGGGGCTTCTAGTGTTAAGTTTGCGTTTGCGTGTGCTGGTGTGTAGAGCGGTGCATAGGGGGAGTAAGGTAGACTGTGGTAGGCATTAATCGTCCACCTTGCAGTTAGCACAGGAGTGCTGACTGTAAGGTGTTCACCCCACTCACTCTCCACCCCTGACCTGCCCACTTGCTTCCCTCACACATCATGGACAGTTATAGGGGAATTTTAGAAGGGACATCCAAGTGCAATCTGGGATGTCTAAGCCAGAATGTCTGAAAAAAATGCAGGCATGTTCAGGTACAGACACTATTTCACAAATGTGGACTTGCCCAATATGGACGTTTGCGGGGGCATCTGCACAGACATCCCCAGAACTGTATTTCTAGTATAGCATAATGGTTAGAGTAGTGGGCTAGGAAGAGGGGAACCAGGGTTCAAATCCCATTGCTGTTATTGTTGACACTGTGCTGAGTACTGGGAATGATGGTGTGTTTTCTTCTCTATACCCTCTGAATGTTTTTCAGATGCCTTCTCATGTCTGGAGGTGGTCTAAACTTAGACACAATGCTGGATGTCCAGGTTCCTGGGAATATCCCAGCCGTGCCTCCATCACGCTCCCATTCAGATTTGGACATCACCAGAGCCACCTCTAAAATGACTCTGGAAATGTCTTTGTGATTTGGACATCTCTATGGCCATTTTTGGATGTCCATAGCACAAATAGGGCTTCTAAAATGACCCCCCCTCCCCCCCGGTGCTCAAATCTGGTGGTGCTGTCATGGCTCAGCAATAGCTGTCAACATATGCACCAACGTGTCTTTAAGGTGCTCTAAAACCTGCACTAACAGCTAACGCCCTTTTGAAAAAAGCGCAATTGTGTCACAAAGTAAAATATTTGGGTTTTACTTTGGACCCTTGAACTCAAAATTTAGTTTTCACCCACAAGTAAAAGACTAAATTGAGAAGTTATTTGTTTGTCTCCACATGCTTAGAAGGTAGACACTATTACTAGTGGCAGAAGATTTTTGAACTATCCTGCAAGCCATGTCTCTTCCTTGTTTAGACTATTGTTTGTTTTGTTCCTTGTTTAGACTATTTCAGTTTGTTCAATGTAAACCGCACTGATGCAGAATAGTGCGGTATATAAGAGAATGTAAATAAATAAATATTTATTTAGTATACATTTGTATACCGCTACTTCCAGCGATCAGCAGCGGTTTGATTACAGATTGGAAATTGTCAAATCATGACAGGAAATTTTTGAGGTATAAACACATTGATTAGACAGGAAAGCACAGCACACAGAGAACTATTTTACAGGGAACATGGGCTATGGAGGGTTAAGTGGCTTGCCCAAGACCACAAGGAGCACCTGTGGGACTAGAAACCCCAGTCCTTCCGGCCCAAGGTTGCTATCCTCTAGTGGGATTTGAACCCCTGACCTTCAGTACCTTGCCCCAACCACTAGGCCAGTCCTCCACTCCAATATTGTAATACAGTTTGTCTGGGTTTACCACATTGCTCAAAACTCAACAGCTGATTTATTAACTGGAATATCATTTAGTGACCATATCTCCCTTGCATTGCAAAGTTTACTTTGGCTACCTTTTGCAAGTCAAATTAAATGTAAGGTGCTTTGTTTAACATGGAAATGTTTGAGAATAATGGTGGGATATTGTATCTGCTCTCAGTACTGAGAACTGGGGGAATCATCTCATGGGGTAAGGTCATTGCATCATGCTTTTCAATTGTCCTTCCTTGAAGTTGATCTGATTATCCACTGCTAGAGCTAGGATGTTCGTAGTTAATGATCCTCTTCCCTGGAATAGTTTGTCAATAATGATCAGAACTGAGCTGATTTTTTTTTAGCATCCAAGCAGAAATTAAAAGGGTGTTTTTCGTGAAGGCTTTTAGTGGGTTGGCAGCTATAGGATATGGCTCATTATTCCCCTGAAATGAAACTAAACATTTATAGGGGAACCTTACGGAAAAAAGTGCCCCCAGTCGACAAAAGATTGGCACAATGGGAAAGAAATAATTTTCTCCGAATTTGAGTGGCTCAGGCAACATCCGGAAAAGGAAATTTTTTAACCATAAACAATAAGATTTCTTTTTCAGTAATATCTCAAAATTATATTCCTGTCTTTCTCATTAAGAAAAGCCATTTTGAGAGTTGCTCGAGTAGTGTTCTTATCTTTGGAGTTTTCCAAAAACTGTGTCAGATCAACAGAAGATGCTGAAACCAGGTTGTCCAACTCCCTCAGTCTCATTAACCTTTGCAATATAATACAAATACAAAATCAAAATACTCTCACAGCCAAAATTAGTGCTTCCTTAAAAGAATTTCTGCAGATAACAATTGAGACAATGGGAAATTTAAAGAACTAAGAGGTTGATATTCAGTGGCAGTGATCAGCACATGTAAAGCAGCGGGCCATTGTCGCTTTAAGAAAAACCTGGATATTCAATGCTGGGATTATATCTGGCCATCGGCACTGAATATCTGGGCTGACCATTTTAGCTAACCAGTCAGTGGCAATATTCAGCCTTTAGTTTCTTAACCTTAGTTGGTTTAAGTTAACAGGTCAGCAGCTGAAGGTCGCCGCTGACTGATTAACACTGCCTCTGGACTGCCTCGATGATAGCTGACTAGCATTGGAGCATAGAAACTGGGTAGCAGGGGACATTCAGTGACATTAAATAGTTTAGTGCTACTGAATATCTTGCTAACCGTGGTTTAACTGGTTAAATTGCTTTGAATTTGTTCCCCAAAGATTTGACCTTCTATTAGAATTTTCCAAAGCCTCTAATTTGTTATGTAGCATGAGACTGTCCTTCAGGGCTGAAGACCCAGCCGTCTGAAGAGAAAATAGAGGCTCTAATAGAGTAACCTGCTTCTCATACCCAAGTAATGTTTCATCAATTCGTTGAAAATTATTAGCAGCATACTTGGTAAAAGTACACAACTGGGTAATTGTTCCAGCAAGCATGAACAGTTTTCCAAACATCTGAGGAACTGCCTCTGAGGATGAGTCAGGTAAAAAACAGTCAGGAAAAATCACAGCTTGAGGGATCTTATCTGAGGGCGAGGCAGAACTAACAGTCTTCGAGAGATTTTCCTATTCAATTCAGTGGAACAGTTCTCAGTGTTCTGGAGGAGGTGGAGGGAGCTCCTGGGAGAGCTTATGGAAGCTCCTTCCAGGGAGTATTCCAAACCCAGAGAACCCTGCGAAGTGCCCAGCACCGGATGTTAGTCCATCGGACCCTTAACTCTGGATATACAGGCCATCTGTTTACCTTTATTTTTCCATTCCCCCCTGGCCATTCACAGTACTCAGTTAGATCTTCTATCAGTGTACTTTCCTGTTCTCCCAAGCTTCGTGGGGGCTTCAAAGGGGCGCTTCTTGCCCCTTAGGGCATCAATAATATCAATAATAATAATCATAATAGTAAGTAATTCTAAAAGACTTTCCTTAGAGCTGAAGGAGTTCCATACTTCAGTATTTAACATTCCCTCCTCCAAGTTCTCCCTTACCTTCAATTCCTCATATTGCCTATCTTTCTCTCTTTCAACCAGTTCCTCTCCAGCACTCCAGTCTCCCCCCAAAAACGTTAAGACTTCTGTCTTGCCGACCTCCAATAGAGGTTCTTGTCTGCACTGCATTGAGGAGATAGAGGGGAGCTGTTTTGAGACAGAATGGAGAGGGGCGATGGAGTACTTATGCAAGAAGGGAGGGATTGCGAATCGTTGGTATTATATATGAAAAGATTGGTGTCGAATAATTGTTCTTAAACCTGTTTAATAAGGATTTAAAATTAAAAAAAGAAAATAAAACAAGCACACACACTCATAAAAGTTCAGAGAGATCTTTAATGTTACGATATCAATGTACAACAAAGGTTAAGGGATGAATATAATATATTAAGAGCTGTAAAACGAGGGATATATTTTAGTTCCTAGCATTGTATAAATTATTATGTTACAACAATGTAAATTTATGGTCGCGTACATAATGGATACAGGATTTACCTGACGGGATTAGGAGAATATGGAATGTATAGGTGGGGGTGAAACGATTGTAACTGCAGTGCCGGGGTTATAGTGTTCTGTGATGATAAGATGTGTCTTAATAAAAAAAAAAACAATAAAGAAAAATGATTGACAGAACACAATGTCGAGAAGACTATTTAAACAACTCTGCAAGAAAATAATATGGGAGAACTTGGGTTCATGTCTTTTCAGCAGAACAGAAAAACCAAAACTGAGGATCTGAGGAGACTACAGTGCCCAGAAAGTGCCAAACTTGCTCCGAAATTTACACTAATGTTCTGAGCTCTGGGAGAACAGCTTCATCCCAACTGTCAGCTGCAGGCCTGACTCACTTCTGTTTGTCGACCAAAAACAAGCAGGTTTACTCCAGATTTCCCACCCTAATATTATCTAATGTAAAAATGTTTTTTACATGCAAAAAACTGCAGTAAAACCACTGAACGAAAGGATAAAATGGTCATTGTGCAATCACATACAAACCTGCAGACCAGGGACTTACTCCCAATTTTCCAAATTTTAGTGTGTTTTTAAATTTTGTCTTTACCGCTGAATATTCTTTGCTGCAACTTTTATGTTTAATAAACATCCTAGCATGAGAATTAAGGGCCATCTGAGATCAAGTGCACCATTTTACCTCAGATGACCCTGACCAAATAAAGTCCCTGGTGGCCCAACTGGGCCCTGTACACTCTATCCCCTCCCCTCCCCTCCCCTCCTTTCCTCTTCCTTGAGATGATCCCTGACAGAAGGAGTGATTCAATTCAATCATTAGGCATGTATGATTCTACATTTTTGAGCATTAAATCTTAGCTGTCAAATTCTTGACCATTCCTCAAGCTTAGCTAGATCCCTTCTCATGTTATCTACTCCTTTCTGGGTGCCTACTCTAGTGCAGATTTTGGTGTCACCCGCAAACAGGCAAACGTTACCTGACAGCCCTTCCACAATAGCATAAACAAAGATATTAAAAAGAATGGTTTAATGGGAGAAACCAAACATTGATTTAGCCAAGGAGAGTCTTGCCTTACTAATCTGTTATATTTTTTTGAAGGTGTGAATAAACAGGTAGACAAAGGTGAGTCGGTTGTTATAGTGTATCTGGATTTTCAGAAAGCCTTTGACAAGGACCCTCATGAGAGACTCCTGGCGAAATTAAAAAGTCACAGGGTAGGAGACAATGTACTATTGTGGATCAAAAACTGGTTAAAAGATAGAAAGCAGAGGGGGTAGGGCTAAATGGCCAATTTTTTCAATGGAGAAAGGTGAATAGTGGAGTACCGCAGGGATCTGTGCTGGGTCCACTGCTTTTTAACATATTCATAAATGACCTGTAAATGGGACTAACGAGTGAAGTGATCAAATTTGCAGATGACACAAAATTATTCAAAGTTCTTAAAATACAAGAAGATTGTGAAAAATTGCAAGAGGATCTTGATAAAATGGAAGACTGGATGTTCAGATGGCAGATGAAATTGAATGTGGACAAGTGCAAAGTTATGCACCTAGGAAAGAACAACGCAAACTATGGGTGTATGATGCAAGATTCCACATTAGGAACCACCACCCAGGAAAAAGATTTAGGTATCATCGTAGATAACAGGTTGAAACCTCCGCCCAATGTGCAGTGGCAGCCAAGAAAGCAAATAGAATGCTAGAAATCATAAGGAAAGGAATGGAGAATAAAACAAAGGATATTATAATGCCTCTGTGTTGTTCCGTGGTGCGACCACACCTTGAATATTGTGTGCAATTCTGGTTGCCATATCTTAAAAAGGATATAGCAGAATTAGAAAAGATACAGAGAAGAGCCATCAAAATGGTAAAGGGGATGGAAGAATACCCCTACGAGGAAAGGCTTAAAAGTTAGGGCTCTTCAACTTGGAAAAGAGATGGCTGAAAGGAGATGTGTTAGAGGTCTGTAAATTAATGAATAGAGTGGAACGGATAAACATAGATAGACGTTTTACGAATCAAAAAGTAGAAAGACTAGGGGACATGCAAGTAAGCTACAATGTAATCTATTTAAGACTAATAAGACAAAATATTTTTTCACTGAATGTGTAATCAAACTCTGGAATTTGTTACTGGAGGATGTAGTAAAATCTGTTAGTGTAGCTGAATTTAAAAAAATTTGGATAAGTTCCTGGAGGAAAGGTCCATAAACCATTATTAAAGAGGACTCGGGAAATCCACTGCTTGCCCCAGGACAAGCATTGTGGAACCTGTGCCTTTTTGGGAACCTGTCAGGCACTGGTGATCTGGATTGACCGCTGTTAGAAACAGGATATTGGGCTTGATGGACCTTAGTCTGATTCAGTATGGCATTTCTTATGTTCTTATAAAGCCAACTTGCCCCTGCCTCTGGCATTGCTATCTTGGAAAATAATAGTGCCAGACTCACAGCGGTATATCAGAACATACTGCTAGGGTTGCCAATTGTACCTAGCAATCTGTACACTACAGACCCCCAGCTACAACCACTTCTACATCATATACCACATCTAAGTCCTCAGCCAACATGCTACACCACTTCTTCTACATCCTCATCCTCCTCTTCGCACATCTCAGCATACACTACTTCGGCAATCACACCTATCATTTACCATCCACACAGCAGACTGCAACCTTTCTTGCTCAAACCACGAACCAGAAACCCTTCCAATCTCCTCAAGATCTATCCTTTACTCAACCCTCCCCTGCAAACCCTCCTTGCCTCCCTTTAAAGTGCATGGTCATCAATGCCAGATCCATCTGCAACAAAATCTCCATCCCGGTCAATTGCATCAAGACAGCCAGATTGACATAGCTTGCATAACAGAGACCTGGCTTGAAGAAGCTGACAACGTCCTCCTAAACCAAATTACTGTACCATCCTACCAGCTCTTCAATCAGAGCTCACAAAAAAGGAGGAGGGGTGCTCATTATAGCTAAGGAGTCCCTGCAATTCAAGACCACACACTTGAGTTCTACCTAGAACACGGACTCGATATACATAACCAATTCCTACCTCTCCATCTGCCTATTATACAGACCCCCTCTAAGTGGGGCCCATTGACCTCTCTCCACTCATTGAAGAGGCATGCTCCGAGCATCACAGGAATAAATGGCTTACTCTGCTGGGGGACCTCAACTTACCAACTTTATCAGACAAGCACACATCTTCTTTCTTACAGGCCATGGAGGCACTGCAACTCAACCAAATAATATAAGAATCAACATACATCAAGAGTAGAATGCTAGACCTAATATTTACTCCTTCCAACTGGCCTCCTCAACACCTTTCCTTCATGATACAAAACTTTTCAGTGCCCTGGTCTGACCACAGACTCCTCACCTTCTTCCTCCCAAACTGCACCAATTCACCCACAAACACACCCTCAAGGAGATTTTGGATGTTCCACAGGGACTCATTCATCGCCACAATCCAACCATTAACACAGGTGGATCCAGCTCAACCTTGACCACCTTATCACACAATGGAACGCTCTCATGTCATCATATGCATCCAGGCCTCATAGCACACCCATGATGAAGAGCCACACCTTGTACCATGGTTCACACCTGAGCTTAAATCATTGAAAAACAAATTCAGATGGCTGGAGCACAATTGGAGACGTCACAAGAGCCCAGATAACCATCTACATACTCCAAGACCTTGACATACTACTGCGCCCTTACTCTGTTAAAGAAAAGGGAACGTCATACCAACTTACTCATCTCATCTCTCAACCGACCTAGAGAATTATTCATTATTACCCAACAGCTCATCAAAGCCCCCTCCACTACGAAGACTACCACATCCATTCCACCAGCCAAAATGGACCAATACCTACAAGCTAAATAAGCTCACACTTCTTCAACAATCTCACCACACAGCTACACAACTAACATTGCCAACACCTCGGACACAGGGACCTGGTCAACCTTTAGCTCGTATCTGCCAAGCAACTGGAGAACATCATATCAAACCTCAACAGCACCATTTCACCGTTGGACTCTTGCCCATTCTCATGGATTAAAACAATCAGGCATTCACACTCAGCTCATCTCACACCTCCATGCAATCAGCCTAAGAGACAAGACCTTACAGTGGTTCCAGTCCTATCTAACTGACTGCTCCCAACAGGTCAGAATAGAATCACAGACCTCGAGCCCTTTCAAGCTTCTACAGGGCCTACCACAAGATTCGGCACTATCTTCCTTATTTTTCAATATCTTCATCCAACCCCTCTGCAATGTCATTCAAAGCCACAAGATCTTTTACCACCTTTATGCTGATGACATCTTAATCTACACACCCTTCTCCACCAGCAACCCCAACTACTCTATAATCAGCAGATGCCTAGAGGCAGTCACACACTGGCTCAGCCTCCACAATAACCCCAATAAACAGAAGTCCTGCACATAACTAGGCACCCCTCCTTCTCTCCACCAGCCACACTAAATCTGGCAAACCTAACATTGCAAGTAAAGCAACAAGTTAAATACCTGGGTATAACACTGGACCAGAACCTAAACTTCAATGCCCACATAAGATACGCCATACTGGGTCAGACCAAGGTCCATCAAGCCCAGTATCCTGTTTCGAACAGTGGCCAATCTAGGTCATACGTACCTAGCAGTATCCCCAAAAGACACAGGTTCCACAGTGCTTGTATTGGGTCAAGCATTGATATCCTGGGTCCCTTTTTAATAATGGTTTATGGACCTTTCCTCTAGGAACTTGTCCAAACCTTTTTTAAACCCAGCTACACTAACAGCTCTTATTACATCCTCCGGTAACAAATTCCAGAGTTTGATTACAGATACCTAGCATTCTATTAGCTTTATTGGCTGCCGCTGCACACTGGGCGGAGGGTTTTAACATGTTATCCACGATGACTCCTAAATCTTTTTCCTGGGTGGTGGTTCCCAATGTGGAACCTTGCATCGTGTAACCATAGTGTGGGTTGTTCTTTCCTAGGTGCATAACATCAAGCATGTTACCAGAGCAGTATATTACCGCATCAAGACTCTGCGGAACCTTTGACCCTTGTTTGAACATGATGGCTTTAGAAGCATCTGCCAGGCCCTCATCACCCCCATCTTTGACCATGCTAACATTATCTATCAAGGGTTACCAAAGTCCACACTACATCCTCTACAGCTTGTACAGAATGTTGCATCCAGAATCATCATAGGTACCAATTGTCACGCTCACATAACACCCATATTGAAGCAATTACACTGACTCCCCATCTACAGCAGAGTGAGGTACAAAATGGCACTGACAATTTTTAGGACCATCCTCCACCTATCAGCGGATACTCTTCAGTCATTACTTAGTAAACTCCTAAACCAGAGAGCACCCTCCTCACAGTACCAGCATCAATAGCCCATACCAATGCCTCCACCTCCAACAGAGCCTTCTGCTATTATACACCAACCACCTGGAACTCGCTCCCCCCCCCCCCCGACATTCGCTCACTCACAGCCATCGGAGACTTCCAACGCAAGTTAAAAACACTTCTTTTCCTGCAGCACTTTGGCTCAGACACCTAGCTACCCTCCCACCAGCTGCTCACACCAGAACACGCCATTTAACTTTCAGCACTATTCCTCTTTGTTTATATTACAAAGTTCAGCTTGTTCGGTTTTAGTTTGTTCAAAGTATTCCTTTTTGGTTTTGCTTATTTTGTTCAAAGTGTTCCATGTAACGTTTAAGTTTCCGTTCTAATCTGTTCCCTGTAAACTGCCGTAACTAGTCGATAAAGAGGTATAAAAAAGTTGTTAAATAAATAAATAAACATACTACTAGGGTGAAGCCAATTGTACCATTAGGGGTTAGTCTTCCAAAGAGGAAGTGCTTATTTTCTTTCACATTGAAAGTGTAGAGTATGTTATGCACATCAGTGAAACAAAATCCTACTTTAATGCATTTTAAACTGCATTTTATAGGCAGGGGAATATGAACAATCCAGAGGTGTGAAAACTTTTATAATGTCCTATATGTGCTTATACTTATGAAGATGCAAAAACAACAACTCCCACCATGCAACTGAGATTCTGTAAGATATAAGACAAGGACGGGCTCAGGTCTCTCACCTTAATCTGGGTTTCTGGAGAGTTGGCAGTACACAGAGTGCCTGGATGCAGTTGCTTCTTTGAATTTTAGATAACTGTAGAAGATCCATGGCAAATTCCAGCTCTCCAGTCACAAGTTCCTGCATGTAGAGCCGTGAGCCAGGGGCAACAGCAGCCGTGGCAGCATACCATCTAGGAATCTCTTAGCTGAGGAGGTTAGTGGATGTTCAGAAAGTGGAATAAAAAGCACTCTTCAGGGTGTGTCTTACATTCCACTGCTTTACATTGTGCATTGTGCCTTCTGCGCCTGCTAACTTATGGATGCCTACGCTAATGCTTTGGATTGCGTTACAATATTTGCAGAAGTTTCCAAAGCAAAGAAAATAGTGCACATTTCCTTCTGTATTTTTAATTTTATGAAGTACTTAAGAATTTCATGTGTTTTTCCATGTATCAAGAAATCTATGGAGTGGTAATGCAATGTGTGCTGTTGAGTCAATGCTGACTCCTTGTGATCCAGACCCTGGGTTTCTTGGCAAGGGGTGACTGGAAATAGATTGCTAGACCTTTCTTCTGTTCAGTGAGTTTACAACTCCTGGTGTCCAAGGTGGTCACCCATCTAGGTACTAGCCAGGCCTGCCCTGCTTAGCTTAAGATATCAGCTCAGAGTAGGTTCATTCAGGACAGCTGAAGTCTCCTAGGGAGTGGTAGTGAAGAATAATACTGAGAGGACAGCACTATGATACCTGCGTTCTGGTCTCATCTTTCCTACACGGTCCAACTCAACTAGCCACATGTTGCAAAATGTCACTTGAGACCCTGTGACCCCTGGCAGGGAGCTCACAGTGCTACTGTAAGGGGTCAGGCTACTAAATAAGGCACCATTTTGCAACCCACAGCCATCCGAAAAGGAGCAAATGGAGGTTGTTCCTGCTCCACTAGACACCAGGAACCCCCGCTAAGACCAGGCATGGGAATTGGAGAGCGGGGGGTTTGCAGAGGTGCCTCGAGGGTCCTTGTTGCTGGGGGGTTGGGTAGAGAGGTTGCTTGTGATAAGATTGGATACCTTGTGGGGATAGGGGGATTGAATATGTTGGGGATCACCTGTTGGGAGGGGTGTTCAGATAACATCACTGTTAATCACAGAAGGGAGTGAGGTGAGGGGGTTGATGAGGGGAATGAGGTCAAGAGGATAGGGGGAGGAGGGAGACTACTCCAGCTGGCTTGGGCTGTCCGAGTATAGCGGGAGCAATGATTTTATAAAGTTGTGCCCATTGTAATTGGAGTCTGCCACATCTTTGCTTCCTTCAATGACTGTTTTCTTTGTCCCCTAACCTGTGACTCAGGCAAACTGTATTGTTTAAGAAAATAATGCTGCTTTTTGCTTTTTAGCTAAGATTGTAACTGATTGGTCATAATAAAGATCCCATTTCCTTACTGACCAAGTCTGTTTGGAGCAGTGTGAGGTCAATCTTATATCTTTGGGGTACAACACAGCAGCCTTAGTCTATCAAAATCCCCAAGACCATGGATATGTATTTCTATGTATGCTTTTCCCCCAAGTGAAGCTTTTTAAAATCACTGTTCCCACTAGACTTACACATGCCATTCTGCACCATTATTACAAGAGACTCGATGTTTGGCAGAGCCTTTTTTAAAATACTATGGGACTTCTCCATGTCCTGAACTGGACGTCTGAATTCCTCTCTAAAATCTGCAGATGAAGATGTACGTAGAGATACACAAACAGGCACACATTCATGTACATGAAGACTAATAACATTTCTGTACACTTTGATATAAAGGAAAAGAGGGGACTGTTATAGTTGTTGATAAGGAAGGACAGACTAGATAGGCCATGTGGTCTTTTTCTGTCATCATTTTTCTATGTTTCTATGTAAGTATAGAAACATGTAGATACATGTACTCAGGAACACACATATACAGAGCAGGGTAAAACTTGCATAGTTTTGCTGCCGTATCCTAGGCCAATTGAACAGGCTGGTTTTGCCTCATTGCATGAATGGATTTGTAGTTTTGATTTTTTATATTGTTTACCCTAAGGAAAAAAAACCTTACCAAGCCAATATTCAGCAGGGCAGCATCTGCTAACCCGATAAGTCCTGCTCACTATGATATTCAGCAGCACAGTCTGAATATTACTACAGATTGCCGCAGAACTATCCAGATTGTGCTGGGGTAGTCTGGGGGCAGAACCTATCCAGATAGAGGTGATTTTCAAAGCTGATATCTGGATAAGTAATTGTGTATCTTTGGACAGCAAAAAACCCTGAAGCAAACTACTGTAAGGCTATGCTGATAGCTATCTGGATATTCAGAGTTGCTCACTGTCTCGATACTGGTGCTGAATATTTTAATGCAGCAGTTGCCATTTCTGAAAGAAAATGCTGACCATGGAGTTTAAATACTGGGCAGTACAATTCTATGCACCCAGTATGGCAGAACCAAAACTGGTTCAACCTGTTTAACTGACATGGGGAGAGGTATATCCTTATCAAATTTCTTAAAATTCAGCAGCTATTCCCTGCCATTGGGCCCATGTGCAAGCCAAGTAGGGTACAGGAGCCATCACTGGGATTGGGACCCAGGTAGGGTTACTAGATAGCGTTAGGTTCTCAGAAACAGGCCAATCCAATCCTTGCTTCTCCACTGCGTGTAAAGAGATGTAGTTATGATCTTCCATTGCTTCTCCAAGAAAATCTGAAGTGTTCTATGTAACTCCACTTGAATGTACAGAAATAAAAGTCAATAAACATAGTAGCATAGTGAATGACAGCAGATTAAAGCCAGCGTGGTCCCTCCAGTCTGCCCAGTAAGTTAGTTAGGGTTGCAACCCACTCCAAGCAAGTTATCACTCCCTTTCTTTGTACTTAGGGTTCTAATTGTCATTCCATCTAGAATAGATGATCTTCTCTCCCTACCTTCTTAGACGGGCAAAAGTCATTTCACAGCTGTTTTGAGCTGAAGTACTCTATGCATGGTTTCCATGAAATTCCATGTAAAAAGGGGAAGGCGATGACAGTGGGGTTGTACTATCGACCGCCTGGCCAGAATGAACAAATGGATGATGAAATGCTCAAAGGGAAGTTAACAAAAGTTACAGAGCGGTAATAATAATGGGTGATTTCAACTACCCTGGTATTGACTGGGTCAGTGTCACGGCAGGACATGCTAGGGAGATAAAGTTTCTAGAGGAAATAAATGACTGCTTCTTCGAGCAGCTGGTTCATGAACCGACCAGAGGGGAAGCCATTTTGGACTTAGTCCTTAGTGGAACACCAGATCTGGTGCAAGAGATAAGGGTGTTGGGGCCACTTGGCAATAGTGATCATAGCATGATCGCGTTTGATTTAATTAATGGAGGAGGAATGGCAAGGAAATCCACAGTACTACCTTTTAACTTTCAAAAGGGAGACTATGATAAAATGAGGAAAATAGTTAAGAAAAAACTAAAAAGAGCAGTTATTTATTTATTATTTAACAAACTTTTATATACCGCAACCTTCCGATGATCAGGAGCGGTTTACATATAACAGTTAAGGAGACAGAAAGGCATTTCTGTTTTACATTAAACAATATCATGAACTATGTACATTAACAATTGAACTTTTAGCTATTATACTTTGTAGAACTATGTACAAATTAACTATGTACAGTTATAAAAAGAGAGTTCAACAGTATAAATATCAATTGACAGTATCGAGGTCAAAATATATTGAGGCATTGCGGTATTTGTCTCCATATGTTATATAGATTATCCCTTTTCGTTTTGAAGTTGAGAATTTGCCATTGGACCGTAGTGGGAGATGAAAAGGTGAGTTTTTAAGTTTTTGCGTAGGTCTTTAATGTCAGATAAGGCTCTGATTTCGTCAGGTAGAGAGTTCCAGAGTGTAGGGGCTGCATGGGAGAATGCTTTTTTATTGGTTGTTTTTTTGGTTTTTGTGAATTCTTTTGGGATCCTTATTTTATTGGTGTTGCCTCTTCTATGTGCACATTGGGGTGTGTCTTTAGTGATTAGTTTATTTAGGATAGCTGGGGCAGTGTTGTTCAATGCTTTAAAAGTGGTTATTATTAATTTATAGTTTATTCTACATTGGATGGGGAGCCAGTGTAGTTTGGCTAGATAGGGTGATATGTGCTTGAAAGGGTGAACCTTCATTATGGTTCTGGCTGCAGCATTTTGAGCCAATTGGAGCCTTTTGATGTTTTGGTTAGTTGTGCCTAATAGAGAGAGGTTGGCGAAGTCAAAATGTGGGGTGATGATGGCTTGAATGATACTTAGGAAGTCTTGCAGGTGGACTAGAGGGCGTAATTGTTTTAATACTTTGAGTTTAAAGTATATTTTCTTTGTTGTATTTCTTATGTGTGTGTTCATACTGAGGTGTGTATCTAGTATCACCCCTAGGTATTTTATTTCGTTTTTTATGTGGATGTCATGATTCTGGAGTGGAATGTGGGTGGGGGGGGGGGTGAAAGATTTGTTTTTTGTTACAATCAGTATGTCGGTTTTGGAGTGGTTAATAAAGAGGTTGTGGTCTTCTAACCAAGTTGCTAATTCCTTGAAACAATCTGTTAATAGTTGGAGTGGAATCGTAGGGATTGTGAAAGGAATGTACAGCATGATGTCATCCGCGTATATGTGATAATGGATTTTGAATTTTTTAAAGATATTGCAGTTGCAAAGGTTAAAGACTTACATCAAGCTTGGTTGTTGTTTAAAAATACTATCTTGGAAGACCAGACCAGCTATATTCCACGTTTTAAGAAAAGTGGAAGGAAGTCCAAAAATCTGCCAGCCTGGTTTAAAGGTGAGGTCAGAGAGGCTGTTGTTGCCAAAAAAGCATCTTTCAGGAAATGGACCATTAGATGATAAAGTGGTTAAAGGGGCAGTAAGAAGGGACAAGGCTATAGCGGAGAGACTGAATGAATTCTTTGCTTCGGTCATTACTGAGGAAGATGTAGGGATGTTACCCATGACTGAAGTGGTATTTAAAGGTGATGCTGCAGAAGAATTGAAAGAAATATCGCTACATCGGGAAGATGTATTACAACTATTTGATAAACTGAAGAGTAGCAAATCACCTGGACCTGATAGCATACACCCAAGGCTGTTGAAAGAACTGAAATATGAGATTGCAGACCTGCTATTGGTAATCTGTGAACTATCATTAAAATCATCTGTAATACCTGAAGATTGGAGGATCGCCAATGTAACACCAATTTTTAAAAAGGGTTCCAGGGGTGATCCGGGAAACTACAGACCGGTGAGCCTGACGTCAGTACCGGGAAAAATGGTAGAAACCATCATAAAGAACAAAATTACTCAGGATGTAGATAGTCATGGCTTAATGGAGACAGCCAACATGGCTTTAGACAAGGAAGATCTTGTCTTACTAATCTGTTATGTTTTTTTTTGAAGGTGTGAATAAACAGGTAGACAAAGGTAGTTGGTTGATATAGTGTATCTGGACTTTCAGAAAGCCTTTGACAAGGTCCCTCTTCAGAGACTTTTGGCAAAACTAAAGAGTTATGGGATAGGAGGCAGTGTACTATTGTGGATCAGGAACTGGTTTAAAGATAGAAAGCAGAAGGTAGGGCTAAATGGCCAATTTTCCCAATGGAAAAAGGTGAATAGTGGAGTACCCCAGGGATCTGTGCTGGGTCCACTGCTTTTTAACATATTCATAAATGACCTGGAAAAGGGAATAACAAGTGAGGTTATCAAATTTGCAGATGACAAAAAACTATTTAAGTTGCTAAAACCCATGAGGATTGTGGAAAATTGCAAGAGCATCTTGATAAAATGGAAGACTGGGCATCAAAATGGCAGATGAAATTTAATGTGGACAAGTGCAAAGTTATGCACCTAGGAAAGAACAACCCAAACTATGGTTACATGATGCAAGGTTCCACATTGGGAACCACCACCCAGGAAAAAGATTTAGGAGTCATCGTGGATAACATGTTAAAACCCTCCGCCCAGTGTGCAGCGGCAGCCAATAAAGCTAATAGAATGCTAGGTATCATAAGAAAAGGAATGGAAAATAAAACAAAGGATATTATAATTCCTCTGTATCATTCCATGGTACGACCGCACCTTGAATATTGTGTGCAATTCTGATCGCCGTATCTTTAAAAGGATATAGCATTATTAGAAAAGGTACAGAGAAGAGCCACCAAAATGGTAAAGGGGATGGAAGGCTACTCCTATAAAGAGAGGCTAAAAAGGTTAGGGCTCGTCAACCTGGAAAAGAGACGGCTGAGGGGAGATATGATAGAGGTCTATAAATTAATGAATGGAGTGGAACGGGTAAATGTAGATTGATTGTTTACATTATAAGAATATAAAAAGACTAGGGGACATGCAATGAAGCTACAGGGTAAACTATTTAAGATTAATAAGAGAAAATATTTTTTCACTCAACGTGTAATCAAACTCTGGAATTTGTTACTGGAGGATGTAGTAAAAGCTGTTAGTGTAGCTGGGTTTAAAAAAGGTTTGGACAAGTTCCTGGAGGAAAGGTCCATAAACCATTATTAAGAAGGGACCCAGGATATCACTGCTTGACCCAATACAAGCATTGTGGAACCTGTGTCTTTTGGGGAAACTGCTAGGTACGTATGACCTAGATTGGCCACTGTTGGAAACAGGATGTTGGGCTTGATGGACCTTGGTCTGACCCAGTATGGCTTATCTTATGTTCTTATCCCCTTCCTCTTTAGGAATACATTGTGTCAGGGGTGATTTTACTATAGGGTAGGACAGCGATGGCGAACCTATGGCACGCGTGCCAGCTGTGGCACGCGAAGGCCTTGCAGCTGGCACGCGGGAAGGTCCGCAATCAAGATATGCGGCATTAAAAAAAAAAAAAAAAGCTGCCGCTGCCGGGGCCGGGGCCGCCGCGGCAGAATCGAGTGTGCCGCGGGGCCCCCCCCGCACAGCAGAGCCTGCCCTCCGTCCCCGGTATCACCTCTCTCAGCTGCCTCCAGTCACACGCGCCGGCTTTCAGAGCGCGAGGGGAGTTTCTCCCTCGCTGCTCTGTTAAACCCGCGGGGGCTGATGGGAAGTCCCATCAGCCCCCGCGGGCTTAACAGAGCAGCGAGGGAGAAACTCTTCCCTCGCGCTCTGAAAGCCGGCGCGGGTGACTGGAGGCAGCTGAGAGAGGTGATACCGGGGACGGAGGGCAGGCTCTGCTGTGCGGGGGGGGGGGGGCCCGCGGCCCACTCGATTCTGCCGCGGCGGCCCCGGCCCCGGCCCCGGCAGCGACAGCTTTCTTTGTAAAAAAAATTTCGCTGGGGGGGGGGTTAGGAGTGGTGATGGGCGGGGGGGGGTAGGAGGGGGAATGGCGGGGGGGGGTTAGGAGTGGTTATGGCTGGGGGGGTTAGGACTGGTGATGGGCTGGGGGGGGTTAGGAGTGGTAATGGCTGTGGGCTGTTGGGGGGTTAGGACTGGTGATGGGCTGGGGGGGGCTAGGACAGGAAATGGGCTGATGGGGGGGTTAGGAGTGGTAATGGGCTGGGGGGGGTTAGGAGTGGTAATGGCTGTGGGCTGTTGGGGGGTTAGGACTGGTGATGGGCTGGGGGGGTTAGGAGTGGTAATGGCTGTGGGCTGTTGGGGCTAGGACTGGTACTGGGCTATGGGGGGCTAGGACAGGAAATGGGCTGATGGGGGGGTTAGGAGTGGTCATGGGCTGGGGGAGGTTAGGAGTGGTGATGGGCTATGGGGGGCTATGGGCTCTGGGGGAGCTAAGTCTATATGGGCTGATGGGATTAGGACTGGAAGTGGGTTGATGGGGGCTTAGGACTGGTAATGGGCTATGGGGGGCTAGGACAGGAAAGGGGCTGATGGGGAGGGGTTAGGACTTGAGGTGGGCTGTTGGGTGGGGTTAGGACTGGTAATGGGCTATGGGGGGCTAGGACAGGAAATGGGCTGATGGGGAGGGGTTAGGACTTGAGTTGGGCTGTTGGGTGGGCTTAGGACTGGAAATGGGCTGATGGGGGGTTAACACTGGAGGTGGTCTGATGGGGTTAGGACTGGTAATGGGCTATGGGGGGGTTTAGGACTGATAATGGGCTATGGGGGGGCTGGGACAAGAAATGGGCTGATGGGGAGGGGTTAGGACTTGAGGTGGGCTGATGGGGTTAGGACTGGTAATGGGCTGTGGGCTGATGGGGGGGGGTAGGACTGGCAATGGGCTGGGGGGTTAATACTGGTAATGGGCTGTTGGCTGATGGGGGCTGTCTAGTAATGGGCTATGGGGGGTTAGGACTGATAATGGACTATGGGGGGGGCTAGGACAGGAAATGGGCTGATGGGGAGGGGTTAGGACTTGAGGTGGGCTGATGGGGTTAGGACTGGTAATGGACTGTGGGCTGATGGGGGGGTTAGGACTGGCAATGGGCTATGGGGGGCTGACTGGAAATGGGTTGATGGGGGTTAGGACTGGAAGTGGGCTGATGGGGGGTTAGGACTGGAAGTGGGCTGATGGGGGTTAGGACTGGTAATGGGTTATAGGGGGGCTTAAACTGAAAATGGGGTGATGGGGGGTTAGGACTGGAAGTGGGTTGATGAGGGGGGGCTAGGACTGGTATTGGGTTGGGGGGTTGCTAGGACTGGAAATGGGTTGGGGGGCTGCTAGGACTGGAAATGGGCTGATGCAGGGACTAGAAGGGAATGGATGCTGGGTGAGGCTGGAACTAGAAGGGAGCTGGTGTTGGGGGAGGATTAGAATGGGATGGGGCTGGGAGAGTAAAATGGAGAGGGGAAAAATATTTTGTGTGGGAGGGATAAAAAATCTACAATTGGCCGGGTATTGGGAGAATAAGTGGGGATTGAGGATGGAGGGGTAAATTTTGAGTAGATAAAATAGGAATGAGGAAAGAGCAAAAGGAGAAAGATTAGTATGTTAAAGCAGATGTAGAGAGAGAATGGAAAAAAAAAAACAAGACAGAAGAAAGGACAAATGGACAGCAGATGGAGAGTTAGCAGAAGACACGAAGAAACCAGAAGAAAGTGGCTGGAACAATTGCAACTGAAAACAAATGCACAAAAGGTAGAAAAATATCTCTTTATTTTGAATTTATTAACTGGAATATGTCAGCTCTGGGAAATGTGCATCATTAATTTTTGCGCTTTGTTTAGTACAAGAGGCAATTAATTTATAGTTTTATTTCTACAGTGTTGTTGTATATTCCAAGTTTGGCTTTTGGGGTTCCCAGTTTAATTATTGTCTTCCTGTTTCTAAATTGTGATTCCTTGTTTGGTGATGGTCTGTTCTGCATGTGTAACTGAACTGAGGTATTCTGTTTATATAATTCCTATTTGACATTGCCACTTGTTCTTTCCCCAGTAGGTCATGTATTGTTGTTCTCTGAAATGTATTGGTTTAATATTTGCAGTGTTGCCTTTTGATAGTTAGGGTATGGTGCTTTGAGTCCTGGTAGTGCTGTTAGGATACGGCGGGTTTGCTATGGGTTCTAAATGGGCAGCGTTTGTAGTAGTTCCTAATGTGCCTGGCGGTTGGTACTGGATTATAGTAATGTAGAAACCTTTTAGTCTTTCTTTATCCATATACTCATTAAGAGGCATGTTTACTAAAATTTAGTGTATGGTAACATTATGCAAATATTTATGCAAATGAGGCACCTTATGCAAATGAGGCTTTAATTGACGTGCTGGCACTTTGAGGAAATTCTTTGGTTTTGTGCGGCAGTTTGGGCACTCGGGCTCAAAAAGGTTAGCCATCACTGGGGTAGGATGAGGTGGACGCTTCAGATGGAAAAATTTGGAGGGCAACAAAAAGTGCTCCTGAAACCTCCTCATAGCAGCTGCCTCACCTTTGTCTGGCCCCATGACAGCATTTCCTCTCTGGCTTCCTCCAAGGCCGCCTCTGCTTCTCTTGAGGTCTGCAGCAGGAACAAGTTAAATACTAACACTAATTAAACACTAATAGGGATATTTTAGAAGCTCTATTCATGAGTTGGATGTCCTAAAACAGGCACATAGAATGACTAGTATATAGGCGTCCCTAGCGTGAGAACATCCAGGTAGCACCGTGGCGTGGTGGAGGCTTGCCCTGGATGAACCAGGTGAGCTGCAGGTTGCGATACAATTTCAGAATGGCAGAAGCATGCCAGGCCCTGGTTGTTGACGTGTCCATGCCTATACCTGCTCCTGACTACTGATGACGTGCAAAAAAGTGAAGTGAATGCTGCCAGGGGGGAGAGAAAAATGTGCTTACATTGTGGCAGCTAGTATTTTCTAGCCAAACAAACCTGCTTGTAGATACATACTGCAAACCTATTGCTGGCCCACCACCGCATGTCTGAGTATTTGAAATGGCAGAGCAGGATGTGCTGGTCTAATAACATAGATACCCCCTTTGTCCTACCCTGGCCGGGGCATCTAGGTACCCGGTTCTATGGGTGTGCACTTCAGGGACATCCATATTTGTAAAATAGCCTACATCCATGCATGCACCCAGCCTTTCTATCTGTGCAGGGCTTGTCTTCTGAACCGGTTACTGGGACGTTTGTTTTTTGGGGTGGAGAAAGAATGATTTCAGAAGGCATTGCTACCACTCCCCCGGTTTTTGGACGTTCTGCTCTGTACATTCCAGAGTTTTCCTAGATGTCACTTTACCAATGCAGCATTTTCCCATGCAACATTTTTGGTGGGTAGGAGGGATTGGTTATGACATGACTGGTATTTGTTGGGGGGGGGGGGGTTATATGATAAGAACATAAGAAATGCCTTACTGGGTCAGACCAAGGTCCATCAAGTCCAGTATCCTGTTTCCAGCAATGGCCAATCCAAGCCACAAATACCTGGCAGGTTCCCAAAGAGGCAATGCTCATCCCAGGGTAAGCAGTGGATTTTCCCGGATCCTCTTTAATAATGGTTTATGGACCTTTCCTTCAGGAACTTGTCCAAACCTTTTATAAACCCAGCTATGCTAACAGCTTTTATTATATCCTCCGGTAACAAATTCCAGAATTTGATTACACATTTGCCTCTTTGCGGATGATGTCAAAACCTGCAAAAGAGTAGAAACTCAGGAAGGTGTAGATAACATGAGGAGGGATTTAGCTAAGCTTAAAGAATGGTCTAGAATTTGGCAACTGAGATTTAATGATAAAAAATGTAGGGTCATGCATTTGGGCTGCAACAATCCAAGGGAGTGGTACAGTATAGGGGGTGAAGTACTTCTGTCTACAAAAGAGTGGGACCTAGGTGTGATTGTGTCTGACGATCTTAAAGTAGCTAAACAGGTAGAAAAGGCAATGCAAAAGCTAGAAGGTTGATTGGGTGCATAGGGAGAGGAATGTCCAGCAGAGGAAAGGAGGTGATAATGCCTCTGTATAAGTCTTTGGTGTAACCTCATTTGGAGTATTGTGTGAGGTTCTGGAGACCGCACCTTCAAAAGGATATAAACAGGTTGCAGTCAGTGCAGAGGGTGGCTACTAAAATGGTTAATGGATCTTAATATGTATACTTTAGAGGAAAGGCGGGATAGAGGAGATATGATTGAGATGTTTAAATACCACCGTGGCAGAAATGCACAGGAGGAAGCCTCTTTCGATTGAAAGCAAGCTCTGCTATGAAGGGACATAGGATGAGAGTGAAAGGGGATAGACTCAATATGCAGAAATATTTCTTTACGGAAAGAGTGGTAGATGCATGGAATAGTGTCCCAGTGGAGGTGGTAGAGAGGAGGACAGTATCTGAATTAAAAAAAGAATGGGTAAACACAGAGGATGTCTAAAGGAAAAATGGGGACTGTTGTAGTGGTTGATATGGAAAGACAGACTAGATAGGCCATGTGGTCTTTTTCTGCCATCATGTTTCCATGTTTCTATTTGACTTCCCTCTCCCTCCCTGTTTAGTGCAGATGTTTTGTGAACAAATCATTTACATGTTTGCTTATAGCATAGTTGAGTAAAACGTCTGCCTTAAACCTCCAATAGGGAATCTGCACTAGAGCTTTAGTGCTGAGTTCTAGCACAAAGTTTCTGCATTGAGCTTTAAGTCTTTGAGATTCTTACATGCTTCTAAGGCCCCCTCTGATGCATACTTTTCTCATCAAGAAAGTGGGGGACTGTGCTAGAGTCTCAAAGACCCTGTGCTTAGTGTTTAGCCACGGCAGACCTCAGAAGAAGTGGTAATAGCCAAGGAGATGGACACAGGGACGTCTTAGAGACAGGGCATTTCTAACCATGGGGGATCAGAGGGTCATAGGCAGATGGAGGGGAATGCTGGACACTGTAGGAAGATGAAAGGAGGATGTAGAACATGAGGGGGCCATAGGGAGACAGAAGAGGGAATGCTGTACACGGGAGGGTCATAGGGAGAAGGAGGGAGGATGCCAGACATGGGGGGAAGAATAACAAACACCCGAAAAAAGTATTCAAATAATGAGCCACACAAAAAGGATATTTTGACATTTTGGTATTCCACCTTTCACTATGGAGACCCTAGTTTTGGTTGGGTTTCCCTCCTTTAAGTGATTGGTTTTGAGTAAGTAGGCGGGACTTTTGTCAGCCAATCCTGAGAGTCTTTCCTCTACTTCATCGGCGATCAAGTCGGCGTTTTTTATCAGTTACATGCAGGTGAGCATACACACTGCATTTTCCTTGGAGGCACTTGATACAGGGGCGGCTGCCCCGAAACGTGCACGTCGTGCGGTGGATAAGTTAAGTGTGACTTGCTCTTTTGGCTGATTTTAAATCACGATGAAAAAAATCACGATGTAAATGATTTGCATTTAATCAAAAAAAGGGGCATGTACCATTTGTGAGTGGCAGAGTGGGTTTGTCTCTCGCTTGGTTTATGCCCAACAAAAGTTAATAGTGAATGGTGGAGGGTATTGTTAGTATTCCTTTTTGTGTGAGACATGGGGGGAAGGGCATAGGAGATAGAGGGAGATGCTGGATTTGGGGGGGATGCTGACATGGGGGGGGGTTATAGCGGGAAAGAGGAGGGTAAAGGGCATAGGGAGAGGGAGGGGGATTATGGACACAGTGGGAATAGGAGGAAAGAGGAGGATGTTTGATATGAGAAGGATAGGGAGAGAAAATGGGGCTATCCCTGCTGTAGTGTCATTGAGAAGTAGGGAGATCCTCGATTCTCTACTACAAGAAGAAGTGTTCTGGCAACTGGTAAACAGATCCCACATGGGAAGGTGCGATACTGGGCTTGGTACTTACAAATGGGAAGAGGGTTTCTGATATTGTAGTGGGTGATCATTTGGCATGCAGTGATCACCAAATGGTGAGCTTCAATATTAGGACGTGGGTAGAGACAGTTCATTCAAAAGCAAGGGCCCTAGACTTCAGGAAAAGTAACTTTGCAAAGATGGGGAAAATACCTCAAGGAGTTGTCAGCTGGATGGGAACGTCTGGTGGAAGTTGAACAGTGTTCGAAACTGAAAGCATATATTTTAAGGGCAATGAACTTTTTTGTTAGGAAAGTAAATAAGAAAGAGGAAAAGGAGGACACTATGGTTTTCAAAAGAATAGCTGAAAAGGTGAGGAAAACGAGGTTAGCCTCCATAAACTATAAGAGATCACAGAAGGTAGCTAAGGGTATCTGGTAAAGAAGTCAGGCAAGGAAAGATGCAAAAAAAAAATGCAATGTCTGCAAAATGAATTAAAAAATAGCCAATATAGTAAAACATAGGGACAATACTTTTTTTTAGGTGTGTTATTCACAGGAGGAAGTGCAAAAGTGGTATTGTGCGACTCCAGAGTGAAGGAGAGGAATATGTAGAGGTTGATGAGGATAAAGCAGAATTGCTTAACCAATATTTCTGTTCTGTTCACAGATGAAGGCTCAGGAATGGGACCTCAGAAAACAAACAGATAGGAATGGAAATGAGATAGAACATATGATATGCCATACTGAATAAGACCAAAGTTTCATCAAGCCTGGTATCCTGTTTCCAAAAGTGACCAGTCCAGGTCACAACCTGTCAGGTTCCCAAAAGGTAGACGGATTCCCAGGGGTAAGCAGTGGATTTCCCCAATCCACTTTAGTAATGTTTTATAGACTTTTTCTCCAGGAACTTGTCAAGCCTCTTTTAAATCCAGCTACACTAACAGCTTTTACTACATCCTCCAGCAATGAAGTCCAGAGTTTGATTGCAAAACACAGAAGATTGCATACATGAGGAGCTATCTAAACTAAAAGTGGACAGAGAGATGGGGCTGTACGGGATTCATCCAAGGGTATTGAAAGAACTTAGGGAAGTACTGGCAGTTCTTCTAGCTGACCTTTTCAATGCTTTTTTTAAATCAAGAGTGATCCCGGAGGACTGGAGATGGGTGAATGTGGTTCCTGTCCACAAAAGCAGAAGCAAGGAAGAGGTTGGTAACTACAGACCAGTCACTTCTGGCTTCTGTGGCTAGCATTCTTCTGGCTTGAGCTACCACCTTGTCACATTGCTTCACCATCTTGAGATCCTCAGTCGCTATCACCATAAGGTCTCTCTCGCTTCCCATTGAATACAGCTCCTTTTGATTTCCACATTGACAGTAAAATATATTACTTCTTCTCATTAAAGCTTAACTGCCAAGCATTAGCCCATGATTCTAATTTTTGTGAACCACTTATGTTTTATACTCTATGCCCATTCTATTGCAAATCTTCATGTTGCCTGAAAAAAAACAAATTTTTCCTTTTAATCCTTTGCTGATATAATACCCAAAGATATTGAACACTGGTCCTAGGACCAATTCCTGAGGTACTCCATCGCTCATCTTTCTTCTGAGTAAATTCCATTTATTACTACCCTCTGTTGTTAGTCAACCAATTTCTGACCCAATTCACCACTTTGAGCTCCATCCCCAAACTGTTCAGTTTATTCATAGCCCTCCTATGAAGAACAGTATCAAAGGTTTTGCTGAAATCTAAGTAGATCGCATCCAGCACCTCCCCTTGATCTAGTTCTTTGGTCAACCAGTCGAAAAAATCAATCAGATTCATTTGGCATGAACTTTCTTTGATAAAATCATGTTGTCTTGGATCTTGCAAACCACTGCATTCTAGAAAGTTCACTATGCTTTCTTTCAGCAGCTTCTCCATTACTTTTCTCATCATCGCGATAACACTTACCAGCCCCTAGTTTCCCACCTCTTCTCTGTTATCACTTTTGTGAAGAGGGACCACAACCTTCTCCAATTCTGTGGAACCTCCCCCATCTCCAAGGACCTATTAAACACATCCTTTAATGGTCTCACCAGAACTTCTCTGGGCTCTCTCAATATTCTATAATGTATTTCATCCAGCCCCATGGCTTCGTCCACTTTCAGTTTTGCAAATTGTTCATAAACACTTTCTTCCATGAATGGTGTAGGGTCTGCTCCATTTCCATTAGTACCTTCGTCAATCATGTGTGGTCCTTCTCCAGAATTTTCTTTTGTGAACATGGAACATAAGTATTTGTTTCGCATTTCCGCTTTTGACTTTTCACTGTCCACACACTGGCCCTCAGCACTTTGAGTCTCATCTCACTTCATGTAGCTTTCTAACCTTTTTTTTTCAAGGAAAAAGTGGTTTCCACACAATCTGTGAAAATGTTTTATGAAGCTCTTGTGCGATTTTTCTACTGACAACAATCATCAAAACCTGCTGCCAACTGTTTGATGGTCTTAATGCATGGCAAAAATGGCTCGTAACTCTCGTAACTTGGTACTGTCAGAGTGATATTCAACTACGTAAAATCCTGCTGAAGGTCATAATAATGAAGCCAAAAGGTGTCAGTTTAACATATGAATGTAAAAATAAGATCATGGCATAATTGATGTCAAAGTGGTTGCCTTGCTTTTTACTCTATCCACAGGTAAATAACTTCTTAATACAGTAACCTAGTAGATGACAGCAGATAAAGGCCAATTGACCCATCCAGTCTGCCAAGTTATTCTGGTCTAGCTGTCATACATAGAGTTTGACTGCTTGTAGGCTATTCAAGTCAGTTTGTCATCTTCCCATCCTGGACAGAGGAACATACAAGGTCCCATATCTAATCCAAAAAGTAGACCCTCCAACCTCCCCATGATGTTCTTGTTCAGTTGAGAAAGGGGAAAAAGGGATCAGAAATGGACAGAGATCTCTGTCCTTTGTAGAATCTTTGGCTGCAAAGTCTCTTAAATGTGAATCTTAGTTGCACAAACACATTTTTTCAGTCTTGAATTAACAAAAATTATAGAACACGAGAAAGTTATAAAACAAGGATATGACACACAATCAAGTATTGTAAAAATGTATGCCCTGGAATTCATTTGCTAACTACCTCTTCTGGAGGTCTTAGCATAGTCAAAGCATTGCTTAATAGTTTACGACTCCTTATTGGTAGCAAGAATTTCTCCAGAAAGCCTGTAGGTCATAAATCCATCATATGCCTGCCACATCTTGTTATCCAACACTTTCTCTTCACACAAATGAGGAAGCCTTTCATCATGGTAAATATGATTACAGTATCATCTGCTCTCCAACATTCTTCCATTTTACACAATAGACAGTCTTTCTCTTAGATGCCTGTGGATCTTTCTCTGCATGCTTTTTTTGTTCATGAATCAACCATGTCAAAAGACTTTGAAAGGAGGAATATTAAGTTGATGTTCACTAGTTACAATAAGGAATGTTTCCAAACCTTCAGCTCTCTAACCACATAAGGTCTTCCAAAAGACTGCGACCCATAAACACCTAGACATCTCCATAGTAGTGGTGCTTTTCCTCAACAGCTCGGAAAGGAGTAAGCTGCCAGAAAAAAACAATATCTAATTTTATCTGTTTTGGATAATAAGCACTTGCAGCTTAGTTTCAGAAGGCTGAAACCTGAAATTTGAACGGTAAATTTCTCTTGAGCCTTCCTTCTTGTTGATGGAACCATTAATTTGTTGAATTCCAGGACTTTCATGCTTTTTTAGCAAGACTTTCAAGATAAGTGATTCAGTGGTTCCCATATATAGGATCTGAGTTTCATTCCCAGACCATGGCCCAGTGGGGAATCCCGCAGAGGCAACATTCATGATAGTTAAGGAAAGTGTCCACCACTGTGTTTTAAAGGGAGCATGGTTAAATGACCCCTGGCCAAGGACTGTCAGCCTCAAGTAAAAGAGATGACTATACTAACAAGGATAAAAATGCAGGGAATTTGGGTATATTTGCAAGTATCTATGTGATATTCTTTGTATGCACCCTACTCTGAGAATGGAATGTTAAAAAGCAAGTTATTAAATACCAAACAATAAACAAAAACCTGGGCAAAAAAATTTGAGGGAACAAATTTAAAATATTGCTTTATGGTATTTAGGATAAACATAAGATTCTTTCATGCACCGTGTTAAGCAAGCCACCCCCACAACTTTGTAGCCAGAAGGTGCCAATTATGTGGCACATCTCATCTACTAGAAACTTTCTAAGCACTATAACACTGATCTATCAGAGAAGCACTGGGATCTCACCCCTAAAAGTATTGCAGAGAATGAAGGGATTATGATCACCTGGGACATTCCCATTCTAACCAATAAAAGACTGGATGCAAGGAAATCGGACATAATGGTAAAGGAGAAAAACACCAGAAAGGCACTGATATGCGAATCCGGTGGGGAGGGGGACGATCCTCCAATATGATGAAACGCAACCTTTGAAGGTTGAAAACAGATTGTGCCAACTTTCTGCTGTTAAGTGGGGGCCATGCTATTTTCCTCTGGCTGGCGTAGAAGGAGGTGAAGGTAATACCTGACCTCTTTGAACCTGAAGATTTTCCAAACCCATTTATTGGGGCTTAGAGCAGAGACAGCACAGGTGTTCGCTCACTTCTTGATGTGTCTCTCTCATTTTATTCCTCTCCCAGCTTTTGCGACAACCTATATACATCACAGCAGTAATCATTTTAGGAACAATGTGCACAGTTCTCATCCACAGAAATGCTCCTTTTGTCCTTCAGAAATGGTCATTCAAAGGACTCCCAGGTGTCGTTCCAGAGCTGTGAGCCCTCTCATAACTAACCAGCTTCAGAAGCCAGGGCCGTCATACGAACTAGTCTTTCATACAAGCACCAAGAATATTCTCTAAGAATGAGAGTCGCTTCCCTTGAAAAGCATCTTCTGAAAGAAGCTAATCTAAGGGCTGCCATGAGATTCATACTGTAGCTGGACACTTATCACTTACCATATGAGGCTCTGATTTTGGAAACTGTTTTAAAAAGTCCTTTATATATTTTTCATTTTTGCCTCAGTTCAACGTTAAGAGAGACTTAACAGATCCTACTGATGACTGTGCTTGTTGACGTTTCTCTTTTTGGGTATATGACTAACTAAAACAAATTGTCTACCTTTTGGGAACTTGACAGGAACTTGTGATCTTGATTGGCCACTGTTGAAAACAGGATACTAGGCTTGATGGACCTTTGGTCTGACCCCGAAGGCATCTCTTATGTTCTTAGATATAGTGTTAGATCCTTGCAGGAGAGGGAGAAGGAGGGGGCATTAAACCATTTCAGTGTTTTTACTTTTCAAACCTGGGAGTGTATTTTGGGGGCACAGGAGGCGGGGAAACAATGTTTCCATATGCTATTATGCAATAATTTAATTTTTAAAAAACGCAAAGCGACAAAACAATTAACATTTATTTACATTCTCTTATATACTGTGCTATTCTGCATCAGTGCGGTTTACATTGAACAAACTGAAATTACATTGAACAGGGCATTATATCTTGGAGATAACTATTTTTTACAGGGAACATGGGTTATGGATGGTTAAGTGGCTTGCCCAAGACCACAAGGAGCACCTGTGGGACTAGAAACCCCAGGCCTTCTGGCCCAAGGTTGCTGTCCTCTAGTGGGATTTGAACACCTGACCTTCCGGCCTGATGTACCTTGCCCCAACCACTAGGCTACTCCTCCACTCCAACATAGCTCTATCTCACATTTGTATCTCTAATTCTCAACTTACAGTTTGTAAGGAGGAAAAAGATATATATGTAGTCTGAACGCATATGTTTTTCATGATATAGGAAGTTACTGAAACAAGCAACTTCCAGGCAGCTCCTATGTATTTATTAGTATTTAGCTCGTGCCTTTCCAGTAGGGTTACCAACTGGCTCCAGATGCACCTGACAAGTTTGATCCAGTCCGGTGTTTATCCCATTGCATGCAGGGACTTGTAATCTTGCTTTTCTTATGGAGTGCAATTGAGAAATCAGAACTACATGTCCCTGCATGCAATGGAGTAAGCCCTGGACTGGATCAAGCCTGTCAGGTGCATCTGGAACCAGTTGACAACCCTACTTTACAGTAGATCAAGGCAAGTTACATTCAGGTACAGTTGGTCTTTATGATTTTAGGATAAAGAACAGAAACAACCCTCCTCTCAATATTTAATAGGTTTCTGTAGACCATATGAATAAATCTATAATATTCCTTATTTGCCCATCAAAGAAAGATCCCAGAAAACCTCATTTGCAGAAGATACCATTGTTACCCAGGCTTTCAATTTCAGTAATATGCTATTCAAATACACTATCAAGGACCAACTTGTTTTTAAAACAAACTGTTTCTGAAAATCACAGTCTTCTACATGTTTCCTAAGCTGTGCTACTGTTAACACGGCAGAGAGCACGTGCTATCCGGCGGCATTAACAGCATAGGGAAAATGCAGATAGCACAGCAATTTTCTGAACTATTTGCACAAAATGTCTTAACTGCCAGAGTGGGTGGGAAATGGGCAGAGAGTGGGCATGTTTGCAATGCTCGCTGGGCTGCCATGCGCATCAACAGCATGCAGTAATCATCAAAGCTGCAGACTTCACGGGGGTCATTCTGAGCAGGTTATAGCAGGGATGTATGTCCAGTTCAGACATATAACCCCCACTATTCCCTGTTCGGCGATTCAGCACATGGAGCTCCCCGCATGTACAGGGCATATGTGAGGGAGCTCCAGACAGGGGCGGGGGGGGGAAGCAACGGGGAGGAGAATGGGTGGTGTGGGGGCGGGGCACACAACCCGGATGTACAGGGTTAATTCCGGTTGTGGCCCTGTACGTCCGGCTCTGAGGGGGTAGATGGGAGACTTATTTCACCTCTGAGGTGGAAAAAGTCCCCCCAACATTGCTGGACAGCCATGGAGGACACCCCAAAACAGGTGAGCGGCAGTATGGGTTTCCCTGCAGCCCAGTCCCAGCCTTGGCAGGCCCCTTCAGGGGTCAGGTGGTGGGGAAAATCACTTTTTTACCTTGTGCGGTGGATTGGGGCTCCTGCGTGGCGTCCCAGTGCCATGGTGATGGGGCGCCATGGCACCGGACTCCATGGGGAGCATTGGACGGGTTAGATGGGGGGGGGGGGGTGCAGTACGTGCACAGAGCCTGAAGTGGGGCATGTCCTGCCCATGCAATCCCTTTGCCCCGATTCTGCTCCCACGGGAATGTATAGCTCCCGTGGGTGCAGAATCAGGTGCAAATCCGGCCCATCCAAATTTTGGACATCTGGATGGGCCAGACGTGCGCCAAGCAGAATTGCCCTCCACGGGTGCAGATAACACCACTTTTATGGGTGTTGCTATGTGCATCCATGGTGCTGCTGGGCCACACCGTCTGAAATTTCAGTGCATTATCTACTAGGGTAATATTGTACATGACCCCAATAGATATTTCTGCGTTAGCTGCAAACATGGTGTGTTAGTTGCACAAAAACGTTACGTTTGCTGCAAAAGGCTAACATGCTATAGAAAACATAGCCCATAGTATTTGCAGGACATATTTATAGTAACCTAAAACATGACAGAACCCCTATTAGCAAACATTTTGTTGGCCACAACAGTGTATCCGCAAGTGCTACCATCCTGGATCAACAGATTTCCCTTGGCTTTATTGGAACAACCACCATCAGAAATTGTGCCAGGAAAAGAAAAAAGAAATATGCGTTTCAAGCACTAGAGCCCCCAATGCTTATTAAGCTTTCTACGCCAAAATATTCAACGCTTCTACAATACTGTATCACAAACTATCGTGTTAAAGCAACTCAATAGAGCTGCAATGCCAGAATAACTAGGGCAGCTGTTTTCAAGTTGCAACAGAACAGTTTCAGCAGGTTTCACTATAGCCTTCAGTACACTTGCAGAGAAAAATTTGCTGAGAACGCAACAGTCTTGTAAAAACAAGTTTCGTTTTTCTTTCTATAGATAAAAGCAACTTTGTTTCAAAGCACGTTCGCTTCTTTCCTTCAAGGAGGGTTTCACATGCTTAGCTCATTTTACACTGACAAAGTTCTAGAAAACTCACCACGAACATATTCAGTTTTGCTTGTTGGTTAATCATTATTCCTACAAATATATTCTGCAAAAACAAACCATTTCCAAACAGAGGTTAACAAGTATTGGCTGCCAATAATAATATATACTTTTATCCCAAAAAGATAATTAATCGGTTTTATTCCACATGCATATGGAAGTTAACAACTTTACTAAATAACCCACCTTGTAAAGAGAGGGAAAAAAACCAAGTTTGCTGAGTCGGTTCATTTTAAACATTTGTTATGGAGACTTTTAAGAAGCGAAGTTACTACACTAAGGAGTATGTTTACTAAGAGGTAGTGGCTGCTGTGCGGTAGTAAACATACCCCAAAGAGTTCATTGTAGTTGACATCATTGCATTATAAATGCTATTAATAAATAGTAAACCTGCCCCAGTATTTGTTTGCAGTAGTTCAGTATTTGACGCACTCCGTGGAAGAAGGTCAAGGTGTGCCGTCCTTCTGCTCAGGCCTTTGCTAGGCATCTTGTGGCTGGCCAGGGAGCGGTTGCTTGGCAACTAGTTTGTTTGCCTAATGTTTGTATGGATTCTACTCCTGCATTTCTGAGTAATACCTGGTCTGAGATTTCTTTTGGTATCAGAATGTGAGGTGGTAGATGTGATTTTAGATTTGTCTTCCACGAGTTCTCTCGATTCCTGTCCCGCATCTTGGGTAATGTTAGTTTGGGAGGAGTGAGCTTCTTCTTTAGAGATCTGGTGAATCTTTCCCTGTGGTCGGGTGCTGTACTGGCTGCTTTTAAGTTGGCTTCCATTCGAACATTGCTTAAGAAGGGTACTCGTATCGCCCTATTTTGAATCTCCCTTTTCTGGTAAAGCCGCTTGAATGGTTGGTGTTGGTGCAGCTGTCAGAGTTTGTGGAGTCTCGTGGTTTGTTGGATGTACAGCAGCATGGTTTCTGTCGAGGCTATGGTGTGAAACCCTTGTTGCTGTCGTTTAATACCCTTTGGTGCAGTTTGGACTGAGTGAAGACGGGGGCTTTGATTATATGTATTGATATTTCTGTGGCTTTTGATTCCATTAGTCATGTGTTGCTTTTGCAGTGTTTGTATTCATTGGGAGTTACAGGACAGATGTTGCATTGGTTTGCTTCATATTTGACAGATCGCTTTTTTCAGGTTCAGATGTATCGGGTTGGACTCCCTTAGACTGTGGTGTGCCACAGGGTTCTTCATTATCTGCTTTGTTTAATTTTTATATGGCTCCTGTGTGTGCCTTATTTCAGAGTTTTGGTGTGTTTATCTTGTCTGTTCTGAAGATATTTTAGTGTATATGCCGTTTGATGTTTCTGTTGGTAATGCTTCTTTACCATTGTTGCATTGTTTGGAGGTTGCCTCCATGTGGTTTGACCATCATGATTTGCGTATCAATTACTGGAAGACAGAAGTTTTGTTTGTGTCTTGCGATAGGTCTTTTGTCGCCCCTACAGAGGTGTTGTTGAACAGGCATAAGGTTGCTGTTTGTCAGGAGGTAGCTTATCTGGGCGTGACTTCGGATTTACGCTTGAATATGAGAGCTCATGTGGCTAAGCTTGTATCTACTACTACTACTACTATTGAACATTTACGTAGCGCTACCAATCGTATGCAGCGCTGTACAGATCGTTCTTTTTTTCAGATCTGGCTTTTATGCAGTCTTTGATGGTTTCTTACCCCTTCTAACTTTCGCCCTGTGTTTCAAGAGGTATTGTCAACTTTTGATTATGCCAATGTGGTGTTTTTAGGTTTGCCTGCTTCTACTTTGTCAGCGTTTCAATTATGCAGAATGCTCTGGTGAGGGTTGTTTTAGGTGAGACGCATTTTGATCATATTAATCCTTGTTTGCGTTTGCTGCATTCGTTACTGATTCAGCAGCAGATTGTGTTTAAGGTTCTTTGTGTGGTGCTGAAGCTCTGGGCGGGTCAGCCTGTGGCTTGTTTAGCGGAGTTGTTGTTTTGGCCTACTTCTTTGTGTCCAGTTCATCAGGGGTTGAGTGGTAACTCTCATCTCATGTTCTTTTTGGTCTAGTTTGCATGTCACAGGGTCTCGTGCTTTTGTTTTTGGCTGCGCCTGTTTTGTGGAATCATTTACTGGCTTCTTTATCTGGCTGTCAAGATATGCTGTCTTTTCGTTGGCTCTTGAAGAGCAATTTGTTTTGTCGGGCATTTGGTGCTTGATTTTCTGTGTTTTGTTTTATTTTAAAATTTGTTATGTTTTTTATACTGCTTTGAACTTATGTGATTAAGCAGTTTATAAATGCTGTAAATAAATAAAATAAAATAAATAAATAAATCCGAGTTATGAGAGCAACGTGGTTGTCTGTTCGATGGAGTAATGGAGATTCTGTCATGAAGGGGCCATGAGGAGCCAGTCATCCAAGTAGGGAAAGACACATATTCCTTTCTTATGGAGGTGCGTAGCTGCAATCACAATGCACTTCGTGAAAACTCTCGGGGCTGGAGAGAGGCCAAAGGAGAGCATCCTGTACTGATAGTATTTCCCGAGTACACAGAAGCGCAGGTACTTTTTGTGCGCCGGAAGAATGAGAACTTGTGTGTATGTGTCCTGTAGGTCTAGTAAGACCATCCAGTCATTGGTTTGTATGAGAGGGAGGATGGAGCCCAGGGAGTACAGTTATCTTGAATTTCTCCTTGCAGATGAATCTATTCAGTTTGCGGAGGTCTAGGATGGGGCGTTCCCCCCCCCCCTCAACTTCTTGGGAGTTAAGAAGTAGTCGGAGTAGAAGCCAGGAGAGAACTCGTCTGGCATTACGTTACCAGTTCTCTGGCCTTCGCCACCAGAAAAGAGAATATTTTGGTGTCCATAGTGAGCATCAGATTCTGCAGCATTTCGCTGCGAGGGCATGTGCGGCAGTTGAGAGAGTGTGAAAAAGTTGATTCTGTAGCTGTTGGCAATGATCTCCAGACCCATTTGTCTGTGGTGATCTGACTCCAGGTGGTCCAGAAGGTGGTGAGTCATCCCCCCTCCCCCCCCCCCCCCCGGTGGAATAGGGGAGCTGGCTGTGTCAAAAGGAGGGGGTGTTATTGCTGGACAAGAAGGTAGTCTGCTTGGTCTGCTTCCGGTCCCGTTGACAGGGCTTTTGGTAATAGGTAAACTGGTCCTGATGCTTGAAGCCTGACCATGTGCCTGGCTGCAATGGCGGTACCTGCCCCTCGGGCCGTGGTGTCGAAGGTATCAAAGGCTGAGTGGATGAGGTGCTTGACACATTCCATGAGATTGGCAATGATTGCTGAGGTAGCCTCACCAGTTTCTTGGGAAGTGTGCTGATGGCCCCTTGGAGCCTGTCAAGCAGGACATTTTGAAAGAGGACCTGCTAAAATTGATATGCAGCAATCTTCGTGTTGACCATGGCATTTTGGAAGGCTTTCTTCCCCACTTCATCAAGGAACTTGAGGTCTGGTCCAGGTGGTGTATTGGAGTGCGTGATTTCTTTGTATGTTTCATGGCTGATTTCACAATGATGGATTGGTGTGGGAGCTGCATTTTTCAAAGCCAGGGGCAGTTTGAGACCTGATACTTGGTCTCCAGCTTCCTGGAGGGTGTGGACCGAGAGGATGGGGTCAGCCAGATCTTCATGAGGTTGTCCATGAGGAGCTTATGTGCTGGCAGAGTGATGAGGGGTTTAGGGGTGTCAAGATACCTGAGGGTGCCACTGACCATGCTTGTTGGGGCTGGGGTGTCCAATGGAGTGAGAGAGAGCTGTGTTGCTAGCTTTTGTAGATATTTGGGATATGTGAGATCCTCTGGTGGTGATGGAGGCTGAGGTGGTGGATCCGATCCTGTGCTTGGCAAGCTGGTGGAATGGTGGTATTTCATTGTGGAGCCCTGGGTGGCCATCTCTTTGCCCTCTGTGGGCTCTGGTGAAAACCGTGGGGGCAAGGGCAATGGGGAGGAGGAAGGGGATGGCGGGGTGTGCCAGGATAGCAGGGTATGGTGTACCTTGCTGGCTGCGTGTTGATCCCGCACTCATGTCAGCAGATCCAGGACCACGGCAGCTGAGTCATCCCTGCTTCTGCGGCTGTGGTGGCATTTGTCAAGGTGAACATTGTGGGCAGCATGGTAGCACTGGCCATGTCTTGGGAGCTGCTGCTGCTGCTGGAGCTGCTGCTCCATTGTCTGCTGTGCTTGGTGCATTTTGAGCCTCTTCTGTGAGCTGTGTTGTTGGTTTCCCTGCATGGTGCATGTGGATTGACACTGGTGTTTGGGTGAGGCTCGTTTTGGCCCATCCTGTTGTGATCGGCAGATTTTCCGGTGCAGGGGAGTGTTAGTGTCCTCACTTCTGGAAGATTGCCCAGTGGTGGCAGACAAGGCACCATCTTGAACTGCAGCTTTACTGGCCTCATCAGAAGAGATCATGGCTGGAGAAAAGCCGCCTGAGTCCAAGAGTGCTAGCTGGGCGAGCAGGGGCATGTTTGGTGGAGGTTCCTTGCAAGCCGGGCCAGGGATGGAGGCCTTTCTTGGCACATCCCGTGCCACAGCTGCATGCAAGTCAGAATTGTGAGTCTTTCTAGGTCTGTGGGGGGATCCCTCCTGCCAGAGCTGCACATTTGAAGGGAGGAGCACCTCATGAATTCCTAGATCGCATGGCTGCAGAATTTCCATGCTATGAGATACAAGTGGGCACAATGCGGGCAGGTTTTGACATGATGGCTCACCCCCAGGCATCAGATGCATCGGTCATGGGCATTCGTGCTATTCATCCTCCGGTCACATTTGGGGCAGTTTTTTGAAGCCCAGTTTGGAACTCATGATGCGCCTGTGCAGCTGTTCAATCTTTTTTGGTTCTTCTTTTTCCTTTCTTCTCTTCTCTTTTTTTTTTTTTTTTTTGGATAGTCGTAGTGGAGAGCTGAGTTTTTCATCCTGCTGCTAGTTAGGGCCAGGCGAGGGAGGTAAGGCTACCTGGCACATGCTCAAAAGTTTTATCTTTCTGATCTCTGGATAGCTACTTCCATCCTCGGCGCCGTTGGATGACATCACTAGGTGTGGCTGACTCATCCTGCTTGTCCTAGGAGAAATTCTATTGGCCAATTTAAAGACTTTGAGCTGTATTTGTCTTATTCAGGCTACTTTCAAAATAGACACGCATGCAGAAAATAAATGATGACATTTAAGATTTCCTTTTAAAGAAGTTCCTATACTTGTATTCCTATCTTACTTTTTCTTTCCTTTCCTGATTCTCCCTATGGCAGAGGTATTGTGTAAAGCACTTTGGGAATTTGCATAAACCAATCTTGACTCCTTCACAGGTATTGTGAACTGCAGACTTCCTATCAGGTGGTGATTAGCAAATCTGAGAGTCATCAATAGGGAAAAGGGCGTCTAGTGTCAGCCCCTGGGGAGTGTCTACACACAGTATCTTACATGGCTGGGTGTTGATGGGCTTGGATGTCCCAACTCCCAATCAATATCCCTTAGTAAAACTATGCTTGAGGGTGATGTTGATTGATGAACAAAGACGACATTGTAGTCTTTATTTGTACTGTACATGTTTGTGTTTGGGCATGGGTTCCCTTTCATTTTAGTCTGACAAAATGGTGCATTCCCCCTTCCTCTATTCGCAAGGTCATGTATGTCCATGTGGGGGACTCGGGGCAAGAGAGTGTGTGTTCGGGTAGCGGGAGCAGGAAGGGGAGCTGTAGGATGTGTGTGAGAGCACTATTATAGCTCATGACTTAAGTGTCTCCTTCACCTGATTCATCACATGTGTACCGTATTCATTGTTCTGCTGCTATTCATTTTGCCTGTCAGCGTACCAATTATTTAATTATGGCATTAACTACAGCCATAATGCACAGGTTTCAGTGCTCTTGTGTCTGATCACTACAAAATATTACAGGTGCATAGGATTCGTTTTCTCCATTGTCCTACTACTGAAACCCCCATGAACCTGTGCTGAATGGGAAATATTGAATGCTGGTCTAACCAGTACTTCTGAGACCCTCATGCACGCAGCTCTGTCAATGCACTTCAATCCTGGTATTTTACCATCGAGCCTCCCCTCCTGCATTTACATAGGGTTATAGCTAATGCACGTCAATGCTACCCTGAGCAGAATGAATGGGGTAGGGGTGGTCAGGTATGTATTGTGCAGTTGGGAAGGGCATTACTCACAGCCAGGGCTGGCCTAACCACTAGGCAAACTAGCTGGTTGCTTAGGGCCGCAGTTTTGGAGGGGGTGGAAGGAGGGGAGCTGAGAGCAGCTGCTTTCAGAGCAAAACAATGGATTCTGGCAGCCACATAAAGTGAGTCATCAGTGTGTACTTTTACCTGGAGGATGAATGGACGATGTGCAGATAATCCTTTACCTTCATACTGTATGTGGCTTTTTAAAATCTCCCTCTTTATGCATAGAATTACAACAGAGAGTTTAATATTCAAGTGTGACGTTCAGATATTCATTTGTATAGGATTGCTCTGGGAGAGATGGTACGAAGGTGTTTACAATTGAGTTTAATCATCAAAACAATGAGGGGGGGGGGACAAAAAACTAATTGCGATGAGGCCCAAGGATGAAGTTTCACTTAGAACACAATACCATTGCATTGGCCCTGCTCACAGTCTCTGCATTTTAGGGAAGAGAAACAGAGCTTGAAGAAGCTAAACTATTTCTTCTTCTTCTTTCTCTCTGCCACTTCCGCCTTTCTTCTCACTTTCTATCACTCCTGCCCTCCCCCCACATCCCTTTGCAGAGACTCGAGAAAGGCAGATAGTTAATTTCCTTCCTCTGTCTGTAAGAGCAGAAAGCCTCCTAGGGTATGTCACCACAGACAGCCTGAGAACAGCTCTGAATATGCAAAGCCTCTAGTTCAGGCTGGTCTAAGTCTTTGGTCAAGGAAGTGCTGGGCTGGGGAGGGGGAGCCACAGGGCTGGTAGAAGGACATTAGGCAGTTTCCATTCTTGCCACCCCTGCCCTTGCTCTTACTGCTGCAGCTATTGCTTCCATCTCTCCTGGACCAGCAGCAGAAGAGAAGCCTCTGAATCCCGGCTCACTGGTCCCGTTCCAATGCAAACAGGAAGAAGGGGTGGGACCGGCTGCACTAGGGGTCTAGAAGCTTCTCTCCGCACTGTGATTCTCTTTTGCTTTACTGCCGTTGCTGCTGCTGCTGCTGCCGGTCCTAGAGAGAAGTGGCAGTAGTCTTTTCAATCATCTCCCCTCCCCAGATTTCTTCACTTACTCACAGACCTACCCGAACCCATCGCCCAATCACTTAGTCCCTGTTGCCCTGTATTCTCAGTCCTCAGTATTCCACCACTGAATCCTCAAATCACCACTCTTCCATCCTACCAAATCCTCGAACCCTCACTCACAATCCCAATCAAGCCTTCAGTCCCCACTTACACTCCCAATACCTAACCAATCTTAGTCTGTCATCTTCCACTCTACCAGCCAGTCCTAGAGTCTCTGTCTAAGGCTGTGTCCCTGCTCTCCCACATCACTAGGTTCCTAGTATCTGCCCTCTTGGCTCTTTCTCCCCATTCCCCAGTATCCATTCCCCGCATCCACCCATCCCTCTCTCTCTAGTATTCATTTACCCCACCTTTCCTCCTCCTTACTCCAGCACCCTGTCTCTCGCTATCTTCCCCTGCATGTGTTCACCCTTTTCCCAAACCACACCAATAGCATCAACTGCTAGCCCTCAGCATCGATGCCCCCTCCTCCCTACCCTAAGCAACCAACATCAGCCTCAATGCCCCAATGCCTCCACAATACCTGCATCAGTGCCCCATCCCATAGGCTTTCTTCCAGTACTGCCATCATCTCACTCCTCAACACACACATGCTTTCTCCAAGTGACAGCATCAGCCCCCTCCTCCCTACCCTAAGCAACCAACATCAGCCTCAATGCCCCAATGCCTCCACAATACCTGCATCAGTGCCCCATCCCATAGGCTTTCTTCCAGTACTGCCATCATCTCACTCCTCAACACACACATGCTTTCTCCAAGTGACAGCATCAGCCCCCCTCCTCCCAGCATCAGCATCCGGCTCCTTCCTGCCACAGATGTATGAACAGTGGCAGGAGTTTGCTGCCTTTGCTCCCACTGTTGTCTGCAGCTTGAGCGGGCTCTACCAGTGCCAAGGGAGAGTTTCAGATACATACATAAATCCTTCCCATTTATTGTGAGAAACAGGAAAAGCTGTTCACATGTTTGAATTTCTCCTATGGGCGCTATCAGAGGTCGATTAATTTGCAGAAGGCAGTGGGAGCAAGGCAGCAAGTGAGCCCTGAAGGTCAGACAGCAGAGTCACCAGAACTTTCCTGTGTTCCTTCAATACCTTAGGATGTAGCCATCTGGTCCCTTCACTTTGTCTAGTTTAGTTTAGCTAGCCCCTTATCAACACAATCTTCTGAAAATCATTTAAGATGTGCCTCAGCCCCACTCCAGGCCCTTCATCTATAATCACCATGGGCATAGTCTGGGAGTGAGAGGAGCATTACCTTCCAAACTGCAGGATGGGGTGCCTCCCTACCTCTCCCCCAAATACTCCAGCATCTCTCCCCTCCCCTTCTCATCTATCCACTCCCCACAAACCATCCTGGCAATGTCAAGAAGAAACAAATGGAGCTGGTGCAAGAAAGGGCAGTCAAACAGACTTTATTGGAACACCAATGCGTTTCGGCCAACTAGGCCTTCCTCAGGGGATGCAAACCTCAAAAATTAAAACAAACAAATAAAAATCAAACAATAAGTAAAACATGTTTAAATATATAAAAATCATACAGGAGTAAACAAACAGAAATATAATAAAATCAAAACATTATGCCCTAGTTTAAAAAATGAAAACTAATGCACAAAATCAGTAGTGTAAAAGGGGGAAAAGGACAGTCATTTACACATAAAACCTTACATATAAAAACAAGTGGCATGATTATAAGTGTCAAAAGAGGGATGAGAAGGACAAAAAATGAGGACTAAAGAATACCCTGTTTGTTTGTTTCTTCTATTGCCCTGTGGGTGCACCTTTGCTCGCTGTTGGACTACAGTGTCTCAGTAGTACCAGTACCATTGCTAAGAAGAAAACTATGGTGGAATCCCACGTTTATACATTCAGTCCCACCCCCAGGTCAACAGGAAGTGTGAATCGGAAGGGGTGGGACTGGCTGAAACCTGCAGTGGGTTTGATTGTGAGGCTCAGCTGTGATTTGCTTTTTCTTTTAGCACTGACATTGTTCAGTTTGGAGACCATACCTTGCAGAGAATATAAAAAGGCTTGAAACAGTCCAAAGGAAGGTGACCAAGATGGTATGGTGTCTGCACTAGAAGGCATATGAGAAGAGACTTGAAGACTTCAATATGTATACCCTAGAGGAGAGGAGGGACAGGGGGGATAGGATACAGACATTTACATATTTAAAGGGTATCAATGAACAAACAACCCTTTTTCAAAGACAGGGAAGCTGTAGAACTAGAGGGCATGAAATGAAGTTGCAAGGAGGTAAACTTACAAACATCATCAGGAATTACTTTTTCATGGAAAGAGTGGTGGATGCCTGGAATATCCTCCTAATGGAGGTGGTGGGAGCAAAAACAGTGACAGAATTTAAAAAAAAGACACAGAGGATCACTATATAGCAAGAGGATGGAATCAAAACAGAGAGAGGTAACTTGCCTGGAGCGGCGGGTACAACCTTAAGCAAAGGCACAGAAGGGAAGTAACCTGCACAGAGCGGCAGATGCAACTTACTGGGAGACTAGATGGATCATGCTGGTATTTACCTACATACATAGTAACATAGTATATGATGCAAAATAAAGACCAATATTGTCCATCTAGTCTGCCCAGGAAGGTGGCAAGCTTAGGTGCACCTGCCGCTCCATGAAGGTCGCCCCTCCCCATGCCTTTGCTTAGGGGTATATCCACCGCTCTGTGTAGGTCACCCTATTTGTTGAGATATAAGAGATCGTTTTGTTTATTTTGACTTTATCCTGTTGCTATAAAGGGATCCACTGTGTCTGTACCTGCTTTCATTTTATTTATTTATTTAACAGGTCTTTTATACCGCCCTATCTTCCATTCAGGGTGGTTTACATTAAAACTCAACTTTACACTGAACAGGGGCATTTAACTTGGTTAGCATAAGAACTTAGGAGAACTATTGTACAACAATATTATACAATGGAACAGTGGACCCTTAAGGTTACTCTGTTACTACAGTAGGTTACCACAACACTACAAAGAAGGCTTGGGGTGAAGGATTGACCAGGGTGAGGGGGGGGAGGAAAGACCATTTTGGAGGAAAGGAAAAAAAGAGATAAGATACCAGACCATCTTCTTTTTTTTTGGGGGGGGGGGGGAGGGGAGAGAGAAGAGGAACAAGCAAAGAGAGATACTTGACAATAAGAAGAATAATGAGAAGGAAAGAGAGACAGAGGAGATGTGTATTGGGAGGGGAGAGGAAGAGAGAGGGAGAGTGAGAGACAAGGAGGCTGACACTGGCAGATGCTGGGGATGGGAGAAGGGGGCTGATTGGCAGGTATTAGGGATGGGAGAAGAGGGCTGGGATTGGAAGCTGAGTCGGGAGGATGGGAGAAGAGGGCTGGGGCTGGGTGCTATCTTGAGAGAAAGGGACTAGGTGTTGGGGGTGGGAGAAGAGGGCTGATGCTGGTAGATGCTGAGGCTGGGGATTAAGTTGAGAGAAAGGGTGAAGAAAGCTGGGGCTATGTTGGGAGAAGAGGACTTGGGGCTGGGATGGGAGACGAGGGCTGATGCTGGTAGATGCTGAGGCTGGGGATTAAGTTGAGAGAAAGGGTGAAGAAAGCTGGGGCTATGTTGGGAGAAGAGGACTTGGGGCTGGGATGGGAGACGAGGGCTGATGCTGGTAGATGCTGAGGCTGGGGATTAAGTTGAGAGAAAGGGTGAAGAAAGCTGGGGCTATGTTGGGAGAAGAGGACTTGGGGCTGGGATGGGAGACGAGGGCTGATGCGGCAGATGCTGGGACTAGGGATTGAGTTGGGAGGTGAGTCCAATGCTAGTGCTGGGAGAAGGGGACTGAAGCAGAGAGAATGGGGAAGATGTTGGTGGGTGGCAGTGGAGAGGAGAGAAGGTGTGCCAAGACAGGTTGGAGGGTGAGAGAGAAAGATAGAATGAGATCCAGGAAGGATGGAGTGGAGCGAGTGTGCTGAGGAGGGGGAAGATGAAAGATGGAAAGAAATAAGAGGGGAGAGTGCGAGGAGGGGAAGAAGCGAGATGGGAAGGGGAAATAAGGTAGAGGGAAAAGATGGGAAAAAACAAGGAGAGGGAGAGGGAGAAAAGGTGAAAAGAAAGATGAGAGGAGAGGAAGAAGAGCTGAAAGAAGGATGAGGAAGAAGAGGCAGAAGTGAAGAGATGAAATGAGGGAGAGTGGTGCGGAGGAGAGAAGCAAGGAGGAGGTGTGGAAGAAGAGATTAGGGAAAGAGATGAAGGATGAGGAAATAATGGAGATGGGGAAGGGTGGGTGAGTGAGTGTGTGGGGAAAGAAGGAGTGAGGGGTGTGCGTAACGAGCAGGAGGGGAAGAGAAGAATGGAAATGTATAGGTACGATAAAAGGAGATAAATAAAAAGTAAAAAGAAAAGAAATGGAACTTCTAAACAAACAAGATGACAACAGGATGGGCACGTCTAGAGGCAATGCTGAGAGGATAGAAGAGGTAGCATGAAGAAGCAGCTGCCACGGGTAGAATAAAAGCAGCGTGTCAGCGGCTTCAGCACTGATTGCACCAAAATTCAGCTGCTATACAGATAGCCAAATTACATAAAGTTAGGCCTGCCGCTAATCAGATCCTAAGTGTAAAATAAGGGGCTTAAGAACACCCAGACACTGTATCTCCAACAATTTTTGTTGAACCTGTTGCTATGAGGATAATACTTCTACTCACAAATTTTAGAAAAACACCCTCTTATTATTACAAAAATCTTTACCAGCACACAAGTTTTTTTTTAAATTCATCCCTCATCAAAAGCATATCACTTGTCTGCAGTCTTATAGAAGAGTTCACTTTCACATTTTCAGCAAACCAATCAACACAGTACCGCATTTTGAAGCAACTGAATTCCTTTTGATTCTGCATCAAGATCCAAGTTCTGGTAAAGCTCCATCTCCAAATTCAGTCCTCGAAAGCCACAGTCTGGTTTTCAGGATTTCCACAAGGAATAGGCAAGAGATCTATTTGCATTCACTGCACTCAACAAATAGGAGCGGTGGGTGAACCCCTAAACAAGGCATGGGGAGGGGTGACCTGCACGGAGCGGCAAGTGCACCTACTCTTGTCACCTCACTGGGCAGACTAGATGGACCATGATGGTCCTTATCTGCCCTCATATACTATGTTCCTATGTTGCTTCCTCCCATGTATGCCTATTCATGGTGGAAATCCTGAAAACCCAAGTGGGATGCAGCCCGTGAGGACTAAGTTGGGGACCCCATAGGAAGGTCATCTTAGAAGCCCTATTCATGATTTGCACATCTGAAAATGCTCATTCACATGTGCAAATCATATCCATGTTCCAAGGGCCATTTTAAAAAGACCCGAATTTTCACATTTCCAGTGTGATCCCATCTGTGTCACGTGGCAGCATGGTGGAGATGTGTCCAGGGTGGCAACAAAACAAACCACATGCATCTCCAATTTCACAATGGCGTCACTTGTTTAAACGAGACAGCAAACATGTCCATATTTAGACCTGCTCCTCGGCATTTCAAAGGTGCTCATTTTGGCCAGTTCTCAACAGTAGGGATGGCAAGGTCATTGCCTAGTATTGCCACAATAATTTCTCCCTCTCATAGAAGGATAGCTGGTGAATATCAAGGTCTCTTTGCATACTGCCACGGTGCTGCACACCTCTGTTTACAAAAGGCAGGCTCGGATGTATATGTGGCGACATGTCCACGTGAAAATTCTGAAATGCTGGTGCAGATATGTCTATGTTGCTGGATCTGCCAACATCCATATTTCACATGTGCATGTACCCAAAATCACCTCTTTCCCTACATGTCTCCGTTTCCTTGCAGGTTGACTGAAAGGTTTCTCTTTTAGAACACACTTGCATGTGCTCACTCTCTCTACTGCCCCTCCCAAGGAATTTTGGGGTTTTCGGCTTGTATATCCCAGAGGGCACCTAACTGGCCCTTCTAAAATGTGCCTTTGTGTGTTAGATTTTCTAGAAGGTGAAACTGTGTTACTGCACATTAACACACATTTAGACTTGCTATTTTTCTGGGTCCCCACATTAGGGCACGTTAATAAATCCAGCCCTATAGCTAACATTAGCAAAATCTTATTTGGGGTTTAAGCACCTAAATCTGAAAGTTAGTCAGCAAAGGAAGTTTCACAAGTCAGTTTTAGTGAACTAAAGTCTTTTCATTGCCTTCATTATGATGCTTAGCTAAACGGACATATCAAAGGTGTGGTTTCAGTTTAGACACATTGCTCACACCAGATTGCAAAACATGTAATCTAATATATTTTTCTATCTGCTGCCTCCAACATGCACAACTGGCTCTTCTTCTGTCCCTCAAATCCCTCCTCCTGCTGGCCTCCAATAAGCTTGGGGCTTCTTCCAGATGTTGACCCCATGTGTGGTCACCATTTCTCTGCACTGGTCCCCTGCACAACCTCCATGTTCCTCTAGCCACTGGGACCTTTCTCCTGTTGGTCCTTTGCGAAGGCAACCCTTGGATTCACCGTTGGCCTGTGTTGCAGAACTATAGTTATTTATTTAATTATTGATTAAGATTTCTATTCTGCATATAATCTCCTTTCTTGTAGTCCAGACAGTTGCTTCAAAACTGCCTGAGAGACAAGGGAGCACACCAGTCCCAAGAGCTTTTACCCAGAGTTTCTCTGAGCTCCTGGATTTAAACATTTCAGGGTTCACTCTCTAGAGAAGACGGGCAATAAAGGTGACAGTATTTAGTAGGTACTTGGAACGTGACACTCTCATATTCACCATGAAGGGTCACTGATAAACAATTTTAATAACTTGTAGAATCAATAAACGAGGACTATGTTACAAACAGTTAACTCCTTCTCATAATCAAAAATGGTTACAGGCAGTTTTACTTCTTTCTCTCCCACTTTTGCACCCAAATTCCTTAATGTTCCTTCTTAGCCACTTATGCACCTCCAATATTTAGTATGGCTTCTCTTGGGGACAGTTTCTTTGAATGGGTTAGTTTTGCACATACCACGACAATCATGAACCTCACCCCTACGGTACCTTAATCTGCATGTGAGGCATCCTACAGGTCCCCAGTGCTGTGCTAGGAGTTTCCTTCTCATCCTAAGAGCTGATGGCTTCTGTGGATGCAGGTCCCTAGATCTGCTCCGCAGGGCTCCTTGCTCTGATGGTCTGGAAGGTTGGGTTGCTGATATGCCTTCTGGAACCCCTTCACAGGCTGAGTAGCTCTTTGTGAGACATTAGGGTGCCGGAAGGGTTTGCACAGTCATTGACCTCCTGTTTTCCTTTCTCCTGCAGATGCTCTAAGCCTGCTGCACTCCTTAAATAAAACGATGTGTCAGAGCACAAAAGACTTCTCTCCTCTTGGTACAATGGCTGGTTGCCAAAGACAAGAAACTGCCTTTGGGTATGATTTTTATAGTCAATGTGGTTTTCCCTCTCAGAAGAGTCTCCTTCCAGCCTGAAATGACTGGCAGAGAGAACCTTCCCAGTTCTAGAAAACTTTGGACCTTTCTTTCTGCTAATCTAGCAATAATTAGTAGGGACAGTGAAGGATGCAACTGCTTTCAGTGTAGCAATCCAAGTAATTTCTACACGCACAATACCAAGATGTAGTTGGATTTTTGGAATGTAACTACTGAGAGCTCCCTCCAACTGCACAACCCTGTATGATCACACCAGTTGCATTGCCTAAAGATGACAGAATTGATGCGCTATCCCGTTCTAGGAGGGAGATGTTAAGACATTCTTGGATTTCAGACAACCCTATCACGATGCATTATGGGTCATGCAGCACTAATTGCAATAGGTAGAATCAGAGATTACAAATAGCACCATGAATCGGATCAAAAACAACACTGCTCAACTATTACTACTACTTCTTATCATTCATATAGCACTACAAGGCGTAGGCCGCGCTGTACAGAGACATGGACGAGACAGTCTCCGCTAATAAGAGCTTACACTCTAGTAAAGACAGACAACACAGCTGGGGACTAGGATATGTCCAGGGGAATGGTAAGGAAAGACATAGGAGGTGAACAGGAGACTAAGGGGATCAGTCTCAAGGAAGTGTTTTTAGCCTGGATTTGAACAGGGCCACGGATGGAGCTTGATGTACCAGGTAGTTTGTTCCAGGCATAAGAAGCCGCAAGGTAGAGAGATTGAAGTCTGGAGTTGGCAGTGGGCAAGAAGGGCACAGATAGAAGGGATCTGCTAGAAGAGTGGAGCACCCGAGGAGGGGTGTAGGGAGCAGGGCCCAACCAAGCCATAAATGCACCTTGTGCGACTTGCACATCTGCTGCGCCCCTCCCCCATCACAGATTTGCCATTTGCCCCATGCCCAGCATCTCCCTATGTTGCCTTACCCCACACGTCCATGCCCAGCATCTCCCTATGTTGCCTTACCCCACACGTCCATGCCCAGCATCTCCCTATGTTGCCTTACCCCATACGTCCATGTCCAGCTGGCTTCCCACACTGCCTGCCCTCGCCCGGCCACCGCTTTTCATGTTTACTTGGCGGCGCTGGTGGCAGCAGCAGAACGGACATAAAATTGAAAAACAAAAAACGCAGGTCTTTCTGATTTCCTGCTAGTATGCAGGTCTGATCCCTCCCTCCTCTGACATCTGCCCACGTCAGAGGAGGGAGGGACCAGACCAGCCATTGAAGCGTGGAGTTGCAAAGACCCGCGTTTGAGTGGCTGGCCTGATCCCTCCCTCATCTGACATGGGCATATGTCAGAGGACGGAGGGATCAGACCTGCATGCTAGCAGGAAATCAGAAAGACCCATGCTTTTTTTTTTTCAATTTGCTGTCCACGCCGCTGCTGCTAAGGAAACACGAAAAGCAGCGATGGAGCAAAGGCAGCAGCATTGGGGGGGGGGGAAACCAAGGCTGGCAAATGTGCCCCTATTTCTTTGTGCCCTGTGCGGCCGCACTGCTCGCACAGGGCGAAGTATGACGCTGGTAGGGAGAGATAAGAGGAAAGGTAGAGAGGAGCAGTGGAATGAGGGAACTTATGGGTCAGTAGTAGAAGTTTGAACTGGAAGTCGAAATGGATAGGGAGTCAATGAAGTGACTTGAGAAGTGGGCTAGCATGAGCATAGCAACACTGGCGGAAGATTAGCCGTACACCAGAGAAAGAAGTGGCAGTTTTTAGCTCTCTGCTGGATGTGTCTGGAGAAGGAGAGGGAGGAATCAAAGATAACCCCAAGGTTGCAAGCCGAGGAAACGGGGAGGAGTAGAGTGCTATCCACAGAAATAGAGAAGGGAGGAAGGGAGCCGTGGGTTTAGGGGGAAAGATAAGGAGCTCTCTCCTGGAATTGGGTAATTTGGAAACTCTGAGATGATCATTAATTGTATTGATCAATTTATAACCCAGTTTCCATGGGTAAAGTACTTGAATAATTAGAGCCAGACAACAGACAAGCTAGGTGATCACTTAAGATGATAAACGTTTGGGTGGGGGGATGGGGGTGGCAAAATCCCAGGAACCTCTGGGTGCCGCCTTCCCATTTTAACAAAGGCAGGACACCAACTACTAACATTTTTAAAACCAGATGCCAGCATCTCCTAATTTCTGAATTTGTGCATGATGTGCTGGCCCGCCAGCTTTAAAAATGTCTGTGGTCGTAGCACTGAGTCACTGGTGAAGCTCGTTCCACCAGCACACGAAAAGCATATGAGATCCCCGGGGCCACGAACAGAACCCATCCCATCGGTGGCCAGAGACTGCAGGAAGAGGCCAAGCTGCTGGTGGAGCCCCTCCCACCCCCCTCCCACCAGCATCTGAAGGCTACAGGGGGAAGCATTTAAGCTGACGTAATTAGAAAGGGAGAAGGGAATGGAAATGAATGTTGGGTAGGTGAGAAGGGTGAAGAGAGAGAGAATATTGGGTGGGTAGAGGGAGGTGGTATAAAGGGTGCTGAGGAGAGAAGATACTTAGGAGTAGGGGAAGTGTGCTGAGTGGGTAATGAGATGTACAGAGAGAGGAAGAGACCATCATGAACAGGTGGAGGGGTGGAGATAGAAAGGGTGCTGGGCAGCTGAAGAAAGAGGTGCTGGTGTTATGCAAGGAGGGAAGATGCTCTGGGGTGAGGAAGAAGAGAGAAAAGATTCTGGGTAGACAAAGGGAGGGAGGGGGATATTGGACTTTATGGGTGAGGAAAATGGAGGGAAATGCTGGGCAGAGGGGGAGGGGAGATAAAAAATGAGGGATGCCACGGCAGAGCCACAGCTACCATGAAAGGGAACATTGTACAGGATGGAGTCACCACTAGCAGCAGGAAAGAGGGCTGTGTTGGATCCAGGACGAGAGAAACTCTTCAGTGGCCACACACACATACAAGTATGTTGGGGCTCCCCCACTGTAATATAAGTACATTTTTTAATCCCCTCTAACTCATCCACTGGCATTAATCACATCAGTCCTCTCAACCCCACACCCCCTCCTGACATAATCAGCTTCATCTTCCCCACCCAATTCCCACCAGCCACTGCTGCCTTCTCTGCAGACGAGGCCAGTGTAACTCATGAGGATATGGTTCTGACAACAAAGGAAAACTGCAGAAGAGGGAGGCAGCAGGCAAGAAGCACTGTCTGCAAACTCCTCCTGCGCTGCAAGACAATGAGCAGATGATGCAGAGATTTGACAGTCTTCAATGGATGGCAATGGCTCGGCAAGCTTCTCCTCTTTTTTCTTAGAGCAAAATCTGCTTGGGAACCACTGAATTAGAGCCCCCCCCCCCCCCCCCAAAAAAAAAAAATTTGGACCATTAGCATGTGCCCAGTTTGCCTATGACTTAATCCTGCCTTGGTTGGAAATGTGTCTGGTAGGGGAAAGTCCATGGTCTTGGGTGTCTAATGCCCTTGTATGAAGTTCTACAACGTCTTTACTTTCATCTACATTGTAATGAGGATGTTCCTGGGAGCAAGGCTACGTTGGGGCAGAAAACAACAATCTTTGCCCATTTTCCTTTTTTGCCACGTAGAATGGTCTTGACTAAATTTGCAAAGTATAAATATTTGAAATAAATGCATATATTTTTATTTATGCATTTTCCTTTGGCAATATTCAAAGTGAAAGCATACATGTACCTTCACGTTGAAAACTGGTGCAGAGGCCACAGTAAACAGTTCCTGCAGTCTGCAGTAATGCGGGAACCTACATCCCTTGGTATGAAATTTGCCCTGGGCAGATCAGATAAATTTACCTGCATAGCTGCAAAATATGACAATATTTAAAGCAGGCATTTTTGGAGATGTGTTTGGGTTTCGGAGAAAAATACACGCATAGAACTGAATTCTCAATTAAATGTACATTGCTTCTCCTCTAGATCCCCAGCTGCACAAATAGGAACGGCAAAGTCTGCAGGTACTTTTGAACTGACATAACTTTAGTCCATTTTCAAAGAGAAATTACCCAACTAGTTTGTCTCTGCAAACTGGCTAAAGGTACACTGATGCAGCAATGCCCACAGAAAAGTCGTGTTCATAAGATGTAGTAGGGGTAAAACCTGACCTGGATCAGCCTAATAAAGTAAAGCCCATCTGCTCACCTTAACCTGCTTTAGCAATGTATGCAATTTGACTGTGCCTCTGCTGGGTTTGAGTGGCAGGGTGATCAGCCCTTTATCCCGTGTCCCCCACACTCTATGTTGTACAGGTTCTCAGTCCCAGCAAAAAGCCAGACAAATGTGTTGTCAGCTCATTGTTCAGACCCTATGCATTAAACCTAGCACAAAGAGGTGGAGATTCTTAGTGAGGATGAGTCTGGATGAGCACAACTGGTCGCCTAGGATGGGAGCACAAGTGGGGACAGGTGGGGATTTTTCCCTCTGAATTTGCCATTATAAAAAAAATCAGTAGATCGATTGTTTACGTTATCAGAATATAGAAAGACTAGGGGACATGCAATGAAGCTACAGGGTAAACTATTTAAGACTAATAAAAGAAAATATTTTTTCACTCAACGTGTAATCAAACTCTGGAATTTGTTACCGGAGGATGTAGTAAAGGCTGTTAGTGTAGCTGGGTTTAAAAAAGGTTTGGACAAGTTCCTGGAGGAAAGGTTCATAAACCATTATTAAGAAGGGACCCAGGATATCAATGCTTGACCCAGTACAAGCATTGTGGAACTTGTGTCCCTTGGGGAAACTGCTAGGTACATATTACCTAGATTGGCCACTGTTGGAAACAGGATACTGGGCTTGATGGACCTTGGTCTGACCCAGTATGGCATATCTTATGTTCTTATGTTCACAGACTTTGCCACTGTGTGGCTTAGTGATGTTTGTCCACTACTGGTTCCAAGAAACAGTTTGCTGCTGTCTCCTTTCTCCTCCAGGATTCTATGGAGAATTTCCTCCTTATTCCTTTTTTAAAATGTTACGTTCTGTCAGTTTTGGTAAGATGTGCAGCTCTTCTGTCATAGGATTTTGCAAAGTACAGGAGGAAGTGCATTTCAGTTCCTCTTTCTCAGAGTTGCTCTGCCTGTGGATTCTGATATCTTCTGGTTTGGTTTGTCTACACGTTTCTATTTGTAGAATGTGTTCCCTTATTCTATATTAGGTGATGACTGGTCTGTGCTCTGGGTGTGTGACCAAGGGGAGGTATTCTGTTTGGTAGCGGCCCAGTTCATTTTGTTTTTCCAAAAGGAACTAGTGTAATATTCACAGTGCTGTCTTTTCATTGGTAGGGTTCATGCTGTTTCTGGAAGTTTGTACTGTTAGGGTATAATAGGTTTACTTCACAGATGTTGCTTGTGCTTTTTGCAGGGTTTTGTTACATCACAATGTACTCAGTAGTGGAGGGAGCTTGCGTCTTTGTTATTTAGGCGACACCTGAATTGGAATATTCTTTTTGTAGGATGAGTAGTAAGGGGAAGCATCCTATCTCTGTGTCTGCTGAGGGGAGTTTCTCTGGATTGGCGTATTCATTTCATTACACTTATGAATCATTTGTTTCTCAAAACCCCAAGTCATGTACAATATGACTTGTAACACAAAGGGGTATGTTTACAAAGTCAATGGGGCCGCGGCTCCTATATCACATGGAGGCCGCTACCGCTGCTTTGTAAACATACCCCAAAGTAAAAAAATGCCTAAATATAATAGCACAAGCTATTCATCCATCTGTCTGTCCATCCTCATTGCAGGATGCACAACACATCCTACACCCTTGACACACCACTCATCCTGCACCCTACTCACCACCCTCAACCACCACACATCTTGCACTTCACCATACATTGCTTCTCACTGACAACACAGCCTACACCCACCACACACCCTCACATACTTCCCATTCTTACCATCAACTCTACACCTCCCCTACCTACTACCACTCACACCTCTCACCCATCATCCCCCCACCAGCCAAACACTGCACATAATTCCCTCACCCTCTTCACCCAGCACACACTCCACACATCTCCCCCTTGCCTGCCAACACACTCTTTCACCAGCCACACATATGCATGCACACTGATCCTGGAAACACACACAATTTTACACCCCCACACTCCCTCAACACATATGCACACACCTCCAGGCACACATGCCCTTTCACCTCCAAAAAACATACACTCCCACATCCACACAGCCCATCCTCAGACACACACACACACATGCCACATGCCCACATGTGCATACACCATACCCCACTTCATAAACACACACATACGCCCCCCACACCCCACAAACACGCCCTGGCCCCAGACATAGAAACACATTCTGCATCATTCCCCATATACACATCCTTTGCCCCAGACGTTCTGTCCCCCACATGAACCATACCATGCACCCAAAAACATGCACATACACATCACCACACCCCTCTATACACATATCATGCCTGACTCACCCCCTAAACATATCTCATCTTGCTTTCCACTCCTCCATGCTCCCATATCTGGCCATTGACATTGAATATGTGGGTTGGCCAGATAGGTATTCAGCTAACCGGCCAGTAGTGATATTTAGTGACAGTATCCAGATAGTGGCTGAATCTCCAGATAGTGCAGTGAGTAGTCACTGCTCCGGACAGTAGCGACATTCAACAGCTATCTAGATAGCCCTGAGGATGGCTGTTTTGCTGTCCTATGTTATCTGCATAGCGGTGCTGAGTAAATCGCCGTTATCTGGATAACTCAAGTCTTTTCCCGGCTCCGCCTCCAGACCCCCTTCCCTCTGGCATGGAGATTATTATCTAATGTGTTCAACCTTTCATTAAACATCATCAGTTAATTTTCAGTTCCTGTCCATAACATGATGACATCATCCAGGAAACATTTCCAGAGTCCAGCCAATGCAAATCTTTCCGAGGTATATAGCTACAGTAGCACTCTTCAAATCGTGCAACATAGAAAGATGCTAGTGAAGGTACTGGTGTAGTGTCCATTGCCACCCCAAGTATCTGCTTGTCAAAATTTTTCTCAAACCAAATATAGATTTTAGTTAGAACATTTCAGCTAAATTTAATAAAAATCCTATGGGGATCCCTCTACGCTCCGAAGTCAACGATATTTCTTCAGTAACTTGAAGAGATCCTTGTTGGGGGATATGAGCAGATAAAGAAATGATATTAAAGGTAACGAAGTAAGTTTTCTTAGTGCTTTATCAAAGTCCGTCAATAAATGTACAAATGTATTTTGTTTATATGATTTAAGCTTTTTGATCTCCAATTGTAAGAAGGCGTCCACAAATTTCGACAGCGGTTCTAATACCAAACCTTTTGTGGAATTAATAGGTATAGATGGAGGGTGTTGTAAATTGTTATGAATTTTTGGCAAAAAAATAAATAATAGGCACTTGAGGATGGTTTTCAATCAAAAACATAGGGCACCTTTTCCTAATACTTAGTTCAAGCTATCTGTTGCATATGGGCTATGTGGTAGTTACTGTAGTGTTAGAAAAGGGGCCCATCTTGATAGGGCTTCAGAAACCAAGGCTGAAACTGTTCTTTGTCACTGTGATGTGGGATCAGAAGTCAATTTAAATAAAACTGATCATCCGAAAGTTGTTTATATGCTTCAGCTTGATAATCTTGTCTATCCTGAATTATGATTGCCCCTCTCTTATCAACAGAAGAAATTATAATTTCATTATCAGCAGCCTGTTGGAATAAAACTTGCTGTTCATCATAAGAAAGATTATGACACTTCAGACTGTGCTTTATTATAACTTTTCTCCAACAGGGTAAGATCACATAAAACTAGATCATTAAATATATTGATGGTGGAATCCATTGCCTCTGGTGGAATCCATTTTGATTTTGAATGAACCACAGCTATATGTAGCAAAAAATACTCTAAGCATCAGCTTTGGAAGAAATTCATAGAAATGAACATGAAATTTAAATGAATCATGTGTCAGAATTGGGACAAACCCCAAACCAAAATTCAGTAGTTTCTCTTGACTCAGAGTTAATTCATATTTAGAGAGATTTTCTACAGCTGATTTTTCCAGGACTGCGAGCACGTTGTAGGTCTGCACTACTCCTGGTCAATAGAACCCCGTCTCCTGAACAGATGTCCTCTTCTCTTTTGACTTCCATAATCTCTTGTTGAGCAGGGATTTTTTAAAAAGTCATCCTTAGATTTCTTTTGACCCCTGTTTATGCTATCTTCATCACTAGTCCATTCGGATTCATAAGAACTAAGAAATGGCATACTGGGTCAGACTAAATTCCATCAAGCCCATTATCCTGTTTCCAACAGTGGCCTATCCATGTCATAAGTACCTGACAGGTTCCCAAAAAGGCACACAGGTTCCACAGTGCTCATCCCAGGGCAAGCAGTGGATTTCCCAGGTCCTTTTTAATAATGGTTTATGGACCTTTCCTCCAGGAATTTGTCCAAACCACTTTTAAATCCAACTACATTAACAGCTTTTACTTTTACATTCTCCAGCAACAAATTCCAGAGTTTGATTACCTGTTGAGAGAAAAAATATTTTCTCTTAGTCCTAAATGGGCTACATGGTAGCTTCATCAAGTGTCTTTCTACTTTTTTGAAGGAGTAAACAACCTATCTACCTGTTCCACTCCATTCATTAATTAATAGACCTCTATCCTATCTCCCTCCCCCCCACCAACCGTCTCTTTTTTCCAAGTTGAAGAGCTCTAATCTTTTAAGCCTTTCCTCATAGGGGTATCCTTCCCCTTTACCATTTTGGTGGCTGTTCTCTGTACTTTTTCATCCAACATATAAAAAGAAACTCCCTTCATTGTCTTAATACAAAGGCTCCTAGTGGACAATATGGATATTCATTGGATTACTCTGGTTTAAGTCTTGGTATAATTAACTAGCCGATTGCTGCTTTCTAAATGATAAAGTTAACTGATATGTCTACTGACATAGCTGAAAGAAATGTTAAAGATCACTGACATGAGTATTGAAAAAGCTTGAAAGAATGTTTTTAAAGGAATGTTTTTGATTAGATGGCGGAGTACCTAAGGCATGGTTAAAGGCTGGTATGTTGTACGCCAGAAAAATGATGATAATGTCTGGGAAAGGGTGAGATCGACCTCCATCAAAATTTGTATTTCTTTAGCACTTTTTATATACCACTTTCTGGATGGTCAAAGCGGTTTACATGGAACAACAAATTGAACTCAGTTAAGTTCGGAATTACAATGATTCAGGTGCAATCACTTGGAATATGATGGAGTGTAACAATAAGGTGAACTCTGTATATAGAACAACAAGCTGAATTCAGTTGAGTTCAAAGTACAAAGAACTAGGTGGTTACAAATCTCATAAGGGTATGGTGGGGTGGGATGATTAGAGTGGGTAAGACTTGGAGGGTCGACCTGGTATTGCTTCTATGCTAGCAGGGTGTCATTTTATTTTCAGTCATTGGTGTCATACCCATAGTGCTCAGTGAATAAGTATGTTTTAAGTTTTTTTCTAAAATCTTGAATTGTTTCAGCAGATTGCAGAGGTTCAGACAGCGAGTTCCAAATCGAGGGGGCAAAGAGGGATAATAAAGAAAAGGGGAAAAAGTTGCAGAACTTATATACAGAACTCGCTTGGTCAAGGGAAGTCCATAAACAAAATGATAGCGAGAGGATATATATGAAGCTGACAGGTCAGGAGAAAAATGGCAGCTTTGGAAAATGATAAATTGGAGGAATTGTTGAAAATATGGGAAGGAATGCAGCAAACTATTGGCATGGCAACTATAGAGGAAAAGAGCGAAAAAGGAACAACAGGCCCTTCAAAAATTCCAGATAAGTTCCTAATGGCCCAGATGCTATGCAGTTACCATCAGGGTGTGGTGGGGCATTCTGGGAGGTGTAGCATGAATTAATGACATGCAAAGCATCTCATTATTATGCAAAATGAATACTGCTTGCATGTAACCTTGTGAGCTGCATTATTCATAAAAAGATAATGTCCAGGGAACATTTTATAGGGGCCACTGGCTGAACGCACCCTTCCACTTTCTAGTATCCATTACTCCCTGGCATCGATACCTTCCCAGTCCCCTCGATCCCATGGAATCTAGTATCGCCACCTCCCAATCACCCCGTCACCACTAAGGGTCAGGCTGCCAAATCCAGCAGAGCAGGTCAGTACATTTCACTGTGGCTAAATGTGATACCTTGCAGTGACTTAATAACTGCCCCCCCCCCCTTAAACACGTAGTTTGCATATCATGCCCCAATTACCTTCTCCAAAGGTCTGAAATATTTATGTGGAGTGGAATGTTTGACATCAACTATAGCTTTACAAAGTTTGGAGAGGAAAGGGTCTAATTACTAAGGACCATTTTACTAAAGCCCACTGTGGTTTTGCATGTAGCGTGTATTACAAACACACATTACATGCTGTCGGGGGCATGACCAGCATGCTCCCAGCAGCTAACGTGTGACTGAGTATCCTAACATGCGGTACACTTAATGCATTCAGCTAATGGCACCCATAGAGGCGTTGGGTGCACCTGTGCTAATTGACACATTGGCTGCACTCGTGCGCTAACGTGCTCTCCAGACCTGCGCTCTGCCCCTCACCTGTCTGCTCTCCACATTAGTACGTGAGTGACAGTTAATCTGCATTTTAGCAGTTGGTAGCTGGTGCGCTTGTGCATTAGTCTCACTACGGCCAGTTATCGCATGCTAAAATGCACATTAACCGGTTAATGGACATTTAGTAAAAGGGCCCCCAAGATACATTAATGCTGTGTGTTAATTGTACTAATAAGAACATAAGAACATAAGATATGCCATACTGGGTCAGACCAAGGTCCATCAAGCCCAGTACTCTGTTTCCAACAGTGGCCAATCTAGGTCATACGTACCTAGCAGTTTCCCCAAGAGACACAAGTTCCACAATGCTTGTACTGGGTCAAGCATTGATATCTTCGGTCACTTCTTAATAATGGTTTATGGACCTTTCCTCCAGGAACTTGTCCAAACCTTTTTTAAACCCAGCTACACTGACAGCCTTTACTACATCCTCCAGTAACAAATTCCAGAGTTTGATTACACGTTGAGTGAAAAAATATTTTCTTTTCTTAGTCTTAAATAGTTTACCCTGTAGCTTCATTGCATGTCCCCTAGTCTTTCTATATTCTGATAACGTAAACAATCGATCTACGTTTACCCGTTCCACTCCGTTCATTAATTTATAGACTTCTATCATATCTCCCATAATAATGTGCACTATTAGTGACCATCTCATTGAATAATATGGGATTTGTGTTAAAATAACGCACGCTAACAGTGAATTAATGCTCATTAACATTAGCACAGCTTAGTAATTAGACCTTTAAACCTTTTAGCCCAGAATCTGTGAATACGATTTTTTTCTATCAGTCATGAGGGATGGATGACAACATTTTAGAAATTCAGACTAGATGTGAAGGATCATATTTGAGAAGAGAAACAAGCTTACCACAAATAGCCTTGAATCTGTCTTTAGATGCAAATGCTTCTTTGCACAAAAGGAAAAATGCAGAGGACCCAATTTTTCAGCAGTGGACTCCAAACTTTATCCCCCAGATTTCTGATGAAAAAGCATGGGCCAAGAAAGGAGTGAATACGTCAGTGAAAATGGGGGCAGTTCGGACATTGTCCAGTTGTTTCTATTTAAATACTTTCTGATGGCTCTACAAAGATAAGGTCTGAGAGCGCTTTCCACTTGGCCCAGCTTAATGAGATCTGGAATCACACCGTTCCAGACAGGTACACTAATAAAACCTCTGATAGTAGAAAGGCCTCCCCCTTCTACATCTCTTCCCTTGCCAGACGAAGCAAACAAATACTTGTTTTATGTCAAGAAAGAATTGCCTAGAGATTTTTATAAAAACTCCAAAGTCCCAATGTTAGTGATCACAATTAAAACTCAAGAAGACAAAAATCACTAATCCTCAGCATGAATCTTTTTCAAAAAACATTTTTTCTTTTGTCGGACTCCACCGGAAAGGGGCAGACAATATAAACCATGCCCTCCACTCGGTTCAGTCCTTTTAATAAAATTTCAAATAATAAAGTGAAACACACTTAACTTGAAAAGAATTTGTGCAAGTTCCTCACATAACCGGCACAACGTGCACGTTTCGGGTTTCCCCTGTCTCAAGTGCCACCATCGCAATTTGTCGTAACCGCAGGATCAGAAATCGCGATCTCCTTTGAATGTCCAACTCAGCCCAGATGTACAAAGGAGATCTAGGTCTGGTACAGAATCGGGCCCCATATGAATAAGCAGTGCTGATAAAGCGGCTAGCCCCCATCACTAAATTCAGCTATTCAATGCCTGAGCCATATCCTGCCATCGACACTGAGCCTCTGGGCCAGCCGGTGAGCCTTTCAGGTGCCTATCGTTTGCCGCTGAAGGATAACTGGTTAGAGGCTGAATATTTCTGCTAGGTGGTTATCCCTGTATGCTGCCTCCGATCTGCTCCCACAGTGCCCTGGTGCTAGCCAGACAGTGTTGGGGCATTCACTGATGACACCTGGAGATATTCAGAGTCACTAACTGCATCTTTTGTTTTCTAAGTGCCGTCAAGTCAATGCTGACTCCTGGTGACCCAGCAGTGCCTGGGTTTTCTTGGCAAGGTATGACCGGAAGTAGATTGCCAGGCCTTTCTTCCAAAGCAATGGAGGGTAAAGTGACTTTCCCAAGGTCACAGGGAGTGCCAGTGGGATCAGATCCTGATCTCTTGGGTAGCAGGCTACTCCTCCACTCTACTAACTGCATTAATGCCGTTGAATATGTCACTGGCCACGGTTAACATGGTTGGCGCATCTCCTGACCGTGTTAATCACTCTGGAAATGTTCCACTTGCTGGTTTTATGGCAGTTCTTTCTATTGCAGAAGGGTTCTATAGAATTTTCTTCGATTTGTTGGAAAGACGTGATTTCACCCTGTGTTCGAAACTATGAAATTTTCTCCTGGGGGATTCCCCCCCCCCCCAAATTAAAAACTCTGCACAAAATAATAGAAATTCTGTGCACAATATTTTCTAGTTCTGCTAGCTTTGCAGCATAAGCACTAATAACTATTTTTGAGTGATAATTCATTTAAAATACAATATAGAAAAACATTTATTACCAAAAATGCAAAATTATTTTGAGCAGGTTCTTTTTCTTCAGCTCACTCTTTCCTTCCCCACTGGCTTGGGTTTAGCTCATGCCTTTCTCAGAAGGTCAAGACGAGTTACATTCAGGTACGCAGGCATTTCCTTGTCCCCAGAGGGCTCACAATCTAAGTTTGTACCTGAGGCAATGGAGGGTTTAGTGACTTGCAGGGGCCACAGTAGAATTTGAACCCTGACTCCCTGGCGCTGGTCCCATTCGGCGCGGAGGTATCGGCAGGCAAGAGAATGCTCTGTAAGAGCGGCTCCTCCTCAAGACTTGGATCTCCGACCAATGGCGCCATCGGGGGAGGAGCCTGGCCAGTGATGTCATCAGACAAGATGGCCGCCGCCATGAGGACCTCGTGTCCGCCGGATAGCCAAACTCCCTGGGACAAGAAGGACCGGAGCAGTAGTTGAAAGGGGGGTTCTGAAGACTTCAGAGCGCCGGAGAGCCAACTGGGAGGAGAGCTGAAGAGCACGGAAGTCCACCGGAGGCCCGCGGCTGGGGATGGAGGCCTAAGAGGCACATCCGGAGCCGCAGCCGACACAAGGAATGGAAGTCCGCTGGGCCAGGGTAGTCTCCCGACAGAGTCCCTGGCCCCCCCTCACGCCAGCCGAAGCGCTGCAGAGCAGCATCGTAGGGGATCCAAGGAGGGAGAGCTCATGCTACGTGGAGCAGGGCTGTCCAACAGAGGCCCACAGCTGGAGATGGAGGCCTCAGAGGCACATCCCGAGCTGCGGCAGCAACCTTCACCTCCTCGCATCTGCTAAGAGCACGTGGATGGAGGAATTGATGTTCCGATGCAAGATCTGTAGAAAAACAGAGACAGAAATGGAAAAACATAAGCAAGTAAGTAAATTTGTTTGGAGAGTAAAAGAATCCGTCTTGGTGGCAAGGCGGAAGAACAAGAACTGGCTAGCTAGGGGCGAGCCGGGGGGTGGGGCCAGTGGGCTCATGCTCAGAAGGGCAAAAGCCCTTCTGAGCTATGGAGAGTACTTCCGTCTCGGCGCCGTCGGATGACATCACCAAGTGTGGCTGACTCATCCTGCTTGTCCATGGAGAATCTAAGTTTGTACCTGAGGCAATGGAGGGTTTAGTGACTTGCAGGGGCCGCAGTAGAATTTGAACCCTGACTCCCTGGTTCTTAGTCTGTTGCTCCAACCATTAGGCTGTTCCTCCATTTCATTCCTCATGCTTTCTCTCCCTATGGTTACCAGATTTTAGGTGTGGAAATCTGGGACCCTTGAGTGGGTGGGGTGGTGCAGGGCTAGGTGGGGGAACACAGGGGTCTTCCACTTCTGGGTAACCTTGCAACATTAAAATTATAATCTACATTGCCTGCTGTCTTTTTCTACTCCAAATTTCCAATATCTGTTGCCCAATTTCACCAAAGCCCCTTCCCCAGTTTCATCACCCCTCCTTTACTCACACGCCACCACTTTTCTCCCTCACTGGTTCCCCTCCCCCACCCCTTCTCTGAGGCAGGCGCAAATGCGCGCTTGTACTCTATGCGTGTGTTTGTCTATCTTATCAAGTGCACATGTACATCACAAGCGAACCCCACTCCACCCAAACTATGCTCCCAGGAAACACCTACATGCAATGAGTTTATAAGTGCCTGCCATGTTGTTAGTTGCATGAAGTATGCCATTTTCTAAAAGGTCTTTTCCATGTTTAAACAGGCTTTACATTGAAAAAAAGCCTCCATAAAATGATCCCCCCAATATTGAAATTCTAGGGGGCATATTCCGCAGCAACGGTCAGTGCTGTTGAAGTGGCTGGTCATTGCCACGTTAAATAAAGGCCAGATATTCAGTGCTGGCCATATCCGGCGATCAGCACTGAATATCTGGTTTGCCTGGACTGTTTTTTCTCAATCTGGTTAGTGGTAATATTCAGCCGCTAGCCAGGTTGCAAAACCACCTAAAGTGAGAAGAGCTTTTCACCTGTCCTAACTTTAGGTGTTTCAGCTAACTGGTTAGTGATTGAGTATCGCCTCCGTGCTAAAGGGGAATTCTGTGCAAACCTGTCACTGTAGAGCTGGGAAGGATTCAGCAAAAGCAGTATTGTCTAATTTATTGTTTTGTTCACTTGGTAGTAACACGTTTTCAGTAGTACTGGGTAACGCTGCATGTACATTGTTCTTTTCAAAGCTATACATGTTTTTCATGGAAAATCTACTCACATGATGATCAGATGCAAAAGTCCATGGTCTCAACAAGTTTTAAAAGCAGAATAGGCCTATATCTTTCTTTGAAACGCAGTGCAAAGCCCACAAGAGTGTTTGCAGATTTGGCCTCATAGTGGTCAGTCTATAAACAGCCCCTCATATTTTCATGTACGTATACTACCAGAGCAGGCAGGAAGCGGTTTGATCTAGCATTTTCAAGCACACTTGTGGAACTTGTCCTCATTGCTTCTGCACAGCTAAGCCCGCCTCACAGCTCTGTTTTTTTTTTTACTGTTTGGCTGGTGTTTGATATAGATTTTCCATTGCCTATTTATTAGCTGCTTTGCCTCTCATAATACTATTTAGCCACTTTGGTGTGTTAGGGTAACTGCTTAAAAAAAAAGCCTATTTTACACTTTCCTCTTCCTGCAAAAGAGAACAGTTTTGCAAATTTCTACCTGTCTACAGCCTTCTATTGTCTAATGGGAAACAATTTAAATTTTGGTTAGAACCTTTGGAAAATCTACCTTGTCTGTATTCCTTGCCTAGCTTTTATTACTCAGACATTTGAGTGTACCCTCAATTCATATGAGGTCGACTGGCCTGGGACACTTAAATTCCCACTCACCTCAGAGCTGAATTAGACTATATAGTCTTCATATCATAGATTGTCATCTATCCTCAAGTGGAAGGCTCACCTTTTCTTCTTTCACTAAAACTGCTTTATAACACACTCAATAATCAACATGTTGTGCATTCAATGAAATAGCTGTGGTGTCCTAATTCTAAGAAGAACCATTTGGAGCCTTAGAGTTTGTCCTATATGTCTCCTGCTATGAATAAAGAATTAACAAGGGAAGAATTAGCCGTAATGAAACACACCTTCCCCAAGAGACGTTGAAAACAATCCACCACCACTCCCACAAAGGATCAAACATCCCAGGAAAAAATGGATCACAGTGGGCTCTGTTAGGTTGCAATGTGTAACATGAAGACTCCCTCTCCATCAAGAGATATCTCTGCATAATGCCTTCTCTGTCTTGGAAAAGGAGCATGCCCAATTAATGAAAATGGGAGTGGCCTTAAATGAGAAGGGTAACACCCAATCTACCGGTAATGCTCCACATGAACAAAATATTCAAAACAGGAAAATGTTACTATTTGGAGACTCCATCAGAGGGATTAACTTGGGAACACAGTCCAAGGGGCACAAGATGGTCAAATGCCTCCCAGGTTCTTCAGCCAGCAGGAATACAAACCAAATTGTTAGCATAGTCAGCGGAAAGTGAGCACTCCAAAACTGATGTTACCCACTTGAGTATTTATTTATTTATTTTTTATTTACATTCTCTTATATACTGCTCTATTCTGCATCAGTGCGGTTTACATTGAACAAACTGAAATTACATGGAACAGGGCATTATAACATGGAGATAACTATTTTACAGGGAACATGGGCTATGGAGGGTTAAGTGGCTTGCCCAAGACCACAAGGAGCACCTGTGGGACTAGAAACCCCAGTTCTTCCGGCCCAAGGTTGCTGTCCTCTAGTGGGATTTGAACCCCCGACCTGCCAGCCTGAAGTACCTTGCCCCAACCACTAGGCCACTCCTCCACAAATGACAAATGACCTGGCTAGAAACAGAACCTCTACAATATAAAGAGACTTCCAGATTTTGGGCGAGAACCTTAAACCCATTGTCAACAGTATTTTCACAAATTCTACCTGCTCATGATAAGGGGGAAGAGAGGCTGTATCATATAACCAACTTTAATATGTGGATCCAAACCCAGTGTAAACAAGAAAGATTTAGATACATAGGCGATTGGGGCAATAGATGGAACAACCAGAGGCAATACTGTGTTGATGGACTGCATGTCTCTGTGGCAGGAAAATGGATCTTAAGTAGACATGGTGATATGTGGACAAGCATTTAAACTAGGGAAAGGGGGTGACAGATGAAAGAAAACAATTCAGGACATCACTTCCAGCAATAACATTCTAATAAAATTGGGAACAGAAATAGTTATCATATTAATCCACACATCAATGACAAGAAGGAAGAGGAGTCTGGAATAAAATCCATGCAAAATACAGGCAAACCAAGCAACATTTGCTGGAAGGCAATGAGCACAAATGCTCGAAGTCTAGCCAACAAAGTTCCTGACCTGGAAACCCTGATGGTGGAAATGAACTGGGACATTGTGGCCATTATAGAAGCATGGTTTAATGAGTTGCATGAATGAGATTAGCCATAGTTGGCTTTTATCTATTTAGAAAGGATAGAAAGGGCAGAAAAGGAGCAGGAGTAAACCTCCGTCAAAAGCAACATTGAAGCTGCTGAAATGCAGGGGAAGTGGGGAAAAGAAGAAGCACTGTGGATTGTGTTGGAAAGAGGAGATGGCGCTATCATCTATACTGGTGGTAGTCTACAGGCTTCCAACTCAAACTGAAGAAATGGAGAGAGATTTGATCAATGATATTGCAAAGGTAGCAATTAAGGGAGAAGTGATCGTATCGGGTGACTTTAATCTACCAGATGTGGATTGAAGTATTCCTTCTGTAAATCTGGAAAGAAGTAAAAAAGATTGTGTGGATGCTTTCCAAGAAGAATTGCTCAGGAAAAATGGTGATGGAACTGACCAGGGAAAGCTTGATGGTGGATCTAGTAGTCACTATTGGAGATAGCATGTCTAATGTCCAGGTGAGTCTCCATGTGAGCAGAAGTGATGATCACACTGTGTGGTCTGAGGTAAAGGCCAAGGCAGTCCAATCACACTCAAAGTCCTGGACTTCAAAAATGCTGACTTCAGTAAAATAAGCAAGTACCTGAAGGAGACGTTGGCAGGATGGGATGAGATAAGGGAAGTGGAAGGGCAGTGGGTTAAATTGAAAGAGGTAATAAAAGGGACAACGGATCTATATGTATGGAAAGTAAATAAAAACAAGAGGTAAAGGAAACCTATATGATTCTTTAAATAAGTGGCTGTACCAATAAAAGGCAAAAACCACAGCTTTCACAAAACTGAGACCACAAAAAGAGGAACACAGAAAATAATATAGGATAAAGCTAAAATAGACCAAGAAAGAAATAAGGATAGTAAAAGCAAAGATGGAAGAAAAGATGGCTAAAGATGTGAAGCAAGGAGACAAAATATTTTTCAGGTATATTTGGGAGAAGACTAAGACCAGAGGTGGGATTGCAAGACTCAAAAGTGCTTGGGACAGATTTTGGAAAGTGACATGGAAAAAGTGAAAATGCTAAATAAATACTTCTATTCTGTATTCACGAAAGACAATTATGGAGAAGGACCATGTATGACTGAAAAATATACAAATGAAAATGGAAAAGATACCACACTATTCAGAGAAGATGATGTTCTTGAACAGCTTGCAAAACTAAAAGTGGACAAGGCCATGAGACCAGACTGAAAGAGCTCAGAGAGGTTCTGGCAGAGTCTAAAGGATTTGTTTAATAGATTCTTGGAGATGGGGGAGGTTCTACAGGATTGGAGAAGGGCTGATGCAATACCTCTTCACAAAAGAGGTAATGAGAATAAGTTACAAACTATAGGCCAGTAAGCCTTATCTCGGTAGTGAGAAAAGTAATGGAGGCGCTACTAAAAGAAAAGAAGAGTAGATTTTCTAGAAACCAGTGGGTTGCATGATCCGAGGCAACATGGTTTTATCAAAGGATGATCAGACCACAGGGCCAGCACTACCCGGTAAGCCGGGTAAGCGCGGCAGGAGGGCGCCGGCGGCCGGGAGGAGGGGTGCCATCGCTATCCCCTGCCACCCACTGCTTCAAAAAAGAAAGCAGCCGCGGGAACATTTATCTGTTCCCGCGGCTTTGCTCTCTTTTAAACTGCTGGACCATGGCGTTCCCAGCAGTTTCAAGCATTTCTGTTTCTCATAAGAAACAGGAAATGCTTATTCTTGCCTTTAGAAATTCCACAACCCAGCAGTTTAAAAGAGAACAGAGTCGCGGGAACAGAGAAATGTTCCCGCGGCTGCTTTCTTTTTTTGAAGGATGAGTCAGTGAGAGGAGAGGAGAGGAGAGAAGAGGAGGGAAGGAAAGGGGCCAGAAGGGAGCAGACATGGGTGGGGGGAGCTGGAAGGGAGCAGACATGGGGGGGGAGTAGCTGGAATGGAGCAGACACTGGGGAGCTGAAAGGGAGTAGACATGGAGGGCTACAAGAGAGAAGATGCAGGGGGGGCCTGGAAGGGAGGAGACACTGGGGGGGGGGGAGCTGGAAGGAAGCAGACATGGGGGGCTACAAAGGAGAAAATGGGTGTGGAGCTGGAAGGGAGCAAACATGGGGGGACTGGAAGGGATCAGACACTGAGGAGGCTGGAAGGGAGCAGACATGGGGGGACTGGAAGGGATCAGACACTGAGGGGGCTGGAAGGGAGCAGACATGGGGGGGCTACAAGGGAGCAGAAATGATGAGCTAAAAGGAGCAAACACTGGGGGGAGCTGGAAGGGAGCAGACATGGGGGGAGCTGGAAGGGAGCAGACTCTTGGGGATGGGGCTGGAAGGTGGCTGGGTAATAGGAGGGGAGTTGGAAGAAAACTGACAGGGGGGAAGGTGGAGGCTGGAAGGGAGCTCACTTGGAGGGTTAGAAGGGAGCATAAAAGAGGGGAAGGAGGAGGCTGGAGGGAAGATGGGGTCTGGAAGGGAGCTGACACTTGGGGATGGGAATGGACAGAGGAGAGGTGACTGGAAGGGAACTGACACGGGAGGGGGCACTGGGACTGGAAGTTTGCTTATACCTGGGATGGTATTTGGACTAGAATGGGCTGGATGATGGAGAAGGAGGGGGACTGGAAGGGAATAGACACCAGTGGCAGTGCTGGGATGCAAGGGGGTTGATGCTGGGAGGGGAGGCTGTAAAGGGGGCTGATACTGGGGAGGGTTACTGGGACTGGGAAAAGGCTAATGGAAGAAAATGAAGAAAGCAAAAGGAGAGACAAGAAATGGCAGATGGACTATAGACCATAGAAAGAGATCTAAGAGAAGACAGAGGAAGATGGAAACCTCAGAACAGGACCAGCATGATCAAAAATAGTCAGACAACAAAGGTAGAAAAAATAATTTTATTTTCAATTTAGTGATTGGACTTTGTGCTATCTTTATATTTCACACAGTATGGGGAACTGCATCTCTTATCTGGTGTGGCACTGCATGCGGGGTCTGGCTTCTTGGGGTTTAATTTTAACTTTTGTCTACATATTTTTATTTTTGCTTTAGGTTGTGGTCACTTATTCTGTACTTGGTGAGGGTCTGTGTTCTGAGTGTGTGACCAAGGCCAGCTGTTCTGTTAACATGGAGTTTGTACATAGGGATCTGTACTGTAGTAATTTGACTTGTACAGCTTTCAAAATAGGTGTATGGATATTTTGGGGCCCATTGCAGTGTTTTGTATGAGTTTTGAACGTATATGCTGGTATGGTAGATTTGGCCTTGTAGATCTTCAGTGACTTTAGCAATGTTTTATATTAGTTCACAATATGCCTGGCACTGGAGAATGTTTATATTTTTGTTAGTGAGATGACCAGAATCTGCTTTTTTTTTTTTTTTGGACTATCACAGCCTGTTTGTATGATGCTAAGTATTTACTGCCAATTATTTTTATTTTGGCTATGTAATTGCTCTTTCGCTGCAATTTTCTTACAACACTGGATTTGAAGGAGAAATACTAATATCTCTTGAAAAGAGTTCACAAAGCGGTTTTGGGAAAAAGGAGGGTAGGGTACAGCAAACATTAATAATAATGAGGGAGCAGCACCGATTTATAGGTTGCAGGGGGGCGCTAGAAACCCCAGCACTGGCCTTGTCAGACCAAACAAGTTTGAGTTCTTTGACTGGGTGTTCAGAGAAATCAAGGGCATGCAATGGATGTGATCTACCTAGATTTCAGCAAAGCCTTTGACACTGTTCCTCATAAGAGGCTTATCAATATATTGAGCAGCTTAGGGATGGGTGCCAAGGTGGTGAACTGGATCAGAAATTGGTGACTGACTGACTGACAGACAGACAACAGAAGGTGGTGGTAAACGGAACTCACTCAGAAGAAAGGAAGATGAGTAGTGGTGTCCCCCAAGGATCTGTCCTGGGACCAGTACTGTTCAATGTATGTGTGAATGATATTGATGAAGGATTGAAGGGTAAAATTTGCCTTTTTTGCTGATGACACAAAGAATTACAACAGAGTGGACTCCCCTGAGGGAGTGGATAACATGAGGAAAGATCGACAAAACTTGAAGAATGGTCCAATGCTTGGCAGTTAAGATTTAATGTGAAGATGTGCAGAGTCATGCACTTGGGATGCAGAAACCCAAGGGAACTATAAGCGATAGGGTACAAGAGGTTGGTGTGCACAGACCAGGAGAACGACCTTGGTGTGCCATTGTCTGAGGATCTCAAGGTGGCAAAACAATGTAACAAGGTGGTAACCAAAATCAGAATGATGCTGGATTGCATACAGAGAGGAATAACCAGCAGAAAGAAGGAGGTATTAATGCCCCTGTACAAGTCGCTGGTGAGGCCTCACTTGGAGTATTGTGTTCAGTTTTGGAGACCATATCTCACAAAGGATATAAAAAGACATGAAATGGTTCAGAGGAAGGTGACCAAAATGATTTGGAGATACACCAGAAGACATATGAGAAGAAACTTGAAGACCTAAATATGTATATGCTAGAGGAGAAAATGGACATGGGAGATATGATAGATGTTTAAATACTTAAAGGGTATTAATGAACAAACAAACCTTTTTCAAAGGTGAAGCTGCAAGGAGGCAAACTGAAAAGCAACATCAGGAAATACTTTTTCAATGAAAGGGTGGTGGATGCTTAGAATGCCCTTCCGATGGAGTTGGTGAGGGTACAGTAACGGAATTCAATATGGCATGGGACAGACACAGGGGATCCCTTTATAGCAAGAGGATGAAATCAAAGCAAATTTAAATATATTTTATACTTCAAGAAATAGAGGGGGTGATCCGCATGCAGTGGTACAACCACTCTGGCTGCCTTGCTGGACGTCCTGGATGGACCATGTTGGTGTTTATCTGCCGTCCTGCGCTATGTTACTATGTAAGGATTCCTAGTATTACAGTATGTTACTCTTATCGTCTTTCTTCTTAGCTCTTTGAATAATAGAGCTTTGGGCTTTTCTTTTATCATTTCTTAGTGATTTCTCACTGATACTTCTCCCTTTCTTCTCTTCCTCTAGGAAGTTGCATTTCTTGTGGTCAATAACTGCAGTCACAGTTTTGCGTTCTCCAACATTTCTTCAGCTTTTGTTTCATCCTCTGAAAGGGGGCAATTTGCTCTCAGTGTTTTAATTTGCTGCCGTTCTCTGTAACCAGGTAAGGCGGACGTAGCGCTCTCCCCCTCCACCCCGACATTCCCCCCCCCCCTTTTACCCTTCCAATAACCACCACAGAATCACTTATTGGCAATTAACTGGTCGCAGCTTTATTAACAAGCACAAAATAACATTACAACCATAACTGTTTAACTTACGGTTCCGGCAGCGGGACAATCCCTCACCAGCCATATGGGTAGCAAAGTGAGTTCCTTCCCGCCTCCGCCGAGAACCGTTCCCCAGCAATTCCATCCCCCTCTTCCGGCTTCGCCATATTACTAGCAAAAGCCGAGGGCTTCTCCGGGTCGGAGGTACCCCCACCCCCGCCCTGCATATTGCCATGCCTCCGGACCCCGGACACCTCCAGGATCCCGCACCCCCCCCCCCCAGCTGCAACCCCCCGTCTTCAAGCCCCGAACTCCAGCAAAGGGAGGGAGGGTGGGTACGCCCGTCCTTTCTCCCGTCTCCGGAGGACTGGCGTCTGACCGCTCGCTCCCCATTGCTCGCCCACGCGCCCCTCCACCTCATTGGCTCCCGCCGCAGCCCGGGCCCGCGGGAGCCAATGAGTTTGAATGCAAACTCCCCTCGGGCACGCGCTTCCCTCGCGACGGGGGACCGCGCCACTCCGCCCCCCGGTTACAAACGGCCATTGGGCACGTGGGCCCGCGGCCTCTGATTAACCAGGTAAGGCGGACGTAGCGCTCTCCCCCTCTCCCCCTCCACCCTGACATTCCCCCTTTTACCCTTCCAATAACCACCACAGAATCACTTATTGGCAATTAACTGGTCGCAGCTTTATTAACAAGCACAAAATAACATTACAACCATAACTGTTTAACTTACGGTTCCGGCAGCGGGACAATCCCTCACCAGCCATATGGGTAGCAAAGTGAGTTCCTTCCCGCCTCCGCCGAGAACCGTTCCCCGGCAATTCCATCCCCCTCTTCCGGCTTCGCCATATTACTAGCAAAAGCCGAGGGCTTCTCTGGGTCGGGGGTACCCCCACCCCCGCCCTGCATATTGCCATGCCTCCGGACCCCGGACACCTCCGGGATCCCGCCACAGGCTCAGTGACTCCTGTCCCTGAGCCCCCCCCCCCACAACCTCCAAAGCTGCGACCAGCCAACCTGCCCGACACAACCAATTCCAATGCCTCCTGCCAATCATTTAGGAGTAAATCTATCCCAACCGGGGAAAGATGTACCCCATCCGATTGATACAGGCCTGTGCATTCGACCTCCACCCAAGAATGCAAAATCTGGTAACCCCCGTGGGCCAATACCCAACGGCCAATTTGCCGATTGACTTTAACCAAACCCCGGGACCACCCGGCACCCCCAGCAAGCAGGCCTAGGAATTATGTCGGACCATAGCAATACAACACCGTGGAACATTAACAGCACTTCCTCCAAATCCCGATGAACCGCTCTAATCAGCTGCTTAACTGTCCAAGACCCCAAATCATTGCCGCCTAGATGCAGCAACAAGCACTCCGGGGATCCTCTGATGCGCTGATGGTGCCGAAGCAAAGGCAAAAGCTGCAACCAGCGCAGGCCGCGCTCGCCCAGCCATGATAATGCCACCTCTTCAGCCTTCAGTCCCAGGTGTGCCCCCAACGGCCGTAAGGCTGCCTGCTGCCCGGCCCAGTACACAAAGGAATGGCCGATTATCCAGCAGGCAAACGGCGTCCGATTCCCATCTAAAAGAAAAACACAGTTAGCACCCCTTACACAGACATCCAGGCTCACAAACGTACATATCCCAGAAAGGCATTCGACCTCCAGCGGCCGATCCGCTGAATCTCTGACCCCGGCAAACCTGCCACCGCCGCACTAGTAGCAGCCCCAATCCGGAATGAATGCGGGGCGTAATCACCCGGTGATAGTCCAATCTGCCGTACCACCCGCCGCAGCACCGCCGGAAACTGGAAACGCGTCAAGCAGCGCGCATCCACATGCACAAATAGCAGTTCACCCCCCGTAGGGCATATTCGCAGGTAAGCCGCCATCGCCGCCACTGGACATATAGCAGAAGCCGCAAGCGGGCTTAAATGCACCCACACCCCCCGCCCTCTCTGATCGGTCCTAGACCTAGCCAACCATATGCTCAGCCGCCCTTGCGCCAAACGCACATGCTGTAGTTGCAGAGCTGCGCCCACGAACGCCTGACTGGACGCCACCAAGTCCCCCGACCTGAAAGCTCCAAAGAAAGCCAGACAAAACACAGCCCGAAACAGCAAGGTCTCATAGTCGGATTCCACTACTAATGCAAAGCAGCGCAGATCCGCAACAACAGATCGGGGGTAACTGGCCGCCGCGAGTCCATCTGGGGAGGACGCCCGCTCCCAACCCAACAAGAGTCGGTGTGAAAGAAACCCCCAACTGTGCACAGCCCACCCCACCGCCCTTGAGAAAAAGGCACAACCGGCAAGGTGAGACCGCACAGTGGATTTAGCAACCCCCACAGCCTTTTCCGCCACAATGTATGCACCAATGAGGTGATCCGGCACCGGGTCCTGACTCTATCCGTGCTTCCGCAAGAAGTCCACCACACTGTCACAGCCCTTGCAGTAAGAACGCCAGGTCGCCGCCGACACCGAGCACCGCAGCAAACTCAGGATACCTGGAGGCCAAGCCGCCATAAACGCTCTGGGACCAACCGCCCCACTGGGTCCGCCTCTGGTGCCAAGCGCCGAAACAAATCCCACTTGAAACGAGAAAGAGCATCAGCGACCTGGTTAGCATATCCTGGCACATGCCGAGCCCTCACCACCACGTTCAACTGCAAACAAGCAAAAATCACCTCCCTCATCAAAGCCGCCACTCGCGTGCAACGGGGAGCATATCGATTGATAACATGGACCACCGCCTCATTGTCGCACCACCACCACAGTTGTCGATTATGAAGTCTATCCGGCCAAAGCTCCAAAACCACCAAAATGGGGAACAGCTCCAGGAACGTTATACTGTCGGTCAAACCCGCCTCCCGCCAGGTCGACGGCCAGGGCGCGGCGCACCCCCGAAATAGACCCCAAGTCCTAAACCGCCTGCCGCGTCCGTGAAAATCTGCAAATCGAACGTAGACACTTCCTTTGCGAGGAGGACCGTAACCCCATTAAAGTCTCTCAAGAACTGGTCCCAAACTCCCAGATCTGCCCTCATGCTCCGAGAAACCCGAATGCGATGATGCGGACGTCGCACCCCCGAGGTAGCCGCCGCCAATCGCCGCAGGAACACCCGTCCCATAGGGATAACCCGGCAGGCGAAGTTAAGGGAGCCTAACAAGGCCTGCATTTCCCGCAACGTGACTTTTGCCGACCCCAAAACGTTTGCCACCAAAACCCGCAAACGCACTACCTTGCCCGGGGGCAGGCGAGCTACCATGTCAACCGAATCTAATTCTACCTCCAGAAACGTGATGCGCATGGAAGGGCCTTCAGTCTTGCCCGCCGCCAGAGGCACCCCCCACTCCCGTGCGAGCCAGGTGAAACCCTCCAGCAACTCCCGACAGAGCCCAGACTGCGCCGAACCAACGAAAATAAAATCGTCCAAATAGTGCACCACGTTCGGAGAGCCGACGGACCTCACCAGCGCCCAGTGCATGAAGGAACTAAACATCTCGAAGTAACAGCGAGAAACCGAGCAGCCCATTGGCATGCACTTGTCAAAGTAATAGTGGCCCTCAAACACAAAACCCAATAAATGAAAGGAATCAGGATGCACCGGCAGCAGGCGAAACGCAGACTCAATATCCACCTTCGCTAGCAAACACTTGGGCCCACACTCGCGCACCAACCGCACTGCCTCATCAAACGACGCGAATAGGGGTAGGGGCCAACTCCCTCGTACTATCATTACTTCGTTGCAGGGGGGGTGGGCACCTTCTTGCCGCAACGGAGTGCGGGGTGCCCTCCCCCACAGATGGAGCAACTATGCTGGAACTTACAGTCCGGAAAGGGGCAAGACGATTTATTAAAGCGCCAACAGACATCCCCGACCCCCTCGCTCGCGCCGTTTTGCCCCCCGGGAGCCGGGCCACTCCGAAAGGGCCGCCCTGCACTCGCCAAAGCCCCGGAGGTCCCCTTTTGCCCCCCCGCACCAGCCCCCCTTTTGCGGACATCTGCGTCAACCAGAGGCTGATGTCCTGGGTCCCCCATGACAAGGCACGATTCTCCTCCATCTTATCCCGAAACTTCTCATCGTAGTTGAGCCAAGCCCAACCATCATGAGTCTGCGCTGCCTCCAGAATCGAGTCGGCATAAGCCAGTAACATCCCGTAGTGCCCCGGGTAACGCTGCCCCCACACGCTAGCTAACCGCAAGAATGCCCTCGTCCAGTTGAGGACATGCCGAGAAGCCTTCTTGACCCTGCCCGCTTTCTCGTCCGCCCTCCGTTTGCGCCTACTGTCTCCCGAACGCTTCCTACCCTCCAGCAGGCGGAATATATCTATGTATTTTCGCTTCCATATCTTACGCCTCAGCTTACGCGGAACCCCCTCCCAAAGCTCTGAAAACGAAGCCAGCGTAGCACCCCCACCCCCCCCAACTAGCACCCCCCACCCCCTACGGGTCGCTCGCCCCCACCCCCACCCGACGAGGACGACGAAGATGAAGACGAAGATGAGTCCCCCCGCCGACGTCGTTTACGCGAGTGACGGCTTTTTCGCTTCCTCTTGCCTCCCCCTCCCACAGCCGGGCTAACTGCCACGCTCTGTTCCCGCAGCGTCTCAAGTAACTCACCATCAGCCGAACTCTGGGGTTGCCCCAGATCCGATAAGGTAGCCGAAGACACCGGAATCACCTCCTGCAGGTCCTCACTCTGCGCAATTGGAACTTCGGCAGGCGCCGGTCCTGCGCTCTGCACTGCTACGTCGCCGGTCCGTGTCGTCCCCCGCCTGTCACCGGTCTGCACCTGTGGAGACACCGGAAAAAAGGAAGGGGAACCCGACAAACCCCAAGGATGCTGCCAAGGCCCCGTCCAATCAACCCTGGAGGAGCCCTGTCCCCCTCCCCGCCAATAGTCCCAACTCGACAGCCCTCCACCCCCAGGAACCATAGGCCAACCCCAGGCCCCTGCCCCCCCCCCACCCACCCACCCATCCGGACCCCCAGCTGAGCACTGCCACCCTGGCGACCACTGCACTGCCCCTACCACCCCCGAGGGGTCCGCCACTGGTTGGGGCGGAGCGGTGATGCTTGCCGCCACCCCTATTGCCCGTTCCCCCCTACCCTCGCCTGGCACCGGCCCCCCTATGGCCCCCTGTGCCCCATCCTGTCCACGGCCTGCTCTAGACCCCCAGGGCCTCCCAGCACCGACAGGGGGCCCCGCAGCACCACCCCTGCCCGGGTCTCTACGCACCGCCTGCCTGGGCACCCCTTTTTTCTTCCCCTTGTCCTGTCCCCCCGAGCCTCCAGGAGCCTGGCCCGTGGGCCTCCCACTGCCCTTCATTCCCCTGCCCCCTTTCCCCGGCCCCTCTGCCCCGGCATCCTCCGAATCCCAGAGCACAAACTGTGAAATCCCTTTGCAGTTTAATATAAAAACAAAAAACTGAGCCCCCAGCACCTGAATTGAAAACCGCAGCTGGATGCAGCAGTAGAACGCTCGCAGGCCTGCTCTCCCGGTCGACGACCTGCCTCTCGCCCCTCCGCCGAGCCCTCCGGACACTTCCACAAGGCGCCTCAGCACCCGATCTCCACCGCCGTCCTGCAGCAACCGCTACTCCTCAGACCCGCACTCACGACGCACCAACGACCGGAGCTACAGCCAGACGCCCGTCCTTTCTCCCGTCTCCGGAGGACTGGCGTCTGACCGCTCGCTCCCCATTGCTCGCCCACGTGCCCCTCCACCTCATTGGCTCCCGCCGCAGCCCGGGCCCGCGGGAGCCAATGAGTTTGAATGCAAACTCCCCTCGGGCACGCGCTTCCCTCGCGATGGGGGACCGCGCCACTCCGCCCCCCTGGTTACAAACGGCCATCGGGCACGTGGGCCCGCGGCCTCTGATTTGCAGAGAATTAAATTGTTCAAATATCTCCAGGCTGACTTTGGTTCCCTAGATCACTGGGCCTCACTGCGATATGCATTTATTGTGTATACGGTTTCATCGGTGTCCTCGTCTGTACCACAATCTGTCTGCCTTTGCTGATGTCCTTTCTCTGGCTATTGTGAAAGATTTAGCAAGTCTTGAGTTTTGCGAGTCTTCTGGACTCTCTAGGTAGAACAAGAGACTGGTTTTGTGCTTGTCAGTTTCATGGTAAGAATGGTCTGCAGTTAGCAGCTCTGGGTTATGTTTTAGCACATTCTTTTAAAATGTTTTTTTTTTTCCCTGAGCAATTTTATAATCTGAGTTCTGCATCCCACTATGGAAGAGGCTATTCTCAGGTCTGCTTTTGTCACTTCTGCTACTGGTTTCAGGTTTAGTTTGGTTTCTCCCTGCTGGTTGGAAGTTTGGTGTTCTTATTTGTTTCTAGAAGTTTTGATATTTCTGTATTAGACAGTCTATAAGCCTTCATTACAACATCTGAAATGTTGTAAGGGTGAAACACCCAGCTCTACTCTACTAGAAGACACAGCAGATCTCTCATCCCAGAAAACATTAATGCTCCTGACCAGGGGCAGCAGAATGCCTTTTTGGTGGGGCATGGGGTAAATTCCATCCCCTAGCTCTTACCCCAGTTTCACATTTTATTTATTTATTTTATTTATTTAGCTGCATTTATATCCCGCTTTTCACCGGGTCAAAGCGGTTGGGGGATACATTTAACACGAGGGGGATATGAGACACATACACTAATACTTACAGGGAACATGGGCAATGGAGGGTTAAGTGGCTTGCCCAAGACCACAAGGAGCACCTGTGGGACTAGAAACCCCAGTCCTTCCGGCCCAAGGTTGCTGCCCTCTAGTGGGATTTGAACTACCGACCTTCTAGCCTGTAGTACCTTGCCCCAACCACTAGGCCACTATGTTTGTACTTAGTCATTTTCGCATACAATTTTATGTAATCGGTGTAAATTCTTGATTCACATAGAACATCCCCAGACCAACCAATACAACTCCCTCAACTGGGTGCAGAGCAGAAGTAGAAAGATTTACTATACAATCCAACATGCAAAAAAATTTATATTCAAATTTTGGTGTTACATCGGTGACAGCAACACTAACTCCCTCTACTGCCAGACACTATGAGGGTGATTTTAGAATGTTCCAGAATTATACTTGTTCAGTTTAATAAAGCCCATGTCACACAGGGATATGGTAGAGGCATGTCCAGGGCATTCTGGGAAAGATACATGTGTGCGTCCAATTTCAGAATGGGGCTGCATGTTTACAAGTGGCAGCAGACACATTCATGTCTATACCAACTCTTGGGCATAAATAGACATGTGAAAAGTGCTCGTTTCTGTCAGCTATCAATAGTACAAAGAAGATCATGCCCCCTCACTCCTACAATATTTTTTGCCAACTCAAAAAAAACTGGTAGGTGGGGAACTAGTAGGTGCTTTAATCTAACCTCTGTGGTGAGTAAATTAATGGAAATGCTGTTAAAAGAGGTTAGTGAGGTTCTGGAGTCCAATAGATTGCAGGATCCGAGGCAGCATGGTTTTACCAGAGGCAGGTCTTGTCAGGCAAATCTGATTCATTTCTTTGATTAAGAGCCCGATTCAGTGAAGGGGACATCCGGGCCTTCTGGACCATCCCCGAGGAAGACAAGCCAGTTAGAACCCAACTCTGGATTGCGGGAACAAAACGTTCCTGTGGTGCACAGAACTGGGCCCGTGGAAAGCCCAGCGTGCCCTTGCATCTGCGGGGATGTCCTCCCTGCAGGAACCCCCAACTCCTGGTTTAGACCCCCTCATCCCCACTGCCTGACCCAGGGCTGGCCTGCAAGGGCCTAGATCAGGCAGCGGGGATCCCCTGCACCCAGCCCTGGGGGGGGGGGGACCCTGGGCCCAATCGCCAGGTCAGTGCTGCTTATTCCACCTCTCAGCAGCACATCCCCTTTGACCCAGTAGGCTGCACAGGGCTGTGACCAGGCTCACCCCCGCTCTGCCCAGATTCCACTCCCTCCCCCCCCCCCCCCCGCATATTGTGGAGCCAAGCGGGTGTCCACGGCTCAGGACGTATGGGGAGAGCCAGAGGGAAAACCAGGCCCAAACGTCTTATGGGGCTGCATGGCCCACCGGAATGTGCAGTCCTGCTACCCACGTTCCAGAAACAGGCCCTAATTGACCAGAAAGTTGGACCAAGTGAGGGTGTTAGATATGGTGTACTTAAATTTTAATAAAGCCTTTGACATCGTTCCACACAGGTGACTTATAATTAAATTGGGCACCTTAGGGATGGACCTCAAAGTGACTGACTCGGTTAGATATTGGTTGAGTGAGAGGCGACAAAGTGTACAGGTAAATGGAGCTCACTCTGGGGAGAAGGAGTTTACTAGTGATGTTCCGCAGGAATCTGTCCTTGGTCCGATTCTTTTTAACATTTTTCTTAGTGATATTGCAGAAGAGCTGTCAGGTAAGGTTTGCCTCTTTGTGAATGATAATATTGGCAAGAGTAGACACCCAGGAAGGTGCAGATAACATGAGGAGGGATCTAGAGAAGCTCGAAGAATGGTCAAAAATTTGGCAACTGAGATTCAATGCTAAAAAATACAGGGTCATGCATTTGGGCTGCAAAAATCCAAGGTAGCAGTACGGTTTGGGGGTGAAGTACTTCTGTCCACAAAAGATGAGCAGAACCTGGGGATGAGTGTTTCTGATGATCTTACGGTGGCTAAATGGGTAGAAAAGATGACAACGAAAGCCAGAAGGATGTTTGGGTGCACAGGGAGAGGAAAGCCAACAGGAAGAAGGAGGCGATAGTGCCTCTGTAAGTCTTTGGTGAGACCCAATTTGGAGTGTGGTGTGCAATTCTGAAGACTGCACCTTCAAAAGGATATGAACAGGATGGAGTTGGTGCAGAGGGCGACTACCAAAATGGTCAGTGGGCTTCATCATAAGGCACATGGGGACACGTTTAAAGATCTCAATATGCGTACTTTGGAGGAAATGTAGGAGAGGGGAGATATGAGATTTAAATAGCCCATGGCATAAATGCACGAGGGGGCATAGGATGAGGGCGAAAGGGGATAGGAGTAATATACAGAAATATTTCTTTAGGGAAAGAATGGTAGATGCATGGAATAGTCTCCCAGTGAAAATAGTAGAGACAAGAACTGTATCTGAATTCAACTAAGCATGGGGCAGACATAGAAAATCTCTAAAGGGAGAAAGGGGGTGTGAAAGCTTAGTAGTTGATATGGAAGGGCAGAACGGATAGGCCGGAGGGTCTTTATCTGTTGTCATATTTCTAAGTTTCTGTACCGATGCCCTATTGTCTGCTGCTGTACCACTTTACATCTCCATTTCTAAACGCAGACTGGGATGTGTATGTGGTAACATATGTACATTCACGTCCAAAATACCGACCCTGACACATCTACATGACTGATGCCGCAAATGTCTGCATCTTGCATGTCCATGTTCCTGAAATCAGTCCGTTTTCTGCATGCCTGGCCCCTTATTCTGCATGTCCCTGTACTGCTCTATATCGTGGCGGACATATTTATCTTTTGGGGCAGAGAGGGTGATTTTAGACAGCATTTACACATGTCCAGTTTCACTGCTGCTCTTCCCACAGAATTTCAGACGTTTTGACATGGACATTCCAGATTTCACCTAAATGGCTTTCTAAAATGTGCCTTTATATGATGTAATACAAAACCTCAAGATGCTTACCATATCAGCACCAAGTCCAAGAATGCAAACTGCACCAACCCTACCTATGAAAAGTCAGCACTGCAAATAGTCTGGAACACCTTACATCTCCAGTTGGAAAAAGAGAACAAAATGGACGACTACAGATTGCTACAAAGAAGTTACATGTTAACAGAATCCCTTATCTCAGTTACACATGAAATATATAGGTCATCATCTATTTAGTATTTTAGCTGATACCTTTGCAGAAGCAGATCAAGGTGAATTACATTTGTCCTCATAGGGTGCACAATTTAATTTTTCGCCCAAGGCAATGGAGGGTTAAGTGACATACTGAAGGTCATCCTGCTGTGCTAACCACTAGGCCAGGGGTTTCCAATCCCATACTCAGAATACAACTAGCCAATCAGGTTTTCAGGATAACCACAATGAATATGCATGACAAAGATTTGCATACAATTGAGGCAATGCATGCAAATCTCTCTCATGCATATTCATTATACTTACTCAGAAAATCCAGTTGACTAGGTGTATCCAGAGGACTGGGTTGAGAACCCCTACACTAGATTATTCATCCGTGCCAAGTAAAGAATAAGAGACTATACGTCAGAAACAAATATGCAGACAAAATGAAATGGAAATTCCCCAAAAAAACAAACCCTGAGCAGCGTAACACTGAAGAAAGAGAAAGAAATGCGTTTCCTCCTGTACTGGACAAAATACAGTGAAATGCACATTCTCAAAGCCGACGCATTTCATTCTGCAAACACTGAACATTATTTTTTTAACCTTTGTCGTCTGATCTTTTTATTTTTCCACTAGATTTGGGCTTGGTCTTTCTTTACCCCTTCCTCTTATTGATTTTCTCCTTTTTTTCAGGATCTCATTTCCATTTTTCTTCATGCTCTGCCTTCTTCCCTTCCTATCCTTCATCTGTCTCTGGCATTGATCCTCTTGTTTAATCTTTTTTTCTTCAATCCTTCATCTGCCTTTTTGTCTACCTATAGCTAGATTTCATTCCTCCTCCCTCCTCCAGTCTTCAGTCTCCCTCTTTTCACCTTTCACCTATCAGCCAGCTTTCTATGTCCTGCTCTATTACCTACAGTACTACTACCACAACTAATCATTTGTATAGTCCTACAAGGCATACCCAGCGCTGTACATATAAATGTAAGACACAGTCCCTGCTCATCAGAGCTTACAGTCTAATCAAGGCAAAACACACAGAGGCCAATTCAGAGCAGGGCACATCCGGCCCGTCCCGACGTCCAAAATCAGGACAGGCTGGATTTGCACCTGATTCTGCCCCGTGGGAGCTAGACGTTCCCATGGGAGAATTGGATCTTAGATGAGCCCTGATTCAGCAGGCCTGGACATGCAGCAATCTCCCCATCTAGCCCTCCCAATGCTCCGGCATGGAGCCTCAGTGCCATGGTGTTCCGTCGCCATGGCACCGGGACACCATACGGTAGCACTGGGAGGGCCCGACCACCAAGATAGCCCTCCCTTCTGCTGCCAAAGCCTCGGCAGGAGACACCAGGGCCAGTCTCAGGTGGCAGACGCTCCCCAACACTGTGCTGTGAGTTGGAGGGGGGGCTTTGGCCCGATCATTGGCATTGGTCTGACTTATTCCTCTGAGGTGGAATAAGTCTGATGTGCATCCCTGACTCCCCGGATGTACAGGGCCATGACCTGAATTGGCCCTGTACGTCTGGGTTGTGCGGCCTGCCCTCGCTTTGCCCAGACTCCTCCTCCAGCCGCCCCCCTCCCACCCCAGTTCAGAGCTCCCCACATAAAGCCGTTGTACATCTGGGGAGATCCATGGGCAGAATTGGCACACAGCAGATAGCAGGGGATGTACATCTGAACGGACGCACATCACCACTATTTGCTGTGCAGAATCTACCCCACAGTGAAACTGGGGTCTAGAGTATGGGAAGATACATATAAGTAGTAGACCAGAGAGTGAAGAGCATCAGGATCCAAAGAGGTGTTTTTTTCCTGGATTTGACTAGGGCTAGAGAAGGAGCCCGATGCACAGACTCAGCTAGTTTGTTCCAGACCTATGGAGCAGCAAGATGGAATGAACGAAGTCTGGAGTTGGCAGTGGCAGAGAAGGGCACAGGTAAAAGCGATCTGCCACAGGAGCGGAGTTCCCGAGGAGGGGTGCAGAGTGAGACAAGAAAGGAAAGGTAGTGATAAGATGCAGAATGAACGCACTTGTAGGTCAGTAGGAAGTGCGTTTGAACTGGATGTGGACACTAACAGGGAGCCAGTGAAGTGACTTGAGAAGAGGGGTTACATGAGCATAGCAACACTGTGGCAGCCATGCAGCTGAGTTTTGAACAGACTGAAAGGAAGAGATTATTCAAAGGGAGACCAGCGAGGAGCAGGTTACAAAAGTCAAGGCGGGAGGGGACAGTATCTAGTACAGTATTTACACAGGGCCGGCCCATCCACTAGGTGAACTAGGCACCACCTAGGGCGGCTGACCCAGGTGGGTGGCAGCAGCGGCATGGGTGGGTGGTGGAGGAGAGGCCATGTTGCCCACTCCCCAGCTGTAGCTGCCACTGCAATTCCATCTGGGCAGTGGTAGTATCTGCAAAAGCGGCGGCAAAAGCCACCGTTTTTGGAAATGTTGTCATAGCCATTGCCCCCCTCCTTCTCCTGAGACGGAATCACAGCAGCAGCTGGGGGGGGGGGAGGGGGTGGCGGCGGCAGGGGAAGTGGCGTCAGCGGGGGGGGGGGGGGGGGGAACAATGGGGGCCAGCAAACCCTTGGGCCGGCCCTGCATTTACAGTATCTAGTATTCCTATTCCTCACCCCTGTCTTTCCTTCCTTCCCCAGCCTCCTATTCCTCCCCTGTCTTTCACCACTTGTACGCCTCCATTTCCACCATTTTGTGCTTATCCCCCAAGACGCCTCTCCAGCCCCATCTACCTTCCTGTTTTTCTTAAGCCCAGTTCCTCCCTCTCCATCTTTAGTCTCTTCTTATGTCTCACCCCCTATTCAGGCTCCCATTCCCCATTCCCCCTTCTACCCAAGATCCATCCTCTCCCTTTGTCCCTCATCCTCTGCACAGCCTTCTGCTTCTTTATCCCCCTTTCCCAGCATCCATTGTGCCTGCCTCTCACCTATCACCATCATCCATTGCCCACCTCTTCCCCGTCGCTCTTTCTGCCCTTCCCCAGCATCTGCCCATATCCTTCTCTAATACTCATTTTTCCTTGCCTTTCCTCTTCCTTACCTCGCATCATCCCTCAGCCCCACCTTCCCTGCTAATGCCCTGGATTCCCTTTCTCCACACAGTTTCTGCTGCCCTATTTCTTATTCTCCCCCAGCATCAGCCCCTTTCTCCTATCCCCAGCCCTCACATCGGCTCTCAGACCGAGCACCAGACTCTTTTCCTAGCCCTAGATCCAGCATCAGCCCCTTTCTACCATCCCCAGCCCTCACATCGGCTCTCAGACCGAGCACCAGACTCTTTTCCTAGCCCTAGATCCAGCTTCAGCCCCTTTCTACCATTACCTTTCTCTCAGCCCTGGACCCACATCCAGGAAAGTGAAACTGAATAAATCTGGTTTTAAGAAACAGCAATGTTGTCTCGCGCTTTATTTTTTGAACTGGTGACTTATACACAGGGGTGACTTATAATCTGGGAAATACGGTAGTTTGGAGGCTGGGAGTAGTAGAGAACAGATTGGAGACAGTTTGAAAGGAGGACTTCCCTAACCTAACTGCTATAGTTCACTATATGCAAAGTTTTATGCCACAGAATCTGGCTTCTCCCATACAAATTGCATTGGGGCATTTTTCTGGGGCTTACCTCTCTGGAACCCCCAATCTCATTTCATCCATTTTCAAACTAAATGTGCATTTTGTTACCTTTTTTTCACCCATCCCAAGTTTCGTCCCATTCGTTTAAAATTTCAGGGAGTTATTTTGCCTTCAGATGAACAGAGACATATCTGAACCCCTTCTGTGTAATTTTTTCTAACTTCCATTAGTCAAAAAGAGTAAAGGGCTGGCTATAAATACAGCGCTGTGCCAAAGTTGTAAGTGTCTTTTGAAAATTGACCTCCTTGTGTCCTCTACCCATTATTCCCTGCCATCTGTGACCCGGTGGGACCTCTCTCTCTCTCTCTCTCTCTACTATGGCACTCTTACAGATGTCTCCCATGCCTGGAAGGTTCCTCATTTTAATATATGCAGCAAACAATTCCCAAGCTCTGACACTTTGTCTTCAAACACAACTATTTCAGGACTGACTTCTGCAAGTCAGCAGCACTGCCTTGGACACCCGCTTGGCTCCACAATATGCAACGTTTTCATGGCTGACTTAGAACAATGATTCCTCAGTTCCTACACCCAGAAGCCTTTGCCCTACCTGAGATACATTGATGACCATCTTCATCATCTGGTCTTATGGACTTGAAGCCATGAAGAATTAGCACTATCAGTTTAAGCCTAGAACAATCTACACAGCAAAAACCGCTAAAATGTATCATCAACCCATCCTGGACAATAATGCCACCCTCTCATGGGTCTTGAGAGGAGGGAGAAAAAAAGCCCTATCCTGGAGTGGAGGAGTAGCCTTGTAGTTAGGACAACAGCCTAGGGCTGGAAGACCAGGGTTCAAATCCCACTGACACCCCTTGTGGCCTTGGGCAAACCACTTAATATTCCATTGCCTCAGGTACTGTTAGACCCCTCCCCCCCCCCCCCCCCCCAGGGATGGGGAAATATCCTGAATGTAACCAGCCTTGAGCATCCTCCAGAAAGGTGTGAGCCAAATGCAAATAAAAAAATACTGACAGGCTCACCAGCAACCACAAATTGCACAACAATGACACCAACTCAGGGACTACTACTTATTGCATAGTTCTACAAGGCATACATAGTGCTGTACATATAATGTAAGAGGAATCCCCTCTCTATAGAGCTCGCAGTCTAATCAACACAGACAACACAACAGCTAGGGCCCAGGGTAAATCTAGGGGAGCGATAAAGAGGCACATAGCAGGTGGGCAGTTCTGTCTCCACATTTATCAGGCAACACTATTACAGGAACCAACAACACCAACCACAGTACAGCAATGCAATGTGTGCCCCTGGGCTTTCTGGGCAAGGTGTGACCAGAAGTAGATTACCGGACCTTTCTTTCAAGGCAACGGATGGTAAAGTGACTTGCCCAAACCCTGGTCTCTTAGTCAACAGGTCACTGCTCCTCTATACATCAGCTACAACATCCAGCTGCTCTTCCTCCAGTATCATTTGCCAGCAATGTCCCTGTAGTGTCTGCACACAGGGCGACCAGGCCAATCCCGAAGAAGAAGAACAAATCAGACATTAGACATGGCAACATTCAAAAACCTGTAGGAGAACGCTGCAACTTTCCCGGGCACTCTCTGTCTGACTTCAAGGGTGCCAAAGGAATTTCAAAGGGACACTACAGTTCAAAACTGCTGAACTGGAGCTAATCTAAAAGCTTAACCTCCTCCTCCTAGGTCTGAACCAGGACAACAGGTGTGAATGGATTTAACCATTCTCACATCATCCTGTCCTCAGTTTCCTGCACTCTCCACTGCTGAACAATTCTGCTATTATCACTTCCTTTCTGCACTCAGTCTGACACTACTCAATGACTTCTCTATGCTCTGTATCCTTCCCCTCCCGGCCATCTTCATGTATTTACCCATCTCCTGCATCTGACAAGTAAAATCACGTCCTTGACAGCTCATGCCTCAATAAATAGGTTAGTCTAAAAGGTCCCATCTGCCTTGATCATTTTTGCAACTCCCCTGGTCGAATCCTAGGGTGTCTCTACTTACAATAAGTTAGTGTCAATGAAGGCTCAAGATGCCAAATCTCGGCCTGGCTCTGACTGACAGAGTATGATGGACAGCGTAGGTTCTGCACACTGTTTTCTGCAATATTATGGCCTATGCAGAACGGAGCTTAGCACACAAGAAAACTGCAGGCAAAGGCTTGCGTAGACATCAGCACACTGTTCATTGAAATCCAGTGCTAAGGAAACTACTAGTTATTGAACCTGCAGGCAAAGCAAGCAGAAGACCTGAAGGCAAGAATGAAGGACCTGCAACTTTTTTCCTAGCTTTCTTGAAGGGGAGAGGTCAAGGAAGAAAATGGCAGGAGGGTGAGGAGCTGAGGTGAATGTGTTGTGGAATGCAAGGTTAGGGAAAGATGTCTGCAGCTGCGAATTGAAAGGTAAAGCGCTTGACTGCAGCAATTTAGATGATAGAAACATAGAAACATTAAAAAATGACGACAGAAAAAGACCACATGGCCTATCTAGTCTGATACCATGTCAGTAACAGTAGCATGCACAGAAACTATGCACATGCAACTCCAGGCGCAGATACAATGTTTTTGTATGCAAAATATTAATTTTCCTATTAAAACATGCCAGTGTACATGTTTCCGTGGTAATTGACGTGCTGCCCTGTGTTTGTGCTGGCAAATTTGAATACAATTAGGTTAAAGCATTATCCATGCGTTAGGAAACTATGCTGAACTTCAGCATATAGCTCTGACTAATGCACAGCATATTACATCAGCCCTTGAGCTAGGGGAAAAGATGCCTCAAAATAAGAACAGGAAGGGAAAGAGAATGCTTCGCTTCAAGGAGACTGCAACCAAAGCCCCTTCATTCTAACCGAAGGAAGCTTACAGGGGTCTCTGCATGCCCTCTGCTGGCAAAAACTACTCACTGCGTTCTCAAAGCAAATGTGCAGAGATGTATCATTTATTTATTCATGCATTTCCAATTAATAAAGTCAGGGCTGGTGCAAGGATATTGGGATTCATCAGCAAACCTTCAGCCTTATTCCACATCCTGCCCAGATTTTTTAAATTAAACTCAGTGACCATGACTGCCCCATGCCACCCCTCCCCCTCCTGTAAAATTGCATAAGTGGACATCGTGGGAGGCATATTTAAAGTGATCTAACTTGTTAGCAGCCCTGCTAACCAGTTAAACCACGGTCTGTGGGATATTGGTAAATATACATGAAGATGGAGGAGTAACCCAGTGGTCAGAGTGGCTGCCTGGCCTTAGCAAGACCAGGGTTCAAAGCCCACTGATGCTCCTCATGGCCTTGGGCAAGTCCCTTAACCTTGAAATGGTAAGAGATAAGCTAACCCAGGGGCTTCTCTCATGCCCCTTGTTTTTTATCTCTCCTCTAGGATTTGGCCCTAGATTAACTTATTTCTCACCATTTCATGAGATATCAAAATTGTTAATATTGACTGTTTTTTTGACAGTGTACACTTGCTTTCAAAACTTTCCAGTTGTAGCCTATAAAAGAGAATGAAACATCAGCTCTTTAATAGTAAAAAAGAGATATGTGGAGTTGGAAAAGGAAGAAACAACAGGATGGGGGTTCAAATCCCAGTTTTGGATGACCTACATATCAGTTTTTGCTATCTACATATTAATTTGCCCTTGTAATTTAATTCATGTGGGCAGAACAAAATGCCACTGTAAAACTCAACTCGATTGAACTTAAGAAATTCTCTGCTCTAGTGGTTCAAAACGATGGGGTATGTTTACTAAACCGGGCTAATGGTTAACCTGGGCTATCTGCAACTAGGTCCCATTGAATAATATGGGACCTAGTGGCAGATAGCCTGGGTTAACCGTTAGCCCGGTTTAGTAAACATACCCCTATATTGAGAAGGATCATATTTCTGACCAATTTAAATAGAGGATAATAATCGATTGGGCACCCTCATTGCTCAAAGGAGGAGACAGAGAATGGAAATGAAATTATTGAAAATGGGTTTGCCACTGGTCATAATGAACTGGAATGGCAATCTTTGCTATAAAAACCGGGAATGGATTCCTCCAAGCCAAGCTTTAGCAAGGAAGAACATAATGGTCAGACAAAGAAAGATGCCTTAAGGATCAGAGATAGTCTCTGATGCATGACTCTTGTTAATGGTCCAAAACAGTATAGCTATGGGCAAGAATATGAAGTTTATTAATACTACTGAACTTTGAATAAAAAAGAAAATTGAAAAAGGATTTTAATATGAAATCGATTAAAATGGACATATAAAGGCATATTTTCCCAAGGACGTCCAAGTGCAAGCTGGGACAACCGAGCCAGAACGTCTGAAAAAAACAGGCACATTGAAGTTCAGGCATGATTTAACAAATGTGGCCTTCCCCTATATGGATGTCTATGGGACATCTACATAGACATCCCCAGAATGGTATTTTAGAACAGAAATGCCTAATAGCTTAATTGTTGGAGTAGTGGGCTAGGACCAGGAAAGTCAGCTTTCAAATCCCACTGCTGTTTGTTGTGATTTTTGGCCAGTCACCTAATCCTCTGTCTTCTCTATACTCTCTGGATGCTTTATGATCAAAACAAGCAGTTTCCCAATGCCTATTCGTGCCTGGAGCAGGTCTAAATGTAGAGGCCCCCAATGTTTCTGAGATCAAGCAGGGACATCTAAGTCATTGCACCATCCCAGACCTGCCACACCTCTGCCTACTTGTATGTCCCTGCACCGGAGATGTCTTTAAAAGCCATTTATAAAATGGATCTGGGGATATTTCCAAGATTTGGACGTCTACATGCACATTTTCAGATATCCAAATCATGACTAAAGCTTTTAAAATGACCTTCATAGATTAACCTCTGGGTAGTTACATATGGGAAATGGTTTTTGAGTCTGACAAAAAATGTAATATGAATTGAGGGGTTACTTGGTGATTTAGATTGAATGTGGTGAAGAGTTCCTAAACGCCCCTCATTTTCTGATGTCTGCATATTTTAAAAATACCATCTTTGAAGCCAAGACCGGATGTATTCTATGCTTTATAAAAGGTGGAAGGAAGGCCAAATGACTACCAGCAGGTGAGAGAGGCTATTATAGCTAAAAATAATTCTTTCAAAACCGGAAAAAGGATCTGAATGAAGAAAACAGGAAACCGCTTAAGTACTGACAAGATAGATACAAAGCACTGATAAGGCAGTCAAAGACAGAATATGAAAAGAAGCTTTCTATGGAACAAAACTCATAAAAAAACGTTATGTAGGCACATTTGAAGCAAAAAGCCTGTGGACACTAAAATAAGACAAGGCCATTGCAAAGAGACTAAATTAATTCTTTGCTTCGGTCTTTACTGAAGAAGACATAAAGGAGATACCCATGTCATAAATGATATTTAAAGATAATGAATCAGAGGAACTGAAACAAATCTTTGTGAACCTGGAAGATTTAATAAGGCAATTTGTCAAACTTTAGTAGCAAATCACCTGGACCAGATGGCATGTATTCCAGGGCACTGAAAGAACTAAAAAATGAAATTGCAGACCTACTATTAGTAATTTGTAAACTGCTATTAAAATTGTCTATAGTACTTGAAGATTGGAGAGTGACCAACGTAATGCCAATTTTTTAAATGGGTTCCAAAGGCAACATGTAAAACTACAGACTGGTGAACCTAATGTTAATGCTAGGCAAAATGGTAGAAATCCTTAAAAAGAATAAAATTACTGAACATAAAGATAGTTATGATTTAATGCGGCAAAGACAAAATGGATTTAGCAAATGGAAATCTTGTCTCACCAATCAGCAACATTGTTTTAAAGGTATGGATAAACAGGTAAAGGTGAGCACATACACTTGTTGTATTTGAATTTTCAGAAAGTCTTTGATAGGGTCCCTCATGAGAGATTCCTGAGGAAATTAAAAGTCACCGGATAGGTGGCAGTGTACTATTGTGGAGTGGGAGCTGGTTAAAAGATAGAAAACAGACTGGAGAAAGGTAAATAGTAGAGTACCCTACTTTTTCCTTTTTAAAAAAAAATTCTTTATTCAGTTTTACGATTTTTACAAGATGAAACGTGCATCAGAAATGATTCAAAACTAAAACACATTAAAAAAAAGGAACAGATACCAGAAAAGTAACAATTACTAGGGGAATAAGCCATAAAGTCCACCAAAATGGGAGTAAAGCAATTTAATTTTAGGAAATAAGAGAACACTGAGTGCTAGTTATAAACAGAAAAATGCAGATATCATTCAGATCAAACATCTGTCCCAGGAATAGAGGTAACACAGAGATCCATTCTATCTCTGGCTGACAAAAACTGCATCAGTAGAACTGGTTAAAAAAAACATATTTAACACTCATATTTTACAACATGTTTACAAGAATAGTTAAGCCAAAAAAGTGCACCAATCTGTAATATGCCGGGTCACATGAGGGGAATCTCTTCCTCCTCGCCTGGGTAACAGAGCCGCGAGAGAGACACTCTCCCTTCACGGCTCTGAAAAGCCCGCGCTGAGGGAACTGATGCTGCAGGCAGGGCTCTGCTGGGCGGGGGAGGGGGGCTGCGGAACACTTGATTCTGCCGCTGTCACGGTGGCAGCGGCAGCAGCCGCCACCAGTATTTTTTCTTATTTTTAAATTTCCCTGGGCTGATGGGGGGAGGGGGGTTAGGACTGGTAATGGGCTATGGAGTGGGGGGGCTGACTGGAAGTGGGCTGATGGGGGGTAGGACTGGTAATGGGCTATGGGGGGGGGGCTAAGACTGAAAATGGGGTGATGGGGAAGTTAGGACTGGAAGTGGGCTGATGGGGGCTTAGGACTGGTAATGGGCTATGGTGGGGGGCTAGGATTGGTAATAGGCTGGGGGGTTGCTAGGATTGGAATTTTGTTGAGTGGAAGGGGGGCTTGAACTGCAAATAGATGATGGGGATGGGGGCTTGGAATGGAAATGGGCTGAGTGGAAGGGGGCTTGAATTGCAAATAGCTGATGGGGAGGGGGCTTGGAATGGAAATGGGCTGTGAGGGGAGGGAGCTAGGACTGGAAATGGGCTGAGTGGGGGAGGGAGTTAGGACAGGAAATGGGTTGATGGAGGGGCTAGGATAGGACTGGAAATGGGCAGTTGGGGGGTGCTAGGATTGGAAATGGGCTGTGGTGGGGGCTTGGATTGAAATGGAGGGGCTAGAAGTGGAAGTAGGCTCATGGGGGGCTTGGACTGTAAATGGGCTGAGTGGAGGGGAGCTAGGATTTGACATGGGCTGATGGTGGGGCTAGGAAAGATTAGAAATGGGCTGATGGGGGGTGGGATTGGAAATGAGCTGATGGAGGGACTCAGATAGGATTGGAAATGGATGGGGGAGCTAGGACTGGAAATGGGCTGATGGTGGGGCTAGGATAGGATTGGAAATGGGCTGATGCGGGGACTAGAAGGGAGCGGATGCTGGGTGGGGCTGGAACTAGAAGGGAGCTGATGTTGGGGGAGGAATAGAATGGGATGGGGCTGGGAGAGTGAAATGGAGAGGGGAAAAATATTTTGTGTGGGAGGGAAGACAAATCTACAATTGTCCGGGTATTGTGAGAGTAAGTGGGGATTGAGGATGGAGGGGTAAAATTTGAGTGGATGAAATAGGAATGAGGAAAGAGCAAAAGGAGAAAGATTAGTATGTTAAAGTAGATGTAGAGAGAGAATAGAAAAAAAAACTAGAAGAAAGGACAAATGGACAGCAGACGATGGAGAGTTAGCAGAAGACACAAAGAAACCAGAAGAAAGTGGCTGGAGAAATTGAAATTGAAAAAAAAAATGCATAAAAGGTAGAAAAATCTCTTTATTTTGACTTTTTTAACTGGAATATGTCAGCTCTGGGAAATGTGTATCATTAATGTCTGCGTTTTGTTTAGTACAAGAGGAAATTAATTTATAGTTTCATTTCTACAGTGTTGTTGTACATTCCAAGTTTGGCTTTTGGGGTTCCCAGTTTAATTATTGTCTTCCTGTTTCTAAATTGTGATTCCTTGTTTGGTGATGGTGTATGTTCTGCATGTGTAACTGAGCTGAGGAATTCTGTTTATGTAATTCCTATTTGACATTGCCACTTGTTCTCTTTCCCCAGTAGGTCATGTATTGTTATTCTCTGAAATGTATTGGTTTAATATTTGCAGTGTTGCCTTTTGATAGGTAGGATCTGGTGCTTTGTGAGTCCTGGTAGTGCTGTTACGATACGGCGGGTTTGCTATGCGTTCTAAATGGGCAGTGTTTGTAGTATTTCCTAATGTGTCTGGCGGTTGGCACTGGATTATAGTAATGTAGAAATCTTTTAGTTTTTCTTTATCCATGCACTCATTAAGAGGCATGTTTACTAAAAGTTAGTGTATGGTAACATTATGCAAATATTTATGCAAATGTGGTCCCTTATGCAAATGAGGCCCCGCACCGAGTCTCCGCACATGGCCCCGCACCCCCCTTGGGCCGCCCCTGTTGGCTGCCATGTGGTTGATGAGGGGCCGCTACATTAAAGGGTGAAATTCCATTCTGAAACTTGGTCCTTAAGAGTCAGGTTACTAAAGTTAGCTGGGAGGCAAAACGGTCTAAGTCAATATGCTTATAGTAACATAGTAACATAGTGAATGATGGCAGATAAAGACCAGTATGGTCCATCCAGTCTGCCCAGCAATACGGCAAGAGTAGGTGCACCTGTCGCTCTGTGCAGGCCACCCCTCCCCATGTCTTTGTTTAGGGGTGGACCCACCACGCCATGTAGGATACCCCTATTTGTTGAGAAGTTAGATGGTTCCGTTTATTTTGTTTTTATCCTTTTGCTGTAAAGGGATCCGCTGTGCTTGTCCCATGCTGTTTTGAATTCCGTCACCGTGTTTGCCCCCACCACTTCCATCGGGAGGGCATTCCAAGCATCCACCACCCTTTCAGTGAAAAAATATTTCCTGACATTGCCTTTCAATTTACCACCTTGCAGCTTCATGTTATGCCCTCTAGTTTTGCAGCTTCCCCGTCTTTGGAAGAGGTTTGTGTGTTCATCGTTCCTCTTTAAGTATTTAAAGGTCTGACTCATATCTCCCCTATCCCTCCTCTCCTCCAAAGTGTACATATTTAGGTCTTCAAGTCTCTTCTCATAAGGTTTCTTACGCAGGCTCCAAATCATTTTGGTCGCCTTCCTCTGAACAGTTTCCAGTCTTTTTACATCTTTTTCAAGATATGGTCTCCAAAACTGAACACAGTATTCCAAGTGAGGCCTCACCAGCGACCTGTACAGTGGCATAAGTACCTATTCCTTTCTGCTGGTAATCCTTCTTTGTATGCAGCCCAACATCCTCCTGGCTTTTGCCACCGCCTTGTCACACTGTTTTGCCACATTGAGATCATCAGAGATAATCACACCAAGGTCTTTCTCCTTTAAGTCCTGGGCTGTGGGAGTTTGGTGGGGGGTGGAGAGCTAGAGGTAGGAAAGGAGGCAAAAAAAGTAATCAGATTGTGGCTTCTCCCTTTTAATTTACACGCAGACCAGTCAAACAACCTGAGTAAATCATTCTCATGAGAAACCACTAGTTTGAGAGGGTGGCCTGCAGAATGTGTAAGGATTTCAATGTGTTGTATAATGCTGAAGTCAGATCAAGATGCTAAAGTGTCTGAGTCTTTCATTTTGTTGGGACAGTCAAAGTCAACTTTAAAGTCACCCAGATGATCAGTCCAGGGTAACGAGTTGCCACATCAGAGACGATACGAGAAATCTGATCCAAATAGAAACATAGAAACATGATGACAGAAAAAGACCACAAGGCCCATCTAGTCTGTCCTTCCATAACAACAACTACAACAGTCCACTTTTTACCTTTAGAGATCCTCTGTGTTGGTCCCATGCTTTTTTGAATTCAGTTACTGTCCTCATCTCTACCACCTCCACTGGGAGACTATTCCACGGATCCACTACTCTTTCCGTAAAGAAATATTTCCGCATATCACTCCTGAATCTATCTCCCTTCACCCTCATCCCATGTCCCCTCGTCGCAGAACTTGCTTTCAATTGAAAGAGGCTCTCTCCCTGAACATTTATGCCACGGAGGTATTTAAACATCTCAATCATATCACCTCTATCCCGCCTTTCCTCTAAGGTGTACATATTAAGATCCTTAAGTCTGTCCTCATATGCTTTATAATGAAGACTACTAATCATCTTAGTAGCAACCCTCTGCACCGACTCCATCCAACCCTGATCCCATAGATAGGAGGACAATAAAACAACAGCAGAAAACGAGACGAGTCGAGCATAGAGTCATTTGAACAAGTATGCCTGTGGAATGCGTTTATATTCAAATTATCTAAGAGTACTGCAGGGAAATCAAGGTTAAAACCTATGGCAATCACACCTCCAGTATGGGAGGACCTGTTTTTAGAAATGAAAGAATAACCACTAGGGGTTGCTTGAGGGAGATGGAGGGGGGGGGGGGGTGAAGTACTTCTGCCCATGAAAGAAGAGCGGGACCTAGGCGTGGTTGTGTCTGATGATCTTAAAGTAGCTAAACAGGTAGAAAAGGCGACGGCAAAAGCCAGAAGGATGCTTGGGTGCATACGGAGAGGAATGGCTAGCAGAAAAAAGGAGGTGATAGTGCCTCTGTATAAGTCTTTGGTGCGACCTCATTTGGAGTATGGTGTGCAATTCTGGAGACCGCACCTTCAAAAGGATGTGAACAGGATGGAGTCGGTGCAGAGGGTGGCTACTAAAATGATTAGTGGTCTTCATTATAAAGCATATGAGGACAGACTTAAGGATCTTAATATGTACACCTTAGAGGAAAGGCGGGATAGAGGTGATATGACTGAGATGTTTAAATATCTCTGTGGCATAAATTCACAGGGGGAGAGCCTCTTCTGATTGAAAGCAAGTTCTGCTACGAGGGGACATGGGATGAGGGTGAAAGGGGATTAATTCAGTAGTAATATGCGGAAATATTTCTTTATGGAAAGAGTGGTAGATGCATTGAATAGTCTCCCAGTGGAGATGGTAGAGACGAGGACAGTATCTGAATTCAAAAAAGCAAAGGACAAACTCAGAAGATCTCTAAAGGAAAAAAGAGGACTATTGCAGTTGATATTAAAGGGCAGAATAGATAGACCATGTGGTCTTTGTGGTCTTTTTCTGCCGTCATGTTTCTATGAGTCAATCATGAAGCCAGATGTAAGACAAAGCAAATCTAAATTCTTAGAATTCAATCACAAATAAGTGTTGTTTTCTGACAACTAGATCTAGTGCTCAAAAGTCCAAATCTCTTATTAACAGAGAGAAAAAAAGAGGTTGTTGGTTGGGTCTTACCTGAGGGACAGTGAACCAGGTATCCGAAATGCACTGGGCTCCATTGGTGTAGCTGGGTTAGAGGACAGTGTCCATAGAACAGTGGGATGGGGAAGGCGTTCGTCATGGGTTCTCCCACAAAGATGTCTAAGTTGCCGGAAGAGATACCGAATGCTAGTGTAAGCAAAAAGGACCGCCAATGAGATGCAGAGATGGCGAGAAAGCTGCCCGAAGTTTCCGCCCTATTGTCCATGAATTATGCAAAGGACTATACTGAACATCGCAAAGCCCAGATTTCCTCAGAAGAAGCAGGATTTTGTTGGCAGTGATGTTCCCCACTCCACTGGAAGCAGAAAGAATGGGTGGGAGGGGGGTTATCCCCAGATGACAGTCTGAGAGGGGACCCCTCCTCCCTCCCATGAAACACTGACATCTTTTAAAGAGATATATAGAAGGTGAAGTTGGCATTTTAGTCAAAAAAATTGCCAACCCCTTTTCTGAGGCTTCCTCGGTGTCAACTAAATGTTACAAGGATTTGGGGTGCCTTTTCCTAAATTGTTCATGTTGTCAGCAAGCAAAGAGGATTTCTTGCTTTCTGAAAGGCACCTCTAACCATAGATGCCAACTCGGTGGGTGCAGCACCCAGAATATTGAGCAAACTCCTATACTTCATTCAGGGAGGGTTATTTCTGTTGACTTTAGCACCCACAATTGTTGTGAAAAGTTGTTTCCTGTTTCTGTCACACTGGCCTTGTGAAGCGATAACGGAAAACACAAATAGATTCAGATAATGCCCAGCTAATAAAACAGCAAAACCTCAGGGTGACAGAGCAGACATCGGGACGTTTGGCAATGAGTTCTTTGCTTATCAGACTTCCCTTCCACCATGATGCAGCATCCCAGCCTTTCCTAGTCTGCAGCCACCATACGCCCTCCTGCTTTCTCAGCCCCAGATCAGAGCTGGCGCAAGATAATGGAGCCCGAGCAAACCTTAAGCCTTATGCCTGAACCCTCCCCCTGAGATTTTGATAATTTAAACTCAACAGTCATGTTCTGAACATCACCCTTCCAACAACATACCTGTAAAACTGCAGAATTTGACATACATATTGGGTCCGATATTCAGCGGAGACAGCTAGCAGTGATAACACGGGTAGTCATCGCCACTGAAGACCAACCTGGATATTGAATGCCGGGGCCGTATCCAGCCACCGGCATTGAATGTCCAGGGTAGCTTCAGACCCCGAAAGCTAACCAGGCAGCAACGATATTGAACTACTGCCCGGGTAAAGTTAGGCCAGCGTTTGCTGTGTCTGACTTTACCCATGGGTCGCTAACTGGGCCATGGCTCAATATTGCCGCTGCCCAGTTAGTGACGGGTGCCACCTCCATGCTGCCCCAGAATGCAGCCAACACGCCCTGATACTAACTGTGTAGCACTCGGGCATGTAGCGGCAGCACCCACAGCAGCACTAATCAACGCTAACCACCATTTATTCGCTTGGCAGGTCTACAAAGTGCAAAAAGGCTTTGGAATGTCAGGCTATTCAGCTTTGCTTTGTAACGTATGTGCTAACTTCTCCTGCAGCTAAGAGAATGTGCTGAAGGCTCTTGGAGTTTGTGGAGCCATCAGGATCTGTTTGCTTTTGCTGCCCTTTCCTGCATCCTCAGAAGCTGCTGCCCTAGGAGACTAAGCCACTGCCTAGTTGTGCCTAATGGTAGGCCCAGCCCTGGGAGTTTCCTCTGATATTTTCAGATGCCACAATCTCTGCATTTTGCCAGCCTCTTGTGCTCTGTGTATTATCCTGGATTCTCCTCCAGCAATTTCAGCCTTTTTGCTCTCCACGTGTTGCTGGAAGTCTTCTGTAGAGTTTTCAGCCTCCTATGCCTCCGTTCTGATCCAGAGTCCTGTCACTTGATCTCCCTGGACTTCCATTTGAATTTCAGCAGGGCCAGACCGACCATTGTGCGGGAATGTTGCCTGTGCATGGCCTCGCACCTCGGGAGGCCCCGCGCCTGCCTGAACTGCTTCAAAGGGAGCCGGGGAGGCCCGAAGCCTGGCGCCCCAGCTCACCTCTGAACAACGGCAGGAGTAAAGAGCAGCATTTTCCTTCACTCCTGCAGCTGTTAACTTGCAGTCCGCTGGCACGCTGAACCCCAGGAAGCTAAACAGAGGCATTTCCTGTCTTGGGCAGACCATCGGGACAATTGGACAGAATTGCTTCCTTGGGTAGAGTGTGCGCACGGTAATGCCACCCTCTCTTCCACTCTCTTTCTCTTGTGGGTACAGGAGGCATCCTAAAGCCTTCCTTCAAACCCTTGTCCCTACTAATGTGCCTGTGGTGGATAAACTGGTCCAGTACCTGAAGGAGATTTGGTGAACCATCCAGTCTGCCACAAAAAGACAGAAACAACTAATAGACACCACCATGAAAGCCCCAAGTACAAGGTAGGGGACAAGGTATGCTATCCACGAGAAAGACTTGCCTTAGAATACCTTCCTCCAAGCTTGGTCTAACAGTAAATGAAGACCAGCATGGTCCATCTAGTCTGTCCAATATCACAGATTACTTGCCAGGATTATTCCGTGAAATGAGCCATATTGCTTCTGCCCAGGAGGGAAGGGTTAGGATGGCCATTCTAGCTGGCCCTAAGTAGTACAGGAGCTATTAGGGCCTGTTTCAACACCCTCCCTTTGTATCACTAATGCATTTCATGTGTCCCTAGTCAAACCAGCAATTGGGTCCTTGGGAAGGGATCCCCTTCCTGGCCCGATTATTGTAGATTGGAATCCTGAGTATGAGATCTAGAATATTGTGGATTTGTGGTATTTGAGGGGCAATTTACAATATTTAATCCATTTGAAAGGTCTGAGGAATGGTTTTGGGTGGACACCTCTGATGTTTATACCAGCCAACGTCTTCACCAATTCTATGGAAGATATCCTCTCAATTCCAGTGCAAGGGGTCCTAGGGCTTCCTGTAAAGAGTGGGTGGAAGATGTGTGTGTGTGTATACTGTCACGTACTTACCACTGAAAAGTCCTTTCTTAGATAGAAAGTGAGTTGTGCCTTTTCCTGCCTCCTAATACAAAATAGATGAGTAGTTGCTTGTGTAACCCCCTTTCTGTGTGATCCTTACAATTACTTCACCCACTGCTTGGCAGACAAGGGTGCACCAATCCTATGAGCTCTTTGTCCAGTCTTTCCTGCAGCTCATGGATTTTAAAGTACTGTATCAAGGTTCTCTTGGTGGGGACTGGAAAAAGCCAGGAGGCTGTTGGCACTTGACAATCTCACACAATTCTTTTTCAAATAAATGAGTCCAGGCCAGAAAATGTGTTCTGAATGAAGGGTTTACTTAAACTTAAGAGTCACTGCTAAAAAGAACAGCAGCCTTTTTACAATAACAATTGGAACGAACAATGAATAATAACTATGCTACAAAAACAGGTTTTTCTCCTCTTCTTGTAGTTAGTACCTCATGGTAGCTGTCCTGAAAACCTGATTGGGTATGTCTCGAGGACTAACTTGTGAGCCATTGGCTATGGCCTAAACATTTAGGAAGGTTTGTCAGATGTGCTAATTTTCTAACCATTGTGCTCAGGTGTGTTGGACGACTTTTGCCCAGGCATAGCGAAGAGCGGCAGCAGTAGGCCAGAGCTATCACCACTCACAGAAGACGTCTGAATCAATGATTGTCTCACTCCCAGCACACCCTGCTCCGGGCTAATAGGAATCGCTGGCACGTTCTCAGGGATAGTGCTACCATTAATCAAACTAGACTGGTGCAGCCACTTCCTCCCCCAAGCAAACAGGAAGCCTGCATCTGGGGCAAAAGCAGGACGAGCAGGCAGCGGCGGAGGTTAGAATAAACGCTGCGTCACTGTTTAAAAGTAATTGCTGCTGTTGCAGGTCCCAGAGAGGGGCAGTGGTGGCATTGGGCATGGGAGGCGGCAGGGCACCTCGTATCCCTGCACCGGCCCTGTGAGTACTGCTGCTTACTACTTACTACTACTATTTATCATTTGTATAGCGCTACAAGGCATACGCAGCACTGTACACAGACATGTAAAAGACGGTCGCTGTTCATTAGAGCTTACAATCTGGTCAAGACAGACAACACAACAGCTGAGGACAAGGATACATCTAGGGGAATGGTAAGGAAACACAGAGGAGACTAGGCGGATCAGGATCCAAAAGCAGCCTTGAAGAGGTGAGTTTTCAGCCTGGATTTGAAAAGGGCCAGAGATGAAGCCTGACCCACAGACTCGGGTCGTTTGTTCCAGGTATAAGGAGCAGCAGGGTGGAAGGATCGAAGTCTGGAGTTGTCAGTAGAAGAGAAGGGCGCAGACAGAAGGGATCTGCCAGAAGAGCAGAGTTCCCGAGGAGGGGTACAGGGAGAGATGAGAGATGAAAGGTAGTGAGGAGCAGTCGAATGAATGCATGTATAGGTCAAAAGGAGACGTTTGTATTGGATACGGAAATGGAAGGGATGCAAATGAATTGATTTGAGAAGAGGGGTTATATAAGCATATCGAGGCTGGCGGAAGATTAGCCGCGCAGCACAGTTTTGAACAGATTGAAGGGGAGAGAGGTGACTCAGAGGGAGACCAGCAAGGAGGAGGTTGCAATAGTCGAGGTGGGAGGTGAATAAAGAGTGGATAAGTCTTTTAGTAGTGTGTTCAGAAAGGAAGGGACAAATTTTGTTGATGTTGTAGAGAAAGAAACGACAGGGTTTTGCTATCTGTTGGACATGTGTGGAGAAGGAGAGAGGGAGGAGTTGAAGATGATTCCGAGGTTGCGGGCTGCGGAAACAGGAAGCAGAAGAGTGTTATCAACAGAGACAGAGAAAGCAGAAAGAGGGGAAGAGAGTTTAGGAGGAAAAATAAGAAATTTGGTTTTGACCATGTTCAATTTCAAACTGCGGTGAAACATCCAGGCAGCGATGTCAGATAGGCAGCAGATATACGGGCTTGGAGTGTAAGAGAAATATCAGGTGTAGATAGATAGATCTGAGAGTCATCAACATAAAAATGATATTGAAAGCTATGGGAGGAGATGAGAGCACCAAGGGACTCGGTATAGAGAGAGAAAAGGAGAGGGCCTAGAACACATCCTTGGGGTACACCACTTGAGGGATAGTAGTACAGGAGGAACTGCCAGAACAGACACTGAAGGAGCAATGGGAAAGATAAGAAGAGAACCAAGACAGTACAGAGCCCCTAAAACAAAGTGAGGACAATGTATCAAGGAGAAGATAGTGGTCAACAGTGTTAAAAGCAGCAGAAAGGTCAAGAAGAATGAGGACCGAGTAAAGGCCTTTGGATTTAGCCATGAACAATTCACTGGAGACTTTAGTAAAGGCTATTTCAGTACAGCGTAAAGGACAAAAGCCAGATTGAAATGGATCGAGGAGGGCTTGAGAGGAGAGAAAATCAAGGCAATGACAGAGAACTGCATGTTCAAGAATTTTGGAAATGAAGGGAAGAAGGGAGATGGGTCGATATTTAGAAGGACAAGTAGGGTCAAATGAAGGTTTCTTGAGGAGAGGTGTGACCAGAGCATACTTGAAGCCTTCAGGAAAAGTTGCACTAGAGAATGATAGGTTGAGAATGTGTGTGATGGAAGGAATGACAGAGAAGGAGATGAAATTAAGGAGATGGGTGTGGACAGGACCAGATGAACAGGTAGTAAGTTTAGAAGAGGAAAGAAGATGAGAGGTTTCTTCTTTAGAGATCTTAGAAAAGGAAGAAAGGGTAACAGAGATTGAGGGAAAAAGTTGGTATTGAAGAGGGGAAAGAGGGGATGAATCTGATCTTGAGGGGAATTGGAGTGAAATCTTGTGGATTTTGTTGTGGAACTAGTCAACAAGGGTTTGGGCAGAAAGAGAAGGGGGAGTCGGAGACAGAGGTACCTTGAGAAGAGAGTTTAGAGAAGAGATGACGGGGGTCAGAGGCAAGAGAGTTAGTTAGATGGACATAGCACTTGCCAAGCAAAACTACTATGGCAGATTGGAAGGAAGTAAGCATGAATTTAAAGTGAAGAAATTCAGAAAGGGAGTGAGATTTGAGCCAAATGCACTCAGCTGAGTGGGCACAGGAGTGAAGATAGTGGGGTAGTTGAAGACAGCGAGGGTTGAGGTATAGTGCACCTCACAGGATGTAGGCTAGGGGGAGCAAGATAATCCAGAGCAGAGGAGAGAGCAGTATTATAGGAAATTATAGCCTCATCAACTGAGTTAGAAGACAAAGTGGAGGAGAGAGGTGATGAGACAATAGTGGAGAGAGCTAATGGATCGATAGCATGAAGATTCTTAAAAAGGTAGGAGGAGACTGGGCAAGATTGAGGTTGGGAGTGATGAAGAGTGAAGCTAACCAGGTGATGGTCTGATATGGGAAGAGCTTAAATTTATTAGTCTTAATGGGTTATATTGTTGCTTCCTTGCATGTCCCCTAATCTTCCTACTTTTTGATGGCGTAAATAATTGATCTACGCTTACCCGTTCCACTCCATTTATTAATTTATAGACCTCTATCATATCTCCAGGATCACACATTGCTGCAAGGTCTGGGATGCTCACGAGGAAACAACGTGCAGTTAAGAACTGTGTAGAGAAAACTGTTAGACCCTGAAGCAGAATAAGTTAAAGCTGTTCGAAATGCAATGGTTCTCCTAGGACAAGCAGGATGAGTCAGCCACACTTGGTGACGTCATCCGACGGCACCGAGACGGAAGTACTCTCCATAGCTCAGAAGGGCTTTGCCCCTCTGAGCATGGGCCACCTGGCCCCAACCCCCTGCCCGTCCCTAGCTAGCCAGTTTTCAGTTCTTCCGCCTTGCCAGCAAGACAGACATCTATACTCTCCAACTGAATTTTCACAATTCTGAAGAAAAAAGGATTTCCTCCTCTTTGCTGAATTCTTTCTAAGTTCTAACACTGTCGATTTCTTTCTAGGTTAAGAAAAAAGTATTATATACATTAAATTCCTGAATTAAAGAAGAGATACCTGACAAAGAAGCTTGGCGGCCCAGAACGTGCCTAATAAGGCCTCCGTTCCCAGCCTGCCTTCTGAGTGGGCTCCTACCTCTTTCTCCATCGGCAGAAGCAGGACAACTCCAGAAGAAGGGGTTTTTAAAAGAGGATCCCAGCCAGGCTGTAGCTTTCATAGCAGCCCGGGACGTGTCTAAAATGACCTCCGTCCCCGGCCAGCCTTCCTCTGCCCCTCCGTCGATCCGGGAACCTTCCCTGCTCCTTTGGCCTGTATAGATGCTCACGAGGAAACAACGTGCAGTTAAGAACTGTGTAGAGAAAACTGTTAGACCCTGAAGCAGAATAAGTTAAAGCTGTTCGAAATGCAATGGTTGTGGTTGGTGAATATACAATTGTTATTAAAGGTGAAAAGAGAATTTGCAGAAGTGTGGAAGCCTAAAAGACATTGTTCCCTAAGAAAATGATACTGAGTTTTATAGAATGAAACATTAAAAAGTAGATGCATTAAAAAGTTGATCAAAGAAAGAGAAAATTAAACGGTTGAAACATTAAAAGTTGACCAAAAAAAAGAGAAAAAGGGACTATTAAGCTAGAAGCAGTTTGTGATAGCGGCTTTGATGAGCATAGTCCAACAAAAACTTTTGGAATATGTAGTGAGCAAATGTTAGTGGGCTAAAGATTTTGATCATATGTGACGTGGTGTTACCCTACACGGGTTCCAGTTTGTGTCATTTATTTTTTATTATTATTTAATTGTTATCATTTTACAATAAATCCAAGCATAAACACACTTGCATGGAAATTAGGGTACAGAAAAAAAAAACATTGATAGAACAATATCAATATCGTTCCATACAAGGAAACCATTAACAATGAAGAAAAACAAGAAACAATCCTGCTCCTACTATAGCCCACAACAACATCAGGGAGGGAACCACTAAATATATAATTAAACTTAAATTTGAGAAGATAAACCTGATGGGATCTAACAACCAGGCCAAAAACCTATTACAGTGGGGCTGAGTCTAACTCAGCAGGGCGACAAGCACTCAAAAAGGACAGCAACTGTGATGGCTCATAGAAAATATACGAAACAGAATTCAACCTAATCATACATTTACATGGAAATTTCAGAAAGAATGGACCCCCCAACAACAAAACACCTGGGCGAAGTAATAAAAATTCTTTCCTTCTTTTCTGAGTTTCCTTGGACAAATCAGGAAAAACCCGAACAGTCTATCCATGAAATATTACATTACGTTTCCTAAAAAACATACCCAAAACCCAATCTCTGTCAGAAGAAAGAGCAAACGTTACAATCGAAGTAGAAGAAGAAACAGATTCAGTTAGAGAAGTTTCCAAAATAGCAGATACATCCAATACATCACCTTGCTCTATACCAGGAATTATCCCACCATTACCCACCTTTTTACCCAAAGGAAGATAATACATTTTGAGCATAAGGGGATGGGATTCAATGGGAACCCCCAAACCTTCCACTAAATATTCTTTAAACATCTCCTTTGCACTGATACCTGGAGCCTTAGGAAAATTTATCAGGCGAAGATTGGAATATCGTGAAGCATTCTCAACATTTCAATCCGAACTTTTAAAGCCAATGCGTCCTGATAAGAAGAACTACCATCTTCACACTGGGAGACTCTCTGTTGAAGATCATTCACCGAAGTTTGTAGAGCTGAGACTTCCACAGTATGCTGCTGAAGTAAATTCGTATGAACTTGAGCCTGAGCCGTCAAAGCAGAAACCTGGGGAGCAAACAGTTCCCCGAGCTTCACTATGGCCGACCATATAGACTCCAAAGTAAATTCAACAGGTCTCTCAAAGGAAAAAGAAACCGAAGCCTGAGCCATTCCTGAGCCATCCTCCGAGGGCCGCCACTCCATTGCCGGAGATTCAGTTGTAGAGAAGGTGTCCACCGACCTACTGGAAGCCCTCCTCAATACTGGAACTCCTGGGCTGCCGGGGAGAGATATCCCAACTATTCCTCCACTCCTCAGTGCTGTCGACCCTCCGCTCTCAGCACCTCCACTCGGCCCGGAAGGAAATGCCTCCTCCAACAGTACTGGGCTCCTCTGCAACAAAGGGTCCTTGGGAGGGCGCCACTTCTCCGGCGGCGAGATTTCCAGCCCAGAACCCCTCAGCGAGCTATCCAACTCCAATGGGAGGTCAGCTGGGGTCAACACCGCCGGCACTCCCGGCTGTCGCTGCGGCATCAAAAAAGGATCAAGTGAACCCACCACTCGAGTTGGCAATGAAGAAGAGGCTGCCTGGGTAAGGGAGGGCTTCTTAACCCCTTTAGCCTTTCTTTTCCCCATAGCAGGAAAAAAAATCAGTGTAGGGAGCCAATCAGAGAATGCATTACTTGAGAACAAATTAAACCAAGGAGGATTCTCAGGGAGCCAATCAGGGCATGCCACATCATCAGGCTGTGACCAGGAGTAGCATAAAAGGCAGGAAGTGGCTGGCTGACATTCACTTCCATGGTGGAAGGCTTCTCGAGTGGTAAGCATATGACACAATTTTTTGAATGGTCTTGGTGACTTAAATTTAAAAAGAGGCCCACGCCCCCCCCCCCATGGCAGGGGCAGGGGGAGGGGGCAAAGACCCCTTCCCCTTGCCTTTTAAGCAGCAAAGCACAGGACGTCTAGTAGCCAGAGAAGCACTTACATGCCCCATCTCCTGCTGATGGGCCACAGTCTTGCAATGCTAGCTATGTGATTTAACCACCATTGTGCAAGATGAGGCATTTGAGTGCTTGCCTATCTGCCAAGGATAAGCAATGGCACAGCAACCTTTTATTTAGTAATATTTAGTGGAGGGAGGAGTGGCTCAGTGGTTGGGACAGGTTACCTCAGACTGGAGGGCCAGGGGTTCAATTTGCACGTAGGGACCTCAGGCCGGAGGAACTGGGGTCTCCAGTCCCATGGCCACTCCTTTTCGCCTTGGGCAAGCCACTTAGCCCTCCATTGCCTCAGGCACGCTTAGATTGGGAGCCCTTTGGGGATGAGGGAATAAAAAGTGCCTGTAAACTGCTTAGACCCGGTGAAAAGCGGTATATAAGCACAGCTAAATAAATAAAATAAATAAATTTAGCTCATGCTGATCCAGTAGTAGCTCAAGCTGAGTTACAATCAGGTGCAGTAGGTATTTCCTGTCCCCAGAGGGCTTACAATCTAATGAGCCAATGCAGAAAGACTAGCGTGCCCTTTGCACATAGATAACACAACTTCCAGATCATACTGCTAGACCAGTCCAGACAAATGGGTTATGCCCCCCTACCAGCAGATTCAGGAGACAGAGAAAAAGCTACCAGAGCTCTGATTGGCTAGGCTCTGCTTGCTATAGGTATACCCCTACGGGTCCTATCCAGTATTTTTCTCTGTCTCAGCAGATCAGGGGTTACCTTTTTTTCTCTCTTCTAGACAATTTATAACAGACTAAATTTTTATTTTCCCTTTATTTCCCTCTATTTATCCTGATGTACCCAGAGCACACAAGAGGTGCTCCTCTGGGTTTTCCCAGTGCCCTCGCCCAAGGCAGTACCTTTAAGGAGAGCACTTCTTGAGGAGAGCTCCTGATCGGGTGGATCAGTGAAGCTCCCTTTTCGAAGGAAACCCCAGTCTCAGGCCACGAGAGCTCTGCTGAAGAGGGGGAGCCACTTTCATTAAGCTCAGCGTAGATGGCTGTTGTTTCCTCCGTCGAGCCTCTGCAATCTGCAAACTGTAAGTGATATATTTACCTTTGTTTCCTGGCTCCAGCTCACGAGTCAGACTTCACTCGCGTCGGCAGCATGTCTCTCCTCCTCTCCTGCCCTCCGGTTTTCATTGTGCGGTCCTTTTTTCAACCGGCAGTATTTTTTCCTCCTCTCCTGTCCTCCGTTCTTTGCGGCTTTCCAGTGTCGGTTCTCAGCGGCACTCCTCACACGAGATTCTTGCCGGCGGCCATTTTCTCAATGTGTTTTTTTTGGCGGGAGAGCTGCGGCGGACATTTTCATTGCCTTCAGAACACTTTTAATTTCAGCGGGCTTGTGGCAGACATTTTCATTGCCTTCAAAGCATTTTTGATTTCAGCTCCACAATCACGGTTTGTTTTTGAAAAAAAAAAAAAGATAGGCAAGGAGAATGCCATCTTCTCTGCATAAGTGTTTGGGCTGCAGTAAAAAACGTAAGGATCCCTCTAAGCACCTGTGTTCATCATGTGTGGCGCATCCAGGGGAGTCTTCCTCCACCTTGGTAGCGGAGATACCCACCATGAGTGGCAGAGGATCTGCGCTTCCAGTTCCGGAGGTCCTTAACAGTTCTCAGTCCGTAGAAGCTGTGCAGACTGCTCCACTATTGCTTACATAGCCTATGTCCATCTCTCCACAGATTGAGTGGCAAAGGACAGGCTGATGGGCGGTTCTTGGAGCTGTTCTGGCAGGCCTGGGACCTCTGGCATTCAGAATCACCCGAGCTCCCCGCCATGTCCTTGCCTGATCCAGGGCAAGGCATCCCTGGATCTCTGTCTCGCAAGCGAACTCACGAAAGGCAGGACAGCAGGGGTGCTCGTCCGTCCAAGGTGCTATCTACCCTGCTGCAGGATGACCTGGAGACTTCTGCAGAACAGGGATCTTTAGCTGAGGCAAGTTTAGCATCGTCGGATCAAGAAAATGGAGAATATTCCCTTTCAGATTCATCAGTGACAGCTCAAGAGGATTCTCAGGATATCCGACTCTTTCGAAAGGAAGAGTTGACTGCCTTAATTGCGCAGGTAGTTGAGGCACTGCGCCTGACTGGTACCCCAGAACCACTCTCAGCGCAACCTCTGCCTCAGCCGGATCCTATCTTGTAGGGTATCCGAAAACCTTCTAAAGCCTTTCCTTTCGCAGCGGAGCTTCAACAGATGGTATCTAGAGAGTGGGACTCTCCAGATACATCTCTATGTATGGTGCGCTGCCTTGGTCAATTATATCTTTGGGCCCCATTGGATCTTGACCGTTAGTTGGCATATCCGAAGGTCACTGGAGTTACAAAGCATACCACTATTCCGGTAGAGGGCGGCGCAGCTCTCTGAGACCAGCAGGACCGCAAGGTGGAGAGTCTGTTGAACACTGTCTTTTCGTCATCAGCCTTATCGCTTCAGGCGACTCTCTGCGTGGGTCTAGCTTCCCGTGCCTCTCTGCGTTGGATCCAAAGGCTGCCAGACGATCCTGCAGTGCAGCGTCTGGAATCCGTCGCGGCATTTTTGGCTGATGCGTTTTATGATCTCTTACGCCTCTCAGCTCAGACATTGACAGCGGTGACGGTAGCTCAAAAGTGGCTTTGGCTGCGTCAGTGGGCAGCAGATGTTGCCTCTAAGACATGCCTCTCAAAACTTCCTTTTAAGGGTCGGCTCCTTTTTGGGGAGGATCTGGATAAGCTGGTAAAAGGTCTCGGGGAAGTCAAGCCCCAACGCTTGCCAGAGAATAAGCCATGGAATGCGTCATGCAGGTCTTCTCAAAATCAGAGTTTTCGGCGTTTCTTGAGATCTTGAGACACTTGGAGATACCGTTCCTTTCAGCGAAACGTCTCGACGGCTCCCACTAGTCGATTCCCTCAGAAGGCACAGTCCTTTCGGGGAGCTGGCAAGGGTTCGGAAGGCTATTCCGGTTCGGGAAGATCTGCTGGGCCCTCTCGTTCTTCCCGTTGACGGGAGCAGCAGCCCACTCGAGATGCTCCCACCAGTAGGCGGCCGGTTGGAATTTTTTTCTCGACAGTGGGTGCTCATCACCACCGATCAATGGGTGCTAGACATTGTTTCGCACGGTTATTCCCTTGAGTGTTGGCGGCCCAATCACGATGCCTACCTTGTCTCCCCAGGTCGATCCCTAAGAAAGAGATTTGCTATACAAACAACGGTACAAAGGCTGCTTTTACTCAAAGTCATTCGACCGGTCCCAGCCAACGAACGAGGTCAGGGCCGTTATTCTATTTATTTCATGATGCCAAAGAAGAATGGCTCTTTTCGTCCCATTTTGGATCTCAAGGGGGTCAATCGCAGCCTATGAGTGCCTCACTTCCGCATGAAGATGCTGCGGTCGGTCATCCAAACAGTACTTAAAGGAGAGTTTCTGGCGTCTCTCGATCTCGCGGAGGCCTATTTTCACATTCCCATTCGACCTGAGCATCAGCATTACCTAGGTTTCGTGGTTATCAAAGGGCATTTTCAGTTTCGGGCAATGCCGTTTGACCTCGCCTCGGCCCCTCAAACCTTTTCCAAGATAATGGTAGTCGTAGCGGTGGCTTTGCGTCAACAGGGTATCCGAGTCCACCCCTACTTGGACGATTGGCTCAATCGGGTGGACTCTTTTCAGGAGGCCTGCAGCACAGTTGTGGAGGTAGTCAGTTTCCTGGAGAAGTTCAGCTGGGTGATCAATCGGGCCAAAAGCTGTCTTCGGCCGTCACAACAGATCAAATTTCTGGGAGCTCGTTTCGACACTCAGCAGGGCTGAGTATTCCTCACGCAGCAGCGTTTCCACAAGATTTCCTCACAGATTCGGTTGTTTCTGCACCAGGATTCTCCTCGGACTTGGGACTATCTCCAGCTCCTCGGCACTATGGTGGCCACCATCGAACTCGTTCCCTGGGCCAGAGCACACATGCATTGCCTTCAAAATGCACTCCTCTCCCATTGGTCTCCGGTGTCGGAAGATTACCAACTGCGTCTTCCATTAGGGCAGGGCTTCTCAACCCTGTCCTTGGGACCCACCTAGCCAGTCGGGTTTTCAGGATAACCACAATGAATATGTATGAGAGAGATTTGCATACACTGCCTCCATTATATGCAAATCTCTCCATGCATATTCATTGTGGTTATCCTGAAAACCCGACTGGCTAGGTGGGTCCCGAGGACAGGGTTGAGAATCCCTGCATTAGGGTGAGCGGTCAGGCACAGCCTTCTTTGGTGGCTCTCTCCACACAATCTCTTCAAAGGGATTCCATTGGAACATCCACACTGGATAATACTGACAATGGATGCTAGTTTGTCTGGCTGGGGGGTTCACTGTCAGACTCTGTCGGCGCAGGGGACATGGTCTCCGCGCGAAGCTCGCTGGGCTATCAACCGCCTGGAAGCACAGGCGGTTCGTCTGGGCTTAATACATTTTCGTCATCTACTGTAGGATCAGGCGGTTCGAGTATTATCCGACAACGCAACGACAGTTGGCTTATCTCAACTGACAAGGTGGAACGAAGTGCCCAGGAGTGTCAAAGGAGATGGGCCTGCTCTTCCCGTGGGCAGAGAAACATTTGCAGTGCATCTCGGCACAACACATTGCGGGGTCCAGCAATGTGCAAGCAGACTTTCTCAGCCGGCATACTCTCGATCCCGGGGAGTGGGAGCTGGCTCTGGAAGCCTTTCAGAAAATCGTGCACACTTGGGGTCAGCCAGCAATGGATTTCATGGCCTCATCAACAAATGCCAAGGTGTCGCTCTTCTTCAGCCATTGCAGGGATACCGGGTCTTGCGGCATAGATGCTCTGGCGCAGCCGTGGCCAAGACACATTCTCCTTTACGTGTTTCCACATTGGCCGTTAATCAGCAAGGTTCTCCATCGCATACGGGGACATCAGGGACCGGTGATTCTGCTGGCACCCAGTTGGCCCAGAAGGCCCTGGTATGCCGATCTAGTCAGGTTATCTCGAGGGCCCTCTCTGAGGTTCGCAGATTCGTCGGGTCTGCTAAGACACGGGCCGGTCCACATGGACAACCCTGTTCCTTACTCGCTTACGGCCTGGCTCTTGAAAGGCTCAGGCTAACACTTAGGGGATATTCTCCCAAGTTGGTGGCTATGCTCCACAATGCCTGACGATCCTCCACTTCTTTGGCGTATGCTCAGGTGTGGAAGGCTTTTGAATCATGGTGTTCATGCCGGCAGCTCTCTCAATGGCGTTCCAGGGTTCCCGACATTCTTGCCTTCTTACAAGACGGTCTCGATAAGGGGTTAGCTCTCAGAACCCTGCAGGTGCAAGTCTCGGCCTTAACCTGCTACAGAGGGCCGGTTGGCGGCCGCTCCCTCGCCTCTCATATGGATGTGTCGTGCTTTCTCAAAGGGTTTAGAGTCCTGTTTAACCAGTGGTCCCTTCCTGGGACCTCGCTCTAGTTTTGAAGGCTCTGATGGTGCAGCCATTTGAGCCTCTTAAGGGAGCTTCGCTTAAGAATCTAACACTTAAGACAGTATTTTTAGTAGCCATAACTTCAGCTCGTAGAATTTCAGAGCTTCAAGCCCTGTCTTGTTGGGATCCTTATCTCTCTTTCTCTGTGGAGGGTATCTCTCTCCGAACTGTCCCTTCCTTCTTGCCTAAGGTCCTTACACCCTTCCAACTCAATCAGCTTCTATTTTTGCCTGCTTTTTCCAAAGAGCAATGTTCCGGCCACGATAAGAATCTTCGAGCAGTGGACCTCAAGAGGGTTCTTATCCGCTACCTGAAGGTGACAAATTCGTTTCACGAGATGGACCATCTCTTCATTCTTTTTGCGGGTCCGTGACGAGGTCGGGCAGCTTCTAAGTCCACTATTGCGAGGTGGCTTTGCCAGACCATTGAAGCAGCCTATATTGGTCAGGGTACCTGTGGGGCTTCGGGCTCATTCAACTCGAGCCCAAGCTGCTTCTTGGGCCGAACGCTCTCTGGTGGCCCCTCTCGATATTTGTCGAGCGGCAACTTTCTCTTCGTTATCTACGTTTGTTCGACATTATCGTCTGGACGTTCAGGCTCGGGAGGAGAGTCGCTTTGGGGTTGGTGTGCTATTGAAGGCTCTTTCTGCCCACCCTAAGGGTCATTAGCTTGGGTACTTCCCGTTTGTCTGGACTGGTCTAGCAGTATGATCTGGAAAGAGAAATTTCACTTTCCGTTCCTTTCCTTTCCTGGAATACTGCTAGACCAGTCCAGGACCCACCCGATTGTCAGTAGCAGTTGTGCAGTTGCAGTGGAGCTGACGGTTCTCTTATTTTGTTTTTCCTAGCACTACCAACCAGTAGTTGTCCCTTTGGTGGCCTCTAAGAAATGTAGAGAGCCCTCTTCTTCTGGGACCGTTTCGTGAGTGCTTCTCTTTAATGTATATAGTTGAGATCTGTATCTCAAGGGTACATAGCTGATCCTGTTGATCTCTTCCCACTGGGGGGTTTGTTTTTACGACTTGTTAAATAATACTGGATAGGACCCCTAGGGGTATACCTATATCAACCAGAGCCTAGCCAATCAGAGCTCTGATAGCTTTTTCTCTGTCTCCTGAATCTGCTGGCAGTGGGGCATAACCCGTTTGTCTGGACTGGTCTAGCAGTATTCCTGGAAAGGAAATTAATGGTAAGTAAAATTTCTCCTTATATGCCCACACCAAATGCAGAAAAGAGATTAATGCATGCGTAAACAGCAAAAGTATGCGCACGCAACAACGCCAAGCATATTTAAATACTATGCAAATGAGCTGCTTGTATTAAAATAGAATGCGCCCAATGCAGAAAAATGCATCGAGGATTACATAACCAGCAGGAGCGCCAATATCTCTGCAAGTGGTCTGAGATGACTAAATATCTTGTGCGTGTAGGGAAAAAGTCTGTTTCAGGGTATGTACCGGTGAACAGTAGCCTTCTGCGTGTATCTTTCGGCATATAAGCAAAAGTTCGGTATTCGAGAAGAAATGAGTTTTGCTTCTTACCCTTGTGTGTTTTTTGGACTCATTTACATTACTTATCTTTTATTTTAGGGCTCTTTGTTTTGATTTCATAAAAAAATAATTTAAGTAAAATAATGTTGATTATTATGGGATGAATGCCAAAAGAACTTGCACGTCCTGTATGCATAACGTGAGCATTTGACATTTATGCGCATGCGTACACAACAACTTGTAGCGCGTCTGTGCATGCGTCGGCTCCCCTCCTTTCAACTTTACGCCAAAGAGACAAGAGAGCTCATGCTCTTCCCAGGTAGAATAAACTTCTTTGACCCTAACAAGTCACTAAGGATCCAAGACGTTCCAGCTTCAACTACTGGGAAGAGCATGAGCTTTGTTATTTTTAAGGAGATGTAGACTTCAGTATTGGCCCTTGAAACAGCAGGATTTTTGGCAAAACAAAGGCCTTTGTTGGGTAAGTATTGGATGGGCAGCAATTTGGCAACTGAAACCAGCAATATCAGATAAATGATCTATCGTTTCCCTTGGTTTATAAATTTGGTGTGTGAAGAGTTTAGAGCTGAGAGTTCTGTATCAGTATAAAAATGTGCCCTTAAGTGGTTTTTTTGCCATAATATAAATAAAATACAATTCTAAAGGAGTTTTTTTGGATCAATGATGTTGGACAAAATGCTAAACAGTAGTATTGTTATATGATTGGCTTGTATATTGAGGTCCTTTTTCTCCTTTAGTTAGTAGTATTTCCCAAAGAATTTTTGTTTGGTACTGGTAATCTCAGTAATAGCAACATAAACCCTCTCATAACCAGATGCATTATAAAATAATACAAAATTCTACAATATAGAACCTAGAGCCAATCTACTATTACAGTACTAACTTTCAAAATTCACACTGTAAATGTTCAGTTTTCTAGAGTCCACGGCAATAAGTCTGATTACTACAGATCCTTACAGAAATGTCATGCTAACAGCCTTTATTACACATGCAGAACAGAGACCTTTACCAAATATAAAAAACAGAAGTATGTAGACAATTAAATTGAAACACCAAGAATACAGATTCTGCATGTAGTACAACACTAGAGAAATAGAAAGATGTATTTCCCCTGAACTGCACAAAATATAAAGATAGGTTTTGCAACGTACATCTCCTAGCATTCCAATCACCAAATATTTTTTTTCTTTGGCCATTTTAATTTTCTAATCATCTTGCTCTGTCTCTGGTTTCTGTTTTCCTCTGTCTTCTCTTAACTCTCTTCCCAGGGTCTTCTGTCCATTTGACATTTCTTTTCTTGCCTCCTGTCTTCACGTCCTTGACTCACATTAGTCTCTAACATTGATCTCTTCCTTCCAGTTTTCTCCCATTTATTTTTCTACTTTTCTGTTCAGATTTCATTCTATCTTACCAACCACTCCTTAATTTCCATCTTTCTTACTGCATCTACCTACGGCTTTCTCTTGCCTCACCCCAGTCTTTCCATTCCGTGTCTCTCTCCCAACCTTATTCCCCGGTTTTTCACTAGCTTTTGCCTCTCTTCCCCCTCCTCCTCCATATCTAGCATCTCCCTATGTATTTCACGTCCAGCTTCTCCCTTCTGTCTCCCTATTTTCCTCATGTTCAGCATCCCTCGCTTGCTGTTCTGTCCCCTATGTCCAGCATCTCCCCATCTCCCTATTCCTCCTCATGGTCATCATATCCCCTGTCTCCTTCTCAGTCCAGCATCTCCCCTCTATCTCCTTATTTCTCACCCATGTCGTGTCTCTTCTGTCTCCTTATTGCTCTCCCTCAATAGTTTGTCATGTCTCTGTGTCTCTGTTCCCGCACACCATATCAAGCATATCTTCTCTAACCTTGCCCTGGTCCAGGATCTCCCAAGTGCTCCAACTCCCCCGCAAGTCCAGCATCAATCTCCCTTCCTTGTGACAGCAGCAATAACAAAGACGTGTGAGGCCTTGTTGAGCCTGTTTGCATGTTGAAACATCTGACGTGTCCCTTCAATGCAGACTTCCTGTTTTGTGGGAAAAGGACATGATGAAGGCTTCAATGTACAAATTGGCTCAACAAGGTGCTGGAGCAGTGACAAGAGTTGGCTAGCAAGCAGAAAAGGGAGATGCTAGATAGTTGCTCCTGATTTCCACAATTGCCAGAAAACCAGCGCTTACATGGGAGAAGGTGAAAGGGGATAGACCTAGAAGGAAACTGTTCTTTACAGAAAGGGTGGTGGATTCATGGAACAGCCTCCTAGTGAAGGTGATGGAGACAATATTTAACAACCTGGTACAGAAGGTATATCAAATGCTCCAACAAACAAACAAACAAACAAACATAAACCTTAATAAACATAAGCATAAATGAAAACAATCATAATATTAGAATTCAAGAAAGCATGGGACAAGAGAAAGGGAATGCAGAGCTGAGCAGTTTGTGTTGAAGGGCAGACTATATAAATTGTATGGTTTTTATCTGCCATGATGTTTTAGGTTTCTAGATTTCATGGCCTCACCACCTTAAATAATCTCTTCCCCTCATCATTCACTCCCATACGCCTGGTAAATCAAAGGTGGCACTCTTCACGGACCACAAGTGACTCAATGACCAGAAGAAATGCTGCAGAGTTACCACGCATGGTGGACGGAAGATAGAGGCTGCGTTTCTGGTAGACTCCCCCTCTCCCCATCACTCTTTAGGATCTTATGTGGTCATGCATTTGGGTTGCAAAAACACCACCTACAGATGTGAGCACTGTAAATTTAGCCCTGAACACATCACCCTCTTAATTATCTCCTTCCTAGGTCATACACCTCCACATCATTCATTCTCAAACTTCAGTGGCTTCATGCTGTTACATACAAAAATGATCCTGTTATAGTAGTTGAAGGTTGAGATATCTTGTATCCTTAGCGACTCTTGAAGTGAGCATGTAAGAACTGGCAAGGATTGTTGTGCTGTTTAATGAGCACAAGATAGGGGACCCATCCCCAATAAAGAGACGTCTCCATTGATCTCTCTGCCCCTTTTGTGGCATGTGCATTTCCCCTCCTCCTCTTGGTGGTTCCAGATGTCACCTTTCTCCAGTGATGGGCGAGGGGGCTGCTTAGGTTACCATGTCCTTTAAATGATTGCTTGGAATGGAAGGGCAAGTGATGAACTGCTCCCTGACCTTTAATGTGCCTCTAAAGATAGCCCACTCCAACTAGGAACTGTCTGCATGTTACCCTCAGCTGATTATAGTGTAACAAGGGGAAGAGATTCAGCAACATTAAATGGATTTCTCTATACCAACCCATGGCTTCCAAGCACTGCATACCCTTTCCCTCCACCCTTTCCTCATCCCATCTCCCCCCACCACTGTATTCTATCTCCTACCACACTTTTACAAACATTTTTCTTCCACACTGCGTAATACTTCATCTCTAACCCTAGCACACCTTCCCTCCGTTTTTTCTCCTACTCCCAATGATATGTACTCTTTCCACTCCATGGTCCCCTTTAGACTTGCTTCTAAACATCCATACACCCCCAGTCCTGTACTCCCAAGTTGACTACTACATACCTTTCCTTACCCCTTTACTTCCGCTTCCACACCTACACAGCTCTCCTTCTCTGTACTCCCCCTTCTAGCCCCACACACCTCTCCATATTCCTGTAGTCTTCCTCTCATCCCACCTCTGTGCATTACTTTCCACCTCTCATCACACTCTGATACATTTCTCCTTATCTCTGTACTTCACTGCTCACTCCTGCACACATCACCCTGACCTGGGCTTTCCATGCCACCTTTACAACCTCTTCTCACTCACCCTCCCATTCTACTTCTACGCTTCCCCACGCAGTCCTGTACTCACCATCTCCACTCTACCTTTGCACATCACTCCCCAGTCCTGTACTCCCTCTCCCACCCCTACACACCTCGTCCCACCCTGCTACTCCCACTTGCATCCCCTCACACAACTCCTCTCATCCGTTCTGTATTGCCTCCTTCCACCCCAGCTCTGTACTTCACTTTCTACCTCTGTACTCCTTCTCCCACTCTGAAAAACATCTCTTCAACCTGCACTTCGCTTTTCATCTGAATATCTCTCTTCCTTTTTCACCCCACTCCTCCACTCATGTACTCTCCTTCTCACTCCTACATCTCTCTCTCCTTTTCCTCTGACCTTTACACAAGTTTGCCAACCCCTGAACTCCCCCTAATACCCTTATCTGCCTCTGTTCCCATTACATCTCTCCCACACTTATATACCTCTACAAACCTTTGCCTACCCCCCTATGATCCCCACGCACCTCTCCCTACCCTTGTACTCCCTATATCTTTCTCAACATCTTTGTACTCCTCCCACCTCTATATACCTGTGCTCCCATCCTACCTTTCTAAATGTTTCCCTACTCTTTATAATCCTCCTCCCCACCCTATATCTAACCTGTTAGCTCCCATTTACCCTTTCTTGTCTCTCCCTCCCTATATCCATGCCCATTTGCTGCACTCCCCTCCACTTCCCCAAATCTTGCCCTTATCTCTTTCTGCAACCCTTCTTGCCCTATTGTAACCTCTGGACTGTATCCTAACATGGGCTGTACTTGGGTCAGTAAAGATCAGAGGTTAACTGTTGCCGACGATGTTCTTGGCTCCCCACTCCTTTTCTTAAGATCATTGTAAGTCTGAAGAAACATGTCGCCCAAGGACACTGCAGGGTTAGGACAATTTTCAAAGACTTAGGGACCTTTGCCCTGGGTAAAATTAGACGTAGTACTCCTAAGACAGCCCTTATGCAGACAAGTTGAAGTTTAGTTTCCAGAAAGTTCATGCAGACATTTCTCCACACAGAAAACAGGAGTTTGTGCAGAGCTTCAGAAGTATGTTTGAAATTCCACTTGTATATTGAATACGATTACCAGGTTTTTGGAGAGCACATCTGGGATAGCTGGGCAAGGCTGACAGGGGCAGCGGCCCTCGGGCATCTTTTCCCTATATATTTTAAAATGACCAGTCTAGGTAGCATTCAGTAATTTCAAATGTTTAAAAAAGACAGTAGCAGCCCTTCTCGTGGTATAAGTGCGCATACATACATATAGGCTGAAGGTTTATTTTATACATATCAACATTCTATATAGCTCCAAAATTCCTCCTCTTTCTTCAGAAAGGAAGTATGGAAGAGAAGCGATCTCCTTTGTGTCCTTTCCCATTGAAATCGGGGAAAGGAGGTGGTTATAGTCCATGGAATAAGGGACACTACCTCAAAAGAGGGGACCATTGCTGAACTGGGGACATCTGGTAGCCTTAGCATTGAATTTCAAAAAAATATAGTCTTTGTGTAGCAGTCATGCTGCCGACATACCTAATTCATATTCTTCTTTGAGCATGTGTAAGCATGCACAATTTTAGTCATATGACAAACATAATGGGTCGGTTACTGCTGTTGAATATCCGTGGGTGCTGCTGCACCCCCCGATGCGTGCTGGGGGCATTCCAGGGGAACACCTGGCCATAACTGGGTGGCAGGAATGTTGAGCCACTGTCCAGTTATGGCTACGCAAAGGCTGGCCTTACTTTTGCCATGGAAGCCATCCAGGCAGTGGCTTCATATTGCTGCTGCCTGGTTATCTTCCAGGTTCTGCAGCCAATCCAGTGGCCAAATATGGCCCTGACATTGAATATCCGGGTCTAAGGTTCAGCGCCGGTGCTGGCTAGCTGCTGTAGGAGTGCTAGCCGCTAGCCACCAGCACTGACTATCAGGCCCAATGTACACAGGTTCCCTCTTTTGAAAAATGGCTTGTATGTACAAACGTTATAGTTAGGGCTTTTAATTTTGGGTTATAAGCCAAAAACACCAATTAAATCCTCCCAATAGGGAATTTGGAGTTTCTGATTATAACCAAAAATCCCTGAAAATTGGCTTTCCTCAGGCAATCTGATGATGTCATCTGACTGCTGCCATCAGGGCCAGATGACATCATCAGAGCAGGACCTGTCTCTCCCCCTTCTCTCCAGTGAATACAAACCAGTAGTCTTCACCACACAACTTTCAGTAGGTTTGAGCTGTATGGGGAAAGGTCCTGCAGTAGTCTGGCTATCTGAACGTCACAAGATATGACACCTGCAGGACCTGGTTCTGATCCCACTACTGACAATAAATAAATACAATAGATGTCACCTTGTGACCCAGTGTTAAGAGCACAGAGCTGTGGCTTCTACAAACTCAGGCTCCAATCCCACTCTCATCAGAGGTCCTCACCGCCATCCTGTATGCCTCACTAACTGGTCTTACTGTGTGCGACACCTGCAGACCCAGGTTCCAGTTGCTCTGTTGCCACACAAAGGTGCCCCAAAATACCTCCTTTTCACACAGGGACCCTACTTTATCGTAACCTTTTCTTGTACTATACTTGTCTGTCTACTCTACTTTCAGGGCAGATTATGAACCAGTTCTGCCTTTCTTGCAAGGAGGACCATTACTTGGAGTGGTGAGAGGGGCGGCTGCCCAGTGTGTGGTGCTTTGGGGGCAGAAAACTAACTGAAATGCAAGCATGTGCCGGTGGCAAACGAAACAACAAGGAGAGTGCCACGCTTGCTACCATCTGGGAGAAAGGGAGAGAGGAAGAGGGCTGAAAGAGGAGAGCAGTGGGAATTGGGGTAGGGACAGAGAAAATATGCTGGCCTACTCTGGACACTTAAATGGCCAGTTACACAGTCCTGCTTCCAGACTTTGAACGTTTCCAGTGCCTGAACCATTAAAAAGCAACACTGAGAAAAATACGGACCAGATACTGATTTCCTGTGGACATGGAGTTGGCATGGGCATAACAGAGCTGCCAAGTTACCTAGTTCCAATAATCATATTTATGCCAGTCCTGGATTTCTAAGACCCCCATGCTGATGTATTATGGGAGCCATAGCACAGATTTCCATATGTAGAATCACAGACTACAAATACCACGCTGCTTTGGGATGTAAAATCAAAACCTGGACTAGTCAAAAAGCCTTATTCCTGAAACTGGATAACTGAGTAGTTCTGCTATAGAAACAGAGAGCGTCCAGAACCATAACTCAATGATCCTACATGGGATATTTTAGGTTAAAGAAAACTGTGGACCTGGACTAGGCCCCAGGATTGGCACCCACCTTCCCCAACCTCTTTTTCTACAGCCAGCCAGGCTCAAGTCACAGCCAGAGCTGTCTGAAGGGGAAATTATAGCTGCTCCCTAACCAGCTGCCAAGTGGGCAGGCGCTTGGTATAAATGGCCAGGAGAAGAGGGGTAGGACGTCTCCTGCTCCTTGCTCCAGACCTGCCAGAGGACCTCCAGCCGGCACAGACTAGAACCAGGTACGGTAAAACACCCCAAATCCGTCTCTGAACTGACGCTGCAGCCTTTCGTTTTCAATTTGCCTTAACTTAGGGGTAGAAACTGCTCTGGTATTTGTGTATCAGCAGAAAATCTCAACACCCCGCGTGGCTGCTTTATAACCGAGACAGCAAAACAGGAACTCAGCTGGCATTTCAAATCAAATACATTAGCATTCCTTTTCCTTTCCACTTACTCATATTTAAATATTTGCATTTTTCCATGCAGCATATTTTTATTGCAAAGTTCTTACACATTGTTACCTTAACATGCCCGCAGCGTACCATAAAAAAACCCATTGTTTTCATACCGTTTGCCCTGAGGGGGGTTGTATTTTTCTTTTTTTTTTTCATCCCTTTCCTCTCCCCTCAGCTCCTTTCCCTTATCGCTCTACTCGTCTATATTTAGCATATCTCCCGGGGTCACGCATGGTGAGTTTCTTTGCAGTTACGTCCCTCTTTAAGTCCTTTCCTAGGTACGTCACACATGATCCCCAATCCTATTTGAATCTTCTGCATCACTTCTAATCGCTGTGAAGACCCTCCAGAGTCTAGTTGCTATTTCCATTCTTGAGGAAAGAATTTGGGAATGATATAAGAGGTTTCTAGGTTAAGAGGGTAAAAGGACACTATTTTTAGTCTACCTTAAAGACACATGGGGCCTTTTACTAAGTACTGCTAACCAGTTAACGTGTTATAGCGTGCAGTAACTAGTCATGGTGAAGGCCAATGTGCAAGCGTGCCAGCTACCAAAACACACGTCCCCTGGTACTCGAGCACTAATGCGGAGAGTGGGCGGATTAGGGGTGGTCTGTGGGTGTGAAGAGCACATTAGCGCAGGACTGCAATTAATGTGGCAATTAGCAAAGGTGCACCTAACACCTCTATGGGTGTCAAGAAGAGCACACGAGTTAAGTATGCCGCATGTTAGGGTATTCGGTCACACGTTAGCTGCCGGGAGCACGCTGTTCACGCCCTTGAGAGCTAATGCAGAGGTTTTGCACTTAATGTGAGTTACAAGTGCAGGCTAAATGCAAAATGCAAAACCGTAGCGGCCTTTATAAAATACTAGAGGTAAACCAGCAGAGATTATGACTTAGATTGGAGCCATAAACATCAGCCACCGCTTGGGAAAGCTCAGGAGTTCCTGAATTCTGTTTCCCCTCTCAGAAATCGTTCCATGCCACTACCGTGCTTTCCATGAAGAAATGTTTGCTAAAGTTACTCCTCAACCTCATCCTGTAGCCTCTTGCTGAAGTGCTGCTTTTCCTTTGCAAAGAGTTTCATTTCTGCGCCTAAGCTAGTTGCCGCTGCTTTAGTAGCACAGATCTTTGAGGGAAGTCACAAGCACGGTCTCTGCCCAGTGCCGTAAATGACCCCAAGCAGCCTCTGCAATGCAGGGGGCGGGGAGCCCAGAAAAGAAGGGGCCTGCTGCCAACGCCCACAATTCATTGCTGCACGGTCAGAGCAAGTGCTGCATATTAGTCCTAAGAGGAAAGATAAAGAAATGGAGCGTTGTCCACAGCTACATCCTAGGACCTGCTCCCTCTTGATCAGGGTCACTGTTAGACATGCAGGGGCCCAGGGCAGAAATTGCCCACCTGCGGGCTATTCGTCTTTCAGCATGAGGCAGACTTGGGAGTTCCTGTGAGCCCAGGGTAACTGCCCTGTTCTCCACCCCCTAACACTGGCCCTGCTCTCTGGCACTACATGTTCCTGCCTCCAAATGCTGACTCTGCCGTCTTTGGGGGGCGCTGGTATCTGCGCTCTGAGGCAAGAGAAGCACACGCCCAAGAAGTGCATCATCTCCTCCTGTTGCTGCTGCTGCGGAGCCAAGTCTTGCAGTTCTGCACATCTGCTAGCCACGGGAGAATGCAGTCGCTCCAGCCACAGTTTCAAGGTGAGGAGCTGCTTTAAAGTAGAATTGTGAGTCTTGGACCTTCTTGCCCCGGAGCACAGATGCTGACGCCACCCAAAGGGGGCTCGATTGTTGGGGTTGGCATTTAAAGGCCAGAACACACCATAAGAGAGGAACAGGGTCCCAGGACCACCAGGCCAGCGTGGCAACGATGGCAAGAGTGAGACACTAGGCGCAGCACAGCAGAAAGTAGGCCAGACTCAGATTCGTTCACCAAAGATTCACAATGCAATTTCCCACTGTCCATTTGTGTGCATGGATATTGGATAAGCAATGACTGGCTCATTGGGTATGACGGAGCAGTCTGTAGCTAAGCTGTGAAACCAGGGCCAAAAGCAGCATATTACTTCCAAGCAAACTCTGAGTTAGAAGGAGGGTTCCACATTTATAATTCTGCTCTACAGACTCACCTCACACTGAGCTTGTGGCTGCATATTTAAAGATTTTTCTTATGTGACTGGGAGAAGGACAGAGCTGGAAGATGCGGGTTGTGGTGTAAACTCTGCCGCCCTTTCCCAGCTGTTGCTATATTAATGCGGAGAGGCATAATGAAGGCCACCCTAGATACATCCCCTACTCCTTGGTCTTCAGAGGGATGACTCCAGCTGCTATGCGGGAAGGGGACTCTGTATAATTTGCTTAGAGGCCCAACGTTTGCATTTGCGCCACTGTCTCCTTTTGGCTGTCCCCTGCCATGTCTTTTTCTGGCATGCAGATGGTAGCAGGCATGGTGTCCGCCTGTGTCAGTGTGCTCCTGATGGCCTGTGCTCTTTCTTCTGCAGGCACTATGTCTATTCAGCGCATCCATGCCCGGGAGATCCTGGACTCCCGTGGGAACCCCACAGTTGAGGTGGATCTCTTTACCGCCAAAGGTGAGTGTCAGAGAGTCTTGGGTGCCCATAATATCACACAAGGGTCTCAGAAGCCTACACTCGGTCTTTTCCAGTCTGCATATCCCAGTTTCTGTGGATAATCACCAAATATCTTTACCTTCTTCCTGTACATCTTGCATACTTTTCCCTTTCCTGTGTGCATCTTGCCCTTTCTTTATATATAAAAGAAACAAACTACAAGGCCATGGCTATACTAAGATTAAACCAAGACTGGCCTAGCATATCCCTTGTGACCTGAAATCTGGTGGACATAGAGCCCACATGTATTAGTTTTGTGGTGAAGGAACAGCTCATCTACAACAGTGAGAGATTCAGGAGTTTTTGCAAGCATCTGATTTCATCAAGGTGTCCTGTAACTGGGAGGCTCTGGGCTCCCCAGATACCCCAATCTCTGAGATTGTTTCAGTGCTTTTTTTCCATGTGATCGGCAGATGCTATTGTATGATGAACAACTCCAGAGTTTCTCCTCTGAAGGACTGTGGGCATCATCTCTGTGATACTCCCAGTGGAACAAGGTAGAGGTGACATTTTCATTACTTGTGGCATCTTTGCTTTTAGGCCGATTCCGGGCAGCTGTTCCCAGTGGTGCCTCTACTGGCATCTATGAGGCCCTAGAGCTCCGTGATGGAGACAAATCCAGGTACTTGGGAAAAGGTAAGAGCCAGAGAAATTTCAGCAGCTAGTCAAGGAGAGAGGTTGGTGGCTGCTGGAGGTGGGGTGGGGAGGGGATTAATAACTGGATCTCACTGACTCATTTGCTCTCTTTCCTCTCATAGGCGTGTTGCATGCTGTTGACCACATCAACAAGACCATTGTGCCTGCGCTCCTTGAAAAGGTTACTTCAGTGTCTGATGTACTATCAGCATGCTGCTACCCTGCCCACTTCATCTGTGTCATACCCTGTATCAAAAAGCCCCTCACCCTCTCCCAACTACCTACACTGCATATGTAACCAGTGGAGCTGAATGCAGTTAGTGTGAAGTACTAATTTAGTGTCAAAGGGCCTTCAGCCATTGGGATAGATGACTTGAATAATCATTCCTTGCCCTCTTATCCAGAGTGGAAGATACGTTCAGGCAAAGAGTGATCCTATTAGTCACCCACCCGATCAGTGTGAGGAACGGGAGTGGGGGGAGTTAGTAGAAGGGTAGTACCACTATGCCAGAACTTAGTGGCTAGAAGGAAGTTTAAAGAGTAACATTAAGACTATAGGGGAGAGAACTCTTTATGAAAAATGTGCTAAGTTTTTGGGGACTCCATGAATGACCATAGCCTCCTCTTGGTTATTTTTCTGTAGAAACTCAGTGTGGTAGAACAGGAGAAGATCGACAAACTGATGATTGAGCTGGATGGAACAGAGAATAAATGTAAGTTCATGACAGCACAAGCAAAGATGCAAGAAGATAAACGGTTCTATGGCCACATGGAGATGTACTAGAAGGCACTACTGCATTAGGACATTAATGGTTCATATATTGTGCAATGGGACCTATCTACTAATTACATACTGACATGGGGGGGGGGCACACTAGTGAATCTAGCCCTGAGTCAGTAGCAGAACAACAGATAAGAAAAGTAACTGGGTACAGAGAACTGGTGTAAATGCCTCTGAGTTTCTTTATTCACTGGTCTCCCCTGCTCCCTCATTATCTGGCCCCTCTCTCTCTAGCTAAGTTTGGAGCCAACGCCATCCTGGGGGTATCTCTGGCGGTCTGTAAAGCTGGTGCTGCTGAGAAGGGTGTACCCCTTTATCGCCACATTGCCGACCTGGCTGGGAATGCAGATCTAATCCTGCCCGTCCCCGTGAGTGTCTTATTGCATTTCTATGTTCTGCTGCCCGCTCAGAAACCTTCCTGCTTTCCAGTTTTCACTCTTACTTATCCCACCTATGAGTTCCCTATTGCATTCCTGTATGCCACACCAAATGTTTAAGTGTTCCCTTGCTCCCATACATCCCAGATTCTCCACCACTCTCTTATGCTATTAATCAACCTCTGTATTTTCCCCTCACCCCTCAGGCCTTTAATGTGATCAACGGCGGCTCACATGCCGGAAACAAGCTGGCCATGCAGGAGTTCATGATCCTGCCCGTGGGGGCCAACAGCTTCCGGGAGGCCATGCGGATTGGGGCCGAAGTCTATCACAATCTGAAGGCTGTCATCAAAGCCAAATACGGAAAGGACGCCACGAATGTGGGTGACGAGGGGGGATTTGCACCCAACATCCTGGAGAACAATGAAGGTGAGGTGGAAGGGAGTTTAGGACTACTTACTATTCAACTGTATTAAAGGTAAAATGCCTGTCCTCCCGTGGCGAGCCGCAGAGTTGGGTCAAGGTGTTAGTGCCCTAGGGAAACCTTAAGCCTCCCCCCACCCCTGGCTGTTGGGATCTATTGTTTAGCTTTGAATGCCTTACTCTTTACCCCCCCCCCCCCAAAACTGCCACCTTAGGCAACTGCCTAGTTTGCCTAGTGGGGTTAGGCCAGCTTTGTCTCCTCCTCATTGTCCCCTATACACAGGCTGCACAGTAGTTATCCCCGATACCCTAACCGAGTCATGGTACCCTAAATCTGACTCATGGAAATAAAGGCCAATACATGAAATATGAGATGATAACCTCTTTTTCATTGGATCAATCTAATACATTTCTCAACCAGCTTTTGGGAGCTGACACTCCTTTCCACACCTCAGCAAAATTGTTCTGAATGTCTAAAGCAGATTTCTTAAACAGGAATGGAAGACATTTTGAAGTTAAATTGATCAAACAGTTTAAAACAGACACACAAAGATTTAGCAGAAACGTTTTTTAAGCTTACTACTAGAGCTAATTTTGTGCCTCTGCCACTTTCTCATCACTCTAAAGACATCAATCCTCCCCCATCCCTGCCCTGGTTTCCCCTCTCCCCTCTACACTACCCTTGTAATATAATCTAGGATTCACTTGTACTGTCTGTTCAAGCAATGTCCCCTTTTATGCTCTGATCTGCTCAGTTGTTTTAACCTGAGGAAATGAGCGTGAGCTCCCAAAAGTTACTTAAGAACCGTATTAAGTTACAATTATATAAAGTAATATATTTTTATTAGACTTTTTTTTAAAATGACCTTTATTTCTGCATATTCAAGGGGAGTAACACAGAGGCCACAAAACCATAGCTGTCTCAGCTACTCTCAAATCCGGTTCTAATTTTGAAGTCCTGGTGGGTGACCTTTGTAGAGAGACAGACCTCTTTCCCTCAGCCAGCCCTGTCTCTTCTCCCAAAGGCCATAGCTAGAATTAGTGCAGTAATTGGATCTGGGAGGGAGGGGGGTTCATAGGGCAGGTGGACCTGCCACCCCAGCACACATGCTGTCAAGAGAAGTGTCATGGAGGGTGGGATGGCCTGAGCCTACGCTGCAAGAAGCCAGGCCCCGTAGGAATGTGAAGGGGGAGGGCACATGACACAAATGTGACCTTATAGGAGCAGAAGTCGATGTCCCAGCACGCTCTGGGATTCAAAGTCCTGCTTTCTCTTAGCGTTTGAGTCCTCCTTTGTTCTTATCTTTCATCTCATTATCTTCTTATCCTAACAATTTACTATTTATATATTTTTACCATCTTTTTTTTTTTTTTTTTAAATGAGCGCATGAAATGGTTGTGTACCCACATCAGGTAAATCACAAAACACAATGGACACCAGTACAGCTAACAGTCCATCTCTGTAATTAATCGCCAGCTCTTGCATTATTATATTGCATATGTGGGGACAGGGAAAACGGCATTTTTACAGCTTAAGGCACGCCCCTAACATCTGGCTGCACCTCCTCCCACCCATTTATCAAATTGCCTTTGCTGGAGTCCAGTTTTTCAGCTGTCGTGTTGTGCTCCTAATTTGTGTATCTGTTATGCCAATCTATAACCAGAGAAATACCACCAATCCAAATAATTGCAGAGGGATCTGCGTCGACAGTAACATTAGCAAATGGTTCTGTAAGGCGCTTGATAAACTAATACTATGATTCCTAAAGAACAGCAAAAGCCTGCACACAAGTCACTTTTGGTTCCCTCAAAAGCCCAGATCCACTGACCACCTCTTTACCATACCAACAATGATTATCAAGCAGGTAAATGCCCTTTGGAGAGAATAGGTGCATGTTTTATTGACTCCATAAAAGCCATTGACTCCATATGGCATCCTGGACTTCACCTTAAATTACTGCAAACTGTGCTGAGAGTTGCCAAGTTACCCAGTTCCAGGAGTGAATGTTTTGCCAGTTCTGGTTTAAAATTTGCATTGCAATGCAGTATGGTACTTGTAGTCCCTGATTTTACTCATTGAAATCAGTGCTGCAGGTCCCATAATGCATCCAAATGAGACTGTCAGAAATCCAGGACTGGCTTAAAATCTCATTCTTGGAACCGGATAACTTGGCAACTGCGTGTGCTCCACGGTGCTGGAGAGATCCTCAGCCCCTCAACTCAAATTACAGGACTTGGAAATCAAACACCTGCTATATGCATGTGATCTGGTCTTTCTATCGCCTTCCCCAGAAGGTCTACAAGACAGTCTATTCTAAACCTATTAGATACTGACTGCAAATCCTGGGTCCTACAAACAAGCCTAGAAAAAACACAAGACCAAATAAACTCTCAAAACTACTAATACTACTACTATTCAGCACTTCTAAAGCACCACGCACGCAGCGCTGCACAGCTAAGCTACAAGAGGTAGCCAACATGCAAGAGACAGTCCCTGCCCGTCAGAGTCCTGCTCATCGGAGTTTACAATGTAGTTAGAACAGTACATTAGTTAGAACAGTACAGAGCATTAGCCAGTTCTGCGCAAGGTATGGTGTGGTACAGTTTGGTCTGTAATTTGGTCATAAACGTTGACGGGGATTAGGGTAAAATGAGGAAGGAGTCAGGATCTGAATGCAACGGTGAAGAGGTGAGTCTTCAACCTGGATTTGAAGAGGGCCAGGGAGGATGCTTGGTGCACAGACGCAGGTAGGCTGTTCCAGGCGTAAGGTGCAGCAAGGTGAAAGGAGCGCAGTCGGGAGTTCGCAGTGTGGGTGAAAGGCATTGATAGAAGTAATTTGTTAGCGGAGCGCAAATTCCGAGAGGGGACGTAGGGAGAGATAAGAGGTATTGAGGGGCCATAGAGTGAATGCATTTATAGGTCAGCAGGAGAAGCTTGAATTGGATGCGGAACTGGACAGGGAGCCAGTGAAGCGACTTGAGAAGAGGAGTAATATGGGCATGGCGAGGCTGGCAGAAGATTAGTCAAGCAGCGTGATTTTGTATAGATTGAAGGGGAAGGAGGTGGCTCACGGGGAGACCAGCGAGGATTAGGTTGCAGTAATCGAGGCAAGAGGAGATTAAGGAGTGGATAAGCGTTTTGGTAGTGTGTTCAGAGAGGAGGGGGCGGATTTTGCTGATGTTGTAGAGAAAGAAGTGGCAGGTCTTAGCTACAAGCTGGATATGAGCGGAGAAGGAGAGAGAGGTGTCAAAGATAACCCCTAGATTGCAGGCCGAGGGAACAGGAAAGATAGTAGATCCATCCACATGGATTGAGAGAGGGGGAAGTGGGGGGGGGGGGGGAGGAGTTAGGTGGAAAGACAAGGAGTTCAGTCTTGGCCATGTTCAATTTCAATTGGCGATGAGACATCCAGGCAGCGATGTCCTTAAGACAGGCAGAGATCAATAATTTCAAATTCTTAAGTTAATAAGAAGTACAATGCACTTTAGAACATGTGTGCTTTTGCCTGAGACTTAAGTACATCTGGTAATTTTAAACTGGCAATACAGACACTGTGGGGGTCATTATGGAATGCAATAGAGAAATAAGAACTACACACCCTTGCATGCAATGGTGTAAACCCAGGACTGGATTAAGCTTGCCAGGTGCATCTGGAGCCAGTTGGCAATCCTATTAGAGCCCTGTATGCAATAAAGAAACCTCCAGAGCAGGGGTTCTCGCCCCGGTGCTTAGGACACACCTAGCCAGTCAGATTTTTGGGATAACCCCAATGAATATGCGTGAGATGCAATCTCTCTCTCATACCTATTCATTGTGGCTATCCTGAAAACCTGACTGGCTAGGTGTGTCCCGAGGACTGGGTTGAGAACCCCTGCCTAGATAAATGGAACCCCCAAACACAACTACAACTAAAATTATTCAGTAGCATCATTCAACTGATCCTACTATATGGGAGTGAGGTCTGGGCTCTGACACCAACCCACAACTACACAGAATCGGACAAAGATTGTTAGAAAACCTGCACCTCCAGAATGATGTGCAAATGGATTCTTCACGTAGATAGAAACATCTCCAGGAACGGCTGCAGAGTAGAATTCTCCTTACTATTCTCAATACAAAAGAAAAAAATACCAATGTTGGTGTCATTTCAATAGTTGTGATAAACTTCCTCCATTACCAGGCACTCTGTGAAGTAACACAAAATCCTGGCACATATAGCAACCTTCTGTGCCAAACCAACATTAAGATCCCGAACCAAAACAGCAACAAACCTACCTATAAAACAAACAGTCCAAACACTGCAGCAGGAGCTTGAACACCAGCACCTCCTACTGGGCATCAGCAAGAATGCCACAAATTCTGCACAGAAACGACACACTAGCAGAACACCTAACCTTGGTCACACATGCAAAACAGACTCTCACTAAATACAGAATAAGTGACCACAGATCAGAAATAGAATGATACAGGTAAAAACTGAACTGGAAACCCTTAAGAAGCCGGACTCCGCACGCACTGCAATGCTGGATAAAAAGAAACAGAAATGTATTTCTTACTGCACTATGCAGACATCAGAGACACATTTCCCAAAACTAACAGAAAAAAAAATCTGACTTCCCACAAGAAATGAACAGGCAAAACTCTGTATAAACCCGAGGGAAAGAGGAGGAACAGTGTCTATAGCAGCAAAATAAGAAATGTAACCTGGCCCGGGACAATACAAACCAGAACCTGAAAACTGTCCTCGTTATTGACCTTTCTACACATTATAAATATTTTCCCATTACTATTCCCTTGCAAATTATCACCTTCTCTTTATCGTTTTCCTTCTAACCTAACCCTTAAATGTATTACTTTGGCAACACATGTAAAACTGTCATGCCGATAAAGTTATTGGATTCTGAAAAAACAGTGTGACGTGTGCATGGCGCTCTGAAGATCTGTTCTCTTGCTTTCCAGCAGGGGGCTCTGGTAGCAGCAGAGCTGAGCTCTAATGACCACGCTTCTCTTCCTCTTCTACAGCACTAGAGCTCCTGAAGTCCGCCATTGAGAAAGCTGGATACCCAGACAAAATCGTTATTGGCATGGATGTGGCTGCCTCCGAGTTCCACCGCCAGGGCAAATATGACCTGGACTTCAAATCTCCAGATGATCCCTCTCGGTACATCACAGGACAGAAGCTGGGGGAGCTATACAAGGATTTCATTGCCAAATACCCCGGTAAGTCAGGGCTGCTACGGGAGAACCCCTCCAGATCTCACTTTCCTCTTCATCCCTCAGCTAGGGATCCTTCCCTTGCAAGGCCGCGCTCCTGACTCCAGACTGACCAAGTCTGTATTGTTGCTTAACGGAGGCAACATTTACCGCCCCTCCCTACATCATTCATTGCCTACCTAGTGCCTAGGCGTTGGTTATCCTGTGCTGGAAGGGGCATGCAGGAGTCTGGAAAGCACAAAAGAGATGCTACTGGTTCGCTTCTCTACTTCCTAAGCGGTCTAATTTAGAAGGGCCTTTTTGCTATCTGTAGGAATTCTAGCAGCCATACTTTACTGCTGAAAATTCAAGGATAGTGAGCTTCTTGGTATAGCACCATCTGCTACATGTTTAGGTTTATTAACTTTTTGGTCTATGGTAGATCAAATCTATCTAAGCAGTTTACATAAAAATATATAACACAAACATGGCTACATTCTTAAAAGAGAAAAAAAGGGCAAAAAAGGGTAGAGGGACACATGGCAAAACCCATGAACCATTCAGACAACGGTCCCTAGTCCTATGACTGGCAGTAGTCTGAAAATAGGGAGTTTGCTGGCCTACAAGGAGAAAACCTTCCGAAAAACATTAGGTTTTATAAAGCTGTCTTCAAAGTTCTTATCTAATGTCTGGGGGTAGGGGGTTCCCTAAGGAGGGGTAACTACCCTAAAAGCTTGTCTTAATTTATACTATATTTTGTACAATGGAACCATTAACACATTTGGTTGGAAAGGGTGCAGTGCCTTTGATGGGGTTGGCTAAGTCCTTTTCAATATTAAGGGCTGCAGCTAATCACATAGGAACAAATTGAGCTAATTCTGGCCTTGTATCTCCAGCATCTCTAAGAAAAGCAGGAACTCTAAACCCCAGGCTGAAGTACAAGTACAGCATTGGCTCAGCTCATCTTTGAAGCTGTGAGAGCGCTGAATTTACATTGTGGGTCCTCTCTCTTCTCCCTCCCCTACCGCCTTCTGTTTCCTTCTACCCATGTAGTGGTCTCTATTGAGGATCCCTTCGACCAGGATGACTGGGAGACATGGACACATTTCCTGCGTGAGGTACACATCCAGATCGTGGGAGATGATCTAACTGTTACAAACCCAAAGAGAATCCAAAAGGCTATCGAGGTCAAGGCCTGCAACTGCCTACTGCTGAAAGTCAACCAGATCGGCTCAGTCACAGAGTCCATCCAGGCGTGAGTTTCAAGAGTGGGAACATGAGAATGCTGTACTGGAAAAGATGAGTGAAACACCAGTGGGCACCACGAAGCATGAGAGGGGAGCACACATGAGGGACGGTGGAACACTGGGGTGGGCGTTTGTAGAAGAGGGATGGATGGGAGGGGTAATATATGGAAGGGAGGTGGAACACCAACTGCATGGGGGGAGGGATGTAGGGGACACACATGTGAGGGCAGGTTGACACACCGAGGAGCAGGCTGTACAGGGAAGTCTTAAAGGGGCGCATGTGAAGTAGGGTTGAAACCCAGAGGGGTGTGATGTATGGGGAAGAGGGCATGAGTGGGAGAGGAGTAGAATGTAGTCAGACAAACTTTGCAGAGTGTTGGGAAGGGACCCACCATATGTAATGTGGGCTCGGAGGGAAAAGGGTGTGTGAATGGCTGTCATGATGTAGGAAAGAGGGGCTCAATTTTGTTGGGTGAATATAGAAAGGTAATCAATGATAAACATGAGTGGACTTCCTGCGACACTCTTCTTTATGGAAGAGTGTTTACTCTAGGGCAAGAGTTCTCAACCTAGTCTTTGAGACACACCTAACTCAGGGCCAGTCCCAGAATTAGTTAAAGATGTTGGCACCCTAGAAAAAATTTATGTCCCCCACAGCTGTCAGAATCTAGCATTGAATGCCCTGCTCTTTGCTGTCACCCCAAAGAGGTTGACACCCTAGGCGACCGCCTAGTTTGCCTAGTGGGTTGGGTCAATCCTGACCTTGCCAGTCAGGTTTTTAGGATAACCACAATGAATGTGTGTGAAAGAGATTTGCATACAATGGAGGTAGTGCGTGCAAATCTCTCTCATGCATATCCATTGTAGCTATCCTGAAAACCCGACTAGCTAGGTGTGTCCTGGGTTGAGAACCACTGCTCTAAGGTGCTGTTTTCGCATCTGCTCAAGCTTTTACAGTTTTCATGGTAAAAGAAATGTGAGGCATGCAAGACATCATCTCTGAACTGAACAGAAATAATGGCAAACCTTGAGCTTGTCTTTGACACTGGAAGTGTGAGATGATCCTGTGTGTGTGTTCCAGGTGTAAGCTGGCACAGGCCAACGGCTGGGGTGTGATGGTCAGCCACCGCTCTGGGGAGACAGAAGATACTTTCATTGCTGACCTTGTAGTTGGACTTTGCACCGGACAGGTGAGTGATCCAGTTACAAGACTAGGACAAGACTTGATGTTTCCATAAAACCAGAGGACCCTCTAGCAGGCTGGCGGTAACAGTCTCTCACTTAGACAAGGGAGTTCCAAATATTAACTAATCACTTGGCCTGTTTCATAGTTCACGCGCTGACTTTATTGGTCTTATTCCTAGTCTTTCTTTTCATTTCTGCAGCCTCTTTTTGCAGTCATGCTTTTACATATGTTATCACGAGGCATATACAATGCAGTGCAGAGACCCATAGGAGGTCACGGAGACGTCTCAAAGCAGCATTTACAGATGTCTCCGCTGCAGGGACATCCAAGTAGGCAAGGGGGCATAGTGGAGGCGCTATGGACTTACACATCTCCGTTTGATTGCGGGCATGTCCACAATTATACTTGCTGCAGGCACAACTAGGCATCAGGAATGTGCTTGTTTTGGGCTTAAAAAATCCAAAAAGTGTAATTAAGTGACTAGTCTAAGATCACAAAGACCTACACTGGGATTTGAACCCTTCCCTGCCCACCCCACCTCACTCCACTCCTTTTACCATTATGCTGTTAGATATCCATGTTCCAAGATGTTGTTCCAGGGATGTCTATGTAGACCTTCTCTGTAGATGTCTCTATAGACGTCCATACCGGACACGGCTGTTGACTGCATTTCTTTCAGACATTCCTGGCTTTGATGTCCCAGATTGCACTTGGATGTCCCATTATAAAATGTGCCTTATGCAGTAGTTTCTACACCTTGGAGCTTACAATCGAATCAAGAGACAAGATGCACAGACAAATAAGGGGCTTTGAGTTAAGGTAGTGAGGCCAAGATTGAGTAGAACTAACACAGGTAGCTTAAGTTAGAATCAGCAGTCACAGTGAGACCAGGCATGGGATGGTAAAGGGACGGCAGGCTATTTAATGTGGTGTGGCATATTTGATATACTAAAACCACACAGACTGATTGCTTTCTCATAGATTCTTAAGAGGCCTCATATCCTTGGGATGTCTCTCAATTAAAGTTACTCTTTCCTCAATAAATCCTATCTGTAACATAGTAACATAGTATATGATGGCAGATAAAGACCAGCATGGTCCATCTAGTCCATCACGGTTCAGGCACCCTCTATTTATCACCATCACTCTTCCTGGACCCCCTCCCTATGGTGCCAAGCCTGCCCCCACTAGCCCACTTTATCTCTCCTTCATTTTCCTGTTTCCATCAACCAGTCCTCACCAGTCTTTCTGCCTTCTTTTCCTCAGGCAGTGTTCTTCCAATTCTATCTCTCCTTAGCCAATCTATTTTTGTGTCCTGTAGCTCCCCCTGTAATCTCATGGACCCCCAGGGGTTCAGGGACTACAGTTTATAAACCTCAGACCTAGAAGCTGCAGGGTTCAAATACAGTTTGAACCATACAGGGCTCCATAGACATGGAGCTCATGGTTCAAACAGTAGACATTTCAATTATGTGGCCGCAGAAGTGAAGAAGTACCCATGGCTTAATTTAGAAGGAGCAGTCACAGCCAGACTAGGTTAGAGCAGTTAGGCTATAGGGGCCAAGGAGAGATTTGGGAAGGAGGAGAAGGGCTCAAATTGGTTGGGAGAAAAGGAAGATCGGGGACTTGGTGCTTGGGGGAGAAAGCAAGGACTCTAGGTAGGATAGTAGGGAGTGGAGGGGCAGGATCGGGGATGGAAAGTAGCGGGTGTTCAGACTAAGAAGGAATATGAGTGTGTGTTAGGCAGGGGTAAGGAAAGGGGGATGAGACATAGTGTCAATGACCTGGAGGACTAGAGAGAGGATGAGAGGCAGTGAAAAGGGATTGGGGAGGGAGGAACCAAGGAGGGATAGAGAGGAAAAGGATGGGTCTCTAAAATAGAGCTGCCAACTGGCTCCAGATGTGCCCAACAAGCTTGATCCAGTCCTGGGTTTACCCCATTTCACACAGGGATATGTAATTCTGATTTTCTGTATTGCACTCCATAAAAAAGCAAGACCGCAAGTCACTGCATGTAATGGGAGTGGATCAAGTCTGTCAGGCGCCAGTTGGAAACCCAAATGTAAAGAGGGTGGAAGCCAGGAGAAGGTGAAAGAGATAATAGAAGGTTTGGTATGTGATAAGAGATGACCAAAGAGGGAAAAAGAGACAGGGAAAGAGCTGGGACTGGTGAGAAGATGTGAGGAAGGGAAAGGAAGATGTGAGTACAGAGGACTAGGGGGTAAGTGAAAGATGGAGGGGTACAGGAATCTGTAGAAGGAAAGAGGGGGTGGAATCAGAGCTCTGGAGAAGGGAGAGAGTGAGAAATGGAAAACTGGCAAGTAGTAAGAGGTTAAAAGGAGAGTGAACTAGAGGGTAAAAGAAGGGAGAATGAACTGTAAAACCTAGCAGAAGGAATTAAAATAGAGAACAAAATGAAAAGGACAGATCAATATCAGACAGAATTAGAGAAGCAATGGAAAGGAAACCCTGGAAAAGAACTCAGGAGCAGAACAAGGAAAATGGAAGCAAAAGACTGGGACCAACCCAATTAGAAAAATAAATGGGGGGGGGGGATGGGCAGGTGGGGGGATATTCAAAGCTACGTATTTAGGAAGTCTGCAGACATGAAAACCATCTAAATGGTGCTCAGCTGGACACTGAGCAGCGCTAACACAGTGCCGCTAAATATCCCTGCGTGCCATCAGTAAACGCCCCGACGCTAGTTGCCTAGTGTTGGGGTGTTCTGGGTGCAGAGCAGAGGCGGCAGCCAGAGAAAACTGGCTAGCAGCAGATATAGTTACCTGATTTTGTCCAAGTTAGATCACCTGTTCTATTGTAAATACAGCGCAGCCTAGGCCGTTATTGTTGTATGTAAACCGCGCTGATTTTAAATAGCGCGGTATGAAAGAGACATTAAATAAATAAAATAAAACAAATGAATATTCAGCTGTTATCCCCGAGTAGTGAAAGGCTTGCCTAACGTTGGCCTTCTTAGAATATCACTGTTAGCAGTTAGCTATTGCTCTATCCGGCCAACCCAGACATCCAATGCTGGTGGCTGGATCTGGTCCCGGTCTTGAATACCCGGGTGCAGAGTTCAGCAGTGAAGGCTAGCCCCTTTACAAGTGCTAGATACCTCCCTCTAAAATGCCCAGACAGCCATGGAATTAGGCATCTCTTTTTTATTTTTGTGATTTGCAATGTACAGAAGAAAATGCATTTTGGTTTCTTTTCCTTAACTGTACCTCAGTCTGGCTTTCTGGTGTTTCTAGTTCCATTTGTCTGTACCCTTTGTTTTCTAATTTGATCCCTTATTATGTATTAGGTGAAGGTCTGTCCATGTTCTGCATGTGCGACCTTCTTCTGGTGTGTAGTTCCTCTATAACAGTCCTTTTGTTCTGTCTCCCCGGTAGAAGGAGTATGGGTGTTGAATCCAGTGTAAAATTGCACTGTTGCATTTTCATAGGTAGGGTTATTGCAGTTTGAGACCTGGGAGTTAATGTTGTCATGGACTGGTGTTTGCTATGGAGAGTTAAGTGACTTGTCCAAGATCACAAGAAGCAGCAGTGGGATTTGAATCCAGGCTTCCCTACAGGGCAGACTAGATGGACCATGCTGGTCTTTATCTGCCGTCATTTACTATGTTACTATGTTCTCAGGCCATACTCTAACCATTTCACCCATGTTGGAATCCTAACTTCTGATAAATCCCTGAAAAAAAATCTGCCCATAAGAAGGATTGTTTGTTTGTTTTTTAAATTAAGGACACTGATATGGGTGAGGAGTTTCCTCTGTATATTACTACTTTGTTTGTATATTTTTGTAAAAATTTATGCATTTTTTATATTTTATCAACCATTCCTTTTCCTGTAAGTTGATGCTGAGATGTATTTTCTTTAAAACTTAATAAATATAAACTTTAAAAAATGCCAACAGCCAGGTATATTCAAAGGAGGAAATTAGTTAATAGCCATCTTCTCACTTTTTTCCCCATTTCCTCTTTTCTCAGATTAAGACTGGTGCACCCTGCAGGTCTGAGCGCTTGGCCAAATACAACCAACTGATGAGGTAGGAGTGTGGTGTGTACAGGTTGTTGTTTGGAAGGTTATGTCAGTGGCTTTGACATATCTAACAGGATAACTAAGTTAGCAGTAACATTATAACCCAGCTAACAAGGATTGGGAACAATTCTGCTTCAGCCAACTTTTGTATCAGAAATAAGGGCCAATATTCAAAAGATTTGTCATGTTAACTCCATGAAATAACTGGACAAAATCTATACTTTTGAATTTCCCTCTCCACGAACCAGGTAACTTTTTTTTTTTAAATTTGGATATCTGGCCAAAGGTTATCCAGTTAAATAGAAGAGAAGATGGAGGTGTGACAGGTCTGGTTTTAAAACAGTTACTGGAAAGCATGGATATGCACTGCTAACTGCTTACGTCTGAGGGGGGTTAACAGCTGTCCTAAAAGTCATAGGCAGCAGAATGGGGTGGGCCACTGGAGCCATGATCCCAGAAAAATTTTGTCCAACATAACATGAGCCATTAGAGAACTTAGGGGTGGGACAAGAGCTTGGTCCTTCACAACAAAAATGTGTTCTCTAGCTAGGTAGGTTCATTAACCAGGTAAGTTCAAAACTGGTCATTTTACCTGTCATCATAGCAACACAGAAAATGACAACGGATAAAACTATCTAGTCCATCAATCCATACCAACTATTAGGCTCTGGAATCCTCAGAGATCCTCTGTGCCTGCCCCATGCTACTTGAATTCAGATCCAGTCCTCATCTCCACCACCTCTGTTCCCCCATGACCACCATCCTTTCAATGAAGAAATATTTCCACAAAGTACTCCGAGACTACCTCCTTCACCTTTGTCCTATGCCCCCTCATTCCACAGCTTCCTTAGAATAAAGATGCCCACCTTATGTACATTTATTCCACAGAGGTATTTAAATGCCTTTTTGAATAGCCTACTTAAAGTTCAATAAACTTGCCCCACTCAATATCAGGCCCTGTAGTTTAGGTGGTCATTTTTATGCAGCATTTTCCTTGTGCAATGCATGTTGTGTAAGTGGAGAAAGGGTCTTATAAAACTGTGCAGGAAGATGCCAACAAGATAGTGTGCGCTCTTATGTGTCCTGCATGTGGGCATTCGTGGGGGGGCATAGTTTGGATGGAGCCGGGTTGGCGCTGCAAACTATGTAGCAGGTCTAAATTTTGTGCATGAGAATTTGTGCACTGCTGAAGGATAGTCCTGGGGGCCTGCCTTATAAAGGGAAAGGGAATTGGATTTAGCTCAGGCACATAACCACCCGTATTACCTTTTTGGATTTTGCGATAAGTATCTTGTTAGAAAATAACCCCACTAATGATGTGCTGCTGGGAGAGAGGATATAGGGACTCTGCAATAACTTTTTTGTTCATGGATTTATAATTCATTCCTCTCAGTGGGGCTGGGATCTCTTCCTGGGGTGCTGCTGCCCCATCCTCTGTCCTGGCTTCCATTAGGGGTCTGATGGAGAATGAATACACCCACCTTCTCTGCCTCCATTTCCAAACCTGGGTGGTGGAGAGAGGGAGAGGGTCAAAAGTATTCTCTGGTCGTTTGCTTAATAGCCAACGAGAATAAAACACTGATTCAAAGTTTTGTTGTCCTTCTGGGAACTCAAGATCACCAGTATCCTGCATGGACGAGTAACACTGTGTTGCTTTAAAAGAGAGCTTGCTAGGCGTCTCTAAAGTGCTCCTTTTGATTGGCTGGACAATGCCATTGTTGGAAACTGGTCACTTATTACAACAGGTGGAGTTTGACCTCAGTTGGTTCTATGGGGTTCTTTTGCTAATGGATAATGTGCGCTAAGGACATTAACGTGCGATTTTGCCCATAGAAATTATAGGGCCATGGTACTTAGCATGCACTAATTTCATTAACGTGTGTTAAAACCTTTAGTAGAAGAGCCTCTGTGGACGATGTCTGCAATGAGATCATTATCAGTATCATGCAGTGGCCGCGTGCTAAAGAGGGCCGTTCCTAGAGGTATCAGGGAGCTCTAACAGGATCACGACTTTCAACAAGGTTAATTTGAATGATTTAGAAAGGGAGGCACTGTACAAACCAATTACTGACCACTTCGCCTCAGGATGAGTCTGATGCTCTGACCTTTGCCCTCTTATTTTGTTACGGCATGGGGTGTTTGTGTAGTGCTTATAGGAGCAGGAAAAGTGATAGAGGGAGTGTAAAATCCCAATGTACCTACATGTGAGCTGGAAGGGTGGTGGCTATCAGTAACCTGACTCTCATTTTCCATTTTCTTGTCTCATCAGGATCGAGGAAGAGCTGGGCCAGAAGGCTCACTTTGCTGGACGCCATTTCAGGAACCCCCATGCCAAAAAATAAATTAAAAGAAAAATAGAAAGGGAGGTCTCAGCAGGGCTATGTGCTAGTAAAGGGAACAAAATCTCCCCACAAAGCAAGAACATTAAAACAAAACAAAAAAAATAAATCCCTGTTCTGTTTGGTCATGCAAGGGCTGGAGCCCCTTCCCCTCTGTCTTCACGATGGTGCTCTCTGGTGGAAATTTTGCTCCTGGACAGTAACTGCAACAAATGACCTCTTTCAACCATCCTTAGCATGATTTCAAAGCAGGTACCCTACTCGTCTTTCAGTGTAGAGTTTCCTCAAGGCCAACCCAGCATGGACACTACCCAGCTCATGATTTCTTTTCTAGCTGAAGCTTAACTACACAGGAAAATGTATGAAAAGAAAGTTTACTGCTGATTGCAAATAATATTACAGGCTCCAAGAGACTGTATGGCAGCAACGTGAAAATAGTTCTAGCAACTCATAACTGGGCTAGAGGTGATGGAGGAGAAACTTGGTCTAACAAAGAGCTGTCTTTTCTCCCCCATCACACCCAAGCCAGCCCAGCCTCTCTTCAGCAGAATTCACATGAGTCTTAATAGAACCTGCATTCATCAGGACCATGGAAAAGACAGCAACAGCTGACAGTCTTGCCGAGGAAATCAGAACCTGTTCCTGAAAGATCAGAAGCCGGCATGCGGAAAAGAGAACAACTGTCCCCAGAACGTCAGAGTGCAAGGGTGCAGATGACCTTTAGTTGGTATATCAGAATAAAATTAACCAGGAACAGAGCAGAGATGACTGGTGTGTGTGTTACTGTCTCTTACTACTGGAAGAAAAGGTTTAGAAATAGGAAGTTGCCATCCTTTCCTCCATCACACATACTACCTTACCGTTGTGCAGGCTTCACACTCTCTCTGCTACCAAAGAGCGGGGACAGCGTGGGCAAAAGCAGGGATGCCCATCCCAAAGAGTCAGAGTTTTCAGGCAGCTTGTCTAGGGAATGAATCCGGAAGGACATTAGTATTGTGTTACTTTTCAAATGAAAGGAGCAATACAAAATGATAGTTAAGCTTCTCTGGTTTTATTCGCATTGTCTGTAGGTTACCTATGGTGTGCTTTTTGTCCACATCACTGGTACAAGCAGACTGTAGCTGTACCAAGAGTTAGGTACTTGGAGCACAGGGGAAAGATGCACAAAGTCCAGGTAGAGGGCAAGAAGGGAAACTAAACTGGCACTGGGAGCAGTGTCCTACCACTCTCATCAACTTCTAACCTGGTAGCCCCACCACCCAAGACACCTGCACCCCCGAACCCTGGGCTCCTTGGAGCCTTTCATAGCCCTAGGTGTACCCTCAGTATAATTAAGGAAAGTAGTATGTTTCAAAAGGTCCTCAAACATGTTCTCTAAGCAGCTCGGAGCCTCCCCTGAAGCTAGACCAGAGCCCTGCATGGGGAAATCAGTGGGTCTCTCGCCTTACAGTGCTTTGGTTGACTGGGAGAGTCTCTCCCTCGTTTCTACGTGCCACATCCACAAGCTAAGCCCAGCAGGGAAGGGGGTCCTTTGCTCTCTGAAAAGCATGCCAATTCTACCGCTGAGGAGCAACTGACCTCAGTCCTTGCGCCCTGGTCCCCTGCTGCTGTCACAGACTGACCCCCTCATGCAATGGCTGCCTGGGAACCTCTCAACTTTGCTTTGAAGCACCAGGGCTTTTGCTTGGCTAAGTAACTCTTCAGGCTTCTCCTTCTTTGACTTTAAGATATGTTTGCGGCTCTAACCTGCCACACTATGATTGCCAACCCAGCAGGGTGGGGAAAACCTCGTGAGATGTGCCACAAGAGCATGGAGGCTGGGGCCACTGAGCGAGAAATTGTCTTCAGTTGCGCATTGCTTTGGTATTAGGTTCACAGCTTGCCAGTAGTATCTCAAAGCAAGTTACAGTCAGGTAGAGCAGGTATATCCTGTCCCCAGAGGGCTCACAATCTAAGTTTGTGCCCGAGGCAATGGAGGGTTAAGGGACAACGAGGGTCAGTGGAATTTGAACCCTGGTCTGTTTGATTACCAGACCACTCCTTCACTTTCTACAGCCATGCTGGTTGTGTGAGGAGGGGGAGCTTGATATGTGACACATGCATTTGGCACCCCCCCCCCATCTATTTTGTATGACTTGATAGCTCTGTAGCAGCAGTGTAAGCTCCACTCGAACATACATACACACAGCCCCATCCCTGAACAGGTTTAAGACAGGCAGGAGCAGTGCAAGCTACACACATTATGAACATACACTCTGCTTCACCACAGAATAGCGTTTCTCACCATTTTTTCCATCAGCACAGATGGTGCACACGGCTCACAGAATCATCACGCAGTTAAATATAAACATGTACTCTGCATGCACAAACTCCCCATGCCCGGTCTCCCCCCAAGAATGTGTGCAGAGCAGGATTAGGACAATTCCCCATCAAATTCACCCTTAAAAACATTCCCGATTCTGGCATCATTTCAGTAACAGCAACATTAAACTCTTTCCACTACTAGGCATATTGTGAAATATCAAATCTACAAAAAAATCCCACAGCATACGAGTAAGAAATCTGCCATTCCCTAGCAATACCAATGCCCACAACGTACACAGAAACAACCTACCAGAATAGACAGCACTGCAACACAACAAATAAAACTTTTACAGATCTCCACCCACTAGTAAGATACCTCTCCTGGATCACACACATATTCGCCAAATATTGAATACATGACCACAAGTTATGAATGTGTGAAAAAAACTGAAACGGAAACCCCAATAATGCACTCTGTATGCAGTACAAATCTGGAGCAATAGAAACGGAAATTAAGTTTCTCCAGTAAATTACCAATATACACATTTTTATCTCCCAGAGATGTTATTCCTTTTCCCCCATCTCTAGTTCTCAGTCTCCTTTTTCCCCCCTCTAGTTCTTACTCTCACCTCTGTGGTCCTCCCACCTCTCATTCCTTCCCCAGCTTCCTACTCCCCCAAGTTTCAATTTTCCCACCCCAACCAATCCCTGAATCCTGACTCACATTTGACGCCACTCACACTCCCAATACCCAATCAATCAATCTCTGTTTGTCCTTTTCCTCTCCCACAAAATTTCCAAGTCTCCATCTAAGTCTGAATCTCTGCTTTCCTTATTTCCAGTATCTTGCTCTCCTGCCTTCTTTTCTCTCCCTCAGCAGCCATTCCCCATCTCTTTCTACTGTCGGCATTTGCACCCCGCCTCTTCCCCCATATCTCCTCCTCTACTACCCTTCCATCCAGAATTGGCGTGAGGATATTGGACACCCTAGGCAAACCTTCATCTTTACACACACCTTTCCCTGAGATTTGGGCAATTAAACTCATTAATAATGACAATCCCAACAACACTCTTTTCACAACAAGCCTGTAAAAATGACTAATTGTACATTGTGCTTTTTATCTTTGCTTTGTACGTTTGTCGGTGCCTGCTCTCCCTGCTGGTAAAAGACAGTGCTGATGGCTTGGGGTGGCTGTCAGGGGCTATTGTTTTGCTTTAACTTCCTCTGTTCTTGGCCATGCCTCAGAAGCCATTGCCCTAATGGTCAAGCCAGCCCTGCCTGCATCAGCTCATATAACTGCATCCCCAGCACTCAATTACCCTGCCTTTCTTCCTCCTTCCTACCCGTGGCATCCAGCCCTCCTGTACCTCCCTCTCTATCTTCCCCTGCATCCCCCATTGCTTCTCTCCCTTCTCATCCTCCCAGCATTGGCCTCCCCCTCTACACCTCACTAACATTTGCCCATATCTGCCTGCCTTTCGTCCTTGCCGCAATCAGTTGGGAACCGATTCCTTTCTCTCCAAAGCAGCTGGAGCCTGTCCCTTCACTCCCTGCCCCTCTGTCTCCTTTATCAGCTGTCGGCACCATAAGCAGGTTTGAAATGCGAGATACAGAAATGCCTGCGCTTCTGTTCCAAATGTGCCCAGTGGGGGTAGCTGATGAAGGAGACAAAACGACAGGTAGCAGAAGGGACAGATAGTAACTCCTCTTCCTGCAAGTGGAAAAGCACTTGGTTGGGCTCGATCTGGGAGGCTCAACCTATTCCATTGCTTACACCCCTGTGGTGCTGTTAGCCTTGTGGCCTTCCTTTTGCCAGGCAGGGAGAGCAGAGAATCTGGGCGCCTGGGTGGAGGATGAAAGTAGGACTGTCCGGTTCATATCAGGACACCTAGTTGCGGAGCTGCTGCGGACAGCACTCCATTTTTTTTTTAATTTCTGACCTCTGGGAGCCTCAGTGAGGGGCCTGCGGCAGGCCATAAGGAGCAGCAGGACATGTAGCATGTGGGGGGAGGGGGGTGGGTGGGTGTCGGACTGGAATACGGGAAAGCCTGGCTCTTGGATGGCAAGGCCACAAAGAAAAGAGAAGTGGCCAGCCAGAAAAGTGCAGGACAGCTGAAGTAAGGGCAACCAGCAGCATCAAGCCTACTAGACGTCATAGCAACAATACACTTCCAGATCTTCATTCAACCTCAACTCTGTCAAATGAGCATCATTTTCATAGAACTATCTACTCATGCAAAGCGTGGATAAGAGCCCCTTCAGGGCACAGGACGGGCGATAGTGCCAGTCCCTGAAACACACTATAGTAATTGAATTGCAGGACAGACAGGTTCCCTTACTTTCACCCAAAGAGAAGGCAGCTTTAGAAAGTTGTGCACCTCACGCCTATTTTATGAAGTGAAGCACATGCACACTTTGCTTTATCAAACAGGGATGTAAGTGGCTGAACATGAATGTTAGATCTAGGCACAGCCACTTCCATCAGTCCTAGGATGCCTGCGCCTAGATTTCTCAAGAACATAAATGTTATGGCAGATTATAACTTGCATGTGTAAATTTGTGTTCCTCACATGCTCCGCCCCTGTACAGGACCCCACCCACAGTATGCACTATTGGCCTGCCAGGCATACTTACAAAACAGCGACCAGCCAAAGTACGTCACATGTTGCTAGCACGTAATTTATAAAATTTACCTCCAAAATGTCTTCTTGTGAAAAACGAGGCGATCCAATCTAACACTACCCCTACCAATCCCTTTTCTCGTCATTTTAGCAATAGCTCATGATGTGCAAGATCAAAGGGCACTGGACATATCAGGCAACACTAAACATGCACAGTTCCCTTTCTTCAAAGAGCTGATAACCTCACCTGATGTGGACACCAGTATTGTCTTAGAGCTGTGGCCAGATCTAAAACCTGTCCGACTGGCCCAATCCTTCCTACTTCTTCCATGAAGGAGTTCAGTTGCTTTACCACTTGCTTTTCTGTCACATTTGCCAGGCAGAGGATAATGAATATGGGCCAATATGACCCCACACTTGCATCCAATGCCCCCCTTCTCAACAATAGAGTAACTACTGTAGGCTTCAATGGCAGGGACAAGCTACCATATTGCAGTGAGGCCTCCATTGTTCTCGGGAGTCATTCTAATAGCTCTGTAGGAGAAAACATCACCATCTTAGCCAGGCAGGGATCAAGCCAGCTATAGGAGGCCTTTGACCCTTCCCTTCCTCTATGCACTCTCTGCCCCACCACAGAACAGGTTCCAAGTGGACAGCAGCAGTCCAAGCTTCATAGGCACACACACAGGGCTGACATGTCCAACAGGGAAACCAGGCAGTGGCCTAGAACACTGACTTTCCCAGGGTGGTCCTTTGCTGCTGCCGTCATCCATCTCCAGGGCCTGCAGCCAACAGCAATGCTATATTACATGCAACACAGCGTTTACCTGAACTCTCAGACACTGCGTTGCTGTTCAGTCCTCTTTGGCCTGTCACTTTCACCCCTTTGCAAACAGGACGTCTGCAGCGGAGGAGGTGAAAGCAGCAGGAGGGAGAGTTTGGATAAGCACCGCCGTTGCAGGTCTCAAAGGGCGGCGGTAGTGGCAATGGTAGAAGCTGGGGGAGCGGCGGGCTTGAGGGCTCACCTAGGGCATCTCATATCCTTACATCAGCCCTGAACACACACAAAACAGCTATAGTATGAGCAGCAGCGAGAGCAGTCTCGCAACAAACACATCAGTATCCCTGAACAGGAACTCTCAGAAAACAGCACAAACGCAGTGGTCATTTCCTGTATTTTATTTAATTCAAAAGCTGTTAAAGGATGACCTCCTCTGATACACATCACAATATGCCAAACGCTTTGAAACAAAAAGATAAAATTAAACACAAAAACAATTCATTTTGCATGACATTTGAAAGCTTCGCATGGCAGCTTGCGCCACGGTATAATAATTTACCACAAAGAAAATATATTTTACGATGTTTCTTTTGTTGTTCTTGTTGCGTTACTATTCTCCTTTGTACCCTGAATGAGGTGTGTGCGCTCAGAAAGAATCTGAGATCTTTCTCTCATCTTCTTTATGCTCCCAGTAAATGCATCTGTTTTGTGTCTCTGTCAGTGGAAGTTACCAACACGCATAAACCAACTTGTTGCAAGCAAACGGGCAGCTACAGTCTCTAGCCTATGGACTGCCACAACTGCACAGATAACCTGGACGCCTGCATTAGAAAGTAAATTCAGCTACCAACAGCAGCGTGTTTCACCCAGCATCCAGCACCTCACATACTTCTTTACAATCCACAGCAGAAAAGCTAAGCACGTTTGGGATTCTTGGTTTTGGCTTTCATTTTTAGAGCTCCCCTCCTGTTCTTGAAATCACTTTGTAGAATAGAAGGTAGAATTGAATTTGCCTAGGAGCAGTTGCTCTGGATCTTCTATGGTCAAGTTTGTTGAGGAATAATATAAAGTCATAAAGACAAAAATTATTATTCAGTGTTTTCTCTCATCATCCAACATGGGTGGTCTGGGGTGAGCCACATCTAGTCATTACCAAGAAGAGCAGAAAACTTCAGCAAGGTCCAAACCTTCCCTCATGAGCCTCCTATACTGCTCCAGCCTCTGACAGTTCAGCTTCTTAGTTTAAAAAATTACATTTTAAAAGTCACTTTATGACAGTAACACTTCCTGGCTGCACAGTTATGACAATTTGGGAAGTTAAGAATGTTTTTTTAACTCATCTGACATCACCAGGCAAATGCCTTGTTTGATGGCAGCTTTCAAAACCACATCCTGAGCTTTGCATTCTATTATCACTCTGCAGGGAGATATATTTTTGCTTTCTTCCTACTGAAATTAGTAATTGAAGCAGCTTTCAGCTGAAATTCACAGAGCGACAAGATACAAAAACGTAGGCATTTTCTGAAGAGAAAAAAAATTGCAGATCAAATATAGCACATCCATCTCCAAGTTCAATCTGGAGGGACTGAAACCATCCAAAGTGCTCTGCTGATAAAACTTTGGAACCCTTCTACTAAGTCCCGTTAAGGTTGTGAACATAATATTTTTAACGCACAGTAAGTGCAGTGTCTCCATGGTAACTGTCAGGGGCATGACCAACATGTTCCTGGTAGTTAACACACAGATACGGATATTAATGTGTGGCACAATCAATGCAGGTGCATCTAATGATACATATAAAGCAGTGTTTCCCAAACCTGTTCTGGGGGCTCCCCAGCTAGCTGGGTTTTCAAGAGATCCACAACAAATATTCACGAGAGAGATTTTCACACACTGCCTCCACTGCATGCAAATCTCTCTCTTGCATAGTGATTGTGGATATCTTGAAAAACGACTGTCTGGGGAGCCACCGCCATAGAGGTATCATTAGGTGCACTCATGCTAATTGCCACACTGACTGATAGAGTGTGCTCATAAGGCCCGCACTAACCGCAATTCCCGGTCAATGCCCACACTCCTCCCATAATCTGCCCAGTTCCCATCCCATTGCATGATGGTTAATTAACGCACATTGTAGCGATCGCTTACTATCATTCCCATATATTAGGTGTCACCGTGTACAGCAAGTGCACGCTAAAAGGAGAAATTAAGTCTTACCTGCTAAATGGCTTTCCTTGAGTACCTCCAGTCCAGTCCCGACCTGTGGGTTTTCACCCCCACCAGCAGCTTGGAGACTGAGTGTGTCAAGTTGATGACATCACCATATATAGGCAGCTGGCACCACCCATGAGCCCCAGTATTGTATTGACAAAGCAAACCCACAGGAGCAACAAATAAGAAATGTTATTAAAAAATGGATATCTACCTAGAAACTACTTTCCCAAACAAGTAGCAAAGAAGCCCTCAAAGAGACAGAAATACCTTACCGATACTGCCCGAGGACTGTAAGTACAACTGCTGAAGCAAGATCCAGATGCTTCTCCAGGTGCACCTCTCTCCACCTCCTTCTCCTGAAGACGCGCTGCACCTGCTCAACAGAAGAAGAACATGGCCCCTACAAGGAGCCCCTCTCTGTCGATGGCACCACAACCAACACTGGACCTCCACCAGGCCCGGATCCATCACGCAGTACACAGAAGAAAAAGCAGGGAGGGTCTGGGACTGGACTAGAGGTACTCAAGGAAAGCCAATTAGCAGATAAAAGACCTAATTTCTCCTTCCTTATCGTACCTCCAGTCAAGTCCCAACCTGTGGGATCTGTCCTTGGTCCGATTCTTTTTAACATCTTTGTTAGTGATATAGCGGAAGGGCTGTCGGGTAAGGTTTGCCTCTTTGCAGATGATACCAAAATCTGCAATAGAGTAGACACCCAGGAAGGGGTAGATAACATGAGGAGGGATCTAGCTAAGCTTGAAGAATGGTCTAGAATTTGGCAGTTGGGATTTAATGTTAAAAAATGTAAGGTCATGCATTTGGGCTGCAGCAATCCAAGGGAGCAATACAGTATAGGAGGTGAAGTACTTTTGTCCACTAAAGAAGAGCGGGACCTAGGTGTGGTTGTGTCTGATGATCTTAAAGTAGCTAAACAGGTAGAAAAGGCGACGGCAAAAGCTAGAAGGATGCTTGGGTGCATACGGAGAGGAATGGCTAGCAGAAAAAAGGAGGTGATAATGCCTCTGTATAAGTCTTTGGTGCGACCTCATTTGGAGTATGGTGTGCAATTCTGGAGACCGCACCTTCAAAAGGATGTGAACAGGATGGAGTCGGTGCAGAGGGTGGATACTAAAATGGTTAGTGGTCTTCATTATAAAGCATATGAGGACAGACGTAAGGATCTTAATATGTACACCTTAGAGGAAAGGCGGGATAGAGGTGATATGATTGAGATGTTTAAATACCTCCGTGGCATAAATGTTCAGGGAGAGAGCCTCTTTCAATTGAAAGCAAGTTCTGCTATGAGGGGACATGGGATGAGGGTGAAGGGAGATAGATTCAGGAGTGATATGCGGAAATATTTCTTTACAGAAAGAGTAGTGGATCCATTGAATAGTCTCCCAGTGGAGGTGGTAGAGATGAGGACAGTAAACTGAATTCAAAAAAGCATGGGACCAACACAGAGGGTCTCTAAAGGTAAAAAGTGGACTGTTGTAGTTGTTGTTATGGAAGGACAGACTAGATAGGCCATGTGGTCTTTTTCTGTCATCATGTTTCTATGTTACCATAGCAGTACTAACTTCTGGAAGGACCTGCGATCCCGGCCTGAAGAACCACCAAACCGAACCTCGCATCCCCCGCTGTTTGCACAACCAGCCAATAATGCTGTACAAAAGGTATGCAAGGATGACCAAGTGGCTGCCCTGCAAATGTCTACCAGAGGAACAAGGTTAGTTTCCGCCCATGACTTACTGGAAATGGATGATTTGGAAGCTGCTTCTCCCTTACGTGGGCCACCAAATAGGACAAACAAAACAGTCAGGCTTCCTGAATGACTCCATCCACTTCAAATATCTCTGCAACACCTGGCAGACATCAAGGAGACGGAGCTGAGGGTTCTGCCCCTCAGACCTCACTCCCGAAAACGCATGCAGGGTGACCGACTGGTTCAGGTGGAACCCCGAGTCTACCTTAGGCAGAAAGGAAGGAACCAGCCGCAGCACAACTTCTCCTTGAAAAACAAAAGAAATGGCTCCTGACACGAGAGCACCTGGAGTTCTGAAATCCTTCAGGCTGAGCAGATGGCCACCAAAAAGACTGTCTTCAACATGAGATCCTTCACCATACAAGTGCTGAGCAGCTCAAAAGCTTCTGCCAAAATGGTCAAGACAAGATTAAGATCCCATGGTGGGACAAGTGACCTGGCCAGAGGCTGGACCTGTTTCACTGTGCGAAACAAATGGACCTTGTTGGAGTGAGATGCTAGGGACACCCCCTGGAACCGACCCCGGTAACAGGTAAGGGTTGCCACCTATACTCTAAGTGAACTTCAAGAGAGGCCCTTTTCAAACCCTGCTTGAAGAAAGGCCAACATATCTGGAATCAAAACTACCAAGGGCCAACAGCCATAGCCTGCACCCAATCCTCAAAACCTCTCCAAATCTGGACATACAATAGAGAGGTGGAACGCTTCTGGACCTTCAACAAGGTATTAATCACTGAGGCCGTCTGCTCAACCTAGCCCTCTCAAGAGCCAAGCTGTAAGCGAGAACCGATCCACTTGAGGGATCAACGTGAGCCCCTGCAACAGGAGGTCAGTCCAATTCAGCAGACGCCACAGATGATCCACAGTCAGCCGAAGTAGATCCACATACCAAGGTCTTCTGGGGCAATCGAGTGCTACTAGGATCACTCAACCCCAATGAGCTTCTATCTGCTGCATGACTCGACCTATCTGCACCCATGGGGGAAACACATACAGCAGTCCCTCTGCGGGCCAATGCTGTACCAACACATCAAGCCCCTCCGACATGTGCTCCCTTCTCCTGCTGTAAAACTGAGCCACCTTGGCGGACTCTAACAGCACCATCAGGTTCATGATTGGCTCACCCCTGTACTGCACCAACTGAACAAAAAACTCTGGATGGAGTGTCTAGTCGCTAAGATCAAGACTAAAATGACTGAGATAGTCAGCCACCACATTTTCCTTGCCAGCCACATGCCCTGCTGAGAGTGCCTGCAAATTGTCCTCCTGCAAATTGTCCTCCACCCAGCTCAACAGCGGGGCTATTTCATCCTCTAACTGGACACTTCCACTGCCCCCTTGACAACTGATGTAAACAACGGTGGTGGCATTGTCAGAGAACACTATCACCGCTTTTCCTGACAGAAACCCCTGAAACATCAGGAACACAGCACTTATCTCCAGTCGATTGATGGGCCATGTGCTCCCCCCCTCCTTCGAACAACTGCCCTGAGCTAACTTGCTCTTGCAATGCGCTCCCCAGCCAGTCAGACTGGCATCTGTCGTCAGCTGCACCCAAAAAGGCGCCTCCAGTGGCATTCCCATTGAGAGCTTGTCTGCTTGTAGCCATCAGTGCAGAGACAGCCTGACATCTCTGGGGCAGAGGAGCGCCTGTGTAAACAAGTGGTGCTGAGATGACCATCTCCACAACAGCATTCTCTGCAATGGCCGCATTTGGGCCCGGGCCCACGGCACAAATTTGATTGACGCCGCTATCAAATCTAACATTTGAAAGTAATGCCATGATGTCAGTATCTTCATCCTGAGAAATTGGCGATCTGGTTTTGCACGATGCTCATTCTGTCCTTCGACAAGAACACCCGGCCTAGGTCCGTACGGAATCTGGCCCCCAAATGCACCATATCTTGTGAAAGGTATAGACCACCCAGCCGAACCCCTGCAAACATGCAATGACTTTCTTCGTGGCTTGTTCGCTCTCCTCTTTGGACTTTGCTCAGATGAGCCAATTGTCCAGGTAGGGATGAACCAGAATCCCCTCCTGCCATAGGGAGGCTGCAACGACCATCATGATCTTGGTGAAAGTTCAGGAAGCTGTCGCAAGGCCGAAGGGCAATGCCCTGAACTGAAAGTGCCCCATGGGCACCGCGAATCGGAAAAATTGCTGATGATCAGGCTAGATAGAAATGTGTAGATAAGCTTCTGAGAGATCGAGAGACAACAGAAACTAGTCTTCTCGGACTGCTATGATGAAACCGGGTCACCTTGAGGCAACGGTTGACATGCTTGAGATCTAAAATGGGTCTGAACGAGCCCCCCCTTTTTGGGAGACCACGAAGTATATGGAGTATCGACCATAGACACACTGGTCTGGCGGAACCTCCACAACTGCCTGTAGGTCTCAGAGCTGCTCCAAGGTGTCACTCACAGCCTTGACCTTTCGAAGGCGTCTTGCAGAGAGAGCTAACAAAGGCATGCATGAATTCGAGTGCGTACCCTTCCCAGATGACCTACAGCACCCACTGGTCGTTCGTGATCTGGGCCCAGGTGGGGTAGAAGTTCCGCAACCTTCCTCTCCACGGGAACAACCCCTGCCAGGCCCCCCCTCTCTTCATTAGGATTTCTTAGCCGTGGTCAAGGAAGAGGCATAGAATCCCCTGCTGGTTCATCAAAAGTCATAAAAAGACTGTCCACAGGAAGGAAAGAGCCCCCTCTGGTATGGCACAAACCGAGTCACCTGGAACCTCTGAAAATCCCACAATGGGCCCCTCACAGGCACTGAAGTTCTAAACAGCTTCTGTTGATCCTCGGGAAGTCTACCACGCTTTGACTCTCCCAAATCCTTGGCTAACTTCTCCAAACAGGAGTTTACCCTTGAAAGAGAGCTTACTCAACTGGGACTTGGATAAAACATCCTCTGAACAATTTCACAACCACAAGTAACGCCGTGCAGCCACTTCTGAAGCCATTCTCTTAGACAAACCTGTGATGAGATCATAGAAGGCATATGACAAATAGGTTGCTCCAGATTCCAACTTCGCGGTCTCTGGCAGCGGTGCTTGCAACTCTCCTACCGCCTCCAGAATCCCTTCTGCCCAGTGCAAGAATGCTTGGGCCACAAAAGCACTGCAGACGGACGCCTGCAAGGACAGCACGTTAATATCAAAGGTTTGTTTTAGTAAGGTCTTGCGCTGCCAATCCTGAACATCCTTAAGGGTGGTACTGCCCTCCACTGGGATAGTGGTCTTCATGACCACAGAGACCACCACGTCCACCTTGGGAGAACAAAAAAAGTTCCCTTTCCTGATCTGACAAGGGATACAGGCACGCCATCACTTATGTGCCCTTCAGACCAGGCTTCTGGGATGTCCCATTCATCCTGTATCATTTGCTTTATTACTTGATGGAAGTGGGGGGGCCCCATTTGTGGCTTTCAAACCACCTGGAACAAGGAATCCTCCAGGGCTCCTTTCCAGTGCAACAGCCGCCAATATGTTCAGTGTTTTCAACAGATAAGAGACCAGGGCTGCCAACTCTTCGCAGCAGAAGATGTGCACAATCAGCACCTCATCGCCCTGCTGGATCTCACCTTCTTCAAGCTTGGCAGGCTCTGTTCCGATGTCCACCTCCTCATCCGGGTCCCCTGTTTCATCCAAGTGTATGGACCCCATGTCCTCACAAAAGGGCACCGTCCAAACATCAACAGCTAGAACCTGGTTCCTCCTCAGTCCGCCTTCCCGAGCCATTAGGCAGACCCCTCTTTTTCACCCTCTCCTGGGCCCCCTTCACCCTACTGCTTCATACAAAAGGCTTTATGTATGAGAAGGACAAACTCCGGAGAAAAACCTCCCAGAGTATGTTCCTTTAAGGTGCAGGGCCTGGGCGATCTATCCCCTTGATCTCATCTCCAGGAGGGGCAAGGAGGGTGTGTCATCCTCCTCCCTGCCGGCCTCTGTGCCCCCCAAAGCCACAGGGGACCAACACCCTTCCTGTGTCAAAGAGGGAGCCTCTGAGCCCCTCGAGGCTGCCTTCTTGGCCCCCCTTGTTAGTCTTTTCAGTCAGCAGACCATCTTCTGCGGACTTGACCTCTGTCTCGTAGCCTGACAAACCCCTGCCATTGAGACAGAACTCCTGCCTAAGCCACAGGTTAGACAAGAGACCTTAGAAGGCATTCCGCCACCTGTAAACAAACCCCTGCATTGTTCAGGAAACCTTCTGCCTTATCTGTCCGTTTCCTATTTTTTTCCCCTCTCTTTTCTGAAGCAAAGGATCCCCCTTTAAAACAACAAACCGCAATGGAAACTAGGCCCAGCATCCGAAAAACCCCATCTATCACACTCACTGAGCTGAACAGCACTGAAAACTCCACAAAATGGCGCCATTCCCGTGCTTTGCTGGATGGCCCCCAAAGCACTACACTCTAGCTACTCTCTAGTGGCCTGTCCCACATGCAGCCGAGAAAAGCACTGCCAAGCCGCGAAAGAGGCTCCGGCTGCAAAAATCACCCTCTACTGCAACCTGCTCGTGCCGGCCATTGACACCCACGCCCACTCACTCGGCCCTTTTATACCGGCATCAGCAGCAAGTCCCTGCGGGTTGCAGGTGTCTGGCCTTAATCCAGCACAGCGGCTCCTCACCCACCAAGGGTTCGGAAGCCACTGCTGATGACAAAACCCCAGCAAATACATACAGCCCCGAAGGCTAAGAAAAACTGCTGGACCAGCAATACAGGTAATTTCTACTGGAGAATCGCTGCCTGTAAAAGTGCTGCTGCTCCTTACTCTGTTGGTCTCCCCCTCCCCCTAATTACTCTCGCTTTTTTATTGAGAGGATACACCCCAACAATTTAAAGGGCCAGACCCCATACCTTACTCAACTTAAACTAAAAAATGACTATACTTAGTTGTTCCTTCAGTGAATCCACATCTAGGGATTCACTCCTCCAGGTTCTTGGAGACTGATTATACTGGGGCTGGTAGGTGGTGCCAGCTGTCTATGTATGGTGATGTCGTCAACTTGGACATGCTCAGTCTCCAAACTGCTGGTGGAGGAATGAAAACCCACAAGTCGGGACTGGACTGGAGGTATGTTAAGGAATGCACATTAACCACCAGAGGGCTTTAGTAAAAGGGCCTCTTTGTCACCAAGGCTCTCCCATCCCTACAGATAAAATGACAGAGAAACACAACTGGTCGGTGTCTTTAATGCAATATTTGTTTTGGCACAGGGGCATAAAAGATTTGCAAAAGAAAATCTAAAAACAGCAGCTTGAAATTTAAACAGTGAACTTCATGGTTAAAAAAAAAGCTAAAAAAAGTGTAAAAGTTTCTCAACACGTCAGCAGCAGAAAAATATAGTCTCTTTACTATTACAAGAATAATAACCAACGATAATATGAGCTCCAGACCCAACAGGGCAATATTGGGTTAAATGATCACCTCACAGGTCAAAGCTTTAATAAAAAACTTTCAGAGCTTAATTTAAAATGATGCTAACCAAAAAAATTAAATTGAGGAAAGAAAAAAAAAAATCCCGAAAACCCACCACCACCATGGGGAAAAAACTCAACCTGTTTCTGGGATTGTCGTGGTAATGGATTTGAACTTTGAAGATTCTTAATCAGATAACAGATGGAGAGGAAGGGAGGGGGTGGGATCACTCGAGCCATCAGCTTATTGGGAAGAAGGTTCTTCCACAGCCCCTCCCATCTGCTATCCATGTCATCTGTTGCTTCCTTTAGCTCATTTGAGGCTTGGCTAGGGACTCGTTTCTATTGGCTGGTGTCCACAGTTATGCAATCACAACTCCACCATGATGCCTGTGACTTTTGGTGGCAGCTTGCTGTAGCCGTTTGCCCTTGTGAAGCACACAGTAGCCAGTCTTTCCTGGCAGGTCACCTTTCAGGTACTAGTCAAGCCTGACTCTGCTTACTATCTAAGGTCTAATAAGATTAGGCACTCCCAGGGATTGAAAAATAATAAATAATCCAAAAGATAAATGCACTCACAGCTGCTCCTGGACCTTGAGCTGGGAGGTCACACCAAAGTCTCCATTCTCAAACAAATTTTCAGAAAAAAACAAAAGCTGCTGCCAAAGGATGGCGCTAAAATAATTTTTGTCTTGTTTTAAAAGGAAAGGTCATCCCACTGGTTATGGAACAGTATGAAACAAGCAGCAACCCTCATACTTGAGTTTTCAGTAATCTCATAGGGGATCTTTAAGTCAAGAGCCCTGGAACAGTCATCCTGGTCACCAAATGCTTCACATGGAACGAGCTGCTGATTATTTCACTGTGATGTCATGAATGGCAGCAGAGCCACACCCCTTCCCACACACAGTGCTAGTCTGCCATGACTGCTTTCAAGGGCGCAGGGCAGCCGTGTCCAAGGACAACAAAAATCCACAAAGACTTAAAAGTAAAATGCATCCACTTTATGGAAACCGCTCACTCCTTTACTCCTGCTGGAATTCTGCACACAATAATTCAAAAATTAGCATTGTTTTCTTTAGATCTCTATATTGCATTTTAAATTAAGTATCGTTCAAACAATATCTTTGTTATTGACAAAGCATGCAGAAGTTTGCATAATTCAGATCTTTCAACACAGAGGGCTGAATGTCTGCAGAATTCCAGCAGGAGGACTTTGCTTCTATAGAAAGGAGAGAGGGTTTTGAAATACTTCAGAGTACTTGGAAGAGGGCTTTAATTTTCTCACTTACAGGGGACTGTTCAATATATGAAGTCATGTGTTTCCCTGCTATTATGTTTCGGGGCTTTTTCAAAAGTAAATGTTCAGTAGTGCAAGGGAAGGCTGCTCTGTTTCAAATCTCCGTCCCCATCAAAACTCACTCAGTGATAAAACATCAGCTTTACTCTATCCAGACCCTCTGCTTCAAAGGATCTATACAACACCATGCTAAATGGCCTGTGCCAAAGTTAAGATCTGAGATATTAAAAGCAAAATTCTTCTAAATTTCCAACAATAAAATCTCTCTCATTCATTTGAATTCTTAGCCTCTCCTTTTTCTTATAAACTAAACTCCCACTCTCTCCCCCTCCCAGCTTACCCTTCACTAGCTCCCAAATCCAGGCTATAATCACTAAAGTTTGAGTCCGTAAACAGCATCCTAGCAAGACAATCCAAATTCTTCCATTCACAAATCACATTAATAAAAACATCAGCAGAACAGAACAGAAAGGTCCAGTGGTTTGTCAGCAATTCTCCAACCCACCAAAGGTAGCTAAGAACAATTCAATTTGGCAGAAATAATTTCAACAAATACTTCTCTCTCAAAAAATATTGAACAGACTTCCTAATGATGCAAATGTCAGCATCATATTCAGGTAGGGTAGTGCATCTGACAACAGCCTTTCAGAAATGAAAACGCACCATCTATTTTCCAACGTATAAGAGGAGATCAGTGACAAACCAAGAGGCTCTGCTCTCTCGTTCACTAAGATCAAACTTCTGGAGCCTCAGTAATGGAAAGGGCTTTAGACCGGAAACCCTTTGGCTTTCTCACTCATAACAGATTTGCTGGTGAAAGGGAGGCTGAGAGACAAAATAGCAGAGCAAAGGGAGGGGTGGGGAACCTCGGCCTTTCTCTTGGGCTCCTTCAGTCTATGAGCTACTGGATCCAGGGCCATCATCCTTGGACTGCTTCAGTCGCTTTTTGGCACGAATCTCATTCATTGCTTCTTCAATCGAGCGTGTGTCCCGCTTGTTCGCGACAGGAACTGTAAGACGAAAGGAGGGAAGGTTTATTTTTTTTGTTAATGGTGTAGTTAAAAATTTTAAAAATTCTCTGTACAAAACCTACAATTGGGCACAGCTAAGAGAGACAGGCTATTTTCTTCTTCCAAAACAGATAACAAATCCAACAGTGCTTAAGTGCATTTTAAGCCACTCATGCCTATAGGTGACAGACTCTGTATCCCTAGACCTGTCCTCTGATACCTCATGTCCTAGAAGTAACCGATTCTGTGTGTCTCCATGTCAATCCCCCAAATCATCCTGTTGTACAAATTACAGGAACTGTAGGGACAATTATAAGTCTTCGGTAAACAGTATGTGGGTATAGGGGCCGCCCACAAAGAGCTTACCACAGCCATAAGCTTTATTTGCCTCCAGTGTATGAGCTGCGTCCTTAGCGGCATCCTTGCCGATGAGGTGGCTGTACTTGTCCTTATAATCAGTGTTAGGATTGACTTTCATCGGACCCTTCAAGGCTTCTTCCTCAGCCTCCTTCTGGGCCAACTCCTACGCAGTAATAAACACAAGGATACAGGCAATGTACGTTACTGAGAGAGGAATATCTGTACAAAGCATCACATGATGCATGTCCTATATGTGTTACAGTTTAAGCAAGTGAATAAATCACTGAAGGTGGAACTGGACACTGGGTCTGTGGGTATCGCAGCTCTGTGCTCTCAGTGTGGGGCCAGTGGAAACTGTGGAACTGCAGCCTGGGTCTGCAAATGCCAAAATCAAGGCCAGTGAACTAGACGGTTGCCCGGAGCACTGGCCCCCTGGGGCCGCCCACTGCCTCCGCCACCACCCTCACTGGGACATGCCCCAGTGGCAATGCTTTCAAAGGGGCATTGAGGCGCCAGAGTTACCTTCAGTTCCTTCAGGGAGGAAGTGGTTTATGCCCCCATGCATACAGGAAGTGGAATCGAAAGGTGGGGGGGGGGGGAGCAGACAGAAGCAGAATGGCACCTCAGCACCGGAGTAGGAGGTAACTCTGGCACATCCCGGTGAAGGGCGGCAGCGGCGGCAATCAGAGCGGGCGGGGGGGGGGGGGGGGGGTTGTGCAAGAGACGAGGTTAGTCTTGGGTGACTCATACCCTTGCATGGGCCCCGGCCACAGCTCTGTGCTCTCAGCATTGTGTCATACAAAAACATTGGTGGGAGTAATAAGAATTCAGAGAGGCCAGTTTGCTGCTTGGAAAACCACCTACACACGGCGATAGCACACACCCCAAATCACTGAACAAATAAAGATCACATCATCAGTGCAAATAGATCATTTTCCCTTTGACTTGTCTACCCGATGACTTGTGAGCAAGGGAGATAGAGTTTCGAGAGGAGGTCTCCGTAGATTTGCAATTGAGTGAGCTATTTGTGTACACAAGGCTGGGTAGATATGTGAGTCAAAGTTAGTAGTTTTAAAATCAGATCTTTACTAAAACGGAAAGTGGGTGATAAATCATAAGCATGGAGAAAAAAAAGTTTCCACCAGGGCCGTACAAGGGCTTCCACACAGGGCGTGAGCAAGAAGGGGCGCTAGTGTCATTACTGGGCTTCCAGAAAGCCCCATAAGTGCGAGTTCCTACATGCAGCTGGGTCGGGTGGGGGGCGGAGGGACACCAGGTGCACAAGTTGCAGAGTGCATTTCTAGCTTGGCACACTGCTGGTTCTACGGTGTTAAAAAGGGGTGGCACAGTCAAGGTTCTTGTGTGGATACATCTGTGGCAATCTTTGGAAATGATATTGATTCTATAGGGTAGATATCAGAAACCTAGTTCAAGGAAATGTGAAGCCATGTGAGAAACAAATGTTTTATTCACGCTGCATGTGCTTTTAGATTATATCCCATAGGAAGAGATTCTGCGAAGCGCAGGCCTCGTCGAGCAAGCTGCCTGGTGATTCCACATAGGAAGATAAGTTCTCATCTGTGCATGGGTCTATCAAACATTTTGTTAGCTGAAAATTCCATAACAAAATTGATATACCAGAAATAAGAGTTGTACACCAGCAAGATTAATGTTTCTTTTTGACCCATGAGGAGCAGTCCTGGTAACCTTTGCTAATCTCCAAGAGGAGTAACCCATGGTTAAAAGTATCATTAAAAAAGGGACACTTTGAGGATTTCCCCCCCACATTTAATTGATGTGGATATTTTTTTGTCCTATTGTGATCTTTATTTGTTCAGTGATTTGGGGTATGTGATATAATTTGCTGCTTCTCCATCACTCTTCTTCTCCCCTAAACCAACAATCTGTTCTGAGATAGTACCTTCATTTTCCGTTTCTCGCCTGCTTTTTGGGGATCCCACTCCTCTCCCTTCCGATAAGCTTCTAATTCTTCATCTGAGGGAGCAAACTCCTGTCCAAAACAAGACAGGGATCACAACATGATCATCAACCTTTGTGAAGATGTCAAGGACTGAAAGGAGCTCCTGGAAAGACCCAGTACTCCAGCAAAAATTGGCATGAGGGACTCAAGAACATCCCCAGCTCAGAATCCTAACGGAACCTGGATAACCCTTACCTTCTTGAAGATCATGACATATCTGCTTTCCTCATCATCCCCAAAAGAGAAAGAGGTCAGTCCAGCTACTTCCACCACGTCATGCCTGAAACACACATGCAGAACTTGAGCTCGCACCAGAAACTGAAACTATTAACCACTTCTTTGTGCATTACCTACACCATTACTGATGGTTCATGCCTGCCCATAGAATATAGATCATTTGTTACACACTATTACAGATGGCAATGTTCTAGATCGCAGTTGGTCAACAATCAGACATCAGCTCTAGACACAGCACATCCTTACTAAGTCTGGTTTGACTGTCAAGAAGAGAAATTTTGGCAGGAAATTCTCGGTAAGGGAAACTGGAACATGGTCTACTTGGGTCTTAGACAGCATCCTTCACCAGGGTAAGGAGTGCCATCATCCAAACTGCATCAAGGAAACAAAACCAGATGAATGTTTCAGGAGTCAACTGCTCTTCCTTCACTGGTCCCGTTACTCATTGTAAACTGGTCAGAGGAATGTGATCTGACAGAGTCAAATTACTCCAGGTCATCGGGGAGAGGCAGTTACAAGCCAGGTTTTAATATCATTGCATCTGTGAACTTTCAGTGCTAAACAGATTCAAGAACTACAAGTCAAAAGATGCAATGGAAACTGTAATAAGCCCTTCGTTAACCCCTCATAGCAGGGACTGCAGCTCTCTAATCTGTGACCTGTGATGGGGGAAGCATTGGTAAGAGGGTTAAGTAAGAAGAAAATAACCATGGCAGGCAGAAAGGCCACAGAAGGACCAGGAATGCTGGTCACAAGTCTAGTTTGCTAATAAATCTCATGCAATACAATGGGACAAATTTTATGGCAGAAAACTGTGCTATTTTTCTACACTATGTTCTGGGGAGGGGAGAACTCATTGACGCTTATGGATTTTCTCTGTAGCTCTGCATTTTTTGCCCCACTGAGAGCACATGATTTGACTTCAAGATGGTCGTTAACTACCTCTGGCTCTCGTTCAGAGAAAAACAGAGGGCTAATACTATTGACTGTTTGAGGGAGAAGCTCTGGCCAGCATGCGACTCACAGGATGCTTCTCTCGATCTTCCCCATCGGCTGAAATGTCTTCTTGGTTTGTGCACTGTCCTGGATGAAATCACACACTTCCTTTTCCATCTAAAACACGGTTGGGGAAGAAGGAAAAGAGATAAAGGTAATATAGGGTATATTTTCAGAAATGAGGAAAGCCTATAGAGCATGGCTCACGGAATACTTTCCAGTCCTTCTGCATTTGTGTATATGTGTGCAAATATGTGCCTACACCCATCTGTTTGTATCTACGTTGCCCGTGTATGTGTGTACATGTGTGTCTCTTATGTCTGAGTTTTACCCATGTGTGTATATATCTCTGTTTTGTATCTTAATCTGTTTTATGTGTGTTTGTATCTCTATTTTGTTGTGTGTATGTATCTTTGTGGGCTGGTATATCTGTGCGAATTTGTATTATCAGTGCATGTGTACCTGTGATCAGGAGAGATAAGAGGGGAAGGCTGTCTGACAGGTGTAATTCCTTAATCTCTATGCTAGTATGAATCAGTGTTTGTATTCTCAGTTGTTAGAATTGCCTCTCTTATAGAAATGCATAGGGAAATTTTTTTTGCAGGGGAGGGGGAGCAGCTCCTTCCTCTTCCATCTCTCATTACATAGATAAAGTTCATTTATACAAAACAGAAACTTCCCCCAACCCACCTTCTCCTTTTCTGCGACTATGGGAGAATTCCAGTTTTCTGCCCCCACAGCCTTCCCACTGGAGAGATCCCACCCCCAGTCTCCGCTGCTAGTTAAAATGGAAGCAAGCAGGGCAGGCTCACTCACATAGGGGAGAATTGGAGAATTACAGGTAGAGATTTTAAACTCATAAAAATGCCTGGACATGTTTAGCCATCCTTCTAACTTCAGGTATCACTGCAAAAATTAGCAGTCGCCTGAAGAAAAGCCAGACAGTTGTGCTTAGGACTTGTGAGATAAAGAGACATCTGACAGCGCCCCTCAAATCTTTGCAGCTAGGTATGTTCCTAGTTTGCCAATGTCTTAATCTAGCCCTGCCCATGGCAACAAATACTAGTTGGCAGCAAACATAGCAACCAGTAAAATAAACTGTACAATTCACTCAGCAGGTTTCACATTAGAAATAATAATCTCATTGCCTTCATTGCTGTCATTGTCAAGTGCCATTGAGTTGATGTCAACTCATGGCAAGCCTCTGGATAATTGTCCTAAACTGTGTTCGGTCTTCAGTCAGGCGGCTCATTGTTGACATTGTGGCGCCCATAGCTGCCGTTATTGTATTGTTCCATCTCATTGCTGGCCTTCCTCTTTTGTGTTGACCTTTTACCTTGTCAAGCATGATGTCTTTCTCTAATGATCTCTCTCTTCGCACGTCATCTGAGCTTCTAAGGAAAGCTTAGGTTTGATCTTCTCTAGTAGTGACTGACTGGTTTGTTCTTCGGGCAGTCCATGGTATACACAGTATTCATCGCCAGCACCATAATTCAAAGGCATCTCTTTCCGTCCGTCTTTCTTCTTCACTATCTAACTTTCACATCCATATGACATTATTGAAAATGCCATGGTTTGGACAAATTGAATCTTTGTATGCAGAGATACATCTCTGTAGTTGAGAAGCTTGACTAGGTCCTTCATAGCCATTCTGCTAAGAGCAATTTGTCGTCAGATTTCTTGACTGTTGTCGTTTTATTGATTATTGATCCATGCAGGTTAAAGTTGTCTACTATTTGTATTTCTTCTCCATCAAAGATGAATTTGTCAGGATTTTAATAACTTTAAATGGAATAGATCCATGTGTGTGTGTGTTGACTATGGTGGGGTAGCTTGGGGGTGGTGGGGTGTAAGGGATGTAAATTTTGGAGGGTGGAGCATTAACAGGGAGGTATTTTTTGAGGATAGGGTAATTTGCAGGGTGGTGGAATGGTTGTAGTGGGGAGTTTTTTGGGAGATGGAACAATTTGTGGCATGGCTGTGCAGGGGTTTTTAGAGGTGGGGCATTTTCAGGGGGATAGTTTTTGAGGGTGGGGGGCAGTTTGTGTGGTGGTGAAGCCAATGCTGGGGCATTTTGCATGATGAAAGGGCAGTTGCAGAGGATATTTTTTGTAGGTGGGGAAATTTGCAGGGTGGTGGGACAGTTGGCATAGAATATTTTATTGGGGTGGTATGGCAGTTACAAAGGGAGTAGTTTTTAGGGGTGGGGCAGTTGCAGCAGGGTAGTTTTGGATTGTGGAGGTAGTTTGGGGGTGGTGGGACAGTTGTGGAGGATAGTTTTGGGAGATGGGACAGTTTGAAGGGTTTGGGAGAGTAGATAACAGGGAGAGGGAGTATGAAAGAAGCAGTTCCCTAACTGCTATGTTTCACTGTATGAAAGTTTATTTGTTTGCTTTAATTTAATCAGGGTCACTAAAAAATCCATATAAAATAAAACCACTAGGTGTAGCTACATATGCAAATGTCATTTTTTCCCATCATTGCCAGCACCTGGGCTGGGCCTCCTATACATGACCCTTCTTTTTAAACTCTTAAAGTACAACAGAAATATCAAAAAGACCCACCTATCCTTCCTCCCCTTCCTAACCCCATCCCAACCTCTTGGGACCAAAAGCATCCTGCTTAACACCTGAGTGAGTCATATTTCCTAAATACTACATACGCTGAAACTCCTTCTCCCACAGAAATACATTGGAATTTTTTTTATTGGGGGGGGGGGAGAGGAAGGGATTTGTGCCTACAAGTGTAATGACTTTTGCAAAGGCTGGGGGTGCAGGGAGGCCTGGTGGGGGATCAGGTGCAAGGGTGGGCTGAGGACTTGGTTCCGCTATGGTAGATCAGTTGTGTGAAATCGGGCCTGGTCCTCTGCAGAACTCCGTGATATTAAACAGGAATTGTGCCATTTGGAGCACCGTAGGTGGAAAACAGGATGTAGTGGGGATGAACGGCGTTGGCACTGATTAATTAATTTATTTTATTTAACAGGCCTTTTTATACTGCTTTATCATTTCAATCAAAGCAGTTTATTTACATTGTAAAACACTTAGTAATGTACATTAAACAGGGACATTGATAACTTGGATTCTTCTTGGATGAATGATTATGGCCACCGGCTGCAGGAGGCAAAGTGAGAGGTTTGTTTGGCACAGATTAGGGTGGCAGGGAATAAGCCACAGGCAGTTTTTCGGGTGGCTTACTAGCTTTTGGGTCAGGGAGAGGGGCGACAGGGAGGGGGAGTGGTGTTCTTGATGTGAAACAGGTTGTGGACTTTGTAGGGAGGGTAGAAGGACCGCAGATCCAAGGAGGGGGTGCTGTGTGTGCAGTGAACCTGGTAGATGCAGAAGTGAAGTGGGCTTCCTTTTCCAGGGTGACACTGAGGGTGTGCGTGAGCTACTCCAAGGGTTACACATTGCATGGATGCATTTAGACCCAGTCCTGGGACAGCTCCTGTCAAGGGCTTCAGAGGAGGCCCTAGGGTGAATGCTTCTTTACGTCAAGGTTGTTATCTCTCAGAGTTAAAAGGAGGCCATGGTAACTCCTATTCCCAAGAAGGGACCCAAGCTATGCTGTTCCAATTTGCATCCTATTTCCTCATTGATGAGCCTGGCTAAGATCATAGAAAAGGCTGTTTTGCTACAACTGACCGATATTCTCAGTCGAGGAGGGTGGACTCGATTGGGGTCAAGTGGGGTTCCGAAGGGGGTTGGGTATGGAATCATTGATGGTGTCTGTTCTGGACCAGTTGGGTAGGGCACGAGATGTGGAAAAAGACTGTGTTGGTGGTGATATTAAACAGAAACATAATGGCAGAAAAGGACCACATGGCCTATCTATTATATCTTCTCTATCCCGTCTTTCCTCTAAAGCATACATATGAAGATATTTAAGTCTATCCTCATATGCTTTATAATGAAGACCACTAACCATTTTAGTAGCCACCCTCTGCACCGACTCCAATCTGTTTATATCCTTTTTTTTTTTTTGTAACTTAGGTTTTTATTCAATGCCTTTGTGATACAAAACACCAACTGTGCAAAACAGATATATCTGTACCATTAACTGAACATGGTTTACATTCTTACCAACCAACTTCTCTGACAGATTCCACCTCTGTACACACATTCTATATTACATCAACCAAGAACATCACCTACATTTGTATGGCATGTTTCGTTCTCTATTCTTTTTATAATTACTTAAAGTTTATTCAACAATAACAGGAACACCATACCCAATACACAACTTCTGAACCACATTTTGTTTCAACCCATATAAACCTATTATCTCTAGTAGCTCTTCTGTTATCACTAGTTGAGCCCTCTATAACCCCATCCCTTGCTCCACCTCTCATTCTGTATCCTGCGAACTTTAAGTACCTCCCCAACCCTACCCCCCCTCCCCCTACCCCTCCCCTCCCCCTTCCCACCAGCCCCTTCCCCCACATCCCTACCTAGCTAGAACATCACCAGTAGTGACCTTCATACTCCCTCCTGTATTACCCCTATCTTCCCTTCCCCACCCCTACTTAACCATCGCCACACCCCCTCCCACTGCCTTTCCACCTTCTCCCCATACCCCTTGTTGAGCCCTGTTAATCTATGCATTTGATACAAATCTGCCAAGCGCCCTGCATATTTCCCTGTGGGCGGCATAACCCCCTGCTTCCAATGTTGCGCGATTTCACACCGAGCCGCAATAATACATTGCCCCACAATACTCCAATTCCCTTCTTCCCCTGCAGGCTTCTTTAGTAGGAGACATAGCTCCGGTGTCAAATTAATTCTGGCGCCTGTTATGCTTTCAATGATGTCCCCAATATTCGCCCAGTACTGCCGTACTGCTGGGCACGTCCACCACATATGCAGCCAAGTTCCTTTCTCTCCACACATCCTCCAGCATTCATCCGTCCCTCGAGCCCCCGCTTTGTACAATCGCTCCGGCGTCAGATACCACCTCGACAACACTTTCCATCCATTCTCACGCAGGGACGTAGCGATAGACGCCCTCGCTATGTCCTGAGCTATTCGCTCCCACTCCTCCACCCCCCACTCTACCCCTAAGTCCCTCTCCCACGCCTTCATATAACTTAATTTCTCTCTCCCTCTCTCTGTTAGTCCTTTGTAAATTCTAGAAATAACCCCCTTCCTCCCCAGCGAACCCAGACAGCTACCCTCAAACCAACCTGGGTCCTGCACAATATCCTGCCAGTGCCCTCTCTGCCTAAGAAGGGAACCCAACTGTAGATAATGGTACCGGTCAGTTTCTTTCAACCGGTACAGGTCGCGAATGCCCTCAAACTCTCTGATACCTTGCCCAAAGACTATCTGGGACACTCTTTGCAGCCCCTGCTGCGCCCATCTTTTCACTACCAGCATATCAGGGCCTATTCCCCCTCCACAACAGGCCAGCAATGACATCCCACGCACCCACTTCTTCTCCCCTATCAGCCTTTTCCTATGTACCTGCCACACCCCCAATGTATGCCCCACCAATGGATTCTCACCCTTGCTCCCCTTCCCCCCCCAGACGAGTCTTTCCAGCTCACAGGGCCGGAATCCCGCTTCCTCCATCAGCACCCAGTGCTTATGTTGCTCCCTCAGCCATGAGTATACCGCCCTCAACTGTGCCGCCAGGTAGTATTTCCTGAAGTTTGGTACCCCCATACCACCCTCTATCCTTGCCGTTTGCAATGTTTTAGCAGCCACCCTGGGTCTTTTATTTCCCCAAATAAACCCCTCGACTTGCTTTTGTAGCTTGGCTAGCATCTTTGTGGGTATCGCTACTGGCAGCACTTGAAAGAGAAAAAGGAACTGGGGGAGCAACATCATTTTCACCACTGCCACTTTCCCCAACCACGATACGATCCCCCTATTCCAAGTCCCCAATTGCGCCTCTACTTGCCGAAACGCCTTCAAGTAATTCAGCTCAAAAAGGTCCTCCAGGTTCCGCCCTAAATTAATTCCAAGATACCGAATTGATTTGGCTGCCCACCTAAATTTAAATGTTTGTTGTAGAGTCGTTTGCTGCTCCTCCCCGACCGACAAGTTTAATATTTCCGACTTACTCCAATTGATCTTAAACCCCGCCATTTCCCCATACTCCTGTACCTCCCTCATCATCCCTGGCACCGTTTCCTTCGGCCTAGTGACCATAAGCAAGATGTCATCAGCAAACATGGCTAACTTGTATTCCCTCTGCCCTACTGTCACCCCCGTGATTTCTGCACTCTTCCTTATTCTCCCCGCTAGCGGCTCCAGCGATAAGGCGAACAATAGGGGTGAGAGTGGACAACCCTGTCGCGTCCCCCTCCCCAACGTAAAGAAATCTGAATATCCTCCATTTACACGCACACACGCAGTAGGTCTCTCATATAATGCCTTTATCCAGCCTACAAAACTATTCCCAAACCCCATATGTTCCATTACGGAGAAGAGAAATCCCCACGACACCTGATCAAAAGCTTTTTCCGCATCTAACGATAGAAGCAATGCAGGCTCTGATGTGCGTTTTACGGACCATATTACATTTAACGCTTTCCTGATGTTGTCCGCCACCTGTCTCCCAGGTATAAACCCCGCTTGATCCTCATGCACCAGCTTCCCCAGCACTTTATTGAGTCGTCCTGCTAACACTTTAGCCAGCAGTTTTGCATCAACGTTTATTAATGAGATCGGCCGGTACGACGCACACTCCAACGGGTCCTTACCCATTTTAGGGATCAGTGTTATTCCCGCCCACCCCATTGTTTCCGCTAATCGCTCCCCCACCCTTGGGACATTGAACAGGTGCGTCAGGGGCCCCACCAACTCTCCCTTAAATTTTTTATAGAAGCTGGCCGTCAGCCCGTCGAGGCCGGGGGCTTTCCCTGTTTTTAGACTCTTAATTGCCACCGCCACTTCTGAAGCCTGTATTTCCCCTTCAAGCGCCTCTCTTTCCCCATCGTCCAGATGGTGTAGACCAGCTGTCGCTAGGTAATTCCTCATTTCGTCTTCTGGTCTGTCCACTTTAGCCTCATATAAGCCCTTATAGTACTCCACAAATGCTTCCCGGATGTCCTTCTCATCTCTAGTAACCCCCCCCCCTCCCCCTAAGCTGCACAATCAGGGACATAGTCCGCTTCTGCTTTAGTCTCCTCGCCATAAACTTTCCTGCTCTATTCCCTCCCTCAAAGAACTCCTGGCGTAATAATTGTAACCGATAATGGATTTTGTCTGCTTCGAGCGCATTCAGCTTAGCCCTAGTCTCTAACACCTCCCCTCTCAAATTCCTGCCGGCACTACAGGCATCAGCCTCTTCTAACTGCACCAGTTTCTGCCGCAGTTGGAGCTCCTTCTCCTCCCCTTCCCTCTTTATTCTCGCCCCCCACTTGACTAGTGTGCCTCGCACCACCGCCTTGAAGGCATCCCATACCACACCCTTTCGAACTTCTCCCGTATCATTGAGCGCAAAGTAGTCTGGTATCAGGCTTTGTATATCTTGCACCACCCTAGTATCGCTCAAAAGAGCCTCGTTCAATTTCCAGAAATGGATCCCCCGATCTTCTCCCCGTCCCCTCAGTGTCACCCGCACCGGTGCATGGTCCGACCATGTAATCGGTTCCATCTCCCCTTCAATAATTCTCCCCGCGATCTCCTTCCCCACCCATATAGTGTCAATCCGTGAGTACGTACCGTGCACTGCTGAAAAAAAGGAGTACTGACGCCGACTTGGATTGAGCAGTCGCCATGCATCAATCAAACCATTGGCCTTTATAAATTGCTGGTACCGACTCCTATCTGCCCGCCTCGCCTCCCCCCTCCCCGTGGAGTCTCTCCCCACCTCCCAAGTCATATTGAAGTCTCCACCACATATCCTCGCTCCGTCCCCCAAAGCATTCATTTTCTCATCCACTTCCTCCCAGAAATCCTTTTGGGCCCCTGTGGGTGCATACACATTAGTCACACAGAACCATTCATCCCCTATCCTCATTCGCACTAGTAGGTATCGACCTCCTCTATCCCTAATTACAGTGTGCATCTCCACTTTGAGTGTCCCACTGACCAACAACGCTACCCCCCCTTTCTTCCGCTCTCTCAGATTAGAAGCAAACACTAACTCTGTATATCCTTTGGGTTTCACTAGCGATTCGTGTCTGCGTAACAGATGAGTTTCTTGCAATAGGACTATTGAGGCTTTGTGTCTTGCTATTTCTCTGTACAATTTCTGCCTTTTAAAGGGGGAATTTAAACCTTTCACATTTAGAGTAATAATTTTCAGGTCACCTGTACTGTGCCCTCCCCCCGCTGCGCCCCCCTTGCCTGCCCTGTCCCTCCCCCCTCCCCCCACTCTCTCTTCCCCTCCCCCCGTCCACCCCCGCTCCCACCCCTGATCAACCTCCCTGAAGGGAGTATCGACTTCCTTACTCGTGACTGTCTATCGAGCCTTAGCCTGCCCCTTCCATACCCCCCTCTTCCCCCTTCCTCGCCGCTCCCTCCCCCCCTTCCGTCCCTACGCCCACCTGCCAGCCCCTTCAACCCCCGTAGCCCCTCCCCCCATTGCTGTACACCGGAACTGTAGTCAGAACAACATGCAAAGTCTTAATATTCAGCTCGCTCCAGTTTTCTCAGCCAACGTTCCAGCGCTCCCTCGATGCAGTCTTGCCACTCTTCTCCCTCCAGCTGGTGCTCTGTGCCATCGCTGGGTGTTCCATTTTGAAAGTGTATGTCCCGTGGCGTTGGTACTTCCATTGGACGGTTGTGCTCCCTCCGGCAAGTGTGTTGCGCCTAACTCTCGCAATGCTTTCCACGCTTCCTCGCATGACTGCACCCGCCTCGATCTTCCCTTTACTGTAATCAGCAGTCCGAATGGAAACAGCCATTTATAGCGCAAGTCTTCGCGTCTCATATACTCCGTCACTTCTTTAAGGTTTCTTCTACGCTGCAACGTTCCGGGGGACAAGTCCTGGAAAAATTCCAGCTTATGTTCTTCCCAAACATACTGTTTCATTGTCCTCGCGGCCCAAAGTAGTTTTTCCTTACTTTTGTACGAGCTAAGACATACTACTATATCTCGAGGTTTGTTGTCCCGCACCGGGCCCAAGCTTCTGTGCGCTCTCTCTATCAATACGTTCGCTCCTGCCTCCTCTTCCACCTCATCTGCCGACTTTAGCAGTGAACTGAATATTTTAGCCACAACTTCTTCAGAGTTCTTGTATTTTGGCTCTTCCGGGAGACCTCGTACCCTTATATTGCATCTCCTAGATCTATCTTCGAGGTCCTCCAGTTTCACTTGCAACTCGTTGAGTCCACATGTGTGGTCTTCCCATCCTTTTTGTAACTCTTCTAGCGCTGCACCTTGTTGTTCCACCTGCACTTCTGTTTCTTCCACACGACTGCCCAGGTCTGCTAAATCTTGTCTCAGTGCTTGGATTGTCTCTTTTAATTCCTTCTTTACCCCACTGAGCTCAGACTTAATCTCCTCTTTCAACTCAGTGAGCCAGTCCTTCAGCATGCTTGTTAGCTCTGAGGTGCTCTCCTTCTCCACCCTCCGCTCGGATTCATTTAGGGCCAGAGGGGGCGATTTGTCTTCCTTATCTCCTTCTTTTCCACCTTTGGGTGTAACATAGGTGGAGCGGAATTCAGCTAGCTTCTTCTTAACTGATGGCCCACTTTTACTTTTCTCCATGGTCTCTCTTCCGCCCTCCCGACTGGAGAGCGCAGCTATCACAGGAATTCCGGTCTCTGGCTTCCTTGCTGCCTTCCGCCCACTGTCCCCCACCTCTGGGCAGGACTTTTGCTATTAGTGTTATACAGCGCAATGCCGCAGGTAGCAGTGCTCTTTATTAATTCAGCTGAGGCCTGTCTGTTTTATTAGGATCGCAAGCACTTAGCACCTCCTGGGGCACTTAATTCTCCAGCTCACACTCAGGCCCAGAAGTTACTGTCTCAGCATTCCGTCGCACTGCCCTTGCTTCTCACTCCTCTTCACCCACTCGGGCCTTTATCTGCTCTGCAACGTGCCCCCTCAGACTCTGCTCCGGAGCCAAAACAGCCACTTCTCTACCTCCCCGGACTGCCCAGGGGAAAAGTGCTCCTCTATACTTTCCCGCCTCTCGTAGGAGCTACCGGCAGCCCGCCGCTTCACTTCTGGAGTTGGGGGTCTGGCAGTCTTCAGCCTTTGTGCCTCGCGTTCACTCCCCTCACTTCCTCACCACGCGGTGCTACAGTCGGCCTCCTCTCCCCTCCTCCACGTGGTGTTTCAGTGCCCCGGGGCCTCCGCACGTTCTCTTCCCACTGTCTCTTACCAGGCTGCCTCTGCGCAATTTCTACTTCTGCCGGCTGTCCAGTGCTGCGGCGCGTTCTCGCTCCGGTTCTCCCGTGCGCTGCGCTCACATCCGGGCTCTTCCTCTGCTGGTCTGCACCTTCCCGAGCACCTCTGCCTAGCTCTGCAGGCCGCCGATGCGAGCCGCTCCGGGTAAAGCCCCTTCACGCTCGTTCTTGCACATCTATTTGTTTGGAGCAGGGTCTTTCAGCGCTCCCACATATTGCCTTGCCTTTCCTCTAATTTGGGGTTTTTACACCCGTTTTTGCAGGCTTCGGCAGCGGAGCCCGATCACTTCGCTGCCATTCCGCTCGGTGACGTCACCGGAAGTCCTCTGTTTATATCCTTTTGAATGTGCGGTCTCCAGAATTGCACACAATACTCCAAATGAGGTCACACCAGAGATTTATACAGAGGCACTATCACCTTCTGTTGGCCATTCCTCTCCCTATGCGCCCAAGCATCCTTCTAGCTTTTGCTGTCACCTTTTCTACCTGTTTAGCTGCTCTAAGATCAGACACAATCAAGCCTAGGTCCCGCTCTTCTTTAGTGGACAAAAGTACTTCACCCCTTATACTATATCGCTCCCTTGGATTGCTGCAGCCCAAATGCATGACTTTGCATTTTTTAACATTAAATTTCAGCTGCCAAATTCTAGACCATTCTTCAAGCTTAGCTAGATCCCTCCTCATGTTATCTACACCTTCCTGGGTGTCTACTCTATTGCAGATTCTGGTATTATCTGCAAACAGGCAAACCTTACCCAACAGCCCTTCTGCAATATGACTATCAAAGATGTTAAAAAGAACTGAACCAAGGACAGAGCCCTGCAGCACACCACTGGTAACCTTCTCAGAGTGAGCTCCATTTACTTGTACCCTTTGCCGCCTCTCACTCAACCAATTTCTAACCCAATCAGTAACTTTAGAGTCCATCCGCAGTTCGATTTGGTTGACTGGGATATCTTGGTGGAGCGCCTTTGCGTTTAGGGGTGGTGGTTCTGCGATGGATAGCATCTTTCCTGTCAGACTGGAGATTTTGCATACACTGGGGAGACTGTCATCTTCTGTGCGAGTGCTGGAATGTGGGGTTCCGCAGGGGTAGGAGTTGACTCCTGTTTTATTTAATATTTAATATCTATTTGAGCCCGGTAGGGGCTATTTGCAGGAGATATGGCTTTTCTGGCTTTCTGTATGAAGATGACATACAGATGCTTGTGGTGGTAGAAGAGGAGGAATCCATGGTGTTTCAGTATCTGGAGGAAATTGCTGTGTGGTTGCAGGCTAACCACTTGGTCTTGAATGTTATTAAGCCGGAGGTTTTGTTGTGTTTGGAGCTGTCTGCAGCTGCAGTGCGGTCGGGGTTCATGATTGCGGGAGCCTGTCTGGGCTGGAAAAGGAAGATTCGCGATCTGGGGGTCCTTCTGGACACAGATCTATCCTTGTAGGCACAGGTGTCCCAGGTGGTACGGTCTGCTTATGGTAACCTGCGATTGTGTTCTTTTTTGGACAAAGAGACCTTGCGCTTGTAGTCCAGGCGCTTGTGTTATCTGGCCTGGACTACTGTAATGCACTGTATGTTGGGCTACCAGCCTATGTTTCTCAGGAAGGTGCAGGTCGTCCAGAATTCTGCAGCTCGGCAGGTGTGGGGAATGGGCATGCGAGATTCAGTATAGAGGGTGTTGCGGCTACTACACTGGCTCCCGATTCAACAGAGGTGTGTCAAACTGTTGGTCCTCGTTTTCAAGGTGTTAAGAGAGTTGGGACCATGCTATCTACAGGGGATGTTATCTTGGTTACCAGCCCGGGAGGGTCCTTCAGTCCACACAAGCACAGTTGTTGGCTGTGCTTGGGTTTTCTTACATCTGCTTGCAGCGGTGGTCGGCTCAGGTATTTTCGGTGGCTGCTCCAGCCCTCTAGAATGTGTTATTGGAGGTTTTGCGGAAGGAGAGGGACCCGATGGTGTTCGGGAAGGCAGTAAACACTTTTCCTGTTTAGATGGCGGGCAGTTATGATTTTCTAGCAGTGATGGTAGATGGTAGCATTATGTGTTGCTTGGTGGGGTGGGAAGGGGAGAGGGAGGACTGGCAATCTTATGTATTTTTATGCCTTTTTGTAAGCCGCCTAGAATGCTGTAGCACTTGGCAGTCAATAAATGTTTTAAAATAAACAAACACGGGTATATTATGTGAATGGTTTTCAATAAAAGGCATGGAGCCAATATTCATAACCCTTAGCCGGTGTCCGGATAAGGGCACAGACTGCAATATTTAGTGGCATTATTTGGATAGTACCGCTGAATATCTCCACAGACCGCCTTGGCACTCTCCGGTGAGTACAGAGAGGGCTGAACAGCACTTTCCGGATAAGTGCTGCCTGAAACTCCCACTACCCGGATAAGAGCTGACAGCTATCCGGCTAGGGCTACTGTGCCCAAGTATTCAGTGGCTGCCTCTATCGAGATATTGCCACTCAATACCCCGCCCTATATGTCAACCTCCATTGGAAAGCATTGGAAAGAATAATAAAACGTATTTGCATGGATCCTCCCTAAACTCTCCAAACCGTGAAAGACCTTTATAATGCGTACTTAACTATGATGGGTCACATCACAATAGTATCGGTGAGAAGGGGTAGTGTATCCCAGACACGCCTCCGATTGCCCAGTGGGAGGTGTCTAAGGTTGAGTACTGTTGGTATAGTGATGAGACCCAGAATTTTCTTTATTCTGTCCCTTTGGATCTCTTCTGGGAAGGAGACTAGGCTCATGGCGAATGCCTGGGTCTTTAGGGAGACAGATTGCTTGAAATTGCAAAGTTGCCAAGTTACACAGTTCCAGGAGTGAGATTCGTTGCCAGTTCTGATTTTAAACTTGCATCACAGTGCAGTGTGGCATTTGTTGTCCCTGACTTTACCCACTGGGATCAGTGCTGCAGGTCCCATAATGCAGCACAATGACTGTCAGAAATCCAGGACTGGCTAAAATCTCACTCATGGAACTGGGTAATTTGGCAAGTCTGAAAATGCCATGAGTAACTCTGAGGAAGGAGTCGAGTGATAACTCCTATAGAAAAGGAATATTCACCATACTCTGGTGGAGTTTTCACACAGTTTGTTAAGAGAAATGGAAGTTATATCTAGGCTTCAGAGAGTATGTTCTACACCAGGGATGGCGACCTTCAGTCCTGAAGTGCCACAATCCAGGCTGGTTTTCAGAATTCCCCTAATGAATATTCATGAGGCATGTTAGCATACAATGGGAGGCAGTGGATGCAAACATATCTCATGAATATTCATTAGGGACATCCTGAAAACCAGCCTGGATTGTGGCACTCCAGGACTGGAGGTCGCCATCCCTGTTCTACACTCAACGAGGTTCTGCACCCAAGGAGAGTGTGGTGTGTCATAGGATTAACAGAAGAGGAACCACAGGAGTGAGAACAGTCATTTTGGGAAAGAGAAATGCTTTGCATAATTAGAGGCAAAAATCATCAATTATAATTAAGCACCATTAAAGGGAGTCCCAAAACATGGGAGGACTGCGAAAGATTATCCTGAAAGGAGTCTGGGAATTAGAGGGAAAATCTTGCAGCTGCTTGATGATCAGTATAGCTTTTACCCAAAGCCAGCTAATCACCCTTCCACAATTTTTGTTTTGCAAAAGCCCCAAACCTGTGTGGCTCTAGGGCTTGCTCCAGAAGTAACCCGAGAGGTCCTGAGCATTCTAGAAAAAACATGGAGCCCTCTGGGGTGCATGATATCCCTTTGGCTCAGAGTTGTGCCCACGTGTCTGAGATGAATGGAGTAGGGTAACATTAAGGATCTCTGCAAGAGTTCTTACAACTGAATTACAGCTTTATAAAGTGCAGAATTGCTGGGGATGACTGCACGTAGGCCACGAATCTCAGTTCATTCTCTCACCTGTTTCCTAAACTCCACCTTACGCCTCTTCTCCTGCTCCTGCATTTTTTTCAGCCGGGCTGCATGTTCTGGGAGGAAAGAAAGTAGAAAGGAGTGTGAATAAGTACTTTCCCTTGTCAGTGGGGAGAGGCTGCCTTTCTTTGTGAAGGAAAATAATATAAATACTACTCAAAAAGGTCCCAACAACAGGTGATAAATAAAATCAAGAACCAAAAAAAAGCACCATAAAAATATTCCAAAAGATCTAAACAAATTATTTTTTTGTCGGAGCGTGCCAGAGGAGGATAGAACTTAAACCTATCCACTCCAGGCGGCAAACTCCATTTTATTAACCATACGGCTGAAACCCAGTGAAGTTATTTAACTTAGTTGCAAATGAAGAATCTCAGTCCATGAATAAGCGCAGCAACAAAGCATGAAGCACGGTGTGCACGTTTCGAGATCAGCTCCCTCTATCAAGTGCAAACTCCTGTGCTTCCAAATGCCATTAAACGCTAAGAGTTAAAATCTCTCAGTTTCAAGGGATTGAAAACTCCATAAGTGGCCAGAATGTCATGTCACTCAAACAGAACCTCCAATCATAGAAGGGGAACCCCATGGAAGACAGGGAAACCCTACTACGTATTGGATGACCTCACAGCAGACCGAGCCAATCAACCTCCCTGTTCAGACCAGAAGGATGGACCGAATTAAGCCAGTAAATCCATCGCTGCTCTCGCCATTGCAGATGAGCAATCCGGTCACCGCCCCTAGGATTCTCCAGAACATGGTCTATTATAGACCATTTCAAGTCCATGAATGTATGTTTATATGTCAAACAATGTTCAACAACTGGTGCTGAAAGGACCTGCTGCCGTAGGCGGGAAGCGTGTTCTGTCAATCTCACCTTGATCATCCGGGAGGTTCGACCAACATATAAGAGAGTGCAGGGGCATTGAAGCATATACACCACAAAAGTGGAACAACATGTGGTAAGCCATTTCCTCTCAAATGTCTGGCCTGTAGCAGGGCGAGTCCAAGTAAGCCCTGCATGGTGGTTGAACAATGGACACAAGAATTACACGGGGAATGACCCTGAGTATTCAAATCCGGGGCAGGTGGTCTGTCTGACAGGGGGGTGGATCAAACCAGTAGATCTCTTAGATTTGGACCTCTAGAAAAGGCTATCATAAGGGACTTATGAAAACAAGTGTGTAAATCCAGTATCGGCCAATGTTTCTTAACAATACGAACAATGTCATGACTAAACTGCATGTAAGGAAGGGTGCCCACAATTACCTCAGAAGATTCAGTAGAGGTGGATGCTGTCACTCCACCATCCAAAAGCCATTCACGATGGATATGGGAGGCCCGGCAATACGCCCTATCCACCACCCGTCTGGGGTATCCCCTCGCAAGTAACCGTTGCTTTAGATCAGCAGCATGGATTTTAAAGTCCACATTAGTGGAGCATAATCGCCATAGCCTCAGAAATTGACCGAAGGGGAGACCCCGACGTAGGGGCCCAGGATGGAAACTTTGATAGCACAACAAACTGTTACTTTGTACGCTCTTACGAAATAATGTTGTCTTCAATGTGTCCCCATCCTTAAAAATCAACATATCAAGGAATTCAATTTTATCAAAATCAATATGGGCCAAAAAAGAAATGTTACCCTTCAAAGTGTTTAACCACTGTATGAATTCTTGAAGGCCAGGAAGAGTGGACGACCACAAGAAAAAGATGTCATTGAGGAAGCGCCTCCAAAAAGAAATGTGTGCAAAAGATGGGGAATTATAGAGGAATTTCTCTTCCAAATCTGCTAGAAAAGGGTTGCAACAGAAGGGGCCACCATAGCCCCATTGCAATGCCGAAAATTTGTTGGTAAAATTTTCTTTCTGACAAAAAATAATTCCTTAAATAATTTTAACTCTTAGCATTTAATGGCAGTTGGCAGCACAGGAGTTTGCACTTGATAGAGGGAGCAGATCCCGAAACGTGCACGCCGTGCTTCATGCTTTGTTACTGCGCTTATTCATGGACTGAGATTCTTCATTTGCAACTAAGTTAAGTAACTTCACTGGGTTTCAGCCATATGGTTAATAAAGTGGAGTTTGCCGCCTGGAGTGGATAGGTTTAAGTTCTATCCTCCTCTGGCACGCTCTGACAAAAAAATAATCTGTTTAGATCTTTTGGGATATTTTATGGTGATTTTTTTGGTTCTTTCTTTCTTTTCTTTGTAAAGAGCAATAGAAAATCCACCACTATGGCCTCGATGCAGGAAGCATTACGTGCAAAAGTGTGCGCTGTCAGAAAAAAATCTGTACACAGTCATGTTAATATGTAGGCGTTTGCTGCATCGCAAGTGAAACGTCTCCCTTCCTGTAAGTGTGTGAGCATGGATTGGCTCATGCACTCATTTAATAAAAAATAAAAAAGCACACTACAAGTCTACTGGACTCCCTGACTCTTGAACCCCTAATGGTTAGAGCACTGGCTTGGGAATTCAAAGACTAAGGTTCAATTCCCTCTAGCACTCCTTGTGGCCTTGGGCAAGTCACTTAACCCTCTATTGCAGGGGTCTCAAACTCAAATTGCTTTGAGGGCCAAATGAGGACTTGTAAAGTAACCCGTGGGCCGCATTGTTGGAACTTTTTTTTTTTACAATGCCAACACAAGAACTGGGGTAAAATGATCATGCCTTAGCATGCACGCATATTTTCACATTTATGCTCTATTTTATAAAGTCAAAAAGGTTTTCTTTGCCTGTACCATTAAGCTTCTTTGTAACTGTTTTAAGTATGACCAAATCATACCTCTTTTATGTGAATATCATTGGCTTCTCGTTTTATATTGGATTCACGCCAAGATTCTATTTCTTGTCTACAAAACCTAGTAGACTAGATTTCCTACCTGCTTATCCAGGGGTGTCTCAAGGGTTTCTGCTGCCCCAGGCAGAAGCCCCCATCACGCTGCCCCCTCCCTGCTACTATCGCCTCTGCCTTCCTCCTCTGCCGCCAGCATACCCCCTCCCACCACCGCCACTACCCCCCAAAATCCATGTTCTCATCTTGTGGTGATGGCAACGGCAGTCCGACTCCATTTCGATTCACTGCCTATTGCAAAATGGAGTTGGCCTGCCTTCGCTGCAAGATAAAAGAGATGGATTCGGCGGTTAGTAGCGGCTCGACTCCTTTTTGAAAGCAGTGGCTTTGTGCCGCTGCTTCCAAAATGGAGTTAAATTGTCTACCAGGTCTAATGCCCTAAGCGGCCACCTAATCCACCTAGTAGATGGGCCGGTCTTGAGCTTATCACCTTTGTTGTCGATGCCGGTAGCCTGGGGTGGTTCTGCTGTGCAGAAGGAGTTTGTCCCCGCCCCTCCTGTGCACGGTCAGAATGCCTGGAGGAGGCTGCAGTTGGGGACAGTCACGTAATGCCAGCACCATGCGGTCCGCGGGCCACGTGTTTGAGACCCCAGCTCTATTGCCTCAGAATAATCCAAGTTATCAATGTCCCTGTTTAATGTACATTGCCAAGTTTAAGTTACAATTTAATCCGCTTTGCTGAAATGATAAAGCGGTATTAAAAAAAAACCAAAAAAAACACCCCCCCCACCAACAACCTAATAAATAAATAATTAAATCAAATCAAACTCTATCCCACGCCACAAAATTTCCCTGTTGGCCCAGTTGGCCCCCAATCTACCCTGCAAAGATGTCCAGTAGGACCAAGACCACCCCTTGCCCTCCTGCTGACACTCCCAAACCCACCCAGACATCTCATGTGGCTATCTGATCCAGGACATGCTGCATCAGGGAGGCCTGCAACCAGAACGCTTCAAACCTCCCCCCCCCCCCCCAACTCTAAGGTTGGGAGACAGGAGCAATACCCATCTGTTCCTGCCACCTGTGCCAACCACATTCCAACATGCTGGTGCCTGCCCCTCTGTGGTATGTCAGACACCGCCACTAGAGGTCAGCCTGTCAAATAAGGCAACGCTTGCAAGGAAACTTTAGAGGTAGGGGAGTCACGGGAGGTCATGAACCACCAGGGTCTTGTGGGCTTGTTTGGGGGAAGGGGGATGTAAAAGGAATCCAGGGGTTCTCTTGAGCAACCAGGGATCTTGGGTAAACTGAGCTGAAGTGCAACACTTCCCCTCAGATCACCTAAAATTCAAGAGGAAGTACTGCACTTCACCTTGGATCACCCTTTAGCTCCCATGTTGTATCTTTACTCCAGCTCTAAAACAAATGTTATTAGAATAAATTAAACTAGTATGGGAGTTCTACAAAATTAGGAATACTTCTTTATTCATCCATTTGCATGACCACTGTGCTACCCTTTAGCACTATGGTTTTATGCCAATCTTCCTGCACTAACATTTCTTACTGCATTGGGAGCAAGATTAGCATAGGAAAAGCTTGAGTAAAGCGGTGCGCTAAAGAATAGAGCTGGTTACTGTATCAGGGCCCCAGGCTGTTAAGCATGATCAAGAAAAATCAACACATAATAGAAAACTGCCTGCACCAGAGGAAAGAGGCTGCAGTTTCTGAGAAGAGCTTTTGCTGGAAGGTACATTTTGTTTCGAATATTTTTTCAAATGACTAATTCCTAACTTTATTGCGAGAACCACCATTTTTCTGATGCAACATTGGTCCTGTTTAGAGTCTTTTTTTCTGATTGTGGATGCTTAGGATTTTGCTTACCCTGTTTTAATTCTGGGAGTGTGTGTTCAAACATCTTAATTGATTTTCATATAAACAATAAACAGGCAGAGTACTATCAGCAATGGATATGACATTATCTACTACATAATACAATATTATAGGGCAGATACATACTGACTGGATGCTGTCATCATCGTACGCAGCTATTCAGACAGACAGACTTTTTTTTGCTCTGAGGCTGCCATTTATTTATAGTCAAGGAAGATTTAGTCTTTCAATTAGTAATTATCAATTTTCAGTGGAACGCTTTCATATGTTTATGGAAACAGACGTTTAGGTCTGTGCATGCAAAAACAAAAAAAAGCCTGAGTGTTTTAGAAAAGGCTTGGCAAATGAGAAGAGTTTTCTAAATTACATATAGCGCCACCACAGAAAAACATATATTTGGTGCCATGGACAACTGGAACAGCGATTTTAAATAAAACAAAAATGGCATCAGTAGGGGGTTTGCCATGCAAGTAGGCCTATATGCACTATACGTGCCAATTTTTGCTACTTCTATATGGAGATGGCACCACCTACATGAACAAATGGCAGAATTTAGAAATCTGCATGTCCATGGGGAAGTTAAACATTCCCAACTGAAAGTGATTTGGGGCACCAGAGAGGTAAGCACAATCTCTCCCCCCTCCCCCCAAGCTCGACATCCACCATTTGTCTTGTGAATCTACAGACTTCTGTCCAAGAAACTTACTCCAAAGACTTTTCCTGTGCCAGAAATTCTGTGATAGTATAAGTGGAAATGTCACGCAAGCAGTCCTGCCAGATTGCCCAGTTCCAGGAGGGAGATTTTAGGCCTTTGCTGGACCTCTGACAGTTCCATGATGCACCAGCCTCCCAAAGGGCATAACAGCTCCTCCTGGAAGGCTGTCAAGTTTCTACACAAGGGACACCAGTTTGAGGCCAGGCTGGGCCATGACATCATCGGGAGAAGGAGGGGTAAATCTTCAGGGTTTTGTTTTTGTTTTCATTTCACAACAGGGCTGTGGATTCATTGAATCCTCTAAAGGCCCTGCTCATGCACCACCACAAGCTCCAATGTTTTTTCTGCTGACAAGCAGAATTAAGTCAGACACACAAGTGGGTGACTGCTAAGTTCAGGGCTGCGCATCTCGTCATGAACTGCCCATTGTTCAGGAGCAGTCCAGTTATCGAGAAGATGCAAGGGTTGTTAACGTTACACAGACAAGTTGGCCAACTTGATCATTGATTCATACCTTCACTTGTGGACTGTTTTGAGCAGTAGTGGGAAGGTATGAATCAATGATCAAGTTGTTGCTTATGTATGGAATCTAGCAAAGCAAATTTCAGGATGGCCACAGTAGCTGTAGCAACTCTGATCTGATGATATTTCACTTTGCCATTTAATGGAACAGTAGTTTGTAACAGAATTGGATGGAGGGCACTAGCCTATTTGTAAGTCTGCTTGGCTACTGGAATGCAGGCTCTGTTGGAGTCGAAGAAGATGAACAACTGCATAGATTCTCTGATGGGTACAGTTCCTTTGAGGTAGTAAGCAAGAGTCCATTTGCAGTCCAGAGTGTGGAAGAACCTCTTGTGTGTGGATTTTTATTAGGTTTTAGACAAAATGTAGGAAGATGTTACAAATTCCAGAAGAGGCTGGACACCATGCTACTTTGGATGAGTTTGAACTATTTTGTTGAGATGAAAGAGTATAGAACTCAAAATAAAAAAAGCTTGAAGTTTGCTTACTCATCTGGCAAGGGTCATTGCTACCAGAAAGAATACCTAATGGGTAATATTTTTCAGGGAAGCAGATTCCACTGCCTCAAACTGCAGCTTCATTGGAGATGTATCCCAAGACCACGTCATCCTTACATGTGAAGAAACCCTTTCATGAATCGAGAAATTATAATAGACCAAGCAAATGAAACCTATCAACTGAGGCATTATAGGCAGCGACAGTGTCAAGATGTACTCTAATGGAAGACGTTTGGAGTCTTTGATAATAGAGGTGACACAAATAGTGTAATATGGTGTCAGGAAAAAAAAGTGAATGGGTTTCTACCCATTCATGAAACACCAGATAAGAAATCTCTTCCACTTGAAGGGGTAGGTACCTCTGATGGATGTTTTCCTTGCAGCTACTAAGACATCTTAAATTGGTGTTGCGCAACATTTAATCTCTAGCCTGGGATAGCCCTCACAGCATGGAAATTGGGTAATTATTTTAGTTCAAGGATAAAGAAAGGAGCCCTTGTTTTGAGTGACCAGCAATGGAAATATCTGAAGTCTGCATGGAGGTAGAACTGCAAGCCTTTTGATCAAGGGGGACCAGTTCTGACAAGGCTAGTAGGATGGTGAACATGGTATAGTGCCCAGCCTTTGCTGAAATTTGTGTAAGGTCTTGTCTAGGAGCAGGAAGGAAGATAAGTGTAAAGGAGAGATTAAGTACAAGGTATGGCTAGGGCATTCCTTGCAAGATGATGGGAGGCTTTATGTTTATGCTTATTTTAAAACTTAATATACTGCCCAACAACAAAAGGTATCTGGGCGGTTTACAATACAAGTTTATAAAATTAAAAATGCTGCAAGAAAAGAAAGGAAAAGGAACGCAATAAAATCAAAGAAACAGGACAGAAAAAGATAAGAGCAGAATAAGAAAAAGGTCAAAGAGAAATAAAAATCAAACAGTGAGTGTGGGAGGTGCTCTGGTAGGAAGAGGCAATGGACAATACATCAATGGGGAGGGGGGAAAGGGGAGAGAGGGAAGGGGATAGGTCGTAAGCAAGACAGAAGAGGTGGGTTTTTAATATGGCTTTGAATGCAGTAAAAGAGTGTTCTAGACGGAGGGCAAGAGGGAGCAAGTTCCAGAGCCTCGGGCCAAGGAAGTAGAAAGCTGAGGAACAGGTGGACTCCAAGTGGGCCTGGGAAGGGGAGGGGAGTGACATGCGGTTGGCATGGATGGAACGAAGCGTGCGGAAAGGGGTGTAAAGACGAACCTGATCAGCAAGATAAAGGGGAATAACTGTATGAATCGATTTGTGGACAAAGAAGAAATTTGAATTGAATTCGGATAGGAATGGGAAGCCAGTGTTTGCATGTTTGTTGCCGGTGAAGGCTTCCACTTGAGAAGCATCCCAAACCTGGAAGATACTCTGCAGAACTTCCCGGTCCAGGGACCATATGTGAGACTGAAGAACTGATGAGTTTGTCAGCCACCTGATTCTAAATACCTGAAAGATAAGCGGCATTGATTTGGCCATAGTTGGTAAAAGCAAAGTCCCAAATCCTTGTTGCTTCCTGGCACAGGCATAGAAGTCCTTCTTCTCCCTGTTTGTTGATATAAAACAGTGACTTGGTTTTCCATCTGGACTAATAAATCAAATCTGGAGAAGATGGATGAATACCGGAAGGAAGAAAAATACTTCTTGGAGCTCCAGAACAGAAATATGGAGGAGTATTTCAAACTACTACTACTAGGTTCCACGAGTAAGGTAGGAATCTAAGTACGCTCCGCACCTGATGTTGAAAGCGTTAGGATTAAATGATACTCCACTGCTGCAAACGGGACACCCACGGTCATGTTGTGTTTGGACTTCCATCATTGAAACATAGGCCACAGGGGAACAAAAGGCTGATGTGTACAAGAAAGAGACCAAATCCACTGGAACTTGAAATCCCATTGAAGCCTTTTATTTGTATATTGGCAAGCAAACAGGGCCACATGCCCCAACACAGCCATCTGTGTTAATATCTGCAAACAGGCTTTGGTCGTAACAGTGGCAGAGATTTCAGTCTTATTGACACGAATATTTGGGAATTGCTTGCTGTCTGGCAGCAGAAAAGCTTTTGCTTGCACTGTGTCCAGAATACAACGGAATCTTGATCGTGGGGCACTATATTTATTTTTCAGATTTGATGAGAAGCTTAAGCTCTGTAGTATGTAAATTGTTTCTTCGGTGAGGGCTACAGTTAAACTCTCTAAATACGCTAAACCATGAGACGTGTAAGGCACCCTGAATGATAATGTGGGCTGAGTGGAGGGGAGCTATGATTTAGGCAGGTGTAGGTTCTCACCAATACTTTATTGTTCCATATATGAAAAAAGGAGGAGACCTGACCCGACACAGGCCGTGTTTCGATAAAATCTTCCTCAGGGGTTGGCTCACCTTATACTGACCACCTTATTGGGAGCTATATCATTGCATATATTGTATGCACAGGGATTGAACCGCACTTGTAAAACCCACAGCTGTGGACGCTGGACGGGATTCCCGAGGAGTTGACTTGCTCCAGCAGGTTTGTTTTAGGGTTATCAACCGGCTTATAATTTGCCCATGCCTAAATTTATCCGATTGCGTAAAGGGCTTTTAGCTCTGATTTTAAGGTTAGCAGTCCTTTTGCAGGCAAAAGTCCGAGAGATGGGGGCGCCTTTGTGGTAGGCCCCAGAAATTAGCCAGGCCTCTGGTAGGCCTCATGCATAGAAATGTATCTAGAACAGTATTGAATTACCAACTCCTCCTTTTTTCATATATGGAACAATAAAGTATTGGTGAGAACCTACACCTGCCTACGTCTTTTGTACTGTTTGCTGTTCCCTGCGTGGCAGCGTGCTGTTTGTTGGTGTCCGGGGAGCTATGATTTGACATGGGCTGATGGGGCTAGGAAATGACTGCAAATGGGCTGATGTGGGGACTAGAAGGGAGCGGATGCTGGGGGAGGATTAGAATGGGATGGGGCTGGGAGAGTGAAATGGAGAGGGGAAAAATATTTTGTGTGGGAGTGAAGACAAATCTACAATTGGCCGGGCATTGGGAGAGTAAGTGGGGATTGAGGATGGAGGGGTAAAATTTGAGTGGATGAAATAGGAATGAGGAAAGAGCAAAAGGAGAAAGATTAGTATGTTAAAGCAGATGTAGAGAGAGAATGGAAAAAAAACCTAGAAGAGAGAAGAAAGGACAAATGGACAACAGATGATGGAGAGTTAGCAGAAGACACGAAGAAACCAGAAGAAAGTGGCTGGAGCAATTGCAACTGGAAAGAAATGCACAAACAGGTAGAAAAATCTCTTTATTTTGAATTTATTAACTGGAATATGTCAGCTCTGGGAAATATGCATCATTAATGTCTGTGCTTTGTTTAGTACAAGAGGAAATTAATTTATAGTTTTATTTCTACAGTGTTGTTGTACATTCCAAGTTTGGTTTTTGAGGTTCCCAGTTTAATTATTGTCTTCCTGTTTCTAAATTGTGATTCCTTGTTTGGTGATGGTCTGTGTTCTGCATGTGTAACTGAGCTGAGGTATTCTGTTTATGTAATTCCTATTTGACATTGCTACTTGTTCTCTTTCCCCAGTAGATCATGTATTGTTATTCTCTGAAATGTATTGGTTTAATATTTGCAGTGTTGTCTTTGGATAGTTAGGGTATGGTGCTTTATGAGTCCTGGTAGTGCTGTCAGGATACAGCGGGTTTGCTATGGGTTCTAAATGGGCAGTGTTTGTAGTAGTTCCTAATGTGCCTGGCGGTTGGCACTGGATTATAGTAATGCAGAAATCTTTTAGTTTTTCTTTATCCATACACTCATTAAGAGACATGTTTACTAAAAGTTAGTGTATGGTAACATTATGCAAATATTTATGCAAATGTAGCCCCTTATGCAAATGAGGCCCCGCACCAAGTCTCCGCACATGGCCCCACAACCCCCTTGGGCCGCCCCTGCTGGTGAAGGCTTCACTTGAGAAGCATCCCAAAACTGAAAGGAAGAAAAATACTTCTTGGAGCTCCAGAACAGAGATATAGAGTAGTCTTTCAGACTACTACTACTAGGTTCCACGAGTAAGGTAGGAATCTAAGTACGCTCCGCACCTGATGTTGAAAGTGTTAGGATTAAATGATACTCCACTGCTGCAAACATGACACCCACGGTCATGTTGTGTTTGGACATCCATCATTGCAACATAGGCCACAGGGGAACAAAAGGCTGATGTGTACAAGAAAGAGACCAAATCCACTGAACTTGAAATCCCATTGAAGCCTTTTATTTATTTATTGGCAAGCAAGCAGGACCACATGCCCCAACACAGCCATCTGTTAATATCTGCAAACAGGCTTTGGCCGTAACAGTAGCAGAGTTTGAGTCTTGTTGACACGAATAATTGGGAATTGCTTGCTGTCTTGCAGCAGAAAAGCTTTTGCTTGCACTGTGTGCAGAATAACTCTTACAACTGAATCTTGATCGTGGAGCACTGTATTTATTTTTCATATTTGATGAAAAGCCTAAGCTCTGTAGTATGTAAACTGTTTCATCGGTGAGGGCTACGGCTAAACTCTCTAAAGATGCTAAAATCATGAGACGTGTAAGGCACCCGGAATGATAATGGTTGGTTTACAAAATGAACTGGGGGTATGTCTTGCAATATAGATGGATGGAAACGTGTGCGCACATATCTTGGGACAGGACCCTGCTTCATTCTGGGAAAAAATTGCTGCAGCAGCCTGGGGTTTTAACAGCAGTTTGGAGAAACCTGACAGCAGGTGATGGTGTCCCCGATTCAGAAACCATAGACAGAAAATCTGAGTTGTGGGCTCATGAGGGCTGCTTTGAAGCCCAAAAGACTGATTTTTGAAAAGAGATTTGTTTGCTAACAAACAGTGAAGAGGTGGGACTTTAAACCTTTCATGAAGCAGGAGCGAGTGTACTACTGGAAACTAACGTTAGCTCAAAGCAGTTAGGACTGCAGTTTTTTGAGTGAAGTTCAAGGATTGTGGACACTGCAATTTCTCCCAGGATAGAATTCCTTTGACCTTAAGGTGGATGGTGCAATAACTGTTATCCATAGACCTCTATAGATATCTATCTGTGTAATGGAAAGACTACTGATATGAGTGGGACTCTGGGGGCCAGTGGAAACATTGGACCTGCAGGGGGAGCACTTTCTGGTAAAACAGAGTCTGGTCGTCTTTTGCGCTCTTGGAGCTTTTATGTAGCCGAATCCCTGACAATTCTGGACCAACCAAGACTGGGGATCAAAGGACAGAGGAACCAGAGATGTGCACCAGCGGTTAGAGGTGAGACAACTAGGAAGCCGGAATGATATCAACTCGCTCCTGCCTCCACATTGCCATCTTGAAAATGGCAGTAGCCGACCCCACGTGTGCATCAGGACACACCATGCAAGGTCGGTCTGCCAAATACGGTGATAACTACTTGACTGGCAATCTTTGGTAGGAGGGTATAGTGAGAGCCAGTGAAAACGGAGAAGGGATATTGAAAATTTGGAGGAGAATGATAGGTGGCAATACTAATTATACATTTTTTATGGGTCCCTTATTTGTCAGACTGGCTCCGCGTGGTGTATACTGATATGCCGTGCAGATTCAGGCACCAACATTTTTCAATATATTGCCATGGAGGAAGGAGCGAGTGGGCATCGTTCCAGCCTTCCAACTTAGAAGTGTGTGGGAGGGAAGGGATTAATGGGTACAGAAGGGGGCCCACTTGGGCTTCCAAGGTCATTTCTGGGGTTGGGAGGGTCTGGAGGGCCGACTGGGGCCACCAATGTTTTTTTTGTGGGTTGGGGGGGGGGTGGAGATTCAGGGCGTCAGCAGGAATTGGGAGCGAGAGGATTGTGTCTGGGGAATGGGAGTGGAAGGAGTCGGGAATGTGGCCTGTGCTTTTTTTTTTTTAAATCTCCCTTCCTGTTAGTGTGTGAGCCAATCCCTGGTCATGCACTGACAGAAAGGGAGATACTTACTTGTGATGTAGCAAACGGCTGCATCTTACTGCTGCAGCATGTACTTTTTTTTCTTGAGTGAGCACTTTTCTTTTTAACGAAGCAGTAATTTGCATGCTGTTAGTTTACTGCATCAGAACTATGCTAGAACTTAGTGCAGCATTTTAACACAAAGCCTCAATTTTATCGAGGCAGTGAAGGGTTAAGTGAATTGCTCAAGACTATAAGATGCATCACTAGGATTTGAGCCTTAGCTTCTGATTCCTAGCTTGCTGCTCTAACCACTAGACTCCTCCTCCAAAGCTGTGCAGTGGAAGCAGTATAAAACAGCCTCATCAGTGGTGTAAATTCTGCCCAAGCAGTCCCTGCAGTGCAGGGGACTCCCAGGAAGAAGAGGGACTATTTGCAGCTGCTTTCATATCTTCAAAAGTGGATTTCCACTACTCAAGAGGCCCTTTAAAATTTTTGCTTGGGGGCCCAAGTCTAGATTTCTGCCACTGAGCCTCATGAACTCCCTGCTAGCACTCTGACCAGAAAAGACATTGGAGCAGAGAGAAATATTGAAACAGTGGAGTAGCAGCGGAAGCCAATGAAATTGGGGCAGGGGATTAAGAGAGCGAGAAGAATATTGGAACTAGGGATAGAAGTGACTGGAGAAGGAATAATGGAACTGGGAAGGGGATATGGTAAGAGACAGTGAAACTGGGGAAGGGGTATTGAAACTTTGAAGGGAAGACAACAGGCAGCAGTGCCAATTAGAATTTTGTATATCTCCCGGATTTGCAAGCCAAAAATCTGGTAACCCCAAGATTAGATAAAGCCATAGCTGCAAAGGTCCTAGTTCCAGAAGGGAATCTTTTTGGCCAGTTCTGGATTTCAAACAACCATATCCTATTGCATTATGGGATCTACAGTACTGATTTCAATGGGTAAAATCCATGACTACAAATACCATGCTGTTTTGGGATGCAAGTTCAAGACCACGCTTGGCCAAAAGGTAACTCGACAGCTCTGCCACACTACTATTAATCATTTATATAGTGCTAAAAGGTGTATGCAGCGTGTACAGATACATATAAGAGACTGTCCCTGCTCATCAGAGTTTACAATCTAATCAAGATAGACAATACAATAGTTGAGAATGAGAGTACAAATAGGAAAAGGTAAGGAGACACAAGGAAAACAAGGGATCAGGATCCAAAAGTAGCCACAAAAAGGTGAGCCTTTAGCATGGATTTGAAAAGGGGGGCGAGAAGAAGCCTGACGTACAGACTTTGGTAGTTTGTTCCAGGCATAAGGAACATAGAAAGACTTGCAGTTCTGATTTCCCAATTGAATTTCACAAGAAAAGCAAGACTACAAGTCCTGTCATGCAAGGGGGTAAACCCAGGGCATGATATACCTTACTGAGCAAACCTGGAGCCCAGGGCCATAATTAAGATGATGGAACTCATAAGCTAGGCTGGAGTGGTGGGGAGAGAAGATTTTTCCCACAGAGATCTTATAGCACAATCCCCGAGATGCTAAATTACTCGGTTCCAGAAGGAAGACTTTTTGGACAGTTCTAATTTTGAACTTACATTCCAAAGCAGCGTGATATTTATAGTCCCTCATGCTACTCCTTTAAAATCAATGCTACGGGACCCATAATACGCTATGATAGGGTTGTCAAAAATCTAGGACTGACTTAAAATCTGCTTCCTGGAATAGAGTAGCTTGGTAGCTCTGCACTCCTAAAGTAAGCAGAATTCAGCTGCTATTTAGCCCAGGTATTTGATGCTTTCAAAAGATTGTACTTGAGACAATCGCCTATGTCTAAATCCTAGCCTACTGAAGCCAACTGATAAACTCTCAGTTCTCCTAGGACAAGCAGGATGAGTCAGCCACACTTGGTGACGTCATCCGACGGCGCCGAGATGGAAGTACTCTCCATAGCCCAGAAGGGCTTTCGCCCTTCTGAGCATGGGCCAACTGGCCCCACCCCCCGGCCCACCTCTAGCTAGCCAGTTTCAGTTCTTCCGCCTTGCCAGCAAGTCAGACTTTTCTACTCTCCACCGAAATCTTAAAACACCTAAGAAAAACTCTCATCTTACTACAGCCTAAAAAGAAAATATCCTCCTGTTCCAGGATGAGCAACAGGGGAAAGAAGGCAGACAATAGCCTTCGCGGTAGCCCAGGACGTGCCTAACAAGGCCTTCGTCCCCAACTGCCTCCCTCTGTCTCCTCTGACGGTCCCCATCGCTCACGGCCGTACCTGTAATGAATCCTGCCTCTCTCTCTCTTTGTACCTGTAATAATCCTGCCTCTCTCTACTCCAGCAGCAGACGCAAAGGAGACCAGGGAAACTGGCCTTGAAAAGAAGCTCCCGCCAGGCAGTAGCCGCCATGGCAGCCCATGACGTGCCTAAGAAGGCCTCCGTCCCCGGCCAGCCCTCGCACGTGTGGATCATGGGGGCGGCCATCTTGTTCTGACCTGGGCTTCAGCTCTATCCTGGGGCATGAGCTCGGCTACCGGAAGGCCCGGATCATCTTCTGCTGCTGCACAAATGTGCTGGAATGCCTGCTTAATGCTTCCGGGTGAACCGTTAGGCTCTACGCCTTCTAGTTCAGGCCCTGGCGCCAAGACGTCTCCTCGGGTGGCGCCACAGCAGTAAGCACTCCGCAAGCACCCATGCTTCTGGATGTTACTTTGCGCCAAGCTTCCGCTCCGGATATGACTAAGCTTTGGCGCTGAGATGCCTCTCTGCTCTGCTGCATCGTCAATATGGCCTCGGCGCCAAGATGCCTTCTGCCTCCGGACATAGCTAGGAAGTGAGGTCATATGAGGCAGGAAGTGAGGTCAACTCTACTATGCCCCCCCCCCCAAGCACCACGACATCCGGGAGCAATGCCACGCGGAGGAATGCAAGGTCAGCCTCCAGCTCCGCCAGCCATCTCAACCCGATCCGGAGCAATGATAATCCGTAGCACCGAAGAACAGCCAAAAAAGAGGTACTTTGGCCCACGTGTGGTGTGACAACTGAGTCCCAGATCAATGTGACATAGTGCTATCAGAGCGACCCACGTCGGCATTGATGCACCGGTGCGGCCACCGCTATCAGCGCGATCCACATCGGCATCGATGCACCGGTGCAGCCACGTCTGGAAAGACCCTGGGCTTTCCCACAACTCCACTAAGGGCTCGATGCACATGTGGGGTGTGTCCGACTCCTTCACGGAGTCAACTAAGTGAAGCCCCTCACCAGCAATGGATCATCAGACACCGTTCTGCCCTCTAATCCAATCCATGGTTGTGGCTTTCCAGCCAGTGGTGGTACAAGGCCTCCACAGGCAAGGCCCAGGACTTCAGCCACCTCTTCTTCCACCTGAGGGAAGTGAAGCCCCTCTACTCCTAGGATTGGAAATAGGTGGTACAAGGCCTCCACTGGCAAGGCCCAGGACTTCAGCCACCTGTTTGTTCCACCTCAGGGAAGTGGAGCCCCTCTACCCCTAGGATTGGAAACGCCTTTGGTCCATGTCCAGGCAACACTGTGGTGCAGGACACTCAGCCAGCATGCCCTGGGGGAATCACGGGTTCAGGTCCCAGCTCTGGACCTTGCAAAGCATGTCTGGCCAGCACCTGCCGGTCCTTTGGCCAGCTCGACCTCCACCTGTGAGAACCATTACCAGAAAGTGAGCAGCAGACCAAGAACAGGTCACGGTCCCCTCCAGTGAACAGCTGAACCATCCTATGCCTGTCAAGGTTCATCCAGCAGTAGGTCTTTCCAGGACCCTGCGCTAAGACCAGAAGGCAATATGGTACAAGCTGCACCCGTGCTGGTGTGAGCCAGCAGGGCGCAGGAGCTTTGCATAACTGCATTACCATGCACCAGGATGACATACCTCCACTATCAGAGTGGAGTAGCCTAGTGATTAGCACATCATTCCAACACCCAAGAGATCTGGGTTCAACTCCGACAGGTAGACCTCGGGCAGGTCACCTCTTTTCCCTGGAAAAGGCAGCACAGTGGTACACCTTGGTCGTGTACTGCCAATGGACCAAGTGTCTTAACCATGTCCCTCTGTTAACATGGTAGACCAAAGAGCACATATACGCCAACCCAAACTATTGGAAGGTCTGGGCTTCCCCTAAAGTAACCTATGCCGGCCCGACTTACTTCAAACCCTGCAGTTTGATTCGCACAACTAAAAGGAAAGCGTAGGACAACTGCAAGACTGGTCAGGCCACAGTCCATCATGTCCACCATCCTATTACCTGCAGGGTTGCTTCACAAGAGGTATGAAGCTACTTAGGACGCCCGTTCGTGGACTATGTCAAGACTCCCGGGCCCGAGCTTGGGCTCAGCACCTTGCTGACCCACGACTGCGGCGCCATCCTTATTACGCGACAATCTACTACGTAACAAAAAAAAAAAAGAGAGAAAAAGAGGGAGGTGATAGGGCACAAACTGTGCCATCCATAGGCCAAGCCCCACAGAGGCAACCTCCCACTATGGATCTCATCACTGGAGACCTAATTGACCGAGGGCCGCCTCCAGACAAAGGCTCTCATCACTGGAGACTTGAAGCTCTCATCACTGCAGACTTGATTGAACGACGGCCTCTTTCAGATAAAGGCGGCCGCTACCATGTAAAGATTCTTGACACGGATTCCACCTACAACATGCGAAGACCTGGGAATGGTATACAACCCTCTCCCATTTGCCTATCAGCAAGGTCACCAATAGGTCACAATAACCTACACTGACCAAGCAAAACCTGGCCCATAACGGGCACCCCTTAGAAAAAAGAAAAAACCTTCCGACGGTCCTGCCAACCGCGGGTAAGCAGTATCCCCATAGTGGCTCCCACTATGCCATGAACTCCTGGCAGGAGGGATGTCACCCAAGACATTGGGGAGCCACCAGTGGCAACAGTATGGCACAGTACACACAGCCAGTGTGTCCTGGAGCAAAAGATCACAGGTTCAGGTCCCAGTTGTGGCTCCTGCAGACCATGTCCCCACCTCCATCATCACCATGACATGGGCACCTCCTAGAACCTGTAGAGCATCCTACACAACTGCCAATGGCAAAACCGAGACACGCACCCTTGCTACTCCCGCTCCTCCAGGAATGGGGCCAACAGGCTACCACCATGACAATCCTGCGGAGAGAATCCTGCATAGACCTAATATCACCGTGCGCAAGATAATCCTGCAGAGACAATCCTGCATTAACCTAAGGTCATTGTGTGCAGCAGGGCAGGTCCAAATCCAGGCTGAGGATCACCAGTCCAGCAACCCTCCTATGATCAACCAAAAGGCAACACCTCATCCACGAGCAGGTGCACATAGGGCACATGTTCAAGACCTGGCTGCACATCATGGGGTGCATCAGAGCACTTCACCAGAGGGGAATCAGAGCACTTCGCCAGAGGGCTTCCTTACCCGCGGCCCTGCCCAGGCAGTCAACAAGGTGGCCACAGTCCACAAGGGGAACAAATTCCCACTCCCCAAAAGAAGACTCTGCAACCCCCTTCCAGCAGACTCAGTCATCAGATGAACCTGCACATAGGAGCCCTCAACCCTTGCTCCTTTCTCACCTCACTCAATGCTTAAAATGGACAGAGCCCAGATCATTCTCATCAGGCCACTGGCGGGCACCAGTGCGGTCTACCCTATGCATCTGACTCTAGGACCCCTGGATGCCTTCCCCGGAGGCCACGCTTCAAGTGATGGGGGACAATGCATAAATCGCAATCCTAAACATATGGACAGGGGACTAATTCAACTGAAGCGATATGAATATCACGGCACCATCAACATGCACGCGACTCATACAGCGCCTGGCATGAGTTACAGCAACCAGATCGTTCCCCCAATGCCCTTGTGATCGCGACCTCGATTGTCAGCCCTGCCCCAAACCACTGAGTCGACCTCCAGTAAGGTCATTTCAGACCGTGCTCCAAACTGCTTGTTTTGGTGGCACACTTGGCACACAAGCTACACTACTATAACCTAGCCACCTTCGAGACCCTGACAGGGCTGTTCCAAGATACAGCCATTGACCAAGACATCGGACTGCAGAACCCCCCTCCCCCCGAAGGAGCAGAGGTTCCATATGCGGGATAGCGCCCCGCCCAACAACGATGGACCAAACTCTTCGTCTCATGTAACCCCTATAAACCTGGTCGACACAGGCGCAGGACGCAAACGGGACAGTGTACAGCAAGGGACCAGACTCTTCATCTCCTCTGCCACAATAAACTGGCCCAGCAGAATCACCCTCCGCATGTGCCTCCACCTGCAAGCAGGAGTTCAAGCCATGCGGACGATGAACACAGGGCCCAAGCCGCGCCAAGGGCTCCCAAAGCCAACCTGCGCCCGTACATCTACCACATGTCTGCAGGACCTGGACCTTGCGAGAGGGCTTCCTTCGGCTTGGATGCTCCCAGCTAGGCCAATGGACCGACTCATGGCCGTTGCGATATTAATGCTTCATTGCACTGCTCTATAGCACAGTCATTATCGAGGCTGCTCCTACCTTTACTCGCAGTGACCACCTCACTGCTGTAGGCTGTATTAATGCTTCAACCACCAGGCTTAACACAGCCGCTGCGGTGGCTTGGCTGCATTAAGGCTTCCATTTCGCTATCCTTGCTCGCAGTGACTACTTCTCTACCACTGCTCGAGGTGATGCTTTCCTCGCAATCACTGAGGCTACACATCGAGTCTCCTTACTGTGCGCATTGTTCCCTGATACTACACATGGGTGCCTCCTTCTTCGCAATCTCTGAGGCTACACAGCGAGTCTCCTTACTGTGCGCATTGTTCCCTGAGGCTACACAGGTGCGAATTGCGGCGGCATGTTTTCCACGTTCATTGTGGCTGCACCCTGCATCACATGTGCATGAGCGTATGCCCAGCATCACTACACGTTTAGTATGGCAAGCAGCACTACAGGTTTTGTATGGCCAGCGTGCAAGCCGCACCCTCTGGCACCACCTCCAGGTGCACTACAGTGTGCCTAATGGTATATGTCAGGGCACACCGACATAACAATCAGCCTGAGGAAGTATCATCCTGAAGCTGATCTAGGTCTTGGCCTCCCCCTTCCACCACAGCGCTGACAGCTTGGGAGGCACCAAGTGTGGCTGACTCATCCTGCTTGTCCTAGGAGAAAACTAGATTACTTACCTGTAACAGGAGTTCTCCGTGGACAGCAGGATAAGTCAGCCATACATACCCACCCTCCTCCCCTGGGAAGGGGTCAACCTCTTAACCAGTGCCCACCTAGCGGCAAAGGCAGCTTGTGACGAACTGGCTAGCTAGAGGCAGGCCGGGGGGTGGGGCCAGTTGGCCCATGCTCAGAAGGGCGAAAGCCCTTCTGAGCTATGGTGAGTACTTCCATCTCGGTGCCGTCACCAAGTATGGCTGACTTATCCTGCTGTCCACTGAGAACTCCTGTTACAGGTAAGTAACCTAGTTTTCCACAGAGGGAAGGGGGGCACAAACCCACTCAAAAGTAACTATTTGGTGTTAAGCAGGTCTCCAGAGTGGTCACCAGTCACAAGTAGGGTTGCCAACTGGCTCCAGATGCGCCCGACAGGCTTGATCCAGTCCTGGGTTTACTCCATTGCATGCAGGGACATGTAGTTCTGATTTCTCCATTGCATTCCATAAGAAAAGCAAGACTACAAGTCCCTGCATGCAATGGAGTAAACCCAGGACTGGATCAAGCCTGTCGGGCGCATCTGGAGCCAGTTGGCAACCCTAGTCACAAGTTCCCTTTATTCTGTTCTACTTCACCATAACATTAGGTGGGTCGGAGGGTGAATTTAAAGTTATTACAGCGCCTCCTTAGCACGCATGACCAGAGCTGCTGTCCACCTCCCCCGCTCTCTTTCCTGACTATTAGAGGGAAAAGGCGCGGGTTTCTTGACTTTAGACACAAACAGAGATCACTGGCCAATCATCTTCGGGCACCCGCCTCCCGCGCCAAATCAAACTAAGAGCCAGGAGCAAGGAGAACGGAAGGAGTCCTGACCAACGAGACATCGTTAAAGGAAGTGAGTTTGACCAATGAAAGTGGACGCTAGAAGAGTCACGATGACGGAGGAGTAGCCCCGAACCCTATACGGGCACTTCAAGCGACCGATCAAATGTCAGTAGAATAAAAGGGGCGGTGCCCTGGCTATGGTTGAAGGACAACTAATTCTTCTAATCACATTGCATTACTGGTAAGTCGCAAGGCGCGGCAGCGGGTCTAACCAAAGCCCAATCAACAGGCAGCTTGGCCGAGTGGGCGTGTCCTGAGCTACTTCTCTCTTGCGCGGAAGGCAGGGGTCAGTGATGCAGGGCCTAAGTGAGGAGCAGGGGAAACGGAGGGGACGTGTTATAGTGGGGAGAGTTGGTAGTATTTGAAGAGAGGGACTCACCGCGGGCCCGGCGCCGGCTTTCCGTATCGCCGACAGTTGGCGGCTTCTCCATGGAGTTCAGGATCGAACCCAGGAGGTCGGCCATCTTGGAATGACTGAAGTTCTACGGAACTGCCCCCCTTCCTTAAAGGAGTCCGACCAAGTTTTAAAGGTGCCTCGCGTCGGCGGTTAAATAATGTCCTTAGCGTCTTAAAGGGGAAGGCTAGAGCGCTTCGGAGGCTAAATGATAACATGATTAGGAAGTTGGAGCTGGTTATAGAGACAAAGAAGGCGTTTAAAAGCATCGATTGTAAAGTTATTTAATAGTCGTAGATAATTCCACCCAGGCGATAGGAAACTTTTTAAAAAAAATTTTGGATCGTACACTTTCCTCTCCCTGCTTGCAATATCAAGTCAGTCAGGACTAGGAATACGAATTGTGCATTTTTTTTTACTATCCAAAACGTTTCCTCCTCCTCGTCGGTTATTTTGGTGACAATCCTGCGGCCAGGTTCTGGAAGGCCCAATTTTGGGACTAAGGAGTAACCGTAGAACGCCAACTGGCTCCAGATACACTCGACAGGTTCGATCCAGTCCTGGGTTTGCCTCATTGCATGCAGGGATATGTAGTTCTGATTTCTCCATTGCACTCCATAAGAAAAGAAAAACCACAAGTGACTGGAGCAAGCCTGTCAGGTGCATTTAGAGCCAGTTGGCAACCAAGAGACCAGGGTTCGATTCTGACTAACACTCCTTGTGGCCTTGGGCAAGTCACTTAACCCACCATTGCCTCAGAAGAAAGGTCTGGCCATCTACTTCCTGCCACACTGCCAAGAAAACCCAGGAACTACTGGGTCACCAGGAGTCAGCATTGACTTAAAGACAGGCATTGCATTGGCACCTTGGCCATAAGAGAACTTGTAGCCTGAGCCACTAGGCTGGCCCCAAAAGTTTTATTCAATGGTGCAAATTATTGTGATTGTCTTGTTAGTGCATCTGATTGGGTGGCAATAAGAGGGTCAACAAATTGTAACAGAGTTGGCAAGTTACCCATTTCCAAGTGTGAGATTTTAAGCCAGTCCTGGATTTCTGACAATCTCATTATGTTTGAGTTGTGGACCCGCAGGCCACAATCCTGATTCCGATGGATACAACCAGGGACTATAGTTACTATACTGCATTGTAATGCACATTTAAAACCAGACCCCGGGGGGAATCTCACTTGCCAACCGGATTGAAGTATGGTATATCAAGTTTTTAATAAACATCAACTCTTGGAAATGGATAACTCAGCAACTCTGTGATAGGCGTTTGTCCATAAACTTAATAAATTTGTCTATAAATTGCCACCAGCCTTTATGACTTTTTCTTCAACTAACCCAGAGCACAACGAATCCTGGGTGCTAGGTGCCCATGGGAGTTTTGTCTCTTGCCACCCTGTTCAAAAACTCACGAACAGCTACATGTCCCTGACCAGAAAAGAACAGCTGTTCCAAGGTGGAAGCTAGCAAAAAGAGGGGGAGGTGTGGCTGGCTTAAAGCCAGCTAGGGATGACAAAGGTGACTGGAGGATATGGCTGGTTAGCTTGGGAGTAATTGATTGGTGGGAGTTGAGAGAGAGAGAGACTTGTGAAGGGCTTGAATGAGACTGATGAGAACAAGCTGAAAAGTGCACACTTAAGAGCGAGACACAAATGGCACATTTCACCTTTCGCAGACTCAGACTTGTTGGTGGAAGGGACTTAGTCGTGTTAATTGGTCCCTATAAGGTAGCAAAGGATATATGAGTGGGTATCTTGAGTATGTAAGCATACTGTGGGTGGCGAATGATGGGATGTGTGTGCAACAGATACGTACATCTGTCTACAGGAAGTGTTTATCTGTGGGGATATGGTGGGATGTTAGAGGATGTGTCAGAAGCTGTGTATGTATGCAGCATATTGGGGGGGGGGTGTTGGTAATGAACATGTTGCATCTGTGTCCTGGGGACTGTAGAGATTTGGCTCTGGGCATGAAGACAGGGTAAAATTCAAACTCCCTGGCCCTCACCCTTTTGCACTCTTCCCTTTCCATGCCCAGGGCTGGCACAACCATTAAGCAAGACTAGGCAGTCAGTGAGGGCAGTAAAGATCAGCAGCATTTAAAGCAAGGCAATAGCTTGAGTTTGTGTTTGAGCCATCAGCATATTCTCTTACCCGCAGGAAGAGCAGGCACACATTTACATTCAAAGCAAAGCTTAATATTTAAAAGCACATGTGTATTGTTGAGTTAGCACTGATCTCCAATTATGCCTTTTTACAGTATTTTTGGAAGGCTGGTGTTCAAACGATTGTTGAGGTTAATTGTAAAAATAAGGGGGGGGGGGTTGTAAGGCTGAAGGTTTATCTAGGGCTCCTAGTACCTTGCATTTGCCTTGTCCGTACCCTTTGCCATTCTCCCTTCCCCTTGGGACTCCCATCAGCTTTCACTTACATAGTAAATGACAGCAGATAAAGATCAACGTGATGCATCTAGTCTGCTCAGGAAGGAAACTAGAGTTGTACCTACCGCTCTGTATGTAACACCCTCCCCCCCCCCCCCCCATTTATTGAGGTGTAAAAGAGTTAAGTTTGCTTCAATTCCATCCTCTTGGGAACGGGATCACATTTCTGTGGCAGCAGCAACAACACTTGCATTAGCTGCACGGAAGAAACACCTGGTAATCAACTTTTGGTTTTTTTTGTCATGAAAACTCAATAGATGGTTATAACAAAACAAATTGCAGTTATAATACTCAAAGAGGAGCCCCTCAGCTCAGGAGACACTTAAAGAGCTACTAGGAAAGAGATGAAGACTATTCAGAGTGAAGCCGACATGATATGGCTGGAACAAAGCCCTCAGGACTTCTGACGCAGCTGCACGTGAAATAAGAATCGGAAGCTGAAATGATGTCTTGCCTGTTGGAACATAGAATGTATAAAGCATGAACCAAGGAAAGCTGGAACATGCACAACTTGATCGATTAGGCACTAGCAAACTGAAATAGGCTGGCATCTGGCACTTTAAATATGATGAGCACAGGGTATGCTACGCCAGAAATGAACAACAAAGAAGAAATGGTGTTGTATTTATAATTAAGACAAAGCTTGCAAAAACTGTAATCAATTAAAATACTGTCAATGAAGCTTAATTTCTATGCATCTACAAGAAAAGACCATTAACATAACTATTATTCAGGTATATACACTAACAAAAGATACAGAAGAGGATGCGGTTGATCAGTTCTATGGACAAGTTCAAGCTGAAATTGACAGAAAATACAAATACGATATATGGACAGTGATAGGCGACTGGAATGCAAACATTGGGGACAAAAAAGGAGGCAAAGTGGTTGAAAAATATGAGACTGAGATTGGCAACAGAATTAAAGCTGGGGAAAAGACCGATTGAGATTGTTGGGCTTGCAGAATTCTAGCACCTTCTTCCAGCAACCCCAGTGGTGATTGTACACATGGACTTTGCCCAATGGATTGTACAAAAATCAAATTAGTTACATCTGTGGAAGTCAATGATGGAAAAGCTAAATAACATCAACACATACCAAATCTAGAGCTGATTGGTACAGATTACAGATTAATATGCAAACTTGAGTTAAAGCTGAAAAAGAGCAAGCCACTCATGAATGTAACAAAATATGATCTTGAAAATATACTATTGGAATGTAAAGATTTCCAGGTGAAATCAATTCACCACTTTGGCTAAAAAGACAGAGTATCAACAGAGTTCTCCGGGAACAAGCAGGAAGTCAGTCCTTGCATACGGGTGACATCAGCGCTGATGGAGTCCTCACGATAATCTCTCCCCAGCTTTCAAAGACAGCCTCCGGAAGATGTATCATATATGCATAGTCCCCTTGCTGCTTAAGGGTGCCATTTTATTATTTTATTTATTATTTATTTATTTATTTATTACCTTTGCTTATATACCACACTATTCGGTATCAGCGCGGTTTACAATATAACAAAACGACCAATACAACATTCTGTTTGGTTTTACAAGGAACAGGAGTACCAACTTGGCTAACAGGGTTGAACTATATACAGAGATAATAATTACAACAACAGGGTTGTACTATATACAAGAGATAATAAATTGCAACAACAGGGTTGGGGTGAATGAATGAAATAATAATTACGTGGATCCAAATGAAATCCAGTGATCACTCTACGACTTCACTTTGTCTCTGTCTCCTTTTTTCCGTGGAGCCCATTGGAAGTGGATCTGTCTTCCCTGGAAAAAGTTGGTGTTTTTTATTTTTCTCAGGTCGCATACTGGTTCCCTCCCATCGCCTAATTCCACTTGCCTCCAGCAGCGTGCTTTTTGGGTTCACTTTTCTTTTTCCTCCTGCGGGGGTCTTTTTCTCTCGTATATGGGTTTTTGTGCCCTTTCTGGCCGAGCCAAGGGAGTTTGAGCTTGCAGGAACGGTTTTCCCCACCATGGCCTCGATCAATGGCTTCAAGCCGTGTGACCATTGCGCTCAAAATAAGTCATGTATGGACCTGCATTATTATTGCCTTCGATGCCTCAGGCTGGATCATGATGCCATCTCTGCCAGCAGCTGACCCCCTCCTCCCCAAGGCCCTCAGAGGCTGCAAAAACCAGCACAAGTCGATTTTTCATAAGACCAACTCGGCCTCGGAGTCGTCTGCGGGGCCGGCTTCCTCCTCTCATAGCGACTATGCTACTTCAGAGCCTCAAGGACTCAAAGTACTGAGCTGGGGCTCCCTCAAGGAAGGATGCCCCTCGAAGACTCTGAAGTTGGTGGCCTCAGATGATGAGTCTGGGACCATGGGGAAGTCCCATGCTACCTGGCCTCAGAGTCCTCGACTCGAGGCCAGGAACTGCCACCAAAGCTGCTCCAGTTGGAGAGAATGCCATCAGCGTCCGGGAATTAGTCTCAGCCCTCCGAGACCATCCTCAGTGAGGACACTCCCTCGCTGGTGTTAGGCCCGAGATCCTCGGTGCCTGCGCCGATGACTGCGGAGCCATCAGGCATCGAGGCCAGAATGGCTGCCTTTGGACGCAGTTTGACTGCTTTCATGGCCCAACAGTGGGCTCTGATGCCCAGTTCAGCGAGGGGCTCCCTGGAGGTGGAGCCAGTTCTTGAGCACCACCAGCCTCGAGACACTCAATGGGCCCGGTCCTCATCAGGACCATTGACTTCCCTGCACAGCACACCTGACTCGAGGCACTGGACACCCAAGCCATTGGGGCTGGAGCTCCAGCCCAAGGCACCTTCAAGGTCTCCTTGGTCTCTGGCTTGGACTGGAGACAGAGGACAATGAGTCCCCGGACACGCAGCTCCACAGGGATGTGTCCTCAGACCTTTTCCCTCTGGAGACCTGGCGCCAGTTCCGCACCCAAGGACCTGAACTTCGTGAGGGACATGGCGAAGGCCCTTGCCTTCACCGCTGTCCAAGAAGGAGCCTCGGGTAGAGGACCTCAAGATCCTCCAGTATGAGGCTCCACCCAAGGAAGCCCTCGCAGTGCCTGTTCCCCCGATCCTGGAGTGGCTGCTTTTCCAAATGTGGGAGACCCAGCCTCGGTCTGCATCGTGAGCAGGCAGCTGGATTTACCAGATCCGGTGGAGCCCTGGCTTCCAGAAAACTTAACTGTCCCACAACTCCATGGTGGTGGAGTTGGTCATGTGGAGGCTCAAGAACCAGAAAATGCACTCCTCGGTGCCCCAGGTAGGGAGGCCCACGCCATGGATGCCCTGGGCAGGAAATGCTTCCAGGGCTCGATGCAGCTTTCAGGAATATCAGCTGTACACGGGCATGTATCTGCATGACATGGCTAAGGAACTTACCGGGTTCGCAGCTGGTCTCTCCAAGGAACCTCTTCAGCGGTTCTGGATCCTGGTCTCCCTAGTCAGAGAGTGCTCCAAGTTTATGACTTGGGCAGTCTACGATGGCTTCGAGTTGGCAGCTAAGTAGCTAGCAGTGATGAACATTAGTGCCTGCTGCCATGCCTGGCTATAGTCTTCCAACCTGGAGCAATGGGTGCAGGACAAGTTGATCGATCGTCCTTGCCAGGGAGAGAACCTCTTTGGCAAACCCACGACATCCTGGCAGACTAGCTTAATTGGATCCTGCAACCACAGTAGTGGTGACTGGACCCCAAGGTGGCCACTCGACTCTTTCATCTCTGGGGACTCCTACAGATGAATCTCTTTGCCAGTCTAACCATTGCACAGCTGGCCCATTTTGCTCCAGGCAGCCGCATCCCTTGTGGGTAGTGGCAGACATGTTATCTTCTCTGGATTCCCTCAGTATTCATTAAAGTTTAATCAATACAAAATACTGCCACTCGTCTGCTTTCATACACTTGTAAATATGATCGTATTATTCAGTTACTTATTAATCTTCATTGGCTTCCATATCCTTAATGGGCCTCATTTAAGATTCTAACTCTTGTCCACAAAACTCCCTCTGGAAAGACTCAGTTTGTATCTTTCTTCTCTTATCTCTTTCTACATCCCCTCTCCGGCCGTCATTAACTATGAATCAACTAAATGTTTCACTTTTTTCTCCCCCCCCCCCCTGGCTCCATCTCTGTGGAACTGCCTCCCTTCCTATATCCGACTTGAACATTCTCTACTAAAGTTTGTCATTGCTGAAAACTTACTTGTTTGAACAAGATTTTGGTCTGTTTACCTAGTAGGGTGCAAGTACCAGTGGCACAGATTGACTTTGATGTGTTTTAATTAATTAATTTTAGATATTTGTTTGCTATCAGTGTTTAATTTTTTAAGTTATTTGTTTGTTAGTAGTTTGATTGATCTCTGCTGGTTGATGTATGTGTTTGTATCTATCCTATCATATATATTGTAGTTCTTTTCTTGTTCTTTATGTTTTGTTTTATTTTATTTTGTAAACCACTCTGTATGCCCACAAAGAGTGGTATATTAAACTCTAATAAACCATAGCCATAAACCATCCCATGGATTGGGGACCTTTTCTACACATTTCCGCCCACTCTGCTGATTGCCAAGACCCTGTTCACTCAACAGAGCCACATTAATACTGGTAGTTCCTCAGTGGGCTCAGCAGCCATGGTTCCCACTGCTCCTCCACCTGTCCCAGGGGCCCCCGCTCCCTCTGGGGTGTGACCCGAGTCTGCTCTCACAGGAGGTCAGCTCCCTCCTGCACCCTAATCTGAGGTTCCTATCTCTGACAGCTTGGCTGCTGAAAGGGTAGCCTTTGCTCACTTGGATCTCTCCAGCAAGGTGGAAACGTTTCTCTTGGCTTCCTGCAAACCTTCCACCTGCCGGACCTATATCTTCAAGTGGCGAAGCCTCTCTGGTGTGCAGAGAGGTGAATTAACCCCTTCTCCTGTTCGGCCCAGCTAGTACTCCAATACCTGCTCCACTTGTCCCAGTTGGGTCTTAAGTCCAACTCCATCAGACTTCACCACTGCACATTGTCAGCGCACAATCATCTGGTCAAGGGCAAGCCCCTCACTGCCCAGCCCCTCAGTAACTCAATTCCTGAGGGGCCTACTACTTTCTAAGCCACCCGTCTGCACCCAGCAGCAGAATGGCACCTCAGCGTAGTCCTTTCAAAACTCACTGCGCCACCGTTTGTGCCTTTCGGCTCATGCCACCTCAAGTATCTTTCCTGGAAGGTGGTCTTCCTTGTGGCACTCAATTCAACTCACAGGGTCAGCAGGCTCTGGTGGCCACCTACCTTATACAAGGTTATACAATAACAGAGTTGTGCACCACATGCACTCCAAATTTCTAACAAAGTTGGTCTCACCTTTCCATTTCAGCCAGGAGGTGGTACATCCCATGGCCCCATGCCAGCAGGGCTGAGGCCACTCTCCATACTCTGAACTGTAAGCAGGCCTTGTCCTACCTGGAACGCACTCAGGCCCAACACCACTCCTCAAAACTCAGTCTCTTACAACGCAGGTTGGCTGGGGACAGTGGTCGCCAAGCGTATACCACTCAACACCCTAGCTCTACCATCACCAACCTACAATCACAATTCCAACTTCCCCCTACCACCCAGCACCCAACTCTACCCCCCCCAAGTGATCCTCCCCCCCCATCTTTCATTAGAACTCAATATGTACCAACATCCAAACTACTGTATACTGGATGCAGTCATCATGAACATTCATTATTATTCATAATGATGTGCAAATGTATTATAGTTGTTTTGTAGTTATGTTATATACTCAGCTATGTTCATTGTATATTGTTAAGTTGCAATGTAAACTGCCCCGATCTCTGGAAGGGGCGGTATAGAAAAATGTTCCAAATAAATAAAATACCCTGTCCACTTGGGTGGCAGATTGCATTGCCTTTGCTTACGAGCAGGCTGGTCTTTTGCTGGAGTGCCCGGTCATGGCCTACAGCATCTAGGTCATGGTGGCCTCTGTGGCAAACTTGCACACTATCCCCCTGACGGAGATCGGCAGGGCCACCACCTGGTCCTCTCTTCATTCCTTTGCAGTTCATTATTGCCTGGAGAGAGAGTCCCACTGGGACAGCACTTTCGGCCAGGCAGTATTTAATCATTTGTTTGGGGTGTAAGGCAACTCCTGCTCTCCGCTGTATTCAAGCTATTAGAGAACTGGTTCCTCATGAGACACTTGAGCCACTCATGGGTCTGTGGTCTCTCAACCAGTTGCTTCTCCTCACGGCTCACCTTTTTCTGGTCACCCGTGTTTTTTACATTTTTGTTTCGGTAGACTTGTAGCTTGTGAGTCCCATATGTGAGGACTGACTTCTTGCTTGTTCCCGGAGAAAGCTTACTCACCTGTAACAGGTGTTCTCTGGGAACAGCAGGAATCAGTCCTCACAATCCTTCTTCCTCCCCGTGGAGTTGCTCTTTTTTTTGCTGTCTTGTGCTATGTTATCAGACTGAGGCAAGATGGCACCCTTAGGCGGGAAGGAGACCATGCATGCGTGGTACATCTCTCAAAGGCTTTCTTTGAAAGCTGGGGAGAGGTTACCACAAGGGCTCCATTGGCACTGACATCACCTCTATGTGAGGACTGATTCTTGCTGTCCCCGGAGAACACCTGTTACAGGTGAGTAACTACACTTTATGGGATAACACCAAGAAAATTAATAGTCTCTGCAAAAGTTGAAAAAGCAAAAACTGCCAAAATGGATGATTAAAGAAACTCTGAAAATTGCTCAGAAACATAGAGAAGTTAAAGCTAGAGGAGAGAGAAAGAAAGGTAGTCGTGAAACTTAACAGAGATTTCCAGTATGCAGCAGGATGAGATAAAGCAAAGTACCACAATAATGCATGCAAAGAAATAGAATCAAGAAATATTAGAGGAAGAAGACCAGCTTTCTAAAAGCTATGAGAGTTAAAAATAAAATTACAGCCTCAGATTTGAATGCTAAAAGATGCTCAATGATCCATGATGAATGATACTAAGAAGATCAAGGAAAGGTGGAAAAAATACACCGAGTTATTATACCTAAAAAATCAAGTGAATCAACAGTTGTTTCAACCTGTATCTGACAACCAGGAATCATTGGTGATGAAAGAAGAATTAGAAGCAGCACTGAAAACATTATGAAAGAACAAAGCACTAGGCATTGATGGTATCCTCAATGAAGTATTATGGTAATCAGAAGCAGCAGTTATAATAGTTACAATGCTCTGCCAGGAAATTTGGAAGACAACGTCATGGCCAAATGACTGGGAAAGACCTGTATTTATACCAATACTGAAGAAATGTGATCCAACTGACTATGAAAATGATCACACAATTATTCAGATTCCATACATCAGAACGATTCTACTCTAGACCTGGGACGAGAATTGCCTGACATGCAGGCAGGATTCAAGAAAGAAGAGGAACAAGAGACATCATTGCAGACGTGAGATCGATCCTTGAAAAGACAAAAACATACCAAAAGGATTATCTACATTTGTTATATTCACTACAGCAAGGCCTTTGTGTAAATAATGAAAACTCTGGGTCACGTTAACACCATCCCATACTGCTGCTGCCCCAATGGGTGGTTCATCTTAGTCTGGTGCCTCAGGTGCAACCTGTTCATCTTGGGAGTTAAGCTACTGATAGTATAGCTCTCACTTGATTTGCAGCTTGTCGTGCTGTGAGGGCTTGCGTGCATCAGTGATACTGAGAGCTAAACTATCGGTATTTTAACTACTGGCAGGTCTCAGCTGAGGTGCCAGACCAAGACAAACCCCTCATCTGGGCAGCAGCAGAATGGGATAGTGTTGACGGCGTAGGATCACATTTTTGTGACAACGGCAACACCACCAAACTTAAACTGCGCGGAAGGCAGGCCTGGCAATCTACTTCTGTATCTTGCCATGAAAACCCAATGGATAGTTACAACAAAACAAATTGTGCTATGGTGCTGGAAGATGAGACCCCCAGGTCGGAAGGCACTCAACTAGCTACTAGGGAAGAGCTGAAGACTTTTCAGAGTAAAGCCAGCATTTATGATGTGGTTGGATCAAAGCCCTCGGGACGTCTGACTGCTGATGTAGCTGCGCATGAAATGAGAGTCAGAAGCTGTAAAGATGTTTTACGCATTGGAACATGGAATGTACGAAGCATGAACCAAGGGAAGATGAAGGTGGTCAAGAATGAAATGGAACGTGTACAACTTGATCTGTTGGGTGTCAGCGAACTGAAATGGACTGGCATCAGGCACTTTGCATCAGATGAAGATGATCACATGGTCGACTATGCGGGAAATGAAAGACAAAGAAGAAATGGTGTTGCATTTATAATAAAGAAGAAACTTGCAAGAACTGTAATGAAATACAATGCAGTCAGCGAACGCTTAATCTCTATTCGTCTACGAGGATTGCCTATCAACACAACTATAATTCAAGTATATACCCCAACAACAGCTGCAGAAGAGAATGAAATTGAAGAGTTCTATGAACAAGTACAAGCTGAAATTGACAGAACATGCAAACAGGATATCCTGATAGTCATGGGTGACTGGAACGCAAAAGTTGGCAACAAAGAAGAAGGCAAAATAGTTGAAAAATATGGACTTGGCAACAGAAATGAAGCTGGAGAAAGACTGATAGAATTCTGCAAGACCAATGATCTATTCATCTCAAACACCTTCTTCCAGCAACACAAGCAGTGACTGTACACATGGACGTCACCCAATGGATTGTATAAAAATCAAATTGACTACATCTGTGGAAGTCAACGATGGAAAAGTTCTATAACATCAACAAAGACAAATCCTGGAGCTGACTGTGGTACAGATCATCAACTACTAGTATGCAAACTCAAGCTAAAGTTGAAAAAGAGCAAACCACTCATGAATGCAGCAAAATATGACCTTGAGAATATACCACTGGAATTTAAAGACTGCCTGCAAAATCGATTTGCTGCTTTAGATACAAATGACAGAGCTCCGGAAGAGTTATGGAATGACATCAAGAAGGTTGTGTTGGAAGAAAGCGAGAAGTCTCTACAAAAGGTGAAAAAGCAAAAGCGGCCAAAATGGATGACAGAAGAAACTCTGAAAAGACAGGACAAGGAAAAGTACTACAATGACACTTGCAAGGAAATAGAAGCAGAAACTATTAGAGGAAGAACAAGATCGGCTTTCCTAAAGCTACGAGAGTTAAAGAAAAAGTTCCAGCCTAGAATTGGAATGTTACAAGATGCTCAAGGTTCTATGTTGCTGAGAAGATCAAGAAAAGGTGGAAGGAATATACAGAGTTTTTATATGATAAAGATCAAGTGGACCAACAGCTGTTTCAACCTGTACCTTATGATCGGGAACCATTGGTGATGAAAGAAAAAGTTGAAGCAGCATTGAAAGCCTTATCAAAGAACAAAGCATCAGGCATTAATAGCATTCCTAGAGAAGTATTGCAGGAATCTGATGCAGCTGTTACCATACTTACAAGGCTCTGCCAAGAAATATGGAAGACAACATTATGGCCAACTGACTGGAAAAGATCTGTGTTTATACCAATACTAAAGAAAGGTGATCCAACTGACTGTGGAAATTATCGAACAATCGCTCTGATCCCACATGCCAGCAAGATTCTACTGAAGATTATTCAAAAGAGACTTCAACCATACCTGGAACAAGAACTACCTGAAATGCAAGCAGGGTTCAGGAAAGGGCGAGGAACGAGAGACATCATAGCGGATGTGAGATGGATCCTTGAAAAGACTAAAGAATGCCAAAAGGATATCTATTTGTGCTTTATCGACTATAGCAAGGCTTTTGACTGTGTAAACCATGAGAAACTCTGGGCCACATTAAGAAGCATGGGTATGCCAGAACACCTGATCGTTCTCTTGCGCAATCTGTACATTGATCAAGAAGCAACAGTTCGAACAGAACAAGGAGAAACAGAATGGTTTAAAATAAGCAAAGGTGTAAGACAAGGCTGCATACTTTCCCCCTACCTGTTTAATTTATATGCAGAACATATCATCAGAGAAGCAGGATTGTATGAAGACAACAGAGGTGTGAAGATTGGTGGAAGTCTCATCAACAACCTTCACTATGCTGATGATACCACATTACTGGCTGAAAGTGAAGATGATCTGAAACATTTGCTTCTCACAATCAAAGAACATAGTCTCAAAATGGGCCTGCACCTTAATGTAAATAAGACAAAGATCATGACAACTGGCATAATCAACAGGTTCATCGTTGAAGGAGAAGAAATTGAAATTGTGAACAACTTTAACCTACTTGGATCAACTATCAATAAAGAAGCAACAAGCAGTCAAGAAATCAAACGACGCATTGCTCTTGGCAGAATGGCTATGAAAGACCTAGATAAGATTCTCAAGAGCAGAGATGTCTCTCTCCATACAAAGATTCGACTTGTACAAGCCATGGTGTTTTCAATAACATCATATGGATGTAAAAGCTGGACAGTGAAAAAGACAGACAGGAAGAAAATTGATGCCTTTGAATTATGGTGCTGGCGGCGAATACTGTGTATACCATGGACTGCCCGAAGAACAAACCAGTCAGTACTAGAGGAGATCAAACCTAAGCTTTCTTTAGAAGCTCAGATGACAAGACTTCGACTTTCGTACTTTGGACACATCATGCGAAGAGAGAGATCATTAGAGAAAGACATCATGCTTGGCAAGATAGAAGGTCAACGCAAAAGAGGAAGGCCAGCAATGAGATGGATCGATACAATAACAGCAGCTACGGGTACCAGTCTGTCAACAATGAGCCGCCTGACCGAAGACCGAACACAATTTAGGATAGCTATCCAGAGGGTTGCCATGAGTCGACTCCGACTCAACGGCACTTAACAACAACAGTATAGCTCTCAGCATTACTGCTCCATGCAGGCCTTCGAGGCACAAACCAAATAAGGGATTATATTGTAGTACTCCCCATTTACTATTTTTTATTTCATTGTAAACCACTGTGATAAACCAAATTGGAAGGGTGATGTAGAAAACGTGTCTAATAAATACATGAAACTAACTTTCATCAGCCTTGCAATGGTGGAAAAGGCTTTGCCAGCATCTTCCTAATTAACCCCTTCAATCTAGTTGCAGCCCTTGCCCTGATTCCCTATAAAACAGTGGATCACTGGAGTAGCATGTTTTCAGCACTAACTGCCTAAGATGAAAAATTCACTGGCCTTGGGCCATACTCGGCCAGTACAACTGGAAAAGGGTGGAGGCACTTCTAATACAGCAGCTAATGTTTTAGTTACCTTTGTTTTCAAGAGCACCGTGACAAATCAAACTAGAAAATTATTCTTTTTGGAAAAGCTTCCACAATATATCATAAAAAATAGTAACATGCCCATTCCACTGCTAAAAGCCATATATAAAATGATTTCTTTAGGTGATGCAGTGTATGTGCCCACTCTGCAACTCCCAGCTCAGACCTCCTTCAGTTTGTTTAATACACAATTTTCCATTGCTTAGTGGGCAGTGTAGAGGAGGGTAAACTCCCTGCTTACTGTAAGGTATGTAATACTTCTGGAACACTGAGATTGGGAGAAGAATGGGCATAACAGTTAAAGCAACTTGGAATTGTTGTTAGCTTAGCTCATGGAACCAGAAAGTTACAGGTTCAAATTCTAAGATCCTTGGTTGGAAGGTCAGCTGAGGTGCTGTAAGGCAGGCGACCCCACAGCCAGTTAGGTTTTCGGGAAATCCACAGTGAAAACATTTGTGAGAGAGATTTATTTATTTTATTTAGACAGTTTTGTATACTACCTTTTCCTTCAATCAAAGTGGTCAACAAGACATTGGGAGGCATACATTCAACAGGTTAAATTTGGATAAATTGGAGACCCAGTGTATACAAATTAATCTCATGCATATTCAATTGAAATATCCTGAAATCCCACCTGGATATGGGATCCCCAGGACAGATACGGAGCCTGCCATAATGAATACTGCACTTTGCAAGATAAGTCAGCCAACTTTCTAAAGTGAACCATTGGACAGTTAGGGTCAAAGAGCAAAGGGAAGGGTTGCAATCTTGATGTGTACATTTTCCATCTGAGCAGTGAGATTCATGAGCTTTAATATAATGGATCAATCGGGGGGGGGGGGGGGACATATTCAGCAGCAAGGCAAAATAAAGCCCTTAGCTGCCACTGTTTTGAGACTGGATATTCAGCAGCTAAATAATCCACTTTCCAACACTGAATAACCGGGCTGGCTGGAAACTGGAGATGCTATCTAGTTAGCTGAAAGTGAAGACAATTTGAAAAATTTGCTTCTCAAGATCAAGGAATATAGACTTAAAATGCGTCTGCACCTTAACATTAAGAAGACAAAGATCCTGACTGGCAAAATCAGTAAGTTCATCATTAATGGAGAAGAAATTGAAATAGTTGACAGCTTTAACTTACTTGGATGAACAATCAATAAAGAAAGGACTAGCAGTCAAGAAATCTGATGATGTATTGCTCTTGGCAGAATGGCTATGAAGGACCTAGACAAGATTTGAAAGAGCAGAGATGTCTCTCTCCATACAAAGATTCAACTTGTCCAGGGCATGGTATTTTCAATAACATCATATGGATGCAAAGGTTGGACAGTGAAAAAGATAACAGGAAGAAAAGTGATGCCTTTGAATTACAGTGCTGGCGATGAATACTGTGTATACCGTGGACTGCCCGTAGAACAAACCACTCAGTATTAGAACAGATCAAACCTAAGCTTTCTTTAGAAGCTCAGATGACAAGACTTCAACTTTCATACTTTGGACACATCATGCAAAGAGAGAGAGCATTGGGTAATATTGTTTTTGTCAGTATCCCCCACCATCAGCTTCACCATCTACAGTTAATTCAGAATGCTGCCGCTCGCCTCCTCACTCATACTCCCTGTTTCAGTCACATCATGCCCTCTTTGATCCACCTACACTCGCTTCCTCTCCCCTATCATGTTACCTTTAAACTCCTAATTCTGATCCACAAGGCCGTACATCAGCATACTCCTCAGTATCTTGCAGATTCATTACATTTTCGCTTTATACCTCGCAGCCTCCAGTCACTGTACACCAACCGCCTTGACCTCCCCTCTCCAGCCCATGACCGCCTGGAGCAAACTCGGTATTCTGCCTTCTTTTTTCTAGCCCCATCACACTGGAATTCCTTTCCTCCCCTAATCCATCAAGAACAATCATTTCCCAAATTCAAATCCCTCCTAAAAACCCACCTCTTCTGTACTGCCTATGACCTTCCTTTTCCTGACTCCCTTGTTTCCTTCTCCACCTCCACTTAGGTTCTTTTCCCCTTTAGTCTAGTAGGGTTGTGCACTTTCCTGTCTGGCGTTGTAGTTCTTTTTCTGGTTCTGGCTTTTCTTGTATCATTGTTATTGTAAACCGCCCAGATGGCTTCTGATGGGCGGTCTATCAAATGTTCTAATAAATATAAAGATATGTTTGGCAAGGTACAAGGTCACTATAAAATAGGAAGGCCGGCAATAAGATGGGATAAATACAATAACAGCAGCTATAGCTACCACTCTATCAACAATGAGCCACTTGGCTGAAGACCGAACAAAGTTTAGGTCAACTATCCAGAGGGTCGCCAGGAGCCAACACCGACTCGATGGCACTTACAACAACAACAACGAGATAACTGTAAGCAGTTAAAGTTAGGTCAGCCAGTCACCTGTCCACTGAATATCACCACTAACCAGACAGCAGCTGTCACCATCCCTCCTCTGCCCGCTGACTGCCCGTTTTAACCAGGCGTTTTTTTTTCCAGCAGTCTGTGAGAATATTCAGTAGCAATAACCAGTTAATGACGCTGAATATCGCAGTGATTACGTTAGTTGGTTAGCATGTCTGCTAACTGGCTAAAATGCTTTGAAAATGCCCCTCCTAAATAAAGGGTGATGTGATGCCATGCCATTGTAATTTAGGGGGATGAATAAAATGGGGAAGATATCATTGACGATTCTGTAGCTGAATAACATAGGGCAGAGATATTTAAAAGGGGTGATGCCACTGCTATTTAGGGGATGAATGATGCGGGAAAGGACAGTGTCTTGAAATCCTCTGTTCTGTATGTGGCAGCAGCAAAATAAGCAAATAGAATGTTCAGAATTAGTAGGAAATAAATGGAGAATAAAACAAAAGGATAACAGATGTAGCAGAGAAGGGCGACCAAAATGATAAATGGGATAGAACGACTGAGGAAAAGCTAAAGAGTTTAGTGCTCTTTCACTTGGAGAAAAGACAGCTGAGGGGAGATACGACAGAGATCTATAGAATCATGAGCGGAGTGGAATGGATTGGATACAAATGTGAATTGGTTGTTAACTCTTTCAAAAAGAGCACAAAAACTAGGGGACACATAAATTGGCAAAAATATGTTTTCACTCAACACATAAGCTCTTGAATTCATTATCAGAGGATGTGGTAAAAGGATACTGGGATTGTTGGACCTTGGTCCGACCCAGTAAGGAACATTTAAGGGGTAACACTACTGAAATTACTGTAGACAATGAAAGTGGAGTTTACTTATCTGTAATGGGGGTTCTCTGTAGACAGCAGGGAAATATAGCCACAAAATTTGGTGACACCCCAAACAAAGTCAGTGTGCCCAGACCCCTTTCCCCAGCAATGTGAAGTCATTGATAGGATTCCATGATAGGGAGGTAGAAATCACAGGCATGGTGAAGTCTGTTAGGCAGTCTGAATGTAGCTAAGAGAACCAGGTGATTTTGTGATTCTTTTTTAAATTTCACACTCTTTATCTTTATTTAAAATTTGATAAACCGCTTTTCGTCGCAACATAAAGCGGTGTACAATTAAAAGGTTGGCAATGCACAAACAAGAAAAGGAACACCAAAGTAAAACAGAAAAGCAGGTATAAAGAATAAAGGCATAGACAAATAAAGTAACAAAGAGACCAAAACATTGCAAAACAAACTAGAGGGCCAATAGTTAAAACATAAATTAACAGGGTTTCTTAAAAACAAGCATGATAAAAAGGCCCAAAAGGGGAAGACAACACTAGACCATGATTAGACAAAGGACACAACTAAACAAAACAAATGGACAGGATGGACATAATAATAGGTAATTGAGAGAACATCAGGATGGACCATTGGGAGAAAGATGAAAAGCTTGCTGAAATAGATGGGTTTTGAGTAGTGTTTTAAATTGGGGGTATGAGGGTTCCAAACGGAGAAACGGTGGTAAAGCACTCTCTGTTTTTACAGAGTTTTTTTTTCCTGTGGGGATAGCAGGAGGATTAGTGTGGCTGCATTTCCCTGCTATGCAGGGAGGACCCCTTTTACAGGTAAGCAAATGCACTTTCTCCATAGACAAAGCAGGGCAAATGCAGGCACACCATCTGCTGAATCCAAAGCTAAGGGCCACGTTCATATTTGTTCTCCTACATGACCAAGGATGATACACATGGCAGCACAAGAGGAATTATAGAATGTTTTTGTAAGAACCAATTCTTGAGAATTGCTTGGCCAAAAGCTGCATCCTAGGCAGTGTAGTAGTCTAAGCAGTAATGCGTTGCAAAGGTGTGTAAGGAAGACCACATAGCTGCTTTGCAGATGTCTTGCATAGGTACAGACTAGAAATTTGCTGGCAAGTGTGCCTTTGTTCTGAGTTGGTGTGGTCCAACTGGGCCTAGAGTCTGCATGTTTGCTTGAGTGTAGCAGGAGATGCAATCTGAGAACCAAGCAAAGCCCTCTTAAGAGGCTGACCTGCCGGGATCATTGGGGTTGCAGATAACAGATAGCTTGGATGCTTTTATGTTCTTTGTAGCTTGAAGATAGTAGAGAAGCATATATGTACAGTCTAGTGTCTGTAGAGAAGCTTCTGTCTTGCAAGGTTGTGCATTGGGAAGCATATTTGGCAAGACTAGATTTGTTCAAGAGAAATTCTGAGACCACCTTCGGAAGGAACTTGGGATGCATTTGAGAACAGCTCAGTTGTGGCAGAACTGCAGGTATGGTGGGTAGTGAACAAGAGCTTGGAGTTCACAAATTCTTCTTGCCTTATTAAGGGCCACTAGGAACATAGTTTTCATATGAGGTGCTTTAAAGAAGCAAGATCTATAAGTTAGAATGAGTTCTCCATGATCCCAAGTTGGAGAAAGAGGTTTGATAGGTGGCTGCAGGTTAATGAAGCTTCTCATGAACCTGAAGACCAGAGGATCTGTGGAAAGAATTCTCATTGATACGGTCAAAGTAAGCTGCTATAGCTGCAAGAAGAAATCTGACTTAAGACTTCTTCAAGTCAAGATTCAGGTAAGTGCAATAGACATAAGAGGATTTAGGTTTCCAGGCAGGTAAAACAATCCTGTCCATAAGTGATAGTCCATCAGCTAAAATAAACCCATTTGATCTGATAAGACTTACATGTTGATGGTTATTTAGAGACCAACATGCCTTTTATTTCATAGGAGACAGGAAACCTTTCTAACAGTTGCCATTCAATTTGCATGCTATCAGAGACAGGCTTTGAGGCTTGGATGTATGGGGTCCCCATTCTGATGAGGAGTGTTGGGTATTAGCTCAGGAGTAATGGTGGTACTGAGATGAAGATGAGAACTTTGGGAAACCAGTTCTGCCTGGACCACCGTGGGGCAACAAGAATGACCTGTGCTTTGTCCCTGCTAATCTTTAGCAAGACCCTCAAGATGAGGGGAGATGGAGGAAAAGCATACAACAGACCTCTGGACCATCTGACTACAAAAGCATCATGTGCCAGGCACTCTGGATGGGGTCAAATGGAGCAAAGAAAGCAGATTTCTTGTTTTCTTCCATGGCAAAGGGATCCACTTCCAGGGTTCCTTAATGGTTGAAGAGATTGAGTGTAACCTCCAGGTCAAGGAATCACTTGTGTGGGTTCAACTATCAACTGAAAGAGTCTGCTAGTTGATTTTGTTGTCCAGGCAGGTGGACTGCTTAAGTGTGATTTGAAAGAACAAACTAGATGCCATATTCTTGTCGCTTCCAAAGTCACAGGGATCCTGTGACCCACCTTGTTTGTTGTATAAAACATGGCAACTTTACTGTTTATCTTGATCATGACATCATCTTCACAAAGCCATGGTTTGAAGGCTTTCATACACCAAAGATGATCCAAGCTTCATACGATTGATGTTAAAACTGCTGCTTCTGAGGCACGCCCACACCTGAGGGTCCTTTGGCGTGGCCCTTAGGCGCGGGTCCGTGGCGTGTGAGTAAAACCTACCTTATAACTTTGGGCTTAACTGTCATGCTGCTATATCATGGTTGTAACCTGCTGTTTTCCTTCCTTCTTGTCTCTTCTATTTTAACTATCACTGTATCTCTTACTCTGTCCTATCTCATAAATGGCATTCTTTTCATATTTTCTGTAATATTTATATTGTATTGTAAACCACCCTGATGCTTTGGCCCGAGCGGTATATCAAATGTAATTAAACTTTAAACATTAAAGAGTCTGTATCTTTCAGGTCCAGCAGGGGTAATACTATAGCAAGTGAGCTCATTTTGAACTTTATCAATAAGCTGAGGTTGTGCAGGTCCTGAATTGGTCTGAGACACACTTATTTTGTGGGGGATAGGGACAATTCTGGAGTAAAAGTCACGTTTTCTATTGTTCTTTGTGCAGAAGCATTATTTCTTCAATCAAAATTGCTAGATGTTCCTTTGGACTGGAAGATCCTCTTGTCAGAGGGGGTGGTGTGGGACACCTTGAAGTTTATTCTGTAGCCCTACTGACAGAATCCACTGGTTAGTAATGATTTCCTCCCATGCCTCCCTGAACTGAAGAATACTCCCCTCCACTGGAGGTTAATCAAAAATTAGGATTCAACTTCATAGAGGAAGTCAAAGTGGTTCTCTGCCGTTTTCATTGTGGTTATTAACACTGGCTATAAGCCTGAGACACTGGAGGAGGCCTGGTATTGGACCGGTATTTTCTTTTTGAGTAAAACTGTGGGAAATATCAGTAGGATCTCCTGTACAAATGTTGCTGATCTTTTTGGTATTGTGCTGCAGGTTTAGAGGTGATGGACAGTTCCTTTACCGTGGAACTATCATCCTTAATTTTGGAAACCGCTTTTTTAACCTTCTTTCTGAAGAGGTTGTCTCACAAGCATGCAGGTTCTCCTAGGCCTGAAGCTCAAAGCCAGACTGTTTGTCACACAATAATGGCAACAGTTCCTGAACAGGTTACTGGTGCGTAAGTATCATGAATAGATCAAATGAGATGTTATGTGGACCCCTGCTGATGCTACACCCTCTTTTTCTTTAGAGCTGTGAGGAGAGGGGTCTAAAAGTTTCTTCTTGTACTTTAGTTTCTGATTCCTTTCTCCCAGGTCTGCCTTACACAGGGCATAGTTTAGAGGTACCAGCTTTTGTTTTGGTTTATGCTACTGATAGTTGCCTCCAGAGGAGGCGTTTCAGCTGCTGTTGACTTCCCACCTGAACTGATGGGGAGGGCTGCTGCACAAGATGGCATGGATGCTCAGGAAACCCCTGCTGGAGCTGGACCCACATCCGGAAGTCATGACCATAGCACTGCAGGAAGCTGGCTGTGAGGATGTGATTTAAGAGCTTATTTTTTATTACTACTGTTTTTCATTTGTATAGCACAAGGCATATGCAGAGCTGCACATATACACACAAGAGGCAGTCCCTGCGCAATAGAGCTTACAAGCTATTCAAGACAGACAAATCCAAACATGTAGGTAGTACACAGGAAAATAAGGGGATCACGATACAAAAGCAGCCTCAAGAGGTGAGTTTTTAGCTTGGATTTGAAGAAGACCAGAGATGAAGCCTGATGTACAGACTTAGGCATTCTATCCCAGACAAATAGAGCAAGTTGGAACAAATTCTGGAGTTGGTAGTGGATGAGGACACAGAAAAAAGTGATTTGTCTGATGAGCAGAGTTTCCGAGGAGGGGCATAGGGAGAGAAGAGAGGTAATGCAGAAGCACAGAATGAATGCATTTGTAGGTAAGAGGAAGTTTGAACTGTATGCAGAAATGGATAGAGAGCCAATTAAGAGACTTGAGAAGGGTTACGTGAGCTAAGTGACACTTCTTGAGATTAACAATGTGGCTGAATTTTGAATGAAGGGGAGAGAGATGATTTGGTGGGAGATCAGCAAGAAGTAGGTTGCAATAGTGTAAATGGGAGGTGACTAGAGAGTGGATAAGGATCGTGGTAGTGCATTCAGAAAGAAAGGGACAAATTTTAGTGATGTTATTGTTAAGTGCCGTCAAGTTGGTGTCGACTCATGGCGACCCTCTGGATAGTTGACCTAAATTGTGTTCGGTCTTCAGTCAGGTGGCTCATTCTTGATAAAGTAGCAGCCATAGCTTTTGTTATTGTATTGATCCATCTCATTTGCCAGCCTTCCTCTTTTATGTTGACCTTCTTCTTTGCCAAGCATTATGTCTTTTTCAAACGATCTTTCTGCATGATGTGTCCAAAGTATGAAAGTCAAAGTCTTTAAGGAAAGCTTAGATTTGATCTCTAGTAACAAATGGTTTGTTCTTCAGGCAGTCCATGATATACACAGTATTAGTCGACAGCACCATAATTAAAAAGCATCAATTTTCTTCCTATCTTTTTCATTTTCTTTCGCCTCCATATCATGCTATTGAAAATACCTTGGTCTGGACAAGTCAAATCTTTGTATGTTGAGAATCTTGTCTAGGTCCTTCATAGCCATTCTGCCAAGAGCAATGTGTGTCTGATTTCTTGACTGCTTGTCCTTTCTTTGATTTATCCAAGTAGGTTAAAGTTGGCAACTATTTCAGTTTCTTCTCCATCAATGATGAACTTATTGATTTTGCCAGTTGTCAGAATCTTTGTCTGCTTAACGCCAAATTGCAGGCCCTGTTTTAAGACAATGTTCCTTGATCCTGAGAAGCAATAGTTTCAGATCCTCTTCACTTTCAGCCAGTAATGTGGTATCAGCAGCATAGCAAAGGTTGTTGATGAGTCTTCCACCAAATCTTCATTTGCTGATGTTATAGAGAAAGAAATGATAGGTTTTGGCTATGTGTTGGATATGTACAGAGAAAGAGGGAGGAGGGTCAAAGATGACCTCAAGGTTGCAAACTGGGGAAACAAAGAGAGAAAGGGGAGAGGTGGGTTTAGTGGGAAAGAAAAGATGCTCCATCTTGGCTATGTTCAGTTTCAGAATGTGATAGTATATTCAAGCACCAGTATCAAAGAAGCAGGCTGAAATATGGGCCTGGATTCCTGGAGAGACGACAGGTGCAGCAAGGTAAATCTGAGAATCATCAGTGTAAAGATGGTACTGAAAACTATGGGGGGGGGGGGGGAAATCAGGGCACCCATGGAGTAATGTGGAGGAAAGAAGAGGTCCTCAGCCCTGAGGTTCACTGCTTGAAAGCAAGACAGCAGTGGAGGAAAATCCAACAGAACACAGACTAAAAGTGCAATGGGAGAGAGAAAAAGAAAACCAAGACAGAACAGGATAGCATAGTTACTCACCTGTAACAGATGTTCTTCAGGAACAGCAGGAATCAGTCCTCATATATGGGTGACGTCGGCGCCGACAGAGCCCTCGTGCGGAGCAATTCCCCAGCTTTCAAACAAAGCCTTTGGGATTGCATCGCACATGCACGGTCCTCTTCCCACCCAAGGGTGCCATCTTGCTCAGACTAATGACATAGCTAAAAGATGGCAAAAAGAATAAAATCAATAATAGGACTGCAGCGCCAGGGGAGGAGGGAGGGTCATGAGGACTGATTCCTGCTGTCCCTGGAGAACACCTGTTACAGGAACAAGCAAGAAGTCAGTCCTCACATATGGGACTCCCTAGCTATAGGCTACCGAGAACCCATAGCTGAAAAATGGTTCCCTCTAGAAGAGCCGCAGCAGCTGTGATAGGAATCCAGCAGAGACACAACACCCCCCCCCCCCCCCCGTAACCTGACACCAGAGGGCTGGAGGGCAGGAGCTGCATAAACCTCAAATAAGTTGCGGAGTACTGCCTGGCAAAAAGCACTGTCTCGTCGGGACTCCCCATCCAAGCAGTAATGGGCTGCAAAAGTCTGGCTTGAAGACCAGGTGGCGGCCCAGCAGATGTCTGCCAGCGGAACAGAGTGGAAGTGAACCACTGATGCAGCTTTAACCCTGATACGGTGAGCCATGACTCGACCCTGCAACGGGAGGTCAGCAGCCCTGTACGCCCAGGCAATGCAGTCTGCCACCCATGTGAACAATGTGAGGTGGGAGACAGGTAGCCCCAGCTTACTGGGGTCAAAAGAGACAAAGAGCTGAGGAGCCCTTCGATGCCCCCATGTACGCTCCAAGTAGAAGACTAATGCCCTCTTACAATCAAGGGTATACAGAACCACCTCTGCCCGGCTAGTATGCGGTCTGGGAAAGAATGTCAGAAGAACCACCTCTTGGTTGAGGTGGAACGGAGAGACCACTTTCGGGAGAAACTTGGGGTGGGTGCGTAGGACTACCCTGTTCCTATAAAACCATGTTTACGGTCTTTCTGAAACCAGAGCTTGTAGCTCACTTACTCGCCTGGCAGACGTGAGTGCCACCAGGAAGAGTACCTTCCAGGAGAGGAAGCGCAGATGGCAAGCGGACATCGGCTCAAAAGGTGGGCGAGTAAACTGTTGCAAGATCACACATTCAGATCCCACTCGGTCGCCGGAGGACGAACCGGGGGTTTTAGTAGAAGTAGACCTCTGAAGAATCTAGACACCAAGGGGTGAACCGAAAGAGGTTGTCCTTCCACTGGTGAGTGGTGTGCTGACAGAGCACTCAGGTGGACCCTGACAGAGTTAGACTTGAGGCCTAAGCCAGAGAGGTGAAGCAGGTACTGCAACACCACTGGTACAAGGCAAGAAAAAGGGTTTTCATTGTGTTGGTTACACCACACCTCAAACCTCCGCCACTTGAAGGCATAGGTTTTCCTAGTGGACTGCCGCCTTGAGGCCAGTAACACTTCTTCTACATTCTTAGGTAGGAGGGGAGGAGCCAGCACTACCCTTTCAGCAGCCATGCCATCAGGTTGAGAGACCTGAGGTTTGGATGTAAGATAGAGCCCTGCTCCTGGGACAGGAGATTGGGCCTCATCCCCAGAGGGAGTAGGGTCTTCACTGCCAGCTGGAGGAGAAGCGGGAACCAAGGTTGTCTTGGCCATCTGGGGGCTACCAGGATGACCGAGGCCTTGTCCCGCAGGATTTTGAACAGAGATCGGGCCACCAGAGGTGTGGGAGGAAACACATACAGGAGGCCCACAGACCAGAAGAGCATCGGCAGCCATCCTTTGGGGATGCAGCTGTCTGGAGCAAAAGTTGGGCAACTGATGATTCTGCAGGCTGGCGAAAAGATCTATAGACGGATGTCCCCAGCAGAGGAAGATCTGCTGGGCCACTTCCGGATTCAGTTGCCGTTCGTGAGGTGGAAGAATTCTGCTTAGTTTGTCTGCTAGGCCGTTCTCTTGACCTGGCAGGTAAACCGCCTTGAGAGACATACCCTGTCTGATGGTAAAGGAGCAGAGGGGTCCAGTGTCTCCTGTCACAGGATACGGAACCCTGTCCCTCCCTGCTTGTTCACGCAGAACATAGCCACCTGATTGTCTGTCTGCACCAAGACAGACTGATGTGAGAGAACATGGCAGAAGGCTCGGAGAGCTAGGCGTATCGCTCGTAGCTCTAAGAGGTTGATTTGTTGTGTCCTCTCTTGAGGAGACCACAACCCTTGAGTGTATGAGTCCAGGCAATGGGCTCCCCAGCCCAGCAGGGATGCATCTGTCATCAGGACTCTTGAGTACGCTGGAGGCTGAAAAGGCACTCCTCCCAGCAGGTTGGGTGGCTGAAGCCACCAGACCAACGACTTCAGCAGTCATTTGGACACTCTTATCCTGTCTCGGAGTTGCCCTGTGGCTTGCATCCACTGATCCCGGAGGCACCACTGAGCTGTTCTCATGCTGAGACAGGCGTTTGGGGTCACATGCACCGTGGAGGCCATGTGTCCTAGAAGGCGCAGAAAATGCCTTGCTGATATCTGAGACTTGTGGCTGATTTGGTGTACTAGCTCCAGAAGCCTCTGTGCCCTGTCCTCTGGCAGGTAAGCCTTTGCTTGAATGGTGTCCAGCCTCGCTCCTATGAACTCTAAGTTCTGTGTGGGGAGCAAGGTGGACTTTGCCTGATTTATGACAAAAAAGTGGGGCAACTCTGTATTGAAAACGTTAAAGTAGAAAGTATCACCAAAAAGCTAATAAGTAATTCACAAAATTCAGCATTAGCAAAGCCAAATCAGCCACACACAGAAGCAACATTAGGTCTCAGTCTTCCCGGGCAAAACAAAACCGGCCAGATGCATTCTGACACGGCAGAGCCCTATTAACATCAGTGACCCATAAACAACAGTTGCTCTGGGATGGACTTCAACCAACTCTTTCACTTGTAAAAAAGCAGTAGTGATGAAACATTAGAAATTCCACAATAGAAATATCAAAAGAGTGGTATAATAACTTAACTTTGCAGTCTGTGGCAGCGCTCGTAGAATAGTGCTGAGCCAGTACCAAAATCCCCAACGCTCATACGCGCTTGACATGCGTTTCACCTGGAAAGGTTTCTTCAGGGGGTGGCTAGAAAGCACTTGAAGTTCACTGTATGAAGAACATGAGCAGAATTCACCAACCGATGCAGCTGGTACTGGCACAGCACTATTCTACGAGCGCAGCCACAGACTGCAAAGTTAAGTTATTATACCACTCTTTCGATATTTCTATTGTGGAATTTCTGATGTTTCATCACTACTGCTTTTTTACAAGTGAAAGAGTTGGTTGAAGTCCATCCCAGAGCAACTGTTGTTTATGGGTCACTGATGTTAATAGGGCTCTGCCGTGTCAGAATGCATCTGGCCGGTTTTGTTTTGCCCGGGAAGACTGAGACCTAATGTTGCTTGTGTGTGTGGCTGATTTGGCTTTGCTAATGCTGAATTTTGTGAATTACTTATTAGCTTTTTGGTGATACTTTCTACTTTAACGTTTTCAATACAGAGTTGCCCCACTTTTTTGACAATTTTAGCTCTGTGATAGATTGACCAATTTTTATTTGTGATTTATGACAAAGCCTAGATGCTGCAGTATGTTGATAGTGCGAGCTGCGGCCTGTTGGGCCTCTTGAGGCGATGGGGCCCTAATGAGCCAGTCATCCAGGTACGTGAAGACGAAGATTCCCTGGTTCCTGAGAAAGACCGCCACCACCGCCAGACACTTGGTGAACACCCTGGGGGCGGAGGCGAGGCCAAATGGAAGTACCCTCTACCGAAAATGGTTTCCTCCCACTACAAATCTGAGATATTGTCTGTGGTCTGGATGTATAAAGGATGTGAATGTAGGCATCCTTCAGGTCTAAGGAGCATAGCCAATCTCCCTGTTGGAGGTAAGGCAGCAATATTCCAAGGGAAAGCATCTTGAACTTTTCCCTCACCAGGAACTTGTTTAAGTTTCACAGGTCGAGGATGGGCCTAAGGCCTCCTGTTCTCTTTGGTATCAGAAAATACCTGAAGTAGAAGCCTTGCCCTTGTAGGCTGTGGGGCACCGCCTCATCCTTTAGAAGACTGGCCAATTCCTGTAAGAGGAGGTTCCTGTGTAGAGGGGCTCTGAGAGGCTCCCCTGGGAAGTAGGAGGGAGGTACCTGGTTGAAGTGGAGCAAATAGCCCTTCTGGACTATTTGTAGGACCCAGGTATCTGTAGTGATTGCTGGTCACCTGTGGGCGTACAGGGCCAGCCTTCCTCCTGTGCCAAGTCTCACCCCTGGCTGAAGAGTATGCTGTGGCTGTCAAAAACCCCCTACTGGCTGGGAAGGAGCTGGTGCCTGGGGGTCTTCTGCTTACACGGGCCATGCCCCTATCCCTTAGCCTGCTTCCCCTGGTGGAGAGCCAGGGAGGCCTGGTGAGTGGGGTAGTTGCGGTAAGCAGCATCCTTCCTCGGGAAAAAGGGCTTTTTACCTGAGCCCTTCTTTTTAGAAGGAGCAGAAGTCTTTTTGGAGAGTCTTGTCCAGGTCAAGTACTTGGTCTCGATTTCGGCAGCCTTTTCAGTCATGGGTTTGCCTAAAAGGTTGTCAACTCGGCATGGGACATCGACCACCTTGTCCTGTACCCATGGCTCTAGGTCCGACGACATTAGCTATGCCTGGCGTCGTGCCCCGATGCCGGCTGCGGCTACTTGGGCCGAAGCCTCAAAGCTGTCATAGGCTGCCCGAGACATAACCTTCGAGCACTCTCGAGTCCCCAAGGACAAGGCCTTGAATCGCTGCAAGGGTTCCTCGGAGAGGCCAGCTGAGAACCTGGCAATCTCCTTTGCCAGGTCCCACAAGTACATGCCCATGTACAGCTGGTATGTTTGGACATGGCAGGACAGCATCAAGCCCTGGTGCACTTTTTGCCGAGGGCGTCCAGGTTCCATGCTTCTCTGCTAGGAGGCACTGAGGAGTGCGTTTTTTTGGCTCTTGAGCCTGTGCATGGCCGATTCCACAACCATGGAGTTGTGCGGCAGCTTTGCCTTCTGGAACCCAGGGCTCTTGTGGACTCAATAGATGGAATCGACCCGCCTGCTGAGAACTGGCATCGAGGCCGGTGACTCCCACATACAGAATATCAGCTGTTCCAACATCAGAGGAACCGGTACCGTAAGGGCTGTCCGAGGGGGAAAATCATACTGGAGGGCCTCAAGCTCCTCGGCTTGTGGCTCCTCCTTGGTGTCCGCCGGAAATGCCAAAGCCTTGGCTATGTCCCTGACAAACTCCAAGAACTGGGTATCCTCCAGGGGGGAACTTCTCCGAGGCTCGGACCCTGGTGAGTGTTCGGGGACTCTTCATCCTCCGTTTCCCATGCCGAGTCCTCTGAGGAGGAATCAATGGGCTCCGGCTGTGAGGGCTTCGGTCTCGACCGCCCCAACGCCGGTGTTGACAACCTCGGTCCTGAATGGGAGGTCGAGGGAGACCTCGGCCGAGGATCGACTCGAGTCCGAAGAGTCTCAAGGATCGGCTCAGCCTCCGGGGTCGACTTGGACATCGAGGTCCCAGTGGTCGAGGCGGATGGACCGGTGAGACCGGCCATCAGCGCCCGCTGCTGCTCCATGAAGGGAGACATGCTGCGCTCCAAGGCTGCCATTCTGAGACTGAGCTCAGAAGGTTCCGCAGTCTCCAGCTCGGGTGCCGGTTCTCCCGGAGTAGAGTCAACGAGGACAACAGCAGTTACCTTCCTCGGCGTCTCCAGCTCCGTGCGAGGTACCTTTGCAGGCTGCTCTGACTCAGAGGACCCAGGGTGGCAGTCGGGACTCCGCGACCTGGCCTGCGAGGACCCAGGCCTATCAGAGGCATCAAACGACGCCACCCTCACTAGCTTCTTCCTCCGGTGTTCCCTCAAGGGAGACCCCGTTCAGAAGACCCCCGACGATGCTCGGAGTCAGACAGCTCCCGAGACGTCAAGGCTTCTGATGAGGTCTGGACCCGGGTGGATGTGGACTCGGAGAAAATCCTTTCATGCTGCTGCTATCTACTTCTGAGTGCCTTAGAAGACATCTTGCCGCATGGGCCACAGGCCATCGGGTCATGGTCGGCTATGAGGCAGCGGAGTCATGTGTGTCAGTGAGGGACACTAACCTTTTAGACCGATCACACTTCTTAAACCTGCTGGCAGCCATTGGGGGGAAAAAAGGGCCCCTGTGAGGTCAAATGACCGGGCTGCCAGTGAAAAAGAAAAAAGGCACGAACGCTAGTCACTAAGGACAAAAACCGAAAAATACTGACCGGACTCAATACCGGTGTACCGAACCGAGGCAGGAAGGGGAACCGGTGTCGAACCGGGCCGAGGAAAAAAAAGCTTCAGGAGATTTGACGTACTTTTTCCGCGAGGGAATTTGAACCACGTCTGTTGGGCTCCACGGAAAAAGGGAGACTGAGCAAGATGGCACCCTTGGGCGGGAAGGGGGCCGTGCATGCATGATGCAATCCCAAAGGTTTTCTTTGAAAGTTGGGGAATTGCTCCGCACGAGGGCTCCGTCGGCGACGACGTCAGCCATATGTGAGGACTGACTTCCTGCTTGTTCCTGGAGAAATCAATAGTCCCCTTTTTACCTTTAGAGATTCTCTGTGTTTATCCCATGCTTTTTTGAATTCAGATACTGTCCTTGTGCCCACTGGGAGACTATTCCACGCATCCATCACTCTTTCTGTAAAGAAATATTTCCAAATATTACGCCCCCGTTCACTCTCATCCTGTGTCCCCTCGTAACAGAGCTTGCCTTCAAATGAAAGAGATCCTCCTGTGCATTTATGCACAGAGGAATTTAAATGTCTTTATCATATCGCCCCTATCCCGCCTTTCCTCTAAAGTGTATACATTAAGATCTTTAAGTCTGTCCATGGACAAAATAGACTGCCTAACAGGATTTCATGATGGGGAGGCAGGAACCATGGGCACAGTGAAGTCTATCAAAGGCTTCATATTGCTGGAGGAGGGCTTCAGGGACACTGACAGCATCTAGGATATCACCAGATAGTGTGCCTGCATTTGCCCTGCTTGTCTATGAAGAAATCGGCATGTATCTTCAATTATGTCCTTAAAGAGGGTGTCTCTCAGTGCAGAGTCCTAGGAGATATAGCTTAGGCACGTATTGCACCCAATCACTTATTAATAAGGGCTCCCAGCAGTATATAACTTCTTACACAAAATAAAGCAAGGCAGATTTTCTTTTAATATTTGTTTTGTACATCCATGACAAAAGGCATTCCCCCTCTCTCCACTGCCAATCAACTGTAGTGTCTTTTTAACATCATGCAACACAGAAACAATGAACAGAGATGCTTCTGAGCTGACTCTTTAAAACACAAAACCAGCATTAAATTCATGCTTTGCCCCACATTTGTATTTTCTTTCCTTTCTTGCCTCATATCAGCATCACTCATCTTAAATAGAAATCAGTATAATCTTTATAATACACTATGTACAAAGGGCACATTTCAAGTTTTCTTTCACTGTACATGTCAGTTTTCTGGTTTTGATTTATTACATCTATTCTTGGAGTAAACAAATGCATTCAGGATACACACACACATACACACAGATGGTGGGAATACCTTTTCAAAGTGCATTATATGAAGAGGCGGAAGCTTGAGTGAAAGAGGATATTTCTCCAGTCTAAGTGCTTTCCACCGTCAAGTCTATTTTACAACTGGAGATCTCATGATTTGCAGCCAACTTCAGGCTTCACCTCCAACTTTACTGCCTGGGTAAAGGGACAACTGTCTAACAAAAGACCTCCCCCATCAGTTTTAGTTTGCTTGATCATAACCCTTCTCTTATCAGTGTCACATACCCTCCCGCTCATGAAGCATACAACGTTCTTGTTAAAATCCATCTTATCCTTCGTTCTAACTTGGGATCCCATTTCTTATAGCATATGTGAATGCTCAAGAATCAGCAAAGCACTCCATGGTGCCACAGCCATTTTCCAGCCGACGACCGTGACATCTGACTGAATCTGCCACCCTTTGGGGCTCCACGGCAGGGATTCCAGCACTGAACCAAATATCATATGCCACACATTCTGCAGCTATTCAGTCGCTGTGGCAAGTCCCAAGAATTTGGATTGATGGACTATGTTAGGCTGTTGTAGATACTGCTTCCAAAACACATGATTTCTCGATTTCTCAGGGTGGTAAGAGGTGTGACAAGGCTTTAAGAGGTTAGTGCATTAAAGGTCAGATGTACAAGGTATCTCCCTATAGCCAAATTAGGAGGAGGAATGCCTTTATTTATCTGGCTTTTATGTAGGGAAACCCAGAGGTCAAGTTGGGAAGGGTGAACTTGAAAATCTAGCACAGTACATCCTAGAGGAGATGGGCCTCGGTGCGTATTCAAGTTCTCTTCTCCACATATCGGTCTTATTAGGAAGCAGTCTCCGGGTGTGCTCTGCTCTCAGACGGGTCTGTGGCTCACTAATGAAATATTTTCTCCTGCAGCACTAAGTTTCAGTAGTTAGCATCCTTCCAGAACCTTCTTAGACTTTCAGTTAGCATGGCTGAAGTACTTTCTGCTTAAAAGCTCCTTAAACATGCTTGTGACTTAGTAGGAGCCCTGGTTTCAGATGAGATTTGACGGCATTTATTGAATTAGTCCTCTCGTGATCTGTATAATAAACATATTTCTCTTTTAAGCATTTATCCTCTCTCGCTTCTTGGCAGCTGCATTAGAAGAAAAGCCTTTTTGTTTTCCCCAGCAGGAGATGGAAGTGCCCTTATGTCCCATGATCCTTAAAGTGTTGCTATACTCTGGGTCCAGTGTGTTAGCAGCATCTACCCTGACAAATGCTGCTAGGGATCCATCTCACGCTAAGTAATATGCAGAAAAAAACGACAAAGCACAGAAGCAGCATGGAAAGCAACGGGAGGGTAACTGAGTAATTAAAAGAATATCTGGGATTTTGTATCCTCTCTGCTTGAGCATCTGTTGCAGAGGAAGCCTCCCTGACCGGAACCCTAGACATCTGCCCTCCACTGGAATGTCATGACACCTTCCCCTATCAACTTGATGGTTTGAGAAAGGCTGTTGTGCAGTACATCTGCTACTGCGTTGTGACTTCGTTTGAGGCATGTAAAGACAACTCAGATTTAAAGAAAAACAGCCAGAGAGATATGTTAATTCAGGGCTTTCCAAATCTGGCCTAGGGACCGCATAATTCTGTAAGGTTTTCAAGATCTGCATAATGAATATGCATAAGATAAATCTGCATGCATTAGAGACCTTGAATATGCAAATTCCTCTCATGCATATTTATTGTGAATATCATAACCCCATTTGGCTGTAGGGCCACCAGGGCAGGTGTGGGAAGCCTTGATTTAAACAGTCCTCTCTGGCTTTAAATATTCCTGTATGCAGAAATCAATATGGGCCATGTAGTTCTGCTTTGTGATGTCCTTCTGGCCATGGGTACGCCTCTGCTCTATACACGTTCATAGCTGCTCTGTGAATCTTCTCAGGCGCTGGCTGTGCAATCACCCTGACAGCTGGATGCCCACCATGTCTAAATACAACACTACATCCTGAGCCTTTGCAGTAACAGGCTGCTTGAAACAGAGACCCGAGCATGAAATCACAGAGATGCACACGGCCAGCCCATTCTTCCAACCTGAATAAATCTTAATTATGCAGTTCCATTAAATACTAGATGGGAGACATGAAAGTACTGTCAGCTTGTTCAGAAAAAGACCAGTATAAACAAATGTAAACAGGCAAGTTTAAAAACAACAACTTAAAATTCACCAGTGAACTAAAGCCTGTGGACATATAAAGATGGATCCAAGGGATAGGCATGGCTGTTTAAAATTAGGCTAAGAAGATCAATGTCTCTCTCCTCCTCTCATCAGGAGATACAGTACCTGTTGAGCCGTCACTAAATAAAGTTTAGATGCTACCAGACAGCAAGTCATTGTGCACAGGTGTGTATGATTATAACGGCATGCCTGTATATGTAGTTCTCTGACGCGTAAGTGCAGTGGAGATTTAATATATGTTCACACAGTGTGCCTGCGGAAGCATTAAAGTCTTTTCCATGCTGAGATAAATACAGCTCCTGTATTAATGTGAATCATCTTCAGGTTGATGGAGCTACAGGTCACTTAGTGAAGGAGAGACACAACCTAGGAGCCTGGCTGCCAGATCCTCTGTACTACTATAAAAGAGTCAATGAGTAAACTCTGCATTCGTTCACTTCTGCTCTGTAAACTCTTTCCGGGGACAGACCCCTCTGGTGGGAAACTAGTCCGAGCCTGGATAAAAGGCCTCCTCTTTAATGCACAAGCATTCCAACTGAAATCCTTCAAAGACCGGCGAGCTGCGCTGTGCAAGGAACCGTGGGAACCGTTGCCACCTCCTTCTGAAAGTCCCAACCAGCCATAAGACAGGAAGATGATCCAGATGCAAATCAGAGCACACACAGACTTTTCAACTTTCCCTCCCCCGTTTCGTGGAAGCCTAAGGGAAAACTCTGCCGCATATCTATACGGAACCGTTCTTCAGCCATGTATTTGTCCTAAAATAGAAGACAGAGAGACTGGCTTGTGCATGAGCTGTGGCACTCTGCAGGCTGAAACATTCATCGTGGCTGTACAGAACTATGGCAGGCTAAACATACAAAACTGACTTCGCTCTCGGCTGGTATTTAAATGTGCAAATACAAAGCCCAGCAGGGGGCAAAGGACAGAAGGAACCAGCTCTGTTACAAAGGTTCTCAGTTCAGATGATGGGGTGGTATAGTGAGATGTTGCTATATGAGCCAGGAATATTATGTGAAGCTGCCACTGTACAGAATCCTCAAAGGTATTATACGATTGTGCCCCTGTATATACTGACTTCATGGGCCAAGCATGATATAGTAAGGTGTCCTGTACATAAGATAATGCAGCATCACTGCACGCAATATCCATAAGAAGCCAAGTGCAGTATACTGAAGGATCACTGGCTCCCATCATTCCCTCTTCTGTTGCAGTGGATTAGAACTGTTGAGCCCAGGTGTCCTTCGCAGCAGTGGAGATGCTTCAGCAGACAGTATACCTCCTTCTTGTATCAGATAGCCTGCCCTCTATCTGACAGCAGAGCATCTGAGGAAGACATCTCCTCTCCTTACCGTTGTGGGGACCCATAATAAAACACCCAGCGTTCATCTCATTCCCTCCCCTCCCCAGAGCTGGTACCTGCCAGCTAGCTTCTCTCCCTCTCCCCAGTCCGTGTCACCAGTTCCTGCCATACTGTACACGTCTTGGGACACAAAAGGTGAAGAGAACTTCTCCCTCCAAGATTAAGACTGTTGAAAGATGTCGGAAAAAAGGCTTTGAAAATTGTCTTTTATATACATATAAAACATATGTGGTTAGGGAATGAGATTAGGTTAGCTTCTGGACTCTGATCTGTGGAGTGTAGGTGCAACGCTTGGTAAAAGCTGGTTTTAGGCCCAGCCCCTTGAGGGAAGCAGCGGAGAGATTAGGTGGTAAAAGCCCGCTTTTGTGGCCCTTCCAGCTCATTGCTCTGCTTCAGTTCTTTCATTCTGCAGAAAGAGAGAGAGACACACAGAGGGAATTAGAGGAGGATTCACAGATGTTTCCATGGATATATACAATCTTTTAAGAAATGTAAAAACAAATAATAGGAGGAGATCTACGCTCCTCAGCTAATCTTCTGTGTATGGGTTTTTTTTCTTTGTGGAAGGATGAGGAGAGGAAAGGGATGTGGGGTGGCTTAGCAGTACCCTACTACTCTTTAGGGCTTCCAGACTAGTTGAAACTAGGGCTAGGAAATTTCATTTGCAACTATCCTTTGAGTTTTTCCTGCTCCTTTATATCCCCTGAGCTCAGTTGTTTCAACAGTGTTTGACCAGGGGTCAAGCACCAAGACTCCCACTGGCACCCTATAAGCACTGTCCCAGAATCTACTGATCAGGTGTTGGTGTTGCAAAATGACTAACTCACTTCCCCAAAAAGCTGCAAATGAGGCTCTCACAGCATCCTTAGCTGGCCTAGGGAATGAAAGACCTGTGCTGAAATTCAAAAATCGGCCCCCTATAGTCTTTTTATTGCCTCCTGCTTTAGTTTAGGACAACTGTCAGGGTCACCATGAGTCGACGTCGACTCAATGACATTTAACAGCAAAAGCTTTTACCTCTCCTGCCCTCTCTTTTTTCGGCAGTTCCTATATGTCTGGTTAGGCTGCCATCTTTCTCCATTTGTCCTCTCTCTCCACAGCAGTTCCTGTACCTCTACGTATTGCTCCTCCTTGTGCCCCTGGTACTCTTCTCTTTTCCTTATTCACATTGCTGGGACTTACCACAGGACACTATCTCTTCTGAAAAAGGTGAATTTAGCATATTCACAAACATCTTTGCAAGAGTCAGAGATCCCAAAGGAGCTGAGAGCTACTTTCTCCTTAACACATGCTACGTTTTGCAATGTGATGTGGCAGTACGGAAGCAGAACCTCAGGCTGAGCCCGGCAGGGGTGGTGGTGGTGAGCATGCGTCTGCTGTGCCGGCAAGTGTTCAATGATGACAAATTAACAATGAGACTTGACTTTGCAGAAAAACTCCCACTTGCTGCGGACTTTGAGTTTACCATGCGGAGGTTGCTGAACCATCTACAGAGGTGTCGGCCGATGTTCAGCAAATACGGTAAAGTGGAGACTGACAACCGGATCAGACAAATGCGACCGTGGGCTTACAAAGACAATGCAGCATCTGTTACATGGCCTGCTGCTTGCCAGCTCCATGCACGACTACTGACTTGGCAATGGCTAAGTGGTCTGTCCTACCTGTCGCAAAGACATACAGTAACATCATTTGGTGATATGAACGAATGCCTGCTTCTAGAGTATTCCTACCCCCAGATTTATATGTCCTTGCTGAGGTGAGATACTTCCTAATTTCAGTAGTGCAACACCAAGCTTGTTTTCAAAAGCTGCCCTAGAAAGAATCATTTTGAAGTGCTCCAATGCAGATATGCTATTTGCAGCAGAATTTGAGGAGACAGAGTCTCTTTTGAAGAACCTTATCTTTCAACAGGTCATTCTCTCAAGTAGGACTGTAATCCTGTGTTGCCTGTCCCCCCACCCGAGACCATCAAAGCAGCACAGAATCATTAGAAGAATTTAAGAGATATAGGAAAAGCAGGCTATGAAGATTTGGCAAAGGAGTAGAGTCTATCTCCTCTGAGGTTCAAAAGTTCAGGGAAGGAGCACTGGGACACAGATTGTCTCCTCTAGGATTGGTTGAACACAGGGTACTGAGCCTGTTTCCTCTAGGACTAGGCAGTTCAAGTGAATAGCACATTCCAGGCTTGGGGGAATGGCCTATGCCTATCACCTCTAGGATTAGATGTCTGCATGGGTCAGCATAGGGATAAAAAGCCCATCACCACTAAGACGGGATGGCCTCATGGATATTAACCCTGTCACCTCTTGTACCGGATGGCTCAGTGGATAAGTGCAGAACCCTATTATTTGTTGCATCCAGGACTGGAGGGGTAAACAGAACAGGGACAGGATAGGGTCTCTGTCCCTGTCCTTAAGCCATCTTGTCTGTACCCCTCCCCTAAGTTATCCAATCCTAGAGAGAAAAAAAACCCCTCTTTATCCCTTGTTCCCATCTCCTATGATAACAAGCTCAAACTCTGCTCCCACCCCCCCCTGCGCCATCCACTGCCAGAGATGAATTCTTTGTTCCCCATGCCTATGCGTTGAGCCACCCAGTGCTAGAGAGAACAGGCTCTCTGACGCTAGTGCCCATCCCTTAGAATCATCTGGTCCTAGAAGAGGCAGGGGCTCTGCATCCATTGAGCCATTCTGTTCTAGAGGTGATAAACTCTCTCTTCCCCTCTAGGACTGGTTGATTCAGGGAACAGGTACAGGAGGAGAGAGTCTCCTTTTTAGATCACTGCTTCAAATGACCATAAGCCATATCTTTCTGATTCTTATGTAGTGACCTGTATTAAAATGAAGGGATGACCTCAACCTAGAGCAAGGTATGCAGCTGCCCGCTACCATAGACAAAGGGGTGACAGTCAGCAGGGAGGGTGCCTCCTGCCTCTCAAAGGAGCTGCTAATGAATTCTACCTCAGCCCTACCTATGTTGGCAGCGGCGCAGGAAACGCATGATCTTCCGAGCTGCCTGGTCCTGCTTCTTGGTCAGAAAGGAGCCTCTAAGAAAATTAAAACAAAACAAAAAACACAATGCAATTAGTTCCAGTTATCGGCCTTTCTAATGCACATGGTTATCAAGGGGCCTCATTTCTTGATCACCCTCAACTGAAACATTTTAGCAGGATATGCACGGACATGGTTTGTAAGCATAGAGCAGTGTTAGCAGAACTATAAAACTGTTTCCAAGTATGGAGAGATTTTTCTGTATAATCAACACAGTGGAGTTCTCTTAGGGGCCTCAGGGGCCACTACACAGTCAAAGAAAAAGATTAAGGGTCCGACACCACGTTAATCTCCTTGGCTGGGATATTCAGTGAGCGCTGCTAAATAGTCTCGGATGCCACAGCTGCACGCCCCAATGCTAATCAGTTAGCACTGCGGTGTTCCAGGGGTGGAACCCAGGGATAACTGGGCAGCAGCGATATTCAGCCGCTGCCCATCCCGTGGCAGTGAAAATCAGGCACAGTAAAGACTGGCCCGAGTTTCACCGCTTATTGATAATTTGCTTTTTTCTTTTGGAAGATAACTAGGAAGCGTAAAAGGAAGATTAAGAAGATGACAGCTCTGGTAGCATCAATCCTGTTTTTGAAAGAGTTAGTAGACAAACATCTTGTGCTGGGGAAATGTTGCCTTGGTTATCCTCTTCCTTTGAGAGCGTCTCCCTCAGTTCAGGGGATAGAACTCCTCTTGTGCCACTAGCTAACTCTCTTGCATTTTCAACAAGCTCATCCTGAGTAAGTTCTGCTGTGAGATCAACATCTGGGAGCTCTCCTGGACCACTGTCCCTTAACACAGGCATTCACATTCACTTCTAGCTGATAAAATAACACAAACAAATTCATCAAAGGTGAATTCAGGACTGCAGCTTTATTGGCATGCTAACAGAACATTCCAACGAAATAAATATTTAACAATTCCAAAATAGCCCAAACCAGCTTTAATATCCACTTTATACTGGTATATCCAATAAGCAATCAAAGGGGGCAGAACTACCCTCTCCCCTTGGCTTCGGCTTGCCAGTAATGAGCTAGCCCAACCAAATAATAAACGGAACAATCATCCTAGGCCAAGGAAGGATCTGTGATGATACCAGATTGCTCTGCTCAATTGGCCTAATAAGCCATTCATGGAAGCCCATCAGCCCCCTTGCGATAATCCTTGAGAGTTGTCAGGCCTTATGGCGCAAATCTCATTGACAACTTCTACCCCTCCCTCCCCTCACTTGCCGCCCACCGCCACAAGCGAAGACAGTGACTCACTTGTCTTCCCGATCCCCTAAAATAACTATGGACCCGATATCCTGTCCACCAACTTCAAAAACATCTTGAAAAAACCACAAGAAAATATCCAATCCAGTATTAGAAAGATGGACCCTATCAGGCCAAAAAGACCTGGGCAATCTACTGGCAATAAGTCAAATTTCAAGATCAAGTCACCCAGAAACCTGACAAATCTGGCCACCTCAGAATTCACCCACTTACGCAAATGCTCAATTGCCCTGACTTAGAGTACCACGCCAAACCCCCTGTGGAAGTATGACCAAATTAACCTCATGAAAGGAAAGTGGCCATAAATGGACAACAAATCTCTTTATGTGTCTATTGAGATCCACACTCTTTATAGTACATAAATCATTTCCCCCAAATGAACCAACAACTGAGGAAGCGTATGCTACCTTGCTGCTTGAAGCAAAGACAGCAACTGGTCCCATACATAACATTCCATGATTACCCAACCAATAAATCCAAAAACCAGAGTCCACCAGACCCAAATGGGTCCCCAGCCAGTTCTTGGCCCACTTCAGAGTCCAAAAAATAAATGAATGTCCACAGATCCAAACACTAATCTCTTCCATCAGAGGAAATGCAGAAAAAACTAAAAGATCAAATTACTGAACAAATCATAATACCCAAATCACTAGCGTGCATTTATAACGAGCCAAGCGCTCTGGTCTTTAGATGGTTGATGGGCCAAGCCGCTTCAACTGGTGACACCCTGCTCCCAGGCCGCTGAGGCTGGCATCCTCTGTCATTAAGAACCACTCTGGAGTCTTCAAATCCATGGCTGAACAGTTCAGACTGGTCCTTGCTTCCCCTTACAGCGGAAACTTGTAAGCTATCTACTGTGAACTGGGAGACCAGCAGGGAAATGGAACCCGCTGCAATGGGCACATACGCTCATGGGACTACCTCTAGGCCGTCAAACCCAGCAGTTGGCAAATGCTGCCATGCCATTGGAACCACAACTGCCAGCAGTCTCCTGCAACTTGGCTACCTTCTCCTCCATGAGGCAAAGTGGGCAGCATCAAACACCAACCCTAGGGATTCGGCACTGTTCTAAAGAACAATCATATCAACACAAGCAAATAATTTAAATATCAAAATACACAGAAAATAGACGTATTAAACTGAAGCCAAACACAAGAATTTTGATAAACTTCTTAATGATTTTAATACGAAAATAATTATAGGAAATTACAAAAAAACCCAAACAAATTTGATAAGTTTAGATTATAGGAAGGAAATGTTTACCCCTGGGTCAAGCCTAGACCTCTCTTTCAAATACAGAAACAAGTCACCTTTAGGGAAAAAGTAGACCAAAGTAAGGAAAAAGTACATGTATGAGAGAAGAAAGAAATGTATTAGAAGTGAATCAGAATAATTACTTACAACCTTGTCCTCTACATCGCACCAGTCTCATTAGAAGAATCTAGGGATTTTTCATCTGAAGAAAGCTGGGAGAAAGGGTCAGAGAGAAGATGCCCCACAGACAAGAGATTCTCAGACAGCAGAATGGAATTCAGAGGAAATAGTAGGAGGGAGAGGATTTTATCCACGAGAGATCAGGATTTAGGTTTTTAATTTAACAGATAAGCACCTTTCAGATGTTGAAATTCATTTTCTTAAAAAAAAAGGCCTTTCTTTTGGTCACACCCCTTCCTACAATGCTTTTCAGACTAGAACTGACCTTTTTAAATTCTGTAGGAAATTATGGGTTATGCAGGGCCATATTTAGGCCTAGGCAACAGAGGCACTTGCCTCTGGCGCCAAGATTTAGAAAGCCCTTTGAAGTCAGTACCTCCTGCCGAGAAGATTAATTATTTAATGGCCCCTTGTAACACAGAAGCAATACAAAGAACTATGTCCTTTTTTCTTGACACAAGCACCCCCTCCTCTTCTCCCCTACGATATTACTTGCATTTTGTTTCAGTTTTAAGGTGACTAGAGTTCTTTATGATGCGCTCTGTAGAATGTTCCCCTCTATGCTTTGGTTTAGGATTATACCTGCTGTTCTGTGCAGTTACTCCCCCTCTATTTTTCTGAATCAAGGAAAACTTACATAACCTTTACACTTCAAAAAATAGAACAGCGGGTAGAAACTCTAAACAAAAGTACGGAGGGGGTAATCTGCACAGACTCTTCCCCTCCCTTCCCAACTAAAACAAGCACGTCTAACGTTTGTGCCTATGGGAGCCAAGAGCGTAAATTCCATCCTGGGATTAAGAATTTGTTCTCTAAAAATACAGCTAAATACTCTGATACTTTTGCGGTTTGTAATAATTTGAAATGGGTACCTCCGGGCCCCAATGACCCATTGATTAACAATTTTAATCAATGTATCATTAGAGATACAGAGAGTTTGGAAAATAAAAACAATCCAGAGTTTTTTTATAATTTATTTAAGGAAGATTGCTATGAGAAAGTTATCTGAAAGAAAGATATTGTTATTAAGCCAGCAGATAAGGGTGGAGGTGTAGTTATTTTGAGAAGAGAGGAACTGACAGATACTTGTGACCTGGACTGGCCACTGTTGGAAACAGGATACTGGGCCTGATGGACCTTTGATCTGACCCAGGATGGTATCTCTTAATGTTATGTTCTTGGGATTACATCTTTGAGATGGAAAGACAGCTGGGTGATGTCAATTTCTACTGCCCTTCAGATTGTGACACCACTGAGGAGGTTAAGAATAAAATAAACAAATTTATTTAAATTGGCTTAGAAGCTGGCTTCATTACATCCAAAGAACAAGACTTTTTGATGGTTCCATAGCCTAAAATACTGACTATATACATCCTGCTCAAGATAAATAAGTCCCTTGTAAAGCCACCAGGAAATCCCATTGTCTCTGGGATTGGCTCTGTGCTAGAGCCAGCGTCCAGATTTCTTGATGTTTGAGACCTTTTGCCGCTAATATTAATTCTTACATTTGTGATTCTAGCCACATGATCAACCTTTTAGACGAAGATGATGGCAATACTACCAGCGTGTATCTGGTTATATTTGACATCAAATCCCTCTACACCAATGTCTCTCAAACAGAAGCATTAGACATTATAAGAAGTTATTTGACTCAAAGAGAGGGTAATCGACATGACCCCACTGACCTTTTAATTAAACTGACTATGATGGCCCCTGATATAGTAAATCTTTTTGTAGCAGAATTTGAGAACACTCAGTTTGCAGATTTTCCTTTTCTAAGAAAGTCAAGTTTTGGAAAACTACATAGATGATAATTTTAGGTTATGGAAAGGGGACGTCTTGCTCTTAAAAGATTTTCATGCATGGCTCAACACTAAGAATTTAAATTTAAAGTTTGGAATACATTATGGATTTTAAGAAGATAGTGTTTTTAGATATATTAATGATCAAGACTTGTTATGGCTTTAGGACTACAATTTTTCCACTAGCAGAAATGTGAAGAATAGCTTGCCATATTCACAGTTTCTATGTCTGCATAGATTGTGCACTACTCTAGAAGAATATGAGATGATATGATTAGAAGATTTACCCTAAAGATGTAGTTTTCAAGGAGTATAATATGGCCAAAATAGCAGATGAAACATGCAAACACTGACATTATTTGTACACTTAATTTTTTTGAATCTCAGTGGCCAGGGGAGAACAATTATCAGAACACATGGGCATTATCTTTTAAACCACACATCAAAAGCAATTGGGAAGAAGTGGGTAGAATAAAATCAATGCAAAATACACACAGGCCAGTTAAATGCTGGAAAGCAATGAGCACAAATGCTCGAAGCTTAGCCAACAAACCTCCAGACCTGGAAGCCCTAATGGTGGAAAAGGACTTGGACATTGTGGCCATTACAGAAACATGCTTTAATGAATCACATGATTGGGATATAGCCATACCTGGCTATAATCTATTCAGAAGAGACAGAGAAAATGGAAAAGGGGGAGGAGTAGCCTTGTATGTCAAAAGCAATATTAACACTAGAAGCCCCAAAAGGAATCTTACCTAGAAACCCCAAAGTGCGTCAATTGACGCATTATCACGATGACTGCGTTTAGCATGAAATGCAGATGTGAATTAATTTGAAGTTACTTATTTGTTAAATATGTGCAGTATGTGACGTCATTACATGACATCATTGTGTGTTTATTGTTTGTAATGTCGGAGTAAAACTAAACAGTGATTGAGATGCGTCACCTAGTGAGAACATGAATTTATACCTAGAAGCCCCAAAGTACGTCAATTGACGCATCCAAGACAATTGAGTGTGTCAATTGACGTACTTTGGGGCTTCTAGGTATAAATTTATTTTCCCGCTAGGTGGTGCATCTGTCATTAATTTTTGATGCACATATTTGAACATCTTGACCTTGCTAACAAAGTCATGGAACATGACTAACATGGTTCTAGCAGTGGCGCTGGTATACAACTTCGAAGATGCATTTGCGTCAATTGACGCATTTCGGGGCTTCTAGTGTTAAAGCTACTGCATGGGGAAAAGAAGAAGCGCTCTGGATCGTGTTGGAAAGAGGAGATGGCACTTTCATCCATACTGCTGTAATCTACAGACCTCCGACTCAAGACTGAAGAGATAGATAACAAATTAATTATAGATATTGCCAAGATAGCAACAAAGGGGGAAGCGATCATATTGGATGACTTTAATTTACCCGATGTGGATTGGATTACTTCTTCTGAAAATCTGGAAAGAAGCAAAAAAATTGTGGACGCTATCCAAGATGCGTTACTTAGACAAATGGTGATGGAACCAACCAGGGAAAGCTCAACGCTGGATGTGGTGGTCACCAACGGTGATAGCGTGTCAAATGTCTGGGTGAGTGCCCCTGTGAGCAACAGTGATCATCACCATTTTGCATGGTACTGATGTCAGGTAGTTTCCCGGATCACCCCTGGAACCCTTTTTAAAAACTGGCACAACACCGGCCATTCTCCAGTCTTCCGGTAATACAGATGATTTTAATAATAGTTCACAGATTATTAATAGTAGGTCTGCAATCTCATAATTCAGTTCTTTTAACATCCTTGGATGTATACCATCCGGTCCAGGTGATTTGCTACTCTTCAGTGTATCAAATATTTGTAATACATCTTCCTGGTTTATCGGTATTTCTTTCAATTCTTCCTATACATCATCTTTATATACCATTTCAGGCTCGGGTAACTTCCCTACATCTTCTTCATTAAAGACCAAAGCAAAGAATTCATTCAGTCTCTCCACTATGGCCTTGTTCTCACTTAGCACCCCCTCTTACTCCTCTATCATCCAATGGTCCAACTGAATCTCTCACAGGTTTTTTTTGCTATGAATGAACTTCAAAAAGGTTTTATTATGTGTTTTTGCTTCAACAGCAAGCTTCTTTACAAATTCTCTCTTTGCCTGCCTTATCAATGCTTATGTTGTTTCTGGTGTTCGTCATTAGGCTCCTTTTTCCATTTACTGAAGGATGTTTTTTTGGCAACAGCCTCTCTGACCTTGCCTTTAAACCATGCTGGCAGTTTTTTGGCCTTCCTTCCACTTTTCTTAAAGTGTGGAATACATTTGGTTTGGGCTTTAAAGATAGTACTTTTAAACAATGCCCAAGTTTGATGTAAATCTTTAACCTTTGCAGCTGCTCCTTTTAGTTTTTTCTTAACTATTTTCCTCATTTTATCATAGTCTCCCTTTTGAAAGTTAAAATTTAATACTGTGGATTTCCCTGTGGTCCTTCTTCCATTTATTAAATCAATTCCCCTTTTCTTTTCTTCTTTTTATATATAGTAGCATATTGGATTGTATGGCTTCCCTTGGTCTCGACTAGCATTTTTCCGTGCATGTACTGTCACTGCTGGAAGTCTGAATCCAGCCTCCACCATTTCAACTGCACTCCGTTGTCCGTTTGTATTTTTAAAAATCTTTTTTAAGGAGGTAGTGATGTACTTTTTTCTCTTCTGGCCCAGTCCCATAAATAGGGGAGATGGACAGAAGTTACTGCTGGCGAAATCTTTGACAAAGGGGGCATGAGACTGCTCTCCCCCAGGCTCCCCCCTCAGATCCTCTCCCAAAACCAATGTAGGCCGACACAGGCACTGCAGCTAAAGGGTTACCCACAGAGGCACAAACAGCCTTCCCCAGGCTCCTCTCCTACAGGTACGAGAGGAGGACAGAGCACACAGCAGTCAAACGACCTGCCACAGAGATGGGGTTTTGTTTTTTGGTAGCCTGGAGTGACAGACAGGCATTGGGGGATGGAGTTGGATTCTTATCCACAAACAGGTGCCAGAGTACAGATTGGCTGAAATTACTGCTGCATCGGGAATCCCCTTCCAGGTAGTAGTGAGACATGAACGTGTGGACCGAAGACCACGTTGCAGCTCTGCAGATTTCCTCCATGGAGACAGAGCGCAAGTTGCCCACTGACACAGTCATAGCTTGGACATTGTGAGCTGTGACATGACCACCAAGGCTCAGGCCTGCCTGGGCATAAGTGCTAGCCAAATTGAAAGATGTTTGGAAATGGCAGCCCCCAGCTTGTTGGGGTCAACAGAAACAAAAAGTTGGATGGACTTCCTATGGTCCTTTATCCACTCCAACTACCAGAAACAAGAACTTCCATGTCAAGAACTTTAGTGGACATTAGTTGAGCAGCTCAATGGGAGCTTTCATGAGTTGCGCTAGTACCACATTGAGGTCCCAAGCCACAGTGGGGGGCTTGTATGGAGGCTTCAAGAGGAGCAGCCCTCGCACGAAGCGAACAATCAAAGGCTGTGCCGAGATGGATTTCCCATCTACCCTGCGAAAGGAAACCCTAATCGCACTGAGGTGAACTCAGATGGAGTTGGACTTCAGGCCCAAGTCAGAGACATGTAAAAGATACTTGAGCAGCTTTCTTGTAGGACAGACAAAAGGGTCCAGGGCCTGGCCTTTACACCAGACAGCAAATCTCCTCCACTTACAGGCATAGGACCTCCTCATTGAGGTATTCCTGGAAGTCAACAGGACATTACGTTGTCAGATAGATTCAGCTCCGTCAGGATTAGCCTCATAACATCCGGACTTTGGAATGTAGCATGCTTCCATCTTCCTGCAAAATGAGGTCTGGAGAGGGGTTCCTGCAGGGGTGAGAACCAGGGCTGTCTGGGCCTGTATGGCGCAATGAGCATCATCGTACCTCCATCTATCCTGAGCTTCATTAGGGTTTTTGCTATGAGGTATTAGAGTGTAAGCATACAGAAGACCCTTCCCCCAGGTGCAGGAGGAAAGCATCTGATACCAGTCTGCTGTAGGATCCTGTTCTGGAGCAGAACCGATCTACCTGGGCATTTTGTAGAGTGGCAAACGAGTCTATTGAGGGAGTATCCCACTTCTGAAAGATACAGGCCCCTACATCTCTGTTCAGCATCCATTTGTGTTGCTGAAGGACCCTGCTCAGCTTGTCTACCAGAGTGTGTTGGTCTCCTGGTAGATATCTGACCCTCAGCTCCATTCCCTGAGTGATGGTGAACCTCCACAACCTGACTATCTCCCAGCACAGGAGATAGGAGGCGGTGCCACTCTGCTTGTTGATATAGAACCAGGACCGTACCTAGCCCTGTGCGAGCGGTGCAGCCACACAGGGCGCAAATGCTTAAGGGGAGCATTTCGGCTGTCTGCTGTTGCCTGCCGCCGCCACTTTTTCTTCTCTCAGCAGCGGCAGGCAACAGCAGACAGCTGAAATGAGCTCCTTAAGCCTTCTTGTGGCACGCTTAGCGTACCGGCGACTTGCACATCGGGTGCATCTCTTCTCTCCTGCCCCCATAAAGTGGCTAGATGGAGGTGCAGGGTGAGGGGGGGGGGGCGCGCGCCTGATGTGCAAGTTGCACAGGGCGCATTTCACGATCGGTATGGCCCTGTATAGAACATAATGACTTTATTGCTGGTCTAAATAAAGACAATGTGGTTGATCAACCAATACTGGAAGGCCTTTAGAGCATTTGCTATGGCTCTCAATTCCAGGAAGTTGATCTGGTGAAGACTCTTGGACAGACCACTCGCCTTTAGTGTGGAAGCCATCGAGATGAGCTCCCCACCTCATCTTGGATGCATCCATTGTCAAGATCTTCTGTGGTGACGTCTTTTGAAAGGGAAGACCTTTGAGCAAATTTTGAAGGACCAATGCAGTGATTGGACCAGGGGATTGGTGATATACACCCAATGCCGGAGGCGACCAGTGGCCTGGCTCCAATGAGTCCGCAGAGTCCATTGAGTCTGCCGCATATGAAGACATGCCAGGGGTGTAACATGCACTGTAGAGGTCATGTGACCCAGGACGGTTAGCATCCTGTGAGCTATCACTCAGCGACTCAGTTGTGTGTTCCATACCAAGGCTGTCGCCTTTGAAGTCAGTCCTGTGGGAGGAAAGCCCTCTCCTGAGTCATGTCGATCAGGGCTCCTATGCATTCCAGCTGCTGGGTGGGCTGAAGGTAGGACTTGGGGTAGTTAATCACAAACCCCAACAGCTCCAGCACCTAAATGGTCAGCCATGCAGAGACCCAAACTCCCTCCGGAGTGGTGCTTTTTATTAGCCAATTGTCCAGATAAGGGAAGACAAACATACCCAGCATTTGGAGGTAGGCTGCCACTACCGCAAGACATTTTGTGAAAACCAGGGGACCAAGACTAGGCCGAAAGGCAACACTTGATAGTGAAAGTTGTCCTCCCAGGATTAATCTGAGATACCTCCTGTGAGCGGGATGAATTGGCATATGGGTGTACGCATCTTTCAGATCCAGGGAGCATATCCAATCTCCTTCTTGAAGGTACGGGAGTAAGGTGCCCAGAGAAATCATCTTGAACCTCTCTCTCACCAAGTAAGCATTTAGGTCCCTGAGGTCCAGGATGGGACGGAATCCCCTCGACTATCTGGAATAAAAGCCCTGCCCTACTTGCTCCTGTGGAATGAGCTTGATAGCTGGGTGGAGATTTCCTTCCGAAGCAGTTCCTAATGCAGAGAGGTGTAGAGGCGATACGCCCTTGAGTGCCAGCTTGGAGGTAGTTCGGAGAGGTGTGTCAGACGGCTGCCTGGGTGAGAATCTTCACACTCTTGGCAAGTGCATATATCTATATGATTTGCAAGGTATTGTGGGCAATGTAGTTCATTCACACCAGACACAGCTGCTGACAATAATTTAGTTGTGCTCTTGGGTAAAGCCAATAAGATATTTATTTATGGGGTTATTTCTCCCAACACAGATATGCTTGGTAGCACATACATCAGGTAACTTGCTTTCAGTGTTAACTTGGAAAAACAAAGTCAAAATCAGGAAAACAACAAATGAAAAGCTACAAAGCAAGAAGCAAACTGTTCTTTTCAGGTTAACTTCTGATTACTTCCCACATAGATACAGAAGTGATTCTCTCCTAGCTCACAAGCAATTAGGTAAGGCTTAATTGCTAGCAGTTATCCAGCTGAAACCCCTTAGCTGGCTTGCTTTCTACTGTGTGGGTCAAATCCTGCTTCAGGAGCTTTTCTGAGTAGATTAAAGAACAAATTTGTATTTCTTTGTGATGGTTGCTGTACTTTATAACAGAAAGTTACCAACGGAGTTTAGATAGAGAGCAGTCCATATAAACAGGATCTTCATCTGCTATTATTCCCCCTTGTTCAACAAGCATGGGTTCAATATCATGGATTGGCACAGATGAATCTCTCAATGGAGCACTTTCAGGAGAATACTTGTTTCCCTGCTGTCTTTCAAGGTTATAGCTAGGGCATAGATCAGTGTTCATACCTGAGCTTCCATTGCTGTTAGAGTTCCTCTCTATATAGCCTGGCCAGTATGTAGTCCAGTTCTTATGTCCAGCCTTCCAATCCAGATCCCTGGACACTGGATCTCTCTTCACATACCTTCTGGCATAGGTCTTAGGGTCCCTTCCACGTGCAGCTGTCTCCCTCACAAGTAGCGTCTGGTGATTCCTAGCTCTGCAGCACCATTCCTCTGGCTTTCCCCAGTCCAATGGTGTATGCTGGCCCTTGAAATGCCTCCCAGTATACGTACTGCTTTGGACTCTTCTAGACCTCTCAAAGGCTTTTCTCCTCTTTCTTCCAGAGGGTCTCTTTCCCTCTCTGTCCGTCCGGTTTGGCTTCTGCTTCTGATAATCCTTCAGATGAAACTGAGAATAATTCTCTGGATATCCAAAGTGATCATGAAGATGGTCATCTGTAGAATAAACTCTACTCTTATTCTGCTTAGATGAGTGCTCCTCCCTAACACAGCGCAGCTGTGCTGAATCAGGCCCTGCCCTTTGAGATGAGTGCTTAGGGATTACCTCATAGCCCTCCTGATTGAACACACGTTTCCCCACTTCAGCTCCTCTAATGGCTGTTGGAAACCAGGTGCATTCTGGGACTGGTAGTCTTTTATGGGAAAATTCTGTTTTCTTATTTCTACCAGAACTGACAGGTTGCTTGTTCAGAGTCACTTCACCTTTTCTATAGCTCCTTCCTGAGCTATGATAAGCTTCCTTATCACAGGTGCAAAGACAAAAATCTGAACCTCAGTGACCAGAACAGTCAAATACAACTCACAAGACCCTTCAGTCTATAGGACACCCCACTAAATTGTATCATCTCCCCAAAAGGAGACAGCATAGGAAGGTCCTTATGAGCATTTAAGTGGTGTTTGGATCGTCTAAGAGACAAACCCCATTTAGGATGCTCTTTCAGAGCTATCTTGCCCATGCAATGGTCACCTCTTTAGGAAAGCCTGTGATGACATCAAGGGTCCGATGCAGAGACGTGGGTTGCGGGGATGCATCCTGGCAAGCCGTCCGGGCACGATTCCCCCTCTGGCTCTCACCGCATGTTTTGAACAGCAAGACGGGGAGAGCTGGCGGGAGGCAGGATCTGGGCGGAGTGGGAGCGGGCCAGCCCGGCAGGACGTATAGGGCCAATTCAGGTCACGGCCCTGTATGTTCTGCCGGGTCAAAGGGGATGTGCTGCTTATTCCATCTCAAAGGTGGACTAAGCAGCACTGACCTGGCGATAGGGCCCGGGGATCCCCCAGGGTGGGTCTTGGGTGGTCCCCGCCCCCCAATCCAGGCCCTGGCTGGCCAGCCGTGGGTCAGACAGTGGGGAAGAGGGGAGGGGACCGAGCTGCAGCAGCCAAGGGAGCATGCGGGAAAGACGTCCCTGCCCAATTCTGTGTACTGCGGGAATGTTTTGTTCCTGCGGTCCAGAATCAGGTCCTAACAGGCTCGTCCTGCACAGGAACTTCCGACGGCCCAGATGTACCCCTTTCGGAATCGGGCTCCACATGTCTCATCCTGTGTCCATAATTTACATTTGTCCCACACAACATATGTAACTTCAGCCTTCAAAATTCCACCTGAAAAAAGCAATAGCACAGGAAAAGTGCACTGCACACAACAAACAAACAATCTCACAGCCTAATAAACTGGGTTAAGGGCAACATTTCCACTCAATACAACTTCATAGCTGCCTGTTAGGACTTAGCTAAAAGTCTGCTGGACAATGCAAACTTTAAAACTATCTTTGCTGCAGAATTCTTACACCTCTTGTCCTACACCTCTGGTAAATCTCATACCTCAGGGTTCACAGATCGACTCAGGGTAAAGAATGCCTGCTGCGGACGCTCAAAGTATCAAACAGAGACCAGAAGAAACAGACACCCAGCCCAGAGGATACAAACAAAGAGGGACCGGAGATTACAGACACACAAATACAGTCACGTGGCAACCAGACGATACCTACACACATGGTTACACAGAAACTTGTCCACTCTGGTACTGACTTGATTTTCTGTTGCATGGTGGCCCCCGCCCGGTGGCCCTGCTTCAGCTTCTCGCAGCCCTTGTAGCTGCGGTAGTACTGCTGGATGAGAACGGCTGCCCGCCGGCTCTGCTGGAATTTCTTCTGCTCGTAGTAGCTGCGGAATTTGCTCTGGATCAGGATGGCCGCCTGTGTCATCTTCTTGTACAAAGCATACTGTAGGGGAAAAGCAGGAAGTTCAAATCCAAGCCAGAAGTCTGCCCAAGAGGTGGAATGCACAAGTGAGATCCTGCTGCTTTCAGAGCATGCAGAGAATTATAAAACGAAAACTCCCTTCATGCGAACCATGATTTACATTCTTAATGGTTTTTATTACTGTACTAAGGTGATTTATCACGTTCTGTCTGCTTGTTAGGAAAGAAGCATTAGGTTAGCTGCTGTCACAGCCAGTAGCATGGTCAGAGCTTCTTCCAGGGCTTCACCACTAACTGGCCACTAAGTGCCAGTCTAAGAGCAGAGCTCAGCTCTGAGGGCTGCGAGCGCTTCTTCAGCAGCCCACCAACCCTTGAATGGAGCCCAGACCTTGCAACACAACTGGCGAAGCTGAACAAAAGGATGCAAGGGCTGTAATGTCACAATAAGGAAGTTGACGAAGGAGGAGCAGAAGGAAGTGTACTCAGAGAAGGTGCAAAGAGCCAGCCACTCATTACCTTCAGCGCTATCCACGTCAGCTAGCGAGGGAGGAGACAGAACAGCTGGTTAGTAAGGTATGGAACAGTACACCAAGAGATATAAGTGAACTGAAGCAGCACAGAGCAGGTTTCACTGCCAGTGCATCTGTGGAGATGCAGTTCCAGTTGAGAGGCAGTGGACTTTCACCTCCCAGACGTACAGTGGGGGTAAAACCAAGACCAGCTCAGCCTGTCCCTGCTGACCTATAATATCTATAATTTATGAAAGCTACATGATTTCCACTTACTTAGAAATAGAATAGTTCACGTTCTAGCTGCCTCCCCCCTTGGCTGTCAAAATCTATTGTTTAGCTTTGAATGCCCTGCTCGTTGCTGCCCTCCAGAAGTGGCTGCCCTAGGTGACCACCTAGATTGCTTAGTGGTTGGGCTGGCCCTGCCACCACTCTCTAAAAGAGTAATTTTGTAAAATAGTGTCTAGGCAGTTAAGGCACATAGGTATAATATATCAGCATATCTGTGCCTTTAAAAAAATTTCCTCCCCAAAAGCTCCCACACAAGGTTATACGTACTCCAAGGCAGAAGTAATTCAGTGCATATGTGTGCCAATAAGTATCAGTATTTATGCATATATTTTATAAGATACATGTATAAATGTTGATCCCAGCACTGTTTAGCCTATTCTCTACTCCCGGGAATGCCTACACACATATCACACAAAAGCAGGCCTATACTTTCATAGCACTTTCTTCGCCCTAGGACAGGGGTTCTTGACCCATTCCTCAGGACACACCTAGCCAGTAAGGTTTACAGGATAACAAGGAATATGCACGCGAGAGATTTACATGCGCCGCCTCCATTGTATGCAAATCTCTCCTGCATATTCACGGTGGTTATCCTGAAAACAGCATGAAACGCTGTTTTACATGCTCACGTTGCTTATAAAATTACTCCCAGAGTGTACAAAGAGGTCCCTTCAGGAAAATATTCATGGCTTTTGAGGAGGTGATAGAAAAGAAGTATTGTATACTTTTAAAATACCTATTTTTGTTGATCTCTCCCTAGATGGCACAGGCCAAGTGGTTCAGGGACTGTCCCAGACCTAAGGCTCTCTGGGCCACTAGAGCAATGCCACCTAGAGACGCAGCCTTCCACATGGAGCACCCTCAACCCCACTCACTTGGTAAAGGTTGCCACAGTTGAGGTGGCTATCTTCCTTCCAAGTGCAACACCTCTGTGGAATGATCATGTCCTACTGGCTCTAGAAGAGGGGGATCCAAAGTCTGTAACCCTCATGAAACGCTACACAGTGATATTGCTTGACTCAAGAAACCAGCTCTCTACTGAGGCACATGGGGATATTACGAAGGCAAAGAAACAAAGATTTGCGTCCTAAGATTCCCAGGTAATTAAATCAGGATTCTGATGATAATTGGCACACAGCACCCCTACTTCAGTCAGATTCCTAAGAGCAGCGGTGGCTATGCAGGTTGAGCATTTGTACACTTTACCAACACAGATACCTCGTCACGAATGAAAAATTAGAGATGCTGCTTGCTCCCTCACGTTGGCCGCAGTCGGCGCTGCACCTCACCTGCTTGTACTTGCGGTAACACCTCTGGATGACGGCAGCTGCCACTTCTTGCTGCTCTTTCAATCTGCGGCCCTGTAAAATAGAAAAAAGTTAGGGTGAGGTGCACCACAGCCCAAGCATGCTGGGTGGCAGAGTAACTGTCGTCATCACCAGGGTAGGGACGAGCCCTTCCTCTGCATATATGTTTCTTCGCCTACCATGATCTTCTATTGGAGCTACAGAAGCTGCATTACTGATATAATCTCTCTTCACAGATGTATATTTTCAGGTCTCATAGAAACATGACGACAGAAAAAGACCACATGGCCATCTAGTCTGCCCTTCCGTATCACCCACTACAACAGTCCCCTTTTTTCCTTTAGAGATCCTCTGTATTTGTCCCATACTTCTTTGAATTCAGATACTGTCCTCATCTCTACCACCTCCACTGGGAGACTATTCCACGGATCCACCACTCTTTCCATAAAGAAATATTTCCGCATTTTACTCCTGAATCTATTTCCTTTCACCCTCATCCCATGTCCCCTCATAGCAGAGCTTGCTTTCAATCGAAAGAGGCTCTCCCCCTGTACATTTATGCCACAGAGGTATTTAAACACCTCAATCGTATCACCTCTATCCCACCTTTCCTCTAAGGTGTACATATTAAGATTCTTAAGTCTGTCCTCATATCCTTTATAATGAAGGCCACTAACCATTTTAATCACCACCCTCTATACTGAATCCATCCTGTATATCCTTTTGAAGGTGCGGTCTCCAGATTTGCACACAATACTCCAAATGAGGTCGCATCAAAGACTTATACAGAGGCACTATCACCTCCTTTTTCCTGCTAGCCATTCCTCTCCGTATGCACCCAAGCATCCTTTTAGCTTTTGCCGTCGCCTTTTCTACCTGTTTAGCTACTTTAAGATCATCAGACACAACCACACCAAAGTACTTCACCCCCTATACTATATTGCTCCCTTGGATTGGACCTTGCATTTTTTAACATTAAATCCCAGCTGCCAAATTCATACCTTGTATCTGCGGAAGGCCGTCTGTATGATCTTGGCAGCCTCATACAGCTCCCGTTGCTCGTGGTCTGATAGCGTCAGCAGTGCAAACTCACTCTCCATTTTGCCATTAGCAGAGGCATTTAGGAACTCAGACCAATTGGCGGCGGATGGTGGATCAAACTTATCAAAAGTGATATCTCCTAGAGGGGACTGCAGAGGACTGAGACAGACGTGGGCTGTTGGAGGAGTCAGTGGCTCGGCGCATACTGACCTAAAGAGAAGACATGATGCGAAGAAAGTGAGAGACTGAAGAAGAAATGGGGAGAAAACATGAGGCTAGAGGAGGCAGTGCAATGGGAGAAGAATCTAAGACTAGGAAGAAACGAGAAAGCAAGAAGAGATGGCGAGGATAGAGAGTATGAGATCATGGAAGGAGAAGTCGAGCAAGGAGAATATGAGACCATGAGAGGCAACAGGGAAGGAAGAAGAGCATGAGACCATGAAGGGAGGCAGCAAGGAGAGGAACATATCACCATGGGAAATGGTGGGGAGGGTAGAGAGCACAAGACTGTGGGGAGTGATTAGAGGGAGGACGGTGTGAGATTGCCAAACAAAACAGGGAGGGTGGAGAGCATGAGAATGCAGGAGATGGGGAGGGTGGACAGTACAAGATTACAGGAGGAGAAGGAAAGAAAAGAATGAGAAACTGCAGAGGCAGGAATGAGAATGTGGCAAGCAGAAATTACTCCTTCCCCTCAGGAGCCCAAATCTCCTGCTAGTTCATGAGAATTACAAACTACTGAACCAATCCATGACTCCGAGAATCCAGAGCTACAAATCCCAGCATGCCTAGGAAACATATACCTAGGCCTTTGATTCTTAGGTGTTTATAAACTGTAAATATAGAGGTTTATGTTCCAGCTGATTAGGGTTTCTTTGAGGGCACAAAAACAAATGTCTTTTTGCAATGCTTACAGCATGCATGTCTGTGTTTTATTGATGGACTGCATGGTTGCCACATATGATGGGTAGATGGTGCACTTAAGACTTGCAAGAGGATTAATTAACTTATAGCATGCCAAAACGGCATGTTTTCCTTTCCTCCTTTTGCAATCTCATATATGCTGGAGGGGGGGGGGGAGAGAAAAGAGAGATGAAGAGATGTGGGGCTATATGAGGCATCTTTATAACTGGTTGCATCTATACAGTTGTGGTTAACATTATTGGCACCCTTAAAGTCCAATTACCTCCTAAAAAAAAGTGGCCAGTGAAATGGCTTTGAACTACTATATATGCACACATATTTGACACATAAAATAATCAAATAAAACAAGACCAATTAAAAGGTAAATAGTAGAAAATAGTATAAAAACTAGGACATGATTATTGGCACCCTTCTGTTTAAACGTATTTGAATTGTTTAGAAGAACTATATTCCCAATGCAGTAAAATTAGACACACCTGTGATCAATGGTCAGTATTCACATGACTTGAATCGACCAATGAATGATGGCTATAATATTTAAAATGGCCACATTCACTCCCTGTTTCATTTTCACAATAGTGAAGACAAGAGAGCTGCCCGAGACCGTCAGGCAAGCTATTATCACCAAACTTCAAAGGAATACAAAACCATCTGCAAAGACCTTGGGATTCCTGTGTCTACATTTCGCAATGTTATTAAGGGGTTTTCTGCTCATGGAACTGTCAAGAACCTCCCAGGAAGTGGTGGGAAGAGGAAAATGAATCCAAGAAGTCTTCAAAGGTTAGTACAAACTGTTGGAAAAATACCATGAACGACATCCAAAGAGTTTAAGGAGAAATCTGGAGTGGTGGTTTCAACCCACACTATGTGCCATGCACTAAACAAAGGAGGACTTCATGGGTGAAGGCCAAGGAGGATCCCACTGCTCAAAGACAGACATAAAAAGGCATGCCTGATCTTTGCCCAAACCCACCCTGAGAAATCATAACTCTTCTGGAAAAATGTTCTGTGGACAGAAGAAACCAAACTTGAGCTCTTTGGCAATGCAGATCAGCAATACATTTACAGATGAAGAAATGAAGCTTATAAGGAAAAAAAACAACCTTCCTACAGTTAAATATGGTGGAGGTTCCATAATGTTGTGGGGCTGGTTTGCTGCCTCAGGAACTGGAGGCCTGGAACATATTAAAGGAATCATGAAGTCCGAGGACTATCAAGTTATTCTGGAGCAAAATGTGCTACCAAGTGTTAGAAAGCTAGGTCTGGGTTGAAGGTCATGGGTCCTCCAGCAGGACAATGACCCAAAACATACTTCCAAAAGTACAAAAGAATTATAAAAAGTAAAAAATGGACTGTTTTAAACTGGCCAGCAATGAGTCCTGATCTCAATCCAATTGAGAACCCTTGGAAAGAAAATTAACAGTAAGTGAACTTGCTCCTTCCAATTCATCCTGCTAGAGCAGGCCAGACTAGTGGGAAGTACCCAAGTTATGCCACCCTCAGAGCTGGAAGAGACAACCGCCTTCACCACTCTGGCCCCAAAGTGCACCAAATCTCGAGCTTGGAAATCGAGGTGATAATGGTGGGCAAAGGTAGACAAGGAGGATCAAGTAGCTGCCTGACATATGTCAAGGGGAGCTACATGTGACTGTTCTACCCAAGAAGTAGTTTGAGTATGTGTGGAATGAGCTCAAAGCCCTGAAGTCATGGGCTTAATGTGCAAAATATTCACAGACTTGATAGTACGCTTAATCCAGCGGGCAATCGTAGCCTTGGATGCCACCAGTCCCTTGTGGGGGCTGTAAAAAGAACAAAAAGGTGGTCAGACCCCCAAAAGGCATTCGCCACCTTGAGATGACAGCGCAGCACTCTGCTGACATCGACGACTCAGAGGCTGCTGTTGCTGCCCACTCACTGCTCCTTAGAAAAGGAAGGGAGCAAAATGGTCTGATTTACATAAAAAGGGCATTAGCACCTTTGACAAGAAGAAGGGCACTGCCTAGAGAGATACTCATTCGGGAGAGGAGAGATAAGGGTCTGAACAGCAAAGTGCCCGTGCCGAAGTGATGGCCACAAGGAATGCCATTTTGAAGCATAAATCGCCAAGAGTGATGTCCTTAAGAGGCTCAAAGGGAGGTTGCATTAGGCTTTTAAGCACCAGAGTAAGGTTCAGGGAGGGACCACTGGCCACAGTGGAGAGCACAAGGTCTGCATCCCCACAAAGAAAACAGCAGACATCTGCTATGGGTCCGTGGAAACAAGTGAGAGCAGCAACTTGAACCCTTAGGGAGTTTAGGGCCAAGCCTTTATCAAAACTGTCTTGCAGGAAAGCCAAGATTTCCAGTACAAGGACCTGCCAGGGAGAGACCTTCCGTTGGAAGCACCAGGACTCGAAAAGTTTCCAAACTCGGGTGCATGTTAGGGAGGTTGAGGGATGGTGTGCCTTGAGAAGGGCACTGACCACCCGCCATGAGTATCCTTTGCGTGCTAGGCAACACCTCTCAAGAGCCAGGCTGTAAGTGAGTAGGGAGTTGGGTCACCCATCAAGACTTGGTGCACGAGTCCCCTGCATGAACCAAACATCAGGGGCACCACGGTGAGCAGCTGTACAAGATCACTGTACCACGTACGTCAAAGTCAATCAGGCACCACGAGAATCACTAGCCCGGGGTGGGATTCAATATGACAGAGAACCTGACTGATCATCGCTCATGGAGGAAAGAGAGATACAGGAGTATTGCTATCGACCAGGGTTAGACTAAAGCATCCAGACCTTGGGAGCCAAACTCTTTCCGACGACTGAAGACGACAGGCGCCTTGGCATTTGCCATAGTAGCCATCAAATCGATGCTCGGCTGGCCCCAGCTGTGTACTATCCCCTGGAATGCCTAGGGAGCGAACCCCCATTCACTGGGGTCCAGAGCGCGGCGACTGAGGAAGCCGGCCTGAATATTCTCCACTCCTGCATTGCACTGAGCCGACAAGGCTTGTAAGTGTTCCTCCGCCCAGGGAAAGAACAGACTCATTTCCCTGGCAACTCCTGGGCACTTGGTGCCCCCCCCCTGTCTGTTGAGATAGGCCACTGTTGTGTTGTTGCAGAGAACTTGAATTGCTCGATCACGGAGGAGTGGTAGGAAGGATAGCAGGGTGAGGCAAACCATTCGGGCCTCGAGCAGATTCATGGTCCACCCGGATTCCCGATGGCCCCAGAAGCCTTGTGCTGTTCGGTCTAGACAATGATAAGGCTGGCGTTGGTCGTCACTACTACCCAGCGTGGGATCTCAAACGGTATTCCCTGCAGCAAGTGGTCCAAAGAAAGCTAGCAACAGAGACTGTGGAGAACTGCATGTTGAAGTGGCAGCTGAATGTCATAATTCTGGGAGACGGGAGACCACCGGATCAGGAGAGAGCACTGTAAGGCCTCATGTGTGCCTGAGCCCAGGGAACTACCTCGATTGTAACCTTCAATGGCCTCCAGGACCTGCAGAGAGTCCCAGACACGGGGTTGGACTTGCATCAGGATCGCTTGAAGCTGGGCAAAGAACTTCTGAAAGCGTTCAAGTGTAAGGAAGACTCTCCCTCGCCAGGTGTCAAACTGGGCCCCAAGAAATTCCAAGGACTGAGAGGGGTGCAAAGAGCTCTGGCGTGATTGACTATCCAGTCAAGGCTCTCTAGGGAGACCACCTATGGGATATGGCATCGAGCGCTTCCACATGAGATTTTGCTCTGATCAGCCAATCGTCTAGATAGGAGTGAACACGACTGTCCTGCTGGCGCAAGGCTGCGGTAACCACCACTATGACTTCTGAAAAGGTGTGGGGTGTCATTGCCAACCCAAAAGGCAAAACACAGAACTGATATTGGTGCTCCATAATGGCAAGTTCCTTGCAAATGGGAATATGGAAGTAGGCCTCAGCAAGTTCAAGGGGTGCAAGAAACTCACCCTTCTGCACAGCTTGTATGACAGGATGGAGTGGAGCGTTTCCATGTGAAAATGAGCCATTCAGAGAACAACTGACTCCCCTGAGATCCAGAATGGGTCAAAAGGAACCGTCCTTCTTTGAGACAACAAAATAAACAGAGTAACATCTGAAGCCTCTCTCAGAAGGGAGCACTGGATAAATGGCCTGAAGTTGTAGAAGATGCTGCAGAGTGTCTCGCACTGCCACTCGCTTGTGGACAGAGCCACAAGGGGAAATCAGAAAACGTTTTTTTGATAGGCTTGGTGCACTCAAGTACACAGCCATGACAGATAATATGGAGTACCCATCGATCGATAGCTATCTGTGCTCACTCTCAGGGGGGGGGGGGGGGAAGTGTCAGTTGACTGCCTACAGGCGGCATCCCAGAGTGGACCTGGAGTTTGTCAGTGAGATGACCAGTTGACCCTGGAGAACTTGGCCGAGGAGGAATAGTTATCCTTATTTCAGCAGCGTCCTCGAAAGGGCTGTGACTTGGGACCTGATCGGCCAGACGAAGAGGTGGTAGAGGACTTTTCTGGGTGGTAATGCCTCGAATCCTGGAAGTGAGTCTGGGAGGAGGAGGAAGATGTCCCCGACCCCGAGCGATGCGAGGTAGACTTGGACTTGTTCTTGGGAAGGCGCTGGGGATTCACTTCGCCCAAGCCCTTCACAAGCTTCTCTAGATCCTCGCCAAAGAGGAGCTTGCCCTTAAAGGGGAGCTTCCATTTGTAAATATACAAGAATCGCAATGGCCTTCTTGGAGTAATAAAGCTAATATAAAAATCCTAAGAAATAACTCCACTTTAACATGCAGCTATAATTAGGGCATACGTGGTGCTTTTCATTTATAAAGCTCTCCTTTACTCTCTCCATGACTTCCTACAGCTTCGTTGTTTTTGCATAGACCGAATCGATAAACCTAAAAGAGGCAAAACCCTGGATGAAACACTATTATTTTACGAGCAGCGGTGGATCTTCCTAGTAAACACAGTTAAACCATTAGGTTTAAATGCCTCAGTGGAATGGCAAGTATGTAAATGACGTGCACTCTTGATTAATCAGCTGTTAGTTTAAAGGGAGGAGAACGACGCAAACCCGCATGCGTGGCGTTTTTTGGTCAAGGAAAAGAACAGAGAGACGCGGGCAGCAGTCAATAGTGAGTACGGCATACAGACAGAATTGTTGACTTGCTGTTTTAAATATTTAAATATTTCTAGAGTTTTTGTGAGATAGTTTTTAAGCAGCATACGAGTTTGTTAACAGGTATTACCAACATTGCTTTTATTCGCATATAGATCTCCTGAAGAAACTCTATTATGAGAGTGAAACGCAAAGGCGCCGAGTGAGGCGTTGAGAGAAAGCTTTGGCGAAGAGGAGAACCACTAAGTCCTAGTGGAGAAAAAGATAAGCCTGTTTAACAATATTTGATCAATACATATTTGTTGAAACACTTTAAATGGGAATGGAACATAGGTGGTGTGAATAGCAACGAAAATAAGTCACTTTTTATACAAAAAAGACATTTTACCCAGTAGTCATTGATGTTCTCGAGCTGCGCCTTGTTTTCTATCAAATATAGTGATCACAAGCGCTGCGTTGGTCTGAGACTACATAGTGGGTAAAGGAGAGCTTTATAAATGAAAAGCACCACGTATGCCCTAATTATAGCTGCATGTTAAAGTGGAGTTATTTCTTAGGATTTTTATATTAGCTTAAAGGGGAGCTTAGCAAGATGGGCCTTCGAGGTCATGTCTGCTGACCAATGCCGTAATCAGAGCCCATGGCAAGCCACAGTAACTGCTGCCACCGAACATGTACCAGACGCAGAAGGTCATAGAGGGCATCTGTTAAATAGGCGGCAACAGATTCTAAATGTGCCGCTGTGGGATCCTTGGGAAGTAGCTGAATCCACCAAAGGAGAGCCCGAGCCGCTAACCCTCCACAGGCGGAGCCTTGCATGGTGAGCGAAGAAGAGGAAAAGGCTTCACAGGTATAGTGGTGTGCTTGGTAACCACCGTTATGATGGCATATCCTTAGAATAAGGTCTGCCTGAGTTTTATTTTGGGCAGCGTCCTGTTGGTCTGACGGGTCCGAAATCCAAAAGGTCTCCAAAATCTGTATGATCAGGGCCAGCAGCTCTTCCCTACGAAACAGGCAAACATCCTGAGCCTCATCTTGATCAATAACAAGGTCCTCTGGAGGGGACCATTCCCCATCTTCATGGTTTGAAGCAGTGTTTGGGCTGTCCTTGGCTGAGAGGTGTTCGCCATCATCAGGATGTGAGGAATCCCAGTCTCCGGAGGCCCAGGAGATAGCCTTAAGCGGGTGTTCCTTATTTGAGGAAGCTTTAGCATCCCTGGAGCATTTCCCGGAGGAAGCAGCCTTATATCTGTTGAAGATTTTGTGGGAGCTGGAATAGAGACTAAGAATAGATGCAGGCTTTGATTTCCAAAGGTCCCAGGTTTACCTAAAAAGCATCATAAACTGGTTGGGGTCCTGGTCAGTGAGCTTCTGGGACTAAGATGCCACCCTCGCATGCTGAGGCAGCAGGAGGGTTCTCCACAGGCCGAGAAGGAGCCACATTTGGTAGCCCCCGATACAGAAGATGAGATCTTCGGCATCATATTCCCTGCAACTCCTTGGTCATGGGTCGGAGGATCCTGTGCCACATGAGAAGGTTCTCTGGGGGCTTGCGAGCATGCTGCGCAAAGCCAGTCAACCAGTCTGTTACAAGGGCTCCCCAAAAAGACCATACAATCCATGCAAACTGCGCAAAACGTAACCGCCATAATTATAACTAAAGCACGTTTAACAGACCATATCACCCCTATACTTCATAACCTCCACTGGCTTCCAATAGCAAGTAGGATAAAATACATAACAATAGCTACCACATTCAAACTACTAAATAACATCACTCCTTCTTTCCTTACTTCAAAGATAAACACCCAAATGGACACAAGAAGCAGAAGAAAAAGTAATCAAAACCTCCTTGCAATACCATCCTCAATTCGGAAGACCAAACAAACAAGTAACAGAGCCTTTACATACGTAGCACCCACACTATGGAACTCCCTTCCAGGCTACCTCAGATCAACTTTCCGAAAGGAACTAAAAACATTGCTCTTCTCCGAGTACTATAACAACTCCACCTGAAGTATCACTAACACACACCTTTTCTCCTAACTATCTCTACAGAAGCAGTGCCCCCCCCTTCAGCACCCTCGCAAACATACATACTAATTCCCATGTACCATGCACATAATGTCACCATATAAATAGCTGGATATTAACCACCTTCTACCAGGTAAATAGATGGTTGTTAGCCACCATTTACTATGCTTTAGATTGTAAGCCACTATGCATAAAGTTGATGTACATAGTTAAATGCTTCACTGTTCCACTGTTTTCAAACATGTTCTCTGTAACTGTTATTGTTCAATGTAAACCGCCCTTGATCAATGGCAGGGGTGGTATATAAAAAACGTTCAAATAAATAAAAAATACCGGTGTTTGCATCCGCATGTGATATTTAAAAATGAGAATCGGCTCCCAGATGCCATGGAAGAGTGCAGACTCTCAAAATGGCCACCGTTGCGGGAGTCGATCCGTGTGGCAGGCCCAAAGTGTAAAAAAAAGCAGGAAGAGGTATTGTGAGGGACTGCGGTGGCGGCAGCTTTCCCCCATCATGCTCCAGAGCCCCAAGGAAAGGTAAAACAGCCCTCGCGATGCCGATCCGGAAGTGGGGGGAGTGGGAGACTAATTCACTGCGAGTCCCGGATAGCCAGTCAGCAGGAGAGCTAAACTGTACCTAGAGACTTTTATTGTTCTCACTAGCCAGAAGATACTGATGGCTCCCTATTCAGGCTCTACTGGTCCTCCTGACCAAGAGCCTCCCCCCCCCCCCTTGCTATGGGAAGCTACACTGATCCTCTTGAACAGGAGCTTGACCCAGAGAATTGGTGGGAAACTCCAGAGGGGCACCTCTCGTGTGCCCCGGAGACATGGCAAAATGCTCAAAAATCCACCAGCAGAACACCCTCAAGATGACTTCCAGGAGCATAGGAAAAATCCAACATCTGCTGCAGACAGAGAAATACTGAAGGCGACCCCTAGAGGAATCACTATAAGTGCCAGGGGAGGGTCACTGAAGCTTCTGGTACTTTCTCTGTCTCCAACATCTGCTGGCGGGGGAATATAACCCAGTAGTCTAGACTGGTCTAGCAGGATGAATTGGAAATTTCCAACTATTTCTCAAGATACTGTACACAACATACCTAAAATGCAAGGGTGTCAATAATGTTGATCACAACTGTATGTGTGTGTTTATCCTGAGATAGTGTGTGGTGTGTGTGGGGCAGGGGTGGGGTGTCTGTGTGCCAAGAAAGCAAATAGAATGCTAGGTATTTTAAGGAAAGGACTAGAGAATAAACCAAAGGATATTATAATGCCTTTGTATCATTCTATGATGCGACTGCACCTTGAATAGTGTGTGCAATTTTGGTCGCCATATCTTAAAAAGGAAATAGCAGAATTAGAAAAGGTACAGAGAAGAGCCACCAAAGTGGTAAAGGGGATGAAGGATACCCTTTTGAGGAAAGGCTTAAAAGGTTAGGGCTCTTCAACTTGGAAAAAAGGCGGCTGAGGGGAGATATGATACATTAATGAATGGAGTGGAACGGGTAAACGCAGATCAGTTGTTTACGCCATCAAAAAGCAAGATGACTAAGGGACACGCAATGAAGCTACAATGTAACCCATTTAAGACTAAAAAGAGAAACTATTTTTTCATTCAACACAAAATTAAACTCTGGTGTTCATCAACAGAGGATGCGATAAAAGCTGTTAGTGTAGCTGGGTTTAAAAAAGGTTTAGACGAGTTCCTGGAGGAAAAGTCTATAAACCATTATGAAAGAGGGCCAGGGAAATCCACTTCTTACCTCAGGATAAGCATCATGGAATCTATGACCTTTTTCGGGAACCTGCCAGGTACTTGTGACTTGAATTGGCCACTGTTGGAAATAGGATACTGGGCTTAATGGAACTTGGTCTGACCCAGTATGGAATTTCTTATGTTGGGGATGGGGGGCAGGTGTCAGTATGCGTATGGTGTTGGATTGGGATATGTGTCCTGTAGCACTCCGTCTTTGTAGGTACAAACAAAGCTGTGTGTAAGGACAGACAGATGGACTGACCCTCAACAATAGGCAATTTCTCTTGATGCGAGCTATGTCCACAAATCAGTATTTATCAGCAGCTGCAGTACTATTGCTGGGTACCTACTCCAGTGTAATCAAATTTGTACACTTGTTTCATTTAGAAATTGGCAGTGCAGAAAATGCACACAAATTGAGTGCAGGACACAAGCCAGGGGAGGCAGTGTCAAGAGTACTACGGAAAAAGATGTTTTTCTGCTGCTTATCTAACAAACATCTATTTAATGTTTTTGCTTTTAGGAGGGGGGAGGGGGGAGAGTATCAGTGTTTATCAGTTAAAACCTAAAATCGGAAGCCTTAACTATACACTAAGACGGGGTCATGTCTAAATGGCATTCAGGGAAATGTGGTTCTGCTCAAACAGGTAATTAGAGAAACAGGCATGAGTTAAGAATCCCATGGATGATCTCATAGCTACTGTGCTACATTATGTCTGGGGAAGCCCATTCTGTTATCCTTCATTCTTTAGGCTGGAGAATGTGCTTAATAAAAAGATACTGCTGGAAGGACTTCCAGGGGCTCATTTAGTCCCTTCAGGCTAAAAAAGCCATCACAGACTGATATGCCCATAACTTGTTCTTTTAAAATCCTTTACTAAAAGAGATCCCACCACCTCCTTGGGAAATCTGTTCCAGCACTGGAGTCTCCTTACACTTAAAAAAAAAAATAAAAAAAAATCTTCCTGGACTAGTCTCATGGCTCAATTGCAGTGCTGTATACTGGCATGTGGAAGACCCAGGTTTGAGTCCTAAGTCAGAACTCTACTCCCCGGGGTGGCCAGGCCTGGGGATGCCACAGAGGTAGTCTTCACGGCCTTTGGGGGCTGGGAAGGGAGAGATTCTTAGCCATTTCAAAATGGTAACTATAGGCTGGACTTGGGGTGCACACTACTAGGTTCTAGGGGGACCTGTAGTCTATGGCCTCCAGACGACGACTATCATTGTGGTGCTTTGGGTAGAGACTTAAGAACCAGGGGAGAAACCCTGAGCATTTGTGAATGAAGGATACTGGTACTGTTGTCCAATAGAAACCGTTTCTAACTGAGCTGGAAGGCTGAAGGAGGAAGAAACTACCAGGCCAGAAATACAATACTACTTTTAAAAAAGATTTTTCCAAATAGCTTTTCTAATGTCTGCAATTTAATCCCATCACTTCTTATTCTTTCACAGTGAAGATGAAGAACAGCTGACTAAATCTCTGTACTGATATAAATACAGTTTTCAAGCCACTTTAATTCACTAGGAGAGCTCAGTAACACCCCGGCCTAAACAAACACTGTCTACTCTTGAGGATACACACCACGAGTCACTTTCAAGCTCCAGGCATATCATGCAGAAATGATATCCAGAATTTTCCTCAACCAGAAGGCAATGGATCCAGGCACTGCTCTGCTCTTACCGGATCAGTTTGAGTTTGGCCGCCTCACTTGTCCGCTTGGTAACCTTCTTGCTTCGGGCTCCATGACCAGTAGTATCCTGAGAGGTGCGACCAGAACCCAAGGGGGGCTCAATCGGCACACTGCGGGCTTGCTCAGCAAGACGGACAAGAGCACAGGCAGCACGGCAGTTATCTCTGAAAGAGAAGAGAAAGATGGGAATTAGGTCTGACAGTACACAGAGCTGTCATGGGACAGTATTAAGCAGCATATTTATTTGTTAACAGGTTTTTTATACTGTTTTATCATTTCAGTTAAAGCGGTTTACATGGTAACTTAAACATGGTACCATTACACTATACACTAAAGTATCAGTCCCCTCTATTGTTTGTAATGATATACATTTTTCTTAAATGCTCTTTATTTCTCTCTTGGATCCTCTTTTCATGATGCAATTGTAGGTTCCTGGAGAAATAATATTGAGAAATCTTGATGACTATGTTTATTGCTTTTCTTTATCACAGATCAGTGCTTTTCCTTTTTCTGTCTAGTTCATGTTTGATTATATAATGCAAGAATATATGCAGTTCTTACAGAGGCTAGAAGAGGCTGGATGACTGATGCACAAAGGCACTCTCTTACCTGTGCTGGGAGAGGCTGGGCAGCGGATCTATATTCTCCAGGTAACTAGCTAGCCAAGACATGGTCTTGCTGAGGGCCAGGTTTCCCTGGCGCTCCTTCAGAGGAGTCTCCATGCAGCTGAAGTCCTCTTGCTTGATCCTATCTGGCGTGGCTTCGATGATCTGTTCAGCCAGGGTGATCATGTCCACCTGGGACCAGAGGAGGACAGAGATAATCAGTCACTGATGCAATGCACATATTTTCATTTATTCTCCTTCAAAGTCTCCCTCCTTATTCCTTTGAATCCAGTGTCCTCTGTAAGGCCTCTCTCCTTATTCTTTCCCAACCCACAACTCTAATACTCAACAGGGAATCTACCAGAGTAATGCCTCCAACTGGGATAAATGAACTTCATTCCTAAATCAGGATGGTTGGGGTTTATCTCACTCTTTGATTTACTGTTAAATGCTCATCCCAACATTTGCTTTGTGCCAAAAGAGTCTTCTTCCATTAGGCTTCTCCTCCTACTTCTCCTCATCTAGTCCTCTCCTCAGGGATTTTGCATATCCTGTGAACTGACCATATGCATCTCGCTGATATACCTGAAGCACGTCCATTGTGGAGAGGTAATTCTCGTTGTCTGTGCTCCTTCTGAAACTCAGTAACTCGTCCTCACTGTGGTCCTGGGTGCCGCTGCAGGAGGAGGAGTAAACGCGGGGTTCTGCTGGCACAGATTCATAGTCCATGAAGAAAGGTGGCTCTCTAGGCCTGCAGCAAAGGGCTCGCTGACTGTCTGTTATGTCCATGCTGATATCTTGGTAGGTGTGATGATCAGGGCTGCGACTGGGGGATTCCCGGAGCGCAGAACTACTGGAATAGGCAGAGGTGACAGACACAGGTCCTTCGGACAGCTCCGAAGGTGAAGAGATGCTGCTGCTTGAACTCAGGCCTGCAGAGGGGGGGTGGGGAAAAAAAGGAAGAAAAGATGGGGAAGAAGAGTGGCCCGGCTCCTAGCCAAGCTCTCTCTCTGTTTTTCCTTGCTGCCATCCTTCTTACCTGTGTCAGGGCTACTGGCTAGTGGAGAAGGAATCCTCCTGGCATCTGGTGACCCCCTGACCAGCTCCTGCCAGTCTCTGTCACTCAACTCAGCATCTGGAAAGAGGTCCTCGCCTCTCAACAGCTCCTCTTGAGCTTGCTCCTGCCTCTGCAGCTCCTCCAGGTGGTTGGCCAACTTCACATGCCCCCGAGAACGAGCCACACCTAGTGGTAGCCGCCCCAGTGAGTCTGGGATGACAAGAGCTTGCCGGTTCCAGCGATAGAGTAATACAGCAGCTTCCATGTGTCCCAGAGCGCAGGCCCACATCTAGGAGGTGGAATGGAAAGAGACCCATGACTGATGGCATCTGTGGGCCCAGCCTAGCCCCCATCGTACACTATTAAATTTACACACTCCTCAGACCAACATGTCCACTGCTGGACACTCCTAACTCTGTTTGCTACCTCTCTTCAGCATGGAGAGGGCAGCAAAACAGGATAGGATTTAATGTATCAAGGGGGTTAGAGAAGAAAAGAATCTCTAAAGATTTTTTATTCATTTATGCAAATTTGTACATTGCCTGCTTTCAACGAAATTCCTAATGGTGTACAGCAGTAATCATAATACAACGATGCAATAAAACATAAAATACGGTATATAAATAACAATTCAAAGAAAAAAACCCAAAAATATAGAAGCATCTAAATACTACTCAGTGTTACCAGTTTATGATTAAGACTATGCACCGCCACAATGCTGGTATTTTCTGTTGCCTCTGGTGGTATAACAAGTTGCTAAATAAATAAATACCATTGTTGCAGAATGCCTGAATAAATAACCATTGTTTGAATTTTTGTATGAAAACTAGATAAGCCTGTGACAGTCGAGTTGCCTTTGGAAAGCAGTAAAAAATGGGCATTGAAAAAGAATTTTTTTTAATGAAAGATAACGTTTCAGATAAATAAACTAAAGTGGTTACCCTGATGCAGAAATAGCACAGTTACTTACCTGTAACAGGTGATCTCTGGAACAGCAGGAATTAGTCTTCACACGTGGGAGACGTCGCCGACGGAGCCCGCACGGGAAAATGCTCCCCAGCATCCAATCAGAAAGCCTTTGGGAGCATCCCCCGCGCCTGCGCGGTGGCTTCCCGCCCTTCCTACTGCCTCTCCCCAGTTGAGTTTCATAGCTGAGCCGGCAGGAGAGGAGAGGAAGGAATAGAGAAAAAAAGAGATACAACTCCCAGGGGAGGTGGGCGGGTTGTGAAGACTAATTCCTGCTGTTCCGGAGATCACCTGTTACAGGTAAGTAACTGTGCTATCTCCAGGAACAAGTAGGAGTGAGTCTTCACACGTGGGGACTCCCTAGCTTAGGATGCCCGGGGAGATCCCATAAGCGCAGCCCAGACGGGATGGCATTTGCCCAGCCTGAATCTCCGGCATCCCCTGAGGGATGGAGGGCAGGAGTTGAATAGAGGAACAGCGAATCCAAAGACTACGGAGGCAAGTCTTTAGAGTGCAGAACAGGTACCATTAGGATACAGCAAAAAAAAAACCCAGGCTACAGGAGTAGGCAGAGGGGTGCATGAAGAGAATCATTAAGCATGTAATGAGTAAATGACCTAGTACCATACAGAGCTTACCGGCCATTAAGTTTCTAATGAATTAATGGTTTAGAACCCTGTACTGCTTACCCACCGGGTTGTCGGAAGTAGTCCTGTGATGAAGGCACTGTAGACGCAGTAGTGAGGTCATCAAGGAAACTTCACCGCAGCGAGGAGGAAGTTCCAAATCCGGAAGGCCATGGGATCCAGGCGTCAGCTGGGTCAGGAGAAGGACGGCAGGTCTTCCAGGGGGCTCACGGCAAGCTGAGCACTCCCTTAGGAGTAGAGTCCATAACTCAGAGGACCAACAGTGGAAGACAGGCCGAACTAGAGAGCATATCCCGGAGAAGTAGAGGGTACCCCGGAGCAGAAGGGGTACACAGTCTGCCCTAGCGAGAGATAGGGAGACAAGGGTCCGGACCTCCGGGAGGAGGACCTAACTGAAAAAGGGGACTGTTGACTTCACAGCAGTAGGGTACCACCAGTCCGCGGGCCGACGGGGAATAGGCAGGCGGACTGGCCGGACCCCCGGGGGGGGGGGGGGAGTACCGGCCATAGGGGGAAAAAGGTGGTAAACACAGGTACTGTGGGGATCCCCCAAAGGCGCCTGCCAAGCAGGTGATATCTAGTATATCTAAGCCGGTGGAATGGGGACGCCCCCTCCGGTACTAACGCAGGCACGCCGGGGGGCCTGCATCCATGAGCAGCACTCAGGTAAGGCGGATCTGCCATCGATCCCCAGAACGTCTACCTGGAGAGGTGGCCGCAAGATCCGTCAGGGGAGGGATCTTTCCCGGAGGGCAAGGGCAGATCGGCGAGCTAAGAGCGCGGTAGCACGGGTGATGGAGGATAGCATCAGTCCGGTAGAATGCCGCAGGGGTTGGAGGCCCTAATGTGTCCCCAGGACCTGCGCGTAGAAATTGTCCCCCGCACAATCGGGGGACGTGAGGGTATAGTCCCTGGTGAGTATAGGGGGACTATAGTGGCTGGAGGGGAATTCCAGTACGGAAGCAATCAGCAAGAGGATACTGGCTGAGAGGGATTCGGGGACATACCGAAGAGTAAGTAGGGCGACCGTGGGCCAGAGCGATCACGGCGTAAGGTGGTTTCTCTTTCCCACGGAGGAGAAGACCTGAACCCCTAGATAAGTCCCCGAACCATTTTCCAACTGGACGAGCCCCAGAGTAGAGCTCTAGTCTAAACTTCTGGTAAGGAGGTGAAGAGCAGGCAGCCGCCCACCTGAGCCTAAAAATGCTTAGTATGAGAGTCCTGACGCGGGCCCGGGGACATCAACCTGGGGTGAGAGGTCCCTTGCTTGGGCGCGCCTGGAGGGTGGGAGGAGGGCTGACATTTCCTCTTCCTAGGGCTGACATTTCCTCTTCCTAGGGCTGACATTTCCTCTTCCACGACTGCCAAGCCCCCAGCAGGAGATCCTGCAGGGCGGGATGCAGAGGAAGCATCGCGGTTGCCTGTTCTGCAGGGCCTGGGCTCGGATCCAGGATAGGGATGGCCAGCAAGTCCGCCATGTCAAGGAGGAAATCCTGAAAAGGCAGCTCTGCCGGAGCAGTTATGGCGGGAGAGGCCGCCAGGGCACTAAGAGGCCGCTCGGGCCGATGCCCGCTGGGCAGAGGAGGGGACCAACCGACCCGGATCGGGGCAGTCAACATGGCGTCGTCGGCTCCTGGAATTGATTCCAAGCTAGGCATCGAAGAAGTCGATGGCACCGACGGCGCCGCAGGAACCGGCCTCGGCCCCGAACCCGGGGGCGGCGCTTCCCCCCGTGACTGGAGCGAATCCGCGGCCGCCGGAGGGCAGGGGCCAGCGATCTCTGCTCTGCGCTGCGGGAGAGGACAGGGGCCGATCCCGAGACGTGCCGTGGCCAGGCTTTCAAGGCTGGACAATGACTCCAGGCTGGAGATCGACTCCTTCCTCGAGGCCCCCGGCGGGAGTGACCGCGCCGGTGGTGGAGATCCCGGAGCGCGGATCGGAACCGCGCCGGCCGGTGCCGCGAACATCAAGGGCCCCCGAGGACGGTGCTCGGAGGAGAGGGGGGTCATCTGACGCCGGCGCCGATGTTGATCGGCGGGCACTGCCCGGTGCCGGGCTCCCTCTCGAACCCGTCCGACCCGGCGAGAAATCCTTCCGGGGCATACGGCCCGTCCCCGAGGGGACCCCGGTCACCCGATGATGAGTCCCTGCGGGGGGGAGGAGTGCAAAGCCCCTGCGCCGACGTTGGGGTACCGTTGTGGGGCGGCGCAGACCCAGATTGGGTCGAAGCGGTCGAAGACCCCGAGGCCCCTTCTCTAGGGAAGGGCAGGGCCCTCGATGGCTGCGTCGATGCCGGGGAGTCGCCCGTGCGCTGGCCGACATTCCCCGAGGTCCCCGGGGAAGGTCGATGGCGGTCCCTCATGCTCGACGCCCCTGCCGTCGCAGCGGCGCCGCTCGAACCCGGTACCACCCTTGCACAGGGCTGGGATACCGGCAACCCGGCGCGGGTCGAAGCGAGCGGCCCCGAGGGGCGGGAGGCCAGATGACCATCCCCGGCGCGGGGCGGAACCACCGACGCCCGCGCCCTCGAAGCGGGTACTACCCCCGCGCATGACCTGAACGTAGGGCCGTCAGACAGTGTCGAGTCGATCGGCCCCCGAGGTGCCGAGGGCAGCGGCTGGCGAACCCCGGTGGGGAGTGGGTCACTCGACATCGACGCCGACGGGTCGGCACCGCCTAAAGCGGATACCACCCCTGTAGGAACGCCATACCGGCGCGAGTCGGTCGGCCCCGGAGGCGCCGAGGACCGCAGCCGCCAATCCCCGGTGAGGAGCGGAACGCTAGACACCGACGCCGAGGGGTCGGTACCGCCCGAAGCGGGTACCGCCCACGTGCATGGCAGGGCTGAAGGAACGCCAGGCTGGACTGAGTTGATCGGCCCCGGAGGCGCCGAGGACAGCAGCCGACGATCCTCGGTGAGGAGCGGAGTGCTCGACACCGACGCCTGGGGCTCAGTACCGCCCGGAGCGGCTACCATGCCCGAGCATGGCTTGGATGTAGGGAGGTCAGACCCGGTCGAGTCGATCGGCCCCGAAGGCGCCGAGGACACCGGCTGACGATCCCTGGCGAAGAGTGAAACACTCGACGCCGACACCGATGCCGGGGAATCGGCACCGCTCGAAGCGGGTACCTCCCTCGGGCATGGCTCAGGAATGTTCTGTGAGGAGCAAACCTCAGGAACATCCCGAAACCCCGTAAATGCTTTGGAGCCTGAGGACTCCCACCGGGGTATATCAGCCAAGGAGGACTTGAGGGGTTGGCCGGAGCCGTCGCCATGCCGCGCATGAGACTCGCCCCTCAAGACTCGGCTAGTCTTAACAGACTGTTGTGTGGTTACCTGATCCTGGAGAGAAGAACAACCCGACGACCGCGCCTTGGGCGCGAAGACGTCGTCGAGGGATACCCGAAAGAGGGAGGGTCTTCTCCCGACACTGTAGCCCGGGGAATCCGGGGAAAAAGGGTCAGGCCCCAAACAGGAGAGGCACCAGGCATTGGAGTCCACGTGGAAAATTAAGTCCCCGCCGTGAGGCTGGGGGGAAGAAGGCTCCATGCCCCGGTCCTCAGCGCCCGAAGGGGGCAACGAAAATTAAATGAAAATAATTAAAAGAAAGAAAGGGGGGGGGGCACGGAGGTGCCACCGTCGGCGGGAAAGCCGCGACTACAGAAAAAAGGAAAAATTTCTGCGGTGGCAGGAGGAACGTCCTGCCTGCTCCGTGGAAAACGAAAAACTGGGGAGAGGCAGTAGGAAGGGCGGGAAGCCACCGCGCAGGCGCGGGGGATGCTCCCAAAGGCTTTCTGATTGGATGCTGGGGAGCATTTTCCCGTGCGGGCTCTGTCGGCGACGTCTCCCACGTGTGAAGACTCATTCCTGCTTGTTCCTGGAGATGTAATGCAACTTTGAAACACAACATTGTGTCAGTTTTTAGTGGTACTAAGTATTACGTTGATGGCGTGTTTAAAGGCTGTCTATTTTGTTCAAAACTTTAAAAATCTGAAGAATTTAAATAAAGTAAAACGAACCCTGGATTAAGCTAGCTTTATATATGCTGGTATCTTTATAAAAAGGTCAGACAAAAAAATATTTCTTTTCTAGGACTGTTTGTAGTTATGGGATAACCTGGTATACATAGTGAAAGAAGGTTTCCATAATCAATCCTAAACATACTTATAGCTTACTGAAAACTAGATAAACCTCCTTGTGAATAGCGTTTCAAATAGTGTGACCTGAACAGAATGTAAAGAACTTAAAATTGCCATTCTGGGTCATACCAGTATCCTGTTTCCAACAATTGCCAATCCAAGTGACTGGCAGGATCTCAAAAAGTAGCAATATCCCATGCTACTTATCCCCAATGGTAAGCAGTGGTTATTCTCAAATTTACCTTAATGGTAGACTTGGACCTTTCCTCCAGGAACTTATCCAAACCTTTTTTAAATCCAGCTACACTAACAGCCTGTGGCAACAAATTCCAGAACTTAATTATGCATTGATTGGAAAAATACCTTCTCTTGTATGTTTTAAATGTACTAAACTTCACAGCATGTCTCCTAGCCTTTGTACATCTTGAAAGAGTTATCAACAGAGTCACATTAATTTCTTTCACTCCACTCAGGATTTTATAGATCTCTGTTATATCTCCTCTCAGCCTTTGGTGTTCCAAGCTGAAGAGCCCTGACCTTTTAAGCCTTCCCTCATAGGGGTTTCATGCCATTCCATCTATATCATTTTGGTTACTCTTTTCTCTGTACCTTTCCTAATGCTACTTATATACTTTTTTAGATATGGTGACCAGAACTGCATGCAGTACTCAATGCTTTAAAAAAAGTGAAAGGAAAGACAAAAAAACTGCCAGTATGGTTTAAAGATGAGGTCAGAGAGGCTCTTGTAGCCTAAAAAGCATCTTTCAGGAAATTGAAAAAGGAGTGAAATGACGAAAACGGGAAACATAAGCACTGGCAAGTTAGATGAAAGGCACTGATAAGGCAGGTAAAGAGAGAATTTGAAAAAAAAGCTTGTTGTGAAAGCAAAAATGCATAATAAAACCTTTTTCAAGTACATTCATAGCAAAAAGAAACGTGAGAGTCAATTGGACCATTAGATGATAAAGAAGTAAAAAGGGCGCTAAGGGAGGACAAGGCCACAGCAGAGAGCCCGAATGAATTCTTTGCTTCGATTTTTACCAAAAAAAAGATGTAGGGAAGTTACCCATGTCTGAAATGGTATTTAAAGGTGATGTATCGGAAGAATTGAAAGAAATATCGATAAACTGAGAAGACGTATTACAACTATTTGATAAACTGAAGAGTAGTAAATCACCTGGAACAGATGGTATACATCCAAGGGTGTTGAAAGAAATGAAATATGAGACTATTAGTAATCTGTGAACTATCATTAAAATGATCTGTTTACCTGAAGATTGGAGAATAGCCAATGTAAGGCCAATTTTTAAAATGGGTTCTAGGGTGATCTGGAAAACTACAGACTGCTGAGCCTGACGTCCGTATCAGGGCAAAATGGTAGAAACCATTATAAAGAAAAACAATTACTCAACATGTAGATAATCATGGTTTAATGGGAGAAAGCCAACACGGATTTACCAAGAAAAGTCTTGTCTTACTAATCTGTTATATTTATTGAAGGTGTGAATACAAAGGTAGACAAAGGTGAGCCAGTTGATATAGTCTATCTGAATTTTCAGAAAGATTTTGACTAGGTCTCTCATGGGAGACTCTTTTTGCATTGCAGGAGGCAATGTACTATTGTGGATCATGGACTGGTTAAAAGACAGAAAGAGTAGTTACTCACCTGTAACAGGTGTTCTCCAGGAGCAGCAGGAATCAGTCCTCACATATCGGCGACGTCGGCACCGACGGAGCCCTCGCGGAGCAATTTCCCCAGCTTTCAATGAAAGCCTTTGGGAATTGCAGCGCGCATGCGCGGTTCCCCTTCCCGCCCAAGGGTGCCATCTTGCTCAGTCTGATGACATAGCTAAAAGACAGCAAAAAAATTTAGCAAAAACGAAAAGAGAGGACTGCAACTCCGAGGGGAGGAGGGAGGGTTGTGAGGACTGATTCCTGCTGCTCCTGGAGAACACCTGTTACAGGTAACTACTCTTTCTCCAGGACCAAGCAGGAAGTCAGTCCTCACATATGGGACTCCCTAGCTTAAGGCTACCGGAGACCTCAAGCGGAAAAATGAGCTCCCTCAAGCTCAGTAGCACAGAAGGAAGGAATCTTCTCTGAAAACGCCCCCGACCGGTAGCCCAACATCAGGGCCGGCGGGTAGGAGTTGCCTAAACCTCAAAGAGATTATGAAGGACTGCCTGACCGAAAGCACTGTCCCTGCGGGACTCCCTCTCCAGGCAGTAATGGGCCGCAAAAGTCTGGCTTGAAGACCAAGTAGCGGCCCGGCAGATGTCTGCCAACGGAACAGAGCGGAGATGAGCCACTGACGCAGCCTTCGCCCTAACACGATGAGCCGTGACACGACCCTCCAACGAGAGGCCGGTTGCTCCATAAGCCCAAGCGATACAGTCAGCAACCCATATGGACAAAGTACGCTTGGAGACAGGTAGCCCCAACTTACTGGGGTCAAAAGAGACGAAGAGCTGAACAGCCCTCCTATGCTCCCGCGTACGGTCAAGGTAGAAGGACAAGGCCCTCCTACAGTCCAGGGTATGAAGGACCATCTCAGCCCGGCTGGAGTGCGGCCTGGGAAAGAAGGTTGGAAGAACCACCTCCTGGTTGAGATGAAAAGGAGAAACCACTTTAGGAAGAAACTTAGGGTGAGTCCGTAAGACTACCCTATTCCTGTACAACCTAGTGTAAGGAGGATCAGACTCTAGGGCCTGCAGTTCACTAACGTGCCTAGCAGAGGTAAGGGCTACCAAAAACAAGGTTTTCCAGGAAAGAAAACGAAGAGGGCAGGTAGCCATAGGTTCAAAGGGCGGACAGGTAATCCGCTGCAAGACCACATTCAGATCCCATTCAGGGGCTGGTGGGCGCAAAGGAGGCTTAAGGAGAAGGAGGCCTCGGAGAAAACGAGCCACCAAAGGGTGGTTGGAAAGAGGCCTGCCATCTACCAGTACGTGATGCGCAGAGAGAGCACTGAGGTGGACTCTGACAGAGTTGGACTTAAGGCCCAGATTGGAGAGGTAAAGCAAATATTGCAAGACCACTGCCACCAAGCAGAAGAAGGGATTCTCAGACTGCTGAGCACACCACATGGAGAACCGACGCCACTTAAGAGAGTAGGACTTTCGGGTGGAGGGCCGCCTGGAGGCCAAGACGACCTCTTCCACCTCACGAGGCAGCAGGAGGGGAGCAAGGACTACCCTTTCAGCAGCTAGGCCATCAGATGAAGGGACCGGAGGTTGGGGTGCAAGAGTGTCCCCTGATCCTGTGACAGGAGATCGGGTTGAAACCCCAGGGGAAGAGGAGTGTCCACCGTAGCTGCATCAGAAGCGGGAACCAGGGTTGTCTCTGCCACCGGGGTGCTACTAGGATCATCGAGGCTCTGTCTCTGAGAACTTTGAAGAGCGTCCGAGACACCAGTGGCATGGGAGGAAAGGCATACAAGAGGCCTGTGGACCATGGAATCAAGAAAGCATCCGCCGCCACTCTTAGAGGATGCGGTTGTAGAGAGCAGAATTTGGGAAGCTGCCGGTTCAGGGGACTGGCAAATAGATCCATGGTGGGGAGGCCCCACTTGAGAAAGATCTGCTGAACCACCAACGGATCCAATCTCCACTCGTGAGGTTGGAGGATCCTGCTCAGCCTGTCTGCCAGGTAATTTTCTTGACCTGGGAGATGGACAGCTTTGAGCAGGATTCCGTGAAGGACGGCCCAAGAGCACAGTCTCCGTGCCTCCTGACAGAGAAGGAAGGAGCCTGTACCTCCCTGTTTGTTCACGTAGAACACTGCAACTTGATTGTCCGTTTGGACCAGCACAGACTGGTGAGAAGTGAGGTGGGAGAAGGCTCTCAGAGCTAGGCGGATGGCTCTGAGCTCTAGGAAGTTTATCTGCTGAGCAGACGTCCAAGGAGTCCAGAGGCCTTGAGTAGATGCCCCTTGGCAATGTGCTCCCCAACCTAGGAGAGAAGCATCGGTCGTCAGCACCTGAGAAGGCGGAGGAGATTGAAAATCCACTCCCAGCACCAGGTTTGGTAGATGAAGCCACCACCGCAGAGAAGAGACCAGCAGGTTGGATACCTGGACTGAGTCCGCCAGGCTCCACGTGGCCTGATGCCATTGAGTGCAAAGGCACCAATGAGCAGGTCGCATGTTCAGGCGGGCATTCGGTGTTACATGGACCGTGGAAGCCATATGGCCGAGCAGTCTCAGAAATTGCCTGGCAGAGACCAGGGAATTGCTGCGAAAGTGGCTGGCTAGATCCATGAGCCTGTGTGCTCTGTCTAGAGGCAGGAAGGCCCGCGCCTGAAGTGTGTTCAATCTTGCGCCGATGAATTCGAGATTTTGAGAGGGGAGCAAAGCAGACTTTGCGAAGTTTATGACAAATCCCAAGTGCTGGAGCAGAGTCACAGTGCGATGAGTGGCCTGAGTGGCCTCTTGGGAAGACTGGGCCCTGATGAGTCAGTCATCCAGGTATGGAAATACAAAGAGGCCTTGAAGTCTTAGATAGGCTGCCACCACTGCTAGGCATTTGGTGAACACCCTGGGGGTGGAAGATAGGCCAAAGGGCAGTACCCTGTACTGGTAATGATTTCCTCCCACAACAAATCTGAGATATTGTCTGTGGTCTGGATGAATAAGGATATGAATATAGGCATCCTTTAGATCTAAAGAGCATAGCCAGTCTCCCTGCTGGAGGTAGGGCAGCAAGATTCCAAGGGTAAGCATCTTGAACTTTTCCCTGGCCAGGAACTTGTTGAGGTTTCGCAAGTCCAGGATGGGTCTGAGGCCTCCTGTTCGTTTTGGTATCAGAAAGTACCTGGAATAAAAGCCTTGACCTCTCAGGTGGTGGGGCACCGGTTTCCACAGCCTGTTCCTGAAGAAGACTTGCCAACTCCTGAAGGAGTAAGTCCCTGTGCAGAGGGAGTCTTGGAGGCTCCCCTGGAAAGTAGGAGGGAGGTACCTGGTGAAAGTGAAGAAGATAGCCTTTTTGAACTATATGAAGCACCCAGGTATCTGATGTGATGGCTGACCACCTGTGGGCAAAGTGGACCAGCCGGCCTCCTGTGCTGAGAGAAACCAGCGGAGGGGAAGAGGCTATGCTGATGGAGTCAAAAACCCCCACCCTGCTGAGCAGGGGCCGGTGTTGTGGGCCTGCTGCCTATGGGACCCATTACCCCGTCCCTTGGCCTGCTGACCCTGTTGGGGAGCTGCTGAGGCCTGATAATGAGGGTAGTATTTATAGGCAGCCGCCTTCCTCGGGTAAAAGGGCTTTTTCCCCGAGCCCTTCTTCTTCTGAGAAGGGGCAGAGGTTTTTCTGGACAGCCGAGTCCTGGTCAGAGTCTTGGTCTCGATCTGTGCAGCCTTTTCAGCCATGGGCTTGCCAAAGAGGTTCTCACCTCTGCAGAGGACATCGACCAACTTGTCCTGTACCCATGGCTCGAGGTCGGATGACTGAAGCCAAGCCTGTCGGCAGGCACCGATGCCGGCTCCGGCTACTCGAGCCGATGCTTCCAAGCCATCGTAGGCTGCTCGAGAGATAAACTTCGAGCACTCTCGAATGCCAGTGGACAAGACCTGGAACCTCTGCAAAGGTTCCTCGGAGAGACCAGCAGAGAACCCGGCAATTTCTTTTGCCAGGTCTCGGAGATACATGCCCATATAGAGCTGGTAGGTCTGGACTCGACAAGCAAGCATAGAGCCTTGGAAGCACTTCCTACCGAGGGCATCCAGGTTACGGGCCTCCCGGCTGGGAGGCACCGAGGAGTGCATCTTCTGACTCTTGAGTTGATGCATGGCCGATTCCACCACCATGGAATGGTGCGGTAGTTGTGCCTTTTGGAACTCGGGGCTCTTGCGGACTTGATAAATGGAATCGACCCGCTTGCTTAACGCCGGCGCCGGGCTCTCCCACATGCGGAAGAGAAGTCGCTCCAGCATCGGAGGAACCGGTACAGTAAAGGCCTCCTTCGGGGGAGAGTTATACTGGAGGGCATCGAGCTCTTCAGCTCGAGGCTCCTCCTCGGGATCCGCGGGGAATGCCAAGGCCTTGGCCATATCCCACACGAAGTCCGAGAACCAGGTGTCCTCTGGGGGGGACCGTCTCCGAGGTTCGGACTCGGGCGAGTCCGATGGGACGCACCGAGTCCGAAAAGTACCAGGGGACTCTTCGGCCTCCGTTTCCCAGGCTGATTCCTCAGAGGAGGAATCGAGCAGCTCCGGTCGGGTGAGCACCGATGCCCTCCGCCCCGACGCCGAGGGTGTCGGCGTCGACGACCTCGGTCCCGAACGGGAGGCCGAGGGAGACCGCGACCGAGGATCGACTCGAGCTCGCATGGACTCGAGGATCGGCTCGGTCTCCGGGGTCGACTTGGACGTCGACGTCCCAGTGGCCGGGGCAGATGCACCGGCGAGGCCAGCGATCAATGTCCGCTGCTGGTCCATGAAGGCAGCCAAACTGCTCTCCAAGGCTGTCAACCTGAGTCTGAGTTCAGGAGACCCAGCAGCCCCCGACTCGGGCCCCGACGGCGTCGGCCCCGACGTTGGCTCCTTCGGAGGTGAGTCCACGAGGACTACAGTACTCACGTGTCTAGGAGACTCCATCTCGAGACGAGGATGTTTCGAAGGCCTCTCCGACTCCGAGGACCCGGGACGGCTATCGGGGCTAAGCGACCTGGCCCTCGAGGAACCAGGAGCGTCCACCGACGCCACCCTCGCGAGTTTCTTCTTCCAATGATGTTCCCGGGCAGGAGACCCCCGCTCAGAGGAACTCCGACGATGCTCAGGACCGGAGTCCCGGGACGTCGAAGCCTCTGACGAGGTCCGGGCCCGGCCGGACGCGGAGTCAGAGAAGATTCTTTCTTTTTGTTGCTGTCGACTCCTCAACGCTTTAGAGGACATCTTTCCACACGGACCACAGATCATCGGGTCATGATCGGGTCCGAGGCAGCGGAGGCAGCAGTCGTGTGTGTCGGTAAGAGACATAAGTTTCTTACACCGATCACACTTTTTAAACTCGCTGGCAGCCATCGGGGGAAAAAGGGCTCCTGCGAGGTCAAAAGACAGGGCTGCCAGTGAAAAGAAAAAATGGCGCGAACGCTAGTCACGAAGGACAAAAACCGAAAAAATTACGAACGGACTCGATACCGGTGTATCGGGTCCGGGCGGGAAAAGGATCCGGAAAAAAGAAAAACAAATAAAATCAACTTTTTCAGCGGCGATCACAAACAGCTTCTGTAGGGCTCCGCGGAAAAAAGAAGACTGAGCAAGATGGCACCCTTGGGCGGGAAGGGGACCGCGCATGCGTGCTGCAATTCCCAAAGGCTTTCTTTGAAAGCTGCGGAAATTGCTCCGCGAGGGCTCCGTCGGCGCCGTCACCCATATGTGAGGACTGACTTCCTGCTTGGTCCTGGAGAAAGCAGAGAGTAGGACTAAATGGCCAATTTTCTCAATGGAGAAAGGTGAATAATGGAGTACCCCAGGGATCTGTGCTGGACCTGCTACTTTTTAACATAAAAACCTGGAAATGGGAACAACGAGTGAGGTGATCCAATTTGCAGATGACACAAAATTATTCAAAGTTATTAAAACACAAGAGGGTTGTGAAAAATTGCAAGACGACCTTTCTAAATTTGAAGACTGGATGTCTAAATGGCAGATGAATTTTAATGCAGACAAGTGCAAATTTCTGTTTATTTATTTATTTAACAAAGTTTTTATACCGCCCATTCCTGAGATCAGGGGCGGTTTACATGGAACATAAAGCACAGTTACTTACCTGTAACAGATGATCTCTGGGAACAGCAGGAATAAGTCTTCACATATGGGTACGTCGGTACCAACGGAGCCTGCGTGGGAACGCTCCCAAGCATCCAAAAAGAAAGCCTTTGGGAGCATCCCACACGCATGCGCGCTATCTTCCCGCCCATTCACTTCCCTCTCATCAGTTGGGTTTGTAGCTGAGACCAAAGGAGGGAAGTAGACAAATGAGAGAGAGAGAGAACTCCTCCTAGGGGAGGTGGGTGGGTTGTGAAGACTCATTCCTGCTGTTCCCAGAGATCACCTGTTACAGGTAAGTAACTGTGCTATCTCCAGGAACAAGCAGGAATGAGTCTTCACATATGGGGACTCCCAAGCTAGAGATGCCTAGAGGAGGTCCCCGCATGTTGCAAATCTAATAGATGGGCCATGCTATTTTCCAGATCCTCAGGCATCCAAGGGATGAAGGGTAGGAGTTGAATTAAAAAGGGTGTGCTGTGGAACAGCTTGACTAAACAAGGCGTCTAGAGGGGAGCCCTTGTGTAGATCATAAATGTTAGTAAATATTGAATTCCAATTTTCTAATGTGGACCTTACTCTAAAATATTGCGAAGTATATGTTGAGGCTAATATAGGTCTGGTGCTAAGAGCCAGTACATTAGCCTCAAAGAAATTACCTCCCTGTGAAGTAGAGGAAAATAATTTAGCAATACAGGCAGAGGTCAGAAGCCTTAATGGCTAGAACTAATCCCAGGAGAAAAAAACTGGGGGAGTTTAATGAGGTTGGACTTTGGAGGAGAAGCTAAAGCTTCTGTAGGCCAAAGTTTAAAGCTCTTTGTCCTTGGAGCAGAATAAAGCTCAAGGAAAGAGAGAAGATAAATCTGACTGGTTTGCAGAAAAAGGATGGGTCTTTAAGACCCCTCTATCCAAATGAAAGCAAGAAACATTTGTAGTAGGCGGTGTAGCCTCCAATTTCTTGAAGATCAGTAATGTCTTCCCTAAGCGAGGTCACTTAGGATAATGACTTTACATGGAGAGCTTCAGATGTAAAGTAACCAGAAAGGTTACGGTAAAGAAGGTATATCACTTACCCTGGGACGTCCGTTAATCCTCTGGGTCGGGGAATTACCTTACCTTCTCTGTCTGGGATCCCAGGAGAACAAACACACACACACTCGCACATAAGTAGCATGTAAGTTTATTCCATACGTTAGAAGTGCAGTCTATCTTTTATACAGTATCAAAAACATATATATGTCATAAACCCATCCCAGCAGCATAGCCCTGCTCCTGATATTGCTAATTAGCAACTGTACAATTACCATAGAAAATGGCTGTCCATTTAAAACCCTATGGTATGCTGGGACAGCATTAATATGGACAGTAACAAATCTTTCAGAGTCAGATATATATGTATACATGTATATATATATACATATATATATATATATATATATATATATATATATAAATAAATAGATAGATTCACTTAATAACAAGAAGGGGTAAAACCTGCTTGAGAATATAGATAGAGAATCTTTTTCTGGTTACAAGTGGAAGGACCATGGAGAAGGTTACATGGAAACCAGTGGAATGTTCTTATTAGAAGGAGAGGTCTAGATTTCATTAAAAATTCTAGCCCCTGAATAACCAGAAATGGAGACCTAAGTGAAGGGGTGCAGAGGAGATCCTTAGTCTTAAGACAACAAGTCTGGATCCTTCTATAACTTCAGTGTGGAGAAGAAGACGCAATATAAGGGGATACCATGTTTGCCCCTCTATGAGGGCAATGTGAGTATCGTGTGTTCTTTGTTCAGCATAAGCTTCAATGAAGTATTGGGAATTAGAAGGAATGCACTAGACAAGGACTGACTACAGTGAAAAGGAATGCATCCCTGTTGTAAGAGTTCCACTGGAGATGTGGAACAACCCAGGGAATTGAGCAATCCTTTATACTTTCACGTGGTCTAAGCCCTGGTTCCTTTTCTCAAAAGGAAGTTTTAAGGAAGATGGTAAGAGTAGGAAAAAAACAGTCATGTAGGAGCATGACTGGGCAAAGCCTTTTCAACCATCTGGAAGCTACCTATTAGGAATGGCTCTGACGCTCTCTGGCAAAGGTCCATAGTTGCAGAGCTTTTTTGTATAATTGCAGAGAGCATGTTGTAGGTTGCTTAGGTGAGATCTGGCTTTTATTTGCCAGTGTGCAACCTAATCTATTCTGTTGGAGCCAAAAAGAATTGAAGATGGCTAAGAATAGTAGACAGGCCGGTTGCCTGCAATGATAAATTGTCCAAGTGGGCTTTGGAACCCCTCTTGGAATTATCTGTTATTTGAGAAGACTGCAAAGGGGAAGAAAGCTCTGTATGGAAAGCATTTACTGGAGTAGGTATTGAAGATAATCCTATGGACTTAAAAGTAAGCCCTCCAGTTGAATAGTTTCACTCTTAGACTGAATGTCTCGACTAAGAGGGATAGAAAGTAATACCGAGTTGAGAAGACTTACAATTTGGTAAGTCCCCGAAAAAGGTAAAGTCCCCCTGCAGTTAAAATTATGAGATATCCTCGTACAGGAAAACTGTCAAGGTGAAGGGCATAGCCTACCTTGCTATTAGTTGTTACCCCTCTTTTTCTTTCAAAAATGAGAGGAGAAAACTGTTACCTGTATGGCATGATTATCCTCAATAGCTCTAGGAGCTAAAAGAATGGATTTCTCTTGTGGCAAGAGATTCATGCCTAGAGTCGAGGATTGAGTCAGTGTATCACTGATCTCTCAGTAAGGATGAGATGAACTGTAGATCCTTCTGTTAATAAGAAGTAGGTTAGCGGTTCTAAACCTCAAACAGGAAAAAGAGACTTAATGAATAAAATATCAGAAACCCTGTGACTGCTGGGTTTGCTGAGCCTGTTGAGGTTTTAATTTTCTTAGCCTGGTTTGATGTTGCCCTTCTTTGGAAACATCTGCATGATGGGTAGAAGATGGATAAAACTTTTTTCCCCCTAGGGGAATAAAGTTTTTTAGGAGATTTTTTAGTAGCTGGGATAGAGGAAAGTTTTGACAATCCTCTGAAAGCAACAATATCAGTGTTTAACTGATTAGCTTGGAATAAAGCATCCTTGTTAAAGAGATTTTCACCAATACAAGGAGTATTTGCCAGCCTTTCTTGTACCCATTTGTACAAGTCTGAAGCTTGGAGCCAGGCCATACGTCGTGCCCCTATGGCTATAGCAGAAGTTCTGCTAATAGACTCAAAACAGTCCAGGGAAGCATGATTAAGGAACTTAGAGACATTTTGAGCATGACTGACTAATAAGTGATAGTCTGCTCTTCTATGTTCTTGAAGCAAAGGGTCCTAAAGTTTTAAATTCTTTGTGACCTCTTCAAGAGATAATCCCATATAGAAAATATATGAGATAATTCTTGCTGAAAGCATAGATGCCTGGAAGCATCGACTTCCAAAGGCATCTAAAATCCTAGGACTCACGACCTGGCGGATAAGAGGAGTGCTTCTTTGCACTCTTAATGCGCCTCATTGCTGATTCTACAACAATAGAATGATGAGGAAGTTGAGTCTTTTGAAAACCTGGAGAAGGTGGCACCTTGTACACAGTGTCAAGTGTTTTAGAAGTTGGGGATAACGTTAAAGGAGTTTCCCACAGTTTTAATAGTAGATCTTGTAAGATCTGATGCACAGGAAGCATGATGACCTCCTTTGGAATCCAGGGGAATTGCAGAGTTTCTGAATCCCCTGGTATAGATTCTTTACCAGGTATAGAAATGGCAAGTAACTTTGCCATATCAAGCAAAAAAGCTTGAAAAGAAATCTCTCCTGAGGAGGACCCTCTGAAATGAGGCGTAAAAGCTTAAATTATTGAAAATTCAGCCTTGGCACCGATGGATTCATCCCAGTCATCGGGATCGGAAGACTTGAAAGGATGAAGCATCGAATTTTCTTTAAAGAGATGTTTTCGGTACCGCCCGAGGTCAGTACCGAGATAGGTCGGTACCGAATCCTCTATGCTAGAGAGCGATTCCAGGCTCGGCATCGAAGGGAGTGAGTCTGTCGAAGAAAACATCGACGGTACCGACACCGATAACGATGTTGATACCGGTACTGAAGCCGATACCGATACTCGAGGAACGGTCTGCAGCAACTCTAGCGGTACCGAAGTAGCTGAGAGTGCTAGACTACGTTCATCAGTGAGGAGTGTTTCATCCATCACCACAGCCGATGCCGGGGTGTCGGTACCGCTCGCAGTGGCCACAACCACCGAGCATGGCCAAGGTATATCCATGGAGGTAAGAACCTCGGGAACAACCTGAAACCCCGTTAATGCTTTGGAGCCCGAAGACTCCCGCTGGGGCTTTATTGCCAAAATGTCCTCGAGGGCAACGCCAGAGGCATCTCGATGCTTAGACGGAGATCTACCACTCGAGGACTGGCTAGTCTTAACAGACTTTTGTTTGGTTACCTGATCCTGTGAAAAAGAAGATATTCTGGCTGGTGACATCGAGTCCGATGTGAACCGGGTATCGAGTTGTGCTCGATCTTGAAGACTTCTTCTGTTTGAGCTCCAGCAGGAGAGACACTCCAGTGGGCAATGGTCAGGACCTAAACATTTTAGACACCAAGTATGAGTGTCTAAAACTATATTTGTACCGCCACACTGAGCATTTCTTAAGGATAGTGGCTGGCTTTTCCATAATGGAAGGATAGAGGCCTAGTGGCCTAGAAACCGTCAGGCACTAAACAGGAAAGAATTCCCAGAGAAAAGAAGAAATTTTTAGTAAAAAGAAAGAAAAGCACCGGCGGTACTGGTGGTGTCGAGGGAAGGCAGACACGACCACAAAAAAAGAAGAATAGAAAGAAAAAATTTCTGCGGTGACAGGAATACGTCCTGCCGGCTCCGCGGAAAACTGATGAGAGGAAAGTGAATGGGCGAGAAGGCAGCATGCATGCGTGTGGGATGCTCCCAAAGGCTTTCTTTTTGGACGCTGGGGAGTGTTCCCGCGCAGGCTCCGTCGGTACCGACGTACCCATATGTGAAGACTCATTGCTGCTTGTTCCTGGAGATCAAGTTTTACATTGAACATTGGAACTATATACATTTAACATGTTATAACTATGTGTTGTTGTTAAGTGCCGTCGAGTCGGAGTCGACTCATGGCGACCCTCTGGATAGCTATCCTAAATTGTGTTCGGTCTCCAGTCAGGCGGCTCATTGTTGACAGACTGGTACCCGTAGCTGCTGTTATTGTATCGATCCATCTCATTGCTGGCCTTCCTCTTTTGCATTGACCTTCTATCTTGCCAAGCATAATGTCTTTCTCTAATGATCTCTCTCTTCGCATGATGTGTCCAAAGTATGAAAGTCGAAGTCTTGTCATCTGAGCTTCTAAAGAAAGCTTAGGTTTGATCTCCTCTAGTACCGACTGGTTTGTTCTTCGAGCAGTCCATGGTATACACAGTATTCGCCACCAGCACCATAATTCAAAGGCATCAATTTTCTTCCTGTCTGTCTTTTTCACTGTCCAGCTTTCACATCCATATGATGTTACTGAAAAAACCATGGCTTGAACAAGTCGAATCTTTGTATGGAGAGAGACATCTCTGCTCTTGAGAATCTTATCTAGGTCTTTCATAGCCATTCTGCCAAGAGCAATGCGTCGTCTGATTTCTTGACTGCTTGTTGCTTCTTTATTGATAGTTGATCCAAGTAGGTTAAAGTTGTTCACAATTTCTTCTCCTTCAACGATGAACCTCTTGATTATGCCAGTTGTCATGATCTTTGTCTTCTTTACATTAAGGTGCAGGCCCATTTTGAGACTATGTTCTTTGATTGTGAGAAGCAAATGTTTCAGATCATCTTCACTTTCAGCCAGTAATGTGGTATCATCAGCATAGCGAAGGTTGTTGATGACTCTTCCACCAATCTTCACACCTCTGTTGTCTTCATACAATCCTGCTTCTCTGATGATTTGTTCTGCATACAAATTAAACAGGTAGGGGGAAAGTATGCAGCCTTGTCTTACACCTTTGCTTATTTTAAACCATTCTGTTTCTCCTTGTTCCGTTCGAACTGTTGCTTCTTGATCAATGTACAGATTGCGCAAGAGAACGATCAGGTGTTCTGGTATACCCATGCTTCTTAATGTGGCCCAGAGTTTCTCATGGTTTACACAGTCAAAAGCCTTGCTATAGTCGATAAAGCACAAATAGATATCCTTTTGGTATTCTTTAGTCTTTTCAAGGATCCATCTAACATCCGCAATGTCGTCTCTCGTTCCTCGCCCTTTCCTGAACCCTGCTTGCACTTCAGGTAGTTCTTGTTCCAGGTATGGTTGTAATCTCTTTTGAATAATCTTCAGTAGAATCTTGCTGGCATGTGGGATCAGAGCGATTGTGCGATAATTTCCACAGTCAGTTGGATCACCTTTCTTTAGTATTGGTATAAACACAGATCTTTTCCAGTCAGTTGGCCATGATGTTGTCTTCCATATTTCTTGGCAGAGTCTTGTGAGTACGGTAACAGCTGCATCAGATTGCTGCAATACCTCTATGGGAATGCTATCAATGCCTGGTGCTTTGTTCTTTGATAAGGCTTTCAATGCTGCTTCAACTTCTTCTTTCATCACCAATGGTTCCCGATCATAAGGTACAGGTTGAAACGGCTGTTGGTCCACTTGATCTTTATCATATAAAAACTCTGTATATTCCTTCCACCTTTTCTTGATCTTCTCAGCATCATTCAACATAGAACCTTGAGCATCTTGTAACATTCCAATTCGAGGCTGGAACTTTTTCTTTAACTCTCGTAGCTTTAGGAAAGCCGATCTTGTTCTTCCTCTAATAGTTTCTGCTTCTATTTCCTTGCAAGTGTCATTGTAGTACTTTTCCTTGTCCTGTCTTGCTGCATGTTGGAAATCTCTGTTGAGTTCTGTGATTGTCTTTCTTTCTCCTCTGGCTTTAGCTTCTCTGCGTTTCTGGGCAATTTTCAGAGTTTCTTCCATCATCCATTTTGGCCGTTTTTGCTTTTTCACCTTTTGTAGAGACTTCTCGCTTTCTTCCAACACAACCTTCTTGATGTCATTCCATAACTCTTCCGGAGCTCTGTCATTTGTATCTAAAGCAGCAAATCTATTTTGCAGGCAGTCTTTAAATTCCAGTGGTATATTCTCAAGGTCATATTTTGCTGCATTCATGAGTGGTTTGCTCTTTTTCAACTTTAGCTTGAGTTTGCATACTAGTAGTTGATGATCTGTACCACAGTCAGCTCCAGGTTTTGTCTTTGTTGATGTTACAGAGCTTTTCCATCGTTGACTTCCACATATGTAGTCAATTTGATTTTTATATAATCCATTCAGTGAAGTCCATGTGTACAGTCGCCGCTTGTGTTGCTGGAAGAAGGTGTTTGAGATGAATAGATCATTGGTCTTGCAGAATTCTATCAGTCTTTCTCCAGCTTCATTTCTGTTGCCAAGTCCATATTTTCCAACTACTTTGCCTTCTTCTTTGTTGCCAACGTTTGCGTTCCAGTCACCCATGACTATCAGGATATCCTGTTTGCATGTTCTGTCAATTTCAGCTTGTACTTGTTCATAGAACTCTTCAATTTCATTCTCTTCTGCAGCTGTTGTTGGGGCATATACTTGAATTATAGTTGTGTTGATAGGCAATCCTCGTAGACGAATAGAGATTAAGCGTTCGCTGACTGCATTGTATTTCATTACAGTTCTTGCAAGTTTCTTCTTTATTATAAATGCAACACCATTTCTTCTTTGTCTTTCATTTCCAGCATAGTAGACCATGTGATCATCTGATGCAAAGTGCCCCATGCCAGTCCATTTCAGTTCGCTGACACCCAACAGATCAAGTTGTACACGTTCCATTTCATTCTTGACCACCTCCAACTTCCCTTGGTTCATGCTTCGTACGTTCCATGTTCCAATGTGTAAGACATCTTTACAGCTTCTGACTCTCATTTCAAGCGCAGCTACATCAGCAGTCAGACTTCCCGAGGGCTTTGATCCAACCACATCATAAATGCTGGCTTTACTCTGAAAAGTCTTCAGCTCTTCCCCAGTAGCTAGTTGAGTGCCTTCTGACCTGGGAGTCTCATCTTCCAGCACCATAGCACAATTTGTTTTGTTGTAACTATCCATTGGGTTTTCATGGCAAGATACAGAAGTAGATTGCCGGGCCTTTCTTCCGCGCAGTTTAAGTTTGGTGTTGTTGCCGTTGTCACAAAAATGTGATCCTCCGCCGTCAACACTGTCCCATTCTGCTGCTGCCCAGATGGGTGGTTTGTCTTGGTCTGGCACCTCAGCTGAGACCTGACCATCTTGGGAGACCCTGCCAGTAGTTAAACTACCGATAGTTTAGCTCTCAGCATCACTGATGCACGCAAGCCCTCACAGCACGACAAGCTGCAAAACAAGCTGCAAACCAAGTGCAAACTATGTACAGATAACTATATACAAATTATATATATATGATATTTAACCTAGGGTAACTGTCATTTTGAGGTTTAAGGTATCAGATGGCGGAAATTGGTAGTTCTTTAGGTATCCTGAGAGTTAATGAGATTGCTTGAATTACCAAAATGTTCGATAAATACGTGTGTTTTTAAATCCCTGCGGAATTGCAGGTGGTCTTTTGTCGCTATTAGGTCATTGGGGAGCGAGTTCTACAATATTGGGGCCACGTAGGAGAAAGCTCTAGTACTGGTGCATTGATTTGTATTGCGGATGTGTGATGGAGTTATATATATATGTTTTGAGCGCCGTTTCTTCTTACTCTTGAGGTGTTTGGTGTTGTAAGGAGAGTGGATAAGGTAGTGGAGGCAATGTTACAATGGTGCTTAAAGATGATCATTATGTATTTATATTTTACCCTTGAGGTTATTGGAAGCCAGTGTAGATCACGGCGTATAAAGGTGATGTGATCCTTGCGTGTTGAATTAGAAGCTATACGTGCTGCCAGGTTTTGTGCTAGTTGGAGCAAGAACAACCCAAACTACGGTTACACGATGCAAGGTTCTACATTAGGAACCACCACACAAGAAAAGGATTTATGCGTCATTGTGGGTAATATGTTGAAATCCTCTTCTCCGTGTGCAGCAGCAGCCAAGAAAGCAAATAGAATTATAGGAATCATAAGGAAAGGAATGGAGAATAAAAACAATGATATTATAAAGCCTCTGTATTGTTCCATGGAGATCTAGACCTCTGCCGGGATCCCTCACAAGGCCCCTGGCTCTCGAGGGTTATCACGGCGGTCTGGGGAACCAAGACAGGCGTCGCTCTCGAGGTGTCAGGGCGCATGCCAGCTGGGCCTGGTACCAGCACCTGCTGGGCAACAAGGAAGGCAGAGATGCTACGCTCCAGTGCCAGCATTCGGGCCTCACATTCAGGAATAGGGCTCTGCGATGCAGACACTGGGGCAACCGGGTTGGGCGTTGAAGAGGAGAGAGGGTCCTCGCCGAGACGACCCTCAGGAGACTGGGCACCATTGCCGGAGGCCTCCATATCTGTACGAAATACCTTTCGGGGTCACTCCTTCTCTGACTCCAGGGACTGCCGAAGAGGGCAAAGGGACCAAGCGCGAGAATGCTCACGCTTGTCTGGAGCCCCCGACAGGGTCCTCAAAGTCTTCTTCTTCTTCCGCTCCCTTTCGGGGGACCCCCGCTCAGAGTGGCGCCATGTCCACGGAGCAGTCGTAGGGGACCTCAGAGGCAGAAGGTCGGTGGAGCAGGAAGCTACCAGGGACACCGGGGCATCTTGCGGAAAATATCATCCAGTTTCCGTTTACAGCTCTGAATGGCCTTGGAGGACATCTTTTTACAAAGGGAGCAGAGCTCCGGGTTATGGTCCGCTCCCAGACACCTGAGACAACAGTCAATGGTGTCCGTGAGGGACATGTTTTTGGAGCATCAGTCACACTTTTTGAAACCGGAGGTCATGGGGGCAAAAAGTAATCCCCACAAAGTCGAAGACCTTTGGTTCGACCAGCGGTTGAAAAGGGCGTGAAACGTGCCGGAGGTGAATTCATGAAGAAAAAAGTGGAAAAGAAAAAATAACAAGGTCCCGGGGTCCACTGCCAAAGCAGGGGCACTGGGGATGATGGGAAGAGGACCGGGAAACTGGAATAGAAGACAATATGAAAAAACCTTTTCTGGAGGTACAAGGACGTACGTCCGAAGAGCTCCACGGAAAAAGGGAGACTGATCAAGATGGCACCCTTGGGCAGAAAAGGGACCATGCATGTGTGGTGGCATTTCCAAAGGCTTTCTTCGAAAGCTGGGAAAATACTTCACGTTGGCTGTGTCGGTGCCCACGTCACCCATATGTGAGGACTGACTTCCTACTTGTTCCTGGAGAAAAGCTGTTAGTGTAGCTGGGGTTAAAAAAGGTTTGGACAAGTTCCTGGAGGAAAGGCCAATAAACCATTATTAAAGACGACCCAGGAAATTAACTGCTTACCCCAGGACAAGCATTGTGGAACCTGTTTATCTTTTAGGGAACCTCTCAGGTACTTGTGACCTGGATTGGCCACAGCTGGAAACAGAATATTTGGCTTGATGGACCTTGGTCTGACCCAGTATGGCATTTTTTATGTTCTTATGTGTGGTTGTACCATGGAACAATACAGAGGCATTATAATATCCTTGGTTTTATTCTCCATTCCTTTCCTTATGATTACTAGCATTCTATTTGCTTTCTTGGCCATCAGAGTCTTATGCAAGATTCATGTACTGTTGGAAGGCCACTAGTAGAGAAAGTGGCATGCTGTATCATTTTTAGAAACACCACCTTTTTGAGCTAGTTTCAAGGGAGGGCACCAATTCTAGGCTGGGGACTCCATCATGCACTGCATGCAGTAAAAGTAAGAAAGCTACAGAGAAGAGGAAATCCAACCCCCCGACCCCCCCCCCCCCCCAAGTGAGGTAGCAAGCAAACAGTCCCATGTCCATCTAAGCAAATCACCATGGAGGAGATAAAGTGATGTTTTCCAACAATGTCCTGGAGCAAGCAACAGGCAGCATCGAAGATGGTGACATGATGACTTGGGAAACACAGTAACACAGGGGGCTATTCTCTGCCATGAATAGCAGGGATGGACGGCTGCAACTAACTTCCCCGCTGGTTTTGCGGGCAAGTTAAGATGGGGCAGGGAAGGGGCACCTCGGAGGCAGAGTCTGGGCAGTCACCGGCCCTGTATGTCCAGGGCTGGTAACTTATACGGGGACGTTATTCCACCTCAGAGTGGAGTAACTTCCCTGTATGTCATTTTGCAGCAGGCCGGGGGCTTGCAGTGGGCAGGGGGGTGCTGAAGGCAGTCCCCGCAGTTTGGCAGTCGGCATAACAGCTCTTCAGTGGAGTCGTGGTGCCATGGCAACATGATGCCAATGTGCCACGGCTCCATTGAGGAGCCTTGAGTTAGCTGGAGACAGTCCTGCACGTCCCGGCCTGTACATGCAGGACTGTTCGTGATTCTGATCCCGCGGAGATGTGCCCTGTGGGATCAGAATTGCAATCCCCTCTGTACGTCCGGTTCAGACCGGACGTACAGAGGGGATGGACACCCAGAATGGAATCGGGCCCTCAGTGGATAACGGCAGATGAAGACCAATATTGTCCATCCAGTCTGCCCAGTAGGATTGGTAGGGAAGTAAATGCCATGCAGTGCAGGTTATTTTCCCCATAGTTTTTTTTTTTTAAGGAGAAGTGAAACAGTCATTTCACAACTGTTTTGAATTAAGGTGTTCCATTCTTAGTTACCATCCTCTTGCCCTTTAGAATTCCAGCACCATTTTTGCTTCAACCAACTCTTTTCAGGACGTTTTAGGCATCTACCTGAATAAACATTTGCTGATGTAGCCTCATATCATATCCACTAGTTTCAGAGTTTCTCCTTATTTGAAAAAGATTTATTTGTTCTGCAATACCTTTCAAATATTTAAAGTTCCTTAACCTATCTCCTCTTCTCTACAGTATATATATTTAGAGCTTTCAGTCACTTCTCATGTGTCTTCTCATGGAGACCCCTTACTATTTTGGTTGCTTTCCTCGGTATCAACTCCAGCCTCATGTTCTTAGCGAGTTATGGTCTCCAAAACTGAACACAGTACTCCAAATGAGGCCTTACCAATGTCCTTTACAGCGGCACTATCGCTTCTTCCTCCCTGCTGGTTATGCACCTCTCTATGCAGTCTAGCATCCCTTCTGGTTTTGGCCTTCGTCCCGTCACATTGTTTCAACACCTTGAGATCTTTGAACACTATCACCCCACTATCTCTCTCCTGGTCTGTGTACATCAGCATCTCCCTCTAATCACATACAGTTCTCTTGGTTTCTGCATCCCAAATGTATCACTCCGTACTTCTTTGTATTAAAGATTAACTGCCAAGTAATTGACCAGTCTTCTAGTTTTTGTAGATGACTTCTCATTTTACCTACTCCCTCTGAAGATACCTGCTCTGTTGCAGATCTTCATGTCATCCGCAAAAAGGCAAGTTTTCTCTTCTAACCCTTCAATTATATTGCTTATAGAGAGAGTGAACAAAATCGGCCTTAGAACCAACCCCTGAGGCATTCCACTATCAACCTTTCTTTCTTCCAAAAGAATGCCATTTACCATTATCCTCTATTGTCTGTCAGTCAAACGATTTTTAATCCAGTTGACTATACTGGGATCCACCCTCAAGACCACTTAGATTATTCATAAGCCTCATATTATGAAATGTGTCCAACAGTAGCCAATCCGGGTAACAAGAACCTATCAGGTCCCCGAAAGGTAGACAGATTCTATGTTGTTTATCCCAGTCCACTTTACTAAAATCCAAGTACAACACAACCAGTCCATGCCCTCTATCTAGTTATCTAGTAACCCAGTCAAAGAAATCAATATTTCTTTGGAATGATCTGTCTCTGATAAAACCATGTTGCTTTGGACCTTGTAACTAATTGGGCTGTAAAAAAAGGCTCGCTATCTTCTCCTTCAGCAATATCACTATTACTTTTCCCACTGAGGTGAGGTTTACCGACCTATAGTTTCCCACCTTTTTATCATTTTTGTGAAGGGAGACATCTACCTTTTTCCAATCATGTGGAGCCCCTCATACGTATCCTTAAGCGGACCCACCAGAACCTCTAAGCTCCCTCTGTATCTTGGGATGTATTCCATCCACAGTTCCATGACATTGCCCATTTTCAGCCCTATAAGGTCTTCACAATCATTCTCTTCTGTAAATGGTGTATCTATGCCATTTTGATATGTTATCTGGGTTCCTCTCCAGAAGGACAGTATAATTTGTTTAGCATTTCTGCTTCTTCCTTATTTCCCATAAATTGGTCTTCAGCATCCTTCAGTTTTAGAATTCCACTCTTGCCCTCGCTCTTTTCTCTCATATACCTGAAAAAAATCTTCTTAATCACTTCATTTAACATCTTTTGCACTTTTTCTTCGACCCTTGCTTTGGTCTTCCTCATTTCTCTTAGCTGTACCTGATATTATTTTCTATATTTTTCCTTTTGTGATGCTTTGTAAAAAAATACAAACTTAAGAAAATGAGAACTTAAAAATTGCTATAGTAGATCAAACCAAAGGTCCATCAAGCCCAGTATCCTGTTAACAACAGTGGCCAATCCAGGCCAGAAGCACCTGACAATCCCAAAAGTAGCCAAATTCCATGCTATTTATCCCCAGCATTAAGCAGTAGCTTTCCCTAATCTACCTTAATAATTTGTCCAACTATACCAACTGCTTTTACCACATCTTCTGGAAACAAGCTCCAAAGATTAACTATGTGAGAGAAAACAATATATTTCTCTTATTTGTTTTAAATGTACTACTTTGTAACTTCACGGCGTGCCCTTAATCTTTGTACTTTCTAAAAGCATAAACAAACAAGTGATTCGTATTTACCATCTCCACTCAGGATTTTATAGATCTCTATCATATCTCCCCCTCAGCTCTCTCTTTTTCAAGCTGAACAGTCTTACCTCATAGGGGTTTCATTACATCCTCTTTATTATTTTGTTCACCCTTCTCTATACCTTTTTTTTTCTTCTTTTCAGTTTTTTTTTATTTATGAATTATAACAATAGATATCCAAGTAACGAACGTAGGAAAATATTGGAAAAAACATCCAAAGAAAAATTACATTATCAGAAAACAAGATTAATCAATTTCGACCACAATATAGAATGCCGAGCAAATAATAGAAAAGTAAAAGAAAAACAGATTTTTCAGAGACAGCAAAAGGTCCAAAAACAGCAAGTGTGCACAAACTATGGGACCTCAGAAGAGACTACTTTATTCCCTTCTCGTGCAGAAATAAAGCCCAAAATCTGTTTATGGTCAGCAAAGAAATAATTTCTTTCATTCATATTAACATATCACCAACAAAGAAATTTTAACATCCAACTTTCTCCAAAAGCCAGAATTCTTGGGCGAAGAGCCAAAAAGGCCTGGAGTCTGGATTGGGTAGACTTAGAAAGGTCAGGAAATATGTGAAGCACTGCACCTAAAAACTGCTCGTTCATGTGACAAAAATAAAGATGCAATATAGAGTATGACTTTTATACTTTGGCACATCATGCAAAGAGAGAGATCATTAGAGAAAGACATCATGCTTGGCAAGGTTGAAGGTCAACACAAAGAGGAAGGCCAGCAGTAAGATGGATTGATACAATAACAGCAGCTATGGATGCCCCTCTATCAACAATGAGCCACCTGATGGAAGACCAAACACAGTTTAGGACAACTATCCAGAGGGATGCCCTGAGTCAGCACTGACTTGACGGCACTTAACAACAACACCAACACCAACACCACAGAGTTCCAGTTATGTTCAAAAGCAAAGACAACCATGGTGGACTGGCCAGAAACTGGGTCCAAAGAGCTTTCCAGGAAGCAAGTTAAGTCCATTTGGGCTTACTGCTCTTCTTTCAAACCTTGACAACTGGCCCTGACCCCACTCAGAGGAGACAGATGATACACCCAAACAATAGGATGAAGATTTTCAGAGGCCATCCTTAAAACCTCAACAAGGTATTTTTTACCTTCTGTACAGGGCTAATTAAGGGAGAATGTGGAAAATTTTAAAAAAAACAACTCTTGGGCTATTCTTATGATTTTCTAAGTACTCCAACTTTCTCAGTAACACAGTACTTTCTTTAGCTTGCACAACTTTTAAATCTTCCAACTCTTCTACACATTGTTCCAACTGTCTGATCCATGTTTCATGATGTTCTATTGCTTCTTTATGAATCTCCACAAGCTTCGCTTAAGAATACACTTTAGAAACAATTTTGTCTGTACACTCTTTAAGGGACATATCCATGGTCTTTATTGAGTCCCACAGCACCGCAAGGGTTATTGGAGCATTTGTTTGTGTCATACTTCCACCTTTAACGGTTTGTTCAGTGTTCCCCAGGGAAGTAAAACAGGCAAGCCTTTTACCTCCAAACTCTCAACAGTTCTGGCAGGCAAGGATTCAGCCAAAGCCAGTCCCATCACAGCACCTACACTGCTGAGTGGTTCCCCGCCAGCACTCAGGGCACCCCAACATCCAGCTGATCTGCTTCCAGGTTGCAGGGGGGCCACTCACTCTTCGGAACTAAGAGATGCCCTTTTAGTACTTCACTCTGAAAGAAAGCAAACTGGTGTGGTCCGAGGTTAATGGACAATCCTGTTGAGGGCAAACCCCAACTTACTCCAAGATAAGCTGGCTCTTAATTCCAGAACTTGCTGACCCTGATGGGCAGGTCAGATTCTTCCTCTTTCTTTACTGCATAACTGCGGGTGAAAGAGAGAGCAGATATAGAGTGAAGCTTGCCACTCTGTCGCTGCTCTCCTCCATCTTGGCCCTTAATTCTCTGTGCCTTTTCTAATTCTGCTATATCTTTTTGAGATGCAGTGACCAGAACCATATACAATACTCAAAGGTGCAGTCACACCATGGAGCAATACAGAGCCAATATGAAATTCTCTGTTTTATTCACAATTCATTTTGTTATAATTCATAGCATTCAGTTTGTTTTTTGGCCATTATCATACCCTGGGCAGAAGATTTCAACATATTGTCCATAATGATGCCTAGATCCTTTTCTTGAGTGGCTATTCCTAATGTGGAGCCTAGCTTTGTGTAGCTATAATTTGGGTTATCCTTCCCTATGTGCATCTCTTTGCACTTGTCCACATTAAATTTCATCTGCTATTTGGATGCGCAGTCTCCCAGTTGCACTAGGTTGTCCTGCAATTTCTCGCTATCCGCATGTGATTTAACATCTTTGAATAATTTAGTATCATTTGCATATTTAGCGACTCACTTGTTGTTCCCACTTCCAAATAATTTATAGATATTTCAAAAGCAACAGTATACTATCATTGTGATACAATTTGTACCCCGGTATCATAGTGATATGCTGGTTATCCTCCTTCTACCATGACTCCGAGATGCCTAATTATATCTACTGCTTCATTTAGTGCTATATAGTCTAATTCTCCCATCTTATTTTTTAGGCTTTAGTATTTGCATACAGACATTTCAAAGTATGCTTATAACCTTCTTAGCAGTTAATAGGGATATTCTGTGATCTTTCAACTCTGTACTTTGTGAACGCTAGCCCTTTAGCTCTTATTTTGTCAGCCACCTCCTTGGAAACCTTATTTACCTTCTTAACATAAAGATCTGTTGCCTATTAAAGCACCTGCCAATTTGGCCCACTCTCTTTCCACTTCCTTTATCTGCTCCCACCCTGCTAGCTCCTCTTTCAGATGAAGTCCCATTTTACTAACGTTAGCATGTCTGAAGTCTAGCAGTTTACATCTGTAGGATGAAGGTGAACAGGAGTAGACCCAGGAGTAATCTAAGGAAAAACATTTCTTTATAGAAAGAGTAGTGGTTACATTAATAGCTTTTTGGAAAAGGTGGTGAAAACAAGGACCAAATAGGAATTCAAGAAAGCATGGGACAAGCACAGAGGGTCTCTAAGGGACCAGAGGGGATTGTAGAGCTTAGTATTTGTTATGGATGTGCAGAGTGAATAGGCTGTAAGGTCTTTTTCTGATGTCCTTTTTCTACATTTCTATGATCCCTGCTGCCCAGGTGGGTTCCTATCCAGACTTCAAACACACTGTCTTCATTTGTAAGTACTAGATCCAGAATCACACCTTCTCTTGTTGGTTCTATCACAATTACAAGTAAACATGCTGGCAACGCAACTGCTAGCACACCCTCGTATTGTTATTATGTTAACCTCCATACCATGATAACATTGTAAATATGCTATCCCCCCCCCCAGGTGATTGTATCCCCCTCACCCCCTTGTATATGTTCATTGTTCCCCCCCCTGTTTGTTCCCCCCTCCAGAGCCGCAAATTCAGCGGCTCAAAAAATTGCCCCAAGCAGGATGGCAACGATAGGCGGAGGGGGTGAAGGAGTACAGTCAGCAAGCTTAAGTACTCACTGTTTGCAAGTCGAGCAGGGGAGCCACAAAAAAAAAAAGCACAAAGCTGGAGAGCTGGTGAGAGCAACCCCGTGCACCTGGCAGATCAGGCCCTCCTGGCCTGGAGCCAGTGAAGAGATCCCCAGGGGGTGGCAGGAGCTCGACTGATTCCACAACCAGGAGCTCCTACAGCTGAGGATCAGTGAGGCTGGGCAATGCAGGGGAACACCTTTTGTGTGCCCTGCAACTTCCAGGCAATAGGGTGGAAGGAGTGAAACTTAACAATTAAGCAAGACTTAGAAAAGCACCATCATCTGTTGAGACAGAGAAAATACCGAGGGTGACTCCTAGGGATAGACCTATATGAGCACCGGTTCCTAGCCAATCAGCTTCTGGTGCAGTTTTTTCTCTGTCTCCAACATCTGCTGGCAGGGGGGCATAACCCGATTGTCTGGACTGGTCTAGCAGGATGAATTGGAAAGTGACTTGCCCAAGGCCACAAGGAGTGCCAGTCACCATGCCTCTGCTCTACTAGACTACTTCTCCACCCAAAAGTCAAACATAGTACCTTAAATCTGATTCTCATTTCCACATCCAACCAGTGCACTTTGTACAACAAAGAGGTCAACATATCCCTATCCAAAATAACTTTTGCTGCTAAATTCTGTACTCCCTGAAGGAGAAATTAGGCCTTACCTGCTAATTGTCTTTCCTTGAATCCTCTCCGGGCCAGTCCAGGGTACCATCGGGTTGCCAATCCCCTTCAGCAGCTAAGGACTGACAACTAAAAATCTTTGCTGACAGGCTATAGCCACGCCCCCTTGTGACCTCTCTCCAGTCTATTGTAACAAAGCAGTGTAACAGAACACACAACCACCAGCGGGACAACGAAAATGCTATCCCTTAAGGACTCCCATGGGAAGAAACAAGGAACATACCCCGTCCCTTGCATGAATAAGGGGTGCACACACCTCCACCACATGCCAAGAACCACACTGTGGTTTCGTGGAAGTTATAGCCCCCTTACTGTCCATTTGTTATATCGGTAATATTAATTTATTATTACCAATAATTTTTTTTCTTTTCTTTCTCTTGTTTTACTTTCTTATGGCGTGAAGCCAATCCCGCAAAGGGAGCCCAAGACACCTCCGCCCCCAGTACAGCCCGCAGCCCCGGCGGACTGACGGAAGCGAAACTGCAAGAACCGGCTCGCGGACAACCGAATACGAAATGGGAGGGCCCTGGACTGGCCCGGAGAGGATTCAAGGAAAGACAATTAGCAGGTAAGGCCTAATTTCTCCTTCCTATTCATCTCTCCGGGCCAGTCCAGGGTACCATCGGGCAGTACCAGAACAGTGCCTAAAGACGGGAGGGACCCGCGAGCCCCGCCACAAGGGCAGCAGCTCCAACTCTCGTATCCCCCTGGCTTGGACATCCAACCTATAATGCTTCGTAAACGTATGCAGAGAAGACCACGTCGCCGCTCTACAAATATCAACCGGCGGCACGAAAGCATACTCCGCCCAAGACGCCCCCTGAGCACGCGTAGAATGCGCCCTGAGACCGATCGGAGGCGATTTACCGCCCGCAACATAAGCCGCCGCGACCGCCTGCTTTACCCATCGAGCAATCGACGCCTTGGAAGCCGCCTGTCCCTTCCGAGGACCGCCAAACAGAACAAACAACCTATCCGACTTCCGAAACGGCTTCGTGATCCGGAGATAACGCTTCAAGGCGCGCCGCAAATCCAACATCCGTAAGGAACGATCTGCGAGCGACCCTCCCAAATCCACGAAGGAGGGAAGGGCAACGGATTGATTTACGTGAAAAGGAGACACCACTTTTGGCAGAAAAGACGGCACGGGACGAAGGAGCACGCGTCCCGCCAAAAACTGCAGATACGGTTCCCTACAAGAAAGCGCCTGCAGATCCGATATTCTCCGCGCCGAACATAAGGCCACCAGAAAGACGGTTTTCCACGACAACTCCCGCAGACCTCCCGACGAAGCACCCTCAAAAGGAGGTCGAGTCAGGGCATCAAGGACCAGATTCAAATCCCATGCCGGTACGACAGGACGAACCGGTGGCCGGAGAACCTTCACCGCTCTGAGAAAACGCCCCAGATCGGAATGAGACGACAACCTCCTTCCCTGCACCGAGCCTCTATAGCACGCCAGTGCCGCCACGTGAACCTTCAAGGTGTTCAGCGCCAAACCTTTCTGCAACCCGTCTTGAAGAAAAGCCAAAATCTCGGGCAAGGAAGACCGAAAAGGACGAACGCTACGGTTCGTACACCAAGTCTCAAACACCCGCCAAACGCGAGCATAAGCCAAAGAAGTCGACGATCTCCGAGCCTGCAAGCAAGAAGCGATCCACCTGCGGCATGAGAATGGGACCCTGCCGCAACAGACAGCTCCGGGCTGGCAACCACCAAGGAGACTCCACGAGCAGCCGCCGAAGATCTGCATACCACGGCCGTCTGGGCCAATCCGGCGCAATAAGAATCACCGTCCCACTGTGACGAGCTATGTGCTGAACGACTTGACCTATCATCGGCCAAGGAGGAAACACGTACAGAAGCTTGTCCGGAGGCCAAGGTTGAACCAAAGCATCGAGGCCTTCGGACATGTGCTCCCTGCGCCTGCTGAAGAAGCGCGACGCCTTGGCGTTGTTGTGAGTGGCCATGAGATCCAGCGATGGTCGCCCCCAGCACCGCACTATGTCGAGAAAAACCATGGCGTCCAGTTCCCATTCCCCGGGATCGAGAACATGACGACTCAGATAATCGGCCTGCACATTTTCCTTTCCTGCCACATGAGCCGCCGACAACGCCAACAGATGGGATTCCGCCCAGAGCATCAACTCTTGACTCTCGGACAACAACAGAGCACTGCCCGTGCCCCCTTGCTGATTGATATACGACACTGTCACCGCATTGTCTGAAAAGACGCGCACCGCCCTCCTCTCGAGGAGCGCAGCGAAGGTGAGCAGAGCCAAGCGAACTGCTCTGAGCTCCAGGAGATTGATCGAGAGGGACGCCTCCTCTGGCGACCAGCACCCCTGAGCCACCTGAGACTGACAATGAGCTCCCCAGCCCGACAAACTGGCGTCTGTCGTTACTAATGTCCAATCGGGAAGCTCTAAGGGCATCCCCGCCTGAAGATGACTCTGATCGAGCCACCAAGAGAGACTGCACCTCACGACCTCCGCGCAAGGCAGCTTTCTTGACAACGGATGAAGCTGAGGAGACCACCGGGACAGCAAAGCCTGTTGCAAGGGCCGCATATGAGCTCTGGCCCAGGGCACCAGATCCAAAGCAGCCGCCATGGAGCCCAAGAGCTGCAAATATCTCCACGCCGATGGGGCCAAGAGCCGCAGAAACGCCTTCACTTGAGTCCGAATCTTTAGAACCCTCTTCTGCGGCAAGGAGACCAATCCTCGCTCCGTGTCGAACTCCGCCCCGAGATATACCAGCCGAGACTGGGTTGCAGCTGACTCTTTGCACGGTTGATTACCCAACCGAGCTGTTCCAGGAGCTGAACCACTCGGAATATCGCCTCGACTGATTCCTGCCGCAAACTGGCCCTGATCAACCAATCATCCAGATAGGGATGAACCTGAAAAGCGGCGGCGACAACCACCATGACCTTCGTAAACGTCCGAGGAGCCGTTGCCAAGCCGAACGGTAACGCCCGGAACTGAAAATGACCGGCGGGCACCGCAAACCTTAAAAAAGCGCTGATGCTCTGGCCTGATCGGGATATGCAGGTAAGCTTCCGTGAGATCGATAGACGCCAGGAACTCCCGGTCGAACGGAACGAATTACCGACCGTAGAGTCTCCATCCGAAAATGAGGAACTCGCAAAGCCTGGTTGACATGCTTGAGGTCGAGAATCGGACGAAAGGAGCCTTCCTTTTTGGGAACCACAAAATAAATCGAGTATCGACCGGACCCTAACTGGTCTGGTGGAACCGGCACAACCGCTTCCAGCCGCACTAAGCGACGCAGCGTGTCCTCTACCGCCTGTCTTTTGGTCCCGAGACCACCAGGCGACTGCAAGAAGGCCTCCTGGAGCGGACGAGTGAACTCCAGCGCATACCCATCGCGGATGATTTCTAGCACCCATTGGTCCGTCGTTATAGCGGCCCAGGCAGAGAGGAACCCCTGTAAGCGGCCCCCTACCGGAATCTCCACCTGGACCAGCTGACCTTCATTGCGGTTTCTTTGAAACCGACTGCTGGGCAGGGAAATAGCCTCTACCGAAACCTCTGGAGCCACGAAAGGGCTGAGCCCTAGGCCCAAAATGCCCTCTGGGATAGGGCGAAAAACGTGCCCCTCGAAATCTACGAAAGTCTCTGCCCTGCCCACGCTGGGTGGACGACTGTTTGAAAGACTTGGGGCGATCCTCCGACAAACGCCCTCCTTTGGAATCACCCAAATCCTTAACAATCTTCTCCAAGGCCTCCCCAAACAGCAGCTTACCCGTATACGGGAGCTTACTGAGGCGAGCCTTCGAGGAGGCATCGGCCGACCAATTCCGCAGCCAAAGAAACCGCCGAGCTCCAATCAAGGAGGCCATAGCTTTAGCCGTAATACGAATCAAGTCATAAAAGGCATCCGCCTGATAGGCCGCCGCCGACTCCAACTTCGCCCCCTCCGAGGAGGACTCCCCTGGAGAATCGGAAGACGACCCCCCTGCAGCCAACGGATCGACGCTCTAGAGACAAACGCTCCACAAATGGAAGCCTGAAGAGCAAGAGCACAGGAATCAAAGGCCTGCTTAAGCAGCCCTTCCAGCTTGCGATCCTGCAGATCCTTAAGCGCCGCCCCGCCTTCCACCGGGATCGTAGTCTTTTTAGTCACTGCAGACACCAGCGCATCCACTTTAGGCATCTTCAGCAACTCTTTCTCGTCGTGGGGAATTGGATAAAGACGCCCCAGCGCACGACTGCCCCGGAGCGAAGCCTCCGGACACTCCCATTCAGACTCTATCATCTGCTTAATGACCCGGTGGAGCGGAAAACAAGGCTGCTCTGCTTTAAACCCTTGCAATAGAGGATCCTCCAGCGGTTCCTGCTGCACCGTAGGGAGAAGAATATTCAAGGCTGCCAAAGACTGTCCAATCAACGCCCCCAATTCCTCCTTCCGGAACACGCAAAAGAGATTGGGGTCTTCACCTGGAGTCAGCTCACCATCCTCCAGTTCCACTGCCCAGGGATCAAAACCAGTCTCCGAAAAAACCTCTGTCTCATCAACCTTCTGAGGCTCAGGCAGCGACTGACCGCAGCCTTCCACGGCCGCAGCAACGCCTGCCCGGGAAGATCCTTCTCCCGGATCGGACCCAATATCCCCCGAGGACCCCCCGTCCCCACTGGAAGATAAGGGAACTTTGTTGCCCTGGGAAATCTTCAAAGTATAAGCTCTATGGAGAGCCAGAATAAACTCCGGGGAAAACAAAGCAGCCAAGGGTTCCTGAGCCTCAGGAATTGGATGCTATTCCTTTAAATCAGCCGCAGAGTCTCTCACAAACTTAGATCTTTTCTTGCCTTGCTTTTGCTTGCCCGCGGGAGAAACGGCGGGCTTATCTAAAATGGCCGCCGTTCCCGCCTGATCCAGCACGCTAAGGGATTTCTGAGCCTCCATTCTGCTGCCTGTGAAGAAGTAGTCAGAAAACCACTGCCCCGATGCCAGAAACCGCCGGCCGAAAACCGTGCCCGAAAGCGTTAAGCAGACCCCGGCACACACACACAGACACACACGCACACTAAACCCGACTGAAAATAAACACTGACCTGAAAGCAGCACGAAGGCCCAAAGCTCCCGGTCCCGCTGCTAGCGGGCAAGTGAGCCGTAGAAGTGCAGACAAGAAGGGGAGAGGTACCTGGGGCTCCCAGGAACAATCACCCTGCAACAAACGGCCCGGTTCATCGCGGGAGACAGGCTCTGCCCCCGTGAACGCTGCCGAAGTGATCCTCCACAGAAGTACTGCACCGAGGACTTCTCAACAAACTTTATTGTTCAAACCCCACAAGGGAAGAGGTACAGAAGGTAAAAGAGAGAATTTAACTCTGCTAGAGCCAATTCCTCTTAAAGTCTGCTATTAAAAAAGGGCCAGCTGCAACTGGAAGAGAGCCTGCCAGCTTGTACGTCCTGTTCAGCTGCTGAGGACTGAAGACTGGAGAGCGGTCACAAGGGGGCGTGGCTATAGCCTGTCAGCAAAGATTTTTAGTTGTCAGTCCTCAGCTGCTGAAGGGGATTGGCAACCCGATGGTACCCTGGACTGGCCCGGAGAGATGAATAGGAAGTCTTTCTTTTTATAAATACTTGGAAAATCCTCTCCTATATAGATTCCAAAGATCAGACTTGTTCACAGAGGGCTAGGGGCTCTTTGCACCAGGCACACATACAACGTCTCGACAACTTGTAGATAATCAGACACGTGGCACTCTCTGTAACAGGCCCCATCTTACTGCTAGGCTGCTAGTCGCATCTTAATGGTTATGGTTATATTTTATTTGATATAACCCAATATTGCGTAGCAGTCTATGCGGTGTACAATAATTAAAAAGAAAAGAAGTGAAAGAACTCCATAGTGTAGACAGGACAGTGTAGGAGATAGAAACAGCATGGAAAAGATAGGCAAATGGAATAAGACAAAAATAAATACACACAATTCCCTTAGACTATAGGGCTGTCCTTACCTTACCCAAAGGGTGCCATCATATCATAATAGCTACTCAAGTAACTTAAAAGCAGTCCTAAAAAAAGAGGGGTTTTCAGATTTTTTTGAAGCACTTGAAATTTAATGTTGAGTTAAGTTATTTAAAGTCATTTGGGAGTGGGAAATGCTTACTCTGATTTAAAGTCCCTTAGAGTCGTTTGGTATATTTTATATTGATTTGTCAATTATAATTAGTCCATTACTAAAGCCATGGTCACTCACTTGTAGATGTAAATCCCTAACCGATTCTTGTGAAAAAAGGGATAAAAGTCTTTAAATCAAAGAATGTGCCTGGGTTGGGTGGATGGACTTAGAATGGGGGAGGGGGGTGTGGGAAATCAAACATCATTGAACACTACTTTATAGGAAAAGCTCTTTCACCTCACAGCGAGACATGATGTTTCTGCAAATTCTTTCTGAAATACTATTTCACCAATTGAATGCTTTTATCACTCTATGGACACAGAATTAAATTAAAAACCTTCTCCCTAATTTCAAGCTTTCAAAGTCACACACATACAGATTAAACAATATCTCTCTATACAAAAGGGTAACAGCTCTGTAAGGGGGAGGGGGTGTCAAAAGGGTCACAGCTCTGGTTCTCTGTGAAGACAGCAAAGAGGCAGTAGTTCTCTAAGGAGGGTGATAGTAAGCAATTGTGCTGTAAAGAGGGTGTCTCTGAGGACAGCAGTCACTCACCAGTGGTGTGCAGGAGAAGTGATCAACATTGAGGGGATCCACCTCCAGCTCCAGGTCCAGGCTCCTGGCATTCACTGTCCTGAGGAATTAAGAGAGCAATGAGAGACCTCTGGAGATAAGACAAGAGGCTGCCAGAGCTAAGACCTCTGGACAGAAAGAAGATGCTACTCGGAGTGAAATGACACTTCTGTGAAGAGGCAAAAGGAGAATGGAAGGAGCAGAGAAGGGGTGAGGGGAGAAAAAAAAAAAAAAGACTGCAGAAGTTTTGGTGGAGCGGTAAGACTACTGGATCAATGGGGGTGGAAGAAGAGACAGCAGAAGCAATGAAAGGGAGACAGACCACAGGAGCAGTGAAAGAGGTGCTGGAGACTGCATGGGAGAAGAGAGGACAGGCACCACAGTGGAGTGAGAGGAGCAGGAATGCAAGCTAAAGGAGCAACGAAGTGAGGGAAGGGGGAAGTAAGACCAGAAGAGCAGTGAACGGAGAAGGAAACTAAATGAAAAAGGAAGGAGAGAAGAGCCGAGAGCAAAGCAGCAGTTATGCAGGGGAGACAAATCACAGGAACAGTGGAGGCAGTGGGGAAAAGAGGCAGAAGTGGGGAGGAGAGACACAGACATGATGGGACAAATGACTTATCACCTACTATGTTATTATGACTTCACAATTAGTGAGGAGGAAGGAGATACAAGGTGGGAAAGACTCCAGGAGCAGCTGAACTGACCCAATATTGTTCAAAGCAGACTTCCCACCTAAGTCCCCTGTTAAGGCAACAGTCTTGTACCTATCACTTTCTGATCACTCATCAAATCTCTCCCCCCCCCCCCCTCTCCCATTTCCCTTTCAGGCTATCCTTGGAATGCTTTGTATAATTCACTTATATTTTCTGGTAATGTCATCTTTTGTTCATTCTGTTTTGACCTGAGGAATGCAGCGTGAGCTCCAAAAAGCTAGTCAAGAATCTACTAAGTCAGTCTAATAAAAACATATCACATTATATTTCTACTACTTAGTTCCTTTTCTATGGAATTCATTACCATCTTCTCTGAGTGTCAAAAGCTCTGTAAAGCCATTTAAAGTAGACCTAAAGACCTACTTTTTTTCCTTGGCATTTGGGGTTTGACCTTGGGCAGCCCAGGGTGCGGGGCTATGACACAGCCAAGTCTGAACTGTTTTCTCTTTGTATGTCATTTGTTTTGTTAGGAAAATTATTGTATTAGATTATGGGAGTTGATAAGAGGACGACTACTTTTGTAAACCTCTTTGATGCTTTCTGTGTAATGCAGTATAAAAAGTTAACAAACAAGCATATTATATTAATCTCAGTTATATGCTTTCTCAGATCTGAAACTCCCAGCATAAAAACAGATTCACATGCTGCTATTTGATTGGCGTTTACGAGGATGTCAGATTCATCCAGAGTGGCTTCTAGGCACCAACTGTTAGCAGTAAGAGATCTGAATGCCTGTGAAACTACCTCTCTCATAGCATCTACCTGGAGCTACATCTCTTACTATTTTTCTTGAGGAAAATACAAAAAGAGCATGGCTTTCTCTGATTGAACCTTACTTAGCACCAATCCTGGTATTATTACCAGTGCTGGGACTTTACTGGCACTACAAGACTCACAGAAGCACTAGTAGTAAAAACAGGTCCCCAAAGGACCTGGCATCATCTTGTCACCCTACACTATCAGGGTTGGGCTAATGAGAAAAGCTAGCACACAGGTCAGTCCTTGGATGTCCAGTATGTGCTGTTTTCAAAATGGAAGATGCCAAAGCTTTAGGTCCTATAATACATGGCGATACAAGACTAAAAATCTAGGAACGGGATTTCCAGCATGAAGGCGAACTGCGAAGAAGCTCCATTTTTACCCACCATAAAACTTCCAAACTGGAGCTAAAATATTTGCCTGCTGATTCTTCTAACATGCTAGAAGAGCATATTAACAAGCTGCAAGGTAGAAGTACAAGCCCACATCGGAGAAACCACTTCATGCAAGCTGCAGCAAACTCAAGAGGCGGCGAGAGCAAGATGATGACCGAAAGGGCCTGTCAGTCAATTCAGATGTTGGATAATCTTGTGGAACAGTCCAGTGTCACTGTTGCCTCAGTAAATAAATTAAACAAACTGCATTCAGCCCTTGATGAAATGCGGGATACCTCTGAAAATCAAAGCTGCCTTTAACTAAAACAGATCAATGCATATCTATAAAAGAGAAAGCACAGTTACTTACCTGTAACAGGTGATCTCTGGGAACAGCAGGAATAAGTCTTCACATATGGGTATCGTCGGTACCGACGGAGCCTGCGCGGGAACGCTCCCCAGCGTCCAAAAGGAAAGCTTTTGGGAGCATCCCACAGCGCCTGCGCGCTGCCTTCCCGCCTTTCCTAACCGCCTCTCTCCAGTTCGAGTTTTAAAGCTGAGACAAAGAGAGAGAGGGGAAAGAAAAGATAGATAGAGAGATACAACTCCTAGGGGAGGTGGGTGGGTTGTGAAGACTTATTCCTGCTGTTCCCAGAGATCACCTGTTACAGGTAAAAAACTGTGCTATCTCCAGGAACAAGCAGGAATGAGTCTTCACATATGGGGACTCCCCAGCTAGAGATGCCTGGGAGATCACCCAGGTTGTGAGTCCCTGGGAAGGGCTCTACCTCTACCTATGAATCTCAGGCATCCAGTCAGGGATGGAGGGTAGGAGTTGATTAGGTATGGAACAGGTGTTTGAGAACAGCCTGACCAAACAAGGCATCCCGGCGGGAGTCCTTGTCCAAGCAGTAATGGGCTGTAAAGGTATGAACCGAGGCCCAGGTGGCCGCTCGACAGATTTGGTCGATGGACACAGAGTTTAGTTGAGCCATAGAGGCTGCCATGGCTCTCACATTGTGAGCTGTGACATGGCCCTCCAGAGAAAGGTTCTTACTCTGGTAGGCGAAAGAAATACACTGAGCAATCCAATTGGACAGAGTTCTCTTAGAGACTGGAAGTCCTAAAGTAGAGGGATCAAAAACAACAAAGAGTTGAGAGGACTTTCTATGTTGCTGTGTCCTTTGTAAGTAGAAGGCAAGTGCTCATTTACAATCCAGGGTATGAAGATTCCTCTCTGCCCTTGATGCGTGAGGTCCTGGAAAAAAGACAGGTAAATACACCTCCTGGTTCAGATGAAAAGGTGAGACCACTTTAGGCATAAAGTGTGGATTAGTTCTGAGGACTACCTTGTCATGATGGAACCTTGTATAAGGAGGATTAGCCACTAAGGCTTGCAACTCACTGATACGGCGAGCTGAGGTGACTGCAATTAGAAAAATAACCTTCCAGGAAAGGAATTTCAAGGAGGTAGTGGCTAAGGGTTCAAAGGGTGGCTTCATAAGCTGGCCAAGAACCAGATTCAAGTCCCATGCCACTGGAGGTGGTCTAATGGGAGGTTTAGTCAAAAGAAGGCCTCTCATGAATCTTGCTATAAGAGGTTGAGAGGAAATAGGCTGTCCATTGAGGGGTTTAAGGGATGCTGCAATAGCACTCAAATGGACTCTGATTGAATTCGTCTTAAGGCCTGCATTGGATAAATGCAGCAAATACTCTAGTAAAGAATTCAGAGGTATTGCAAGAGGGTTAAGACCCTTCTCTGCACACCAAATGGTAAACCTCTTCCATTTAAAAGCATAGGAACGTCTGGTGGAAGGCTTTCTGGAAGCATGAAGGATATCCTTCACCTGCTGCGAAAGAGGTAAATCTTGAAGGTCTAGGCCTTCAGCAACCAGGCCCTGAGATGAAGGGACTGGGGATTTGGGTGCCACAACGTTCCTTCTTCCTGGGAGAGGAGATCTGGAGCAGACCCCAAGTCCAGGGAGGGAGCTTGAGAGAGATGCAGAAGTAGAGGGTACCACACTTGGCGTGGCCAACGTGGTGCTATGAGGATCATAGACCCCTTGTCTCTCTGAAGCTTGAACAGAGTCTTGGGAATGAGGGGAATAGGAGGAAAGGCATAGAGGAAATCTTGCCCCCAGTGAAGGAGGAAGGCATCCCTGGCCTGAACACCCTGACACGGAATCCTGGAACAGAACCGGGGAAGTTTGGCATTCCACGGACTTGCAAACAGGTCTATGTCTGGGGTTCCCCAAATTTGAAAGATCCTGGCTATCTGGTCCCCATGGAGGGACCATTCGTGTGGAAGCAGAACTCGACTGAGTCTGTCTGCCCAAGAGTTTTGAACTCCTGGAAGATACACTGCCATGAGATGGATTTGATGCTCTCTGGCGAAGGCCCACAATCTCAGAGCTTCGTTGCAAAGCGACAGAGAGCCAGTTCCCCCCTGCTTGTTCACGTAGAACATGGCTACTTGGTTGTCCGTGTGGATGAGGACGGTCTTGTAGCTGAGCAGGATGTGGAAGACTCAGAGCCAGAAAGATTGCTCTGAGCTCTAAGAGGTTGATATGTAGAGATGTCTCCTGAGGAGACCAGATGCCTTGGGTGGAGAGATCTTGTAGATGAGCTCCCCAACCCTTTGGAGAGGCATCTGTGGTAAGGGTTGCTTGGGGTAACACCTGTTGAAAGGGGGACCCCAACAACAGATTTTGAGTGGACTTCCACCAATGGAGAGAGCAAGAGAGGCGAATGGAGGTCGCTATCTTGTCTGACAGGCACCCTGATGCCTGGGTCCATTGGGTGGACAAAGTCCATTGAGCTGCTCTCATGTGAAGGCGAGCATAAGGAACCACATGCACGGTGGATGCCATGTGGCCTAACAGTTGTAACATCTCTCGAGCAGTTAAATGGGATTTTAACTGAATCTGTGAGGCTAACTGTACCAAGCGTAGGCAACGGGCCTGGGGAAGATAGGCCCTTGCAGTTGTGGTATCCAGTAAGGCCCCTATGAACTCTAGAGACTGAGTAGGGGTGAGATGGGATTTTGGAATGTTTATAACAAGTCCCAGATACTGAAGAACACGCCTTGTGCAGGCCAGGGAAGTCTGGGCCTCTGACTGGGATGGAGCTCGAATGAGCCAGTTGTCCAGATATGGAAATACGAATATCCCTAGAGTGCGTAGAAATGCAGCTACTACTGCCATGCATTTTGTGAACACTCTTGGTGCAGAGGCCAGACCGAAAGGAAGCACTTTGTATTGGTAGTGCTTTCCTTGGTAAAGGAACCGAAGGAACCTTCTGTGTGTTGGATGGATGAGGACATGGGTGTACACATCCTTGAGATCTAGAGAACAAAGCCAGTCCTGACTCTGGAGGTATGGAAGGAGAGTTCCGAGAGAAGTCATCTTGAATTTCTCCTTGCATAGAAACTTGTTCAATTCTCTGAGATCTAAGATGGGTCTGTAACCCCCTGTTTTCTTTGGGATGAGAAAATAGGGGGAGTAGAACCCTGAGCCCTGTTGAAGAAGGGGTACTTCTTCTATTGCCCCTTGGGCAAGAAGGGTAGCAATCTCCTGACCCAGAAGGTCGAGGAGAGATGTTGGAGAATTGAACTGTTTCACCATGGTGTGAGGGGGAAGGTTTAAGAAATGAAGCTTGTACCCAATCTCTTATGATGGAGAGGGGGTCCATTGCTCTGCTGTGATTTGTCCCCATCTGGGAGCAAAATAAGCTAACCTTCCTGGAATGGTGAGAGGCTCTGGATGTTCTAGAGCCAGAAAGGCTAAGTTCTCTAGGTGTAAGTCAAAGGCCCTGAGAAGGCTGAGGCCGTTGGGCCGTAGCAGTCCTGGCAGCCTTAGGCTTGGCCTGTTTTGGTTGTTGCTGTCTCTTTGTAGCAAAACGACCTGCAGAAGAGGCCTGACCATAAGCAGAAGAATATTTCCCTTTTTTTGGGAAAAATCCTTTTTTGAACAACCTCTTTCTGAAAGGAGCAGAAGTAGACTTGGAAAGTCTATCTAAAGCAGAGTTTTCAGCATCCATCTGGTTGGCCTTTGCCTGCCAATCTTTGCCAAAAAGGTTTTCACCTCTACAAGGAAGGTTACCTAGTCCATCCTGAACCCAGGATTCCAAATCAGAAGCTTGTAACCAAGCAACTCTGCGTGCACCTATAGCAATAGCCGAGGCTCTGCTGGCACCTTCAAAAGAGTCAAAGGCTGCACGGTTGGAAAACTTGGAAATATCCTGGGCATGTTTAAGCCAGGTGAGAAACTCTTCCCTTTTATCTTCTGAAATAAAAGGAGATAGGGTTTGCAGATGATCTGTAACTTCCTTTAGAAACATCCCCATATAGAGGCTATAGGAGTTGATTCTGGCCACAAGCATACTGGCCTGGAAGATTCTCCTGCCAAAGGCATCTAAGGTTCTGCATTCTCTTCCTGGAGGAGCAGAAGAGTGCCTTTTTGCACTCTTGATCTTTTTCATAGCAGACTCCACCACAATAGAGTGATGAGGAAGCTGAGTCTTATGAAAACCAGGACAAGGAGGAACACGATACATGGTGTCCAACCTATGAGAATGAGGGGAGGTGGTAAGAGGAGTCTCCCATATGCCCAACATGTGATCATAAAGAATCCCATGTATTGGTAAAGTGGCTGCCTCTTTAGGAGCCTTAGGATATTGTAAAATATCTAATTTTTTGGCTCTAGGCTCAGTCTCAGAGGCCACTGAGATGGAAAGGCCCCTGGCCACCTCCCTGATGAAGTCTTGAAAGGACAAGTCTTCTGGAGGAGACATTCTCCTTTTTGGAGAAGAGGGTTCCTGAGGAAGGATCCCCGATGATTCGATAGAGGCCTCTGATTCATCAGAGTCTTCAGAGGAATCGAAGTATCGTCTGTCTGGATGCTGTTGCAGAGCCCAATACGCGTACCGGGGGGTATCGACATCGGGGGTAAATCGGTACCGATTCGGTACCGATGGGCATCACAGCACAGTGTACCGCTGCCGTCGACGTGGATGTCGATGCAATCGGTACGGGCACCAGAACCGATATCGGGTCCGGTACCGGAATCGGTACCGACAACGAAGCTTGTTGCGGTACCGAAGACGTCGCAGCTTGAATGAATGCCGTGATGGCACGCTGCATGGTCAGAATATTCTGATCCATCGACGCCACCAATGTCTGGATGTCGGTACCGGTGTGAACCGCCGGTACCCCAGAACATTGTAACAGGTGATCGGTCGAGGCCGAGCCATCGATGTCAACCTGTGACCCCATAAATAAAGCTTTGGAAGCCAGAGCCTCCCGCCAGGGTAATTTTGCCGGTGTGGATTCCTCGAGAGCAAGCCCGGGGGCATCTCGATACTTGGAGGGAGATGTACTTTTCGAGGACCGGCCAGATTTAAGTTTGGTTACCTGAGATCCATGGGAGGAAGAAGCAGCCCTGGAAGACGTCGATGCCACAGAAGCTGCATCAGAGGGAAACAGGGTACTGAGCTTGGCTGCTTGATTCTGTAAACCTCTTTTAGACATCATGGAACAGGACTCACAGTCCGCGATGGAATGGTCAGGACCTAAACATTTAAGACACCAGTCATGGGTGTCGGTGACAGAAATAGTGCTACTGCACTTCGTGCACTTTTTGAACCCGGAGGCGGGCTTTTCCATGAGGAAAAATTTTCTGTAGGCCTAAGGCCACAGAAAGAAAAAATGCACTGAACTAGAAAAGAGTAGGTTTTTTTTTTTTTTAGAAAGAAAGAAAAAACCGTCGGTACCGGTCCGGAGTCGAGAAGGCAGACACGCGACTAAAGAAATAAAAGAAAAAATAAGAAATTCTTCAGCGGTGACAGGAAACACGACCTGCTGGCTCCGCGGAAAAAGAAGAACTGGAGAGAGGCGGTTAGGAAAGGCAGGAAGGCAGCGCGCAGGCGCTGTGGGATGTTCCCAAAAGCTTTCCTTTTGGACGCTGGGGAGCGTTCCCGCGCAGGCTCCGTCGGTACCGACGATACCCATATGTGAATACTCATTCCTGCTTGTTCCTGGAGATTACCACAGCTTGTAGGACAGAACAGACTGCAACTTTGCAGAAGGAAAATATGCAGCTGCATATGTGGACTGAAGACCAAGAAAACAGGGGGTACCTGAATAATATCTGAATAATTAGCGCACCGGAAACAGTAAAAATGTGAACCTGTCTCTCTTCCTGAAAAATTGTTGCCAGAGAAACTGGGATTTTCTGCAGTCGAGATGGTGACATTTTACTTACCAGATAATGTCCTTTCCTCGAGTCCTGCTAGACCAGTTCAGAAAGGTGGGTTGTGTTCCTCTACCAGCAGACTGCTGGAGATAAAGAACCAATGAAAAGTCCAGGTTTCAATGACATCAGTCCAATGCCTCTTATCTGCCTAGCCACCAGAGGTGGTCTTGGTATTCATCCCAAAGCATATGGGAGAAACATCACGTAACAGGCCTAATTATTAAGGGTTTTTACTATAAAGCAAACAAAATGAAACATAGAAACATGATGACAGAAAAAGACCACATGGCCTATCTAGTCTGTCCTTCCATAACTACAACAGTCCACTTTTTACCTTTAGAGATCCTCTGTGTTGGTCCCATGCTTTTTTGAATTCAGTTACTGTCCTCATCTCTACCACCTCCACTGGGAGACTATTCCATGGATCCACTACTCTTTCTGTAAAGAAATATTTCCGCATATCACTCCTGAATCTATCTCCCTTCACCCTCATCCCATGTCCCCTCGTAGCAGAACTTGCTTTCAATTGAAAGAGGCTCTCTCCCTGAACATTTATGCCATGGAGGTATTTATACATCTCAATCATATCACCTCTATCCCGCCTTTCCTCTAAGGTGTACATATTAAGATCCTTAAGTCTGTCCTCATATGCTTTATAATGAAGCCCATTAATCATTTTAGTAGCAACCCTCTGCACCGACTCCATCCTGTTCACATCCTTTTGAAGGTGCGGTCTCCAGAATTGCACACCATACTCCAAATGAGGTCGCACCAAAGACTTATACAGAGGCATTATCACCTCCTTTTTTCTGCTAGCCATTCCTCTCCGTATGCACCCAAGCATCCTTCTAGCTTTTGCCATCGCCTTTTCTACCTGTTTAGCTACCTTAAGATCATCAGAGACAACCACGCCTAGGTCCCGCTCTTCTTTAGTGGACAAAAGTACTTCACCTCCTATACTGTATTGCTCCCTTGGATTGCTGCAGCCCAAATGCATGACCTTATATTTTTTAACATTAAATCCCAGCTGCCAAATTCTAGACCATTCTTCAAGCTTAGCTAGATCCCTCCTCATGTTATCTACACCTTCCTGGGTGTCTACTCTATTGCAGATTTTGGTATCATCTGCAAAGAGGCAAACCTTACCCGACAGCCCTTCTGCTATATCACTAACAAAGATGTTAAAAAGAATCGGACCAAGGACAGATCCCTGGGGCACACCACTGGTAACATCTTTCTCCTCAGAGTGAGCTCCAATTTACTTGTACTCTTTGTCGCCTCCCACCCAACCAATTTCTAACCCAAGCAGTAACTTTAGGGTCCATCCCTAGGGTGCTCAGTTTGTTTATAAGTCGCCTGTGAGGAACAGTGTCAAAGGCTTTACTGAAATCTAAATACACCACATCTAGAGCTCTCCCTCGGTCCAACTCCCTGGTCACCCAGTCAAAGAAATCAATCAGATTTGTCTGACAAGATCTGCCTCTGGTGAATCCATGCTGCCTCGGATCCTGTAATTCGCTGGACTCCAGAAACCTCACTATTTTCTCTTTCAGCAGCATTTCCAATAATTTACTCACCACCGAAGTTAAACTAACCGGCCTGTAGTTTTCAACCACATCCTTACTTCCGCTTTTGTGTAAAGGCACCACATGAGCCTCTCTCCAGTCCTTTGGCACCACTCCCGACTCCAACGAGGCATTGAAAAGGTCAGTCAGTGGAGTTGCTAGAACGTCCCCAAGTTCCCTCAGTATTCTAGGGTGTATCCCATCCGGTCCCATCGCTTTGTCTACTTTAAGTTGAGCTAGTTTCTCACGAACACAGTCTTCTGAAAATTGTTCAAGATGTCCCTCGCTTCTGTTCTTATTTGTGGGTGTTTTCTGAGGTCCTGCACCTGGTTCTTCATCTGTGAACACAGAACAAAAATATTTGTTAAGCAATTCCACTTTATCCTCATCAGGTTCTACATATTCCCCCCCTGCACCCTTGAGTCTGACAATACCACTTTTGCCCTTCCTCGTCTCACTAATATCTCTGAAAAATGTCTTATCCCCCCATTTTATTGCATTGGCTATTTCCTCCTCCTTTTGAATCTTTGCCTTCTTGACTACTTTGCTAGCTTCTCTAAGTTTTTCCAAATACAGATGCCTGTCTTCCTCTCTCTGTGATCTCTTGTATTTCATGAAGGCCTCCCTCTTTTTCTTCACTTTTTCAGCTACTTCCTTCGAAAACCATAGCGGTCTCCTGTTCCTTTTGCCTTTATTTACCATTTTAACAAAAAGGTTGGTTGCCTTTAAAATACCCCCTTTCAGTTTTGCCCACTGTTTTTCTACATCCCCCAGCTGTTCCCATCCCACTAACGACTCCCTGAGGTATTGGCCCATCTTCGCAAAGTTAGTCTTCCTAAAGTCTAAGATCCTCACCTTGGAATGGATTCTAACAGCCCTAGTCCTAATACTGAACCACACCATCTGGTGATCACTGGATGCAAAATGATCTCCCACTACAACATCAGAAACACTTTCACCATTGGTAAGCACCAAGTCCAGTATAGCCCCTTCATGTTTGGGGTCTGTTACCAATTGCCTGAATAGTTCTCCCTGTAGAGAATCCAGGATCTCCTTACTTCTAGATGATACTGCAGCAGGAATGTGCCAATCAACATCTGGCATATTGAAATCTCCTATCAGTAGCACTTCCCCTTTCCTAGCAATGCTGCATATGTCTTCAATTAACTCTCTGTCCACCTCTTCCTCTTGTGAGGGAGGTCTGTATATCACACCAATGCAAATAGATTTCTCTTTCCCTCTTTCTAGTTTAACCCACAATGCCTCCTCTCTCCCTTTTAAGCTCTGTAATTCTAAAGCTTTAATAGTAGTTTTTACATATAGTGCCACTCCTCCTCCCCTTCTTCCTACCCTGTCCTTTCTGAATAAAGTATAGCCAGGTATATTTACATCCCAGCCATGGTTTTCTGTGAACCATGTTTCTGTAACTGCCACTAAATCCAAGTCAGCCACTCCCACCAAAGCTTCGACTTCAGGGATCTTATTTCCCATGCTACGGGCATTAATACACACTGCTTTCCATATGTTACCCCTGTTACCCATTTCCATAAAGGTATTTAATGTATCACCTACCTGGGGGCTTTCACTTACCTGGGGGCTTTCTTCACCCATCCCCAACGAATCTAGTTTAAAGCCCTCTTCAGTAGATTAGCCAGTCTACTACCAAAGATGCATTGACCTTTCTTGGACAGATGGATGCCATCTCTGCTCTGCAACCCTTGGAACAGCATCCCATGGTCTAGGAAACCAAAACACTCTCGATGACACCATCCACGCAGCCATGCATTCATCTCCAGGATGCGAGCCTCTCTGCCTTGGCCTTTACCCTCAACAGGGGGGATTGAAGAGAACACCTCCTGTGCACCTAACTGCTTCACCCTCTGTCCCAGAGCCATGAAGTCACTTTTGATACGTTCCGAGGTATACCTGGCAGTATCATTTGTTCCAACATGGATTAGCAACATTGGGTAATAGTCAGTGGGCTTGATGAGTCTCGGCAAACTCTCCGTAACATCTTGGATTTTGGCACCAGGCAGACAGCATACCTCTCTGGACATCAAGTCTAGTCGGCAGATGGACGCCTCAGTACCCCTCAGAAGAGAGTCTCCAACCACCACTACCCTTCGTTTCCTTCTGGTCACTGATTCCGCAACTTTGGGGTACTTGAACTCTGGTTCTTCCCTTTCCAGGGATGCTTTCACCTCCTCCACTTCCAGGGCTGCATAATGGTTCTTCAATTCAAGGGCTGGAGAAGTTGGATTGGTGATTTTGCAGGCCCTGGTGACTTGTGTCCAACCATCGACATTCTGTTGGCACCCATCTTCTCCTGTGCTGGAGAGCCTGGTTGCTGCAAGAAGCATCTCATCAATGTACTTCTCACTGTCTTGAATGCTCCTCAGCCTCGCCACCTCCTCTCTGAGTTCCTCCACTTGTTTCCTCAGAGCTTCAGCATGCAGGCACCCTGCACATGGAACCGGTCCTTCAACTGGGATTAGGACCTCTGTCTGGACCGAGGCAGAAGCTGTAACGGGGGCAACAACTTTAGCAATACGATTTTTCCCAGCCATTGTTCTGTTCGTGGAGCTTAGGTATCTGTTAAACAAAAGAGAGAGATCTACCAAGTAACAGGCGGTTTCGCAGCTGTCCTTTCAGAGAAAAAGCAGTTAAATCTCTTTAATTATATTCAAAATGTGCTGGTCCAATTCACTGTGATTTGTTAAAGGGGGAGGTGCCCTATAAAGCAAGACTGCTCACTAGGGGTGGGTGGGAGTCGGGGTGGGTAGGGAGGGAACTAACACCTGATTAGGTGTTAGCAGTTTCTAAATGTAGAAAAAGTAAGTCCACATATAATGAACTGCTGTTCTTAACTTTTCAGTGGAAAAGAACCAATGGTCTCAGACTAGAATTGGCACCTCTTCTGGGTAATCTGTCCCTAGAGGTTTGTGCCCTTTAGCATCAATGACCAAAAACTGGTTCTTAAATCTGAAAGTTATTCTTATTGTTATTCTTGAGCAGTTTCATAGTAGTTGAGATTACTCTTCATACTTTCTCAAAACACGAATGATTTAAAGAGATTGTGCTTATCTTATAGCATGATAAAGAACTTCCCCAACGCCACCATATAGGTACCAGTTCTGCGTTTCAATTCTTCCTCAGGGGGTTACTAGTTCATCCATCTGCAATCTCTATAAATAGAGGATATAAGTCAAAGATAAATCCACAGCCAACTAGCAAGTATCATGTAGGTGTTGGAATATCATCAAACAGTATACACTCACCATCAAATTGTGGGTAGAAATATTAGTGGCATATAGCCATATGGCTTAACGTCTTCCCGAACGAATAGCTTCTCACTAAGACGCCACGCATGCGTTTTGAGAAGTCAGCTGGAATTGTTCAGTTTATATAGCTTAAAGGGAACGTGCCTGAATATCCAAAGGGTTTTCCACCCCTCCCCCATTTAGACGTGGTCATATGCAGGCGCCCCATTCCACCATATTGTTCAAACCTCCCGGAGCAACCATATTTAATCTATAAATCCATTTTTGTTCTTGGATCATCAACGCTTGTGATCTGGACTTGCCCTGTTTTCCACCCGTCACAGAAGCAATACCAAAACATCGTAACTCTTCAAATGTATGGCGAAATTGGATACAATGTGCCACTAATGGAGCCTCTAGCACTTTACATTTAAGTCTGCTCCTGTGTTCGTTTATGCGGACTTGTAATTGTTGTGTGTTTTTTCCAACATATAAAGAGCTGCAGGGACAACGAATCTCATATACTATATGATCGGTAGTGCAAGAGGTGAAATCCCTCAGTGTATATGTTCGGCCATGATATTGAAAATTCTCAATTTCCTTAGAAATTGAACAGATATTACAATGGCCACATCTAATGTGTCCAATCCGTTCCCGTGGTGGGTTTATTGTTATAGATCTTAAACACACTGGGCTAAGTTTCTCCTTTAAATTCTGATGCCTCGTCCACACACAGCGTATCGTTCGGTTCTGTAAACCAGGGAGAATATTCAACACATTCTGGTGCCATTTAATAATGCGTTTGATATCTCCACTGAGCGGAGAGAATTTTGTAATAAAGTTAATATTGGGATCCACCAAATGATTGGTTTTCTCCCGGGACTGTAACAATAGCTCCCTATGATTATAGAGTGCTCTTCTGTAGGCAGTTTTAACCACCTGGTAAGGATACCCTCTATTTTGAAAATGTTGCTGTAAAATTTTAGCTTCTGCTTTATAGTCTTCCACTCGAGAGCAACTCCTTCGATATCGATTAAACTGGGACAGGGGCAAGCTGTCCCGCAACTGTTTAGGATGCTTGCTATGATAGTGTAAAATCGTATTTCTATCCGTGGGTTTCTTATGGACAGAGGTAACCCACCCTCGTCTGCCCTTCTGAACTACTGTGTCAAGGAAAACGATTTGTTGCTCATGAGAAGTAGAAGTAAATTGGATTTGAGGATCCACTCCATTCAACCAGGTGAGAAAATCCTGTAATTCAATGACGGGTCCATTCCATATCATGAACACATCGTCTATGAATCTCTTCCATAATATTATCTGATTCTCATATGGTGACCCTACTAGCCACTGTTGTTCAAAGGCTCTCATAAATAAATTTGCCACTGACGTGGCAAATGTGGCCCCCATAGCCACTCCAGACATTTGCTGGTACAGGGTGCCTTCAAATTCAAAATAGTTTTGAAAGAGAGTAAGCCTAACCAGATGAGATATAAACTCCATGTGTTCCGAAGACAAATCAGCATAAACTTGCAGAGATGAAATTACCACTTCATATGCTGCTTGTTGGGGAATATTAGTATATAGCGCTGAGACATCCAGTGTAACTAATAATGTGTTCTCTCGAGAGGCCCATTCTGAGTATTCAGTTAGCATACTCAAAAAGTGGGACGTATCTCTTATATATGAAGGGATAGTAACCATCAAAGGTCTCAGAAAGGAATCAATATACTTAGAAAGCGGTTCAAGCACTGACCCCTTCGTAGAAACGATTGGTCTACCTGGTGGATTGGTAACATTTTATGGATTTTAGGCACCAGGTATAGACGTGCTATAGATGGAGAGGATTTATTAAAAAAATTCCATTCCTTCTTAGTGATCAGACGACGCTCCAGAGCTTGAGATGTAATGTCTTTGATCTCTTCCTGTAAATGTCCTGTAGGATCCCTAGATAACATCTGATAAATATCCGTGCATGATAATTGATGTTCCGCTTCTTTCAAATATTGGGTCCTATCCATGACCACCACAGCTCGCCCCTTGTCCGCTCGACGTATAACTATGTCTGGATTGGTTTGCAATTCTTTCAGAGCAATTTTCTCAGTCGTGGTAAAAACACATGAACTCAATTTTCGCTCCCGTTCAAGTTTAGTTACGTCCTGTAGAATCAGTCCGGGGGAATCATACCACAGTGCCCACCAGGACAATGGAAATGGAGAATTTGGTCGTCAAAATCTCAAATTTATCCTTGACTGAGGACCATCTGAGGGTATTAAATAGAGGCATGTCCTTTGTCCCTGAGATCAAGTTTGATAGCTTTCAGTTCAGGGTTGATGTGGAAAATCTATTGAGGAAACTCCATCTTAAAATGTTTTTTTGCGGCGACTGAATCAGATTGGAATGCAAGAGAGATGGGCACCTCTTCTGAATTACAACGAATTCCATTACTGATTCGATCTAATTGGACACCTCCAGGGCCTGTGCCTCCGGCATTAATTCTGTTTAAAGATTTGATTCTACAGGACGTAACTAAACTTGAACGGGAGCGAAAATTGAGTTCATGTGTTTTTACCGTGACTGAGAAAATAGCTCTGAAAGAATTGCAAACCAATCCAGACAGTTATACGTCGAGCGGACAAGGGGGGAGCTGTGGTGGTCATGGATAGGACCCAATATTTGAAAGAAGCGGAACATCAATTATCATGCACGGATATTTATCAGGTGTTATCTAGGGATCCTACAGGACATTTACAGGAAGAGATCAAAGACATTACATCTCAAGCTCTGGAACATCGTCTGATCACTAAGAAGGAATGGAATTTTTTGAATGAATCCTCTCCATCTATAGCTCGTCTATACCTGGTGCCTAAAATCCATAAAAATGTTACCAATCCACCAGGTAGACCAATCGTTTCTACGAAGCGGTCAGTGCTTGAACCACTTTCTAAGTATATTGATTCCTTTCTGAGACCTTTGATGGTTACTATCCCTTCATATATAAGAGATACGTCCCACTTTTTGAGTATGCTAACTGAATACTCAGAATGGGCCTCTCGAGAGAACACATTATTAGTTACACTGGATGTCTTGAAGGACTGGAAAGGGGGGCTGTTACTTCTGGAGAGAAATCTGAAATTGTGAGTATATACTTCTGGGAATTTTTCTGAAAGGAATTTTTTTCTTTTAAAGCTAATTAATCTGTGAACCCACTATTTTTTTGTTAAATCAGTCAGGGCCTAGTAGCAACAGTTTAAGATTCAATTTAAAAACACAGAAGAGAACTTTCTGGTTACCTTTCATACCCAGTAGACAGCTGTAGTTTAAATTTCATAGTCACTCAGGGCCTAGCATCAGCAAAGTACTTTTAGTTTCAAATTAAAACACAGAAGAGAGCTTTCTGGTTAAATTTAGAATCCAGCAGAGAGCTTGTAGTTTAAATTTCATAATAGGTTAGAGCCTAGTAGCAGCAAAGAGCTATAATTTAAATCAAATCAGAATATAGCTTAGCACAAGAGGCAAAACAAGGTCAATTCTCCTTGAGCAGCATATAAAGTCTTCTAGAGACCTTTACAAAGAGGCCTTCTACCTAGTGGGCAAGCAACCTGTGAAGCTTTTTCAATAGGTGTTAACACCAGCTGGCAGTTCAAAAGGCCATTTTGAAAGACTCCTTCTATCCAAGCAAGGACTGTTAATTACCCAGGAAGTAGGTCACTGCTTACATCATCAGCACAAGCATAAATAGCTCAACCAGAGCTCTGTGACCCTGTCTTGAAGGACTGGAAAGGGGGGCTGTTACTTCTGGAGAGAAATCTGAAATTGTGAGTATATACTTCTGGGAATTTTTCTGAAAGGAATTTTTTTTCTTTTAAAGCTAATTAATCTGTGAACCCACTATTTTTTTGTTAAATCAGTCAGGGCCTAGTAGCAACAGTTTAAGATTCAATTTAAAAACACAGAAGAGAACTTTCTGGTTACCTTTCATACCCAGTAGACAGCTGTAGTTTAAATTTCATAGTCACTCAGGGCCTAGCATCAGCAAAGTACTTTTAGTTTCAAATTAAAACACAGAAGAGAGCTTTCTGGTTAAATTTAGAATCCAGCAGAGAGCTTGTAGTTTAAATTTCATAATAGGTTAGAGCCTAGTAGCAGCAAAGAGCTATAATTTAAATCAAATCAGAATATAGTTTTCCTCAGCAGCACAGGACAAGGTACTGTGTAGCAGCCCTTTTTTAATAAGTGTTATATCCCTCCCTCCCTCCCCACACCCACCTTCCCTGGGAAAATCACAGCTTTATAGGTACTTGCACAACTTAAAAGACAGGAGGTGCTCTCAGGTGAAGCTCATTACCCAAATCAGTCATACACCAAGGACCTGAGATTAATTAAGCTTCAGGTGAACAAGGTATATTAAACTTCTTAGGTACAGTTTTAGTGGTATAAATATCCATTGCACCCTTTAGTACATATAGAACTTAAAGATCTAAACACAAACTTAAAACTAAGATGCAGACAGCAGTCCAGCAGCGGGATGTGGGCTTTCCAGTCTTTTGCATTGAGTGTCACATGTATGATTTTCTCCCAGCTGGTGAGAGGTCTTACGTGTGCACTAGGTGCAAGGAGCTCTCTGCTCTCAGGGAACGAGTCCGTTCTCTAGAGGCTAGAGTAGCAGACTTGGAAAACATAAGACAGACAGAGAGGTACATAGACGAGACCTACAGGGATATAGTCCTGAAGTCCCACCTCCAGTCTGGCAGCATCCCTGTTGCCATGGAGGAGAGAGGTCACGTGACAGGAGAGCATCACCCTGGTGTGGCAGGAAGTGATCCTGTAACTAGGACCTGTCCTCCAGGTGATGTAAACCCCTCTCGCACCGAGGAGGTTTCTCCAGGGCCAAGTGCCCATGCGGGAAGGGTTAGGACAGCAGTTATAGTTGGTGATTCAATCATTAGGCATGTAGATAGCTGGGTGGCTGGTGGACGTGAGGATCGCCTGGTAACATGCCTGCCTGGTGCGAAGGTAGCGGACCTCACACGCCACCTAGATAAGGTCTTAGATAGTGCTGGGGAGGAGTCTGCTGTCTTGGTACATGTTGGTACCAATGACATAGGAAAATGTGGTAGGGAGGTTCTGGAAGCTAAATTTAGGCTTTTAGGTAGGAAGTTGAAATCCAGAACTTCCAGGGTAGCGTTCTCCGAAATGCTTCCCGTTCCACGCGCAGGACCCAATAGGCAGGCAGAGCTCCGGAGTCTCAATGCGTGGATGAGACAATGGTGCAGAGATGAGGGGTTCGGATTTGTTAGGAACTGGGGAACATTCTGGGGAAAGGAGGGGCTCTTCCGAAGGGATGGGCTTCACCTTAACCGGGATGGAACCAGGCTGCTGGCATTAACCTTTAAAAAGGAGATAGAGCAGCTTTTAAACTAGATAATAGGGGAAAGCCGACAGTCGTCCAAGAGCGCATGGTTCAGAAGAATGTATCCTTGAAGGATACTACAAAAAGCAGAGAGGTTCCAAAAAAGAGTAAAGTAGCCCAAATGCCCTCGAGTATGGAGCAGACAGAACTTAAAGATCCCAAATTACCCAGGTCTACCAATAGCCAAATTAATATGAATAAAATACAGTCTCTAAAATGCTTGTATGCAAATGCTAGAAGTCTACAAAACAAGATGGGAGAGTTAGAATATATAGCACTAAACGAGAGGTTAGATATGATTGGAATATCAGAGACATGGTGGAAGGAGGACAACCAGTGGGACACTGTGATACCTGGGTACAAACTATATCGAAATGATAGAGCTGATCAAATTGGTGGAGGGGTTGCGCTCTATGTTAGAGAGGGCATTGAGTCAGAAAGGATTAAAGTTTTGCAAGAAACAAAATTTGCTGTAGAATCTCTATGGATTGAAATTCCATGTAAAAAGGGGAAGGCGATGGCAGTGGGGGTGTACTATCGTCCGCCTGGCCAGAATGAACAAATGGATGATGAAATGCTCAAAGAAATCAAGGAAGCTAGCAAAAGTTACAGTGCAGTAATAATAATGGGTGATTTCAATTACCCCGGCATCGACTGGGTCAGTGTCACAACAGGACATGCTAGGGAGATAAAGTTCCTAGATGAAATAAATGACTGCTTCTTGGAGCAGCTGGTTCATGAACCGACCAGAGGGGAAGCAATATTAGACCTAGTCCTTAGTGGAACACCAGATGTAGTGCAAGAGATAAGGGTGTTGGGGCCACTTGGCAATAGTGATCATAGCATGATCGCCTTTGATTTAATTAGTGGAGGAGGGATAGTAAGGAAATCCACAGTACTACCCTTTAACTTTCGAAAGGGAGACTATGATAGAATGAGGAAAACAGTTAAGAAAAAACTAAAAGGAGCAGTTGCAAAGGTTAAAGACGTACATCAAGCTTGGGTGTTGTTGAAAAATACTATCTTGGAAGCCCAGACCAGCTGTATTCCACGCTTTAAGAAAAGTGGAAGGAAGTCCAAAAAATTGCCAGCATGGTTTAAAGCTGAGGTCAGAGAGGCTGTTGTTGCCAAAAAAGCATCTTTCAAGAAATGGAAAAAAGAGCCAAATGATGAAACCTGGAAACAGCACAAGCACTGGCAAGTCAAATGCAAGGCATTGATAAGGCAGGCAAAGAGAGAATTTGAGAAGAAGCTTGCTGCGGAAGCAAAAACGCGAAATAAAGACCTTTTCAAGTACATTCGTAGCAAAAAACCCGTGAGAGAGTCAGTTGGTCCATTAGATGATAAAGGGGTTAAAGGAGCACTAAGAGGCGACAAGGCGATAGCGGAGAGACTGAATGAATTCTTTGCTTCGGTCTTTACTGAGGAAGATGTAGGGATGTTACCCACGACTGAAGTGGTATTTAAAGGTGTGGAAGAATTGAAGGAAATATCGATACATCGGGAAGATGTCCTACAACTATTAGATAAACTGAAGAGTAGCAAATCACCTGGGCCGGATGGTATACATCCAAGGGTGTTGAAAGAACTGAAATTTGAGATTGCAGACCTGCTATCAGTAATCTGTGAACTATCATTAAAATCATCTCTAATACCTGAGGATTGGAGGATCGCCAATGTAACACCAATTTTTAAAAAGGGTTCGAGGGGTGATCCGGGAAACTACAGACCGGTGAGCCTGACATCAGTACCGGGAAAAATGGTAGAAACCATCATAAAGAATAAAATTACTCAGCATATAGATAGTCATGACCTAATGGGAGACAGCCAACATGGCTTTAGACAAGGAAGATCTTGTCTTACTAATCTGTTATGTTTTTTTGAAGGAGTGAATAAACAGGTGGACAAAGGTGAGTCGGTTGATATTGTGTATCTGGACTTTCAGAAAGCCTTTGACAAGGTCCCTCATGAGAGACTTTTGGCAAAACTAAAGAGTCATGGGATAGGAGGCAGTGTACTACTGTGGATCAGGAACTGGTTAAAAGATAGAAAGCAGAGGGTAGGGCTAAATGGCCAATTTTCCCAATGGAGAAAGGTGAATAGTGGTGTACCCCAGGGATCTGTGCTGGGTCCGCTGCTTTTTGACATATTCATAAATGACCTGGAAAGTGGAATAACGAGTGAGGTTATCAAATTTGCTGATGACACAAAACTATTTAAAGTTGTTAAAACCCAGGAGGATTGTGGAAAATTGCAAGAGGATCTTGATAAATTGGAAGACTGGGCATCAAAATGGCAGATGAAATTTAATGTGGAGAAGTGCAAGGTTATGCACCTAGGGAAGAACAACCCAAACTATGGTTACACGATGCAAGGTTCCACATTAGGAACCACCACCCAAGAAAAAGATTTAGGCGTCCTTGTGGATACCATGTTAAAACCCTCGGCCCAGTGTGCAGCGGCGGCCAAGAGAGCAAATAGAATGCTAGGTATGATAAGGAAAGGAATGGAAAATAAAACAAAAGATATTATAATGCCTCTATATCGTTCCATGGTGAGACCGCAACTTGAATATTGTGTGCAATTCTGGTCGCCATATCTTAAAAAGGATATAGCGATTTTAGAAAAGGTTCAGAGAAGAGCCACCAAAATGGTAAAGGGGATGGAAGGCTACTCCTATGAAGAAAGGCTAAAAAGGTTGGGGCTCTTTAACCTGGAAAAGAGACGGCTGAGGGGAGATATGATAGAAGTCTATAAATTAATGAACGGAGTGGAACGGGTAAACGTAGATCGATTGTTTACCTTATCAGAATATAGAAAGACTAGGGGACATGCAATGAAGCTACAGGGTAAACTATTTAAGACTAATAAAAGAAAATATTTTTTCACTCAACGTGTAATCAAACTCTGGAATTTGTTACCGGAGGATGTAGTAAAGGCTGTTAGTGTAGCTGGGTTTAAAAAAGGTTTGGACAAGTTCCTGGAGGAAAGGTCCATAAACCATTATTAAGAAGGGACCCAGGATATCAATGCTTGAACCAATACAAGCATTGTGGAACCTGTGTCCCTTGGGGAAACTGCTAGGTACGTATGACCTAGATTGGCCACTGTTGGAAACAGAATACTGGGCTTGATGGACCTTGGTCTGACCCAGTATGGCATATCTTATGTTATGTTCTTATGTCTCAGCGCTATATACTGATATTCCCCAACAAGCAGCATATGAAGTGGTAATTTCATCTCTGCAAGTTTATGCTGATTTGTCTTCGGAACACATGGAGTTTATATCTCATCTGGTTAGGCTTACTATCTTTCAAAACTATTTTGAATTTGAAGGCACCCTGTACCAGCAAATGTCTGGAGTGGCTACGGGGGCCACATTTGCCCCGTCAGTGGCAAATTTATTTATGAGAGCCTATGAACAACAGTGGCTAGTAGGGTCACCATATGAGAATCAGATAATATTATGGAAGAGATTCATAGACGATGTGTTCATGATATGGAATGGACCCGTCATTTAATTACAGGATTTTCTCACCTGGTTGAATGGAGTGGATCCTCAAATCCAATTTACTTCTACTTCTCATGAGCAACAAATCGTTTTCCTTGACACAGTAGTTCAGAAGGGCAGACGAGGGTGGGTTACCTCTGTCCATAAGAAACCCACGGATAGAAATACGATTTTACACTACCATAGCAAGCATCCTAAACAGTTGCGGGACAGCTTGCCCCTGTCCCAGTTTATTCGATATCGAAGGAATTGCTCTCGAGTGGAAGACTATAAAGCAGAAGCTAAAATTTTACAGCAAAATTTTCAAAATAGAGGGTATCCTCACCAGGTGGTTAAAACTGCCTACAGAAGAGCACTCTATAATCATAGGGAGCTATTGTTACAGACCCAGGAGAAAACCAATCATTTGGTGGATCCCAATATTAACTTTATTACAAAATTCTCTCCGCTCAGTGGAGATATCAAACGCATTATTAAACGGCACCAGAATGTGTTGAATATTCTCCCTGGTTTACAGAACCGAACGATACGCTGTGTGTGGACGAGGCATCAGAATTTAAAGGAGAAACTTAGCCCAGTGTGTTTAAGATCTATAACAATAAACCCACCACGGGAACGGATTGGACACATTAGATGTGGCCATTGTAATATCTGTTCAATTTCTGAGGAAATTGAGAATTTTCAATATCATGGCCGAACATATACACTGAGGGATTTCACCTCTTGCACTACCGATCATATAGTATATGGGATTAGTTGTCCCTGCAGCTCTTTATATGTTGGAAAAACCACACGACAATTACGAGTCCGCATAAACGAACACAGGAGCAGACTTAAATGTAAAGTGCTAGAGGCTCCATTAGTGGCACATTGTATCCAATTTCGCCATACATTTGAAGAGTTACGATGTTTTGGTATTGCTTCTGTGACGGGTGGAAAACAGGGCAAGTCCAGATCACAAGCGTTGATAATCCAAGAACAAAAATGGATTTATAGATTAAATACAGTTGCTCCGGGAGGTTTGAACAATATGGTGGAATGGGGCGCCTGCATATGACCACGTCTAAATGGGAGAGGGGTGGAAAACCCTTTGGATATTCAGGCACGTTCCCTTTAAGCTATATAAACTGAACAATTCCAGCTGACTTCTCAAAACGCATGCGCGGCGTCTTAGTGAGAAGCTATTTGTTCGGGAAGACGTTAAGCCATATGGCTATATGCCACTAATATTTCTACCCACAATTTGATGGTGAGTGTATACTGTTTGATGATATTCCAACACCTACATGATACTTGCTAGTTGGCTGTGGATTTATCTTTGACTTATATCCTCTATTTATAGAGATTGCAGCTGGACGAACTAGTAACCCCCTGAGGAAGAATTGAAACGCAGATCTGGTACCTATATGGTGGCGTTGGGGAAGTTCTTTATCATGCTATAAGATAAGCACAATCTCTTTAAATCATTCGTGTTTTGAGAAAGTATGAAGAGTAATCTCAACTACTATGAAACTGCTCAAGAATAACAATAAGAATAACTTTCAGATTTAAGAACTAGTTTTTGGTCATTGACGTCAAAGGGCACAAACCTCTAGGGACAGATTACCCAGAAGAGGTGCCAATTCTAGTCTGAGACCATTGGTTCTTTTCCACTGAAAACTTAAGAACAGCAGTTCATTATATGTGGACTTACTTTTTCTATGTTCTGAGGGCTCATTTTGTTTGCTTTATATGGGAGAAACATGGCAAGCCTCACACAACCTCAATTGTGGGCAAATTGGGTTCGTTTTGTGCATAACATGACAATCATGAACCTCACTTCTACGTCAGGGTATGTGGAGTATGGATCTCAGTCTCTCAAATTTACTGCTAATGCTTGGCATAGTACTTGCATTGTGCCAAAGACAGCTTCCTTCTGGAGTTCCCTCAATAGTAGGCAACAATGCATAATCAATAGTAGAGAACTATTTACAGGAAGGCATAAACAGAAGGCTGTCAGTAGATGAACCTGCACAGCCAAGTATAAAAATCACAGCAGACTCAAGGGTACTGTAGCAAAACAGAGCAATCCAGTTTCAGGGGCGTGTCCTGGATTGGTCTAGCAGGACTCAAGGAAAGGACATTTTCTGATAAGTAAGAAATCACCTTCCATATTGTCCTGCTAGACCAGTCCAGACAAGTGGGATGTACCAAAGCTACAAATCCACTGGGTGGGAAGAAAACACAGCAGCTCGCAAACCCCTTGATTCAAGGCAGCGTCCACCTACATGTAGACATCCAAGCAGTAATGCTTGACAAAAGTGGAAAATGATGCCCATGTTGCTGCCCGACAAATGTTTGCAGGGGTACTGAGCTCCACTCCCCCCATGAGGACACTTGTGCTCAGGTAGAATGGGCTCACAAACTCTTCGGAACCAGCTGGTTCCGCAAGAGATAGGCCGGGCTATGGCATCCTCAATCCAGTGCCCCAAAAGTGACATAGTCGCCATGTCACCCTTGCTTGGGCCAGCAAACAGCACAAAAAGATGGTTGGACTTTCAAAAGAAATTTGTAACCTCCAAGTACCGGAGAAGCACCCTATGGACATCCTCAAGGCGGAGATCCTTATCCTTCCCCTGACATTGCTCCTTCAAGGAGGGCAGGCAGACCACCTGGTTCACATGAAAGGAAAGCGGCACTTTAGGCAAGAAGGAAAGCACAGGTTGAATGGAAATGGCCTCCTTTGAAAAGATAGATAAGGATCTCAGCAGGACAGAACCTACAGCTTGGAAATCCACCTTGCAGAACAAATCATTACCAAGAAGACATCTTAAGCGTCAAATCTTTTAAAGTAGTGTGCTTCAATGGCTCAAAGAGCGCTGACACCAGGGCCCTGAGCACTTGACACAGATCCCAGGAAAGGATCATAGACCGATGGGGAGGATGCAGATGCTGAATCCCCTGGAGAATGCATAAGACATCAAGGAGCAAGGCTACAAACTTACCAGCCACCGGATCTTGGAAACAGGCCAAAACTGCCATCTGAACTTTCATGGGGCTAAGGGAAAGGCCCTTCTCCAGGCTATCCTGTACACAGGCCAACATCAATGGCACCTTGGCCGCCTCAGGAGCCAACTGCCAAGCGCCGCACCATCACACAAACAGGCACCAGATCCATAAGCATGCTAGCTTGGTAGACCTCCTCCGGGATCTGAGCAGAGTAGAGACCACTGCTGGAGAGTAGCTCTTACGCGCTTGTCTCCTGCCAAGAGCCAAGCCATAAGCGAGAAGGGAATAGAGTCCTCCAGGATGATCGGTCTCTGTTGCAATAGGCCTGAAACATATGCAGCTGAAGAGGAGCCGTTTAGAGTCTCTGAGCCTCGCTCTCCTCGGCCAATCTAGCACCACCGGAACAAGCCTGGCCAGGTGGTGGTCCATATGCGGAATCACACGCTTCACCAGGGACCACAGAGGAAACACGTACAGAAGATCCTGACTTGGCCAAGGATGGGTCAAGGCAACAACGCCCTTGGACCCCATCTCTGGGTGGCAATTGAATAAGCAGTAAATTTTAGCACTGGAGCGGGTCGCCATCAGATTTATTTCAAGGTGACCCCAGCAGTCCAGAATCAACTGAAATACCTCCTAACTCAACTCCCACTCTCCAGGGTCCAGAGAGTGCCGGTTGAGGAAGTCCACTTCCACATTGTTCACCCTGGAAATGTGCGGAGCTGACAAGGCTCGGAGGTTCTTCTCCACCCAGGCAAATAGGAGAGCCATCTCCAGAGCTACCCCGGCACTCCTCGTGCTGCCTTGCTGATTCACATAAGTCACTGCCGTGGTGTTGTCTGAAAACACTTGAACTGCCCGGCCCTTGATCAAGGGCCGGAAACGCATTAGAGGCAACCTGATGGCCCTCGCCTTGAGGCAGTTGATGATCACACTGTTTCCCTCTGGTTCCAATGGCTCTGGGCCATATGGTCTTGGGCAATGGGCTCCCCCACTCGAGAGACTGTCATCCCATCATCAGAAGGATCTAGGAGAAATAGTCCAGCAGCAAGCCCTTCCTCAGATGTCAGGGCTGCTGCCACCACCACAGGCTAGACTTTACCATCAATGGGAGCGGAAGCCTGGGCTCAAACTCCTGAGAACTCAGGGACCACCGAGTCAACCAGGGTCACTGTAGCGGTCACATGAGAGCACGCACCCATGGCACCATCTTTATGTTTTCCACCATCAATCCGATGAGCTCAAGATAATCCCAGACACTGGGAGCCTGCTGCATATAGAACAATGCCAGGCAATCCAAAAGTCTTTTGACGTTCTCTCCCATCAGGAAACTCTGCCCACTCGAGTGTCAAAATGTGCTCCCAGAAACTCCAGGGACAAGAAGGCCACCACTGGCTCTTTCCCAAATTGAACACCCAGCCGAGGCTTTCTAAGACCACCACCACTCGGGACACCACCTGAGATGCTTCTGAAAAGGAAGGGCCTGGATGAGCCGGCTGTCCAGATAAGGATGGACACAGATCCCTTGGCACCAGAGTCACCACCACCATGACCTTGGAAAATATCTTCTGGGTGATGGATAGCCTGAAAGGAAAAGTGTCAAACTGATCATGGGAGCCAAGCACAGCAACATGCAGATATTTTGCTGATCCACCAGATTGGCATAAGGAAATACACCTCGGTCAGATCTAGAGAAGCCAAGAACGTCCCTTGGCACACTGCTTGAATCACTGAGTGCAAGGTTTCCATCCGGAAGCGCAGGACGCAAAGTGCTCGTTGACCCCCTTGATGTACAGAATGAGCCAGAAGGAACCGTCCTTTTTGGGCACCAATAAATGGAGTATTTACCTTTGCCCTGCTCATCGGGTGGGAAGGGTATCACTGCCTTTAGGTGCAGCAACTTGTTCAAGGTGGTCCATACAGCAGCACTCTTGATCACAGACACAAGTGGAGATGACGAAGAAATCCGGAATTGTCTCTTTGCATTCCAGGACACAGCCGAACTGAATATCTAGCATCCAGCAATCCCTGGTAACCCGGGCCCATTCCTGAAAGAAAAAGCGATGCTTGCCTCCAGCAAACCAGGGAATAGAAACAGAAACATGATGACAGAAAAAGACCACATGGCCTATCGAGTCTGTCCTTCCATATCAACCACTACAACAGTCCTCTTTTTTCATTTAGAGATCCTCTGTGTTTGTCCCATGCTTCTTTGAATTCAGATACTGTCCTCATCTCTACCACCTCCACTGGGAGACTATTCCATGGATCCACCACTCTGTATTGAAATATTTCTGCATATCACTCCTGAATCTATCCCCTTTCACCCTCATCCCATGTCCTCTCATAGCAGAGCTTACTTTCAATCGAAAGAGGCTCTCTTCCTGTGTATTTATGCCATAAAGGTATTTATACGTCTAAATCATATCACCTCTATCCCGCCTTTCCTCTAAGGTGTACATATTAAGTTCCTTAAGTCTGTCCTCATATGCTTTATAATAAAGACCACTAAGCATTTTAGTAGCCACCCTCTGTACTTACTCCAGCCTGTTTATATCCTTTTGAAGGTGCGGTCTCCAGAACTGCACACAATACTCCAAATGAAGTCGCACCAAAAACGTATACAGAGGCACTATCACCTCTTTTCTTCTGCTGGCCATTCCTCTCCCTAGGCACCCAAGCATCCTTCTAGCTTTCGCTGTCGCCTTTTCTACCTGTTTAGCTACTTTAAGATCATCAGACACAATCACGCCTAGGTCCAACTCTTCTTTAGTGGACAAAAGTTTTTTTTTTTTTTTTTGAATATTTATATTTATTAAACAATTCGCATAAGTAGACCAGAAACAACAATCAAACAGCAACCAACGGAGTGCAATACACGATAAACATGCAAGGTTCCATTTTTTGTTTTTTGTTTATAAGAAAAACAGTACAGTCCCCCCCCCCCGCCACCGAGCAGCCTTAATGCTATACCCCTCTTCGCTCTCCCCCCCCCCTTACCCGTATACATCCATATCCCACCTCCCCCCCAGAACCTTCCCCCCTTCCACCCCTCCGGAAGGAGCTACCCCCCCCCCACCCTCCTCCCACTACCCCCCCGCCCCCCAACCCCACCTCCCCCCCCTATTCCACCATTCCCTAGGGGACTCATTGTAGGTCTCCCCCCCCCCTTCAAATATGCAAGCAACAGGTTCCAATTATCCTGAAATTTCGCCCCCTGATGGCGCCGGATTGCTGTCAACTGTTCCATCAATACAATCCGCCTAAGCCTGGTTCGCCAAGCAACTAGTCCAGGCATACGAGTCTGTTTCCAAGCCCGAGCAATCTCACTACGAGCGGCTTGAAGGCAAGCCTGTACCGGTCGGGCAAACCCACGGGGCCAACTTCCCTCCCATATCCCCAACAACCCCAGCGCCATATCCACCTCCACCCTCCTCCCCAAGATGACCTCCATCTGCCCCTCTACCAAACCCCAATAGGCCCGCACACTAGGACAGGACCACCAAACATGCACAAAAGTTCCCCTCTCCCCGCACCCCTTCCAGCAGCGGTCGGAAGACCCAGGATACATCTGACTTAGCCTCTCCGGGGTATAATACCATCTGTACAAGATCTTATAGGACGTTTCCCGGATCACAACGGAAAGCGCCTGGCGGCCAATGGCGACATGTATTTTCCGCCACTCCTGCGCCTCCATCTCCCTACCCAAGTCCACCTCCCATTTCTCCTGGTGGGGAAACTTCCCCGAGGGCTCCTCCCCCAAGTCTCTATACAACCGAGATATCAAGCCCCGGGACCCCTCCCACGTCTGCCACAACGACTCCCCGGTACCTAGAGCCCCCTCCCACCCCTCCCTTACCCGGGTCTGGAGTAGAAAGTGGCGCACCTGGAAATAGGGAAAGAAATCACTCCCCCGCAACTGATAGCGTACCCGAAGATCCGGGAAGGATATCAGCCTACCCTCAGCGATAAACTTCCCGAAGGTGTCTAGCCCCTGTGTGGCCCACCTACGAAACACCCCTTCCCTCCCAGGTCCAAATTCGCTCGTCACCCGCACTGGAGACAACACCGAAAACCCCCCGCCGGGAGCCGCCCACCTACGACGCGCCTTCCGCCATTGCATAGTGAGATGCCACATAAAAGGATTGACTCGCCATCTCCCAGAGGGCAACCTACCAAAGATCCAAGGCAGATGCTGTAGCGGGGTCTCTCCTGCCCAGCAGCGCTCAATTTCGCGAAAGCGCTTTTCCACTCCCCCCCCATCTCGCCACTCAAATACCTGACGCAGCTGAGCAGCGTGGTAGTACCGGGCCAGATCCGGAACCCCCAAGCCCCCTGACTCCCTTGAGGCATACAAAACCCGTCGACTCACTCGCGGCCGGGACTTCCCCCAGATGAACGCAAAAAGCTGGCGCTGCCAGGACCGAAGGGTCCCCGCCGGGATTCCCACCGGAAGTGTCTGGAAGAGATAGAGCAACCGCGGCAAAATATTCATCTTAACAACGGCCACCCTGCCCAACCAGGAAATTTCCACATTCCGCCACCTAACCATGTCCTTCTGCAGCTCCTGAAATAAACCCGGGTAGTTGGCCGTGTATAATCTGAGAGGGTGAGCTGTAATCTGCACGCCCAAATATTTTATCGATCCCTTCGCCCACCGAAAGGGAAAAGTACTTTTTAAACTATCCACCTCCTTTGCTCCCAAAGAAAGAGACAAGGCCTCTGTTTTCTCCCAATTAACCTTGAACCCCGAAAGGCGCCCATAATTCTGCAGCTCACCCATCAGCAGAGGGAGAGATACAATGGGGCGGGTTAGTGCAAAAAGAACATCATCTGCGAATAATGCCATTTTAGACAAAAGTATTTTAACCCCTATACTATTTTGCTCCCTTGGATTGCTGCAGCCCAAATGCATGACCTTGCATTTTTTAACATTAAATCTCAGCTGCCAAATTCTAGACCATTCTTCAAGCTTAGCCAGATCCCTCCTCATGTTATCTACACCTTCCTGAGTGTCTATTGCAGATTTTGGCATCATCCGCACCACAGGCCCCCAAACCTTTCTTGTGCAGCCTGGGAGGATCCTCCTCTGGAAGAGACTAAGTCCCTGTGCCCATGCCCTCTACTAAAGGCTGAGAATGAGAGTCCTGAGACCCCTGGGAATCCGTGCAGCGTGCCTTCGGTGAACGGGTGGAGACTGACAAGAAGGGGTATCAGCCCACCGTATAGGCCCCTTAGACATGTCTTCTGGAAGGCAGTAAGATTTTGTCTTGCCCAGGTCCTTCATCAGCTTCTCCAAATCTGCTCCAAACAGAAGCTTCCCCTGAAAGGCCAGTTGAGACAACTGGGCTGTGGAAGATGTGTTCACTGCCCAGTGCCATAGCCAAATCTGACACAATGATACCATTGTCAGGGCACCATCCCTGGTTGCCAAATGTACCAGGCCATACATGGCATCAGAAAAGAAGGCCATAGCCGACTCCAAAAGAGGGGTAGTATCATCTGGTGGAAGAGACTCAATCCACTGGAGCAGGGCTCGAGATGTCAACTGGCACATACCGCCAGCTGCAGACTAGCCGCCGCCACAGCAAACTGGCTCCTCAAAAATGAATCCACCAGAAAAGCCTTTAAGGCTGATCTGCCTTCCACAGGAATAGTGGTCCATCTAGTAACCACTGTGACCTGTGCATCCACTTTCGGAATGCCAAACCACTCAACACACTTCTCCTCCGGGAGAGTAGAGATCTTCTTACATACCCTTAACCCTTTAGGCAGGGAGTTGTGAGAGTCCCACTCTGACCAGGTCATATCCTTGAGCACATTTGGGAATGAGAAGACAGTAGTGGATTTTCGCACCCCTTGAAGGAGCAAGTGTACTTTCGGTTTCTGCTTTGTACTGGAAGCATCCGTCAAATTCAAGGCGGATGAGACCCTGGCAATCAACGCCGTTAGCTCCTCCTTCCAGAATAGGTGGATCACTCCAGCCTCCTCACAATCTTCTGAAGGTGAGAGTACTTCATCCACATCAGAGGCCAGTACTCAGCCATCTGAATTCAAGTCGTAATCTTGGACAGTTCCCAGCTGTTGCCCATCTCCTAGGGGTGCCCCATGCTGGGGACGCTTAGCCAAAGAAAATCAAACATGGATTCCACTCTCTGCCTTCCTTGCATGAGAATGTGCCAGGGGGCACCCAGAGGCCGCAGGCTCTGAATTTCCATGCCAGAAGGATCAGACCTGCGGCAAAGAAAGAAAGTATTCTGGGGAGGACAATCTGGAGTCCGGAAGCTCTCCTCTTGGAAATGACCCCCCCCCCCACCAACACCAGGGGGTACAGCTGCCACAAACCCCCTAGAGGACAATAAGCAGCTCACAGCACAATTGCCGGATCTTCCAGTCGGCTGGATATCCTTACCCATAGCGTCATCTGTCACCCGCTGGCCTGAGGCAGGCAAGATCTGACTAACTGCATCTCCTAGCTGAAAGAGGGGGAGTAGGCCCTCCAGGAAAGACTCAAAAAACTGCCATGCAAGAAGAGCAGAATGTAGAATCTGGAGACGAGGCACCTTGCTTGCCACAGACCAAACAATATTTCCTGGAAGAAGACAGAGAGTTAAGGCAAGTATCACAACAGCATGAGCTAAGGCTGCGGTGACCCAAAGCACGAGCTAACTGTGCTTTTACTGCAATGTGCTTTATGGGTGCTAGGGCAGGAACGCACACTGGAGCTGCTTGAGCAGAAAGCGTGTACAGATTGTATTACCACCAGGTGCACAACAGGAGAAAACACTACTAACATGTGTAGAAAACGGTAGGAAACCCCCACACTGTGCCATCGGTCATCAGCTGTCTAACCCGAACTGCATCCTACACAGACAGAATTGGAAGCCCCCAACAAGGACATGACGTAGTCAAGCCTTGGTACTCACCCCCTGAGAGCCCCAAGCAGAGAATCCGTGCCGGGCTGAGCTCTACGCCCCTGAAGCTGTTTCAATGGCCTTGCAGCACTGTGTTTAAGATGGCTAGTAAGCAGATCCCTCTGAGAGCATTCTGCAATCTTGGGGAGAGAGCAGGGGAGAACAGAGAAGGAGGGAGGGGGCTTTGAGGTTGTGTGAGGTTGCTGCACTTCCAGATTTTTCTAATTTCTAGCTGCTGAACAGACTCTTATGATAAACGCGCAGAGCTGAACCAATTTTCCCTCCCCCTATGGCTAACGAAAAGACTGCAGTGTAGTGGAGCCTCCCATATCGCGCTCAAGTGAGGGAGTCACCCTCAAGGTAATCGTTCACCAGTATTTAATCAATCTTTTCTTCTCAATCTTCAGATTTTCTTCAGAGAGAAGAAAATTCATTCACCATCTGCTGGAGACAAAGAAATACTGAGGAGACCTCTGGTGGCTGAGGTGAGTAGAGGCATAGGAGTAATGCCATTGAAACCTAGAGTTTTCATTGGTTGTCTCCACCAATCTGCTGCTAGGGGAACACAACCCACTTGTCTGGACTGGTCCAGCAGGACGATATGGAAAACCAGTTTTAAGTGTGAGAGGATTCATTGTTAGGGTCCCATGCAGGAGCAGGCTGTGCACCCATCCCCTGTGATTGCATGGGTTTTGAACTGGGCCAGTAAAGATGAGAGCTTTCCGATGCACATGGGATTTGGAATACCAAGGTACTTATCTGATGCTGTTCCAAGAGGTAGCCATCAACCACAGGAAATTTGCGACAATTTATGCAGAACTGCAGAACTGCATAACAGAGGTATCTTTACATTGCTTTTCCTGGTGAAACTCTGGGTGCTGCATGGAGGCTGTGTATTTTATTTCTTGAGTATGGAGGAGAACGATGATTTTATGGAACAGCTCACCATGCCAGTGGTTCAGATCTAAGGTGGAATACAGCCCTGCTGGGCAACGATGAAAAATCCTGACTGTTGTGTTATGGTTGTAAGTATATTGGACTTTAGAGCTACTGCCTTGAAGCTCAGCTATGGAATTTAGCTATGTTGGTTTGATCCGACCAAAGTTTACATGACTGTGCAGTAAAGGAATTACTTAACCCTGGTTTATTATGATAGGGACAGACAGACTTGGCGGTTCATAATTTTCTTTCTGGAATCCTATTTGACTGGAGATGATGTCACAATCTTCAATAGCCCACCCCCAATGACTCAAGGATGTTTATGTGTAATGGATGTTGGGAAGATGAGGAAAGAGGTAGGCTGATGGAGTGGATACAAGTATGAATGGTACAATATGTTTGGTGTGTGAAACATGGCACCGGGTTGTGAGGTAGGCAATGGAATAACTAAGGAGGGTTAAGGAGCATGGATGAGAGTTGGACTGAGTCAGGAGTAAGTAGGTGATAAGGGGAGGTGAATGGGGGGATGGGACGGAGAGGAAGGTTTGGGAATGTTAGTCAGATTAGATGGAAGAGGTTACAAATGGTTATGCTAAGAAGAGCTGGGGGTAGATGGAATGACAAGGACGGGAGAGTTGGGAGTTCTGGTATAGTGGGAGTATATGTATCTAAACTGTAGATGGTAAAGAGTCAAAGAATACCTCTTTTGTGGGATAAGGGCACCAAAATGTCAGGCACAAATGACACAGAAAGGGCACATAGAAATATAGAAACACGACGGCAGAAAAAGACCACATGGCCTATCTAATCTGCCCTTCCATATCAACTACAACAGTCCCCTTTTTACCTTTAGAAATATAGAAACAGATATATGGGAGATGTTTTGGTTGGGAGACATCTCACAAGGGTTAGACATTCAAGAGATGGAACATACTGTAATTTGCTATGTTATTAGCTTGAATGTTGACACTTAAATTGGCCACTATGAATGTAGCAGGGGCGCACTCACCCATAAAGAGGAAACAATGGTTTGATCCGTTTAAACGAATGAAAACAGATATAGTGTTTTGTAAGAAACCCATCTAGACAATAAGGAACATCTGAAACTGTCAAGAGGGTCGGCCAATCTGGGTACTCTTCTTTCAATATGAGGAGAGAGGGCTGCCGTTCTGATTCACAAAAAGCTTCCATTTTGAATTGGCAGTAACAAGGAAAAATGAAGAGGGTCGCTATGTATTCATGGTAGGGACCTTGTATGAATGGAAAATCTTCTCAGGTTGTGTTTACGCCCCAAATGAATATAACAACAATTTTTGGGAGAAAATAATTACAAAGTGTTGATGTTCCTGGTCTGGTCACCAGACTGTAAAACCTGTTAAAACGCCACTAGAAGGGAGACTGGGGTCAACTTATTAGTTGCCGTTGGTGCAGAGTTCTCCAAATGTCAACTGCACCTAACTGATGCATTGACTTTACCTTCTTTTCGGGAATACATAATTGTTACTCGAGAATAGACTATCCACTAGTGGCCAGAGATTTTTTTCCCAATGCTGACAACCTCCACTATACGGTCCACTGTCCTCTCTGACCATGCACCAGTGGACTTGGAGATGGAGTCACCCCAAGAAGAGTTTCAGTTGGAGAATGGACCATGTTCTCTTTCAAGAAAAGGTTTTTAAGTATTTGCAGGGAAAATGGAGAGACTATCTTGGAGATAATAGCAACACAGACACTACCCCTTGCTGCTTAGGCTGGTAGGTAAGGCTGTAATAGGCGGCTGCATCACTGCTTATGTTGTGGGAAATTCTTATGACTGATCTGTTTGGTCTAACAAGCAAAAAATTCACCTGCGCATATGACATGATCATGCAACATTGGGACAAATTAGATCACATCAAAGAAAACAAATTATCTTGAGCTATGAAAACCTCCCTATATTATCAGTATCAATTTTACCGCCATGGGAATAACGCAGGGTGACTGATGGCAACATGATACAAGGAACATGGAAGCGGCCATACAGTTGTGGTCAACATTATTGGAACCCTTGCAGTTCAACCCCTTAAAGTCCAATATATCAAAAAAAAAGTGGACAGTGAAATGGCTTTGTCTATATATGCACACACATTTGACACATAAAAGAATGAAATAAAACAAGACCAATTAAAAAAGGAAATAGTAAGAAATAGTATAAAAACTGGAACATTGCCAGGACATGATCTCCCAACTCCAATGGCTTGAACAACATTGGATTTACGTCTTAAACACAGGGTATCCTCATGGTTTAAATCATGAGATTGATTGGTTGAGCCTCTTTTGACCTTGTCCAATGAGATAGGGGTTTCCCCATTTTCAAGTGGGTTGATTCCTGTTCTCATTGGCGGTTCTAGTATATGACAAAATTACCATTCAGCCAATGAATAAGCAAGCAGTCTCTCAAAAATTAATTTTTGTCCACTTCTGGGTTTGTTGGAGTTTTGCTTGAGTGGTTGGAGGAATTGAATGAGCATTGTCATTAGCACTTGAAACTGTCGTTGGAAGATTCGAAACATGCACATTGTGCGGTTGCCTAAGAGTTCCTTTTTTGAAGCATGAAGTTTGATTTCTGCCATATTGCGGACTGGTCAGACAAGTACAGATAAGTGCTCTCATTAGTTTCTTGATTTTAGAACCATATATGATTAAAATGGACATGACCAACTTTCGAGATTGAGCAACACTGGTCTCCTGATGACATGTCCAACAAATAAAAAACGTTTTTGAGGACTGTGAACCATTTTGGGTGATTTTGTTGATTTGGGCTTGAGGACATGATTATCGGCACCTTAGAAACAATTTAAATCAGTTTGAACAGAAGAACCACATTCCCATTACAATAAAAATCAAATGCAAGTACTGACAACTGATCACAGGTGCATGACTTGAATCAATCAATGAATGATGGCTCTAATGTTTAAAATGACCACATTCACTCCCTGTTCCATTTTCACAATGGGAAAGAGAAGAGAGCTGAGACTATCAGAAAAGCCATTATCACTAAATAAACTTCAAAGGGGTACAAAGCCATCTCCAAAGACCTTGGGATTCCTGTGACTACAGTTCACAATGTTATTAAGAAGTTTTCTGCTCATGGAACTGTCAAGAACCTCCCAGGACATGGTGGAAAGAGGAAAATTAAGAAGTCTTCAAAGCTTAGTGTGAACTGTTGGAAAAACACCACATACAATAATCCAAAGAGCTTAATACTGACCTGGAGCAATCTGGTGTGGTGGTTTCAACCCGCACTATACGTTGCACACTAAACAAAGAAGGACTTCATAGGCAAAGGCCAAGGAGGACCCCACTGCTCAAAGACAGACATAAAAAGGCATGCCTGATCTTTGCCCAAACCCACCTTCAGAAACCACAATCCTTCTGGGAAAATGTTCTGTGGACAGATGAAACCAAACTTGAGCTCTTCGGCAATGCAGACCAGCAATACATTTACAGGTGAAAAAAATGAAGCTTCTATGGAAAAAAACACTCTTCCCTACAGTTACATATGGTGGAAGCTCCATAATGTTGTGGGGCTGTTTTGCTGCCTCAGGAACTGAGGCCTGGAACGTATTAAAGGAATCATGAAGTCAGAGGACTACCGAGGTACTTTGGAGAGAAATGTGCTACCTAGTATCAGAAAGCTAGGTCTGGGTCGAAGATCATGGGTCCTCCAGCAGGACAATGACCCAAAACATACATCCCAAAGTACAAAAGAATGGCTAAAAAGTAACAAATGGACTGTTTTAAACTGGCCAGCAATGAGGCCTGATCTAAATTCAATTGAGAACCTTTGGAAAGAGCTGAAATCTGCCATTGGTTAAAGGGATCCTGGAAACATTCATGAGCTGGAACAAATCACAGTTGAAGAGTGGGAGAAACTTCCAGCAGACAGATGTACAGAACTTATATATAGCTACAAGAAATGTTTGGAGACTGTCATCACTGCCAAAGGTTGTGCAACAAAAGTTAGTAAAGGGTGCCATTAATCCTATCCAGGTCATATTTTGTTTTCTTCTCACAAATTACTACATCTAAGTTGCACAGACATCTTTTTTTGGTTGTATACCTTTGAACATACTATTAAAATATGATATACAGTTGGAATATTTCCAATTATTTCTCAAGCTATTGTACACAACCTACCTAAAATGCAAGGGTATCAATAAAGTTGACCACAACTATATTTAGCCCAATGTATGGAGAGACATGAGGAGCTGGACATTGTCAATCAAGATATAGCCCATCAGTTGACAACTATTATCGGGATCTTTATAGGAGTTTGAATATCAATCAAGAATCCACTGAGGCTTTTTATTTATACGTACATTGGTCTCAATTGACAAAGGAGCTGAGCTCAACACCCCTGTACATAATGTAGAAATCTATGGTGCTATTTTGTGTTGACAATGACAGGGCTAAATAGACTAGGTTCCAAATTTAATCAAGTATTGGGTTACTTAGTAGTATAACCCCTTCAACAACTATATATCCATGTTTATAAAGCAGGATGGGATAAAATAGATATGGGGCAAAACACTCATAGTGGTCTTGCCAAGACAGGGACGAGATCCCCAAGTGGTTGTCTTATTGCTCCATTTCTCTGATCAAAACAAAGATTTTGGTATTGGTTATGGCCAACCAGTTAGACAGGTACTTATGTACTTTGTGAGAGAAGACCAGGTAAGGTTTGTGAGAGGCTGGAGTGGGGTAAAGAATATTCTTAAGTTGACAGCACTGGTAGTGGAAGAGCAGGACTTAATTATAAGCTTAGATGCTTAAAAAAACTTTGATAATGTTGTAAGGGACTACTTATTTTGGGTCTTTGGATAAATGGGACTTGTGGGAATCAATGGTGAAGAATATTTGATTGCTTTATTGTGGGTTGACTGCCTGAGTTCTCATCAATGGACTGGCTCCTTTGTCTAGACTCTGGAGCCCCTGGCTATGAGGCTTCAGGCCCTTCAGGGTTATGGAAGGATTTAGGTTTCCCTCTAAAAACAGGTCACATAGGAGCTTTTCTATTTGCCAACAAGAATGATCTGCAAACCTAAGGAGGGGATTACAGCCATTGCCATGGATCTCATGCGCATATCTTCCCTGCTGTACCATGAAGGAGACTGGGGGACTATAATCTACATACTCGGACTAAGGAGGCAGGAAACTAGCTACACTGTCTGTAAGATCCATGTGTTAATAAATGTGTTGAGCTAGATCATAAGCATTTGACCTGATTTCTGCAAAACACAGGGAAGGAGATTCAAAAAGAGGCACAAAAGGAGATTTGCTGTTTTTTTCCCCCCAGAACAGAGAAATACAGTTAAATTCATGGCTTTGGCATGGGACCATTTTTGGAAGCTATTCTAAAAACTGTATTTCACCTAAATCTTCCTCAGTGTTGCTGCAGTGAAGCCCATGGAAAACAGATCCTAACGGGAGTAACATCTGACCTCAACACATTTCCCTCATAAAGAGATTACTCATCTGACATGGTCTGTTATCTCGGTTTTTATATTGTGTCAATTTATGCTGTGACTCCTGGTGACCCAGCAGCTCCTGGGTTTTCTTGGCAGTGTGACCGGAAGTAGATTGCCAGGCCTTTCTTCTGAGGCAATGGAGGGTTAAGTGACTTGCCCAAGGCCACAAGGAGTGCTAGTGGGAATCGAACCCTGGTCTCTTGGTTACCAAGCTAGTGCTCTAACCATTAGGCTACTCCTCCACTCTTGTACTGGTATATTACTAAAAAAACATTTCATAAAATATTGGAAGTGAACGTTAGAGATCTGACTTATCCTTCTGTGTATCATAGCCACCTAGAGCCTGTGTAAACAATCCCCGGCTGTCATCAGGTGGCACACTAAGGCTCTGATGCTTTTTTTATTTGTGCTAGGGACAAGAAGGGCAGAAGAACTGAAAAATCAAAGAGAAGATAAGAGGAGATAAAAAATGACTAAGATCCTACAAACCTTCCTAAGAAATATATTTCTTGGCAGAAGCTGGATGAACCAAACACTGGCAGTACTTGACCTCTGTAAAACTTATTCGAGGCAATGTTTTGCAGTTTTGCTCTCATTAACCTAATGCAGTTACCACTGTTACGGGAAAACTCTGCCGTTTCTTTTCTAATGCTAACTAACTTTGAGGTGTTAGAGATAGTGCTTCCTTTCTTTCTACACAAGCTCTAGACTCTGCTGCTACGTTACAAGCCCTGCACGTGCTTTCGCGCCCCGTCCCCCTTCTTCTGCGCACCTCCATTTGATAAGGGTTTCCACTAGCCTGGCGTAGCCCTGGGCGGCAGCAAGATGCAGCAGTGTCATTCCACGGAAGCCGACATCATGGATGAGGCGTTCTGAGCGCAGCCAGCAAGGGCGCGACATCATCTTCTCGCATACCGCCACAATGCGCGCTTCAAATGAATCTCCTGCTGTCTGCTGAAACAAAACATACCAAAAAATAATTAATCAGATAATCCCTAGTTATGCAGGTGATTTTTCAGCCAAGCTTAGGAGCCTACAATTCAGCTGAATATTATCCTAAATTTAGGACTTTAAATTTAATCTTCCTAAATCTGGACATCTAAGTTAATTTTCTCTTCCCTGACTCTACCACAGTAGCCCACTTTTTAGGCACCAAAATTTAAACACTTAGCCCTAGTCCATTTCCAAAGGAACTGATGTAGACAACTAGCTCTTTAAAAGTTAAGCTTCTAAACCCTCTGAAAACTGACCCCAGAGAGAATATAACAATTTCAGAATCTAGTTTCCCTTTCCACTAATTAACTCTGCAAAAAAGGCTGTATGAGGCCTCAAAGAAGTGGGGAGAATCCGAGCCCTTGCTATTTTCCAGGCTCAGGCCAGGCTGAAGCCAGCCAAGAAGGATGCTCCAGAAGTCTTGGAAGAGGGCAGGGAGTAGGACAGGAGAGGTCAATGTTATTGTCAGAAGCAAGTAACAGTTTTTCCACTGACGCACAAGGAAACTTCAGAGCTGATAATCAAAAATGTAGTACCACCCTCCCCCCAAGTCCATGTATGCATATCACACAGTGGAAAAATCTGCTCTGCTCCCCTTGGCAAGAGAATTAAAGTCCTCTCAATTCCATTCTGCGAAAGCCCTTGGCTAAACTGCACCCCCCCCCCCCCCCATCACCCTTTCCCGATATAGCAAGCTGAGATAAAAGACAACTCACTGGCTCTGACACACGAGAGGGATAGAGGGTTTGCTATTATTATCCGGCAGGCTGGGCCGGCTTATGCCACATGATTTTCGTGGATAGTTGCCCAGCTCGGAAACAGCATGTCAGGTAGAAGCCTCAAGGAGGGACCCACATTCACATCACATAAACTGCTGAATGGATTCCCCTCAGATACAGCCCACGCCTCTCAAGTTCCCAATTCAAATCTAGCTTTCGGCCACTGATCACATGAATGGCTCCTGGTTTCCTGTGGTATAATGGGGCTAGAAAGGTTAGAAAATCCTGCAGTAGTTCTGTGGCATAACTTTTCATATTATTGTGTATGCAAGAAAGCAAATTAAATATTCCTTTCAGCAAGATATTTCCTTAACCCAGAGGCAGTGATCTATTTTCATCTGAAGGGTTGCATTAGCAGTTCCATATGCGAGGTGTATTCCACTTGAAGATTTGATGAATGAGCAGGGTTGATGGAAGCATTTTGGACTTTTTAGTTGTTTTGGCCTTTTCACTTGTTTATATTTTATGCATTTTTTTTTTTACTTTGCTTAACATTTTGCTTGAGGTTTTTCTTTTTCCCTTACTTAATTTCTCTTTCCCTGGTCTCCAGCTCCTCTTCTGCTCCTGCAGTCACTCCCTCCCAGCACCAGTTATCCCTCTCTAGTCATACCCTCTATACTCAGAGAGCCCAAGGAAGAAAGAGCTGGAGCAGGCAGCAGTTCACAAGCTTAACTGCCCCCCCCCCCCTTTCCATCTCCTACTACTGCACCAGCTTCATTTACCCTCACTGACCATAGCCAGAGGAACACAGAAAGAATACAGGATAAAGCTAAAAGAGACAAAGAGAAAAATAAGGATAGAAAAAGCAAAGGTGGAAGAAAAGATGGCTAAAGATATGAAGCGTGGAGACAAAACGTTTTTCAGGTATATTCAGAAGAGGAAAATAAGAGATGGAATTATAAGATTTAAAATTGCTGAGGACAGATTCGTGGAAAGTGACATTGAAAAACCGAGTGCTAAACAAGTACTTCTGTTCTGTACTCACTAGAGAAAATCCTAGAGAAGGACCACGTATGATTGATAAATACATAAATGGGAATGGAGTAGATACCACACCATTTACGAAGATGATTGTTTGAACAGCTTGAAAAAGTGAAAGTGGACAAGGCCATGGGACCGGATGGGATACATCCTGGGATACTGAGAGAGCTCAGAGAGTCCTTTAAAGGATGTTTTTAATAGATCCTTGGAGGTGGGTGAGGTTCCACAGGTCTGGAGAAGTGTTGATATGGTACCTCTTCACAAAAGTAGTAATAGGGAAGAGGTGACAAACTATAAACCAGTAAGCCTTACCTCAGTGGTGGGAAAAGTAATGGAAGTGCTCTTGAAAAAAGGAATAGTGAACTTCCTAGAAACAAATGTGTCGCATGATCCGAGGCAACATGGTTTTACCAATGGGTGATCATGCCAGACAAATTTGATTGAGTTTTTTTGACTGGGTGGCCAGAGAACTAGATGAAGGACATGTGATGGATGTGATCTAACTGGATCACATCCATCAGGCACTATCACGCCGAGGTCCTTCTCCTGGTCCGTGCACACAAACCTCTCGCCCTTTATCGCATATGATTCCTTTGGATTACTGCATCCCAAGTGCATGACTGCACCACTTCACATTAAATCTTAACTGCCAAGCATTAGACCATTCTTCTAGTGTTTGTAGATCATTCCTCACATTGTCCCCTCCCTCAGAGGAGTCTACTCTGTTGCAGAGTTTTGTATAATCTGCGAAAAGGCAGACTTTTCCATTCAATCCTTCAGCAATATCACTCACAAATAGATAGAACAGTACTTGTCCCAGGACAGATCCCTGGGGCATGCCACTACTCGTGTTCCTTTTTTCTGAGTTTTCAACCACCTCCTATCGTTTGTCAGTCAACTAATTTCTGATCCAATTCATCTCTTTGGGACCCATCCCCAGAATGCTCAGTTTATTGATAAGCCTCCTATGAGGATCAGTATCAAAGGCTTTGCTTATATCCATAGTAACATAGTAAGTGACGGCAGATAAAGACCAGCATGGTCCATCTAGTCTGCCCAGCAAGATGGCAAGAGTAGGTGCACCTGTCGCTCTGTGCAGGCCACCCCTCCCCATGTTTTTGTTTCTGTTTAGGAGTGAACCCACCACTCCATGTAGGACACCCTTATTTGTTCAGACGCTAGATAGTTCAGAAGTTAGATGGTACCGTTTATTTTGCTTTTATCCTGTTGCTGTAAAGTGATCCACTGTACAGCAACAGGATAAAAGCAAAATAAACGGTACCATCTAACTTCTGAACTATCTAGCGTCTGAACAAATAAGGGTGTCCTACATGGAGTGGTGGGTTCACTCCTAAACAGAAACAAAAACATGGGGAGGGGTGGCCTGCACAGAGCGACAGGTGCACCTACTCTTGCCATCTTGCTGGGCAGACTAGATGGACCATGCTGGTCTTTATCTGCCGTCACTTACTATGTTACTATGGATATAAGCAAAGCCTTTGATACTGATCCTCATAGGAGGCTTATCAATAAACTGAGCATTCTGGGGATGGGTCCCAAAGAGATGAATTGGATCAGAAATTAGTTGACTGACAAACGATAGGAGGTGGTTGAAAACTCAGAAAAAAGGAACACGAGTAGTGGCATGCCCCAGGGATCTGTCCTGGGACAAGTACTGTTCTATCTATTTGTGAGTGATATTGCTGAAGGATTGAATGGAAAAGTCTGCCTTTTCGCAGATTATACAAAACTCTGCAACAGAGTAGACTCCTCTGAGGGAGGGGACAATGTGAGGAATGATCTACAAACACTAGAAGAATGGTCTAATGCTTGGCAGTTAAGATTTAATGTGAAGTGGTGCAGTCATGCACTTGGGATGCAGTAATCCAAAGGAATCATATGCGATAAAGGGCGAGAGGTTTGTGTGCATGGACCAGGAGAAGGACCTCGGCGTGATAGTGCCTGAGGATCTCAAGGCAGTGAAACAATGTGACAAGGCAGTAGCCAAAGCCAGAAGGATACTGGGTGTATACAGAGAGGAATAACCAGCAAAAAGGGGGTATTAATGCCCCTTGTACAAGTTGCTGGTGAGGCCTCACCTGGAGTATTGTGTTCAGTTTTGGAAACCAAATCTCACAAAGGATATAAAAAGACTTGAAATGGTTCAGAGAAGGCAACCAAAATGATATGGGGTCTGCACCAGAAGATGTACGAGAAGAGACTTGAACTAAATACGTATAATCTAAAAGGAGAGGAAGGGCAGGGGAGATATGATCCAGATGATTAAATACTTACAGGGTTTTTGTTTTTTGTAAATGCCATCAATACTGACTCCTGATGACCCAGCAGCCCTGGATTTTCTTGGCAAGGTATCACCAGAAGTAGACTGCCAGGCCTTTTCTTCTGAGGCAATGGAGGGTAAAGTGATTTGCCCAAGGCCACAAGAAGTGCCAGTGGGAATCAAACCCTGGTCTCTTGGGTTGTAGGCTATTGCTTTAACCACTAGTTTACTCCTCCACTCCCCTAATATTAATGAACAAACAAATCTTTTTCAAAAGGGGAAACTGCAAAACTAGAGGGCACAAAATGACGTGCAAGGAGATAAATTTAAAAGCAACATCAGGAAATACTTTTTCACTGAAAGGGTGGTGGATGTTTAGAATGCCCTCCCGATGGAGGTGATGGGGGGTACAGTGACGGGATTCAAGATGGCATGGGACAGACACAGGGGATCCCTTTATAGCAAGAGGATAAAATCAAAATAAACAATTATTATTTTTATACTTCAAGAAATAGAGTTGGGTGACCTGCATGGAGTGGCGGCTACAACCCTAAACAAAGGCACAGAAGGGGGTGACGTGCACGGATCGGCGGTACACCTACTCTAGCCACCTTAGTGGGCAAACTAGATGGACCATACTGGTCTTTATCTTCAGTCATATTCTATGTTACTATGTAATCCTTATCACTTGGCTATTTTATATCACATGAGTTTAATTTCTTATCCCAAGCCCTGTAATAGTAATATCAATTCCTCAAAGTCATTCATCAGTAATACTTGGTCTACCAAGATGCTCTACAGCTAGACCCAAAATGCTGAATTATTCACCAGAGAAATATATTCTCCTAAATCTGTCTACAGCAAGGCCTGGGAGGCTGATATCTTAATCAGTATGATACATTCAGGGGCATTCTACTTTAAGATCCATAGCTACCGGTCATTCTATGAAGAGAACTTGTCACTGTGCTTTTACCAGCAAAATTCATTTTGTATCAACGTATATGGAAAGAACCCTTCCAATGAAATGCTCATCCGTGAAATCCATTGTGCACCAGAATTCTTTGACAAGACCTGTTTAACCAACAAGATCCACAATGTCTAGTCATTCTACAGAGAAAACTATACTGCTGTCCTGTTCGAGAAAGATCTGTACAATGCATGGCTTTATAGCAAGATCTGTTCCATCAAGACACTCATTAGTAGATTTCTGTGTGAAGCGAATATTTGACGAGAGCTGTTCACCAGCAAGACACATTTTGTTTACTTATTTTTTCTATAATAAAATATACCTTGCTAAGTTTCAGTTTGAAACATTTAATGTGGATTAATTTCTGTTGGTACAGTGAATTCCTTACAGAGCCCCAAATCAAAAATGCAATGTGTGCCTTCGAGTCAGTCCTGACTCCTGGCGACCCAAAAGCTCCTGGGTTTTCTTGGCAGTGTCACTGGAAGTAGATTGCCAGGCCTTTCTTCCGAGGCAATGGAGGGTTAAGTGACTTGCCCAAGGCCACAAGGAGTGCTAGTGGGAATCGAACCCTGGTTGCTTGGTTACCAAGCCAGTGTTCTAACCACTAGGCTACTCCTCCACTCCGAGTCCCAAATCAGCTCTTACCAAATCTGATCTCCCCGCTATCTAGAAAAACATCAACAATTAATCCATTTACAAACTTAGCAGTGTTTTCTGGAGTGGTAGCATTAGCCAGAAGCAGTGTCCATAACTGGGCCCTGTCTTCTGAAAAGACAGCATTATCCTTCCAGTCGTTCCTTAATGCTGTATTTGATATAGCCACTTGCTGCCTCACAATAAGAACCAATGGACTGTCCAGGAACCTCAGCAGACTTGTTGCCTTCTCTTGATCTCTGCTCCTTTGTTTAAAACTTTAAACAATAAAAACAAAGAAACAAACAAAAAAACCCAAGATCTGAGACACTGGACTGAATAGGGACATCCGAAAAAAGAGGTAAGTCACCTTCGGCTACTTTCCCTGGGCTGTACTGATATTCTCATGATCAGGAGCCCACCCCCTAACAATACATGGACAACTCCAGAGGGGAATTTCCTGTATGCCCTGGAAACTTCCGCAAGAGCCACACTGGCAGGCACCCCCAAAACGACGGCACAGCTAAAGATAAAATCACCACCTGCTGGGAGACAGGGTGACACCTAGTTGCAACAGTATAAGTGCCAATGGTGATGTCACTGCAGCCTTCGGGTGTTTTCTCTGTCTCCATCATCTGCTAGCAGGGGGAGATATCCCACTAGTCTGGACTGGTCTAGCAGGATGCTTTGGAAAGCAAGTTTGATAAAATTGGTGCTACATCTATCACATCTTATTTTAAAACATTTCCAATTCTACTGGCATTTTCAAATCTCCTGCATCTTAGTCTTCTCTGGTATTTTCAGCCCTCCATGTTCTGCTGCACTCTGACATTTTTATCTGAAGAGTCCATTGTGTTCAGGACATTAATCAGTCTCCAGCAAGATTCTTCAACATTTTCTGGGGAGCTGTGCTTAAGCCTTGGAGAGTCTTGATCTAATTAGTTTTCTAGATGTGGAAGAATCCAGTGCAAGCATATGGTTTGCTCTTTCTCTAGATGTCAGGAAGGTATTCAGTGGATGAACTAATGAACAACATGCCTGGAATCCATATCTTTGTGAACCACAAGCCTCTCTAAATCTAAGGACTGATTCCTGCCAGAGTAAGTACTAATTCAGTCATAGGCTTTAAACAGTTTCATGCCACACAGTTAAAGCTGCCCAATAATTTTCCAAACCTTCAGAGGCTTAAAATGTATTCTGCCCTGGATGTACCAATAATGATGCTGAAATCACCCTACCCTTCCCAGGCATATCAGCAGCTATACAGGAGAAATATGCAGAGATCAAATGCCCGATGAGGGCTCTGTGCACAAGGCAGTCACACCACGGTTGGGACGTTTGCCATCTGAAACTTAATTCCGCAGGGGCCACGGGATGTAAAAGTAAATAGACAGCAGACCAACAAGAGTCGCTAATGGCCCCAATTGTAGGCATCGCTGACTGGCTTTTTGCAAGTTACACTCAGCTTTTTCAGGAATAAACTATGGCCTTGTCTCCCCTCCTGGAACTGCTCAGCAGTAGAGTGAGTACAGTATTTAAGGCTAAACGCCATGAAAATCCTCCCCATGCTGTTGACATGTGCTGATCCCCTCTGGGACCTAGGGAAGATATGCAGTTTGTGTCCTACATCACCTCCTCCAGCCTGTGAGCTGCTCTGAGAAGAAAAGATTGTCATATGTGGAGACTCTGATTGCCAGAGCTGCCCATGCTCTCCTGCACTGCATGGGAACCCTTGAAAGAGAGATGATCAGACCTGAGAGTTAATCGTCAAGGTGGTAGGTGAGAGGGATGGTATGTGAGGAGAGAGAGAGAGAGCCTAGGCAGAGTGTGGTGGGGGTGAGAGAAAGATTGGTGAGGAATAGGAGAGAGAGGCTGGGCCAAGCATTGGGGGACAGGAAACAGAGAGAGGATGGGCTAAGCATAGAGGAATAAAGTGCTGCTAAGGAAAATATGGGGGAGTTTGAGAAAGACAATAGTGAGAACGGGGTGAAGGAGTTTGAGGAGGGAAAAACTGATAGAGACAAAGGGGAGGTTGAGAGAGCCTGCAGTTATTTGTCTTGCTTGCTCCCCAGTTCTAATTCACCTTCCTCTCTCCTTCAGTATTGTGCCTTCTGACTCTTAGGCTCTTGGTGTGAGAAAGGTGTGCCAGCTCTCCCCTACTGGAACCCCAGAAGTGCGCTCAGCTTGCTAAACCTCTAAGTAAATAGGTTCTGTGGGTACAACCCCTCTTCTGCTATAAGTATGTTAACAAACAACTGGATGAAGACCAGTATTGACACTAACAAGTAATCATTGTGAACCTGGAAGCAGTTATGATGGAAAGGATAAGGATCACTGACGTAACAAGGCTGAGAGAAGGTCTGAGGCTGCTCACCTGGATATGGAGGCCTTCTCCAGCTCCTCCCTGCTGTTGCTGGCTCAGGGCTGTCATCTCGGCCATTCTCTTCTCCATCTGCTCCAAGCGCTCCAGGATGGACATCCTAAACTGATTGTCTACGAAAGGAGGACAGAGTGATGAGAGTACACCAAAACCTGGCTGATGCAGCTAGTGGCATGAACAGAATATACTATTTCATACAGCTCTGTTAGCACTACATAGATGTAATGCTACTTTGTACAGCCTCATGCATGTCGCCAATTTTGTTTGAACACTCATGCAACCTTATGTGTGCATCAAATATACCATTATGACATATACACTTGAGAAAGTCATTGCTTATTCCTTGAAATGAGCTATGAGAAATATGATGCACTTTTCTGGATCTGCCAGGCTCTTGTGGCTCAGACTGGTCATTATCAGAAACAGGATGCTGGGCTTAATGGACCTTGCCTGACTCAGCATAATTTAACTTATGTTCTTATACCACCACCTGCTAAGGCCTTGCACATGTTGCCAGCGCTGTACAGTGAGAACATTACACTGTATTCTCTTATGCACGCCTTCAGTACTGACACCTGGTCTGGCCTCACATACGCTGTCATATAAAAAAAACCCGCTACATTGCGTTGTCTGCGTACACCATAAGCACTAACTATACTGCCATCTAGTATGGCCCCATACATGCTGTCAGTGTTGTTTACATATAATATTTCATACAGCCCACATCGTCAGTGCTGTATAAATAACAGACCACCACGTGCACTGTCAATGTTGCATGAATATCAGAATGCAAAGTACAGCTGCATGCACCTAACCAGTGCTGTGCAGATATAATACCACCTCATAGAGCCCTGCCTACTCTAGATACGTAACACCTCGTATGGCCCTGTACACCCCCATCAGGGCTGTATAAATAATAACACTGGTATAGGACTGAAAACACTCGCAACATCATCTAATGAGAATAAAATCTTACACAGTGCTGTCCACACTGAAAATACATTGCAGAATTCTAGCAGGAGTAAGCTAACAAAATTCAAAAGTCTGTGTCAAAAGGTCCAATTTATGCAAAATTCTGCATGCTTTGTTTGTCAAAATAAAGCATATTGTTGAGTGAAACTTAACTTAAAATACAATACAGAAAACAATATCATTGAAAAGTGCAATATTTTGAACTATTGTGTGAGGAATTCCAGCAGGAGTACTGTAGCCCATCAACACCACAAACGCTTCGTATGATCCCATGCATCCCATCCGTGTCTCATACGGCTTCATATATGCCATCAGCATTGTAAACTTAAAACAGCACCTTGTAAACTTCCATACTGTTAGCACTGTAGAAATAGAACAACATCTTACACATGATTTTCAGGAACACAAACACAAAGATACACAGTTATCACACATACATGGATCATGCGTCCAAAGTGACTAGCGCACAAATACAGACAGACGCAAACAGTTGTATCTGCCCCACACTGTAGCTCTTCCTCTCCATACTATACCTTCCTTGTCCTGGTCCATTGTCTCTCTCCAAAGTCCCTGCAGTCTCTGAGATCCACACAGACCCCTTCCTACATCCACAGAGAGTGAAAGTCAGCTCTGTGTCACATTCAGTCACTCATAGCGAGGGATGCCAGGAGAGATAAGGCTCCCAAGCCAGGCCCACAGTGCTGAAGAGTCTGCTGGTCTCTGCCTTGGATAATGAGGGCACCTCATAGCTCAGGTTTCACAGGGCTTTCAAGACAACCCTGCCTGTCCCCACCCTTTCACCTCCCTCTATTCCCCTAAGTTGGTATTGTAGAAAAATGAACACACACATACAAAAGAGTTTGCTTGGCTCCACACTGCAGGGAGCGTCACACGTCAGAACCTGCATTATGACAAACTAAAGAAGGACTTATGTCCCCCATCCTCCTCCCTCACGGCCTTTCGCTATGGGACTAAAATAGCCACAAGTAGCAGTGGGACTGAAGCCATGTCACCCAGCCCCAATTCATTTCTCTCTTGCATCACCTCCTCACTCTCTCCTTAGCCTTTTCACCCAGGCAAGCCGAGGCTGGCTGTCCTCCATCCCTCCACAGCCCTAACCCCTAGGCCCCCTCCATCCTTCCCCTGCACTTCCTTCTGTCTCTCTTCAGTCCTGCCAGCCAGGTAACTCGAGGATGGCTCTCCTCCACCTTCCACCACTACTTCCTCCTTCTGAGCCCAACTCTACTTCATCCCCGAACTAGGCAAGCTGGGGCGTGCTCCCATCCATCCCACTTCTACATTCCCGCCTCTCTCTCTCGTTTAGCCCTGTCAAACAGATAAGCCAAGAATGTCTCTCCTGCATTTCCTCCCTTCTCTTTGCCCTATCACCCAGGCAAACTGATGATGGTTCCCCTGCACCTCTTCCTCTCTCTTCAACCCTTTTATCCAGGCATGCTAAGGATGCCTCCTTCCCCCAGGCAAGCTGAGACTGGCTCGCTTTCCTTCTTCCCCTGTCCTTCCTCATCTCTCTCTCTCCAGCCCTGCTACCCAGGCAAGCTGGGAATAGCTCCTTGTCATCTTTCCCCTGCACTTTCTCCTTTCTCAGCCCTGTCACCCCAACCAGCTGGAGCCAGCTCTCTTCACGCTCCTCTGCCTTGTTAGCCAGGCAAGTTTCACTCCATTCTTCCCCATATCTTCCTTTCGCTCTCACACACACTCTCCTCTCTCTTTCACTGTATTTGTGTCTCTGTGGTACTTTTGCGCTCTCTCTCTCTCTCTCAATTGCAACTAAGAGGCGCTTTACTGGCATAGATGTATGTACAAGTGTGACCAAATCCTAATATATCTGTGTGACTGGTTGGGATTAGAGAAGGGGGATAGGGGGAGACCGAGGGTGAGAACACACCCTTGGAGAAATCTGTATAATAGTCAGGTTATTACTCTTTTTGCGTGTTTGAAAGTTACGTAAACTTCGGTGTACTGTATTTTTGAAATTCCTCTATTTAAAAGACAAAAAATTAAAAAACTGCACAAATGTAGTCATGGTTTAAACTAATAAAAAGAATACGAGGCTACCAGGAAGGAAGGGAGTAAATAAAGACTTCAAGAATTCTGGTGCTTTTTAGGACGGTTTATGGGGTCAGCACACTTATGGCCTGATGGCAGGATGTTACATACAGTATTTAGAATCTGTTACTCCTGTTTCCCTACAAACTATGTAGAGTTTTTACAACTCAAAGTTTGATGGAAGAAACCATGGGGTCAATATTCAGAATCCTTAGCCAGCTGGCCTACGGAAGGCTGGCTGGCTGGGGGTCCTGAATGCGATATTAAGCAGCACTATCCAGACAGTGCCGCTGAATATCCCCATAGACCAGGGGTGGTCTGGGGGCAGAGTGAGGGAGGTGTCAGTGCTATTGGAATAAGTGCTGACACTTATCCAATTAGTGGATTTTTCAGACTGCACCTATCTAGCCAACTTAGGACGCATGGAAAGCTGGCCTATGTTGAAATCCGGATAAGTACCGGAAGTTATCTGGTTAGTGCTCTCACCTCTGATATCTGTACACTGCCACGCAATATCCTGCCGATATTCAGTGGTGTTTGAACACTGGCCCCCCATGTGTTAGGGCCATGACCTGAAGTCATGGCCCTAATACATGCAAAGACTAGGGGACATAGAGTGGAGCTGCAGTGTGGCCTATTTGGGACTGACGGGAGAGAATGTTTTTTCGCTCAACGTGTGGTCAAACGCTTGAGTTTGTTGCCGAAGGAGTGGTAAAAGCTGTTGGTGTGGCTGGGTTTGAAAGGGTTTTGGACAGGTTCCTGGAGGAAAGGTCCATAAACCATTATTAAAAAGGGACCCAGGATATCACTGCTTGACCCAATGCAAGCATTGTGGAACCTGTATCTTTTGGGGAAACTGCTAGGTGCGTGTGACCTGGATTGGCCACTGTTGGAAAGCACAGTTACTTACCTGTAACAGGTGATCTCTGGGAACAGCAGGAATTAGTCATCACATATGGGTACGTCGGTACCGACGGAGCCTGCGCGGGAAAGCTCCCCAGCTTTTCAAATGAAAAGCTTTTGGGGCCTCCCACTGCACATGCGCGCTGCCTTCCCGCCTTCCTGACCAGCTCTCCTCAGTTCGAGTTTAAAGCTGAGACAATAGAGAGAGAGGACAGGAAGATAGAGGAATAGAGAGACAACTCCTAGGGGAGGTGGGTGGGTTGTGATGACTAATTCCTGCTGTTCCCAGAGATCACCTGTTACAGGTAAGTAACTGTGCTATCTCTAGGAACAAGCAGGAATAAGTCATCACATATGGGGACTCCCTAGCTGAGATGCCTGGGAGATCCCCCTCCAAGGGTAACCATCTTCGGATGGATCTCAGGCATCCATTCTGGGAAGGTGGGCAGGAGTTGTTTAAGTATGGAACAGATGTTTGAGGACAGCCTGACCAAACAAGGCATCCCGGCGGGAGTCCTTGTCCAAGCAGTAATGGGCTGTGAAGGTATGCACCGAGGCCCAAGTGGCTGCTCGACAGATCTGATCTATGGATACAGAGTGAAGATGAGCCATAGAAGTGGCCATGGCTCTCACATTGTGAGCTGTGACATGGGCTTCCAGAGAAATGTTCTTACTCTGGTAAGCAAAGGAAATACACTGAGCAATCCAGTTGGAAAGTGTGCGTTTGGCGACTGGAAGTCCCAAATGAGAAGGATCAAAAGCCACGAAAAGCTGAGAAGACTTTCGATGTGGCTGAGTTCTATTGAGGTAAAAGGCGAGAGCTCTTTTACAGTCAAGAGTATGAAGGTTCCTCTCTGCACTGGATGCATGAGGAGCCGGAAAAAAGACAGGTAGATATACCTCTTGATTAAGATGAAAAGGCGAGACCACTTTAGGCATAAAGTGGGGATTCGTCCTAAGGACCACCTTATCATGATGAAACCTGGTATAAGGTGGATTTGCCACCAAAGCTTGCAGTTCACTGATGCGGCGAGCCGAAGTGACTGCAATAAGGAAAAGGACCTTCCAAGAAAGAAATTTCAGGGAGGTAGATACCAACGGTTCAAAAGGTGGCTTCATAAGTTGACCCAGAACTAAATTCAAGTCCCATGCTACCGGAGGAGGCCGGATGGGAGGCTTAGTGAGGGTTAGGCCTCTCATGAATCTTGCAATAAGAGGATGAGAGGAAACAGATTGTCCATTGATAGGTTTTAAGGATGCTGTAATAGCACTTAAATGGACTCGTACTGAATTCGTCTTGAGGCCTGCATTGGAAAGATGCAGGAGATAGTGTAGTAGAGAATTCAAAGGAAGTGCCAGAGGGTCAAGACCCTGTTGAGCACACCAAATGGAAAAACGTTTCCATTTGAAAGCATAGGAACGCCTGGTAGAGGGTTTCCTAGAGGAATAAAGGATATCTTTCACTGGTTGAGAAAGATTAAACTCTTGAAGGCTTAAGCCTTCAGTAACCAAGCTCGGAGATGTAGGGACTTGGGGTTTGGATGCCACAAAGTCCCCTGCTCCTGAGACAGAAGGTCTGGTGCAGCTCCCAGGTCCAGGGAGGAGCCCTGGGAGAGCTGTAGAAGGAGAGGGAACCACACTTGGCGTGGCCAGCGTGGAGCAATGAGGATCATGGATCCGTGATCCCTCTGAAGTTTGAACAGAGTCTTGGGAATCAAAGGAATGGGTGGAAAAGCGTACAGGAATTCCTGACCCCAATGCAGGAGAAAGGCATCGTTGGCCTGAGCTCCCTGACACGGAGTCCTGGAACAGAACCAGGGAAGTTTGGCATTCCACGGACTTGCAAAGAGGTCTATGTCCGGGGTCCCCCATTCCTGAAAGATTCTGCGTATCTGGTCCATATGTAGGGACCATTCGTGTGGGAGCAGAACTCGACTGAGTCTGTCTGCCCGAGAGTTTTGAACTCCTGGAAGATATACTGCCAGAAGATGAATTTGGTGCTCTCTGGCGAAGGCCCATAATCTGAGAGCTTCGTTGCAAAGCGACAGAGAGCCCATCCCTCCTTGTTTGTTGATATAAAACATGGCCACCTGATTGTCTGTCTGAACTAGGACAGTCAGGTTGGCAAGGAGGGTATGGAAGACTGTGAGGGCAAGGAAGATTGCTCGCAGTTCCAGAAGGTTGATATGAAGGGTGGTCTCTTGGGGAGACCAGGTTCCCTGAGTGGAGAGATGTTGAAGATGAGCTCCCCACCCTGTTTGGGAGGCATCTGTTGTGAGGGTTGCTTGGGGCAACGAAGGTTGGAAGGGGGTCCCCAACAACAGATTTTTGGAGGATGTCCACCACTGGAGAGACCAAAACAGACGTTTTGAGGTGAGTACCTGGTCTGACAGCAGTCCCGATGCTTGAGACCACTGGGTGGCCAATGTCCATTGAGCTGCTCTCATATGGAGACGAGCATAGGGCACCACATGAACCGTGGAGGCCATGTGGCCCAGAAGTTGCAGCATTTCTCTGGCTGACAAGTGACTTCTGGACTGAGCCTGGGAGGCCAAGCTTATTAGCCTTTGGCCTCGGACCAGAGGGAGGTAGGCCCTTGCAGTGGTGGAGTCCAATTGGGCCCCTATGAATTCCAGGGACTGAGTAGGGATGAGTTGGGACTTGGGAACGTTTAGCACAAGTCCCAGATATTGAAGGATACGCCTTGTGTGGTCCAGAGAAATCTGGGCTTCTGATTGAGATGGAGCTCGGATGAGCCAGTCGTCCAGATATGGGAAGACAAAGATTCCCATGCCTCTGAGAAACGCGGCAACGACTGCCATGCATTTCGTGAATACTCTTGGAGCAGAGGCCAGACCGAAGGGTAGTACTCTGTACTGGAAATGTTTTCCCTGGAACAGAAATCTTAGATATTTTCTGTGGGATGGATGGATGAGTATATGAGTGTACGCATCCTTGAGATCTAGAGAACAAAGCCAATCCTGACTCTGAAGGTATGGAAGGAGAAGGCCCAGAGAGAGCATTTTGAATTTCTCCTTGAATAGAAACCTGTTCAATTCTCTCAGATCTAGGATAGGTCTGAAGCCCCCTGTCTTCTTTGTTATGAGAAAGTAAGGGGAGTAGAAACCTAACCCCTGTTGTGGAGGAGGAACCTCCTCTATTGCCCCTTGGGCAAGAAGAGAAGAGACTTCCTGACCCAACAGGGTCAGAAGAGATGGGGGAGAACTGAATTGCCTCACCATGGTATGGGGAGGAAGGCTGGAGAAATGAAGTTTGTAGCCTTCTCGGATAATAGAGAGGGTCCATTGCTCTGATGTTATTTGCTCCCATCTGGGAGCAAAGTGAGCTAGCCTTCCAGGAACGGTGAGGGGCTCTGGTTGTGCTAGAGCCAGAAACGGCAAGTTCTCTAGAGGGAAGTCAAAACCCCTGAGGGGGTTGAGCCTGCTGGGATGTAGCAGACACTGCAGGCTTTGACTTTACCTGCTTAGATTGTTGACGCTTAGCCGCAAGGCGAGGCTGAGCAGATTGCTGGCCAGTATTTGTGGGAAATCTGGTCTTTTTATAGTAAGGCCTTTTAAAAGGCTTCTTTTTGGTAGGGGTAGAAGTAGACTTGGAAAGTCTATCTAGAGTGGCATTTTCTGCATCCATTTGAGCAGCTTTAATCTGCCAGTCTTCCCCAAATAAGTTCTCACCGGTACAGGGCAGATTCCTGAGGCCTTCTACAACCCAGGGTTCTAGGTTAGAAGCCTGGAGCCAAGCGAGACGTCGGGCTGCAATAGCAATTCCCGAAGCTCTGCCTGCAACTTCAAAGGAATCAAAGGCTGCCCTGTTGGAGAACTTGGAGACCTCGGAAAGTTGTGTCACCATAGAAAAGAAGTCCGCCCTTTGATCATCAGGGATAAAGGGGGCAAAATTCTTTATTTTTAGGGCAAGTTGCCCAAGATACATGCCCATATAAAGGCTATAAGAGTTGATCCTGGCTATAAGCATACTAGCCTGGAACATCTTTCTTCCAAAAGAGTCTAGGTTCTTACATTCTCGCCCTGGAGGGGTAGAAGAATGCCTCTTAGGACTCTTTATTTTCTTCATGGCAGACTTCACCACAATGGAGTGGTGAGGCAGCTGAGTTTTCTGGAACCCAGGCGAAGGAGGGACCCGATACATGGTGTCCAACCTGCGGGAATGGGGAGACAGTGTTAAAGGAGTCTCCCACAAATCCATCAAGTGTTCTTGAAGGATTTCATGGACAGGCAGAGTGACTGCCTCTTTAGGAGCTTTTGAGTATCCTAAAATGTCCAATTTTTTTGATCTGGGTTCTCTTTCAGAAGATGTAGTAATAGAAAGTGCTTTAGCTACATCAACAATGAAATCCTGAAAGGATAAATCCTCTGGAGGAGACATCCTCCTCTTGGGAGAAGAGGGCTCCTCAGGAAGAGTAAGCTCAGCAGAGTCATCAGAGGAATTGAATTCATCAGAAGAATCTGAGTACTCCTTCTGTGCTTCCAATGTACGATACGCATACCGATCGGTATCGACATCGGGCGTATCGGGCATGGGATCGGTACCGGGCGAAAGCCGGAATCCGGCATGCGGAACCGATCGACGTTTAGAAGTCGATGGTCTCGGTTCCGGTGTAGATACCGGAACCGGGGTCGGTACCGATGAAATCGGTACCGAGGGCGTCGCAGCCTTAATGAAGGCCAGTACGGCTTGCTGCATGGTCTGGACAGTACTGCCCATAGACGCCACTACTGCCTGGATGTCGGTACCGGTATGGGCCGGTACCCCAGAGCAGTCCAACAGGTGATCTGTCGAGGCCGTGCCATCGATGTCAACCTGTGACCCCATGATTGCTTTGGAGGCCGGAACCTCCCGCCGGGGTTTTTTGGCCTGGGCAGAATCCTCGAACTCAGAACTGAGAGCCTCTCGATCTTTAGAAAGAGATTTGCTTTTAGAGGATTTGCCCACAGAAGTTTTGGTTACCTGAGATCCATCCGGAGAGGAAGACCTGGATGACTGTGATGCTTCTGAAGGAAACAGCACATGGAGCTTGTTAGCCCGGTTCTGCAAACCGCGTTTAGACATCTGGGTGCAGGATGGGCAGTCCGGTATGGAGTGCTCAGGTCCCAAACATTTGAGACACCATTCATGGGTGTCTGTGACAGAAATGACAGCACTGCATTTGGTACATTTTTTGAAACCAGGGACTGGCTTCTCCATGAGGAGAAATTGTGTAGGCCTTAAGGCCTAACACCGGGTACCAAGCTGTGCTGAAGAAAATAAAAAAGTCTTTTTTTTTTTTTTGATATAGAAAGAAAGAAAGACCGGCGATACCGGTTTCGGTATGGGGAAGGCAGGTACGCGGTCTAAAGAAACAAACAAAAGTAACAAATTCTTCAGCGGTGACAGGAACACGACCTGCTGGCTCCGCGGAAAAAGAAGAACTGAGGAGAGCTGGTCAGGAAGGCGGGAAGGCAGCGCGCATGTGCAGTGGGAGGCCCCAAAAGCTTTTCATTTGAAAAGCTGGGGAGCTTTCCCGCGCAGGCTCCGTCGGTACCGACGTACCCATATGTGATGACTTATTCCTGCTTGTTCCTAGAGATACAGGATACTGGGCTTGATGGACCTTGGTCTGACCCAGTATGGCATATCTTATGTCTTATGTCAATGCGTAAAAAAAGTGTTTATACTTAATGCAGTAAACAAATCATGTGCAAATTACATTTAATACTTGGTAGTATTACATCAAGACAAAACTATGTTGGAAAAAAATGAAGAATCATCCAAAGTAAAAAAATACTAGAGAATAAACATGAAGAGAGTTATTTTAGAAGTTTTGTTTGCCTTTTAAATATGGATGCAGTACCAGAAGAACATGGAAGTAGTGTCCACGTTTAAAGCATCATTTTAGAAAGGCCACGAAATTCAAGTTTCTGCACCTGGCATGGAAATCTCTGTATATGTCTACTAGGAGTATAATAGGGGCATTTCTGGGCGCAGACTGGGCAGCACGTGGGCCTGCACGTCCATGACAAATGTCATATAGGCCAGAGACATGCAGGGAGGATTTTCTAAACATGCAAATTTACATATGCTATAAATCATAAATAAGGATGGGATTTCGTTGTCTCTTGGGACTGCTGTAGTGTTGGTATCTGGAGAACTTGGCTTTCAAGTTATTGGCATAATTGACGTCTCTGTATATGTAGGTATCATTTAAGCTACAGTTTGCTCCCCTGTGGTGTAACCTATGCCCTTTTGCAACTTATCCTCCCTCCCCCTTTCCAAGACCCCATTAGAGTTCCATTCCCCCATCCAATCCACCACAGCTGTGCCAATCCCAATTCCCCTCCCTAACACATTCCCTGACCCCTGGCGTATCTGCCACCCCTTTGCCCTGTTCCCTGCTGCCTGTCTGGGTGTGCCCCAGTATTCCCTGTGGCATCTGTGTGGTTCCCTGCTGTCTGTTTCGGGGCAGTTTCTCCAAATGGGTTAGTTTTGCACATACAATGACAGTCGTGAACCTCACTACTAAGCCAGGGCATGGGGAGTATGATCTCAGTCTCTCAAATTTACTGCTAAGGCTCAACATAGTACTTGCATTGTGCCAAAGAGAGCCTCCTGCTGGAGTTCATAAGATGTATAGGTAGTTTGTCAAGATGTGCTTGGAAATTTTTCATCATCAAGCCTGTGGCATCCAACACGATGGGAAATATTTCTGCATCTTTCTGCCACATTTTCTTGGTCTCTGACTGCATTTCCTGGTATTTCAGGATCTTCTGCCTCTCCGTGTGATTCACAGAGTAGGTGCTTGGAACTGACACCTCTATTATCAACGCAGTTATAGTGGTTAAGGAGAAAAAACATCAGATCTGGCTTCCTCGCATCCAGCTTTTTAATCGGTTGGAATGGGAGTATCCCAGGTGAACATAATCTCCCCATTCTCTGTAATTCTCTTAGGGTCACGATCCCAGTGCTTTTCGGGCACAGTGGTATTGTAGTGCTCACAGAGTTTCCAATGGATGAGGCACGCTACTTTATTATGCCTTTCTGTCTGTCTGTGTAGAAATGCATGTGCAGGGCTGAGGGTGCTGGTGTTGAGAGTCACTGGATGCTGTGAGTGGGAGGAAGGTAGGAATCATAGACAAGATGAACACATGGTTGCACTGGCCTTGCTGCATGAGGCCCACAAGAAGCACAGGAGAACCACTAGGAGGCCCCCATATCAGAAGGTCTATAAGGCCAGGACCAATTCTTGGACATCATGAATGAGCATTGCCTCGCCAGGTTTTGACAAGGCAGCAATCTACCATCTAAGCCAAGAGCAAGATCTGCTCCTCCTCTCCGCTACACAGAGGGTCCTGCCCATGACTATCCATCTCTAGGTGACCAAGACCCTCGCCTTCCTAACTAAACGAGTTTCCAGTCTTTGTTAGCTGCCATTGTTGGTCTCAGCCAGACAGCCATCTTACAGTGCATCTCTGCATTTCTAAGGGCCTTTCTAACCCACACTGCACAATATTCAGCAGAGGTGGCCCTAAAACGTACCTGTTTAATGGCACTATTTACCTGTATAATGTTGGCATGGTCAATGCACAACACATATTCGGCACTACTGCGTTTTACATTTTTGGGAGGTTTCATTTTTTGTTATTTATTAGTGAATCATTTTCATACTTCAAATAAACTATTTGTAATGAACGAGGATGTAACTACAATTGTAAAATTCACTTTTGATGTACTTTTGTAGCATATTGGCGACTTTTGTAATTATACCAGACTGGTAATTATGCTATTATAATGGCAGCAAAAGAAGAAGCTGATTCACAAATAAAGAATAGCCGTAATAATTAAAAGAAAACAACTTAAGAAATTCCATGCTAGGTAAGACTAAGGGGCTTGTTTACAAAGCTGCGGTAGCGGTTCGCGATCGTTATCGGAGCCGCGACCCCATTGATTTCAATGGGGCCGCGGCTCTGATAACGACCGTGAACCGCTACCGCGGCTTTGTAAACAAGCCCCTAAAGGTCCATTAATCCCAGTATTCTGTTTCCAACAGTGGCCAATCCAGGTCACAAGTACTTGTCAGATTCCCAAAGGGCAGGTAGATGGATAAATAAATAAACCAACAAAAACACTTCTAATGCATCCATCTCTATAAAAGGTATACAAACTTTCAAAAATGTTACGCATTTCATATTTTTAATAAACTTCATTTGTAATGAAATGAGAATGTAACCACAATCTTAAAATTCACAGTTAATGTGAGGTTCCCTCACAGGCCTGCAGATGCCCAGTTTCTAAGAAATCTTTGTCGGTCCTCTGACCTGCTGCCAGCAGGTGTCAACATGGTCCATCTGGCTGGTTGGCCACTTCTTACCATTCCATGGTTACCACTTTCTTTTGGGAATTATCTTGTTCCTCCTGGACATATGCATACCCAATCTTTACTTGCCTTCCTTGCCAGAGCTTGGTCTTCACTACTCTTAGCATTGCTTTGTGCTATTTGATTCCTTGCAGTGGACCCCACTATGTTCCTGATATTGGTTCTTCGTTGCAAAGTCTTCCTCAGTCCTGAACCAGCTGCCCTGCTGTGAATTAGCTTTATTCCCGAGTTGAGACCTCTTATTCTTGTGGAGTTCCTCTGGTGCCCATTGTCCTATCCCAGGCTTTGTGCAGTTAAAGCTTAACAGCTGCCACCACCAGAAAACTCAAGTTAAAGGAAATGCAGTCACCACAAGTAGAAGACCAGATTCTTATCATCCTGGGCCTGGGGAACTTTCATCCAGTGTCTTGTCTTGTGCTAGGACTGTAGCCCGATTACTGTTTTTGGGTCCCTTCCATTAATGATATCCATCAAAGAGGGAGGTGGGGAGGGGGAGCTAGTCTGGCCATCTATCATCCTAAGAGTGTGAGGCATATGGGAGTGCAATTTTTTAATCTCCCATGCAGTTAGACTGTTTCCAAAGTGACAGCTAAATGGGGAATCAGCTTTGCAGAAGGGGGGTTGCTGATGAGAGTACTGATGAGAGTACTGCCAAGAAATTCAGTCAGAGACAAAGAAAATGTGGCAGAAAATCATAGAGTTATTTTCCATTGTTTTAGTGCCACAGGCTTAATTAAGATGAATTTCCAAGCACACCTTGATAAATTAGGGTCGTAGGAAATGAAAAGCTGCACTGCTTTGCAGTGGCCCTGGGTACATCGCAGGTAGAAGGACAGGGCCCTCTTACAATTCAGAGTGTGGAGAATGGCTGTCGCCTTGTCGGCATGTGGCCATGGAAAGAAGGTGGGGAGCACCACCTCCTAATTGAGGTGGAATGTGGACACCACCTTTGGAAGGAATTTAAGGTGGGTGTGAAGCACAACCCTGTTCTTATAGAACCTGGTGTAGGGTGGCTCAGCCACCAAGGCCTGAAGCTTGCTGACTCTGATGGCAGAGGTGAGCACCACCAGGAAGACTATCTTCCATGAGAGGTAACGTATATGGCAGGTAGCCAGAGGCTCAAATGGTGGCTTGGTGAGCTGTACCAAGACCCCATTGAGGTCCCATTCTGCCGGGGGCAGGCAGATGGGAGGCTTAGAGAGCAGAAGGCCTCGCATGAACTGGGTAATGAGGGGCTGAGCAGACAAGGGTTTACCCTCCATAGAATGATGATGCACCGAGAACGCACTCAGGTGCACCCTGACGGAGTTGGACTCGAGTCCAGCTTGCAAGATGTGAAGCAAGAGAACGGGTCAAACCACTGCTCCGCACACCATACTGAGAATCTGTACCACTTGAAGGCATAAGCCCATCTTGTGGCGTTCTTATGAGAGGCCAGGAGGATTTCCTCCTTCTCCCTTGGGATGCTGAAGGGGGCTAAAGCTACTCGTTCAGCAACCATGCTGTTAACGTCAAGGACACCAGGTTGGGGTGGAGAAGGGAGCCCTCTTCCTGGATGAGTAGCCCCAGGCCATTCCCCAGAGGGACGGGGATCTCTATCGAGAGGCAGAGCAAGAAGGGGAACAAAGGCTGCTGGGCCACCATTGGGCCACCAGGATCATGGAAGCCTTGTCCCACAGGACCTTGAAGAGGATCTGGGCGATTAGTGGTGTGGGAGGGAATGTGAGCAAGAGGGACACCCTTCTTGCAACGTAACCAGGCACAAAAGAGGCATGACAAGGACCAACCATGGAAGGATGTTTATTAGAAACTAGGAGGTCAACCCGACACGTGTTTCGGCCAGGAGGCCTTTTTCAGGGGTTAGTGACCTCTAATATATAGCAATTACAAAATTATGCAAAATGAGCAAATTATGACTCCTGCATGGCATCCACTGTCAGCAAATCAGTATAGAAAGGAAGAGCAGATTAGAGACCGTACACCAATTTGAAAGAACAGTGGGATAGAGAGAGGGCTTTTTGAGGATGGGACAGACTACAGCATGTTTCCAAGGGAAAGGGAAGTGCCCAGTGGAGAGACTAGAATTGAGCATTGAGAGGATAGAGAGTAGAAGAATGAGAGAGGGTTCAAATAGCCAATTAGAAGGAACTGGATCGAGTGGGCATGTTGTCTTTCGGGCAGATATGATAGCTTTGAACAGTTCGGAAGAAGTAACTGGGCGGAAGGATGACCAGACAAGGCCGTAACCTCAAAAACCTGCCATAACATAGTTTCTAGCCACTTGTCTTGTGGATTCTTGAGTGTTGCACCACCTTCCACTGGAATGGTGGTCTGTTTAGTGTCGCATCCTCCCGCCCGGGCCGGTGGCCTAAGAACAGGAGGGCTCGCCTAATTGCCCTTTTTGAATACTGTTTCCTAATATGGCTGCCAGCATGGGCTGCTGGGAGATGTAGTTCAGATATTCTTTGAGCAAGCAGTGTGACCACACGGTTTGTTAGGCAAAAACAGAGAAAATTTATTTTCGGGATTTCCCCTCCACATCAAAATTCGTTGCACCAACACAAATAGGATAATTCTCCAAAGGCAAAGGAAATAAAGTCCAAACAGGCTTAACAGAAATATACAGGAATTTTCTCCTTTACAACGTCAACTATTAGCTTCACCTCAGTAACCACCTTCTGAAGCTAAGGCTGTTGACCATATTAGGAAATGACTTTAACTTTCAACAAGCTTCCATTCTTGTACCGCTTCCATAGGAAAGAAGTCACAACTGATTTTAAAACTTCCAGCAAGTTTCTTTCTTCAATAGCACATTGAAACAGGTTACAACTGCTTTTAAACTTCTGGCAAGTTTTCTTTTCTTTTTCTCAGTTCAGAGCAACAAGCTTTCACAGCAACAAGCTCCTAATTGCTTTCACCAACCACTCCTTCACATGAGCATAGACTCGGCACATGTTCAGGTCGTTTGCCTTACAATAGGAACATTGCATTTCTTCAACATCACTTTCACCCTGATTTACAGACAAATCTACTTCCATTTCCTCAGTAGATTCACTACAGCTGTCTTCTTGTGAATGGATATCATAAGGCTTGTAATTCTCTCCCTGCAGTAGCTCATTCAACTTTAGCAATAAGTGTTCTTTCTGCTCTGGAGCAACAGGCTTTAGGAACGGAGTTTCTCTCTCTCTTATCAGCCTTCTAACTGCTGAGTCACGGCAGTCACTGGCATACTTCTTATGCCTGCCTATAGCTTGCTTCACGGGGTTCTGGCTAACACAGCGTTTGGCACTCTTCTTTAGCTCTCTGACTACTTCTTCAGACAGAACCTTGTTAGGAATTACATACAACTCATTCTCTTTACCTCCAGGACTCAACTGCTTCCCTGAGCTGTTTCCCCACCTGGGAATGGGCTCCTCCAGTTTCCTTTCTCTGAGGTACCTTGAGACACGTTTCTGCCTTGGTTGCTGCTGCCTGCTTTGGGTCACAGAAACCTCCTGTTCCTGTCCCTCTGTCTCCCCCGATTCTCCAGCTTCAAACACTGCTTCTCTTCTCCTTCCGCTGCTGCTTCTCTCCTTGCCTCTGCTTCTCTCCTTGCCTGCTTCTTCAAACACTGAAGCACTTTTAAACTGGTGCTTCTTAGGCACCACGCCTTTCTCTCTGCACACGTGAGGCTTGATAGAGCTCGACCTAGCTCTAACGTCACTAAGTGGGTGGGGCTTAGTACTAGCTGTAGTCTGCCTCGGAGGCTTGTGGTCACTATGGGAACTCTGCTGATCTCTGCTTTTAAAGGCACAGGACTCACTTTCTTCCCATTCCATCCCTCCTGTACAGCTCTCCTTACCACATTAGTTACAGCGGAGACCAGGGCATCCATGTTGGGCAGATGGAGAAGCTCCTTTTCTCTGGTCGGATAGGATAGAGATGAGTCATTGCACATTGAGCCATTGCACATCCCCCACAGAGTGCGGCCTCCAGCACTTCCCACTCCACCTCAATCATTTTCTTTATGGCTCTATGGATTGGGAAGGCTGTCTCCAACTCTCTGATCCCCTGAAGCAGAGTCCTTCAGCAGTGGATCCGAAGCCTGAGGCTCAAAAGGAATATTAAGGGCCCCAAGAGAATGAGAAATGATGGTCTCAAGTTCCTCTCGCTGGAAGACCCTCATGATCCTAGGGTACTCCCCTGGTTGGACAGCATCTTCTTTGGGGTCCACTTCTGACCCTACATAAGCAAGACCCGATGTACCCTCCAAGGGGTCATCTGAGCCCCCTGACTGGTCAGAGGCTTGGAACAGCTCGAGAGCTGCCGAAACTGCCTCTACTCACAGCTCGAAATCTGCCCTGGAGGTCCCTCGCAGAGAGGATCCCCTCCTGTAGATACCTCACAGAGAGGATCCCCTCCTGGAGGCTGCTGTAGCTGCACCACAATCCCTCTTCATGAGGTAAGCCTAGTGCATCAAAAGTACAAAATTGTCCAAGAACGGAGCATCCCCAACTCCAAAGATGACGATGGAGTTGAATCTTGCTCCACCATTGCCACCACATGCCTTTCTGAGGCCTCCCCTGAAACTGGCAGGAAGGAGCCAGCCTCAATTAGCAAATGTTTACTGCTGCGGGCTCTGTCATGTCAACAAAACCCTGCTCGGTTGCCCAGTGTACCGATGGAGGAGGGTCCCAGCCTCACTGGGTATACTCCCAGGCCTCATCCCTCTCCTTATCAAACAGTCTTGGGCTCACTCAGGCCCTGAACACTGCTCTGGGGCAGACCCTGAGGAGGATAAAGCACCCGATTCCCTGTCCTGTCTAGGGTCTGGAAACCTAAAAACACTTTCCTTTCTCCTTATCTTGATGTTATTTTTTTTCTTTTCTTTTGCAATAGGAATTCTCTTCAGTGCAGTCCAGGCTACATGGAGTTCTTCCCCATCTGCTGGAGACTGAGCATATTGGCTTGGTAGGTGGAGATAGGGCTCCTTAATGGAGTGACGTCACCAAAAGTCTGGATGATCTAATTGGGGACACTGGACTTAATTTATTCATTTCAGTAAGAAATATATAGTACTTGTGGACTATGAACTTAATGTAGCCATATATTTTGAACTGAGCCGCAGGACACTGAAAATATTTGGACTTTCACAGGACTGTTGAGTGTTTGTTATATATGAATGTGTGATAAAGGTCTATATACAGTAATATTAAATAAATTGATTTTTATTAGAACCAAAGGATTAAACATTTATAGTGGATCACATATAATTTAATATGATATGAGGATTGGTCCCTCACTTCGTTTGCACCTTGTCATGCTGTGGGGGCTTGTGTGCATCAGTGATACTGAGGGCTAAACTATTGGTAGCTTAACTAATGGCAGGGTCTCCCAAGATGGACAGGTCTCAACTGAGGTGCCAGACTAAGACAAACCACCCATCTGGGTAGCAGCAGAATGGGACGGTGTTAGCAGCGGAGGATCACATTTCTGTGACAATGGCAACACCACTAGAATTACCTGCGCAGAAGAAAGGCCTGGAAATCTACTTCCATATCTTGCCACAAAAACCCAATAGATAGTCACAACAAAACAAATTGCACTATAGTGCTGGAAGATGAAACCTCCAGTTCCGAAGGCACTCAAGTGGCTACTTTGGAAGAGCTGAAAACGTTTCAGAGTAAAGACAGCATTTATGATGTGGCTGGATCAAAGCCCTCGGGACATCTGACTGTTGATGTAGCTGCACATGAAATTTGAGTCAGAAGCTGCAAAGATGTAAGAACATAAGATATGCCATACTGGGTCAGACCAAGGTCCATCAAGCCCAGTATCCTGTTTCCAACAGTGGCCAATCTAGGTCATAGGTACTGTGGCAAGGTCATCTATCTTGAGTATGGGGGAGGTGAGAAACGTAAAGAATTCACCCTAGTAAAGGGTCCCCTTTTAGGAGTGCAGGGTGAGAAAGCCACAGCCACACCTAAGAACCAGAAAACCCCCAGCTGGAACAGGTTTCATGCAGTGTCTAATACAGTAAGAGAGAGAGATTACGGGCACGAGGTCCAAAACCCTTACTTCAACAAGTTCCCTGATTACTCAAATACCAGAAGGCAGGGGGATTGCCAACACCTGGGAAGGAAGGAGGTGGGGCTAGAACCCTGGAGGTATAAGCCTATGCTAAAGTATACAGAGGGGGAGAAAGGGAGAAAGGAAGAAAGAAAGGAGGAGAGGGAGGAGAAGGCAGAGAAGGTGCTGACTCATGCAGAAGAGCCGAGCTACCAGGAGCTGAGAGGTTTGAATTCCCTGCAACAGGTTGGCAGCAGAGCTTGGAGCCAGGAAGTGGAGAAGCTCTCAGAGCACCGGAGAGGTTGTCAGCTGAGCATTCTGACCGGGTAGGAGAGCCAGAACCCATGCAGCTGGGAGAGCCAGTGGCAGAGTTGGGGGAAGAAGACATCCTTATGGATTGCTCTCTGTGCCAAGCTTTAGACATGGAGTCTTGAGGAAGAGCCAGCCCTGAAAGAATTATCCTCCTTGAAAAGGTAACCATAAGAAACAGGCAATGTGGTGGCAAATTCCCATATGTTTTTAAAAGAGAAGTTTACTGAAGCATAAGGATAAGCAGGAAGCTGTGATTCATGCTTGTTATCCACCTGTGGTTTGAACTGTTGAACGGCAAGAAGCCAATTTACCTGCTAGAAGAGTTTTTCTTTGCTCCTCTGTTATGTGAACAGCCTGTTGAGAGTTTTTGATGGCAGTCTGAATGTTTACTTCTTATTTTGAGTTCTGTTGTACTTGAAGTGCAGCCTAGAAGGAACTAAAGCTGATAGAAGCCAAACTGCCACAGAAGATTAAGCTTGTTTGGACTTTATGCTGTAATTAGCAAGGACTAAAAGGAAGGTGGCAGCCTTGCTATCAAAGACTGTGCTTCTGAAAGTAAGAAGACTTTAAACAGCCATTTTTGGGTTCTTTTGTTTAGCTTGCCATCCATCTGCTGTACCTTGAGCAAATCCTACAGAAATAATCCTGTATTTGGTACTTTGAATCTTTTTGTGCGAAATAAATTTTCTGTTATATGCCTTACCTCGGTGGCCTTAACTACAACTTTCTACCTGAAGCACAAACACATCTTAGCAGTACATTTCCCAGAAGACACCACAAGGAAATAGGCTGCTAAGGCTGATAGGAGAAGGTTCCTCCAATAACCACGCCCCTCTAAAACTAGAGGCGAGGGGCTCGGGTGTTTGACAGTACCTAGCAGTTTCCCCAAAAGACACAGGTTCAACAATGCTTGTATTGGGTCAAGCATTGATATCCTGGGTCCCTTTTTAATAATGGTTTATGGACCTTTCCTCCTGGAACTTGTCCAAACCTTTTTTAATCCCAGCTATACTAAAAGCCTTTACTACATCCTCCGGTAACAAATTCCAGAGTTTGATTACACGTTGTGAAAAAATAATTTTCTCTTGTCTTAAATAGTTTACCCTGTAGCTTCATTGCATGTCCCCTTGTCTTTCTATATTCTGATAACGTAAACAATCGATCTACGTTTACCCGTTCCACTCCATTCATTAATTTATAGACCTCTATCATATCTCCCCTCAGCCGTCTCTTTTCCAGGTTGAAGAGCCCTAACCTTTTTAGCCTCTCCTCATAGGTGACAGGAACATATGCAGCACGAACCAAGGGAAGTTGGAGGTGGTCTAGAGTGAAATGAACGCGTACCAATCAATCTGTTGGGTGTCAGCGAACTGAAAGGGACTGGCATTGGACACTTTGCATCTGATGATCACATGGTCTACTATGCTGGAAATGAAAGACAAAGAAAAATGGTGTTGCATTTCTAATCAAGAAGCAACTTGCAAGAACTGTAATGAAATACAATGCATTCAGTGAACGCTTAATTTCTATTTGTCTATGAGGAATGCCCCTCAACACAACTTGTAATGGGGAAGATCCGTCCCTTGCCATGCAGTCAGAGGAAACTGAGGAAAGTACGTCAGATTCTGACAGACAAGTAAAGCACATGGCTACAGGTTGCCAGGGGAGATATAAACAAACCCAGCCACGAGTGCAGCAGCCCCGCCCAAGTTGCAAACAATCCCCGTGCCCTGAGTGTAACAGGATTCACCTGGGTGGGGGAGGAACGAAGCTAAACCCTAAGGCTGATAAAAAGCACTCATTAGAAAGCAGTGAGGGATCTGGAAGGAGATCTGGAGTAGGAGTTGGAAGCAGTTCTGGAAGGAGAGCTGAAAGGGGAACTGAAACGGGAACTGGAAGGAGAGCTGTTAGAAGGACTGATAGCAGAGAGGCTGAGAGTGATTTAAGCAGCCCTGAGAACCGACCAGGAAAAGCTTCAGCTGAAAAGGTACAGAGAACTCAAACCCTAAGACTACAGGAAAGCTACTCTCAGTTAAAGCCTGGTGTTGAAGGTAACTGGACAGAAAAGCCACGCAGAAAGTCAGTTTGGGTGTGCCCAGAAGCTCCGGTGAGAGGAAGGTACAAATCTCTAGACTCTGCTGATATTGAAGAAGCACTGCCAAGTAAACCTTACAGGCAAAAGCCAGAAAGTGGTCTCTGTAAAAGGAACAGGGAGAAAACAAAGAATACCAGTTTTCTCTGGGATAGCAAAGCTCTCCGGGACTCTCTTAAAGGTAAAGAGAATTGTTTTAAATCCCTGTGTGAATGTGTTCCCATGTATCCAGCGGGGGAAGGGCTGGAAGATATGCAAGTTGAATCCATAGAGGAATGTATAATTGATGAGCCCATGGATTGTACACTGACTATAGCAGATAACATAGAATCACTTTGCTGAGTTGGATGTATAACACTGTAGGAACAGCATTGAGAAGCAAAGTGAGCATTGCTGCCTTGGAAAAGAAACGTTTATTGATTCCTGTGTTAAAGGACTGTATAGTGAAAGCTGGAAGAAAAAGGAGTTATTTTTCTTCAGTTCCTGATTTACTTTTCTTTGTACCAGACGCATGGTTATTTTGTCCTAAGTTCTTTGTGCTTACCAAACCCCGGGACGGGGAAATAAAACCTCATTTTTGACCTTACCACTTTTGTTACTTCTATTCCTCTGCTTGGGGAGTGTTTGGGACTTCATTACCCAGAGGGTGTGTACTACTACGCCTGCACTACCCCCACTTCCTGGCTCAGGATATTCACCAGCCTGACCCTCTCTGCGTGCCCTAAGACCCAGGGTAGGCCACTGGTGACAAACTATAATTCAAGTATATGCCCCAACAACAGCTGCAGAAGAGGATGAAGTTGATGAGTTCTATGAATAACTACAAGCTGAAATTGACAGAACATGCAAACAAGATATCCTGATAGACATGGTTGAATGGAACGCAAAAGATGGCAATAAAGAAGGCAAAGTGGTTGGAAAATAAGGACTTGGCAACAGAAATGAAGTTGTAGAAAGACTGACAGAATTCTGCAAGACCAACAATTTATTCATCTAAAACACCTTCTTCCAGCAACACAAGTAGCAACTGTACACATGGATTTCTCCCAATGGATTGTACAAAAATCAAACTGACTACATCTGTGGAAGTCAACGATGGAAAAGTTCCATAACATCAATGAAGACAAAACCTGGAGCAGACTGCATACTAGTAATTGGTGAAATGTACCACAAACTCAAGCTAAAGCTTGTGATAAGGAAGCTTATCATAGCTCAGGTAGGAGCTATAGAAAAGATGATGTGACTCTGAACAAGCAACCTGTCAGTTCTGGTAGAAGCAAGAAAACAGAGTTTTCACATAAAAGACTACCAGTCCCAGAATGCACCAGGTTTCCAGCAGCCATGAGAGGGGCTGAAGTGAGAGAATGTGTGTGCAATCAAGAGAGCTATGAGGTAATCCCTAAGCACTCATCTCAAAGGGCAGGGCCTGATTCAACACAGCTGCGCTGTGTTAGGGAGCAGCACACATTAGGACAGAATAAGAATAGAGCTTATTCTTCAGATAACAGCTTCAGGGAGAGCTTCAGCAAAAGCTACAGAGGGAGGAAGAGATACAGAGACAGCAACGGCTACAAGCACCAGTATCACCTGGAGAAACAGAAGCCAAGCCAAGCAGATAGAGAGAGAAGGAAACTCTCTGGAAGGAAGAGAATAAAGGCCATTGGAAGGTCTGGGAGATTCCAAGGCAGTACTCATACTGGGAGGTATTCCAAAAGCCAGCAGAGTCCATTGGACTGGATTCAGCCAGAGGAATGGAGTGGCAGAGATAGGAATCACCAGTGGCTACCTGGAAGAGAGAAGACTGCACGTGGAAGGGACTTTCAGACCAAGGCCAGAAGGTATGTGAGAGAAGATCCAGTGTCCAGGGATCAAGATTGGAAGGCTGGACATCAGAATTGGATGACATATTGGCCAGGCTATACAGAGAGGAATAATGATAGCAGGAGAGGCTCAGGTATGAACACTGATCCAGACCCTATCTATAATAGAGAATGGCAGCAAGGGAATAAGCATTCTCATGATAGTGCCTTAATGAAAGACTCATCTGTGCCAATGTATGATATTGACCCTATGATTGTTGATGCAGGGGGAAATACAGCAGATGAAACTATTTACATGGACTGTTCTTTATCTAAATGCTATTGCTAGTTTTCTATGAGCAAACACATCAGCCATCACAAAGAAACCTAACTTTGTTCTTTATTTCCACTGCAAACAGCTCTTAAAGCAGGATTTGGGTTCACACAGTAGCAGCCAGCCAGCTAAAGGCTTACAGCTGGTCAATTGATAGTAATTAAAGCTGCACCTGATTGTGTGTGTGAGCAAGGGAGAATCACTGCTGAGATCTACGTGGAGAATAAGCAGAAGTTAACCTAACCAGCAAAGTTTATTCTTTTCTTTGTGCCTTTGTATTTGGTAATTATTTGCTAAGAAAACATTAGCTAATTGCCTGACAAGCTGAAGGTTGTTTTCTGGTTTACTTTGTGACTTTTTGTTATCCATTTTAAACACTGCAAGCAAGTAACCTCATTTATAGTGCTATCAAGCATACATGTGCTGGGTAAATTAAACCCCATCAATAAAAGAAGTAATTTTATTGATCTTACCACTTGGTTTCACAACTTAAATTATTGTCATCAGCTGTGTTTGGGAGTGAATGAACTACAATACCCACAATACCTTGCAAGAATCATATGAATATATGCATCGTCAAGATTGTGTAAGTTCTCACCCTAGGCAGCCGTCTGACAAGCTGAAAAAGAGCAAGCCACTCATGAATGCAGCAAAATACGATCTTGGGAATATACCACCAGAATTTAGAGATGGACTGCAAACTCGATTTGCTGCTTTAGATACAAACAGAGCTCCAGATGAGTTACGGGATGACATCAAGAAAGTTGTGTTGGAAGAAAGTGAGAAGCCTCTACAAAAGGTGAAAAAGCAAAAAATGGCTAAAATGGATAACCAAAGAAACTTTGAAAATTACCCAGAAAAGCAGAGAAGCTAAAGCCAGAGGAGAAAGGGAGGCAATCACAGAACTCGGAGATTTCCGACATGAAGCAAGACAAGACAAGGAGAAGTACTACCTTGATGCATGCAAGGAAAGAGAACTAGAAACTATAAGAGGAAGAACGAGATCGGCTCTCCTAAAGCTACAAGGATTTAAAGAAAAAATTCCAGCCTCGAATTGGAATGTTACAAGATACTCAAGGATCCATGTTGAATGATGCTGAGATCATCAAGGAAAGGTGGAAGAATATAGAGTCATTATATGATAAAGATCATGTGGACCAACAGCCATTTCATCCTGTACCTTATGATCAGGAACTATTGGTGATGAAAGAAGAAGTCAAAGCAGCACTGTTTTAAGTGACTTTCGTAAGCAATTAAAAACTTTACTTTTTATTGAGCACTATGGATCAACAAATGACTAAGATATCATCTATTGTATATATTTTATAAATAATCCACTATTTTGTTAACCCTTGTTATTTTTCCTACATTACCATATGTTGTCATGTCTATACTATTTGTTTCCCTTGTTTATACCTTGTATTTCTTGTGACCGCTTTGATTGAAGGAAAAGGCGGTATAAAAAACTTGTTAAATAAATAAATAAATAAATAAATTCCCACTGAAGTGTTACACCAATCAGATGCAGCAGTTAATATACTTACAAAGCTCTGCCATGAAATTTGGAAAACATCATGGCCAACTGACTGGAAAAGATCTGTGTTTATACCAATACTAAAGAAAAGCGATCTAACTAACTGTGGAAATTATCACACAATTGCTCTGATCCCACATTTCAGCAAGATTCTACTCAAGATTATTCAGCAGAGACTACAACCATACCTAGAACGAGAACTGCCTGAAGTGCAATCAGGGTTCAGGAAAGGGTGAGGAACGAGAGATCATCGCAGAGGTGAGATGGATCCTTGAAAAGACAGAATACCAAAATGATATCTATTGTCACGCCCTTAGCCCCTTACATCAGTATGGAGGGGCGGCGCTTCTTATTGGAGTGCTTCACCTTTAAAGGCCTTTTCCTAACTGGTTGCTTTTTAATGCATTATGGGAAAGGTAGTTCAGTTAGTTGTTATGTGGCTTCAGGTAAAAAAAACACCTTCTTGTAGTTGGGTTGAGTGGTAGGCAAATGACAGAAATTAACCATTGAAAAGACACGCTAAGGTTCACAAATTTTCACCTTTTTAACGTTTCACCAGGATTCTTGTATTTCAACACAGGATACAACTTGAACTCAAACAAAACAACTTTCTTCAGCTTAAATATTCAATACTTCTAACAGCACATGCCACCAGGCATGGCTTGCCGTGCAGTCCAAAACAAACAGGAACAAAACTTTAAACCAGGTTTCTTTTCCTTCAGTCCAGAACTATACCTGGCAACTCTGTCTTCTTAAACACAACAAAACTTCTTACAGGCAGTTAAACTCTTACTGGTAGAAAAATCACTTTGCAAGGTTTTCTCAATATTTAGCCAAATAAAACCTCTCTTACTTTCTCTGTTGATACAGCTTCAGACGGAGCACAGCACTCTTCACAGCTGTTCTCAAGTGTAATTAGGTAGCTTCAGCTTTGCACAGTAAAACACTTCTCCTGAACTGAACACAGCTTCACAAGCTGAACACAGTTCTTAGGGCTATCGGACATTGGAGGGTTTTTCCTTTAATGTTGACTCCCTTTCAACCCCTCTGAATTGGCAGACTGGCATACAGAACAATCCATACACGAGTCCTCTTCTACCAAAGGTAAATCTGGGTCACCCAGTTGCATTGGCTCAATCTCTGACTCAGACTCAGATAGCTTATCTGACTGCTTTCCGTTATGGTTAAAGCTGTCTCTAGCAACTCTGTAGTGCTCCTTATTAGATAAGCTTCTAGGACTCATACCTTGGTCAAAGCTTGTATCAGCTTCCCCTCTTTCATGCTCTGGCCACCATTCACCTCGTCCTGTTCTCCACCCTGTGTTCCAGGTTCCTGCTGTTCTTACTGTTCCATTCCTTCTACAGAAAGCATTCCTACTTCCTTCTCTTTCTCTCTCATCAACAGCTCTCCTTGTGCTGTCGTCCTCTGTGCTGTCACTCTCCGTCTTGCCTCTGCTCTTGCTGCTGCTTCTGGTGCTGTTCCTCTCTGGATAAATGGAGCTAAACTTAAACCTCCCAGGGATCTGCTCCACCCTCTCTCCTCTCAGGTGAGAAAGATCAAATTCCCTCGTGGCAGCTGAATGATTAGGGAATGCAGTGATGTAAGGGTTCCCTACCCTGGGCTTGCATTCCCTCACCTTTTCACCACTAGGGCCATGCTGTAATTTATTGCAGCCAGGAATTACCTGTTTTCTAGGTACAATGGGAGTTTTATGTCCTTGACCTTTAAAAATAGGAGCCTTTGTTAGAGTAAATTCCTTCTTCCGATCTCTATCTCCTAGGTCCTGATAAGCTTCCTTATCACACTATATGTGTTTTATTGACCACAGTAAGGCTTTCCACTGTGTAAACCATGAGAAACTCTGGGCCACATTAAGAAGCATGGGTATCCCAGAACACCTGATTGTTCTCTTGAACAACCTTTACATTGATCAAGAAGCAACAGTTTGTACGGAAAACAGAGAAACAGAATGGTTTAAAATCAGCAAAGGTGTACAACAAGGCTGCATACTTTCCCCCTACCTGTATAATTCATATGCAGAATAAATCAGAGAAGCAGGACTGTATGAAGACAACTGAGGTGTGAAGATTGGTGGAATACTCATCAACAACATTCCCTATGCTGATACCACCACATTACTGGCTGAAAGTGAAGAAGATCTGAAACATTTGCTTCTCAAGATCAAGGAATATAGGGGCCCATTTTTCATTTAGGCAGGCTATGTGCCATGTTGGCACATAGCCTCCCGCCTACCCCCTTAACCCGGATCTTCACTTCCGCAGCGATGGAAGTGAAAATCCAGGTTTGGCTGGACACACCAGCAACCGCCGAGACTAAGAGGGTAGAAGTGATTTTCAATGCTATCTGGTTAGCTCCAGTGCCTCAAAGATAGGCAAGGAAAAATCTCACCTATCTTTAAGGCACCGAGGGCTAACTAAGTAGCATCGAAAATCACTGCTACCCGCTTAGCCTTTTCCTCCGCCTCTGCTCTTTCCTGGAATGCCTCCAACATGCCCCCATGCTAACCACATAGCATCTGGGTGTGTTAGGGACTTAACCGGGATTTTCCAAAGGCACTACTCGTGTAGGTGCCTTTGGAAAATCCCAGTTAAGGCATCTACATGGGTAACATGGGCAGTTACCCATGTAAATGTCTTCAAAAATCAGGCCCATAGTCTTAAAATGGGCCTGCACTTTAATGTAAAGATGACAAAGATCCTGACAACTGGCAAAATCAATAAGTTCATTGTTGATGGAGAAGAAATTGAAATAGTGGACAACTTTAACCTACTTGGATCAACTATAAAAAAAGAAATAAGCAGTCAAGAAATCAGACAACACATTGCTCTTGGCAGAATGGATATGAGGGACCTAGATGAGAATCTCAAGAGCAGAGATGTATCTTTCCATACAAAGATTCACCTTGTTCAAACCATGGTATTTTCAATAACGTCATATAGATGCAAAAGTTGGACAGTGAAAGAGATAGACGGGAAGAAAATTGATGCCTTTGAATTATGGTGGTGGCGACGAATACTGTGGACTGCCCGAAGAACAAACCAGTCATTACTAGAGGAGATCAAACCTAAGCTTTCTTTAGAAGCTCAGATGACAAGACTTTGACTTTCATACTTTGCATACGTCATGCTAAGAGAGATCATTAGAGAAAGATATGCTTGGCAAGGTAGAAGATCAAGGCAAAAAAGGAAGGCCAGCAATGAGATGGATCGATATAATAAAAGCAGCTATGGATGCCACTCTGTCAACAATGAGCCGCCTGACTTAAAATCTAATACAATTTAGGACAACTATCAAGAGGGTCACCATGACTCGACACAGACTCGACGGCACTTATCATAAGGATTGGCAAAGTTTTGATACCTCATCTATGTAGTCTGCACTTGACTTGTGATGGAACAGTTGCACAGAAGTAGAGTCCAGATGCTGGTGTTTAGACACACACAATTATTGCTGAGGAGCTTGAGTGATTCCTTTTTCAAGCATCTTGGAAGGAGTAGAGGATGACACCTTTCCTTCAGGCTGAGGAAGCATGCATCATTTTAGTTGTTATCTAGTGGTCCTCTTGGGTGACTGGACTTTTAAAGACACTGTACTGGAGAGTTGATAGTGGTTCCATGGAAGATTCTTGACTCATTATGCACAGAGCCAACAGACTTCTGCACAGAACAGATCCTCTTCTGAGCCTTCTGAACATGAAGTAGCCTTTTTTCAGCTTTGTAGTGGCTGCAAAGGTGATTCAGGCAATCCTTGCAGGCTTGAGACATACCAGCATAATCTTTATATTTGTTCTAGTTTTGATCCACACCTAAGCAGATTACACACTTGGAATGTATGTCCAAGTTCTGGATCTTTCTGCCACAATTTAGGCAGAGTCTGGACCCTGACTTCAGTGATATGAACAAAAAATAATAATAAATAAAGAACATCAAGAATAATTCAATGAAAAACAACATTGAATAAACAAGGTAATTTGTAGAAATAATTATCTGGATAGCTCTGTTGAGTGTCCCTCTGGCTGACAAGCTTGAGAGACTGCTGCATGTGGGAAGGGCCACACATGCCCAGTACTTTGTACTATATTGAGAGCTCTGGGAGAGCTCAGCTGTCCCACTCACATGCGATAACTTAAACTACTTCTATGCCTGATTCAGTTCTGTTCCTTGATGTAAAACAACATTTCAGAAAGTGCTTGCTCAAAGTAAGACAAAAGGATGCATTTCTCTATATAACATTCAAGTACATAAATTAAATATTTTGGGAGCAGATGTGATGCATATATGGAGGATAGGCTGGAAGTAGAGGTTGAGAGTAGGAGGGTGGAAGGCTGTCTAGTTGTGGTTTGTATGTATATATGTATTGAGTGAGTGAAAAAAAGGGAACTGAATGAATAGATTTGGGAAGTAGCTGCATGAGTAATTAGTAAATGTGCGTGGTACCTCTATTCTTTCCTTCTGGCTGCTCTCACCTTCCTCCTCGCCTTTTCCCCAAAACCCATGCGCTGCTTCCCCAGACTCATTCAATTTGCTTCCCCCTCTCTATCACACTCCCCAGCTCACTCCTATCACTCCCATTTCCTCATGCTCACTATTTCCAAGCTCATTACCTATTTCTCTACCCTCCTCTCTTAGGCTCAGCAACCCAGTTTCAGCCCCCTATCACCAACATCAAAGGCTCATTCCCTGGCCACACACCTTTTTCAACCCCCAAGATCCATCAACTCTCAGCTCCACAGATCACTTCCTCCAAATTCAACCACTCATCTCTGCTCATCCCTTCTCTCCTCTCCCAGGCTCAGCCCTCTAATGCACTCTCCCCCTATTAGCTCAATTCTCACATTCTCCTCCAGACTCAGCCACCAATTCACTCCCTCGCTTATCCCTTCTCTCCTCTCCCAGGCTCAGCCCTCTAATGCACTCTCCCCCTATTAGCTCGATTCTCACATTCTCCTCCAGACTCAGCCACCAATTCACTCCCTCGCTTATCCCTTCTCTCACACCCCTTCTCCACTCTCATCTCTCTAGACTCATGCCTTCATTCTCACCCCTTATCCACTCTCTCCCCTTCAATAAGCTCCCACCCACTCATTCATTTCCCCATCTCTTCTCTCCCTCCCAACCCCCCCACCCCCGTCTCGCCTCTGCCACTCTTTCATTCCCAATGAATTTCCCGTTTTCCCCACCCAAGATGATACTCTCTCCCCCTCCTTAGGCTTACACCCTAATTCTCTTCCTCTCACAGTCACCTCATCTGTTTCAACCCCTTCTCTCCTGCCAATCCCATTTTCTAAACTTTCCATACTGCTCAATCAGAGCTGCAAGCAGGGAGGATAGGGGGTTCTTGAGAGGGAGAGCAGGCATGGTCTGGCAACAGTGGCTGTTGTGTGGGTGTAAGGTGATGGAGGACAGGCCTGGACTGGTGGCAATAATGTGTTATAAGGGAAGGAGAGCAGGCCTGGACTAGCGCCAGTGATTCTGAGGAAGAGAAGTGGCAATGATGTGCCCCTGCTCTTCATTCTTCAGCTGTTAGCAACAGGCACACTGGTGGGGGGTGGGGAAGTATAGTACTATATTACAGCACCATATATACTGAGGAACATTTCAGCTATATTGCCTTTAAGATGACAGCTGGAAAAGCCTGGAATCCTTTTCAAGATCTGTAGCTCTGAAGAAACAAACTCAGGAAAGACAGAGCAGGGACTGTGCATGTTGTGGCTGTAATATTCCTCATCTCTCACTACTCTTTGTCCCTGTCTCTCAAGAGTTCCATTACTGTTCAAATCTTGCAAAAAAAAAAAAAGGGTAGGAGACATAACTATTTATCATACTTGGAATAGCTGAGGGCATGGGTGGTCGGCCAGCACTTGCTAACTCCATCATGATTTATGGAGGGGCATTGTTGTCGCAAACTTTCCATTCCATGTGAGCAGAGGTCCACCTGTCAGAACTGTCTGTCACACACAGCATTAACCCCAGCAGCTGCCCTTTTGCTCCTCCCTGCAGCCATCCGCTCACTACCTACTATTCCCTAGTCCCTCTTCTCCTCTACAGTGACTTAGATAAGAATCAGGTCCAAGAAGCACAGACACATTCCCTGTAAATATGTAGTCACCCTTGAGGATAATAATTATGGGGTTTTGCCTTTGTCTCATCTGAAAAACCTTATTAATGATAAGATTTCTGTTGTTAATGGGGATTAAAAGGGTGTTTAACGGTTCTCATTTGATGCTTTGCTGAATGTATTAGAAGAATTTGTATCCTCCTTTGATTTAGTTTAGTTTTCTTTTGAAATACTGTACTATGTTTTTTTATGTTCTACTTTCTTGGAAAACTGTTCTTCTCATGATGGATATGGTCTTGTCACACTTGGAACATCTTTTAAACCTGCTGGGAATTCTGGGTCATACTGCTGAAAAACAATAGCCACAGCAAAATCAAATGACTCGATGTTTACAAAAACTCCTAGCTGGGGCGTCCAAGGCCTAAATGCGGCCTACAAGGGGCATTTTTGAAAAACAAGATAAGCACATTTTCTATCTTAAGCACCACACTGTATTTCAATACGAATATGTTTGAACAACTAATATTTTACAAAGTTGAATAAGAAATCATTGAACATACTGTTGAATATACCGTTTCTCTAGAGGTCATTGATGCAATTTTCACGCTGAGGCCAAGGACATTGTCCGTTGTGGCCAGCGGTGGTTTAAGTCTGAGACCTCAAGACGACATATATTTGAGTTACAAGGTTTTAAGGATAAGAAAAAAAATTAATATATATGTAAAACAATTAATTGGAAAAGCACTTTTGGTACACAGCCATTTGTTTCACTGGAGGGATATTTTTAATTTTCTTGTGGAAACTTACCCTCTGTTAAATTGACTACGCACTAGAGGTGATTGCCTACAACGGTAAAGCAAGAAAACTAAGGAAACTTAGAAATGACCAAATAAAAAATATAATTAAGGAGGCTACTGGGAACAGTACCTGTATGGCAGCGACAGATGAGAATTAAAAACAAAGTACTTTTAACTGATAAACACTGTTACTTACCAGTTGTAATTAGCTTGGAGTAAAGCGACCATATGGCTCCATGGCAAAATGAAGACTGAGGCAGTCCTGTGAAGTAGTGGGAAGAGGCATGCACGCACAGTGATAGTAGTTGCAGAAGCTTCTGGAACTACTAAGCTGGGAAGTTGTTCCCGCATTAGGTTTTGTCGGTGATGACACTTATATGCGAGGGGCTCTTAAATCTTGCTTGTCCACAGAGAACGGTATAACTTTAGGAAGCCTGAGAACTACAAGGAAAGTGTAGTTACTCACCTGCAACAGGTGTTCTCCAGGGACAGCAGGAATCAATCCTCATATATGGGGTGACGTCGGCGCTGACAGAGCCCTCGTGCGGAGCAATTCCCCAGCTTTCAAAGAAAGCCTTTGGGATTGCCATGCGCAGTCCCCTTCCCACCCAAGGGTGCCATCTTACTCAGTCAGACGACATAGCTAAAAGACGGCAAAATGAGAAATAAAATAAGTGACTGCAACTCCTGGGGAGGAGGGAGGGTCATGAGGACTGATTCCTGCTGTCCCTGGAGGACTGATTCCTGCTGTCCCTGGAGAACACCTGTTACAGGTGAGTAACTACGCTTTCTCCAGGAACAAGCAGGAAGTCAGTCCTCACATATGGGACTCCCCAGCGAGAACCCATAGCTGAAAAATGGCTCCCTCTAGAAGAGCCGCAGCAGCTGTGAAAGAACTTTCTCCGAGAATGCAACCCCCACGGTAGCCTGACACCAAAGGGTCGGAGTTGCCTAAACCTCGAATAGGTTATGGAGTATCGCCTGGCCGAAAACACTGTCTCGCCGGGACTCTCTCTCCAGGCAGTAATGGGCTGCAAAAGTCTGGTTTGAAGACCAAGTTGCGGCCCGACAGATGTCTGCCAATGGTACAGAGCGGTGGTTAGCCACTGATGCGGCCTTAGCCCTGACACGGTGGGCCGTGACTCGACTCTGCAGCTGGAGGTCAGCTGCCCTGTATGCCCAGGCGATGAAGTCTGCCACCCAGGTGGATAATGTACGCTTGGTGACAGATAGACCCAGCCTACTGGGGTCATAAGACAGGAAGAGCTGGGAAGCTCTCCGATGTCCCCGCGTACGTTCCACGTAGAAAGCAAGTGCCCTCTTACAATCGAGGGTATGCAGGACCGCCTCTGCCCAGCTGGCATGCAGCCTGGGAAAGAAAGTTGGAAGAACCACTTCTTAATTGACGTGGAAAGAAGAAAACACTTTCGGAAGGAACTTGGGGTGAGTGCGAAGAACCACCCTATTTCTGTAAAACCGTGTGTATGGCCTATCAGATACCAGAGCTTGCAGCTCACTCACACCCCTGGCAGATGTGAGTGCCACCAGGAAGAGGACGTTCCAGGAAAGGAAGCGGAGATGACAAGTGGACATCGGCTCAAAAGGTGGACAAGTAAGCTGCTGCAAGACCACATTCAAGTCCCACTCAGTCGCCGGAGGGCGAACAGAGGGCTTCAGTAGGAGTAGACCTCTGAGGAATCTGGACACCAAGTGGTGAGCAGAAAGAGGTTGACCTTCCACCTGAGAGTGGTTTGTTGATAAAGCACTAAGGTGAACCCTTACAGAGTTAGACTTGAGGCCTAATTTTGAGACGTGAAGCAAGTACTGCAACACCACTGGTACTAGGCAAGAGAAAGGATTTTCACTGCGCTGTTTACACCACACCTCAAACCTACGCCACTTGAAGGCATAGGACTTCCTAGTGGATTGCCTCCTGGAGGCCAGCAATACTTCTTGCACATCCTTAGGCAGGAGTAGAGAGCCAGCACTACCCTTTCAGCAGCCATGCCATCAGGTTGAGGGACCTGAGGTTGGGGTGTAAGATAGAGCCATGCTTCTGGGACAGGAGGTCGGGCTGCGTCCCCAGAGAAAGTGGGATTTCCACTGCCAGCTGGAGGAGAAGCGGAAACCAAGGTTGTCTTGGCCATCGGGGGGCTATCAAGATGACCGAGGCTGACCAAGGCCTTGCCTCAAAGTATTTTGAATAGGGTTCAGGCCACCAGAGGCGTGGGAGGAAACGCATACAGGAGGCCCACTGACCACGAGATTAGAAAAGCATCTGCAGCCATCCTTTGGGGGTGTGGCTGTCTGAAGCAAAAGTTGGGCAACTGATGATTCTGTGGACTGGCAAAGAGGTCTATGGTTGGATGTCCCCAGCAATGGAAGATCTGCTGGGCTACTTCTGGATTCAGTTGCCACTCGTGAGGTTGGAGAATTCTGCTTAGCTTGTCTGCTAGACAGTTCTCCTGACCTGGCAGGTAAACTGCTTTAAGAGACATACCCTGTCAAATTGCAAAGGAACAGAGGTTGAGTGTCTCTTGACACAGGATGCGGGACCCCGTCCCTCCCTGCTTGTTCACACAGAACACAGCCACCTGGTTGTCTGTTTGTACTAAGACAGACTGATGTAAGAGAAAATGAGAGAAGGTTTGAAGAGCTAGGCGTATCACCTGGAGCTCTAAGAGGTTGAATTGTTGTGTCTTCTCTTGAGGAGACCACAACCCTTGAGTGCATAAGTCCTGGCAATGGGCTCCCCAGCCCAGCAGAGATGTATCTGTCGTCAGCACTCTTGTGTACAAGAGAGGCTGGAAAGACACTCCCTCGAGCAGGTTGGATGGCTGAAGCCACCAGGTCAACGACTTCACTAGTCGTTTGGACACTCTGATCCTGTCTCGGAGTCTTCCTGTGGATTATGTCCACTGCTCTCTGAGGCACCACTGAGCTGTCCTCATGTGGAGATGGGCGTTTGGGGTCACATGAATCGTGGAGGCCATGTGTCTTAGGAGGCGTAGAAAGTGCATTGCTGATATTTGAGACTTGTGGCTGATTTGGTGTACTAACTCCAGAAGCCTCTGTGCTCTGCCTTCGCTTGAAGGGTGTCTAGCCTTGCCCCTATGAACTCTAAATTTTGAGTGGAGAGCAAAGTGCGAGCTGTGGCCTGTTGAGCTTCTTGAGGCGACTGGGCCCTGACGAGCCAGTCGTCCAGGTACGGGAAGACAAAGATTCCCTGGCTCCTGAGGAATGCCGTCACTACCGCCAGACATTTGGTAAACACTCTGGGGGCAGAGGATAGACCGAATGGAAGTACTCTGTACTGAAAATGGTTTCCTCCCACTACAAATCTGAGATATTGTCTGTGGTTTGGATGTATGAGGATGTGCGTATAAGCATCCTTCATATCTAAGGAGCATAAGCCAGTCTCCCTGGTGGAGGTAAGGCAGCAGTTTTCCAAGGGAAAGCATCTTGAACTTTTCCCTCACCAGGAACTTGTTCAGATTTCGCAAGTCGAGGATGGGCCGAAGGCCTCCAGTTCTCTTTGGTATGAGGAAATACCTGGAGTAGAAGTGCCCTTGCAGGTGGTGGTGCACCGGTTCCATCGCCTGATCCTTTATAAGACCTACCAACTCCTGCAAGATGAGGTTCCTGTGCAGAGGGGGCCTGAGAGGCTCTCCTGGAAAGAAGGAGGGTGGTACCTGGCCGAAATAGAGCAAATAGCCTTTCTGAACTATTTGCAGGACCCAGGTATCCGTTGTGATGGCTGGCCATCTGTGGGCATACAGGGTCAGCCTTCCTCCTGTGCATGGCCAAACCACTGGCGGGAGAGGAGCTATGCAGCGAGAGTCAAAAACCCCCTTCCCAGCTGGGTATGAGCCGGAGCCTGAGGCTTGGGGCCTTCTGCTTATGCGGACCATGCCCCTGTCCCCTGGCCTGCTGCCCCTGTTGGGGAGCCAGGTAGTTGCGGTAAGCAGTACCCTTCCTTGGGAAAAAGGCCTTTTTGCCCGAGCCCTTCTTCTTGTGAGAAGGGGCAGAGGTCTTCAAGAGCCTTTCTGGGTCAAGTACTCGGACTCGATCTCCGCAGCCTTTTCAGTCATGGGTTTGCCAAATAGGTTGTCACCTCGGCACAGGACATCGACAACTTGTCCTGAACCCATGACTTTAGCCAGGCCTGATGGCGTGCACCGATGCCGACCGCTGCTACTCGGGCCGAAGCCTTGAAGCCGTCGTAGGCTGCTTGAGACATAAACTTCGAGCACTCCCGAATCCCTGTTAACAAGGCCTTGAAGCGCTGCAAGGGTTTCTCGGAGAGGCCAGCTGAAAATCCGGCAATCTCCTTTGCCAGGTCTCGCAAGTACATGCCCATGTACAGCTGGTAGGTTTGGACACGGCATGAGAGCATCGAGACCTGGAAGCACTTTCTGCCGAGGGTGTCCAGGTTCCAGGCCTCCCAGCCGGGAGGCACCGAGGAGTGCATTTTCTGGCTCTTGAGTTGTGCGGCAGCTGCGCTTTCTGGAACCCAGGGCTCTTACAGACTCGATATATGGAATCGACCTGCTTGCTGAGAACCGGCATCGAGGCCGGGGACTCCCACATGCGGAGCATCAGCCGTTCCAACATCGGAGGAACCGGAACAGTAAGGGCTTCCCTCGGGGGAAAAAATCATATTGAAGGGCCTCGAGCTCCTCGGCTCAAGGCTCCTCCTCGGACTCAGCTGGGAATGCCAAAGCCTTGGCCATGTCCCTGACAAAGTCCGAGAACCTGGCATCCTCTGGAGGGGACCTTCTCTGAGGCTCCAAGCCCAGTGAGTCCGATGGGATGCACCGTGGGTGTCTGGAGACTCTTCATCCTCCGTCTCCCATGCCGAATCCTCCGAGGAGGAATCGAGTGGCTCCGGCCATGAGGTCTTCGGACCCAACCGCTCTGACGCCGAGGGCACTGGCGTCAACGACCTCGGTCCCGAATAGGAGGTCGAGGGAGACCTTGGCAGAGAATCGACTCGAGATCTTATTGACTCGAGGATCGGCTCGGTCTCCGGGGTCAACTTAGATGTCGAAGTCCCAGTGGTCGGGGCGAATGGACCGGTGAGACCGGCTATCAGCGCCCGCTGCTGCTCCTCCATGAAGAAAGCCATGCTGCTCTCTAGGGCCGCCAACCTGAGACCGAGCTCAGAAGGCTCCATAGCCTCCGGCTTGGGTCCTGACACTGTCGGGCCTGACGCCGGTTCTCCCAGAGGAGAGTCCACAAGGACAACAGACATTACCTTACTCGGCGTATCTGGCTCCGTGCGAGGTAGCTTGGCAGGCCTCTCCAACTCCGAGGGCCTGGGGCGGCAGTCAGAGCTCCGCGATCTGGAACCTGAGGGCCCAGGCCGATCAGAAGCCTCCAACAATGCTGCCCTCACGAGCTGCTTCTTCCTCCGGTGTTCCTGGGAGGGAGACCCCTACTCAGAAGACCCAAGACGATGCTCGGGGTCACACTCCCGAGACGTCGAGGCTTCTGACGAAGTCCAGGCTTGGACGGATGCGGACTCCAAGAAAAGTCTTTCACGTTGGTGCTGCCAACTCTAGTGTCTTGGAAGACATTTTGCCACACGGCCCACAGACCACCGGGTCATGGTCGGGTCCAAAGCATCGGAGGCAGCAGTCGAGTGTGTCGGTGAGGGACATTAGTTTTTTACACCGATCACACTTTTTGAACCCGCTGGCAGCCATCGGGGGAAAAAGGGCCCCTGCAAAGTCAAACGACCGGGCTGCAAGTGAAAAATAAAAAGAGTGCGAATGCTAGTCTCAAAGGACAAAACCCAAAAAACGTTAACCGGGCTCGATACCGATGTACCGAGCCGAGGTGGGAAGGGGAATCGGCATCGAACCGGACCGAAACAAAAACTTTGCAGTTTTGATGCACTTTTTTCGAGGAAAGCAGAACCACATCCGAAGGGCTCCGCGGAAAAAGGGAGACTGAGCAAGATGGCACTCTTGGGCGGGAAGGGGACTGCGCATGCGCATGGCAATCCCAAAGGCTTTCTTTGAAAGCTGAGGAATTGCTCCACACGAGGGCTCCGTCGGCACCAACGTCACCCCATATGTGAGGACTGACTTCCTGCTTGTTCCTGGAGAATCCCAGCTATATATAGTTTCACCTGAAGAAGCATAGGAGCTGCAGGAAATTCCAGGAATAGTGTCATCTCAGGGAGCCTAAGAGCTGCATGGAATTCCAGGAATAGTGTCATCTCAGGGAGCCTAAGAGCTGTATGGAATTCCAGGAATAGTGTCATCTCAGGGAGCCTAAGAGCTGCATGGAATTCCAGGAATAGTGTCATCTTAGGAAGCCTAGAAACTACAGGGAATCCTGGGAATAGTGTGACCTTAGGGAGCTACAGTAAATCTTAGAGATACTGAGAACTAAAGGGAAAACACAGATCAGTTGTTTACTCCTTCAAAAACTACAAATAGGGGGACACACAATGAAGCTACAATGTAGCACATTTAGGACTAAATCGGAGAAAATATTTTTTCACTCAGCTCGTAATCAAACTCTGGAATTTGTTGCCAGAGGATGCAGTAAAAGCTGTTAGTGTAGCTGGATTTAAAAGAGGTTTGTCCAAATTCCTGGAGGAAAAGACCATAAACCATTATTAAAGTGGACTGGGAAAATCCACTGCTTACCCCAGGCTGCAAGCAGCATGGAATCTATCTACCTTTTGAGAACCTGACAGATACTTGTGACCTGGATTGACCACTGTTGGAAACAGGATACTTGGGCTTGATGGACCTTTGGTCTGACCCAGTATGGCATTTCTTATGTTCTTACATTCTTAACTCGGGGGCACTGTCATTGCAGGGAATCTAAGAGCTACAGCGAATTCCAGGGAAAGATTAAATTAGACTTAACCTGCTAATTGTAGTTCCTAGAAGAACTCCAGTCTAGTCCCGGAAACTCTAGGGTTGTGCTCTTCTTCCAGCAGCCTGGAGACTGAGAAACGTCATTCTTTTGATGACACTGGTATAAGGACATAGGCACCGCCTCCTCACTCCAGTAACCTATTGACAAAGTAGACTCACCGGAGCAACAATTAAGTATTAAAACACTTATTAACAAACTATAAACTCGTCTAAAACTATAAACTGTAACTGTAAACCTCCCTATGAGGTCTTAGTGGAACTGCAGAGATCCTCGCTCCTCCCTCACGAAGAGACTCGACCTACGTATAATCCCCTTCTTAACCTCCCCATGTGGATCAGAAGCCCCACAGATTACTTCTTCTCTTACCTGTGAGATCGATTGCTTCAGGCTCCAATCCTAAAAAAACACCGTAACGGGATCCGGGACTAGACTGGAGTTCCTCTAGGAACTACAATTAGCAGGTAAGTCTAATTTAATCTTCCTCATTGTCCCTCCATTCTAGTCCCGGAAACTCTAGGGATGTAACAGAGCAGTGAAAGAATTCAACGGGCGGGACCTGCTAGACCAGCCTGAAGCACCGCTGTCCCAAAACAGGTATTCCTACTCGCCTTTACGTCCAGGCGGTAATGTTTGACAAAGGAATTTAAAGATGACCAGGTCGCTGCTCTACAAATCTCTACTGCAGGTACAAATTTGCACTCAGCCCAAGATGCCTCTTGTGCTCTAGTCGAATGCGCTTTCAAGCCATCCGGGACCAGCTTACCTTTCAACATGTATGCAGATGCTATTGCTCCTTTAATCCATCTGGCAATAGACGCTTTTGACGCTGCTTCCCCTTTCCGAGGACCCCCAAATAAAACAAATAATCTATCCGATTTTCGGAACTCTGCAGTCTGCTGGATATACCTTTTCAAGGCTCTACGAACATCCAATAGATGCAGCTGTTCGGCAGAAGAGTTCTGTGAAACCCTACGGAACACCGGTAATGATACTACTTGATTTACATGAAAAGGAGATACAGGTTTTTTTGCCGAAAGTAGTATCGGCCTCAATACTACCTTTGAATCATAAAAGGACAGGAAGGGCTCCTTACAAGACAAGGCCTGTAATTCCGAAATTCTCCTTGCCGACGCAATCGCCACTAGGAAAACTACCTTCAGGGTAAGATCTTTCAATGACGCCATAGCCAAAGGCTCAAACAGCGGACCTCCAAATGCTCCCAAAATCAATTGCAGATCCCATTGAGGAACTACTTGTCTGCACGGTGGTCTCAGAAGCAGCACCGCTCTTAAGAATCTCTTAATATCTGAATGAGCGCCCAGCGCTTGCCCCTTGATTTTCCCTCTATAACAGGAGAGCGCTGCTAACTGTACCCTTAAGGAAGAGGCCGCTAACCCTTTCTGAAAACCATCCTGCAGAAAAGCCAAAGCCTGTGGCACTGATGCTCGTAATGCCTCCCAATTCCTGTCTACACACCAAGCTTCAAAGATACGTCACATGCGAATATATGCTAAAGTAGTAGATCTCCTAAGAGCCCCTAATAAGGCAGAAATCACCGCTTCCGAGTACCCTCTAGCTCTCAACCTTGCCCTTTCAAGAGCCATGCCGTAAGCGAGAATCGATCCACCTGAGGCATGAACAACGGACCTTGCGACAAGAGATCCTTCCTGACTGGTAGACGCCAAGGCTTTCCCACTACCAGCCTCCTGAGATCCGCATACCAAGGCCTTCTTGGCCAATCCGGAGCGATCAGTATCACCAATCCTCTGTGATGCTCGATGCGTTGCACTACGCGGTCTATTAACACCCACGGAGGGAAGACATACAAGAGTCGCTCTACTGGCCATTCCTGTATGAGAGCACCTAGACCCTCTGACATTCTTTCTCTCCTTCTGCTGAAGAATCGACTGGCCTTTGCCGAATTGAAAGTCACCATGAGATCCATTATCGGCAACCCCCAGCGCCTCACCAACATCTCAAACTTCTGGATGAAGCATCCACTCCCCTGGATCTACCTTTACTCGACTCAAATAATCGGCTTCCACATTGTCCACCCCTGCCATATGCGCTACCGACAGAGCCTGAAGGTTTCGTTCTACCCATTCGAACAACTGTTCTGCTTCGGCCTCCAAGGGCACACTGTTGGTTCCTCCCTGCCTGTTGATGTAGGCCACTGCGGTCGCGTTGTCGGAAAACACTCTGATCGCTCTTCCGTGTAGATATGGCTGAAACTTCAGCAACGCCTGTGCTACCGCTCGCAGTTCCAACCTGTTGATCGACCACGCTTTCTCCTGTTCGGCCCACTGTCCTTGTGCGAACCTTCCTTGAAAGTGAGCCCCCCAGCCTAGCAGACTTGCATCTGTAGTTAGAGATAGCCAGCTTGGCATTTCCAAAGGCATGCCCTTTTCCAGGGACTCCGGAATCAAACCACCACTGCAACGCTTTCTGCGCCGCCTCTGGACAGAGTAGCCTCCGAGACAACGGCTCGTTCTGGTGAGACCACCTTCTGAGCAACACTCTCTGCAACGGCCTCATATGGGCCCTGGCCCAGGGCACCAACTCGATCATCGCCGCCATCGTACCAAGGAGCTGCAGATAATGCCACGCCATTGGCCGCTGCCTGCTGAGAAATCGCCGGAACAACATTCTTAACCTGATCGCTCGATGCGGGGGGAGGAAAACCTTGCCTGCCACCGTATCGAAACGCGCCCCGAGGTATTCCAGATTCTGAGATGGAACCAAACTGCTCTTGGACATATTGACCACCCAACCTAAACTCTGCAGGAAATTCAGGAAAGACTCCTGATAATATATAACAAGGTGCTCCTCAGTCTTGCTAAAAAACACTATAAACTTCACAAAATTAACTTTCATGGAGAAAAGCAAACAGTGTAAGGGGCCAGTCAAAATCTTTTACGTCAATAACAAGTAGGCAAAGCATGGCTCATGGAATTCTTTCCAATCTCTCTGTGATGTTTTTGTGTATCTCTGCCCTGAAGAGGAGAGGAGTAAGGTGGTTTAATATGGAGCAATACCAAAGCATTTTATTGGTGTGGAAAGAATAAAATGAAACCAAATGTGATAATATATGAAAGCATTAGATCTCACTATCACCATATTTCAAAGGACAGATTTTGGAGTTTAACCACAGGGTGTCCCATGGAAATACACAAAGGAACTATTAAGGAAGCTATATGGTTCAGTAAGTAGGTTTCACAGGGGCATGCATGATGGGAAAGCATGCAGAGCATCCTCATGGAATTATTTCCAGTTCCTTTGTGGATATATATGCGTGTGTGTGTGTGTGTGTGTCAAAGTTTCTACGCTCCATAAGCTGTAACTGGGACAGTTCTTTTTCTCTAAAAATCCCTGTCCGATCTGGCCCATTTTTAAACTCTATTGGATATGTCTACTAAACCGGGATAACGGTTAACTCAGGCTGTCTGCAACTAGGTCCCATTCAACATGGGACCTAGTTGCAGATAGCCAGATTAACAGTTAGCCCAGCTTAGTAGACATGCCCTTATGTGTCTTTTCACCAGGTTTTCTCCAACACCAGATTTGGTCCCCTTCTGCTAAATTTTCGGAGAGTTTTGTCCTGGACAGATACTCTCAGACTCTTATGTATAATTTATTTCCAATATCCATTGGTTGGAAAGAATAAAATGTGTTTAGTTCATTTTAGGTACAAGAAATGTAAATTGTGAGCCCTTCGGGGACAAGGGAAATATATATAGTACCTGAATATACATCACCTAGAATGCATCAGCACTTGGCAGTATATAAATGCCTAAAAAAATAAATAAAAAATTTAACTTGAGATAAAAGTTGCAATGCTGCCATCTAATTACTGGATATGGAATTGCTGCCTCTTATAATTTCTTAACAATAATAAAAACATTGATTTGGGGTGGACACTGCAGCCTGGTCCATTTGAGCTTTGCCGATTTTGACCTGGACAAAAATGAGGAAAGGTTAAAAATAAGGGTCCATCAGTAGTCTCTGCTTTGGCGGATCCTATCTTGAAACATCTTCAGCTTATGGTCTGGGAGGAAGCAGCTAAGTGTCAATAGAGTCCAAGGTTTCCTGGGCTTCCATGGCATTCTCAGACACCTTGCCGAGTTGCAGGAAATGTGTTTTCCTGCCATCCTAATCTTGTCATGTTAGGTGACTTCAATATCCACAACAATTTGCCTATTAAGCTGTAGGACAGGCTTTTCCTTTCCTTCATTATCAGACCTGCCTCTCACCCAAAAGATACATTTTTCCCCTCATGCTGCAGGACACACATTGCTACTATTACTACTAATGGTTTGTATAGCATTACAAGGCCTACGCAGTTCCTGCTCATCAGATCTTACAGTCAAATCAAGACAAAAAAAAAACAGTGCAAGACTGTGACTAGAGAATGGCAAAATACACATTCGTAAGTAGTGGACAAGAAAATGAGGAGCATCAGGATCCAAAAGCAGCCTCAAAGAAGTAGGGTTTTAGCCTGGATTTGCATAGGGCTAGAGAAGTAGCATGACATACTGACTCAGGTTGTTTATTCCAGGCATATGGAGCAGCAAGGTGGAATGAAGAATTGACAGAGAAGGGCACAGATAAAAGGGATATGCCAGAAGAGCGGCATTCCCGAGGAGGGGTGTAGAGCGAGATAAGAGAGGAAAGGTAGTGAGGAGCCACAGAATGAATGAACTTGTACTTAAGTAGAAGTTTGAAATGGATGCAGAAACAGACAGGGAGCCAGTGAAGTAGCTAGAAGAGAGGGGTTACAGGAGCATAGTGACACTGAGAGAAGATAAGCCATGCAGCCAAGTTCTGAACAGCTTGAAGGGGAGAAATATGATTCAAAGGGAGACCAGCGAGCAGCAAGTTACAATAGTCAAGATGGGAGGTGACTAGTGAGTAGATGAGGATCTTAGTAGTGTGACGGGATCTGGTCTTCACTATTCATCCCTTCCCTTTTTCATCCTTTTCTACTCTTGCTCTCCCCTGTACTGACCATTTCTGCATTCTTTTTCACTTCTGGTTTATCTCCTCTCTTCAGAATGCAAGCAACCTCCCTCTACCTTCATGTTCGTGCTCACCCTTAACACTATCTGCTTTCCCTTCTTCAGATTCCCTTTTTCCTGTTGATTTTGAATAATTTCCTATTGATGATCAAGTTCAAGTTTAGAATTCTCTGCTTAGTTCTTTTCTAGATTCCTTTCCCCTCTTCAGCTCAGATTTCAGCTCAAACATCCATGGTTTCATTCTGGTCTTAATTTATTGCGGAAAGCACTAGAGGAAACCCCCATACTCCTGATTCCTTAGTCATCATCACTGAATGCTATACCCTTTATGGGTCTACAGTTATTTCCATTAAAAAACATATTTTATTAAGATTATTACCTCTTCCTCAGTCACCCTAAGCAGCCTCTGATGTTTCACACCTACTGCACCCCCCCTCATTAGCTATACAAGTGATGATACTTCCCCTGAGCAGCTAGCGTGCGTTTTCACAAAAAAAGGTTGATGATCAGCATTCTGAATTCCTTCTAATACTGATGCCTCCTCTCCCCCTTTCTCTCCTTCCACTTCCTCTTCTTCTACATGTCCAACTTGTAGATGGAATTCCTTTAATCTGTCTTCATTCACCTGGTCCAGTAGGCCTCCTGCTGCGACCAAGTACCTTGAGCCGTTTGCCACCCCCCCCCCCAAGCCTACGAGATTGGCATTGGTTGTCAGGACAATCCAGTGAGGGACTTCCAAGGTAGTCCTCTTCATTAAGTGGTCTCGACAGAACCACCACTGAAGGCTGCGGCTGACCGTGGGTGTCAGGGGAAGACTGCCATCCTAATCCTGAGTCGCATGAAACCAGCACGACAGTAGGAAGTGCTGCAGAGGTTGCATATGAGCTCAAGACCAGGAAACCACTTCCAACGTGAATGCCATGGTCTCAAGGACCTATACATAATCCTACGCTGTGGGAGCTTTCAGGCACTGAAAGGCTTGCAGTGATTTACAGCTTTTGACCTCATTTCCTGGTAAGGAAGATGTGGCCTCTCCGCGTGTTGAACAGAACCCTGAGAAAGTCGAGAGACTGAGCAGGATGAAGGAAGCTCTTGACAACCTAGCCAAGACGTTCCACCAACTCCACCACCCGAAACTCCACTGAACACACCTTCTGGAGGGACTTGGTTCTGATCAGCCAGTCATCTAAATAAAAGTGGACCCAAATGCCCTGGTGATGCATTGTTGCCACCACCACTACCATCACCTTGGAGAAAGTACGGGGCGTCATAGCCAATCCAAGTGGAAGAGCCCGGAACCAATAGTGATGACCCAGAATGGCAAAACACAGGACCCACTGGTGATCTTTGCAGATCAGAATGTTGAATTAGGCCTCTGCAAGGTCTAGAGATGCCAGAAACTCTCTTGGGCAAACATCCTGTATTACTGACTTCAGGGTCTCCATGTAGAACTGAGGAATTCGCAGAAAGCAATTGGTTTCCTTGAGGTGTAGAATAGGACGAAATAATCCATCCTTCTTGGGGATGATGAAATAGATGGACTAACGACCGAAGCCCTTGTCTGTCAGAGGCACCAGACAGATAGCCTGAAGCTGAAGCAGTCATTGGAGAGTCGTTTGCACTGCCGTCCTTTTGCGGTGAGACTCACAAGGGGAGATGAGGAAGGTGTCATGGATTGGTTTGGAGCAGTCGAGGACAAAGCCCTGCATCATAACATGAGCACCCAGCTGTCTGAGGTGATCTGGGCCTATTCGCAGGAAAAAAGGCTTAGCTGCCCACCGACCTCCAGCATCCCGGAACGGGCCCAGAGCCTGTCAGTGGGAGGATCGACCAACTCCAGAAAACTTGGTGGAGGAAGAGTAGGTATCCCATGAGCAGCAAAATCCTCAAAAAGGACTGAGGCTTGGAGCCCTGCTTGGCCGAGGAGAAGGAGGAGGACTTCTCGGGCCTGTATCAATGCGAATCATGGGATTTGGTAGAGGAGGACAACGAAGGGCCCCCAATGACCTGATGTGCACTTGATTTGGGCTTATCTTCTTGGAGGTGTTGAGGCTTAGCTGCCCCCAAACCCTTTACAAGCTTCTCTAGATTGTCTCCAAAAAAGAGACGTCCCTCAAAGGGAAGTCGTACAAGCCGAGCCTTGGACGCCAGATCTGAATTCCAGTGGTGGAGCCACAGCCAACATCGCACCACTGTCACCTCAGTCTCAGACGAAGCTGCTAACCAGAGGTCATAAAGAGTGTCTGCCAGAAAGGCAGTGATTGATTCCAGCCATGCCAAGAAGGGGTCCTCGGGCAAGAGCTGGATCCATTGTAATAAGGGGCATGTCGCCAAGCCGCCACACACTGAAGCCTGGAGCATGAGTGCTGAAATAGAGAAGGCAGTCTTCAGGAGCCCCTCCATCTTATGATCCTGTTGATCTCGAAAAGCAGTTCCCCTTCCACTAGGAGAGCATCCACTTTAGGAAAGTGGAGCCACCCATCCAGGTTAGTCAGGGACCAGGCATAAAAGCAACCTAAACAACGAGCCAACTGTAAAGAAGCATCTGGAGAATCCCACACCAGGGATACCATCTGTTGGAGGAAAAGGAAAAGGAAAAGCCTTAGGCAGCTTCCAAATCCCTACAATGATCGGGTTGGCTTGAAATATAGCTTGCACTGGATCTTTCGGTGCCTTAGGCTCAGCAAGATGAAGAGACTCTACGATCTGAGTAATCAAAGTCAGGAGCTCATCCTTGCAGAACAAGCTGAAATTCAGACCTTCCTCCTGGCCTTCAGGGGTCCTCCTCCAGAGGAGACAACTCTCAGTCCGAGCCGCTGCTCTCACTGAGTCTCCGAGAAGTCTTCCCAGTCCTCAGCGGGTGGAGACTAAGCCTTAGACCGAGCCTTGTCCTGAGAGTCTGAGGGTAACCTGGCCCTCTTTCTGGACTGTGGTGCTGATGTCACTGGTGGTGTAGGTGTAGCACCGGAGCGCCATTAAGTGAAATTTTACTTACTGCTAATTTCCTTTCTGGAAATCCTACCAGACCAGTCCAGACTAGGGGGTTGTGTCTCCCTGCCAGCAGATGACAAAAGAGAAAAACAGACGCTTTGAGACACCACCCACTGGTATATAGTGTCCTACCCATAGGGGACCGCTTCAGTATACCCATGGCAAGCATCAGGACTGCAGAACAGTTCAAGACCATGAAGCCCAGAATAACCATTGCTCCGAAACTTGAAAATGAAACCACAACCAGGAAGTAACCAAAAACAAACAAGGCTCATGGCCAAGATAAATGAATCTAGCCAAGCTGGAAGTATGTATAGTAGAAGGTTGATCATGCCACAATGATGTGCGATACCTCTTGGAAAACTAATGGTAAGTAAAATTTCACCTTCCAACATATCCTGCTAGACCACTCCAGACTAGTGGGGAGTATCAAATCTACCTCTCTATAGGGCGGAAACAGCCAGCAGCGGCCAGAATAGTGGCCCCGAAAGTTGCTGCTTCCTTAACTTGGAGGTCCAAGTAATGATGACAAGCAAACATTGACAAAGACGACCAGGTTACCGCCCTGCAAATGTTGAGCAGGTAAACTCGCGACCACTCAGCACAAGACATGGACTAAACCCGAGTGGAATGCGCACAAAGCCCTGCTGGCATGAGCTTGCTCTGGAGAATGTAGGCCGATTCAATGGCCTGCTTGATCCAATGTTCTATCGTCAGTTTGGAGGTGGCTGCCCCCTTACAGGGACCGGAGCATAAGACAAAATGGTGGTCAGATAGGCGAAAGGAATTGGTAACCTTGAAATAGCGATGTAAGACCCTACTGACGTCAAGCAGGTGTAATACTGGCTGTTGATCAGCACATCTATTTGGGGAGAGAAACTGACTGATTTAGGTGGAACTCCGAGAGAACCTTGGGAAGGAAACCTGGAACTGTACGAATGGTGACTCCCTCTGACACAAAGGAAAGAAAGGGGTCCCAGCAGGACAGGGCCTGGAGTTCCAAGATATGCCTGGCAGACGTTATCGCAACAAATTGCGAAGGGTGTGTGTGTTAGGGCATGGAGCACCAGGGAAAGGTCCCAACCTGGGACCACGGAGCAGATAGGCGGTCGTAGCGAGCGGACGCCCCTGAGGAAGCAGGATATGTCAGCATGAGAGGCCAGGGAACGTCCTTGGAGTGGTCCTCAAAAGCAGGTCAGAGCCACGACCTTTACCTTCAACGAGTTAAGTGCCAGCCCTCTATCTAATCCCTCCTGAAGGAAGGAAAGAATGGATGGTACCTGCACCTTCCAAGGGGAAACAGAATGGCGGCGACACCATAAAGAAAAGAGATGCCAAACTCAGGCATAAGCTCGAGAAGTCAAGGGCCACCGTGCGTTGAGCAGCATAGCTACCACCTGTGGTGAATCCCCTTGTGCTTTGTTAGACCATATTGTGCTTTGCACCAAATTGACTGCTCTGTATTGTCTCAACTAGATTGTAAACTCGTACGAGCATGACTCTGATGAGTAGGGACTGTCTCTTTTATGTATGCCTGTACAGCGCTGCGTGCGTGGCATTATATAAGTGCTAAATAGTAGTAGTAGTGCTCTAGACATAGGCAGGCCGTAAGCGAGTAAGGAGCAGGGTTGTCCAAGACAATGGGACCTTGATGGAGAAGACCGCATCCCGAACCAAGGGGTAGTGACGGTTTGCTAATCAGGCACACCAGGTTGGCATACCAGGGCCACCATTGCCAATCCAGCGCTATGAGGACTACTCAACAGGTATGTGTCTCTATGCAGCATAGGACCCAGCCGATCATTGTCCACTGGAGAAAAATGGTCAGCAGGTGCTCCGAGGGCAAAGGCTGAGACAGGGCATCCAGAGTTTGTGACTGAGGTTCTCTTCGGTGACTGAAGAAGGCCAGTGCCTTGGCGTTTGACACGGTGGCCATGAGGTCCAGCGTTGGCCGTCCTCACCGGCGCACTATGGTTGCGAAGGCCCAAGGAGCAAGTACTCACTTGCTGGGATCCAGCGTGTGTCACCTGAGGAAATCCACTTGAATGCTGTCCACCCTGGCTATATGCTGTACTAAGTTTGCTTGCAGGCTGTGCTCAACCCTTGGGAAGAGAAGAAGACTTATCTCCCTGGCCACTTGGTTCGCCCCTGTCGGTTGAGATACGCGACCGTTGTTGAATTGTTGGAGAGGACCCACACCGCACAATGTTAAAGGACTGTGTGAAAGGACAGGAGGGCTAGCCGAACAACTCAGACCTCGAGCCGGTTGATCGTCCAGGTGGACGTGCGGGCTGACCATGAGCCCTACGCTGTGTGACCTAAGCAATGTGCTTCCCAGCCCATCAGACTGGCATCGGTAGTGAGAACAATCTACTGCGGGGCTGTTAAGGGAATTCCCTTCAACACGTTCCACGGAGACATCCACTACCTGAGGCTTTTGCGAACAATGGGAGATAGGGGCAGCCTGGTCCAATAGTCCTGTGTGACCAGGGACCAGCAGGACAGACTGCAATGTCCTCATGTGCACTCTGGCCCAGGGCACCAACCCGAGAGTGGCTGCCATGGAGTCAAGGACCTAAAAATAGTCCCAGGCCACTGGCACCGGAGTGCACTGGAATGCGTGAAGTTGCGTACAGATCTTCCAGCAATGGTCGTGGGTGAGAAAGACGCAGCCCAAGACTTTATTGAAAAGCACTCCTAAGAACTTGAGACTGCATTGGCTAAAGATGACTCTTGCCTGGTTGACTACCCAGCCGAGTTGCTCAGGACTGCGACAACCTGGGTCACTGGAACCAGTCCTGTTCGTGGAAGTCCCTGGCTTACCAGGCCTGTATCGATGGGCCTCCCTGAATCATCCCTTATATGCAAAGGATGAAAAAGAGCCTGTCACAGGCCGTCGAGTTAGACTTTGGCCAATCCTCTGGCAAGCGCTGAGGCTTAACCTCAACCAAATCCTTGACAAGTTTCTTGAGGTCCTCGCCAAAGATCAGCTTTCCCTTGAAGGGGAGTATAGAAAGACAGGATTTGGATGCTGCGTCTGCATGCCAATGCCGAAGCCACAGCCAACATCTCGCCACTGTTCTGGTTGCTACCAAGCATGTGGAAAGGTGCAGGAGATCATAGAAGGCATCTGCGATAAATGCGGTGACTGATTCCAGATGTGGGTCATCTGAGACGAGCTGAAGCCATCAGAGCAAGGCTCGTGTCGCGAGTCCTCCGCACACCAGCGCTTGCAAGGCGAAGCAAGAAGCTGAGAAGGAAAGACCCTCCACCTTGCAGTCAATTTCGTCCCTCACGGCGGTACCCCCCTTCAACTGGAATAGTAGTATGCTTGGTGACTACTGTCACAAGAGCATCCACTTTGGACAAACGCATCCATTTCTCAAGGTCCTCCGGGAACCCGATGTAGAAACAGCCCAAGCAGCGTGCTGAGTGCAAAGACACCTCTGGAGAATCCCAATCCCGTGTGACCATGTGCTGGATCTCTGTGGGGAAGGGGAAGGCTCTAGATGGCTTTCTGATTCCCACAATGATGGGATTCACTACAGGCCTAATGGGGTCTGAAGGCGCTAGCGTCTTGGACAGGTGAAGTGCTTCCGAAATCTGAGTGATGAGCGGGGGCAGTTCCTATTTCCGGAAAAGGCAAATATCTTGCCCCTCATCGCAAGCGTCCTAGTCCTCCTTCTTTCCGGGGGCAAAAGCTCACATTCCTCTCTGTCAGAACCAGAGATAAAGGAAACATCCTCCAAAGGACATCACCAAACTCTATAGCAAGGTGCATGTCCCCTGAGGGAGAGGAGCTACCACAGAGCTGAGGCGTAGAGAGAGAGGCCAGGGCTTCTGTGGAACTGAACCTAGGCTGCATTCACTGTGAAGGTTGTGCCGCCCTGGCCCCCGGCACAGACCCAGATCACCACTCATCCTAGGCCTCATGGAACAAGGCCATAAACTGCTGATCCGCATTGAAGGGCTCTGGTTGAGAAGGAGGGGTAAGGTGGGAGGATGGACACCGGGACAGTGAAGTGCTGGGCAGCAGGGAGGACTGCTCAGGAAGGAAGAGAGGGGAGGAGCTTCGCTTGGAAGAGACACTCCCGAAGGCGCAACAGGCAGAGACCCCTGAGTTGTAGCCGGTGCAAGGGGTACATCAGAGGATGGACTGCTGGGATCAGCCACACAAGCTGTTATGAAGCATTTTGTGCTTTTTCTCACATACTACACAGCAAGAAGGCGGCCTCCCTCATGAAGAATAGGGGCTGCAGGGAGGCCGAAAACTATACCGCACCACAAAATGGCTGCCAGAATAGTAGGAGTGCAAGAGAAGCCTCTTTCCCCACAGAAAATGGTCGCTGCAGAGACAGGTTTTTAGGAGGAAAATACGGGCAGCAAGGAGCATAATGCCAGCTGCCCGAGAGAGAGAGCAAGCAATGAACAGTGCGATGCCGGTAATCGGACACCCCTCCCCCGAAGATGCCAAAGAAATTGCACCCAGAGGGAATGTGCGGCAGCTCCGCTGAAAAGAGAAGCAAGGTGTGTGGGGAGGGGGGGGGGAGGGTGAAGCGCAGCCCAGCCAACGAGGGAAATAACTCACTGACCTGATGCTGAAGAGCAGAGCCACAGTATTGAAGGTGAGAAGGAATCGCCGGTTGAACATCCAAGCAGTAGCCTTGTAGGTTAGCGGTTCTTAGAGATTCCTTATCCCCCCCCCTTTTTTTTTTTTTAACTTTATTGTAGCATTGTAGCCTTGAGCTGAAGGTGCAGAGATGGAAGAGGAAGGCTGCAGTGTTCCTCCTGAATAGGAGTTGTTCCTTTCAGAGGTGCTCCACTGACCCTCCTGATCAGGAGTACCTCTGGGAAGTCAAGTGGAAAGAAACCCCTGGGAGAAAGGGCACCACAGCATGCCAAAATTCCACTTAAATGCTGCTCCAACAGAATTCTTAGAACCCTTTGAGAGCTAAGAAGTCAACTGTCTGCTGAGACATACTGAAGTGAACCCCTAGGGGTAGGACACTATATACCAGTGTGTGGTGCTCAAAGCTTCTGTGTTTTTCTCTGTCCCACCGTCTGCTGGCAGGGGGACACAACCCGCTAGTCTGGACTGGTCTAGCAGGATGTGTTGGAACCCCCATGCTTGTGTAAAGAGGTGCATAAATTGTGAACCTGTGGCCTCTGGCTGTTGTTGAGGAGCCAAAGGCTGCAGGCTCTTTAAAGTTTGCTCAGGCAGGAGAACAGAAGGGGGAGCATCTCCTGAGCGAGAGGCATCAGTAGATTGAGTGACTAGAGCAATGCCAGAGGATTCTTGGACCAGGTTAGCCTTGTCCCAGACAGGAGGCATGCTCCCACAGTGGAAGGGCCCCCTTGGTCATCTGCACAAGAGGGACAGAGTTGATCTTTAAGATGACAGCATTTCCGGTTGCAGCCCAGGCAGTGCTGTAGGACTGAAGACATTTACTGATGTAAAGCTGTGCCCTCTTTCCAAATTAGTTGCCGTACTTGTGCCGCAGAGAGAAAAACTGAGTTCTTGGTCCCAAAGGGCTTCTGAACAAGTGCTGCAAGGAACTCTTCAAAAATGGAAATTACACTTACCTGGTAACTGTAGTTCCTTGAGTGACGACAGTTCAGTCCTCCACCTCTGGGTTGTGCGCTTCCTCCTGCAGCTTGGAGTCTGGGCATGTCAAAATCGTGACATCACTGGATATAGCCTGCTGGTCTCTCCCACCAGCCCCAGTGAACTATTGACAAAGCAGACTCAAAGGAGCAACAAATAAGTAGCTAACATGTGATCTGTAATTTTTACTTAACTTCAACCATTACTATGTAAACCTGCCTCTGCCCCAGGCAGCACTTTCTTGTACCTTTCCCCCCGCTATAGGCAGCATAAGCAAGAAGAAAGAGTAAGAATGAACAGGTACAAAGAGAAAGACTCAGAGCAGGACAGCCCCAACAAACCAACATACCTACCGGTAGCCTTTCTGTTCTCCCAACAGACCATCCACTGCCAACGATAGCACCCCGGGTGGGAATGAGGACTGAACTGTTGTCACTCAAAGAACTACAATTACCAGGTAAGTGTAATTTCCATTTCCTTATCGTTCCTCCAGTTCAGTCCTCCACTTCTGGGATGTAACAGAGCAGTAATCATTGGGAGGGACCTCTCCAGCCGCCTCATAACACTGCCGACCCAAAACAGACATCATTCGCCGCCGCCACATCGAGGAGGTAGTGTCTAAGGAAAGTATGAAGGGACAACCAAGTGACTGCCCTACAGATTTCCTCTGGTGGAACCAATCTGTGATCTGCCCAGAAAGTCGCTCGCGCTCTGATAGAATGAGCTCGTAAGCCCGTCATAACCGCACGATCTTGTAGCAGATACGTTGATACAATAGACTCTCTAATCCACCTGGAAAAGGAAGCCTTTGCCGCTGCTTCCCCTTTTTGGATGCCTCTGAACACCACGAACAGACAGTCTGACTTGCGAAAGACTTCTGAAACCTTTAAGCATTGTCCCAACAAGCGCTTTACATCCAAACGGCACAAACTTCGGTCCAAGTCGCTCCCCTCCAGTGAACCGAGCACTGGCAGAGACACCGTTTGATTCAGGTGAAAAGAAGATACCACCTTAGGCAAAAAGAACAGAACTGGTTGCAACACCACCTTCTCTCTGGAAAAGGACAAGAACGGTTCCCTACATGAAAATGCTTCCAACTCCACAATGCGCCTCGCCGAACAGATGGCAACCAGAAACACGGCATTTAAGGACAAATCCTTAACCGAAGCCCAGTGCAACGGCTCAAAGTGAACTTTGGCTAACGCTCCTAACACCAAATTGCGATCCTGCAGTGGAACCACAACTCTACGCGAGGGACGCAGAATGACGAGTGCTGTAAGGAAGCGCGACGTCAGCATGAGCGCCTAGAGCAATGCCTTGGACCTTTGCCTCTATAGCACGAGAGGGCTGTCAGCTGTATTCTTAAGGAACTGGCTGCAATACCTTTATCAAACCCGGCCTGCAGAAAGCTTAAGATCAAGGGAACGGAAACTGTAGCTGCCCGAACTTGCCGTCCTAAACAGCAGTCCTCAAATATACAGCATACACAGACATATGTACGAGACGTGGACTGTTTTTGCGCTCTAAGTAAGGTCGCAATGACTGCAGCCGAATAACTCTCTCTTTAGCCTTGCCCTTTCAATTGCCAAACTCTAAGCGAGAAGCGATCCACTTGAGGCATGTGGAGCAGTCCTTAACCAAACAGATGTGCAGACACAGGCAACCTCCAGGGCTTTCCGTCGAAAACAGGAGAAAGAGATGGGCGCTCCATGGACGCCTTGCCCATTGTGGTGCCACCAATAGAACTCTCCCTTGATGAGCCGCGACCCGCTGAATCACTCGTCCTATTAATGTCCACGGAGCGAACACATAAAGAAGACCCATCGATGGCTACTGATGCCTCAGTGCGACTATGCCTTCCGATATTTTTCCTTGCCGCTTCCTGACGAAACGACTGACTTTGCTGACTGGAAGGTCGCCATTATATCCATGAGTGGTGGTCCTCATTGGTGAACTATCTGTGTAAAGACGTCCGGATGCAGCTGCCACTCCCCGGCATCCACCTGGACCCTGCTGAGAAAATCAGCCATCACATTGCCCTTCCCCGCAATGTGCGCTGCCGAGAATGCTGTCAGCCGACGCTCTACCCAAGAGAACCGGGCATCCGTTTCCTCTGCCATGGCTGCACTTCCTGTGCTGCCCTGTCGATTGACATCTGACACCACCGCAGAATTGTCCGACAACACTCACAAAGCCCGAGCTTCCCCTTTTGCCTTGAACCCCTGAAGTGTTCAAAAGACTGCTCTCAACTCCAGCCGGCCGATTGACCGAGAGCCCTCTCGAACGGAACATTCGCCTTGCGCGAACCGATCTCCGCAATGGATTGCCCATCCCGCAAGACTTGCGTCCGTCAATAATGGTAGTCACTCCAGCTGCTTCAGAGATAAACTGGCTTCCAGTGAGCACAGACACAGCCCCCACCGAAGAGAGTGCCTGACCTTGTGGTAACAAGTGGCTGTTTGGTCAACGAATCGGACTGATGCGACCCCTGGCAAAGCAGCGCTCTCTGTAAAGGCCGCATATGAAATCTGGCCCAAGGCACCTCTCTTCCAGGGTCGCCACCATCGCTCCCAGCACGCACAGAGAAGTCCACGGTGCGAGAGCCGTAGTGGACCTGAACTTGCGCACCAATTGCCAAAGCACTTGAAGTCGCCGGTCCGGTAGGAACACCTTTCCTCTCTGCTCGTCAAAACCGTATCCCCCGATCCTCTAGCTCCTGGAAGGGTACTAAGCGGCTTTTGGTCGGGTTGACCACCTAGCCGAGAATCTGCAAAAACCTTTACCACTCTGTTCCTTGAACGCTCTTGGCCCCGGACCTGGCTCTAAGTAAGCAATCGTCGAGATATGGAAGAACTAGAATTTCTTCCTTGCGTAATGTCGCCTCTACCACCACCATAATCTTGGTGAAAGTTTGCAGTGCTGTCGCAAGACCGAAGGCAATGCCTGGAATTGATAGTGACCCCAAGGCAGAGCGAACCCCAAAACGTTTGATGAGCCGCTCGGAAGGGAATGTGCAAGTACGCTTCCGTAAGGTCGAAGGAAGACAAGTGCTCTCCCTGTCGCACCGCCACAATGACCGACCGCAAATTTGCCATCCTGAAATGCGGTACCTGAAAAAGAACACCAATGGACCCTTTCTAGGTCCAAGATAGGGTGCAAGGCCCCCCCCCCTTTTTTTTTTTTTGAGACACCACCAAATAAAGAGAGTATAGCCCCACACTGTAGTCTAACCACCACTGGTACGGCTGCTCCCATTTGTAAGAGCCGACCTAACGTAACACGAACCGCCAGGGTTTCCCGTTGACCTCCCGCAGGAAGACACCACGCAGGAGTCCTGCACAGGCTGTGCCACTTTTAGCGCATAACTCTTGGAAATTATCTATAACACTCACCGGTCGGGCGTAACGTGGGTCCATGCAGGAAGAATTCAGCGAAGTCGCTTGCCTATCAGACTTTCTACCGGGACCTGGCTCCATTCATTGTGGTTTTTGAATCGCCATCGCGGAGTTTGCAGAGAAAGCTTTATTTGCTTCCTGACACCCCCAAAATCCCTGGGCCCGAGAAGCAAACCAAATGAGAAGTACTAAACCTCCAGAAATCCCTAACTTGCCCCGAAAGGCCGGTACGGACTTCCCAGGTTTTGGCCTATCCACCGGGAGTCGCCCACCCTTGGGCTCCCTGAGATCCGTTACCAACTTGTCTAGGTCCTCCCCAAAACCACCAGTTCCCTTTAAATGGAAGTTTGCTGAGACGGAACCTGGATGATCCATCGGCCGCCTCTTTCCTCAAGAACCGAGATCTGCGGGCGGCCCCCACGGAAGCCATCCTGTTAGCTAGAGCCCAAAGCAAGTCGTAATGTACGTCTGTGAAATATGCCGAGCCGAACTCCAGACGATGGAGCTCTCTGATCTCTTCCTGCTGCCGGTGAGTCGACTGCCGCCGACACTGAAGCCATCTGAGACCCGCTCTTGCCACCCCATCTCCACAAAGGGAAGCCTGCAATGACAGAGCGTCCGCCTCCAAGAAGTGTGTCAATAAACCATTGATCGTTCCGTCCTGCGCAGCCTTTAGAACCGCGCTACCTTCCACTGGTGCAGTTGTCAGCTTCGTAACCGCTGACACTGCATCTTCTAGCTTTGGGATGTAAGCAGATCTGCTCTGACCGAGTAATTTCTGCCCAGCAAATAGGTAGAGACTTACCCTCTGCCGAACATTGGTGTAGCAACTTCACCCAACATGTTCTGTATTTCTTTTTTTCTTTGCAATAAAGGATAAGCCTCCTTCTCCCTAGTCCAAAGGGTAATGTAGCAACCTGATAAATTGGTGCGCTAGTCTCAAAAATCCAACATCAGCAGCATTGCAACCCCATGCGCTGATAACCCCCCTGTACCATAATGAGGTCAGCATTACCCATATAAACAGGTATCCGCAACAGTTTGTTAAGCTGACTCACTTAGTCATTAGCTTCTTGCAGGGAACAAAGAAAGCCAACTGACTTCTTCCAAAGGAGTTAGTTTTCAAATACTCCAGCTCTTTTCCTTTTGTCTTCTTTTTCTTTTTTTTCAACGTACCTTATTAAAAGTAAAAGGCAACCCCTTAAAGCAAATTAAATTAAATTAAACCTGTGGGAATAATGTAACCCGCTAGACCAGGTGGTTCTCCAAAAGAACCAAGATTGTGGCCATGACAAGAAAGCAAACAGAGTCAGCCGCGCTTGCAAAAAGCACGGGAAACACCACCAGATCACCTAAAAAGGAATAAAATGAAAGAACTCAATCTCCCCTTCTAAAACCCGCAGGTATCCCACAAAAACAAACATTGTGAAGCACACCATTAAATGAAAGAAAGTAGACGCTCTCTTATCTCTTTTGGACGGTGTACGCAGTCCTCATGTGGGCTGGTGCAACATCTGCCACGAGGCATAAGCTGTGCTGAGAAGATGGCGCCGAGCCCTGACAGGCTCGCTTGGCGCCAAAACAGTTCCGCTGCGGCAACCACATCAAGAACCCCATACGAGCCTAAGGGCCTTTGCTGTGGAGCCCAAAATTAAAAGCGCACACTACCGTTCCCCCGAAAGAGAAAAACGTTCTAATCATGATGTTGCCTGGCGCTTCCGTGAGCAGCCTTCGTGATGAACCTTGCCCCGCCGGCCGCAGCAATTAGCAGCTAATGACGCTTCCGCTCGAAGGGAAGCTGCTGGCGTGCACACACTGAAGTGTGCAGGTCTGGGCCACAGAGCTCTCCCTCGTACAGTCCTGGGGGAGAGATCTTCAATGGGCAATGTGAAGTGCCATAGAGATGATTAACTTAAAGGAACAGCTCCTGAAATCAGATTAACTCTAGTGAAAGGATAGTAAATTCTATTAAATCAATATTAACTTAAATCAATTTAAATTAAATTAATGAAACTGAATAAACTGAGCTGAATTTGCCTAAATTCAAAGTAATTAGACTAAGGACAGTAAAATAATTATGAAAGTATTATAAAAATTATCATCAAACCCAGAACTTAAAATGAAATCAAAATGAAATTAAAATCCTGACTAATTGCTCCTTATCTGCCTCTCAAGTGAGCCCAGCACCTAGGCTCACTACTTCCTCCTGCTGCATGGAGACTGGACACACTGGAGCTGATGGGACAGACCAGCAGGCTATATCCAGTGATGTCACGATTTTGACATGCCCAGTCTCCAAGCTGCAGGAGGAAGTGCACAACCCAGAGGTGGAGGACTGAACTGGAGGAACGATAAGGAATGGCGATTTTCTCTTGCCATTGAAAAAAAACAGGAAGTGAAACCGCAGCCACAGCAAAACTGATGCTGACTGCAAGGACATCAAAATTGCCCCAAACAGAAAGGCTCCCCCAAAGGAAGACCCACTGTCCCAACTAGCGTGAAAACCACTTCCCCGCAGGGATCGGGCTGTGCGGGTGAAAAGGAGCGAAGGAACTCGGCTGAATAAATGACGCACAGACCTCGGAACTCTCCCCCAACAAACTCCGCTCAACCGGTTGACGGGGGAAGAGAACCGGGGAGTTGTAGATTCATTGCAACGTTGAGAACTGTAGTCTTCTGCCTTGACATAGCTGAGCTGTAGGAGCCTTACTATCATGTATATATATTTTTCTTTTTTAAAACTTAAGAGATTTAAATGAAAATAATAGACAAACTCTGAACTAATTGCTGATACTGAGACAGGGTGTCCAAGTACTCCAAAGGGCTGGCCTGCTCCTCATAAGCAGTAGCCTCCTTCTTCCTACTGAGGAGCTCAACTGATCCTCCTGATCAGGAGCACAGCCCTAGGAAAGGCTTGGGACACTTCAGGGGAACACCTCCTGTGTGCCCTGGTGATGACCAAAAAGGAAAAGCTAGAAAAAAAAATCTACACTGACAAGACACTCTAAGAAAATATCAGGAGCTGCAAAAATTGAAGTCCACCATCTGCCAGAGACAGAGAAATAATGAAGCCGACCCCTAGGGGTCCTGGGTTTACTCCCAAAGGAGGTGTAGCTTAAGCTTCTGTTTTTTTCTCTGTCTCAATCATCTGATGGCAGGAAGCGATAACCCACTAGTCTGGACTGGTCTAGCAGGATGACTTGGAAGTCCAGCATATTATACCTACATCAATCTGATCTTTGCTCAGGCTACAATACCAAAACCATTCTTGCCTCCCTTCTCAGAGAAGTTCATCATTCATTTGATCAAGGTATCGTTTCACTTTTGGTTCTCTTGATCTTTCTTCTACATTTGACCTCATGGGCCCCACTCAATTCTTCTTTTCCACCTTCAAGATATTGGTCTAAATGGTATTGCTCTTGATTGGTTTCACTCTTTTCTTTCTAATTATTCTTTTAATGTTACACTTCAATTTACCACCTCCTCTGCTACTTGTTGACTTGTGGTGTTCCTCAAGGTTCTATTTTTGCATCTTTACTCTTCAATATCTTTCTTGCCCCTTTAATGCTCTTAATTTATTTATAACATTTATATTCCACACTAACTCCTAGGTGGATTACAACAAAAGACATGCATAAACAATGTCATCAGGTAAGTAAAATTTCACTTTCCAGTATTATCCTGCTAGACCAGTCCAGACAAGTGGGAAGTAAAAAAGCTATGACTTGTCTGGGCCATTATACACCAATTCTGACAGACTCGTACAAATAAAATGCAGCTATGAACTTCCATGGGGTGGCTCCTGGATTGGTTTACCAGAATTCCAGGAAAGGAAATTATCAGGTAAGCAAAATGTCACCTTCCAGTGCATTCTGCTAGACCAGTCCAGGAAAATGGGAAGTAGCAAAGCTATTACTGTTCGAGAAGGAGGAAGACATAGCTGCTCTGAGAACCTCTGAACTGAAAGCTGCTTCTAACTTGGCTTGCAGATCCAAGCGATAATGATAGACAAAAATAATCAGGAACAACCACTCAATCACTCTACAGATGTCCACCAGGGTCACAGCCCTGGATTCCAACCAAATAAAATGCTTGCGCCTAGTGGAATAAGCATGCAAACCTATTTATTTATTTTATTTATTTATCTATATTTTTTCTATACCGCCCCTTCCAGCGATCAAGGGCGGTTTACAAGGAACATTTTAACAATTGTACACCGATGTATACATTTACATTGAACAATCAGATTCAACTATTTACAATGAACGGTTAAGTTTAACTATTTACATTGAACAAAACTTCAACTTCAAGATGTATTAGTAATACAAGCAACCATTAAATTATTTACATTGGATATTTACAGTGGTTGTGTTTTGTGTATATTTTGGAATTTATTTCCTTTTATGACGTAAATCGGGGGTGTGTATGGGGTTTCAGACGGGGGGGGGTGAGTTGTTTAGTTTTGAGCAAGGGGGTTTGTGTGTGTAATACCATGGTTATGGAGGTGTTTTGGGGGTATATGGGATTTCAAAGTGTTCAGTAAAGAGGTAAGTTTTTAGCTCTTTCCTGAACTGATAGAGGTCATTTATGACGCGAAGGTCTATTGGGAGGTCATTCCAGAGCGTAGGGGCAGTGAATGTGAATGCTCTGGAGCTAGTGGTTTTCTTTGTCTTCCTGAAGGCTTTTGGTGTGATAAGGGAGTGGGCTTCGTTTTGTCTGTGTGATCTAGTTTTGTTTGGTGATTGCAGTAGTGTGGATAGGTGTGAGGGGGCTATGTCTTTTATGAGTTTAAAGGTTGTTAGGATAGTTTTGTATCTGATTCGGCTATTGATTGGGAGCCAGTGTAGTTCTAGCAGTATTGGGGTTACGTGGTCTGTTAGACGTGCTTTAGCTATTACTTTTGCACAGATGTTCTGAGCTCTTTGAAGAAGGTATGTGCTTTTTTGAGGGAGGCCTATTAATAGACTGTTGCAGTAGTCAAAGTGGGGGGTGATTAGTGTATTTACTACAGATCTAAAATCTTGAGTTTCTAGGAGTGGCCTTAGGTGCTGAATAGTTTTTAGTTTGTAGTAGATGGTTTTTACGGTTTGTTTTATGTGTGGTAGCATGGTGAGTGTGTGATCTATTATCACACCTAAATATTTTACTTCTTTTCTAACAGGTATGGATGTTCTGTTAATTGTGATTGTTTCTGGGAAGGTGTTCTTTGTGGTTGATGACCTTGTTACGAACATTGCTTCCGTTTTTTTGAGGTTGATGCTGAGGTAGCTAGATTCTAACCAGGAGGAGGTCTCAGTCATACATTCTGATAGTGTGTCATATGAGGGGTTTTTAGCGGTTATAGGGATAGCGAGCATGATGTCGTCGGCGTATATAAAGTGGTTAATCCTGTGTTTTTTAAATATGTTTGTTATTGGTTGTAGATACAGGTTAAATAGGAGGGCGGAGAGGGCTGATCCTTGGGGTATTCCTTGGCCTTGGGGGAATGGTTCTGATGCTTCTTGGTCAATTTGTACGCGTATTAGTCTGTTTGATATGTAGGACTTGAACCAATCAAGGACAGTCCCGCCTATTCCTAAGCTTTGTAGTCTGTTGATCAGTGTGGAGTGGTTAATGTTGTCAAAGGTGGCAGAAATATCTATGAATAGAAGTAGGAAGCCTTGGTTGTTGTCATCTGTACCTCTGATGAGGAAATCCATTAGGGTGATTAATAGAGTTTCTACTCCATGGAATGGGCGGAACCCAAATTGGTGTGAGTCAAGTGGTTTATGTTCATCAATGTGTTCTTGTAACTGTATTTGAATTGTTTTTTCTATTATTTTAGCTATAAATGGGATGCTGGCTATGGGTCTGTATGAGTTCGGGTCTTTTGGGTCAAGCTTGTTGTTCTTTATTATTGGTCTAAGTGTTGTGAGTTTTAAGGCATCAGGCATTATGCCTTGTGAGAGGGATTGGTTCACTATATGTTGTAGATTTTCCGCCAGTTCCTCCTTTGCACATTTAATCCATGATACAGGGCATGGGTCTAGTGGGGAGGTTGTTGTGTTGATCATTGTTACGATTTTAAGGAGTTGTTTTCGGTCTATTATGTGGAAGTTTGTCCATTCGTTTATGAGTTTAGTGCTTGTAAATATTGGTGTCAGAGTAGTGGTTTTGTTTTTTAGTTTCGCTGCAAAGTGTGTTGCTAATGTTTGTACATTTATTGCTGGTTGTTTAGGCTCGGTGTTATTAGTTTTAGTTAGTGTTTTTACTATCGCAAATAGTTCTCTCGGGCGGTTGATGGCTGAGTTTAGTACTTTAGAGTGGTAGTCTCTTTTTGATTTGTTGATTGCATTTTTGTATCCAGTAAGTATTAACATGTATTGGGATTTGTTTTCATCCGATTTTGTTTTCCTCCATCTCTTTTCTTGTTTCCTTAGTTGCTTTTTTAGTTTTGCTAGCTCTTTCGTGAACCACTTTTCGGTCTTTTTTGTTTGTCTATGTAAGACTTGTGTGGGGACAGCTGCATTTTGAATGGTTGAATTCCAATGTGTTATGGTTGAATTGATGTCTGATGAGTTTGTGTTGAGTTTGGGTAATACTTCGTTGAGGAATGTATTCTTGTTAAAGTGTGCGAATCGTGATGTATGTGGAGGTGTGCTTGTGGTGTTTTTTGGAGCTTGTATTGGTAGGTAAGTTGTAATAAGGTGGTGGTCGGACCATGGTACTTCGGTTATGGTTGGAGTGGTGTGTGGCTGGTGACTGTAGAGCATAGAGGGAAGGAAGATTAGGTCAAGTATGTTACCTTTATTGTGTGTGGGGGCTTGTATTATCTGTGTATATCCCATTTGTGTCATAGCTTCTATGAAGTTATTCGATTGTGAGTTGGTCAGTGATGGAAGGTTCAGGTCACCAAGGAGTATGAGTGGTTTGCTTTGAGATGCTGTGCAAGCAAGTTCTAGGATAGGGGTGAGGTTATTTTGATCAGATGATGGGGGTCGGTAGATGAGGGCGAATAAGCCTTCTCCTCAGAAGGTAATTTAAAGAGATTACCTCCTTAATCCAATGCCACAGGGTGGCTTTGGAGGCTGCCTCCCCATACACGGTCCACTGAACAAGATGAAAAGCCTATCCAACCTGCAGAAAGAAATAATCACTTTCAAATACCAAAGCAACACACTACAGATATTCATCAAGTGGACCTTCTTGTCTCATTTTTGACACTGTTCAGACAAAAACACCAGAAGAGAAACCACCTGGTAGATATGAAAGGCCATCACCACTTTAGGCAAGAATGAAGAGATCAGCTGAAATGTAACTGCCTCCATTGAAATGGTCAAATACAGGTCCCAACATGTAACTATGAAATGCAGTGAGCCGAACAAATCACTAACAAAGAGATAGTCTTTAGGGACAAATTAATCAATTGTGGCTTGCTGAAAAAGCTCAAAGGGAAGGCTCTTTAAAGCCCAAAGAACTAGGTCAAGATTCCAGGGTGAAACAGCAACCTAGAAAGGGTGGGGGTGGTGGGCCACAGATGTCTAACACCCTTGGAGAAACCAAGACATTTCAGGGTTCAAAATCAAGGAGCACCCAAAAATTTACCCTAGCAACAGGCCAATGCAGCAACATGAATACTCAGGGAATTCAACAGAAAGCCTTTCCAACATCACACCTTGAACAGGCACCACGCCTGGACATACACTAGAGGAGTAGACCTGCACCACGCTTTCAGCACAGTTGAAATTACCAAAGAGTAACCCTTCTGCTTCAAGTGTTGCCTTTCAATGGCCATGCCGCAAACAAGCATGAATCTGGGTCATTCATAAGCATGGGCCCCTACGGAATAAGACCCTGCCTGTGCCAGAAGGGAAGAGGCTCCCCAAACATTAGCCAAATTAGATCTGCATACTAGGGTCTCTAAGACCAGTCCAGAGCCACCAGGACAACCAGCCCTGGATGATCCTCTATCATTCGTAGAACCTAGTCTATCAGGGGCCACCATGGGAATAGATAAAGTACATTCGTAGCAAAAAACCTGTGAGAGAGTCAGTTGGTCCATTAGATGATAGAGGGGTTAAAGGGGCACTAAGAGGTGACAAGGCGATAGTCGAGAGACTGAATGAATTCTTTGCTTCGGTCTTTACTGAGGAAGATGTAGGGATGTTACCCATGACTGAAGTGGTATTTAAAGGCACGGAAGAATTGAAGGAAATATAAATACATCGGGAAGATGTATTACAACTATTAGATAAACTAAAGAGTAGCAAATCACCTGGGCCGGATGGTATACATCCAAGGGTGTTGAAAGAACTGAAATATGAGATTGCAGACCTGCTATTAGTAATCTGTGAACTTTCATTAAAAAAAATCTGTAATACCTAAAGATTGCAGGATTGCCAATGTAACGCCAATTTTTAAAAAGGGTTCCAGGGGTGATCCGGGAAACTACAGACCGGTGAGCCTGATGTCAGTACCAGGAAAAATGATAGAAACCATCATAAAGAAAAAAATTACTCATCATGTAAATAGTCATGGCCTAATGGGAGACAGCCAACATGGCTTTAGACAAGGAAGATCTTGTTTTACTTAATCTGCTATGCTTTTTTGAAGGTGTGAATAAACAGGTGAATAAATAGGTGGACAAAGGTGAGTTGGCTGATATAGTGTATCTGGACTTTCAGAAAGCCTTTGACAAGGTCCCTCAACAGAGACATTTGGCAAAACTAAAGAGTCATGGGATAGGAGGCAGTGTACTATTGTGGATCAGGAACTGGTTAAAAGATAGAAAGCAGAGGGTAGGGCTAAATGGCCAATTTTTCCAATGGAGAAAGGTGAATAGTGGTGTACCCCAGGGATCTGTGCTGGGTCCGCTGCTTTTTGACATATTCATAAATGACATGGAAAAGGGAATAACGAGTGAGGTTATCAAATTTGCAGATAACACAAAACTATTTAAAGTTGTTATAACCCAAGAGGATTGTGGAAAATTGCAAGAGGATCTTGATAAATTGGAAGACTGGGCATCAAATGGCAGATGAAATTTAATGTGGACAAGTGTAAAGTTATGCACCTAGGGAACAACCACCCAAACTATGGTTACACGATTCAAGGTTCCACATTAGGAACTACCACCCAGGAAGATGATTTAGGCGTCATTGCGGATAACATGTTAAACCCCTCGGCCCAGTGTGCAGCGGCAGCCAAGAGAGCAAATAGAATGCTAGGTATCATAAGGAAAGGAATGGAAAATAAAACAAAAGATATTATATTGCCTCTGTATCGTTCCATGGTGAGACCGCACTTTGAATATTGTGTGCAATTCTGGTCACCGTATCTTAAAAAGGATATAGCGTTATTAGAAAAGGTTCAGAGAAGAGACACCAAAATGGTAAAGGGGATGGAAGGATACTCCTATGAAGAAAGGCTAAAAAGTTTAGGGCTCTGTAACCTGGAAAAGAGACGGCTGAGGGGAGATATAATAGAAGTCTATAAATTAATGAAAGGAGTGGAATGGGTAAACGTTTACATTATCAGAATATAGAAAGACTAGGGGACATGCAATGAAGCTACAGGGTAAATTATTTAAGACTAATAAAAGAAAATATTTTTTCACTCAATGTGTAATCAAACTCTTGAATTTGTTACCGGAGGATGTAGTAAAGGCTGTTAGTGTAGCTGGGTTTAAAAAAGGTTTGGACAAGTTCCTGGAGGAAAGGTCCATAAACCATTATTAAGAAGGGACCCAGGATATCAATGCTTGACCCAGTACAAGCACTGCGGAACCTGTGTCTTTTGGGGAAACTGCTAGGTATGTATGACCTAGATTGGCCACTGTTGGAAACAGGATACTCGGTTTCATGGACCTTGGTCTGACCCAGTATGGCATATCTTATGTTCTTATGACCTGGCCTGGCCATGGTTGCACGAGTGCCTCCACACCTCTTGAAGTGAATTCCCTTCTCCAGCTGAAGGAGGACTCCACTTTAGCATTCATCTGTGTTGACATCAAGTCCAGGAACAGCCTGTCCCAACAATCCATGATCCACTGAAAGGCCTCCAAGTCCAGCTCCCACTCTCCAGGATTGAGGGTGTGACAACTGAGGAGGTCCACTTTGATATTCTTGACTCCTGCAGAGAGATCACTGGCAAATGCTGCTTTACCCAGGGGAAAAATAACATCATTTCACAGGTTAACATCTGCTTAGTGCACCTGAGAATGTAATTGTCTCGAACGAGGTCCAAAACCCATCAATCGGATGTGATTTGGGCCCACTCAGAGTAAAAGAGATGAAGCTGTCTGCCCACTGGATACACCTCATAGTGGACCCACTGCTTATCACTGGCCTGTGCAGGAAGTATCACCTCTAGAGAATAAAGAGCTTTGGACTTTCACATTCCCTAAAAGGTCTGGAATTTGTGGCGAGACTTCCCCAGGGGTTGCCTATGGTTACCTGGACTGTACCTTTCAGTACCAAAGCTGGGATTGAAATGATGAACACTAGGAGGAGCCCTTTGTCTTGTCCTCAGGCAGCCACTGAGGCTTGGCCTCCACCAAATCATTGACCAACTTCTCCAAGTCCTCTCCAAAGAGGAGTCAGCCTTTAAATGGTAGCTTGGTAAGATGAATCTTGGAAGGCATATCCACTGATCCTCAGTTACAGCCAATGCTTGACTGCCTTAACCACTGCAAATGCCCATGTTGCCAGCCGAATAAGATTATTCATCAAGTTGGCCAGAAATACCACTGCAGACTCCAGGCAAACTGACTCTGAATCCTCCAGCAATTATTGAACCCAACAAAGGAGTGCCCTGGTCACCAAGCTACCACAGATGGAGGCCTGCATACCAAGTGGCAAGGCTAAGAAGACAGTCTTCACAATGCCACCACCATGTGATCTTGCTTATCCCATGGATAGTGGTGAGCCAAGTGACTACTGTAACCAATGCATCAACTATGGGAAAACGCAACCAGTTGTCAATGTCCACTTGAGGAAGGGCATATAGCTTACCCGTAACCTTACTCCCATGGAAAAATCCATCAGAGGCCTCACATTCCACCAGAATCATACACTAAACTACCTGCGGAATGGGAAAAGCTTTAGAGGAGCTTCATAACCCCTCCAAGATGGGATTCATGTCAGACTTCTCTTTCACTATCAGATCCGCAATGCAGAGTGCCAAGCTGACCTGGGCAATGAGGAAAACCAGCTCCTCATGCCAGAACAGATGACCTCATCCATGGGTGAAATTTTGCCCTCCGCCATGGTCTCGCTACCACCAGAACTCCCCAGAGTGTGCCAATTCCTTCTTATACAGGGGTGGGAAAATTTGCAAATCTCAAACCCTGTCAGGCATGCATACCCCCCCATAAGCAGTTCTGCAGCATTACACCCTTGGGGTCCATCTCAGGACAAATTTGGAGGGCGTCTGTGGGAGATCCCCAAGACCAGATGAACTAGACCGTCAACTGGCAGTGATGCTATTCCCTGTGGCAAGTAAAAAGCCTGATGAAGAAACAAAAAGTCAGGGAGACACCCCCCCCCCGTCCCAATGATGGCCACAAGAGACTGGGTCCCAGGAGGACCACCCCCAGAGCCCCATCCTCCAGCAACAGTGCTGGAGGGCAGAAACAACCTCCTGAGAGAGCCTGCGGGCTCAGCTGAGAGCCACCTGACATGCCAGGGCTCTTAAAGATGGCTATGCTGCCAGGACTGCATGCTCCTCTACCAACAAGTGCTCCAGCAATGACAGGCCCTCACCACTGCGATCAGCCACCAAAGATTCACCCAGGTGCACTGCACACACAACGCACAAATCCTCTAGATATGCGCTGGTCTGCTGTGTGCACAAGTCAGGCAGCAGTCACTACAGTCCACCATGTTCCCTGTCATCACCGCACTCAAATGCAGTCTGCAGCAGTAAGCAAAGCCGAAGGAAAGCCTGCACAGCCGAGGGAAAAGGAACCACAAAGGCAGCAGCTTCGGTAAGGCAAGTAGCTAGTCTGTCTGCAGAGAATCTGGTCCGAATTCTTACCCACTCCTCACCTATAACACAATTAGGCCTCATACACTAAAATCTGTAGGAGCAAACTCTCTCTCCTTTCCTCCGGGCCCAGCAACAGCAGAGCATGGGCCCAGGCCACTTCCAAACCAATGGTCCTGTTTTTTTAAAACATGATCCAGAGGGAAGGTGGAAGGGGTATAAGGAGGAGGAAGGCAGAAAAAGAGAAAACTGAGTCCTTAGTCACCCCAGGACTGACCTCACTTATCCTCCATTCAGGCTCAACCGACCAGCCTGAGCTGGTGTGGATCTTGGACCTCATTGGCCCACTAAACAAGTAGGGCCACCTTGGCGTGACCTGGAAGCCAACGCCAAAAGAGCTCAGCTGGGAAAGATGCCCCTCAGAATGGCATCCTAGAAGCCCCTGAAACACTGAGAAACTGCTTAACCGGGGGAACAGCAGCCCTAAGGCTGTAAGCTAACAAGCCTCCAAAAAATAAAATACAACAAGCACATACATAGCTGCACCAGAATCAGAGAAATACCGGGACTTGTCATATGAATATTGAAGGGTGCCCCTAGCTGCACTAATTTTTCTATCAGTGGTGAGGTCACTGAAAACATCTAGTTTTTCCCGGTCTCCATTATCTAGGAGGGGAGGGGCATAACCCACTTGTCTGGACTGGTCTAAATTAAAAAAACAAACAAACAAAAAAAAAAAAAAAAAAGAGTCAGATTTGCATGGGACCCTACATATGCTCATTTTAGCACATATGGGGATAATTTCATAAAACGATGCTTAGCAGTGCACAAATTTACAAATGCATAAAGTTGCATATTTCATAAAATATCCATATAAATCTCAACTCTGCCACTGCTCTTCCCACACTATACTCCCAAGAACGCCAGCATGCAGATCGCATAAAGTGAAGTGTAATTTTTTCCATGTGCCTACTCTTTATATGTGGAGTGGAGGAGTGGCCTAGTGGTTGGGGCAAGGTACTTCAGGCCGGAAGGTCGGGGGTTCAAATCCCACTAGAGGACAGCAACCTTGGGTCGGAAGGACTGGGGTTTCTAGTCCCACAGGTGCTCCTTGTGGTCTTGGGCAAGCCACTTAACCCTCCATAGCCCATGTTCCCTGTAAAATAGTTATCTCCAAGTTATAATACCCTGTTCAATGTAAACCGCACTGATGCAGAATAGCGCGGTATATAAGAGAATGTAAATAAATAAATAAATAAAATAAATAAATATTACCCCTTGTAATGTTATAAGGGCTCTTTTTCTATGCAAAACACTCTTTACATGCAGAAAATATTTTACAAAATGATCCCCACACAGACCAGTAATAGCACAAAGTGCACTTACCATCCAGGGAAAGCCAGTCCAGCTGAGTGCTGGGAAGAGACAGGAAATTTCGGGCCCGATACTCAAACAGAACCGAGCTGGAGATTATCCTGCTGTCCTTGGCCACCTGCAGAGTGACCAATCCTGACTCGTGAGCTGTGAGAGAGCAGAAGATCAGTAAGGACAGGGGGATTCGGGAAAAAGCTGTGAGACATCAGTAAGCATGCCGAGGTCTGCGGCATCAGAAGTACTGGGGGCTATTACTAGGCAAAGGTATCTGCTCAGTTTGATTTAATTTATGCTGTTTCAGTTGTGCTTCAAGGCAAATTACATGTAGGTATAGTAGGTATGATGCAAACTGAGCTGGTATAAGATCCCAAGTTTTTTTTGGTGGGGTAATTTAAGAATTGGGGTGTTGCAACTTCTTCTTAAAAGTTTCTACTACAGTTGTTTCTGCTAAAAAAAAAAACCATGGAAATCAAGTAACTGTCCAGGTCTTTCACAGCAAGTGCACAAAGCAGAACTGATGTGCTATGAGAAAATTTATAATACATGAAAAGGACAAATGGAAAAAAACCCTTATGATTGTTGCTTTGGAAGAATGTAGACAGCTAAGATTAGAGGAGCAGGATCAACATGTATCTAACCCAACACATTCTATAGGAAAGGATGAAACTGAGGTCCTTGAGCTAGACAAAGATTCATTTGAGAGTTTGTAGTTACAATGTTCTAAAGTTCAAGGTTGAAAATTCTTTGTGGGAGCGATCTACCTGTGCTGTTGAGCCATGAGATATCAGATATTACAAGTGTTTACAATCCCAATGACACTTTTATACTGCTATAAATAAGCTTTAAAAGATAACTTAGAATATACAATGTTATGATGCTCACAGGAAGACTAATAGCAAATTTTAAAGCCTGTGTTATATGTAGGAAGGCATAAGATGCTACCAGGGTGTGTATTCCTGGACTGCTTAATTTGCACTAGTACTCAGGAAATTTAAAGGCAATGTAAGTGAAATAGAAAAAGGAAAGAGGGAAGGACTCAGAGAACAGGGGTTCAAGCAGAGCAGTGGGGGGGCGTGCTCAGGTAGAAGTGTGAGAGAGCAGATCAATAAGGACCAGTGCAACTCTGGGGGAAGTGCAAGAGAAGAAAATTAGTAAGGACCAGGGGAGTAGGAGGGGAGCGCTCAGGGGAGAGGTGCGAGAAAGCAGGAGATCAGCAAGGATGGGATCAATAAGGACAGGAAGACTCAGCAAGCGATGAGAGAGCAGATCAGTAAGATTGGGGGGCTTGGAGAGAGGTATCATGGAGCAGGGTATCAGTAAGGGCAGGGGGAGGGAATGTGATAAAAAACAACCCAGATCAGTTACCTGGGCAGTAGCAGCGCAGGACCCCAGACTGAATGAGGGAGGCAGGAACAGAGATCTGATCGAAGATGCAGGAATACTGTTCTGTGTCCTCCTGCCATGGGCCTGTGATCAGCACCTTCACACCCCCCTAGAAAGAATTAGAAACAAGAGATGACCAGGTGAAATGGATAACAGAGGAGAGAGAAATAACCAGCAAAATTATATCAGAAGATTCCCAGTGTAGTGCTCTGTATTCACGCTTATTTACCATCTATTTCTCTCCTTTGCCCTTTCCCACTGAGGAAATGGAACTGTTTTCCCTCTTTATTCTGTATTTTCCCATCTTTCCCACATTTTTAATTATTGCTAATCGCACAGATATATCACCTAGCAGAAATAATATCAAGATAAACAAACACACACTCAGGAGGCAGATGAGAACCCTGCTTCAGTCCACGCCTGCAAAGCAGGGGACAACCATGCAGGGAGATCACAGGCATAGACAATTCATGGGAGAAATCACAACATGAGGTCATAAGGAACAGGTTAATCATGGGAGAGATCACACAGAAGCTCAAGAAGCACCAGCAGCTCCAGGACCAAAATATGTAGAGCACAAGCAATATGGATTCAGACAAGCTGATGCAGAGATGAAAGATCTTTCCAGACCCTCCAAAGCTGCCACTGTAAGCTGTCAGGGAGGGGGGAATCATCTCTCGCCCTCGCAGTGCCCCATACTGAAGACCTTTCCAGGAAAGGCACGCCTCACTGCTGTACCCTCCTACTATCATTCAATGGCTCACCTCAGGGTAGGACCATTCCGGGGAGAAGTCTGTGATGCAGACCAGTGGTGGTACCGGTGGAGTTGGTTCAGGTACAGTCTGTGTAGATGGCTCTGCAAATCCTGTTGTAGAGAGGGAGAAGCTGGCATGTGAGGGTTCGTCTGGCTGGCTCTGTCCCTCACCAAAACTGGCAACAGCTCCTTGCCCTTCCTCCTCCTCTGGCAAGAGATCAGAGATGATGTCTGGGAACTGGCTGTCAAAAGTGATGTTGAAGTTCCCAATGTGCAGGTCGATGGTAGTTGGAGGTGCCACATCAGCAGCAGCAGCAGGGGAGGAGGGAGGGCCCAGGTCATTCTGGATAATGGAGTACAGGTCATGCATGCTGGATACAGCTCCAGCACTCATGCCTGCAACCCTCCCATCATTAGTGGTATTAGAGCTGGTATCCATAGGCATGTCTCTCTCTGTTGTCCCAGGCTTACAGGGTACAGCAGGAGGATTGGACTCCTCTTTCACAATGCTTCCACTCTCCACCTCCTCTTGCTGCTGCAAACGTGACTCAATCCCTTGGTCCCGTCCGCTTTCATCATCATCCTGGATGAAGAAGGGGTTTTGAGGTCCTCCTGAGGGCAGTGGAGTGCCACACAGGAAAGATTTGGGGGCCGCATGTTCTGGTTTCTCCAGCCTGGGTGGCAGTATGGTTGAAGAGAAAAGTCCAGCATGTTCTGGAATCTTGCTGCTCTCACTCTGTGGTGGTGGTGGCTCGCCAGTAGGAGGCGGGTTAAAGGCAGCCCCTCCCCCATAGGTCTGTCCCCGTCTGGGACTATTGAGAAAGGAGTCTGGATCAAAGCAGGTAGTCGGGCTGTCCACTGTATCCATGCTTGCCTCCAGATTCTGTGAAAGCACCAGGCCTGGGCTGGACATCAGTGCCAGGCCTGAGGCTGGAACCAGGGCCAGTTCGTGACCCCCAGGTGGCAAGGCTGTGCTATTGGCATCAGGCACAATCAGATGCCGGCTAGGGGTTAGTGTCAAGGGCTTCTCAGGGGCCAGGCTGGTCATAACAATAACAGCATTGCGTGGGAGTGTGCATGCCACAGAACCTACAGCCACACTACCACTAGTCAAACTCACGGCACTCAATTCCCGTTCCCCAAAAGCCACGGGAGAGCAGTGGGTAGAGTCAGGATTCTCTGATGAGGAGGAAGACGACATCTCACTCCCGCCAGTGCTGCTCTGAGCAACATTTTTCCCCAGTCTACTCTCCTTTGCTTCTGGTTCAGCCTTGGTATCAATGTTCTGCACTTCAGTCAAGGCTGGATAAGGGCAAGGCCGCACCTCCACCTTAAGGGAGATAATGCGGTGCTTAGTGTTACTGAACTTGTGAGGGATGTGGCCTGGTGTTCCTGAAATGGGAAAAGAATTAAAGGCACAGTTAAAAGTCCAGACATAGAAGCATTCAATATGGCAGAAAATAGATACCTAAATACCCATCAAGTCTCTGCCCCATTCTTCCTTCCTGCTGTATGACTACAGACCCATACAATCTCCAACTGAAACCCTCTCGTTCATTACTAAGGATCCTCTCTGCCTGCTCATGCTCCCCTATCACCGAGGATCCCCTCTGTCCATTCAGGACTTTAACCCTCACTTTTGCACCGCTCAACAGCTTCTAAAAAGAGAATGGAGTTGGCTATTGCTGAATTACAAACTCGGGTAGATCTGAGTTTGATTAAAGAGCCTAGCTTCTAATCTTTGTCAGCTGGAAGCACTATAAAGGCACAACAGCTTCACCTACTAACTGATGCATCTGTGCCAGCTTTCAGAGGGTCTAATGCCAGCAGAAGCTGCCTCTCTTGGTGAATGAATAGGATCGCGAGCACTGGTTTCCTAAGAAACAGTCAGTCCCACGGTCAGTGGATTTTTTCTTTTTTAATGTCAGCTGCAACATTTTAAAACATCCGTATGTTCAGTGTTGCAACATGTATACTCAGCAGCATCGAATATACAGCTTTGCCCCCGATAGTCAGCAGCTATACAGGCAACAGCAATATTCAGCTGCTATCTGTGTATCTATCTGTATAGCTAGGCACTGCCATCCACACTCCACCAACTCCACCCCTGGCATTATACAGAGGATGCCAAAGCGGCAAGAGCATTTTTTGCCAGTACTATCTATATTGGAATCACTGAAAATCAGTAGCCAGGGGAGTTGTACATTAACTTGAAGTCCTTTTAATATCATCTCATGTGTATCTCAAAGTCTGTATATTAAGAAAGCTAGAGATTTTATCTAAAATTCTGTGTTTTTCAAAAATGAAATCAGTGTCTATAAAGAGTGATTAAGGGTTTGCTGGGCAAAAACTCAAGTCTCTACAAATTATTTTCTCCAACCAACCAGCAGATTGAAAACACATCACAGAAAGCATTTTTTCACTCATCGCACAACTAAGATGTGAAACCTGTTGATGGAGAATACAGTCAAGATAAATTACATAGCACGGTTCAAAAAAGCTTGGGCAAGTTCCTGGAATAAAAGTCCATACAAAATGATTAACCAGACAGACTTAGGAAACCATCACTTTTCCCTGGAAATGAGGTATAATGACATAGACCTACTTTTTGGGATCTGCCAGGTACATGTGATGCAGACTGGCCACCGTTGAAGACAAGATTTTGGGCTTGATGGACCATGGGTCTGATCCAGCATGGGTTATTTTATATTTTTACGAAACCGTAGTCCCTGTCTGCTGCAGTTGATGGGTTAGATGGGTGAAGTAGGAAAGCTAAAAATAGGGAAAACCCCGAGGTAGTTGTAAAAGGCCTCCATCCTGCCCTCAAGAGCCATTTACACAGGCAAGGTGACCCATGTACTAACCTCGGGGGTTGTTACACAGGCAGGCATGTGTACGCAGCTGCGGCTTTGCCTGATGGTTTTCCAGGATCTGCTGCACCAACTGTTCAATGGAAAATTCTGTTGTTCCATTTCCATTGCTGCACGTCCATTTGATCCCATGAACTATAAAGGTGGAAAGAGAGAGAACGAATTACCTTCTTTCAATAATATTGTAACCGCACTTAAATCGGGGTAATTTTATATCAGAGTGCTTAGTCTTCCTGAAAGCTCCTGCGTGAAGCTACATCTGCTCTGACGTCGGCATACCTGTGTGTATGTGCCAGCAGACATCATTATGTATGCACATATTTTATAAAATACATACATAAGTGCCTATCCTCACACCGAGTATCCACTGTTCTGGATGAACACAATCAGCCTCTTTGTAAATCTAATGACATTGCCCAGCGTTTTGCTAGGTTCTACAAGGATCTTTATTCTTCTCATCTCTCTGCTGATACTACAGAGATCCACCAATTCCTAGCAGATCTGCATTTACCACAGCTGTCACAGAAGGCACGTGAAGCATTAGATAGGGAAATTACCCTTGCTGAGGTTCAGATAGCGGTAAAACAGCTAAAGTCTGCTAAGGCCGCGGGTCCAGACATGATTCCAGCAGAATTTTACAAATCCATGGCAGACCTGGTTGCGCCTTTACTAACAAGGGTTTTTAACTCGATCCTCCTTCACCAGAGTCTACCTGAGTCAATGCATCAAGCCCTAATTACAGTAATCCCTAAGGAAGGGAAGGATCCCCTCCAGAGTTGTAGTTATAGACCCATCTCCTTGCTCAATGTAGATTACAAAATGTTTACCAAGATTCTTGCCTCTCGCTTAAACGCTCTAGTAGAAGTGGTCCATCCAGATCAGACGGGCTTTATTAAGGGCTGCCAGGGCTTTGAAAATGTGCGTTGTCTTCTTAACATTCTAGCTCAGGTCAGACAGCTTGAGGGTAGTTACGCGGTTATGTCTCTGGATGCTGAGAAAGCTTTTGATAAAGTAGAATGGCGATATTTACTCAGTGTGTTGTAACATTTCGGTTTTGGACCCACGTTCCTTTCTTGGATTTCAGCCCCTTATAAAGCACCTACTGGTATGGTACAAGTTAACGGATTCCTGTCTACCCCGTTTGCTCTTGCACGTGGTACCAGACAGGGCTGTCCATTTTCTCCTCTCCTTTTCGCCTTAGCACTGGAGCCTCTGGCTGTACAATTAAGAACCCGGGAATCTCTACTTGGAATTCCTTTAGTGAATAAATATCACATAGTATCGCTGTATGCAGACGATACCTTGGTTTTTCTTCGGGACCATCTGTCTAGTATGCCAATCCTAACTTCCCTGCTAACGCATTTCTCCTTTTTGTCAGGGTATACCATTAATTTCCAGAAGTCTGCTCTGATGCCGTGTTTGCCAATTGGGGAAGGATTGTAATTTTCCAACGGTTAGAGGTTTTAGATATTTGGGTATTCAGATTTCCCAGAGAGTGGAAGAGCTTTATGAGTGTAACTACCTCCCGCTATTGTCTACCTTATCAAAAGAGACTACCGCTTGGCAACATCTCTCTGTTTCCTGGCTTGGCATGGTGAATACAATTAAGATGCTTCTCCTCCCAAAAATTATTTTTCTATTTCAACAATTTCCAATCCACCTACCCCGTTCTTTTTTCGTCCAGCTACGCAGGATCCTTATGCAATTTGTGTGGCAGGGACGGAGATCTAGATTAAGCTGGCTCACCATGACTCGGCAGAGGACTGGGGGGGGGGGGCTTCCCAATTTTGAACTTTATTACCTCAGTGCTTGCTTACGAGCCATCCCTCTCTGGCTCTTGAACTGCTCCTCCGCCTGGGTTGAGCTGGAAACACTTACGATTACCCCAATCCCTCTTCTGGCTCTCCCTTTTATTACCGACAAAGTTCTCCTCCGCGTGATTCGGTCACACCTTTTCTTGAGACCAGTTTGGTCAGCTTGGCACCGCGTTAGTGCGAGAACGGCTAAACCGTCCTACTGGTCCCCCTATACATCCATAGGGATGTTTCCCTTTGTACGGAGCTTACCGCGGCCCCTGCAACAAACTTTAGATAAACTACACTTGGCCTCCTTTCTACAAGACTCCAAGCTTTTACCACATTCCCACTTGGTGTCGAAGCTGAACTTTTCCTTATCCTCATTCCAGTACTATCAAATCGCTCATTGTTTCTCCTCGCTGCCCATTATGGTGGCCGCCACATGCTCTCCCATTACTTGGGAGCAACTGCTCTTTACTCCTAAATCTGAAAGAGCTTTATTGTCGCGACTTTACCGGGCCCTGTCCGGAGATGTTTCTCTGGTTTCTCCTCGCCCCAAATCTTGCAGCCGGTGGGAAGAGGACATACAACCTAAAGAGGACGTTATTTGGATTGAGGTGTTTCAATACGCCCATTCGTGCTCTATATCTTTATCCCTAATCAACACACAATTACGGATTGTTTTGGGATATCTATCGTAACGCTCTCCTTATTTCGCTGGGGGCGAATGGATGATCCCCTTTGCTGGAGGGGTTGTGGAGAAGTGGGGACCTTCTCCCACATGTGGTGGAACTGTCCCAGAATTCAGGCGTACAGGTCCTTGATCTATCGGGTAATCACTCAGAAATTGACGATTTCTTTCCCCTTTGATATTAAACACTGCATTTTGGGCTATTTTTATACAGACTCTCTGTCAAAAAAACATCCGAGTTTGGTTCAATATTTACTCTTGGCTGCACGTTCCGTGGTGAGCCGTTACTGGAAGAGATCGACTGCTCCTACTGAGTACGAATGGATGATAAGAACATAAGATATGCCATACTGGGTCAGACCAAGGTCCATCAAGCCCAGTATTCTGTTTCCAACAGTGGCCAATCTAGGTCATATGTACCTAGCAGTTTCCCCAAGAGACACAAGTTCCACAATGCTTGTACTGGGTCAAGCATTGATATCTTCGGTCACTTCTTAATAATGGTTTATGGAACTTTCCTCCAGGAACTTGTCCAAACCTTTTTTAAACCCAGTTACACTAGCAGCCTTTACTACATCCTCCGGTAACAAATTCCAGAGTTTGATTACACGTTGAGTGAAAAAATCTTTTCTTTTATTAGTCTTAAATAGTTTACCCTGTAGCTTCATTGCATGTCCCCTAGTCTTTCTATATTCTGATAACGTAAACAATCGATCTACGTTTACCCGTTCCACTCCGTTCATTAATTTATAGACTTCTATCATATCTCCCCTCAGCCGTCTCTTTTCCAGGTTAAAGAGCCCTAACCTTTTTAGCCTTTCTTCATAGGAGTATCCCTCCATCCCCTTTACCATTTTGGTGGCTCTTCTCTGAACCTTTTCTAAAATCGCTATATCCTTTTTAAGATACGGCGAACAGAATTGCACACAATATTCATGGTGCGGTCTCACCATGGAACGATATAGAGGCATTATAATATCTTTTGTTTTATTTTCCATTCCTTTCCTTATCATACCTAGCATTCTATTTGCTCTCTTGGCCACCGCTGCACACTGGGCCGAGGGTTTTAACATGGTAGCCACAATGACACCTAAATCTTTTTCCTGGGTGGTGGTTCCTAATGTGGAACCTTGCATCGTGTAACCATAGTTTGGGTTGTTCTTCCCTAGGTGCATAACCTTGCACTTGTCCACATTAAATTTCATCTGCCATTTTGATGCCCAGTCTTCCAATTTATCAAGATCCTCTTGCAATTTTTCACAATCCTCTTGGGTTTTAACAACTTTAAATAGTTTTGTGTCATCTGCAAATTTGATAACCTCACTCGTTATTCCACTTTCCAAGTCCTTTATGAATATGTCAAAAAGCAGCGGACCCAGCACAGATCCCTGGGGTACACCACTATTCACCTTTATCCATTGGGAAAATTGGCCATTTAGCCCTACCCTCTGCTTTCTATCTTTTAACCAGCTCCTGATCCACAATAGTACACTGCCTCCTATCCCATGACTCTTTAGTTTTGCCAAAAGTCTCTGATGAGGTACCTTGTCAAAGGCTTTCTGAAAGTCCAGATACACAATATCAACCGACTCACCTTTGTCCACCTGTTTATTCACTCCTTCAAAAAAGTTAGTAAGACAAGATCTTCCTTGTCTAAAGCCATGTTGGCTGTCTCCCATTAGGTTGTGACTATCTACATGCTGAGTAATTTTATTCTTTATGATGGTTTCTACCATTTTTCCTGGTACTGACGTCAGGCTCACCGGTCTGTAGTTTCCCGAATCATCCCTGGAACCCTATTTAAAAATTGGTGTTACATTGGCGATCCTCCAATCTTCAGGTATTAGAGATGATTTTAATGATAGTTCACAGATTACTGATAGCAGGTCTGCAATCTCATATTTCAGTTCTTTCAACACCCTTGGATGTATACCATCCGGCCCAGGTGATTTGCTACTCTTCAGTTTATCTAATAGTTGTAAGACATCTTCCCGATGTATCGATATTTCCTTCAATTCTTCCGCACCTTTAAATACTTCAGTCATGGGTAACATCCCTACATCTTCCTCAGTAAAGACCGAAGCAAAGAATTCATTCAGTCTCTCTGCTATCGCCTTGTCGCCTCTTAGTGCTCCTTTAACCCCTCTATCATCTAATGGACCAACTGACTCTCTCACAGGTTTTTTGCTACGAATGTACTTGAAAAAGTCTTTATTTCGCGTTTTTGCTTCCGCAGCAAGCTTCTTCTCAAATTCTCTCTTTGCCTGCCTTATCAATGCCTTGCATTTGACTTGCCAGTGCTTGTGCTGTTTCCAGGTTTCGTCGTTTGGCTCTTTTTTTCCATTTCTTGAAAGATGCTTTTTTGGCAACAACAGCCTCTCTGACCTCACCTTTAAACCATGCTGGCAGTTTTTTGGACTTCCTTCCACTTTTCTTAAAGCGTGGAATACAGCTGGTCTGGGCTTCCAAGATAGTATTTTTCAACAACACCCAAGCTTGATGTACATCTTTAACCTTTGCAGCTGCTCCTTTTAGTTTTTTCTTAACTGTTTTCCTCATTTTATCATAGTCTCCCTTTCGAAAGTTAAAAGGTAGTACTGTGGATTTCCTTACTAACCCTCCTCCACTAATTAAATCAAAGGCGATCATGCTATGATCAAGGTTTGGGATCTCTATCGGATGGAAAAATTGACAGCCAAAGTGCAGGGGTACTGTGTCTATTCTGAATAGCCTATGGAAGCTAGTCTTACCTCTTTGAGAATGAGGGAATATGCCTTGCTAGAGAGTCTCTACGGTAATGGAATACTTTCTCTGAGAGGGTATGAGATACCCAAGACTAGACTTTGATTGGGGGTCTTATAGTAATGGGTTCCTGTTATTTTGTCCCTGGTTTTCCCTATTTTCCCTTTCAGACTTTGACCGCTCCTCTCCGGTGTTAGTATTCTCATGTGGCGAATAGGGGAGGGAGGGAGGGAGGGAGGGGAGGGGACGGGGGTAAGCTTCTGATAAGGGAAGTCTACTCTTACGCTGAACTCCTCTTACAAGATTAATTCTTTGGTTTCTACCCTGTATGAATTGTTATGGAGATTAATTCTTATTTCCCGGTGTTGTCACTGCTATAAAGTTTTGCATAGTGTGCATTCTGTGTCATGTAGATTTCTTCAGCTCTGTTATCACCTTTCAGAATTTATAACGCCTTTATTACTGCTCGTTTGTGCTGGGAATGTTACTTTACATCTATGTTATATAGAATATACCTCTGTATAATTTTGTTCTCTCGAAAGTGGGGATATCATTTTCATGGCTGTACTGTGCTTCACTCTTCGATACTTATATTGTTATCTGCTCTTGACTTTCAATAAAAATTTTATGCAAAAAAAAAAATACAACATAGACTACCCCCTGAATTAAACATGTATGAGATGAAAATTGAAACCTAAATAAGGATGAGTGAAACGCTCAAGTTGTAAGGTGTGCCGACATACCAAGCACTGTCCACAGGCCTTACCATCCCTCTGTGCTGTCGTCATGGTAGCAAGAGATCACATTCTCAAGTGAACCAACATGTCCCTCAAATTGTTACCCTAACGTAAAGCAAACAATGGAGGGTCCTTAAACACTGAATGTACCTATAATATGGGCCAATGTCACAATATAAGCTACTTAACCACAGATGACTGTGTAGAATAAGGCAGCACGCAGACCACCTGTCTCTCACTAGGACATGTCGAATTCATTAACAACAATTCACGGTTAGCATATGATGCACATTTCCGTGCTCTACATATAATGTGAGGAGGATACTGACGACATCTAAATCCAGACTCCATATGGTGGGCTTCTTGAGTGTATTCCTCTCGCGTGGAACACAACTTCCTCAATCTCAAACTGGTCAACTATCATATTGTCTCTGGTATGATGTGGATGAAAACGCTGATAATCCAAAAGGGTATTTCTATCTGTGGGTTTACGAAAGATGGAAGTAACAAGATCATCCTCTTGTACAGTGATTTGACTATCTAAAAAATCTATAGCTATCCAAGATAACCAAGGGGTAAAACAAATTGTTACCTCTAGTATTAAGCCAGCTAAGAAATTCAGAAAATCTAGCAGATTCCCCTGCCATATGAAAAAAATATCATCTATAAATCATACCCAAATCACAATCTCTAACCAAAACGCAGAAGTATATACAAACCACTCCTCAAAATCTCAAACATACCGATGGGGCAACTGTAGCTCCCATGGCAACCCTATGGGTTTGATGGTAAAAATGACCCTCAAACTCAAAATAATTCCACTGTAACACAAGAATCAGTAGTTGCCGAAAAATGATAGTCTGGATTCAGAAAAATACAGAGAGCCCAAATATTGCATTGATGTCTCTACCACCCGTTCTTGTGGAATGAGTATATTAAGGTAGTCATATCAAGAGTAACTAAAAACTATGACTCTGCCACACCAGTAACAGCAGCCAATTTGTTTAACAAGTTATCAAAATCCCAAATCTAAGAGGCAGTCTGTCTAAATAGAAGGTATATAAAAGAATCCAAATATTGCAAAATTAGTTCCAAACAGGAGCCAATTCCAGTAACTATTAGACATCCAGGAGGAGAGGTAAGAAATTTATGTACCTTTGGTACAATATTAAAAGAAGGAACCCTGGGGTTAGTAACACAAAAATTTAAACAAAATGTTCCGGTATAATATTAGAAAATAATGCAGATTCCAAAATTTCCAAGATCTCAGCTTGTATGTCAACAGTAGGATCCCCTCGAAGTGACCGACAAAGGACTGATCCTGTAATTGGGATAAAACCTCCTGTTCATAATTACACCGATTAAAGATGACTATTCCCCCACCTTTATCAGCAGGCTTTATAATTACGGAGGGTGTCTTTCTCTAAAGTTTTGATAATCTTTCAAAACAGCAGTGGCAAGTTATGTTTCACAAGTTGTGGTGATAAAGCTTCCAAATCCTGCGTGACTACATACTCAAACGCCAGGATACTAGAATCAGTGGCACCAGGAGGTACCCAAATAGATTTTGCATGAAACTTCATATCTGTTGATTCCATATCTGGTTGATCAGCAAAATATAATGCCAATCATAACTTATGAATAAAACTTGTAAGCTCACATGAAGAGAAAACATATCAGTGTGAGCCGAAGGGATAAATGAAAAACCTTGATTCAGAAGGACTCTTCGGTTGGTGTTAAAACTCGATCACAGAGTTGGATTTCAGCCCGGTGTGCGACAAGTGCAGTAGGTACTGAAGAACTAGTTGCACATGACAGGAGAAGGGATTCTCCTTCTCCGCACACCAGACAGTCTCCACTTAAAGGCATAGGTCTGCCTGGTGGAGGGTTTGAGAGGCTAGTAAGATCTCCTCGACCTCCACTGGAAATTTGAAGGGGGTCAGTGCTACCCTTTCAAAGCCATGCCATTAGCGTTAGCGACCCTAGGTTGGGGTGCAGAAGGGAGCCCTCCTCCTGGGACAGAAGGTCCGGGGCCTGGCCCAGTGGGATTGGGAGTGCCACCTACAGGGATAGCAGCAGAGGCAACCAGGGTTGCCTGGGCCACCTGGGTGCAATCAGAATAATTGACGCCCCCTCGCTCTGGACCTTGAAGAGGGTCTTGGCGACCAGAGGTGTCAGTGGGAACGCACATAGCAGGCTCTCCAACCATGGGATCAGGAAAGCATCTGCCGTCACTCTCCCTGGATGTGGCTGGTGCGAGCAGAAGTGCGGTAGCTGGGTGTTGTCCGGGAGGCAAAAAGGTCAAACACAGGTCTGCCCCAGCAGTAGAAGAGTTGTTTGTTACCCTGGGTTCAAGCGCCACATGTGTGGGTGAAGGACTCTGCTCAGTCTGTCTGCTAGGCAGTTGTCCTGGCCTGGCAGGTATACTGCTCACAGGAGCATGCCATCACGCGCTGCAAAGGAGAGGAGGGACAACGCTTCCTGGCACAGGGAGTACAAGCCCGTGCCCCCTGCTTGTTGATATAAAACATGACCACCAGGTTGTCCATCTGGATCAGCAAAGGTTGGTGGAACGCTCGCAGAGCCAGAAAGATTGTCCTAAGCTTGAGGAGATTGATCTGCAAAAGTGACTCCTCCTGGGACCAGAAGGGAGGCATCTTGTCAGGGTCCTTTGTGGTGCGGGTGCCTGGAATGGCATTCCCACCTGGAGGTGATTAGGTTTTGCCACCAGGTGAGGGACTCCACCAGTCGGGTAACTCTGACTCTGTCCCGAAGTCTGTCTGTAGCTTGAGTCCATTGTGAGCAGAGGCACCATTGGACTGTCTGCATGTGTAGGCGGGCTAGTGGTGTGGCGTGGACTGTTGAGACCATGTGGCCCAAAAGATGGAGAAAGAGGCGGGCCAGTACTGACCGGCAGCATTGCACCTCTCCTGCCAGTTGTGAGGTGGTCTGCCCTTTCCCTTGGGAGGATGGCCTTGACCTGTAGCGTGTCCAACTGTGCCCCTATGAACTCCAGACTTTGGGTTGGAGCGAGATGGGACTTGGGGAAGTTGATGATGAACCCCAGGTGCTGCAGCAGGAGGGATGTACGCTCTTTGGCCTGCCTGACCTCCCGAGCTGTACTACCTCTGATTAGCCAGTCGTCCAGGTAGGGGAACACAAAGGTCCCTTGCAGGCACAAGTGAGTGGCTGCCATCGCCAAGCACTTGGTAAAGACGTTTGGCGAGGAGGTCAGGCCGAAGAGCATCGCTCTATACTGGTAGTGCCCTCCTCCCACCACAAACCGTAGGTACTGCCTGTGAGAGGGGTGGATCAGGATGTGAGTGTATACATCCTTTAGGGCCAAGGAGCACAGCCTATCTCCCTGATGGAGGTAGGGCAGCAGTGTTCCAAGGGAGAGCATCTTGAACTTCTCCCTCACCAGAAACTTGTTCAAGTTTTGCAGGTCTATATGGGCCTGAGGCTCCCCTGTTCTTTTGGGGACAAGGAAATACATTGAGTAAAAGCCCTTTCTCCACTGATGCTTGTGTACGGGCTCCACATCATTGTCCCTGAGCAGACCTGTGAGCTCAGAGCAGAAGGGTCTGGTGAAAGAGAGGTCACACTGGCTCTCTGGAAAGAACCTGGATGGTACTTGTTGTAAGTGAAGGTGACCTCAGCCTACTTATGGACAAAGAGTGCCAGTGAGCTGGCAAGGGTCTCCTGAGAGAGGGGAGGCCCTGCCCTGGGAGTCAAAAGCTCCCCCCTGGTTGGGCTGGAGCCGGGGCTTCTGAGTTCCTTGGCTCTGCCTCTTAGGGTGAGAACCTTGTTGCTGATCCGAGAAGGACTGGTAACTGTGACTCTGTTAGAAGTGTCCCTTTTCCCTGGGGAATAGGGGCCTTTCCCCTCAGAGGGTTTCTTGCAGGGACATGAATAGATCTTTTTTGAGAACCTCTGGAGGGTCCACCACTTCAGCTTCTATCTTGGCCACCTTATCGGCCATTAGTTTCCCGAACAGATTCTCACCAGTGCAGTGGACGTCGAGCAGCTCAAGGTCCAAGGACTGTAGCCAGGCCTGGTGTCGAGCCCCAATGCTGGCTGCTGCTACTCGAGCCGCTGACTCAAATCCGTCGTAGGCTGCCTGGGAAAGGAACTTTGAGCAGTCCTTGATCCCAGAGGTCTGAGCTTGGAACAGATTGAGGGGTTCCCCAGTCAGCCCGGCTGAAAACTCAGACAGCTACTGGGTCAGGGCCTTCAAAATACATGCTTATGTATAGCTAATAGGCTTGGATTCGACACCCCAGCATCGAGGCCTGGTAGCACTTGTGCCCAAGGGCTTTGAGGGCTCTAGCATCCTTGCCGGGGGGACCGAAAAGTAAGTCTTCTGGCTTCTGAGGTGTTACATGGTTGACTCGACAACCATGGAATTATGTGGGAGTTGGGACTTGTCACCACATCAGGAAGGGGCTAGGGTTCCACGAGGCATCGGCTGACTACTGGCACCAATGCTAGGGTCTCCCACATTCGCAATAGTAGCCACTCAAGGATTGTCTGCACTGGCACTGTGAGAGTTTCCTTGGTTTGAGACTAACTAGAAAATCCAGTTCCTCAGTGTGCGGATCCTCCTCTGCCTCGGTCTGCACAGAGAGGGCTTTGGCTATATCCCTGACAAAGTTGTGGAAGGCCACGTCCTCCAGAGAATGGCGTTGGGGAGACGGGTCCAAGAGAACGTCTCAATGTCTGGTTTCTGGGGAGGCCTCGTTGTCAGTCTCTCACTTGAGTCAAGCAGGAACGACAAATCAGAGGCCCTGCGACCCGCACCGAAGGGCCTGGGCCCTCCCGAGGACCTGAGGTACGAATCTTGGAAACTAGCTGGGGAGGACCAGGACCTCGACTGGGGCAGAGGACTTACCCGAGGCCAGTGGCGCTCTGAGCTCGGCTCGACGACCAGGGACATCGCTGCAGGGGGCCAGGTCGTGAGACAGATGATGCAGACGAATCTGTCATCATTGCCTGCTGCATGGCCAGGATAGCAGTGATGTTCTGCTCCATGGCTGCCATTCTGGATTCCAAGCCAAAAGGCTCTGCAGCTTTCGGTGTGGGCACAGAGGATCTCAGGCCCGGTGCCAGCACTGTCACAAGTGCATCCTCCACCAGCTGAGGCATCCTTCCTGAGGACCTTGATGGGTCATTTCTCGGAGTTGCTCGAGTCCCTCCAGGCGGTCTTACGGGTTTCCCTGGTAGAACCTCAGACTTCAAGAATTTCATCTTTTTCTGCTCGGGGTCCGAAGTCTTTTCGAAGGAGTCGCCACCGTGGCACTCAGAGAACGCTTGGCTCTTTCAGGAAGTGCTGGGCTTGGAGCTCAGTGTCGGGGAGGCCGATGCCAAGTCGGACCTGAAAACAGTTTCTCCTGCAACTCTGACCTCTTTTTATTGGTTTTAGGCATCATGGCCTGGCACAGGTCGCAGGAGGTGCTATCATGGTCTGGTCCCGGGCAGCAGTCGTGGGTGTCAGTGACAGACATGGTTTGACTACAGCAGTCATATTTTTTGTACCCACCAGGAGACATGGTGGGGAAACACCCAGCCGGGGACAATGACCCCTGGGCAAAAAAGCCTCAATTGAAAAATGGAAAAGGGCTGAGAATAGTGCCAGGTCTGGTGCTGGCTCAAAATGGGAAGAGGAACCAGTATGCAAACCAGGAAAGTTAACTTTTAAAGGATATAGCATGGATTTTTTCTGGGGAAACAGGTCAGATTTCCGTGGGGCTCCGTGGAAAAAAAAGAAACCGAGCAAGATGGGACCCTTAGGTGGGAAGGGGACCACGCATGCGTGGTAATATGTCCCAAAGACTTTCTTTGAAAGCTGGGGAAATGCTCCGGATGGGCCCTGTCTGCATCACCCAGATGTGAGGACTGACTTTCCTGCTTGCTCCTGGAGAAAGTCCTATAATCTACTGAACTATTGCAGACGCAATGCGTCAATTGTTGACAGTGAAAAATATGTCCCTTTGGGACTACAAATTAGGAGTAAATTTCCTAAAGGACAAGAATTCATCACTACTGGTTAGATGTCCCAACTTAACCAGGGTGGAACCAGGCTGCTGTCACTAACCTTTAAAAAGGAGATAGAGCAGCTTTTAAACTAGATATTGTGAGAAAGCAGATAGTCGCCCAGGAATGCATGGTTTGGAATAATATATCTTTGAAGGATAATATCAAACAGGGAGATTAGGGCATTCCGATGGACTACTTTTACCTTTATTGCAACATCTCTAAGTTCCCTTAAGTAACCGGCAGAATTGAAAGATTCAAAATTACCCTGGTAATTAATAAGCAGGCTATCAGTATAAACAAATATACTTTGAAATGCCTGTATACAAACATCAAGAATCTAAAAACAAATACGATGGGAGAGTTATTTATTTTATTTATTTATTTACATTCTCTTATATACTGTGCTATTCTGCATCAGTGTGGTTTACATTGAACAAACTGAAATTACATTGAACAGGGTATTATAACTTGGAGATAACTATTTTACAGGGAACATGGGCTATGGAGGGTTAAGTGGCTTGCCCAAGACCACAAGGAGCACCTGAGGGATTAGAAACCCCAGTCCTTCCGGCCCAAGGTTGCTGTCCTCTAGTGGGATTTGAACCCCCGACCTTCTGGCCTGAAGTACTTTGCCCCAACCACTAGGCCACTCCTCCACTCCAATGGGACACACTGAAACCAGGGTACAAATTACATTGCAGTAATATGGTAAATCAAATTTGTGGAGGGATGCTGCTATATGTTAAAAAGGGCATCGAGTCAAACAGAATAAGAAATCTTCAGGAAACAAAATGCACTGTAAAATCATTATGAACAGAAATTACATGGCAGAAGGGGAAGGGAACAGCAGTGGGGTAAACTATTGTTCACCTGGCCAGAATTATTCACAGATGATTAAATGCTAACAGAATTTAGGACAACAAAATTGGCAACACAGTAATAATGAGTGATTTTAATTGTGCTGGTATCAACTGGGTGAATGTCACATCAGGACATAAATCACTTTAAAGGAAGCTATGGTGACAAAACAATACTGATAACTGCGTTCTCTGTTTCAAGGACATGGACAGAGTGTTGATGCTTCATTCTTAGGCTGCAGCATCTTCTCTTGCAAAGAGGCAATTTCTCTGCACCAAACCCTTCTATGTAGAAACAACTTTTCTTTGCACCACTGGACTTGACGACCTCTGTGCTGAGTGATGACTCTGCATCACATATGCCTCATTTGGATTAGGGTGGGCCTTGCTCAGCTTTTTGAATCTGTACAGAACGTTCTCTCTGCCTAGAAAAGGACTCTATGCAGGTCTGAGTAGCTTACGTGTTATCAGAGTCACTGACATCTGTGCAACAGGAGTCTACTGCTCTAGCAGTGCAGTTTGTGCTGATGAAGCAACTTAGAAACTGTTGGGCTTGTGTTCCCTGCTATTCTGAGGAGCTATGCTGTTCTGAAGGATGGCGTTATGCAGGTGCTCCTCTTGAAAAAGACCTAATGGCTGCATCCCTACCTTCTTCTGCCCCATGCCACCTTTTCTTCAAGTGGGGATGGTGAGGAATGGAATTTTTTTTTCTAAGGGTTCCCAAAGAGAACACAGGATGAAATACGTGGAGAAACAGTGGCAACAGTGAAAAACAATAGTGAAGAAAGTCAAAACACATCGGAGTACTAGAACAGATAAAGGGATAAAGGCAAATAGAGAGGACTTGAAGGGAAGTCCTGCACATGCTCAGAAAGATCGCTGAGGTTTTTCTGAACATGAGGGTCTATTTTGGCACTATCAGATGATGTTACCCACTTGTGTGACTGATTTCATCCTATTTTCCAAAGACCCCTTAATTTACCGACTGTTGTGTCCCCATGACAGCAACCCTTATAATACACTGCCTGCTCTGTCCCAAAAGTATAGTATCCTTCAAAATGCACTACCTTCTCTCATTTAGAACAATAAACCCCTAATCATACACCCCTTCTTCTGTCACCAGTTTGTCAATTAACTCCAGTAATATCCTGTCTATACGCCAGTCTTGGGATCACCATTCACAGGGGTTCTCTTACACATGGGTTTCAGCTGAATGATGAGCTCATCCTTGGACCACTTCAGCCATTCTTTCCTGTCGCTGTTAATAGAGCACAGGACGGGGCCACAAATCTTCCCACAGTCCTCCATGGCTGGTACATTCAGATAGTGGACCAGTACTATATCGGGGTTCTGCAGAAAAGACAGAAAGCACATCAGTAATCAACTCTGTTGCTGCACTGAACAAGCACAGGAAACATCCATTCAGATGTCTTCTCACAGACCTCCCAGCTCCACTATCTCATTTTACTGGTTGATCTCTTGCCTATGGATACTGGAGGGGGTTGACGGCTGTGAGATTAGGAAAGTCATATGTGATCAGTGGAGGAATAGCCTAATGGTAGAGCACTGGCTTGGGAACCAAGAGACTAGGGTTTGATTCCCACTAGCACTCCATGTGGCCTTGGGCAAGTCACTTAATCCTCCATTGCCTCCAGAAAAGCCAAGTTATCAATGTCCCTGTTTAATCTATATTACCAAGTTTAAGTTGCAATATAAAGTGCTTTGGCTAAATGATAAAGCGGTATAAAAAAAACCCGTTAAATAAAAAGTCAGTCAGTCCCCGGAGCAACAAGCAGTGCATACAAACAGACCTATGTCTGTGTCCCCCTCAGCTACAGAGACAGCATAAGGATGAAAGGAGCTATATGGAAGGGAATTTCCCAGAAGCACTGCCCCTGTACCCATCACCTACAAGAAACATCATGGTTCAGGGACTGGAAAGCCTTAGCCTGTCATGTGCAGCTGTGATGGTCAACTCCTATCACACTCAACAGCTAGAAACTAATTACCCAAGAGCCCAGAAAGAGGCAAGCACGCCTACCTCCCAGCAATGGTCCTATTTAAGAGACAGAGGATGCAAAGGGAGATCAAGGTAAAGAAAAGACAGGAAAATGGAGACAGATTCAAGAGCCTTTAATCAAATCTCATAAAATTCACCAGTTGCTTTGTATTTTGAAATCTATTTTTCACATAAAATTTGATGGAAAAAGGAACAAAATCGCTACAAGCCATTTTTATTTCATTCACTTGACATTTTAGGCTCTACAATGGGTTTAAGAGCTTCTCCTTCTGAACCATCCTTCTGTTCTGGCTAAATCTGAGATAATGGAGACTACCATCTTATGGCCACCAAAGCAGCCTCCTCACCCTACCCCAGAAAATGTGGCATTATACTGATGCATATAAAAGCAATATAGCACAGACAGCTGATTTTCACGTTGAAACAGGCAAAACATGAATGCTGCATTGAGAGCTGAAGTGTAGGACCTTGGGAAAGAGTTTGTGTGGCTCTAACAAAAAATGCACACAGATTAAAGAAATACATAAAAAAATGAGATAGGATTAAATGAAAAGAAAACAAGGAATGGCCAAGATAGTTCTGTTGGAATAGTTCCTGGATGACAAGTTCACCAATGAGACAGTGTATCTGTATTTTTTATTTATTAAAAATTTGATAAGCCACTTTTCTTTCAACAAAATCAAAGCAATTTACGTCGTACTTACATTAAATTCATCACAACAAATACACATAAAATCAACCCAAATGCATCAACATATATAGACAACACAAAATAAGTGCTCTTAGACTCCAACTTTCCATAGTACATTTCCAGATGTCAAAACCATACCCTGGAAAAACATGAGATGATAAATCTCTTTAGGACAGTCCTAAAATTTCCTATAAGTTTCTGTATGTAAAAATGTAATCAATAAAGTCCATAATGCAGGAGCAAGATTTGAAAAGGCAGTCCAACAAGTGCTGACCAATTAAATAACTCTTGGAAATGGAATGACTGATCTATTTCATTATAAGAATCAGACAACTATGTTGTAGAATAAGGAACCAGACAGTCTGAAAAGTAAAAAGGAGTAGCTTTATAAAGCACCCTGTATGTCAGGGTAATAATTCTAAATTTTATTCTAAGGTGAACTGTAACCAGTGTTAGCAGTTAATCAAGACATTATATGGTCTGATCTTCACTTATTATACAGCAATCTTACAGCTGTATAAATTGTAGTCACTGCAAAGATGTGATTTTTTTTCTTTATTAAAGTTTAATTGCATATTTATACAAACTAAAGAACAAAAAATAGCATCTCACTGCACAAATAACAAGGGAAATTCTACCAATAAAGAAATATAAAATCAATAAGAATGCTCAAGTCCACATCAAGGAGAACACTATAAGCCTGCACTGCCCAAAAAGTATACTGTAGACTGCTTCTTCTCTATCCCATCTCACTGGCTATCGTTTATCTATAAGAAACCTCTTCAAATGTGAAACAGTGAAAACATATTTAGAACAATTTACATGGGAACTTCAAAAAGAAGGTCCCAGCAATAGCTAGAACTTTAGATTTTAATTGTAAGAACACTTTCCTACGAAGCTGAGTTCTTTTAGGCACATCAGGAAAAATATTAATAGGATATCCACAAAATGGGAGATCCTTCTTAAGAAAATAAAGTTTCAAAATGGCTAACTTCTCAGCTTATGACCTAAGAGTGACTACAAAGAAGTTTTAAGACTAGCATAAATGGGCACACAATAATCCAGACAACTAAGTACAACTGCCTGGATAAGGCACAAAAGATCTTTCTTAGACAGCAGTGGACTAACTGGAAGTATTTGACACAGAACCAAGAAGGTATACCAAACCACCAATGAAATATAGTGCTCAAATTTTAACAAAATGACCACATGAACTCCCAATGTAGCTACAAAACTCTAAAAGGAATGGTCCACAAATCACTGAACTGACAGTGTAGGGTAAACTCCTAATATATCATAAAGCCTCATATTTTGATGGATTTCATCTAAATCCATTAGCTTCCAACCAACAACTACATTTAAGCAATTAGTCAACTCTGACAAATCTAGGCATCAATGATCTGTAAATGCTATTATACAAATATTATCTGCATAGTAACACCCATGCAATCCCTTACTCTGAATAAGAGGTAGTCAGTGAATCCAGGAAAAGACTGAACAGTGTTGGGGCCAATAACAAGCCCTGAAGAACTTCAAATGTCAAAGGACATGCTCTTGATATTACTGATCCTAAGGATATTCAGCCAGATAAAAGAAAATAATTTAAATAACTATGCCCCCTATCCCTAAAGGTGAAATCAACATTTGATGGTCAATCAAACTAAAAGCAGAATTGAGATCTAAAATCATTTTCCCTACATCAAGGTCACATCCAATATCATTCGGCAAGCCTAACAATGATGTTTACATGCCTTGCTCTTGTCTACAACCTACCTGCCTAGGATACAGAGTGTTGATTTTCTCCAAAAAGCTCTTGATAACTTCCTGAGCTACTTTTCTAAAATTGTAGAGAAACTGTAAATTCGATCTAGGTCTGTAATTAGCCAGATCCACAGGATCTAAATCTGGTTTCTTTAATAATGGTTTTATAATAAGACTGAAACTGTCCAATAACTAAACTATGATAAATCATAGTTAGCAAAAAAAAAAATTGTGCAATATCCTAAAGAAACTTGTTAAAACAATTAGCAGGCAATGGATAACAAAGATGTTGGTGGCAATAAAAGAAAAACTTGATTCAAAGTAGCACAATTAAATGAAGACCAACTTTCCCCAGTTGTAAATATCTCATCGGATGGAACACTTAAAGAGAATCCTTTATTTTTACTTTGCAATTTTTGATATACAAAACTCGCCAAGAGCCTGGTGAAGGATACTGAAACCCATTCACCATCACATCATTAATGATTCGCACATCCTAGAAAAAAAAATTGAAAACAACTTTTTAGGGTAGTTTTGACACTACTGAATACATTTTGCAAAATATAACATTAAGAAGCCTACTCTAGAGGATGCCCTGGAAATAACTGATGCTTGAGAACCAAGGGTGTGGGAAAGGAGCCATTCCAGGATCCCAGAAACCCCAGGCAAAAGATGGATTGCCCGCAGCCACTCCTGGAGAAGTGATGGCTTCCAGCTACCTCCTGGATCCCAAACCAGGTGCTTTTGCCCTGCTTTAGGTGTGAGAAAGAGGCCATTTCACTAAAGAATGTCCAGGGGTTAAAGACAAAGTCATGTACATCTAAATGTTCATACCACACACTTGTGCAGCTAAAGAAGCCAGAAGACAGACCACCTGATTCATATGACATGAAGACAGGACTTCAGGCAGGAAGGCTGCACTATTCACAGAGACACAGTTCTGGATGAAAAGAAAAGGTATGGATCTCGAAACAAGAGAGCCTGAAGCTCCGAAAAAAATCTAGCAGAGGAAATTGCAACAAGGAACATCACCTTTAGCATTAAGTCCTCAAGGGTTGCCTGCCAAAGAGACTCGAAGGGAGCAGCTGCTAAGGCCCACATGACGTGCTGCTTCTGACCCCCCTCTGACAGGGAGTCGGGGGGGGGGGTTCAGAAGTGGCAGGCCATGTGTACCAAAGCACATGGCCTGCCGCAGGCACCAAAGGGATGGCACAAAGCTATCACGCCACCCGCCATGGTCTGCCACCACAGGCGGTCACCTAGCCTGCCTAGTGGACTGCCCAGTCCTGACTGTTGGAGGGTCCTTCCTGTAAATGAAGAAGTGGACTGCCTTGGCATTTTGAAGTATCACCATCAGGTCGAATGTCGGTGTGCCCAAACATTGCATAATATTGGGCTGAGTTCCCATTTCCTGGGCCCAAGAACGTTCTGACTGAGGACATCCATTTGTACAGTCTCAGAGCTCGAAATGTGAGCTGCTGAGAAAGCTGTCAAAAAATAACTGGACCACTTTTCCCTCAAGGATGTTCCAGAACCTCTCCAGAGCTAGATGTATCATTCTTGCTTCCAAGCCTTTTGATGGAAAAAGATCAATCTCTCCTTGGACATGTCACTCAAGAGCATTGGTTAAGACAGTAGTCTCCCCAGCCTAGGAGATTGGCATTGGTGATAATGACTAATTACTCTGGTGTCTCCAGCATCCCCTTCAACAAGAAAGCCGAAACTTGCCAACAGGACAGAGCCTGCATCACTCTCAATGGAAGCAGGAGATGCTGATCATACTGGTGGGAACAAGGTGACTAATGGAACAGACACATATGAGCCCTTGGCCCATGGGACAAGTACCATCGTTGCTGCAATCGATCCCAGGAACTGCAGGAAAGTCTAGTGCCTTGGCACTGATTGACAGCAAAAGGCCCTGAGCTGCGATTGCAACGGCAACATGGCCACTCTGTCTGGGATCAGAAAGACTTTTTCGAGTTGTGTATTGAAGCATGATTCCAGGTCCTTTAGGTCCTAGACGGAAACCAAACTGCTTTTCATGTAGCTGACTGCCCGGATTATCCAGGCACTGGAGTACACTGCTAGTGGCTGACCCTGCGCCCTCCTCTGAGACCACTCAGATCAGCCAACTGTCCAGATAAGGATGAACCCTGCCAGCCACCACCATCACCACCTTCCTGATGGCATTATTAGGGCATTCAAACTTCTGAACTCAGCAGCTTGTATTCTCTCTTGTTAATATTAATAAAATGTGATCTGAATGAGAATTATGTAATTCATGTTGGCATTCAGTAACATGGAGAATAAAATTGAAGGTACTAACTTTGATACAAAAAGCTTTAGAAGGTTCAGCCCCCATGTATTTATAAACCTTCTCGGGTTTTAAGATCTGCGGGCACTCAGCAGTTGGATATACCTCCTTTGTGCTATGTGCATCTGTGTGAACATAGGAATAGAATGTTTTCAATAGCAGGTCCATCTGAATGAATAAGCTACCTGTGTCACTCAGATTGATGGACTGCACTAAGCTTTTTCAAAAGCAGCTTTTTGTTTGATTTGATATATGCCAGTGTCATTCTCATTGATGGATTGCATGAACTTCTTTTGAAAGTAGTTAAAAGCAATTTACTTGGGAGGAGAAGACAAAGAGGTCCAAGATGACGTATGGTGGACACTTCACTCTTGACATGTTTTTTCCTTATGGGCAAGAGGCCAGGTCGGGCAAGAAGCCCTCTGCTGCCCAATCAGCCCACTCTGCTTTATCTTTAGGGTTTGGTACTTTGGATTCCTTCCTTGTTCATCCGGCACAGCAGCTAGTGAGACTGGGGAAGAGTCCAGCTTTCTTGATGCTGGAGTCGGGTGTCTTGGCATCTTGTTCAGGCACAGATATATCCTCCCCTGAGTTGCTGAGACTTCCGAAGTCAGCGCCATGAGTCTGGAGAGCCAGTGGGGTTGCGGTGTGCCGGAGGGTGGTGTGCCAACACTCTGACAAGGATCGACTCCCGGTCATGATGTAGGAGCCGTTTTGGCCTTGTAGAGGCAACTTGCTGTGGGTGGCCTGTTGGAGGTGGAAGGAGGTGGGGTAGCCTTGACTTTGGCCGCGATGCAGATCCCGGTCAGTGGTGAGCAGCCTACAGCTGCTGGGGCAGGAGTAGTTGGGGCTCTCTCTCTCTCTCACTAGTTTTGGTTTTTCACTGGATCACCCATAAGAATTTACATTGGAATGAAGTTGGGAGAAACATTGGTACCTCAGATACAGGTATTATCAATGCAAGTTCAAGGCAACACGGTTGCTATTAATAAGAATGCTGAGGATATTAAAAGGCATAGACTAAGACGAGAATTATGTGCCTGGATCCTTTGTTAAGGATATGACTGTGCTCAAAGCTAAGGTTGAGCAATTGGAGAATAACTTTCATTCAGCTAATTTGAGATTTATTAATTTTCCTAAGCCTTCATTGGCTTCTGCTAAAGATGTTTAAAACGTATTGTCTGAGGATTTGGGTGTTCCTCCAGAGTCACACCATCCTAGGACTCGAGCTTATTATTTACCATCTGCTAAAAAGGTATCAGGGAGGCCAGTGGCCTCTGGCTTGCAACAGGTGGATTCATTGAATGCCTCTGCCATCTTAGAAAATTCTGATGTGGAAACAGTAATTCCATCTACATTGTTGGCCACATTTGCTTTGCTGACTGATTGTGAGAGGTTATTAAAATGTTTTTCAAGAAAAAGGGATGTTCTGTTTAAGGGTCTTCTGATGCAAATGTTCTCTGACTTGAGAAAAAATTGAGGATCATTTGTCTGAGATAATCCAAATCCATCTCAAGAACAACAGCCTAAGGTGACCCCTCCCACCAGCTGAACCTCAGAAGGGGCCCATCGTATCTCTTAGCGCCTCCTGAAAAAGGGCCAGAGAAGTCATGAGATCTTTGGGCTCCCCAAAAGGGCTGAACTTTTCTAGGCATATTGGCCACCTAGGCCAAGAATGCAGGGACAGCCCCAATCTCTGTGCTGTGGCTTGATCGAAGGCTTCCTGGTACCTCGATACCTGTCTTCTGGGAGTCACTGTGGATGAGGCTCACCCAGATCCTTAACCAGCTTTTCCAGGACTTCCCCAAAGAAAAGGCATCCCCTGACTTTGAGAGGGAGCTTGGTAAGATGCATCTTGAAAGCTGAATCAGCTGGCCACTTGAGCGGAACATCTGTGGCACCATAATCATGGCTGTCACCAGCCCAGATGATAGCCAAATCAGGTCATAGAAAGCATCCACCACAAAGGGGACATTAGACCCCAGCCTAACGACCTAAGAGCTATCAAGCAATTGCTATATCCACCTAGCCACAGTACCACCTGAATTCCCAGGATGGAAGCAGAGAAGGTATTTTTAAGGAAAGCTTCTACTTTCCTGTCATATGCATCCCTAAGAGCCGAACCACCCTCCACCAGAATAGTGGGCTATTTGGTCACTACTACTAATCATTTGTAAAGCACTACAAGGTGTATGCAACACCGTACAGATACATGTAAGACAGTCCCTGCTCATCACAGCTTACAAGCTAATCAAGGCAGACACACAATTGGGGGACAAGGGTAAATTTAGGGGAATGGTAAAGATGCACATAGATGATGAACAGGAAACTAAGAGTCAAAATCCAAAAGCCATGACCAAAGCATCCACCTTGTGTGTACTGTTGAGTCAAATAGGGACATTAAAAAAACAATTCTAATTTTCCTTGGAAGAGTGGCACCACCTCTGGTCCATCTCCGGCACTGCATCTAGCAGGGGTTCAGAAATGCACAGCTGGTCTCTCGGAGGAACTCCTCCAGCGGCTCCAGACTCTGGCATTGGCAGTCAGTGAGTGCTTTAAGTTTATCACTCAAGCGACCTATGATGGCTTTGAGTTGGCGGCTAGAGTGGCTGCAGCAGACACTGATGCTCGATGCCAGGCTTGGCTACACTTCAAAACAAGTTGGTCAAATCCCTTGCTGGGAAGAGAATCTCTTAGGCAAACCCATGACAAATAAGGCTGCTGAGCTGAAGTCAGAGTTCCTGACTAGAACCAGGCTCTCCAAGAAGACCACTGACCTTTCCCGGAGGAAGGCCTCAGGCAGAATGTCCTCAGACCCAAAGAAGAGGAAGGCTTATGGAAACTACTCCCAGTATCAGGCCTTACCAGCTCCGCAAAAGGGCCAGCAGGCTAAGGGACAAAAGCATGGCTCGCATAAGCCTAAGGCTCCCACGTCCCAGCCTGTGCCCCTAGTGCAACCTGGGAGGAACTTCTGACTCCTTGGGCATAGTCTCTCTTCCCCCATGAGTGCATTGGGTAAAGGGGAAGTAACCCTCTTTCACCACCTGAAGGGCCTACGAGTCGGTGGTAATGGAGGGCCAACCTGTGGGTAAAGTGCATCAGACACCCCCCCCCAGGAGTCCTGCAGCATATTGGGGGGGGTGTCCGATGCACTTTACCCACAGGTGGCCCTCCATTACCACCGACTCGTAGGTCCTTCAGGTGGTGAAAGAGGGTTACATCCTCCACCTACACCAGGCTCCCCTGCCATTCTTCCCGGAACCACCCAGGACTCCCCTCCATTGGGCCCTGCTTCAGTAGGAGTTCAAAGGCTTGCTGGAGGACCATGCAGTGGAACCTGTCCCAGCTCACTTCAGCGGCACAGGGTTCTACTCCCGCTACTTCCTGGTACCAAAAAGGACCAGAGGATTCTGTCCTATCCTTGATCTGTGAGACCTCAACAAATTCCTGGTGCAGGAGAAGTTCAAGACACTCTCTCTTCGAACAATATCTGCCCTACCTCCAAGCAGGGAGACTGGCTATGCTCTTTGGATCTAAAGGATGCGTACACACACATCCTCATCAACCCCTCCACAGAGAGTACCTCTGCTTCATGGTCGGGGGAGAAAATCATCAGTACAGAGTGCTACCATTCGGCCTACTGTCCATCCCGTGAGTCTTCACCAAATGCTGGCAGTGGTTGCAACCCACCTCAGGCTCCAGGGGGTATTAGTCTTCCCCTACCTGGACGACTGGCTTGTGAAAGGAAGCACAGCTGTGGAGGCCTGCACCATCCTCTTTCTGGAGCACCTGGGCTTTGTCATCAACTATATGACCCAGTCTGGAGTTCATAGGGGCATGGCTGGACACCATCCATGCCAGGGCGTTTCACCCTCAGAACAGGGCCCTTTGCCTCCACGTACTTACCGCCAGCACTCAGCACCATCGCTCAGCATCTGCCCACCTCATGCTCTGCCTGCTGGTGAGCCTCTGCTCCTATGCCAGCAGCAACAGGATGCTCCTGTGAGCAGTTTATCTCCCAGGCCAGGAAAACACCCTGGTAGACAGGCTCAGCCAGGTTCTCCAGCTGCACGAATGGAGGCTGGACCCCTGTGTGGCCGGCCAGCTGTTCCAGCGCTGGGAGCTTCCAAGGATGGATCTCTTTGCCAGTCCAGACAATGCACAGCTGCCCCGCTTCTGTTCCCATCAGCTGCATCCCTCTCAGGTGGCGGCAGATGCATTGCTGATCTCATGCACGGAGGGCTTCCCGCCCACACCGCTGATCGCTAAGACCCTGATCAAGGTCCAGCACGAAAAGGTCATAGTGATTCTGGTGGCCTCACAATAGGCCAAGCAGCTGTGGTTTCCCCTGCTCCTCCTTGACCACAGCACCCCCAGTTGCCCTGGGGTATGACCAAGGCCTACTCACGCAGGAGGAGGGCTCTCTGCTGCACCCCAACTTGGGGTCCCTGACACTCACAGCCTGGCTGCTGAGAGGATAGCCCTGGCCCCCTTCAATCTCTCTATCGAAATGGAGGTAGTCCTCCTGGTCTCCTGTAAAGCCTTCACCCGCCAGGCATATGCCTTCAAGTTGCAGAGGTTCTCAGTCTGGTGCGTGGAGAGGTGGATTAATCTTTTCTCCTGGCCGTCCAGCTGATGCTGCAATACCTTTCTCCACCTGTCTCGGACAGTGCTGAAATCTAACTCTGTGAGAGTGCACCTCAGTGCCCTCGTGGCACACCACCATCTAATCGAGGGCAAGCTTCTCTCAGCTCAACTCCTCGTGTTTCACATCCTGCGGGGTCTCCTTCTGTCAAAGCTGCCCGTCCGACATCCAGCGATGGAGTGGGATCTTAATGTTGTGCTCTCCAAGCTCACCGCGCCACCCTTTGAGCCTCTCGGCTCTGCCACTTCAGAATCTCTCCTGGAAGGTGGTGTTCCTTGTGGCACTTACCTCTGCTTGAAGGGTTAGTGAGCTTCAAGCGTTGGTGGCAGACCTGCTACACACTAGGTTCAAGAATAGGGTTGTGCTCCGCACACACCCCAAGTTTCTGTCAAAGATGGTGTCCCCATTCTGCCTCAACCAGCAGGTGGTGCTTCCCACCTTTTTTTCAACAGCCCCACTTCAGCAGCAGGGCTGAAGCTGTCCTCCACACGTTGGATTGTAAGTGGGCACTCAACTTCTTCCTAGGGCGTACCCAGGAGCACCGCCGGATCTTATCAGCTCTTTACCTCCTATGAGCCAGATTGGTTGGGGGCAGGGGTCTCTAAGTGCACCAAATCCACCTGGGTAGCGGACTGCATTGCTTTTGCCTATGAACTCTTGCTGGAGCACCGTGACACAATGCATAACATCCGGCCATAAGGTCTCCATGGCAAACCTGAGTTCCATTTCCTTCTCAGAAATCTGTCAGGCTGCCACCTGGTCCTCAGCCCATACCTTTGCAGCTCATTATTGCCTGGAGAGCGAGTCCCATCAGGACAGTGTTTTCGACCAGGAAGTACTCTGTCATTTGTCTGAGGTGTAGGAATCTCCTGCTCTCTGGCCCTTCTGTGTGTTCAGGCTCCTGGCGCACTGGTTCCTCACTGGATGCCTGGGCCGCTTGGGAGTCTGCTATCTCTCGACTCCCAAGTGGCCCAGGCTGCTGTTCATGGCTCATATTTTCTGGTCACCTGCAAGTTCTCTTACAGGTTTTTCGGTAGCCTGTAGCTAGGGAGTCCCATAAGTGAGGACCGACTTCCTACTTGTTCCTGGTGAAAGGGTAGTTACTCACCTGAAACAGGGATTCTCCAGGGACAGTAAGAAACAGTCCTCACAACCCTCCCTCCTCCCTGTGGAGTTGCTTCTTGATGTTTTTTGCTATGATATCATACTAAGGCAAGATGGCACCCTTAGGCGGGATGGGGACCACATATGTGTCGTGTATCTCCCAAAGGCTTTCTCTGAAAGCTGGGGAGAGGTTACTGCGCAGGCTCCGTCGGCGCCAACATCACCCATATGTGAGGACCGATTCCTGCTGTCCTGGGGAACAACTGTTACAGGTAAGTAACTATGCTTTCATCCACAAGCACACAGGTTGTAACCCAGGCTTGGGGAGATACACCTTCTTTCAAACTGTTGCACCAGAGCACACTGCAACCATCTGCTGGAGGCAGAAAATACTGTCAATTTCCACAACTGCAACACCACTTATCCAGGTGATGTCATCACTGAAGCTTGTCATGTGCTGCCTGCTGGTTGGGGAACATAACTCACTTGTCTGGACTGGTCAAGCAGGATAACAAGAAAATGCCAATTACCTTTCCTGTGAGTCAGCCCAGGCAGAGGTAAGCACTTGATCTGGGAAGGTTGAGTTGAGGGAGAAGGGGTATATGGAAGAGATCCCTAGTGCTCCGTAAATCCAGCTCACCTTAAAGGTATACCTGGGGAATCCAGAGTCAAGGGTCCGGGGGAAGAGTGAAGCAGACATGTCTAGACAAGGAAAGGAAGGTCCCCAGCATATGCTCAGACTGTATATGTACAATAGGTGTTAAGTTACTGAAAAGGCCTGCAAAGTTAAGCCAGATATTCCTCTGTGTTTGCAAGAAATAAAAGATTGTGTTTATTTAGAACTTGGGCTAAAATGGCCTTTTTTTTTGGTAAAAAGGCCTCGGAAGGCTTAGAAATTCAGATAACCTACTCACTATCACACTTTGACAGAGAAGACTTTTGCAAAATTATTCCCATTTAGGTTAGCTTTCTCTTTTTGCAGAGTGGGTTATCCCACATCACCTTAAATACTTCCACAAAAGCAGTTCCATGAATTTAAAGGTGTGATCTCTGCTCGTTATGTTAGTATTTTATGAAGAGTGGAGGTGCCCATGTATCTTTATAAAATAGTGCCTAAGGAGTGGAGAAGTAGCCTAGTGGTTAGTGCACTGGCTTGGTAACCAAGAGACCAGGGTTGGATTCACACTAGCGCTCCTTGTGGTCTTGGGTAAGTCATTTAACTCTCCTCTGCCTCAGAAGAAAGGCCTGGCAATCTACTTCCAGTTGCACTGCCAAGAAATCCCAGGAGCTGCTGGTCGCTAGGAATCAACATGGACTCGAAGGCACACATTGCATTGCATTTTGCAAGGATGACCGTACTTGCCATCTTAAACTAGACTCCTCTTATAAACACATCCATTCATGTGTGGATATTTACACCTGCTTGAGAGCCAGTGTAAAATAACATATGTAAAGTACTCAAGTACATGCATAGATTAAGGTATTTTATGATTGATGCGCATACCTAGAAACACAAACATGATGGCAGAAAAAGACCATATAGCCTATCTAGTCTGCCCTTCCATATCAACTACAATAGTCCTTTTTTCCTTAAGAGATCTTCAGCGTTTGTCCTATGCTTTTTTGAAGTCAGATACTGTCCTCGTTTCTACTACTTCCACTGGGCGACTATTCCATATATCTACCACTCTTTCCATAAAGAAATATTTCCGCATATTACTCCTGAGTCTATCCCCCTTTCACCCTCACCCTATGCCCCTCAAAACAGAGTTTGCCTTCAATCGAAAGAGGCACTCCTCCATAGTAGTCTCCTCCTCTGCTGTTCAAAAGGGTACATTTAAAGCCACATGCAACTGTGAGATGATCCCCAACAGTTCCTCATTGCGGAACACCCAGATTATGGTTGGGTCTTCACTGGGGGGGGGGAAGCTTCCCCTTCCAATCCCAGTGCCTCTGGTTCTTCCTTGAGGCCTGAAGGATCCTCCCCTGGATCCTCTGCACTCCCTGAGCCCTGAGTCTCAAGTGTTTGACGAATGACCCCCCCCTCCCCGCGGGGGGGGGGGGGGGCAGAGATGCCTTCTTGCCTGAAGGCATTTTAACGGCCGCCAAAATCCTGTCCAGACCCTGGCCCTTCTCCAACTGATAGGCCTTTTTTAATAGTAAAATTAATTCTGATGTAAAAAGGGAGCGTTCCTCAGGAGAATCAGCTGCTTGCCTCTCCTCTTACCACCAGCGGTGCCTGTTCTGCCCCCACTGCTGGAGCTGACCCTGCATCTAAAATGGTGGCTGAAGTAGAAGCACGGAAAACTTCTCACTGAAGCAAAGATACTCCCGCTGCCCGAGAGGAGCCTTCCCCCGATGCCAGCAAATCCCCTGAAAACAGATCTTCCCCCGATGTTGTTCCTCCAAATGCTGGCTCTCCCTCTCGCAGGAGAGAGCAAGCTCTAGCATACACCACATGCGGGACAAACCATTTTGGACCCTGGCATGGCCTCACGCCACTTCGCGACCGCCCAGATTGAGAACCCCCGGCACTCTAAACACACCCCAAAGTAATAATGCAGATCACATATGCAAAGGAGCCCTCGGAAAACAAATCCTTCTCACTGAAAACTCACTCACAATAATATGCAAGAATGGTAGACCGGGCTCTCGCTCCCCCAAAAGACCGCCCCTGAGCCGGGAACTCCCGACGCTGACTCAACAGTTCACAGAGGTCCCCTCTACCTACCAAAGGGCTCCAGATGAGACTGCCCAAGTTCTAATTCAGCCCCAATTTCACTGTGCTTCTTTGATCTTTGTTTTCTCCTTTTGTTTTTTTTTTAAGCACCTAGTCTTAAGCCTCAGCCTTAGGTGTTAGTTCTGTGCCAGTTTCTTCAAAACCAGATACCTAACCTATGGAAACTATTCCTCAACCGGTCCAGACAGGGTCTGCCTGGATGTCCCCCAGCTGCTGAAGTACTGCAGAGGGATGGAAGTTCCTTTGCTGTTATAGCATAGTTACTCACCTGTAGCAGGTTTTCTCCAGAGACATCAGAAATCAGTCTGCACATATGGGCAACATTGGCACAGACGGAACCCGCATGGAAGCATCTCCCCAGCTTTTAAAGAAAGCCTTTGGGAGATGCGCCACACATATGTGGTCCATTTCCCGCCCAAGGGTGCCAACTTGCCTCAGTCAAATGCCATAGCTAAGATGGCAAAAATAAAAGATGGTAAAGAAGCAACTCCAAGGGGAGGAGGAGGGAGGGTTCTGAGGACTGATTCCTGCTGTCTGGGAACAAGCAGGAAGTCAGTCCTTACATATGGGACTCCTCACCTACAGGCTACCGAGAACCTGTACAAAAATGTCACGGTAACTCGCAAAGTTGAGCCGTGATCAACAGCAGTCGAATCTCTAATAGAGACTCTCGCAAGACCCAGGTATCTGGCAGAGAACCAACACTCCGGTAGCCTGAGCACAGAAGGGTCGGAGGGCAGGAGTTGCCTACACTCCGAAGAGATTTCGGAGTACAGCCTGGTCAAAGGCACTGTTCCATTGAGATTCTCTCTCCAGGCAGTAGTGAGCTGCAAAGGTATGGACTGAAGACCAGGTGGCAGCACAGCAGATTTCCATCATGGGGACGATCACAGATTGGCCACGGAAGTAGCCATGGCCCTGATGCCATGTGCCATGACTCTCTGGTCCAGTGAGATCCCCGCTTGCTCGTAGACAATGGTAATGCAGTCCGTCACCCAAGTGGACAGAGTTCGCTTAGTCACTGGAAGCCCCCAGTTGACTGGGTTGTAGGATACGAAAAGCTGTTGTGCTTTGTGGTGGCCCCGAGTCTGTTGTAGGTAGAAAAACAGAAATCTCTTACAATCCAGAGTATAGAGCAGCGATGGCGAACCTATGGCACGCGTGCCAGCTGTGGCACGCGAAGGCCTTGCAGCTGGCACGCGTGAAGGTCGCAAATTGAGATATGCCGGCTCATGGCAATTAAAAAAAAAAAAAAAAGCTGGCCGCGGCGGCATGGAGTGTCCCTCGGGGCTCCCTCTGCCCGGCGGGACTCTCCCGGCGCGACTCAGCCCCTCTCTGCAGGCTTGCAGATACGCGAAGGGAGAGAGAGTCTCCCTCGCGTCTCTGTTAAGCCCGCAGGGGCTGATGGGAAATTTCCCATCTGCCCCTGCGGGCTTAACAGAGACGCGAGGGAGACTCTCTCCCTTCGCGTATCCCTCTCTCGCGTATCTGCAAGCCGGCAGAGAGGGGCTGAGTCGCGCCGGGAGAGTCCCGCCGGGCAGAGGGAGCCCCGCGGGACACTCCATGCTGCGGCAGCGGCCAGTTTTTTTTTTTTTTAATTGCCATGAGCCGAGGGGGGGCGGGTAGGACTGGTAAAGGGCTAGGGAGGGAGGGGGGTTAAGACTGGCAATGGGCTAGGGAGGGAGGGAGGGGGGTTAAGACTGGCAATGGGCTAGGGAGGGAGGGAGGGGGGTTAAGACTGGCAATGGGCTAGGGAGGGAGGGAGGGGGGTTAAGACTGGCAATGGGCTAGGGAGGGAGGGAGGGAGGGGGGTTAAGACTGGCAATTGGCTAGGGAGGGAGGGAGGGTGGTTAAGACTGGCAATGGGCTAGGGAGGGAGGGAGGGGGTTAAGACTGGCAATGGGCTAGGGAGGGAGGGAGGGGGTTAAGACTGGCAATGGGCTAGGGAGGGAAGGGGGTTAAGACTGGCAATGGGCTAGGGAGGGAGGGAGGGGGTTAAGACTGGCAATGGGCTAGGGAGGGAGGGAGGGGGGTTAAGACTGGCAATGGGCTAGGGAGGGAGGTTAAGACTGGCAATGGGCTAGGGAGGGAGGGAGAGGGGTTGAGACTGGCAATGGGCTAGGGAGGGGGGGTTAAGACTGGCAGTGGGCTGGGGGGGTTAAGACTGGCAGTGGGCTGGGGAGGGGGGTTAAGACGCAGTGGGCTATGGGGGGGTTAAAACTAACAATGGGCTGTGGGCTGATGAGGGCTGGCAATGGGCTATGGGGGGGGTTAAGACTGGTAGTGGGCTGATGGGGGGGTAGGACTGATAATGGGTTATGGGGGGGCTAGAACAGGAAATGGGCTGATGGGGAGGGGTTAGGACTTGAGGTGGGCTGATGTGGTTAGGACTGGTAATGGGCTGTGGGCTGATGGGGGGGGTTTAGGACTGGCAATGGGCTATGGGGGGCTGACTGGAAAGCGGCTGATGGGGGGTAGGACTGGTAATGGGTTATAGGGGGGGCTTAAACTGAAAATGGGGTGATGGGGGTTAGGACTGGAAGTTGATTGACGGGGGGCCAGGACTGGTAATGGGTTGGGGTGTTGCTAGGACTGGAAATGGGCTGAGTGGAAGGGGAGGCTTGAACTGCAAATAGCTGATGGGGAGGGGGCTTGGAATGGAAATGGGCTGTGAGGGAAGGGAGCTAGGACTGAAAATGGGCTGATGGAACAGCTAGGATAGGACTGGAAATGGGCTGTTGGGGGGAGCTAAGATTGGAAATGGGCTGTGGTGGGGGCTTGAATTGAAATGGACTCATGGAGGGGCTAGAACTGGAAGTGGGCTCATGGGGGGGCTTGGACTGGAATTGGGCTGAGTGCAGGGGAGCTATGATTTGACATGGGCTGATGGTGGGGCTAGGAAATGACTAGAAATGGGCTGATGGGGGGGCTAGGATTGAAAATGAGCTGATGAAGGGACTTGGACTGGAAATGGATGGGGGAGCTAGGACTGGAAATGGGCTGATGGGGGGCTAGGACTGGAAATGGGCTGATGCAGGGACTAGAAGGGGATGGATGCTGGGTGAGACTGGAACTAGAAGGGAGCTGATGTTGGGGGAGGATTAGAATGGGATGGGGCTGGGAGAGTAAAATGGAGAGGGGAAAAATATTTTGTGTAGGAGGGATGAAAAATCTACAATTGGCCAGGTATTGGGAGAGTAATTGGGGATTGAGGATGGAGGGGTAAAATTTGTGTGGATGAAATAGGAATGAGAAAAGAGCAAAAGGAGAAAGATTAGTATGTTAAAGCAGATGTAGAGAGAGAGAGAATGGAAAAAAAACTAGAAGAGAGAAGAAAGGACAAATGGACAGCAGACGATGGAGAGTTAGCAGAAAACATGAAGAAACCAGAAGAAAGTGGCTGGACCAATTGCAACTGAAAAACAAATGCACAAAAGGTAGAAAGATGTTTCTTTATTTTGAATTTATTAACTGGAATATGTCAGCTCTGGGAAATGTGCATCATTAACATCTGCGCTTTGTTTGGTACAAGAGGAAATTCCTATTTGACGTTGCCACTTGTTCTCTTTCCCCAGTATTCTCTGAAATGTATTGGTTTAATATTTGCAGTGTTGCCTTTTGATAGGTAGGGTATGGTGCTTTGTGAGTCCTGGTAATGCTGTCAGGATACGGCGGGTTTGCTATGGGTTCTAAATGGGCAGCTTTTGTAGTAGTTCCTAATGTGCCTGGCGGTTGGCACTGGATTATAGTAATGTAGAAATCTTTTAGTCTTTCTTTATCCATACACTCATTAAGAGACATGTTTACTAAAAGTTAGTGTATGGTAACATTATGCAAATATTTATGCAAATAAGACCACTTATGCAAATGACGTGCTGGCACTTTGAGGAAATTCTTTGGTTTTGTGCGGCAGTTTGGGCACTCGGGCTCAAAAAGGTTAGCCATCACTGGTATAGAGAATGGTCTCCGCCCTACTGGCGTGAGGCCTCGAAAAGAAGGTGGGGAGTGCCACCTCCTGGTTGAGGTGGAAAGCAGACACCACCTTGGCAGAAATTTGGTGTGTGTGTGTGAAGCACCACCCTGTTCTTGTAGGACCTCATGTAAGGAAGCTCTGCTATCAGAGCCTGGAGTTCACTGACTCTGCGAGTCAATGTGAGTACTACCAGGAAGACGACCTTCCGGGAAAGGTTCCGCAGGTGGCAAGTGGCCAAAGGCTCGAACAGAAGCTTAGTGAGCTGTGATAGCACCACATTAAGATCCCACTCTGCTGCCAAGGGGCAGACGGGGGAGTTTGGACAGCATGACACCCCGTAGGAACTGAGACACAAGGGGCTAAACGAGAGGGATTTTCCCTCGACGGAGCAGTGATACGCTGCGGTGGTGCTCAGATGTACTCTGTTGGATTTCAGTCCTGCCTGCAATAGGTGAAGCAAGTATTGGAGTACAACCTGTACAGGGCAGAAGAAGGGGTTTGCCCGTTTCCTGTGCACCACACAGAGAATCGGCACCACTTGAAGGTGTACACCCTTTTTGTGGAGGCCCTACAAGAGGCAAGGAAAATCTCCTCCATGTCTCGTGGGAGATTGAAGAGGGCTAGAGCTACCCTTTCAGCAGCCAAGTTGTAAGCGACAGGGACCCCAGATTGGGGTGTAGGAGAGATCCCTGCTCCTGTGAGAGTAGCGCTGGGGCTCGGCTGAGGGGAATCGGCTGTACCGCTGATAAGAGAGAGGAACCGTGGGAACCAGGGCTGTCTGGGTCACTGAGGGGCTATCAGCATTAGCAACGCTCTGTCACACCGAGCCTTGAATAAGGTCCTGGTTATCAGTGGTGTCGGAGGGAAGACATACAGGAGGCCTTCTGCCCATGGGATAAGCAATGCATCTGCAGCTACCCACAAGGGATGCAGTCTGTGGGAGCAAAAAAGGGAGAAAATGTGTGTTGTCCGGGCTGGCAAACAGGTCCATCACAGGGGCATTCCAGAGCCGGAACAGCAGTGAGTCTACTGCTGGGTCCAGGCGCCACTCATGTGGCTGAAGGACTCTGCTCATTGTCCTGGCCTGGGAGGAAGACCATCCTTAGATGCATCCCTCTGCATATAGTGTAGAAGCAGAGGGCTACTATCTCCTGGCAGAGGGGGTACGACCCTGTGCCCCCCCCCCCCGTTTGTTCACGTAGAACATCGTGACCTGATTGTCGGTCTGGATCAGCACGTGTGGTGCTGTAGGCGGTGGCAGAAGGCTCGAAGGGCTAGAAATATCACCTTGAGTTCCAGCAGGTTGATCTGCATCTTTGACTCTCTCTCTGGGACCAGCAGCCTTGTGTCTGGAGGCTCTCGCAATGCGCACCCCAGCCCATTAGTGAGGAATCCATGGTGAGGACCTTCTGGGGGGGTGGGTGCTTGGAAGGGCATCCCAGCCTGAAGGTGACCTGGGTTCTGCCACCATCCGAGGGAGCCTGCCAGCTGCCGCGTCACCTGCATTCTGTCCCTGAGTCTGCCTGTGGCGTGGGTCCACTGAGAGCAGAGGCACCACTGGGCTGCTCTCATGTGCAGGCGGGCATTTGGGGTCATGTGGACTGTGGAGGCCATGTGCCACAGAAGGCAGAGGAGAAGCCGGGCGGGTAGTGTCCTGTGCCACTGCGGCTAATTCTGAGAGGCTCTGACCTCTCCTGAGGGAGGAAGGCTCTTGCCTGGAGGATAAGCTGTACCCTCATGAACTCTAGGCGCTGTGGCAGAGTGAGGTGGGACTTGGGGTAGTATATGATGAACCCCAGGTGCTGCAGGGTGTTTATAGTGCACCTGGTGGCGCATTGGCCTCTGTAGCCGTGTCCCCCTTTATGAGCCAGTCGTCTGGGTAGGGAAAGACGAAGGCCCCTTGAACCTGAGGTGGGCTGCAACCACCGCGAGGCACTTTGTGAAGACCCTTGGTGATGAGGCCAGCCCGAAAGGCTGTACCCTGTATTTGTAGTGCTGCTCCACCACCACGAACTGGAGGTATTTTCTGTGGCTGGGATGGATTAGGATGTGAGAGTAGGCATCCTTTAGGTCCAAGGAGGAATGGTAGCAGTATTCCAAGGGAGAGCATCTTGAACTTCTCTCTGACAGAAACCTGTTGAGCTTTTGCAGGTCCAGGATGAGCCCGAGGCCCCCAATCCTCTTGGGGACGAGGAAGTACCTGGAGAAGAAGCCAGTGCCCCAGAGACGTTTTGGCACTGGTTCCACTGCTCTGTCCCAGAGTAGTCCTGCTAGCTCGGTGAGGAGCAGGGTCTGGTGAAGGAGAGGTCTGGTGGTATCACCCCCTTCCCCTGCACTGTACTGCTCTTTTGGATTTTTGCAGTCGAAATGCATGCCTCTGCATTTTTTAGCATTAACTCTCAGCTGCCAAATTCTAGACCCTTCTTCAAGCTTAGCTAGATCACTCCTCATGTTGTCTACTCCTGGGTGTCTATTCTATTGCAGACTTTGGTATTATCTGCAATACGCAAAGCTCACCCGCCAGCCCTTCCACAATATCACTAACAAAGATGTTAAAAAGAATCGGACCAAGGAGAGATCCCTGTGGCACAACACTGGTAACCTCCCTCTCCTCAAAGTGAGCTCCATTTACTTGTACCCTTTGTCGCCTCCCACTCAACCACTTTCTAACACAATCAGTAACTTTAGGGTCCGTCCCTAGGGTGCTCAGGTTGTTGATAAGTTGCCTGTGCGGATCCACTGAAATCCAAGTACACCACATCTAGGGCTCTCCCTCGGTCCAACTCCCTGGTCACCTAGTCAAAGAAATCAATCAGATTTGTCTGACAAGACCTGCCTCTGATGAATTCATTCTGCCTCCGATCCTGTAATCCACTGGACTCCAAAAACCTCACTATTTTCTCTTTGAGCAGCATTTCCAATAAATTTACTCACCACAGAGGTTAGACTAACCGGCCTATAGTTTTCAACATCCTTACTTCTGCTTTTGTGTAAAGAGACCATATGTGCCTCTCTCCAGTCCTTTGGCACCACTACAGACTCCAAAGAAGCATTGAAAAGGTCAGTCAGCAGAGCCGCTAGAACATTCTCAAGTTCCTTCAGTATTCTCGGATGTATCCCATCCGAACCCATCGCTTTGTCTACTTTTAGTTTAGCTAGTTCCTCATGAACACAGTCTTCTGAAAATCGTTCAAGATCCCCATCACTTTGGTTCCTATTTGTGGGTGTTTTCTGAGGTCCTGCTCCTGGCCCTTCATCTGTGAACACAGAACAGAAATATTTGTTAAGCAATTCCGCTTTATCCTCATCTTCTACATATTCCTTCCCTTCACCCTTGAGTCTGACAATACCTTCCTCTTCTCACTAACATATCTGAAAAATGTCTTATCCCTCCATTTTATTGCCTTGGCTATTTCTTCTTTTTGTATCTTTGCTTTCCTGACTGCTTTGCTAGCTTCTCTAAGTTTTTCCAAATATAGATGCCTGTCTTCCTCTCTGTGATCTCTTGTATTTCATGAAGGCCGCTTCCTTCTTCACCTTTTCAGCTACTTCCTTTGAGGACCATAGTGGCCTCCTTTGCCTTTTACCTTTATTTACCTTTCTAACAAAAAGGTTGGTTGCCCTTAAAATATCCTCTGAGTTTTGCCCACTGTTTTTCTTGATCCTCCAGCTGTTCCCATCCCATTAACGACTCTTTGAGGTATTGTCCCATCTTGGCAAAATTCTTTTTCCTACAATCTAAGACACTCACTTTTGAATGGATTTTATCAGCCTTAATCCTAATACTGAACACCACCAACTCGTGATCACTGGATGCGAGATGATCTCCCACTATAACATCAAAAACACTTTCGCCATTGGTAAGCACCAAGTCAAGTATGGCCCGTCACGTGTGGGTTCTGTTACCAGTTGCCTGAATAGTTCTTCGTCTAGAAAATCCAGGATTTTCTTACTTCCAGATGACACCGGAGCAGGGATGTGCCAATCCACATTCGGCATATTGAAGTCACTTATCACTAGCACTTCCAAATTTCTTAAAACGCATGTCTATCACATACTTATCTTTATATAAAATAGAGGCATAAGTGGTAGGATACATGTGGCAAATCTAGGCTGGCATAAATGCTCACGTCTAGATTTTGAAAGGAATACGTGTAAGTTATGGTATTTTATAACTTAGGTGCATAGATCTGTACTCCACCCAGGTGCATGCCCACACCACATGTCCATGTCATCAACCTGATATGCATACTTATAGAATAGTGATTGCTTGAAGGACGTGTGTAAAGGCCCATCTGTGCACATAAATCATGGAGAATACGTGATTCATCCGCTTTGATTAACTATACAGAGCTCCTTATAAAAACTTACCTCCATGAGGTCCAATTATGAATTTTTAGAGGATTGTTATAAGAGGGGTGGAGTATTGGGATGATTGTGATTGTTCATTTTAATTATCAAAATCTAAGGGGGGAGCGTAAAGCTGAAGGTTTGCCTAGGGCACCCAATACCGTTGGCACCGGCTGCACTGTGCTGTTACACTGGTGATGATACAAGCAGAGTAGATCATAACTTGACAGCAAACACAGAGAACACAGCTCGATTATACTCTACTAATCCATCTGGTGAGGACACAACCCTCCTGGAAGTAAGCTGTATCACTTTCAGTCCTTACCTGCAGCAGCCAGTAGCAGCGACGATGGAATGTGGGAACGATAGATGAATGGACATAGCAACCATAGAGACACTGTAAGAAAAAAGGGGCATGGGGGTGGGAGAAGTAGCCAGAGAGGCAGCGAGAGAAGAAATAAATGGAAAAGAGAGAAGAAGAGAGAAAGCAAGAGGGAAGAATGGAGAAGGTAAAAGCAAAAAAAAAATAAAAAAATCCAAGTTAATCAATGCCCTTGTTTAATGTACATTACTAAGTTGAAGTTACAATGTAAACCGCTTTGATTGAAATGATAAAGCAGTATGAAAAAGTTAAATAAATACATAAATAAGATTATTAATTGTAAATGTCACCTTCATAAAAGGAATTTGAGAGCATCTGAAAGTAAAACCATAGCTCCTAGGGTCCATCTGCCATTACAGGGCTGCTCCAATGGCCCATACCCTGAACGTGCTTATAGAGCCACTCCCAGGGCCCATTGGAATTTACACGAATGCTCTCAGGACGTGTCCCACCAGTGACCAAAGATAAGCTCTTTGGAAACATGTGCCATCAGTGGGCATGTACAGCAGCACTCCAGGGACCCAAAAGCAGCAAGGACAACAGTGCTCTGGGGGCCCATGTCCCAGCAGGAGGCATGGAAACACTCTTGGGGCTGAAATAAAATATTTAAAACAAATTTAAGAAATTCTTTAGCCAATGCACATTTGAACTGTGAGCTTTGTTACCAAAAGATGTGGCCACGGCTAATATGGTTGGGTTTAAAAAGAAGTCAGGACAAGAGTCTGGAAGACAATTTCATAAACAGCTATTAGCTATATAGATTTAGGTACTGCCATGTTTTACTGCTGGGAATGAACAATATAGAATAAACTTTCCCATGTATGATATTCTGGGTACTTCCAGGTGACTGGGACATGTCCGTATCGAGATATTGGGTTTGATGAACCACTGGTCTGATTCAGCATGGAACTTCCTGAGATTAATATTCCGCAAGGTAGTTAATGTATAACTGGGAAAATCTAACTCAAGACATTTTCAGATTATACTTAGTCAAGCAATGCTATCCATTCATGCAGAGCTACTAAATATCCACATGTAACTTAAACTGCCTCAGTTAGAGGCAATTTAGTTCAAGTTACACCTATCATCTGTGCAAGCCACTTAGGTGCATAATTTTTAAGCTTAGTGGCTGAGTATTGCCAACCGCACAAGTATTTTTGAATATTGACCACATCCTGGTCTTATGAGTTCCTGCTGTAAGAACAGATACACTCTTGGGACCCAAGTCATAGCAGTGCTCTCTTTACCTCCATGCCCTGAACTTTTAGCTTCATGTGGTCCTCGCGTGTTGTCTTGCCATCCTTGCGTTTCTTCCAGAAATAACCATCCTTGCGATATTTCACCTTTTTACGGTTGTAGAGAATCATGGAACCATTCTGAGGCCTTCAGGAAAAAGAGAGAGCAGAGATCCTATCACAACAGGCAGGAGGAAATGAAGGGTGCTCCCTATCCTTATGCTGTGGCCCTTGGTGTCCCCAATATTCCCTGGTGTGTCTGAAGTCTCTCTTTAGTCTCACCTAAGCCTCTGCTGAAGCTCTTGTTGTTCCCAGTAATCTCCAGTGATTGAAGTAGACTCACAGAGTCACTGACCCACAAAAAGAGGCCCTTGATGTACCCAGATATCTCTGGTATTTGAAACAGGCAAAGTCTCACCTAACCCCATGGTGTGGCCTTCTGTGTCCCTACTAATCTACCAGTGCCTAGAACTACCTGCAGTCTCACCTGGTTTTGGGCGAGCAGGAGAGCCATTCCTCATGCTTCTCAAAGGTTATTAGGTAAGATGCAATCTCCTGCATGCAAGGGAGATAAGGAGATGCAGAAAGATTCAATATCTCTGCTCCCCTATCTTTGGAAATTGAAGAAAAGACAGAGGCACAGATGACAAAACATGCACATATAGCCACAAACACATATAAACAGACATATTTTCACACATATATGCAAACACACATAGGCCAACTCATACACCCTGCTCTACATGATCTTAATTGATGCACAAATTCTACCTATCTAAATTTTTATGTTATTAATTTTAGTTTTGCTCTATTTAATTGAGTTCACTATGTGTATACTTTTACTTTTCATTCATAATAGGGGTAATTTTATAAGAAGCCACAAAGTTATGCATGGAAATCATGGTATTCTAGCAATGCATGTGCATAAATAGGTCTTTACATGCCTACTTCAGCCAGTCGCTATGTCAGAAGTATGCATGTAGGCCAATGGCATCTATTTTGACTGTGGGTGTGCGCATGGGCGGAGTCTGGGCACACAAGCAGACATGTAAATTATAAAATACTATAATTTATGTACATTCTTGACAGATCCAGTGCTGGTGTAAGTGATCGCACCTTCATTTAAACGCGCACTTACACCCCTATTTTATAAAGTCAAGTATGCACATATTTTATAAAACGGCCATGAAATATGTGTAGAAAAAAAGTACACCAGCTTCACAGAACTTTATAAAATTACCCTCCACGTTTGTTTACTTTTACTCTTACCACTTTACTGGTTTTCGAAAGGTGGTATAAAATAAATCCAATAAACCATAAATCATAAGAGACATAAGATGTCAGAGAATGAGGCTCCAAGAAGTCCGATTCAGGAGCATCATCAGAAAATATCTTTTCATGGAAAAAGAGTGGTAGATGCATGGAATAGTTTCTCAGGAGAGGCAAAAACAGAAAGAGAAATCAAGAAAGCCTGAGCTAGGTAGCAGGGTTCCTAAGGTGCAAAGAGATGAAGGTAATGTCGGAGTCTATGGCACTGCCGCAGGAATGAATCTGGCACCTCGAGAGCCCTCATCGTACTTGCTGAGCTACTCCACCGCCATAGCACAGTCCAAGAACAAGCTTGCTAAGAAGACAAACTTTACCAGAGCCAGGAGGACTGCTCTGGCCTCCAACCGGTTCACTGTCCAGGACGCTTCCTGAGGGGACCAAAGGCCCTGGAGGACCATCTGATCTAGATAGTGAGCTCTCCAACCCTTCAGGCTGGCCTCTGTGATGACTAATCATCCAATCCTCTGCTTTCACAGCATCCCACTCATCAAATGGCGAGACTGAAACCACCATGCTAACTGATTTTTTATCTTTTGAGGGAGAGGAAGAGTCTGGTCAAACATCTGAGAGCAAGACTACCAGAGAAACAGCAGATGCCTCTGCAGCAAGCACATGTGCGTCCTGGCCAAAGGAGCATAAAAACATAAGATACATCAAACTGGATCAGCCTAAAGGCCCATCAAGCCCAGTATCCTGTTTCCAACAGTGGCCAATCCAGGTCACAAGTATCTATCAGGGTCCCAAAAAGTAAACAGATTCCATGCTGCTTATTCCAGGAGTAAGCAGAGGATTTGTCTAGTCCACTTTAACAATGGTTTATGGACTTTTCCTCTAGGAACTTGTCCAAACCTCTTTTAAACCCAGCTACACTAAAGTGATATTAGACCTTAACTGCTAATTTTCTTTCCTGTAGTCCCCCAGCCCAGTCCAAACAAGTGGGTTATGCTTGCCAAAAAAGCAGGTGGAGATTGAGGAAAACTTTCTCAGATCAGTATAAATAGTCTGTGCCCACTGAAATGAGCTAGTATTTGACGCTCAACAAGCACAGAAACCAGCACCAGGCCCATGGTCTCCGCATGGTCCAAATCCTCACAAAAGATGATCTGACTGATGGGCGAACCCGCCATGTGGAAGCCTTGCACCCTCCAATGCTGCACTTCCCACAGCCTCAGGGCCCAAAAACGGCTCATAGTCCGTTGCTACAATGTCAGCCTTCCAGGATGGCCTAGCTGAAAACATTCTGTAAGACATTCTAGGCAATAATGTCCACCCTCTTTTTTTTTTTTTCTTCAACAAGACGATGCACACACACACATTCTCTCTTATAATTACCCAAACAGGAATCCACTCTCGACACACGCACTCATCACAGCTCATACTTCTGGAGCAACATTCCGAATTCCGTAAAAGACTGAAAGCCAAGGGGGGAGGGGAGCCTGGACTGGAGGGACTACAGAAAGACGATTAGCAGGTAAGGTCTAATTTCACCTCCCAGGGCATCCTTCCAGTCCAGTCCAGACAAATGAGATGTAGCAGAGCAGTACTAACAGTGGGAGGGACCTGAAAGCCCAGCCCTCAAACACAGTTGCCCCAAAACATGCATCCTGCCAGGCCTGCAAATACAGGCAGTAATGGCGCACAAAGGAATGAAGAGAGGACCATGTAGCTGCTCGGAAAATGTCCATGGGAGGAACCCTCCTGGCGCCCATTCCTTAGAGAACACGAAAAACAGTTCCTTATACAATACAGCCTGCAACTCCGAAATCCGTTGGGCAGAACAAATAGCCACAAGAGGCCCCCAAAAAGGCTCAAAATGAGGACTGCCCAGAGCAGACAACACCGAATAGAAATCCCAAGCCAGGACCACGGGCGTGCCTGGAGGCTGCAGGAGCTTGATGCCATGCAAAAAAATGGATAACATCCACAGGGGTGGCCAGGGACACACTCTGCACACAGCCTCGGTAGCAAGACAGGGCAGCCACCTGAACACACAAGGAGCTGAGAGCCAGGCCCTTGTCCAGACCAGCCTGAAAGGACCCCAAAATTGCGGAGATGGGTGCTCCAAAAGGACGGACATTGTATTCTGCACACCAGGCCTCAAAGAGTCTACAAACCCGGACATAGGTCAAAGTCATCGAAAGGCACCACGCCTGCAACAAGATCGTTATGACCTGTTCCAAGTAGCCATGGCCCTCAGCCTAGCTCTCTCAAGATCCAGGCTGTAAGCGAGAACCGATCCACCACCAGCATACACACTGGCTCCTGGGTCTTTAGGTCTGGCACCTGAGGCAACCGAAGGGGCTAATCAGCCAGGAGCTGCATGAGATCTGTGTACCACTGCAGAAGGGCCAGTCCGGCGCTATCAGCAGCACCTTGCTTGGTGCACCTCTATGCCTTGAATTACCTGCCCTATTAAGGGCCAAGATGGAAACACGTACAGTAATCCTGTCCGGGGCCACAGTTGTACGAGGGCATCGAGACCAGACATCAGGGACCACCGTCGGCTGAAGAAGGGTGCCTTGGCATTCTCCAGGCATGCCAGCAATTCATTGTCGGCACCCCCACAGCACTCCAGAGACTGAAATACTTCTGCCAAGAGGGACCACTCCCCTGGATTAGAGAGTGTGGCAGCTCAGGTAGTCTGCTTGAACATTCGCCACTCCGGCCACATGTGCCACCAAGAGGGTAGTGAGATGAGCTTCGCCCACTGTAGGAGCGGTATGGTCTCTGCCGCCACCTGGGAGCTCTGGTTGCAGACCTGGCAATCTATGTAAGCCACTGCGATGGCATTGTCCAACAAGATCCACACCGCCTTGTGGCGTACCAGGGGCAGAAACATCTCCTGCGGCAATTGTACCACCCACGTTTTGAGCCAGATGATGGGTACCCCTCCTCAGCTGACCACCGACCCTGCGCCACTTGCACCAGACAGTGCCATCACAGCTATAGAGAGACTCACATCCATGGTGACCACCACCTAGTCCGCCAGTCTCCAGGGGCTTCCTCGCCTCCAAGTTTGCAGAGTCCATCCACCAATGCAAACTGCTCCGCACTGCTCTGGACAAGAGGAGGCACACCTCCATGGATTGTGGCAGAGGCGACCAATGGGCCAAGAGGTGCGCCTGAAGCACTCACATGTGGAGACGGGCCCAAGGAACCAGTTGCAGGGAGGCCGCCATGGAACCCAGAACCTGCAGGTTGTCACAGTCCCTGGAGTATCTGGGCGCCTGCTTTGACACCCACCAGGGCAGTGTTTCTCCTGAAGGGTCATGTGGTAAAACTGTAGGGCTAGACTGTCGGATGCTGCATCCTCAGGCCTGGGACTGCTGCACATGGCTCTTGAAGTTGACCACCCAGTTGAACTCCTGCAGACAGAACACCACTGTCTCTGTCAAGTACTGACTCTCCTCGAGGGACTTCCCCCAGATCAGCCAGTTGTCTAGGTATGGGTGGACCAAGATCCCCTGCGTACGGAGATGGGCCGCCACAATCACCATGACCTTGGTGAACACCTGCGGATCTGTGGAAAGTCCAAAGGGCTGAAACTGGAAATGCCCCCTGGGCACTGCAAAGTGAAGGACGCGCTGATGCTCCTACCACACTGGGATATGTAGATATGCCTCAGTGAGGTCTAAGAAAGTAAGAAACTCACCTTGGTGCACTACCATAATTACCAATTGTAGGGTCTCCATGTGGAAGCATGGTATCTTGAGGGCCCTATTGACCCCTTTCAGATCCAAAATGGGATACCAGGACCACTCCTTCTTTGGGGCCTCGGCTGGTAATCCATCTACTTTGTGATCCCCAGTCTGCCCGCAGTACCACTGCTTCAAGTTGCAGCAGGCATTCAAGCATCTCCCCCACTGCCCATGCCTTCTGGGCCAAACCACAAAGAAAGGCTATTAATGCATCCGACAGGGGCCGGGAGAACTCGAGGGCATACTCCTCGCGAATGATCTTAAAGACCCAGGCATCTTATGTAATCTGGGCCCAGGCTGGAAGAAGCCCCACAGGCAGCCACCTACCGGCTGCACCACCAGCAAAGTCCCCTGACCTTCATCGAAAGGGTTTGGTTGCAGTTGGAGTAGTGAAGATGAATCCCCAGCCACCACAGCTACCTTCTCGAAAGGACAAGCTGCGCTGCAAGAAAAAGGGTCCTCTGGGGTTACCCCCCCCCCCCCACCCCAATGCAGGCCAAGACCTTCTACGATCCTACACCGGGCCGCCTCTACCCGCTTTGGGCTTGTCTTCCAGAAGCAAAGGGACCTTGGACTCACCCAAGGACTTTACCAACTTCTCCAGTCCTCCCTGAAGAGCAGCTTGCCTGCAAAGGGGAGCTTGGTGAGTTTCGTCTTACAGGCCACATCCGTCGACCAGTTATGCAGCCATAACAATTGACGAGCGATTATGACTGTAGTCATGCTATTAGCAGAAATCCGCAAGAGGACGTAGAGTAAATCCACCAGGAAAGCCGTTCTGTAGGCCAGGGCCCGCTTCCTCCTGCGACCAGCGAAGACAAGCCCAGGCCACACAGATAGCACCCTGCAGGCCCAGGGCAGAGACCATGAAATCCTGCTTGAGGAGAGCCTCTATTTAACAGGTTTTTTATACCGCTTTATCATTCCAATCAATCAAAGCGGTTTACATTGTAACTTAAACTTGGTAATATTCGTTAAACAGGGACATTCATAACTTGTATTTTTCTGAGGCAATGGAGGGTTAAGTGACTTGCCTAAGGCCACAAGGAGTGCTAGTGGGAACTGAACCCTGGTCTCTTGGTTCCCAAGCCAGTGCTATAACCATTAGACTACTCCTCCATTCTGTTTGCCAGTCTTGCAGGTCCTTGAGGGCCAAGCCTCCCTCTACCAGAATGGTGATATTCTGTGTCCCTGCCACCACCACAGCATCTACTTGGGAAAGGCATATTTTCTCCTTCTCCTCCAATGGGATGGGGTATAGCCAAGTCATGTTATGCTCCATCCACAGTGCTCCACTCCTCAGCAATCATTGCCCGTAGAGCTCTATGTACTGGGAAAGACTAAGAGGGCTGCCGGATACACTTCATCCCTCATCAGGCTCTGAGCCCACTGTACCCGACTTCAAGATCTGAAGGACCACGAGCAACTCAGCGATCAACGCTCAGAGCTCGTCCAGATGAAAGATCCAAATCGCCGTTAGATCCTCTGATGCGGGGAACTCCCCTTCCACAGATTCCTCCTGGAAGTACTCCAGGAGGTCCGCTGGGCCCTCCAGAGGATTTAGGGACTCTAAGGGGTCAATATTGTGCTCTTCGCACATGCTATCCCGCCATGGATGTTTCATTGGTGTTAAACCCCGTCCTTGCCCCCATGGGGCCTGATGCCTCCCTTACTCCCCGTTTCATCGGGAAGTCTTAATGAAGTAGGAGCATGAGCGAGGGAAAAGGAGGATGACTCCGCTACATGAGCCTACAGGTCGACTGGGGATGTTGCTAGCAGGAAAATCGCGAGTACTGTGTAAGCTGGGAGGCCCCAGGCCGTCCACCACAGCCTGCAACTAGATGGTGGCAGTTCCTACCAAAAGCTGATTGGCGAGCACAACCATTTGTCCTACTGGAATGGAGGGACGCACTGGATTAGCTTTTTACTATATCCGCGGGCAACAAAATTCCAGAGTTTGATTATGTGATGAGTGAAAAAATAATTTTCTCCATGTGTGCTACATTGTAGTTCATTGCATTTCTCCTAGTCTTGTTACTTATTAATAACCAAACTATGTTTACCCATTCCACTACACTCAGTATTTTATAGACCTCTATCATCTCTCCCCTTAACCATCTCTTTTCCAAGCTGAATAGCCCTAGCCTTTTACATCTTTCTTCATAGGGATATCCTTCCATCCTCTCTATCATTTTGGTTGCTCTTCCTGGTACTAAATTCCGCTACATCCTTTTTAAGAAATGGCAACCAGAATTCCACACCATATTCAAGGTGAGGTTGCATCATGGAGTGATACAGGGGCATTATAATATCCTTGGTTTTATTCTCTATTCTTTTTCTTATGATTCCTAGCATTCTATTTGCTTTCTTGGCTGCCGCTGCATATGGGGCAGAGGGTTTCAACGTGTTATCCACGATGACTCCCAGATACTTTACCTAGGTGGTGATTCCTACTGTGGAACCTTGCATAGTGTAACTGTAGTTAGGACAGAAGAAGTGGTCTCCACAGCCCTATCAACCCCTGATGAGAAGAAGTAATTATCTTGGGAACATAATGAGCAGCCTCCACTGACCGCATGGTCAAAATGTTTGCTTCTCTCATACTTTCGCACTGGTCCGAGGAGAAAAATCCACATTAGAAACTCCCCAACAACTGTTTTCTCCGTATCCCTCTTGCTGCCCGAAGACATGGCGGGAAAAGGATTCGAGCTGACGAGGCGTCCTGCCCTGCCAGCTCCAACAGTGGGAACAGCACTGGACTCGCTCCACTGGCGCCTCCATTTGTGGGAGGTGCAGCAGTCAGGAAGGCTTGCACATGCTTGGACCACAAGATAGAACAGCCACTTCCTGCTGATGATCATGCTGCGTCCCCAGCACAGCCCCTGCAGAGACTTCTCCCAGTGCGGATAGGCTGCAGCACCGGACCTTCCTACATTGGTGGCCCAGACAGACAAGCCAGAGTTCCCTCCCATGGCATATCTCTGACAAATGTCATATGACTGCCAGATGGAAAGTGCCAAGGCGAAGGCTCTCCAACTTCCAACGAAGCCTCAGCCAATAAAAATAAAAATATTTGGTTATTTTTTTATTTTCAAATTCTCCAATGTAAACTTCACCAAGAGGCTTGTTCAGATGTTGGGGAGAAGGGAAGGGAAAAAAGAGGCAAGAGAGAAATCAAGGGAAGATAGGAGGAATCAAAGAAGCAAAAGAAAATTAAAATCACAGGAAGTAGTAAGTTCCAGGTGAAGGTCCTAAACTCCTCCAGATATCACCTGCAAGCAGTCTCTGAATACTCAAACCGCATGCCTTCTGACCGCCTAGCTCAACTGAACTCCCAGTTCTCTAACTGGGCTCAGGAGTCTGTTTACCAGACTAGTCCTGCTGCATGGACTGCTACCACCATCTGCTGGAAACAGAATACTATGAAGCTTGTGGATGCATAGTGCCAGAGCTCACAGCTCTATAGTCTGTCTCCATCTGCTGGCTGGCAGGCACAGCCCCATCCATTCCGGACTAGTCTGAAGGATGATAAGGAAGGAGGTTCTTTTTGATACAATGCAAATACTAAATAAGCACTAGTAGTAAACTTGAAAGATAAATATTTATCCAGCACACACTGATTTGGGATCGAGGCTCATTCCTGTCATGGTATGTGTAAAACTAATAAATACTAAAAGGCGGCTTTCCCAAGGATACTTTAAAGCACCAACATATTTCATGAGGAGAAAAAGACCTCTGTGTTGTTACCTGTCCCTCTTCTAGGCACAGGATAATACCCATGCCACAGGAGATATGATGTTCATACAGACATAAATGGTCTGAAAAAACTCCTCATAAAAATATGCACAATTGAAACCCAGGCACTATAGCTAAATTAGACTTACCTGCTAATTGTTGTTCCTTGAGGAACTCCAGTCCAGTCCTGCACTTCTGGGTAGTGTACCTATTCCAGCAGCTTGGAGACTGAGTATGTCATCTTTTGATGACATCAGTGCTAATACAACTGGGACCGCCCACCAGCTCCCAGTAACCTACTGACAAAGCAGACTCACAGGAGCAACAGTCATAAATAAACAAGAACCAAACTAACCTGGCACCCTCCTCCACACCCGAGGAAGAAACCTTTCCTCCTCTCCCCCCCCCCAGAGAATCTCCAGCAGACGACAAGCTGCGAGAGAGACCAAACTCTCCCGGTCTGCCCCTGAATGCCAAAAAACCGAAGACTTCTAGCTTCCTTGGCCCCTCCATTGCCAGGAAAAAAAAACGGTCAAAGAACCGGATCGATTGCCAACACCAGAACCCGGGTGGGATCCAGGACTGGACTGGAGTTCCTCAAGGAACAATAATTAGCAGGCAATTATGCTTTCCTTATCATCCCTCCTGTCCAGTCCCATACCTCTGGGATGTAACAGAGCAGTTATCTTATCGGGAGGGACCTGCAAAATCGGCGTGAAGCACTGCCGATCCAAAACAGGCATCCCCTGCAGCCTGGATATCCAGGTGATAATGCTTGCTAAAGATATGCAGCGAGGACCAGATTGCCGTCCTGCAGATTTCCACTGGGGGCACCAAACTATACTCAGCCCACGAGGCTGCCTTAGCCCTCGTGGAATGGGCGCGCAAACACACCGGCACCTGTTGGCCCTGCAAGATATACACAGAGGTGATGGATTCCCGGATCCTTCTGAAAATGGAAGCCTTGGCAGCCGCCTCACTCCTGCGCGGGCCCCCAAACAGCACAAATAAGCAATCCAATTTGCAGAAGGCCTTTGTCTCCTTTAAATAACACTTGAGGACCCTCCTAATATCTAACAAGCGCAACCTAGGGTTGGTGGTGTCATTTCCTGAGCCCCACAGTACAGTCAGGGAAATGGGCTGATTCACATGGAATGCTGACACCACCTTAGGCAGAAAGGACAGTACCGACTGCAGAAACACCTTCTCCCTTGAAAAGGAAAGAAATGTCTCCTTGCACGATAAGGTTTGAAGCTCCGAAATCCTGCGCATGGAGCATATTGCAACGAGGAAGACTGCCTTGAGTTAAGTCCTTCAGTGAAGCTCGGCTCAAAGGGCTCCCTAGTCAGCACCGCTAGGACCAAGTTGAGATCCCATGGCAGAACCACTGCCCTTCGTGGAGGGCAAAGATTGGCTACCGCTCTCAGGAAGCACACTATGTCTGGGTGAGTCTCCAGCGGCACTTTCTGAACTTTCCCTCAATAACATGCAATTGCCACCAATTGCACCCGCAAAGAACTGGCTGCTAGTCCCTTATCAAAACTGTCCTGCAAAAAGTCTAGGATCTCTGGAATGGAGGTAGTGGCAGGCTGTGCCTGCCTATCTACACACCACGCCTCAAAGATATGCCATATACAGATGGAGGCAAGAGAGGTAGATCTTTACCACACCCTCAGCAAGGTTGAAATCACCGATCCCGAGTAACCCTTCTTTCTCAACCGTGCCCTTTGGGCTAAGCCATAAGCGATAAACGATCCACCTGAAGCATGTGCATCGGACCTTGCGTCAGGAGATCTTCCAGAGACGGGAGGCACCACGGCTGATCCACAAGGAGCTGAACCAGGCACAGGCATCACGGCCTGTCTAGGGTGATCAGAATGACCCAACACTGGTGCGCCCCGATCCACTGCACGACCTGGTCTATGAGGCCCATGGGCCACTGCTGCAACAGGGCGTCGAGGCCCTCGGACATCCTTTCCCGTCTCCTGCTGAAGAAACGGCTCACTTTGGCAGTCTCTAATGTTGCCATCAGGTCCATGATTGGCGCCCCCCATCTGCACACGAACTGTGCAAAGACCTCTAGGTGGAGCGTCCATCATCATGTTGTCAACTTCCGCTATGTGTGCCGCTGACAGAGCCTGGAGGTGAATTTTGGCCCAGCCGAACAGCAGCTCTGCCTCCTCTTCCAGAGCTGCGCTGCCCGTGCCTCCCTGACAGTTGATGTAGGCCACCGTGGTCGCGTTGTCTGAAAGGACCCTGACTGCTTTTCCTTGCAACCATGATTCGAAGACGCTGAGCACACAGGCTACCGCCCACATCTCCAGCCTGTTGATCGACCAATTGGCCTCCTGCTTGCTCCAGCGCCCCTGAGCAAAGTGACCCTCGCAATGGGCTCCCCAGCTCGCCAGACTGGCATCGGTCATCAACAGGATCCATTGTTGTGACTCGAGGGGCATATCCACTGCCAAATTCCCCAGACACAGCCAACACTCGAGCGCTCTCCTGACCCCCCTCGGCCAGGGAAACCACTGGGACAGGGGGTGCGTCTGGTGCAACCACTGGTGGAGTAAGGCCCTCTTCAGTGTGTGCATGTGAGACCTTGTTCATGTACCACCTCTAGGGTGGCTGTCATGGTTCCCAGGACCTGCAGATATTGCCAAGTCGTCAGTTCTGGCAGCCTCAGGAACTGATGCACCAACAGTCGTAGCCCCTGAGCCCACTGCTCTGGCAAGAAGACAATGCCTTCTTGGGTGTCGAAGCATGCCCTTAAGTATTCCAACTCTTGAGACAGGACCAGATGGCTCTTGGCCACGTTAACCACCTAGCAGAGACTTTCTAGAAGCTGTATTACCCATGACATTGCCTGCTCACTCTTGTCCCTGGACTTTGTCTGAATCAGCCAGTTATGGTGTACCAAAACCCTCTCCTTGCGGAGTGCTGCCGCTACCACCACCATGACCTTGATTAAGGTACGAGGAGCTGTCGCAGGTGAATGGCAAAGCCTGAAACTGGAAGTGTCCCACTGGCACTGCAAACCGTAGAAACTGCTGGTGCTCTGGCCGGATGGGGATGTGGAGGTACACCTCCGTGAAATCAAGGGACGTCAGAAATTCCCTCTTCCTTACAGAGACTATCATGGACCGCACCGTTTCCATGCGAAAATGCGGAACCCAAAGACAACGGTTCACTCGCTTGAGATCTAGGATCAGGCAAAAAGAACCATCCTTTTTGGGCAGCACAAAATAGATGGAGTATCAGCTGCATCCATACTGATCTCGGAGGACGGGGACAACCATTCCAAGCTGAAGCAGCCATGACAGGGTGTCTGTTACTGCTGCCGCCTTGCTTGGTGCTTTGCAGGGGGACCGGACGAAGGACTTATCCACTGGCTGGGCCAACTCAAGGGCACAGTCCTCACGAATGATCTCCAGGATCCACTGGTCGGACGTGATCTGGACCCAGGCAGGGTAAAGCTCCTGCAGCCGACCCTCCACGGGCTGTACCACTGCATGGGCCCACCTCGCTTCATTGGAGCTTCTTGAGTCCAGAGGACGAGGCGGCGGCAAATCCTCTGTCCGCCCCATGGAAACCTCAGAACCACTATTTACCCCTTTGGAAGGAACCAAGGCATGACGTATGAAAAAGCTGGAAATCTTGAGGCTGGCCCCGAGATGCAGACATATTGCAATTCTGCTTCTGCTTATCCTCCAGCAGGTGTCCCCCCCCCCCCTTTGATTCTCCCAAGTCCTTGACCAACTTGTCCAGGTCTTCCCTGAAAAGAAGTTCTCTCTTAAAGGGGAGCATGCTAAGGCAGGACTTGGAGGAGCTGTCCGCTGCCCAATTTCGCAGCCAAAGGTAGCAGCAGGCTGCCACCACAAATGCCATGCTCTTAGCGAGCCCGCGAATGAGATCATAGTGGATATCGGCAAGATAGGCTGCACCCTGATTCCAGCTTGGCTACCTCCGCCGCCTGCTCCATTGTGGGATCCACTGGTTGCTGCAGCTGCAGCGGCCAATGAAGGCAGGCCCTCACGACTCAGGCCCCACAAATGGAAGCCTGCAAGGACAGGGTGTTGACATCAAATGTCTACTTCAACAAGATGTCCAACTTCCTGTCCTGCCCATCCTTCAGTGCTGCGCTCCCCTCAACTGGGACGGTCATCTTTTTCGTGGCAGCAGCAACAACCATGTCCACTCGAGGGGACCCAAACATCTCCCGCTCCTGATCCTGGAGGGGATAGAGGCGCGTCATAGTCTTCACTCCCTTAGGACCCGCCTCCGGCAGGTCCTATTCCTCCTGGATCATGTGCTTGACTACCCTATATACTGGGAAGACCGTCTGCATCTTACAGGGTCCTCTAGATGGCAGGCTAGCAGGCAAATTGAGGGCTTTGAAAGATTCCACAATGAGGGCAGGCAATTCCTCCCGTCAAAACACCAGGACAATCCGAGCCTGGTCATCCGGTTCCAGGATCTTCCCTCTTCGAGTTCTTCGCCCTCCAAGTCTGGCTCCGTCTCCAGGTCCTCCACCTTCGGCCCTTCTGACAAGGGGGACTGCCCCAGCCACTCCTCCGAAAGCTTGGCCCTCCTGGTCATCACTGCACTTGGCTTGTCCCCCTTCACAGCGGCTGCACGTTTGGTGCGGCTTCCTGACGTTGAGGGACCACCCACCACTGATCCCTGCTGATGAAAGCAGAAAGCCTAATGCAGCATAGAACAAACTCTGGGGAGAACCCCCCCAGGACCCCTCCTATCCCCAGCCCCTGAGATGTAGAGGATCCGGGAACCACCATGGAGCCGGAAGATGTCTTCAGTGGAGGTGGGGGGGGAAGAGACCCTAGAGAGTCCTGAGCCTCTTCCAATGGTGAGGATGCGGGCCCCTGCCAAACCTTGTCCTGCAACTCTTGCTCCATGGTTGTAGCTACTAAAACGCAGCTGCAGTACACCCTGGTGTCTGACACGGATCCCTGCCAGGTTCCGCAGACCAGGCACTGCGGACACACAGGCATGGGTACAAGACTGCTACCTCCTGACCCCCCTGAAAAACGATTGCACCGGGCTACTGCACAAGGAGAGCCTTCGAACAGCAAGCATTAAAAATAAAACAAAGGAGCAAGGAAAGAAAGGTGAGAGGCTGCTCCCCTTCTTTTCATTTTTCTTTTTCAGAACATTAAAGGAGAGAGAGAAAGCTAGGAAAACTTGCCGACCGAGCAGCGCTCCCAGTCCGGCTGAAAATGGGCCCTCCTAACTGCCAAGAGAAAGCACAGGAAGAAAAAGCAAGGCGACACTGACTTTCCCGTACCGCTGCATCCGCCAAGACCACATGGTGCCAGGCCTCCCTTATCCCAGCAGACTGCCCGTGCAGAGTCCCACTGCACCGTTCAAGAAACCCCCAACTGTACCTGGACCAGCACTAGACCTTCAAGTGTCTCCAAATGCCTGCACCGCCAGATGCTGTTTCTGCTCTCCTTGCGCTCAGCCTGCCTGAGGCTTTGGAGTTGAGGGAGGGGGAGGAACCGGGACTGCACGCATCCGCTGTTGGCTGCGTCCAAAACGGTGGCTCCTCACCCGCTCATGGGTTCGGGAGCTGCCCAAGTTCCGGGATGCAGGCAAGGCCGGCAAATACCCCCTCAGACCTCCAAAAAGTGTGTGTGGGGGGGGGGGGGGGGGGTGACAGATCCTCCTCTGTCGTGCTCTCAAAGAATAAAAGCTCTCTATCCCAACGGGTCCTCTTTCTGTGTATTTTTTTAAGCTTTAAGCAAACCAAAATGAAACAAATCAAGAAGAAAACCCTAATCTAAGCTAGCTTTCTATTTACTCTTACAGTGAGTCCAGCATCCTGGCTCACTACCTCCTCCAGCTGCTTGGAGACTGAGCATACTGGGAGCTGGTGGCCGGTGCCAGCTGTATTAGTACTGGTGTCAACAAAAGATAACATGCTCAGTCTCCAAGCTGCTGGAAGAAGTACACTACCTAGAGGTATGGGTCTGGACTGAAGGGACGATAAGCAATTTACTTTTTTTATTCTTTATCTTCTTTTCTTATTGTTTTCGTCAATATTACAAAAAAATAGTCAAGGCAGTCACTCACTGTTCAACATACGTGATCTTACAAGTTGGAACAGTTCAATGACTTCAATATAAGTAAAAATACAAAACCAATGGCATCGCTTATCTGTATTCATCTGTAAATCCATAAAGCCTTGCAGAAAGCCTTCATTTTTTCACTATGCCCAACAAAGATCCTTGTTTCACCATCAGCTGTGTCAGGAGCTTTAAGTATAACAAATTTCCAGCATTCAATGACTAACACCTCCACTAACTCTTCTTGTCTACTGATCTCTGCAGTGTAACTCTAAACCGGTTTCAGTATTTTAACCTCCGATTTTTTTTTTAGCGGCTCTATTGATATAAACTACTTAGATGTATTGCTCAAAGGGCAGTCTAGCAAGCATATTAAATTAAAATAAACCCAAGAAAAGGATCATTAAACTGTTCTAGCTTGTTGTAAAATTGCATATTTTGGGCAATGAGTGACTGCCTTAACTTTTTTGTAATATTAATTAAAACAATAAGAAAAGAAGATAAAGAATAAGAAAAAGTTAAAAAGAGACACTGTTTCAATTGCATATATTTTATGAGGAGGTTTTTTTTCAGACCGGTGATGTCTCTATGAACACCATATCCTCTTTGGCACAGGTATTATCCTATGCCTAGGAGGAGGACAGGTAACAAGGTCTTTTTCTCCTCATGAAAATACGATGGTGCTTTAAAGTATCTTTGGGAGAGCCTTCTTTTAGTATTTATTAGGGATTTTTGAGAACTGTGTAGATGTTTGGTCCCTAAGGTATTGTTTGTTTTGTAAACGTGCAAAATGAACCCATTTGTACACACTGTTTCAGAGTTGGTGGAAAAGCTGGAGATTAGAAAGCATTTTTATGTTCTGCAGGAATTACTCATATGCACACCTCTCTTAATAGTTTCAGTATATAGGGAGAACACAAGGAAATGTAAATGATTCTGATGCAAGTGAATGGTGTGGGGAATGGAAGCTCCTAAGATTAGACCTTCAAGGAAAGTGCGGGGAGGGGGTTGGAGATCATACCTCATTGGTGTTCCAGCTCAGCCGCTCCTTCGGCAGGAGCCCACAACGAGGCACACACTCCAACAACTCCTTGGGCAGGAAGAGCTTCAGCTGGGGCTTGTTTTCTGTAACAGGCATGCAAGCAATTAGTCACCTTCTGGAAGGTTTGTAAGAGACGTACCTCGCCACACTCATTCTGCCAGAATGAACAGATTTAAAATAAATGCACACCACCAATAACAGCTCAAAAATCTGCGAAACTGGAAGAAAAACTATATTAGGATAAAAAAAACTAAAAGTAGACCTACAAATATGATAAACAGCGGCAAGAAGATGACCGAGGTATTCTACTCTAAGGTGGGGACTACATTTGCCTTGCCTACACTTTACATGCACAGACAAAAACATGACTGGCACCAGTCATTTCCTTTGCTGCTTTACTGCAGCCCCTTTCAGGCTTATTCCAAGATCCCCTATCCTTTTCTTATCTCACCATTTTTTTTAATATTGTTGTTGCTAAGTGCCATTGAGTCTGTGTCGATTCATGGCAACCCTCTGGATAGTTGTCCTAAACTGTGTTCGGTCTTCAGTCAGGCAGCTCACTGTTCACAGAATGGCACCTATAGCTGCTGTTATTGTATTGATCCATCTCATTGCTGGCCTTCCTCTTTTGTGTTAACCTTCTACTTTGCCAAGCACGATGTCTTTCTCTAATGATCTCTCTCTTTGCATGATGTGTACAAAATATGAGTGTCAAAGTCTTGTCATCTGAGCTTCTAAAGAAAGCTTAAGTTTGATCTCCTCTAGTACTAATTGGTTTGTTCTTTGGGCAGTCCATGGTATACACAGTATTCGTCACCAGCACCATAATTCAAAGGCATCAATTTTCTTCCTGTCTATTTTTTTCACTGTCTAACTTTCACATCCATATGACGTTATTGAAAATACCATGGCTTGAAGAAGTCAAATCTTTGTAAGAAGACATACATCTCTGCTCTTGAGAATCTTGTCTAGGTCCTTCTTAGCCATTCTGCCAAGAGCAATGCGTCATCAGATTTCTTGACTGCTTTTTGTTTCTTTCTTTATTAATAAATAGTTGATCCAAGTAGGTTAAAGTTGTCTACTATTTCAATTTTTTCTCAAACAACGATGAGCATATTGATTTTACCAGTTGTCAGGTTCTTTGTCTTCCTTACATTAAGGTGCATGACCACTTTAAGACTATGTTCCTTGATCTTGACAAGCAAATGTTTCAGATCATCTTCACTTTCAGCCAGTAAAGTGGTATCATCAGTACAGCGAAGGTTGTTGATGAGTCTTCCACCAATCTTCACACTTCAGTTGTCTTCATACAGTCATGCTTCTCTGATGATTTGTTCTGCATATATATTAAAGAGGTACGGGGAAAGTATGCAGCCTTGTCATATACTTTTGCTGATTTTAAACCATTCTGTTTCTCCTTGTTCTGTTCAAACTGTTGCTTCTTGATCAATGTAAAAAGATTGTTCTCTTGCACAATCAGGTGTTCTGGTATATCCATGCTTCTTAATGTGGCCCAGAGTTTCTCATGGTTTATACAGTCAAAAGCGCTGCTGTAGTCATAACACACAGATATCCTTTTGGTATTCTTTAGTCTTTTCAAGGATCCATCCCATCCGCAATGTCTTTCATTCCTTGCCCTTTCCTGTCCCTGCTTGCACTTCAGATAGTTCTCGTTCCAGGCATGGTTGTAGTCCCTGCTGAATAATCTTGAGTAGAATCTTGCTGGCATGTGGCATCAGAGTGATTGTGCGATAATTTCCACAGTCAGTGGGATTACCTTTCTTCAGTATTGGTATAAACACAGATCTTTTCCAGTCAGTTGGCCATCATGTCGTCTTCCAAACTGCTTAGCAGAGCCTTGTAAGTATGGTAACAGATGCATCAGATTGTTGTAATACTTCAATGGGAATGCCATCGATGCCTGGTGCTTTGTTCTTTGATAAGGCTTTCAATGCTGCTTTGCCTTCTTCTTTCATCACCAATAGTTCCTGATTATAAGGTACATGCTGAAACGGCTGATGGTCCACTTGATCTTTATCATATAAAAACTATATTCTTTCTGCCTTTTCTTGATCTTCTCAGCATCATTCAACTTGAATCCTTGAGCATCTTCCAATTCGAATGCTGGAATTTTTTTTTTTTTTTTTAACTTCATTGCTTTAGGAAAGCCAATCTTGTTCTTACTCTAATAGTTTCTGCTTCTATTTCTTTGCATGCGTCATTCTAGTACTTCTCCTTGTCTTGGGGTTTGCTGAATATTGGAAATCTCTGTTGAGTTCTGCGATTGCTTCTCTCTCTCCTCTGGTTTTAAGTTCTCTGCGTTTCTGGACAATTTTCAGAGTTTCTTCGGTCATCCATTTTGGTCGTTTTTGCTTTTTCACCTTTTGTAGAGACTTCTCACTTTCTTTCAACACAACCTTCTTGATGTCACTCCATAATTCTTCTGGAGCTCTGCCATTTGTATCTAAAGCAGCAAAATGATTTTGCAGGCAATCTTTAAATTCCGATGGTATATTCTCAAAGTGATGTTTTGCTACATTAATGAGTGGCTTGCGCTTTTACAACTTTAGCTTGACTTTACATTCTAGTAGTTGGTGATTTGTACCACAGTCCACTCCACGTTTTGTCTTTGTTGATATTATAGAGCTTTTCCATCGTTGACTTCCACAGATGTAGTCCATTTCATTTTTGTACAATGCATTGGATGAAGTTCATGCGTACAGTCATCATTTGTGTTGCTGGAAAAAGGTGTTTGAGATGAATAGATCGTTGGTCTTTCAGAATTCTATCAGTCTTGTGACTATCCATTGGGTTTTCATGGCAAGATACGGAAATAGATTGCCAGGTCTTTCTTCCGCGCAGTTTAATTCTAGTGTTGCTGCTGTTGTCAGAAATGTGATCCTCTGCCGCCAACACCATCCCATTCTGCTGCTGCTAAGATGGCTAGTTTGTCTTGGTCTGGCACCTCAGCTGAGATCTGTCTATCTTGGGAGGCCCTGCCAGATGATGTAACCGATAATAGCTTAGCCCTCAGCATCACTGATGCATACAAGCCATTACAGCACGACAAGCTGCAAACCAAGTGAAGATTTGCAGCTTATCTTATATTAGCATATATGTTTTTGAAAGGAGAAGGGGGGCGGCGATATAAGGAGTACTACAATTACTACCACTACATAGCACACCTGGTATCTACAGGTTTCCTTTGCTGAAGCACATTTCTGAGCTATTCATTCTGTATTCATGCCTATTCTGTGCATCACTCACATGGGCACTTCCTGCTTCTTGGGTTTCCAGCTCAGCTGGAACTATGTGGATTCCTTCCCCCTATTTAATATTCCTTTGACTCATCTAACCCTGTCATTGCAGTGAAAGTCCTCAGGCAAGGGTGACAAATCATAGCTCCCTCCAGAACAGTAAGAAGGCTGCTAGATGGTGCCACCAAGCGATGGCTGAGGCCTCCCATTCTCCAAGGTTTGTGAATGTTCTCTCCACAACATCCTCAGCTCTGCCCTGCCCAAACAAGCTGGCCTGGGATTCAATCTCAGGTCCTCATGCAACTGAATAGAGAATTATGATGACCTGTTCTTCAGAAGCGAGTGTTGCAGAAGTAACAGAAGTGAATAAGCAGGCAAAAATTTTCAAACACTCAAAGAATGATGGAGGATATTCAAAAGGTATTTATGCAGTTTGCAGACCTGTTAGTGCTGCTGAATATTCATGATTTGCGCCACTAAATGCCTTGATGCTAAGCGCTTAGTGTCAGGGCGTTCCGAGGGTGATACCACAGGTTAACTGGGCAGCAGCGATATTCAGACACTGCCCAGTTAACCCTAACTGGTTACAGTTAGGACAGCTGAATGCAAAACTGGCTAAAGTTAGCACAGACAATCAAGCGAGCGGTTGAACATCGCTGCTGACCAGACAGCAAAATAGCAATTCAGGCTGTGGCCCCAGCACTGAATATCCAGGGTGAAGTTAAAGTGGTGATGGCCAGACGCTTTAAGAGTTCTGGCCAGCGCCGCTGAAAATTCCCCCCCAATATTACCTCATCAATTAAATACAAATTAGAATGCAAAATAATTTGTGATGCTGACGAATGTATGAGGGGAATAAGTAAAACATGGACTTCCTAGTATTTCAGTACCAAAAAACAGAAAGTTGTGGATTATAAATGATAATTATACTTACCTGGTAATTGTAGTTCCTTTAGTGAGTCCAGTTTAGTCCTCCACCACTGGGTAGGCCTCCTCCTGCAGGTTGGAGACTGGGCATGTCAAAAAAATGACATCACTGGATATAGCCTGGAGGTCTCTCCCATCATTCCCAGTGACTATTGACAAAGCACACTCAAAAGGAGCAACAAATAAGTAGCTAATATATTAACGTAATTTCATAACAACAAACTGCGTAAACGAATATACATTAACTATGTAACCCTGGATTCTACCCTAGAAAGGCATACCTACCGGTAATCTCATAGTTCCTTGACTTGAACCCCCCCCACTGCCAGAGACACAACCTGGGTGGGAATGAGGACTAAACTGGACTCACTAAAAGAACTACAATTACTGACTCGAAGGCACACATTGCATTTTTGTAATTATCATTTCCTTAGCATTCCTCCAGTTTAGTCCTCCACCACTGGGATGTAACAGAGCAGTAATCATTGGGAGGGACCCAGCCAGCAGGCATCCAATACCGCCGAACCGAAACGGGCATCATTCGCTGCTAGCACATCAAGTTGATAATGCTTACTGAAAGTATGCAGAGATGACCAGGTAGCCACTCTACAAATTTCTGCAGGCGGAACCAAACCGTGCTCCGCCCAGGAAGCCACTTGCGCCCTGGTAGAATTCGCACGCAACCCTACAGGCACCGATCGACCCTCCAAAAGATAAGCCAAACTAATCGCTTCTTTAATCCACTGGGAAATGGATGCCTTCGCCGCCGCTTCTCCTTTTCGAGGGCCGCCAAACACAGACGATCCGACTTACAGAAAGGCTCCGAAACTCTTAAATAGTGCCGCAGCACCCGCTTTATGTCCAAATGGCGCAAGCCGCAGTCAGACGAGCTCCCCTCCAGCGAGCCTAGTACTGGAAGAGACACTGTCTGATTAAGGTGAAATGGAAAAACTACTTTAGGTAAAAAAGGACGGCACCGACCGCACCACCACCTTTTCCCGCGAAAATGACAAAAACGGCTCCCTACAGGACAACGCCTGCAATTCCAAAATGCGCCTTGCTGAACAGATTGCGCAAAGCATCGGTGAAAGATCTCACTTTGAAAACGGTATTTTTGGTAGCAAAGGCTCAAAGATTTCCTTTATCAACGCCCCTAAGACCAAATTAAGGTCCCGCGGTGGCAACACGACTCTACGAGCGGGCCGCAGTCTGGTAACCACTTTCAAAAAACCCAACACGTCCGCATTGGCACCGAGTGATAGTCCTTGCACCTTGCCTCTATAGCAAGACAAAGCTGCTAACTGAACCCTCAAGGAACTGGCCGCCAGTCCCTTATCAAATCCTTCCTGCAGAAAACTTAGTACCACCGGAACTGACACACACCGTCACCGCACGCACTTGCCTGCGCAAGCACCAATCCTCAAACAATCGCCATACATGGACATACGCCAAAGAAGTGGACGGCTTCTGTGCCCGAAGTAAAGTCGCGATAACTGCTCTTGAGAAACCTTTCCTCTTTAGCCTCGCCCTTTCAATGGCCAAACCGTAAGCAAGAATCGATCCACCTGGGGCATCTGAAGTGGACCTTGTAGCAACAGATCCTCCGACACCGGCAACCTCCACTGCTCCCCGTCTAACAGCCGGATGAGGTCGGCGTATCACGGTCTCCTTGGCCAGTCCGGAGCCACCAGCAACACTCTTCCCCGATGGGCCTCGATCCGTTGAATCACTCGACCTATGAACGCCCATGGCAGAAAGACATAGAGAAGACCCGACGGTCGGCCAACCTTGCATCAGCGCGTTGATCCCCTCCGACATCCGCTCTCTTCGCCTGCTCAAAAACCGACTTGCCTTGGCTGAGTGAAAAGTCGCCATGAGATCCATGACCGGCGGCACCCACCTGCAAACTATTTGTGCAAATACGTTCAGATGCAACTCCCATTCGCCGGCATCCACCTTCACTCTGTTGAGAGAAAAGCTGCCATTACGTTGTCTTTCCCTGCAATGTGAGCTGCTAAAATCGCTGGCAGTCGCGTTTCCACCCACGTGAACAATGCCTCTGCCTTCTCCTCCATGGCCGCACTTACTCTTTGTAATTAGTTCCTAATAATTTAGTTCAGACACTGTTTTATGTAATGTTACTTGTACATAGTTCCATTCCGTTCCATGTAAAGTATACAAATGTATGCAAAATTGTTAACTGTTTTATGTAAACCGCCCTTGATCTCTGGAAGGGGCGGTATAGAAGAAAAAATAAATAAATAAATAAAGCCACCGTTGCGGAATTGTCCGACAGAATTCGTACCGTTCGCCTGGTGACCACTACCTCGAAGGCTTGCAGAGGCGGGAACACAGCTCTCAGCTCCAGCCGGTTGATTGGCCATTGGGCCTCCTGAACGCTCCACCTTCCTTGCATGAATCTCTCTCTGCAATGCGCCCCCCCAGCCCATGAGATTGGCATCTGTCAGCAATGGGAGCCACTCCGGTTGTTCCAGAGGCATGTCTGTTTGAAAGGTGCTCGGAAGAAGCCACCATTGCAGAGCGTTCCGGACCCCGAAAGGACAAGGAAGCTGCTTGCTCAGCAAGTCGTCTTGATTTGACCAGCGGCGAAGCAGCACCCTCTGCAATGGGCACATATGAAATCTGGCCCACAGTACTGCCTCCATTGCCGCCGCCATCGTTCCAAGCACACAAAGGTAACTTCACGCGGAAGGTGCTGACGTCACCCTGAACTTGCGGACCAGCTGCCATAGGACTTGAACTCGACGCGTCGGGAGGAACACTGCATCTGACCGCGTGTCGAATCTCAGACCCAAATATTCGAGCTCCTGGGTTGGCACTAGCTGGCTCTTGGACACATTGACTACCCAGCGGAGACTTTCCAGAAACTTCACTACTCTGCTTGTAACCTTCACGCTCTCGGCCTTGGACTTTGCTCGTATCAACCAATCGTCGCGATAGGGATGTACCAAGATCCCTTCCTTTCGCAAGGCTGCTGCCACCACCACCATGATCTTGGTAAAGGTGCGCGGTGCCATCACCAGTCCGAAGGACAACGTCTGAATTTGATAGTGCCCCCAAGGGAGAGCGAAGCGCAAAAATTTCTGGTGGGCTTTTTTGATCGGGATGTGCAAATACGCTTCCATTAGATCGAGGGACATCAAGAACTCTCCTTTTCGTACTGCCACTGTGACGGACCATAACATTTCCATTCTGAAATGAGGCACTCGAAGGCAACGGTTCACACCTTTTAAGTCCAAAATAGGGCGAAGTGACCCATCCTTCTTTGGCACCACGAAATAAATAGAGTATCGACCTGTGCCGTAATCTATCGGCACCGGGGTAACCGCCCCTATTTGCAACAGTCGATTTAGAGTTTACCGAACCGCAGAGTCTTCCTCTGCAGGGAGACATCACAAACGAGTCCCTGATGGGCTTTGCAAACTCTAATGCATAACCCTCGCGGATAATTTCTAACACCCACTGATCTGTCGTTATTTGGACCCAGGCAGGAAGAAATTCCTGAAGACATCCGCCTATCAAATTGCGTCCCACCGGGGCCCTCCTCACTTCATTGGAGCTTCCGAGAAACTCCTGCGGCCGCCGTTGCAAAACCTCTACCTGCGCCGTGGAACCCTCGAAACGTCTGGGCTCTAGGAGCAAAACGCCCTCTCTGAAATCCTCCCAAGCACGAAGTCCAAAATCTCCGGGAATATCTAAAGTGACCCCGAAATGCCGGAGACGACGACTTTCCCTCCTTAGGCTTATCCTCTGGGAGCCTACCCCCTTTCGATGCCCCAAGTCCTTTACCAACTTGTCAAGATCCTCTCCGAACAACTTTCCTTTAAACGGCAGCTTACTGAGCCGAGACTTAGACGACCCATCTGCCGCCCAATTACGTAACCACAGTGATCTACGGGCGGCCCCAGCGATGCCATCCTGTTAGCCAGGGCCCTAATCAGGTCGTAATGGACATCCGCCAAATAGGCCGACCCCGATTCTAACCGATCCAACTCATCCAGACTGTCTTGTTCTAGCCGCAGCAACTGCCGCAAGCTTTGGGACCATTGCAGGCATGCTCTAGCTACCCACACTCCACAAATGGACGCCTGCAACGACAACACGTTAGTCTCAAAGGATTGTTTCAATAAACCATCCACTTTCCTATCCTGCGCATCTTTTAAGGCCGCGCTACTTTCCACTGGGATCGTGGTCTTCTTGGTCACCGCTGACACTGCCGCATCAATCCAAGGAGACCGAAATTGCTCTCTGTCTTTCTCCGATAGCGGATACAACCTGTTCATCGTCTGCATTCCTCTCAGCCCCACTTCAGGCTGATCCCATTCATCCTGAATCATGCGGTCCACCACTCGGTGAACAGGAACCACCACCTGTGTTTGCCTCACCGCCTGGATTATAGGGTCTTCCCCCTCATCCTCTTCCACAGGCTGCTCCGCAGTGAGCTTTAGCATTTGGAGGGACTCTCTGACCAGCGCTGACAACTCCTCCTTTCGAAATATGCGAATAATTTTTTGTCTGATCTTCGGGCTCCAGAATCTCCCCTTCCTCTAATTCGTCCATTCCTGTTTCTGGGTCCACGTCGGCTTCCTCCGACTCCTGCCACTCTCCGTCAGAAGGCGAGGACTCCCGAGGCCTCAGCCGCTTAACGGCCCTCAGAGCACCGCCACCCGCCTCTGCGGATGCAGTCTGCTGAGTCGGCGTAGTCAGCGAGAAGGAGACCAGCAGCTTTCCCTGCCGCCTCAAACAAAATGCCTGATGCATAATTAACACAAAGTCTGGACAGAAATCACAGAGTTGTGAGTCTGATCCCCCAGCCGTAGCCACCCCCGAGGGTCTGGCTGGAGACTCCGAGCCAGCAGCTGGTGCAACAGTAATCAGAGCCTTGCCCGCCGCTCCAGCTGCAGTCCTGGGAAGGTCCTGTCCCACCGTAACCTCCATCTGCTGCTCCACGCTGGTAGACACCGCTGTGCAGCCCCGACAAATTCCAGAGTCAGCGATAGCCCCCCTGCGGGTACCACAGACTACACATTGAGGGCGTGCCACCATGACTGCGCCCCCCACCCGTTTTACAGCAGGTAAAGAGATTCCTGCTTTGATCCACGGGCTTGCGTAATTAACTTTTTTTTTTTTAAATCAGGGACAGTCCCAGTACACACTCCAGGGCCACAGTAACTTTCTCCCTCAAGTTAATCACTTATTTGACTGTAACTGCAGCACTTACTGCCTGCTGCCCTCTTAGCTTCCCCCAAAAGAAGCAGAGAAGCCCAGCACCAAAACGGCCGCAAAAGGAAATGAAAGTAATAAACTAAATTAACTGAAATCAAGAAAATAAAATGAAATGAATTGCAACGAAAGGGATTACAAAACAAAGCAAATCCCCATAAATTAACTGAAATTAAACACTGCGATTCTTGCTGCGGCTGCCCGCCACGCGGCAAGCACGCCGCTAAAATCGCTGCCGCTGAAGAAATGAATAAATGGTGCCAAAGCAGCTAGCCGAGCCTCTTTACACTGCTCCGGCTGCCGTGCGCTTGCTGGCCCGCCTCACGCTCACCTGCTGACCCCTGTCACTCTCCGATGTCGCGGATGCACCGTCCGCGAGTCTCTGCTCCCCTGACGTGTGAGAAGCAGACCAACAGTTTAGTTACCCGCCGCTGGCTGCAGCAATCCTGCCGAGCTGCGGCTATCTGCAGATGCTGCTGACAGAGAAAGCTCCTCCCTGTCTATTCAAGGGGGGGGGGGGGGAGATCTACCCTGCGTCTGCCCAACAGTGAGAAAATAGCGGGGAGATTCAGGAACCAGCAGCAAGGTACAGACCACTTCCTTATTTTTATTTTTTTAAAGTAACAGCAACCAAATTAAGAAAAACAATGTACAGAATACAAATAAATGAAATAGATCCTAATCTACAGCTACTCTACAGCTCCTTATTCGTTCCTCAAGTGAGCCCAGCACCTAGGCTGACTAAGACATCCTGCTGTATGGAGACTGGACACACTGGAAATGATGGGAGAGACCTCCAGGCTATATCCAGTGATGTCATTTTTTTGACATGCCCAGTCTCCAAGCTGCAGGAGGAGGTGCACTACCCAGTGGTGGAGGACTAAACTGGAGGAACGCTAAGGAACCTTGAGTTTCATTAGCAGTGGGAGTACACTGCAGCATCAGGTCCTGCATGGTCCTCTCCTGGGTAGGTGAAGATCTGGATCCCTGCCTGTACTAGGAAAGAGATGAGGGACCCCAACAGTAAGTAAACTTTATATAAACTTAAAAAAACACATCCCTAAAAACTGAATGCGGTCAGAGCTACAAAGAGACATGGGGCAACTTCTCAGCACAGGGACACAGTAACAAGACCATGTCTCCAAATGACACAGGAACTAATAGTCTGAGTCCACATTGTGAAAAATTCACCTTACTCTAGTTCAGGGGTTCCCAACCTCTTTTGCGTGTGAAATGGAAATTACACATACCTGGTAATTGTAGTTCCTGGAGGGTCCAGTTTAGTCCTCCACATCCGGGTAGTGCACCTCCTCCCGCAGCTAGGAGACTGGACCAATCAAAACTCTGCCATGTAGATGTATGCAGTCGGAGCTCCCATCAGCCCCCAGTAAACTAGTAACAAAGCAGACTTGAAGAAGCAACACCTGAGGCTATGAAACAAAAATATATATATTGAAAACCAACTAGACCCCCCTAGAACGAAATGAATACACCGGCTCCCTCCCCAAACGAGGAAGCCAGAACGCTACACAGCGATTCTACCCGCACTCCGGAAGGAAAAGAGACAGTTGAGTTTGGGCAAAAGAGGAAAAGGAAAGAAGGACGCCCGCCAGAGGAGCGCACCTTCCACCCCACGAAAAAAGCGCGCCGCAAAACGAATCTGAGATATGGGAGGGAAGGAGGACTAAACTGGACCCTCCAGGAACTACAATTACCAGGTATGTGTAATTTCCATTTCCTGAGCGGTCCTCCAGTTTAGTCCTCCACATCCGGGATGTAACAGAGCAGTCAACACCGGGCGGGACCTTGCCATCCGGCGCGCAGCACTGAAGAACCAAAACGAGAATCCTGAGCGGCAAGCACATCCAAGCGGTAATGCTTACTGAAGGCATGCAGCGTGGACCACGTAGCCGCTTTACAGATCTCCGTAGGCGGAACCAGACTATGTTCCGCCCAAGAGGTCGCTTGAGCCCTGGTCGAGTGGGCGCGTATACCCGCCGGGACCGGCTGATGCTGCAAAAGATACGCCGAAGCAATCGCCTCTTTAATCCACCGAGAAATAGAGGCCTTAGCAGCCGCTTCACCCCGCCGTGCCCCTCCAAAAAGAGCACGAAGAGGCGGTCTGTTTTCCGAAAAGACTCAGACACTTTCAAGTAACGACGAAGCACGCGCCGGACATCCAAACAGTGAAGGCCGCTGCTAGCAGGGCTCTCCGGACCAGCCCGCAGAACCGGAAGAAATACCGCCTGATTTAAGTGAAAAGGCGATACCACTTTGGGCAAAAAGGAGGGAACCGGCCGAAGCACTACACGATCCCTAGAGATGGATAAGAAAGGCTCCCTGCACGAGAGCGCTTGCAATTCGGAAATACGCCTCGCCGAGCAGATGGCCACCAGAAAAACGGTCTTCAGGGTCAGATCCTTAAGAGACGCCCTTCGGAGAGGCTCAAAAGGCTCGCGAACCAGTGCCCGCAACACCAAGTTAAAATCCCAGGACGGAATAGACACCCGACGCGAAGGTCGCAAGCGAAAGACGGCCTTGAGAAAACGCAGTACGTCAGGGTGAGACCCTAGGCTAACGCCCAGCATTTTGCCTCTGTAACAAGCGATAGCTGCCAGCTGCACTTTGAGAGAACTGGCCGCAAGACCCTTATCGAACCCATCCTGCAAAAAACTGAGTACCACGGGCACGGATGTTGTCGCCGCCCGGACCCCACGCCGGGAACACCAGTCTTCAAAAATCCTCCACACCCGAACATATGCGAGAGAGGTGGAAGTCTTTCGTGCTTGAAGAAGAGTGGAAACTACTGCAGGGGAATAACCCCGCTTTCTCAGCCGAGCCCTTTCAATGGCCAAACCGTAAGCGAGAACCGATCCACTTGGGGCATTCGAAGAGGACCCTGAAGCAGAAGATCCGGTAACGGTGGAAGATGCCAGGGAACGCCGTCGCGCAACCGCACCAAGTCCGCGAACCACGGTCTGCGTGGCCAATCCGGAGCAATCAGTAACACTCGCCCCCGGTGAGCCTCGATGCGCTGAACGACATGGCCGATTAGCGCCCAAGGAGGAAAGACATAAAGGAGACCGCCCTCTGGCCACGGCTGGAGAAGGGCATCGATCCCCTCCGACATGCGCTCCCTGCGTCTGCTGAAAAAGCGTCCTGTTTTCGCCGACTGAAACGTCGCCATGAGGTCCATGACGGGCGGCCCCCAGCGACGAACTATTTGGGAGTAAATCTGCGGGTTCAGTTCCCATTCCCCGGGATCCATCCGCACCCTGCTTAGAAAATCCGCTGTCACGTTGTCCCGTCCCGCGATATGCGCCGCCGAGATGGCCGGTAGCCGGGACTGGACCCAAATTGAACAGAGCTGCCGCTTCGGTCTCGAGAGCCACACTTCCAGTGCCCCCCTGGCGGTTGATGTAGGCCACCGTCGCCGAGTTGTCCGAAAGAATCCGCACCGGTCGCCCCGCTATCAATTCTTCGAGGGCAAGCAACGCGAGTCGCACTGCTCGCAGTTCGAGCCGGTTGATCGACCAAGAGGCTTCGAGGGGAGACCACGTCCCCTGAGCAAAGCGGCCCTCGCAATGGGCTCCCCAGCCTGACAGACTGGCATCCGTGATGAACGGAACCCAGAGGGGCGTCTCCAACGGAAGCCCCTTCAGCAGGTTCTCCGAGCACGGCCACCACCGGCCCGAGCGACGCACCGCTCTCGGGCAGGGCAATCTCCTGTTCAACGAGTCGAACTGGTTTGACCAGCGCCGCAACAGGGCACTCTGGAGTGGTCGCATGTGAAAACGCGACCATGGCACCACATCCAGGGTCGCCGCCATAGTGCCCAGGAGCCGAAGGTACCACCAGGCGGATGGAGCGGGCATCGCTAGGAAAACGCGTACCAGGCCCCGTAATGCTAGGACACGGCAAGCACACCAACCCCCGTGCTGTGTCGAAGCGAACCCCGAGATATTCTAGGGACTGAGTCGGTGTCAAGTGACTCTTCTTGTCGTTGACCACCCAGCCGAGCGATTGCAGAAGAGTAACCACTCTGTCCGTGACTCGCACGCTCTCGTCTCGGGATTTCGTGCGAATCAACCAATCGTCGAGGTACGGGTGAACCAAGATGCCTTCTCGCCGCAGGGCCGCCGCAACCACCACCATAACCTTCGTGAAGGTGCGAGGCGCGGTAGCTAGCCCAAAGGGCAGGGCTTGAAACTGAAAGTGGCCCCACGGAAACGCAAAGCGAAGGAACTTCTGATGAGACGGCCGAATAGGAATGTGCAGATAGGCCTCTGTGAGGTCGAGGGACGTGAGAAACTCTCCGCGACGTACTGCCACAATGACGGACCGTAAGGTTTCCATTCGGAAATGAGGAACTCTGAGAACACGGTTCACCCCCTTGAGGTCGAGGATGGGGCGAAGCGACCCGTCTTTCTTTGGCACCACAAAATAAATGGAGTAGTGACCTGCGCCGCGCTCGGCAGGCGGGACGGGAATAACGGCTCCCAAGGCTAAAAGACGGCGTAACGTCAATCGGATCGCCTCTAGTTTCTGCTCGCCCTTGCTGGGGGAGAGAACAAAAGGAATCTGGGAGCGGTCGAGCAAACTCCAGCGGGTAGCCTTCTCCCACGATCTCCAGCACCCACTGATCGGATGTAATCCGGGCCCAAGAGGGAAGGAAATCGCGCAAGCGACCCCCAATGATAAGAAGTCCCTCCGGAGCCCGCCTCGCTTCATTGTGGCTTGCGACTAAAGGAAGAAACGGAGGAGGCGGAAGCACCCGAGAAGCCTCGGCCCGCTCCACGAAATCCACTAAATCCTTGGGATCTGGAACCAAAACGGCCGCGTTGGGAAGACCAGAGGCGGGAAGAACGAAATCTGCAAAAGTCCCGAAAGTGACCCCGCGTGGGCGGAGCGTTCCTACTGAGTTTCGGCTTATCCTCCGGTAGCCTACCACCCTTAGACTCACCGAGGTCCTTAACCAACTTATCCAGGGCTTCACCAAACAATAATTTGCCCTTAAAAGGAAGTTTACTGAGGCGGGATTTGGAAGAACCGTCGGCCGCCCAGTTTCTCAACCAAATAGATCTGCGCGCCGCCACTAACGAAGCCATGCTATTCGCCAAAGTCCTGATCAGATCATAATGCACATCGGCTAGGTACGCTGACCCAGATTCCAGACGAGTCAGCTGCAGCAAACCCTGGGGGTCCAAGCCGGCCAGCAACCGCAGTTGCTGAGCCCAGCGCAAACAGGCCCTGGCGACCCACGCGCCGCAGATAGAAGCCTGCAAGGATAAGGCATTGGTATCAAAGGCTTGTTTCAACAAGTTATCCACCTTCTTGTCCTGCGCATCCTTCAGGGCAGCACTGCCCTCAACTGGAATGGTGGTCTTTTTCGTCACTGCCGAAACCGCTGCATCGACACGTGGCGACTTAAACTTATCCTTGTCCTTGTCGGCTAAGGGATACAGCCGGTTCATAGTCCGTATCCCTTTCAGCCCGGAGTCAGGCTGATCCCACTCTGTCTGAATCATTTGCTCTACCACACGGTGGTACTGGGAACACCACTTGAGAATCTCGCACGGCTTGGATGAGGGGATCCTCCAAGCCTTCCTCCTCCAGAGGCCGAGCTACCGCTAGATTCAGGGTCTGGAGGGACTCCGTGATCAGAGGAACCAGCTCCTCCCTACGAAACACCCGAATAATTCGGGCCTGATCCTCCTGCTCCGGAATCTCACCATCTTCCAACTCCTCAGGATCAGCCTCCGGTTCCAGATCTGCCTCCAACTCCTGCCAACTCGGATCTTCCAGTTCCGGTTCCTGGTCCATAGTCCGAAGGCGCTTCACCGGAGGCTGAGAAGCAATGCGGGACTCCCCAGCCGAGCCGGGGGGGGAGCGAAGCAGCCAAGGACTCCGGAAGCTTGCCCGACCGGCTTAAGCGGAATGCCTGGTGCATAAGCAGAACAAACTCCGGGGAAAAACCCCCGGAAGGGCAGTCCGCAGACTCCAGTGAAGAAGAACCAGCTAGACCTTTAGACAGGGCTGTCGACGTAGAGGGCAGTGGGCCAGGTGTGGGCTCCTCCTCCGGAAAAACCGGGGATCCGACAGCGTCAGGAATGTCTTTCAACTCCGCCTGATGCTCTACGACCGCAGGAACAGAGGCACAGCTCCGACAGAGTCCAGAGTCAGCCACCGCTCCCTTGCGCGATCCGCAGATCATGCACTGCGGCTTAGCGGCCATTCCAGCGTAGGAGTATCTGGAGACACCAAATTCTGCCCCCAGGCACCCACAAGGAAAGTTCAAAGAAATAACAACTTCCCGTGTGAAACCTTTTTTTTTTATTTTTTTTATTTTGCGTTTAAAAATTATCTGGCCGGCAAGCAGATATGTAGGATAGCAAATTCGCCACGTGAAAACCCCAAAAAATCGCAAGGGGGGCCCGTGCACAGCTAAATGTGCCCCCGAGAAACAGCAAAACAAACCCAAAATGGCCGCCGGCAGTCTTTCCCGGTATAAGAAAAAAGGCGCGAAAATCCCCGGAGGAGAAGAACAGGCAATAGAGCGCAGGAAAATAAATAACCAACAAAATAAAGAAATAAAGAAATAAGTAGATAAAACTCGCGAGTCGCGCCGACTAACAACCCACGAAGGAGACGGGGCTCTGCTGTAACCGGGCTCCCTCAGTTAAAAACGGGAGCAGGAAGGCACCCGCGGACTCACCAGCAGGCTGAGAAGAGAAGGGAGACCTGGCCCAAGGCAGCTCTGTTCCTCGTACAGTCAAGGGGAAAGATGCAGCCTGACAGACTGCCAAAACCTCTGGAGTGAAGGCAGAGGTCTCCTGCAGTTCTGGTTCCTTACTACCGGCCTGCCCCCTAGTGGGCTTTAACACAATAGTAAATGAAATTAAACTAAATTAAAGGGACAGCTACCTGAAAAAGAAAAGGGAAAAGAAGGAAACAAAGCAAAACCCTCTAACTAAAATCCCCAGTGTTGCTTCCTAAAAAGATCCTAAGTGAGCCTGTACCAGGCACACACGTCCTCCAGCTGCAAGGAGACTGGACACACTGGGGGCTGATGGGAGCTCCGACTGCATACATCTACATGGCAGAGTTTTGATTGGTCCAGTCTCCTAGCTGCGGGAGGAGGTGCACTACCCGGATGTGGAGGACTAAACTGGAGGACCGCTCAGGAACACTACTTTATCAACACTCTCATACGCTCCTGCTCAGTAGTCTTCCCCCCAACCCAAAATTTCTAATCCATCAGTCTGTCTCTCTCTTACTCTCTACAGCCTCCTTCTATCAATTTCTCTCTCCAGTCCCATGCCACCGGTCCCTCACTCTCTTCTGCCCATTTCCTTTCTACCAGTCTCTCTCTTTCAGCTTTTCCCAGCAGTCAACTTTGTACTTTTTATCTATGGAACTGCGAGCGAATTTTCAAAAGAAAGTTCCCTATATGTGATCTCCTTTGAAAACTGTGGGTCCAGTGATGGTACTCCACCATCCTCATGATCCTCAACGGTCAACTTTTCCTACTGCTCTACCTCCATGACCCCTCCCTGAGGGTCTCTCTTTCTGTTCTGCTTCTCTCTACCGTTGTTTCTTTTCCAAGTCCCATCTCCCCTCTGTGTCCCCTTCTCTAGTTCTCTGCCTCCTTCTTAAGTGCTGTCCCGATAGCCCCTTCCCAAAGTGCATTCCCTCCTGCACGCTCCCTCTCATGGCTCTTTTCGCATATCTCACTGCCTACACTGCCCTCACAGGCCATTTCTGAGTATTGTCCCCCTGCCCTGCTTTCCCCAACTATGGTCCCTTCCTGATCCCGCACCCTGTCCCAGCTGCAGAACCTTTCCTGGTTCCCTTCCTTCTCTCCTAACCTGATGGCCATTTCCCAAGTGTTCTCCTTCCTGCTCTCCACTCTTGAAGACCCATTAATCAGTGTTTTCCATCTTGGGCTATTTCCTCCCTAGCACAGTCATACTAGTCACTAGGTGCAGGTTTTCTCCCTTACTGTCAGGTCAGCAGAGCAGTCAGAGCATATGCAGGAGTACTTGGAAATGCTTTTCGGGATTATTACCCTGCTTTTCTCCTCCACTCATATGAAGCAGCAGCTAAAGAAGGTACTAATAGCAGCATAATTTCCCTGTTCTTTTTGGTGTGGCTTTGGGCTCCTGGTGATGTGATCAGCCATGCTCTTCCTCGTTCAGGATCATGGTGGTGGCGATCATCCCTACCTCCTCCCCATGATAATTTGGACTACTCATAGTGGCAATCAGCTGCACTCCTCCTCTTCTGCCTGTACAGATACGAGTTTCTTGAAGCCACAGCCTTCCTCCTGGCATGAGCAGCCTGCTCTCTCTCTCAGCAGCTGAATTTTGGTCTTTCCTTCAGAAGCATCCTTCTAATGGTCTTACAGGCCCTAGGTTAAAAACCACTGCTCTAGGTACTTGAGCCTTCCTTTCCCAACAAACAAATGTTCTCCACCTCCCGTTGTGCCTGTTAAATAATAACTCTCCTCCTCCTCCCCCACCCACCACCAAATACTTACCGGATACCTCTGCTGTCTCCTTGTTACTCATCTTTAGGGGTCTCCACCTACTCACTTTACAGACTGGAAGAGCTGTCTCAGAACACTGTGACCTTTAACATACCCAGCCAGGTAACTGCAGAGAAAAGGAAGGGACAGAGTCAGCACAGATAAATGAGGATCTTCACTTACCTAGAACAGTGTTACCAGGTACTATCTTCTCTGAGCCAGTACTGACCCAGTGTCCCAGCATGGTAAAAGACTGCTTCCTTGGAATAAAAGAGGCCGTATCACAGTATGTGAGTCTCTGTGTCAGTTATTTTGGTGTATCATCAATATATGGATGTTTGCATAACTGTAGTTGCTAAGATACCAGGATAGGCTTTGGAACAATGTGGTATAACAGGAAATATGTTACATGGATAAATTTACTGTAATCTGTGTTGAGTGCTAAGATATTAGTTAGTTAATGATGGGGTTATGGACACATTTGCTTTGGAGGACGGAACAAAAGCAAGGCTATCCATGGTTCTACCTGCTCTTTATTTTGGTTGAGAGTGAACACAGCCCAGGGACAGTATTAGTTAGGGCAATGGCAGCGGCTTGGCACTTCATCCATAAAGAACAGGGAAGTAGTAGTCTGGCTTTGATGTTTTTATCAATGTGAGAAAATGGGGAGTTTTTGTGCAGGCTGAAAGGGGAGGGGGGGGGGGGACTGGTCCAAGAATGGAAAGACAAAAAGGGGAACGCAAACGTTGGCAACAAAGAAGGCAAAGGGGTTCGAAAATATGGACTCAGCAACAGAAATAAAGCTGGAGCTTGGGCTCAGAACCTCCAAGCTGCTTGGAGACTGAAAGTACTGGTGAAAGGGGGCGGAGCGAGCCTATTTGTACCAGTGACATCACGACGATGACATCTTTCAGTCTCCAAAGCTGCTGGTGGAGGTTGACAACTCTATCTTTCCGGGACTGGACTAGAGGGACGCTAAGGAAGAGAATGAACAAGTGTTCTGGTATACCCATGCTTATTAATGTGGCCCAGAGTTTCTCATGGTTTACATGGTCTAAAGCCTTGCTATAGTCAATCAAATACATATAGATATTCTTTTGGTATTCTTTTGTCTTTTCAAGGATCCATCTCACATCCGCGATTATATCTCTCATTCCTTGCCCTTTCCTGAACCTTGCTTGCACTTCTGTCAGTTCTTGTTCCAGGTATGGTTGTAGTTTCTGCTAAATAATCTTGAGTAGAATCTTGCTGGCATGAGGGATCAGAGCAATTGTGGGATAATTTCTACAGTCAGTTGGATCACTTTTCTTTAATATTGGTTTAAACACAGATTACTGGTTGAAAATGAAGACAATCTGAAATTTTTGCTTCTCACGATCAAGGAAGAGTCTTAAAATGGGCCTGTACCTTAATGTAAAGAAGACAAAGATCCTGACAACCAACAAAAATCAATAAGCTCATCATTAATGGGGAAGAAATTGAAATAGTTGACAACTTTAACCTACTTGGATCAACTATCAATAAACAAACGATAAGCAGTCAAGAACTCTGACGACGCATTCCTCTAGGCAGAATGGCTATGAAGGATCTAGACAAGATTGTTAGGATCAGAGATGTCTCTCTCCATACAAAGATTTGACTTGTTCAATAACGTCATATGGATATGGAAGTTGGACAGTGAAAAGGTTAGACAGGAAGAAAATTGATGCCTTTGAATTATGGTGCTGGTAACGAATACTGTGTATACAATGGACTGCTAGAAGAACAAACCAGTTAGTACTAGAGGAGATCAAACTTAAGCTTTCTTTAGAAGCTCAGATGACAAGACTTCAACTTTCATATTTTGGACACATCATGCAAAGAGAGATCGTTGGAGAAAGACATCATTCTTAGCTAGGTAGAAGGTCGACGCAAAAGAGGAAGGCCAGCAATGAGTTGGATTGATACAATAATAGCAACTATGAGTGCCACTCTATCAACAATGAGTCACCTGACTGAAGACCGAACATAGTTTAGGACAACTATCCAGAGGGTCACCATAAGTCAACACTGACTCAACGGCACTTAACAACAACATCATATGAGGGCCTTGATCCTGGAGGGAGAGAATTGGTTATGAGTTTTGCACTGTTGCAAGAACAATATGACTTGAGATGACACATTTTTACAGGTGAGCCATTGTGTATCATTGTGAGGCTGGAAAGAGAATGAGTGGTAAGAAGAACAAGACTTAGCAGAGCAAATGCCACAATCATGTATACCAGCAAATTCTGTAACAGATGGGTGAAGAATGAGTCAAGGTCAAAAGTTCCACAAGTTGGTGTTCTGGATCTTGGGGCAGTATAAAAGTAGGGGACGGGGGGCAGGAAATTAGCTAAAAGGATGTTCAATCTTGATTTCAATGGGTACTCCGGGGCATAGACGTTGTCGATTTGAAGGAGATGGAAAAGCACTTTAAGATGGGCCTAGCAGAATTTTCTGCTCATATTAAATGTCAGGAGGAGGTAGGAAATCAAATGCATAGCTTTATGCACTGCACAGAATTGCAGGATTCTGGAGGATGTATGCAAGTTGTTAGAGAAATATATAGGAGTGGCAGTGCATCTGACTGAAAAGGTCTTTTATGTGGTATGCAGGTTCTGCAAGAATGCACCCATTTATCAATATGGGGTTTATGGCAGCATGGAAGTGTGTTCTAGCTAACTGGATAAGCTGGGCCCCACCTACAATGGTGCACTGGTTGGAGAGAAGGAAAGAATGTCTGCAAATGGAGCATTTGAGCATGATGCATATTCAAGAGTTCTGCCAGAAAACATATGTGGAATTATGGTGCAGCCTCTATGGTCTCTTGAGTGATGCACAAAAGCAACAGTTGCAAGTGTGAGGTTTTGAATTGAATTGGGACTCCAGAAGGGAGGGGGGGAGGAGGGAGCAAAATGGGTGTGGAAAAAGGGGAAGTAATTAAAGAACAAACAATACTAGCATATAGCTTTTCATCAAATGGTCAAGTTAGATGGTGCAAAAGAATTTTGATGTGGAATGGATACGTTATGTGGACTGATTGGCAGTTTATTGAAATCTTGAAATGCTCAATAAAGAAAAAAAAAGATCAGGGCAGAGGGAGAGAGTCTTCTGGAGTGCCTGCAATATAAAGCGGCGCAGTCATGAAATCTAAAGTGAGAGCATCCATTCTCACTTAGCCAGGCATCCTGTAATCACCAGGGGAATATCAAAAGAACAAAGGAATACCCAACTTTCAGTCAAATTCAGCTATCTGACTCTCAGAAGAGAAACTCAGTTCACTAAAAGCAGATGAGAGGTCAGGGCCTATTTCACACCTTTCTCCCAGGCTTCCCAAGCTCCAGACTCACCTATTGGGCAATATTCCCCCTACATTCCTCTGGTCGGCCTTACCTTCTCCCATTCAAACCCTGAAGCTACCTTTTGGGTGCCTCATCCTGAGCTCACGGCTCAACACTGGACAGTTCTGGCGGGAGGAGAGTCAGACTAATGGCTCAGAGGGAAGATTGAAGAACATAGTTGAGAAATATTTCACGTTTGGAATGCCATTCTGGAGGTAATGGAATTCAAAAGGGTAGGAGATAAACAGAGGATCTCTAGAGACGAGAATATTAAATCAAGCACTGGAATAAAATTGTACAGAGTAGCAGTTCAGCTCATAACTGCTTTGTTCTTCAAAGACAGCACAGAGCAGCAGCAGCTATAATCCTAAACATGGATTTAACCAAGGAAAGTCTTGTCTTACTAATCTGTTAAATATTTTTGAAGGTGTGAATAAACAGGTAGATAAAGGTGAGCTGGTTGATATAGTGTATCTGGATTTTCAGAAAGCCTTCGCAAAGGAGTTGTGTAAGTGTTTATCTAATTTATTTTAATAATTTTTGTATATGATGCATTTTTTTATTTGTATTATAAAACCATCTTGATGCTTTTGGTGGGAAGTGATTTATCAAATATAATAAAACGAAATTAAAGAATTTCATGAGCTCCATGCGCTTCCTCCACTTGTTCAGTTGTTAGTACCAACAGCCAGATCACACTCTGGTTAAAGATGGTGCCCAAGCTATCCTTTCCACAGAATGTTCTCCAGTTCCTAATAGATGTAAAGTTTTTCTTTTCATTTTTTTTTGCACCACCGTCTTTTCCATGTATTGAGACTCCATGTGGAATGGGAAATTTCTCGGAGATAAACTTAAGAACATAAAAAAGCCATGCAATGTCAGATTGAGGTCCATGAGCACAGGCTCCTGTCTCCAACGGTGAACAGTCCTGGTGACAAGTACCAGGCAGATTCCAAAATGTAGATCTATTTCTCAGAGCTCATTTATAGTGAAGCGCAATGGCTTTCCCAAGTCTACTTGGCTAATAGTTATTTCCTCCAGAAAATTGTCCAAACCACTTTTGAACCCTCCTATATAATCCTATATTGGCTTTCTGCCCTGAAACCGTGATTATCTACATGATGAATAATTTTGTTCTTTATAAATGGTTCTACCATTTTGCCTCATACTAACATCAGACTCACTGGTCTGTAGTTTCTCAGATTGCTCCTGGAACCTTTTAAAAATTGGCGGTACGTTGGCCACTCTCCAATCTTCGGTACTCCAGATGATTTTAAATGATAGATTACTACTAGTCTGCAATCTTATACTGTATTCAAATTCTTTCATCATCCTGAGACGTATACTATCTGGTTTAGGTGATTTGCTACTCTTTAGTTTATCAAACTGCTGTATTACAGTTTCCCAGTTTATTGAGATTTGATTCAATTTATCCGATACATCACCTTTAAATATTATTTCTGGCATAGGTAACTCCCCTACTTCTTCTTCAGTAAAGACTGCAGCAAAGAATTCAGTCCCCCCCTAGTGCCCCTTTTACCCCTTTATCATCTAATGATCTTAATGACTCTCACAGATTTTTTAAAAAGCTTTTATTATGAATTTTAACTTCCATGGTGGAGCTTCTTTTCAAATTCTCTCTTTGCCTGCCTTATCAATGCTTTGCTTCTAATTTGCCAGTGCTTATGTTTCTTATTTTTGCCATTTGGCTCCTTTTTCCCATTTTCTGAAGGATAATTATTTGGCTACAACAGCTTCTCTGACCTGACCTTTAAACCATGCTGCTTAAAAAAGAATATCATCAGAACGGCATATAGTGCACCACAGAAACTGGCATCCTCATTCACACAAGTGAAGGACTGCATACCCTAACTCCAAATCGCTGGAGTCTATGAAATTCTATGTAACTCCGGCCAATTGCATATAGGCGAAATTGACCGCACCATAGAAGAAAGGCTATGAGAGCACAAAAGGCATTATAAACTCTGCAACACACAGAAATCTGCTGTAACCCTCCGCAAGATGGAAACTGGTCATACAAATCAAATTTAATACACAAGAATCCTGGAAAAAGAAGAACACTGGTGGCTGAGGAGGATCAAAGAGGCAGTAGAAATAGTAAGACACCCACAAAACGTCAGTGGCGATAAAGGACTTAACCTCAACAAAACATGGCAACCCCTCTTTCGCAGAAGGTTTAGTGCTGCAAGGTCTGGGGCTGAAGACAAAAAATTGTTTTTCAACCTTCCAGAATCTGAGATTGTCACAACATCTTCCTGATAAAACCCAAATTCAACTCCCCTTCCAGGATTCCTACTTGCACTGTTCTCACCTTTTTTCCCCAACGAACCTTCCCACCAAAATTCAAAACTCCCGCCTTCTCCCAACAAACTTTCCCTCTGAAATTCAAATTTCCTGTCTTTTTTTTCAATTTACTTTCCTGCCCAAAATTCAAATTTCCTGCTTCAAATACACCAATTCGATTTGAGAACCACTGTATATAAGAACAGACATTCCCTGCATAACCACTTCACCCTGAAGAAAACCACAGAATAATGGCTGAAACATCGGTTCCACTTACCAAGACGCGGCATGACCCAGAAAACTGCAAAAATCATGCTGGCAGTCATTTGGCTTTCCATCTACCTTTCTTAAAACATGGAATACATTTGGTCTGTGCTTTCAAGATAAAGTTTTTCATCAAGCAAATACTAACCCAGACCCCTAGTCCAGTCAGGTTTTCAGGGTATCCACAATGAATATGCATGAGATAGATCTGCATGCACTGCTTCCACTGTATGCAGATCTATCTCATGCATATTCATTGTGGATATCCTGAAAAGCTGACTGGCCTGGGGGTCCCAGAGGACTGTGTTGAGAACCACTGCTTTAACCTTTGCAGTTTGCTCCTTTTAGTTTTTTTTCTTAGCCCTTTTCCTCATTTTCTCAGTCTCCTTTTTGAAAGTTGAATCTAGTGCCATGGATTTCCTAACTGCCTTCTTTCCATTTATTAAATAAAAAATGTGATCATGTTATGAACACTATCGTCAGATAGCCTCAATACCATTATCTCTTACACAAGATCCTGCGTCCCACTAAGGACTAGGTCTAAAATAGTTTCCTTTTGTGTGAATTAATGACTCAGCTCCATCATGAAGCAGTCATTTATTTCATCTAGAAACTTTATCTCCCTAGCATGTCCTGATGTGACACTTACCCAGTCAATACGGGGTAACTGAAATCACCCATTATTACCGTGTTGTAATTTCTGTTAGCTTTCAGCATTTCATCATTGATCTCTTCATTCTGGTCAGGTGGATTGTAATATGTTCCCAATGTCATTGCTTTCCCCTTTTTATACGGAATTTTTATACACAGAGATTCTATACTTTATTTTGTTCTCTGCAAAAATTATCTTGCTTGACTCAATGCCCTCTTTAACATACAGTACAACCCCTCTACCAATCCTGTACTCGGGTAACAGTGTCCCATTGGTTGTTCTCCTTCCACCAGGTCTCTGCGATGCCAATTATATCTAACCTTTCATTCAGCGCTATGTATTCTAGTTCTCCCATCTTATTTTTTTAGACTCCTAGCATTTGTATTTGTCATATTAACAATCTGGTTAACAGATGAAGGGGTAATTTGGAATCTTTCAACTCTGCCTGCTCTTTACTTAAAGGCATATGGGTTACTTTTACCTTTATTGTAATCTAATCGGTATGCCCTGTTTTGCTAGTAACTTCAAAGATACATCATTCCAAATCATGCACTCTTGGGTGACAGTCAGCTTTCTCCCATTATCTCCTTTTTAAAGGTTAATGCCAGCAGCATTGTTCCACTTTAGTTAAAGGATGGGGAGGAATAACGAGGGAGCCTACCAAGGGGCTGCAAGGGGAGAAGGGGGGAGTGACCCAGATCCAGTGGGTTCTGCACTCTGGGCCCACTATCTGCGGCCCCAAAACCAAAGTCCAGCTGCTCAGGTTGAGTGAGAAGATACTGGCACAGGCTTCTTATAGTATGTTTTAAGTTTGGTGTTTTCTCAGTCTCCATCTGTTGGTAGATGAGCATATCCCACTCGTCTGGAATGGACGGGAGGGATGGTGAGGAAATAGAAGTTGATAAGGATAAAGCAAAACTGCTTAATACATACTTCTCTTCTGAGTTCACAGATGAAGAGTCAGGAGTAGGACCTCGGAGAGCAAAAGCAAACAGCAATGGAAGTAAAGTAGATCACAAACAATTTTCAGAAGACACTGAGAAACTATCTAAACTAAACATAGACAAAGCACTGGGGCCAGATGCTACTGGTTGACCTTCTCAATACTACTTTACAGTTAGGAGTAATTCTAGAGGAATCAAGAAGGGCGGTTGTGCTTTCTCTCCACAAAATCAGAAGTGAAGAAGAGATTGGGAACTATAGCCAGTTTAGTTTGAACTCTATGACAAGTAAATGAATGGAAACACTGCTAAAACAGAAGACGGTGCATTTTCTGGAATCCCATGGGTTGCAGGATCCAAGGCAGTGTGGTTTTACTAAAAGTATGTCTTACTAGAGGAATCTGATCAGTTTCTTTGAATGGGTGACCAGAGTTAGAGCAAGGGAGAACACCAGATATGGTGTATATAGATTTCAGCAAGGCCTTTGATATGCAGCCACACAGTCAACTTATAACTAAACTGAGCACCTTTAGATTGGACACTAAAGTGGCTGACTGGGTTAGAAACCGATTGCATGGAAGATAACAAAGGGTAGTGGTAAACAGAGTTCACTCCTAGGATAAAGATGTTAACCAGTGGAGTGTTATAGGCATTGGTTCTTTGTCCAGTTCTTTTTAAAATTTTTGTAAGTGATATTGTGGAAAGGTTGTTGGGTTAGGTTTGCTACCTGGGGGATGATGCCAAAATCTGCAACAGGATAGACACCCTGAAAGGTGTAGATTGCATGAAGGATCTAGCAAAGTTTGAAAAATGGTCTAGAATTTGGACGTTAAGATTTAATGTAAAACAAATGCAGGGTCATGCATTTGGACTGCAAAAATCCAAGGCAGCAGTACAGTGTAGAGGGTGGAGTACGTATGTGCACAAAAGGCAGATGGGGCCTAGAAGAAATCTTATCTGATGGCCAAACAGTTAGAAAAAGCAACGGCAAAGCTACAAGGATGCTTGGGTGCATAAGGAGAGGAATGGCCAGTAGGAAAAAGGAGGTAAGGGTGCATCTTATCTAAGTCTCTGGTGAGACGTAATTTGGAATACAATGTATAATTCTGGAGATTGCATCTTCAAAAGGATATCAACAGGATGGAGTCAGTCTAGAGGGCAGATTCTAAAATGATCAGTGGCCTTCATCATTAAGTATATGACGACAATAGACTTAAAGATCACTATATATATATATATATATATATAATACATACACTCTGGAAGAAAGAAGGAGAAGGGAGATATTATAAAGACATCTAAATATATTTGTGACATAAATGCACAGGAGGTGAGCGTCTTTCAATTGAAAGGAAGCTCTGGAACCAGGGGCCATAGGATGAAAGTAATATCCAGTTTTATATACCACCTTTTCCTTCAAAGTGGTTTACATTGGTAGGTTAGATATAATTTAGGAGGGGGAAGAGGGGGATAAAAGGGGTCTGGTTAACAATAGTTGGCTATGGGCACTGGGAAGATCCATAATGCTCAGAGAACAGAAGTGTTTTTAACATCTTGCGGAAGTCCTTGATGTCCTTCGTGGATCTCATATATTCAGGTAGCTTTATAGAAAGAATGATGGATACATGGAACAGCCTTCCAATATAGGTGGTGGAGAGGAGGACTGTATCTGAATTCAAGAAAACAGAGAACAAGCATTGATGACTTCTAAGAGAGAGGAAGGAAATCGAAGGATAAGAGGTTAATACTTGCATCCCAGGACAGCGGATTACGGACGAGATGGTTTTACATCAAGTACAGTGAACAACAAAAAAACTAGCAAACAGATTTCCTATTCATCCCTCCAGGCCAGCCCAGATGTGTGGGTTATGCTCATCCACCAGCAGATGGACACTGAGAACAAAAACTCAAGTAGCCTGTGCTTCCCTGCAGAGCCAGTACTTCTCAGTCTCCAGCAGGTGAACGAGCAAAGCTTGTGCTGGTTTTTTTTGCCTTTGGTGCCGAGTCACAGCTATGGTGGTGCAGAACCCGGTAGAGCCGAGTCCCTCCTCCCTCTCCACTCCTCAGGATCTTTGGGTGGGCAGGAGGCGGCTGCTCCCTCTTTTTCCTCTTCCCCAACTTCTGGGAGGGGGCCAAAGGCTAAGCTCTATTAGAGCTGCTGCATCAAGTTAAGAAAAGAAAAACACAAAGATAAGGGTAGCATCAGGAGACGAAGCGGCAGCAGACCCCAGGATCAGCTGGCTGCTGGCGCTGAGAAGAGGCGAGTTGGCACAGGGGTCGTTCCTGCACGGCACACACATGGCTGACTCAGAGGGACTGATGTGCGGCCTGTGGCAGTTGCCAGTCTCTGCTCTCCACTGTTGGCCTTTACCATGGCTGTGTGAAAGAGAATGTGGCTGCCGTGGACAGCTTTTCCAGCTAATCATAGGCCCCCAGAGTCAGCCATAGGGGGTGTGGGGAAAGCTGGCAGTGACTGCTTGTTGGGGGAGGTCAGGAGGCCAGTTGTACAGGCGGGAACAGACCCCATTTTAAACTTTGCTTCATTTATTTATTTAGCTGTATTTATATACCGCTTTTCACCGGGTCAAAGCGGTGCAACATAGGGGGTGGGGGAATTAAATACAACGACATAGTTTCTACATGGAATGAAACCATCAACCAATACGCCACTATACCACCAGCCTGCAAAGACCCAACAACGAAGAATAATGTAGTCAATAGACCATCTGCACCATGGTTCTCTCAGGAACTAAGGAAGTCTCGTACAATATTGAGGAACCTCGAAAGAAAATGGCGTAAATCTCACAACCCAACAGATCAACAAATATATTTAACCCACCTTCAATCCTATCGTGAAACAATATGGGACACAAGAAAAACCTACCACTCCGAACTCCTCAACCGCTCCCTAAACAAACCCAGGGAGCTATTCAATATAGTAAAGTCATTAACCAAAGAACCTGCTCCCCCTCAACAAGAACCCATACACCCTCAGAAGTATGCCAATTTCATACAATCTAAAGCTATCAGAACAACAACCTCCTCACCCCAAAGTCCTCCGACATCACACACCTCCTCATCCCAAAGTCCACTACAGCAACAAGGACAAAATTTCCCTCTCTTTCAGCTCCCCTCATCACTCCTTCAACTTTCCCCTCCCTCTGCAAAATGCGTTGAAGACATTATCGTCAAAATGAATACTACCACAGCACCTAACGACCCCTGCCCAGCACACTGGATAAGAGCTATGCGATCCGACTTTAGCCCTGTCATAGCAGAAATTATAAAGATGTCATTCTCAACAGGCACCTTCCCATCAGCACTAAAACAGACCTCCATAAGACCGCTGCTAAAGAACAATCAACTAGACCCAACAAAAGAAGAATCATACCGCCCGATAGCTAGTATACCACTGCTATCCAAAATAATTGAGAAAGTAACCAATAATCAGATACAACAACACATAGACACCTCCTCCCCCCTTGATCCCAATCAGCACGGATTTAGGGAATCTCACGGAGTAGAGACACTGTTGACCACATTAACCAACACACTCATCAGTGGACTAGACGACATTAACAAGGGCTTCGCACTAATATTCCTCGACATATCTGCAGCATTTGACTCGGTTGACCATGAAATACTACTAACCCGCCTATATGACAAGGGAATCCACGGCCTAGCATGGAAATGGTGCAAATCATACCTGGAAGACCGCTTGCAACACGTCCGGACTATTACAGGCACATCAGAACCTTTCCAGCTAAAACAAGGAGTTCCACAAGGCTCATCCCTATCGGCACTCCTATTTAACATTTACATGCAGCCCCTGTGCGATATCACTCGATCCTTTGGCATTTCCTCACTGATCTACGCAGATGATGTTCTACTATTCACTCCATTCAATGTCAAGCTCCCAGATTACACATCTTTAGTAGATTGCTTTAATGCAATAGCAGACTGGTTACTCACGCAGAATATGCGAATAAACTACAAAAAGACTGAAGTACTGATTGTCACGAAAAACAGAGAATTCGCACCCCCGGAGACCCTAAGAGTACGAGATGCACACCTCCCAATCAAGCCCTCCATAAGATACCTTGGAGTGATACTGGACTATCGCCTAGATTTTAAAGAACATATCAACCGCACTGTGAAAACCATTTATTTCAAGATAAAGACCCTACGCCATCTAAAAAATATGCTTGACCCAGACAGCTTCAGAACTATATTCCAAGCCATAGTCACACCCCACTTCGACTATGCGAATATAATACTCCATGGTCTCCCAAAGAACTCACTAAATACATTACAACTAGCCATGAATGCCGCAGCCCGGGTATTATACGGTGCTTCAAAGAGCGATCACATAACACCCATCCTAATGGAGCTTCACTGGCTCCCTATATACTGCAGAATAACATATAAAGCCCTTATCTTGACCTTTAAAGCAATAAATTCTATAGCTCCATCATCAATTTCGAAACTCCTCCATCACACTCCCAACACCAGATCTAGGAGGTCAGCAGCGGCAAATACCCTAACTACACCACATGAGGCCACAAAATACAAACGATCAACAACAGACAGGGCTTTCGCGTACTACGCACCCAGATGTTGGAACAACCTACCTCCCAACATTAGAGCTATTACTGACCTCAAACAATTTAGAAAAGCCATAAAGCATCACCTCTTCATTCTACATTTCCAAAGCACATCATCAACCCTCTAACACTTTCAGATAAAGTGTAACCGCCCTATTTAAGATGATGAAAAGAAACTCTATCCCGTGTATATAGGTCCTATACATGCTACAAATATGTACATAGTTTCCCTAAGTTATAATCCCAGTTGTATATTTCCTGTTATATGTAAACTCACCACAGTCTGTTGATTGAAATGAGTATTCCTGTTTAATGTAAACCGTGCTGATGAAAAAGAGTGCGGTATAGAAGAAATACAACTAAATAAATAAATAAAATAAGGGTAGGGCCATCACCGAGGAGGCAACATTGATGATTTTGTCATGGGACAGACTTAGGACATGGGACAGACGTTGGTCAGACATAAGACATGGGACAGGTATTGGACATGGACGGGTTGAGGTGGCTTTGAGTTAGAGGTTCATTGTGTTGAGATCAGGGGTTCGTGGGTTTTTCGGTGGGGTCTGAATTGAGGTATTCCTGGAAAAGGATGGTTTTGAGCTGTTTTCTGAAGGATAGCAGGTCGGCATTGTTTCTAAGGTAGCTCGGTAGAGAGTTCTATAAGGTTGGAGCATAGAGTTCAAAGGCTCGATTGCAGGTCCGTTGGGAGCATTTGGTTCTTTTGTGAGAGACGGTGAGGGAAACACTGGAGGCTTGTCTAGTAGATCTGCAGTGAGCTGGACGAGCCAGTAGGGCGCAAAGCTGTGTGTCCTGTGTTTGATGGATAGCTTTGTGGGTGAGTAGGATGGCTTTGTATTTTGTCCGTGCTTCGAGGGGGAGAATGTGTAGTTCTCTCAGAATTGGGGTGATATGGTCGGTTTTCTTTGCGCTCTGGATGATTCTCGCCATGGTGTTCAATGCAGTTCGGAGGGGGTTGGTCTGTGTTGCTGGAAGGCCATGGTAGATTATGTTGCAGTAGTCAAGATGTGGGAGTGTCATGGCTTGCATCACTGTTCGGAAGTCTTGGTGTTCCAGGAGGGGTCTGAGCCGTTGTACTGTTCTTGCCTTATGAAATATAGTTCCGGAGGTTTTGGTGATCTGTTGCTTTAAGGTGAGGGCTTGGTCAATGATAATGCCCAGGTATCTTATCTGTGGTTGTATTTTGATGCTTGTAGTTCCAATATTGAGGTGTGTGGGTGGTGTGAAGTCTAGGTCCTTTGTCACTATGAGGGCTTCAGTTTTCTTTATGTTGATGGATAGGTTGTTTGTTTGTAACCAGTCAGATACTGCGGTGAAGCATGCTGATAGGTGGATGTTTGTTGGGTTCGTGGTGGTAATGGGGGCGTAGAGCATGATATCATCAGCATAGATGTGGAAGCTGACGTTGTGGGTGCGTATGACTGTGCAGAGTGGCTGGAGGTAAATATTGAAGAGCATAGCTGACAGTGTGGATCCTTGGGGTACTCCCTGGTGTTGCTGGAATGGGGGGGGAGGTTAAGGCGCTGGTGCGGATTAGTTGTTGTCTGTTAGTTAGGTAGGATTGAAACCACTTCAGCACGGTGTCTTTGATCCCAATAGTCTGTAGTCTGTGTACGAGGATGTTGTGGGAGATGGTGTCAAAGGCTGCAGATATATCGAGGAAGATCATGGCGTATCCAGAGTGTCTTCCTTGAGTTCCTGTGAGGAGGGTATTCATCAGCGTGGTCATGAGGGTCTCGACTCCATGTAGCGGGCGGAAGCCGAGTTGTTGGGGGTCCAGTATGTTGTTAACATCCAGGTGTTCCTGAAGCTGCTGCTGGACGATTTTCTCGATTATTTTGACTGTGAAAGGTAGACTTGCTATGGGTCTGTAGGATGCAGGGTCTAGGGGATCCAGGTTTTGCTTTTTCAAGGAAGGACGGATGATCGTGGTTTTGAGGGTGTCAGGCATGTGTCCTCTGGAGAAGGATTCACTAACAATACGGGTTAATGGTGTGCTCAGTTCGTTTTTTTATTTCTTTATCCAGTCGGTGGGGCATGGGTCCAGCGGGGAGGTGGTGGTGTGGAGGCAGGAGATCGTGGTTGAAATTTCTTCTGTTGATGTTTCTTTGAAGGTGGCCCAGTCACTGTGCAAGTTGGGGTGGGGGTTCTCTGTAGTTGTCTGTGAGGTCAGCTGCGGGTTTCGTGGTCGTTGTAGTTGTTTGTATTGTCGGGCCAGTAGTTCTGGTGGAATCTGCGGTAATTGGTCGGAGTTGTGTGGCGTTTTTGTCAGCTTTTTGATTATCTGAAAGAGCTCACGAGGTTTGTTTATGGAGGTATTGATGATTTTCATATGGTAGATTTTCTTTGCTTTGTCATAGTGATATGCGTTGAGATCGTATAGGTATTTTATTTTGTCATTTTCGTTGTTGGTTTTTCTCCATTTTCTTTCAGTTCTCCTGAGTTTTGTTTTTAGCTTTCGGAGACTGGGAGTATACCATCTGGCTCTTGAGGAAGGGGGTCTGGTGATGGTTATGTTTGTTGACGCTGCAGACGCTGTGGAGATCGTGGTGTTCCAGTTGTCTATGAGGTCATTGATGTCATTGGAGTTTGTTTGTAGTTTGGGTAGAATTTGTTCTAAAAAGTCCTCTTTGTTAAATGGTTTGAATCGTCTTACGTGTTGTCCATCATCCTTGTTGGTCTTATGTTGGTATGTGTAGGATAAGGTGATGAGGTGATGGTCAGACCAGGGTACTGGCGAGATCCGTGGGTTTTTTGCTGAAGCGGTGGACTGTAGTCATCAGCACATCCACCCAGGGGAGCAGAAGCACTCCCTCTCATCAGAAGAGATAGGGTACAGCTAAGCCATACTTCTGCTGACCCGCAAGCCTGCATCAGGAACCTTTCACTCCTCAATCATTTGCAGTCACCGCCCGCTCCAGAGAGAGGGGAGCCTCCAGTATTGTGGCTGGTCTCTCTGGACTCCCTGGGGACATTGGTTGGGGGGAGGGGGTTACTGAGTGGGTGAGGTAGGTCCCCTTTTCCCCAAAAATGTGTTCTGTTATTGCATCAAGTCTATATTCTACAGCAGGGGAGGTCTCCCTCTTTAGCATAGTCCCCCCTTTGTGGGAGGACTAGTGGGCCCAGCAGCAGGTTAGTGACTGTGCCGGGAGAGGTCTCTCGAACTTGAGGATAAGGCATCAGGGTCTCGAGTCCTTAGGACTCTCGGATCTTCTGGAGGATCCTGACCAGGAGTTAGAAGGAGGAGAGCTCTTGGTCAGAGAGGACTCATCAGAAGTCCAGATTTTTCATCAGGATGAACTGCCCTCGCTGACTGAAGACCTTAGTAGCACTGTGCATTGCGGAGGTACCACAGTCAGATCTGGTGGAAGACACTCTTTTCTTGAGGGTATTCGTATGTCTCCTTAGTCCCTTCCCATCCATCGGGCGGTGACTGCAAATGATTGAGGAGTGAAAGGTTCCTGATGCAGGCTTGCGGGTCAGCAGAAGTATGGCTTAGCTGTACCCTATCTCTTCTGATGAGAGGGAGTGCTTCTGCTCCCCTGGGTGGATGTGCTGATGACTACAGTCACCAGGCGGTCTACCATTCCAGTGGAGGGTGGACAGCTTTGAAGGACCTGCAAGACCGGCGGATGAAGGTAGTAATCAAGCAGGCCTTCGCGGTCTCCACCTTGGAACTATAGGGTGTCGTCTGTGGCTCCTATGTCGTATGAACCTGTTTACGGTGGTCACAGAAGATCCTCGAGGCGACCCTAGCAGAGGTTGCAGCTTGTGAGAAAGCAGCCCAGCTGGAGTTCGATACAACTTTCCTGGCTGATCCCCTCTATGATTTGATTAGGGCACCCACTAAGTCGACTGCCATGGTAGCGGCTTCTCGTTTCTTGTGGTTACAGAACTGGTCAGCTGATGTTGCCTCAAAGACACAGCTGAGCAAGCTTCCCTTTTTGGTAAGGTTATTTGTGGAGGATCTGGAGAAGTTGGTGAAGGATCTGGGGGACACTAAGGAGCCTCAGTTCCGAGAGGATAAATCTAAGGCTATCAGTCGTAATACCTCCGTTAGGGGCCAGGAGCATGCTGTACAGAAGTTTCATCTGGCTCACAGGGTGAATCAGGATTGGTCCTGGTTCCTCCTGAAGGGGCCCTCCTATCCCCAGAGGGCCTACAATATAATTTTGTACCCAAAGCAGTGGACCGTATGGTCTTTATCTGCCATAATTTTCCATGCTCAAGAACACATCCAAGTTAATTCATATTACTTGAGCATTTTCTCTAAAAAGATCTTTAAGAGTATTGACACAAAGCTTGACATTGTTAGGGAGAAGGGGGGGGAGGCACTACTAGCATCCTATGTGAAGGAATATTAGGAGAGGTTTGAGCAGGTATAAGACCCGCATTAGTGAGTCAAAGGATGCACTTATTGCTTATAGTTGCATGTCTGAAGTTCTGAAACAAATGGAAGATAAGATAAGAATATCTGGAAAACAACAAATCGGCAGAACATACAAATTACAGGGTTCTCTGACTTTTCAGGTAGGCCAAACACAGTGAGCTCTGTGGCTACAGCAAATGGTTGCCAGAAATCCCAAGTGCTGAGTCTAAGAATAACATACCCACTGAGCCTCCACCATAGCCCTGGAGATAAGCAGCAGACCTCAGACTCTCATCAGCATAAATGTCTTTGATAAATATTGACTATAGCAAGCTGCCAGGAACAACAAAACATAACTGTTTTTCAACTGAGAGTTCATCTTTCAAAACTTCTTTAACTATACAAAAACAATGGCAGGGGTTTGGAGCGACTAAGAAGCAACTGCTGCAGAAAAGTATATTCCAAGCAATGCTGTTCTCTGCATGGCTAAAATGATATTTAAGAGCCTTACCAAGATTTTTAAATCTTCACAAGGAGCACTGAAATATGCCACAAATAATGTGGGAAATCCTCTGGCTCAATTTGAGCTGTCAGGTACCTATGCTAGCCTAATTATGCTGTGCCAACTTTGATGTGCTGGACGTACAAAAGAACGCACATGAATTCTGAGATCATTTAACAGTTGTGACCTCATCAATTTTTTTTTAACATCTGTTTGTTTATTTTCCTGGCTGTCTATTATCTTAATCTTCCTCATTCTGTCATGAACTTGAATGCTTATTTTTATTCTCTCTTTGTATTAACTGTTTGATCTGGCAGAGGAGATGTTTTTAGCACTTTGTGACCAAGTTGAATCAGTATATTTTGGAGCACTATACTGTTGGTTGCTGGAAGAGGGCCTAGTGGTGTGAAGTATTTTAGGGAGGCAGCCCTACTGAATGAACCACTAGTTGATGCTGTGTGAATTGCCAGGACTCTTTGAGGCTGCTTTTGGATCTTGATGCTCCTCACTCGCTTGTTCACCACTTATGTGTATCTTACCATACTCTAATACCCAGTTTTGTGATATTCTTCATCTTGATTGGATTGTAAGCTCTGATGAGCAGGGACTCTCTCTTACATTTATATATACAGCATTGCGTATGCCTTGAAGCACTATTCAAATAAGTAGTAGCAGTCTCTCTTCTCAGTTCCTTCTGGATCCACTGCAATCTGACTTTTGCCCTCTATATTCTACCGAGACCACTCTTGCCAAAGTCTCCAATGACTTGTTCTGTGCCAAATCCAAGGGCCTCTACTTGATCCACATCCTTCTTGACATTTCTGCCGCTTTTGGCACTGTTGATCACCACTTTCTCCTTGATACCCTCACATGGATTTAGGGGTTCTGTCCTGTCTTGGTTTTCTTCCTATCTCTCCCACCGCACTTTTAGTGTATATTCTGGTGGATCCTCCTCTACTGCTATCCCCCTTTTCAGTCGGTGTACTCCAGGGCTCTGTCTTGGGACCTCTCCTTCTCTCTCTACACTCAGTCCTTTGATGAACTCATCTCCTCCCATGGTTTTCAGTGCCATCTCTATGCTGATGCCTCTCAGATCTACCTCTCTCTCTCTGTGCCTGAAATCTCTATGGGATCCAGGCCCGGATCTCTGCCTGCTTATCTGACATTAGTGCCTGGATGTCTCACCATCATCTGAAATTGAACATGGCTAAAACTGAGCTCCTTTCCCCTTAAGCCCACCTCCCCCCTTCCTCCTTTTTCCTACTTCTGTGGATAACACTCTACTCTTCCCTGTTTCCTTGGCTCACAACTTGGGTCATTTTGACTCCTCCCTCCTTTTCCATATACACATCCAACAGATAGCTAAAACCTGTCGCTTCTTTCTCTGTAACATTGGCAAAATTCGTCCCTTTCTTTCTGAATACACTGCAAAGACCCTTATCCATTCTCTAGTCACCTCCCATCTACACTATTGCAACCTCTTCTTCCTCTCAGTCATCTCTCCTCAGTTGATTCTGTTCAAAACTCAGCTGCATGGCTAATCTTCCACCAGTATCGGTATGCTCATGTCACCCCTCTCAATGGCTCCCTGTTTCTGCATTCAGTTCAAACTTCTACTACTGACCTATAAAAGTGCCTTCATTCAGCTGCTCCTCATTACCTTTCCTCTCTTATCTCTCCCTACATCCCTCCTCAGGAACTCCGCTCTTCTGGCAGATCCCTTCTCTTCCACTGCCAACTCGACTTCGATCTTTCAACCTTGCTGCTCCTTATGCCTGGAACAAAACTACCCGAGTTGATACGCCAGGCTCCATCTATGGCCCTGTTCAAATCCAGGCTAAAAACTAAAATTTCTTTGAGACTGCTTTTGGTGGTGGTGGCTGCAGCGTTGCGAAAGGAGGGCATCCTGGTGCATCCTTACCTGGACAACTGGTTGATTCGAGCATGGTCGGTGGCAGTCGGTCGGGCCGACGGCTCAGGTTGTGGAATTCCTGGAGCAGCTGGGTTGGGTGGTGAACCAAACCAAGAGCCAGTTGCTTCCAGTGCAGCGTCTCGTCTACCTCGGAGCACTGTTCGACACGGACGTGGGGGCGGTGTTTCGGCCAGAGGCAGGAGTGCAAAAAACTTTGAAGCAGGTAACGGCGTTTTTGCGCATGAAGGCTCCGTCGGCGTGGCGATACTTGCAACTTCTGGGCTCCATGGAAGTGGCGTTGGATCTCGTACCATGGGCCAGGGCGCAAATGCATCCTCTTCAACAGGTATTGCTCTCCCGATGGTCGCCGCAGGATCAACCACTGAGTCGGAAGTAAGGGTACTCCGAGGCAGTCAGCGCCAGTTTACAGTGGTGGTTGGATCCCAGCCATCTTCGGGCGGGGGTTCCGCTGGAGCAGCCGGATTGGGTTCTCATCACCACAGATGCCAGCCTTTTTGGCTGGGGAGCGCATTGAATGTTCCAGATGACGCAAGGTCAATGGTCAGCGGAAGTGAGCAGTTGGTCGATCAATCGTTTGGAGATGAGAGCGGTGCACTTTGCTCTTCTAAAATTCGTCAGTCTGGTGAAAGGGAAAGCAGTGCGCGTTTTCTCCGACAGTGTGGTCACAGTGTCTTATATCAATCGACAAGGTGGTACAGGCAGTGCAGCCTTGTTGGAGAAGAGTCAGCTGTTGATGATCTGGGCAGAGAATCATCTATTTAGCGCTTTCGGCGGTGCATGTGGCAGGACAAGCCAAGCCAACGTGCAGGCCGACTATCTCAGCAGGAACGTCTTAGATCCCGGAGAATGGGAATTGAACGCGGCAGTCTTTCACGACATTACAGTGTGGTGGGAACAGCCAGTTATGGATCTGATGGCCATGCTCGTCAATACCAAGGCATCTCGATTTTTCAGCAGGTGCAGGGAATGCATGTCGGAAGGGCTAGATGGGTTAGCTCAGACTTGACCTTCGGTCGGGCTGCTTTATGTGTTTCCTCCATGGCCAATGATTGGGTGAGTCATTCAGGGGATAGAACGTCACAACGGAAGAGTGATTCTCATTGCCCCAGATTGGCCAAGGAGAGCGTGGTATGTGGATCTGGTGCACCTGCTCGTGGACCGTCCTTGGAGGCTTCCCAGCCGGGTCAATTTGTTGTGCCAGAGGCCAATTCTAATGCCGGACGTGGATCGCTTCTCGCTTACGGCTTGGCTCTTGAAAGGGAACGGCTAAGGCGTAGAGGTTATTCCGTGGCAGTGGTAGCCATGATGTTGAAGTCCAGGAGAAGCCGTTGTGAACGTGCGCAGCGCCATAGCCAGCCCAAACGGCAACATTTGAAATTCAAAATGCCCCATGGGCACCACAAAGCGCAAAAACATTTGATGCTCTGGTCGGATGGGAATGTGCAGATATGCTTCTGTCAAATCTATGGACGAAAGCACCTCGCCCGGCTTTACCGACCGAATAACGGAGCGCAGCGTCTCCATCCGAAAATGCGGCACCCTCAAACAGAGGTTCACGTGCTTGAGATCGAGTAGGCTGAAAAGCCCCTTCCTTTTTGGGAACTATGAAATAAATCGAGTATCAACCTAGCCCGTACTGGTCTTGAGGGACCAGAGCCACCACTCGAAGCCGCAGCAAAAGTTGAAGGGTATCGAATACCGCCGCTTTCTTTGTCGACGATCCGCATGGAGACACCACAAAGGCCTCCGCTAAGGGCCAGGCAAACTCCAGCGCGTAACCGTCACAGATAATCTCCAGTACCCACTGGTCTGTTTTGATGGTGGACCAGACGGAGAGGAAGTCCTGCAAACGTCCTCCTATGGGCATCTCCGTCTGGACCAGCTTGTTCTCATTGTGGCTTCTTTGAGGAGCTCTGCAGGGAACCAAAATACCCCCATCCGAACCCCCAAGCCCCTCGAAAGGACTGCCCTCTGGAGACAAAGCGACCTCTTTGATATGGAGTAAATCGAAATCCCCTGAATCTACGAAACTCCCTACTCTACCCCTTCTGCAAAGCCCCCGGCTTCGGACCTTTCGGACGTTCCTCCGGGAGACGACCTCCCTTGGAATCTCCCAGATCTTTCACAAACTTTTCACGAGCCTCCCCAAAAAGCAGCTTGCCCTTGTATAGAAGCTTACTAAGGCGAGCCTTAGAAGACGCATCCGCCGGCCAATTCCTCAACCACAGAAATCTCCTTGCTGCAATCACGGACGCCATGGACTTTACTGAGATCCTTACGAGATCATAGAAGGCATCCGCAAGATACGCCACCGCCGACTCCAACTTTGCTCCTTCCGGAGAAGAGCCGTCCTCTCCCCCAGTCTGAGACTCTTCTTGGAGCCAGCGAATCGAGGCCCTTGACACATAAGCCCCGCAGATGGAGGCTTGAAGCGAAAGAGCACTGGCATCAAACGCCTGCTTAAGCAAAGCCTCCAACTTTCTATCCTGTAGATCTTTAAGGGCTGCTCCCCCTTCTACAGGAATCGTAGTTTTCTTTGTCACTGCTGCTACTAACACATCCACCTTTGGCATTTTTAGCAACTGCTTCTCTTCCTGCGGCACCGGGTACAGCCGACCGATGGCCCGACTGCCCCGCAACGTAGATTCTGGACATTCCCATTCCGACTCCACCATGTGTTTGATCACTCTATGAACTGGAAAACACATCTGCTCTGCTTTGAAACCTTGAAGCAGAGGATCCTCCAGCGGTTCCTCTTGCACCGCCGGTAAGGCAATATTCAGAGCCACCAGCGAATGGGTAATAAGAGCTTCCGACTCTTCTCTCCTAAAGACCCTGAACACATTAGGATCATCAGCAGGCCCAATTTCACCTTCCTCTAGATCTCCTATCCACTGATCTAGACCTGACTCAGAGAGAGAGAATTTCTCCTTCCTCAGCTACCTGAGGCATTGAGCCCTGCTGACTGAAGCTATCGGTGCCTGCCTCAACTCCCAAGCTGGCCTTTGAGGTACCCTCCCCTAGGTCCATGAAAGTGCTATCCCCTCTCGCAACCCTGAGAGGTTAGAGGAAGAATCCTTACCCTGCACCTGCTCCAGCTTGAGGCAATAGGCCTTATGAAGTGACAGAATGAAATCTTCAAAAAAAAAAAAAAAGATTCTAAGCCCCCTTGAATACTTGGCCCCTGTGTCTAGGACCTCTCTGTGGCCTGAGCAGGCTTTTTAGATTTTGCTCTCTTCTTCCCGGCCTTCTCCTGAAGCGCTGTGGAAACGGCAGCTTTTTCTAAAATGGCCGCCGTTCCCGCCAACTCCGCCAAGCTCTGATGGCCTCCTAACGGCTCTAATAACGCTGTCCTCTCTTCCATGGTATCCCCTAAGCAACGCTCCAAACTGCTGCCTCTCCGGAAACAAAACCTACAGAGACCCGATTCTGACAAGCCCCTGCGACTTCCGCACTGCATGCACGCTGCCGGACCCGTCAGCATGCGCTTTAACTCCGGCCGGCTGAACTCTATGATGGACGCGAACCTAACTCGACGTACGGGCCTGCCCCCCCCCCCCACCAAAACAACCTCATGCGAACCCAGCAATGTACCTGAAACGTGGTGCTGCGGTTACCTCAAACTGCTCAACCCTGCTGCTAATGGAAGAGCAAGCTCGGTCCCGGAGGCAGAGATATTTATTTATTTATTTACAATTCTTATATACCGCACTATTTGCAATCAGCGCGGTTTACATAGAACAAAAACATCCGACAATATGCATATGTCTGGTCATTACATTGAACAGGGAATGGAACTTGGAGAACAAAGATAAACTATATACATAAGAATTTCAATGGGAAAGGATCCTGTTTGGTATCTTTCCAGATACTGGACTCTGGGGCTCCCAGCTCCTCCCTCTACTTCTCCGGTGACAAAATCGGCAGCTTTCCCCGAGGCAGGCTCTGCCTCTGCTGCCTGACCAAGTAAGCCCCCGCAGCTGAGCTTCTCTTTGTTTTTTTTTTGTTTTGTTTTTTTAAACTTGGTCAGAATAGGCTTTCTGGGGTAATACCCTGCTAGGGCTTACCCAGAACTTCCTTTCCTACTACTTTTAACATTTCATCTTCGTCTCTTCAGGGAGCCTATCAGCCAACATCCTATCCAGCTGCTGAGGACTGAAAGACAGTCTCTGACACCAGGGGGAGCAAGATAGGCTGTCAGCAAGACTAAGAATTCAGTCCTCAGCTGCTGGAGGAGGTTGACTACCCTACAGTTCCTGGACTGGCCCGGAGAGACGAAGAGGAATATCCCTTATTAATACAGATGTTAAACTTTTGGCAAAGGTTCTTCACTTATAACAAATTATTCCCATATTTAGGGCACAAAGATCATAGGGGTTCATCAAAGGCAGGCCATCTGGAAACAACATCAGAAGTTGTTGAATATCACACATATAAGCTTGAAAGACCAAAATATCAAGTTTAGTGCTCTTGCTAGACGCAGACCAAGCATTCAACAGTCTCATGGGAACATGTATGTTTATGATCCTCAATAAATTTGGGTTTCCTGAGGAATTTCTATTTCAATTAGTACAAGTGACAGTAGATGGAATACTCCGCATCGCCTCTGCCTCTTCAACCTGGTTTTAGAAACTCTAGCCTGCATGGGATATTGCAGATTTACAACAAAAGTAAGGATTCTGCTGGAACCCTCAGAAGCCCAGTATGCTTCTGGCAGCAGATCATGCAAGTGCTGTGCTGTGAGGAGGTGTAAATTATTTTGCTACAGTAACCCCTGGTGGGATGGCTTCAATGGTTCTCCCTAAACCTATGTAAGCCAAAAGCACCCCCCCAAGTGGGAAGCCAGAGGTTTTATTTATTTATTTTACTTAACGTCTTTTATATACCGCTTTTCAATTTTAGCAAAACGGTGTAGCCACTTTAAGTTTTACCCACTCCTTTGCCTAAATGCAAAACTAGACTTGAACTCATGAACTTGAACTACAAGACAGCAGAGCAGAGAAAGCAATGATATTTTAGAGCTATCAGGCCATTTTTAGACCAGCTGGCCCAAAAGACTGCAGTTTATACACCTAACAGCACATACAAATGACAACAAAAAAACAGAATCAATTAAAAACTACAGATTTCAACTTCTTCCAAAATATAAGATATTCAGATTCTTGATGAACAAAAAGAGGTAAAGAATTCCAACAGTTTGGGCCAGCAATTGAGAAAACCCAATTTAGGGTCCCTTGTTTCAACAAGCAAAAATGGTGGTATTCTCAAAAACGTTTGCTCATCGAGCACAAATTTCTCCCTAAAACACAGAACCACAGGGGAAACTGTAAATACCCGGAGTCCCACTGATACAGCATCTTCAAAAGCAGACAAAGCAAACTGAATGCAATACATAATTGGGAGCCAGCACAGATCCACAAATACTGGGAAAATATGATCATGTAAGTGCAATCTAGTTATCAGCCTTACAGCATAATTCTGTGCCATCTGCAGTGCTCTAGTATTAGGCAACCCAGTATATATTACATCATAACAGTCCACCCAGATAATGCTAAGGTCTCTACAATACTGTGAAAACAATCTGGTTGAAGTATATACCGAGATTCCGCACCACAAAAAGCTTAAAATAAGCATTTATTTATTTATTTATTTATTTAACATGTTTTGTATCCCGCCTTTTCCTTCAATCAAAGCGGTTAATACAGCACAAAGTTAAACAAAGGTGAGGGAAACATACATTGCATTATCATTACATCACAACAAAACACTAGGAGTACAAACAGGGAACACAGTACATAACTTACATTACATTACCTTACATTAACTACAAACAGCATATCGCTGAACAGAATGAGCATATAGCAGCAGATAGTGGGTCTCGCACGGTCCACCGCCTAAGGGCCACGCCAAAGGGCCCTCTTGCGAGGCCCTCAGGCGCGGGCCTGCAAGGCACGGGCGCGCCATTGCTGAAGGGATTTTAAATGATTTGAAAAGTGCTCAGATTGGCTGCAGTTTTCTCTCACACACAGTTCCCAACTAAGTAGGCACAGCTGATTCTCACTCACTGCTCACAGGATCGTTGGAGCCTTTGCTGAAGGGATTCTAAATGATTTGAAAAGTGCTCAGATTGGCTGCAGTTTTCTCTCACACACAGTTCCCAACTAAGTAGGCACAGCTGATTCTCACTCACTGCTCACAGGATCGTTGGAGCCTTTGCTGAAGGGATTCTAAATGATTTGAAAAGTCTATGATTATTTCCAGGTTTTTTATCTTTTACCAGAGCATCATATCCAGCCAAATTTATTTTATTTTATTTAATGGTATTTATATACCGCCTTATCATTCAATCAAAGCGGTTTCCACGGCAAACAATCAAGGGGGCAAATGTTTTCATGCAGTGTACAGAGTGGTGTGTATGTGTTGGCGGGGATGTGATTAGATTTGGTTTATCTACATAGTGCGCTATTATACATCATGAGCTATTATACAGTCTTATATACAGTCTTGGGGTGGTGGGGGGTGGTTGATGATCTGACTTGTATGCTGGTTCAGGGGGTATGTCCATAGTAATCGATGAACAGGGTTGTCTTCAGCTGTTTTTGGAAGTCCTTGATTTCTGTGGTTAGTCTCAGATCATCTGGGAGGGAGTTCCATATGGATGGAGCAGCCAGGGAGATTGCTCGTTGTGCAGTGTCTTTGCGGGTCTTGCTGAAGTCTTTTGGGGTGTTAACCCGATTGGAGGTGCCTCTTCTTCTTGGCCGTGTGCTTGTGTCGGGTTGTATGAGTGTGTGTAGGCTTATGGCGGAAGAGGAGTGTTTGATCTTGAATATGTTTATGATAGTCTTGTATTTGATGCGTGAGATGATTGGGAGCCAGTGCAGTTCTTTCAGTATGGGTGTGATGTGATCGTGTCTTGTAGTACCGGCTATTATGCGGGCAGCTGTGTTTTGGGCCAGTTGTAGTGGTCTGAGGGTCTGCTTTGGTAGCCCAGTGTATCTTGGATTGCAGAAGTCTAGTAGAGGGGTTATCAGCGCCTGGCAAACGGTGCGAAAGTGCTCTGGGTCGAGGAGGGGCTCGAGTCTTCTGATGAGTCGCATTCTTTGGTATGCACTTTTGGTTGCTCTGCTTATGTGTGCTTGGAGGTTAAGTTTTTGTCCCGGATGACTCCGAGGTACTTAACTTCTGATTTTATGGGTATGAGTGCATCTCTTATCTTGATGTCGGGTGGGGGGATAAAGGCCGGGTTTCGCGTGATGATCAGTGCCTCCGTCTTGCTGTAGTGGATAGAATGGCTTCAGGAAAACAACCTGTTTGCCATTTGGGTGAGGCAGTTTGTTATGTTGGTGTAGTCCGGGTTGTCGACTGAGATGGGTGTGTAGATCATGATGTCATCTGTGTAGATTGTATAATGTATGTGGTGCTCTTTCATGATGGCACATATTGGCTGGATGTATAGGTTGAATAGGAGGGCTGAAAGGGCCGATCCCTGTGGCACTCCTTGTTTGACTTTTATGGGTCGAGATGTGTTGTGTCCTACTTTGACCTGTATTTGTCTGTCGGTTAGGTATGAATGGAACCAATTCAGGGTGGCACCGTGGAGACCGATGTTCTGTAGTCTATCCAACAGAGTCTTGTGGTTAACTGTATCAAATGCAGATGAGATGTCAATGAATATCATGAGTATGCCTTTCTTGGTGTTGTCTATGATGCGGAGGACACTGTTGAAGAGGTATAATCAGAAGAGTTTCTACCCCGTGGTTGGGGCGGAACCCGTGTTGATTGTTGTCCAGGGGCGCGTGGTTGTCTATGTGTTCTTGTAGTTGGTGCTGTACAGTTTTTTTCGATTATTTTTGCTAAAAGTGGTATGCTGGAGATGGGTCTGTATGCTGCTGGATTGTTCTTGTCAAGTGTGGATTTCTTCGGGATAGGTCTTATTGTTGCGAGCTTCAACTGATTTGGCATGCGCGTACTATCTTGTGGATGGTTTGGATGAAGTTTGATTTGGTGGCCTTTAAATTATAAGCCCCCAGATAAAATTCATTTTATCTGGGGGATTATAATTTAAAATCATGGCAAATCATCACAGCCTAAGTTTTTTCAAAATTAATGGACAAACCATTATTGGTACACCACTCTACGATTACTCCAAAATTTGAAATCAACTTCAGAGATTGGATATAGGACAGTATAATAAAATATAAAAAAAGACTATTTCAATTCACACATCCTATGACATGATATACACCCCAGTTAACCTCAACAACCCAAACTACACCAGAATAACAGACTGCCTCAACAGTAGCAACACCTTCACTCTAATATCAGCCTTTACATAGATGAGCCAATAGGACGCAACCGAGTTATATTTGAACCTGTGATGTAATATTCCTGTATATATATATATGTATATAGTTACCCAGTTTATTTGTACCCAGTTACAAATCCCCACGTTCTATTGTAAGTCCAGTGCAGACCTTCTGCCCTGTGACAGTTGTGTTTTAATGTAAACCGCACTGATGCAGAAGAGCGCGGTATATAAGAAAGTTAAATAAATAAACATGTTCAACTGGCTACACGACAATAACCTGACCATAAATTACAACAAGACAGAAGAACTGCTCATCACACGAAACAACAGCTTCAGCCCACCACCCTCCATCAAGATCAACAATGCTTCCATACCACTAAAAAACGAGGTGAAATATCTCGGAGTAACACTCGATAAGAGGCTAGACTTTCAATCACATATCAGCAGAACCACCAAAAACGCATACTTCAAGATGAAAATAATCAGACGCCTCAAACCACTCCTCACACACGAGCACTTCCGCACAGTCTGTCAAGCCCTAATAACACCCATACTTGACTTCTGCAACCCAATCTATACAGGCATGTCAAAACAGTCACTCAGACCACTACAAATGGTCCAAAACACAGCAGCACGAATAATAGCCGGTGCATCCAAACAAGACCACATCACCCCCATACTAAAAGACCTACACTGGCTCCCAATCAACTCACGCATAAAATACAAGACAATCCTAAACATATTCAGGATCCAACACAGGAACTCAGCACACAGCCTTCAACCCCTCATACAACCCGACACCAGCACAAGACCCAGAAGAAAAGCCACATCAGACACAATCAACACGCCCAGAGGCTACACAAAAGCATGCAAATCCACCGCACGAAGAGAGCTGTCGCTGGCAGCACCTGGCATGTGGAACTCACTCCCGGAAGAACTGCGAGCCACGGAAGACACTAAGGACTTTAGAAAACAACTAAAGACCCTGCTATTCCTGGAGCACTACGGACCGAACACACAATGAGTGCTACAACCAAGGACTAACAGCCTACCTGCACGCTCTTAACACTTTCCCTGTATATAGCTCATGCTGTAAATAGCGCACACTAATCAGCCCACCCACACACACACACACTTCACTGTACATAATGCACACACTCAACCCAAGTAACACTTCTACTAATTGTTTGCTGTGTAACCGCCTTGATTAAAGGAAAAGGCGGGATAGAAATACCATTAAATAAATAAATAAAATAAATATGACAAAGTGCAACCATGCATTCATTAAACAGTGAAAAAAATATAATCACCCAAGTGAAATCCACAATTAACATTCACTTCATAATGATTCCACAGTTCATGTGGGTTCATTAAACAGTGATGTGGGGGTGGGGGAGGAGGGCAGAGCAATAAGGCAGTCTGAGGAAGTTGTGGGCCCAAACACTCTAAAACGTTAGTGTTTCATTACCTTTTTAATTCCAGTTGTATCTTTCTTCGTATGGGTCCCTAAGAAGAGGAAGGGGAAGCACCGTATTCCTCCTATGACTCGGACAGCTCCACCACTACAACTGGCCCTATGGACTTGTTTGTCCTCCACAGTGTGATATCATCCAGTTTTGATGTATCGCTAGCAGGTGACGAGGGGGAAGTCTTGCTTCAGTCCCTACTTGACTTGCATGTTTCCTTTAGTCCTGATCCAGGGGAGACTCCAAAGCAGTCAGCGGTGGTGCAACGAGGACCTGCCATTGATTAACTGTTGGCCCAGGTGAAGTGTTCATTTGTTTGGAGACAGCAGGAGGAAAGGCAGAGAGCATGGGAATGCACCATACCCTGAAGGAAAGGATGACCCCAGGATACTGCAGCATCCAGAGTGCATGCTGAGGGACAACACAGCAGTTGACTGAATTGAAGCTTACATCTGCTTTAGTGAGTAACTTAAGATCAGATGGTTTATTGATAAAATTAACTAGATTCACTGTGTTTACTCTGGAGTCCATTTGGGAGTCAGTAGTGGGTCTTGGTCAGGCCTTGATCTCTCAGTTCAATTCTTCTGACTTGAGGCCACAAGCCAAGGTTGCTGATTTGCAAGTTAAAAATGAGGCTATTTCCAATCATTGGGAACTTTTGAAGCTAAGTTGCAGAAACAAGGACATTATCTTCAGCGTTTGTTAAGGATTCAGGTCAATTACATCGTAAGACTGAGAATCTGGAGAACATTAGACACAGGACTCTACGTTTAATAAACTTTCTTAAGAAAGCTAACATTCAGCAATTGAAATGTCTAAGCATTACCTTCTTGAAGTTTTAAAAATTCCAGAATAGTCAATACCTCCGGTTTATCAAGCTTTCTGTCTTCCTCCATTCAAGAAAATGGGAGAAGACCCTGAGACTGTTGGCGACTAATCTGTTATATTGAAAGATAGTTTAAATTTGACTACTATTTTAGAGACTTTGGATGAAACATTAGCAATTCCAGCAACCTTATTGATCACCTTGGCTCTGGAACCTGTTAGAGACTGGGTGCCCGAGAACTGTTTTTCATCACCAAGGGGCTAGGTTCTTGGGCCTTCTCGATAGAACTTTCCCAGATGTCTCCAAAGTGATGTAAAAGAGAAGGAAGGCTTTCTTTTAACGAAAGCCCAGGTTTGCAGTTTGGGGTTTCTTTCTTCCTAAAATACTCGTGTAGATGTTTAGTTAAATATACGGATGCTTCCTACATTTTTTAACGAGACAACAACAGCGAAAGCCAGAAGGATGCTTGGGTGAGGAATGGCCAGCAGAAAAAAAAAAGAGGTAATAGTGCCTCTGTATAAGTCTCTGATGCAACCTCATTTGGAGTATTGTGGGCAATTCTAGAGACCACACCTTCAGAAGGATATAAACAGGATGTATCGGTGCAGAGTGTGGCTACTAAAATGGTCGGTGGTCTTCATTATAAATCATACGGGAACAGACTTAAAGATCTTAATATGTATTAGAGGAAGGGCAGGATAGAGGAGGTATGATAGAGACGTTTAAATACCTCTGTGGCATAAATACACAAGAGGAGAGCCTCTTTCAATTGAAGGAAAGCTCTGCAATGAGGGGGCATAGGATGAGGGTGAAAGGGGATAGATTTAGGAGTAATATGTGGTAATATTTCTTTTTGGAAAGAGTGGTAGATGTGTGGAATAGTCTCTCAGTGGAGGTAGTAGAGACGAGGACAGTATCTGAATCCAAGAAAGCATGGGATAAACAGAATATCTCTAAAAGAAAAAAAAAAGGGACTAGAGTAGTTGATACAAGGCAGACAAGATAGGCCGTATGGTCTTTTTCTACTGTCACGTTTTGATGAGCGCCACAGATTTATCACCAAAAAGAAAGAGAGCTATTTAGAGTCACTAAGTCAGCAGATCTCTGATTTAATGGCTATTACCTTTTCTGACCCACAATATTCTATGTTTCTTCCTTGTAAAGTATTTTCCTTTGGATCTAGTAAATCTGCCTCCCTATTACTGTGGGCTTCAACAGGATTGGGGTGAAAATCCTTTCATTATTTTTCTTCTATAGCTTCTGTACCTTTCTTTTCCCCCCAGTTGTTCCTGTAATCCTCTCAATGTTTTAGTTGATGTTAAAATATAAAAAAGTTTTAATAAAAAAAAACAGTGAAGAGGACAGAGGATTCCTGAAAGAACATCAGAGTCTAGCTGAAACCTCTTTGATCATTCATTTTTCATTTGCACTTGTTGTAAGGTAGGCGCCCAACCATTTTAACATGGTGCCACTTATTCCAAGTCATCAAGCCTTTGTAACAATATATCTGAACAGACAGTATCTAATGCCACTTTAAGATAAACAAAAAATCAGCAGATAAGCTGTTTGCACATGATCAAACCGATATAAATGGAGTTCAGAAAAATCACAAGTAGAGTTTCCATATTCCAATTTTTTCTAAACCTATGTTACCAAGCATCTAGCAACTTACTCTATTCTAAAAAATTGTTTAATTGTTGGCAGACTACTGATTTCACCAATTTAGCCCAAACTGGCAAATTAGAAATGGGGTGGTAGTTTACACAAACTACAACAACAAAACCAGTCTGCTTTTTTCATAGCTGGTTGTGCTGATGTCCCCTTTAAATGTACTAGGTGAAACACCAACCTGCAACGAGCTATGAACAAAGGCAGTAAGAAATTGATTAAAAGTCTCAAGGAAGAATTTAATAATAGGTACTAAGAACTTGTGCAACGGACATGTGGTATCATTCAAACCCACCACTACCCTTTGTATAACAGGCTCATTAAGCAGAGCAAAAGATTTGCCACATAGCCAGGTTAGGGCACACAGAGACTGAAGACAAAGTAAAACTAGTACCCGTGTCTTCAGATGGTTATTAAAAAAAAGAAACATTCTAGCTCATTAACAGATGGACTAAAAGCCTGCTGCATCCTTTGTGATTCCATCTTGCGACGAGGACTTTTCTGGGAAGTGAACCTGAGTGACCGATGACAAGTGGGTCTTGCACATGGGGTATGTTCCTGAATTGAGATCCCAGGTCCAACCAACATTCTAGATCTCCCCTTGTACCTCCCTTGCTGCTCCATATGCATGGAACAAACTACCATAGTTAGTATGCCAGGCTCCATCTCTGACCCTACTCAAATCCAGGCTAAAACCCCAACTCTTCGAGGCTGCTTTTGGATACTGATCTGCTTTTTCACCTGCTCATCATCTACCTGCATCTTTGCCACTCCCCTAGATTTACCCTAGCCCCTAGTTGTTGTGTGGTCTGTCTTGATTATATTGTAAACTCCGATGAGCAGGGACTGTGTCTTACTTGTATATGTACAGCACTGTGTACGCTCTGTAGCAATATACAAATGATAAGCAGGAGTAGTAGTAGCGAGAAACCCAAAGAGACACATTGACCTGTCTGAGGTCTAGAACATGCCAAAGGTTACCCTCCTTCTTGGGAACCACAAAATACTGTGAGTATGTTCCCATGTACTCCTCTGCCACTAAAGCACTAAGCATCTATAACATGGACAATGTGTCCTCTATGGCTGCTCTCTCCCTCGGGGAGGTACAAGGGAAGATCTAGAATGTTGGCTGGATTGGGATCTCAAATCATGAACATATCCAGGAGTAATAGGCAAGAACCATTTTTTTTTTATCAGTCACTCCTTAGAAAAGTGGATCAGACAACCTCCTATGGCCAACTCAGGGGACTGGATCCCCAAGGAGTCATTAATGAGGAAAGGAAGCACCTGCACCGCCTTAAGCTTGATTTTTCCATTGTTTAGTGTGAAAATGATTTCAACATTATGTTGATGACCTCTCTGACTCCTATGCCTCAAAGCTCCTTGCCTTAACTTCCTCGTTCGACCTCCAGCTGTGTTCTACTCACCAGCATGGTCATGTCTTGACTATGTGTTTTTCTCCAGCTGCTCACCCTCAAACCTCTCCCCCTATCTTCATTGCCAACTTTCACTCATAGCCTCACCCCGCCACAGTCTCGACCAATCTCCACTAACATATTTAGGAATATTCAGGCTGTTGATTCTTCAGCTTTCTCCATTACTCTCTCAGACACTATATCATCTGACTATCAGAATCTCTTCTGTCCTGGATGCTCTAACTCCTCCCATTCCATGCAGCTCTGTGAGAGGTACTGTACCTCAGTCTTGGCTGACCTCCAAAATCAACTACTTATGTTCCTATGTCTGCTCCGCTGACTGCCCATGCTGATTTCATACATTTCAAATTCATGCTAACCTCCTTCCAGTCTGCTATAGCACTCACTAAGCAAGAGTACTATGGCTTTCTGGCAAACTATTGCTTCTGAACCTTGTCATCTCTTTATAACACTCAACTCTCTCTTCCAAGTGCCTCTGCCCACTAACCCTCCCCTTCACTTTCTGTCCAAACTTTGGATGACTACTTCCATGACAAGTTTCACAAGATCAGTCTTGAGTTCTCCACTGTCAGATCCTTCCTTCAAACTTCTGTCACCTTTTTTTTCTTTACTAAAATCACCGAGGAAGAAGCAACACATCTGTTCTTTGGACCTCATTCCCACCAGTCAACTAAGCTCCACTTCCCCAGCTATTATCCTTTTCATCTATAACATCCTCAACCTCTCATTCTCCACTACAATTGTTCCTGCTGCTTTCAAACATGCTGTGGTTACACTGCTCCTCAGAAAAACATCACTAGGTCCTATCTGCCCTTAATTATCAGCCGGTTTCCTTCCTTCCCTTTTGCATCCAAACTACTTGAATGTGTGTTTCGCCACTGCTGACAACTTTCTTTCCTTCAAGACATTTGGGATCCACTGCAATCTGGCTTTCACCCTTTACATTCTACAGAAACAGCCCTTGCCAATCTCCAGGGACTTGTTCCTGGACAAATCCAAGGATCTTTACTCAATCCTCATCCTTTTTAACTTATCTAGAAGAAGGTGGTGATCAACACTATCTTCACTTGGATTTCAGGGCTCTGTTCTATCTTGGTTTCTTCTTCTCTCTTCCTCCACCACTACCCACTTTTAGTTGGTAAACCTCTGGGGACTGTGTCTTGAACTCATTTCTTTGGTGCCCTGGCCTCCTCCCATGGTTTTCAGTACCATCTTTATGTTGATGACTCTACTCCAGAAATCTTTCCAAGAATCCAGGCCCAAATCTCAGCCTGTTTGTCTGATGTTGCAGCCTGGATTTTATTTATTTTTAAATTCTTCTATATACCATCATATGTAAACTGCATTCAAAGCGGTGTACAAAACATAAAAGGTCATCAGAACGCTAACAACCATATCCTTAAAAAAATATTGTGTTCAAACTTCATTCCCTGCTGCCCAAATGACCTGACACTTCCCCAGCTGCTCCTCAGTGCCCCAACCTATGAAACAAAAAGGTTTTCACCGCCTTCCTAAATGTTAGCAAATTCAACTCCTCTTTCAAACTCATCAGGAGCTTGTTCCACCACATGGGGGCTGCTAAAGAAAAACTATGCTTTCACTATTGCTTCGATCACACCTGCTGAATACCTGGGACCACCAGCCACTGACCCTGACTCGACCGCAACTCCCTCCCTGGCTGGTACCAGTATAGTAAATCCCCCAGGTACCTCGGCCCTTGATTTCTCAAATGTCTTAAACATTACCAGCAGGAGCTGTTTGATGGGGAGCCAGTGAAGTTGACCACCATCTGAAATGAAACATGGCCAAGACAAAGTTTCTTATCATTCCCTCTAAATCCCTTCCCTTCTTCCTGTGTCTTTTTCTGTGGATAACAGTCATCCTCCCTGTTTCCTCAGCTTGCAATATTAGGATCATCTCTGACTCTCTCTCTCTTCCTCTGCACACATCCAACAGATAGCTAAAACCTGTTTTTCTCTATATCAGCAAACTTTGTCCCTTCCTCTCAGAACACACCACTAAAACCCTTATCCACTTTCTCATCTACACTATTGCAACTTGCTCCTCGCTGGTCTCCCACTGAATCATCTATCTTCCCTTCAATCTGATCAAAGCTGCACAGACAGACAATCTTCTGTCATAACCCTCTTCTCAAATCGCTTCACTGGCTCTCTATCCATTTCCACACACAGTTCAAACTTCTTCTGACCCACAAATGCATTCATTCTGTGGTTCCTCACTGCCTCTCTTCTCTTATTTCTAACTATATCCCTCCCTGGCAACTCTGCTCATCAAGTAAATCATTGTTATCTATGCTCTTCTCTTCTACTGCCAAATCTAATATCTGTTCTTTCCAACTTGCTGTACCATATGACTGGAATAGACTACCTGAGTCAGGCTCCAACTCTGGTCTTATGCAGGTTAAAAACTCATCTCATCAAGGCTGTTTTCGGATCCTGACCCCTTATTCTCTTATCTACACTCATGTGTATTTTAATTGTCTCCCTTAAGAATTCCCTAGTCCCCTGTTGTTCTGTTTGTCTGTCCTAGCAGATTGTGAGCTCTGTAGAGCAGGGATTGTCTTTTGTATGAAGGTCTACAGCACTGCATATGCTTAGTAGCCCTATCTAAATGCTAAGCAGTAGTAGAAAGGAAGGGCCACCTCATTCAGGGGGCACATAAATTTCTTCTTCCCTAACTCCTGCATGAACCTATGCAGCTTGTCTCCAAAAGTCCTAGTCCCCTCTAAAGAAAAACTTATTCAAGTGTGATTTGGAGGCCAATCCACAGACTACCCCTACAGAAGCTTGTAGTGCCAAGGCTGCGTTCTCAAAGTTGCCTCAGCCATGCCTCCAGCTTTCTGTCCTACTGGCATGGTAATGCATTCGGCCACTCTAGCTACAATCATATCCATTTTGAAGGCCTCATGAAACCCCACAAGCCAAAGGTGTTTCAACTACTTGCTCGGTAAATACAGGAGAGCTCCTCCCGATGGAAAAGCCCAAGTCCAGGAGGAATTGCTGGCATGGGGAGGAATCCAACTCAAATAGCTGCTGCCTCTCATCTACTAGCCTTAGCCCAGGCCTCCCAAGCCAGAAAAGATTTCACAGAGCCTCTGCCCCCAGTGCCTCAATTCCTTGCTATGTCAGTAAGACCCATCCTGCTGAGAAGCTAACCTCCCTGTTGCACCAGCCTCTACAAGCATTAAATACATATGTTCTCTGTCTCCGCTTGCTGAGGGAAGGAGGAGCTATCCCTATTTGTTACGCAAGAGCAATTCCTGCCTCAACCCTCTGACAGTGAATTCTACGAATAAGGATTATCTACAGAGAAATCGGACTTTTGTCTTAAACCACTGCTACACCCAGACTTTGTAATTCACTGGATTCAAGAAACAGTACTGTTCTCTCGTATAGCAGCAATTCCATAAATTTACTCCATCGAGATCTGACTATATGGTTTATAGTTGCCAGCCTTCTCCTTAATTCCACTTTTGTACAGAGGAACCACATCCACCTGTATCTGATTCTCTGGGACTCTAGAAAAGCATAGAGAAAGTCAGACAGTATTGTTGGCAGAACTTCCCTAAATTTCCTTAATACACTTGGATATATTCTGTCCAGCCCTACTGCTTTATTTACTTTTAGTTTAGATTGCTCCTCTCACAAGCAGTCTTCTAAAAATTGTTTGAGATCTACCCCACTTCCATTCCTATTTGTATCAGTGTTGTGTGCTACTGCTCCCAAGCCGTTTCTCAGTGAGCACCCAACAGAAATATTTGTTAAGTGATTCTGCTTTTCCCTCATCAGCTTCTACACGTTCCCCCTTTCACCTCAGAGTCTCACAATGCCACTTTTGCATTTCCTATCAAAATATCTCAAAAGAAGTATTTTCCTCCATTATATTACCTATTTTTTTCCTTTCACTTACATCTTTTCTCTCCTAGCTACTTTCCCATCTTTTCCTAGCTTCTCCAGATACTTCTGCCCATCCTACTTTTCTATGGCCTCTTGCAGTTTATGAATGGAATGCTAGCCTTTTTTTCAGCAATCCCTTTAAAAATACAAAAGGAACCTCTTGCCTTTATCTCTATTTAATTTAATTTTCTATAAAAGAAGGTTTGCCGTCCCTACAATATCTCACTGCTCTTCTAGTACTCTAAATTAAAAGTTTTTTTTTTTTCTGAGGTCTGCCTTTGAATGCTCCATCATTACCTGAGATATAATACTGACATATTCATAAATGACCTGGAAAGTGGAATAACGAGTGAGGTTATCAAATTTGCAGATGACACAAAACTATTTAAAAGTTGTTAAAACCCAAGAGGATTGTGGAAAATTGCAAGAGGATCTTGATAAATTGGAAGACTGAGCATCAAAATGGCAGACGAAATTTAATGTGGACAAGTGCACAGTTATGCACCTAGGGAAGAACAACCCAAACTATGGTTACACGATGCAAGGTTCCACATTAGGAACCACCACCCAGGACAAAGATTTAGGCGTCATTGTGGATAACATGTTAAAACCCTCAGCCCAGTGTGCAGCGGCAGCCAAGAGAGCAAATAGAATGCTAGGTATCATAAGGAAAGGAATGGAAAATAAAACAAAAGATATAATGCCTCTATATCGTTCCATGGTGAGACCGCACCTTGAATATTGTATGCAATTCTGGTCGCCGTATCTTAAAAAGGATATAGCGATTTTAGAAAAGGTTCAGAGAAGAGCCACCAAAATGGTAAAGGGGATGGAAGGATACTCCTATGAAGAAAGGCTAAAAAGGTTAGGGCTCTTTAACCTGGAAAAGAGATGGCTGAGGGGAGATATAATAGAAGTCTATAAATTAATGAAGGGAGTGGAATGGGTAAACATAGATCGATTGTTTACGTTATCAGAATATAGAAAGACTAGGGGACATGCAATGAAACTACAGGGTAAAACTATTTAAGACTAATAAAAGAAAATATTTTTTCACTCAACGTGTAATCAAACTCTGGAATTTGTTACCGGAGGATGCAGTAAAGGCTGTTAGTGTAGCTGGGTTTAAAAAAGGTTTGGACAAGTTCCTGGAGGAAAGGTCCATAAACCATTATTAAGAAGGGACCCAGGATATCAATGCTTGACCCAGTACAAGCATTGTGGAACCTGTGTCTTTTGGGGAAACTGCTAGGTACATATGACCTAGATTGGCCACTGTTGGAAACAGGATACTGGGCTTGATGGACCTTGGTCTGACCCAGTATGGCATATCTTATGTTCTTATAACATTATCATACACTTAGGTCAATCAGGTTTACACAACACTTACTCTGCAAAATGTATATAAACATGCTTTACTATTGAATACTTTGAAAAGACAAATGCAGCCACATGTGAGGTGCCTGACCTGGCAGCACTGTTGAACACATGCACAGGACTTATTCTATTTATATTTTATATTTAGCTCATGCCTTTCCAGTAGTAATTTAAGGCAAGTTTCTTCATTGGAAGATTGTGCGTTGAATGTAACATACCAATGTTCAACAGTGCCTCCCTTTCATTTTGGTATTTTCTGTCTGATACAAGGTGGGCCCAACCATTAGGCAAGACTAGGTAGTTGCCTAGGGCAGAAGTGAGACACCAAAGTCAAAGCAAAACAATAGATCCCGACAGACATATAAATTCAAAGAACCATCAACATATTTTTTTTTTACCTGCAAGGAGAATGGGCACAACTTTGATTTGTATGTAGTAATATTGAAAAGTATGATGTCTAACTATGCATTTTTACAGGATTGTTGTGGGAGGGATGGCGTTTTAATGATCATGATTGCTGATTTTTAATTAGCAAAATCTCAAGGGGAAAGGGGAGCATAAAGCTGAAGGTTCATCTAGAGCGCCCAGACCTTTGCGCTGGCCTTGACTACTTGGAAAGGACATTGGCCCCAAACAGTTTTAAGTCTAGGGAGCTGAATTTTGAGATTACAGAAGGACAGTATACCTGCCAACACCAAACCTAACCTACATTACCTTGAAGTGAGTGCAATTTACAGCTTCTGAAAATATGGTAAAAGTGCTAGTGTCAAAGAAAAAAAAACAAGGAAAGAGGCCATGATAAAGGATAAAAAGATATGCTATGAAGTAACAAATTATAGGAAGGCATCCCCAATGAGAACTACTGGGAAGAACCTAGGAGAGAAATCATGCAGAAGGAGAAACCTGATGAGAGTCGAATAGGGACCAGAGAGACTACTTCTAACTCAAAGATGGAGCACTGGAAACTAATAACCAACATGGGAAAATAATGGCTTTTCTATCTTCACAGCAGCAATAGAATCACTATAACAACATCATCATCATAAAAATTTGCCCTTAGACCAAGTCAGAGTGCTGCAGAATAAAAATAATAGATATCAGATAGAAGAAATTTGCAGCAAGACTGTTCCAGAATGACAGATTCAACAGGCTAGGTCTCACCAACCAAATGTCCCCAGAACCTTCCGAGAATCATCCATCTGCTTCAGATCCACTTTAATAATCCTTCTCAAACTCCCAGCACAACATTTAGCTTTCCTCAGACCGTCCACAACCTCCCTGCTCTTCTATTTCACCCATTCTTTCAGGATTACACACATTTCCTCCTCCCACTCTCCCCTCTATTCGTATCCTTCCTGCCCATCTCCTCTGGAACTCATCTTCTTTCCATCCCTTTCGGGTCTCTTTCCCTCACATTCTCTCTACTTATGCTCTCCACCTGCTCATCCGCCCTCCCCCCGGATTTCTTCTTCCTCCTCACATTCTTCTCCTCCACCACTCCAAAGCTCGTCTCCTTTGCATCTCCACCGCCTCTCTCCATTTCGTTGCTTCCTCATATCTTCTATCTCCCCACTCCCCAAAATCTCTTCTTTCGTGCACACTCCCTTCCTCCACGCCTCTTCTCCCTCGCATTCTCTCTCTCCCCCCTCTGGTCTTTTCTCCCTCCCACCTTACATCCTTCCTCCAGATCTCCTCTCTCCCCCTCACATCCTCACTCTTCGCCTTTTAGTCTCTCCCCCACCTCCCTTCAGGTCTATTCTATTTATCCCCCTCACATCTTTCCCTCCTCCCTCTAGGTCTCTCCTCCTTACATCCACCAGGGTCTTCCGGCTCTACCAGTCAAGGGCCAATGGGGAAGATGATGGCTGCGCGAGTGCAAATGCACCCAGCTGCTTTTCCTCTTACCTCCTGCAGCCCCGATCGCCGCCATTTTACAGCACGCACCCCCTGGATGACAGCTCCGCAATGACGTCACCGCGCAGGGGCTACAAGGCGTGGCACGTCACGCGACGGTATCTGGACAATAGTAGAAGACCGGGTTTGGAGAAGCGATGCGGTCAGCACGTGTGGGCGTGGCTGGGCTGCAAAAAGAGGCGTGGCAGAGGCTTGGTAGGGGAACTGTTGGCAAGGAATAGAGAGGAGTGGGTGTTGACCGGTAGATGGGCGGGGCTTAAGCTATAGTGGAATGCGATGCGCTGATGAGACTCTATAGTACACAACTGAGAAAAGGGAGGACGACAAATTATAACATAGTAAACTGAGCGGGACAATAGAGTCTTAGAGACATCTCAAAGAAGCAAAGGTGAATAATAAAGTCTTTTTTCAAGAACCTTAAAAACGAGAACACTGAAAGCTGGACCAGTGTACTGTGTAAGAGTTGCAAGAGCCTGACGCATAAATCTGAGACAGGCACAAAAACTCATTGGCAGGTTGTACCATCTTCAGTTCGGGTGTGATTGGGTCCAGTATGGCATAGCCCAGGGCAATTGCTTTGATTGTACGTCCTAATGCAGGCCTTCCCTGCAAGGGTGTAGGGGATAGTAAAAGCTTTTCTGCTATTTGAACTCTATGGTCAGTGTGTTTCTTTTTCCAGCGCTGGCTGCAGTATTTAAAAATGAAACTTGATATTCAGTGATGAAATCTGGATATCCGGCCCTGAATATCCAGTTTCACTGCTGACCACCAGAGCAATCTGGATTTCATAGGCAACATACTATAGACAACTGCCAAGAGTGTCAAAATTTGAATACGCAAATACGGGCCAAAGAAGAGTGTGCTTCTGCTTATTTTAGTATCATGTGCTGCTTCAAATGGATGCGACTGTAGCACTATAGCGAAGGCTGGTCCTACCACTTGGCAAACTAAGCAGTTGCCTAAGGTGGTATCTTCTAGGGGGAGGGGCAGCAAAGAGCAAAGCATTCAAAGCTAAACAATACATTCTGACGCTGATTTCCTTACCATTTCCCTAGCTATATCCTTGTCCTCAGCTATTGTTGACTGTCTTGACTAGATTGTAAACTCCGATGAGCAGGGATAGGTTGATACTGCTCATCCTAGGGCAGAAGATAGAGCTGAGACAGGATCTTAGGGCACCTAGGTCCCAGTTCAGGAATTGTCTTCCTACAACCATATGTGCTGTTGTATAGGAACAGGTAGAAGTATGAATGCAGCAGGACACCAAATAATCATCAGGAAAAAGGTGGGGCCCATCTGCTGTGCCCAAGAACAGGTTCTACTGCATGCACAGCTGTCAAGATATTTGTTGCAAAGTTGTTGGTCACTGTTACACTTTTCTGAGTTTTTCAGTTTTGCTTACTGCCTGGGAAGAGTCATACTGATTTCTCTCTATATCAGTGGATATGCCCAGTGATGACATCACTGAACGTTGTTCAAGTCTGCCTTGACTTGCTGGCAAGGAGGCATAACCCACACAACTGGTCTGGCCTAAATGGACATTTTTTTTCAATGGAGAAAGGTGAATAGTGGCATAGCCCAGGGATCTGTGCTGGGCCTACTGCTTTTTAACATCTTCATAAATGAATGGAAATGGGAATACGGAGTGAGGTGATTAAAATTTGTAAATGACACAAAATTATTCAGTTATTAAAACATAAGAGGATTGTGAAAAACTGTAAGAGGAGCTTGATCAACTGGAAGACTGGATGTCCAAATCACAGATGAAATTGAATGTGACCAAGTGCAAAGTTATGCATTTAGGAAAGAACAACCCAAACTACGGTTACATGATACAAGGTTCCACATTAAGAACCACCACCCAGGAAAAGAATTTAGGCATCATTATAGGTAATACATTAAAACCCTCTGCCCAGTGTGCAGCAGTGGCTAAGAAAGCAAATAAAATGCTAGCAATTTTAAGGAAAGGAATGAATAATAATACCAAGGATATTATAGTGCCTCTGTACCATTCCATGGTGCGATCGCACATTAAATATTGTGTGCAATTCTGATTGCCATATCTTAAAAAGGATATAGCAGAATTAGAAAATGTACAGAGAAGAGCCACCAAAATGGTAAAAAGAATGGAAGGATACCCCAGTGAGGAGAGGCTTAAAAAATTAGGGACCTTCAGCTTGGAAAAAAGACGGCTGAGGGGAGATATGATAGAGGTCTATAAATTAATGAATGGAGTGGATCAGGTAAACATAGTTCAGTTGTTTACTCCTTCAAAAAGTATAAAGACTAGAGGACACATAATGAAGTTACAGTGTCACCCATTTACCACTAATTAGAAATAATATTCTTTAAGGACATAAGTTATGCCATATTGGGTCAGACCAAGGTCCATCAAGCCCAGTATCCTGTTTCCAACAGTGGTCAATCTAGGTCACAAGTACCTAGTATCCCTAAAAGACACAGGTTCCACAATGCTTGTATTGGGGCAAGCAGTGGATATTTATTTATTTATTTAGACAGTTTTGTATACCACCTTATCCTTCAATCAAAGTGGTCACAACACAATTGGGGGATACATTTAACATGAGGGGATATGAGACACATACACTAATACTTACAGGGAACATGGGCAATGGAGGGTTAAGTGGCTTGCCCAAGACCACAAGGAGCACCTGTGGGACTAGAAACCCCAGTCCTTCCGGCCCAAGGTTGCTGTCCTCTAGTGGGATTTCAACCACCAACCTTCCAGCCTGTGGTACCTTGCCCCAGCCACTAGACCACTCCTCCCTCTGGGTTTATAGACCTTTTCTCTAGGAACTTGTCCAAACCTTTTTTAAACCCGGCTACACTAACAGTTTTTGCTACATCCTTTGTTAATGAATTCCAGAGTTTTATTACACGTTGAATGAAAAAATATTTTCTTTTATTAGTCTTAAATAGGTTAGCTTGTAGCTTCATTGCTATATTTTGATGGCGTAAACAATCGATCTACGTTTACCCATTCCACTCCATTCATTAATTTATAGAGCTCTATCATATCTCCCCTCAACCGTCTCTTTTCCTGGTTGAAGAGCCCTAACCTTTTTAGCCTCTCTTCATAGGGGTATCCTTGCATTGCCTTTACCATTTTGGTGGCTCTTCTCTGTACCTTTTCTAATAACTCTAGATCCTTTTTAAGACACGGTGACCAGAATTACACACAGTATTCCATGTGTGGTCGCACCATGGAACGATACAGAGGCATTATAATATCCTTTGTTTTATTCTCCATTCCTTTCCTTATGATACCTAGCATTCTATTTTCTCTCTTGGCCGACGCTGCACACTGGGCAGAGGGTTTCAACATGATGTCCACGATGACGCCTAAATCTTTTTCCTGGGTCTTGGTTCCTAATGTGGAACCTTGCATCGTGGAACCATAATTTGGGTTGTTCTTTCCTAGGTGCACAGCTTTGCATTCGTCCACATTAAAGTTCATCTGCAATTTGGATACCCAGTCTTCCAATTTATCAAGGTCCTCTTGCAATTTTTCACAATCTTCATGGGTTTTAACAAATTTGATTACCTACCTTGTTATTCCCATTTCCAGGTCATTTATGAATATAAGAACATGAATATGTTAAAAAAAACAGCAGACCCAGCACAGATCCCTGGGCTACTCCACTAGTCACCTTTCTTCAATGGGAAAATTGTCCTACAGTTTGTATTTTTTTCTTTACTTTTTTATTTTAATGAAGGCAACCTTAAAAGAATGATAACACAGGTACACTACCAAAAAACTGCCTCCAGTTTTGCAACTGATTCCTATAGATTTTGGGGTGCTGAATCCAGGAAAAATAGCCAAAATGTTCCATCACGTCACGTTTTCTTGCAAAATTAGATTTCTTACCCATATAAGGAATGTTCACATAATTTCTTTTTAGCTGACTGCAGTTTATTTTCTTGGCCCAAAATAGAGGTTGTAATGGTTAACTAACTAGAAACACTCCCTCATGATATTTTAGAGTGTTTTGTATTCATTTTATACATTAACAGGACAATTGGGAGGCGGGGGGCTAAATCCAGTACTCGCGCTGGCGCATGTTCTTTCCTGTTCGCCTCGCCTCGTTCGCTCGCTCGCTCAAACACGGTGGTTACGACATGAACGTTCCTGTCAACTTTCAGTTTCTTGCAAGTTCATTATTACCTTTTGTTTGCTCAGTCGTAATCCAGCTTTATTCCGAAGTGGTTCACTACAGTTGTAGTTTGCAGTGCTGTGTATTTGTGATGGCTCACAGAGCCAGAGGTTGCGTCAACTCTCCGGACAGTTTTTGTTTTATTTGTGGGGAATATACCGTGAAAAAGCGGCAGAGGAACATTTCTGCATTTATTAAAAAAGTATATTTCGCCTATTTCGGTTTGAAGTTAGGCGATCAAGACAAACCATGGGCTCCTCACAAAGTGTGCAAGACATGTGAGGAAGATCTACGCTTATGGATGAAAGGTAAAAAACAAGCATTTCGTTTCGGAATACCTATGATGTGGCGTGTGAACAAAGAGACCACAGCAGTGACTGCTATTTTTGCTCTTGCATTGTGAAGGGATACAACTTAAAAAATAAGAACGTAATAAGTTACCCCAACCTTCCCTCAGCAATTAGGCCTATGCCTTATAGCAACGAAGTACCTGTGCCTGAACCACCAAAATCTTTGGATCATATTTGTGTGGACGGTTCTGATCATGATGAGACTCATCAGATGGCTTTTCCCGATGAGTCCAGTACTTCCGAGTTTGAAACTGAACCAGATCCGAAACCTGAACTTTTCTCTCAAGCTGAATTGAATGATTTAGTCCGGGATTTAGGACTCCCAAAAGATGCTGCCCAACTGCTAGGTTCTCGGCTTAAACAGAAATATCTATTGTCACCAGGAACAACTTTTTATTGGTACCGCAACCGCGAGACACAATTTTTGAAGTATTTCAGCAAAGAGGAAGATTTGGTATTTTGCAACGATATATACGGAGTGATGGAAAAGTTTAAACTCAAGTATGATCCTGCTGAATGGCGGCTGTTCATTGATTCGTCAAAAGACAGCATAAAAGGTGTTCTTCTTCATAATGGCAACACATTCGCTTCAGTTCCTATTGCTCACTCTGTTATTCTCCAAGAAAAATACGAGAATTTGGCCCTGATTCTTCAGAAGATTCGTTATGATGAGCATAAGTGGATGATTTGTGGAGACTTTAAAATTCTATCCATGCTATTAGGGCAGCAATCCGGTTTCACCAAATATCCCTGCTTCCTTTGCTTGTGGGATAGCCGGGCCCGCGACCTACACTGGGGGAAAAAAGACTGGCCAATTCGGGAGTATTTGAGACCCGGTGAGAAAAATGTTCTTCATGAGAGCTTGGTACCTCGTGATAAAATTTTATTACCACCTCTCCACATTAAGTTGGGTCTCATTAAGCAATTCATCAAGTCCCTTCCAAAAGATGGTGAGTGCTTTCGATACCTTTGCTCAAAGTTCCCCCGACTTTCTGAAGCAAAGCTAAAGGAAGGAGTGTTTGTTGGCCCTGATATAAGGAAACTCATTTCAGATGGAGCATTCGCTGAAACGATGTCTGAGAAGGAAAAAGAAGCCTGGGATTCCTTCAAGGATGTTGTTCTCAAATTCTTGGGGAACAGGCGGGATGAGAACTATAAGGATATTGTTGCCAGGATGCTCAATGCCTTCAAAGAACAAGGCTGTAACATGAGCCTGAAAGTCCATTTCTTGCACTCCCATGTGAACTACTTTCCCGAAAACTTGGGGGCGTACAGTGAAGAACAAGGTGAAAGGTTTCACCAGGACATCAAGGACGCAGAGAGAGAAGGTACCAAGGAAGATGGAACACCACTATGATGGCTGATTTCTGCTGATTGCTGCTGCGGGAAACCCCAGATGAAAAATACGCCAAGCAGCGCACCAAGAGAAGCATTCGGGGGAAGAAGAAACGGGCCCACCAGGAGATTGATTGACCCAAGAATGACTTTAAAATCTAAACTGTGTTGACAAATACCGTGTTTTTACTAAACTTTGAAATAAAAATTTGCTAGTTATTACCACAGTGTCGGATCTCATTTATTAGAATTTTATTTTCACACCATCGGGTGTTTGTCTTCATGTATTGCAATGGTGCGGTTTGCGTTTTCTATTCTTACATACATACCTGTACAACATTTTTTGCACATTTCTTTGCTTTGCTTTGTGTCTAACCTCGCTCTTATATGCTCAATGTTTGTGCACATGTATGTGGCTGTTTTAAGTGCAGACAATTTTGCTACCATCACAGTGTGTTTTGTTGACATTACTCTATTCTTATGTGCTGCCTTGTTACAATTTTCTTTATTCTTATTTGAATAACTACTAAATAATTAGTATAAAGAATTCATCCAAGAAACTTTTATCTCGATCGCACTCAATCTGAAACGTTCACCTCAAACTGCTAACCCAATGTAGCAAAAAATCTGTATGTGATGGAGCAAATTGGTTACCAGATTTGGATTCAGCGCACCAAAAAACGTAAAAATCAATCGAAACATTAGTGGCAGTTTAAAAAAAAATTTTTTTAGTGTACCTGTGTAATGGGCTCTAGGGTGGAGGAAGTTCCTTTCTGTTCTTCAAAGGGATTGCTCAAGACAGACTGGCCAAATCTACTATCACATCAGGAATACTTTTCCAAACAATGTGATGATGTACATGTGAGGATAAGAGTCCACATTGTAGCTTTTCAAGTCTCTTCTATGGAGGCTGACCTTAGGTGAGAGCCTGCACAACGTCCAACATGCCTTGACATGCCCCTTCAGGGTGAAATTTGCCTAGACATAAGTAAAAGAGATGCTATTGCTAAGCAGGTGGAAAGTATGTACTTGACCATGCATGTCTCAGGTTAATTGGGTTCAAATTTTCATCATTCCCCCAATTCGAGGGGGAGCTGATAAGTCTCTAGCCTTGTAATGAAACAAAACTGCAGAGAGATCATTTGGACCACTGGAACTGAAGTGTGCCCATAGCTTTATGTATCGTTAGAAGGCCAGAGACGTATCAGTCCCCCTCCCATAGAATTCTTTTCATATTCTAATTCTTCAGTGTGGGAGTAGAATATGCGTATACCATAAGTACATCTCCCTGAAGGCATCATAAAAACATTTCTTGAGTAGAGAAAGTGGTTTGCCTTGAAACAAGAACAAAGAGTTTAAAATTAAACATATATGGAGAGAAGCTGCTTGTGGGGCTCAAGAGAGTGGAGAGACTGTATTGTTGCTAATTGGTTAAGCCTGATTTTAGAAAGCCCTGTCTTTGACATCATCATCAGGGGCCACCAGCACAGTTTTTAAACCCACAGCATCTGCGCTATAGGTGAGAGAAGCTGCTTGTGGGAGAGGAGCAGCAGGGGAAGCCCTGTTTTTGGAGAGAGACTGTATTGATGCTAGCTGGTTAAGACTGATTTCAGGAAGCCCTGTCTCCACTGTCTGGCATTACTATCAGGGGCTAAAAGAACAGCTTTTAAACCTGCAGCATCTGTGGTACAGGTGAGAGAAGTTGCTTGTGGGGTGCAAGAGAGTGGAGGAGCAGCAAGAGAAGCCCTGTTTTTGGTGAGAGGCTATATTGTTGTCAACTGATTAAGCACAATTTCAGGAAGTCCCACTTCTGATGTCTGACATCATTGGCAAGGGCCATTGAAATAGCTTTTAAATCTGTGGTGTCATCATGGATAATACATTGAAACCCTCTGCCCAATGTGCAGCCATGGCTAAGAAAGCAAATAGAATGCTAGGAATCATAAGGAAAAGAATGCAAAATAAAACCAAGGATATTATAATGCCTCTGTATCGTTCCATGGTGTGACCGCATCTTGAATATTCTGTGCAATTCTGGTCACCATTTCTTAAAAAGGATATAGCAGAATTAGAAAAGGTACAAAAAAGAATGACCAAAATGGTAAAAGCGATGGAAGGATATCCCTATGAGGAAAGGCTTAAAAGGTTAGGGCTTTTCAGCTTGGAAAAAAGATGGCTGAGGTGAGATATGATAGAGGTCTATAAAATAATGAATGGACTGGAATGGGTAAACATAGATCAGTTGTTTACTCCATCAAAAAGTAGAAAGACTAGGAGACATGCAATGGCGTTACAATGTGGCACATTTAAGACTAATCAGAGAAAATATTTTTTTCACTCAGCGCTTAATTAAACTCGAATTTGTTACCGGAGGACGTAATAAAAGCTGCTAGTGTAACTCGGTTCAAAACAGGTTTTGAAGGGTTCCTGGAGGAAAAGTCCATAAACCATTATTAAAGAGGACTGGGGAAATCCACTTCTTACCCCTGGGACAAGCAGCATGGAATGTATATACCTTTGGGAACCCGACAGGTACTTGAGACCTGGAATGGCCACTGTTGGAAACAGGATACTGTGCTTAATGGACCTTTGGTCTGGCTCATTATGCATATCTTATGTTCTTATGTCTGACATGCGCGGCCAAAGGGGCATACATCTTTGGAGCCACTGAGGCCCACTATGCATGATGGGTTTGAAGAGAATGCCAAAGTAAAATCCAAGCAAGTTACATCTGTTCCCACTGCTGTTGTAGGCCCTATGGATCATCATTGCAGCTCCATCCACACTGATCAAAAGTCTGCTACGAAGGAGAGTCAAGTTCTAAGTTCAATCATATTATCTCATGTTTCTTTGTGTGCTGGGGAGAGGCCTCCTCCTCCATTGTCTGGTGAAACTTCTGACTTAAATCAGGTGTTGAAGGATGGCTATCTGAGTCAAGATGCATGACCAGCTATAACTCCTGCTACAATTACTACAGACAATCTGGATTTTAAGGATCTACTGCCTGGAGGGTTGTCTTTGGTAGGTAAAGCAGCAGAGAAGCCAAAAAATATAACTATACCGGACATTAGGGTGTGGTTACAAGAACTGAATCTAGGTTGGATACTTTTGTGGAGCAAATTTCGTTTTTTCTAAGGAAAAGGTTGCTAAATTACAGTAATGTGAGAAGCCTGTTTTAGGTGAAGGGTCTTATTTGGATTTAATTAAGTCTCAAGGTGACTCCCTGCATGTGGTTTTTGCTGCAGAGATTAAAAATAGCTTAGTTATACACCGTAAACTGGAGACAATTGAAAATCTTGCCAGAATAAAAAATGTTGAGGTCTTTAAATTTTCCTGTTTCTTGGCTCTTGTCTCCAGTGAAATTACTTTGTATGTTTATTTTTGATGTCCTAAAAATTGTTAATTATGCTCAAATATCTAGTTTGAAATTGTATTGCCTTTCATTTAATGCACAACTAGAGTACACTACTGAGGGTAGCCTTGATGGGATTTGACCTCCTGACAGCCTTGAGCTGTCAGCTTTTCTTGATTCTTCTGCTAATATTGCAACTGGAGCCACACCCTTGGTTGTCTTCTCTAAAGAAGTGGATAAGAACACTGTTCTTCACGAATATATCAACGTTATGTATGTACTGTTCTGTGGTCAGAAGATATCTATTTTCCCTGATGTAACGAGAACTGCTCGACTTCTTAGAAGTGGTTCTCTTACTGTAAAAAAACAGAAGTAGGTGCAACTTTCTTCTTGCCTTTTTTGTGTAAGCGTGTGGTAGACTACCAGGGGAAAAAAATATACTTTTATGACCCTATACAATTGCAAGATTTTTTTCTTGGCAAGACTCCTAGTGATTAAATATTATTTTTAAATGGGATTGCAGAAGATAATTCACCCTGTGCAATAGATTTTTGATTTACAAAATTTTTATTTAAACCTTGTTGTGCCATAAGAAGACAATCTAGATGTTTTGCCTGGAAACTCTTTTATTGCAAGTATCATGTTGGCTGTTTTCTATGTCTGCTTGTGGCCTTCTGTTTTATACTGATAGTACCATGTCTGGTATTCCTGTTATTTGGGGTCGGGGTTGTTGTTGTAATTAAGTGCCATTGAGTCAGTGTCGACTTATAGCAACCCTCTGGATAGTTGTCCTAAACTATCTTCGGTCTTCAGTCAGGTGGCTCATAGTTGATAGGGTTGCATTCATAGTTGCTGTTATTGTATCGATCCATATTATTGCTGACTTTCCTCTTTTATGTTGACCTTCAACTTGCCAATGATCTCTGTCTTCACATGATGTGTCGAAAGTATGAAAGTCTAAGTCTTGTCATCTGAGCTTTTAAAGAAAGCTTAGGTTTGATCTCTTCTAGTACCAACTAGTTTGTTCTTCGGGCAGTCCATGGTATACACAGTATTCTTCACTAGCACCATAATTCAAGGGCTTGATTTTCATCTGGGTGGTGCTGTGCGCTGCATCGGCACATAGCCCGCCCACCATCCATCTAACCCAGATTTTCAATGCTGGGGTCATATGCGGCCCTGGCATTGAAAGTCCAGGTTTTGCTGCACAACCTGGAACCCGCAGGAGCTAACCGGGTAGCACCAATTTTTGATGCTACCCGCTTAGCTCCTATGCCTGAAAGATAGGCGAGGAAAAACCTTGCCTATATTTAAGGCACATAGGGCATCGAAAATCGGTACTACCCGGTTAGCCCTTTCCTCTGCCCCCGCTCCGCCCCTAACATACCCCAATGCTAACCACATAGCATCTGGATGTATTAAGGACTTATCCGGGATTTTCGAAGGGCACTACCCATGTACGTGCCCTTCGAAAATCCCGGATATGGCATTTACACGGATAACTAGGGCAGCTACCTGTGTAAATGCCTTCAAAAATGCCGCCCCAAAAGCATTGGTTTTCTTCCTGTCTATCTTTTTTACTGTCCAGCTTTCGCCTCCATATGATGTTATTGAAAATACCATCAAAAATAAAAAAACCCCACAAAAATGTGATGACACAAGCAAATATCAATATGAAAAGTCAAAACATTATAAGGCCCAGATCAAACTAAAAAAATTTTTCAACGTAAACATCTATTTATTTTATGTTATTTTATTGTCGGATTCCACCGGCAAGAGATGGGGAGGGGAAAAACTCCCCACTCAGTGACGGTAGAGACCTTTTTTTTATTATTAAATCACAACCTTATAATGTTTTGATTGAAAATACCATGGCTTGGACATGTTGAATCTTTGTATGGAGCAAGACATCTCTGCTCTTAAGAATCTTATCTAGGTCCTTCATAGACATTCTGCCAAGAGCAATGCGTCATTGGATTTCTTGACTGTTGTTGTTTCTTTATTGATTTGATCCAAGCAGGTTAAAGTTGTCCACTATTTCAATTTCTTCTCCATCAATGATGAACTTATTGATTTGGCAAGTTCTCAGGATCTTTGTCTTCACTTGGTTTGCAGCTTGTCATGCTGTGAGTGATGCTGAGAGTTAAGCTATCGGTAGCTTAACTAATAGCAGGGTCTCCCAAGATAGACTGGTCTCAGCTGAGGTGCCAGATTAAGACAAACCACCCATCTGGGCAACAGCAGAATGGGATGCTATTCGCAGCGGAGGATCACATTTCAGTGACAACGGCAACAACATTAGCAACACCTGCATGGAAGAAAGGCCTGGCAATCTACTTCTGTATCTTGCCACAGAAACCCAATGGATAGTCAGGATCGTTATACAAATTAAATCTTAATTTACGAGCAAGTCCCAGTTCCCACCTCTATAGCCTCATTGAGAATTATTCAATGTTTCCCCACTATTGAGCAGTGGTTGGCAGACAATGTTTTAGCTATAAATTATAAGAACTGTCTCAAATAATTCCTCATTCACTCCATAAATATCGAAAACCCCTATTTTAAAATTCAAACAACCATTTTAAGGATATTGGAATGGTCTCAGACTTTGCGGCACTATAATCGCTAACAACCAATCAATTGGAGTTAGCAGTACTAATAGCATCAATGGCCAATCCACTCATATAAAATATGTCCCAATTTAATATTATCCCATTGAAAAATGTGTTTATCTCTTTATAGGATCTTTTCCCAACGCCATCAATTAGTGCCTCTTGTTTGTATATCCTCCAAGATTCTTTCCTAAAGGGATTTTGAAAAAGAGGGGAAATGAAAAAATCACCCCTCTATGGGACATCAACCAACAATTCTTCTCATGGGGACGTATTCATTAACATTCTATATTACAAACTCCTAAACCTATATACAACATTATGCTATCCTTCTCCAAATAGAAAACGCCAGATTACTATACCTTGATGCTGCCCACGTTCAACTCACAAATTGTTAACTGCCATACTATTGGAAAAACGCCGCGCATGCGGACTAATCCTTACTCTTCTCTTTTATAGAAGTACGCTTATCCTAATCCAATGATGTATTGACTACGTCAAACTTCTTCCTCTAATGGCCCAAACAGGCACCCCATTCTTTTGAATTGTTTAAACCTGTTGGAACTGTAGACTTCAATCTAAATATCCACCGTTGTTCTTGTACGACCAAGGTTTGATCTTATGCGATACCATGTACTGAAAGCATCCAGTGCAGTACAACGTCTGGTTTATTTTAGAATCAGAAAACACCTTCTTCAGCAAGAGTAAGAGTAAGAGTAATCTGTTGACTTATAACTGTTACGATGCATGACAGTATAGAAAGGAAAAACACCCTCACCTGCAGATATTGCATCTTTCATTTGATGCAAGATTTTAGAAAAATGCCTGCTAATTTGAAGATGAACTGTCTCCTTGAACAGACTTCTTATGTTTATCTGAGTCAATGTGAGCTTGTAAATCACCAGCATTACCACATTTACTTGCCAAGGAGAAACAGAGATTAGATCTTCAGACTAAGCACTTAGCTTTCTGGTCATCTCAGCTCTTCTGAAATCATATAAAGTTTGTCCTCATTTCCTCAGGGTGGAGGCTGGTCACCCCCTGGAGACAGTCCAACTCAGATCCTGTGGTTGCATTCAATGCTGCTTAGCAAGCGTTTTGTTCTGGGCAAGAATGGTACTGCAGAGGAGGCCTCAGATTCTCCTTTAGAGAGGCTTCATGGAAGCCCTGCAAGTTTGCAGTCCATCTCAGTTCCTTGGCTGAGATGAGAGAAGGGCAAGAAGCTGTGAAGACACCTGTGTTGTCCAAATCACAGAGGCAGGCTGGATTGATGGAGCTTCAGAGTCATCACCCCCAGGCCCAGGTAACTGATGCTCAAGGAATGCCTGAAATGACCTTACAGGCCATTTGACCTGGTCGATCATCAAGTGCTTCTGAAGTGTTTATTCAACTTGGAAAATTAGGGAATTCCTCTTAAATGATTTCAATCATCTAACTGGACTTGTGTTGTTCACTGGCAGTCCTTAGTTCGCCATGCAAAATCTCTTGAGTCTGGGATCCCACAGGGCTCCATCTTGGCATCCCCATTTAGTTCAATATTTTTATGGCACTATTAGCTACACTTATTCAGTCACAGGAGGTTAGCGCATACTATTATGCCGATGATAAACAATTAAAGGGGCATATTACAGAGGATGTTCAGGTGCAGTCGGGGAGGTCCAGATGAATGCATGCTTGAAAAGGCTGGGCTTGTACAAGTTTGGGCACGATCTCGGAAACTTGGACATCCCTGAGGCAGTATTCCAGATAGGAGATGCATCCCAGTTGACCATCCTGCAAGTTGCGTAGAGAGAATGGCAACACAGCTGTCCCCAATTCCTATTAAAGGTCATTGTGGTTTCCTCTACACTTTCTAGAGGGTATTGTTATAATAAGAAGTTCTTTTATAGTATCCCTTTGTAAGTTGTGTTACCTCTTATCCAATGTTATGTCACTCCTTATTTTATGTAATTTATTTTGTGTAAACCACCACTTTGATTGTAGAAAAAAAGTGGTATACACATCTAAATAAATAAATAAATAAAAACAAGCACTTTTCAGATGCTTAGTCATGCCTTGGAGCAGGTATAGACCTGGCGAGAGCCTAGATGTGCTGGCCGTTTCTGAAATCAGGAATACATGTCTAAGTTTTTGGTCTGTCCTAGACATGCCCCCACCATGCCCACCACTATAGTTAAATGTGTACGCACCAGAAACATCTCTAGACCTGTCTTGTAAAATGGCTCTGGGGGCATCTCCGCGATTTGGCTATTCACATGGATGTTTTCGGATGTCCAAATTGCAACTAAAGCTTCTAAAATGACCACCTTAGAATTTTTTATGGACCCATTTTCACCAGACCTTTCCAGCATAAACAGTGACCTTGATAACATGATAAAATAGATTATCTCACAGAAGCAAAAACTGAATCCCTCAAAATGTGAAGCAATGTGGATCACACAGAGAGATCCCTCACCAAATCTAGCACCTCTGATTGAGGGGTCTTCAATTCCTCTTAAGAAATCTATGAAGATTCCTGGTGTAACTTTTGACCCAGACATTTCTTTCTCAGATCTCCACAGTCACAAGAACTTGTTTCTTTCATTTATGAATAATTCAGGCTCTAATATTTAGAAAAAGAGATCTTATGATAATTCTCATTTCCCACCTAGATTATGAGATACACACTCTTAACTGGAGTTACTTTTTATTCTTTTAGGCACCTTCAATTCTTCAGAATGCAACCATAAGAATAATCTGCCATGCAAAAAGATTTGATCATAACACTCTCTTTTTGAAAGAACACCATAGGACCTTGTTATTTATAGGGTAATGTTCAAAATCTTGACAGCATTTTTTAAGATTTTGTTAACTAGCCAACCCTCTTATTTGCTAATTTTTTCCTTCCTTAGACACCTTTAAGAGTCCTAAGATCTGCTGATCAGATATCTGTCACTGTTCTCTCCTTGGTCAAACCACATTTTTAATTATCAGGCTCCAGTCCTATGGAACTCGTTACCAAGAGATTGAGGGATATTTCAATGTTTTCCACCTTTTGTGCCAAGGTGCAAGCATGGCTGTTTTCACAAATGTTTGGAAAAGAGTTTTTAATCCCCAAGGAGAGGCCTTTGAATGCCACGAGGATGCTTAATATTTAATACTGTACATTTGAATTTGTATAATGGTATAGGATATTTGTTATTGGTCTACTATCATGATGGGTCAATGGACTCTATAGTTATAACTTAATAGGGTAATGTGGTGTTTCAGGATATGTGCATTAATGTGTAAATTTTTATTTTTAGTTTGTATGTTACCAATTTCAATTATCTCACCCTTTTATCATTGTAAACTGCCCTTCAATGCTAGCAGAATATCTGGTCTCTTTTGCACATACAGAGCATGGATAGACCCTCATCAAGTACAGAATAAGTGACCATAAACTAAAAATAGATGGCGGCTTATTCAAAATGGATTAATAGGTTAACTACTGAATATCTCCACAGTCTGTGGGCAGCTCGGAGGAAGTCCCAGCAGCTATCTGGTCAGCGGCAATATTCAGCCGCTAACCGGATAGCTAAACCAACAAAGTTAGGACAGGTCAATTTTATCTGGTTTGTGCTATCCGTTTAGGGGCTAAATCTTGTTGCTGCCCAGCAAAACAGGTTGTTCAACGCTGAATATCCAGTTTAATTAAAGAAGTGGCTTTTAAAGCCCCTGGCTGCTGCATATAGGCCTCCATATATTTACAAATGCAATGTGTGACTTTGGGGTATGTTTACTAATTGGCAGTAGTGGCTTTTGTGCGATATCGGAGCTGCGGCCCCATTGAAGTCAATGAGGCTGTGGTTCCGATATGCATGGAAGCCGCTACCGCCGATTAGTAAACATACCCCTTTGAGTCGGTGCTGACTGGAAGTAGATTGCCAGGCCTTTCTTCTGAGATAATGGAGGGTTAAGTAACTTGCCCAAGGAGTGCTAGTTGGTCACTTGGTTATCAAGCCAGTGCTCTAAGCACTAGGCTACTCCCCCCCCTACCATATGTTTAGATAAATATTAAACTGAAACTCCAAGAAACCAGACTCCAACTGCAATGCAGCACCAGAAAGAAACACTGATATAATTTTTCCCTGTATTGTGCAACATATAAAGATAGCAGATGTTAATTTTCAGAAGTAAGGAAAGCATGCAGAGCATGGCTCATGGAATACTGTTCATCCCCTCTGCATGTGTGTGGAAGCCGTTTGCAGTGTGGTGGGGAAGTTGCAAAGATAACTTTTGAGGCATTGATCTTTCCCTTTCTTCTATTTATTTTTCTGCCCTCTATCCTCAGAGATTTCATTCATTTCACTAAACTACTACATAAAAAGTGGGCGGCAATAAGGGAAAATTTAGGGCAAAGAAAAAAGTTAGGAGCTTAGCATTGACTTTCAGCATTAGGTTAATAAATATAGAAAAATGATGACAGACCTAAATTTATAAGGGCTGATATTTAAAAGGGCTGACATTTAAACACTGTGGTAGTTAGTTGCAGATTATACAGTAAATATAAACCCAATATTCAGCTGCAGTATCAGGATGGTGGCTGCAGCTAAATATCCAAATTGTGTGGCCACTGTCTGATAAGTACAGACAGCACACAGGAGAGCAGAGCTCCTGCAGAAACCAGTAGAGTACACAATGAGCAGAAGCAATAGATGACCCAGTGGCTCAAAAATAGTTTCAAAATGCTTTATTGAAGGTCCCCGACGCGTTTCGGCTTACGCCTTTCTCAAGGGGAGAGATGCTTACAAAGAAAAAGTAAATATAGATATATTAAATACATACATAAACATATCTCTAAAAAGGCAACCGGAACACATTTATATAACAAAATAGACTATTAGAAATAGAATTAAAACAAAATAAATGTACAATAAAAAATAAATAATGAAATGTGAACATTCATATTAGTTTAATAAATAATTAAAACATGAATTAAAAAACTTAAAATCATATATCAAAATACATATAAAATAAACACCATAGAAGAAACAGACGCAGGGCAGAGAAAAGCTCATTCAGGCAAATTAAGTAAATCAGGAAAAACTGCTCATATGTGATTAATCACACTCATTCAGGCAAAAAACTAATTGAGAGCTACTCACTGAAACGTGCACCGAAGTGCCGTTTAAAATGAAGAGACACTGAGGTCTTTCGGTGGGGTTGTATTGTGCCGCTATGTGAACAAAAAAGAACACATTAAAAATGAGTACTAAAATATTTGTTTGACCATGCAATCGGAATTGCCTCGTTTGAAAAGTGAAATATCGTACTAACAAACTACATCAAACTTATTCCGTGAATAATGAACTAAGTAAATCATATGTAGACTACTCATTTGAGCATAATCATGTAGGGCAGAAAAAACTCTCCGTTCAGGCAGAATAATTATAGAAGCATGCACCAAAGTATCGGTAAAATTAAAGGTTTCAAAAAAGGAGTGCTATAAACGCCTGTTTTGCTATGTAATCCAAGTGAGCATTATTTAAAAAACCGCTGTACTAGCAAAGCTGCTTGTGCCATGGATGAGTGAACTCATATGAAAATAAGTAAAGAAAGCATTATTTAGAAAACCACTGTACTAGTAAAGCTACTTGTGCCGTGGATGATAGAACTCATATGAAAATAAGTAGAAGAAACTCATACAAGCAAATGATTTACTCATAAGGAAGCTACTCACTGAAACGTGCACAGAAGTGCCTTTTAAAGTGAAGAGACACTGCTCTTTGCTGAAGTGTGTTGTAGCGCTGTGTGAATGAAAACAGATCACATTAGAACCTAAAAGGACAGTGCTAAAATGAAAGCTCTTATAAAAGATTCAAGATGCAGAATATTTTAAATACCTGTTTAACTGCACAATCAGGTTATCCTAGTTTTAAAAAACAGGACACTGTGTTAGCAATTATCACTGGCAGGACTGTGCGTACTTCCAAGCGGATCAAGATGCTCTTCTAAAACGCTGTTTTTTAAGGACGCTGATTTTCGCGCCAAAAGGGGCGTGGCTATCTTTGTCCAATCAACGGAGAGATTATGAAAAGAATTGTAAAATGTTTGAAAGAGGCAATAGTTTCATTTGGAAATTGCAGAACTTGGTTGTATCAGAAAAAGTCTCCTCAAAGTATGACTTTTTTAAAAAAAGTTTTAATATCGCACACCGAAATCTAGGCAGAGGGAATGACGGTACTTTGTCTTGTGCAGAGAAATTGTGTGGAAAGTGTAAACAGGAATAGTGGATAACGTGGGCCCATACAAAGTAGTAAACTTAGGTAAATAACTCCTCAAAATACGGGCTTACTGTAGTATACCACGACTACCCGAGCTAAACGGCAGCTGCAACTAAAAGGCTAATTTATGTACAAATTAAGATATGCATGGGATTACTAAAATGACTATGAACATTACACTATAAGGAACCTCTATGTTAAAAGACTCTGTATTATCAGACCTCACCTTAAAAATCTGGCCCTCATTAATAAAAAAATCAAAAACCAGGTTGGAGATAAAAAGCATAAAGGGGACCGTATTAAAAATAATGAATCAATATAGTTAAACCTATAAAGTATGTGTGATTTACTAAGAAATTTGTCAAGTAGAAAAATGTTTGTCGAGTAAAAAATATTAGAGTAATCCTAAAAACCGCGATGTATTATTTGTAATAAAAGTGGAAAGCTTTTACATACACTCCTAAACGGATGAAAACTACGTACATAGTTATAAAATGTGCAATCTTTAGAAAGCTTTAGGCAACCCAAATCAATGAGTGTGGATCGATGTTTTATATCCATTCCTTAAAAACTATGTGTTTATCATTATTATAGGATGATGTGATCAAAACTGTTTCTTAATAGGATTATAAGCCAGTGAGTCTTTTAAAAAACCTTTTAAAAGAAATGTGTGGTAAAGGGATAAGCTATGTCAATAAATAAATAAATAATTAAGTATTGTGACGTCACCTAAAACGAGCTAAAAGCTAGGGAAATTAAAAAGAGGGGTCATAATAAGGTCGTGATATTATACATTAATAAATAAATAAATATACTAAACTCATTTAATAAACATGTTAAAAGTTTAAAATGTGAGTACCTATATAAACAGAATCAATCAACACATCGCTAAGTAGTAATTAATACAACATATCTAAAATGAAGGCATGTAATACATAAAAAATGTATAAAAATGGTAGTGTTCACGAATCAATAAATAACTATTAAAATTGATTAAAACTACATGTGCATGAGAAAATGTAATACATTGAATTCACCATTAAATCCATCAATGTTGAGCAGTTTGGGTCTCACTAAAGGGGCTACAAAAACACAGATAAGTCAATCTCTTGGTTGAGACCATTAGGTTCCAAACTATTAAATTCATATATAAAACGTTGCTCTAACTTAAGGAGAGACTTATCTACGTCCCCTCCTCTCCAATGCGGAATAACTACTTTTAAAACCACGTACTTCAGGTCCTGTATAGAATGGTTCATTTTAAGCCAATGGGCGACAAGTGGGCGATCAGGGACGCCCCGTTGGAGGCAACGTCTGTGTTCTATAATGCGAGTACGCACTTGATGTTTGGTTTTACCAATGTAGACTAAATTGCAGGGACATAAGATCATTTTTTTGTTTTCTCGGAGGAGGCGGCAGCAGCAGCAGTGAGGCAGACCCACGTTTGTAGGTAGGTCGGGTCCCTCCTTCCCTTCTCTGATGTAGGTTGTGTCAGATGAGGGAGGGACCAGGCCAGCCATGCAAACATGGGTCTTTGCAACTCTGTGTTTGTATGGCTGGCCTGGTCCCTCCCTCCTCTGATGCAACCTACATCAGAGAAGGGAAAGAGGGACCCGACATACCTACAAATGCGGGTCTGCCTCACTGCTGCTGCCTCCGAGAAAACAAAAAAGTGGCAATGCGGGGGGGGGGGGGGGAGAGGGTGAGCATCATAAGTGGAAATAGCACAGGGTGCAATTATGGCTTGGTACGGCCCTGAGTGTGACTGTTGAATTTAATTATTAAAATCTCAGGGGGAGAGAGGGAGGAAGACGTGCATGAACTTCCATGGGTCTATGCTCAGAGTATTTTAAGAACCTAACCATGTCTCTGGTGTGGAACAAAAGTATGGGCCTGCATTTCTGTCTTCTTGCCTCTGCTTTGCATTGACATCACACCCTGCATGGGTTCAATGGTAGTTTCTCCACTTTGATCTATAAAGGATTAATGTTATTTGAGTGCTTTTGCATGACCTCATGTATAGGCAGAGAAGTTCAAGGCAGTCTCCCGCTTGAGGTAAGTTTTTGTTTTATATTGCTATATATATTTTGTTCTATGCAGTGCATTTTTACTGGAAAATAGGTGCCGATACTTATATGTAGGGCTCTTTCATTAATACATGAGGACCATGGGTCAGTTTTAGCAGGCAATGAAAAAGGTGCCAGTACTCCATATCATTGCATCCCCCTCAAAAAATCCCCTGTTTTTATGTAACATATGATGACAGATAAAGACCAGTATGGTCCATCTAGTCTGCCCAGTAAGGTGGCTAGAGTGGTTGTACCCTCTATGCATGTGTTTAGGGTTGCATCTGCCGCTCTGTGCAGGTCAGCCCCCCCCCCCCTCTATTTATTGACGAATAAAAGATATTTAGGTTTGCTTTGATATCATCCTCTTGCTATAAAGAGATCCACTGTGTCTGTCCCATACCATTTTGAATTCTGTCTCTGTATTTGCCCCCACCACCACCTCCATCAGTATATGCTACTTAGAAACATGATGGCACAAAAAGACCTCATGGCCCATCCAGTCTGCCCTTCTATACCAACTACTATAGTCTCTTCTTTTTCCTTTAGAGATCTTCTGTTAGTCCGATGTTTTCTTGAATTCAGATACTGTCCTGGTTTCTACTATCTCCACTGGGAGACTATTTCATGCATCCACCACTCTTTCTGTAAAGAAATATTTCCGCATATTACTCCTGAGTCTATCCGACTTCACCTTCATCCTGTGGCCCCTCATTGCAAAGCTTTCTTTCAATTGAAAGAGGTTTTCTTCCTGTGCATTTATGCCATGGAGGTTTTTAAATGCCTTTATCATATCTCTTCTCTCTTGCCTTTCCTTCCAAGTATATATATTGAGATCTTTAAGTCTGTCCTCATATGCCTTATAACTTTAATTGCATACACTGTCTTGGATGACCTCTTTTGTGTCCGGGAATACAATGTAGAAATAGTTTAAATAAATTTATCTTATAGAACTTCTGTTCCAGTTTGAATAGATTTTTGTTTTTTAAACCCACCAGTCTGCTTGAATAACTTTATCATGGTCTCTTTTCTGATCTTAAATTACAATAGCAATAGAGCCATGATCTTCTGTCTCTGAAGCAATAGTAGTCTATAAAAATTAACCATCTCTCTCTCTCTTGCTTCTTTATGCTCACTGAATCTTTTTTTGTCAAAGTTCAAACCTCTTTTAGGGGAGTCTTTTACTGAAGGACGTTAAGGTGTTACACCTAACGGTAGGTGCAACACCACTATGTTAACTATCGGGGTGTGGATAGCATTTTCCTGGCAGTTAAAGAGTAGTTACTCACCTGTAAGCGTAGTTACTCACCTGTAACAGGTGTTCTCCAGGAGCAGCAGGAATCAGTCCTCACATATGGGTGACGTCGGCGCCGACGGAGCCCTCGCGGAGCAATTTTCCCCAGCTTTCAAAGAAAGCCTTTGGGAATTGCAGCGCGCATGCGCGGTCCTCTTCCCGCCCAAAGGTGCCATCTTGCTCAGTCAGATGACATAGCTAAAAGACAGCAAAAAATTAGCAAAAAACGAAAGCATAGAACTGCAACTCCAAGGGGAGGAGGGAGGGTTGTGAGGACTGATTCCTGCTGCTCCTGGAGAACACCTGTTACAGGTGAGTAACTACGCTTTCTCCAGGACCAAGCAGGAAGTCAGTCCTCACATATGGGACTCCCAAGCTTAAGGCTACCGGAGACCCTAAGCACAAAAATGAGCTCCCTCAAGCTCAGTAGCACAGAAGGAAGGAATCTTCTCTGAATATGTCTCCAACCGGTAGCCCAACATCTGGGATGGAGGGTAGGAGTTGCCTATACCTCAAAGAGGATACGGAGGACTGCCTGTCCGAAAGCACTGTCCCTGCGGGACTCCCTCTCCAGGCAGTAATGGGCTGCAAAAGTCTGGCTTGAAGACCAAGTAGCGGCCCGGCAGATGTCTGCCAATGGAACAGAGCGGAGGTAAGCCACCGACGTAGCCTTCGCCCGAACACGATGAGCTATGACTCTACCTTCCAACACGAGGCCGGCTGCCTCGTACGCCCAAGCGATACAGTCAGCAATCCAGATGGACAGAGTACGCTTGGAGACAGGGAGCCCCAACTTGTTGGGGTCATAAGACACGAAGAGCTGAACAGTCCTTCGGTGCTCCCACGTACGGTCAAGGTAGAAGGTCAACGCCCTTCTACAGTCCAGGGTATGCAGGACCATTTCAGCTCGGCTGGAGTGTGGCCTGGGAAAGTAGGTCGGAAGTACCACCTCCTGGTTGATGTGAAAAGGGGATACCACTTTGGGCAGAAACTTAGGGTGAGTCCGTAGGACTACCCGGTTCTTGTAGAACCTAGTGTAAGGAGGATCAGACACTAGGGCCTGCAACTCACTAACGCGTCTAGCAGAAGTGAGGGCTACCAAGAACAAGGTTTTCCACGAAAGAAAACAAAGAGGACAGGTAGCCATAGGCTCAAAAGGCGGACAGGTAATCCGCTGCAAAACCACATTGAGATCCCAGTCCGGGGCTGGCGGGCGCAAAGGTGGCTTAAGGAGAAGGAGGCCTCTGAGAAAACGAGCCACCAGAGGGTGGCTGGAAAGAGGTCTACCATCCACCGGCATGTGATGCGCAGAAAGAGCACTGAGGTGGACCTTGACCGAGTTGGACTTAAGTCCAAGGTTAGAGAGAGAGAGCAAGTACTGCAAGACCACTGATGCTGAACAGGAGAAGGGATCTTGAGACTGCTGAGTACACCAGACGGAGAACCGACGCCACTTTAGAGCGTAGGACTTCCGGGTGGAGGGCCTCCTGGAGGCCAAGACGACCTCCTCCACATCTGGAGGTAGCTGCAGAGGAGCAAGGACTACCCTTTCAGCAGCCAGGCCATCAGATGAAGGGACCGGAGGTTGGGGTGTAGGAGAGTCCCCTGATCCTGCAACAGGAGGTCGGGCTGAAACCCCAGTGGAAGAGGAGTGTCCACCGCCAGCTGCATCAAAAGCGGGAACCAAGGTTGTCTCGGCCACCGGGGAGCCACTAGGATCATCGATGCTTTGTCTCTGAGAACCCTGAAGAGCGTCCGAGACACCAGTGGCATGGGAGGAAAGGCATACAAGAGGCCGGTGGACCATGGAATCAGAAAAGCGTCCGCCGCTACTCTGAGAGGATGCGGCTGTCGAGAGCAGAATCTGGGCAGCTGCCGGTTCAGAGGACTGGCAAACAGATCCATGGTGGGGAGACCCCACTTGAGAAAGATTTGCTGAACCACCATCGGATCCAGCCTCCACTCGTGTGGCTGGAGGATCCTGCTGAGCTTGTTGGCCAGGTAATTTTCTTGACCTGGGAGATAGACAGCCCTGAGGAGGATGCCGTGGCGGACTGCCCAAGAGCATAGCTGTTGCGCCTCCTGACAGAGGAGGAAGGAGCCTGTTCCGCCTTATTTGTTTACGTAGAACATGGCAACCTGGTTGTCCGTCTGTATCAGCAGCGACTGGTGGGACACCAGGTGAGAGAAGGCTCTGAGCGCTAGGCGGATGGCTCTGAGCTCCAGGAAGTTTATCTGTTGAGCAGACTCCCAAGGAGTCCAGAGGCCTTGAGTACATGACCCTTGGCAATGTGCTCCCCAACCCAGGAGGGAAGCATCGGTCGTCAGGACCTGAGAATGCGGAGGGGGCTGAAAAGCCACCCCTAGCACTAGGTTGGGTAGATGAAGCCACCATCGCAGAGATGAGACCAGCTGGTCGGAGATCTGTACGGAGTCCGCTAGGCTCCCCTTGGCCTGATGCCATTGATTCCGAAGGCACCACTGAGCAGGACGCATGTTCAGTCGGGCATTGGGGGTCACATGGACCGTGGAAGCCATATGGCCGAGCAGTCGCAGAAAGTGCCTGGCGGGGACCAGCGCATTGCTGTGAAAGTGGCTGGCGAGATCCATGAGCCGCCTGGCCCTGTCCAGAGGGAGGAAGGCCCGCGCCTGAAGTGTGTCCAACCTGGCGCCGATGAACTCGAGATTTTGAGAGGGGAGCAAAGTGGACTTTGCGAAGTTTATGACAAAACCCAAGTGCTGGAGCAGAGCCACAGTGCGATGAGTGGCCTGAGCAGCCTCTGTTGAAGATGGGGCTCTGATGAGCCAGTTGTCCAGGTATGGGAACACAAACAGACCTTGAAGTCTGAGATAGGCCGCCACCACTGCGAGGCATTTGGTGAACACCCTGAGGGCGGAGGATAGGCCAAAGGGCAGTACTCTGTACTGGTAATGATGTCCTCCCACAACAAATCTGAGATATTGTCTGTGGTCTGGATGAATGAGGATATGAGTATACGCATCCTTCAGATCCAAGGAGCATAGCCAGTCTCCCTGCTGGAGGTAGGGCAGCAGGATTCCAAGGGTAAGCATCTTGAACTTTTCCTTTGCAAGGAACTTGTTGAGGTTTCGCAAGTCCAGGATGGGTCTGAGGCCTCCTGTTCGTTTTGGAATCAGGAAGTACCTGGAGTAAAATCCTTGGCCCTTCAGGTGGTGGGGCACCAGTTCCACGGCTTGTTCCTGAACGAGACTTGCTAACTCCTGAAGGAGTAAGTCCCTGTGCAAAAGGAGTCTGGGAGGCTCCCCTGGAAAGTAGGAGGAACCTGGTGAAAGTGAAGAAGATAGCCCTTTTGAACTATGTGAAGTACCCAGGTATCTGTGGTGATGTTGGACCACCTGTGGGCAAAGTGGACCAGCCGGCCTCCTGTGCTGAGAGAAACCAGCTGAGGGGGAGAGGCTATGCTGAGGAAGTCAAAAGCCCCCACCCTGCTGAGCAGGGGCCGGTGGTGCAGGCTTGGGGGCTTGCTGCCTACGGGACCCATTACCCCGTCCCTTGGCCTGCTTTCCCTGTGGGGGAGCTGCTGAGGCCTGATACTGAGGGTAGTATTTATAGGCAGCACCTTTCCTCGGATAAAAGGGCTTTTTCCCCGAGCCCTTCTTCTTTTGAGAAGGGGCAGAGGTCTTCCTTGAGAGACGAGTCCTGGTGAGAGTCTCGGTCTCGATCTGTGCAGCCTTCTCATCCATGGGCTTGCCAAAGAGGTTATCACCTCGGCAGGGGACATCGACCAACTTGTCCTGCACCCAGGGCTCGAGGTCGGACGTCTGAAGTCAAGCCTGGCGGCGTCCACCGATGCCGGCCGCAGCTACTCGAGCCGAAGCCTCAAAACCATCATAGGCTGCTCGAGATATAAACTTGGAGCACTCTGAATACCAGTAGACAAGGTTTGGAACCTCTGCAAAGGTTCGTTGGAGAGACCAGCAGAGAACCCGGCTATTTCTTTAGCCAGGTCTCGGAGATACATGCCCATGTAGAGCTGGTAAGTCTGGACTCGACAAGCAAGCATAGAGCCCTGGAAGCACTTCCTACCGAGGGCATCCAGGCTTCGGGCTTCCCTACCAGGGGGCACCGAGGAGTGCATTTTTTGACTCTTAAGTCTATGCATGGTCGATTCCACCACCATGGAATGGTGCGGTAGTTGTGCCTTTTGGAAGCCGGGGCTCTTGCGGACTCGATAAATGGAATCGACCCGCTTGCTTAACACCGGCGACGACGCCGGGCTCTCCCACATGCGGAAGAGAAGTCGTTCCAGCATCGGAGGAACCGGTACAATAAAGGCCTCCTTCGGGGGAGAGTCATATTGGAGGGCATCGAGTTCTTCGACTCGAGGTTCCTCCTCGGGATCCGCGGGGAAGGCCAAAGCCTTGGCCATATCCCTCACGAAGTCCGAGAACCGGGTATCCTCCGGGGGGGACCGTCTCCGAGGTTCGGACTCGGGGGAGTCCGAAGGGACACACCGAGTCCGAAAGGAACCTGGTGACTCTTCGTCCTCAGATTCCCAGGCCGACTCCTCGGAGGAGGAGTCGAGCGGCTCCGGTCGGGCGGGCACCGATGCTATCCGCTCCGACGCCGAGGGAGTCGGCGTCGACGACCTCGGTCCCGAACGGGAGGCCGAAGGAGACCTCGACCGAGGATCGACTCGAGCCCTCATGGACTCGAGGATCGGCTCGGTCTCCGGGGTCGACTTGGAGGTCAACGTCCCAGCGGTCAGGGCAGAAACACCGGCGAGGCCAGCGATCAATACCCGCTGCTGGTCCATGAAGGCAGTCAGACTGCTCTCCAAGGCCGTCAACCTGAGTCCGAGCTCAGGAGACCCAGCAACCCCCGACTCGGGCCCCGATGGCGTCGGGCCCGACGTCGGGTCCTTCGGAGGCGAATCAACGAAGACAACAGTACTCACATGAGCGGGCAAGTCCACCTCGAGTCGAGGATGTTTTGACGGCCTCTCCACCTCCGAGGACCCGGGACGGGAATCGGGGCTATGCGACCTGGCCCTCGAGGGACCAGGAGCGTCCACCGATCCCGCCCTCGCGGGTTTCTTCTTCCAATGATGTTCCCGGATAGGAGACCCCCTTTCAGAGGAACTTCGATGATGCTCAGGACCAGAGTCCCGAGACGTAGAAGCCTCTGACGAGGTCCGAGCCCGGCCGGAGTCAGAGAAGATATGCTCCCGCTGATGCTGCCGACTCCTCAACGCTTTTGAGGACATTTTGCCACACGGACCACAGATCATGGAGTCATGATCGGGTCCGAGGCAGCGGAGGCAGAAGTCATGAGTGTCTGTAAGAGACATGAGTTTCTTACAGAGGTCACACTTTTTAAAGCCGCTGGCAGCCATCGGGGGAAAAAGGGCCCCTGCGAGGTCGAAAGACCGGGCTGCCAGGGAAAAAGGAAAAAGGCGCGAAATCTGTCACGAAGGACAAAAAAACGAAAAATAAGGAACGGACTCGCAACCGGCATCGCAAGTCCGGGCGGGAAAAGAACCGGCGTCGAACCGAAGAAAAAAGAGAAAAATAGAGAAAAAATCAACTTTTCGGCGGGGATTCACAGACAACGTCTGTAGGGCTCCGCGGAAAAAAGAAGACTGAGCAAGATGGCACCCTTGGGCGGGAAGAGGACCGCGCATGCGCGCTGCAATTCCCAAAGGCTTTCTTTGAAAGCTGGGGAAAATTGCTCCGCGAGGGCTCCGTCGGCGCCGACATCACCCATATGTGAGGACTGACTTCCTGCTTGGTCCTGGAGAAACAGGTGTTCTCCAGGAGCAGCAGGAATCAGTCCTCACATATGGGTGACATCGACGTCGATGAAGCCCTTGCGGATCATTTCCCCAGCTTTCCAAGAAAGCCTTTGGGAATGCAGGCACGCATGCGCGGTTCCCTTCCCGCCTAAAGGTGCCATCTTGCTCAGTCAAATGACATAGTTTATTTTTACATTTTTGTGTGCTGTTTTAGCTATGTACAACTGCAACTCCCAGGGGAGGAGGGAGGGTTGTGAGGACTGATTCCTGCTGCTCCTGGAGAAATAGTAATTACACTTACCTGGTAACTGTAGTTCCTTGAGTGACGACAGCTTAGTCCTCTACGTATGGGTAGTGCACCTCCTCCTGCAGCATGAAGACTGGACCAATCAAATTTCAGCATCACTGGAAACAGCATACTGGCTAACCCTTCAGCTCCAGTGAACTACTGTCAAAGCAAAACTCAAACAGATAGCTAACCTTTTAGAAGATATGAAATGATTAATGAGGAATCTCAGCGGGACAGATATAGAGATAATGTTACCCTTTTTTTTTTTTTTTTGTAAGACAACAACACCCAAACAGAGGATCCCCCGCCTGCCGCACCAGAAGCAGACAGCGAGAGCAAAAAAGGCAAGAAAGAAGAGAAAAGAGCAAACAAGAAACATCTGAAACACTCACCTGTGAATACTGACCTCCGAGCCAAAAACGTGCCGAGCCAAAGCTCTGCTATAAGGGAGGGAAGGAGGACTAAGCTGTCGTCACTCAAGGAACTACAATTACCAGGTAAGTGTAATTACTATTTCCTTATCGTTCCTCCAGCTTAGTCCTCTACGTATGGGATGTAACAGAGCAGCCTTAACGGGAGGGATTCTGCCAACCGGCACGTAAGACGGCGGAGCCAAAAGAGGCATCCCCTGCCGCCAAGACATCAAGACGATAGTGCTTACTGAAAGTGTGTAGGGACGACCACGTCGCCGCTTTACAGATCTCCACTGGCGAAACCAAGCTATATTCCGCCCAGGATGTCGCTTGAGCTCTGGTAGAATGAGCCCGCAATCCCAGCGGTGGAACACGGCCCTGCAACAGATAGGCCGAGGCAATCGCTTCCTTAATCCATCTAGAAATGGAGGCTTTCGCCGCCGCCTCACCTTTTCTGGAACCTCCGAACAGGACAAACAAACGATCCGACTTGCAGAAGGATTTGGTGACCTGTAAATATCGACGCAACACTCTTTTAAGGTCCAAACGACTAAGACCGCGATCAGAAGCCCGCTCCCCCGACGCATGCAACACCGGGAGCGACACCACCTGATTCAAGTGAAAGGGAGAAGACACCTTAGGCAAAAAAGAAGGTACTGTCCGCAGAACCACCTTTTGATCCGAGAAAGAGAGGAAAGGCTCTCTGCAAGACAGAGCTTGAAGCTCTGAAATGCACCGTGCCGAACAAATCGCCACCAGGAACACCGCCTTAAGGGTCAAATCCTTCACCGAAACCCGAGAAAGAGGTTCAAACGGAGCGACACTAAGCGCGCGTAAGACTAAGTTAAGGTCCCACGAAGGAACAGAAACGTGGCGCGTTGGGCGCAGCCGAGAAACCGCCTTCAGAAAACGGCCAACATCAGCATGGGCGCCCAGCGCGACACCCTGAACTTTACCCCTGTAACAGGAAAGGGCCGCTAACTGCACCCGCAAGGAACTGGCGGCCAAACCTTTATCAAAACCGTCCTGCAAAAAATCCAACACGACCGGAAGAGAGGCCGTAGCTGCCCGAACCTGGCGCCTGGAACACCAATCTTCAAAAATACGCCAAACTTGGACATAGGCCAGCGAAGTGGACCGCTTGCGTGCTTGAAGCAACATCGCTACAACGGACTTCGAATAACCTTTCTTCCTCAGCCTCGACCTTTCAATAGCCAGGCCGTAAGAGAGAATCTCTCCACTTGCGGAATGTGAAGAGGGCCCTGACACAACAGATCCAGAGCATGTGGGAGCCGCCACGGGGAGTCGGCTAACAATCGCACCAGGTCGGCATACCAGGGACGATGGGGCCAATCCGGCGCTATCAACAACACCCGTCCCTGGTGAGACTCGATCCGTTGAATCACCCGTCCCAGAAGTGGCCACGGAGGAAACACGTAAAGGAGGCCGACCGCGGGCCAGGTTTGCAACAGAGCATCGATGCCTTCTGACATTGGCTGCCGACTGAAAAACCGAGGAGCCTTTGCCGACCGAAAGGTGGCCATGAGGTCCATTACAGGCTGACCCCACCGGCGTACTAACTGTTGAAACACCTCATGATTCAACTCCCATTCGCCGGCATCCACGTGAACTCGGCTGAGAAAATCCGCCGTCACATTGTCCTTCCCGGCAATGTGCGCCGCCGATATCGTCTGTAACCGAGGCTCTATCCACGCGAACAGCAATTGGGCTTCCGCTTCCAAGCCCACGCTTCCTGTACCGCCCTGCCGATTTATGTAAGCAACGGTCGCAGCATTGTCGGACAGAACCCGCACTGCACGGTGCGTCACTTGAACTTCGAAGCTTTGCAGCGCCAACCGAACAGCTCTCAGCTCTAAACGATTGATCGACCAACTGCTCTCCTGCTGGGACCAGAGACCTTGCGTCATGTGCTCCCCGCAGTGCGCCCCCCAGCCCGAGAGACAGGCATCCGTCAACAGCGGAATCCAGTCCGGCTGCTCCAAGGGCATCCCCGCCAGGAACGAGTACGGTCGAAGCCACCATTTCAGGTCCTGGCACACCGTCCGCGGACAGGGAAGACGCTTGTTCAACGAATCGACCTGATTGGACCAGCGACGGAGCAAAGCCCTCTGCAAGGAGCGCATGTGGAAGCGAGCCCAAGGCACCACTTCCAAGGTTGCCGCCATCGTTCCCAACAGTTGCAGATAGTGCCAAGCCGACGGAGCAGTGGCCCGCCGAAAACGGCGCACGAGAGATCGGAGAGCTAGCACCCTCCGTTCCGGGAGAAACACGGCACCCCTGCAAGTATCGAATAGTGCTCCCAAGTACTCTAGTGCTTGAGTCGGAACCAAGTGACTCTTGCTCGGATTGATTAACCAGCCGAGAGATTGCAGAAGTTCTACGACTCTCGCCGTGGCCGTCACGCTTTCTGAATGAGACTTTCTGCGTATCAACCAATCGTCCAGATAGGGGTGAACCAGCACTCCCTCCTGGCGCAAGGCCGCCGCCACCACCACCATGATTTTGGTGAACACCCGAGGAGCGGTGGCCAGGCCGAAGGGCAAAGCTTGGAACTGGAAGTGACCCCACGGAAGAGCGAACCGGAGATACTTTTGATGGGACTCCCGGATAGGAATATGGAGATAGGCCTCTGTGAGGTCGAGAGAGGTAAGAAACTCCCCTTTGCGGACGGCGACAATCACGGACCGCAGGGTTTCCATCCGAAAATGTGGAACCCGAAGACAGCGATTCACGCCCTTGAGATCCAAAATGGGGCGAAGAGCACCATCCTTCTTTGGCACCACGAAATAAATGGAATACCGGCCCAGACCATATTCTGCCGGCGGAACGGGAACCACTGCGCCCAACCGGAGCAAGCGATCGAGCGTTTGTCGAACTTGAGCGGTCTTTCGAGAACCCCGGCAGGGGGATGCCACGAAAGAATCGAGAACGGGTCTGGCCAGGTCTAAGGCATACCCGTCCCGAATAATCTCCAATACCCAACGATCGGACGTGATACGGGCCCAAGCGGAGAGGAAGCGTCGAAGACGGCCCCCGATGGCTGTGCTCTCCGCCGGGACCCGCAGCCCTTCATTGGGGCTTTCGAGCGGCTGTAGAAGCCACGGCTGCGAATCCTCTAGTGGCCCCTCGAAAGCCTCGAAAGTTGGGAGATCTCGAGAGATATCTACTTCTTTGCGATCCCACAAATCGGGGCGACCGAAACCTGCGAAAGTCAAGAAACTGACCCCGAAGGGAAGGAAGGGACCTCCCTCTCTTCGGGCGATCTTCCGGCAGACGGCCGCCCTTGGAGTCCCCTAACTCCTTGACCAACTTATCAAGATCCTCACCAAACAACAGCTTACCCTTAAAAGGCAACTTGCCCAGGCGAGACTTAGAAGAGCCATCCGCCGCCCAACTCTTTAACCAAAGGGCTCTGCGCGTAGCTACCAAGGACCCCATGCTATTCGAAAGCGCCCGGATAAGGTCATAATGGACATCCGCCAAATACGCCGAACCAGACTCCAAGCGCTGAAGTTCGGTCAATTCTTCGGTTTCCACGGACGCCGCCTGTCGAAGGCGCTGAACCCAGCGAAGACAGGCCCGAGCAACCCAAGCTCCACAAATGGAGGCCTGCAACGCTACTGCGTTCGCTTCAAACGACTGTTTCAACAATCCGTCCATTTTCCTGTCCTGAGGCTCCTTCAAAGCCGCACTACCTTCGACAGGGATCGTGGTCTTCTTAGTCACAGCTGAAACCACCGCATCCACCCGAGGCGAACGGAAATGGTCGAGATCCTTGTCCGCCGTAGGGTATAGCTTATGCATGACCTTGATACCCTTGAGACCCGATTCGGGAGTATCCCACTCTGTTTGAATCATCTGGTCAATGACTCTGTGCATGGGAAAAACCACCTGTGTCTGACGCACCGCCTGAATGATGGGATCCGCACCATCTTCCTCCTCGACCGGCGGTGCTGGAACCAGACCCAGAGTGTGAAGTGCTTCAGAAAGAAGCGCGGGTAACTCCTCTCGGCGAAAAACCCGGATAATTTTCGCCTGATCTTCGGGCTCTGGGAGCTCGCCTTCCTCTAAGGCCGCCTCCTCCATGTCCAATTCCGGGTCTTCTCCCTCCGGACAATCGGAATCAGACAACAAGGGCTCTTGTATGCGCTACCGTTTGGCTGCTCTCACCCCGGACAGAACACTGTCCGTAGCAGCAGTCTGCGCGGTCCCCACCTGAGCAGGGAGGGGACTTACCCCAACCCCCTGGCGCCTACGACAAAAAGCCTGATGCATCAATAAAATAAAATCTGGAGAAAAATCCTCCAAGAGAGATGTATCCCCTAGATCAGAGTGCGCTCCCGCGGCTAAAGGAAGAGCGGGTGCCGTACCCGAGGGACCCTCCAAGGGCGAGTCCGTCACCACCGAAGGGGGAGGAGGCTGAGAAGCAGCCGCCAGGGAAGACTCCAGCCTCTGCTCCATACTGAGGGACACGGAGTCACAGCGTGGACAGATGCCCGTCTCTTGAGAAGCGCCCCTCCGAGATCCACAAATCACACACAGTGCCCCCGATGACATGGAAGCCAAAACACCCGGCTCCCTCACAGGAGGGGTAGGAAGAGATCTCTTGCCCACACACTAATAAGGGAGAGACACTGTACCCCCAAAGAAGCAGCCCAGCCACCAGAGACAGAGCAGCTGCCACTAAAGAGGAACCCCCTGCCGGCCTTTTGTCACGCGTTTTTTTTTTTTTTAATGTTTTTATTGTCTTGGCCCGTTTGGGTTGGTAGACAAACTCAGAAAAACGCAGGTAGGGGCCCCGGAGCGGCAGAATGACGAAGCCAGCTGCTCAAACAGTCCCGCTGCGGCAAAGCCAAGAAAATAAAGAAATAAAGGAAATCCGCAAAGGGAAAATAAAGAAAGAACAAAAACCACGCAGCTGCAGCTGACCTGGCCTCCGGAGAGGGTTCCTTTCACTCCGGGGAAGCCGAACTCTGCCTCGTGTGTTGCACGGAGTAGGAAACCGCGACGGACAAAATGGCCGCGGCTCCTCAGAAAAGTTTTGGCGCGCTGATGCAGTTTGGCACCGAAAACCGCCAGCCCGGACAAACCCCAACGAAGGAGGACAGCCCTGCACGGGCCGACCCCGGGAAAAAATAGCCCAACAAACGAAAAGTTAAAAAAACTGAAAATGACAGGCAAAGGCAGGGAGAGAGGCACTAACCATGTGTGAGCCCGAGAAATCCGCCGGCACTGCTAAGCACACAGACCCCCACCGAACCGGAGCTGTGGCACTGGTCAGCCGCCGCAGGAGCTCTGTCCCGAAACAGTCCAAGGAACAGAAATCCTATGCCAGCAACACAAAAAGCAAATAAAGTACAAGCGGCTTTGGCAGAGCAGGAGAGGGAGAGACCTCTGCTGGGCCCCCCCTCCTCCGGAGTGCCGGTGTCGAGACAAAATTTAAAGGGACAGGTACTCCTCTATTACAGTAAATAAAAAGAACCCCAATGGGGAGCAAAGAAAGAAAAATCAAAAGGTTAGCTACAATTCTAAGCCCTAAACTGACAAACTAGTGAGCCCAGCCTGGCTCACAAACATCTTCCTGCTGCATGAAGACTGGACACACTGGAGCTGAAGGGTTAGCCAGTATGCTGTTTCCAGTGATGCTGAAATTTGATTGGTCCAGTCTTCATGCTGCAGGAAGAGGTGCACTACCCATACGTAGAGGACTAAGCTGGAGGAACGATAAGGAACACCTGTTACAGGTGAGTAACTACTCTTTCTCCAGGACCAAGCAGGAAGTCAGTCCTCACATATGGGTGATTCCCTAGCTCTGGGCTACCAAGGAACCCAGGCTGAACAAGAGAACTCCCTCTAGTCCCAGCATCAAAGAAAGGCTTTTCACTGAAAGGACCTCCACCGGTAGCCCAGCGGAGGGCTGGAGGGCAGGAGTTGCCTAAACCTCAAAGAGATTCCGGAGTACTGCCTGGCCAAAAGCACTGTCCCTACGGGACTCCCTCTCCAGACAGTAATGGGCCACAAAAGTCTGGCTTGAGGACCAAGTTGCAGCCCTGCAGATGTCCACCAATGGTACAGAGCGGAGGTGAGCCACTGAGGCAGCCATTGCCCTGACATGATGGGCCGTAACCCGACCCTGCAAAGGAAGGTCAGCCGCCCTGTAAGCCCAGGTGATACAGTCAGCCACCCAGGTGGACAAGGTACGCTTGGACACCGCTAACCCCAAATTATTAGGGTCAAAAGATATGAAGAGCTGAGTAGCCCTTCTATGCCCCTGCGTACGGTCAAGGTAGAAGGATAAGGCCCTCCTACAGTCCAGGGTATGCAGAACTGCTTCAGCCTGGCTTGCATGAGGCCTAGGGAAGAATGTTGGAAGAACCACCTCTTGGTTAAGGTGGAAGGAGGAGACAACTTTAGGGAGGAACTTTGGATGAGTCCTAAGGACTACCCTGTTCCTATAGAAGCGGGTGTAAGGCCTGTCACAGACCAGGGCCTGAAACTCACTCACTCGCCTGGCTGAGGTTAGGGCTATCAAGAAGAGTGTCTTCCAGGACAGGAAGCGTAGAGGGCAAGTAGCCATTGGCTCAAAAGGTGGGCGAGTCAGTTGCTGCAAGACCACATTCAACTCCCACTCAGGAGCAGGAGGACGGATGGGAGGCTTGAGCAAGAGCAAGCCTCTGAGAAACCGGGACACCAAGGGGTGAACCAACAGAGAATGTCCGTCCACCAGTGAGTGGTGAGCTGCTAGAGCTGAGAGGTGGACCCGAACAGAATTGGACTTAAGTCCCTGATTTGATAAGTGCAGTAAGTACTGAAGCACTACCGGTATAGTACAGGAGAAAGGATCCTCTGTACATAGCTGACACCAGACAGAAAACCTTTTCCATTTGAGAGCATAGGTTTTCCTGGTAGACTGTTTCCTAGAGGCTAGGACAACCTCTTCAACTTCCTGAGGTAGGCCCCAGGGAGCCAAAACTATCCTTGCAGCCTCCAGGCCTTGAGATTGGGGTGCAGAAGGGAACCCTGATCCTGAGAGAGAAGGTCAGGTTTCAGCCCCAGAGGCAGTGGGAGATCCACTGCCAGCTGAAGCAGAAGTGGAAACCAAGGCTGTCTCGGCCACCTGGGAGCCACCAGCAGGACCGAGGCCTTGTCCTGAAGAATCTTGAACAGGGTTCGGGCCACCAAGGGCATGGGAGGAAACGCATACAGGAGGCCCTGAGACCATGGGATCAGAAAAGCATCTGCTGCTATCTGCAGAGGATGCGGTTGTCTGGAGCAGAACTTTGGCAGCTGTCTGTTCAGCGGACTGGCAAACAGATGTATGGATGGAAGTCCCCATTTCAGGAAAATCCTCTGAACTACCAAAGGATGGAGCTGCCACTCGTGGGGCTGCAGAATCCTGCTCAACCTGTCAGCCAGGTAGTTTTCCTGGCCAGGGAGGTACACAGCCTTGAGAAGCATGTTGTGTTTGAGGGCAAACAAGCAAAAGTCCTGTGCTTCCTGACAAAGGAGCCTGGATCCAGTTCCGCCCTGCTTGTTCACATAAAACATGGCTACCTGGTTGTCTCTTTGAACTAGGACAGACTGATGAGCCAGGGTAGGAGAGAAAGTTTTGAGGGCTAACCGAATAGCCCTGAGTTCCAGTAGATTGATCTGCTGTGCAGCTTCCCAGGGAGACCACAGGCCCTGGGTGCACTTGCCTAGACAATGAGCTCCCCAGCCCTGCAGGGAGGCGTCCGTGGTCAACACCACTGTGAACCCAGGAATCTGAAAAGGTACCCCTTGCAGCAGATTGGGTGGGTGCAGCCACCAGCTGAGGGAGTTCAGAAGTTGTCTGGACACCCTTATCCTGTCTCTGAGGCTGCCTGTGGCCTGTGACCACTGAGTTCAAAGCCACCACTGTGCAGGCCTCATATGGAGCCTAGCATTGGGGGTCACATGTACTGTCAAAGCCATGTGGCCAAGAAGCCTCAGGCAGAGTCTGGCGGAGACCAGTGACCTGCTGAGAAACTGGTTTGCTAAGTGTATCAGTCTTTGGGCTCTGTCTGCAGGCAAGAATGCCTTTGCCAGGAGAGAGTCCAGCCTTGCCCCTACGAACTCCAAGTTCTGGGAGGGGAGCAAAGTGGACTTTGCGAAGTTTATCACAAACCCCAAGCTTTGAAGAAGAGCAATAGTTCTGAGGGTGGCCTGTCGGGCCTCCTGGCACGTCTGACCCCTTATGAGCCAGTCGTCCAGATAGGGGAAGACAAAGATTCCCTGATTTCTCAGGTAGGCCGCCACCACTGCCAGGCATTTGGTAAAGACCCTGGGAGCGGAGGTGAGGCCAAAAGGCAGTACCCTGTACTGATAATGGTTTCCTCCCACAATGAACCTGAGGTACTTTCTGTGGTCTGGATGAATGAGGATGTGAGTGTACGCATCCTTTAGATCTAATGTGGGAGGAGTGGCCTAGTGGTTAGGACAAGGTACTTCAGGCCAGAGGGCCAGGGGTTCAAGTCCCACCTGGGGACAGCAATCTCAGGCTGGAGGGACTGGGATTTCTAGTCCTATAGGTACTCCTTGTGGTCTTGGGCAAGCCACTTAACCCTCCATTGCCCATGTTCCCTGTAAGTATTAGCGTATGTGTGTCATATCCCCTCGTGTTAAATGTATCTCCCAATTGACCGCTTTGACCCGGTGAGAAGCGGGATATAAATACAGCTAAATAAATAATGAGCATAGCCAATCTCCCTGCTGGAGGTAGGGCAGAAGTGTTCCAAGAGTAAGCATCTTGAACTTTTCCTTCTCTAGGAACTTGTTGAGATTTCTGAGGTCTAGAATAGGTTGAAGGCCACCGGTTCTTTTGGGTACCAGGAAATACCTGGAGTAGAACCCTTGACCCTGTAAGTGGGGTGGCACAGGCTCCACCGCCCTGTCCACCAACAGACCTTGGAGCTCCTGAAGGAGAAGATCTGTGTGCAGGGGAGGCCTTGGAGGCTCCCCTGGAAAGTATGGAGGAGGCAGTTGTTGGAAGTGTAGCAGATAGCCCTTGTGGACTATGCTTAACACCCAACTGTCTCCAGTGCTGAGTGGCCACTGGTGGACAAACAGAGCGAGGCGACCTCCTGTGCAGGGCTGGGAGAGCAGGGACGGAGAGGCTATGCCTAAGGAGTCAAAAAAACCCACCCTGCTGAGTGGAAGCAGGGGCCGGAGGCTTGGGAGTCCTCTGCCTACGGGGCCCATTACCCTGCCCCTTGGCTTGCTGACCCTGAGGGGCAGCTTGGGCGGCCTGGTACTGTGTGTACTGTTTGTAGGCAGTGCCCTTCCTCGGGTAAAAGGGCTTTTTACCCGAGCCCTTCTTTTTGTGAGAAGGGGCAGAAGTCTTCCTAGACAGTCTTGTCCTCGTGAGGTGCTCGGTTTCGAGCTGTGCGGCCTTCTCGGTCATGGGCTTGCCAAAAGGTTTCTCACCTCGGCAAGGGACATCGACCAACTTGTCCTGAACCTATGGCTCGAAGTCCAATGACTGCAGCCATGCCTGGCGTGGAGCCGCGATGCCGGCTGCCGCAACACAGGCCGAAGCCTCAAAGCCATCGTAGGCAGCGCGGGACATAAACTTGGAGCATTCCCGGATCCCCGAGGATAAGGACTTGAACCTCTGCAAGGGTTCCCTGGAGAGACCAGCAGAGAACCCGGCCAACTCCTTGGCCAGGTCTCGCAAGTACATGCTCATGTACAGCTGGTAAGACTGGACACAGCAAGCAAGCATCGAGCCCTGGAAGCACTTTCTACCAAAACCATTGAGGTTCTGGGCCTCCCTGCCAGGGGGCACCACGGAGTGCATCTTCTGACTTTTCAGACGATGCATGGTCAATTCCACCACCATGGAATGGTGTGGTAGCTGCGTCTTTTGAAAGCCAGGGCTCTTCCGGAGTCGATATATAGAACCGACATGCTTGCTTAGAACCGGCACCGAGGCCGGTGCCTCCCACATCTGGAAGAGGAGCCGTTCCAGCATCGGAGGAACCGGAACAGTAAAGGCCTCCTTCGGAGGAGAGTCGTACTGTAGGGCCTCGAGCTCCTCCTCGGGGTCCGCAGGGATTGCCAATGCAGTGGCCATATCCCGGACGAACTCCGTGAACCGGGTATCCTCCATGGGGGATCTACTCCGGGGCTCGGACTGTGGTGAGTCCGACGGGATGCACTGAGTCCGGAAAGTGTCGGGGGACTCCTCGTCCTCCGTCTCCCAGGCAGATTCGTCCGATGAGGAATCGGGGTCCGACCGCACGGGGCCTGTGAGCACCCACCCCGACGCCGAAGGCACTGGCGTCGACACCCTCGGTCCCGAACGGGAGGTCGAGGGAGACCACGACCGAGGTCGACCTCGAGCCTTTATGGTCTCGAGTATCGGCTCGGTCTCCGGGGTCGACTTCGATGTCGATGTCCCAGTGGTCGGGGCAGATGCGCCAGACAGGCTGGCCATCAGTGCCCGCTGCTGTTCCATGAAGGCAGACAGTCTGCTCTCCAAGGCTGTCAGCCTGAAACCCAGCTCAGGAGACTCAGCAGCCCCCGACTCGGGCCCCAGTGGCGCCGGGCCCAACATCGGCTCTCTGGGAGGAGAGTCCACGAGGACTACAGGACTTACGTGTCCAGCAGACTCTGGCTCCACTCGAGGTACTTTGGGAGGCTTCTCCTGTTCCACGGGCCTGGGGCGACGGTCGGGGGTCTGAGACCTAGCTCTCGAGGAGCCAGGGACCTCTTCCGACGACGCCCTCGTGAGCTGCTTCTTCCTCTTTCGTTCCCGGTCGGGGGACCCCCTGTCCGAGGAGCCCCGACGGTGCTCGGGATCCGATTCCCGAGATGTCGAGGCCTCAGACGAGGTCCGGGCCCGGCCGGAGAAAAGCCTTTCCTTTTGGTGCTGACGACTTCAAAACGCCTTGGAAGACATTTTTCCACATAGTCCACACGTCTTAGGGTCGTGGTCAGGACCGAGGCACCGAAGGCAGCAGTCGTATGTGTCGGTGAGAGACATTAGCTTCTTGCACCGATCACACTTTTTGAACCCACTGGAAGCCATCGGGAAAAAAGAGTCCCCGCGAGGTCAAAGGACCGGCCTTCCAGGGAAAAAGAAAAAAAGGGCGCGAACGCCAGCCACGAAGGGCAAAAACCGAAAAAAGAAGATCGGGCTCGATACCGATGTACCGAACCCGGCGGGAGGGGAACCGGAGAAAAAATCTAACTATTTTCCAGGAGGGCTAGGACATACGTCCGGTGGGCTTCACGGAAAAGGAGAGACTGAGCAAGATGGCACCTTTAGGCAGGAAGGGAACCGCGCATGAATGCCTGCATTCCCAAAGGCTTTCTTGGAAAGCTGGGGAAATGCTCCGCAAGGGCTTCATCGACGTCGATGTCACCCATATGTGAGGACTGACTTCCTGCTTGGTCCTGGAGAACACAGAACCCTGCCCCCTATTGCATGCTATATTAGCATGGATGCATTTAACTCCAGCTATTGAGGTGGTGTTAGGTGATCCCACGCTAATCACATGGGAGGTAGTCAGCATGCAGTGTATCCTGGGCTAACTGCACAGAGCTCACCACACTCTCCGCCTTTAAGATTGCATAATGTGGAAATCAGCCCATGCTGTCATGACCCCACACTAGCTGGCAACATGTGTCCAAGGTGCATTTTTAGCACACACCAAGCATGCGCTACCAGCTAGCACCCTTTAGTAAAAGACCCCTTTAGTTTTTATTTCTGAAACTTGCATTCAGTATCTGAAAGCATTACATATCTGAAACAAGTTTCTGAAGATACTTGTAACTATTTACACAGACAGTCCTTGCAATTAATAGTTTGCTGTGCTTTTATAGTTATGCTTTTCAAAATCAATTTTTGTTATTTTCATGAATGGAGGACCTTCTAAGTTTTGCTCCCCTCTAGTGCCAGTGACAGCAGGCTACATCAGTGTCATGTAGCTTACTAGAATACGTAAGTGGTGAAAGATACATTTTCCTCTCGGTGGGCAGCTTCAGAATAATTTATTTCTAAGTTCTCTTCTTTGAAGAGATACAGTTGATGAAGAGATAAAATGAAAGGATTTTTCCTGTAAAATCAGTTATGTTTGTTGTTTTTGCTTGTATCTGTTCCACAGAGACTTTACATTATACCTATTGCGGATTATAAGATAATGAATTTTGATTGGTAACAACAGTGAGACTGGCTCTGTTGTCTGGAATCTCAGCATTACACTACCAAGAGTCCCCTATGTGTATCTCTTCTAGCAGCAGCTCCTATACCCCCTTTTCTCATTACTCCAGTTGGAGTTTACTTCATTAGAAGGCACAGCAGAGATCAGAAGAACTGAAAAGAACTGCAGGTACAATGACACTCAGTGTGAATAAATGAGAGAGCAGGAAATGCTGCGGAGAGAGAAGGGGTAAGAAGGGGAAAGCATGGGCAATAAAGAGAACTAGTTATTTTATTTGCATTCTCTTATATACCGTGCTATTCTGCATCAGTGCAGTTTACATTGAACAAACTGAAATTACATTGAACAGGGCATTATAACTTGGAGATAACTATTTTACAGGGAACATGGGCTATGGAGGGTTAAGTGGCTTGCCCAAGACCACAAGGAGCACCTGTGGGACTAGAAACCCCAGTCCTTCTGGCCCAAGGTTGCTGTCCTCTAGTGGGATTTGAACCCCTGACCTTCCAGCCTGAAGTACCTTGCCCCAACCACTAGGCCACTCCTCCACTCCTTGGTTGATTTTATTATATTATAAAAAGATACAACAGATGAGAAGCCAAATAGAACATGGAAACTAGTCAAAAGAACATTATTTTCTTTCATCCTCAATGTGTACCTTCTGTTTTTTTTATAAGATTATGCTCTGTCTGTACCCAGTTTTTCAGACAGTCACTGCATAACATCTGCTGGTTACCTGATGCTATACAGTTAAAAGAAGTGCACACTTGAGCTTGGCACCCCTTTGTAATTTTATAGTAAATGAATATATAAAAATATTGCCAGCAATCAGTAAATTTAACATATCTGAGCAGATATCTAACTGAATGGTCTCAATGCGGTACAGTGACTTATACTTGCAGGAGTATCATCTTTATACAATATTTCTAGAATTAAATGTTATAATAAAATAACAGCACACATTACGTGGCTAGATAACTGTAACTTGCTGCAGGTCCAAACAGAAGGAACAAAGACCTATTCTAAGAAACTGGAACTGCAAGTGCATAGATGCACTGGCAGAAAAATAAGCACTGGCTTAGTCTGTCCCTGATGACACTGATCACTTTATCATGGTGCAAGGGTTTTATTATCTGAGAAACCCTGTTCTTGGGGGAGGTCTTTAGCGTGGTTCTGTTTCTCTTGATCTATTCATGTACCTGTAGTTATGATTTTACACATGTACAAGCAAGAACTACAAATACCATGATGTACTAAAGGGATGGAAATTCAAAAACCAAGTGCTGAACCTAAGATTTCCCTCCAAATACTGGATGACCAGGTAACTCTGGGGAAGGATTAACAAAGCTATTAGTTAGGATTGTTACTTAACCTTGGTCAATTTAAACATATTGATCCTGTTCTAGTTGTTTCCTACTGCATGCATGGTGTTATAGTCCTGATTTCCCTAAGAAAGGCGCAAGTACTTCTCCATGCATGCAAGGGAGCAAACCTAGGATTGGATCAGCCTATTTGGGTTGATCAGGATTAGGTGGCAATGCTACTAGCCGATTTTATGCGTTTTTTTTCCTGTGTGTGTTCTGCTTGTGATGTTCAGTTGCTGCTGAGTGTCTGCTTTGCCAGGGCCACAGCTGTGAGTGCTCTCTGACTGGGGTCAGGACACGGGTTGTCCTTTGCTGGTGCTACTCTTCAGACTGATGCTGCAAGCTCCAGAAGCTCTCTGGTGAGGAGCATGCTGATGAAAGCAGCTTGTATCTGTCCACTGAAGCCATCATGTAGGAGATCATGGGTTGTTCTATTGGAATAGGAGGTTGATCTTCAGTGCTGAGACTCTCCTGTGGATAAAAGAGCTACAAAGCAAGACAATAATTACTGCATTGTTTTGGAGGACGTTTCCCTGGATGTTTATTTGCCTGCATAGTGGCAGTATTTAGGGTTGCCACCTCATTCAAGTCAATCTAAAAAGGTTAGTCCATATGACGAACTATATAATTTTGCCTTGTTGCATACATGGAAACGTAGATCTTCTTAGAGAAATCAGAATACAGTTGTGCATTTAAAAAGAAACAAACAGACCAGGATCAGTTTCTTTGGGTTGACCTGGTTGAAATAGCTATCCCATCCATCTCCCTTCCTACTTGACTCAGTAATATGTCTCCTCTCCTTCACACTCCCACAATCTTTCTCCCTCTGATCTGTTCCTCTTCCCTCTCCCATCACCACTATTCTCTTTTGGCCACTTGGCTATGTACAGTAATTCTACCTGTTCAGTGCTGTGAGAAGGTGTTCTGCTGAGAAAGTCACTATCCCTTTGGTACAGCATTGTCACATTCGGCTGGATCAGGTGTGTCAAGAATCCAGGATTGGAGGCATCCTCATGGACCTCATTGGCCATACAAGAGACAGCACCCTCTTCAAAATTCTCTGAGCTGTTCTTGGCATCATACCCTCCCCAGTGCAGCCTCTTCAACCTGCATAGCATCCAGACAAAAGCTATTATTCAAAGAGCACACAAATAGTCACATTGTGAGCTCCACATAAGATGCCATGATCTTATAGATGCTATGTGTCCAGGAGAACCAGTTTTTCTGCAGACTGTGATACCTTTTATTGGACAATTAGAAGAATTATCCAAAGATAGCATAGTTGCTTACCTGTAACAGGGATTCTCCGTAGACAGCAGGGGTATGCAGCCACACTCCAATGGTGAAGTGCCTACTGAGCCGAGTTGCCCAGCTCTCCCCTAGCTCAGAGAAGTCTTTGGACCTCTCCGAGCATGTGCTTGCCCTTCCCACCTGTTTGCCTACGGTGATGTCAGTTCATAGCATAGCAGAAGACAGTCTTTCTTTTGCATTCCCTTTTTTTATATCCTGTTGTCTACTTCTGAGTGTTTTTGAGTAAGTCTGAGTCTTGTTGATGAGTTGTTTTGTTTCTCCTTTTGTTGATTTTTTTTTTTTTAGCAGGGATGGTGGGTGGATGAGTGTGACTGTATATCCCTGCTATCTACAGAGAACCGCTGTTAGAGGTATGCAACTACACTTTCTCCAGAGACAAGCAGGGGGATTCAGGCATACTCTGATGGTGAATTCAGAGCTGATGGCCACAGCAGTAGTGTTTTGAATTTGTGGCCCGTGCGTGTGGACAAGAGGTGGAAAAAAATTATGTTGCGAAAAGGTTGTAGAGGACTGCCTGTCTGGAGGCGGTCTCGTGCCAAAGAACGGTCCAAACTGTAGTGCTTTGTGAACATGTGAAGAGAAGTCCAGGTAGCTGCTCCGCAAACGTCATGAGCGGAGACTAAGGCTAGACTATCTATGGATGTTGCTGTGGCTCTGAGATTGTGGGGCCCAATGCGCCTGGGAGATTGCTGATGGGCCTGCTTGTAGCAGAAAGAAATGCAGTCCCCTATCTAGGAAGAAATGATCTGTTTGGATGCTGGTTTTCCTGGATTATTAGTATTAAAAGTGACAAAGAACTGGAACAAGTTGTGTTGGGATGTGGTTTGATGCAGGTATTATAAGAGAGGTCTTCTACAGTCCAGGGTATGAAGGGTCTCTTCTGGGGATTCCTTTGGTGGATTTGGAAAGAAGGCAGGCAGAATGAGAGACTGATTGATGAGAAAGTCCAACACCACTTTAGGCAGGAATTTAGGATAGTTTGGAGGATAACTTTGCCTTGCTGGAACTGTGTATAGAGAGGATAGTGAACCAAAGCTTGGAGTTCTCAAAGTCGCCAGGCAGATATGATAGTTATCAGGAAGATAGTTTTCTACATAAGATGCCTGAGATCGACGGACGCCATGGGTTCAAAGGGCATCTTCATGAGCTCTGACAAAACAATGTTAAGGTACCCGACTGGGACTGAAGGGCAGACCGGTGGTTTGGTGTTTATGAGCCTTTCATGAATCTAGTTACTAAGGCAATGGTTTGGCCATCTACGGAGAATGGGAAGCCATGGTGGTGGGCAGGTGATAGCAAACATAGTTTTTCTGAAGACCAGAGTTGGACAAGTGGAGCAGATAAGTCAGCACATGTTCCAACGAACAATGAATGGAGTCTTGGTTCTGCAAGGCTGCCCAGCTGGAGAAATGAGACCATGGTGGTAACAGCGTTTTTGTCGTGGGTCTCCTGGACGCTGTTATGACTGCTCGGACCTCGTCTGGCAGGGCAAGCTCTGAGTCGGGTCCCTTGTAGATTCGAAGCAGTATAGGACAGGCTCCTGAGGTTGGGGTGCAACAGGAGTTTATGGTTCTAAGTGAGAAGTGAGTTTGAAGTGTGAATTAGCAGGTAGACAAAGGTGAGCCGGTTGATATAGTGTATCTGGATTTTCAGAAAGCCTTTGGCAAGGTCCCTCATGAGAAACTCTTGGTGAAATTAAAAAGTCATGGGATTGGAGACAGTGTGGTATTGTGGATCAGAAACTGGCTAAAGATAGAAAAGAGAGAGTAGAGCTAAATGGCCAATTTTCTCAATGAAGAAAAGTAAATAGTGGAGTACCCCAGGGATCTGTGCTGGCCCACTGCTTTCTAACATATTCCCATTGCCAGTTCATCTATGAATACCGAGTGAGGTGGTCAAATTTGCAGATGACACAAAATTATTCAAAGTTGTTAAATACCAAGAGGATTGTGAAAAATTGCAAGAGGACCTTGATAAACTGGAAGACTGGGTATCCAAATGACAGAAGAAATTTAATGTGGACAAGTGCAGAGTTATGTACCTAAGAAACAACAACCCAAACTTTGGTTACACGATGCAAGGTACTACCTTAGAAACCACCACCTAGGAAAAAGATTTAGGCGTCATCGTGAATAAAGCATGGTTACTCACCTATAATAGATGTTCTCCAGGGACAGCAGGAATCAATCCTCACATATGGGTGACGTTGGCACCGACGGAGCCCTCACGGAAGCATTCCTGCAGCTTTCAAAGAAAGCCTGTGGGAGATGCCACCACACATGCGTGATCCCCTTCCTGCCCAAGGGTGCCATCTTGCTCAATCAGATGAAATAGCTAAAAGTCAGCGAAAATCAAAGATGGTAAAGGAGCAGCTCCAAGGGGAGGAGGGAGGGTTGTGAGGACTGATTCCTACTGTCCCCGGAGAACACCTGTTACAGGTGAGTAACTACGCTTTCTCCGGGAACAAACAGGAAGTCAGTCCTCACATATGGGACGCCCCAGCTACAGGATACTGAAAACCCATAGCAAAAACAGGGCTTCCGCGAGGAGCCGCAAGCAGCACACAGACTACAGTAGGACTCCTGTGTCCACTGAAACCAGCACTCCGGTAGCCTGAACACAGAAGGGTCGGAGGGTAGGAGTTGCCTAGACCCGGAAAGGTTACGGAGCACAGCCTGGCTGAAGGCACTGTCCCACTGGAACTCTCTTTCCAGGCAGTAGTGAGCTGCAAAAGTATGGGCTGAAGACCAGGTGGTGGCCTGGCAGATGTCCACCATTGGGACAGAGTGCAACTTGCCACCGAAGCCGCCATGGCCCGGACACGGTGCGCCGTGACACGGCCTTCCAGTGGAAGCTTTGCCTGCCCATAAGCAAAGGCGATACAGTTCGCCACCCAAGTGGACAATGTATGCTTGGTCACCGCCTCCCCCAGCTTACTGGGTCATAGGAGATGAGAAGCTGAATGTACAGTCCAATGAGTGAAGGACCGTTTCCACCCGACTGGAGCACAACTTCCTGGTTAAGGTGGAAGGGCGACACTACCTTCGGCAGGAACTTGGGGAGCGTGCAAAGCACCACCCTGTTCTTGTACAACCTGGTGTAGGGCACCTCTGCCACGAGGGCCTGGAGCTCACTAACCCTGTGAGCGGAAGTAACCACAACCAGGAAAACCACCTTCCAAGAGAGGTAGCGAAGCTGGCAGGTAGCCAGAGGCTCGAAGGGCAGGTGAGTGAGCTGCTCCAACACCACACTGAGATCCCATTCGGTTGCCGGAGGGTGAACCAGGGTTTTTGACAGGAGCAAGTCCCGAAGGAAGCGGGTCACCAAAGATTGGACCAAGAGGGGCTTACCATCCACCAGGTGGTGATGCGCCAACAGGGCACAAAGGTGCACTTGGACGGAGGTAGAGGTCTCTCAAGCATATGCCCATGTACAGCTGGTAGGCCTGGATCCAGCAGATGAGCATCGAGCCCTGGTAGCACTTCCTGCCGAGGGCAACCAGACAGGGGGTGGTGGGCAGTGGTGGCAGATCCACTTGCAGGGACAGATAGGCAACATTTATGTGGATTCTGCCACTGGATTCCTCAGACTTGTGCCGGTGTCACAGGAGCTGGGGGGTGGGGGAAGTGTCCAGGGCATCTGCACTGGCTGGCAGCCCAACCACAGCTCCCTCTGCACCAGGCATTGCAATTTGTGTGCATGCCCTGTGGTGTTGCTACCAACCGCCACCAGGGTGTGCAGCAGCCTCCCTATCTGCTGTGTGTGGGTATGCTTCCTGCTGCGGGCAACCAGGGCTGGCACCTGTACCAGTGCATGGCCCGGCTCACAACCGACGCCTGGTGGCATACATTGGGGCTGCCACCAACATGTGGCTTGGCACCACAGCCCTGTCTCCCTGTGCAGACACACAGCTGTGCCTCAGGGTGTGTGTGTGTGGCCAAGCATGGGGCTCAGCCCTTCCCCTGCCCATTGAGGCCTGTGCAGCCGGAATTGGGTGCCCCTCCATATGGCTATTGACAGCCACAGGTTTGGCTGCTGGCACCCTCTCGTGCTACAGCACAGATCAGGCAAGGGTCTCACTCTCGTCGAGGCTAAAATTCATGGTCCTCCTCGCCACCATGCTGCTGGTGACTATGCTCAGCCGCAGGGGGCTCTTGCACAGGCATCCCGTGGGGCCTGCATGACGGTGTCGTCTATGCACAGTACACCGGATGGGTGATACACAGGTACATGCATACTTGCCGTCCTGCTTCTCTGGCTGCTAGTTTGGACATATATGTGGGTATCGCAGGTCTCCCAAAGGTTTTCAATTGAATGCTGGGGAGCTTTTCTGCATGGGCTCCATCAGTACCGAGGTCACCCACATGTGAAGACTACATTCTTGTTTGTTCCTGGAGATGCATCCTTTTAACGTTTGCCATCGCTTTTTCTACCATTTAGCCTTTTTAAGATCATCAGAAACAATCATGCCCAGATCTCACTCTGCTTTCATGGACAGAAATACTTCACCCCCTACACTGAACCGCTCTCTTGGATTTATGCAGCCCAAATGCATGACCCTGCATTTTTTAGCACTAACTCTCAGCTGCCAAATTCTTGACCATTCTTCAAGCTTAGATAGATCCCTCCTCATGTTATCTATTCCTTCCTGGGTGTCTACTCTATTGCAGGTTTTGGTATCATCCGCAAACAGGCAAACCTTAACCGACAGCCTTTCTGCAATATCACTAACAAAGATGTTAAAAAGAATTGGACCAAGGACAAATCCCTGTGGCACACCACTGGTAACATGCTTCTCCTCAAAATGAGCTCCATTTACCTGTACTCTGTCTCCTTCCACTCAACCAATTTCAAACCCAGTTAGTCAATTTAGAGATCATCCCTAGGGTGCTTAATTTGTTTATAAGTCATCTGTGTGGAATGCTGTCAAAGGCTTTACTGAATTCTAAGGATACCACATCTAGGGCTCTCCCTTGGTCCAACTCCCTGATCATCCAATCAAAATAAACAATCAGATTTGTCTGACAAGATCTGCCAATAGTAAACACATGCTGCCTCGGATCTTGCAATCCATTGGACTCCAGAAACCACACTATCCTCTGTTTTTGCAGCATTTCCAATAATTTACTCACCACAGAGGTAGACTAGCCTGTAGTTTTCAACCTCATCCTTACTGCCACTTTTATGTACCTTTCTCCAGTCCTCTGGGACCACTCCTGACTCTAAAGAAATATTGAAAAGGTCAGTTAGTGGAGCCACTAGAATGTCCCCAAGTTCCTTCAATATTCTCGGATGTATCTCATCTGGTCCCGTCACTTTATCTACTTTTAGTTTAGCTAGTTTCTCACGAATACAGTCTTCTGAAGATCGCTCACATTTCCCATCACTTCTGTTCCTATTTGTGGGTGTTTTCTGAGGTCTTGCTCCTGGCACTTCATCTGAGAACACAGAACAAAAATATTTGTTAAACAATTCCACTTTATCCTCATCCGCTTGTACATATTCTTACCTTTCACCCTTGAGTCTGACAATACCACTTTTGCCCTGCTTCCTCTCACTAACATATCTGAAAAATGTCTTATCCCCCCATTTTATAGCTTTGGCTATTTTGTCTTCTTTTTGTATCTTTGTTTTCCTGACTACTTTCCTAGCTTTTCTAAGTTTTTCCAAATATAGTTGCTTGTTTCCTCTCTCTGTGATCTCTTGTATTTTATGAAGGCCATCCTCTTTTTCTTCACCTTTTTAGATACTTCTTTTGAAAACCATAGTGGTCTCCTTTTGCATTTAATTACCTTTCTAACAAAAGATTTATTGCCCTTAAAATATCCCCTTTCAGTTTTGCCCATTGCTTTTCTGCATCCCCCAGCTATTCCAATCCTGCTAACGACTCCTAGTACCCCTCAGAAGAGAGTCACCAACCGCCACTACTCTTCTCTTCTTTGTGGTCACTGATTCCTCAACTTTGGGGTGCTTGAGCTCTAGTTCTTCCCTTTTCTGGGATGCTTTCACCTCCTCCACTTCCAGGGTTGCATACTGGTTCTTTAATTCAAGGGCTGGAGGAGTTGGATTGTTGATTCTGCAGGTTCTGATGACTCATGTCCAACTCTCTTCATTCTGTAGCTTCCGATCTTCACTTCTGTCAGAGAACTTGGATGTTTCAAGAAGCATCTCATCAATGCACTTCTTGGATGAAGCAGAAGAGGGGACACTTGGCGTTCTTGAATGAAGCAAAAGGACCGACATCCAAGATGCATCAGGGGACCATTCATGTGGATCCAGCTGGTGACTTAGCTGTCTGCCAATTGATTTAGGAACTCTAGCAGATGTGTGGCCCTGGAGAGGGCAAAGATCCAGAGAAGTATGGCTTCGTGGCAGAGCTGGAGCAAACTTGAGCCCCCACTTGTTGATGTAGAATATTGCGACCTGATTATCAGTTCTTATGAAGATAGCCTTGGGCAGGTCCAGCATTGGAAGACGGTGACAGCACAGAAGACAGCTCGCAGTTCCAACACATTGATGTGTAGAGATTGTTTTTGTAGTGACCATGCTTCTTGCATAGAGAGACTTAGCAGAGGGCTCCCAATCATAGGTGGAAGCATCGGTCATCAGTGTGAAATGATGAGGTGGAACTTGGAATGGGCAGCCGACTGAGAGGTGAAACAAGGTGGCCCACCACCGAAGACTGTGGTGAAGTGCTGAGAGGGAGCTTCCAGACAGAGGAATTCTGCTCCGCAGGGACTGGGAGTGTTAATGTCAATTGAGGCAGAGATGCCACTGAAGTGGATGCATATGTAGGTGTGCCAGCAGGACAACATGGATGCAAATGGTCATGTGCCCTGAGAGCTGCAGAAGCATGCGGGTGGATCCAAAGCAGAGTTTGGCAAGCGTGTTGCTGAGGGCATATATGGTTTGTACTCTGACCTCAGGAAGGAAGGCTTTTGCAGTGAGGGTATCTATCTGTGCTCCAATGAAAGCTAAACTCTATTGAGGAATGGGCTCAGACTTTTGTGAGTTTACCACAAAGCACAGAGCATGCAAAACAGTGGCCATAGCTTGGACAGTTTGTACTGCTCTTTCCTATGAGGCAGCCGATATGAGCCAATCGTCAAGGTAAGGGTAGATGCAGCGCCCTTTATGTTGGAGATGGGCAGCAATCACTGCCAAGCACTTGGTGAAGGCATGGGGTGCGGAAGAGAGGTTTAAGGGTAGGACTCCGTATTGGTAGTGTTGGCCAAGGAACTGGAAGCAAAGGTATTTCCATTGATGGGGGTGAATGGGAATGTGTGTGTAGGCATCCTTCAAGTCCAGAGATGCTAGCCAATTGCTGAGGCTGAGTAGTAGGATGGAGGTTATTTTCAACTTTTCCTGCTTGATTAATAGGTTTAAGTGACACAGATAGAGGATTGGTCGGAGACCTCTGGATTTCTTTGGGATAAGGAAGAATCTGAAGTAGAATCCTTGAGTGATCTGGTTGGGAGGTACTGGTTCAGTGATATTGCTGAGTAACATTCTTGAGATGGCTGGCATACATGATGTCCAGGAAGCTGTTTGTTGGAAGGAGCTGGATGATTGGGTGGCAAATTGGAGACGCTGATTCTGTAACCAGCCTGAATGATGCCCAGTATTCAGTGAAGACGGGAAGAGCTATGGCTGTTTGATGCGGTAGCTTGAAAAACTTACTTCACCAGAGACAAGCAGGCAGGAAGGGCATACACATGCTCAGAGAAATCCAAAGACCTCTGAGCTAGGGGAGAGCCCAGGCAACTTGGCTCAGTGGACACTTCACCATCAGAATGTGCCTGCATCTCCCTACTTGTCTCCGGAGAAAATTGCTGTACCTGAGCTTCCAAGTTCACTCAATATTTTCTTCTTTCAAAGCTTTTGCAGCCCTTCTTCATACATCTGAGAAAGGAACCCAGATGATCTGGAAAGCTCAGATACAGCATCATTTCTGGATAATTCTTAAACTGGGCCAATAGAAGACTGCAAAGATTCTGGCCAATATAAAAAGCAACTACACCTTGTAAAGATTTGTTTTTCTGTCTCTCATAGCTGCAAAAAATTGCAAATATGAGAGACAGAACTGAACTGGCATTTCTTGTAGTGTAGGAAAGGCAGTTCCATATCTTGGTCTGTGCCAGTGGTGCGGGTGCAAAGAAAGAGGGGCGTATTCGGACCCCAGCCAGAAGTGGAAGCTACCCTCAACTGGAAGTGAAATTTAGAACATTTCGTGGGACATCTGAGCCACATAGTTTTGGGGAGCAGGAGGGATATGCTGGCTGAAGTTTGCATTCCTAAGTGAGATGCACGGGGCCAGGGGTGTTGGAGGTTCCTAGTCTTCACCTCTGAGTTGAGCTGTGTGACTGGTAGGGATCCCAAGGCCCCATCATTCCGATTCAGTGAGGTTTAGGCCAGGCGGAGCAACAGAAGCTTATGCCATGGCTCTGAAAATTGCTCTACCGTAACTTCAGTGCAAACATGTTCTAAACACATCCTTGTGGTCCAGAATGTCTTGATGCTAATCTCACATGCATCCGAGATTAGCATCAAGATATTCTGGGCAGTAAGGATGCATTAGAAAGTGACTGCACTACCACCATTGAAGTCCCAGTAGAGCGATCTGCAGAGCCGTGGCTTCTGCTGCTCAATTAAAATAAAGGACTGTCTTCTTTCCCCCATCCGGTATGCAGCGCAGCAGCCAGTCCCTAGACCCCTGGTAGCTGGGAGGGGGGGTGGCGAGACATGTGGCTATCAGCAGCAGCCCTCCAGCTGCAAGAGAAGCACTATCCCCCCTCTTTACTGCTCCTTCAGAAGTCACCAACCTTGGCAACCACCTAGATTGTCTGATAGTTGGGTCGACCCTGATTGTGAGTCACCTCAGATTTGGGGACAGGAATCTTCTATTTTTGGGGAGCAACTGACAAAAGTCTGAAGTCATTGGGGAGGGGGCGTGAGGACGTTGCACATTGTGCTTGCCATGAGGAAAAGTACACAAAGGGAGAACCAAAGGTCACAGAGGACAGGACCTTCATGTCTGAATTATTTGGATGCAGACATCTGACTGTTCTGTTTCATTGCCAAACTGGAGATTTCAAGCTTGAATCTACAATATGATAGAAATCTACAGGACACTCTGTCAAGTAAGGATTAGATCTGAAAGCACATATTAGAAAGGATGTGGACAATTGTGGCAGTATTTTACAAGAGATTCTGTAAAACGCAGAGCTCCTTATAAAATAGGTACAGGATTGCAGGGAGTATGCCTTTCAACGTCTGGCAGGAGCAGCAATTTTAAGAAATTACATGAGGGAAAAAAACATGGAAACCTCTCTCACATATGCTTGTGAGCACCCTCTTAAAGTCTCTGCTCCTGCTATGAAGGCATACTTTTTCTCCCCTCCTTGGGAACTCCACTCTTCTGGCAGATCACTTCTATCTGTGTCTTCTTCCATTGCCAACTCTAGATTTTGATTTTTCCACCTTGCTATTCCTTATACCTGGAGCAAACTACCTGAGTCAGTATATCAGGCTCCATCTATGATCCTTTTCAAATTCAGGCTAAAAACTCACCTTTTCAGGGCTACTTTGGATCCCGATCCGCTTAGTCTCCTGCTCTCCAATTATGTTTCCTTTCCCTAGACATATCTTAGTTGTTGTGTTGTCTATCTTGACTAGATTGTAAACTCTGATGAACAGGGATTGTCTCTTACATGTCTCTGTACAATGCTGCCTACATCTCGTAGCACAATACAAATGATTAGTAGTAACAGAGGTTCAGTACCACACACTCCCCATCAGTGCTCCAACCTTGTTTGTCCATCCCTGTGATGATCCTGGACACTTCCCCCTCCCCTACCTCCCACAGCACATTGGCCAAGCTCCTCCTGGCAGAAGGCTGAATCTCAAAAGCTCCCAAGGACCCTGGCAGACTGCTTAGTCCCCTCCCCCCTCTGATCACCAACCTTGGGTCATTGATTCTAAGAGCAGGAGTGATGCTCACTCATTTCTGCATAGCTTGCGGTGGGATCCAAAATGGTGCCAATGACCCCCTAGTGTTAAACTTGCAGTTCTTTGTAGTAATGTGAGTTCACCACTAGGGTCATCTATGCCATTTTGGATCTTACCACATGCTGAGCAGGAGCAAGTGGGCAGCGCTCCTGCTCCAACTGACTACCAATGACCCCATAGTAAGCTAGGATTAGGAATCTGGGAGAGGGGGTGGTGGTCTGCTGAGGGGCCTTTAGTGGTGGCTGTATTTGTTGTGAGGGACCCTTGGAGCCGTGTCAGATCAGGCCTTCTGTTGAGGTGAAGGTTTGGCCATTGTGCTGTGGGGGGAGGGGGGGGAGGTGGGTAAGGGAGGGAGTAATGTCCAGGGTTTTCACAGGGGTTGGTAAACTGAGGTCAGGGAACTGACTGGAAAGGTCCAACCTCGGCATTCATAGCTGTCCCTGTCAGCATGTATTTATTTGTACCTAGGGCAGATGTAAATGCTGACATCCAAAAACTGTCAGTGAGACATGGATTCCCTATATGAAATAGGGTATTTATGTCTTCATTGTAAGTCTGCCCAAATCACACCCCCTCCCTGCCATTCTCCCAGAGGATTCAGATGTGAGGATTCCGTAGTCTGAAAAACTCCAGTCTAAAAATTGCATTTACACGTGTTAGCCAATCCACATGTGTGAATGCTGCTTTTTAGACATGGATTGCTTCTAAAATAACTCCTTTAAAGTCTATATCAAAAAAGTACCGAAATACTAATGATAATTAGCTGCCATACTTTTCAAATAGCATCTCTTTTGTCCAAGGATTTTATTTCATGTGACTTCTGAACTGGGAAAACTTCACAGAAAAAATTATTGCAAGAAAAACCTTGTACAAAAAGCATTTTGGCCAGTGGGCACATTGACTGCTACTGGGTTAATTTTGTCAAGAGGCCACCAAAATGTTATTTCTTCTAGGATCACCAGTAGAAAGCAGTCCTAACTTGGCTTCAGGAATAGCCTCTTACACTCTCTTCCATTAGCACAAAGAAAAGGGTCCAATCAGATTAGCAGCTGCACCATCCTGATGGCTCCAGCAGCAGGAAAGCGTAGTTACTCACCTGTAACAGGTGATCTCCGGGAACAGCTGGAATCAGTCTTCACATATGGGCATTGTCAGTACCGATGGAGCCCACGTGGGAAAGCTCCTCAGCGTCCAATAGGAAAGCTTTTGGGAACACTCCACTGCGTCTGCGCATCTGCCTACCCAAGTTCTCTCCTCAGTTGAATTTGTAGCTGAGTGATAGAGGAAAAAAGAATACCCTACAACTCTTAGGGGAGGAGGGCTGGGTTGTGAAGACTGATTCCTACTGTTCCTAGAGATCACCTGTTACAGGTGAGTAACTACGCTATCTCCAGGAACATGCAGGAATGCAGTCTTCACATATGGGACTCACTAGCTCCCCAGGTACCAGAATGGTTTAGCAGCGGTATCCCCAAGGCTAAAGGATGGAGTCAGAGGGTATGGAAACAAAGTGGCCCTGTTGGATTCAATGACAGTTGGCAAGGATATCGACAGTGAAGTCTGGTGCCAGAAAGAAGTCCAGGGAGGAGGATAGGAGTTATAGTTAAGTCCCAAAAAGGTGCTGGAGAACAGCCTGGCCAAAGACAGCATCCCAACAGGAATCCCAGTCTAGGCAATAGTGAAAAGCATAAAGTATGAATGGAGGACCAGGCAGCTGCTTGACAGATCTCGCTGATGGAGACAGAACAAAGGTTGGCACTGAGATTGCCATGGCCCGCATGTTATAAGCGGTGATGTGACTCTCAAGTGAGAACCCCACTTGAGCATAGGCAAAGGAAATGCCATCCACAATCCAGTTGGAAAGGGTGTGTTCTAACACTGGAAGTCCAAGGTGACTTGGATCAAAGGAAAGGAATAATTGAGAGGATTTCCTGTGATTCTTGGTTCTATCCAAGTAGAAAGCCAGTGTGTGCTTGCAGTCTAACATGTGGAATGTTGCTTCAGCCCTAGAGGCATGCGGTCTGGGGAAGAAGACTGGAAGTATCACTGACTGGTTGAGGTGGAAGGGTGAGACCACCTTTGGAAGGAAGTATGGATGAGTACGGAGAACTATGTGTATGGAGGATCTGACACTAAAGCCTGCAGTTCGCTGATACGGCAAGCTGAGGTGAGGGCGATGAGAAAGATTACCTTCCAAGACAAGAATTTTAAAGAAGTGGGGGCTAAAGGCTCAAAGGGAGGCTTTACAAGTTGCGCTAGGACTATGTTGAGATCCCAGGCCACTGGTGGTAGTTTGATCAGTGGCTTGGACAGCAGGAGACCCTGCATAAATTGTTGCACCAAGGGGTGTGAAGAAATAGGATGCCTGCCCACCAATTTCCACTGGACAGGCAGAGGGATCAGTATGTTTCAGGGTACACCAGAGGGTGAACCTTCACCATCTTAAGGCATAAGAATGTCTAATAGACGGCTTGTGCGATGCAAGTACAATGTCTTTGATCTGTTGAGGAAGGTTGAAGCCAGCAAATATGCCCTCAAAAGCCACACCTTGAGATGGAAGGCTTATGGATTGGGATGGAGAAGCGTCCCATGATTTTGGGAGAGGAGGTTGGGTGCATGTCCCAGACTAAGGGGTGGAGTCTGTGCTAGTTGAAACAGCAGAGGAAACTATGGCTGACAGGGCCAGTAAGGGGGTATTAGAAACATGGAGACCCTGTCGGCCTGCAGTTTGAACAGGGTTTTGGGTATTAAGTGGGTGGGAGGGAGGGAATGCATAAAGCAGCCCCTTCTCCCAACGGAGAAGGAAGGCATCTGTTGCCTGACTATTGAGGGAAATCTTGAGCAAAACATCGGCAGTCATGCATTCTTCTGTGTGGCAAACAGATCTATTGAGCGGGTCCCCCACAGATGGAAGATCCAAGATGCAGTTTCCTGATTCAGAGTCTACTCGTGTGGATGCAGGATGTGGCTGAGCTTGTCCACTAGGAGACTGAGTTCACCTGGGAGATAGGTAGTTTTTCCAAATGGGTTAGTTTTACACATATTATGGCAGTCATAAACCTCACTTCTAAGCCAGGGTATGTGGAATATGATCTCTCAAATTTACTGCTAATGCTCAGCGTAATACTTGCATAGTGCCAAAGACAGCCTCCTGCTGGAGTTCATAAGATGTAACATGTATAGGTAGTTTGCCAAGATATGCAACAGAGAAGAACCAGAGACAAAGGGCTTCCTGGCAAAAGGGATAGGAACCCATTCCCCCCTGCTTCTTCACATAGAACATGGCCACATAGTTGTCCATCTGCGCTAAGACCTGTTTGCCCAAAGGTTGGGGTTGAAAAACCTGAAGGGCATTCGTGAGAGCACGTAGCTCCAGGAGGTTAATCTGCAACTGAAACTCCTGCTGTGTCCACTGCCCCTGTGTAGTGAGACTGTTCAGATGTGCCCCCATCCTAGTTTGGAAGCATCCGTTGTCAGAGTGCATTGAGATGGAGGTATCTGTAAAGGTGACCTTCTGATTAGGATTTGAGGGGAGCACCATCAGCAAAGGGAGTTGACAAGAGGAGGAGTAACAGAGATCTTGTCTGAGAGACTCCCAGTGGCCTGGGTCCATTGAGACGACAGCATCCACTGTACTTGTTGCATGTACAGGCGAGCATAAGGGACAACATTGACTGTGGAGGACATGTGTCCCAGGAGATGTAGCATTTTTTGAGCTGTCATGACACTCTGACTCCCTATTGTGTAAGTGAGCTCAATGAGATGGGCAGAGCGATTTTGTGGAAGGAAAACTCGGTCTGACAAAGTGTCTAGAGGTGCTCTGATGAATTTGAGTCGCTGGGATGGGACCAGATGTGACTTGGGAAAGTTTAAGATGAAACCCAGGTTTTGTAGCATCATAATGGTCCGATGAAGAGAAGGTTTTACCTCTTCTGGGGATTCTCCCCTGCTGAGCCAGACAAATATCCCCAAGGTACGAAGGTAGGCAGCCATGACTGCCATGCATTTTGTGAACACTTGGAGTGCAGAAGCTAATCCAAAGGAGAGCACCTGATATTGGTAATGGTTTTGCTGACACCGAAAGTGCAGATACTGTCTGTGTTGAGGGTGGATCAGCAAATGTGTGTATGCCTCCTTGAGGTCTAGAGAACATTGCCAGTCGTTCCTCTGAAGGTATGGCAGAAGAATACCAAGGGAAATCATTTAAAAAAATTTTTGAACAAGGAATTTGTTGAGATCCCTTAGATCCAGAATAAGCCTGAACCCTCCTGTCTTCTTTGGAATAAGAAAGTAAGGAGAGTAGAAGACCCTGCCCTCTTGAGTGGGAGGAAAGAGTAGTTACTCACCTGTAACAGGTGTTCTCCAGGAGCAACAGGAATCAGTCCTCACATATGGGTGACGTCGGCGCCGACGGAGCCCTCGTGCGGAGCATTTCCTCAGCTTTCAAAGAAAGCCTTTGGGAATTGCAGCGCGCATGCGCGGTCCCCTTCCCGCCCAAGGGTGCCATCTTGCTCAGTCTGATGACATAGCTAAAAGACAGCAAAAAAGTAGCAAAAATAAATCATACGACTGCAACTCCAAGGGGAGGAGGGAGGGTTGTGAGGACTGATTCCTGCTGCTCCTGGAGAACACCTGTTACAGGTGAGTAACTACTCTTTCTCCAGGACCAAGCAGGAAGTCAGTCCTCACATATGGGACTCCCCAGCTTAAGGCTACCGGAGACCTCAAGCGGAAAAATGAGCTCCCTCTAGCTCGTCAGTACGTAAGGAAGGAATCTTCTCTGAGAACGCCCCCGACCGGTAGCCCAACACCAGGGCTGGAGGGTAGGAGTTGCCTAAACCCCAAAGAGATTATGGAGTACTGCCTGTCCGAAAGCACTGTCCCTGCGGGACTCCCTCTCAAGGCAGTAATGGGCCGCAAAAGTCTGGCTTGAAGACCAAGTAGCGGCCCGGCAGATGTCTGCCAACGGAACAGAGCGGAGATGAGCCACTGACGCAGCCTTCGCCCTGACACGATGAGCCGTGACTCGACCCTCCAACGAGAGGCCAGCTGCCCCATAAGCCCAGGCGATACAGTCAGCGACCCATATGGACAAAGTACGCTTGGAGACAGGTAGCCCCAACTTATTGGGGTCAAAAGAAACGAAGAGCTGAACAGCCCTCCGGTGCTCCCGCGTACGGTCGAGGTAGAAGGATAACGCCCTCCTACAGTCCAGGGTATGCAGGACCATCTCAGCCCGGTTGGCATGCGGCCTGGGAAAGAAGGTCGGAAGAACCACCTCCTGATTGAGGTGAAAAGGGGAGACAACCTTAGGAAGAAACTTTGGGTGAGTCCGTAAGACTACCCTATTCCTGTAGAACCTAGTGTAAGGGGGATCAGACACTAGTGCCTGAAGTTCACTCACTCGCCTAGCAGAGGTAAGAGCTACCAGAAACAAGGTTTTCCAGGAGAGAAAACAGAGAGGGCAGGTAGCCATAGGTTCAAATGGCGGACAAGTAAGCCGCTGTAAGACCACATTCAGATCCCACTCAGGGGCTGGTGGATGCAAAGGAGGCTTAAGCAGAAGGAGGCCTCTGAGAAAACGAGCCACCAAAGGGTGGTTGGAAAGAGGCCTCCCGTCCACCGGCGAGTGGTGCGCTGAGAGAGCACTGAGGTGAACCCTGAGAGTTGGACTTAAGGCCTAGATTGGAGAGGTAAAGCAAATATTGCAATACTACCGCTACCAAGCACGAGAAGGGATTCTCGCTGTGCTGAGCACATCATGTGGAGAATCTACGCCACTTAAGAGCGTAGGATTTCCTGGTGGATTGCCGCCTAGAGGCTAAGACTACGTCTTCCACCTCTCTAGGCAGGAGTAGGGGAGCCAGGACTACCCTTTCAGCAGCCAGGCCATCAGATGAAGGGACTGGAGGTTGGGGTGCAAGAGAGACCCCTGGTCCTGAGACAGGAGATCGTGTTGAATTCCCAGAGGCAGGGGAGTGTCCACCGCCAGTTGCAGCAGGAGTGGGAACCACGGCTGCCTCGGCCACCTGGGGGCTATCAGAATCATTGAGGCCCTGTCCTTGAAGACCCTGAACAGTGCTCGAGACACTAGTGGCGTGGGAGGAAACGCATATAGTAGGCCTTGGGACCACGGAATCAGAAAGGCATCCACTGCTACTCTGAGAGGATGCGGTTGTCTGGAACAGAATCTCCGGAGTTGCCGGTTCAGAGGGCTGGCGAAGAGATCCATGGTGGGGAGGCCCCACCTGAGAAAGATCTGCTGAACCACCAATGGATTCAATCGCCATTCGTGTGGTTGCAGGATCCTGCTCAGTCTGTCCGCCAGATAATTTTCTTGACCAGGAAGGTAGACAGCCTTGAGGAGGATTCCGTGATTGACGGCCCAAGAGCACAGGCGTTGTGCCTCCTGACAGAGAAGGAAGGAGCCTGTGCCTCCTTGTTTGTTCACGTAGAACATGGCAACTTGATTGTCCGTCTGGACCAGTACAGACTGGTGAGATGTGAGGTGGGAGAAGGCTCTCAGAGCTAGGCGTATTGCCCGTAGCTCCAGGAAGTTTATCTGCTGAGCAGCCTCCCAAGGAGTCCAGAGACCCTCATTACATGCCCCTTGGCAATGTGCTCCCCAACCTAGAAGAGAAGCATCTGTCGTCAGCACTCGAGAATGCGGAGAGGATTGAAAATCCACTCCGAGTACCAGATTCGGAAGATGAAGCCACCATTGTAGAGAGGAGATGAGCAGGGTGGATATTCTCACCGAGTCGGCAAGGCTCCCTGTGGCCTGATGCCACTGAGTTCGAAGGCTCCACTGAGCAGGCCGCATGTGCAGGTGGGCATTGGGGGTTACATGAACCGTGGAAGCCATATGGCCGAGAAGTCTCAGGAATTGCCTGGCGGAGACCAGGGAATTGCTGTGAAACTGCCTGGCTACATCCATCAACCGGAGGGCCCTGTCCACTGGCAGAAAAGCCCTCGCCTGAAGAGTGTCTAGCCTTGCTCCTATGAATTTCAAGTTCTGGGACAGGAGCAAAGTGGACTTTGCGAAGTTTATGACAAACCCCAAGTGCTGAAGCAGAGCCACAGTGCGAAGGGTGGCTTGACTGGCCTCCTGGGAAGACTGGCCCCTTATGAGCCAGTCGTCCAGGTATGGAAACACAAAGACCTTGAAGCCTCAGGCAGGCCGCCACCACCTCCAGGCACTTGGTGAACACCCTGTGAGCGGAGGTTAGGCCAAAGGGAAGTACTCTGTACTGGTAGTGGTTTCCCCCCACAACAAATCTGAGATATTGTCTGTGGTCTGGATGAATAAGGATGTGAGTATAAGCATCCTTTAGATCTAAGGAGCATAGCCAATCTCCCTGCTGGAGGTAGGGCAGCAGGATTCCAAGGGTAAGCATCTTGAACTTTTCCCTCTCCAGGAACTTGTTGAGGTTGCGCAAGTCTAGGATGGGTCTGAGGCCTCCTGTTCTTTTTGGTACCAGAAAGTACCTGGAATAAAAGCCGTGACCTCTCAGGTGGTGGGACACCGGTTCCACAGCCTGTTCCTTTAGCAGACTTGCTAACTCCTGAAGGAGTAGGTCCCTGTGCAGAGGGAGTCTTGGAGGCTCCCCTGGAAAATAGGAGGGAGGTACCTGGTGAAAATGGAGAAGATAGCCCTTTTGGACTGTATGGAGCACCCAGGTATCTGATGTGACGGCTGACCACCTGTGGGCAAAGTGGGCCAGCCGGCCTCCTGTGCTGATGTGAGCCAGCTATGCTTGCTGAGTCAAAAACCCCCACCTTGCTGAGCAGGGGCCGGTGTTGGTGGCTTGGGGGCCTTCTGCCTACGGGGCCCATGACCCTGCCCCTTGGCCTGCTGACCCTTTTGGGGAGCTGCAGAGGCCTGATAATGAGGGTATTTTTTATAGGCAGAGGACTTCCTCAGGTAAAAGGTCTTTTTTCCCGAGCCCTTCTGAGAAGGGGCAGAGGTTTTTCTGGACAGCCTAGTCCTGGTCAGAGTCTCGGTCTCGAGTTCTGCAGCCTTTTCAGCCATGGGCTTGCCAAAGAGGTTTTCACCTCGGCAGGGGACATCGACCAACTTGTCCTGCACCCATAGCTCGAGGTCGGATGACTGTAGCCAAGCCTGTCGGCGGGCACCGATGCTGGCCCCGGCTACTCGGGCCGAAGCCTCGAAGCCATCGTAGGCTGCTCGAGAGATAAACTTCGAGCACTCTCGAATACCAGTGGACATGGCTTGGAACCGCTGCAAAGGTTCCTCGGAGAGACCAGCAGAGAACCCGGCAATCTCCTTTGCCAGGTCTCGGAGATACATGCCCATGCAGAGCTGGTAAGTCTGGACACGGCAAGCAAGCATAGAGCCCTGGAAGCACTTCTTACCGAGGGCATCCAGGTTCTGGGCCTCCCGGCCGAGAGGCACCGAGGAGTGCATCTTCTGACTTTTCAGTCGATGCATGGCCAATTCCACAACCATGGAGTGGTGCGGTAATTGTGCCTTTTGGAACCCGGGGCTCTTGCGGACTCGATAGATGGAATCGACCCGCTTGCTTAACACCGGCGTCGAGGTCGGGGTCTCCCACATGCGGAAGAGCAGCCACTCCAGCATCGGAGGAACCGGTACAGTAAAGGCCTCCTTTGGGGGGGAGTCATACTGGAGGGCCTCGAGCTCCTCGGCTCGAGGCTCCTCCTCGGGATCTGCGGGGAAGGCCAAGGCCTTGGCCATATCCCGCACGAAGTCCGAGAACCGGGTATCCTCCGGTGGGGATCGTCTCCGAGGTTCGGACTCCTGCGAATCCGATGGGACACACCGAGTCCGATAAGTGTCGGGTGACTCTTCGTCCTCCGTCTCCCAGCCCGACTCCTCGGAGGAGAAATCGAGCGGCTCCGGTCGGGTGGGCACCGACGCCATCCGCCCCGATGCCGAGGGTTCCGGCGTTGACGACCCCGGTCCCGAAGGGAGGCCGAGGGAGACCGTGGCCGAGGATCGACTCGAGCCCGCATGGACTCGAGGATTGGCTCGGCCTCCGGGGTCGACTTAGACGTCGAGGTCCCTGTGGTCGGGGCAGATGCACCGGTGAGACCGGCGATCAATGCCCGCTGCTGTTCCATGAAGGCAGCAAGGCTGCTCTCCAAGGCCATCAACCTGAGTCCGAGCTCACGAGACCCAGAAGCCCCCGACTCGGGCCCCGACGGCATCGGGCCCGACGTCGGCTCCCCTGGAGGAGAGTCCACGAGGACTACAGCACTCACGTGTCGAGGAGACTCCATCTCAATACGAGGATGCTTGGCAGGCCTCTCCGACTCCGAAGACCTGGGACGGCTATCGGGGCTATGCGACCTGGCCCTCAAGGAACCAGGAGCGTCCACCGATGCCGCCCTCGCGGGTTTCTTCTTCCTGCGATGTTCCCACGAAGGAGACCCCCGCTCAGAGGAGTCCCGAGACGTCGAGGCCTCTGACGAGGTCCGGGCCCGTCCGGACGTGGAATCAGAGAAGATCCTATCCTTCTGGTGCTGCCAACTCCTCAACACCTTCGAGGACATTTTGCCACACGGACCACAGATCATCGGGTCATGATCGGGTCCGAGGCAGCAGTCATGTGTGTCGGTAAGAGACATAAGTTTCGTACACCGATCACACTTTTTAAACCCGCTGGTAGTCATTGGGAGAAAAAGGGCCCCTGCGAGGTCAAAAGACCGGGCTGCCAGTGAAAAAAGAAAAATCAACTTTTTCCTCGGGGAAAAACGAACTACGTCCGTCGGGCTCCGCGGAAAAAAGAAGACTGAGCAAGATGGCACCCTTGGGCAGGAAGGGGACCGCGCATGCGCGCTGCAATTCCCAAAGGCTTTCTTTGAAAGCTGGGGAAATGCTCCGCACGAGGGCTCCGTCGGCGCCGACGTCACCCATATTTGAGGACTGACTTCCTGCTTGGTCCTGGAGAACTATTTCTATGCCCCCCTGAGCTAACAGGGTGGCCACCTCAATTGATAGGAGATTGACCTGCAAGGGATTTTCAGGATAATCTCTTGCAGAGTTGATGGGGGGGGGGGGGGTGTAAGCTTTGGAAATGAAGCAGATAGCCTGTTTGGACGATGTTGAGAGTCCAGTGCTCTGAAATGATGAGATGCCACCAGAACAAAGTTTTTCCTAATGGGTTAGTCTGCCTACTATGTGGAGGGGCTGTGGGACCCTGCAGAGGCAGAGTAGCTATGCTCTCTAGGAAGGAGTCAAACAGCAGGTACCAACTGTGTCTGTGGCTTAGGGGTCTTAGGCTTCTTAGCCTGACAAGGACCCTGTTGTCTTTTCGATTGCTGTTGAGGTTGTTAAGCCACTGCAGGTGGATAAGAAGGATAATATTTCTTCTCCTCAGGATAGAAAGTCTTCTTTGGATTGTTTTTTCTCCTAGAAGGGTCTGACGTCTTCCTAGAAAGACGTTTGAGGGTGAGATCACGTGTCTCAATTTCTCCAGCCTTCTCCCATCAACTTTTACCAAAGAGGTTCTCTCCAGAGCAGGGGATATTAGCCAATTTATCTTGGACCCACTGCTCAAGGTCCAAAGCTTGGAGCCAGGGCATTCTACGAGCACCGATGCAGACTGCTGCAGCTCTGCTGGATGATTCAAAAGCATCAAAAGATGCTCTGGTAAGGAATTTTGATGTATTCTGGTTTTGCCTAATTAATTCCAGGAATGCACCATGTCAGGAATGATGGAAGCAAAGTTCTCTAGATCTCTGGAGATATCCTTCATGCTCATGTAGAGCATGTAAGAGGTAATTTTTGAAATGAGCATACATGCCTGAAAGCAACGATGCCCAAAGACATCAAGAGTTCTGGAATCCTTGCCTGGAGGCATGGATGAATGATTCTTGGAACTCTTTATGTGATGCATTGCCGATTCCACTACCATGGAATGGTGTGATAATTGAGGCTTTTGAAAGCCAGGGCATGGTGGGACTCAGTATGTGGTATCAAGGCATCTTCTGAGAGGCGGAACTGTTAGCAGGGCCTCCCCACATACGTAGCTTTAGATGCTGCAGGATGCGATGCACCGATAACATGGCAGCCTCTTTGGGGACCGAGAGGTATTTGAGGATTTCTAATTCCTCTGCCTCAGTTCCATCTCTGGTGTCACAGTAATCTGTAGGCCTGCTGCCATATCCTGAATGAAGTCTTTGAAAGACATGTCCTCTGCTGGGGACCAATACCACTCATGAGGAGGGGAAGTATCAGAAGGGAGATCTTGGGTTCTCCTGGAATCCTCTGATACCTCATCAGAATCTGAAGAGTCCGATTTAGATAGGAAATCAAAGTACAATCTCGTGTTGATATCGATGTTGAGGCGGCATGGCATTGGAAGCCTGTTGGGTATCGATGATGTCTGTTGATTCCAAAGCAGGCATCGAAGGAAGAGGAGCCATCAATATAGGCTCGAGGGCTGGCATTGGCCCAGGAGGTATCGGTGTCATGCCAGAGGTCAATGCCTGCACTCCTGTGGCTGCCGATATCCTTGGTACCGAGGCAGCCAGAAATGCTGCCAAGCTCCTCTCGATAGCCAGGTCGAGGGAGGAGGCTGATGCCTGGGTGGATTCCCATACAGGGCTTTGAGCCACCGTCCTAGAGCATGGAACTAGTACTCTTTGGAAGTCAAGGCCTCAGGAGCATCCTGGAGCCCCTGTGTGATGTTTTGGAGGATTAGTCCTCCAACCGGGGTTGTTTGGCAGGCCGATCTACATTGGATGCATCTTTTGGTGAATCCCAATGACGATGAAAGGACTTACCTTGAGAATTGCCATCAGTCTTCAATGCCGATGATTTAGGCTTTGAGGTGATCTGACCACCAAGAGAGGAGGCCAACATCCTCGACGATGCCGAAGCCCCTGAAATCAAGTCTGGGGCAAACAGAGACCTATACTATTTGGCTGTGTTCTTTAGGCTTCTTTTTGTCATTTGTTGGCACAAGGACAATCTGTTGGTAAATGGTCCGGGCCCAAATATTTTAAACACCAGTCATGTTTGTCAATAACTGATATTGTACCAGAATACTTGGGGCCCAATTTTGATATAGGCAGGCTATACACCGCATTGGCACATAATCTGCCCGCCGACCCCCTCAACCCGGATTTTCTCTTCCTCTCGACAGAAGTGAAAGTGTAGTTACTCACCTGTAACAGGTGTTCTCCAGGGACAGCAGGAATCAGTCCTCACTTATGGGTGACGTTGCACCGACGGAGCCCGCACAGAGCAATTCCCCAGCTTTCAAAGAAAGCCTTTGGGATTGCTACTACGTATGTGTGGCCCTCTTCCCGCCCAAGGGTGCCATCTTGCTCAGTCAGGTCCCTTAGCTCGAGCCCTACCAAGCAGATGGCAAGGGAAGGACAAAAATACAGCAACTCATTAGGGGAGGCAGGAGGACTGATTCCTGTTGTCCCTGGAGAACACCTGTTACAGGTGAGAAGCTACGCTTTCTCCAGGAACAAGCAGGAAGTCAGTGCTCACTTATGGGACTCCCTAGCTACAGGCTACCGAACCTGTAACAAAAAAACGCCTCTGCGAGGCCGTAAGCAGAAGCCAAAGCCCGAAGGAGCCCGAGTCCTCGGGTTCTCGGGGTGAAGCCCTTGGTAGCCATGAAATAGGGTCGGAGGGCAGGAGTTGCTTATATCCCAAACAGATTATGGAGTACAGCCTGGCCGAAAGCACTGTCCCGGCGGGACTCCCTCTCCAGGCAGTAGTGGGCAGTGAAGGTATTCATAGAAGACCAGTTTGCTGCCTGGCAGATGTCCATCATGGGCATGGAGTGCAGCAAGGCCACCGAGGCTGCTTTGGCTCAGACCCCATGTGCAGTGACTCGACGATCTAGATGCATGGGCGAATGTGATGCAGTCTGCCACCCAAATAGAGAGGCTGCCCTTGGTGACTGCTTGCCCCTGCCTATTGGGATCATAGGTCATGAAATGTCTGTCAGACTTGCGGTGAGTCTGAGTACGCTGCAAGTAGAAGACGAGGGCCCGCTTGCAGTCGAGGGTGTGGAGAGCTGCTGACGCCTGATCGCCGTGGGGCCTCGGGAAGAAGTTCAGGAGCACTATTTCTTGGTTGAGATGAAAGGCCGACATGACCTTGGGTAAAAATTTGGAGTGGGTCTGGAGGACCACCCTGTTCCGATAAAACCTGGTGTAAGGGGTGCCAGCCATGAGTGCCTGAAGCTCACTGACTCGGTGAGCCGAGGTCAGCGCCACCAGGAAGGCCTTCTTCCAGGACAAGTGCCGGAGCAAACACATCGGCATCGGCTCGAAGGGTGAACGAGTGAGCTGCGTGAGCACCACGTTCAAGTCCCATTCTGCCAGAGGGGGACGGATGGGCGGTTTGGACAGAAGGCCCCGCATGAAGTGGGAGACTAGCGGCTGCCCTGAGAGAGGTTTTCCCTTGACAGAGAGATGATTAGCCGATATGGTGCTCAAATGAACTCTAACAGAGTTCGACTTCAGCCCTTCCCTCGAGAGATGGAGGAAGTACTGGAGAACCCACCGAACCGGGCATGAGAAGGGGTCGATCTGGTGTTCCAAGCACCAGTCGGAGAAACGTTTCCACTTAAAGGCGTAAGCCTGCCTAGTGGAGTCCTTCCTCGAGGCAAGGAGGATTTCCTCGACCTCCTCCGGAATGTCCAGAGAGACCCATTCAGCCACCAGGCAATGAGGAATAGGGAGTAGGGTGGTCCATAAAAATGAATTCCTGAATTCCGGTTCCATTTAGGTAGAAAACACTGTGTACAAAGTTTGAAGCCAATCAAATAATATTTAGGGGTGGCTCAACAAGTCTTGAGATTTCCCCATGGGAGCAGATGATGAAATGTTGCATCATCTTGTATCATCCACTCAGTTCCATGCTGACTACATTTGATTGCGTCATATTTGAACTAATCTCGTCTCTGAGAGGTGGCAAAGACATTGTACTATTATCTTTGTATCTTTATTCTTTTCAGATGGCGAAAAAACGTGGTTTTTATCTCATTGAAGAAATGTCCACCGCAATTCTGGGGGCCAAACTCCCCAGCAAGGAGCAAGTGTTAAGTGTATTTTTACATCACCATATGACATTAAACAAAGGCGTTAGTGAAAGTGCATCTATTGTAACAAGTGAAGTAGAAGCTTACTGGGAAAAGGCCAGGCTTCCTGTTCAAAGAAATGACAAAATTCAAGAAAAAGTAAAGAAATTGTTCAATCAGTGGAAACCTTTGAAGAAAAACAAAGGGAGAGGAGGGAAACAAGAGGCAAATGAAAAAGAATTCCAGGTTGCAATGAAAAACCTATTTGATGTGGCGCATGCCAATGCAATGTCTTTAATTCATATTCAAGAAGACAAAGAATTCTTAATAGCGCAACGAGAACCAGGGCGCCGCGGCTCAATGTGCGCGATGGACAAGAAACTGGCCAACACGGAAGCAAGATCGCAACAGCGAGAAGAAGAACTGAAAAGGCGCAGACAAAAACATGTTGCTGAAGCCGAGGCAACTACAAGCCAAGTTCAGCTGGAAGGATCTTCTTCCTCAGCAGAGTCAGGTGAAGACTGGTCGACATCTGCGGATTCAGATAACGGACAGAAGAAAGCAACTCCACAAACGAAGCAGTTTTGACCTAACAATGTCTGGACCCCAGAGCTTACAGCAGCCCTGGATCGGACAGGGACAACGGATCGCAATGCTCTGTTTGTGGTAGCTGAAACCGCCAGAAGTCTGGGACATTATCCTGGGGAGCTCAATATCAGCCGCTCCAGCGTCAAGCGCCATAGAGAAAAGCACCGTCAGCAACAATGGACGGACCTGCACAACGCATTCAAAGCCGAAGGCAAAACATGCATTGTGCATTGGGATAGCAAGTTATTGCCATCTCTCCTCTGTTCAACCACATCCGTTGACCGCCTTCCAGTTTTGATAACGGCTGTCTCCACTGGAGAAACACAACTTCTTGGTGTACCAAAACTGACATCAGGAACGGGCGAGAATCAAGCTGCAGCAGTTTATGAACTGTTACAGGAATGGTGTTTGGATGAAAAGGTTGCAGGCTTCTGCTTTGATACAACTGCATCGAACACGGGACGTCGATCAGGAGCATGCATTCTTCTAGAACAGAGACTCCGTCGCACAGTCCTTCATTTGGCATGCCGCCATCACATTTACTAAATAATTCTTGGTGCAGTATTCTCTACATGCTCTGGAGCTTCATCGGGTCCCGATGTCCAACTCTTTCGCCGGTTCCAAAAGAATCGGGGCTCCCTTGACAAGTCCAACTATCAAACTGGAAAAGACTTGGAGGTGCTGCAACCTGACAGGGATCGCATCATGAAGTTTGCGGAATCCAAGTTGGCACAGGGCAATCACCGAGATGATTACCTGGAATTCTTGGAGTTAACGATTGTCTGCCTTGGAGGGAATCTTCCTAGTTTCAATTTCAAGAAACCTGGAGCTTTCCATCATGCCAGATGGATGGCAAAAGTCTTGTACTGTCTCAAGATTTGGATGTTCCAAGGACAACTCAAAGATCTTACCCAACGGGAGGAGTCCTGTGTTCGTGATGTGAGCATTTTCTCCATCCTGATTCATGTGGAAGCCTGGTTTTCTGCCCCTGATGCCGCAGTTGCTCCTCGAACAGATTTGGAGATGCTGAAGAAACTACACTCTTACCACAATGACCGTGTTGGAAGAGCGGCCAGAGACAAACTGCAACAGCATCTGTGGTATGTGTCAGAGGAGCTTGTGGCACTGTCACTGTTCGATGAAGCTGTTTCAGCACCGACAAAGCGGGCCATAGTGTCGGCCATGATCCCGGCAGAATCAGATGAAAGCGATGAGGATGATGACGAAGACGAAGATCCCCCAAAGCGGGTCGAATTGAAAAGTTCCATGATTCCACCACTTGAATCTTTTGCAACTCGCAAGTCAATCCGTTTCCTGAAACACCTCGACATCAACAGTGATTTTCTTAATGCAGACCCAGAAAACTGGGAAGAGAATGCATCATTCAAAGACGGTCTGAAGAAAGTAAAAAATCTTCCAGTGATCAACGATGTGGCTGAGCGAGGGGTCAAACTCATTGAGGAGTTCAACGGCCGACACACCACAAAAGAAGAGCAACTCCAGTTCCTTCTGAGTGTTGTCTCGCAACACCGTAAGATGTTCCCCACATCGTCAAAGTCCTTACTAGCATATGGACCACATTGAGTGCTTGGCAAGCATGATACCCCCGTCTATGAGCGGATAATACCCAGTGGTCTGACGAACCCTGGGGGGGGGATCCAGGGGCCTGATAGATAGGGACCTTGAGCCACCCCTAAATATTATTTGATTGGCTTCAAACTTTGCACACATTGTTTTCTACATAAATGGAACCAGAATCAGGCCAGGGAGCAAAGGAATTCCTACTTTTATTTTTTCCCCTATGGCAGTGGACCACCCTAATAGGGAGGTTAGGTTCGGGTGCAGTACCCGACCCTCCTCCTGCGTTAGCAAGTCCCTGGCAGAGCCCAGGGGAACCGGAGGCTCCGACGACAGCCAGAGCAGAAGCGGGAACCAAGGCTGCCGAGGCCACGAGAATCAGCGATGCCCCATCCCGTTGAGCCTTGAACAGAGTCCTCACAATGAGGGGAAAAGGAGGGAATGCATACAGCAGACTGGAGGACCAGTCCAGAAGAAATGCATCGGGGCCCTCCCTGCCCAGATGCGGTACCAGGCTGCAAAAGCGAGGGAGCTGTGTGTTCTGGGGGCTGGCGAAGAGGTCTATCACTGGAGTGCCCCAACATAGAAACAGCCAGCCTGCCACTCGTGGGGGCGAAGGATTCTGCTATCCGCCAGGCCATTCTCCTGACCCGGGAGGTATGTCGCCTTGAGGGACATCTGCTGTCGAGCGGTGAAAGAGCAGATGAGGACCGCTTCCCTGCAGAGGGAGCGCAACCCCATGCCTCTCTCCTTGTTGATATAGAGCATCGCTACCCGGTTGTTGGTCTGTACCAGAACTGACTTCACGCTGAGGAGATCCTCAAAGGCCCTCAGGGCTCACCGGATGGCCTGGAGCTCCAGCAGGTTTATATGCTGCTGAGCCTCCGCGGGTGACCATTGCCCCTGCGTGCAGAGAGACCCGCAATGGGCTCCCCACCCTAACAGGGAAGCATCTGTAGTCAGCACCACATCGTGCTGTGGGGCCTGAAAAGGCGATCCCCGCAGTAGGTTGCGGGGGTTTTGCCACCAGTTCAGGAATAAGCGGAGGTCGGGAAGAACCCTGATGGGGTACCTGAGGTGTCCGAGGGACTGGCTCCATTGGGTACTGAGGGAAACACAAGGAGATCAAACAAGGCCCTCGCAACAAAGTACAAGCAAACACAAGAGGAAATTTAAAAATGATGGTAAATAATATAAAAATCACATCATAAAAAGATAGAACCATAAATAAAATGTATGAAAATGTATATATAAAAATGACAAGAAACTTAAACAAAACTTACACCTAAATTCAAATTTAAAAAAGGTATAAAACATTAAATATAAAAAAAGATGAAATAGAAAAATAGAAATACCATGTATAAAACATCCATAAATAATACATGTAAAAACAGATAAAAGAGGACACAAGGAGATCATGAACAATAAATATGTCTTTGTATACTGGAGACGGGGAAGATGTACTTACAAAGAGGCACTGTTCAATTTATTCCAGTCTTTAAAAAGACTCCATCTATTTTTGCTTGAAAACCAGCTAATAGAAACAAATGTATACCAGAGCCAGAGGGAGGTATGGTCATTCAACACACAATAATAAATCATGGAGGAATAAGGGAAACAGAAACAGAATGCTTATTAAACTCATAGAATATACTAAGTTAATTGCTATAATTATGTATTAATGTATGTTTTATTTTTAAGATGTGTGCCCCCTGAGGAAGGCATCCTGCCAAAACGCGTTGGGGTATTTTGAATAAATTAACACCAGTGACCTTCTACACCCTCGCCTCTTGTGTTTGCTTCTATTGGGTACTGAGACACCACTTAGCCGCCCGCATATGCAGGTGGGAGTGAGCAACCACATGCATGGTTGAGGCCACGTGGCCCAGGAGACGTAGCATGGACCAAGCGGTGACCTGGTGCACCTTTGGACACGAGCCGCCAGAGCTCGGAGGTGGGTGGAGTGGTCCACCGGCAAGAAGGCGATGGCGACCCAATGAACTCGAGAGACTGCACTGGCTGGAGGTGGGACTTTGGGTATTTGACCAAGAACCCCAAACTCTCCAAGAGGAGGACAATGCATGACATCGCTTTCAGGGCCTCCTTGATGGAGGAGCCCGTAACGAGCCAGTCATCGAGGTAGAGACAAAACGGCATGCCCCAGCGCCGAAGGTGAGCGGCGGCCACGACGAGGCACTTCGTGAAGACCTGTGGGACTGATGCAAGGTCGAAGGGGAGCACCCTGTACTGGAAGTGCTCTCCCTGCACCCTGAAACGCAGGTACTGCCTGTGTTGGGGGTGTATCAAGATATGGACATAAGCATCATTTAGATCCAAGGAGCAAAGCCAGTCGCCCTGCCGGAGGAAGGGCAGCAGCACGCCAAGAGATAACATCTTGAATTTCTCCCACACCAGGAACTTGTTTAGCCTGCGGAGGTCGAGGATGGGCCGCAGACCCCCCAATCTTTTCAGGACAAGGAAGTACCGGGATTAAAAGCCCTGACCTCAAAGGTGGGGAGGGACCTTCTCGACTGCCTGTTGGGCAAGGAGGGAGTGCAATTTCCGCTGTAGCAGAAGTTGGTGTGCGGGGAGTCAAGGAGGCTCCGCCGGGGAGAAAGGAGGTGGAAGCCTGTTGAAATGGAGGCGATAGCCCTCCCGGACAACCTGGAGAACCCAAGTGTCCAAGGTGATGAGCGCCCACGACAGGGCGAAGCGGGACAGGTGCCCCCCACTGGATGCTGTATCGCCGGAGGGTGAGGGGCCATGCCGTTGGCGTCAAAACCCCTGAGTGGGTTGTGGGGGAGCCAGTGTTTGGGCCTTTGGGCCCTTTGGTTTACGGTGCCCCTGGTCGGACTTTCCCTGTGCCGAAGCAGTCGGCATGGGGGTAGCCGAGTATGATGGGTAGCTGCGATACTGGAGGCCTTTTCTGGGGAAGAAGGGCTTTTTGGTTGGCTGCTTTTTCTGAGGCAGCATAGAGGTCTTGCGGGAGAGACGGGTCCGATGATGAACTCTGTCTCGATCTCCGCAGCCTTCTCCTCCATCGGCTTGCCAAAGAGTTGTTCACCGAGGCAGGGCACATCCAGGAGCTTCTCCTGAACCCACTGTTCCAAATCCGAAGATTGGAGCCATGCCTGGTGGTGGGCTCCAATGCCCTTGGCCGCCACCCGAGCCAATGTCTCGAAGCCATCATAGGAGGCTCGAGAGATGTACTTGGAGCAGTCGGCCACTGATTTTAACAGGGTGTGGAATCTGTCGAGGGGCTCCCCCTTGAGGCCCATGGAGAAACCTCCAAGTTCCTTTGCCAAGTCGTGTAGGAACATACCAATGTACAATTGATATGTCTGGATGCGACAAGAGAGCATGGAACCTTAATAGGCCTTGCGGCCCAATGCATCGAGGGCTCTCGACTCTCGGCCCGATGGTACCGATGAGTGTGACTTCAGGCTCTTCTGCTTCCTCATGGCTGATTCCACCACCATCGAGGTGTGTGGGAGTTGGGTCTTTCGTAAGCCGGGCCCGCGCTTCACCTTGTACATTGTATCAAGGAGCTTGCTCACAATGGGACCGAGGCTGGGGCCTAACAACATGTGGAACAACAGCCGAGATAGAATCGGTGGTACAGGCACAGTGAGGAATTCCCTAGGCGGGGACTCATACTGAAGAATATCGAGTTCCTCAGCACGATGGTCCTCCTGGGCCTGGGTGACCAGGCTGAGGGCCCGAACCATGTCCTGAATAAACACCAGGAAGGAGGTGTCTTCGGGTGGTGAGCGCCACTGGAATGCCGGCGGTGAGGGGTCCGATGGAAGATCCTGGTGGGTTCGGGTTTCTGGAGAGGTGTCCCCATCGGACTAAAGTCGGTCGAGAGATCCGAGCCCGGCAGGTCGCCCTGACTGATGACTGGCAGCCTGGAGTCGGAGGCCCTGGACGATCTCGCCTCTGAGGAACAGGAGAGCGAGCAAGACCGATGTCCAGGACTCTCATGAGGCCCACGGCTCTCAAGGATTTTCTGGATAGATTTGGGTGTCCAACGCGAGGGACTCGCGGTCTCTGGGCGCAAGTCAACGAAGCTGACCGTGAGTGCCTGCTAGGAAGCAATGAACGCAGAAATGCTGCGTTCGAGCGCCAGCATACGGGACTCCCACGTGGGCGTGGGGCCCTGGGATGCCAATACTGGGGTCAACGGATCGGGCGTCGAGGAAGAAGAGGTGGTCCTCACCGGAACGACCCTCAGGAGACTGGCGCCTTCACCAGAGGCCTCTGCTTCCCTGCGAGGTACCTTGCAGGGCCGCTCCTTGTCCGACTCTCGGGAATGCTGAACGGGACTAAGCTTGTCATAAATCCCAGACAGCGACTTCGAGGCCTTCTTCTTGCGTCATTCCAGCTTAGGGAACCCCTGGTCGGAGTGCCACCGAGAACACGGGACCGCAGGGGGAGAACTCGCTAGAGGAGAGATGACCGAGGGCGCTACTGGAGACTCCGAGGTGTCCTTCCGGAAAATGTCTTCGGACCTGCTTATGACTGAGCAGGGCCTTAGAGTACATTTTCTTACAGAGCGAATAGAGCTCTGGGTCATGGTCGGCTCCCAGGCACCGCAGACAACATTCATGAGAGTCCATAAGCGACATGTTTCTAGAACATCTATTGCATTTTTTAAATCCGGTGGCCATTGGGGCAAAAATGGCCCCTGCGAGGTCGAAGACCCATGCGGCCAGCAGTTGGAGAGAAAAAAGTGTATCCCCGAGAGCTCTGAGTAGAGCAGGGGAAAGGATGGAAAGAGGACCAGTGCAACCAGAAAAAAAGAGAGCCTGTTAAGATGAGGAAAACAAAACTTTTTCAGAGGGACAAGGATGTGCGTCCAAAGGTCTCCGCAGAAAAAGGGAGACTGAGCAAGATGGCACCCTTGGGCGGGAAGAGGACCACGCATGCATGGTAGCAATCCCAAAGGCTTTCTTTGAAAGCTGGGGAAATGCTCCTCATGGGCTCCGTCAGTGCCGACGTCACCCATAAGTGAGGACTGACTTCCTGCTTGATCCTGGAGAAAGAGTAGTTACTCACCTGTAACAGGTGTTCTCCAGGAGCAGCAGGAATCAGTCCTCACATATGGGTGTCATCGGCGCCGATGAAGCCCCAGCGGAGCATTTCCCCAGCTTTCTATGAAAGCCTTTGGGAATGCAGGCACGCATGCGCGGTTCCCTTCCCGCCTAAAGGTACCATCTTACCTCAGTCAAATGACACAGCTAAGAACAGCACACAAAAATGAAAAATAAACTATGTACAACTGCAACTCCAAGGGGAGGAGGGAGGGTTGTGAGGACTGATTCCTGCTGCTCCTGGAGAACACCTGTTACAGGTGAGTAACTACTCTTTCTCCAGGACCAAGCAGGAAGTCAGTCCTCACATATGGGTGACTCCCAAGCTCTGGGCTACTGAGGAACCCAGGCTGAACAAGAGTACTCCCTCTAGTCTCAGCAGCAAAGAAAGGCATTTCAAGGACACAACCTCCACCGGTAGCCCAACAGAGGACAGGAGGGCAGGAGTTGCCTAAACCTCAAAGAGATTCCGGAGTACTGCTTGGCCAAAAGCACTGTCCCTATGGGACTCCCTCTCCAGGCAGTAATGGGCCGCAAAAGTCTGGCTTGAAGACAAAGTTGCAGCACTGCAGATGTCTACCAAGGGCACAGAGCGGAGATGAGCCACTGAGGCAGCCATTGCCCTGACTCGGTGGGCCGTAACCCTACCCTGCAAAGGAAGGTCTGCCGCCTTGTAAGCCCAGGTGATACAGTCAGCCACCCAGATGGACAAGGTACGCTTGGACACAGCCAACCCTAACTTATTGGGGTCAAAGGAGACGAAGAGCTGGGTAGCCCTTCTATGCCCCTGCGTACGGTCAAGGTAGAAGGATAAGGCCCTCCTACAGTCCAGGGTATGCAGGACTGCTTAAGCCTGGCTTGCATGAGGCCTAGGAAAGAATGTTGGAAGAACCACCTCCTGATTGAGGTGGAAAGAGGAGACAACCTTAGGGAAGAACTTTGGAAGAGTCCTAAGGACTACCCTGTTCCTATAAATCCTGGTGTAAGGCCTATCACAGACCAGGGCCTGAAGCGCACTTACTCGCCTAGCCGAGGTAAGAGCTATCAGGAAGAGTGTCTTCCAGGAAAGGAAGCGTAGTGGACAAGTAGCCATCGGCTCAAAAGGTGGGCGAGTCAGTTGCTGCAAGACCACATTCAGCTCCCACTCAGGGGCAGGAAGACGGAGAGGAGGCTTGAGCAAAAGCAAGCCCCTAAGAAAGCGAGACACCAAGGGGTGACCAGCCAGAGAATGTCCCTCCACCAGAGAGTGGTGAACTGCTAGAGCTGAGAGGTGGACCCGAACAGAATTGGATTTAAGACCTTGATTTGACAAGTGCAGTAAGTACTGAAGGACTACTGGCACAGTACAGGAGAAAGGATCTTCTGTACGTAGCTGACACCACACAGAAAACCTCTTCCATTTGAGAGCATAGGTTTTCCTAGTGGACTGTTTCCTAGAGGCTAGGACAACCTCCTCAACCTCCTGAGGCAGGCCCCAGGGAGCCAAGACTACCCTTGCAGCCTCCAGGCCATCAAATGGAGAGCTTTGAGATTGGGGTGCAGAAGGGAACCCTGCTCCTGTGAGAGAAGGTCGGGTTGCAAGTTGCAACCCCAGATGTAGTGGAGGATCCACCGCCAGTTGAAGTAGAAGAGGAAACCAAGGCTGTCTCGGCCACCTGGGAGCCATCAGCAGGACCGAGGCCTTGTCCTGAAGAATCTTGAAGAGAGTTCGGGCCACCAAGGGCGTGGGAGGAAATGCATAGAGGAGGCCCTGAGACCAGGATATCAGAAAAGCATCCACTGCTATCCGCAGAGGATGCGGTTGCCTGGAGCAGAACTTTGGCAGTTGCTTGTTCGTTGGGCTGGCAAAGAGATCTATCAAAGGGAGACCCCATTTCAGGAAGATCTTCTGAACCACGAAAGGATGCAGCTGCCACTCGTGGGGCTGCAGTATTCTGCTTAATCTGTCTGCTAGGTAGTTGTCCTGGAAGGTACACAGCCTTGAGGAGCATGTTGTGCTTGAGGGCAAAAGAACAAAGGTCCTGAGCCTCCCGACAAAGAAGCCTGGACCCAGTTCCGCCCTGTTTGTTCACATAAAACATGGCAACTTGGTTGTCTGTCTGAATCAGGACAGATTGGTGAGCCAGGGTAGGAGTGAAAGCTTTGAGTGCCAATCGAATAGCTCTGAGTTCGAGGAGATTGATCTGCTGTGCAGCTTCCCAGGGAGACCAGAGTCCCTGGGTGCCCTTGCCCAGACAATGAGTACCCCAGCCTTGCAGGGAGGCATCTGTCGTTATCACTACTGTGTACCCTGGAATCTGGAAAGGCACCCCTTTCAGTAGATTGGGTGGGTGCAGCCACCAGTTGAGGGAGTGCAGAAATGGTCTGGACACCCTTATCCCGTCTCTGAGGCTGCCTGTGGCCTGTGACCACTGAGCCCGAAGGCACCACTGTGCAGGCCTCATATGGAGCCTGGCATTGGGGGTCACATGTACTCTCGAAGCCATGTGGCCTACAAGCCTCAGGCAGAGTCTGGCGGAGACCAGGGACCTGCTGAGAAACTGATTTGCCAAGGTCATCAACCTTTGGGCCCTGTCTGCTGGCAAGAAAGCCTTTGCCAGCAGAGAGTCCAGCCTTGCTCCTATGAACTCTAAGTTCTGGGAGGGGAGCAAAGTGGACTTTGCGAAGTTTATGACAAACCCCAGGCATTGTAGAAGAGCAATAGTTCTGAGGGTGGCTTGATTGGCCTCCTGACATGTCTGACCCCTGATGAGCCAGTCATCTAGATAGGGGAAGACAAAGATTACCTGATTTCTCAGGTAGGCCGCCACCACTGCTAGGCACTTTGTGAAGACTCTGGGGGCGGAGGTGAGGCCGAAAGGCAGCACTCTGTACTGATAATGGTTTCCTCCCACAATGAACCTGAGGTACGTTCTGTGGTCTGGATGAATGAGGATGTGAGTGTATGCATCCTTTAGATCTAAGGAGCATAGCCAATCTCCCTGCTGGAGGTAGGGCAGAAGTGTTCCAAGAGTAAGCATCTTGAACTTTTCCTTCATTAGGAACTTGTTGAGGTTCCTGAGGTCCAGAATGGGACGAAGGCCACCGGTTCTTTTGGGCACCAGGAAATACCTGGAGTAGAATCCGTGACCTTGCAAGTGGGGAGGCACAGGCTCCACCGCCCTGTCCACCAACAGACCTTGAAGCTCCTGACGGAGAAGGTCTGTGTGCAGAGGAGGCCTTGGAGGCTCCCCTGGAAAATATGGGGGTGGCAGTTGGTGGAAATGGAGGGCATATCCCCTGTGGATGATGTCCAGCACCCAACTGTCCCCGGTGATAAGGGGCCACTGGTGGGCAAAGAGGGCGAGACGACCTCCTGTGCAGGGTTGGGAGAGCAGTGGAGGAGAGGCTATGCTCAAGGAGTCAAAAGCCCCCACCCTGCTGAGTGGTAGCAGGGGCCGGAGGCTTGGGGGTCCTCTGCCTATGGGGCCCATTACACTGGCCCTTGGCTTGCTGACCCTGGGGGGCAGCTTGGGCAGCCTGATATTGTGGGTACTGTTTGTAGGCAGTTCCCTTCCTCAGGTAAAAGGGCTTTTTACCCGAGCCCTTCTTTTTATGAGAAGGGGCAGAGGTCTTCCTCGACAGCCTTGTCCGGGTGAGGTGCTCGGTCTCGAGCTGAGCGGCCTTCTCGGTCATGGGCTTGCCAAACAGGTTTTCACCTCGGCAAGGGACATCAACCAACTTGTCCTGAACCCATGGCTCGAAGTCCGATGACTGCAGCCATGCCTGGCGTCGAGCCGCGATGCCGGCTGCCGCAACTCGGGCCGAAGCCTCGAAGCCATCGTAGGCGGTGCGGGACATGATCTTCGAGCAGTCCCGAATCCCCGAGGACAAGGACTTAAATCTCTGCAAGGGTTCCCCGGAGAGACCAGCAGAGAATCCGGCCAACTCCTTGGCCAGATCCCGCAAGTACATGCCCATGTACAGCTGGTAAGACTGGACACGGCAAGCAAGCATGGAGCCCTGAAAACACTTTCTACCGACGCCATCGAGGTTTCGGTCCTCCCTGCCAGGAGGCACTGCGGAGTGCATCTTCTGACTCTTGAGACGATGCATGGCCGATTCCACAACCATGGAATGGTGTGGTAGCTGTGCTTTCTGAAAACCAGGGCTCTTACGGAGCCGATAAATCGAATCGACTCGCTTGCTAAGAACCGGCGCCGAGGCCGGTGCCTCCCACATCGGAGGAACCGGGACAGTAAAGGCCTCCTTCGGAGGAGAGTCATACTGCAGCGCCTCGAGCTCTTCAGCTCGAGGCTCTTTCTCAGGATCTGCCGGAATAGCCAAGGCAGTGGCCATATCGACGAATTCCGAGAACCGGGTGTCCTCCGGGGGGGACCTACTCCGGGGCTCAGACTGCGGTGAGTCCGAAGGGACGCACCGAGTCTTAAAGGTGTCAGGAGACTCCTCGTCCTCCGTCTCCCAAGCCGACTCGTCCGAGGAAGAGTCGGGGTCCGACCCCGCGGGGCCCTGGAGCTCCCGCGTCGACGCCCTCGGTCCCGAACGGGAGGTCGAGAGGGACCGCGACCGAGGTCGACTCCGAGCCACGATGGACTCGAGTATCGGCTCGGGCTCCGGGGTCAACTTCGACGTCCCGGTGGTCGGGGCAGATGCGCCAGACAGGCTGGCCATCAGTGCCCGCTGCTGCTCCATGAAGGCAGACATTCTGCTCTCCAAGGCTGTCATCCTGAGACTCAGCTCGGGAGACGCAGCAGCCACCGACTCGGGCCCCGGCGGCGGCGCCGGGCCTGACATCAGCTCCCTGGGAGGAGAGTCCACGAGGACTACGGGGCTTACATGTCCAGCAGACTTCGGCTCCACACGAGGAACTTTGGCAGGCTTCTCCGGTTCCACAGGCCCGGGGCGACGGTCGGGGGTCTTAGACCTGGCCCTCGAGGAGCCAGGAACCTCTTCCGATGACGCCCTCGCGAGCCGTTTCTTCCTCTTGCGTTCCCGGTCGGGGGACCCCCTGTCCGAGGAGCTTCGACGGCGCTCGGGATCAGAATCCCGAGATGTCGAGGTCCGGGCCCGGCCGGAGGCTGAGTCCGAGGAAAGCCTTTCCTTTTGCTGCTGGCGACTTTGTAGTGCCTTGGAGGACATTTTTCCACAGGCCCCGCACGACTTAAGATCGTGGTCAGGGCCGAGGCACCGAAGGCAGCAGTCGTGTGTGTCGGTGAGAGACATTAGTTTCTTACACCGATCACACTTCTTAAAACCACTGGAAGCCATCGGGGAAAAAAGAGTCCCCGCGAGGTCAAAAGACCCGTCTTCCAGGGAAAAAGAGAAAAAAGGGCGCAAACTCCAGCCACGAAGGGCAAAAACCGAAAAAGAGGAATCGGGCTCGATACCGGTGTACCGAACCCGGCGGGAGGGGAACCGGCGTCGAACCGGAAGAAAAAGAGTAAAAAATCACTGAAAAATCTAATTTTAACCGGGAAAACTGGACACACGTCCGGTGGGCTTCACGGAAAAAAAGAGACTGAGGTAAGATGGCACCTTTGGCGGGAAGGGAACCGCGCATGCGTGCCTGCATTCCCAAAGGCTTTCATAGAAAGCTGGGGAAATGCTCCGCTGGGGCTTCATCGGCGCCGATGACACCCATATGTGAGGACTGACCTCGCCTATCTTTAAGTCACAGAGGGCTAAGCGGGTAGCATCAAAAATCGCTGCTATCTGCTTACTCTTTTCCTCCGCCCCCGGAAAGCCCCCTACATGCCCGATGCTAACTGCATAGCATCTGGGTGCATTAGGGTCTTATCTGGGATTTTCTAAAGGCACTACCCGTGTAGGTGCCTTTTGAAAATCCCGGATAAGGCATTTACATGGGTAAGTAGGGCAGTTATCCATGTAAATGCCTTTGAAAATGCTGCCCTTGGTACATTTCTTAAAGCTACTGATATGTTTTTCCATTGTGATGGAAAAAATAGGCAGGCCAAGGTGAAAAAGGCAGGCCCCAAGGTGAAAAAGAATAAAAGAAAGAAAGAAAGAAATATACTAAAATAAAATAAAATATTGAGGCCGGTATCAGGGAGACACCAGCGCTGACAGAAAGGCAGAGCATAGATTTTAAACAAAAACCCCCCAAAAAACATTTTTCGGCAGTAACAGGAAGAAAACAACTTGCTGGCTCTGCGGAAAAACAAAGAACTATGGAGAAGAGAGGTGGATCCAAGATAGCGCTGTAGAGGCGCACGCTCATGGACATGCTGTTTTTCCTCTCCGACTCTTGTTTAGCTGTGAGCTTTAGCCACAGCGATGGGCAAGAAGAAGGAAAGGGGAAAGCTTATCCTCCCAGAAAGCACCTTTTTCAGCCCCTTGCGCCAGACAATGATGGTGGATTTCAGCGTGCTTCCAGTCTTCTCCAGGGTTGCTGGGGGGTAATTGCCCCAGCAGCAGTGAAGTGGTGTCATTGAGCTCTGTAGTGTGGATGCTGCCTCCCAACCCCAGAAGTGTTTTTGCTGCTGGTGTTTTGGGATCCTTACGGACCGAAAAGGTTGGCGTGGATGCCTTGCCTGGAGGAACACTAATGGCTGCCTCATCCCCCACGCTGGCAGGAACATCGGAGGTTGAACCAGCTTCCCATCTGAGAGCAATGGAGGACATTGTGAAGAGGAGTGAGATGCCTTCGGGGACTATGTTTGGTGAGGTGCAGAGACCACAGGCTGTGACTATGGAGTCATTGTGGGAGGTTATTCAGGGATTCAATTCCTCTCTCCAATGTCTAGCAAGTCAGATGGTGGGTGATTTGACTGTTGTTTTCCAAGTTATGGTTGATCAAGCCAAACCGTTGGATTCCTTATCTGGGAGAATGAACATTATGGAAGCAAAAGTGAATGCGGTGCAGACTATAGGAGAAGTGTTTGTGAAAGACAGCAATATTACATGTCGTCGAATGGAATATCTTGAAAATCAAGTTAAATGCAACAATTTGAGTATGCTGAACTTTCCCAAATCTCCCCTAATTTCTACTCTTGATATGGTGAAGAAGTATCTAACTGAGACTGGGGATAGACTCTGGTAATCTCCCTCCCTATAGTGAGGGCACAATATCTTTCCCCCAGTGGGGGTAATTATCGTGGAGGGCAGGGTGGATCTGTTGGAGATTTATTTATTTATTTATTTAACAGTATTTCTATACCGCCTTTTCCTACAATCAAGGCGGTATCACAGCAAAACAATCAAAAGTAGTGAATGTGTATTTCATGCAGTGAAGGATATTTCATGATATGTGTGTAGGATGTTATAGTGTGTTTGATTAGGTTGAACTATGTACATTGTGCGCTATGATACAGCATGTGCTATAAGATGAAATTAGTCTTACCTGCTAATTGTCTTTCCTTGAGCTCTCTCCGGGCCAGTCCAGGGAAAGGTAGGGTTGTCAATCCCCCATAGTAACTGAGGACTGAAGGCTCCAAGCTTTTACTGTGAGGTGAAGCCACTCCCCCTTCAGGCAATCTGTCAGTCTCCTTCTGGCAAAGCAACTAAAGAGAAAGAAATTCTAAAAACAACAGATTAACCCTTGAAAAACTGATAACGTTCCATAGTCTTTAAACAGTAATAACAAGACCAAGATGTCTTTTTTTTTTTTTTTTTTATATTAGTTATCTAGAAAGGTTACTAAGCAGGTTGTAAATGTGAACCAAAAGCCCCAGATATCTCCTGCGAGCTTATAGGATGGAATACTGTGTATGTTCACAAAGATCAAGCCAAGCGAAAGAACAGTTAGGGAGGGTCCCTGGACTGGCCCGGAGAGAGCTCAAGGAAAGACAATTAGCAGGTAAGACTAATTTCATCTTCCTTTTCGCTTCTCCGGGCCAGTCCAGGGAAAGGTAGGGCAGTACCAAAGCAGTACCTAAGAATGGGAGGGACCCGCTAAACCCGCGATAAGAGCTGATGCTCCCACTCTGGCATCATCCCTGGCTTGAACATCTAAACGATAATGTTTAGTGAAAGAATGCAAGGAAGACCACGTCGCCGCCCTGCAGATATCAACTGGAGGAACAAAGGCCAATTCCGCCCAGGAAGCCGCCATGGACCGTGTGGAATGAGCTTTAAGACCTGTAGGTGGTGAAAGCCCTCGGGCAGAGTAAGCTAGTGTAATAGCGGAGCGCACCCAACGAGCAATCGTAGCTTTAGATGCCGCTTGGCCCTTACGTGGACCGGCCCACTGAATAAACAGTCTGTCAGTCTTACGAAACGGTTGAGAGAGTTTAAGGTACGTCTTCAACACCCGACTAAGATCTAAGTGTTTCAGCGCCTTGTCCATAGGGGAATGGTCGCGCTCAGAAAATACTGGTAAAACCACTGACTGGTTAACATGGAAGACAGACACTACTTTGGGTAAAAAAGAAGGAACAGTGCGTAGCACGACTCTTTCGGGCAGAAATTGCAGATAAGGTTCTCTGCAAGACAACGCCTGCAAATCCGCAATTCGTCTTGCAGAGCAAATGGCCACAAGAAAGGCTGTTTTCCAAGAACACTCTCGGATCTGTTTAGCACAGAGAGACGATAAGGGCGATCGCGACAACGCGTCCAACACACCACATTCAAATCCCAAGGAGGCACAAGTTGACGACGTGGAGGATGAATAAGTTTGGTTGCTCGTAGAAAACGCTGCACATCCGGATGTGCCGCCAAACAACGTCGGCCAATTAATCCTCTAAAACAGGATAACGCCGCAACATGCACTTTCAGGGTATTAAGAGCTAAACCTTTATCTAAACCCTGCTGTAGAAAATTGAGAAGATGAGGAATAGTAGCAGCCATTGGAGACACCTGTCTCCGAGAACACCAAGTTTCAAAGAGCCTCCAGACTCTAACATATATTAAAGAAGTTCCAGGCCTCTTAGACCGAAGCAAAGTGTCTACTACAGAATCTGCATAACCCTTGCTTAACAAGCGAGACCTTTCAAGAGCCATGCCGTAAGCAAGAAGCGATCCACCCGTGGCATGAGAATTGGTCCCTGATGTAGTTGATTGATTCTGAGGGGAAGAGGCCATGGCGGAGCTACTAGAAGACGGACGAGATCGGCATACCAAGGACGACGAGGCCAATCGGGAGCAATGAGAATCACCTGGCCACGGTGTTGTGCTATGCGCTGTATAACTCGACTTAACATCGGCCAAGGGGGAAAAACATACAGCAGACTGCCGAGGGGCCATGGTTGTACAAGAGCATCGAGGCCCTCTGACATATGTTCCCTGCGTCTGCTGAAGAATCGGCTGGCTTTGGCATTGCTGAAGGTGGCCATGAGATCCATCACTGGCTGACCCCAACGCAAAGTCAACTGGTGAAACAAGGCCGCATTCAATTCCCATTCCCCGGGATCGAGAATATGTCTGCTGAGATAATCCGCCTGAACATTTTCCTTGCCCGCCACATGCGCCGCCGATAGAGCCAAGAGATTGCTTTCCACCCATTCCATCAACTGCTGACATTCGGAAAGAAGAGAAGGAATCCTCGTTCCGCCCTGCCGATTGATATACGAGACCGTCACCGCATTGTCGGAGAATATCTTGACCGCCATTCCTTTGAGCAATGAAGCGAAGCGAAGCAGAGCCAAGCGAGCCGCTCGAAGTTCGAGTCTGTTGATCGACCAAGAGCTCTCTTCTGGGGACCAAGTCCCCTGAGTAATGCGAGACAGACAATGAGCTCCCCAGCCGGAGAGGCTTGCATCCGTGGTGACTAATACCCACGCCGGATCCTGCAAGGGAATCCCCGCGGTGAGATGATTGCGAATCAACCACCATTGTAGACTGAGACGTACCCCGTCTGGGTAGGGCAGCCGCTGAGAAAGAGGATGAAGTTGCGGGGACCAGCGGGAGAGCAACGCCTGCTGTAAGGGTCGCATGTGAGCCCTGGCCCACGGGACCAGATCCAGCGCCGCCGCCATGGAACCCAACAGTTGTAAATATGTCCATGCCGACGGCGCCGTTAAATTCAGAAAGGCCTGAACTTGGCGCAATAGCTTTTCCACGCGAACTTCGGTTAAAAAGACTTTTCCTTGTGCGGTATCGAACAGCGCTCCGAGATAGGTTAACTGTTGCACTGGTAGCAAGTGACTCTTGTTCTGATTTAGCACCCAACCCAGTTGTTCCAGAAGATGAACAACTCGAGCCGTTGCCTGTACCGACTCTTCCTTCGAATCGGCCCTGATCAACCAATCGTCGAGATACGGATGAACTCTGATACCCTCCTTCCGAAGCGCCGCCGCCACCACTACCATTAGCTTTGTGAAGGTACGCGGAGCTGTAGCGAGACCGAACGGCATCGCCCGAAATTGGAAATGACCGACGGGAAGGGCAAAACGTAAAAAACACTGATGCAAGGGTCGGATAGGAATATGCAGATAAGCTTCCGTGAGATCGATGGACGTGAGAAACTCTCCCGGATGAACCGCCCGAATAACCGTACGCAATGTTTCCATACGAAAGTGGGGTACCCGCAGAGTACGGTTGACCCCTTTGAGATCTAAAACGGGACGAAAAGAATCGTCCGTTTTGGGAACCACAAAATAAATCGAGTATCGACCGCAACCGTATTGGTCTAGAGGTACTGGTACTATAGCTTTCAGCTGCAACAGACGATGGAGAGTGACCAAAATGGCCTGTTGCTTTCCCCCCGGAGCACAGGGAGACAACATAAAAGCGGGTAACAACGGGCTGGCGAAATCCAGAGCATACCCTTCCCGAATGATTTCTAACACCCATTTGTCGGAAGTAATGTTGGTCCAGGCCGCTAGAAATTGCTGAAGGCGACCCCCCACAGGCAGTAGCGACTGGACCAGCAAACCTTCATTGTGGCTTTTTTCCCGCGGGCTGAGAGGTTGCGAAATAGGATCTATTAAAACCTCTGGCTCCACGAAAGGAATGACCTCGAAAGGTGGCACGTCCTCTGGAATAAGGTGCAAAACGTGCCCCCAGAATCTACGCGAGTCTCGGCCGGAACCGCGAAAACTGGAATTCGATCGGGTAGGCTTGGGCTTATCCTCAGGCAAACGACCGCCTTTAGAATCTCCCAAATCCTTCACAATTTTTTCTAAGGCCTCACCAAATAGCAAATTTCCTTGATACGGCAATTTACTAAGACGTAACTTCGAGGAAACATCTGCTGACCAGTTACGTAACCACAGAAATCGTCTAGCCGCCACTAGTGAAGCCATGTTTTTAGCCGCCATGCGCAGCAAGTCATAAAAAGCATCTGCCGTATAAGCCGCGGCAGACTCCAATTTTGCGACATCTGGAACCGCAGACGGAGTCTCAGAGGAAGTATCTACCTGTAACCAACGAATGGAAGCACGAGATACATAAGCTCCACAAATAGCAGACTGCAGCGCTAAAGCACTAGAATCAAAAGCTTGTTTTAGCAGTATCTCCAATTTTCTATCTTGTAAATCTTTAAGGGCTGCTGCGCCTTCCACAGGAATGGTAGTCTTTTTGGTTACTGCGGAGATAATCGCATCCACCTTTGGCATGCGAAATAAATCCTTTACCTCCTGAGGCAGGGGGTATAAGCGAGACAAAGCTCGGCTGCCACGCAGCGAAGCTTCCGGACACTGCCACTCCGAATCAATCATTTGTTTGATAACTCGGTGCAAGGGAAAACACTTCTGCTCCGTCTTAAAACCCTGCAGCAATGGATCCTCCAAAGGCTCCTGAGAGGGTGCTGGCATAAGTAGGTGCAGTGCTGACAAAGAATGGGAAATTAGAGCAGAGAGTTCCTCTTTGCGGAAAACCCAAAAAATATTAGGGTCCTGACCCGAGGCTATCTCCCCATCCTCTAAATCCTCAGCTTCAAAATCCATAGCTGGGTCTGACAGGATTTCAGGATCTCCCTGCTGAACAAGCAAAGATGCCTGCGATAACAACGGATCCGTAACTAAGCCCTGAGAATTAGAAGTTCCTTCTCCTGGATCCTCAGCACTTGGAACCGTGAGAGAAACTGGGACTGAAACAGGAACAGCAGGAAACTCTGAAGGCTGAGTAGAGTGCAAAAGAAATGCTTTATGCATTGCTAGAATAAATTCAGGTGAAAAAAATGAAAGCATCTGCTCCTGAGGCATAGTAGAAGAAATAGAGGGCTTATCTGCAGGAATTGTGTCCTTAGAGGACTTAGTTTTACGTTTGTGAGGCTTCTGATGCTCTGCTAGAGCACTGCCCGGTGCAGTCAAAATGGCCGCCATTCCCGCCTTTTCTGCTACTAAACTAGTCTCTGGTAAATTAATATTAGCTTTTTCAGACATTAAAACAGCCTTTTTGAAAGTGCACAATACAGCCCAGCAATCTAAAACAAATGCCAAGAAGAGAGAAACGCTAGAAAAAAACCGCCAAAATCGCCACTGATCCCGCGGTTCTAAGCCAGAGGAAAAAAAATCAATTAAGCTTTGAAACACTCACCCGAGTCTGAAAAAATGAACCGGAGCCCCTGTAGTGCTGAGAAACAGCTGTCCGAAGGGAATATGAGCTGTAGAGCAAGAGGAGAAAGCTGGGGCCCCCAGTATCACTCTGCAATTTGAAACGGGACAGTGAAAGAGGCAGGCTCTACCTCACACTGTGTAAAGAATGCCCGTTCCTGCTTCAGCTAGCTCTTAAAGGCATAGTAGCCTGCCAAAGGAATTAAAAGAAAGGACTATGGAAGGATCAGCCCTGCTAGAGCCAATCAATAAAATAAATAAAAATTACAAGCAATGTTGAGGGAGAAGATAAAATCGATCCTCTATAGTTACTGAGGACTAAAAAGACTGACAGATTGCCTGAAGGGGGAGTGGCTTCACCTCACAGTAAAAGCTTGGAGCCTTCAGTCCTCAGTTACTATGGGGGATTGACAACCCTACCTTTTCCTGGACTGGCCCGGAGAAGCGAAAAGGAATACATTATTCTATACATTGAGTGTTAAGATACATCGTATGCCGTTATACATTTTCTTATCAGGGGGTCGGAGGGGGGTATGTTGGTAGTTCCTGGCAGTTAGATCAAATGACGTGTCCATAGTGTTCTATGAACAGCGTTGTCTTCAGCTGTTTGCGAAAGTCTTTGAGGTCCGTCGTCAATCTCAGCTCGTCTGGGAGGGAGTTCCAGATTGTTGGGGCAGCCAGGGAGAGTGCTCTTTCTGTGGTGTCTTTGCGTGTTTTTCTGAAGTCTCTAGGGGTGTTAACTTGGTTGGAGGTTCCTTTTCTTCTTGGGCGTGTGCTGGTGTCTGGTTGTATGAGGGTGTGCAGGCTGTTGGCTGAAGTGTGTTGTTTGATCTTAAATATGTTTATGATTGTTTTGTATTTGATGCGTGAACTGATTGGGAGCCAGTGTAGGTCTTTCAGAACAGGAGTAACGTGTTCATGTCTTGTTGATCCAGATATTATGCGGGCCGCCATGTTTTGTGCTAGTTGTAGTGGTTTGAGTGTTTGTTTTGCTAGTCCAAGGTAGATGGGGTTGCAGAAGTCCAGTAAGGGGGTTATTAGAGCTTGGCATACGGTACGGAAGTGCTCAGTGGCGAGGAGGGGTTTAAGTCTTCTGATGATTCTCATCCTGTGGTATGCATTTTTGATTGTTTTGCTTATGTGTGGCTTGAGATTCAGTTCATTGTCCAGGGTCACTCTGAGGTATTTTACTTCTGATTTTATTGGTATGGTTGTGTTTTGTACCTTGATGTCCGGTGGGTGGATGAAGTCTGGGTTGCGAGTGATTATTAGTGCCTCCGTCTTGCTGTAGTTGATTGCGAGGTTGTTGTCTTGACACCATCTTGTCATTTGTGTGAGGCAGTCTGTTATTTTAGAGTAGTCCGGGTTGTCAACTGAGATAGGTGTGTATATCATGATATCATCTGCATAGATTGTATATTGAATGCTGTTCACTTTCAGGATGTCGCATATTGGCTGGATGTAGATGTTAAACAGTAGTGCTGAGAGGGCGGATCCTTGAGGCACTCCTTGGAGGACTTTTATGGGTTGAGAGGTGTTGTGGCCTACCTTGACCTGTATCTGCCTGTCGGTTAGGTATGAGTGGAACCATTTTAAGGTGGGACCATGTAGCCCAATGTTCTTTAGTCTTTCCAGGAGAGTTTTGTGGTCTACTTTGTCGAATGCTGAAGAGATGTCAATGAAGATCATTAAGATTCCTTTTTTGGTGTTGTCTATGATTCGGAGGATGTTGTCGAAGAGGTAAATCAGCAATGTTTCGACTCCATGGTTGGGGCGAAAGCCGTGTTGGTTGTCATCCAGTGGTGCATGGTTGTCAATGTGTTCTTGTAGTTGGTGTTGTACTGATTTTTCGATGATTTTTGCCAGAAAGGGTATGCTGGATATTGGTCGGTATGCTGCTGGGTTGTTCTTGTCGAGGGTTGTTTCCTTTGGTATCGGTCTTACTGTGGCTAGCTTTAGTTGATCTGGCATGAATCCTTGGGTGAGGGAGTTGTGCACCATGTTGTGTTTGATGTGGATGAAGCTTGATTTGGTGGCTTTGATCCATGACACTGGGCAAGGGTCTGTAGGAGCGGTGCTTGTGTTGATTGCGGAGATGATGTGGGAGAGCTGCTCTGTTGATGGTGAGTAGAATGTGTCCCAGGTCTTAGGGTGTGAGTTAGGCCGAGTTGATGCGCTAGGTCTTGTTTGTTCTGCAGAGTGAAATTTTTCCTTGATATGGTCAGCAAATATTTTCAGGTCTATTTGCACTTCATCTTCTGTCCTTTGCTCTCTTGTGAGGATTTTCACTATTTCGAATAGCTCTCTGGGTTTGTTTATGGAGGTATTTATCATGTTTGTATGGTATTCTCTCTTTGATTGGTTGATGTGTTCATTGTATTGTTTTTGCTTTGTTAGGTATAGTTGCTGGTTTTCAGCAGCCTTGGACTTTCTCCATCTCCGTTCTATCTTTCTGAGTTCTCTCTTTTCTTGTCGTATGGTTGTTGAGTACCACGGCTTGTGTTGTCTCTTGTTGTGACGGTGTTTCTTGGGTCTGGCATCTGTTGCTTTGGCGGCGTTAGATAGAGTGCTGTTCCAGTTGGTGATTTGAGCCTCCAAGTCGTCTGTTTCTATGGTCAGTTGTTGTATCGTGTCCTGTAGGAAAGTGTCTCTGTCGAAGTTCTTGAATCGTCTTTGTGTGGGTGTGTTGTCTGAGTGTTCGTTTAGATTGTCTTTTTGTAGTTGCAACTTTATCTTGATTATGTATTGGTCTGACCATGGAACTGGGGTGATGGTGGGTGTTGATATTAGACCTCTCGATGTTAGGTAGTTGGTTGCGAAGATGAGGTCTGGGGAAGAACCGTGTCTGTGCATTGGAGCGTCGACTATTTGGGTGAATTGAAGTGAGGTCATTGCTTGAAGGAAAACTTCTGCATCTTTGGTGTTGGTGGACTTGAGGTTGAAGTCTCCTAGCAGTAGCGTGGGTTTGTTAGTTGCGGTGATGGCGCATACTGCTTCGAGTGTTGAGGCTAGTTCGTTGGGTGAGGATCTGGGTGCTCTGTAGGTTAGGCAGAGTGCCATGTGTTTGTTCACGATGCTGATTGTGTTACCTTGTTGTGTGTCAGTGAAGCTCTGAGTTTTGAACTTTAGGTTCTTTTTTGCAATTATTAAGACTCCTCCTCCACGTTTGTGGGTGCGTGGGCAGTTGTATGCTGTGTATGTGTCTGGTACCAGTTGATTGAGTAGTACACTGTCGGTGGGATTGAGCAAAGTCTCTCTGTTATGCAAAGTATGTCTGGCTGATGGTCTTCTATGTGGTCTGCTATTGTGTGTATCTTATTGCATATGGATCTTGCGTTTATGAGCTCTATTGTTGTATGCTTTGAAGAATTTGTTGTTTCGTGTGTTTCCTTTGAACTTAGTGTGTGGGAGTTTGATATGTGTTTGGTTTTTCTTTTTGTCACTGATGTTCTGTGTGTGTCATTATGCGTGCACTGTGGTTCTATGTATGTCCAAGTGGTTGGTGGATGCCATGGTGAGTTAGAGTGTGGGTAGTGGAAGTGTGTGGTTGGTGGCAGGATTTGTGTGATGAGGAGGCTGAGTGGGAGAAACAATGTTGTGAGCATGTCGATTTGTTGTGAAGTCCTGTGAGAGTTTTACTTGCGTTTCTGACATCTTTCGCTTTGGTCTGCTCCTTGTTGATTTCTTCTGTGGTGCTGTCGGCGATGCTGTGTCTTTTGTTTGGCTTCCTTCTGCTCGCCTTCGTGCCGTGCCTAAGGGCCACGCCAAAGGGCCCTCTGGCAGGCGCGGGCGCGCCCTGCAGGGACGCCGCTTTTATGGTCTGCCGACCGCTGCTGCCTGTGCTCCCACTGCCCCGATTGGGCAGGAGCTGAGGAGGTGGAGAGTCCGGGCAGCGGCGTCTCTGTGAGCAGGGACGCCGCTTTTATGGTCTGCCGACCGCTGCTGCCTGTGCTCCCACTGCCCCGATTGGGCAGGAGCTGAGGAGGTGGAGAGTCCAGGCAGCGGCGTCTCTGTGAGCAGGGACACCGCTTTTATGGTCTGCCGACCGCTGCTGCCTGTGCTCCCACTGCCCCGATTGGGCAGGAGCTGAGGAGGTGGAGAGTCCGGGCAGCGGATAACCTAACAGAGTTCTAGAATCCTCTCTGGAGGTTGTAACCCAGAGGTGTACTCTGGTTGTAACCTTCGCTCTGGAGTTCGACCCCAATGCAGTATTTAAATTGTATTTTTGGACTATGCATGTCTTTTTGTTGGCTCGGTAGTACATATATTTCCTGATTTTTCAAGAAGTACACAGAAGCGGTGCCAAGACATTTTGGCTTTGCGTTTTAGAAACTTGGCCTTGGGGTTAAATTTTGTGTTACGATTTCCTTGTATTTGTGTCATTGTTTATGAGGGTAAATCTTATGTCTTTTCTGAGCCTAAAGCATTAGTGGAATTTTTGTCTGTGAGAGAGAAGGGTAATGCCTTGATTTCACTCTCACAGGCACCACTGTAATGGCCCTTGGAGTAGTGAACTTGTGGGGGTTGCTTTTGTTTTATTTGCTTATTGAAGAGTTAATTTTCCTTATTTTTTGGATCCTGTATTTTCTTTCTGGTGGGCTATTGTTAAATATTCTTTAGTGACTGGTATGTAATTTTCTTTTGGGGGTTTGTTCCCCTGTAAGGAATTGTTGTCTTTAAGTATTATTGCTGTAATGTATTGGGTGAATTTAAAGGTTAAAAAAAAGAACTATGGAGAGCACTTGGGAAGGCAGATGTGCAGGTGCAATGGAGTGCTCCCAAAAGCTTTCCTATTGGACACTGAGGAGTGTTACCGCAAGGGCTCCATCGGTACCAACAATACCCATATGTGAAGACTGCATTCTTTCTGTACAGGAAAAGCTTGAGGGAGTATACTGGTCCCATTCTGAAGAGTAAACATGGGGGAGGAGTAAGAGGGTAACTGTGGATACATAAACTGGCCCCAAAATTAGACATGAAGAAAACTGACTGCCTACTGATCAATGCTGCCCTGCCTTCTCTTCAAATCTTCCAGGTGGTAAAAGGCTGCCATCACCCGGCCATTCTGGAAGCACCACCTCTTCTGCCTGCCCTTTTTCCTTCTGCACAGTTCTCTGGGGGAAGGAAGTTTTTCAAAGTCAGACAACTCTTGTAGACACACCATGTTTGGCTGTACATCTGGCCTGTGCACTGCTTGACTGGACATCTAAGATGGGATAGAAGAGGGAAGGGCAGATTTTTTTTTGTAATATGTGGCCTGGTTTGTTAAGGTTTTTACATTTACATTTATTAAAAATTTATAGTACACATGCCACAAATTCTTCTATGTAAGTTACAGGGTAACCTACATAATATAATAAATAGACATCCAAACATAAAACATTGTATACCAACTTTTAACAACACAGATAAAATATCATTTCATTAGCCAAAGTTCAAAGAAAATAAATATTTTTAAAAATTTTATGGACCTGCTAAAAATCATTCTCTTTTCACAGTTTCAAAGGTAAGGCATTTCACATTTTAAGTCCAACTAGTGATAAAGAAAGGAAATGAGCAGCAAATCTCTGGGCTGTAGATGAAGAAGGCAAAATAGACAAGCTATCACGGTTAGGATGAAGTGCACAAGTAGGCATATATTTCTTAATTAAAGTTGCCAAATTCTGGCAAACATTAAAAAGTAAACATAATCCTTTAAAAGTAATACACTATTTAATGGTAACCAGTGCAGCTCCATAAATTTTGAGATTATATGTTTTATATTTTTTAATCCAAATATTATACATGCCACAGAATTCTGTATTATCTGTAATGACAACAAGTAACTTGATAGACCAAGGTAAATAATATTTTTTAAAGTCTAAAGGGAATGTTTACTAAACTTCACTGTTAGCGTGGGGTTTACTGCATGCCTTAGCACAGGGCGTCACAGTACGAATCCCGTGCTAACCTGTTAGTGTGTGATGGGGTGGAAACTGGGTAGGTGAGGGGCGGAATGTGGCTGTTGACAGTACATCGCAATTAGAACAGACATCACTGGTGCGCACTAACTGTGAATGTTGCAGTTGCAGCAGGTTCACTTACTGTCTTCTCAAGTGGTGGCAGTAAGCGCACCTACGTGCTGTTTAACATAGCGAGGCATGGCTTAAATGTGCTAATGGCAGAAGGACATGCAGACATGCCCCCAAATGTTAGCATGGGCCTCCACAATAATTTTGGGGGTTGCACGCTTACTAACAATGTACACTTTAGTAAACATGCCTCTAAATGTGGCAACATCAATAATTGAACACCTACAATAGTCAAAGGAAAGGCAGGAGAAGAGGATCTTCCGCAGGAGTACCAATGAATCAAAGTGGAAGCTAATGACCACGGCCAACACAGAAAGGATGGTGTAAAATAACCTTTATTAGCAGACCCAGAAAGATGAACTTTTGTTCTTCTTGGATTAGTCTGCGATCCAGATCCCCACCTCGAGGGGGGATATTAATTTTTTTAATAACAAAAAACTTCAGGTCATTGAGACTATGTTTGAGTGATTCCCAATGTTCCACCAAAGGGGCAGTCAAAATCCTTCTTCTAATGCAGCTTTTATGTTCCTGGATGCGTGTTTTTATGGCTCGAATAGTTTTTCCAACGTATAAAAGAGAACAGGGACAAATGATGACATATACAACATGTGTGGACAAACAATTGGTTCTAGTATGCAACCTGATTGATTTTTTAGAAAAAGGGTGTATAAAAACATTGTGTACAACAATCGCGTGTTTGCAAACAGAACATTTATTACATTTGAAGTGGCCATTACGAATGTCAGGCAAACCTAAAACGGGAGGCATATAGGAAGAGACTAATTTATCGCCCAGATTGCGTTCTCTATTGTAGGCTATAATTAAACGTCGGTCTTGGAAACAGGAAGAGGTTTGGAGGATATGCCAGTGGGCTTTCAGAATCTTTTGTATCTTCGAAGATAGATGAGAAAAACGTAAAACACAGACAAACCTATCATCCAAGGGCTTGTCTTTAGGCAAGAGTAAGTCCTGTCTGGTAGTAGAGTGGGCACGAAGGAAAGCTTTATTAATACAATCTGTAGGGTAGCCTCTTACACGAAAGCGTTCTGCCATATCACGAGATTTGCTTATAAAGTCTTCATGGTCCGTGCATAATCTTCTAAGTCGTAAAAACTGTGATACTGGTAAATTCTTCTTCAAATGGCTACTATGAAAGCTGTCAAAGCGAAGAAGCTTATTTTTATCTGTCAGTTTCCGAAAAATGGTAGTGACGAATCCTGTAGGAGATTTCTTAATGAGGATGTCCAGAAAAGAAATTTCTGTAAAACTAAATTGCATTTTAAACTTTAAATTGGTATCCAAAGTGTTTAGCCAATCAAAATATTCTTGTAGCTGATAATCAGTACCATTCCATAAAATAAGAACATCGTCGATGTATCTTTTCCATGAAAGGACAAATCGAGAAAGGGGGGTAGTATTCAAATATCTATCTTCGAACTCAGCAACATATAGATTGGCTATGTCAGGTGCCATTGCAGCACCCATAGCAGTACCTTTGATCTGTTGGTAAAACTGACCATTAAAGAGAAAATAATTGCGAGTCAGAGCAATATGTGCCAATTCTATCAGAAAATGTGTAGGTACACGAACTGGTGTGGGACGCATATTCAAGTACTTAGTGATAACTATCAGAGCTTCTGCCTGGGGAATATTAGTGTACAGGGATTCGATATCCAATGTTGCTAAGATGATATCAGAGGTGTCACCCTTGAATCCTTGTAGACAAGAAATCACATCAGCAGAATCACGAACATAAGATGCAACTATAGGGACAAAGGGTCGTAAGAAAATATCAATAAATTTGGATAATGGTTCTAAAACAGATCCAATACCAGACACAATGGGCCTGCCTGGTGGTGAAGTGAGGGACTTGTGAATCTTGGGAAGAGTGTATATTGTCGGGATAACAGGATGCATGACCGTTAGATACGAAGATTCACGCTGCGTGAGAAAACCAGCATTTAGACCATAGGACACTAAAGAGTCAATGTCTTGCTTAATAATAGCGGTGGGGTCAGAGGGTAAGTGCTGATAAAAATTCTTGTCATTAAGTTGACCAGATAGCTCGCTGATATAGTAAGAACGATCTAATACAACAATGCCCCCACCCTTGTCCGCAGATTTAATAATAATATCAGAACGTGCTTTAAGAGTACGTATAGCTGATTGTTCATCACGGGTGAGATTAAAAAATCTACATCTTGATTTGTGTTCCATAGACTGTATGTCTCGTAAAACACAATCCATAAAAGTCTGTATAGTGGGGTCAACAGGACCAGGGGGATGCCAACGGGATTTATTACGTATAACAGAGGGCTCAATTGAAGGACATGGCTTGTCTGAAAAAATTTTTTTAATCTGTAGTTTACGAGACATTTTATAAAGATCAATACGAGTCTGAAAGGCGTCGTATGGTGCAGTAGGAACAAAAGACAGGCCTTTTTGTAAAAGGTCAATTTCTGATCTAGAAAGAGAAGCAGAGGAGAGATTCAAAACAGGTAACTCTTCTTGTGTTGCACTTATAGATTTATCCTGAGCTAATAGGGGTCGTAAGAACGATTGTGGTTGAACCGTTGTGTGTACCCCCTGCCTCTTCCTCTCCCTCTGAACTCTAACCTGGCCAGAAAGGGTTTTTTGGGCTTGCGCTGCGCAGACTCCTTCTCCCAAAGGTCTTCGAATAAAAAATCTCTGGAGGTACCAGGTGAGGCGGGGAGGGGTGTAGAGACCGGGGAGGCAAAAAGCTCTTCGGAATCACTTCTAATACGTTTCTTACTCCTTTCTTGTGCATCTTTGTATCTGTCTATGGGAGAGTCCTTCTTTTTAGAAGTGGAGGGTTCACTATATCTATAAGTAGAATGTTCCTGCTTCTTTGAATAGCCGTGATTCTGATTGTTATAGTTATCATGTCTACGAGATTGATCATTATAGTGGTAAGTATCATGTCTCCTAGAATAGTCGTAGTTATGATTATCCTGATCGTCTTTCTTAAAACTAACTTGTCATTGGGCATTAAACGGAACGCGTGATTTCAACCATAAGTAGACATTATCGTTTTTATAATCCAATTCATCGCGTTTATGTTTATCAAGCTTCCCTCTTTTAATTTCTCTACGATATTCATCAAGTTTTTTATTATAGTCATCAATAAGTCTTCAAAAGTGTCTATCTTCAGCTTTAAGAGAGTCCATTTTTCTCTCTGCTTCTATTTTAATCAATTCAGCCTTTTTCTTCGCAGTCTCAGCCAAGAGGACCATAAGGTCGAGGGAGCATTTATTTAAAATGGCGCACCATCTATCCATGAAGGGTATGTCATCTCTGAACATATTAGGTTCCCTCGTCATTCTTAGTCCTCTAGGAATGCGTTTTACCCTGCAATATTGCAGCATACTTGCGTAATGTAGTTCGTATCTGATGGCTGCTTTTCTGGTACGAATTAAGTCAATCCAACGATCAGCAAAACTCACTTCTTCGGAATCATCTTCCACCAAAGGAGGTTCCTTAAGGAGATGGTTCAAATGATCTTCGGAGTAGCTGAAAACATTGTCCCATTGTGTGAAGGCCATGGTGTTCTTCAAAGAAGAAACCAAAGGAAAGGCAGGAGAAGAGGATCTTCCACAGGAGTACCAATGAATCAAAGCCGAAGCTAATGACCACGGCCAACACAGAAAGGATGGTGTAAAATAACCTTTATTAGCAGACCCAGAAAGATGAACTTTTGTTCTTCTTGGATTAGTCTGCGATCCAGATCCCCACCTCGAGGGGGGATATTAATTTTTTTAATAACAAAAAACTTCAGGTCATTGAGACTATGTCTGAGTGATTCCCAATGTTCCACCAAAGGGGCAGTCAAAATCCTTCTTCTAATGCAGCTTTTATGTTCCTGGATGCGTGTTTTTATGGCTCGAATAGTTTTTCCAACGTATAAAAGAGAACAGGGACAAATGATGACATATACAACATGTGTGGACAAACAATTGGTTCTAGTATGCAACCTGATTGATTTTTTAGAAAAAGGGTGTATAAAAACATTGTGTACAACAATCGCGTGTTTGCAAACAGAACATTTATTACATTTGAAGTGGCCATTACGAATGTCAGGCAAACCTAAAACGGGAGGCATATAGGAAGAGACTAATTTATCGCCCAGATTGCGTTCTCTATTGTAGGCCATAATTAAACGTCGGTCTTGGAAACAGGAAGAGGTTTGGAGGATATGCCAGTGGGCTTTCAGAATCTTTTGTATCTTCCAAGATAGATGAGAAAAACGTAAAACACAGACAAACTTATCATCCAAGGGCTTGTCTTTAGGCAAGAGTAAGTCCTGTCTGGTAGTAGAGTGGGCACGAAGGAAAGCTTTATTAATACAATCTGTAGGGTAGCCTCTTACACGAAAGCGTTCTGCCATATCACGAGATTTGCTTATAAAGTCTTCATGGTCCGTGCATAATCTTCTACGTCGTAAAAACTGTGATACTGGTAAATTCTTCTTCAAATGGCTACTATGAAAGCTGTCAAAGCGAAGAAACTTATTTTTATCTGTCGGTTTCCGAAAAATGGTAGTGACGAATCCTGTAGGAGATTTCTTAATGAGGATGTCCAGAAAAGAAATTTCTGTAAAACTAAATTGCATTTTAAACTTTAAATTGGTATCCAAAGTGTTTAGCCAATCAAAATATTCTTGTAGCTGATAATCAGTACCATTCCATAAAATAAGAACATCGTCGATGTATCTTTTCCATGAAAGGACAAATCGAGAAAGGGGGGAAGTATTCAAATATCTATCTTCGAACTCAGCAACATATAGATTGGCTATGTCAGGTGCCATTGCAGCACCCATAGCAGTACCTTTGATCTGTTGGTAAAACTGACCATTAAAGAGAAAATAATTGCGAGTCAGAGCAATATGTGCCAATTCTATCAGAAAATGTGTAGGTACACGAACTGGTGTGGGACGCATATTCAAGTACTTAGTGATAAGTATCAGAGCTTCTGCCTGGGGAATATTAGTGTACAGGGATTCGATATCCAATGTTGCTAAGATGATATCAGAGGTGTCACCCTTGAATCCTTGTAGTCAAGAAATTACATCAGCAGAATCACGAACATAAGATGCAACTATAGGGACAAAGGGTCGTAAGAAAATATCAATAAATTTGGATAATGGTTCTAAAACAGATCCAATACCAGACACAATGGGCCTGCCTGGTGGTGAAGTGAGGGACTTGTGAATCTTGGGAAGAGTGTATATTGTCGGGATGACAGGATGCATGACCTGCTAAAAATCATTCTCTTTTCACAGTTTTAAAGGTAAGGCTTTTCACATTTTAAGTCCAACTAGTGATAAAGAATGGAAATGAGCAGCAAATCTCTGGGCTGTAGATGAAGAAGGCAAAATAGACAAGCTATCACGGTTAGGATGAAGTGCACAAGTAGGCATATATTTCTTAATTAAAGTTGCCAAATTCTGGCAAACATTAAAAAGTAAACATAATCCTTTAAAAGTAATACACTATTTAATGGTAACCAGTGCAGCTCCATAAATTTTGAGATTATATGTTTTATATTTTTTAATCCAAATATTATACATGCCACAGAATTCTGTATTATCTGTAATGACAACAAGTAACTTGATAGACCAAGGTAAATAATATTTTTTAAAGTCTAAAGGGAATGTTTACTAAACTTCACTGTTAGCGTGGGGTTTACTGCATGCCTTAGCACAGGGCGTCACAGTACAAATCCCGTGCTAACCTGTTAGTGTGTGATGGGGTGGAAACTGGGTAGGTGAGGGGCGGAATGTGGCTGTTGACAGTACATCGCAATTAGAACAGACATCACTGGTGCGCACTAACTGTGAATGTTGCAGTTGCAGCAGGTTCACTTACTGTCTTCTCAAGTGGTGGCAGTAAGCGCACCTACGTGCTGTTTAACATAGCGAGGCATGGCTTAAATGTGCTAATGGCAGAAGGACATGCAGACATGCCCCCAAAAGTTAGCATGGGCCTCCACAATAATTTTGGGGGTTGCACGCTTACTAACAATGTACACTTTAGTAAACATGCCTCTAAATGTGGCAACATCAATAATTGAACACCTACAATAGTCTTCAGAAGATACCTTTTTAGACGATATATAATTCTCAATCTGAAATAAGCAGAATAGACTACTTTTATAACTTGAGAGCATACTGATAAGTTCTCATCAGTTATTACCCCTAAATAACATACTTCAGGTTAATGGGTACATTATTGGCATCAAAAAATATACTGAAGGCCAACTCTCATTCCTTTCTCTTGCAATAACCATAGCATCACTTTTCTGATATCTTTTATCTTTATTGATCACTTGATATACCACCGTAGGTGTCAGGGCACCAGAGCGGGTTACAAATTACAAAAAGGCTGTATAGAGGAGGAAAAGAACACCTTGTCAAATAGGACAATTGAGACAGGAGGAAAGGGAGAATACAGGCAAGGTGCAGGGACAGTCATTTAATAGCTGGGGAGAGGGAGGTCAGAAGCAAGCTGGAATGAATTTTAAGCATGAATTTGAACTGGAAGAATGAGAACTCTGAGCGCAGAGTGGAGAATAGGGAATTCCATAAAGCAGGAGCTAGAAAGAAAAAGGCAGAGTGTTGTGTTTGTTCTAGATGTGCCCGAGAAACTGAGGGAAGTACTAGGTGGTGGTCATGAAGTGATCTGAGGGGATGTTGGGGGGTGTGGAACTGGAGAAGATCAGTTAAGGATTGCAGTGTGCCAGTGTGAATTGCTTGGTGAACCAGAATAAGAATCTTATAGTCAATACAGTACTTTAGCGGGAGCCGGTGAAGATGAACAATAAGGGGGGTGATGTGGTCGTGGCGAGAACAGTGTGTAAGAATCTGTGTAGCTGTATTTTGAAGGAGCTTAAAGCAGCGAAGTTGATAGTGAGGAAGACTAGTGAGTGCAATATTACAATAGTCAAGTCTAGAAATAAAATGCCTATCTGTACACAGATGATATTATCCTTCTCCATCACACAAACTCTTCTCCCCCTACTTGATGCCCCTGAACTCCTGTCTATCTGATGTTTCCACCTGGCTGTCTATGAACCACCTACATCTCAACCCCTCTAAGTGTGCCACTATTTGGCTTATCTTCAACGCCCCCTCTCCCCCCCGCGGCTCCTGTATTGGCCCATACCCCTGTTCCTCTAGTCCATTCACTCTGATACCTTGATGTCATCTTAGACCCCCTCGCTATCATGTCATGATCACCTGTCTTCTCTGGTTCAATGCTCTTTCTTTTCCCTGCATCAGATCCATTCCATGCGTCCCTTCCTCGGTACACACCTCCCTCACGACCCTTCTTCTGTCACTGGTGATTTCTAAACTATTTTGAATCAACCAACACCGAAAATAATTAATTAAAGAAAGAGATGATAAGTCATTTTTGACAGAGAATGGTACATATAATAAATTATGATCAGCTTACACTTTAAAGTTAACTTTCAATTCACATAATAGCGCACATGGATGATATTGAACAATACATCAGAAAACACCCAGAGGCACACCATGTGTCACAGAGAACCAATTAAAACAGCCAACTCCAAAATTTATTTGTTGCTCCCTATTAGATAAGAAGAAAACCGAGCCAGCATACTACCACTAATTCCTAAAACAAGATATGTTGTTGTTGTTAAGTGCTGTCGAGTCGGTGCTGACTCATGGCAACCCTCCGGATAGTTGTCCTAAACTATGTCTGATCTTCAGTGAGACAGCCAATTGTTGACAGAGTAGCATCCATAGGTGATGTTATTGTATTAATTCATCGCATTGCTGGCCTTCCTTGTTTGCGTTGACCTTCAACCTTACCGAGCATGATGTCTTTCTCTAATGATCTCTCGCTTTGCATGATGTGTTCAAAGTATGAAAGTTAAAGTCTTGTCATTTGAGCTTCTAAAGAGGATATGCAAAGGATAAGTCAATAAACAGTAAAAAGTGCATCTTTCCGCATCCACCCAGTGTCTGCTCTAGTGCGTACCTTTGGCTTAATTCCAGTCCCCATTCTGACTTCCTAGCTTAAATCCAGTGCCCATGCTGACTTCATACATTTCAAATTCATGTTAATCTACTTCCAAACTTCCAAAGCACTCACCAAGCAAAAGTGCTATATCCATCTGACAAACTCTTGCCTCTGACCCTCGCCCTCTCTTTGCAATGCTCAACGTTTTCCTCAAAGTGCTTCCACCCCTGACTCCCTTCTTCACTTTCTGCCCATACTTTGGCTGACTACTTCCAAGACAAGGTTGACAAGATTAGAACATAAGAAAAGCCATACTGGATTAGACCAAGGTCCATCAAGCCCAGTATCCTATTTTCAACAATGGCCAATCCAGGTCACACGTTCCTGACAAGTTCCAAAAAGGTACACAGGTTCTACAATTCTTCTCCCAGGGTAAGAAGTGGATTTCCCGGGTCCTCTTTAATAATGGTTTATGTACCTTTCCTCAAGGAACGTGTCCAAACCTTTTTTAAACTCAGCTACACTAACAACCTTTTCTAAATCCTCCAGTAACAAATTACAGAGTTTGACTATACATTAAGTAAAAAAATATTCTCTAATTAATCTTAAATGGGTTACATTGTAGCTTCATTGCGTGTCTCCTAGTCTTTCTACTTTTTGATGGCATAAACAACCAACCTACAGTTACCCATTCCACTCCATTATCAATTTATAGACCTCTATCATGCCCTAACCTTTTAAGGCTTTTCTCATAGGGGAATCCTTCCATCTCCTTTACCATTTTGGTGACTGTTTTCTGTACCTTTTCTAATCCTGTTATATACTTTTTAGGATATGGTGACCAGAATTACACACAATATTCAAGGTGCTGTTGTACCATGGAACAATACAGAGGCATTATAATATCCTCGATTTTATTCTCCATTTTTTTTCTTATGATTCCTAGCATTCTATTTGCTTTCTGGGCTGCCGCCACAAACTGGGCGGAGGGTTTCAACATATCATCCATGATGATGCCAAAATCTTTTTCCTGGGTGGTGGTTTCTAAAGCAGTACCTTGCATCGTATAACCACAGTTTGCATTGTTCTTTCCTAGGTGCATAAATTTGCACTTGTACACATTAAATTTCATCTGCTATTTGGACATTCAGTCTTCCAATTTATCAAGGTCCTCTTGCAATGTTTTACAATCCTCTTGTATTTTAACAGCTTTGAATAATGTTGTGTCATCTGCAAATTTGATCACCTCACTAGTTATTCCCATTTCCAAGTCATTTATGAATATCTTAAAAAGCAGAGGGCCCAGCACAGATCCCTGGGTTATTCCACTATTCATCATTCTCCATTGTGGAAATTGGTTATCTAGCACTACTCTATGCTGTCTATCTTTTAACAAGTTCCTGATCCACAACAGTACACAGCCAACTATCCCATCCAGTCTGGCAGTATCCTTGTGACCAGGCGGGTGGAGGGGGGGGAGAGGTCATGTGAAAGGAGAGCATCACCATGGTGTGGCAGGAAGTGATCCTGTAGCTAGGACCTGTCTTCTAGGTGATATAAAACCCTATCACACGAGGAGGTTTCTTCAAGGCCATGTGCCCACGAGGGAAGGGTTAGAATATCCATTATATCTGGTGATTCAACATGAGGATCACCTGGTAGCGGACCTCACACGCCACCTAGACAAGGTCTTCGATAGTGCTGGGGAGAAGTCTGCTGTCTTGGTACATGTTGGTACCAATGACATAGGAAAGTGTGGTAGGGAGGTTCTGGAAGCCAAATTTAAGCTTTTAGGTAGAAAGTTGAAATCCAGAACTTCCAGGGTAGCATTCTCTGAAATGCTTCCCGTTCCATGCGCAGGACCCAAAAGGCAGGCAGAGCTCTGGAGTCTCAATGTGTGGATGAGACAATGGTGCAAGGATGAGGGTTTTGGATTTGTTAGGAACTGGGCAACATTCTGGGGAAAGGAGGGGCTTTTCCAAAGGGATGGAACCAGGCTGCTGGCACTAACCTTTATAAAGGAGACAGAGCAGCTTTTAAACTAGATAACAGGGAAAAGACAAAAATCACCCAAGAGTGCATGGTTTGGAAGTATGTATCCTTGAAGGATACTAGCAGAAGACTGAAGTTAGGGCATATCGACAGACAGGTTCCAGTAAAGATAAAAGTAACCCAAATGCCCTTAAATACGGAGCAGACAGAACTTAAAGATTCCAAATTACCCCTGCCTACTAGTAACCAGATTAATATGAATAAAATACAGTTTCTTAAATGGTTGTATACAAATGCTAGAAGTCTAAAAAATAAGATGGGAGAGTTAGAATATATAGCACTAAATGAGAAGTTAGATATGATTGGTATCTCAGAGACATGGTGGAAGGAGGACAATTAATGGGACACTGTGATACCTAGGTACAAATTATATCACAATGATAGAGTAGATCAAATTGGTAGAGTGGTTGCGTTCTATGTTAGAGAGGGTATTCAGTCATACAGGATTAAAGATTTGCAGGAAACAAAATACACTGTAGAATCTCTATGGATTGAAATTCCATGTAAAAAGGGGAAGGCAAAGGCAGTTGGGGGTGTACTATCGACCAACTTGCCAGAATGAGCAAATGGATGATGAAATGCTCAAAGAAATCAGGGAAGCTAACGATTTTTACAGCACAGTAATAATAATGGGTGATTTCAATTACCCTGGTATCGACTGGGTCAGTGTCACAGCAGGACATTTCTAAATGAAATAAATGACTGCTTCTTGAAGCAGCTGGTTCATGAACCGAGAAGAGGAGAAGCCATCTTGGACCTTCTCCTTAGTGGACACAAGATCTGGTGCAAGAGGTAAGGATGTTACGGCCACTTGGCAATAGTCATCATAGCATGATCACGTTTGATTTAATAAATGGAGGAAGGGCGGCAAGGAAATCCGCAGTACTACCTTTTAACTTTCAAAAGGGAGACTATGATAAAATGAGGAAAATAGTTAAGAAAAAACTAAAAGGAGCAGCTGCAAAGGTTACATCAAACATGGGTGTTGTTTAAAAATACTATCTTGGAACCCCAGACCAAATGTGTACCACACTTTAAGAAATGTGGAAGGAAGGCCAAAAAACTGCCAGCATGGTTTAAAGGTGAGGTCATAGAGGCTATTGTAGCCAAAAAAGCATCTTTCAGGAAATGGAAAAAGGAGCCAAATGACAAAAACTGGAAACAACACAAGCACTGGCAAGTTAGATGCAGGGTATTGATAAGGCAGGCAAAGAGAGAATTTGAAAAAAAGCTTGCCTTGGAAGCAAATATGCATAATGAAAACTTTTTCAAGTACATTCATAGTAAAAAAATCTGTGAGTCAGTTGGACCATTGGATGATAGAGGGGTAAAAGGGACACTCAGAGGTGACAATGCCATAGCGGAGAGACTAAATGAATTCTTTGCTTTGGTCTTTACTGAAGAAGATGTAGGGAAGTTATCCATGCCTGAAATGGTATTTAAAGGTATGCAGCAGAAGAAATGAAAGAAATATCAATAAACTGGGAAGATATATTACAACTATTTGATAAAGTGAAGTGTAGCAAATCACCTGGACTGGATGGTATACATCAAAGAATTTTGAAAGAACTGAAATATGAGACTGCAGACCTGCTATTAGTAATCTGTGAACTATCATTAAAATAATCTGTAATACCTGAAGACTGGAGGATGGAAAATGTAATGCCAATTTTTAAAAAGGGATCCAGGGATGATCAAAGAAACTACAGACCAGTGAACTTGGTGTCAGTACTGGGAAAAATGGTAGAAACCATTATTAAGAACAACATTTCTGAACATATAGATAGTCATGGTTTAATGGGAGACAGCCAACATGACTTTAGCCAGAAAGGTCTTGTCTTACTAATCTGTTATATATTTTTTTGAAGGTGTAAATAAACAGGTAGACAAAGGTGGGTCAGTTGATGTAGTGTATCTGGATTTTCAGGAAGTCTTTGACAAGGTCCCTCATGAGAGACTATTGGTAAAATTAAAAAGTCATGGGATAGGAGGCAATGTGCTATTGTGGATCAGGAACTGTTAAAAGACAGAAAGCAGAGAGTAGGGCTAAATGGCCAATTTTCCCAATGGAGAATAGTGGAGTACCCCAGGGATCTGTGCTGGGTCCGCTGCTTTATAACATATTCGTAAATGACCTGGAAATGGGAATAATGAGTGAGGTAATCAAATTTGCAAATGACACAAAACTATTCACAGTTGTTAAAACTCAAGAGGATTGTGAAAAATTGCACGAGGACCTTAATAAATTGGAAGACTGGACATTCAAATGGCAGATGAAATTTAAAGTGGACAAGTGCAAAGTTATGCACCTAGGAAGAACAATCTTCCCTGTAAATATATGTGTAAATAGTTAATATGGTTATCCAAGTTGAGATCCCTGTTATTTGTAATTACGGTGTAATCCCCCACCGTAAAATACCTTGATGTTCCATGTAAACCGCACTGATATTGAATAGCACGGTATATAAGAAAAATAAATAAATAAATAAAATAAACTATGTTTACATGATGCAAGATTCCACATTAGGAACCCCCATCCAGGAAAAAGATTTAGATGTCATTGTGGATAACACATTGAAATCCTTTACCCAATGTGCAGTGGCGGCCAAGAAAGCCAACAGAAAGCTAGGAATCATAAGGAAAAGAATGGAAAATAAAACAAAGGATATTATAATACCTCTGTATCGTTCCATGGTGCGACCGCACATTGAATATAGTGTGCAGTTCTGGTCACCGTATCTTAAAAAGGATATAGCAGAATTAGAAAAGGTAGAGAAGAGCCAACAAAATTGTAAAGGGGATGGAAGGATACCCCTATGAGGAGAGGCTAAAAAGGTTCTCTTCAACCTGGAAAAGAGACGGCTGAGGGGAGATATGATAGAGGTCTATAAATTAATGAATGGCGTGGAACGGGTAAACATAGATCGATTGTTTACTCCATCAAAATGTAGAAAGACTAGAGGACATGCAATGAAGCTACAGTGTAACCCATATTAAACTAATAAGAGAAATATTTTTTCACTCAACGTGTAATCAAACTCTGGAATTCGTTACTGGAGGATGTAGTGAATGCTGTTAGTGTAGCTGGGTTTAAAAAAGATATGGATAAGTTCCTTGAGGAAAGGTCCATAAACTATTATTAAAGGGGACCCGGGAAGCCACTGCTTGTTCCAATACAAGCAATGTTGAACCTGTGTCTTCTGGGGAAACTGCTAGGTACTTGTGACCTAGATTGGCCACTGTTGGAAACAGAATACTGGGCTTGATGGACCTTGGTCTGACCCAGTACAGCATATTTTTTGTTCTTATGACTTTTTAATTTTGCCAAGAGTCTCTCATGAGGGACCTTGTTAAAGGTTTTCTGAAAATCTAGATACACTTTATCAACCGGTTCTCCTCTGGGTCACCTCCATCTCCCTTTTCCTCTCTTCATTCGCGGATGCTTCCTTCAACCCAGTCACCCTTTCTTCATTTACTAAAATCACCAAGGAGGAAACCACATTTTCTCTCCTCCTCCAAACTCTCTTCTTGCTCTTCTGATCCAATTCCCACCCATCTACTAAGCTCTATTTCCCCCATTGTCATCCCTTCCATCTTTTTTATTGTCCAGCTATTGCTTTTCATTGCAGCTATTCCAGCTGCTTTCAAACAGATATCTAAATCCTATTGTTTCTTTATCTATAACATCAGTGAAATTTGTACCTTCCTTGCAGAACAACTAAGACCCTTATCCATTCTCTCATCACCTCCCATCTACACAATTTCAACTTGCTCCTTGATGTTCTCCCATTGAATCACCTATCAACCTTTCAATCTGTTCAAAACTCAGCTGCACAGCTAATATTCTACCAGTGTTGCTGTGCTCACATAACCCATCTTCTCAGATCACTTCCTATCTGTTTCAGTGTACAGTTCACATTTCTCCTAATGACCTACAAAGACATTAATTTTGAAGTTCTTCCTTACCTCTCCTCTATTTATCACTCCCTATACCTGTCCTTGACAACTCTGCTCATCAGGCAAATCACCTTTATCTATTACGCCTTTGTCTTCTACTGCTAACTCTAAATTCCCTTCTTTCCACCTTGCTGCTCTGTATGCAGGGAACAGGCTCCCGAAGTCAGTTTGTTAGGCTCCATCTCTGGTCCTATTGAAATCCAGGTTGAAAATGTGTCTCTTTAAGGCTGCTTTTGGATTCTGATCCCCTTATTCTCCTGTCTCTAATGTATATGTGTACAGCATCATATATGCCTAATAGCACTGTATAAATGATAAGTAGTAGTAGAAGTAACAGCAGAATCCATTAGAGTAATAATTAAAGTCTAAGTACAGAGCTGGCCGGTCCATTAGTTGGGCTAGCGGCTGCCTAGGGCAGCAGATCTCCGTAGGCCATGTGGCACGGTGCCCGTGGCAGGCCATGAGCTTCGGCATACATGTCCTGCCACTTCTGACACCCCTCTGACAGGAAGTTGTGTTGAGGGGGGGGGGTCAGAAGCGACAGGTCATGTATGCCAAAGCATCTGGCCTGCCGTGGCCTCAGCCACTATGCTGAACCATCACCCCTGACCCCAATGACAGAATTGGTGGCAGCATGGCTCAGCATCGCACGGGGGGCAGTGCAGCTTGACAGGGGGTGGCAGCACGGCTGGGGCTTCTGCCTGGAGCGCCAGAAACACTTGGGCCAGCTCTGACTAAGTACTGTTGTGGATCGATATAATAACAACAGCTACAAATGCCACTCTATCAACAATTAGCCGCCTGATTGAACACCAAACACAGTTTAGGACAACTATCCATAGGGCCACCATGAGTCAACATTGACTTAAACATAAAACATAGAAAATGATGACAGATAAAGACAATACGGCCTATCCAGTCAGCCCATCCATAAGAAATATTAAGTTTTACAATCCTCTCATCTCCTTCAGAGATCATCTGTACTCGTTTTATGTTTTTTTGAGTTCAGGTAGAGTTCTCATTTCCACTGCGAGGATGTTCCATGTTATCTACCTTCCTTTTTGTAAAGAAATATTTCCTTAGATTACTTCTGAGCTGCTTCCATCTCCATGCAGTCTACATTGGAAGGAGAGGTGCTGGAGGTTTCGGTAAGCGTTATGTTGCTGTTTAAAGTCATTGGCGCCACATCATATGCTGGAAAGGGGTGGCAGTGAGCCGCCCTTGGAATGTTGGAACTCTAGACAACTGCCTAGTTTGCCTAATGGTAACTGGCCCTGCTGGAAAGGCATGAATTAAATAAATAAATTACTCCGGACTCTAAAGAAGCATTGAAAAAAAGCAAACAGCGGCAATGCCAAGTACTTCCCTAAGTTACTTCACTAACCTTGCCTCAATGGTTCCAGCATTTTCTCTACTTTTAGTTTAGCTAGATCCTCACGAACATTGTCTTCTGAAAATCGTTCAAGGTCTATCTCGCTTCCATTCCTATTTGTGTTGTTTTCTGAAGCCCATTCTTAGCTTTTCATATGTGAACACAGAGCAAAAATATTTGTTAAGCAATTCCACTTTATCCTCATCAGCCTCTCCATATTCCTTTTCTTCACCCTTGAGTCTCACAATGCCACCTTTGCACTTCCTCCTGTCCTGTCACTAATATACCTAAAAAAAAGTCTTGTCCGTGTGTTTTACTATTCAGGCTATTCTTTTATTTGCATCTTTGCTTTCTAGACTACTTTACCAGTTTCCCTTCTTTCTTTGCCTTTCTCTTTCTGTGATTTCTTATAGTTTATGAAGGGTGATCTCTTTGTCCTTACCTTTTTAGCTACTTCTGAAAAGCATGTTGTTGTTGTTAAGTGCCGTCGAGTCAGAGTCGACTCATGACGACCCTCTGGATAGCTATCCTAAATTGTGTTCGGTCTTCAGTCAGGCGGCTCATTGTTGACAGACTGGTACCCGTAGCTGCTGTTATTGTTTCGATCCATCTCATTGCTGCTATTGCGTTGACCTTCTATCTTGCCAAGCATGATGTCTTTCTCTAATGATCTCTCTCTTTGCATGATGTGTCCAAAGTATGAAAGTCGAAGTCTTGTCATCTGAGCTTCTAAAGAAAGCTTAGGTTTGATCTCCTCTAGTACCGACTGGTTTGTTCTTCGGGCAGTCCATGGTATACACAGTATTCGCCGCCAGCACCATAATTCAAAGGCATCAATTTTCTTCCTGTCTGTCTTTTTCACTGTCCAGCTTTCACATCCATATGATGTTATTGAAAATACCATGGCTTGAACAAGTCAAATCTTTGTATGGAGAGAGACATCTTTGCTCTTGAGAATCTTATCTAGGTCTTTCATAGCCATTCTGCCAAGAGCAATGCGTTGTCTGATTTCTTGACTGCTTGTTGCTTCTTTATTGATAGTTGACCCAAGTAGGTTAAAGTTGTTCACAATTTCAATTTCTTCTCTTTCAACGATGAACCTGTTGATTATGCCAGTTGTCACGATCTTTGTCTTCTTTACATTAAGGTGCAGGCCCATTTTGAGACTATGTTCTTTGATTGTGAGAAGCAAATGTTTCAGATCATCTTCACTTTCAGCCAGTAATGTAGTATCATCAGCATAGCGAAGGTTGTTGATGAGTCTTCCACCAATCTTCACACCTCTGTTGTCTTCATACAATCCTGCTTCTCTGATGATTTGTTCTGCATATAAATTAAACAGGTAGGGGGAAAGTATGCAGCCTTGTCTTACACCTTTGCTTATTTTAAACCATTCTGTTTCTCCTTGTTCTGTTCGAACTGTTGCTTCTTGATCAATGTACAGATTGCGCAAGAGAACGATCAGGTGTTCTGGTATACCCATGCTTTTTAATGTGGCCCAGAGTTTCTCATGGTTTACACAGTCAAAAGCCTTGCTATAGTCGTTAAAGCACAAATAGATATCCTTTTGGTATTCTTTAGTCTTTTCAAGGATCCATCTCACATCCGCAATGATGTCTCTCGTTCCTCGCCCTTTCCTGAACCCTGCTTGCACTTCAGGTAGTTCTTGTTCCAGGTATGGTTGTAGTCTCTTTTGAATAATCTTCAGTAGAATCTTGCTGGCATGTGGGATCAGAGCGATTGTGCGATAATTTCCACACTCAGTTGAATCACCTTTCTTTAGAATTGGTATAAACACAGATCTTTTCCAGTCAGTTGGCCATGATGTTGTCTTCCATATTTCTTGGCAGAGCCTTGTAAGTATGGTAACAGCTGCATCAGATTGCTGCAATACTTCTATGGGAATGCTATCAATGCCTGGTGCTTTGTTCTTTGATAAGGCTTTCAATGCTGCTTCAACTTCTTCTTTCATCACCAATGGTTCCCGATCATAAGGTACAGGTTGAAACGGCTGTTGGTCCACTTGATCTTTATCATATAAAAACTCTGTATATTCCTTCCACCTTTTCTTGATCTTCTCAGCATCATTCAACATAGAACCTTGAGCATCTTGTAACATTCCAATTTGAGGCTGGAACTTTTTCTTTAACTCTCGTAGCTTTAGAAAAGCCGATCTTGTTCTTCCTCTAATAGTTTCTGCTTCTATTTCCTTGCAAGTGTCATTGTAGTACTTTTCCTTGTCCTGTCTTGCTGCACGTTGGAAATCTCTGTTGAGTTCTGTGATTGTCTTTCTTTCTCCTCTGGCTTTAGCTTCTCTGCGTTTCTGGGCAATTTTCAGAGTTTCTTCCGTCATCCATTTTGGCCATTTTTGCTTTTTCACCTTTTGTAGAGACTTCTCGCTTTCTTCCAACACAACCTTCTTGATGTCATTCCATTACTCTTCTGGAGCTCTGTCATTTGTATCTAAAGCAGCAAATCGATTTTGCAGGCAGTCTTTAAATTCCAGTGGTATATTCTCCAGGTCATATTTTGCTGTATTCATGAGTGGTTTGCTCTTTTTCAACTTTAGCTTGAGTTTGCATACTAGTAGTTGATGATCTGTACCACAGTCAGCTCCAGGTTTTGTCTTTGTTGGTGTTACAGAGCTTTTCCATCGTTGACTTCCACAGATGTAGTCAATTTGATTTTTATACAATCCATTGGGTGAAGTCCATGTGTACAGTCGCCGCTTGTGTTGCTGGAAGAAGGTGTTTGAGATGAATAGATCATTGGTCTTGCAGAATTCTATCAGTCTTTCTCCAGCTTCATTTCTGTTGCCAAGTCCATATTTTCCAACTACTTTGCCTTCTTCTTTGTTGCCAACTTTTGCGTTCCAGTCACCCATGACTATCAGGATATCCTGTTTGCATGTTCTGTCAATTTCAGCTTGTACTTGTTCATAGAACTCTTCAATTTCATTCTCTTCTGCAGCTGTTGTTGGGGCATATACTTGAATTATAGTTGTGCTGATAGGCAATCCTCATAGACGAATAGAGATTAAGCGATCGCTGACTGCATTGTATTTCATTATAGTTCTTGCAAGTTTCTTCTTTATTATAAATGCAACACCATTTCTTCTTTGTCTTTCATTTCCAGCATAGTAGACTATGTGATCATCTGATGCAAAGTGCCCGATGCCAGTCCATTTCAGTTCGCTGACACCCAACAGATCAAGTTGTACACATTCCATTTCATTCTTGACCACCTCCAACTTCCCTTGGTTCATGCTTCGTAAGTTCCATGTTCCAATGTGTAAGACATCTTTACAGCTTCTGACTCTCATTTCATGCGCAGCTACATCAGCAGTCAGACTTCCCGAGGGCTTTGATCCAACCACATCATAAATGCTGGCTTTACTCTGGAAAGTCTTCAGCTCTTCCCCAGTAGCTAGTTGAGTGCCTTCCGACCTGGGGGTCTCATCTTCCAGCACCATAGCACAATTTGTTTTGTTGTAACTATCCATTGGGTTTTCATGGCAAGATACAGAAGTAGATTGCCGGGCCTTTAAGTTTGGTATTGTTGCCGTTGTCACAAAAATGTGATCCTCCGCCGTCAACACTATCCCATTCTGCTGCTGCCCAGATGGGTGGTTTGTCTTGGTCTGGCACCTCAGCTGAGACCTGTCCATCTTGGGAGACCCTGCCAGTAGTTAAACTACCGATAGTTTAGCTCTCAGCATCACTGATGCACACAAGCCCTCACAGCATGACAAGCTGCAGACCAAGTGAGAGCTGAAAGGCATAGCAGCCTCCTTTTCCTCTTACTTTTAATTACTTTCTTAACAAAAAGGTTTATTACTCTTAAAATATCACCTTTCAGTTTTGTCCACTGTTTTTCTGCTTCCCCCAGATATTCTCATCCATTTAAGTACTCCTTGAGGTAGTCCCCCATCTTTCCTAATACTGAAACTCACCTTTGGGTGATCACTGGATAATCCACTACAAAATCAGTCTCCCGATTTGTAAACACAAGTCCAGTATCGCTCCCTCCTGCTTGGGTTACATTACCAATTGTGGGAACACTTCTCTCAATAGAGGATCCATGATCTCTCAACTTCTAGATGACATTGCAGCCATGATATTTCAATTAATATCCGGCAACTTTAAGGGGTATGTTTACTAAACCATCTTAATGTTACCGGCGCTAGTTGCAGTGATAATGGAAGAATGCCATATAAGGAGTGGGCGTTCCAGTCCTAAGGTAGCAAGAATCTGTATTGCGCAATAGTGGGCACCGTGGCACGTTAACCCTAAGTACATGCCAGCGCAATGTTAGAAGCTATAACAATGTAGCCCACTGGTTACTGCAATGACTGTGGAGGCAGAGGTCATGGGTTCGATCCTGCAGTGGTATAATCTAAAAAAGGCTGTTTGAGGCATTTTCTTTTAATATAAATCAGTGCTGCCAGCAAAAACACCCTCACAGTGCCGTAACCTAAGGTGCCTCATAAGGCACCCTATAGGTCACATTATAAAATGCCCTGTCTGCCAGGGCGCCTATGAGGCACCTTAGGCTACAGCACTGTGAGGGTACCCATGATGCACTGCACATGCAGATCAGCAGTCTACAGCTGATCACATAATGGGGTATGCACCCCCACAGCACCTAGGCCTGGTAGGGGGAACTGACCGTGTGTGTTACTGGCACAGAGTAGCTACAGACATTGTGCGGGTCCTGTGCTCACCCTGAGGGTGAGGTGGGGCACCCAGCACCAGGTCCGCAGCTCCTGGCTTTGCTGAGATAGGCTATGCTGCAGGTCCCCATCAGTGCCAGTGTGTGATAGGTAGTCCTTGCAGACACACCTAGGATACACCTGTGTCCATCTGTATTTCCCAGTCACGTCTAGCCCTTGTGGACTATGATGCACCCAGAATAGTGCATATCCTGTGTGGGTGCCATGGTCACATGTTATAGGTGAAGGGGGGTGTTTGGACCCAAAAGCGGATTATGTAGCACCATCCAACCCGCCCTCTGTGGCTCAGGGTGGGGGGACAGGATCTCCCAGCAACAGATCCACATTGTGCATCTCTGCAATGGTGGCAGTAGAGAGGACCATCAACCCCAGTCCTGCTGGGGAACATGTACCCTACAGGGCAGTCGATGCAGATCTGTACGCATCACATAAAGCAATGGCAGACAGGCAGAACGCTGGAGAAGCTCAGCTGCCCCCCACCACTATCTGACATTCACCAGCAGAGAGCACAGTCAGTCTCCAGCCACTACACCCTGCAAGGTGTTCCAGCCATACACATGCTAACTGCAGACAGTCTGCTAGCTAGTACATAGTGCATGTTCCTGGAGGAACTGTGTGCACCCCAAAATGGGATGTGAGCACACACACCAAGCAGGTATGTCAGTGATTGGGCCCCAGAAAAGAGAACCCATAAATATCACTTGAGAGAAATGCTGCATAGCACTATGGGGGAACCTAGCCATGCCATGGTCACTGCTCAGTCAGGGTGAGAGTTACCTCCCAGCATGACATGCTGTGGCCACCCTGTCCGTGCAGGTGGTGGTCGGGCACTACAATGTCCCAGCCATTGCCCTATACCCTGTGCAGATGCATCCTGCCCAGGCCACCCTGTCCGGGCCATACCCACAGTACCTTGCTCATTATGCACAATGGCAGGCTAAAACTGGAAACAGTGCAAGCAGTGTGGGCTCAGTAAGGTGTAGGCAGCCACAACACACTGGATAGACATACACACACTCCCACACCTATGCCAGCATTGTGCAAATATGGAGGTTTTTGGCAGCCCTGGCCGCCACACTAGTCCTGGGCACAGTGTGGGCATTGCTATGGTACGCAATACTGTTGGGGGTCACTCCCCAGGGTGGTAAACACTGTCAGAAGCAATAACTGAAACACACTCCACAGATATCAGAAAGGTTGCTATGATGAATCTCTATCAACAAATCGTGTTTAACTTAGGATTTGTTAGCTGACATTAATCATAGCAACCTTTTGATATATGTGGAACGTGTTCCCAAGTTTAGGACGGCTTTGCTAAGGTATGCAGGTGCCAGTATTTGGAGATGCTGCTCCGTGCAGGGCCCAACAGCCTGACTCTCCATGAGGCTTTGGATAGTGGAGCCTGTGGGTGTGGGTGTTTCTGCCCCTGTTCGCCATTGCTCTAGGGCAGAGGTTCCCAACTCCAGTCCTGGTGGACCAAACACTGTTCAGGTTTTCATGCTGTCCCTAATGAATACGCATGAGATACATTTGCAGCACAGGCATATTTATTAGGGACAGCATGAAACCTGAATGGTGTTTGGCCCTCCAGGACTGCAGTTGGGAAACTCTGCTCTAGGGATTGCACATGTTTATGGTGTCTGTGCTCTGTAGGGTAAAATATAGGCGTTTCAGGCATGTTTAATTTATCTGCAATAAAGGTTCCGTCTTTATTACCACGGTTTAGTACTGGGTAAAATATGGGGACAAGGTTGGCAGGAGCCACAGCTGGGACTTGAACTTGTGACCTACTGCCCCTGAACACACTGGCTGTGTGTACTGCACCAAACTGTTGCCACAGGGGCAGATCATTCCCTGGGGATACCATGACTATTCGTCAGACAGACCTTGTCTGTTGCAGTGCAAGGCACCCACCTAAACGGGGCTTGGCTGTGGTCTGCTGTGGGCAGATGCCACTGCTCCCTCTGCCACCATGCTGACATGCCCTTATGCCAGTGGTGCTGGTGGTGCACAGTCCCAGGCCATCCACTGTGCCGGTAGGCAGCTGACCATTGGTGTGGGTTCTCAGGTAGGGGTTGCCTACATGGACATGCGCGCTTCCCACCGGCACCGCCTGCCAATGTTATGTGCCCTTGGGGGTACCTGCTGGGTAATATCCCCTGTGACACTGTGGGACACACACTCGTGCCCATGTTGGTCCCTCATCAGTTGCTGTCTTGCTGCTTTACAGTTTCGGCATTCCTATGTGCCACCTAGGCATCTGCCTAGTCCGCACTGTGCCCCAGCTGGACCACAGCATGTGCCACCTGCAGCCCCCTGTATCCCATTTACAGCATAAGTACAGTTGCCCCTTCCTATGTGCCCACTCTGCTGTTGCTGCACATGTGCACGCACTAACAAACCTGCCCAATATAAACGACAAAAACCCTGATCACCGCTATTTCAATGTGGGATCATTCACTTTGTAGGGGGACAGAGCATAGACCCTTCCAAACATGATATCTTCCTTTTTATGCTTTGTCAGTAGTGTTGCTTTATGTTTATCATTAATATCACTATTGGCCAGCTTGGTTATTGGGATTTCAGATGTGGTTCTGGTCATTTTATATGTTTATTTGCCTTTTTGGTTCCTGCACATGTATCACTACTATCACTTTTCTGGGTTTCCCTGCCTTTGTTGTACATTGCTGACTGAGATGGTTTCTCTCTCCTGCAAATGTGCCTCTAACACGAGGGTTTCACTGGCGTTAGTGTTCAGACCCGGATTTCACAGCGTTAGTGTGCCTGGAGCCTCTCCCCGCCCACTCTCCGCCCATTGACCCCTATCTCCGCCCTCTGGGAGGCCTTACTCCACCCTTCAGAGACGGATTTCACAGCATTAGTGTACCTTAATGGCGCTGCCAACGTTATCACACGATAATGTCGCCGCTGCTATGTTGACGGTTTAGTAAACATACCCCTAAGTCTCCTACCATAAATAAATAAAATTAAATCTCTATCAATGCTCCTGCCTGTGAGAAAATGTATATCAAATCAGTGCACAGGAAATTTTTCATTCCCTCTTTCCAGAATAACCCACAATGCCTCCTCCTTCCCTTGTAAGTCCTGCAGTTCTGTGGCACCAATATTATTATTTTTTAACTTACAGCACTGCTCTTCCTCCCTTTCTTCTTCTTATCCTCTTTTCTGAAAAGATTATAGCCTGGTATCATTGTCTTCTGACTACCATATCTCCATGATTGCCACTATATCCAAGTCAGCCTCTTGCATTACAGCTTCTAAATCAGGAACTATTTTTCACATACTATGGGCATTAGTATAAACATCTCTCCAGATGTTATCCTTTTTCCCCTTTTCTATACTGTTTAAAGTTTTAGCCTTCTGAGGACCTCTACTTGCCTGTTTACCCATCCCCGATGACCCTAATTCAAAGCCCTTTCCAGTCTGTGGCGGAAACTTCTCCCCTTCTTCAATAAACGGATACTATCTCTGCTCAGCAGCCCTTGGAAAATCACCCCATAGTCTAGGAAGCCAAAACACCCTTGATGACACTATCCATGCAACCAGGCATTGGCCCTTGACAGGGAAGACTGAGACAACCACCTGCACACCTAACTGCTTCAGCTTCTCTCCCAGAGCCACAAAGTCACTTTTGACACGCTCAGGTGGGAACCTAACAGTAATCATTTGTGCCCATATGGATGAGGAGTATCTGATAATAGTCAGTAGGCTTGAGGAGTCTCAAAAAAATGTTCATAATATCTCAGATCTTGGCACAAGGCAGACAATACACCCCTAGGACATCATGTCTGGATAGCAGATGGATGTCTTTGTAACACTCAAAAGTGGGTAACCAACCACCACTCCCCTTCACTTCCCAGTGGTTGCTGATCCTATCTTTTGGTTTTTTTGAATTCTAAAACCTCTTGTTCCTGGAATATTGTTGCCTTTTCCACTTCTAGGGCTGCATACCAGTTCCTCAGTTCTAGGGAAGGTGGCGTTCAAGTGTCGATTCTGCAGGCTCTGGTGATCTGTGTCCAGGTGTCATCTTTTCATAGAGTGTCATCTTTGCTGGAGATCATAGATGCCTCTGTTACGATTTTATCAGTATACTTCTCGTTATCATGGATGCTTCTTAGCCTCACGAGAGGAAAAGAACAGAAGGTGTACAATACGTGGCACCACTCAATAAATAACGAGGATGGGACCTAAAACAGCAATGACAGTACTGCTAGCTCTGTTTCCTGATGGTAGGACCAGCTGAGACCCCCTGATCATCAACTATTTGAACTGTTCATTTTGAGGAGTCCCCATTAGGGACCCCCTTACCTGGCTCTCTGGATTGTCTATCTTGTGTATACATCAATTGATATAAACAAGTCCCTTGAAATAGGCATTGTGCTGAACATATCAGGCATTTGATTTGCTCCATTGGACTACTATAACTAACATTGTCCACTTGATGTTAACATATTTAGATGGCATAACACTGTTCTTTACTGTTAATAAATATAGTTCTATTGTTTAGCTGGGTCTCCATTTATTTGTTTTTATTTTTATTGTACACCTTTTTCTCTTTTCCTTTTGTATTGAGTGCACTTTGCATTTGCCTCCCTGTGTCTCACTATATACTTCTTAGCCTCACTATCTCCTCTCTCAGTTCCTCAACTTGTTTCCTGAGGGATTCAACCTGCAGGCAACTTGCACACTGATCTATTTCAACATCCTATGACTATCAATTTCTTCTGGGGACAAGCTAGACGAACGTCTGAAGGGCTCCACGGAAAAAAGGAGACTGAGCAAGATGGCACCCTTGGGCGGGAAGGGGACCACGCATGCAGGGTAGCATCTCCCAAAGGCTTTCTTTGAAATCTGGGGAATGCTTCTACGAGGGCTCCATTTGTGCCATCACCCATATGTGAGGACTGACTTCCTGCTTGTTCCCGGAGAACAGCAACATAAAACCTTTCAGTACCAGGCATATTGTGAAGTAATACAAACCTCTAGAAAGCACAGTTACTTACCTGTAACAGGTGATCTCTGGGAACAGCAGGAATTAGTCATCACATATGGGTACGTCGGTACCGACGGAGCCCGCGCGGGAAAGCTCCCCAGCTTTTCAGATTAAAAGCTTTTGGGGCCTCCCACTGCACATGCGCGCTGCCTTCCCGCCTTCCTGACCAGCTCTCGTCAGTTCGAGTTTAAAGCTGAGACAATAGAGAGAAAGGACAGGAAGATAGATAGATAGAGATACAACTCCTAGGGGAGGTGGGTGGGTTGTGATGACTAATTCCTGCTGTTCCCAGAGATCACCTGTTACAGGTAAGTAACTGTGCTATCTCCAGGAACAAGCAGGAATAAGTCATCACATATGGGGACTCCCTAGCTAAGATGCCTGGGAGATCCCCCTCCAAGGGTAAACCATCTTCGCATGGATCTCAGGCATCCATCCAGGGAAGGTGGGCAGGAGTTGTTTAAGTATGGAACAGGTGTTTGAGGACAGCCTGACCAAACAAGGCATCCCGGCGGGAGTCCTTGTCCAAGCAGTAATGGGCTGTGAAGGTATGAACCGAGGCCCAAGTGGCTGCTCGACAGATCTGATCTATGGACACAGAGTGAAGATGAGCCATAGAAGTGGCCATGGCTCTCACATTGTGAGCTGTGACATGGCCCTCCAGAGAAATGTTCTTACTCTGGTAAGCAAAAGAAATACACTGAGCGATCCAATTGGAAAGTGTACGCTTGGTGACTGGAAGTCCCAAATGAGAAGGATCAAAAGCCACGAAAAGTTGGGAAGACTTTCGATGTGGTTGAGTCCTGTTGAGGTAAAAGGCAAGAGCTCTTTTACAATCCAGAGTATGAAGGTTCCTCTCTGCACTGGATGCATGAGGAGCCGGGAAAAAGACAGGTAGATATACCTCTTGATTAAGATGAAAAGGCGAGACCACTTTGGGCATAAAGTGGGGATTCGTCCTAAGGACCACCTTATCATGATGAAACCTAGTATAAGGTGGATGAGCCACTAAAGCCTGCAGTTCACTGATGCGGCGAGCCGAAGTGACTGCAATAAGGAAAACAACCTTCCAGGAAAGAAATTTGAAGGAGGTAGAGTCCAAAGGCTCAAAAGGTGGCTTCATAAGCTGACCTAGAACTAGGTTCAAATCCCATGCTACCGGAGGAGGTCGGATGGGAGGTTTAGTTAGAGTCAGGCCTCTCATGAAACGTGCAACAAGAGGATGAGAGGAGACAGGTTGTCCATTTATAGGTTTTAAGGATGCTGCAATAGCACTCAAATGGACCCTTACTGAATTCGTCTTAAGGCCTGCATTTGAAAGATGCAGGAGATAGTCCAAGAGGGAATTCAAAGGAAGTGCTAGAGGGTCAAGACCCTGCTGAGCACACCAAATGGAGAAACGTTTCCATTTGAAAGCATAAGAACGCCTCGTGGAAGGTTTCCTAGAGGCATGAAGGATATCTGTCACAGGTTGAGAAAGATTAAAGTCTTGAAGACTTAGGCCTTCAGTAACCAAGCTCTGAGATGTAGGGATTTGGGGTTTGGGTGCCACAAAGTCCCCTCCTCCTGAGACAGAAGGTCTGGCGCAGCTCCCAGGTCCAGGGAGGATCCCTGGGAGAGATGCAGAAGCAGAGGGAACCATACCTGGCGTGGCCAGCGGGGAGCTATGAGGATCATAGTCCCGTGATCCCTCTGGAGCTTGAACAGAGTCTTGGATATTAGAGGAATGGGTGGAAAGGCATAGAGGAATTCCTGACCCCAATGCAGGAGGAAGGCATCGTGGGCCTGAGCTCCCTGACACTGAGTTCTGGAACAGAACCGGGGAAGTTTGGCATTCCACGGACTTGCAAAGAGGTCTATGTCCGGGGTCCCCCATTCCTGAAAGATTCTGCGTATCTGGTCCATATGTAGGGACCATTCGTGTGGAAGCAGAACTCGACTGAGTCTGTCTGCACGAGAGTTTTGAACTCCTGGAAGATACACTGCAAGAAGGTGAATTTGATGCTCTCTGGCGAAGGCCCATAATCTGAGAGCTTCGTTGCAAAGTGACAGAGAGCCTGTCCCTCCTTGTTTGTTTATATAGAACGTGGCTACCTGATTGTCTGAACTAGGACAGTCAGGTTGACAAGGAGGGTATAGAAGACCTTGAGGGCAAGGTAAATTGCTCGCAGTTCCAGGAGGTTGATATGAAGGGTGGCCTCCTGTGGAGACCAAGTGCCCTGAGTGGAGAGGTTCTGAAGATGAGCTCCCCACCCTGTCTGGGAGGCATCTGTTGTGAGGGTTGCTTGGGGCAACAAAGGTTGGAAGGGGGCCCCCAACAACAGATTCTTGGTGGATGTCCACCATTGGAGGGACCAAAATAGACGGCTTGAGGTGAGTATTTGGTCGGAGAGCGCTCCAGATGCTTGAGTCCACTGGGTGGCCAAGGTCCATTGAGCTGCTCTCATATGCAGACGAGCGTAGGGCACCACATGTACCGTGGAGGCCATGTGGCCCAGAAGTCGCAGCATTTCCCGGGCTGTCAAATGACTGCTGGACTGAGCTTGGGAGGCCAAACTCAGCAGGCGTTGGGCCCTGACCTGAGGCAGGTAGGCCCTTGCAGTGATGGTGTCTAACTGGGCCCCTATGAACTCGAGAGACTGAGTAGGGATTAGTTGAGACTTGGGAAGGTTTACTACCAGTCCTAGATACTGCAGAAGACGCCTTGTGCGGTCCAGGGAAATTTGGGCCTGGGACTGAGAGGGAGCTCGGATAAGCCAGTCGTCCAGGTATGGGAATATGAAAATTCCCAGGCCTCTTAGAAAGGCAGCTACGACTGCCATGCATTTGGTGAACACTCTTGGAGCAGAGGCTAGACCGAAGGGGAGTACTCTGTACTGGAAATGTTTTCCCTGAAACAGAAATCGAAGGTATTTTCTGTGGGATGGGTGGATGAGTATGTGTGTATACGCATCCTTTAGGTCTAGAGAACAAAGCCAATCCTGACTCTGAAGGTATGGAAGGAGAATGCCCAGAGAAAGCATTTTGAATTTCTCCTTGAACAGAAATTTGTTCAATTCTCTCAGATCCAGAATTGGTCTGAAGCCCTCTGTCTTCTTTGGTATTAGAAAATAAGGGGAGTAGAATCCCGTCCCCTGTTGAAGAAGAGGGACCTCCTCTATTGCCCCCTGGGCAAGGAGGGAGGAGACTTCCTGACCCAAGAGGGCCAGGAGAGATGGGGGAGAATTGAATTGCCTCACCATAGTATAAGGAGGAAGGTCGGAAAAATGGAGTTTGTAACCCTCTCTGATGATAGAGAGGGTCCATTGCTCTGATGTAATTTGCTCCCATCTGGGAGCAAAGTGAGCTAACCTTCCGGGTATGGTGAGGGGCTCTGGTTGTTCTAGAGCCAGAAAAGTTAAGTTCTCTAGGGGCAAGTCAAAACCCCTGAGGGGGTGGAGCCTGCTGAGGCGTAGCAGACGCCGCAGGCTTTGACCTTGCCTGTTTAGGTTGCTGACGTTTAGCAGCAAAACGAGGCTGAGAGGATTGTTGGCCAGTATTTGTGGAAAATCTGGACTTCTTGTAATAAGGCCTCTTAAAAGATTTCTTCTTGGCAGGAGTGGAGGTAGACTTAGAAAGTCTATCTAAGGTGGCATTTTCTGCATCCATTTGAGTGGCCTTAATTTGCCACTCCTCACCAAATAAGTTCTCACCTGTACAGGGCAGATTTCGTAAGCCATCTAGGACCCAAGGTTCTAGATCAGAAGCCTGGAGCCAAGCAAGACGTCAGGCTGCTATAGCAATGCCCGAAGCCCTACCAGCACCCTCAAAGGAATCAAAAGCTGCCCTGTTGGAGAACTTTGAAATATCCAAAAGGTGTTTCACTAAGGAAATGAACTGCTCCCTCTTATCCTCAGGGATAAAGGGGGCAAAATGCCGAACTTTTAGAGCGATTTCACTGAGAAACATGCCCATGTAAAGACTATAGGAATTAATCCTGGCTATAAGCATAGTAGCCTGGAAAAGTTTCCTGCCAAAAGAGTCTAGAGTCTTACATTCTCGCCCTGGAGGAGTAGAAGAGTGCCTTTTGGTACTCTTTATCTTCTTCATTGCAGACTTCACCACAATAGAATGGTGAGGCAACTGGGTTTTTTGGAAACCAGGAGAAGGGGGAACACGGTACATGGTGTCCAACCTGCGAGAAGAAGGAGACAATGTTAGAGGAGCCTCCCATAAGTCCATCAAGTGTTCTTGAAGGATTTCATGGATAGGCAGGGTGACTGCCTCTTTAGGAGACTTAGAGTATCCTAAAATATCCAGTTTCTTTGATCTGGGTTCCTTTTCAGAGGATGAAGCAATAGAAAGACCTTTAGCCATTTCTATGATGAAGTCCTGAAAGGACAAATCCTCTGGTGGAGACATTCTCCTGTTAGGAGAAGAAGGCTCCTCAGGAAGATCAAGGGAGAACTCATCAGAATCATCAGAGGAGTTAAAATCCTCTGAAGAAGCAGAGTATCCTCTATGTGCTTCCAACGCACGATACGCATACCGTTCGGTATCGACATCGGGCGTACCGGGTATGGGATCAGTACCGGGCAAAAGCCCGGATCCGGCATGCGGAACCGATCTGCGTTTGGAAGACGATGGCCTCGGTTCCGGTATGGAAGCCATTACCGGAACCGGACCCGGTACCGCTGGCTGCGGTACCGAGGGCGTAGCAGCATTAATAAAAGCCAGAATGGCCTGCTGCATGACTTGGACAGTAGTGCCCATAGACGCCACTGCTGCCTGGATGTTGGTACCGGTATGGGCCGGTACCCCAGAGCAGTACAACAGGTGATCTGTCGAGGCCGCGCCATCGATGTCAACCTGTGACCCCATGATTGCTTTGGAGGCCGGAACCTCCCGCCGGGGTTTTTTGGCCTGGGCAGAATCCTCGAACTCAGAATTGAGAGCCTCTCGATCTTTAGAAAGAGATTTGCTTTTAGAGGATTTGCCCACTGGAGTTTTGGTTACCTGAGATCCATCCGGAGAGGAAGACCTGGATGACTGTGATGCTTCTGAAGGAAACAGCACATGGAACTTGTTGGCCCGGTTCTGCAATCCACGTTTCGACATCTGGGAGCAGGATGGGCAGTCCGGTATGGAATGGTCAGGTCCTAAACATTTAAGACACCATTCATGGGTGTCTGTAAGAGGAATGACAGCACTGCACTTGGTACACTTTTTAAAACCAGGAACTGGCTTCTCCATGAGGAGAATTTGTGTAGGCCTGAAGGCCTAACAAAGTACCAAGCTGTGCTGAAGAAAAGAAAAAAAAAATATATATATTTTTTTTTTTAAAAGAAAGAAAGAGAGACCAGCAGTACCGGTTTCAGAATGGGGAAGGCAGGTACGCGGTCTAAAGAAAACAATAAAATTAACAATTTCTTCAGCGGTGACAGGAACACGACCTGCTGGCTCCACGGAAAAAAAGAAACTGACGAGAGCTGGTCAGGAAGGCGGGAAGGCAGCGCGCATGTGCAGTGGGAGGCCCCAAAAGCTTTTAATCTGAAAAGCTGGGGAGCTTTCCCGCGCGGGCTCCGTCGGTACCGACGTACCCATATGTGATGACTTATTCCTGCTTGTTCCTGGAGATAAAAGTAATTCAGGATCTAGAACAAATCTGCCATGCCAGCATTAACTTCCAGAACTCACACAAGGACGCTCTCTAGGAAAAGACAGCACTTAAATATTGCAGTGAACATTAATACACCTATTGGGAAAACCGAGCAAGAAAGATTAGTATAGATCACTACATAGAAACTCCATGCTAACAGATTAACTGGCCTTGGTCACACATACAGAACACAGATAGACCCTCAGCAAGTAGAAAATAAGAGACTACAAACTGAAAATAGATCTATGTAGGCAAAATTAAACGGAAGCCAGACACTGCAAGCAGTACAACACCAGAGAAATAGAAAAAGATGCATTTCCCCATACTGTACAAGATATAAAGAGAGCAGATGTCAGGGCCATTGTTAGGGGGATGCAACCAAAGCAATTGCCCTGGGCCCCTAGGCTGCCTAGGCTGAGGAACACATAATCTGTTAGTAGGCTTTTGGGTCCCTTCTCAAGTTTCTGCTCTGGGCATCAGCCATGTCTGATACTGGCCCAAGCAGATAAACATTAAAAAAAAAAGACATATTCTAATCACTAAATAGAAAAAAAACATTCTTTCTACTTTTGATGCCTGGACATTCTGGGAACAATATTTGAAGCGATTAACACAGACCTGCTGACCCTGTTAATCACGGTGACCGAGATATTCAGCGGGTACTGCCACTGAATACCTCGATGCTAGCTGGCTAGCCAGGGGGTGAAGTGGAGGCACCATCCAAGGATAACTGGCTAGCTGTGATTTTCAGCAAGTAGCTGGTTATCCTATGGCAGTACAAGTTAGACACCTGAAAGGCTTGCGTAACTTTCGCCTCTGTAGCTAACCTAGCAATGCCTGAATATTGTCACTGCCTGGTTAGCTGCGGTGCTATCCAGCCAACCCAAATATTCAATGCCAGTGCCAGATATGGCCCTTGCATTGAAGATCCAGTTTTAAAGTTGAGTGGTAGTAGCTAGCTGCCGCCATTGAAAATCCCCCCCTTTATTTTTCTAATTGTGTTGGCTCTAGGCTCTGGTTTCTGCTTTCCTATGCCTTCTCTTAACTTTGTTTTCATGGTTGCCTGTTCATTGGCTATTTCTCTCTCCTTCTGTCTTTATTTCCTCACCTACATCCTTTTCTAGCATTGATCTCTGCCTTCCAGCTTTCTTCCATTCATTTTGCTGTTTCTCAATCCAGCTTTTACTCCTCCTACTTACCAACCAATCCTCAATCTTCCTTTTATTACTGCATCTGTCTCTACAGCTTTCCATCTCTTTTCCTCACCCTGATCCTCCCATTCCCCATCGCTCCCTCTCACTAATGCCTTCTCTCTTCCCCCTTGCCCTCTCTCACTTCCCATCCAGTATCTTACATTCAGCATTTTCTGTCTCCCTCGTCTCTCCACCCATGTCCAGCATTCTCTGCCTCTTTAGCCCTCTCACCACATGTTCTGTAGCCCTCTCACCACATGTTCTGCATCCCCTCTTTCTCCTTAGTCCTCTCCTACCATTTCCAGCATCCCCTGTTTCCCTAGTAGTGCAACATATGCAGGTGGTCCAGCATCTCCCATCTCTGTCCCTATTCTCTTGCTTGTGATGCAGCATCTCCCGCATATCTGCCCCTGCTTCCCACTCACAACCCCATCATGTCCAGCATTTCCCATTTGTTTCCCCATTCCCCTTCTTCCCAGGTTGTCCAGAATCTCCCATGTGTCTCTATTCATCTCTCCCTAGGTGGTCCAGCATCTCTCCCATCTGTGTCCCTATCCCATGGCTTCCTATCATAACCAGCATGTTTCCTCCAACCTCTCCATCACTACCTTCCCCTAAGTCCAGCTTCTCCCCCATCTGTGTCCTTATTCCCCCTCCCACTGTCCAAAACACCCCTCCAATCTTTCCACCCCTCCCCAGAAGTCCAATATCTCCCTTTCCTGTTGTCAGCTTCAGGTTGCAGCAACTCTGATTCAAACCTGCCTGCAGCCCTGATGAAACTGAAAAGAGTGTGAGGCCTCTCTCACACTCGCGTTGAAAGTGATGCGATGCCGGTCCCACCCCCACAGATATAGGTGAGATTAACATTGCATGGGTTTCAGTGCAAGTGTGTGAAAGCAGGCCCCATGCACTTTTCAGTTTCATTGGGACTATAAACAGGTTTGGTGGACTGGGTTTGCTGCAGCCAGTAGGTGGCAGGGGAGGACCTGGAGAGGTTAGTTGCAGCAGGTAGGAAAGGTAGGGGGACAGCACAGAGATTCCCTTGAGTTTGGTGGCAGAAAAATAACACTTACATTAATTGTTTTAAAGACACATTAATCAGGCCAGTCAGATACCAAGACTTAGCAACCCTACCTGGGTTCTTGTTTGTTATAGGGTGGGAGTACAAATGTTTGGGGCAGAGGTGATAGAGTCAGGCTGGGGACTTCTGGATGCCTAAGCATTTTTTAATTAGTGCATAGAATGCTGAAGTTGTGGCCACATGGACATTCCCATTCCAGCCAATACAATGTCTGGTATTAGAAAACTGGGCATAGCTGTAAAGGAGAATATCTCAAGAACATTATTGTTAGCAGAAGTGTCAGTGCCAAGCAATTATTCTCTACTATGCACAGAGACAAAGGATCGTAAAGTATCAAGAGATGCAATTTAAATCTAAGAAAATGTGGCATAAAGATCAATAGTTGCAACTGTTATGGATGCCATCAGCTTCCAAGTACACCTTAAAGCCCTGCATGCATATATTACATCTTATGAACTCCAGAAAGAAGCTCTCTTTGGCACAATACAACTATTAAGAGGAATGTTAACAGTAAATCTGAGAGACTGAAATTGTACATCTGGTAGGTTTACAAATGCGGTTCATTCCTATCATGGTAAGTGCAAATCCATTTGTAAAAACTACCCTGAGAGAGTCGGTGGTAAACTGTGGATTAGAACTAAGACAAGGAAGGATAAAACCGCACACATGTTAGAGATAAAAGGAGAGACTTTTGCTTTTTAAGGTCGGTGTTCTGTCCACCAAGTAAGGTCACTTTTCCTTCAGATAAACATCCCTGTCACTAGCTTTTTATTGAGGAAGCCTTTAGGCAAAGCAATATTGATGTGGAATAAATCTGCTGTGATCCTTTACTTTCCAAGTTGACTGAAGCCTGATTTCAGCATCTGAGGTATGTAGCTACAGGATTGTGGCATGTGCTCTATTGTTCCTTGCTGCTGTAACTTTTAAGCATTGACTGAGTGAAGGCATAGAAACATACCAGCGTGGGTGGCACTTCACTGTACTCCTCCATCAAATGAATGCTGGAAAACAGAAGGAGTTCAGCAGTAGGTTAGAAAAGTATCCACAGCTGTGCTATAAAGAAACTACTGGCTTAGGAGTGAGGTTCATGACTGTCATGGTATGCGCAAAACCAACCCATTTGGAGAAATTCCTCTGAGAAAAATTACTTTCAAGTGAAACTATCCCACTAGTGCAGCTCAAAATAATGCTGACTACTTCTCCAAATCTGTAAAAATCAATTTTAATTTTTTAAAGAATTGAAGAACCTGTATCATCTATGCATAAAACTATTGCAGAGCTGGTGGCATGATGGTTTACATGCAAGGTGATACAGGTCCCTGTGTATAAATGATCACTTTGAGTAATGCCTGTGTATATCTCTGCTCTGGAAATTCCAGATCAAATCTGCTCATTTAAATTACTTTGAGGCCTGCTTAAATGAGTCAGTGGCAGGGCTTTGTGATACTGAGCAGTAGACTTGGATTTCATTTCCAGTCCTGGCTCCTGCTTCTCTAGCTGGCCATAGCTGTGGATATTATGAAAAACAGATCACAGCCTCCGGGGGTGAAGGAGACAATGCTAGCTCTTGCTAAAGAGCAACACCTACCAGCTTACTGAAGAGCACAAAGCACCCTATCTGTTCATATCTATGTTAAAAATAGGGGAAGAAAACTCCAAATTATTGCAAGTGAAGGCTCAGGCCAATATAGCCTCACTAGAAACTGGTTACAATTTAACTGGAAGCCCAAAGAAATAGGAGAAAAGGAAAAATTAGACTTTACCTGCTAATTGTCTTTCCTTGAGTTCTCTCCAGGCCAGTCCAGGAACAGGTAGGGTTGTCAGCCCCCTCCAGCACCTGAGGACTGAATCACAGAGTCTTGCTGACATCCTAGCCAGCTCCCCCTGGTGCCAGAGACTCAGTCTTCGATTAGCAAAGCAGCTCCATATCCACTGCCTTCGAATCAACTACACTAAAAACTGAGTACCATAAAGTACCATAAAAACCAGAACGAACTTCTCATTTTAGCTCCTTCCTTTTTTTTTTTCCAACCAGGAGCCCTGCTCATACCCCTCCTAGCGAGACAACAGGCAGACAGAGCCCTCCTCAAGGACTGATTCAGACGCCTAGCTGCTCCCACGCTGAAACTACATCATCAGACCTACTCTTGACCATCCTATACTTTGCTGCTGAACAGCTTGCCGAATACTGTAGCGCCACCCCCAGGCCAACCCCCCCAAACGCAAATGAAGAGGGAGGGTCCTGGACTGGCCTGGAAAGAACTCAAGGAAAGACAATTAGCAGGTAAGGTCTAATTTCTCCTTCCTATTCGTCTCTCCAGGCCAGTCCAGGAACAGGTAGGGTTGTACCAGAACAGTACCTAAATATGGTAGGGACCTGCCAATCCAGCTACAATGGCTGCAGCTCCTACATTTGCGTTCCCCCTGGCCTGAACATCCAATCTATAATGCTTCGCAAAAGTGTGAAGGGACGACCAAGTCACTGCCCTACAAATCTCTATCGGAGGAATCAAAGCAAACTCTGCCCAAGACGTTGCTTGCCCCCGAGTAGAATGAGCTCTGAGTCCCTTAGGAGGAACCGCTCCCCGCACCACATACGCTGTTCCAATAACCTGCCTTACCCAGCGAGCAATGAAAGCTTTGGAAGCCCCCTCCCCCTTTCATGGACCCGAAAAGAGCACAAACAACCGATTTGTCTTACGAAAAGCCTCCGTCCCCTTGAGATATCGACGGAGTACCCTGCTGAGATTCAATTTCCTCAGGGACTGATGCTCCCCGTCCCCCTCTAAACGTGGAAAGGTTGGAAGAGCAATAGACTGATTGACATGAAAGGTCGATACCACTTTGGGCAGAAAGGAGGGTACCGGACGCAACACCACCTTCTCTGCCGAAAACTGAAGGAACATTTCCCTACACGAGAGCGCCTGAAGATCCGAAATCCTCCTCGCCGAACACAACGCCACCAAGAAAACCGTCTTCAAAGTCAAATGCTTCAACAACACCTTTGCCATTGGCTCGAAGGGAGGAACGGAGAGCGCCTCCAGAACCAAGTTCAAGTCCCACGGCGGAACCACCTGCCTGATTGGTGGCCTAACATGCTTTACTGCCCTGAAAAAACGCACCACATCTGGATGAGTCGACAACACAGAGCCCTGAACTCGACCCCTATAACTCGCCAAGGCAGCCAGCTGCACCTTAAGAGAACTGAGCGCTAGACCCTTCTTTAGGCCTCCTTGAAGGAACAACAAAATGTCTGGCAATCCCGAGGCGAACGGTTTAACGCCCTTGTTCGCGCACCAATTTTCAAAAACGGGCCACACTCGAACATACGACAGAGAAGTAGACTGCTTCTTTGACTGTAACATTGTCGCTACTACTGCTGCGGAGTACCCTCGTCTCCGCAACAGCTCCCTCTCAAGAGCCATGCCGTAAGCAAGAACCGATCCACCTGCAGCATTAAAACTGGGCCTTGACTCAACAGATTGGTCCGATCGGGCAGCCTCCACGGTGGCTCCACCCGAAGCTGCATCAAATCGGCATACCAAGGTCTCCTCGGCCAATCCGGCACAATTAGAATCACCGGCCCTGCGTGAGCTGCTATCCTTTGCACGACTCGACCTAACATCGGCCATGGCGGAAACACATAAAGCAACTCGTTCGCCGGCCACAGCTGCACCAGCGCATCGAGTCCTTCCAACATGTGCACCCTGCGTCTGCTGAAGAATCTCGCCGCCTTGGTATTGGCAAGGGTTGCCATCAAATTCATTACTGGAAGACCCCACCGCAAGGTCGTGGAACAAGGCCGCATTGAGCTCCCACTCTCCGGGATCCAGGACATTCCGATTGAGATAGTCGGCCTGAATGTTGTCCTTGCCTGCTACATGCGCCGCCGATAAGGCTATTAGATGGCTTTCCGCCCACTCTCACTGCCCGCATCTCCAACCGATTGATCGACCACCGCGATTCCTCCAGCCGCAGTTCAGGGGCCTGCGGACCCCATCCGTCACCGGCAGACCCCACATCGCGATGCTTATGCGAGGGACCCTCCTCCGGGTCCTCCTTCCCTGTAACTGCCGCTCTCTGCGACCCTGAAGCCCAGGTAGCCCCTGATCCACCCTGAGCCTGCTCCCTCCTGAGGCAATACGCCTTATGCATCGCGACTATAAAATCAGCAGGGAAGAACGTATCCAGCCCTTCCTGTAAACCTAACACTGGTGCCTGAGCCAGCACCGCAGGCCCAGAAGCTTTTTTAGACTTAGCTTTCTTCTTTCCCTGTTTGTCTGGCAGCGCAGGAGAAATCCCTGCTTCATTTAAAATGGCCGACTTTCCCACGCGATCTTGGGGCCTCCCTGCTAGCTCCCCCTGAGCCGAATTCTCCTCCATCAGCACAAACCGCCGCTCCAAATCACTTCCTCGGTGCACACAGGACCTGCAGAGCCCTGGACCAGCTAAACCGCGGGCACTCCCGCACTGCAGACACGCCGCTGCGATCGGTAGTATGTGCCTGCAACGGAGCCCTACTGCCGGCCAACCTACAACGCCACGAGACGTCCGATGCAAAACTCGCACCCAGAACAATCCGTACCTTTTCTGAAACCAACGCTGAAAACAGCTGATCACTCGGACCCCCTGCTAGCGGGCGGTGATCAGGCATTACGGCGGCAGAAGAAGAATGTGGCTGAGGCTCCCAGGCACACTCTCTCTCTCCCCCGGGCAACAGTCGGCTCCCAGACTGTGAGGCAGGCTCTGCCCCACTGCCCTCAATGTCTGTCGGTAGTGGGGGTATGGCAAATCTCTCCTCTGGATAAGTGCCCTACTAGGACACACCAGAAAACAAACATTCCCAAAGAAATGAGTAGCTGAGAGTTTGCTCTGTTTTCTGTCCCTTTCCTATCCTTTTTTCTTTTAACTCTGGAGCCTGAGCCAAAATAAAAAATGGTCCCATCCAGCTGCTGAGGACTGAAAGACTGAGTCTCTGGCACCAGGGGGAGCTGGATAAGGATGTCAGCAAGACTCTGTGATTCAGTCCTCAGCTGCTGGAGGGGGCTGACAACCCTACCTGTTCCTACCTGTTTCTGGACTGGCCTGGAGGGACGAATAGGAATAACTTTCTACAGCACAGTTGCTTACCTGTAACAGGGGTAGACAGCAGGGGTATGCAGTCACACTGATTGGTGAAGTCCCCCGGACTGAGCCTTGAGTGGATCTCCCACAGCTCAGAGAAGCTTTATTGCTTCTCTGAGCATGCGGGCCTGCTTGTGTTGAGAGAATCAGTTCATACCAAAGCAGTGCAAAACCAACACAAAAACTTGCGAAGGGGTGATGGTAGTCCGGTAGCTGAAGTCAACCGATACAGCTTCCTTCTAACAGTGTTCTTCTGTTGTGTTTTTTTCTTTTTTTTTTGTGGGGAAGGCAGGTGGGAGAGTGCGATTGCATACCCCTGCTGTCTAAGGAGAAGCCCTGTTACAGGTAATCAACTGTGCCTTCTTCGGAGACAAGCAGGGGGATGCAGTCACATTCATTGTGAGTCCAGAGCTAGGGACGGCCCCATCGTGTAGCTACAGAGGAGGAGTAAAATCATGCAGCAAACAGATTCCAGAGGAAGGCTTGGCCAAAGGCAGAGTCCCTCGCAGAAGAACGATCCAAACTGTAGTGTTTAGTGAAGGTGTGGATGGACAACCAGGTGGCTGCCTTGCAGATGTCCTGGGTGGAGGCAGAAGCCAGATTGGCAATGGAAGTAGTTGTGGCCCTGGGCTTGTGAGGTGCAACACGCCCTGGAGAAGGGAGAGCTGCTTGCTCATAGCAGAAAGCAAGACAGTCCACAATCCAGGAGGAAATGGTCAGCTTCGCTGCTGGTTGTCCGGGGTTATTGGGGTTGAAAGTCAGGAACAACTGAGACAATTTGTGGAGGGGCTCAGTGCAATGCAGGTAGTAGAGAAGAGCCCTTCTGTATTCCAAGGTATGCAGTTTCTCATCCAGAGAGTCAACAGGGGCATTCAGAAAGAAGGCAGGGAGCACTATGGTCTGGTTGATGTGAAAGTCAGAGACCACCTTCGGGAGAAATTTACGAGGACGACCATGTCATAGAAAAACTACATGTAGGGGGAATAATGCACGAGAGCTTGAATATCCTCTAAATGTTTGGTCGAAGTGATGGCAACAAGGAAGATTGTTTTCCAGGTGAGATGTTTGAGCAAAGAGGAAAGGAGAAGTTCAAATGGTGGTTGCATCAACTGAGACAAAACATTAAGATCCCAGGTCGGGTAGGCGATCAGACGGGTGGACTGGTGTTCATGAGACCCCTCATGAGTTGGGAAACCACCGGATGGACTGAAATGGGTTTGCCATCAATAGGGTCATGCGAAGCAGAAAAAGCCGAAAGATGAAAAAGAGGTAGACCTGAATGAGAGAGGAGAAGGAGATAAGACACAAGCTCGCTCACAGGGCAGTGAACTGGATCATGTCCATTGGATGTGGCCCAGTGAATGAACCAGGCCCACTTTCGCTGATACTAGCGGCGCATAGAGGGTCTTCGAGAGGCCGCGAGGACAGAGAGGGCATCCTATGGCAGTGCCTAAATCAATGCTTGGTGCCCTGAAGCTGTCATGCTGTGAGGGATAAAGACTGAAGACTGGGATGTAGAAGGCAGCACTGATGTTGAGTCAGGAGGCCTGGCTGAGTCCCCAAAGGTATAGGAGGAGCTTGCAGCAGCACCAGCAGATGGGGGAACTAAAGCTGGCAGGGCCATAGAGGTGCTATCAGAATGACCGACACATTGTCTTGCTTAATCTTGAGCAGGACCCATGTGATGAGCGAGAACACAGGAAAGGCATACAGAAGATCATGGGACCAGTCCAGCACAAAGGTGTTGAGTGCCTGCCGTTGGAGGCAAAGGCGAATGGAGCCGAAGACAGGACACTTGGCATTGTCTACGAAAGCAAACAGGTTCACCTCCAGTGTGCCTTAAAGAGCAAATTTTTTTATTTTATTTATTTTATTTAACTTTCTTATATACCGCGTTCTTCTGCATCAACGCGGTTTACATTAAAACATAACCGTCCAGCACAGATGGTCTGCACTGGCTTCACAATATAACAAGGGGTATATGTACAGGTAATAACAACAGGGTAACTATGTACACATATATACAGGTAAATTGCAATATACGTTTGGAGAAGAATCAAATTGTGTTCCAAATATGTTCTGAAAGATGACAGGTTCAAGGAACTATTTGTGTAGATCCAGCTGGCGGCTCAAGTTATCAGTTAGCTGATTGTGAGTCCCTGGAAGACAGGCTGCTCGTGACGTGGTGTCTATGGAAAGGGCAAAAGTCCAAAGCCGCATGTGGCAGAGACAGAGCAAGCCTATACCGCTCTGCTTGTTGATGTAGAACATGGCAACTAAGTTGTCAGTAAATACCAGGACAATCTTGTGACGCACCCAGTCAGTGAAAACCCTGAGGGCATAGTAAACTGCTCGTTACTGTATATTTTTGTGGAATGTCTGTTCCTGGGGGGAACTATATGCCCTGAGTAGACAGACTGAGTAGATGGGCCCCCTCAGCCGCATGTGGACACATCGGTGGTCATGACAATGTGATGCAGCGAAGTCTGGAAGGCGCACCCCACTTGAAGATTGGCTGGGTTTGCCCATCATCTGAGACTGTCGAGGACACCAGTTGAGTCTGAGATGCCACTGACACCAGTTGAGTCTGAGATGCCATTGCAGAGGGTGCATGTGCAGCTGGGCAAGTGGCACTACATGTACAGATGCTGCCATGTGCCCCAAAGAGACATAGGAGCAGGGGTGTCAGCACTGATAGGCATCTGTCCAGGGATGTGCTGAGTAGATGCAAGGCCTGAACCTTCTGAATAGGAAGGCAGGCCTTGGCTTGTAGAGTGTCTAAATGTGCTCCAATGAAGTCCAGACTGCTGAGGGACGAGCTCGGACTTTTCTGCATTGAGGATGAAGCCGAGGGTCTTCAGAGTAACAGCAGTGTCCTGCACAACTTGAGCTATGGTGTCCTGAGAGGTGCCCGAGATCAGCCAGTCATCTAGTTAGGGGGTAAATGCAGTGGCCATGGTGGCAAAGGTGGGCTGCGACAATCGTGAGACACTTGGTGAAAACACGAAAGGCGGAGGAGAGCCAAAAAGAAAGAACTTTGTATTGATAGTGGTAGTTGAGGAAGATGAAGCGAAGGAACTTCCATTGATGAGGGTGGATGGGGATGTGGGTGTAGGCAGCAGTTACTTTCGGGCGAGCCAATCCCGGGGACTGAGCAAGGGAAGGACTGTGCTCAGAGAACACATTTTGAACATTTCCCGCTTGATGAAAAGGCTGAGATGATGGAGATCGAGGATCGGCCAAAGGCCGCTGGATTTCTTGGGAAACAAGAAGAAGCAGGAGTAAAACCCCTGACCCCTCTCAGGAAGCAGGACAAGTTTAATAGCATCGTTGAGGAGGAGCAAAGCTATCTCCGTTGCTAGTTGGGGCACATGCTGCTCCTGGGAATGGTTCTTTATTTATCTTTATTGGCAACATTTGATATACCGCCCATTACTGGAGTATTAAAGCGGTGTACAGCAGAAAATTTGGGCTGCGGGAAAGTACAGAAGGAAAAGGAACGCCATTAAATTGATAGGAAAGTGATAGAAAAGAAAGGGAGAAAGATAGTCAAGGACAGATAACAATCAAACGAAAACGCGGATAGTCAAGGACAGATAACAATCAAACGAAAACGCTGAGGGAAGAGACACAGGGGAGGGAATGGGTGAGCTGGGGGAGGGATTATAATGGATGAGGAGAACCCGTAGTGTTGAGTAATTGGTGGCGGAGAGCATAGGGAACAGATTATGAATGGCTGGAGGGAGTGGGAAGGTTGAAGGCCTGGCAGAAGAGATATGATTTGAGAAGAGCCTTAAACTGAGGAAACGATACTTCAGTGCGAAGAGAATGCGGGAGAGAATTCCAGAGGGCGGGACTTGCAAAGAAGAAGGCAGTGTGCGGGTGGATTCGAGGTGGGCCTGGGTGGGAGATGGCAAGAACAGGCGGTTGCCATGTGCCGAGCGGAGCAGACGGGGGGTGAGTTGAAGATAGATAAGATCGGCTAAGTACCGGGGAGTGTTAGTATGGAGGACCTTACGAGTGATAGTGAGTAACTTATACACAAATCGGACCTTAATAGGAAGCCAGTGGAGGGAGAGAAGGTGGGGGTGATGTGATCCCGGTGTGAGGAGAAAGTAAGGAGACGTGCGGCTGTGGATTAGTTGTAATCTTCGGAGTTGATAATGGGGGAGACCTGCGAATAGCAAGTTACAATAGTCAAGTCGTGTAATCACCAAAGAAAGAACAAGAGTGGTAAGGGATGCAGGTGGAAGAAGAGAACGAACAGACCTAATCCTGCGAAGATGGAAGAAGGAACTAAGCACCACTCCCGAGATGTGCTGATGGAATGAGAGGGAAGAATCCAGAGTAACACCAAGATAACGAAGAGTTGAGACCAGAGGGATTGGAGAGTTGGACATGAATGGTGTCAGGGGACCAGAGGCCGGGGCGGCGATGGTAGTTCGAAGTAAAGCTTGTACCCTGACTAGACAATGAAGAGAACTCAACAGTCCGTGGTGATGGACTGCCAGGCCTCTACGAAATGGCGTATGCATCTGTCACCAGCAGATAGTCAAAAGCCGGGGGAGGGTTTGGGAAGGGTAGTTTGTGGGAGCGCCTGGAATTTCCTCTCTCAAGAGTGACTCCGCTGGGGGTATGCTTGATAAGGCTAGCCCTGGGCTGAAGAGGGCGGCTGCCACAAGTAGGGCTGGTAACACTGTCATTGATAAAATTGTTGAAAGCAACTGCAATGATAGGGACAGCGATACGATGGCAGCGAGTGGCAATGGGAGGTGGAAGCTGCCTCCAGTGGGTGAGCTGAGAGTTCTTGGACGGTGGCGGAATGATCTTTGACTTCTGAGATTGCCTCCTGAACCTTGGAGCCAGAAAGGCAGTTCTCTGGTATGGAGTGTCTGCCAAGCGTTCATGAAGGTCTTCACAGAGACTGGAGATGCAGAGCCATGCATTGTATCTGGCTGAGATAGCCGTTGCTGCGGACCTGGCCACAGAGTTGTAGACATTGTATGTGGCACAAATGATATGGTAAAGAGAATCATGTAAGTCAGCAGTCAAAAAAGCTGGATCTGCTAAGGAGGGATCATCCAGTTGCAGGAGAAGGTCACGAAGGAAGTGTAGCATATGAAGCAGATGAGCCAGTATGTGTAAAGCAAGAGTACTGCTGTGAAAAAATTTACACCCCACAGTGTTGAGGATGCACTGCTCTTTCCCTGGAGGAGCTTGGGATGGCAGCTTAGTGCTCTTAGATTTTCTGAGGACTGCCTCAGATAAGACTTGACTGATGGGGAAACCGAGCATGAAGGAATCCTGGACCTTGTACTTAAGGTCGATGCATTGAGATGCCGCACTGCCTGAGGAGGGGGTCTTCCAGATGGAAGACAGCTGGTCTTGGGAGCACTGCAAGCTTTTAAAATGGAGTGAAAATCCTGCTTGTTGGTAGGGGACTGCGAGGCACTCAAAGCAGAGTGCATGAGAGTTTCTGGAGGAACTTCAGATAGGAAAGACCCTCAGGCAAATCGTTCTGGGGATATCAGAAGGGGGTCCTCCTTGTAGGACTCACATGGCTCTCAGGGATAGAATGGGAGGGAATGAGTGTCCTTGTCGAGGGTAATGGGCATGCACCAGTCAACTTAGGGCCTCCTGTGTGTGGGGTAACCGGGGATCTGAGGGATCGCTAGGCCACATCAACCCTTTGAGGGGAGGCTTGCAGGAGTGCGGCATTGTCCTGAAGGAACTTCTGGAAAAGGGAGAAAAGGGAAGACTTAGGAGCCTCCGGAGTAGGGGGAGGATGAGGGTTTACTCTTCGAATGGTGCTTACTCGACTGTGCCAGAGGGAGCTGATGCTTATGCTTAGCTTTAACCTTTTGAGCTGATGAAGACATGTCCCTCAGAGGAACTGAGGAGGAAGCCAACATATGTGGAGTCAGTTCAGGAAGGGGAGGGGTAGCGTCCAACTGCAGGAGCAGCCAAGGGGAGGCCCCAGACCCCGCAGCCAAGCCCGGAGATAATCAATGCTACAGCTGCTTTTGAAGAGCCCCCCTCCCCCGAGCCTGAGCTGAGCCCGGTGAGGGAAGGGAGCTTGAGCAGTCTGATACGAGAGCTGGCCCCACAGAGGTGGTAGACACCAAGCAAGGCCTGGCTCTAGGAAAAAAGACAGAAACAGCTCCTTAATATCTGGCCCTGCAGAGGTGGTAGACACTGAGCAAGGCCTGGCTCTAAGATAGTGAGGATATAGCTCCCTGTGATTCTCTGACTGAAACACCATTTTTTTAAAGTCAGCCGTTGAGTCGGCAGCTCAAAAAGTACTTTGCCGCGGTCCGGAAGTGAAGTGAAGGCAGACCCATTCAAGTTTTGATGGCCAGACGGTAAATTGAAGGCAGAAATGTTTAACTTTTCTCCTGCCCGATGGCTTAAAACTCACATGGCTGAAAGAAAACAAAAGCGGAGAAAACAAAAGCGGAATTGTGAAAAAAGGTAAAAATGCAGGCAAAAGTGAGGAGATAGGGAGACCCTTGCAGGCTTTTGCATGGTAGAGAAAAATACATTCTCTCAGCACAAGCAGGCAGGAAGCAGGCATGCATGCTAAGTGAAGCAACAAAGCTTCTCTGAACTGTGGGAGATCCACTCAAGGCTCAGTCCAGGGGACTTCACCAATTAATGTGACTGCATCCCCTTGCTTGTCTTCGGAGAAAATAATACCCTAAAAATAAAATAAAAAAGAACATTACTTTGGTCGAGTACTGCTACTGCAATGACTGGGGAGAGGATATAGGAGAAAAAAATCCTCAGACACCTATAAATGAAGACTGGTGGCCAAATTCTAGTCCCTGTTCTGACTGATCTCAAAGCCAAAGGTTGCAGAAAGAAATTGCCAGTCCCCCCCACCACACACACACTATAAAAAAAAAGAACGAGCAATTGAAGATCCAGGGATAGTCCACCTGTTCCTTGGAGCCTGGAATAGATTGGTCACCAGAGTAGCTTTGGCATCAGCACTGAACTGTTACTATTATTCATTTCAAAGAGAAATTTGGTCTTACCTGCTAATTTTCTTTCCTTAAGTCCAACTAAATCAGTCCAGAATGCATGGGATGTGTATGCCAGTCAGCAGATAGAGACTATAGAACTGTGAGCTGTGGTCTATAATAGGAATCATGCAACCGGCATTACCCTGGACCAACATCTCGATTTCAAGGAACATATAAAAAACACCACCAGGTCCATCTACAACAAAATTAGAACTCTGAGACATCTCAAACCTATGCTACTTGCTAACGACTTCCGAACCATCTTCCAGGCCCTCATTTTACCTCATTTAGATTACGCAAACCTAATCTTGTATGGCCTACCAAAAACCACTCTTAATCCTCTCCAACAAGCTATTAACGCCGCTGCCCGTGTCCTCTGCGGTCTAACCAGATCAGACCATATTACACCAATACTTAGGGATCTCCATTGGCTACCGATATACTCCAGACTAACATATAAGATTCTGCTAATAACATTCAAAATTATCAACAACATTGCCCCCAGCTCTCTCAATGAACTGATCACACCTACTCCAAAAACTAGAGCTAGAAGGACAGCAACAGACAACACCTTGACTATCTCTAAAGACTCCATAAAGTGCTCACAAACAACCAGGAGAAGAACCTTTGCCTATTACGCACCAAAATGTTGGAACGCCCTCCCTCCAGAAATCAGAGAGATCCGAGACCTTCTACAATTCCGGAAAGCAATAAAACACCACCTCTTTCTGCTCCATTTCTCTCAAGCGGCTACCCTGACTCCAAGAAACCATCCCCCATCCCCTACTAGAGCCCAATACACAACATAACCATCAAGTCCCAAGCATTTTCTTGCCAGCCTTACAGCATCTTATATACTCTCTGATTAAGTATCATCTATTATGCCCTATGTATATAGTTTTATGTATTCCACATCTATCTTGATATATTTCAATATGTAAATAGTTACCCTTGTTCTCCAAGTTCTATTCCCTGTTATAATGTAAACCCAATCAGTCTTCTCTGATCTGAGTATTCCTTGTTAAATGTAAACCGCACTGATAACAAATAGTGTGGTATATAAGAATTGTTAAATAAACAAACCATATGCTTCCCAGTATTTCTATAACAAAGCAAGGAAGGCTGAGAATTTTAATACTAAATCTTTAGAAAACTAACTCCTATGCAAGGAAGGTATCCAGGAACTCATTCCCAAATACAGAAAATCAAAGTGAAATGTTTCTATTCTAAAATAAAAAAGGGGAATGTTGTAGTGGTTGATATAGGACAGACTAGATAGACCATGTGGTCTTTTTCTGTCGTCATGTTTCTATGAATACAGGAACCCTAACTGAATAGACTCCAAATTAAGGGTAGGCCTCTGGGTTGATCTGGTTGGACTCAAGGAAAGAAAATTTGCAGGTAAGATCAGATTTCTCCTTCCGTTTTGTCCACCAGACCAATACAAAACACGTGTGATGTAACAAAGCACCTTTTATGTTGGGTGGGATACCAACACTCGCGCTTTGATCACCCCGACTCCAAAAGCAGCATCTTCCCTTGCACAAACATTGAGTCTATAGGGTTTCGTAAACTAATGCAAATAAGACATACAGCTGCCCTACAAATTTTCATTGCTGCAACGGAATGTGATTCAGCTCACAAGGTAGCCACACTTCTGGTCAAATGTGCCCAAAAGAACTTTAAAGAGTATAAGCAGAGGAAACAACTTCCTTAATCCAATGCACATTAGTTGCTTTCGTAGCCAGTTCTCCCTTCTTTGCTCACCAAACAACACTGATCTGACTTACTAAAGTCATTGTTCACCTCAAGATACTGCATCAGAGCTTGTTTAACATCTAACAACTGAAGAAGGGAAAGGTTTTGTCCACAATCTTCCCGACAAAAGGAAGGCAAGATCAGTTCTTTATTAGATAAAATAGAGACACCCCCTTTGGTAAAAAGGAGGAGACTGAGCGAAAGCAATGCCTGCCTCCATGAAATATATGAAGGGTTCCTGACATTACAAGGCCTGTAGGTCCGAAACATGACTTGCCAAGAAAATTTTAGCCAGAGACCACCTTCAAGGTGAGACCCTTAAATGATGCCTACTTCAGAGGCAGCAAAATCATAACACAACCTTTACTGCATCAGATCAAAGGTCCATCAAGCTCAGTGTCCTGTTTTATACTTGGGGATAAGTAGCATGGAAATGGCTACTTTTGGGACTTTTGGTACTTGTGACCTGGACTGGCCAGGGATAAGCAGTTGTTTTATCTTGGTCTTCCTTAATAATGGTCTATGAACATTTCCTCCATGGCTGACCTCAGAGTGCTCTGAGAACCAAATTAAAGGTTCACCCATATTAAGTGAAGAGGAGGAGGAGATAAGTGGATCACTGCCTTTAAAAGGCAGATTATATTCAGATGAGAACCTAAGGATAAACCCTCCGGTTGACTGCAAAAACACGCTAAGGCTCCTACGTACTTGAACACATAAGGAAGCCAAGGCCAAGCCCTGCTTCAGATATTCCTGTCAAAAGAACAAAATGTGTGAAACCAAAGCCTTAAAGTAGAAACCCCCCTGCTCAATACACCATCCTCCAAAACTCTCTAGACCCTGACACATGCCAAGGAAGTTGATCTCTTACAGGATTGTATCAGCATAGCAATAACGTCTGTCACCTTACCCTTACACCTCAGGCATGACTTTTCAAGAACTAAGCCATAAGATAAAAGAGAGATGGAGCGTTCATGAAGATGGGACCCTGTCACAGGTTTTCAGATACCCTTCAGAATAGGATCTTCAGAAGCAGCCACCTCTAGAGAAGGGGAATTTGCAACACTCAGAGCATCCAGGGCCTGGGTAATCATGGGAGCCAGTTCCTCCTTACTACCTGACCACCATACCAGCCTGACCTCACTCTCTGAGAGCTCTCCATCTTCTAAGGGTTCTGCCACTGTGGATCTCTTTTTTTTTCCTAAAGACTAATGAAAAAACTATGTCAGAATCCAGAAGGGAAATCTCAGAATGAACATCTCAGTCCTCTGCCCCTTCTAAATACGGATTCTTAGGCAGAGTGGGAGCCACTGGGACAGCTCTCTGTCCTGCAGTCAAAAGCAGTGACACTGTACCTTGTGCTCTCTTCATCAGAAAGGTCTTGTGAATAATCCACAAAAAGCTATGGAGAAAACCTCTCTGAAACATCAGCAGAAGCTGTCTCCATAGCTAACTTTGGGGGAAAGATGTCCAGTGCAGAGGCCAAAGATGGAGCCTTCCTGCACCGTGTGATCAAGATGGCCATCTCTCCTGTGTTTTTCTCAATAGAGCCTCTAGATTGAGGAGACGTCAGAACTGTCAATTTCTCCCTTTTTTTCTATTGCGTGCTTGTTGCTCAACACCATGAGCAGCGAAGCACTGCTCGTATCAGTTCCCTGCAGCAGAAGCTGCACTGTCCAGTGCTGCCCCAACAACCCTTGTATTGGGAGCAGTGCTTAGCCCATTATGAAGAGGCTTCAATAAGGGTAATATGCCAGAAAAACCTGCGTCCCAGAGCCAACCAGATGGACGACAGCAACAGTGGCTGCCCACTGCCCTGGACCCATCTCCAGCAATGATAGCGGCACAACAAACCTCCATGTAGGCTGCAGCACCAGGAAACAAGCCTCATACAATAGTGTCCTCTATAACTGTTATATTGATCTGCTATTTTCCCCCCTCCCTACTATAGAAATGAAAGGAGGTTGGGGGAGAGCCAAGCAGAGGAATAAATAAGAAAAGCAAAAAGAGGAAAAGGTTCCTTCTATCTGCTGGCTAAGAAGAGGACTTCTCCGGGTACCACTATGGGGGTCTGAGTCTGGATGCCCTCTGAACACTGTGCTCAACTGAAGGCCCAGTTCTTCAAATGGACCCAGGAGCTCTCACACCAAACCAGTCCAGATGCATAAGATGCTGTTACTCTTTGTTGGAGACAAATAATACTGGGAAGCATGTAGCTGCATGATGTCTATTATAGGCCAGAGTTCACAGCTCCATCTGCTGGCTGCAGGCACAACCCTTGTATTCTGGATTGGTTTGGTGGACAATAAGGAAGGAGAAATTAGACCTTACCTGCTAATTGTCTTTCCTTGAGTTCTCTCCGGGCCAGTCCAGGAACAGTAGGGTAGTCAACCTCCTCCAGCAGCTGAGGACTGAAAACTTCAAGTCTTGCTGACAGGCTATCTCACTCCCCCTGGTGTCAGAGACTCAGTCTACTATTGTCAAAGCTGTCTGCCACAACTAACGTAAACTTAACATAACCAGAACAATCATCACTACCTAATTCCTACCAATAATATACTGAGTCATAAATAACTATTCTACTCAGCATAAACATTTTATTTATTTTTTCTTTTTTTTAAAAATACTTCCTTCTCAAACTCTTATCGCTATCCCCTCGAAACCTCAAGGGAGCCCCATAGCCAGCGCTTCCCCGAAACCTTTTGGAGTCAATTCTATATCTCCATCGCAGCAAATGGGGATTTCAGCTAAACACTATCTTCATAATGAGAACCGATACCCTGGGTGGGTCCTGGACTGGCCCGGAGAGAACTCAAGGAAAGACAATTAGCAGGTAAGGTCTAATTTCTCCTTCCTCTTCATCTCTCTGGGCCAGTCCAGGAACAGTAGGGAAGTACCAAAGCAGTACCTATGACGGGAGGATCCCTCCAGCCCCGCCATGACAGCTGCGGTTCCTACCCTTGTGTCTCCCTGAGCCTGCACGTCCAAAAGATAATGCTTCACAAACGTATGAAGAGTCGACCAAGTAGCCGCTCTGCAAATACCCACTGGCGGAACCAACGCAAATTCTGCCCATGAAGTTGCCTGGCTCCTAGTAGAATGAGCACGAAGACCCTCGGGCGGAAACCTCCCCTCCGCCTGATATGCCGCTGCAATCGCTTGTTTCACCCATAGGGCTATTGAGGCCTTGGAAGCCACCTCTCCTTTACGAGGCCCCCCAAAGAGGACAGACAACCTATCTGATCTCCGAAAGGGCTCCGTCCTATGGAGATACCGACAAAGTACTCTTCCGAGATCCAACTTCCGCAGTGAAATATTCATACCTTGCCTCTCCTGGCCGTTAAAGGTCGGTAGCGAAATGGGCTGATTCAAGTGAAAACCCAAAACTACCTTCGGCAAGGAGGGCACTGGCCTCAACACCACCTTCTCCGCCGAGAACTGAATGAAGGGCTCCCTGCAGGATAGCGCTTGCAGATCCGAGATCCTTCTTGCCGAGCACAATGCTACCAAAAAGGCTGTTTTCCACGAAAACTCTCTTAATGACACCGCCCCCATGGGCTCAAAAGGAGACTGCGTTAACGCCTCCAGCACCAAATTCAAATCCCTAGGTGGTACCACCGGTCGCACTGGCAGCCGCATATTCCTCACCGCCCTTAGGAACCTCAAGACATCCGGATGCAGTGAAAGACTGCCTCTCTGAACCTTGCCCCTATAGCAAGCGAGGGCTGCGAGATGCATCATTAGCGTACTGAGGGCCAACCCCTTGTTGAGACCGCCTTGCAGAAACGCCAAAATGTCCGGCACTGCCGCCGCAAAAGGCCCAATGCCCCGATCCACACACCAACTTTCAAAAATTCTCCAAACGTGGACATAAGCCAGAGACGTAGACCTCCGTTTTGCCCATTTTGCCTGCAACATCGTAGCTACCACTGCCGCAGAATACCCTCTACGCCTCCCTTCAAGAGCCAAGCCGTAAGCAAGTAGCGATCCACCTCGGGCATTAGGACTGGACCCTGATGCAATAAATTGCACCGACTGGGAAGCCTCCAGGGCCGATCCACCAGTAGCCGCACCAGGTCTGCATATCATGGCCTTCTCAGCCAATCTGCGGCAACGAGAATTACAATCCCGTGAGCCGCTATCCTGCGCATGACCCTTCCAAGCAACAGCCACGGTGGGAAGACATAGAGAAGTCCGCCCGACGGCTACGGCTGAGCCAGCCCGCCGAGGCCCTCCGACATGTGCTCCCGACACCTGCTGAAGAATCGCGATGCTTTGGCATTGTTGTGCGTGGCCATCAGATCCATGACCGGCTGCCCCCATTGCACCGTGATGTCGTGGAAGACTGTATCGTTCGGCTCCCACTCTCCAGGATCCAACACATATCGGCTGAGAAAATCGGCCTGAACGTTGTCCTTCCCCGCTACATGCGCTGCTGCCAACGCTTTCAGCCCACTGCATCAACTGCTGACTTTCCTCCAACAACACTGCGCTGCCTGTACCTCCCTGCCGATTGATGTAGGACACTGTCACCACATTGTCGGAGAAGACCCACACTTCCTTCCTATTCACCAGGCCCACAAAATCCGGCAGTGCCAATCGCACCGCTCTCATTTCCAGCTGATTGATCGAGCAGTCGCTCAGCTCCATCGACCAACAGCCCTGCGCTACCTGGGACATACAATGTGCCCCCTAGCCGGTGAGACTGGCATCCGTCATCACCAGCACCCAATCTGGTGACTCCAGAGGCATCCCCGCCTGGAGGTTTCTGGCATCCAGCCACCACTGCAGACTGTTGCGGACCGACTCTGAGCACACCAACCTCTGACCCAGAGAATGCTCTTGTGGGGACCATCTGGATAGCAATGACCTTTGTAGGGGCCGCATATGCGCCCTGGCCCACGGCACCAAATCCAAAGCCGCCGCCATGGAGCCCAGGAGCTGCAGGTATCTCCACGCTGTGGGAGCCTTGATGCGTAAAAATGCGGATATCTGCCTCAGAATCTTTTGCACTCTTTCCTCTGGCAGGAACACTGCTCCAGCGCCTGTGTTGAACAACGCCTCGAGATATATGAGTCGCTGCACCGGAACCAATTGACTCTTGGACCGATTCACTACCCAGCCTAGTTGCTCCAGAAACTGTACTACACGCGCCGTCGCTCGTGCCAACTCCGCCACCGATGCCGCCCAAATCAGCCAATCGTCCAGGTAGGAATGAACTTGAATCCCCTCCTGTTGTAGTGCTGCTGCAACCACCATCATTATTTTCATGAAGGTGCGTGAAACCGTAGCCAGTCCGAACGGCAAAGCTTGGAACTGAAAATGTCCCATCGACACGGCAAAACATAAGTACCCTTGATGCTCCGGTCTGATTGGGATATGCAGATACGCCTCCATTAGATCTATAGCCGAGAGCACCTCTCCCGGCTTCACCGACCGAATCACAGACCGCATCCGTAACCCTCAAACAGCAATTCACTTGTTTGAGATCTAGAATGGGTCAAAACGACCCCTCCTTTTTGGGGACCACAAAATAAATCGAGTATCGACCTAACCCGTATTGGTCTTTGGGAACCGGAACCACCGCTTGAAGGCGCCGCAACCGTTGAAGTGTGTCGTCTATGGCTTTTGCCTTTGTCGGAGACCCGCATGGCGACAACATGAAGGCATCCATTATCGGTCGCGCGAACTCCAGCGCATAGCCCTCGCGGATGATCTCCAGCACCTACCCGTCGGTAGTTATGATGGTCCTGCAACCGTCCTCCTATTGGAATCTCCGCCTGGACCATCCTCCTTTTATTGCGCCTTTTTTGCAGAGTTCCTTTGGGGCCCGAAATGCCCCCAACTGAACCCCCTGGCCCCTCGAAAGGACTGACTTCTCGACCCGGAGTGAACCGCGATCCATGGAACCTCCGAAACTCTCTACCTTGACCTCTCTGCATCGCCCCAGTCCTTGGACCTTTTGGACGGTCCTCAGGAAAGCGACCGCCTTTAGAATTCTCCCAAATCTTTCACAATCTTTTCCAACGCCTCCCCAAAGAGGAGCTTGCCCCGATAAGGAAGCTTGCTCAGACGCGCTTTAGAAGATGCGTCCGCCGACCAATTCCTCAGCCAGAGAAATCTCCTAGCGGCAATTATTGATGCCCTGGATTTAACAGAAATCGGTACCAGATCATAAAAGGCAGCAGTGAGATACGTAGCTGCTGACTTCAATTTAGCTCCCTCCGAAGCCGATCCGTTTTCCCCCTCCTGGGAAGACTCCACCTGGAGCCATCGAATAGAGGCCCTGGACACATTCGTCCCACAAATGGAAGCCTGCAGAGACAGAGCATTAGCATCAAAGGCCTGCTTGAGAAGAGACTTCAACTTCCTATTCTGTAGATCCTTAAGCGCTGTACCGCCTTCTTCCAGAATTGTATTCTTTTTGGTCACCGCTAACACTAGCGCATCCACTTTGGGCATCCGCAACAGCTCTCTCTCCTCCTGTGGGACTGGGTACAAGCGGCCTATCGCTCGCCCACCCCTCAGTGTCGCTTCCGGACACTCCCATTCCGATTTCATCATCTGCCTAATCACTCTATGAACCGGAAAATACTTCTGCTTGGCCTTGAAACCCTGGAGCAAAGGATCTTCCAATGGTTCTTCCTGAACCGCTGGTAGAGTAATATTCAGAGCCGCCAAAGAATGGGCAAAGAGAGCTCCCAACTCCTCTTTTCTAAATACTCTGAAAATATTAGGGTCCTCTCCCGGACCAATCTCACCTTCCTCCAGATCCCCCCAGTAATCCACCCCTGATTCTGAGAGGATCTCTCCCTCTTCTGCCACTTGAGGGACTGAGGACAGCTGACCGAAGCCCACTGCTTCTGGTTCAGTTGGTAAGCCCTTGTGTGAGGATCCCTCTCCTGGGTCCATTACACCACTATCTCCCCTAGGTGTTTCAAACAGATTGGGGGGAGGGGGGGGAACTCTTGGCCTGAACCTGCTCCAATTTCAAATAATAAGCCTTGTGGAGTGAAAGGATAAAATCCGGGGGAAAAAAGGACTGCAAGCCCCCTTGCCCCTCTGGGGTTGGTGCCTGAGGCACAGAAGCAGGCTGAGCAGGCGTTTTAGATTTAGATTTTCTTTTCACCGCTTTCTCTTGAAGCGTGGGAGAAACGACTGCCCCATCTAAAATGGCTGCCGTTCCCGCCTTCTCTGCCATGTTCCGCTGCTTGTTCCCCTGCTCCAGCCCTGCTGCACTGTCCTCCACACTTCCCGCGAACAATCGCTCAAATAAACCTGCTTCCCTGATGCAGACATGGCAAAATCCCGGGCTCAATAAACCCTGACGACTGCCGCACCTCCCGCACTTCGGCAAGCCCGGCCGCATGCGCTTCTATGGAAACCGCTGCTTTAAAACGCCCGATCTCGGCCTGCCGTGGTTCCTCGATGCCGAAAACCACTCACTGACCTACGGAGACTGCCTCTCTACGACCAGCCCTGTCTCCCAGATGTACCTGAAGTGTGCTGTTCATCGATGCCACGAACTGCCTGCACCACTGCTCGTGGGAGAACGAGTCCGGGCTCCGGAGATAGAGAGCTGGACTCTGGGGCTCCCAGATTCACTCTCTCTGCTCTGCCGAAAGGGATGGTGTCCCGAGGCAGGCTTTGCCTCTGCTGCTTCCTCCTTGACCGCTCTGCAGCCGACCCCCGACCCTTTCCCTTAATGATATATAAGGTTGCAGTTCTGGAAGTAGATAGGCAAATGCAAAAGTCTATGCAGGAGATGATTTTTTAAAAAGTCAAATTTACTGAAAGATCAAATGTGATCACAACCTGGCTCCCTGCCTCCCACTCTCTGCAAAGCTATTGTTAGAAGCCACCCATGTACTGCTTTTTAATGAGACACGTGCATAGAATGCTTACATAATGGGCTGAAGAGCATCTGGCTGCAAGAGATGCTTTATAATACATTCTCCTAGAATCTGTCATGTATATTTGCCCTGACTAAATTGTAAGCTCTATGAAGCAGGGATTGTCTTTTATAGGGTACTATACAGCACTACATATACCTATTAGTGCTTTAGAAATTATAAATAGCATTAATAGTAGAAAGTGATATGGAAGTGAGAGACTATGTTACTATTATGCCATTCCAGGGGCTGGCACACTACTTGCCCTAGGTTCTTAGCTACCTGGACTGCTGGCTGAGCCTGTCCCAGAACTCATGGCTGTAGCTTGGCACTTGTTGACTAGCGAGAAAAGCCAAACCCATGTCCTTGATCCCTGAATGGCATCTGGTCACCATTTGTGATTGCCTGATAGAGGAAGGTGAAGCAAAATTCAATACTCAGAAATCTAAAGATAAATGGCAACACAAAAAAAATCTAACAAACTTTTCATCAAGACCAATGCCAATTACATTAAAGCAACATTTATTTTTGAAATCATCCTGGAGTATGGCTTAAGTTATAGACATACCTAGAGCAAAAAAAAAAGCAAAAAGTCTCTAAATAAGATTTCTTGTACATTTCTGTGAAGCAAGAAAAATCAATAAATAAAAAATATGTGATCTCTATTTATTGGCTAGGCTTTGGGAGCTAACTCTCCCTTCTTCAGGTAAAAAAAAATCAGTTGCCTCTGGTATGGGAATCTGGCCTGGGGACTTTTAGATTTTTGCGTTAGAACTCAAGACCTAGGATTCCCAGGCCAACGATCCACTGATCCAGGACCTCTGCTTCAGAAATGATCAGGGACCTCTGGACCAGAATATCTGGTCTTAGTCTTGGATCGGAAGGATCTTTGGCACAGGGGTCCAGGGTCTTATGCTCTTCCGTAGTTTAGAGATGTAAGTTAAACTTCTTTCTCTCTAACTCTGAAGTTAAAAATCCAGCATTAAAATCAGTTAGCACAAGCTGAAAAGTGTACACTTTCAGTGTGACACAATGGTGTGTTTCCCCCATTCACAGAATCAGGCAGGTGGGAAGTACATGCATGTGTCATGGAGGATGTCAGAGAGGGTACATGTGTGTGTGTATGTCATTGGGGTGTTGGGGGGTGCGTGTGTATGTGTGTCATGGGGTACTGAAGGGTGCGTGTGTGAGACATGAGAGGGTGTCGAGGGCGTCAGGGCTGGCCCAACCACTAGATAAACTAGGCAGTCACCTAGGGCAGCAACTTACAGAGGGCAGCAAAAACAGGGCATTCAAAGCTAAATAAAAGATTTTGACAGCAAGAGGGGGTGTAAAGCTTGAAGTTCGCCTACGGCACCAACAGTTTGAACCAAATCTAGGGCCGGTTCTGGAGGGCATATATGTCTCTGTGTGATGGTAGGTGTTGTGGGGGTGTGCACATGTATATATATGTGTCATATAGAGTATTGGGATATCAATGCATGTGTGTGTGTGTCATGGGGGGTTATTATGGTGTGTGTATATGTGTGTGTGTCATGGGTACTGCCAAGGACATGTGTGCATGCATACATATGTGTCATGGAGGGTGTCAAGCAGATGCATGCCCATGTGTGTGGGTCATGAGGGTGTCAGGGGTGTGCATGTGTGTGTGTTTCATAGGGGTTGGGAGCATGCATAGGTGCATGCATATGTGTCTCTCATAAAGGGTATTGGGAGCACATGGTGTGTGTGTGTGTGATGGGTGTGTCTGGGGTGTATGCATGCATGTGTGTCATGGGGGTGTTGAGGGGGGTGTATGCATGTGTGTGTGTGTGTGTATATGTCATGGAGGGTGAGAGATGCATGCGTACGTTTGTCTGTGTCATGGGAAGTGTTGGCAAGTGTGTGTGTGTGAGTGATTCTAGGTATTGAGAGGTGTGTGCCTGTGTCATGGGGGTTTTCAAAACTCTCCTTCTTGCACTCTCTCTCCCTCTCTTCAACTAGCATTGCACTCTCTCCTTCCCCTGACTTTTATTCCTTCACTTGCACTCTTTCAAGTCTCATTCTCTTCTCTAACCCAAACCCTCCCCAATGCTTTGCCCCTCTTCTCCAGCCCCACCCATTCGTTTTCCCTGCCTTCCTCTTCTACTCCACCCCCTCTCTCTATGCTTCACCCTCTTAGTGAAGCCCTTTTCATCTCTCAAGCACCCAGGCTGAAGGTTTCCTCTTCATGCCAGCGGGACCTGGGGCCGCCCACTAGCATCTTCAGCCACAACCCTGATCTTCATGCCAGCCAGACTGGGACCTCTCACTGGTATCTGCATGCCACAGCCCTGCTCTTCATGGCAGTGGGGCTTGCAGCCTTCTGCTGGAAATTTCTAGCTGCAGCCCCTTTCTCTTCAAATTGGTGGACCAAGGCTTCCACTGGCTCTTTAACCTGCTGCTTTGTGGGGGAGGGGGCCATACCTGTCTGTTAGTCAGATGCATATGAACAGACGTAAACTCCAAAGCAAAAAAAATGGGATCCATCCTCCCCAATAGGCACTATGACTTATGCAAAATACACAGAACATGTATTATCCCATTTTTTGCATACTGTAGGTAGTGCTATGCAATTTATATATTAACTATCATTAGCATGATCGTATGCAAATGAGTATACTACAGTAGTTTGGGTAAGTACACAAGGAATGGCATAGTGGGTCAGACCAAGGTCCATCAAGTCCAGCATCCTGTTTCCAACTGTGGCTAATCAAGGTCACAGGTACTTGGCAGGTTCCCAAAAAGGTACATAGATTCCATAATGCTTATCCTGGGGTAAGCAGTGGATTTCCCTGCTCCTCTTTAATAATAGTTTATGGGCTTTTCCTCCAAGAACGTGTCCAAACCTTTTTTAAACTCAGCTATACTAACAGTATTTACTTCATCCTCTGGTAACAAATTCCAGAGTTTGATTACATGTTGAGTGAACAAATATTTTCTCTTATTAGTCCTAAATGGGCTGCATTGTAGCTTCATTACCTGTCCCCTAGTCTTTCTACCTTTTGAAGGAATAAACAACCAATCTACGTTTACCCATTCCACTCCACTCATTAATTTATAGATCTCTGTCATATCTTCCCTCAACCGTCTCTTTTCCAAGTTGAAGAGTCCTAACCTTTTAAGCCTCTCCTCATAGGGGTATCCTTCCATCCCCTTTACCATTTTTGTGGCTCTTCTCTGTACCTTTTTTATTTGCTTTCTTGGCCACCGCCGCACACTGGGCAGAGGGTTTCAAAGAATTATCCATGATGATGCCTAAATCCTTTTCCTGGGTGGTGGTTCCTAATGTGGAACCTTGCATTGTATAATCATAGTTTGGGTTTTTCTTCCCAGAGGGGGTCATTCCAGAACATGAATAAATCCTTTGGATGTGCAGCATAGACCATTTTCTAGCAAAAATGTATACGACCGTATTCTGAAATCCCCATAGCACTGCACTAGCACGGACATCTCAGAACGTGGGTGGGAGGAAGCGGAATGGGGGTTTGGCCTGCGGCGGAGACGTACAATGCATATTCAGGAAAGGCCCGTGTATGTTCTGTGTGTTTCCTGTGGATGTCCATGTTATACCAGCAGAAACATGGAATAAGGCCAGGACTTAGAAACATTTCTGCTCTGCTCTGCAATGCATCCCATATTGATGAATGACTGTGACAAAGATCTTTTGATCCGGTGTGTCTGCAGCCTGGAGGATCACAAGATGCAGTTGTAAAGAACAGAATGCAGAGGTCAGGGAAGGTGGTATGGTAAAGACACACTAATAAACACTCTTACAGAAATATTCAGAGGTGCAATGTTGATTATTCTGGCTATACTAACAATTGCTGTGTGAGCGCGAGGAGATAATCTAGGGCACCTTGATAATTCCTGTTTTCTGAGAAATGGGACTGTTGATGTAGGGATTGTATGTGGGTGAGTATCAGATGGATTCATGTGTGGGTGAGAAATGCAGCTCTGATTAGTAGTACTAGGACTCCATGCCATTATGTTATACCAGTTGTCTTCTAGAGATGCAGGGTACCTTTATTGCAGATGTAAGTTTTGTGTGACTGCAAGTGAGAGTGTGTGTGTGTGGTTAGATGGATGCATGGGTGGATCTGGTGTGCTCAACTGCAATATTGGGAAGACATCAATGCCTGGCCAGTACCTGGTCTGTAGGGATGACCGCAGCGTGGCCTGGTGCAAGTGTGCTCGGCCAGGATACATCAGAAAGGGGTCTCCACGGCTAAATGTCCCAGCATATCCCTGTCAATGATAAGGGATCTTCAGAATGAGTGCATGCAATAGGCCACACAGCACCATCAGCGGGCTCACAAAAATGCACATTTGTATAGACAGATACTTGTGCTCTTGGGCATTTAGTAGTGCTGTTTGCACTGGTGCATGCACTTAATCGGATTAATTATTATTACTAAGGATATGCTCTGACATTTAGCTGTAGAGGACATTTTCTGATGTCTTCCAGTCCATACATAGCATTGTACAGACTGTTGTCAGAGATGACCAATGCAAGCACAAATAAAATGTTCTCCTACTACCATGTATATTTTGCTGGAGGGTATGTCATGACAAACATATCAATTTCTTCTTGCTGTTGTAACATCTGAGTACAAAGACATCACTTTGCAGTGTTCTGGTCATGCAGAAGACTTATTTATCTGGTCTGTTGTGTATCAGCATATCTGTAACATCCATTTTCATAGGTAATTTGCATGAGGAGCCTTGGGAATGCACGTTTTGACTGGGGAGGCGTGGCTGCATGGAAAAAGGCAGCATCAGATACGTACATCTGTTCGGAATTCGCCGAGAGCAGCAATGTCCAGGCTGCTTGTTGCATATACCCATGTCTCAGGGTTGGTGCATGCCGTGCCGGAACCGTCCATGTCCTTGATTCCAGAAGCATGGATGCGTCTACACCCGTGGTTGCGAAATCGGGTTTGAATTTTGCTTGTGCCTGCAGCCCAGACTTGCACGTTATGGAATCGCACTATACGTGCATAACTTTGCATTTGTCCACATTAAATTTCATCTGCCATTTCAACGTCCAGTCTTTCAATTTATCAAGATCCTCTAGAAATTTTTCACCATCCTCTTGTGTTTTAGTAACTTTGAATAATTTTGTGTAATCTGCAAATTTGATCACCTCACTTGTTATTCCCATTTATGAAGAGGTTAAAAAGCACAGAGCCCACCCAGCACAGACCCCTGGGGTACTCCACTATCCACCTTTCTCTATTGATAAAATTGGCCATTTAGCTCTACTCTCTGCTTTCTATCTTTTAATCAGTCCCTGATCCACAACAGCACACTGCCTCCTATCCCATGACTTTTTCATTTCGACAAGAGTTTCTCATGAGGAACCTTGTCAAAGGCTTTCTAAAACTCCAGATACACTATATTGACTGGCTCACCTTTGTCTCTCTGTTTATCCACACCTTCAAAAAAATATAACAGATTAGTAAGACAAGACTTTCCTTGGCTAAACCCATGTTTGCTTTCTCCCATTCATCCATGACTATCTTCATGTTCAGTAATTTTATTCTTTATAATGGTTTCTACCATTTTGTCTGGTACTGACGTCAGACTCACCAGATTGTAGTTTTCCGGATCATCCCTGGAACCCTTTTAAAAAATTGGCATTACATTGGTTATCCTCCAATCTTCAGGTACTACAGATGATTTTAATGATAGTTCAAAGATTACTAATAGTAGGTCTGCAATCTCATATTTCAGTTCTTTCAACACCCTCAAATGTATACCATCCAGTCCAGGTGACTTGCTACTCTTCAGTTTATAAAATAGTTGTAATGTATCATCCCAATTTATCAATATTTCTTTCAATTCTTCTGATACAACACCTTTAAACACCATATCAGGCAATGGTAACCTCCCTTCATCTTCTTCAGTAAAGACTGAAGCAAAGAATTAATTTAGTCTCTCTGCTATGGCTTTGTCCTCACTTAGCACATCTTTAACCCCTCTATCATCTACTGGTCCAACTGACTTTCTCACAGGTTTTTTGCTATAAATGTACTTGAGAATTTTTTACTATGCGTTTTTGCTTCCATGGCAAGTTTTTTTTTCCAATTCTCTCTATGCCTGCCTTATCAGTGCCTTGCATCTAACTTGCCAGTGCTTATGTTGTTTCCCGTTTGTATCCAGTTTTCATCATTTGGCTCCTTTTTCTATTTTCTGAAAGATGCTTTTTTGGCTACAACACAACAGCCTCTCTGATCTCACCTTTAACCGTTCTGGTAGATTTTTGGCCTTCCTTCCAGTTTTCTTAAAGCATGGGATACATCTGGTCTGTACTTCCAAAATAGTATTTTTAAATAACACCCATGCTTGATGTAAATCTTTAACCTTTGCAACTGATCCTTTTAGTTTTTTCTTAACTATTTAACTTATTATATCATGATCTCCCTTTTGAAAGATAAAACACCATTATCTCTTGCACCAGATCCTGTTTTCCACTAAGGGCTAGGTCAAAAATAGCTTCCCCTCTTGTCAGTTCATGAACCAGCTGCTCCAAGAAGCAGTCATTTATTTCATCTAGAAATTTTATCTCCCTAGCATGTCCTGTTGTGACATTGACCCAGTTGATACCGGGGTAATTGAAATCACCATTACTATGTGGTAGCTTTTGTTATCTTCGCTGATTTCTTTTAGCATTTCATCATCCATTTGTTCATTCTGGCCAAACGGTCGGTAGTACACCCCCACTGCCATCGCCTTCCCCTTTTTACATGGAATTTCTATCTATAGAAATTCTACAGTGTATTTTGTTTTCATGCAAAACTTTAATTTTCTGTGACTCAATGCCCTCTCTAACATAAGAGTGCAATCCCTGCACCAATTTATTTATTTTATTTAAGTGGTTTATATACTGCCTAATCTTAAAGCCAAGGAGGTTTCCATAAAACAAAAATTGAAACAACGAACAGTATTAAGGATTGAACACAATTAAACATTAGTGTGCATGGGATAGCACAGGGGGTATTGCAACCTGGTTAACTTAAGTCTGCCAGGGCAATGTATGGAGCATGATGCGGTTTGGGAAGGGTTGGTGATGTTGGGCTGGGAGGTACAAGGGGTACAGGGAGAGGAGGTGTACATAAGGGGTGTGGTTGGGAGTTAGTCATCACTACCAAAATGTTCCTTGAAGAGGTGTGTCTATAATTTCTTTCTGAAGTTCATTAGACCCATAATTTCGTATAAGTGGCCTTGTTATTGTTGGTTTTGTTGTTTTAAGGAATGTGTGGGGCACCATTAAGGTGTTTAGTTGGGGAGTTCTTCTTGTTCTGTTGTTGGGGTTTTTTTGGAGAAGGGATTGAAGGTATGTATAGGCCTGAAGATATTTTGAATGTGGTTAATATGACTTTTTCAGGTAGCCAGTGTAGTTTTTTTAAGGATAGGGGTTATGTGGTTGATTCTGGTGGTATGGGACTGTATGCGGGCAGCTGTATTTTGTGAGATTTGTAGGGGTTGGAGTATGTAGTCTGGTAGTCCTTGAAAGAGGATGTTGCAGTAGTCCATATGGGGTACGATGAGTGCTTGAAAGACCGTGCGGTAGTCATTGACGTCCAGGAGTGGTTGTAGGTGTTGCACCATCTTTATTTTGCTGTAAGTGGTTTGGGTGATGTTACTGATGTAGAAACATAGAAAAATTACAGAAAAAGACCACATGGCCTATCTAGTCTGTCCTTCCATATCAACAACTACAACAGTCCCCCTTTTTCCTTTAGAGATCCTCTGTGTTTGTTCCATGCTTTTTTGAATTCAGATACTGTCCTCATCTCTACCACCTCCACTGGGAGATTATTCCATAGATCCACCACTCTTTTCGTAAAGAAATATTTCTGCATATCACTCCTGAATCTATCCCCTTTCACCCTCATCCCATGTCCCCTCATAGCAGAACTTGCTTTCAATCAAAAGAGGATCTCCCCCTGTGCATTTATGCCATGGAGGTATTTAAATGTCTCAATCATATCACCTCTATCCCGCTTTTTCTCTAAGGTGTACATATTAAGATCCTTAAGTCTGTCCTCATATGCTTTTTAATGAAGACCACTAACCATTTTAGTAGCCACCCTCTGTACTGACTCCGTCCTGTTTATATCCTCTTGAAGGTGCGGTCTCCAGAACTGCACACAATACTCCAAATGAGGTTGCACCAAAGACTTATACAGAGGCACTATCACCTCCTTTTTTCTGCTAGCCATTCCTCTCCGTATGCACCTAAGCATCCTTCTAGCTTTTGCTGTCACCTTTTCTACCTGTGTAACTACTTTAAGATCATCAGACACAACCACGCCTAGGTCCCGCTCTTCTTTAGTGGACAATAGTACTTTACCCCCATACTATATTGCTTCCTTGGATTGCTGAAGCCAAAATGTATGACCTTGCATTTTTTAACATTAAATCCTGGCTGCCAAATTCTAGACCATTCTTCAAGCTTAGCTAGATTCCTCCTCATGTTATCTACACCTTCCTGGGTGTCTACTCTATTGCAGATTTTGGTATTATCTGCAAAGAGGCAAACCTTCCCCGACAGCCCTTCTGCTATATCACTAACAAAGATGTTAAAAAGAATCGGACTGATCCCTGAGGCACACCACTGGTAACTTCCTTCTCCTCAGAGTGAGCCCCATTTACCTGTATGGAGAATTCCCGACTCGTGATGCGCCGATCCGCACGAATAATGTCATCAGCGCGCTGCAACTTGTCTGGACTGGTGGCTGAGGCAGGATGCCCAGACCGCAGCCGATCTTCCAGTTCCGTTTTACCACTTCCTGAAGCTTTTACTCTCTTCACCCATCGTCCAACGGTGCTCCTATCTACCGCAGAACTTCCATACACAGCACACAACCGTTTGTGAATGTTTCTCACACTTTCTTTCTCCACCAAGAATTCAATTACAACTCGTTGTTTGTACCATGTGTCACTCACAGATGCCATTTGAAGGATCACTACCGCCTCGCTATTTGTCGGATGACTGTAAAATTACACACATGTTCTTTGAAGTTCCAAGTTACTACCCTTTCAATTTCACACCTCTATCTTCATTCTGGACTGGGAAAAACATGTGGGGCATTACTTTCTGAGCAACCCTCGTAGATGTTTTGTTACCTATTTTCACTTGTTGGGTTTGACTGGATAAATAAGAGTTGAATCACATTAATGTTTGATCTATAAGGCCAATTTCTTGCAGTCTGATTAGGAGGTGTTCGTGAATTATGGAGTCATAAGCTGCTGCTATATCTAAGAATATTAGGATGAATCCTGATCTCTGTTTTTCCATTCCTTTTAAAAGCCTGTCTGTTAGTGTTAAGAGAAGAGTTTCCACTCCGTGTCCTACTCTAAACCCATGTTGTTGTGGGTCGAGTGGAGCGAAGCTATCAACATGGTCCTACAATTGGAGCTGCACCGTTTTTTCTAAGATTTTTGCCATAAAAGGTAAACTCAAAATTGGCCTATATGAGCTTGGGTCAGCTATATCCAGATCTTTGCCTTTATAGAGCAGGTGGTTAGAGGTGATTTTTAATTCCTTGGGTATGTAGCCTTGCTCTAATGAAGAATTGATCAAATTAAGCATAAAGGGTGTTAAGTTGGAAGCGGAATATTCTTATCCATGAAGCTGGACATGGGTCTAGTGATGAAGTTGAAGTGTTGATGGTGTTCTCCAAACTTCTTTTGGAAATTAGGGCAAAATTATTCCAGACGTTGTTAGTGAGTATGCTCACTGCTTTGGGTAGAGGTTCCTTTAAAGAGTGTTTGCCCACTTTTCCCATAAAGAATTTGGCCATTTCTTGTATGTTTGGAGAGAGAATTGAAGTGTCTTCCTTTGGGTTCGATATCAGTGTTTTAAAAATGTCAAACATCTCTCTCGGTTTATTCAGAGCTGACATTAAAAATTTGGTGAGGTAATCCTTCTTACTGTTATTAATGCTAGTTCTGTATACTTCCAGCTTGCTTGCGTAAGAATTTTTTGGCATCACTTTCTGATCTTCTCCAACTCCTAGTTTTTTTAGTTGCCTCTTGATGTCTCGGATTTCTTTTATATACCACCCTGTACTCTTTCTTGTTTCGTTCTTGAGAGCAGTGGGACCATTAATGGCAGAGGCTGCCTGATTTATTACTAAATTCCAGTTGCTTATGAGTGTATCTGTGTCTGTAATATCTATATGGAGTTGTGGTAGGATTTTTTCTAAGAACTCTTCCTTGTTAAATGTCCTTAATTTCCTGGAGCTCATATTGACTTGTTTTGTATTGGCTCCTCTAGTTTTGTTTGGTAAATCAAAACATATAGTGTGGTGATCAGACCAAGGGACTTGTTGGATCTGCACATTTGGATCTATGTTGCAATTTTTCAGATCTGAAGGAAGAAAAATGAGATCCAATGAATTTCCTTTTATGTGTGTGGGTTCTTGCACTATTTGCCAATAAACTAGTGCATCCATTATTTCCACAAACCCTTGTGAGTGGTGTGAAGTGGTAGATGGTAGATTCAGATCTCCTAGTACTATTATGTGTTTGTTGGATCTATTTTTGCAGCATAAATAAATAGTCTGAAATGGAAGAAAGCACCTTACTGTCCGATGATGGAGGTCTGTAAATTAAGCAAAAGTGCAGATTCTTGTTCTCTACTAGTAATACGTCCATATCTTGGGACATTTCACTTGAGGGTTGTAAATCCCTTTTGGCTATTATGGTTACTTCCCCCCCCCCCCTCTTTTTTGTCCTTTGATGGTTGAAAATATCGTAGCCTTCTATTAGCACTGTGTCATTTGCTATCAGCCACGATTCGGTTATAAATAGGATGTCCAAGTTATTATCTATAATGTGACCGTTTATTATTGGTATCTTATTCCTGATTGAGCGTGAATTGATTAGCGAACATATGTTATTCCTGATTGAGCGTGAATTGATTAGCGAACATTTAAGGATAGGTGTATCTTTGCCCTGTCGCACCTATGTTAATTTGTATAAGACACTGTTTGCATACTGAGTTATTAGGCCAAGATTTTAATTTCTTGTTTCCGTTCTATAACGTTGGAACGAGTGTATGATCGGGATTGGGTGGATGGAAAGAGAGAGGGCATGATAGAGCCAAAGTTCCTATAAGTCCTAGGGCCAATATTGAACCCAGGAAGTGCATTTTTAGAAAACTTTTTCTGACCTTTGATAAGTAGTAGGATGGCTGAAATTGAAGGGACGTTCCCCTTTACAAGGTCCTTTTTGAAAATCAGTAATATTTTAGGGTAAATGCAATTGCCTGACTGTAAACTTAAAGGAAACTAGCTCTTTCATGAGGTACTGAGGGAGCCAACAGAAAAGCTTACAGATTAGCTATAATGTTTCACTTTTAGCAAATTAGAGGACCAAACAACATTCTTATACAGTAAAATTCCTCTAGACATCTAAGTCCCCAGTGATCGAGATCTATAACTGGCAGAGAGTCTGCATATCGTACCTTCCAATGATTTTCTTGTTATACTGCCTTCTGGTTGTGGTGCAGGAGCTGTATCACTTCTGTCTCAGGTTGTTGATTCTTGATGGAAGATGTAAAGGAACTTTTAGGCTCCGTTCTTTCCTTTGTCCCGCCTGAGTTCCCACCTAAGGGCCATGCTGGTTCTTTAAATTTAAAGGTGCTCCAAGGCCTCTGAACGGCCTTGTGCAGGGGGAGTGAGGAAGAATCCTGCCTCCCGCTCCCTTGTGCGAAGCCGATCGGTGGGTGTTGAAACTTGCAGCGGCCTGATGGTCTCTCCATTATTTATTTTAAAAGCTACTCTATCAACACTCCAACTCCTCCAGCCCTTGAATTGAAGAACGAGTATGCAGAAAAGTGAAATCAATTGCATTGGAGCGATTATACAAATCTCCCTCACAGGGAGAAGAAGTGGATAAAAATTTAATAAAAGACATACGTAGCATTGCCATGAAAGGAGAAGTGCTACTGATAGGTGATTTCAATATGCCAGATGTTGATTGGCACATCCCTGCTGTGGTGTCATCTAGAAGTAAGGAGATCCTGGATTCTCTACAGGAAGAATTATTCAGGCAACTGGTAACAGAACCCACATGTGAAGGGGCCATAATGGACTTGGTGCTTACCTATGCAGAAAGTGTTTCTGATGTTATAGTGGGAGATCATCTCGCATCCAGTGATGGTATGGTTCAGTATTAGTACTAGGGCTGATAAAATCCATTCATAAGCGAGGGTCTTAGACTTTAGGAAAACTAACTTTGCCAAGATTGGACAATACCTCAAGGAGTCAGTGGGATGGGAACAACTGGAGGATAGAGAAAAACAGTGGGCAAAACTGAAAGGGGATATTTTAAGGGCAACAAACCTTTTTGTTAGAAAGGTAGATAAATGTAAAAGGAAAATGAGATGTCTATGGTTCTCAAAAGAAGCAACTGAAAAGGTGAATGAAAAGAGGGAGGCCTTCAGGAAATACAAGAGATCACAGAGAGAGGAAGATAGGCATCTATATTTGGAAAAACTTAGAGAAGCTGGCAAAATAGTTCAGAAAGCAAAGATACAAAAAGAAGAAGAAAAAGCCAATGCAATAAAATTGGAGAATAAGGCATTTTTCAGATATGTTAGTAAGAGGAGGAAGGTCAAAAGTCGTATTATCAGACTCAAGGATGAAGGGGAGGAATATGTAGAAGCTGATGAGGATAAAGTGGAATTGTTTAACAAATATTTCTGTTCTGTGCTCACAGATGAAGAACCAGGAACAGGACCTCAGAAAACACCCACAAACAGGAACAGAAGCGAGGGGCATCTTGAAGAATTTTCAGAAGACTGTGTTTGTGAGAAATTAGCTAAACTAAATATAGATAAAGCGGCAGGACCAGATGGGATATATTCGAGAATACTGAAGGAACTTGGGGATGTTCTAGCGGCTCTACTGACTGACCTTTTCAATGCTTCTTTGGAGATGGGAGTGGTCCTAGAGGACTGGAGAAAGGCACATGTGGTCTCTTTACACAAAAGCAGAAGGAAGAGCATGAAAACTACAGGCTGGTTAGTTTAACCTCTGTAGTCAGTAAATTACGAGAAACGCTGCTAAACAGAGAATAGTGAGGTTTCTGGAGTCCAATGCATTGCAGGATCCAAGGCAGTATGGATTTACCAGAGGCAGGTCTTGTCAGACAAATCAGATTGAATTCTTTGACTGAGAGACCAGGGAGTTGGACCGTGGGAGAGCCCTGGATGTGGTGTACTTAGATTTCAGTAAAGCCTCTGGCACCGTTCCGCATAGGCGACTTATAAACAAACTGAGCACCCTAGGATGGACCCTAAAGTTACTGATAGGATTAGAATTGGCTGAGTGGGAGGTGACAAAGGATACAGTTAAATGGAGCTCACTCTGAGAAGGAGGTGGTTACCAGTGGTGTGCCGCAGGGTCTTTGGTCCAATACTTTTTAACATCTTTGTTAGAGGTATTGCAGAAAGGCTATCGGGTAAGTTTTGCCTGTTTGTGGATGATACCCAAATCTGCAAAAGACACCCAGGAAGGAGTAGATAACATGAGACGGAATCTAGCTAAACTTGAAGAATGGTCTAGAATTTGGCAGCTGAGATTTAATGCTAAAAAATACAGGGTCATGCATTTGGGCTGCAAAAATCCAAGGGAGCGGTAAAGTGTAGAGTGTGAAGTACTTCTGTCCACAAAAGAAGAGCGGAACCTGAGCGTGATTGTGTCTGACAATCATGAAGTAGCTAAACAGGTAGAAAAGGCAGCGGTGAAAGCCAGAAGGATGCCTGGTTGCATAGGGAAAGGAATAGCCAGCAGAAAAAAGGAGGCGATAGTGCCTCTGTATAAGTCTCTGGTTCTACCACATTTGGAGGAGTATTGTGTGCAAATCTGGAGACCACACCTTCAAAAGGATAGAAACAGGATGGAGATGGTGCAGAGGTTGCTACTGAAATGGTCAGAGGTTTTTTGCCTCTGTCTCCTCCGCGAAGACACAGCTCCATTACAAGCTTTGCTTTGCACAGTGAATCTGCTTGCTTTGTGAATCCTGTCTGTCTTTCTCTATATAATTATTTATTTATCATTATTAGTGTGCTCTCTTACCTCATTTGTACTTTTGCAATACTGTTCAGCTTTCATTCTCTCTTGCTGTTTTCCATAACTAATCACAACTTTCCTTCTACTATCTGGTCTGTCTGTGGATCCCAAGTTAACATTTAATTCAATATCTTTCCTAATTCTGTCTCCATTGCTGCAGAGTTTTAAACTTTCCTGTCCCTGTTCTAATCTACCTGAGTGACTAACCCCTCCTCCCACCCCCCTGCTGAGGCATTGTATAGCCCCTTTTCCTGTCTTCCATCTGTGTTTAGCTCTGTTTATTTCTCTCTCCTCTGTTTTGCTGCCAATTTGGGCACTCTTACTTTTCAGCTTGAGTCCTGTGGGTCCAATGAAACATTGATGTTATTAATGTTAATGTGCTGTTTCTTCATCTGTACCTTTGTTAGTGTGCTATTTATTTATCTGTAAGCTTGTTCAGTTTTCTCCACTCCTACCTGTCTCCTACATATCCTCACAACTTTTATCCCTCCCTGTCCCCTCTACCCACCTACCCCAAGGCATTCAGTCTCTTATAGCCATCCTCTGCTCCCCAATCCCCTGTGCTTTCTCTCCTACCTATCCTTATTTCTTCTGGCCTAAATTCTCCTCTCCATCTTTCTTTTATGGCTCCTCATCACTTTGTCTTCCTATTCTTCATACTCTCTAATTGTCTCCCTTCCTACCAACACCTTCACTCCTCCCTTCCTTATCTCCCTTTTACCATCCTCACTTCCATCTTCATCCTGTCCTCTACCCCAGGCATGTCCAACTTCGAAGAGGTCGTGATCTACTTTTTCCGGCCAAAAGTGCTGGTGATCTACCACCATGAAAATTAAGTTTCAAACTAGTTTCAAATTAAATTTCAAATTAGTTTCAAATTAAATTTTAACCCAATAAAGTTGGAGGATTCCCCCCCCCCCATTTTTAATGAACCTTCTGTCATTTACTTGGATGTGATCAGCTATTAAGCAAATTAAGCAAAAACAAAACAGAGAGACGAAGATCCAGTAAGAACTGCGAGGGGAAATGGAAAAGTACATTTTTTCTTAAAGTTTTCTTGAGTAATAACTTTCTTTAACTGTCTTAATAACTTTCTTTAACTTTTATTGAGTAATTTGTGTTAAATTTAGGTCGAGTATTGATACAGGCTGATCTTGCACAATCTTTAATATTTCGCTCTTGCTCATTAGTGAGACGTCTGAGTCTGCATTTCATCCACCAGCTTTTTGAAGTTGGGTGAATATTGTGTGAGGGCCAGTCTCAGGGAATCCTGGAGATGTTCATCTGTCATGTTGGAACATTGTGTACTCTTTGTCATTTTCAGATGGGAAAACACAGATTTACACAAATAAGTTGAACCGAAATAGGAGTGTACAGCTTCACTGCATAAGAACATAAGATATGCCATACTGGGTCAGACCAAGGTCCATCAAGCCCAGTATCCTGTTTCCAACAGTGGCCAATCTAGGTCATACGTACCTAGCAGTTTCCCCAAAAGACACAGGTTCCGCAATGCTTGTAATTCTTGTACCTACTGCACCTGTCGCCTACCAGACTGAAATCCAACTCGGTGAGGGTGCATCTGAGCGCCACAGCCACGCACCACCACCCTATCGAGGGAAAACCCCTCTCTAGCCAGCCTCTGGTCTCTAGGTTCCTCTGGGGCATTCTGCTGTCCAAGCCCCCCTTCTGCCCTCCAATGGCAGAATGGGACCTCAATGTGGTGCTCTCTCAGCTCACTAAACCACTATTCGAGCCCCTAGCCACTTTCCACCTGAGATATCCGTCTTGGAAAGTGGCCTTCCTGGTGGCGCTCAACATCCGCTCAAAGGGTAAGTGAACTCCATGCTCTGGTGGTGGATCCACCATATATGAAGTTCTATAAGAACAGGGAGGTGCTCCGTGCACACCCCAAATTCCTCCCGAAGGTGGTATGTCTTTTCCACCTCAACCAAGAGGTAGTCCTCCCCACCTTCTTCCCGCGGCCTCATGTCGGCAGGGGGGAACTAATACTTCATACAACAGATTGCAAGTGGGCCCTGTAATTTTACTTACAGCAGATGCAGGGCCATCGGAAAGCTCCTCAGCTTTTCGTGTCTTATGACCCCAGTAGATTGGGGCTCCCCATTACTAAGCGAACTCTGTCCATTTGGGTGGCGGACTGTATTGCCCTCACCTATGAGCGAGCTGGCCTCTCCCTCAAGCACCGGATCACAGTGCATCACGTGAGGGTGATGGCCACATTGATGGCCAACCTCTGCTCAGTGCCAATGACAGAGATTTGCAAGGCCACCACATGGTCTTCGATTCATACTTTCGCAGCTCAGTACTGCCTGGAAAGCGAGTCCCGCAAGTACAGTGCCTTTGGCCAGGCAATACTCCGTAATATTCTCGGGGTGAAGGCAACTTCTATCCTCCGACCCTTCTGTGTTCAGGCTACTGGAATGATACTGTCGCTGGACGCTAGAGTCTTGCAGACTCTCTCAGGGGGGGCTCACCTTCTGCAACTCGCGGCTACCTGATTGATCGCCATTGGTGCTGTCTTGGTGCATCTTCTCAAGTTGGGAAATTTGTCTCTAGGCACTAGCTTCCAAAACACTTCTTGCTCAGCACGGGTCTTGAGAAAAATATCATTTTTAAGGGTTACTATTTCGTTTTCAAGAGATGGCTTGTTCAATGAGTAATTTTTACTGATAGCAGCTGCAGTTTATTTAATGTCCACATCTACTTTGAATGGGTATGACAAGTACTCCACAAATGTTCCAATTTTTTGGAAGTCACAGAATCTATTTTCGAATTCCTGGATAACAGAACAGATTTCTGTCACATACTTCTCGTTCTGAAAAACAAAATTTGGATATTGTCCCAGATGGTCCTGCATATTAGGAAAATGATCAAAAGCGTTGTTTGCAAGGTCAGTCATCATTAGCTCAAATTTGTTCTTGTAGGATGAAACTGTACTCATCATCTCGCCAATGCATTTGTTTTTACCATGTAGTTCAAGGTTCATATCACTTAGTTCGCCTGTAAAGTCAGCGAGAAATGTCAGATCACATAACCACTCCTCATCTTCCAACTCTGCTTGGTCATCTCCCCTCTCCTTCATAAAACTTCTTATTTCATTCAGCAAATCACGAAATCTTTGCAGAAATTTGTGCCTACTTAGCCATCTTACATCTGTGTGCAAAATGATTTCCGCTACCCCTTCATCAAGAGTAAGATTGAAAAGCCGTCTTTGAAGTGATCTTCCACAAACTGAATTTACAATTTTGAAAGTGATGTCCATGACAGTCTTTGTATTGTCTCTTGCTTGCCAAAACTTGCTGGTGAATGATGCAGTGGTAAGAAAGGAAATCTGGGAAGTCGTCATGCTGTCTACAGAGGGCTATGAAACCGTTAATCTTACCTGTCATTGCTCTTGCTCCATCAGTAGTGATGGAAACAAGTCTATGAAATGGAAGATTACACTTTGTCACAAAAGAATGTAAAGAACTGAATATTTCCTGACCGGTAGCTCTCCCTTTTAAAGAAATCATTCCAAGTAGTTCTTCTTTAACACTGAAGTCTTCAAAAACCATCCGGATAAAGACTAGTAACTGGGCTATGTCTCTTATGTCTGTAGATTCATCCAGTTGGAGTGAGAAAGCAACACAATTTGAAACATCCTCCAACAATTGTTCAGTTGTGTCTCCACACATCTTTTCTATTCGCCGCACGACGGTGTTTCTTGACAATTGTACATCTTGAATAGCAGCTATGATCTCTTTCTTATTTTTAAATCCATCAAAAAGATTGTCAGGTGCTTCAAGAAAACAATCTTTTACAAATTCCCCTTCAGTGAAAGGTTTGCATTTCTTTGTGATCAGGTTGCTGACCTTGAAGTATGCTATGGTTGCATTGACCGAATGTGACCTTGGCTTCGCCATCAACTGTTGCTGACTAGCCAATTTCGATTTAAGTTCTTTGAGCTTCAGTTTACAAATTTCACTTTTGGGTGGAAAATCAGTATCAAACTTATTGCTATGCAGAGCCTTATAATGACGTTCCAGATTACCCTTTTTGGGCAAGGATACTGGGGCATTACAAATTAGACAACAATACTTGTCTTTTACCATGATGAAGAAGTAGTCCATTTCCCATTCATTATGAAAGTGGTAGGTTTTGCTCTTCTTTGGAACACTCATCTTCGTTATACTGGGGTGGCTGGATGTAAGAAGGCCAAATCTTCTAAGTTAGTATAAACACTGGCTGAATCTGGTCCAAAACTGTCACTGTCCCAAAGTATTAAAGATCAACAGGAACTGAAGACCTCTGGATGATGTGCAATACAAGGACTGGAGATGCCAAAACCACACATGCAGTTCTAAAAGTAAAAATAAGAATTCATCATACTGGCACCAATAATCAAATATCACCAAACAATCATCAAAAAACCTCAAACACCTGTCCAGCATACCAGATAAAATCAAATACCGCCAAACAAGTTCAAATACCACCACACGCGATTTAATAAATTCTGCACACAGTGTAGAATCAACGCAAAGGCAAGGCAAAATAAAATTGCAGTGTAGAATCAACGCAAAGGCTAGGCAAAATAAAATTGTAGAGCCAAGCAAAAGTCACAGTGGTTTGAACCAATTTGAAGGCAAGGCATAGGCAAGTTAGAACAAAATTGGAAAAGCCCGCCAAAATCACCAAACTTTTGACACTTTGTTGTGTCTGCCCGAAAACGTTTAATGAAAGCGAACTATAAAGCGACCAACGACCAGCACATTTATTTATTATTATTATTATTTATTACAATTTCTTATATACCGCACTATTGTCAGCGCGGTTTACATATAACAAAATGACCATAACAAACTGTTTGGCTTCACATAGAACAGGAGTAACAACTTGGGTAACATGTTTTGCTTTACAGAGAACAGGAATAACAACTTGGATAACATGGGGATGTAAACTGAACTAACTAATTACATATGTACAATGAGATTGATTGCTGAGGATTTAGGGTGTTACATGTGTACAGTAGGGTTGAGACAACTAATATGGTTGACACAACTAATATGGTAAGTGTATTCAGGTAAAGCCCGGGCGAATGGATATCGCCCGGTATATAACACACTTCTAAGGGGTTTTGGGGCAGGAATGGGTAATTCTGAGAGGCAGGAGACCAGGAATGACGCTGGGCCTGTGGCGTTTTATCGCAGGGCACGGGCAGCGGCCCCCTGGAGTACCCACAAACTATTGGCACGAAAACAACAAGCACCCCCCATACACCCGCAGGCAAGATTCCCGCAGGCAGGGAAAAAAGACAGGCAAAGAATCAGCAGCAGCGGCAGCAAGCCCTCGGCAGACGACCTGCTGGCAGGAGCTCTCTCCTAGCAACGGGGCGAGCTGCTGGAGATATGGAGCCAAGTGGGGCTGGCGATCTACCTCTGACCCCTCCGCGATCTATAGGTAGATCGCAATCTACCTGTTGGACATGCCTGCTCTACCCTATCATCAGCTCTTGAGTTTCACCACTTTCTCCCTCTCATTCAGCCATTTCTTCTTTCTCTAAAACAACCTCACCCTCGTTTCCGCCGTGCTGTCTACTCTCTGCCCCACACGCTTCTATTCCTTCTCCTTTCTGGATCTATCAACCTCAACCATGGCCCCCCTAGATTTTTGTCACACTCTGAGAAGAGATCTTCACGCAACACCTCATATCCCTCTCCTTATCCCTTCCTCTCTCCCTTTCTCATGTGCCTTGTAGAACGCACACTCCATCTCAAATAAACTTGCCTTTACTCATGATCTCTTTATCTCTAATGCTCTCCATTTTCTTGCTCCGAGACCTGGTTCCTCCCAGAAGACTTGGCGTAAGTCGCTGCTCTCTGTCATGGTGGCTATCAGCTCTCCCACATGCCTCGCCCAATGGTTGTGATGGTGGTGTTGGGCTTCTACTTTCTCTTTCCTGCCAATATCAACCCCCCTGCTGCCTCAGTCTCACTCCTTTCCCTCCTTTGAAGTCCATTCCATCTGCCTTTTCATTTCACTACCTCTCCGATTAGCTGTTATTTATCAACCTCCTAATAAGTCCACCTCTACCTTTCTCACTGACTTTGACTCATGGCTTTCCTTCTTTCTGGATTCCTCTTCCCCCACTCTTATTCTCGGGGATTTTAACATTCATGTTGATAACCCCTCTGATCCTTATGCTTTAAAGCTCCTTTCTCTTACTTTCTCATTCAACCTCCAGCTTTGTAATACTGCCGCCACTCACCAGCACGGCCACTGCCTCAACCTTGTACTCTTCTCTAATTGCTTACCCTCAAACCCCTGTCGGACCATCACCTGCTAAGCTTCACTCTTCGTCACCCACTACCTCAAACTTGCCCTGTCTCCTCCAACTTCTTTAGAAATCTTCATGCTATTGACCCTTTGGCTGCCTCCTCCAATGTTTCATCATATCTTTCCTCCACTATGTCATCTGAGTCTGTTGATGAGGCAGTAACGTCCTGTAACGCTGCATTCCCCTCCACTCTGGATGCTCTTGGTCCGCCCATGCAATGTCCTGTAAAGTGTACTATACCCCAGCCCTGGCTGTCTTCCACTACCCGCTATCTGCATTCCTGTGTCCATTCAGCTGAGCATGCTTGGCTCAAATCCTGCTCCCTTGTGGATTTTCTACACTTTAAATTCATGCTTGTCTCTTTCCAATCAGCCATAGCACTCGCCAAACAAGACTATTATGTCCATCTAACTAACTTTCTTGCCTCTGACCCTCCCTGTCGCTTCACTACTCTCAACTCTCTCCTCAAGGTGCCTCCGACTCCTCCCTCCCTTTCTGCCCAAACCCTGGCTATTTACATGACAAAATCCACAAGATCACCATTTCCTTACGAAGTCAGCTACTTCCCCTCCTCCTCTTCTTCATTCCTCCCTCTATCTCTGCTATCCTTTCTTCCTTTTCTGTGATCTGAGGAGGAAACCACATGCCTTCTTTCCTCTCCAAACTCACTACTTGATCCTCTGATCCTATTCCCACCCATCTCCTAAACTCTATCTTCTCCACTGTTGTCCCTTCCATCTCTCATATTCTCAGCCTATCGCTCTCCATTGCAACTGTTCCTGCAGCCTTCAAGCATGCTGTAGTTACACCTCTCCTCAAGAAACCCTGACTAGATCCTATCTATCCTTCTAACTATCGACCCATCTCCTCCTCATCTGTGTTTCTAAACTACTTGATCATGCGGTTCACTGCCATTGCCTCAACTTTCTCTCCTCTCAAGCCCTCCTGGATCCTTTATAATCTGGATTTCACTATTTACATTCTACTGAAAAGCTCTTGCCAAAGTCTCCAGTGACCTGTTCCTGGAAAAATCCAAGGGCCTTTACTCAATCCTCATCCTTCTTGACCTATCTGCTGCTTCTGATACTGTTGACCACAGACTTCTCCTTAATACCTTGTTCTCGCTTGATTTTAAGGGCTCTGTACTATCCTGGTTCTCTTCTTATCTTTTCCATCGTTATTTCAGTATTTGTTCTGGTGGATCTTCCTCTGTTACTATCCCGCTGTCAGTTGGTGTACCTCAAGGATCTGTCTCAGGTCCACTCCTTTTCTCTCTCTATAACCAGTCCCTTGGTGCACTCATCTCTTCCCATGGCTTTCAGTACCATAATTATGCTGATGACTCACAGATCTACACCTGAAATCTCTCCGACAATATAGGCCCAGATCTCTGCCTACCTTTCTGACATTACTGCTTGGATGTCTCATTGCCGTTTGAAATTGAACATGGCCAAAACAGAGCTTCTTATTTCCCCCTAAAACCTCCTCTCCCCTTCCTCCTTTCTCAGTCTCTGTGGATAACTCTCTAACCCTCCCTGTTTCCTTGGCTCGCAACCTTGGGAACGCCTTTGACTCCTCTCTCCCCTTCTCCACACACATAAGAACATAAGATATGCCATACTGGGTCAGACCAAGGCCCATCAAGCCCAGTATCCTGTTTCCAACAGTGGCCAATCTAGGTCACAGATACCTAGCAGTTTCCCTAAAAGACACAGGTTACACAATGCTTGTATTGGGGCAAGCAGTGGATATCCCAGGTTCCCTATAATAATGGTTTATGGACCTTTCCTCCAGGGACTTGTCCAAACCTTATTTAAACCCGGCTACACCAACAGCTTTAATTACATCCTCCGGTAACGAATTCCAGAATTTGATTACACGTTGAGTGAAAAAATATTTTCTCTTATTAGTCTTAAATAGGTTACCCTGTAGCTTCATTGCATGTCCCCTAGTCTTTCTATATTTTGATGGTGTAAACAATTGATCTATGTTTACACGTTCCATTCCATTCATTAATTTATAGACCTCTATCATATCTCCCCTCAGCCTTCTCTTTTCCAAGTTGAAGAGCCCTCTTTTTTAGCCTCTCTTCATAGGGGTATCCTTTCATCCCCTTTACCATTTTGGTGGCTATTTTCTGTACCTTTTTCTAATAAAGCTATATCCTTTTTAAGATATGGTGACCAGAATTGCACACAATATTCAAGGTGTGGTCGCACCATGGAACGATTCAGAGGCATTATAATATCCTTTGTTTTATTCTCCATTCCTTTCCTTATAGAAACATGACAACAGAAAAAGACATGGCCTATCTAGTCTGTCCCTCCACATCAACAAGTACAACAGTCCCCTTTTTTCCTTTAGAGATCATCTGTGTTTATCCCATGCTTTTTTAAATTCAGACACTGTCCTCATCTCTACCACCTCCACTGGGAGACTATTCCACAGATCCATCACTCTCCGTAAAGAAATATTTCCGCATATTACTCCTGAATCTATCCCCCTTCACCCTCATCCCATGTCCCCTAGTAGCAGAACTTGCTTTCAATTGAAAGAGGCTCTCCCCCTGTACATTTATGCCACGGAGGTATTTAAACATCTCAATCATATCACCTATATCCTGCCTTTCCTCTAAGGTGTACATATTAAGATCCTTAAGTCTGTCCTCATATCCTTTATAATGAAGACCACTAACCAATTTAGTAGCCACCCTCTGTACTGACTCAATCCTGTTTATATCCTTTTGAAGGTGCGGCCTCCAGAATTGCACACTATACTCCAAATGAGGTCGCACCAAAGACTTATACAGAGGCACTATCATCTCCTTTTCTCTGCTAGCCATTCCTCTCTGTATGCACCCAAGCATCCTTCTAGCTTTTGCTGTCGCCTTTTCTACCTGTTTAGCTACTTTAAGATCATCAGACACAACCACGCCTAGGTCCTGCTCTTCTTTAGTGGACAAAAGTACTTCACCCCTATGCTATATTGCTCCCTTGGATTGCTGCAGCCCAAATGCATGGCCTTACATTTTTTAACATTAAATCCCAGCTGCCAAATTCTAGACCGTTCTGTTATCTACACCTTCCTCAGTGTCTACTCTATTGCAGATTTTGGTATCATCCGCAAAGAGGCAAACCTTACCCGACAGCCCTTTCGCTATATCACTAACAAAGATGTTAAAAAGAATCGGACCAAAGACCGATCCCTGGGGCACACCACTGGTAACATCCTTCTCCTCAGAGTGAGCTCCATTTACCTGTACTCTCTGTCGCCTCCCACCCAACCAATTTCTAATCCAAGCAGTAACTTTAGGGTCCATCCCTAGGGTGCTCAGTTTGTTTATAAGTCGCCTGTAAAGAACAGTGTCAAAGGCTTTACTGAAATATAAATACACCACATCTAGGGCTCTCCCTCGGTCCAACTCCCTGGTCACCCAGTGAAAGAAATCAATCAGATTTGTCTGACAAGACCTGTCTCTGGTGAATCCATGCTGCCTTGGATCCTGTAATGCGCTGGACTCCAGAAACCTCACTATTTTCTTTCAGCAGCGTTTCTAATAATTTACTCGCCACCGAAGTTAAACTAACCGGCCTGTAGTTTTCAACTACATCCTTACTTCCGCTTTTGTGTAAAGCCACCACATAAGCCTCTCTCCAGTCCTTTGGCACCACTCCCGACTCCAACGAGGCATTGAAAAGGTCAGTCAGTGGAGCTGCTAGAACATCCCCAAGTTCCCTCAGTATTCTAGGGTGTATCCCATCCGGTCCCATCGCTTTGTCTACTTTAAGTAGTTTCTCACGAACACAGTCTTCTGAAAATTGTTCAAGATGTCCCTCGCTTCTGTTCCTGTTTATGGGAGTTTTCTGAGGTCCTGCTCCTGGTTCTTCATCTGTGAACACCAAACAGAAATATTTGTTAAGCAATTCCGCTTTATCCTCATCAGCTTCTACATATTCCTCCCCTTCATCCTTGAGCCTGACAATACCACTTTTGCCCTTCTTCTTCTCACTAACATATCTGAAAAATGTCGTATCCCCCCATTTTATTGCATTGGCTATTTCCGCCTCTTTTTGAATCTTTGCTTTCCTGACTACTTTGCTAGCTTCTCTAAGTTTTTCCAAATATAGATGGCTGTCTTCCTCTCTTTGTGATCTCTTGTATTTCATGAAGGCCTCCCTCTTTTTCTTCACCTTTTCAACTACTTCTTTCAAAAGCCATAGTGGTCTCATTTTCCTTTTATTTACTATTTTAACAAAAAGATTGGTTGCCCTTAAAATATCCCCTTTCAGTTTTGCCCACTGTTTTTCTACATCCCCTAGCTGTTCCCATCCCGCTAACGACTCCCTGAGGTATTGGCCCATCTTGGCAAAGTTAGTCTTCCTAAAGTCTAAGACCCTCACCTTTGAATGGATTCTAACATCCCTAAACCTAATACTGAACCACACATCTGGTGATCACTGGATACAAAAGAAGAAATTAGACCTTACCTGCTAATTGCCTTTCCTTGAGGACTCTCCGGGCCAGTCCAGGAACATGAGGGTTGTCAATCTTCTCCAGCAGCTGAGGACTGAATTCTAAAACTTTGCTGAGTGAATATCTGGCTCCCCCTGCTGGCCAAACCTCAGTCTATTCCTAACTAAGCAGACTATGAACAGCCCACAGAACGTAAGCCAAAAACCCAAATAACAAATTAGCCTAAAGCACAGAACAGGCAAGGAAAACAGAGGAACCACCAACCAGACAAGCCGCTGCTACTCGCCGTCTTTGACCCTTATGATTATCACTATTTTCTTTCTTTTTTTTAAACTTATCTTGCAATTCCCTTTGGAAAAAAAAGGCAGCCCCATAGACCACCTACCCTAAAGATGCACAAACTGAAATCTTCGAACGCCTTTCAGACCATCGTCGACAGGAAACCCAACTCGGGCAGGCGCAACAAGACTTGGAGTAAGACCCTGAAGAGAGACGATCCCTACGCCAATAATGCAAATGACACGAGAGGGCCCTGGACTGGCCTGGAGAGTCCTCAAGGAAAGACAATTAGCAGGTAAGGTCTAATTTCTTCTTCCTCTTCGTCTCTCCGGGCCAGTCCAGGAACATGAGGGAAGTACCAAAGCAGTATCTAACCCCGGGAGGGACCCGCCAGGCCCGCTATGATGGCTGAAGCACCTACATTTGCATCTCCCCTGGCTTGAATATCCAAGCGGTAATGCTTTGCAAACGTGTGAAGCGACGACCACGCAAATATCCGCAGGCGGTATGAAAGCCAACTCGGCCCAGGACGCCGCCTGGCTACGAGTTGAATGAGCACGAAGCCCCTCTGGAGGCAACTTTCCACCTGCCTGATACGCTGCTACTATGGCCTGCTTCACCCATCTAGCAATGGAAGCCTTAGACGCTGCTTCGCCCTTCCTAGGCCCCCCAAATAGCACAAACAACCATTCCGACTTACGAAATGACTTAGTCCTATGAAGGTACTTTTTGAGCATTCTTCCTAAATCCAACTTCTCCAGCACCCTATCCATAGGAAGCTGGCCCCCTTTCTGGAAAGTCGGAAGTGAAATAGTCTGATTCATGTGAAACTCCGACACCACCTTCGGGAGAAACAACGGCACCGCACGCAACATCACCTTTTCCGACGAAAACTGTAGATATGGTGCCCTACACGAAAGAGCCTGGAGATCCAAAATTCTCCGCGCAGAACACAAGGCTACCAAGAAAGCCACTTTCCAGGAAAGTTCCCACAGAGAAATTTCCACAGCTGGTTCAAACGGAGGCCTTACGAATGCCTCAAGCACGAGATTCAGATCCCAGGCTGGGACAATCGCCCGAAAAGGAGGACGAATGTTCTTTACTACCCTAAGAAACCTAATGATATCTGGATGACTAGACAGTCGAATACCCCTGACTGAACCTCGAAAACAGGCAATCGCTGCCAAATGCACCCTAATAGTACTGAGGGCTAAGCCCTTATCCAGCCCATCCTGAAGAAAAGACAATACCTGCGTCACCAAAGCATTACGGGGACGGAGATCCCGCTCCTCGCACCAGCTCTCAAAAACTCGCCAAACGCGAATATACGCTAACGGAGTCGATCTCCTCCTGGCCTGTAAGAGGGTGTCAATGACTGCAGGCGAATATCCTCGACATTCTAACTTTTTCCTTTCAATAGCCAAGCCGTAAGCGAGAAGCAATCGACATTTGGCATGAGCAGTGGGCCCTGAACCAACATGTCCTCTCGATTGGGAAGCCTCCAAGGATTGTCTACTAGCAGACGAACTAAATCTGCATACCACGCTCTCCGGGGCCAATCTGGAGCGATGAACATCACCCGGCCGGCATGACCGGCGATCCTCTGAAGGACTCTCCCTATCATTGGCCATGGAGGGAATACATAAAGCAATACTCCGATCGGCCACGGCTGTGCTAGGCCATCGAGCCCCTCCGACATACGCTCCCTGCGTCTGCTGAAAAACCGACCGGCTTTGGCATTGTCAAAGGTGGCCATCAAGTCCATCCCCGGAGGACCCCACCTCCGGGTCAGGTCGCGAAAAACTGCCAGGTTCAATTCCCATTCCCCGGGATCGACAGCATGTCGGCTGAGGTAATCGGCTTGCACATTGTCTTTTCCTGCCACGTGCGCTGCCGAAATGGCTACCAGATGCGCCTCTGCCCAGTCCATCAACCGCAGACTCTCCTCCAACAAAAGCGCACTCCTTGTTCCACCTTGCCGATTGATATAAGATACTGTTACTGCATTGTCCGAGAACACTCTCACCGCTTTGTTCTCCACCAGATGACGAAACTCGCAAAGGGCCAGTTAGACCGCTCTGAGCTCCAAAAAATTTATGGAAGCCCCCTTTACTTCCAGGGGCCAGAGGCCTTGAGCCATGGAGGCTTGACAATGCGCCCCCCAGCCCAAGAGACTGGCATCCATCGTGAGAAGAATCCAGTCCGGTTGCAGTAAGGGCATTCCCGCTCTTAGATGGACAGGATCCAACCACCACTGAAGAATGGCGCTCACCTCCTGCGTCCTGGCTAGCCTCCGAGTGAGAGGATGCTCTTGCGGCGACCACCTTGACAGCAACGCCTGTTGTAACTGCCACATATGGGCTCTTACCCAAGGCACCAAATCCAACGCCGCCGCCATAGAACCTACAAGCTGCAAGTAACGCCACGCCGTCGGAGCTTTCAGACGCAAGAATTCTGTCACTTGACTTCAAATCTTCTGCACTCGGACTTCCGGGAGAAAACCGCGCCGACCTCTGTATCGAATACGGCCCCTAAGAATAGGAGACGCTTTACCGGTTGCAACTGACTCTTGGATTGGTTCACTACCCAACCCAGCCGTTCCAGAAGATGTACCACCTGCGCCGTTGCCGCAAACGACTCTGACACGGACGGCGCTCGAATCAGCTAGTCGTCGAGGTACGGATGCACCAGGATTCTTTCTCGTCTCAAGGCCGCCGCCACCACCACCACCACCACCTTTGTGAAGGTTCGCGGCGCCGTGGGCAAGCCAAACGGCAAGGCTCGGAACTGAAAATGACCCCTGTGCACCGCAAAACGGAGAAACCATTGATGGTCCGGTCTGATAGGAATGTGCAGATAGGCCTCGGTAAGGTCTATGGAAGTAAGCAACTCCGTCGGACGCACTGACCGTATGACCGACCGAAGTGTCTCCATGCGGAAATGAGGAACCCTCAAGCAGCGATTCACGTGTTTGAAATCCAAAATAGGCCGAAATGATCCCTCCTTTTTGGGAACTACGAAATAAATTGAGTATTGACCTAAGCCTATCTGGTTTGGAGGAACCGGAACTACCGCCTGAAGGGACAACAACCAATGTAGAGTTTCCGTTACCGCCTTTTGTTTCTCCTCAGACCCGCATGGAGACATTACAAAAGTTTCCGCCAAAGGCCAAGCGAACTCCAGAGCGTAGCCTTCGCGAATAATTTCCAGAACCCATTGGTCGGACGTTATGGTGGCCCAGACAGAAAGAAAGCTCTGAAGCCGTCCCCCTACCGGGAGATCTGCCTGGACCAACCTCCTTTCATTGCGGCTTTTTATTGGCAACTTGCTGGGCTCCAAAATAACTTCTACCGAATCCTTTAGCCCCCCGAAAGGACTGACCTCTGGCAAGAAAGCGCCCCCTCGGATATGGGGCAAAACGCGCTCCTCTGAATCTGCGAAACTCACGCGAAGGACCCTTGTGCACGACGCCTGGCTTCTGAGATTTCGGGCGGTCCTCTGGAAGCCTTCCACCTTTCGAGTCCCCGAGATCCTTAACAATCTTCTCCAAGGCCGCTCCAAACAGCAGGGAGTCCTTGTACGGAAGCTTACTCAGCCGTGCCTTGGAGGAGGCATCCGCCGCCCAATTGCGCAGCCAGTGAAATCTTCTCGCTGCAATCACCGTCGCCATAGACTTCGCTGAAATCCTCACGAGATCATAAAATGCATCCGCCAAGTAAGCCGATGCAGATTCCAGCTTTGCGCCTTCATCTTCCTCCTTGCGAGAGAGAGCGCTGCCCTGTATCCATCTAATGGAGGCTCGAGAAACATACGCCCCACAGATAGCCGCCTTCAGCGACACAGCGCAAGACTCAAAAGTCTGCTTTATTAGGGATTCCAACCTTCTATCCTGCAAATCCTTCAGGGCCGTAGCGCCCTTCACAGGAATAGTCGTTTTCTTCGTGACTGCCGAAACTAAGGCATCCACCTTAGGCATCTTTAGCAACTCCTGATCCTCCTGCGGCAAAGGATATAACCGGCTGATCGTCCGTGCCCCCTGTAAGGTAGCCTCCGGACACTCCCACTCAGATTCTACCATCTGCTTCATGACTCTGTGGACAGGAAAACACCTCTGCTCTCCTTTAAACCCCTGCCAAAGCGGGTCCTCTAACGGTTCCTCCTGAGCCGCTGGCAAGGCAATATTTAAGGCTTGCAAAGTTTGGGCGATGAGAGCTCCCAGCTCCTCTTTTCTAAACACCCTAAACATATTAGGATCCTCGCTACCTCCTTGCTCAGACTCCTCCAACTCCAAAGGCCATTCTATCCCAGACTCTGCCAGAATCTCCCCTTCTTCCATATCTTGGAGCTCTGAGATGGGCTGACTGATGCCATCAGCTCCCATCCCACCCCCCAGGGACATTTTGGACGACCCTTCCCCAGGGTCCGATGAAGAAGGCTACTTTTCCAAAGGATGCCCTGAGAGAAGGACAGAGCCCTTGTCCTGAGCTTGCTGCCATTTCAAGCAATAAGCTTGATGTAAAGCTAAAATAAAGTCTGCAGAGAATACAGACTCTAAGCCCCCCTGTACCAAATTCAAAGACTGTGGGGGAGCTTCCCCCACCTGCTCTGACTTTTTTGACTTGCACTTCTTTTTCGTGGGCTTTTCATGACTAGACGGCAACCCTGGAGCTGCAGCTGCCATGGCTGACGTTCCTGCCTTTTCTGCGCTGCCCTGGGGGCCCCCTACAGGCAGGCTACTCTCGGGCTTGCTTTCCATTCTGTTAAGGAAGGCGCGAAAAAGACCCAGAAAGGCAGAAAAACAACCAGACACTGTTCCTACCACGCTCCAATACCGAAACGCCGCCAGCAAGAAAGAAAAACAACCAGCCACCGCAGCTCCTATAAATAGTGAAAACCGCCGACAAAACCGCCGCGAACAAAGCTGAGCGGAATGGCCGCCAAAAACAAAGTACAACGTAACTGACACAGACTCAGGGAATGGCGCTCCCTTTTGCAAGCCACTTCACTCCGCCGCTAGCAGAAGCGTGGACATGCCTTCAGAAGCGGCCCCATGGTCTCTGGGGCTCCCAGCACCACTTGCCTGTCACCCCCGGTTTCCGGAGCTGTTGCCTGAGGCAGGCTCTGCCTCCCTTGCTCCGCTGCCGAACAAACGCTCTCAGAGAAAATTAACTCTGCACCCTCAATGAGTAGAACCCTGCTAGAGCTCTACTCCGTTTAGTGGTAAGCCACATGAAATAAAACAAAAAAGAAGTGGTCATCTAAAAGCTGCAAGAACTTCTTAGTTTCACCGGGAGCCAGTCAGGAGAATGCGACCCACAGCTGCTGAGGACTGAATAGACTGAGGTTTGGCCAGCAGGGGGTGCCAGATATTCACTCAGCAAAGTTTTAGAATTCAGTCTTCAGCTGCTGGAGAAGGTTGACAACCCTCATGTTCCTGGACTGGCCCGGAGAGACGAAGAGGAATGATGTCCCACTATAACATCAGAAACACTTTCACCATTGGTAAGCACCAAGTCCAGTATGGCCCCTTCACATGTGGGGTCTGTTACCAATTACCTGAATAGTTCTCCCTGTAGAGAATCTAGGATCTCTTTACTTCTAGATGATACTGCAGCAAGAATGTGCCAATCAACATCTGGCATATTGAAATCCCCTATCAGTAGCACTTTCCACTTTCCTAGCAATGCTGCGTATGTCTTCAATTAACTCTCTGTTCACCTCTTCCTCTTGTGAGGGCGGTCTGTATATCACGCCAATGCAAATAGATTTCGCTTTTCCTCTTTCTAGTTTAAGCCACAATGCCTCCTCTCTCCCTTTTAAGCTCTGTAATTCCAAAGCTTTAATATTATTTTTTACATATAGTGCCACTCCTCCTCCCCTGTCCTTTCTGAATAAAGTATAGCCACATATAGTTACATCCCAGTCATGGTTTTCTGTGAACCATGTTTCTGTAACTGCCACTAAATCCAAGTCGGCCACTCCCACCAAAGCTTCAACATCAGGGATCTTATTTCCCATGCTACGGGCATTTATACACATTGCTTTCCATATGTTACCCCTGTTACCCATTTCCATAAAGGTATTTAATGAATCATTTACCTGGGGGCTTTCTTCACCTATCCCCAACGAATCTAGTTTAAAGCCCTCTTCAGTAGATTAGCCAGTCTACTACTGAAGACATGTCAACCTTTCTTGAACAGATGGATACTATCTCTGCTCTGCAACCCTTGGAAGAGCATTCCATGGTCTAGGAAACCAAAATGCTCTCGATGACACCATCCACGCAGCCATGCATTCATCTCCAGGATGTGAGCCTCTCTGCCTTGGCCTTTACCCTCAACAGGGAGGATTTTTACCTTTAATTTACTTTTGATTTTACTTTTAATTCAGTTACCTTTGGTTAATTGACAATCAGGGATTAGTTCCCTTTAGTTAGGAGCAAATTTCCTTATTTACAGTAATTTTAAATTTGAGCCTGGTTCTTTAAATTAGTAGCAGCTCTCGCCTTCCCTCCTTGTCAGTGATTTTCACTTGCTGCAGGCATTTGCTGGTGCGGATCTCTCTCCCTTGACTGTACGGGAGAGAGCTCCGGGATCTGTACAGCCACACTGAAGCTGTGTGAGACGGAGCCTCTCCGTTGCTACAGGATTTTAATTTTACTCTGTGGAACCGGCTGAGCGATCCTCGCCGCGGCTGCCAGGCGCATCAGCACGGCTTGAGGATCGGAGGAATTCAAGGTGGTAGGAGCAGGCTGTGTGGCTTTCTGCCCTGCAGGTAAGGCCTTCGGGCTCGGTCGGTCTGCTGAGGCCTCATTTTTGCAGCGGCTGTTGTTCTTGGCACCAAAATTCATTGGCGAAGGGGCGGCCATTTCCTCTCTAGGTATTTGGACCGCATGGCGAGAGTTGCAGTGAGCTGCCTGTGTGAGGAAAACAACAGGCAGAATAGCTAGATTTTTGGGCCTAGTGTTTGTTTCTTTCGTTTGTAGGTTGTTGTTTTTTTTGAGGCTCAGGGGGTTTCTCAGCCTTAAGGGGGACTGTTGTCAATCCTCTTTATAAAATAAATAAGAATAAACTTAAAAATAGGACAGCAGTTTTGGCATTGATCCCTGATACCACATGTTCTTTCCCTCCTAATCATGTCTCTGAGGAGCATCTGTTAAGTCCCAGGATATTAGGCAAATTGCCAGCTTTTAGGTTCAAGGGCAGAGCCCTAACTTGTAGTTGGAAGGAGGGACAGCCTGGAAGTGTGCTTTTATGTATTCTATAGTGAAAGTTGCCCAAAATTCACAGGGACAGGTTTAGGAAACCTTAGGTTATAAAAAAAAAATAGTCTTGACAGTTAAACTGTCAACCAAGAAGTGCCTGTGCTACGGTCTTTGGCCACCAGAGGGCAGTTGGTACACTCAATAGTGCTTTTCTATGACTGTGTGCATGCAGCCATTATCTGCAAGTCAGGAAAGAAATGCCACAGCGCAGCTGTAATGTTCTGAAAATCAGGATTATATGACCGAGATTTAAAGCTCTTAACTTCTGTATCGTTGGTCGGGCTCTGTTGCCCTAAAGGACGCCAAATGGCAGCGCTGCTCATGAATCACATATAGTATTCAGTGCCCCCATCCCTGGGGGGGGATGGTAAAATACAAAATCATATTACTCATCAGGTTCACACAGGCAGCAACCTCTAAGACCTCCATTTGCAAGGTGGTCGGTGTATTCCACTGCTATTTCTCTGACTGCAGGAAGGCCGGGGAAGGTGCCTGTGTATTTCATAGCAACACTTAGCATGCCCTTCCCAGGAAATTCTCATCTATTACTAGAGCAGGGTTTCATTTCATTTCTCTGGTTGTGGTTAATGCACAGCGTTAGGGGCTGTGTTCGAAAGCTTGGGTCCCACGGACTTCGGTGGGATTTCAAAAAGAAAAAGAACCTCGCTTTAGTGAGAGATAGCTTTGTTCATTTTTAGCTAACACTGTTGATTTTATTTTTGATTTTTACCTTTTGTATCCTGAATCCCAAGGACGGGACACTGTTTGCTTCCAGGGGTTCTACTTTCTATTTAGCTCTTCAGCTCCCTGGCAGACGCAGCAGGCTGGCAGGGGGTGTGCAACGCCTCCTGCAATGCAGAATCCCCCAGGATAAGGGGGGAAGGACAACTGGGTGCAGCGGGGGCTGGTAGCTTCTTACAAAGCTAAAGGAGCAGTTCGGGTAATTTTAGCTGATCTGCTTTGATTTCATTGGAGTTGGCGGAAACTTGGTTTTTGGAGTCCTATACTTTAAAAAAAAACAACAAAAAAAACAAAAAGGGGCATAGCTATGTTGATTTACAAGAATCTCCTTCCGCTATCCATAGAAGGTCCTATAAAGCGTTAAAGTCGGTTTATATGGCAGGGTAATATTTTGGCTTAGCTGCTGTGATATAGCGCTATGATTTTTATTTATTTATTTATTTAGTTTACACTTATATACCGCTACGTCCAGCGATCAGCAGCGGTTTGATTACAAATATGGGAGATGTCAAATCAGGACAGGAAAATTGGGATCATATATACATAGATTTAGGGTTAGGCACACCACGCAGGGTTAGACACTTCAAGGTTAGGTTTACATATTTACAGTTCTATAATAATTACATGATCCGCTGTAAACATATTCAAGTCAAAAGGAATTATGGTGATAACTCTCTTGGACGGGTGTAACAGGTGCTTGGGTGAGCGCCATGGCCAGTCCACAGATGTGGAATGCTCTGCCATAAGCATTATGTCATGAGAGGGGTTTTATAGTTGTGTGGTTTCTCAATGGAAAATTGTTCCTGTTTAGTTTGGCTTTGCCCAAATTATAAGATTTTACGGTAGATTTGTAATGTCTTAATTTTGGCTATATGTGGTTTAATTTTACATATGGAAAAGGCAGCTCAGCGGAGAGACGTTGCAAAATAGAACTCTGGCCTTTGAAGCTATCTATGCTCCCATTTCATTTATCAGAGGTTCTCCAGTACGGAGAGTCTCTGCTAGTGTTCAGCGAATGCCTTAATGGGGGGCCAGAAGCATGCAGCTAGGCTAGTTCTCTAGCAGCAATGGCAGCGGCTCAGACTCTAGTAGGCATACTTCATATGCTGGGCTTATAAGATGGCTTCCGCGCTGATCGGCATCAGCCAAGGTGACTGCCGGTTTAGATTGTGAATGTGGAGTCAGCCTGGAGGAGGGGCCTTGCGTTCTCTGGACAGTGCCCTGCATACACTGAATCACTTCAATTCGATCAGCTACTGGCAGGACACAAGGCACTCTCGCATGCTTTTTTGCTTCAGTGGTCTAAAAGTGGAGTCTTTACTAGGTGGTATAATGGGAACTGGTCTGCAGTTTCTCAGCTTCTTCATTGCTGACTCAATTGCCACTGCAGAATGAGAGCTGTATTTCATATCACCAGGTGCTAGTTGAACTTAAAATATAAAGTCCATCTTTGGGCAGTCAGACGGAATGGGGCGTTACTCTAGCAGGAAGGCCGTGGATTAGTATGCCTGTGTTTGGGAGTTCTTTCTACTTCATATTGTTGGCACGGAAAGAGCGTCTCTTAACATATGCAGAAGGAATTTTTGGTTAAGAGGTGTCTTTGTAAAAAAAAAAAAAAGGTATTCAGCTGTCCTGAATTTGCCTGTTCTTGATTGACATTTTGAGGCTAAGCAGGGGCAGGCCTGGGTACTACGTGGGTGGGTGCACACCTTGCATTACCAGGGGGTGTGGACTCACTGTATAGAAGAGAGCCCTAGCATTCTTCTTTATCGCAAGATAGGAAAGTAGATGGTTCACTGAAGCAATCGTTGGGGGCAATGCTCTGGCCTTACAAGCTCCCATTTGTGGAGCCTGGGGAGGCGAAAGCATGCTTCAGGTGGTCGCAGTGTTTACGGCAGTCTACTCGCCTGGAACAGGAAAGGATCAGGGAGTTGAATCGACTAGAGCCTGATTTGCTTTATGGGGCAAATGTGCATTATGGCTTAATTCAAGCGCTAGCTAATATTATTGGCTTCCTTTGGGTTCACCCGGAGGTCTCTCTGGTGGAGGAATGGGGCAGCTGATGGTTCGTCCAAGTCAGGGGTCAGTAAGCTCCCAATTAAGTCTTTGTCTTGTCCTTTCCCCGTGGGCTCTCATAGGGCAACTAGTTGGCGTATCGAGGCTTTCGGAGAAAGGTACTCTTGGTAGCGCCCGGTTGGACGAGACGGCCGTACTAGGCTTTTCTCATTCGCCTACTCAACAGGCTTTTCCTAGAAGTTGTCAGTAGCGGACGTTCTGCTGTGGCTAGGTCCGCGACGAATGTCTCAGGTGGATCGGTGCCCGCCTACGGTTTGGCCTTTGAATGGGCGGGGCTGAAGAAGAAGGGTTATTCTGCGGCAGTCTTCACCACCTTGTTGAGAGCAAGGAGGCAGGCTGCTTCTGCTACATAGGTCCGTGCTTAGCGCCTTTTGGAAGGCTGCTGTTCACAGCGGCAAGTCCGGGCGACAAAGGTGTCTGTATCCTTGGCCTGCGTTCTCTGCAGGACAGTGTCTGAAGGAACTAGCGGCCAGTTCCTTAGAGGATCCAGCGGGCGACTGTTTTCGGCTGTAGAGGTTCTGTGAAGGGAATAGCGCTAGGTGTTCGGATCGATGTATAGCGTTTCCTTAAGTTGGGATCCGACTGCACTCCTCAAGGAGTGTTCGGGTGCCACCGGGGGATCCCAATTGGGCCTTAGAGGCGTTAGCTAAAGAGTCCTTTGATTCTTTACTCCAGGCGTTGATAAAGGATTTTCTGTTATAGACAGTGGCTTGATAGCTCATTGTTCGGTGCGACGAGTTTTGGAGTTTTATGCGTTGTCATGTCATGAGCCGTTTTCACCCTTTCTGGATAGAGGGTGGTGTTTGCGAGCAGTCCTGTCGTCCTTCCAAAAGGTGGTATCTGATTTTTCTCCTGAGCCTATTGGTTTCTCTTCCAGTTCTCGGTTTTTCTGGAAGGGGAGGTTTTTATTCATAGCTTACGCCGATAGGAAACATTAAATGCAGGGTGCGGCGTTCGTTTCTTTGTTTTTGTGTGCTGGTTGGAGGTCCCCACAAAGGGGAAGCAGCAGCGAAGGCGGCCATTTTGCACTGGGTTAAGGCAGTGGTTGCCTCAGCTTTCTGGTGGCGAGGTTGTATGATTCCGGGGGGCTTTCTGACTCTTGCTACCAGGGCACAAGCAGCTTCATGGGTGAATCACTGTGTCATTCCACCAGGGGGGATTGGTAGAGCAGCTTCCAGGTCATCTCTTCATTTCCTCAGTAACCACTACTGCCTAAATGTTTTGGCAGTAAAGGATGCCTGTTCCGGGTCGATGGTGTGGTGAGTTGGCTGGATAGGTCCCTCCCAATGATTACTGCTCTGTTACATCCCAGAGGTAGAGGACTAAACTGGAGGAACGATAAGGAAATAGAAATTACACTTACCTGGTAATTGTCGTTCCTTGAGTGACGACAGTTTAGTCCTCCTTCCCGCCCAGGAGTGTGATTTCTTCAGAGTTTATTTTCAGGCGGAGTGGAGCATCAATCTCAAGGAGTAGACAGATCCTTTCAGTTTCTAGATCACGGTGAGTATCCCTCTCTGTTCTTTCTTCCTTTTCTCTTATTTAAATGAGGTGATGGTATAGGGAACGTGTTTGCATAGGGGGGACATGAATGTAAAGTTAAAAAAAAAAAGAGAAAAGAAAATATAAGACGGATACGGTTAAAAAGGTTCCTCCGGTTGAGGAATGGGGAGTTATTTAAAGTTATGGTATAGTTACTTATTTGTTGTTCCTTTGAGTTTGCTTTGTCAATAGTACACTGGAGGCTGATGGGAGATACCAGCAGGCTATATCCAGTGATGTCACGACTTTGACATGCCCAGTCTCCTAGCTGCAGGAAGAGGTGCACAACCCAGAGGTAGAGGACTAAACTGGAGGAACGATAAGGAATGGCCATTTAGCCCTACCCTCTGCTTTCTATCTTTTAACCAGTTCCTGATCCACAATAGTACACTGCCTCCTATCCAATGACTTTTTAATTTTGCCAAAAGTCTCTGATGAGGGACCTTGGCAAAGGTTTTCTGAAAATCCAGATACACTATATCAACCGACTCACCTTTGTCTACCTGTTTATTCACACCTTCAAAAAAACATAACAGATTAGTAAGACTTCCTTGGCTAAAGCCATGTTGGCTGTCTCCCATTAAGCCATGACTATCTAAATGTTCAGTAATTTTGTTCTTTATAATGGTTTCTCCATTTTTCCTGATACTGACGTCAGGCTCACTGGTCTGTAGTTTCCTGGATCACCCCTGGAACCCCTTCTTAAAAATTGACATTACATTGGTCATCCTCCGATCTTCAGGTATTACAAACGATTTCAACGATAGTTCACAGATTACAAACAGTAGGCCTGCAATCTCATATTTCAGTTCTTGTATACTATCCGGTCCAGGTGATTTGCTACTCTTCAGTTTATCAAATAGTTTTAACACATCTTCCCGGTGTATCAATTGTTCTTTCAATTCTTATGTGGCATCACCTTTAAATACCATTTCAGTCATGGGTAACATCCCTACGATCTTCCTCAGTAAAGACTGGAACAAAGAATTTATTCAGTCTCTCCGCTATGGCCTTGTCCTCTCTTAGTGACCCTTTTACCCCTCTATCATCTAGTGGTCCAACTGACTCTCTCACAGGTTTTTTGCTACGAATGTACTCGAAAAAGTCTTTATTATGTGTTTTTGCTTCCACAGCAAGCTTCTTCTCAAATTCTCTCTTTGCCTGCCTTATCAATGCCTTGCATCTAACTTGCCAGTGCTTATGTTGTTTCCAGTTTTCATCATTTGTCTACTTTTTCCATTTCCTGAAAGATACTTTTTTGGCAACAACAGCCTCTATGACTTCACCTTTAAACCATGCAGGCAGTTTTTTGGACTTCCTTCCATTTTTCTTAAAGCGTGGAATACAATTGGTCTGGGCTTCCAAGATATACAACACCCATGCTTGATGTAAATCTTTAACCTTTGCAACTGCTCCTTTTAGTTTTTTCTTAACTATTTTCCTTATTATATCATAGTCTCCCTTTTGAAAGTTAAAAGGCAGTACTGTGGATTTCCTTACCGTCCTTCCTCCATTTATTAAATCAAACGCAATCACGCTGTGATCACTATTGCCAAGTGGCCCCAATACCTTATCTCTTGTACCAGATCTTGTGTTCCACTAAGGACTAGGTCCAAAATGGCTTCCTCTCTGGTCGGTTCATGAACCTGCTGCTCCAAGAAGCAGTCATTTATTTAATCTAGAAACTTTATCTCCCTAGCATGTCCTGCCGTGACAATGACCCAGTTGATACCGGGATAATTTAAATCACCCATTACTATTACTGTACTGTAACTTTTGTTAGCTTCCCTCATTTCTTTGAGCATTTCATCATCAATTTGTTCACTCTGGCCTGGCGGTCGATAGTACACTCTCACTGCCATTGCCTTCCCCTTCCCCTTTTTACATGGAATTTCAATCTATAGAGATTCTACAGTGAATTTTGTTTCCTGCAAAACTTTTGTCCTTTGTGACTCAATGCCTTCTCTAACAAAGTGCAACCCCACCACCAATTTGATCTGCTCTATCATTACGATATAAATTTGTACCCAGGTATCACAGTATCCCACTGGTTGTCCTCCCTCCACCATGTCTCTGAGATACCAATTATATCTAACCTCTCATTTAGTGTTATATATTCTAACTCTCCCATCTTATTTTTTAGACTTCTGGCATTTGCATACAAGCATTTTAGAGGCTGTATTTTATTTATATTAATCTGGCTATCGGTAGGCAGGGGTAATTTGGAATCTTTAAGCTCTGTCTGCTCTGTACTCAAGGGCATTTGGGCTACTTTTCTCTTTATTGGAACCTCTCTGCTGATATGCCCTAACTTTAGTCTTTTGCTAGTATCCTTCAAGGATACATTGTTCCGAACCATGCGCTCCTGGGTGACTGTCGGCTTTCCCCCATTATCTAGTTTAAAAGCTGTTCTATCTCCTTTTTAAAGGTTAATGCCAGCAGCCTGGTTCCATCCCGGTTAAGGTGGAGCCCATCCCTTCAGAAAAGCCACTCCTTTCCCCAGTTCCTAACAAATCGAAAACCTTCTTTCTTGCACCATCGTTTCACCCATGCATTGAGACTCCGGATCTCTGCCTGCCTTTTGGGTCCTGCGCTGGAATGGGAAGAATTTCGGAGAATGCTACCCTGGAAGTTCTGGATTTCAACTTCCTACCTATAAGCAAAATTTAGCTTCCAGAACCTCCCTACCACACTTTCCTATGTCATTGGTACAGACATGTACCAAGACAGCAGACTCCTCCCCAGCATTATCTAAGACCTTGTCTAGGTGGTGTCTGAGGTCCACTACCTTCGCACCAGGCAAGCATGTTACCAGGCGATCCTCAAGTCCACCAGCCACCCGGCTATCTACATGCCTAATGATGGAATCACCAACTATAATGGCTATCTTAACCCTTCCCTCGTGGGCACATCAACAAAATCCGCCTATTCCTTTCTGAACACACTACTAAGTCACTTATCCACACTTTAGTCACTTTCCGTCTTGACTATTGTAACCTACTCCTTGCTGGTCTCCCTCTGAATCATCTCTCTCCCCTTCAATCTGTTCAATACTCTGCTGCATGGCTAATCTTCTGCCAGTTTTGTCATGCTCATATTACCCCTCTTCTCAATTCACTTCATTGGCTCCTTATCTGTTTCTGCATCCAGGTCAAACTTCTCCTGCTGACCTATAAGTGCTTTCACTCTGCAGCTCCTCACTACCTTTCCTCTCTTATCTCTCCCTACACCCTTCCTCGGGAACTCCGCTCTTTTGGCAAATCGCTTCTATCTGTCCCCTTGTCTTCTTTTGCTAACTCCAGACTTTGCTCCTTTCACCTTGCTGCTTCTTATGCCTGGAACAAACTGAGTTTGAATGTCAGGCGTCTTCTCTGGCCCTTTTCAAACCAGACTGAAAACTCACCTCTTCGCTGCTGCTTTCGGACCCTGATTCACCTGATTTCCTTTATGTTTCCTTACCATTCTCTCTAGATGTAGCCCGTTTCTACAGCTACCGTGTTGTCTTTGACTAGATTGTAAGCTCTGATGAGCAGGGACTGTCTCTTACATGTGTCTGTGCAGCGCTGTGTACGTTTTGTAGCACCATACAGTTGCTCAGTAGTAGTAGTAGTCATTATAAAGCATATAAGGACAAACTTAAAAATCTTAATATGTATACATTAGAGGAAAGGCAGGAAAGAGGAGATATGATAGAGATGTTTAAATACCTCTGTGGTATCAATTCACAGGAGAGTCTCTTTTGATTGAAAATAAGCTCTGCTACAAGGAGACATAGGATGAGAGTGAAAGGGAATAGACTCAGGAGTAATATGCAAAAATATTTCTTCATGGAAAGAGTAGTAGCTGCATGAAATAGTCTCCCAGTGGAGGTACTAGAGACGAGGACAAACAGAAGATCTCTAAATAAAAAAGGGGACGACTGTAGTTGATATGGAAGGGCAGACTAGGTAGGCAATGTGTTTTTTTCTGCCATAATCTTTCTATCTCCTTTTTAAAGGTTACTGCCAGCAGCCTGGTTCCATCTTGGTTAAGGTGGAGCCCATCCTTTCAGAAAAGTCCCTCCCTTGCCCAGAACATTGCCCAGTTCCTAACAAATCCAAAATCATCTTCTTTGCACCATCATCTCATCCACACATTGAGACTCTGGAGCTCTGCCTGTCTTTTGGGTCTTATTCATGGAACAGGAAGCATTTCAGAGAATGCTATCCTGAAAGTTCTGGATGTCAACTTCCTACTTAAAAGTCTAAATTTGTTCCAGAACCTCCCTGCCATATTTCCTATGTCACTGGTGCCAACATGTACTGAGACAGCAGGCTCCTCCTCAGCACTATCTAAACCTTGTCTAGGTAGTGCGTGAGGTCCGCTACATTCACATCAGGCAGGCATGTTACCAGGTGATCCTCACATCCAACATCACCCACCCATCTACATGCCTAATGATTGAATCGCCAATTATAAAGACCATCATAACCCTTCCCTCATGGGCACATGTCCCTGGAGAAACCTCCTCGGTGCGAGAGGGTTTTACATTAACTGGAGGACAGGTCCTAGCTACAGGATCCCTTCCTGCCACACCAAGGTGATGCTCTCCTTTCACATGACCTCTCTTCTCCATGGCAACTGAGAGACTACCATACTGGAGGTGGAACTTCAGTACTACATTCCTGTAGGTCTCGTCTACTGTATATACCTCTCTGTCTTGTTTAGCTCCCCCAAATCTGCTACTCTAGCTTCCAGAGATTTAGCCTCAAAGAGCTCCTTGCACCTAATGCAAACGTAAGACTCCTCACCAACTGGGAGAAAATTGTACATGTGACCCTCAATGCAAAATACTGGATAGCCCTCATCTTGCTGCTGGACTGCTGTCTGCATTGTTTTAAGGTTGTCTTAAGAGATTTAAGTTGTTTATTTATTTGAAGTTGCTAGGGATAGTTGTTCAAGCACAAATATACCTAAAACGTTTAAGGTACTTTGTTCACGTCAGGATTAAATACAGGGCATTAATTAAATTAAGGTTTACCTCATGAGAATAACCAGCTACACCTGAAAGTAAATTTGACTATCTCTGTCCCTGTAAAACCTGTAAGAGCTTATAAATCTACGATTATACCCGGGGGAGGGGGTGGGTGGGAGGGAAACACTTAATAGAAGCTAGCTTGCTAACAAAAGACTGAGTCTTAGAGTTTGTTTTAAATAAAACGTTGGCTTGCTAAAACAGTGCCCTGACCCATGTTATTTATGTTATTAGGGTTTGATTTAAGTAAAAAACTGGTTTCTTAAAACAGTGCTCTGTGTGACTTAAAAAACACAGAACTTTAAAATAGACAGAGATTTTATCAGTTTAAACACAAAGAGTTCCCTTTAATCCAAGAGTCTGAGAAATTATCAGCAGGTAAATACTTACAAATGCAGAGTCCTTCACAGCAAGAGCAGTTTTTCTTAGTAGTCTTACAGTTTTTTGTGTGCTAAAATGCAGTATTAAATCAGAAATTTTAGCGTACAAAAAAGGTGTGCTAAATGGTTGCAAACATGCATTATTGGTAGCATACTTTATTATACTGCTTCCTTAAACATGGATTTTTCTTTGCTCAATCATACCACCTAGAGGTTATCATTTTTTTGCTACTTTCTCAGTATCCATAGAATTAGGAATATATTAAAACGTGGAGTTAATTAAATGTTATAGATCCAAATAATTCCATATGTCCATCTTTGGACATATCCTCAGTTTTTAAAGATAAATATCTCTTTGGAATATATTCTTAAAGTTTGACAGGATTTGTATGTTATCGGTTTTATATTTTTAATTTTTTGAACTTAGCCTAGAAAATTCTATGTGCAGATTGTGCAAAATATAAATTTGTATTAAAAGCATACATTTCCAGTATGCTACTATATATTTCCAATAATTTAATTGACATCTGATGATTTTGGTTAGGAATTTGGATTCCTGAAAAAAGGCTCAAATGAAAACCATTCTAGAAGTCTAGATCCTGGAGGAGTAGCCTAGTGGGGCAGCAGCTTGGGACCTGAAACCCCAGGGCTCAAATCTCACAGGTACTCCTTGTGGCCTTGGCAAGTCACATAACCCTCCACTGCCTCAGGTACAACTTAGATTGTAAACCTTCTGGGGACAGGGAAATGCCTACTGTACATGATTGTAACTCGCCTTGATCTGCTTCCTGCACCCATCCTATTCCTGCAAGATTGCACATTAGACTCCAGACTGACTCTTAAGGCTCAGATAGTGGATGCATCAAAAGCTTGTTTCTATTCCTTATGTAAGATCCGGTCCATTTGTTCATATCTTGATATGCCAACATTGGTAACTCTCACATATGTCCTTGTTATTAGTTGCTTGGACTACTGCAACTCACTGTATTGTGGATTGCCACAAACCTCACTCAAATGTCTTCAAACAATTCAATCAATGGCTATTAAGGTGGCCACCCATGCAAAACAATTTGATCATGTTACACCACTGTTAAAAGCTCACCATTGGTTGCCAGTCTTCTATAGGATTCAGTATAAAATCCTTCCTAGCACACAAAGCTTTCTATGTAGGATTGCCACTTTACCTCTTGGATCTTTTAATATCTTATGTTCCTGCTAGGGCCCGTCATTCATCACAGCAAAATAGATTAGTACTACCTGCGAATGCCAGGGCACACAGATATTATTTGCCAGGCTGCCTTCTTCCACTTGGTACTAGCCTTATGGAATGCCATATCACACAATATTAGGCTGGAGGCATCATACACCCAATTTAAGGCTGTGCTAAAGATGTGTTAATTTGAACCCTTAGGGTTGGCAGCTACAAGCCTAAAGCAGATTGGAAACACTCTCTCTTTTTTTCAGGTTGCCAACCAGTAATGTAGCTTTTACTTTTTTACTATTTTGTATGGTTTTGTTTTTGAATTGTAAACTATTTTGCTATTCTTACGAAAGGTGGTATAGCAAGTATAAATAAACTGAAACCTAAACACACTGGAAAGGCATGAGCCAAATACAAATAAATAAAAATCCTTGCATGTTTCTAGACCAGTTTCACAGCTCTGTGCGGCCAGTACTAGGGCCACACAATGAAAATAATGGCAATGGTAATATGCTCCACCTGGGTCTGTTGGTGTCACAGCTCTGTGCTACAGTACTGCCAAGATTGTGCAAAGTAGACAATAACATAGTCATCTGCTTAACTTACTTAGCAAAAGGAATAAAGCCTCTGCTGGTATCTTCACCCTCCATATCTAACAGACTGATTAATGGCGGACGCTTTCTGTTCTGGTGCTAAGCAGAAAGTTTCCTTGAGGCCAAGCTGCAGACTGTGCTTATTCCTGCAAGATTTTAATCACATTATCTAGTATCAAAGAAGTGGAGAAGGCATGTGAAGCAGGGCTCATGGAATTCTTTCCGAACCCCTCTATGTGGGGCAAATGTGTAAGCATGTGTTTGTTTCTTTGTTATTTCTGTGTGTCTCATCTGGATGGGAGACAAGTGGGGCAGTTTGAATGGAGCGGTTGTCAAGCATTCCGTTGGTTTAGAAATAATCAAATGAAACCCAATGTGATTAGTGTTTCTCAAGCCGATCCAAATGTACAGTGGAGGCAGTGCATGCAAATCTAGCTCATGCATATTCATTGTGGGTATCCTGAAAAACAGACTGGCTAGGAAGTACACCATGCCCTGCTTGAGAAACTGTTATATCTAACCAGTGGCATAAGTTACAATGAGGGGCTCCCAAGCAAAGTTTTCCTGAGGGCCCACCATTGTCTCGGTGGTGGCGTGCTCCCCCTTATGGCAGCAGCGCAGCAAATTTACTTTATCATGTTTGCCACACACTGCTCTTGTAAGTTTCCTGGGGTGTATGCGAGCACGGTGGCTGCTCCCTACCCAGCCAAAGTCTCAAGAGACTTATGTGGTCAACCACTATTGATCTCAAATATGCTTTTAAATATTGGCCTCATCCATATATTGTTGACACACACTTTGCTGACATGTAATTCCCCCCCCCCCCCTCCTCTTTTCTGGAAGAGAATCCTTAGCTTGCGAGACTGATTCATGCTGCTTGTATACAAAAATTACAAAGTTGTTTACCTGCAACAAATATTCTCTGTGGAATCTGGATAGCATGCCCTCCCCTCCCCTTTTGGTTTGGATAGCTTTTTAACAATTTTTATGGGACTGAGGGACCCTAGCTAAGCTATGGCAGATCACGAAGCCCCATTCAGGTAACGAAAAAAACTCTCTGTATAGCTTGCTATGAAACAGTGTGCATCAAATGGCATCATCCATTTATATGGCTAATTATCCTGATACCCACTGAAAACACCCATTAGGTAAACAACTTCCTTTTCTTGTCAGAAGCTGTTGAAAAACGGAATATATTCAGAAGGTTACCGTTTTCTACCAGACAGAAAACTGTTCACAGGATAAAGACAGGGAGTGCATATAATAAACAGGGGACCAGCGAGTGCGCAGAGCCATAAGCACTAAGAAAACACCTCAAGTAGCTTAACCGCCACCTGCCCCGCGCTGACTGGTTCCTTCTTGGACCGACCTATCCCGCAGCCAATCGGTTATCTGCTAGTGGGATCAGCAGACATCTGATTGGCTGGCCATTCGGGCGGGAAGGGAAATAGTCAGCAAACCCTAGGCGAGAGAAAAGAGGAGTGCAGCGGCGAGCAAATACCAACGGGGAGCTGGTCTTTAGAACCTGTGCGTACCCGCGATGCTCCGCCCTTTCCGCTGTGCGGAGTCAGCGAAGCGCGGGGGAGGTGCCGAAAACTGCGCCGGCTGGCAAATTGTTGCGTCTGCAACGTCTCTAATCATTGGTGCTGTTAGCTATAAAGGGAGGGGGGCCTCAGTGGGGAAGAGAAAAGAAGCAAAATATAGTAGTTGTGTGGGGAGGAAGGGGATGCACACGCTCGGGATGGGTTGAGGGGCTCACTGTGGGTGAAATGGGGCAATGCAAATGAAAAAGAAAACAGGTTTCAAACGAGAGGAAAGCAGAGGAAAGATATACGGATATACAGGGGAAAAGTTAAAAAGAGGAATTCTTGGGGTAGGAAGCAAATCTGGGACTGGGTAAAAGCTGGACTAGTAAATCTCTCGCTTCTTTATCAAGTTTTAATACTCTTGCAATACCACTGCCGTAGGGTACGGTGTTGGGTTATAGTATCAGCTTCATGGTTTGCTTGTGGTTTTCAATCACAAGTGGGAGGAAATATTTAAGGTTCCTGCTTTGTGTCCCAGTGGCTGAGAGATATGCTTTACATACAGTAAACTTTTTTTTTTTTTTTTACATGGTGTAAGGATTTAGTTAACAGTTCTATATGCCACTGATAAAAGTTGGAGAGTCAAGAAAGTGTGGGTTAGAAGGGTATATTCAGAAGCCAGGAGATAACTTTAGAAGACATGCAGGGTGTTTTGAGAATAGTATTATAAACTCCCACTGAGGGAAAGCACGTTAGTTTGCGTGTATTTGGAGTCTATTTTATAAAGTCAATCACCTGTGCACCTTATAAATAGGGCATACTGGTGTGCCTGAACCTAGTTGCAGCGGTCATGACCAATGTTTCCTCTAACTTTCTGTAGGCTGTGTGCACATAAAATATCAGCTGTGCAGCTTTTGAAGGAAGGTTAAATTTTTGTGCGCCACATAACGACACTCGGAGTTATATACTTTAAAATTCGACTACACGTTAGAATACAGTATGTACACCACATTGATTGCACTAGAAAATATTGTAGAACTTGTGAAAACCGTAAATACACAACTTTTACATTTTAAGACATCTGTGTTTTCTATTAGAATCAGAACCGTAATTTTTGTGCTCTCTGTTCTAAAGTATGTGCGCTCACTCAGCGAGGTGTGTGCGCGCGCACACGCGCACAGCTTAGAGGGAACAGTGGTCATGACTACTCTAGAGCAAGCCTAGCTGCTTACAACTAGATTGGGGAAGAAACACATGCACATTATAATATTTTAGAACCTACATGACTGAATTTATTTAAAAACACTTCTATACTGACATATGCATTCACATTCAAGGCAATGTACAGACAATAAAACAAGTAACCACCACCACAATTTTACTAACAATAATAACAATCACAATACGAACTGTGCCCCTCCCCACCTTCCACATCCCTATCTGCTCTGAACCTACTTCACCTAGCTATTCAATTTAGGGAATAAATACCTTTTCAAAGCTCTTCTGAAAGTAAACACATTTTGTTCTTTCCTCAACTTCTTAGGGAGCTTATTCCACCAAGTGGGGGCAGTTATAAAACACCTCTCTCCACTTTTTTTGTTGCACCTGCTGAAATCCAGTTATTGCCAATAACTGCCCCTGGTTTGACCTCCGTTCCCTACCTGTCTGGTACCAAACCTATAAATCCTACAAATATCCTGGCCCTTGGTTTCTCAATGTTTTGAATGTCAACACCAGTACTTAAACACACTTCTCTGCGCAATAGCCCAACACATCTGTTACTGACTTGTACTTGAAAGTACTCATGCTCTTGTGTTCTGGACCACTTGCAGTTTCCTCTCCAAGTATTTGTTTAGTAGTATTTAGGCCTTTCCAATAGTAGTTCAAAGCAAATACCTTGGCAGCCCCACATACAAGATGTTACAATAATCCAACACTGACATCACCAATGCCTGAATCAAGGTGCATCACCCAATTTTTCAGGAACTGTTGCAATTAGTGTACCAGTCTAATTTACCATAAGCCGTCTGAAGTATCTTTGATACCTGGGTCTGTAATGTGTGTATCCAAAACCACTCCGAAGTCACGGATCTCCTTTTTCCACTCAGACTTAACCCCCTTAGTTATCAGCCATTCCTTTAGGCTACTCATGTCCAACACTCCATACACAAGAATCTGAATCTCCAATTTTTGGGCATTCAGCACCAGCTGCTTTACCTCTAACTGTTCCACTAACTTCTCCAAACATACATTCACCCTTCTAATAATCCTCTCAAATGACTGCTCAGAAATCACCACTGAACATCATCTGCATAAAGAAAGCATTGGAAACCATGGCTTCTAATTATCCGCCTCACTGGACTCTTAAAAATGTTAAAGATACATGGAGACAGAGCAGAACACTGGGATACTCCATGATAGCTGTCATACAGTGGGCATTTCCTCTTTCCATTGTACCCAAAAATGACACCCCTGTAAAAATGTGGTCAACCATGTTAATATATTCATAGTAACATAGTAAATGACGGCAGATAAAGACCAGTATGGTCCATCTAGTCTGCCCAGTAAGATAGCAAGAGTAGGTGCACCTGCCGCTCTGTGCAGGCCACCCCTCCGCATGTCTTTGTTTAGGGGTGAACCCACCGCTCCATGTAGGACACCCCTGTTTGCTGAGAAATTAGATAGTTTATTTTGATTTTATCCTGTTTCTGTAAAGGGATCCACTGTGTCTGTCCCATGCCATTTTGAATTCTGTCACTGTATTTGCCCCCACCACTTCCATCGGGAGGGCATTCCCAGCATCCACCACCCTTTCAGTGAAAAAGTATTTCCTGACATTGCCTTTCAATTTACCCTCTTGTAGCTTCATTTTATGCCCTCTAGTTTTACAGCTTCCCTGTCTTTGGAAGAGGTTTGTTTGTTCATTATTTCTCTAAGTATTTAAAGGTCAGAATCATATATAGTGGTCTCTTGGTTCCCAAGCCAGTGCTCTAGCCATTAGGTTACTCTTCCACTCAATAACTTTGAATATGAGAAAAAAAGGAATAATTCATTTCTCCTAGATGCTGAAGTTTCCACACATCTACCAAATTCAAAATCCTGAAGTAAGAGCAACAAATCTTTCTGGTGTGGAGCACCATGTCCCCCATTAAATTAAAATCCCCTCCCATAATAATGTTCCCTTCCACTAAAGATGACAAATCCTTTTAGATTTTTTTAATAATAGTCTCTCTGGTGGTCATTTGATGCATATACATATAGTCCTGCCCATCCCCATCTGTCTATATCTCTCCAGTAAAATATCCCAAGCCACTAGATCAAATGCTACTGATAAATCCAGCAAAATTACTGTAGCCAACTTCCCTCTATCCCTAGCCTGATATAACATGTTAGAAACATGACAGCAGAAAAAAAACACATGGCCTATCTAGATAGAGCATCTTTTAAACTAGATAATAGGGGAAAGCTGATTGTCGCCCAATAGCGGATGGTTTGGAAGAATGTATCCTTGAAGGATACTAGCAAAACAGGGAAGTTAGGACATCCAAACAGAGAGGTTCCCATAAAGATAAAAGTTACCCAGATGCCCTTGTGCAGAGTTGAAAGATTCCAAATTACCCTTAACAACTGATAACCATATTAATATGATTGAAATACAACCTCTAAAATGCCTGTATGCAAATGCTAAGAGTCTATAAAATAAGATGGGAGAGTTAGAATATATAGCTCTAAATGAGAGATTAGATATGATTTGTATCTCAGAGGACAACTAATAGGACATTGTGATACCTGGGTACAAATTATATCACAATGATATATTAGATCAAATTGGTTGAGTGGTTGCACTCTGTGTTAGAGAGGGCATTGAGTCACATAGGATTAAAGTTTTGCAGAAAACAAAATGCGATGTAGAATCTCTGGATAGAAATTCCCTGTAAAAAGGGGAAGACACTTGCAGCGGGGATGCATTATCGACTGCCTGGCCAGAATGATCAGATGGATAATGAAATGCTGAAAGAAATCAGGGAAGCTAACAAAAGTTACAACACAGTAATAATGGGTGATTTCATTTATCTGGGTATCGACTGGGTCAGTGTCACAGCGGGACATGCTAGGGAGATAAAGTTTCTAGATGAAATAAATGACTGCTTCTTAGAGAGTTATTTTGGACCTAGTCCTAAGTGGCATGCAGGATCTGGTGCAACAGATAAGGGTGTTGGGGCCATTTGGCAATAGTGATAATTGCATGATCACATTTGATTTAATAAATGAAAAAAAGGACAGCAAGAAAATCCACAGTCCTCCCATTTAACTTTCAAAACGAAGACTATGATAAAATGAGGAAAATAGTTAAAGGAGTTGCTGCAAAGGCTAAAGATTGGCACAAAGTGTGGGCATTGTTTAAAAATACTATCTTGGAAGCCCAGAACATATGTATTCCACGCTTTAAGAAAAGTGGAAGGAAGGCAAAAAAACTGCCAGCATGGTTTAAAGGCGAGGACAGAGAGACTGTTGCGACCAAAAAAGCGTCTTTCAAGAAATGAAAAAAGGAGCCAAATGACAAAAATAGGAAACAATATAAGCACTGCCAAGTTAGATGCAAAGCATTGATAAGACAAGCAAAGAGAATTTTGAAAAAAAGCTTGCCTTGGAAGCAAAAATACATAAAACATTTTCAAGTACATTCTTAGCAAAAAGCCTGTGAGACAGTCAGTTGGACTACTGGATGATAAGAGGAGTAAAAGAGGCGCTAAGTAAAGTCAAGGCCATAGTGGAGAGACTGAATGAATTCTTTGCTTTGGTCTTTACTGAAGAAGATGTAGGGAATTTACCCATGCTTGAAATGGTATATAAAGGTGATGTATTGGAAGAACTGAAAGAAATATTGATAAAGTGGGAAGATGTATTACAACTATTTGATAAACCGAAGAGTACCAAATCACCTGAACCGGATGGTATACATCCAAGGGTATTGAAAGAACTGAAATATGAGATTGCAGACCTACTATTAGTATTCTGTGATGTGCAAAATACATTGAAACCCTTCACTCAGTGTCCAGCTGTGGCCAAGAAAGCTAATAGAATGCTAGGAATCATAAGAAAGGGAATGGAGAATAAAACTAAGGATATTATAATGCCTCTGTATCTTTCCATGGTTCGACCGCACCTTGAATTTTGTGTGCAATTTCTGGTCGCCATATCTTAAAAAGGATATAGCGGAATTAGAAAAGGTACAGAGAAGAGATACCAAAATGGTAAAGGGGATGGAAGGATACCCCTAAGAGGAAAGGAAAGGTTAGGGCTCTTCAACTTGGAAAAGAGAAGGCTGGGGGGAGATATGATAGGAATCTATAAATTAATGAATGGAGTGGAATGGGTTAACATACAGATCGGTTGTTTACGCCATCAAAAAATAGAAAGACTAGAGGACATGCAATGAAGCTACAGTGTAACCCATTTAAGACTAATAAGAGAAAATATTTTTTCACAACGCATAATCAAACTCTGGAATTCGTTACTGTAGGATGTAGTAAAAGTGTAGCCAGGTTTAAAAATGTTTTGGACAAGTTCCTGAAGGAAAGGTCCATAAACCATTATTAAAGAGGACCCTTGAAGTCCACTGCTTACCGCAGGATGAGCGTTGTGGAAGCTGTGGACTTTGGGTACCTGCCAGGCACTTGTTGGAAACAGGATACTGGGCTTGATGGACCATGGTCTGACCCAGTATGGCATTTCTTAGGTTATCTAGTCTGCCCTTCCATATCAACGACAATAGTCCTCTTTTTTTCCTTTAGAGATCTTCTGTTTGTCTCATGCTTTCTTGAATTCAGATACTGTCTTCATCTCTACTACATCCACTGGGAGACTATTTCATGCATCTACCACTCTCTGTAAAGAAATATTTCCGAATATTACTCCTGAGTCTATCCCCTTTCACTCTCATCCTATGTCCCCTTGTAGCAGAACTTGCTTTCAATTGATAGAAGCATTTGTGCTTTTATGCCACAGTGGTATTGAATATCTTTATCATATCTCCTCTATCTCGCATTTCCTCTAGCATATACATATTAAGATCTTTAAATCTCCAGGAACAAGCAGGAATTCAGTCTTCACATATGGGTGAACGTCAACAATGGAGCTCATGCAGGGGAATACTCCACAGCGTCCAATAGGAAAGCCTTTGGGAGCACTCCACTGTGCCTGTGTGCCTGCCTTCCCATATTCCGAACTCCTCTCCTCAGTTCTTCATTTTCCATGGAGCCATTAGGATGCATCATCCTGTCACTGCCAAAAAATGTCTCTTTTTTGTGGAACATTGTGCTTCTGCCTTCTTGTCGACGCCGGTTCCATCAAATCCTGACACCAGTTCCGATAATTCTTTCATTTTTTATTTTCAAATTTTCTTTTCTATTTTTCATCGGGGTTTCCACTGCTAAACTAGGCTAGGCCTTCATAGCCTTATCTTCCATCTTGAAGACATCTTTTTAAGGCATGGAATAGCCAGTCAGTGGTTTCAAAAACTGTACCAAATGTGCCGGTGCCATCTCAGCCACTGATAAACATAACTGGTGTTTAAAATGTTTGGGTCCTGAACATTAGCACAATTCTTGTCCTTTATGCCAACAAATGACAAAGAGAGGCCTCAAGAACCGAGTCAGACAATTTGGATCGCTGTTTGCCTTGGACTTGTTTCAGTGGCTTCCACTTCATCGAGCGCATCAACTTCCTCTCATGGGTCTCAGGTTTCTTCAAAGTCTCTGGCCGTTCCCAAATCCTCGGCATTGAAGACTGATACCAAGGTCAGAGAGACATCCCAGCATAAGAGGCACTTCTGATGCAGACCGGCCAGCCAAACAGACCTGGCGTGAGATGTGTCCTCCAAAGCACAAGTGGGACTCTGGGACGCTCCCAAGGCATCGACCTCCAGAGAGCTACCGGTTCCATGTTCTGGGATGGTGGCTCAGAGCCCCGTAGGTGATCCCAGCCAGACATCGGCCATCTCCCTAGACCAGCGCATGCTGGCTCTCGAGAGGTTTGGCAGCACTCCTGACAGCCTTGGTAACGATAACATTGAGAGCTTCAGGAGTGCGGTCTTCAGCACCGAGTCTACAGCCAGGTGTATTTTGCCCGATGCCAGCCCTCAAACCGGCATCATCGGAACTCTCGAAGTTGATACCTTTTGTTCAAAATGCTTGATACCTCCGGTATCCAACAGACTCAAACCACCATGGCTCTCGTTGCTGATACCGGCATCGACCATCGATTTCCACGAAGCATTGAGGTCGAACCCAAGACCACTGATATTTTGATTTACTACCAGACTCTGATTCCAGTTCTTCAGAATCTGATGTGGGATGAGGAGGTGGTGACCTGGGTGAGAGTACCAGAAGAAAGAAATACGCAGAAACCGAAAGCGAAAGAGCAGTCGAGAGGGAGATGGAGCTTGGAGATCTTGAGCTGCAGGAGAGTGAGGTAATTACAGGAAAGGTCAACCAATCAACAGAAGAGGAGGAAGAAAGGGAGGAGAAAGACCCAGAGGTGGAAAAACTCAAGATCGAATTCCTAGTCCATATGGAAAAAGATGAATATACTGGGTTTCAGGCAAGGGAAAGATTACTCAAGTTAAATTTAACAACTAAGGTTAGAAGTATCATTGTAAAAATAAACAAGGTTATATCCAGTATAAAGGAACCATTTATTGACATGACTAAAATAAGTTGAATACAGTATTGTGCAGCTAAAATTATTACTGCGAGAATAATACCAGCTAAAGAGCAGGGCCAGAAGATAAATAAAACAATAGCAGTTCCTTCTTGGAAAAAGCACATCAAGGGAAAAATACAGTCATTGTGTGCGGAGATATCCTTGATAGATGGGTATCTGAAAGGATTAAGATCATCGAAGATATTAAGGAAGATCCAAGACATTAAGCTGAAGCATGCTGCATTAACAAAGACCTGAAATGTGTATATTTCAACAATCATTAAAATCATCTGTAATACCTGAAGATTGGAGGATGGCCAATGTAACGCCAATTTTTAAAAAGGGTTCCAGGGGTAATCTGGGGAAACAACAGACCGGTGAGCCTGACTTCACTATTGGGAAAAATGGTAGAAACCATAATAAAGAACAAAATTACTGAACATGTAGATAGTCATGGCTTAATAGGAGACAGCCAAAATGGCTTTAGACAAGGAAGATCTTGTCTTACTAATCTGTTATGTTTTTTTGAAGGTGTGAATAAACAGGTAGACAAAGGTGAGTCAGTTGATATAGTACAGTATATCTGGACTTTCAGAAAGCTTTTGATAAGGTCCCTCATCGGAGACTTTTGGCAAAACTAAAAAGTCATGGGATAGGAGTCAGTGTACTATTGTGGATCAGGAACTGGTTAAAAGATAGAAAGCAGAGGGTAGGGCTAAATGGCCAATTTTCCCAATGGAGAAAGGTGAATAATGGAGTACCCCAGGGATCTGTGCTGGGTCTGCTGCTTTTTGACATATGCATAAATGACCTGGAAAAGGGAATAACGAGTGAGGTTATCAAATTTGCAGATGACACAACTATTTAAAGTTGTTAAAACCCATGAGGATTGTGGAAAATTGCAAGAGGATCTTGATAACTAGGAAGATTGGGCATCCAAATAGCAGATGAAATTTAATGTGGACAAGTGCAAAGTTTTGCACCTAGGAAAGAACAACCCAAACTATGGTTACACGATGCAAGGTTCCACATTGGGAACCACCACCCAGGAAAAAGATTTAGGCATCATTGTGGATAACATGTTAAAACCCTCCGCCCAGTGTGCAGTGACGGCAAAAGAGCAAATAGAATGCTAGGTATCATAAGGAAAGGAAAGGAAAATAAAACAAAAGATATTATAATGCCTCTGTATCGTTCCATGGTGCGACTGCACCTTGAATATTGTGTGTAATTCTGGTCGCTGTATCTTAAAAAGGATATAGTGTTATGAGAAAAGGTACAGAGAAGAGCCACCAAAATGGTAAAGGGAATGGAAGGATATTCCTATGAAGAGAGGCTGAAAAGGTTAGGGCTCTTCAACCTGGAAAAGAGACGGCTGAAGGGAAATATGATAGAGGTCTATAAATGAATGAAGGGAGTGGAACGGGTAAACGTAGATCGATTGTTTACATCATCAGAATATAGAAAGACTAGAGGACATGCAATGAAGTTACAAGGTAAACTAAGACTAATAAGAGAAAATATTTTTCCACTCAATGTGTAATCAAACTCTGGAATTTGTTACCGGAGGATGTAGTAAAACCTGTTAGTGTAGATGGGTTTAAAAAAGGTTTGGACAGGTTCCTGGAGGAAAGTTCCATAAACCATTATTAAAAGGGACCCAGGATATCACTGTTTGACCCAATACAAGCATTGTGGAACCTGTGTCTTTTGGGGAAACTGCTAGGTACTTATGACCTAGATTGGCCACTGTTGGAAACAGGATACTGGAATTGATGGACCTTGGTCTGACCCAGTATGGCATATCTTATGTTCTTAAGTAGAAGCAGAAGCGCAAAAACTGTGAAGATATGAAGAAAACCGAAAAGAAAGAGATCAAAATAAGCTATTTAGAGAGAACCCAAAACAATTTTACAGGGAATTAGGAAAGAGCATTAAGATAATAAAATCACCACCAACCAAAGCCGAAACAGAAAACTTCTGGAGAAAAGTATATGAGGATCCTATAAAGCATAATCAAGAAGCAGAATAGTTACCCTACATACAGGAGCATCTAAAAAAGCAAACATCACACCTATGGAATGGCCTGTAGTAACAACAGGCAAACTTGTAAGCAGTTTGGAAGAGCTCTGGCCCAAATGGAGTAAACGACTTTTGGCTCAAACAGTTAACATCACTCCACCCAGACCTGGTGAATTGCAAAAATTAATTGTTTACGCAGGCAGACCTAACATCACAATGGCTTACTACAGGAAGAACATTTCTCCTTCCAAAAGGAGACCTCAGTAACACTCCCAACAATTATAGACCAATAACTTGACTACCTACAATCTATAAGCTTTTCTCTGCAATAGATACAGAATATATGATCATATTGAGTCCAATAACATCATGGCAATAGAGCAAAAGTGCAACAAGAGAGGAGCATGCATATTTATTTACTTATTTATTTAACAATTTTTCTATACTGCTTTTCTTACATTCAAAACGGTTTACATTGAACATTAAAGAAAGGAACTTTACATAGAACAATGAATTAAAACTTGGATATAACAGGGGATATGACACCAAAGACCAGTTAATAAGGCCATTATGGCCAGCGCTAAGAAAAGCAGAAATCTCAGTATAGCATGGATTGGTCATAAGAAAGCTTTTGACAGCATCCCACACTCATGGATAATAAATTGCCTTGATGGTCAATACAGTGAGAAAAAGGCTTACTCGCTATATCCCTATCATAAACACCATAAACATGTTAATAATGGTGAACTAATATCCTAAGTAAATTTTTTGTCAGATCGTCTGTACTGAGGATGTAAAACATACTCATTTAACAGACCCTCCTTTTTATTCGATTTTTTAAAAGGTCATCCTGACTAAAATGTGCCCGAGGCTATAAACGGCCCCTAGGACCAGCCCCTGCATATGGTAAATGCTATGTGCAAAATCTTAGCTTTCAATAAACAGTTTTCTGTGACTATCGAATGTCTCTTATAAGGGAGATGGTACTACTTATCTGGACCGTTGAAAGTTCTTGCAAAACGGCATCCGGTTTCTCGTGCTCGTTGCTATCATCAAAAACTCTCCCACATGGTCCAATGCTATAAGGCCATCCAGCCGGGAATCCAAAGGCATACCCACTACTATCAATCCTTTAGAGACATTCCTACAACCATTGGATAAGCATCAGCAATTAGCAGGGATATAGCGAGTAAGCCTTTTTCTCACTGGATTATATTGTGGCTTTACTTGATAAGGTTTAATAAGTGTATAGTTCCTTAGGGTTGATGGTCAATACATCATTTCTAACATTAAGATCCAGTGAGGAATATTTCTGGGAGATACCCTTCTGTTTTGTGTGGCACTTAGTCCAATGAGTATTCTCATCAACTCTTTGGGATATGGATTTAACATGAATCCTAAAGAAGGTAACAACACATAAACAACATCTCATTTATTATTTGTAGACTCTCTGAAGCTCTATAGTTCTAGCGACCAGCAATTAGCAGAGCAACTCCATGTGGTGCAAAGCTTTTCTGATGACATTAGGATGACCTTTGGCCTTGACAAATGTGCTAAGGGCAACTTTTTCAAGAGGAAAATTGAGCAAAATAGAAAACATCTCCCTGGCTGAAGACTGTGTGATATCAAAGACCTTGAACAGGAAGGTGTATATAAGTATCTTGGAATAGAAGAAGGAACGACACTCAAGCAGAAATTACTGAGAGAAAAGATCAGTAAAGAATACTACAGGAGATTAAAATCATTATTGAAAAGAGCTTTAAATCATGGAATTAGATACAAGCCATCAATCAGCTGGCAATTCCTGTACTTTCATATAGCTTTGGGGTTGTATACTGGCCTCTTAAAGATCTTGAAAAACTGGATATGCGAACATGAAAACCCCTTCATGCCCATGAAGTGATTTTCAAGAATCACTGTGTATGCCAAGACTGTACATCCCTAGAGCTGAAGGAGGGCTAGGACTCATAGAGTTTAATTATACATGCAGAGCTACTATCATAGATCTTCAGGCCTCCTTAACTGCATCCTCGGATCCAAATATGCAAAAAGTGCAGAAATATGAGAATAAACATTTAGAATCCATCTCCATCATCAAACTTGGACAAGCGTTCCGACAACTAGAAGGAATGGGTGAAAATCCACAAGCATGCACAGAGAAGGAAGTAACAGAATTAGATCTACAAACAGATACGCAAATACAGTGGGAAATACAGTCTTACTCCAGGAACCCTTTGTCGATCAAGAACAGATACATGAATGGTTAAGGAGGAGTGAACTGAAACTAAAGGATGAGAGATTGACAGTTGCAGCCCTGGACAGGGGCTTATGGATGAGATTGTTTACAGTAAGCACTGAAAAAACTGGCAACACAGACATATGTTGATTCTGTAAGAAAGACCTGGAAACAGTGACTCGCCTCATAGCTGGCTGTGAAGTTCTAAGGCAGAAAATTTCTATAAAGAAAGGCATAATAAAATAGCGCAACTCATCCATTGGAAACTCTGTACGCACTACAACATCACTGTGCCCAAAAAGCACTGGAGTCATAACCCTAAGAGAATTACAGAGAATGAGGAGGTTATGATTACCTAGGATACTCCCATTCCAACCGATAAGCTGAATGCGAGGAAGCCGGATATAGTAGTTAAGGAGAAAAACACCAGAACGGCATTGATAAAGAGGTGTCAGTTCCAAGCGACTACTCTGAATTGGCGTGGAGAGGCAGAAGACCCTGAAATACCAGGAAATGCAGTCAGAGACCAAGAAAATGTGGCAGAAAGATACAGAAATATTTACCATCATTTTGAGTGGCACAGGCTTGGTAAAGAAGAATTTTCAAGCACATCTTGACAAACTATCCATATATATTACATCTTACGAACTCCAGCAGGGGGCTCTCTTTGGCACGATGCAAGTACTTTTCTGAGCCTTAGCAGCAAATTTGAGAGACTGAGATCATACTCCCCATGCTCTGGCTTTGTAGTGAGGTTCACGACGGTATGCGCAAAACTAACCCATTTGGAGAAACTGCCTCAGACAGACTTTGTCACTATGTCCACAGGTGTTACCTCATAACATCAGAGCAGTGGACACTCCAGACAGTCCAAAGGGGTTACCAGCTTCACTTCAAAACCTTACCCCACACCAGCTTCACAGGGGAATATCCCACACATCTCCTTCAAAACACTCTCTTAAAAAAAGAGATGACAACCCTTTTGTCCCAGGGTGCCATTGAAAGAGTTCTTCCTCCTCCAGAAAAGATGGGCTTCTATTGTTCATATATTCTCATTCCAAAGAAAACAGAAGGATTCAGGCCCATATTGGATCTCATAGAACTAAACAAGTTCATGGTCCAAGAGAAATTCAAAATGATTTCACTAGGATCTCTTCTACCATACTCAGGCGGTCGATAGTACACCCCCACTGCCATCACCTTTCCCTTTTTACACGGAATTTCATTCCATAGAGATTCTACAGTGTATTTTGTTTCCTGCAAAACTTTAATCCTGTGTGTCTCAATGTCCTCTCTAACATAGAGTGCAACCACTCCACCAATTTGATCTACTCTATCATTGCAATATAATTTGTACCCAGGTATCGCAGTGTCCCACTGGTTGTTCTCCTTCCACCATGTCTCTGAGATACCAGTCATATCTAACTTCTCATTTAGTGCTATGTACTCTAACTCCGCTCATCTTAATTTTTAGACTTCTAGCATTTGCATTCAAGGATTTTAGAGGCTGTATTTTATTTATATTAATCTGGTTACCAGTAGGCAGGGATAATTTGGAATCTTTAAGTTCTGTCTGCTCTGACATTTGAGTTCCTTTTGTCTTTATGGAACCTCTCTGTCGATATGCCCTAATTTCAATCTTTTGTTAGTATCTTTTATGGATATATCCTTCCGAACCATATGCTCTTGGGCGACTCAACTTTCCCCTATTATCTAGTTTAAAAGCTACTTTATCTCCTTTTTAAAGATTAATACCAGCAGCCTGGTGGAGCCTGCTCCTTCATAAAAGCCTCTCCCCAGAATGTTGCCCAGTTCCTAACAAATCCAAACCCTCTTCCTTACAACATCGTCTCATCCACGCATTGAGACTCCGAAGTTCTGCCTGCCTTTTGGTTCCTGTACTTGGAACGGGAAGCATTTTGGAGAATGCTACCCTAGAAGTTCTGGATTTCAACTTCCTACCTAAAAACCTAAATTTGGCCTCCAGAATCTCCCTACCACACTTTCCTATGTCATTGGTACCAGCATGTACCAAGACATCAGACTCCTCCCCAGCACTGTCTAAGACCTTGTCTAGGCACGTGAGGTCCGCTACCTTCTCACCAGGCAGGCTTGTTACCAGGTGATCCTCACGTCCACCTGCCACCCAGCTACTTACATGCCTAATGATCGAATTGCCAACTATAATGGCTGTCCTAATACTTTTCTCGTGGGCACATGGCCTTGGAGAAACCTTCTCAGTGCGAGAGGGTTTTACATCTCCTGGAGGAGAGGTACTAGCTACATGATCACTTTCTACAACACCAGGGTGATGCTCTCCTGTCAAGTGACCTCTATCCTCCATGACAGTAGGGATGCTGTAGGTCTTGTCTATATACCTATCTGTCTTCCTTATGTCCTCCAAATCTGCTACTCTATCCTCCAGAGATTAGACTCTTTCCCTGAGAGCAAAGAACTACTTACACCTAGTGCTCTAACCAGATAGTGTTGGGACAATCTGTGAAGATATTCAGTGGCACTGTCTGGATAGTGCTGCTGATTATCTCTCTCATTGGCATGATCTGGATAACCCCAGTGGATTATCCAAATAAGGCTTTGAAAATCAAGTGCGTAGCATCTAAATTTAGGCTCCTAAATTTAATTTCTAAGTTAGGTGCTGTCAGACGGCTGCCTGGGTGAGAATCTTCACAGTCTTGTCAAGTGCATATATCTATATGATTTGCAAGGTATTGTGGGCAATGTAGTTCATTCACACCAGACACAGCTGCTGACAATAATTTAGTTGTGCTCTTGGGTAAAGCCAATAAGATATTTATTTATGGGGTTATTTCTCCCAACACAGATATGCTTGGTAGCACATAAATTAGGTTACTTGCTTTCAGTGTTAACTTGGAAAAACAAAGTCAAAATCAGGAAAACAACAAATGAAAAGCCACAAAGCAAGAAACAAACTGTTCTTTTCAGGTTAACTTCTGATTACTTCCCACATAGATACAGAAGTGATTCTCTCCTAGCTCACAAGCAATTAGGTAAGGCTTAATTGCTAGCAGTCACCAGCTGAAACCCCTTAGCTGGCTTGCTTTCTACTGTGTGGGTCAAAATCCTGCTTCAGGAGCTTTTCTGGGTAGATTAAAGAACAAATTTGTATTTCTTTGTGATGGTTGCTGTACTTTATAACAGAAAGTTACCAACGGAGTTTAGATAGAGAGCAGTCCATATAAACAGGATCCTCATCTGCTATTATTCCCCCTTGTTCAACAAGCATGGGTTCAATATCATGGATTGGCACAGATGAATCTCTCAATGGAGCATTTTCAGGAGAATACTTGTTTCCCTGCTGTCTTTCAAGGTTATAGCTAGGGCATAGATCAGTGTTCATACCTGAGCTTCCATTGCTGCTAGAGTTCCTCTCTATATAGCCTGGCCAGTATGTAGTCCAGTTCTTATGTCCACCCTTCCAATCCAGATCCCTGGACACTGGATCTCTCTTCACATACCTTCTGGCACAGGTCTTAGGGTCCCTTCCACATGCAGCCGTCTCCCTCACAGGTAGCCTCTGGTGATTCCTAGCTCTGCAGCACCATTCCTCTGGCTTTCCCCAGTCCAATGGTGTATGCTGGCCCTTGGAATACCTCCCAGTATACGTACTGCTTTGGACTCTTCTAGACCTCTCAAAGGCTTTTCTCCTCTTTCTTCCAGAGGGTTTTTCTTGCCTTTCTGTCTGTCCGGTTTGGCTTCTGCTTCTGATGATCCTTCAGATGAAACTGATGATCATTCTCTGGATATCCAAGGTGATCATGAAGATGGTCATCTGTAGAATAAACTCTACTCTTATTCTGCTTGGATGAGTGCTCCTCCCTAACACAGCGCAGCTGTGCTGAATCAGGCCCTGCCCTTTGAGATGAGTGCTTAGGGATTACCTCATAGCCCTCGTGATTGAACACACGTTTCCCCACTTCAGCTCCTCTAATGGCTGTTGGAAACCTGGTGCATTCTGGGACTGGTAGTCTTTTATGGCAAAATTCTGTTTTCTCATTTCTACCAGCACTGACAGGTTGCTTGTTCAGAGACACTTCACCTTTTCTATAGCCCCTTCCTGAGCTATGATAAGCTTCCTTATCACAGTGCCCATTTTCAGTTGAATTTAACTGATAATGTTAAATTTGATCAACTTCTTGGTATACTTGAAAAAATGAGGAGGGATGATCTGTCTGCTACCATGAGATATTGGGGGATATGTGAAGAGCGTCAGGACTAAGGAGATCAAGGCAGGGTTGTTTCAGTTGTGTACATGAATAAGAAGTACACACATTGGAAGATAACATGTACTTTTATGCAGACCACATGTAAGTGTTCCGAGTTGCATAGTTTGGTGGAGCTGGGGTGGAGTTGTGATGTACAAGTTTTCACACATAGTTAACCTGAATAGGTGTAAATTTCTGCAGGTGGATTTCTGTGCTATTAGGGCTGTTTTTAGGAGTCTATTTCTTAAAGGCCCAGAGATGAACAGGATACCTTTATAAAGCAGGCTTAAATTAGGCTCCTTTTTGACCTTCTACATAGGAGCCCTGCTATAAAATCAAAGCCATAAAGTTTAAACAAGGAACGGGAGACAATGAAGCACTGAGGAACACCAAAACGAAGTTCCCTTTCTGTAGACTGACTTCCATCAGCACCTGTTGCCCAAAAATTCTACCGCCTTCAACTATTCACAGGTTTGACATCAAAACCAACCAAAGCCTTTCCATATCTGCTTATTTCAGACTGATTTCAAAAGCGTTTAGTGACTGAAAACATTGATTTGCCATTTATGACTTTTTTTCAGGGCCATGTTTAATTCTTTGCTTCTCAAGCTATAAATCAGTGGATTTAAGAGTGGGAGAGTGATTATATAAACAATAGTAATCAGCTTGTTTGATTTCACAGACTTCCCTGACTTGGGCTGCAAATATACTCCTATCATTACCCCATATAAGAGAAGCATGACTGTAAGGTGGGCAGAGCAGGTGGAGAAGGCCTTGCTTTTCCCTCCTGCAGAGTGGATTTTCAGGATGGTGAAGATGATAGATGCGTAGGATGCCAGCGTTAGGAGAAAAGGAAGGAAGGATGTAAACAATGCTTCTACAAAAGTCATTGTTTCAATGATTGAGGTGTCTGTGCAGGCAAGTTTCAACAGTGCTGTGATTTCACAAAGAAGTGATTGATGACATTGGAGTTACAGAAAGAAACCTGGGATAAAATAACAACATATGGCAACAAAGCTAAAAAACCTGTTATCCATGAGAGACTTGCCAGAAAAGCACAGACCTTTTTAGTCATGATAATGGTGTAACGCAGGGGATTGCATATCGCAACATAGCGATCATAAGCCATGGCAGTGAGAAGGATAAATTCTACTTCAACACAAGTCATATAGCAATAAAATTGTGTAAGACAGGCAGCAAAAGAAATTGTATGACTCTGTGACAGGAGAATTGCCAATAATTTTTGGCACAGTGGTTGTCAAGGAAGAAATATCTATGATGGACAGGTTATACGAGCGCACATCCACGCAGGCTTAAGAACAGTCTCCCGTTCTCACAATTTCTTCGATACCGAAGAAACTGTTCAGATATAAAAGATTACAAATCTCAAGCCATGTTACTTAAAGACAAATTTGCGTCACGGGGTATCCGAAACAGATCATAGATGAAGCCTATAAGCGAGCACTTTATATTAATAGGGAGCTTTTGTTGTCTCCCGTATCTAAAAATACACAGCCAGGCGACCGGCAAGACGGCCTTGGGTCGCTACCCTCACCCCCCCCCCAATAACCACGCTCACTCCATATTTGCCACCAAATGAACACGTATTTATTGTGTTGTTCACAAATTTTGGAAATTACAATATCAACTGTTGGCCACAGCATAAGCTTATTACATCAACTATTTACATAATCCTTATACACGACATAACTATTTACACAGTAAATTACGTTTCCTCTTCAACCCTTCTCCTGAGGCACAGCCCACTCTAATTAGGTCCTTGTCGTACGGCAGGGATATCTGGAAAAGCTGCCGTTCAAGCCTTTTCCCCACTGCCGTCGTTACCTGATAGCATGAGGTCATCACGGGGATGCTTTCATTGACCACAGGCCCTCTTCGGGGCTCTGTTCCTCTAGCCACAGTGTCCTGTTTGCCTCTGCCCAAGTCCCGTCAAAGGCGTGAGCAGGGCTGCGTTGGTAATCTCTACAACCCGTCCCTCCCGCCGTGAAAGCATCGGGAGGCCCTCTAGACACCGTTCCTGCTTCGACGCGGTGTCCTGTTTACGGACACGTCCTATATGTTCCACTCCCCGTTGTCGTGTCTGGGCTGTGCGCTCTCTCGAGAGGAGGGGGTCCCTATCTCTCCTGCCAATCCCTCCCGGCAATGCTTCCTCGCTTGCCGGGGGGGGTCCCCACCTCCTAACGGGTCTCTTTCTATAGCTGTGGCCAACTCTTGTTTCAGCCATAGTCGTTCCAGTGCCTCCTGTATCGCACATAGGAACACATCCATCCCAATTTCGGACAGATGTACACCGTCTGTACGATACAGGCCAGGGCAATTCTCTTCTATGAGATCGTGCACGATGTTGTACCCCCCGATTGAGTTCATAAACCGAGCCATCCACCTGTTCACCTTGCGTCTTGTCCTCTCCACCGCTTGATGCGACCATTCGCCCCTCCAGACTCGCCGAGGTATGATGTGTGACCAGACCAGCCATGCTCCCGGAAAAGTACACGTCAGTGCCTGCATGTCCTTTTGCATCTTCTTTGTTAGCTCAACACTGCGTGTACTGATGAGGTCATTACCACCGAGATGAACTAGTATCACCCAAGGTTTTCCTCCTGCATGTTTTAACCGCAAAAGGAAAGGCATCAACTTGTCCCACACCATACCTCGACAACCCATCCACTTCACCGCCACATTGTCGGCGGGGAGGCCCAGGTTGAGGCCTTGAGGTCTGGTACTTGTCCTCCTCTCTGCCCAGTGCACGAACGGATGACCGCATATCCAAACTTCCTGGCATGGTTTGCCGCCTTAGTGTTGAAAAGAGAGTTGGCATGTAAATACCTACTTGATAACTGTTACATCACTGTTGATAAAACCATTCGATACAAATTAATAACATACCAATTACAACATGTCAGATATCACCCTAACATAGCCTTCCCTCGCCCCATTGCCCGCCTTTTTTTTTTAAATTATAGCCACATGACCTGCCCTTGGCGTCATACCGGGCGTACGTATAGCTTATATCTGTCAGATCGCCATCTGCTGATGATTCTGATCTGCTCTCCGGTCATTCCAAGGCCGGCTGCCGTAGAAGCAAGTCTCTATGCCTGCCATCTCCAAGGCCCGTTTAAGTACCCTGGTGAATTGAAAACGCGTCAGGGGTGCACCGTTCGAGTGCACCAGCCAGTGATCTGCCCCTGCCGGCCGTATTTGCTTATAGTCGGCAAACGTTTTAACCGGGCATGTGGGGTCCCCTGGTAGCTGAGCTAACCTTATCAAGGCGCCTCTTGCTTCCGTGTCAGTTTTGGATCGCCTAACACGTAGCTCGAGCATCCCGTTGTGTAGGCTGACATCCTGTTTCCTAATACCCCCTTCGGCGTTAGCCTTGCTCGCCGCGGCTACCAGCTCACTTACCCTGAAGGCGCCGAAAAAGGCCCATGAAAAGGCACATCGGAACAACCGGGTCTCGAAATCGTCGAAACATATTCGGCCCGCCACCAGCTGCTGTAACATATGATGTGTTATCGGGCGCCGCCAGTCTTTCCTGCGGGGCTGCTCCGTTGTCCAACCTTTCAACACCCTTGATATCATGAAATCTGCTCTTGGGCTGCTCTTACCCAACGCCTTAGCGAAGAAAGAGATTGCCGCCAATTGCGCCTGGACTGCTGATTTCTTGCTGCCTGCCCTCTTCAGATGCAGGATCCACTGCAGGATTGACGCCATGCTGGGGCAAACCACCTCGATCCCATTCGTTGCGCAAAAAGCCTGGAATTTCTCCCAAGCCGTTAGGTATTTTTGCTTTGTCCGCTCGGATAGTGAGCCCAACATCAGCTCCCAAACTTCGGCGGACCAAGGTCCCATTCCCAATCCGGGATGGCCGTTTTGATTGCGTCGGCTTCGGGCGCCAGGGATCGGAAAAGCGCAATCTTAGAGCGGGAGAGAGCATCGGCAAGGTTATTGAGAGTACCCGGTATATGTTTCGCTCTGATAGTTATGTTGTGGACTAGGCATGTCAACACTATATGTCTCAGGAGTGCCACTACCCCTTGCGTGTGGGCGTGCATCCCGTTCACCACGTATACCACTGCCATGTTATCAGTATGGAAAGTGATCATCTTGTTGCAAAGACGCGGGGCCCAGAGGGCTACTGCTACCGCTATGGGAAATAGCTCCAGAAAGGTAATATCCCTGGTGGTACATACGGAGTGCCATTCGGCTGGCCATTCCTCCGCGCACCACGCACCTTTGAAGTATATCCCAAAGCCGGATCCGCCCGCGGCGTCTGTGAACAGGTCGATGTCTTCGTTCGACACTGGGTGATCTTGCCAAAATGCCCGACCATTAAAGGATTGCAGGAAGATTTCCCACATGCGTAGGTCCTCTTTTATGCCCTTAGTGATCCTGATCTTGTGATGTTTCTTTTTGATCCCCTTAGTCGCCAGTGCCATGCGGCGGCAGAAGACCCGCCCCATTGGCATGATTCGGCATGCAAAACACAGCAACCCCAGCATTGATTGAAACTGCTCCAAGGTGGCCTTTTTGCAGCCCTGCATGTCTCGAATGGCGGATCTCAATTTTTGTATCTTGTCCGCGGGCAGGCGCAACTGTTGCTTTGCCACGTCCAGCTCAATGCCCAAGAAGGTAATGGCCTCCACAGGCCCGCAAGTCTTTTCCTCTGCCAGTGGAATACCAAAGCGCTTGGCCACATGTTCAAAAGACCTAAGGATCCTCTGGCAGTCTTCCTGGTCATTTCCGATAAAAAGGAAATCATCCAGGTAGTGCACCAAGGTATCGGGCCCGGCAATATCCTCCACCACCCAGTGTACAAATGTGCTGAATTGCTCAAAATGCGCGCATGATATCGAGCAACCCATGGGCAAGCATTTATCGAAATAATACTCCCCATTAAAGGTGAATCCCAGCAATACGAAGGACTCCGGGTGGACCGGCAGGAGACGAAAGGCTGATTCAATATCCGCCTTCGCCAGCTTGACCCGCTGCCCCCGTTTCTTGATGATGTCCACTGCGTGGTCGATCGTCGAATATCGCACTGAGCATATTGACGGATCGATTTGGTCATTCACTGAACTCCCTTCGGGGTATGATAAATTATGTATCAGGCAAAATTTTCCGACCTCCTTTTTTGGCACGATTCCCAGTGGGGACAGCACCAAGTTTGGAATGGGCGGGGCCCTGAATGGGCCTGCCACCCTCCCCAACTCCAGTTGGACAACCGAGCTGAATTTTTTAACCGAAAGGGAGTTGCGTGTTCCCCGGGCAATTGGATTGGCTAACACTGGGATCCTAAAACCTTCAGCAAAGCCGCTCTCGATGTTGAGAGCATTGTCCTGACGCGGGTAAACACGAAGCCAAGGTTGCATGTGGTCAAGTCTGATGGGGGTTGGGGCCATGGCCCTCCCCACCTCTCTGCTGCACAGGTCTGAAGGGCTTGTTGTCCATGCTGGTGCGGCAAACAGCGGCCAGGTGATTCCCCCTGCAGTTGGTACATACATGCCTGAATTTGCACGGCCTCCAGGTGCAACTCCTGGCGTTAAACTGCCGGCATGCCCTGCGCCCGTTCGACTGGGCGGCCTGACGCCATTGCGACACCTGAAAGGGCTGAGCGGATCCTTCTAGACAGTATGGTCTGTTGGGTGCCATCTCTTCCAGCCATAGATCCACTATCCTGTGCTGCCAGGTCATGGTTGGGTCTTCGGCTAAGCTCTGTCTGAACTTAACGTCATAATTAAGCCAGGCCCAGCCGCCAAGCCGCTTGTGCGCCTGGGTTATTGTATCCAAATATTTAGTTAGATACTGGTTCAGTTCTGGCTCACGCTCTAGGACCACGCTCATGAAAATATGGAACGCTGAGACCCAATTGTTTATTGATTTAACAATCTTCGGCTTCTTCTCCCACTTTCTATCCTTCTCCTTGCCTTCACTTGTTTCTCCGTCCTGATCCCTGATCAGTAATGAAAATATGTCGATGAATTCCCTCCGCCAGATTCGTTTTTTTAATTTTTTGGGCACGGAGCTGGCGAGCGAGCTTACTCCGCAACGCGGGTCACCGCTTACTGCCACCGGGCTTGTTAGCGTAGCCGTCATAGCCGACCCGGTTGGCCCGGATTGACCGCTGTCTGCTCTCTGCGTGTGTGTCTCGCTACGCCCTTCCCACACCTTTGCCAGCTGTCTATCCTTGTGTGATTTACTCTTTTTTCTTTTGAAAGTTTTCAAAATGCTATGCATGGCATTTGCCAAGGAAATGTCTCCCTCGTTGTCCGAGCTAGATTCCTCTGACGACGAGGAAGACAGTCCCACAACCGCTCCCTGTTTACCCGCGGGCTTACCTTTCGCCGAGGTGATGAGGGATGACCCGTCACCGCTCGCTGAACTGGTGCTTGGCGCGTTAGCCTCCGTCGTTGCACTGGAGCTCGGCGCGTCGTCTCCGCTCGCTGAGCCGTTGCTTGCCGTGCATCCACTTGGGGCCCGCGGCTCTTCGGTACTGACGGTAGCCGCCTCTAAACGTTGCTTGAAAGCACTTAGGCCGTGTTGGTTTACCTGGTCCCGTATCAACCTCAGCAGCTCATCCAGCTCCTGACTGGATGTCGTTTGTGCCAGTTGTGATGCGCCCCGCTGATTATGCCGCACATTCTGAACCGCACGTCTCCCCCGCGGGCCGCCTCCTCCGCCAGCTTTCCCTTTTGTGGCCGTCTCCGATGCCCGTTTTGAAGCACCGCGTGTCGTTTTGCCCTCTGCGGTCTGCTTGCTGCCTGTTCCTTCCCTGTTGGGCTTTTCCCTGCGATCCTTCCCTCCATTCAGCGCGGCCCTCCGTGGCATCTTATCCTTCTTGCACAACTGCTAGGGTGGGGAATATATGAGGGACACAGGAAGGCATATTAGCACTGTACTGGCGAGCATAAGGACGATTGACTGGGCACCATCGTTATTGCAAGTTGTAACAACACTAAATTCTTACCTCTCCCCCCCCCCCCCCCCACTCTTTTTTTTTTTTTTGGAAATTTTAGAGAAAATACAGACATATCAGCAATAACATCATATAGCTATTACAGATGAAAACCCACACCGGACGTCCGCAAGAAAATCCACGTTAAGATAAGCATGTAAGGAAACAGAGGATGATAGCCTCTAAAACCCCACCGGCAATAATAGGCCCCCCCTCCCTGCAGGAAAGCAGGTAATGCACCCATGTTTATCCCTTATAACCTTAACTCCATCATTTTTAACTTTCAAGATGCATACCTACCTATGGCCACTAGGTGGCAGCCACAACCCATGGTGGGCCACAGCGCCCGTAACCACTGAACATGATACAATATGAGGCAAGGCAAGAAAGCAGATGAACCCATTAATGTTATCAGCGAAAATCTATCCTTCTTAGTCTGCTTTCGCCCCTTTCACGCAGCATACTCCATCAACATTGATTCAGCGACTTTGAAGTGCAGTCTGGAGACAGACTTGATTACTTATGCTTGCCTATTCTCCCAAGGTAAACACGCGCACTCTTGTGCAGCCGTTCGCTAAGTTCCAAAAATCCAGCATTTGTCTCCTTCTTAAGAAATCCCATATCTACTTGCTGAAGCACTTACCGTGGTTCCCCGTCCCGTAATGGTTAGGTCTCCACCCCTTCCATGCTACAAGGACACACGGACACCACTGCACCTAGCATATCTGGTTACGACCCCAAATTATGATAATACCTTCCCTTTGCCTTTTTATTCCGTTTTAAATTACTTATTATTTCACCAACCCGGAATCGCCACGTTTTTCTTTTTTTTGCGTTGCACACGTCTCCGTCTGCAGCGATGACTGTTTTACTCCTTCCCTTTTCTTTTTTTTTTTTTTTTAAATTGGGGTTCCGCATTTGAGATTGCCCTCGCGCGTTCCCCTACAGCTCTTCCGAGCCATGCAGCCCTGCTTCAGGCTTTCTAGTACCTCAATTCCTCTCCACCCCTCTCTACCCCCTCCCCCCGCCCGTCCTCCCTCTTGTTCTCCCACAATTCTCTGTTACTCACTCGATTCGATAGCCTGCAACACCGCTCTACCCCGCTGCACACTGGGCTCCTCCTGCTGCGATTCACTCACTGACCACTGCGGCAGCCGCCGACAACCTCTGAAATGCTGGTCTCTCCGGGCGGCCTCTCCACGTGGCAAGGAGTGAAGGTACGGTGATCGCCCTTGCGAACGGCGCCGTGCGCGGGGGAAAGAGGGCGGGCGAAAGCGCAGCCGGCCTTTCTATAGCCGCCGCGCTGCCCGCCCCCCCTAGCCCCGCCCCCCGCCAAGGTTAACCCTTGGCCCGCCGCGCCTGTGCCCGGCCACGCTAATTCGCGGCCGGGACTAAACCTGAAGATAAAGTTCATTTTATAACTAAATATTCTCCTCATAGTATCAAGATCAAGAAGATTTTGGAAAAACATACCAATGTCCTGCGGAGCACACCGGGACTGGAAAATCAAAAAATCCAATGTGTATGGCAAAGACATATAAATCTAAAAGAGATCCTCAGCCCTACAGTGTTGCGATCATGTCCGCTTGGAATTACGACAGGTACGACGGGTCATTATAAATGCGGTGAATGCACTATATGCGATATTACTTTAGAGTTGCAAGAATTTGAACATCAAGGAAAAATCTATCGGTTAAGACATCGAACCTCCTGCAACTCTACTCATGTGGTCTACTGTATAGTCTGCTCATGCCCATTGTTATACATCGGTAAAACCATTCGTAGTTTTCACATTCGGATGAAGGAACATCGTAGCAGAATACACTGTAAAGTGTTACAAGCCCCGATAGTGCAACATTGTCTTGAACAAAATCATTCCTTTACAACATTACGGTGTTTTTGTATAGATCAAGTCACCCAGGGAGTAAAAGGTAAATACAAAGACCAGACATTGATATATTGTGAACAAAAATTGATTTTTTATTTGGATACTATAAGCCCCAAAGGCTTAAACACATCTATTGAATGGGGTGCCTGTCAGTAAGCCCCACCAATGAATGTATATGACCTTCTCTGTCGACATTTAAATCCCCTTAGAGGGTTTTGACTCGCATGCGCGGCGTTTTAAAGTTGGAAGATGGCCGATGAAAGCTGTAAGGGATTTCTCTATCACTCATTTGTGATAGAATTATGACTGGACTATGAATTACATCAAGTTCTCTCATTTCAATAGATCGGGTTAAAGGATAAATGCTTTTGTTATATTGAGGCATTTCCCCTGAGGAAACAACATTTGTGAAACGCTATAGCGCCAAGATTGGGTGTTGGGAGAATCGTTTATAACACAGCCTTTAAGAGAAGAAAAGCATTGCCTGTGATATATTAAGCATTTTGGGAGAATTGCTTTACCACACAGCCCTGCGGAGAAGAAAAGCATCATCTGTGGCATAGCAAGCAATCTCAAGATAAGCAATCTTTATTATAAAAAATCTTGATGCATTCAATAACCTGATATGATATGAAAAATAATCAATTAAATCTAGTGATATAAATGGGCCATTGATGTACCAACGGCATTCAACACTGCACCATACTTACCGAAGTAGGTTCAGTGATCAGCCTTGATAAGTCTGAGACCCAATCGCTATGATAAAAACATATTTAGTTATGTTTAGTTGAGAGGTGCCATAGATATAACTAGCCATAATTGCAAAAGGTTAGAAGTAGAGCTGACCAATCATTTGTAGCTACACAAAAAGTAACACAGGGCATGGCACTAAAAACCCCATGCTACCCTGGTAGCACATGTCAGGACATCAAATAGACAGCATGGGGCTTAGTAAACATGCCTCTAAGTTTGTACCTGAGGCAATGGAGGGTTAAGGGATTGCCCAAGGCCAAGGAAGCTACAACAGGATTTGGTTCCAGCCTGCTGTTCTAACCACAAGGCGGCTACTCCTGTTCAAAAGGGGGATCTTTGCTTTCTTGTCTTTAGTAATACCTTACTGATCAAATATTTAAAAAAATGGTTAGGGGTGTATATTTGTTTTGGGTGTACAAATAACTTGTGTGCATGTATACATACAAATTAACACCTGTACAATCGATTTGTATAGTTAAAATGTTGTAGCAAGCTTACAATGCATGCTTGGAAACAAATATGTGAAATGAACATTAAAAAATACCTGAAAATTGGGAATATGTGTTTAAAATGAGCACAAACAGAACTTTTTGTGGGCTGTTCACACCCCTAATAATTATATTTGTTATTAAAACAGAGGTATAGTTTCCTCTTAGATTAAGCATAATTTCAAATTAAATAAAGACGGTAATTCAGGAATCTGGGAAAGCTTGCTCTTTGAATGAATAGACCTTTCTTCTTACCGTTATAGTGTCTGATTTGCTAGAGATTTTTCTCATTCTCTTTCTGTGGAAAAATGTTTAAAGATCTATGTTCACAGTTTTTGCAATGCACTTTTCATACCAAAAAATGCAATGTGTGCTTGTCAGTGTGACTGAAAGTAGATTGCCAAGTTTTTCTGCCAAAGCAATGGAGGGTTAAGTATTTTCCCAAGGACACAAGGAGTGCTTGTGGGAATTAAACCCTGGTCTTAATGGTTAGAGCACTAACCTAGTAACCATAAGCTACTCCTCCACTCCAACTATTTATGTAGGAGATTTCAAATCATTGCCTAAACAGTATGGGGTCCGTCTACTAAGGTGCTTTAGCTGTTAACACAGCTAACATGGGGCAACTACAGATAGCGCAGTGATTTTATGTGTTATCTGTAGACCACACGTTAGATGCTTGAGTGGGAAGGGTATAGGTGGAGGGTGAGTGTGTCTACAATGAGCAGTTACCATGAGTTTTGGCAGTGCGTCGTAAGCACTGGTTTTGGAGACATCGCAAGTGCAGCTAACACCACCTCAATGGGTAGTGTTAGCTGCATGTACTGTGCTTCCCCACCGTGGCCTCTTCTTGTTCCATCCGTTATCTGCCAGGGAAATACTGTGCATGTCCCCAACAGATAATGTGGGGCTTTTGCAGCTAACATGGTGCTATTTGCACTGACTTGCCATGTTAGCAGCAAAAGCCTATCGCACTTACTAGACAGACCTGTAAGACACCATGGTAGGCATTCCGTCCCATGAATAGTGGGGTTGGATGTCCGGGTTGGACGTCGAACCTGTGCCTAGCCCTGGGAGCGATTCCGGTGCTAGCGCTCCCCGCACGTACACAGCATTTGTGCAGGGATCACTGGATGTGGGTGGGTGGAGGCGGAACATGGGCGGGGCAAGGTGTCAGGACGTACAGAGGCCATTCAGATAGGGCCTCTGTACGTGCACTGCTGGTGAGTTACACACCTGGCTTATCCGATGGTGGAATAAGTCCCAGGCACTGCGCCGTTCGCAGGATGCAGCCCCCCAAACCCCAGGCCATCACTGCAGGACAGCACCCGCCACCCAATCCAGGGCTTGGTTGCCCCCGCAGAGGGTCGGGTGGTGGTGTGTCGAGGCCCGCTCTGGAACAGGCCATTTAGCAACGTCAGCTGGACGTGCCGGTGCCATGGTGATGGGACGCCACTGCACCGGCACCCCAGACGGTGCATTGTGCAGGCAGGTTGCTAAATGGCTGCCACGAAGAAATCGGGTGAAAACCTGGCTAAGTGCCCGATTCTGCAACCGTGGGAATGTACAGCTCCCGCAGTTGCGGAATCGTGTACAAGTTGGGCCCGTCCATGTTTTGGGCGTCCCAACGGCCCGACCGTGCACTGTTTGGAATCGGCCTCTTTATGGATTTCTGTTTTTCTAGGCTGTTAATGAGTACCAATATTTACTATGATTGTTTCTTTGAATCAGCGAGATATAAATTCTTGAATAAATAACATATTCTGTAGATCTTCTGTTGGTCAGCTGTGAACTGTCAATTACATTTCTGGTATGGGCATTCAAATCTTGACCCAATTTTATTACTTAATGCGGTTGGATGAACTTGCAACCCTCTACCCCAGTAACATAAAAAGGCATAAACATTTTACAAATATATCGGTGATTGAGGACATAAGGAGATGAATCTAATTCTATTATAAATTGATCTAGAAATTATCTGATTAAAACAGACCTTACTTTATCATGCCTGAAAAAAGTGCTGTCAACCACATTCATCCCAAATTGAAACGGTGGTCTGGAAATACAAAATAATAAATAACAGACTAGTCTCATTTCAGGTTTACAATTGTTTCAAAGAATAACATGGGAACCACATGCAGAATAAAAAATTTTGCACCCTGTGTCTGAGGATGCCCAAAACTCTAAAACATGAAAGTCAGTCCTAACATAAAGAAAGATCTGATGCCTTCACTTACTTTCTTGGCTGCTAGTCTTTTCATCTCTGGTATGAATACGCTGATGAGCTTGGAGTTTTTATTTGGTTGTTAGGTCTATCTGGAATATGATCCCTGGCCACATAGACTGGCTTAATGGTCTTTCTAATCTTAAACCTAATTCTGTGCAGACAGTTCCTATGCTTTTTCCCAGTGCGATGAAATGCCAGTGTTATCTATCCATGAAAGAAATGTATATATTTTCTATGTGCTCCGTAAGTGATACTGTGTTGGTTTTATTGATTGGTGTCTATCAGGACATTATCAGTAACTGCAATGTCTGTTGGGAAGAACCTAAAATATAACTGCTGTCTGTGGTTACAGACAAAAACTTAGAGGTCTTTCACTAGTGTGCAGTAAGGACTTAATACAGGACTTTGCATTCACTAAGGCAGGGGTGGGCAATTCCGGCCCTCGTGCACGACAATCCAGCCTGGTTTTCATGATGTCCCTAATGAATATTCATGGACCTATTTCCATACAATGGAAGGCAGTGGATGCAAATAGATCTCATGAATATTAATTAGGGACATCATGAAAACCAGGCTGGATTGTGGTGCACGAGGGCCGGAATTGCCCACCCCTGCTCTAAGGGGTCCTTTTACTGAAGGTCACTGTGGTGTTACACTAAATGTGCTGATAATGTGCAAATCCATGGCGTGTTAGGACAACACCAGAGCGCTAACTGCTGGGAGCATGGAAAGCATGTTTCCGGAAATTACTGAGGTGCATGCTGCTCTACTGTGGCATGACAATAGCGTGGGTGCACGCCACAGCACCTATGGAGATGGTGGTGAATGCACACATCCTACTTGTCTGCCATGCAGATACTATGGGTATGCTGCCTGTGTGGCACTCACCCCACTCACTCTCCACCCCTAACCCTCCCACTTGCAACCCTACCGTGCCATGGACAGTTAACACCAAAATTCATTAGTGCTAACTGAAATAGCCTCATACTAGCTGTCAATGTGTATTCAACACACACCTTTAATGTTTGCCAGACCCTCACTGACAGCTAGAACTCTAGTAGGAGCCATAACTGTTGGTACACAGCCATTGCTAATAATTAACATGGTCCAATTAGGATGAATGGTATGACTGTGAACTTTTACGTCTCCCCTTGTCTAAGCATAAAGCTTGCCTTTTTCGGTAAAACTTTTTGATACTTTCTATTTTTGTCTTTGATACTTCTTTTTGCTTAGGTTATTTTTATATATCCTTGTTCTCTTTTTCTTTTCCTTCTAATTTTTCAGCTTTGAATTAGGGTTTTCACCCAGCTCCGGGTTGCATTGCCTTATGTTAATGTATTTGTACATTATGGTATATAACTATGGGCCCATGATGCAGTCCCAATGACAAAACATGGCCATGTAGGGTCATTTGTTTTAAGCTATGCCAGCAGTTTATTGAATTTAGTATGAGTAAATCTATGCTTTTGCTTTTATGAGATTTTTGTTTGTGCTAATAAAACATGTATTTATACAGTTAATTTTATATTTTTATTGAAGTATACCAATGCATTGTCTTCCTGAATTTCATTAATAATCTGGACCAATGTTTCCGCTAAGATGTGTGGTGAGCCCCTGACACCTTTCTGAAGTCCAGGAACACTTCACCTGTTTCACCGTTTGAACTCCACAGATCTAGAGTCTGTAGGGAACTACAGGCCTCACATTATTCAAACTACAAAAGAGCTGGAGTGTGTCTGATTGGAAGAAAGGTGTTAGCAGAATTCTGTCAACTTAAAGGGAACAAAGTTCTGGAAACGTCCATCTGCAGGTTGCTGGATGAATGTCATCCAATCACTGATGATGATCACCGTCTGAACGTTTTTCAATGATTGGTCTGAAAGGTTTGTGTGCTAGTCTAATTTCAAGTGGAAAATGTCTTTTAAATGCATCCAAAGTGGTTCAGCGTTTAGAAAACTGAACTATGAGTACAGAGAAAGGCCAAGACATGGAAGCACATATTATACTACGGTAGAAATGGACAATTTACATGTTTTCCAAAAAAACACCTCCATCAACCACACATCCCTTTTACAGATCTCTGCTGTAATTCATAGTTTATCAGTTCCCACTAGCCTTCCCTCAGTTCTATTTATAGTTTATCACACAAAAATAGGTATTATAATTGACTAGAGTCATGATAGTCTATTATGTAAAACAAGTGTTACCAGTAATATAATCTCCAAAATATCATAATTAATGTGGAACAATGATTAGATGAATTCAGTTGTTCAATCAGTATCTCCAATATTCCAGCCTTCTGAATTGAGAGCTCCATTTCCACCTGTGGGCAACCCTAATACACACCTGTTTTACAAATTTGCAGTATACATCATTGTTCATTTGTAAACTTCTTCAAATGCTCTATTTTATTTTATTACACAAAAAACGAGATTTTAATCAATTTTTCAAAAATAGACTTAGGTGATGATAGAGTATGACGCAAATACATGTTATCAGCAATATTCGCTGTAATAACTGGATAAATGTAATTGGGCAATCAATATCCCCGATCTAAATAGGGAGCTCTACTTCCAAGTGTATGGTGGCTTTGTGAGGACATACGTCTCCAGTTGTTTCAGTAGAACAAGAGACTGAAGAGTGTGATCTTACGGTGTCTGTACTCATGCAGGAGTTGTAGTCAGTTCTTAACAGTTTCAGCAAATATATGTTCTTGTTCTCTTTTGCAGCAGGCAGTTCTTTGGAGTCTTGCAACCTGGAAGCTTTTTCTCTCCCTGCCTGTCAGAAATTGTGCTGAACTCTGCATCTCTCTGTGTCTTACAGGTATAAGGTAGAACTTTGGTGTCACACCGGCCATTGTGCATAATGAGGAGCAAGGTACCCTGGGAATAGGCCATAGAGGGTGGCCGACCTGGCTGCATCAGCACAAGGCATAGGGCAATGGCGCAGACACTGTAGTGTCTGGCCACCACTTGCTCAAATAGGGTGGCCATAGCATGTCCAGCTGGGAGGTCACACTTACCCTGAATGAGCAGTGACCACTGCAGGGCTAGGTTCCCCCATAGTGCGCTATGGCAGTTCTCACAAGTGATATTGATGGGTCCCTGTGTGGGGCCCAATCACTAACCTATCTGCTTGGTGTGTATGCTGACACCCCTGTTCTGGGTGCCTGCATCCCATTCAGGACCATACACCCTGGACTAGCTGCTGGATTGTCTGCAGCTAGTATGTGTCGTGCTGGAACATCTCGCAGTGTGCAGCGGCTGAAGGTGTGCTGCTGAAGAGTGTCAGAAAATGTTGTGGGGTATCTGGGCATTCCCAAGCCTGTGTGGTGTCACCTAAGTCTCCCTCCCCCTGTTCCCCCCGCATCCCCCCCTGTTCCCCCCCCTTCCGCCGGTACTGTTGCCACCAACACCAGATATGCATTACTGCAGGTGCACATGAGCGAGACATGCAGCAGGTCACCGATGTAACCAGGTCTAACAGAACTACAGAGACCACACTGATGGGTACCTGGGGTGTGTCAGTCATGAAAGGTGCTGTGGACCTGTTGCTGGCCACCCCACCTCAAACTCACGGTGGTCACAGTACCCACACAAGGTGACTGTCTGTGGATACACTGTAGCAGTGCCACACATGGTCTGTTCCCCTACTATGGCGAGCTGCTGTGGAGTTGCACATGGTCAGGACCTGAGGAGATAGGGGGGGGGGAACCCACAACATAGGACCATCTAAACACAGCTGATTTGCATGTGCAGTGCATCATGGGCGTGACTGCTCCAATCCAACCCTGTGAATCCCTGCAGATGGACTGTGTGGTGCAATGAGGTACCTCTGTCCAATACACACAAGCACCCCATAGCCTCCCATAACACCCAGACGTAGAGACAATCAGGGACTCTGTCTGTGCCGTTCTGACCACACACCCTCCACAATCCCTTTAAACAAAAGGGGCATTACAAATGCGTGAGACATCCCCACCTGGAGGACATATTTTCCCAAAGGAATGTGAATGGACCCTGATGTGATGTGTGTGCAGCAGAAGATGGTATGAAACATGCTGCTGATGCTGCAAAATTTAGCAGAGGTATGAGGAAGCGGGGTTTGTAACGTGCAGATCATGCCCACAGGCTCCCATAGGTAATAGTCCAACACAATCAGAGATAGTAGTACCAATGCCAGGTGCAATATTCACCCAGGGATATGTAAATGTACAGTGCCCAGAACAAAACCAACGCACGTAGTAACGCACGCACACACCATAAACACCGCATGTATTCACGCCCGCAGCAACGCACGTATCCAAGCGCCGTGACATGCGCATGTAGCTCTGTGCGTGGCTACGCCCCCAGCAATGCGCGTGGCTACGCCCCCAGCAATGCACGTGGCTACGCCCCCAGCAATGCACGTGGCTACGTCCCCAGCAACGCACGTGGCTACGCAGCACTGACACAGTCGGAACAAATGGCAGCCATGTCCAGGAAGCCAGCATTCAGCCAGGGAGATCTATATCTCCTGACAGAGTTGTTCTGCCTCCGCCAGCAGCGGCTCTTTCCGGGCTCATCCAGGAGGCAGAACTTTGGAAGGGTCAGGAGGGCCTGGGAGCGCCTGTCCCATAGATACAACAGGAGCTCTGACTACCCACGTGAGGTAAGTGCATGGGGACAGGCACCCCAAATGATGAGGCTAAACAAAAAACACCCAGTAACCAAAGCACAAAGAAACTATGCATTGCCAGGGAATAGCAGGTGCTGTCACATCCGGCTGGTAGCAAAGTCTGCCACACACCCGAGAAAAAGACCCCCCAGCCCCAAGGGGTAGCTGCAACCATGGCAGGAGTGCCCCACAGACCACATTGGTATGGTATGGGGCGCCTTTGCAGGCCAGGGATGTCCCCCATCCACAGGAAACCCCAGTCCCACCTCTCAGGCCAAGAGGCAAAGAGGGGTCTGCAACATGCCCCTGTCAACCAACACAAGTACAAAATACATCCGCCGATGCTGCAGGCCCCAAATGAGGGCTCCCCTCCCCATCCCTGTCCAATATCAGCTGGTCTTTGTGTGATCACAAAACACAAACCCCAGCCCCAAGATGCTGCAGGCCCCAAGAGAGGGTTCCCTGCACCATCCTGGTGCCTTGGAAACAGGTCCTGTTTGTGATCACAAAACAAACCACAGCCCTAAGATGTTGCAGGGAGCACTGCAGGTGACACCCTCCCACCCCAACAGTGGCTGATTGGCACTGGCAGATGTGTGTAGGTGGCACACAGAGATGTGTTGTGTCATGTACGCTGGGGTGCACACACAGGGCACATGGGGTACAGACCTGAGAGGCGTGTGCGTGGGCCACACATGGGGCTGTCCCCTGGGAGAGCATGGGGCATGAGTGTGTCACCCAATAGGGGCAGGCTCTTGTTGTATGAAGAGAGAGAGTTAGCTGCTGAGGCAGGGGACCCCAACGTGTCTCTGCGGTAGCTAAGGTCAATGTTTGGTGTCACCCCTACAGGTGGAGGACCTGCGCAAAAAGGCGAGGGAGCTCAGGGCACGCTACCCGAGATTTGTGGCCAGGGTGCAGCGTGAACGGATGGCGCAGCAGAATGGTGAGTACTGTGACATGGCCCTGTAGGGCACCGAGTGGTGGAACTACAGGACCACTGTGACTGCGGAATATGATGTTTACCCAGGGGATGATATGTGTTACCTCTCCCACAGCTGATGCACGTGCAGCCATTGAGCCAGCAAGGCCGGAGGACCCGGATGTTGCTGCGGCCCGGGAGGAGGCCAATGACAACGTGGGCCTGCAGGGCAGCGGACTAGAAGGGCCACCCGAGGATGGCGATGGAGGGCACGTGGGTGCATCCCCACGCCCCAATGAGGGAGAGGAGGGGGACGAGGAGGATGAGGGGCATATGGGAGGGGATGGGGAGGATGCGGATCACATGGAGAGTGATGCGGCGGAGTTGGGGGACCGGGGAAATGAGGGGGTGGCAGGGAGGGGGAGGAGGGGGAAGGGGATGTGGAGAGGATGGTGGAGGCAGGGGGGGGAGGGGCTGTACAGAGAGGGCGGGGGGGGGACAGGTCCCCAATGGCACGCTCCGCCACAGGGCAATGGGGGCACCAGCCACCTGCCCCATGATCATGGCGAAGCACGCCCTTTGGACGTGTGTCTTCCACACATTGCCGCAGGCAGGTCAGCCGTGCATGCAGCCACACAGACACGGGGAGATGTGTGTCTGTGCGGCTGCATGTGCGGTCTGCGGCTGTGCGTGGGCAGGTGCTGGCGACCCTGTCCATGGTGGCTGACTGTCTGCGTGAGCGCGATGAACGCCTTGTGGGTGCCGCACCCGGTCAGCCACCATCCGACAGGGGTCCCCGGAGTGTGTAGTGTGCGGACACACATGGCACACCCGCCCTGTGACGGACCGTGCCATTGCCTCTCCATCACAACGTCCACAGGGATGGGAGTGCCCAATGCTGTGTGGCTAGGAGGCCTAGTTGGACCATGCTGGTCTTTATCTGCCATCATATACTATGTAACAATGTTGGACTATGTGTGTCCCAGTTCAAATGTTGTAAATATGTTTTAAATATAAATATGTTTTAAATGTTCTATGTTTCATATATGAACCTGGTGGTCAGATGTCCCTCATTGCTAGGTGACAGTGCTGTGCAAGTGATGGGTGTGTCAGTGTTCACTCTGAGAGGCGAGGGAGGACGTGGAACAGGTAAGGGCTGCGGTGAGAGCACCTCCACAGACATGTCACAGCTACGTTGCTGAGAGGGTGGGGCAATGAGCAGGGGGGAGAGTGGCGTGCATGAGTGACGTGCAACAGCAGATGTGTACGAAGGTGCGATGCGCGCAGCACAGAGTGACAATGGGACATATGGCGGGGGAGGGTGGACGGCCTGTGTAGCCTATCCAGCATAACCCCATAGTGTTAGGCTGTGGTGGCAAAGGTAGGGCGGCGGAGGTGTATGCGTAGGGGTGGGGTTAGGGTGAGAACACAGAGGGTGCACCTCAGGAGGTGGTGAAGCTGGTGCCTGAGGGGGGGGAGTGAGCGGTGTTGCCAGCTGTGACTGTGTAGGGCCCGGCAACAGCTGGCTAGATGGAAAGCACGTATACCAGCATGCAGGGTGGGAAGGGGGATGGTACAGGATGGTCCAATGATCCGCTGGGAGACGTATGACCACCTTGCTGTATGGTGTGATGGGTGTAATGGCTGGCCCTAGGGGGTGCAAGAGCATACTGTCAGTGGAGTGCATTGGCCCATCGGTGGTGGCACCCACAGGGGTGTGGGTGTCTGGGGGTGGGCACAGCAGAGGGTGGGGCTGGGGCTTAGCGGGATAATGCCCAGAGGAGTGGCACAGTGTGGCGTGGCTGTGGATGGGGTGGAGCGCAGTGTGGATGGTGCGACAGGTGACAGTTAATGGATGTAGCTTATGGAGCCAAATGTGGTATTGGGATGTGCCTGATGGGGGGCAAGGGGGTGTAGGTGTATATTGCGGCCACTGGTGCACAGGGTGATGGGTAGGCCTTACCGGGGGGTCACCCTAAGGTGTTGGAAGCTGCAAGGGTGTGCTCAGGGGACCACAGTGGACATGTGTCATGGGTGCGCCAAGATGGATGGCTGTGGGAGCATGTGAACCGGAGTACGTGACATGTGCAGTGCACATACTGTTTGGGTTTAGCGTGATGGGAGCGGCCAATGTGGCTCCCCATGCAGGACATACAGTGCACCTACACCAACACAGAGACTAATGGTGGGTGAGGGCTCAACAGGGTATTGGTCCACGGGGTCCGTGAGCCCCCACGACACAATGCAAGCCACCACGGCATGGGTGTGGTGGTCCAGCATTGCAGCTTTTGTGATTGGCTGCGTACCCATGGTGGACATGGCTGAGGGGGGGGCAATGGCTGATGACATTGATGACATCAGTGACACCGTGTCGTGCCCTGGTCACGGGCCAGGGGGTGGGGTGGGGGTGTGTGATTGTCGGGCCCCAAATGAGACAATGAACACATGTCTCCTTCACTGGCCACCTGTGTAGCCCTTTATTTTCCCCTCCCTCTGCCACCCCATGGGCGGCCCCGCCCAACCCTTGGTGTTTGTCGCCCCCCTGCTGCTGGTGCTGTTGCTGCTGCAGGTGTATGTGGCGGTGTTGGCTCTGGCTGCTGCAGATGGACAGTGACTGCTCCCCTGCCTGCCGCTATCCGCTACTGGGCGTCAGCCATCCTTTCACACGCCGTGGCCATGCGGTCGACACCAGCAAGGACCCCAGACATGGTCCGCTGCAGGCGGCGTGCCAGCCGCAGTTGGCGCTGCTGTGCCCGGGCCACCGAACGCAGTACATGCCGTATACCTGTGGGGAGAGGCCATAGTGCAATGTGAGACAGGGGAAAAAGCAACACCTGTTCGGAGGCATATCAACCATAGCACATTAGGACACTCACCCTCTGCATCTCTATGGGCTGCTGCAGAGTGCGCCTGCATCTCCCCGATGACATCTGCCACAGCAGCCAGTGCCTCGTTCCAGTGTCGCTCCGCCTCATCCGCAGGCCCGTCCCCAGTGCCTGCAGTGGTGGGTGTTGTGTCCCCGTCTGCAGTTCGTGGGACCTGCATGTCCCCATCCCCCAGGGGTGCAGCCTGCCTCTCCGCTCCCACATGGGCCACCTCAGACAGTGTCCACTGGGCTGGATGGTCCCGCGGCTGACTCGCCCTGTGCCTCCTCCTGTGCCTCGATGGCGCTGACATCACCTGGGTGCCACAAGGTTACATAGGTCAGATGGGGGTCTGGCTGCCTCCCCACCCCGTCACATACCCCCTCAGGTATCTGTGGGTTGTTGATCCGCGTGTGTCTGGCCCATGGCTCTAGTGGCAGCCCACTACATTTGTGCACTCCCCATGCAAGTATCCCCTGTGCCCTGCTTCCCCAGGCCCCCCACACTCCTGGGTGCTGCCGCACACCCCATGCATGGCCATCACCACCCTCATCCTGCCACCACCCAGCCTGTCCTAAGCAGGTGCAGTGTGCCTTCCGGTTGGCCGTCTCCCTACCCGTGTGGCCCTACTGCCCCTGCCAGCCCTGCACCATGAGCTATGCATCATGTCGGCACCCTCTGCTGTCACTGTGGGCCTGCCACCCCTGCACAGTCTCCCATTCACTTACTTTTGCCGCCCACTGCCACCCATAGACAGGCCCCCCACCGTGGCTCTTGAATGGATGCTGCCTCTGTGTCTCAGTTGCCCCCCAATTCCCAAACAGCCACGTACTGCCCCCCCCCCTCTGTTGTGGCGCACACCATGTGTCTGTGCTATATCCCACAGTTGGTCCGCACTCCCCCCTTACCTGCTTGTGGGTGCGCTGTGTCCAATGCAGCGGGTAGGCCATGTACATATATTGGGCCAAGTCTCTCGGCCAGGCGACGTTCAAGGTCTGAGAGGTTTGCCACCTGAGCTGGGCCCCCTCCAGTGCCTTGGGCCCCACGTTTCTCCCTCACAAGCTCAGTCCGTATGTTCCTTTTGATGTCACAATAGCGTTTTCGCAAGTTCTCAATGTCATGGTGGGGTCCCCGTGCTGCTGCCTGGACCTCAGACCATGCCATGGTGCGAGTGGCTATTGTGATGGTTGAGCTCTGGCGCCCAAACAAAAGGTCATATCTCTCCAAGATGTTTACCAGGAGGAGATCATTTTCCTGCTGGCTGAAGCGTACGGCCCTCCGCCGTATCTCTGCTGGGACTGGGACCCTGGGCTGCCTTGGTCTCCCAGCTGCACTTGCATGTGCACTTGGTGCTTGCTCAACCCCAGATGGCCCTGGCACCTCATCTTCGCCAGATGTGGTTTGTGCTGATGGGTGGGTGGGCTGGTCCACTGCATGCTCCTGCTCCTCTGCCTCTCTGCGCTCCATACTGTCATGTATGGTTGTGCTCGGGGGTTTGCCATACACAGCCAATCATACATATAGGTTTTCATGGGTCGCGGGGCGTTGGCTACGCGCACAGCCACGCGAGTGCTACGCGCAGGAAGTGGCATATATGTTCGTGTAGGCAGCAGGTGCCATTTCAGGGATCCATCTTACACGTGCCTTTATAACAGTTTCGTAGTGTGTACTGCTGGCCCACATATTCCCACGTTTGATATATTGCTATCTTTATCTGCACCTTAGTAGTAGCGCTGGACGCTGCAGCACTACGTGACGCGTACGTTACATCACTCAGACGTTGCCCGCTTCGTTACGCACGTTACAACGCCTCTTCCGTGTGCTGCTCGTGGGCACGTTCGTTGTATGTCACTCCTATATTGGCGTCTGGTTGTGGTTTCTAGTGTGATACGCAGTTTCTTTACACCCTGCTACATCTCAGGGACTCACGTAGATGATTGTGAAACGTAGATGAGTGGCCGCGGGTGCATTATGGGAACGCGCGACACAGCGCGCGGTGCCGTTTCAAACAGGTAAGTTTTATGTTTGCTGTATTCTGGATCTTTCTACTCCACCAGGTGTGTGGCGACTCAGGCCTGCAGCTGTGGGGGCTGCACAGGCGGGTGTGGGTGACCAACGGCACCAAAGGCGTGCGGAGGCACAACCCCGCCTGGAACGTCTCTACAGGCCCAGGGCCTTGCTCCAGGACCTGAGAGAGGGCCATGTGATCTCCCTCTACCGGCTGGACACAGGGGCCATTCGGGAGCTCTATCAGGAACTCAGACCTGACCTTGAGCCCCTGACTGCCCGGTCACATGCTATACCGGGTATGACCAAGCTCCTGGCTGCCCTACATTTCTTTGCTTCTGGCTGTTTCCAATCCTCGGCAGCAGTGGGTGGGATGAGTAGGCCGACCTTCTCCCGCTGTCTCCACCAGGTACTGCGTGCCATGGTCAGCCGGGTTGGGAATTACATTGCAATTCCCAACGGGAGGCAACATTGGGCGGCCCTGGCACAGGCATTCCATGGGATTGCTGGGATACCACACGTGATGGGCGCTATAGATTGCACACATGTTGCCCTTGTCCCGCCATGCGACAGGGAGGTTGTGTACCGCAACCGCAAACACTTCCATTCCCTCAATGTGCAGGTTGTTTGTGATGCAAGTATGCGTATCCTGAATGTGGTCCCACGGTTTCCGGGGTCTGCCCATGACTCCTATATCCTGCAGAACGTGGCAGTGTTCGGCCAGTTTGAGGCTGGTCAATATGAGGACTACATCCTGCTGGGTGGGTATTCAACGTGTATGACATGCACCTACTCTAGGTGGTTGTCTATACACCATTGTCACCATTGTCCACTGCATGCCTGACATTGCGGTGTTATTTCTGGGTGCAGACTATTGGGTGTGGCACACTACCTCATGCTGTGTCACTGGTGTTTTGGTCACAGACATATGTGCAATGACACCCATCTCTCTGTCTACCATGTGTGTTTGTTTGCTCTCACATGTGTGTCCCAGCGGCCATGTGGTGTCGCCTTGTCCGTGGCCTTGCCCTTTTTTCTTCTGCGTTACTGTGTCCAGGGGCACCCGTGCTGCATATGATGTGTCCCCTCCATGCCTGTGAGCTACACCTGCAACTTGCCCATGGCCTCCACATCTGGGCACGGCCATACTGCACTGGCAGTTGTACACATGTCTCCCAGTGGTGTCAGTCACTTGGGCAGCCCATATGTTGCATGGTTGTATGTGTGCCATCCTGTTGGGGGGGATGGGGTCACAGACACATCCTCATGGTGGTCATTCTGTATGCGCGACCTTCTCTCTCTGGCCATGCTGGGGGCTACACGTGAAATGTGCTGTGTGTGCTCCAGATCAGGCCAGCCACCTACGTGCACACCTGTGCATCCCTGCACCCCCGGGTGTGTTTTGCCACTGTCGGACATCTTGGCTCACAGCTCCCACCGCTGCTCTCTCGGCACAGTTTTGGCACATGTCCTGTGACACGGTAACATGGGTGTGCACTGCCCCTATCGGCATGTCATGGTCATTTGCCTCTGGCCTCGACAGCCTCTAATGCACTACCACTGTGTGCACTGCTTTTGCCTCATATCTGTGTGCACGGCCTCTCGGCTCTCCGGTTCTGTATTGCTACGTCTGTCATTCCATTGGTGCCTCAGCACGCATGTAACTTTGCACCATTGTTTTCTGGCTGCTTACCCCTGTGTGTCTCCCTCGGCCAGGTGCAGAGATACGGTACAATGAGGCCCATGCCTCCAGTCACTCAGTGATTGAGCGCACCTTTGGCGTTCTCAAAAGTCGCTTCAGGTGTCTGGATAAAACTGGCGGGGCCTTACAGTACGGACCCCTGACTGTGGCAAAGATCATCATAGCCTGTTGCATCCTCCACAACATTGCTCTCAGGCACAATGTTCCAGTCGATATTAATGAGGATCTCGGGGTGGATCCTGTGTGCCCTCCTGCACCTGGCCATGGTGACACACGTGCGGGGATGGCAGCCAGGCAACATCTGATCGAGGAGCTCTTTTCCTGTAAGTTATGGGTGTGCTGGGGACGTGTCTCTGGGTTAGCCATGTGTTAGCTGGTGTACGGATTGTGCAGCACTGCCATCTCATGTCTCCATATCTCTGTCATGTTCTTGGCTCCACAGGATGAGCTTCTGTGTTCCGGGCCCACAGGGATTGGCTGACTATGCTGCCCGAAGCTGTGCTGCATATGGGGAGTGTGTGTTCATATATGCACCATTCCTGTTGACTCGGGTGAGTTGGCAGATAGCGAGGATTGCATTGCTGTCGTCACGGTTAGACACATATATGTTGTTTTCTCTCCACTGCTCCTATGGTGATGCACATGTCTTTGGACCACTGCTCCATCACCCTTAGCTTCCATCTGTCACACATGTGGCCATTACCTGTTCACATCTTTGGAGTCTTCATGGTGTATCTTAGACACATATTGTGAGGCTGTGTGTGTACTCGGGCACAGGACATTGTATTGTTGGAGGGTATGTTGTGATCTTGTTGGTCATTAACATGCTCCTCTTTCAGTCCATTGCCCTTTCCACAGCCCATCCACATGGCCCTCCATTGGCCTAACCCCTTCCACCCCTCATGTGTCACTCCCCTGATCAGTTGCATGTTGTTTACACTGCATTATATTTCCTGGTGTGTGTGTGTGTGGACCTGTTGATATGTGTCTTCCATCCCACCTGTGGACTGTGTTGTTGGCTGTGGACCCCCTCCTCCACATGTGTACTGCACCTTGGCTACGCTCTGTGGTTCCATCGCCTGACACGCAGCTGTGGTTTTGGATGTTGACATGCTGTGATCCTGTCTGCATCCATTTCTGTGTGCCTCAGGGGGGTGTTGTGGTCATTTTTTTCCTGCAGTGCTTTCCATCCTAGTGGTCATAGCTTTGCACTCTCTCTGTTCCCCTGTTTTTATGCCTTTCCTGCACTGGTACCTGTGGTCGCTGTAACACTCATTTCTTGGCTTCTGCATCCTGGCCGCTCATATTATCCTAATCACATTTGCTGTCCATCCTTTGGTCCATCTATCTGCATCATTGTGGTGTGAAATGTCCTGTATGTTGCTGTGGACTGTTGCCCCGTATCCTACCCTGCTACCCTTGTCTGCATAGCATCTCTTTTTGCTTGGTGGTCCCGTGCCTGTTCTGCATTTTAGACTCACTCCTCTGGCCACCTCACCCTCCACTGGGGGACACATATTCTCCTCACCTGCCACACACTGTTTTTCCTGTACTCCAGGGTGCCAACACCCTTTGCTGGGATGCTGTTGCCACCGCCCTGTTTGTCTGCACTGCTGCCAGACACATGTGATGCTGTCAGGGATGAGGGTCCGTTAACTCCCTACTCGCCCTCCATCTGTCGCCTGTTCATTGTCTTTACTGTGGGTTCTAGGTGGTGTTTGTCTCTGTTCCACGCAGGTCCTGCAGGCCCTCCAGGAACACCTTGCAGCCTCTAGGACACACTGACCTTGGCAAACATACCACAGTTCCATCAGCACTCTCCTATCCCTATGTACCTCATATTGCACTTAGCTTTGGACACCTGTCTTGACACCGTACTGGTACACCTTTTCAGGCTTCTTCTTGGGCACACTGTTGGGCTACTGTCTTTTGCTGCGGAGCGCAGTTGGACGTATTACATCGCTAAACTGCGCCAGTTTCGGGGCGCAGTTGGACGTCATACGTCGCAAAACTGTGCCATATGCATGGCACAATTGCACGTAAAACGTCGCTAATCGGCGCCAGTTGCGGGGCGCATGCGCATGCCTGACGGTGCGTGCAATCAGGTGATAATATCTCAAAATGGCGACCAGAACATGAAAGCCCGCTTTCACACCTCGTGAGCTCCGCCACCTGGCTCAGCTCATCGCTGGCAGGCAGGACAAGCTCTTCCCTGGGGTCACCAGGTACAGGGACATGGCCAAAGTCCTCAGGACCTGGGAACGGCTCCAAAGACATTTCAATCACAACGCAGAATTCCCAAGGGAGGTAAGTGTATGGGGACAGGTCATCACAATCACATATATATAGCCTGTGTTCGTTGCAGATGTCCATGCTGTTGTGTTTAGGTAGTGTGTGTCAGTAATGTGCAGCAGCTGAACATACATTCCATATTGTCTTTGTATCAGATGTGAGTGGTTTGCCCTGTACCCAGGTGGTGATGGACATGGTCACAGAGGTCATGATGCTATCCTTGTGAATTGACAGCTGCTGCTGTGGACGTGCAAAAACATACTGTAATGGAGCAAGCCCATAGATCAGCTTAAGTAGATCAAAACCACATCATATGGATATGGTGGGATCTGTACCTGCAGGGAAACACCTTTGGTCCACCACAAGGGTTGGTTAAATGTAGCATAAATGGTATGGTATGGTGATATGGGTTTTGGTGCCAATGTTGTTCAATACACCCCCCTATCCCCAAGGGTCCTGAGAGCTCATCACAGTGGGCTATCACTCACCCTGGAGATATGGTTGTGTGTGCATAAACAGTTCAATACATCCACCCTATCCCCAGGAGTCCAGTGAGCCCATCACATTGGGCTATCATTCACCCTGGAGATATGGTTGTGTGTGCATAAACAGTTCAGTACATCCACCCTATCCCCAGGAGTACAGTGAGCCCATCAGAGTGGGTCACCTGTCACCCTGGTGATATGGTTGTGTGTGCTTAAACAGTTCAATATATTCTCCCTATCCCCAGGAGTTCAGTACGTCCATCACAGTGGGCTGTCAGTCACCCTGGATATGGTTGTGTGTGCTGAAACAGTTCAATACATCCACCCTATCCCCAGGAGTACAGTGAGCTCATCCCAGTGGGCTATCATTCAACCTGGTGATATGGTTGTGTGTGCTTAGACAATTTAATACATCCACCCTATCCCCAGGTGAATAGAGAACCCATCAGAGTGGGTCACCTGTCACCCTGCTGATATTGGTCTGTGTGCTTTTAAAGTCCAAAACATTCTCCCTATCCCCAGGGGTCCAGAGAGCCCACCACAGTGGGCTATCATTCACCCTGGAGATATGGTTGTGTGTGCTTAGATAGCTTAATACATCCACTCTATCTCCAGGAGACTAGAGAGCCCATCAGAGTGGGTCACCTGTCACCCTGGTGATATTGATGTGTGTGCTATCAAAGTTCAATACATTCTCCCTATCCCCAGGGGTCCTGAGAGCCCATCACAGTGGACTATCATTCACCCTGGAGATATGGTTGTGTGTGCATAAACAGTTCAATACAGCCACCCTATCCCCAGGAGTACAGTGAACCCCACGCAGTGGGCTATCATTCACACTGGTGATATTGGTCTGTGTGCTTTTAAAGTTCAACATTCTCCCTATCCCTAGGGGTCCAGAGAGCCCATCCCAGTGGGCTATCATTCAGCCTGGTGATATGGTTGTGTGTGCTTAGACAATTTAATACATCCACCCCATCCCCAGGTGAATAGAGAGCCCATCTGAGTGGGTCACCTGTCACCCTGGTGATATGGTTGTGTGTGCTTAAACAGTTCAAAACATTCTCCCTATCCCCAGGGGTCCAGTGAGCTCATCCCAGTGGGCTATCATTCAGCCTGGTGATATGGTTGTGTGTGCTGAAACAGTTCAATACATCCACCCTATCCTCAGGAGTACAGTGAGCCCATCCCAATGGGCTATCATTCACCCTGGAGATATGGTTGTGTGTGCATAAACAGTTCAATACATCCACCCTATCCCCAGGAGTACAGTGAGCCCATCCCAGTGGGCTATGATTCACACTGGTGATATGGTTGTGTGTGCTTAAACAGTTCAATATATTCTCCCTATCCCCAGGAGTTCAGTACGTCCATCACAGTGGGCTGTTAGTCACCCTGGTGATATGGTTGTGTGTGCCTAACCAGTTCAATACATTCTCCCTATCCCCAGGAGTCATGTGACCTGCGTAAGGTGTGTTGTCTGTTATCCTTTTGCAATGGTGTATGCAGCTGTGAGATGTGCTAGGACATCCAACCCCCAGGGGGCCAGAGACCGGATTGCAAAGGTGGGTATGTCATTTACATATTGTGGTAGGTTATGGCAGGTAGGTTGCACCTCTCCCATAGTCTGTGACATCACCATCTCATTGCACATGTCTTTGAAGTATCCAGATGATATGCTTGGTGCAGATGTCTATGTGTGTATCAGTAAACCATCCCCATGAGCTAGGAGATGTGATTTTAACCAGTAACAGTGCCATGTCCCCCTTACTTTATGCAGAGTTAGGTCACACATCTTCCCACCTGCTACAAATCCATAACCTTACAGCAGATGAACAGCACTGATGGTTTGGGAAGGAAACTGTCACCTGTTGTGGTCGGACATCACACCCAGAAACACCCACATGAGCACAGGTGGCAATAGCATAATTTGGTTGTTTGGCCCCTGTGCATGCTTTTGCACAACACACATGCAGTCAGCATACAAGGCCCAGGTCATAGTCACATAACAGAATATAGGCCATACCGGGTCATTCCCACGTCCCTCACACACAATATGTTCTCAGCAACAGTGTCATAACTAGGTTTTACCTAGCTTGCAGGTTCACCATGAGCGACACTTTACACAATGTTTCTAGTGGGTCAAACATTGATATCCTGGGCCCTGCAAAAACACAAATGTCATGGTAGTCGCTCCTGGCAAGGTCAGTAGGGCCATCCACACAATGTTTCATGTAGGGACAAAGCATTGACGTTTGCTAGGATATAATGTTGCCATTGGGTTTATTTTCCAGGACGTGTGTATCTTATGTCAAAAGAAATGGCTTCAAAAGGTCAAATACGGGGTTAGGGGGGTTAGCATGTACAACATCATTGTCATTCACAATGTGGTATGGTCATGCAATGTCATGCAAGGGGGCCTCAGGGTACTGCAATGATGTGTTCAGGGTGGCAGGCACAATGCAGATAGGTGACACTGCACACATGTCCAGAGACACATCTACGTATGCAGGTGGCACTGGGAACAAAAAATGGACCAGCACAATCAGGACGTAGTCCTAACATGTGGGTGTCATCAGTACCGACAGAGACTGTGTGCAAACCGTCTCCAGTGTCCAATAGGAAAGCTATTGTAAGCAACCCACAGCACCTGTGTATGGTCAGCTTGCCTTTACCAAATGGCTCTCCCCAATTAATGGCTTCCCACAGATCCAGCAGCTCATTGTACCTGGGCTTGCAGGAAAAAAAATATTGTAGTGAGACTCCTGTGGCACTGTCATTGTGTTTCTCCATATTGTTACAAATATCCCGTAAAGTAGAAATTCCAAAAGGTCAACACCACCAACACAATGAATCTCCTGGGGTGAACAAAATCCCACTTTGAAAGACCAGCCCCGGTTTGACATTAGGCTTTGATGCCACATCAACCAAGGGAAAGCCCCCCAGGGCTACAGAACATATGTTGATAATGTGCAGGTATTGTCTCAGTCACTGCCAAACATGTTTGATGTTGAGATTGCTAATGGCTATAGCAGTATATGTCTGAATGTATGGCCAGGGGGATGTTAGCTAAGAGTGGTTTGCAGGTCAGATCATCCCAACTTAGTACCCTCTTCCTCAAGGCCATACTCTTCCTCCTGTGCATATAAGGTAACCAAGCACAAAACTTTCAATTTCAGAAAGGGAAATATCCCTCATGAACAGTGTACTATCTCTGCCATTGCCCTTGAGGTGCACGCTCCAGCCATACAAGCCAAGTGGCAGTACCTAGCCCCCAAAGCCACTATTGAACTCCATGATGTTATAGATCACTCATCCTGGTCCAAGAAACCTGTTCCATTCTCTGGCCACCTGGCGTTGGCCAGTACTCATACACAGACATCATCAGTGTTGTTTGATCAGAGGAATGTGGCCATTAAACACAATCAGCCAGGTCACCATGTGGCATCCATGACCCTCGTTCCAACACAGACCCTGCAAAGTGAAACAACGGTTGGTGAAGCAATTGCATGAGTGGCATTGACAAATGCACCGTGGGGGCTGCTGAGTACTGGTATCTACACACCGATACCATGACATAACGATACTGTGGCCAATTGGTATCAAGACATCACTTTACCTGAGCCTCCAAAAAGAGTTCACAAACAGTCACCTGAGGGGTTTGATGACTGTGACAGCTCAGAGGGTAACGATATACCTCTCAAGGACAAGGCTGCCTCTCCCAAGAGGAGAATGTCCCCTGCAAAATATATATTATTCCTGGATCTCAACACACATGTCGTTGGGGGCCTCTGCATGTCATTACTATCAAAATGTGAGCACAGGCCACGGGATACATAGATTCCCCAATATTAACCAACTCCATAGGGGCCAGACATTCTGCAAGTACAGCAGATTCTAAGGATTCTCATTTTGAGAATGTGGAAGATCCCTCCTATCACCTCTGCACAATCCAGCATGTGCCGCTGTCACCTGGTCTGCAGGAAGGAAACCTCCCAAATCACTCCATCATGGTTGAGTGTGTTAGGAGGAGACGTAAACGGTACAAACATGACGCTAGCAAACCTCCTGTTTGGGACTGTACTACTTTAGTTGTCAGTGGTCGATGTGTCGTCCAATCATTCAAGCTGTCAGACATGACAGATGCCTATACCTGTACATGGGAATGTTCCTGATGGAGGCTCAAACAAGATATACTATTGATGACTTCACATCTCGTACATCACAAAGGCCACCACTAAAAAGCACCTGTTAAGCATGTCCTGCAAATTTCATATGATGTGATCAGGGCAGCGTCTGACTGTGTGTCATGCAAAGGCAGAGTCCCTGACATTGCTATTGGGGCAAGGACATCAGGCTGGCTGCAAGTCTCTCACCTGCAACAATGTGTGCAGGTGAACTGTTCAACATCCCCTGTACTGTTGACAAATGTAGTCTTATAAACCAGCAGGTCAATTTGACTTTAACAAACCCTTAAAATATTGTAGATTCTGCAAAGATGAGAGTTGTAAAAAAGCACTTTGTCTCCACAAATGAAATGATACGACAGTCCTATGTGCATTACGTCCAATCTGCAGTACAAGCTTGTAAAAAGGGCCAAGAAGCTACTATGCAACAAAAGCAAACAGCTTGTTAAGCGCAGCAGACACAGCAGCCTCAGCGCCTACAGTGCTTTTGCCTCTGTGATGGAGTACCTGCCCTCCCTGGTCCTCCAGGGAAATAAACTGACCGCAATCACAAGAAGATTATGACACATCACCCACAGATGTAGCCAGATAACATCACAACCCTGGGCATAGGCGTCATGCACCTAGCTGTCCGCCTCCAACAATAGTGGCCACATTCATTTAGCAAACCTCACCTCACATAATTCCTAAGCTAACACATCGTCTAAGTCAAAGAGCAATGGAAGAGGTATCTCATCTCTAACATGGTTGTGTCTTTGCAAACCACAATATCCTCAGAAATATAGAAGAAGGAGGTCACAGACACATCTGACATCTTAGAAAACTGAACCAGTTTCTGTTCCTGAGGACATTTCAGTATTTGAGGGTAAAGGCCAAGGCAGAGAGGCTCGCATCCTGGAGACAAATGCATGGCTGCGTGGATGGTGTCATCGAGAGCGTTTTGGTTTCCTAGACCATGGGATGCTTTTCCAAGGGTTGCAAAGCAGAGATGGCATCCATCTGTCCAAGAGAGGTCAACGCATCTTTGGTAGTAGACTGGCTAATCTACTGAAGAGGGCTTTAAACTAGATTCCTTGGGGATGGGTGAAGAAAGCCCCCAGGTAAGTGAAAGCCCCCAGGTAGGTGATACATTAAATACCTTTATGGAAATGGGTAACAGGGGTAACATATGGAAAGCAGTGTGTATTAATGCCCGTAGCATGGGAAATAAGATCCCTGAGGTTGAAGCTTTGGTGGGAGTGGCTGACTTGGATTTAGTGGCAGTTACAGAAACATGGTTCACAGAAAACAATGACTGGGATGTAACTATACCTGGCTATACTTTATTCAGGAAGGACAGGGTAGGAAGAAGAGGAGGAGGAGTGGCACTATATGTAAAAACTACTATTAAAGCTTTGGAATTACAGAGCTTAAAAGGGAGAGAGGAGGCATTGTGGGTTAAACTAGAAAGAGGGAAAGAGAAATCTATTTGCATTGGAGTGATATACAGACCTCCCTCACAAGAGGAAGAGGTGGACAGAGAGTTAATTGAAGACATACGCAGCATTGCTAGGAAAGGGGAAGTGCTACTGATAGGAGATTTCAATATGCCAGATGTTGATTGGCACATTCCTGCTGCAGTATCATCTAGAAGTAAGGAGATCCTGGATTCTCTACAGGGAGAACTATTCAGGCAATTGGTAACAGACCCCACACGTGAAGGGGCCATACTGGACTTGGTGCTTACCAATGGTGAAAGTGTTTCTGATGTTGTAGTGGGAGATCATTTTGCATCCAGTGATCACCAGATGGTGTGGTTCAGTATTAGGACTAGGGCTGTTAGAATCCATTCCAAGGTGAGGATCTTAGACTTTAGGAAGACTAACTTTGCGAAGATGGGCCAATACCTCAGGGAGTCGTTAGTGGGATGGGAACAGCTGGGGGATGTAGAAAAACAGTGGGCAAAACTGAAAGGGGGTATTTTAAGGGCAACCAACCTTTTTGTTAAAATGGTAAATAAAGGCAAAAGGAACAGGAGACCGCTATGGTTTTCGAAGGAAGTAGCTGAAAAAGTGAAGAAAAAGAGGGAGGCCTTCATGAAATACAAGAGATCACAGAGAGCAGAAGACAGGCATCTGTATTTGGAAAAACTTAGAGAAGCTAGCAAAGTAGTCAAGAAGGCAAAGATTCAAAAGGAGGAGGAAATAGCCAATGCAATAAAATGGGGGGATAAGACATTTTTCAGATATATTAGTGAGAAGAGGAAGAGCAAAAGTGGTATTGTCAGACTCAAGGGTGCAGGGGGGGAATATGTAGAAGCTGATAAGGATAAAGCGGAATTGCTTAACAAATATTTTTGTTCTGTGTTCACAGATGAAGAACCAGGAGCAGGACCTCAGAAAACACCCACAAATAAGAACAGAAGCGAGGGACATCTTGAACTATTTTCAGAAGACTGTGTTCGTGAGAAACTAGCTCAACTTAAAGTAGACAAAGCGATGGGACCGGATGGGATACACCCTAGAATACTGAGGGAACTTGGGGACGTTCTAGCAACTCCACTGACTGACCTTTTCAATGCCTCGTTGGAGTCAGGAGTGGTGCCAAAGGACTGGAGAGAGGCTCATGTGGTGCCTTTACACAAAAGCGGAAGTAAGGATGTGGTTGAAAACTACAGGCCGGTTAGTTTAACTTCGGTGGTGAGTAAATTATTGGAAACGCTGCTGAAAGAGAAAATAGTGAGGTTTCTGGAGTCCAGCGGATTACAGGATCCGAGGCAGCATGGATTCACCAGAGGCAGGTCTTGTCAGACAAATCTGATTGATTTTTTTGACTGGGTGACCAGGGAGTTGGACCGAGGGAGAGCTCTAGATGTGGTGTATTTAGATTTCCGTAAAGCCTTTGACACTGTTCCTCACAGGCGACTTATAAACAAACTGAGCACCCTAGGGATGGACCCTAAAGTTACTGCTTGGGTTAGAAATTGGTTGGGTGGGAGGCGACAAGTAAATGGAGCTCACTCTGAGGAGAAGGATGTTACCAGTGGTGTGCCCCAGGGATCTGTCCTTGGTCCAATTCTTTTTAACATCTTTGTTAGTGATATAGCAGAAGGGCTGTCGGGTAAGGTTTGCCTCTTTGCGGATGATACCAAAATCTGCAATAGAGTAGACACCCAGGAAGGGGTAGATAACATGAGGAGGGATCTAGCTAAGCTTGAAGAATGGTCTAGAATTTGGCAGCTGGGATTTAATGTTAAAAAATGTAAGGTCATGCATTTGGGCTGCAGCAATCCAAGGGAGCAATACAGTATAGGAGGTGAAGTACTTTTGTCCACTAAAGAAGAGCGGGACCTAGGCGTGGTTGTGTCTGATGATCTTAAAGTAGCTAAACAGGTGGAAAAGGCGACAGCAAAAGCTAGAAGGATGCTTGGGTGCATACGGAGAGGAATGGCTAGCAGAAAAAAGGAGGTGATATTGCCTCTGTATAAGTCTTTGGTGCGACCTCATTTGGAGTATGGTGTGCAATTCTGGAGACCGCACCTTCAAAAGGATGTGAACAGGATGGAGTCGGTGCAGAGGGTTGCTACCAAAATGATTAATGGGCTTCATTATAAAGCATATGAGGACAGACTTAAGGATCTTAATATGTACACCTTAGAGGAAAGGCGGGATAGAGGTGATATGATTGAGATGTTTAAATACCTCCGTGGCATAAATGTTCAGGGAGAGAGCCTCTTTCAATTGAAAGCAAGTTCTGCTACGAGGGGACATGGGATGAGGGTGAAGGGAGATAGATTCAGGAGTGATATGCGGAAATATTTCTTTACGGAAAGAGTAGTGGATCCGTGGAATAGTCTCCCAGTGGAGGTGGTAGAGATGAGGACAGTAACTGAATTCAAGAAAGCATGGGACCAACACAGAGGATCTCTAAAGGCAAAAAGTGGACTGTTGTAGTTGTTATGGAAGGACAGACTAGATAGGCCATGTGGTCTTTTTCTGTCGTCATATTTCTATGTTTCTAACTAACATAATTGTTAATCAACACAAGCAGATATGCCTGTGTTTACATTACATTGATGCGTACAGAAATCTTCTTTGGCCACATGCACACCGAAGGTCCCGTTGTTCACCCCATCAAGGACACCACGAGCTCAAAAATGTTTTACCCACACCCCTGCCTCAACACCCACAGTATTCACAAAGTGCATGTCTGTGTTTGCTGGCTTGGTCTGTCCCAGGGGTTTATTTTGGTGGCCCTACGTGGATGACTGCCACATCCTGCCACAGTCACAAACACATGTCCAGGCATCTCTCCCTTCCACAATGCTTGGAGGTCAGTATGTAGGCCCAATCAGCTACCTGTAACGATCTTGTCAGACTCCTACCTGAACCCTGCAGTTCATAGGTGCAAGGCTAGATAACAGACAAACAAAGACATACGTGACTCAGTCTCACTGTCCTGGCATTGTGCAATGTGTTGGCACAAACATACAACAAACGCATCTCTCACCTCAAGAAATGCATGAGTTGCTGAGTCACATGGCATCTACAGTGCCTGTGGATCTGTACACCTGTCTCCATTTGAGACCAGCCCAGTGGCCACACTCTCTGCCTTGTGAATGCAAGCAACAGGATATGTCTCAGATGTAACAGTAAATGGAAACCCCATACCCTGTGTCTTGAATGGTGTTGTAGAGCACAGACACTGATGAAGGGCAGTCTCCAACAAACCCCTCCTCAGATAGCATTAACAACAGATGTGCCTAAGTGGCCTGTGCTGCTCAGGTTCAGGACACCTCCATCTAATGCACCTGCATATGTCACTAGAGTCAGTTCCACAACAAGCTGTTTGCGCTCTGAGCAATTCAGCAGGATATTAATGTCTGCCATTCACTCCTACAGACCAATGGACTCTGACATGGCGGCGACAGTCAAGTAGTTATGGTCTAGGTAAAATAACAAAAAAGATAGACCTCTGTGTGACTTTGTAACGAAGCTCCACAACTGTGTGTGTTTGCAAAACAGCAGCAGATCCATTTCCTGCCAGTACAGTTCCCTGGGAATCAGATCTCTTAGCCATATAAACTATGTTGTGTTGTGCTGCTGCACACATGTTTTTGAAACAGTTACCTAATCTGTTGAGTAGTGCAACTCTGGCCAACTCAAGTGGCATAGAACTTTACACATCCATCATTTGCAAATCATGAATGATTCCAGACACCTCTCGCAGCTCAGAACTACTAAGCAAGGAAAGAAGTCGCCCTCAACTGGGTACAGTAATTCGTATATGGCTGACATGCCATCGCATTGTCTGCATACACCCCATTGCAACCCCTGAGGGACAGAGGCTATATGAGCATCAAAGGCCCACGCAGACAACAACTGGTGTCATACACTGTGAAACCACATATGACCCAGGTATAACCACTGTATGTGGGGTCAGCTCCAGATGTCCTGTTGCAGGATGTGGGGATTGAATGGCTTAATGTTCCCCCGTCTCAGCAACATAGAGACTGTCTACTGATGGCTGTAACTGCTTTGCCCCTTCCACGTTTCTGAAAGTGCATGATGTCCGTTGTTTGGCCAGCAACCTTCCACAAGGCAATCCTGTGCCATCAGGTGGATGTGACATTCTTTTTTGGGCAAACATCAGGTCTGCAACCTCTTCTGTCATGCGTATATAAACATGTTTGTGACGTATGCCATTACTCATCAATCAATGGTCTCCAAACAGAGTTACTCTGAGTCCATTCTAGTGGCATTGCTGCACCATCAAAACCCATCACTGGACAACCGATGTCATCCCAGCCTCTCATATGCCATAATCATGAGAGACCTACATCCTGCAATACTTGGACGTACACCACCTCCTGAGGCATGGGTACCCCATCTGTTGCCAGGGCAGCGTATGCTGCTGCACTCTGAGCCCTTACACACTACATCCTTAAGGTTTATGACTGTGGAAGTAAAAGAGCATCTTGCAATCACATCAGCGAGTCATATTAGTGAATGAAAATGTACAGTGCCTTATGCACCACACACAACGTTTCACCATGAGCATGTCATGCTACGGACACATGCACACATCTTGCCTAAGGTGGAGTTCCTCTGTCATGTGAAACATGCTTTGTAGTTATCTGTAGTCTTTCAACAATTGCTTGCTGCAAATGCAGAGAGGACGCTTCATACCCTGGACTGTGCATGAGCTGTGGCTTCCCATCTGCACAGTACCCAACAACAACGAATGCCCCCTCAACTATTCTGGCTTTCTGAGTGTTTGAATTAGGGTACATTAGTGTCCCAACTATCTCCAACCAACTGGAACACTCAGTGTATTACCTATTAGCTAACCTAAATAACAACATTCACTGTTGGCCCATGTAGACACTCACAATGTGAGACTCATGGCAGAGTCATGGTATCGCATACATTCCTTTACATATTAGCACCATGTTTTTGAGGTAGCTACCTGGTCCTTGTTACACTGGCACCGTAAGCTCGTATAAGGGCTCGTGCAGGCATTCTGTGGTTGGTCAGGCTGCTGTGCGAAACCTCCCCCATACGTACAACACCCCTAGCTGCCTCACCCACAGGATTACCGACCAACATGGGAGGAGGTTGAGGCCCTCCACAGCACCTGAAAACTCGTGTGATCCTTTCCTGCCATCCACATCTACATTTTTCCCACATGTGTGACTTTGTCCTGCTGATAGCTGTTGATAGCATAGTTAATTGTCTGTAACATGTGATCTCCTAGCACAGCAGGATGACGTAATCACAACACATCCATCTCCACCTGTGGGTTGTGTCTCTTTCTCCCACTGTCCCAATGTCTCCCTCCCCCCCCCCCTCCTGGTGTGAGCAGAATACACTACTAGAGAGGCATTTTGGACAGGGACAAGCCATTAGACACGCACCATGGGATTGTGTCAGAGGCTGTCATATGGACCACGGACTAGCAGTTTTTCTACAGGCTAAGTTGGGAATGTTGTTGGGCACATGTGACAACACATTCTTTTGCGCCCATGGATATCCCCTGTGACACGTGATGAATTATGCTATACATGACACACACATCAGTGGAGCTGGGCCATCAAGACCATGGTCACACTGTTGTATGCTTATGTTGGCCACCCACCAGAGGTGAGTAGTCACTCATGCTCACACCCATTCTTCTCATACCCACAGGTCGAGGATCTAAGAAAAAAAGGCAGGGAGTTGCGGCTACACCATGGGCCATACCTCCAGCGCCTCCAGCGTGAGGACCCCACGCATGGTGATGGTGCGTATTGAGGAAGTGGCTAGCCAGTAACAGGTTACATTGGCACAGCAGTGTGTGTGGTACCTGCACAGGTACATGTGCTGTGTCACACACATAAACCTGTGCTGATGACTGTCATCTTCCACAGATGGTGATGGCAGCGAGGACCAACCATCCACCTCCGCATATGCCCTCCGGAGACCCACCTCCCGTGCTGCTGTGGAGGAGGTGGTGGTGGTCACCAGCGAGGAGGAGGCGGAGGGGCCAGAGCCCGAAAGAGTGGAGGGGGGCATGGAGGATGTTGGCCTGGAAGGGGTGGTTGACAGGGTCGCAAGGGAGGCAGAGGGTGCGGGTGATGTGGGGGGGGGGGGAGGTTTTTGTGGGTGGTGGGGAGGAGTCAGGGGGGGAGGAGTGGCCGCAGGGTTTGTGGGAAAGTGACCAGGAAGACAGTGCAGCACAGGGCACTGTGGGCTCCCGCCAGCCATGGCCGGTGCCTCCGCCATCCAGGGCCCCACACACGTTGCACGCAGATGCCACCACACAGACGCCAGGGACTATGTGTGTGTGTGGTGGCAGATGCGTTGCACACCTGTGTGAGGCCCTGGATGCTCTTGAGCAGCGAGTGCACCGGTTGGTGCACTTGCAGGAATGGATGGCGGGAGCCATTGAGAGGGTGGTTGCTGACGTGCAGCATCTGCCATGTCGGCAACCACCCCCTGAAGGCCATCACAGGCATTATTGATGGTGCCTGTGATGTCCACACATGTGCCCTGTGCTGCCCTGTCTTCCAGCATTGGGCATGCAGGGGGAGGGTGTGGGTCAGATGTGTGGGTGGGGGAGGTTGATCGTTGGGGGGTGGGGGGGGCAGGGGGGTGGAGGGTGTGATTTGTTGGGGCAGGGTGTGGTGTATTTTCCCCCTCCTCACATATGTATATAGTCCCCTTTTTTTGGTGTGTTTTAAAATAAATATGTTTGCTTACATTCAAATGGTCATGTGTCTTACTTGGCATAACCCTAGGGATACCAGCATGTGTGTGGACACGAATTTGCAGGAGAGGTAAACATGGGTAACATACATGCATTTTATGGGGATAACCATGTGTGTAGGTGTTGGATCCCAAGGAGGTGCATTAGATGTCCCAAAGTAGCGTGCATCCCGTGGACACATGTCACAGGGATGGCCGTCGGTAAACCAACTTTGTAAGCATACATCAGACGCCAACAGACGCATGACACCCATGTCTGTCTTTGCAACATGCATGCCTAGGGGGGGGGGGGGAGCAGGCATGTAATTAATGTAGGCATGGGAAATGGTCACATATATGCAAGACGTGTTGGCTGTATGATGAGGGCAATACGGTGATGGATCTGAACACTCAACATGTAACCTTTGCAGATTCCCCCCTTGCAACATGTGTGTGTGTGTAAAACGCATGGCTTCTGCCCTGGCGCTGTGAACACACAATGTGCACGTCACCCATGCCATATGCTACCATCTGTGGAGTAATACCTGCCACTGCAAACAACCCACCAGCAAGGGGACTGGGTGAATACCATACAGTCAGGGACATGACATGCATTTGCACATTACATTGGAGAACACACAGACACACATTTGAATCACATAGTGTATGATATCTGTTTATTGTCACAAATATCATTTCCTGTTTTCTTTAACGTTTGTACAAAACATTCTTGATTACTGATTTACCTACCGTCTGCATGGTCTACATGGCACAGACACATCTGCCACTTTTCATATCTATGCTCATTACATATAACCCAAAATTAAACTTTCAAAACAAGGAAAACTACATACATAAGTGATCAACATGATCACTGCAACATGGTCAAAGATATGTATTGCTGGTTTACATGATGATGTACACATAACTTAGCGACGACGACGACGACCACGCCTGCCACGTTGCAAACCCCCCACCCGTGGTGTGTCACCAGCTCTCCTTAAACCCCCGTATATAGGTGTGTAGAGGTTAAGTGAGTGGGTCTTCCCCACTGAAGCAGCTACTTTACAAATCCTGAAGCTGGGCTTTTTGGGAAATGTAGTCCCTTCACCGAATCAATGAGGAGCAGTTGTGGAAAAGTGGTTTAAGCAACCAAAGGATTTTATTTCCCCTCCCGGGGTGGATTTCACCATGAACAAAGTAACACAAACCAGGTATTTACTGGCATAAGGACACATCAAAGGTTCTTTAACAGAAAAAGCTTACTTCAGCAATAAGCAGGTTGATATCTAGCATTCCAACGTAACAATGCTGTTTCTTCACAGCTCTCTGCTTCTCAATGCTAGTAGTGCTGTACTTTCTCTTTCAAAACATGCCTTCAGCGTAATGAGATTATTTCATTAGCAAGCGATATCGTACAGTCCATGATATCTTCATCAATATTCACACACTCAGGTTCAAAGTCCATTAGCTCTTCCTGGCTAGAAGGAAATGTTTGTAACGGCACTCCTGATGCCACACCCTTTCTAACTGCTTCAGGTTTCACCTGATATTCCTGAGTTAAATACTGGCTTTCATAAACGTTATCAGCACAGGTATTCTCTTCCCAGCTCCAACCCTCTGGGTAAATACAGTCACTGTAACTATTTTTATACCAGCCTTTTGGCTTACCTTTTAGCCTAGCTGGTGGAGGTTTTCTTTGTGGCTTTGGACTGGCTGTAGGTTCCCAACCTAAGCCTTGCACAGAAGATTTCACTTGCCTTCCTGGCTTCCTTTCACTTCTGTGTTCCCCTGGATACTGCAGGTAATCCACTCTGCCCTTATTATATCTGTCCCTTGGGGTTTCTTTTCTTTTCCTGAAGAAAGACTCTGTCTCACCCTTCCACAGAGACTCTGGCTTTTTCCTGGCACTGCTGTCTTCACCGTAGCTCTCATTAGCTTCCTTATCCAGCACACATGCCTCAGCTCCTACTCCTTCTCCAAACCCTTCTTCTCCTTCTTCTCCTCCTAACTCCATAAGCTCAACTGAACTCTCTTTATCAGGGTGAATTCTAGGGCAGTGCTCAACTCCACCCCCTAGCAGGTGTCCTGCATTAGCTCGTGACTCATTCCCTGAATGGTAGCACGGGCGTTTCTCTTGCCTCTGTGCTTGGTTTCTAAGGTAACCAGGAGCCATGTGCTTTTGTTTACAACTCAGCCCTACTCCTGTTCCTGGCTTTTTAGCCTCATCTAACCGGCTGGAAGGACCCACTATGTCACAGGTGCTACACCCTCTTCTGGTGCCATTGGTGGCGGTGGTGGATGTGGGGGTGGTGGTGCAGGTGCAGCTCGCCTCATCACATCCAGCATGCCTTCAAGGGCCTCACAAATCCGAGTGAGAGGCATTGCTCGTAGCTCCCCACAGATCTCCCTCATGTTCTGCTCCACTGCACTGCGGATCCTATCAAGCACCCATCGATTGCCTGTGGGTGGGACACAGAGTGGTCTATGAGTTAACTCTCAAGTAATCCTCCATCTTACACAAACATGTTACACAAATACAACAAGATTGTTACTGTGATAGGGATTACTCGAATATACACATGGATTGGGTTAAGCTTCATCATTTTCATAGTAGTATAAGTCATAGAATCGCAAAGACACATTACAGTACTGTGATGTGGTAGGCAAAGACAAGGACCCTCAGTCTGCGTTGACACACCCACATACTGCAGACTTAGATTGTGTACGGGAGATGGAGCATGCACCAGAGACACCAACCACAGGTGCAGAGCAGCAGTGGTGATCAGAGGTAGATCTAGGAAAAGCATCCCAGGTGAAACCACAGTTTGAAAAATAAACACAATTTTGAAAGGTTACAGGAGATGTGCTATTGAGTCAGAGGGATGGAGTGTTAGCACAAGAGTATTACACCTTACATACACAAGTGCACTGCTGCGTCACGTGTATGATACCAGAGGGGTTCATATACACCTTGTGTAACATAGATGATGTTTTGGGATACAGTTCCTTTTGCCCTTTGGAAAAGATATGGAGGCGTTAGACAGAGCAAGGGGAGCAAAAGAGGGTGCATCAGAGGTGGACAGAACCCAGGAATGCTATGACAGGGTTATGTTGCATAATCCACAGCTGGTGGTACGCACAGGGGAAAGGCGGTGATACCCGGAGTATGGGGGGGGGGGGTGTTTCTCTGATTTTGTTTGGCAGCAGGGGTGGTAGCTGAGAGTTGCCTAGTGTTATGATTGAAACATATGTTTTGAGCGGAACTATGTGATTGTGTGTGTGATTTCCAAACAGGCCAGGCACATTCAATGAGCAAGTCTGTATTTGCACAGGGTCCCCCACGCAAGGAACATTGTGGTTTTTTACGACATTTCAAAACAACATCCACAACCCTGATACTGTTGCTGCTGCGGCAGCAGTGGCAGAATGGAGTGTTTCACGGGGCTCCCTCTGCTTTCTGATCCCCTCTGTAAGGGCGTACAGATTTGTAAAGAGAGAGTGTCTCCCTTGTGTCTTTGTTTAGGCCACAGGGGCTAATGGGAAATCTCCCATCTGCTCCTTTAAACACAAGGGGCTGATGGATAGCGTATCAAGAGACCCTGTGCCCTGAATAGAGACGCAATGGAGACAATCTCCCTTTTCTATAATGAATGGCCCTGCAGAGGGCCACGGTGGTCAGAGGGGGGGCCCCCCCGTGACACTCCATTCCGCTGCAGCCACAGCGGCAGAGGCCAAACCCAGGCGATGTTGTAATGAAGTCACATAGGCGATGGGGGGGGGGGGGCAGGACGTGACGTGAGGTGGCCTGTGGGTTGGGGGGGGGGCAAGACAGGATATGGGTTGTTGATGACGGGTTATGACCTTAGATGGCCTTGGGGGGTGGGTCTAGGAGCCGTGATGGACTATGGGGGTTGGAGACTAGTCATGGTTTGTGGGGTGATGGGGCATGTATGGAAACGGGGTGATGGAGTAGCTGGGATAGGACTGGACATGGGCTGTTGGGGGAGATAAGAATAGATAATGATTGTGTTGGGGGCTTTGTTTGCAATAGCCTCATGGAGTGGTTTGACCTGGATGTAGCCTCATGGGGGACGTTAGTCTGGTATTGGGGTGTGTGGGGTGGAGGTAGGATTTTACATTGGCTGATGATGGGTCTAGGAAATGAGTGATTTACGGTTGATGGGGGTCCCGGTTTGGAAAGGAGCTGATGACGAAATGTGATCAGCAAATGGTTAGGTGAGTTAGGCATGGAAATGACCTGAGGCAGGGACTAGACGGGAATTGATGCTGCCTGAGGTTGTAACTCGAAGGTAGCTGATGTTGTGGACGGATTAGAATGGGATGGTGCTGAGAGAGTTAAATGGAAAGAGGTAAATAAAGTGTGTGTGGGAGGAATGTTACATCTACAATTGGCTGGTGTATGGGAGGGGACGTGGGATTTGTGGATGGAGTTATAAGGATTGAGAGCATGACATAGGAATGAGGGGAGAACTAAAGGTGAAGGATGGATATGTTAGAGCAGATGTAAAGAGAGAGTATGGAGAGAAAACCAGGGGCTAAAAGAATGAACACATGGACATCAGACGGTGATGATTAAGCACAACTAATGCTGACACCTACTGAAAGTGGCTGCAGCAAATGCAACTGCAAAAACATGCACACAGGGTGGAGAGATATTTGCAGATTTACATATATTAGCAGTAATATAGAAACATAGAAACATGATGACAGAAAAAGACCACAAGGCCCATCTAGTTTGTCCTTCCATAACAACAACTACAACAGTCCACTTTTTACCTTTAGAGATCCTCTGTGTTGGTCCCATGCTTTTTTGAATTCAGTTACTGTCCTCATCTCTACCACCTCCACTGGGAGACTATTCCATGGATCCACTACTCTTTCCGTAAAGAAATATTTCCGCATATCACTCCTGAATCTATCTCCCTTCACCCTCATCCCATGTCCCCTCGTCGCAGAACTTGCTTTCAATTGAAAGAGGCTCTCTCCCTGAACATTTATGCCACGGAGGTATTTAAACATCTCAATCATATCACCTCTATCCCGCCTTTCCTCTAAGGTGTACATATTAAGATCCTTAAGTCTGTCCTCATATGCTTTATAATGAAGACTACTAATCATCTTAGTAGCAACCCTCTGCACCGACTCCATCCTGTTCACATCCTTTTGAAGGTGCGGTCTCCAGAATTGCACACCATACTCCAAATGAGGTCGCACCAAAGACTTATACAGAGGCATTATCACCTCCTTTTTTCTGCTAGCCATTCCTCTCCGTATGCACCCAAGCATCCTTCTAGCTTTTGCCGTCGCCTTTTCTACCTGTTTAGCTACTTTAAAGATCATCGGACACAACTACGCCTAGGTCCCGCTCTTCTTTAGTGGACAAAAGTACTTCACCTCCTATGCTGTATTGCTCCCTTGGATTGCTGCAGCCCAAATGCATGACCTTACATTTTTTAACATTAAATCCCAGCTGCCAAATTCTAGACCATTCTTCAAGCTTAGCTAGATCCCTCCTCATGTTATCTACACCTTCCTGGGTGTCTACTTTATTGCAGATTTTGGTATCATCCGCAAAGAGGCAAACCTTACCAGACAGCCCTTCCGCTATATCACTAACAAAGATGTTAAAAAGAATCGGACCAAGGACAGATCCCTGGGGCACACCACTGGTAACATCCTTCTCCTCAGAGTGAGCTCCATTTACTTGTACTCTTTGTCGCCTCCCACCCAACCAATTTCTAACCCAAGCAGTAACTTTAGGGTCCATCCCTAGGGTGCTCAGTTTGTTTATAAGTCGCCTGTGAGGAACAGTGTCAAAGGCTTTACTGAAATCTAAATACACCACATCTAGAGCTCTCCCTCGGTCCAACTCCCTGGTCACCCAGTCAAAGAAATCAATCAGATTTGTCTGACAAGACCTGCCTCTGGTGAATCCATGCTGCCTCGGATCCTGTAATCCGCTGGACTCCAGAAACCTCACTATTTTCTCTTTCAACAGCGTTTCCATTAATTTACTCACCACTGAAGTTAAACTAACCGGCCTGTAGTTTTCAACCACATCCTTACTTCCGCTTTTGTGTAAAGGCACCACATGAGCCTCTCTCCAGTCCTTTGGCACCACTCCCGACTCCAACGAGGCATTGAAAAGGTCAGTCAGTGGAGTTGCTAGAACGTCCCCAAGTTCCCTCAGTATTCTAGGGTGTATCCCATCCGGTCCCATCGCTTTGTCTACTTTAAGTTGAGCTAGTTTCTCACGAACACAGTCTTCTGAAAATTGTTCAAGATGTCCCTCGCTTCTGTTCTTAATTGTGGGTGTTTTCTGAGGTCCTGCTCCTGGTTCTTCATCTGTGAACACAGAACAAAAATATTTGTTAAGCAATTCCGCTTTATCCTTATCAGCTTCTACATATTCCCCCCCTGTACCCTTGAGTCTGACAATACCACTTTTGCCCTTCCTCTTCTCACTAATATATCTGAAAAATGTCTTATCTCCCCATTTTATTGCATTGGCTATTTCCTCCTCCTTTTGAATCTTTGCCTTCTTGACTACTTTGCTAGCTTCTCTAAGTTTTTCCAAATACAGATGCCTGTCTTCCTTTCTCTGTGATCTCTTGTATTTCATGAAGGCCTCCCTCTTTTTCTTCACTTTTTCAGCTACTTCCTTCGAAAACCATAGCGGTCTCCTGTTCCTTTTGCCTTTATTTACCATTTTAACAGAAAGGTTGGTTGCCTTTAAAATACCCCCTTTCAGTTTTGCCCACTGTTGTTCTACATCCCCCAGCTGTTCCCATCCCACTAACGACTCCCTGAGGTATTGGCCCATCTTCGCAAAGTTAGTCTTCCTAAAGTCTAAGATCTTCACCTTGGAATGGATTCTAACAGCCCTAGTCCTAATACTGAACCACACCATCTGGTGATCACTGGATGCAAAATGATCTCCCACTACAACATCAGAAACACTTTCACCATTGGTAAGCACCAAGTCCAGTATGGCCCCTTCACGTGTGGGGTCTGTTACCAATTGCCTGAATAGTTCTCCCTGTAGAGAATCCAGGATCTCCTTACTCCTAGATGATACTGCAGCAGGAATGTGCCAATCAACATCTGGCATATTGAAATCTCCTAGCAGTAGCACTTCCCCTTTCCTAGCAATGCTGCGTATGTCTTCAATTAACTCTCTGTCCACCTCTTCCTCTTGTGATGGAGGTCTGTATATCACACCAATGCAAATAGATTTCTCTTTCCCTCTTTCTAGTTTAACCCACAATGCCTCCTCTCTCCCTTTTAAGCTCTGTAATTCCAAAGCTTTAATAGTAGTTTTTACATATAGTGCTACTCCTCCTCCCCTTCTTCCTACCCTGTCCTTTCTGAATAAAGTATAGCCAGGTATAGTTACATCCCAGTCATGGTTTTTCTGTGAACCATGTTTCTGTAACTGCCACTAAATCTAAGTCAGCCACTCCCACCAAAGCTTCAACTTCAGAGATCTTATTTCCCATGCTACGGGCATTAATACACACTGCTTTCCATATGTTACCCCTGTTACCCATTTCCATAAAGGTATTTAATGTATCACTTACCTGGGGGCTTTCACTTACCTGGGGGCTTTCTTCACCCATCCCCAACGAATCTAGTTTAAAGCCCTCTTCAGTAGATTAGCCAGTCTACTACCAAAGATGTGTTGACCTTTCTTGGACAGATGGATGCCATCTCTGCTCTGCAACCCTTGGAACAGCATCCCATGGTCTAGGAAACCAAAACGCTCTCGAAGACACCATCCACGCAGCCATGCATTAATCTCCAGGATGCGAACCTCTCTGCCTTGGCCTTTACCCTCAACAGGGAGGATTGAAGAGAACACCACCTGTGCACCTACCTGCTTCACCCTCTGTCCCAGAGCCATGAAGTCACTTTTGATACGTTCCGAGGTATACCTGGCAGTATCATTTGTTCCAACATGGATTAGCAACATTGGGTAATAGTCAGTGGTCTTGATGAGTCTCGGCAAATTCTCCGTAACATTTTGGATCTTGGCACCAGGCAGACAGCATACCTCTCTGGACATCAAGTCTGGTCGGCAGATGGACGCCTCAGTACCCCTCAGAAGAGAGTCTCCAACCACCACTACCCTTCGTTTCCTTCTGGTCACTGATTCTGCAACTATGGGGTACTTGAACTCTGATTCTTCCCTTTCCAGGGATGCTTTCACCTCCTCCACTTCCAGGGCTGCATAATGGTTCTTCAATTCAAGGGCTGGAGAAGTTGGATTGGTGATTTTGCAGGCTCTGGTGACTTTTGTCCAACCATCGACATTCTGTTGACACCCATCTTCTCCTGTGCTGGAGAGCCTGGTTGCTGCAAGCAGCATCTCATCAATGTACTTCTCACTGTCTTGAATGCTCCTCAGCCTCGCCACCTCCTCTCTGAGTTCCTCCACTTGTTTCCTCAGAGCTTCAGCATGCAGGCACCCTGCACATGGAACTGGTTCTTCAACTGGCAATAGGGCCTCTGTCTGGACCGAGGCAGAAGCTGTAACGGGGGCAACAGCTTTAGCAATACGATTTTTCCCAGCCATTGTTCTGTTTGTGGAGCTTAGGTATCTGTTAAAGCAAAAGAGAGAGATCTACGAAGTACCAGCTGGTTTCGCAGCTGTCCTTTCAGAGAAAAAGCAGTTAAATCTCTTTAATTATATTCAAAATGTACTGGTCCAATTCACTGTGATTTGATAAAGGGGGAGGTGCCCTATAAAGCAAGAATGCTCACTAGGGGTGGGTGGGAGTCGGGGTGGGTAGGGAGGGAACTAACACCTGATTAGGTGTTAGCAGTTCCTGAACCTGAGGGGGTTACAGAGTTCAGCAATACTACTGTGCTCAAGTACAGATTCCCCTAAAACAGCAAAAATGAATTTAACCTTGCTTTAAAAAAATATACACAAAACCCTTTTAAGAGCTCCCAGTCAGAGAGCTAGCAATGTAACAAAAAACACCAAACAAAGAAACCCTCAAAACCTCACTTACTGTTTGATGTGTGGTTAAGAAAGCTTGAAACATTGGGAAATGTGCATCATTTCTGTTTTTCCTTTTTTGGGAAAATGAATGTAGCAATGTACTGATTTTGGATATATTTCTATACTGCTTTTTCCTATGTAATGTCTAGGTTTATTCATACAGTGTTGTATTACTTTCCAGGTTTGACTTTAGAGACTCACAATTGTATTATTGCTTTACTGTATGTAAATAGTGATCCCGTGTTTGGTGATGGTCTATGTTCTGAATGTGTAACTGAGCTGATGTATTGTTTCTTTTTTATCCTGTTTGACATTGTAAATTGTTCTCTTTTCCATGTATGTTCTTAAATGTTTAGGTGGAATATTTGCAGTGTTTTAGTTGGATAGGTGGGGTATGGTGATTTGTGAGTCCAGGTAATGCTGTGATGATACGGGTGGTTTGCCATGGTGTGTACATGGGCATCTTTTGTTGTAGTTCCTAATGTGTCTGGCAGTTGGCATATTGCAAGATAGTAATTTCGCACACAGTTAGTCATGCTTTATCCATTTGCACATTACGAGACATGTTTCATACAAATCAATGTTTGTTAACATACAACAATTATTGCACATATGCCACTCATGGTAATGGGGACCATCACAAAGTATTGGCACATAGCCCTGCAATGTCCCTGGGATGCCCCTGCTCCCAAACTATGCAATTAGGTGATTAATTGGTTGAGCTACAGGATGAGGACATGTTCATGTTTATGGGCTTGTCTGTATGCAATGCAGTCTATCATATCTGTTCACATACAGGCAGACTTGCGTAATGTGAGTTTCCAACAAATCCATAATTTAGTTAGGTCACATCGTGTCACCTCTGTAGATCCTTGTGTATAGATGAATTAACACATTTGGTCAGCTCTATTCATATGCTTTGATTTATTCTCACCTGCAGATGCAGACTATGGGGAATGTAGGCTCTATGACGTTACATCACAGAGGGTGTTTACGTGTGTTTATCTATGCTCAGATTGTTTGACTATGGGTCAGTTGTCATCGTGTTGTTTAAAACACATCTGGGTGTCTGCAATGAGGCTGACTGTTGCAAGGTCAATGCTTGTATTTATTTAGTAAAAATCCAAAAAACCCCCACTCTACCCAAATAATACCAAAAACAAAAATAGAGTGAAAATGTAAGAGCAAATAAATAGTGTGTAGTTGTTTTTTGTCGGAAGGTAGCCAGGAGAATAGAATTACCCTCTTGAGGCTATAACTTCCATTTTATTCATTTTGTACGAAACCCTATATAAAATTACTAAAGGGTTAAAAGGAGGTAAAACCACCACAAGATGTCACCTCTTGCCAAAAACTGCATATATTTTAAAATGCAATCCAAAAGTAAATGAAAAAGTGGTACTTATCAAAGCCGCCGCTCCCACCAATGCATAAGTGGTTGTCAAAGGGGAACTTGCAGCGTCACAAGTTTGTGGATTTTTCTTGGAGAGTGTTAGATATGGTTCCTGACCTTCCACGAGGTGGTGATCGTGAACAATATTTACAGCGTCTTGAGCAAAAGTGGATTTTTACATGGCATACTGTTGAACCTTTGGGTCTGAATAAAGAACTGGACTGGATCAGCATACTTTAAATCTCCAAAGTTTTCAAATCAAAAAAATGTTTTTGCATTTTTTCATTGACACATTATTTCTCCCTTTTTTACATTCTTTTTATATTCTGGGCTTCAGTAAAACAGTTTCTTTTTGGTGCAAAGAGTTACTTCATTGTTATTGGTCCGTCTGGGCTATTTAATTTGCTCTTTGGATTACTGATCATTAATGAGCATGCGCCGGCGTCTTGGAGAGGGAGACGCTGAAGTTTCAGTTTCACGGCAGTTCTTTAAAGCGTTGATACAGGGCGTAAGAATTTTGATATTTGCCCGAAACGCAGTACTGTGTCCTTTGATAGTTACTGCGACCTTGACTTTGGTCATAGAAGATCTCTGAGAGAGAGACTTGAAACTTTTCTGTGGACGCTGCAAGTTCCCCTTTGACAACCACTTATGCATTGGTGGGAGCGGCGGCTTTGATAAGTACCACTTTTTCATTTACTTTTGGATTGCATTTTAAAATATATGCAGTTTTTGGCAAGAGGTGACATCTTGTGGTGGTTTTACCTCCTTTTAACCCTTTAGTAATTTTATATAGGGTTTCGTACAAAATGAATAAAATGGAAGTTATAGCCTCAAGAGGGTAATTCTATTCTCCTGGCTACCTTCCGACAAAAAACAACTACACACTATTTATTTGCTCTTACATTTTCACTCTATTTTTGTTTTTGTATTTATTTAGTGGCTGAGAAGGTGCTGGACCGTCAACAACATTCCTCTTAGGTCTGCATCTGTAGGTGTCACCTGACTTTAGGCTGCTCTGGTGTGTGACACAATAACATCATCTATCATACCCCATACCATTTGTTTTTACCACAAATACATGCCATCCACATGAGCCATACATGTAACATCTGTGGAGGTTATGTTGCAACATCCACCACACAAACACCAACTAGAGGCTAGTGGTTTATGTGTTGTGATTTTGACAGTCTTTTGTCACTCACCTTCAGCATCGCGACGTGCTGATGCGCCGTGAGCCCTCAACTCCGCCATCATCACATCAGGGTCAAGTGTATCCGTGCCTGCTGCCTGCCTGGGGTGTTGGCTGCCCTCCATTGCTGCAGCCCCCAGTGTAGTTCCGCGGGTGACGGGTTGGTCCAGGGGCTCATCACCAGCACTTGTGCTGCCCCCTGAGACAGCAGCCTCGGCCTCCACAAGACTCATTGGGACAGTGATGTCCACCTCCTCCTCCTCCTCCTCCTCCTGGGCCCCCATTTGACTGTAGTCACCTGCATTGTGAACAATCAGAGACAGCACACACATATGTATACGTGTGTGATACAGACACCACAGACATGATGTGGTGGGTCCGTGCATGTGTGCTGCATACAGGACCCAATACACGCTCCCATTCTTGTGTGTCCCCACCATGTACCTGTTCCAGGGTCACATGTGTGTGCTGTGGCCCTGCACAGATTGCATGTTTGCCATGTTCCTTTTCCTGGTCCCATTCCACATGTGTTCCCCATCTGTGCAACATATGTCCACACATGGCTGCTGAAACCCCACACCTGGTTTTGCCATCCACTGTATGTCTGTGTTGGATTATGAGTAGGGCACATTTTATTCACACATACTATCTGCTCATTGCGACATGTGATTTGCAGTGATCCATTGTGCCGCGGACTGCAACTAGCCAGCACCTCTGCCACACTGAGAAGCACATGTAGCACTGTGCAGATAGTATGTCACACAAACATGACGTGATCAATGACCCTCACAATCATACAGGGGATGGCAATCACAGGTGTGGTGGTAGGGTACTGACTCGTGTGTGTGGGCTTTCTCTGGACAGATGGGGAGAGGGATGGGTTGAGGGACACATTTTGAATGTTGGCCCCAGACATCTCAACAAAACAGGTTGTGCAGGGGTATATCACACACTTGAGCCACCAGGATAGCAACATGGTGGGGATTGGGTGACAGGTATGGGAGTGTCTGTGCAGATGACTGATGTGTACTGAATGGAACTTTTAAACATGAACTTCTACCTGACAGTTAGTATACATACCTGCGTGAGGATGTGCCGTGTCGAGAGCCTCAGGCAGTCCACGGAGGTAGATGTGGCCCAATCTTGTTGCCAGCTCTTGTTCCAGGGGCGAGAGAGATGGTATAAAGGGGCCCCCGCCACCTGTGCCAAGAGCATGTTATCTCTCGGCGACTATGTGCTGCCGCACCCCTCTTTTAATATCGGAAAACCTCTTTTTGAGGCTTTCTACATCACGTGGGGGGCCCCCTGCCTCAGAAGTGCAGCACGCACCTCCTCCCACACTGCTATTCTGGTGGCCACAGTTGTGCGGCTGCTGAGCCACCCAAATAATAGGTCATAGTTCTCTGACATGTGAGAGAAGAATATGGTTCTCCCTCTCATTGAACTTTACAGCTCTTTTCCTCTGTGGATCAGGCACAGGTATCCTTTTTCTTTTTCCAGTTTGGCTGTATTGTGCAGGCTGTGGTCCTGCCTGTTCCTCCCTAGGCTGTGCAGTCTCTGCCCTGGGTGTCTCAACCACAACAGGCTGCCCCACATCCTCCACCCCCTCACCCTCTCTCTCTCCATCTCCCTCTCCATCTCCCTATGCAGCACACGCTCCTCTCACCGCACCACCACTCACTTAAACACACCAAAACACTAAACACAATACAGAATTCAAGAACACTACAATACAGGACACAGTACAGAACACAATAAAAAAGGACACCTTTAAAGTATACAAGCCCAAACAGAAGAACCTACACTGCTCCTAACTCTCTTTCTCTCCCTCTCTCCTCTGCCCTACTCCCAACACAGCCTCACTCCCTCAAACTCTCTCTCTCTCTCCTTCCTCTGAACTACTCCCACCACAGCCTCTCTCCCTATAGCTCTCTTTACCTCTAAATCTCCCTCTTTCCTGTGCACTAGTCCCACCACTGTCTCTGTCTCTGACTTTCTCTATAACACTCTCTCTCTAACTCTAACTCCTCTAACAACCCTCAACGTGAGCCACGTGTGCAGGCTTATTTATAGGGCTTTGGCACGTTTTTTTCTTTGCACATGCGCAATTGGGCGGGCGTGGCGCTTGTGCGCGCCTACGCATGGGTGTCCGTATGCGGCCACACGCACATGCACCAAGAGACGTAGTACTACGCATGTGTAACATTACGCATGCGCATTACGGCGAGTACCGCATGGGCATCTGTGTGCGTTTTGCGCATGTGCAACTCGACGCGCATGTGCGTGTGGCCACGCACAGATGGACACCCATGCGTAGAGTCGCGCATGCGTGCCACATAGGAGCATCGCATGCGAACAACTGCGCATGCGCATTGCCCGCAAACCCCAAAAAAACACCTATAATTAAACGTGAAAACCTTGTCCACGTTGAGGGTTGTAGGCGAAGAAGAGTAGGAGTGTGTTTGCTGAGAGGAAGGAAGAGAGTCTAAGCAGGTGTAGGTGTAGATTGTATTGGTGTTGGTTGTATTGGGTATTATATTGTCTTGTGTGTGTATTGTCTTGTGTGGTTTGTAAGTTGTATACTGTTTAGGGAGGTTTGTGTGTGTATTAGAGTGTGTTTGTGTAGTGGGACGGGAGGAGTTTATGGTGGCGATTTATGTTGCTGCATGTGTCCTGAGACGTGGGCAGATGCTGCGGTTGCAGGACAGGGGAGATGGTGTCCACGGGGCTGAGGCACAGGGCATGGGTGTAGTCCCGCAGCAACACAGACCTGCAGCTGTGGCAGCGGTCCAGGCATGTGCTGTGCGTGCACGGCGCAGAAGGCGTGCTGAGGTGCAGGCTCGGCAGCCTCGCCTCTACAGGCCCAGGGCCCAGCTCCAGGGCATGCGTGAGGACCAGGTCATCTCCCTGTACCGACTGAGCACAAGGGCTATTAGGGAGCTCTATGAGGATCTAAGACCTGACCTCGAGCCCCTGACTGATCGGTCCCATGCAATACCAGGTTTAGTCAAGCTCCTTGCTGCCTTACATTTCTTTGCCTCTGGCTGTTTCCAGTCATCTGTGGCCGCAGTGGGTGGCATGAGCCGCCCCACCTTCTCACGATGTCTCCACCAAGTACTGCGTGCCATGTTCAGCCGGGTGGGGAATTACATAGCCATTCCCCACACTAGGCAACAATGGGAGACCCTGAACCAGGCCTTTGAGGCGTTAGCCGGGATACCACACGTGATGGGAGCTATTGATTGCACACATGTTGCCCTGGTCCCGCCTAGAGACAGGGAGGTAGCGTTCCGCAACCGCAAACACTACCATTCCCTGAATGTTCAGGTTGTATGTGATGCAACAGGAGCTCAGACTACCCACGTGAGGTAAGTGCATGGGGACAGGCACCCCAACTGATGATGTGGAAAAAAACACCCTGTAACCAAAGCACAAAGAAACTATGCACTGCCACGGAATGTCAGGTGTTGCCGTGTCCAGCTGGTAGCAAGGTCTGGCACACACCCAAAAACAAACCCCCCCAGCCCCAAGGGGTTAGCTGCAAACATGGCAGGGGTGCACTACAGACCACATTGTTATGGTATGGGGCGCTGTTGCAGCCCAAGGATGTGCCCTATCCACAGGAAACCACAGGCCCACCACTCAGGCCAAGAGACAAACAGGGGTCTGTCACTTGCCCCTGTCAACTAACACAAGGCCCAAATACATCCGCGGATGCTGCAGGCCCCATGAGAGGGCTCCATCCCTCATCCATGTGCAATGTTATCTGGCCCTGTTTGTGATCACAAAAGACAAACCATAGCCCCAGGATGGTGCAGGCCACAAAAGAGGGCTCCTACCCCCATCCTGGTCCTATGGAAACAGGCCCTTATTGTGATCACCAAAGACAAACCATAGCCCCAGGATGGTGCAGGCCCCAAAGGAGAGCCCCATCCCCCATCCTGGTCCTATGGAAACAGGCCCTTATTGTGATCACAAAAGACAAACCATAGCCACAGGATGGTGCAGGCCCCAAAGGAGAGCCCCATCCCCCATCCTGGTCCTATGGAAACAGGCCCTTATTGTGATCACAAAAGACAAACCATAGCCCCAGGATGGTGCAGGCCCCAAAGGAGAGCCCCATCCCCCATCCTGGTCCTATGGAAACAGGCCCTTATTGTGATCACAAAAGACAAACCATAGCCCCAAGATGGTGCAGGCCCCAAAAGAGGGCTCCTACCCCCACCTGGTCCTATGGAAACAGGCCCTTATTGTGATCACAAAAGACAAACAATAGCCCCAGGATGGTGCAGGCCCCAAAGGGGAGCTCCATCCCCCATCCATGTGCAATGTTATCTGGCCCTGTTTGTGATCACAAAAGACAAACCATAGCCCAAGGATGCTGCAGGTCACAAAAGAGGGCCTCATCCCCCATCCTGGTGCTATGGAAACAGGCCCTGTTTTGGATTCCAAAAGACACACCATAGCCAAAGGATTCCGCAGGAAGCACTGCAGGTGACAACCACCCACCCCAGCAGTGGCTGATGGGCACTGGCAGATGTGTGGAGGTGGCACACAGAGATGTGCTGTGTCATGTCCGCTGGGGTGCACACACAGGGCACATGGGGCCCTGGCTGGACAGGCGTGTGCGTGGGGCACACATGGGGCTGTCCCTTGGGAAAGCATGGGGCATGAATGTGTCAATAGGGGCAGGCACCTGTTGTATGAAGAGATAGGTGTTGTGGCAGAGGACTCCAAAGTGTCCTTGCGGTAGCTAATGTCAATGTTCGTTGTCAACCCTACAGGTGGAGGACCTGCGTAAGAAGGCCATGGAGCTGAGGGCACGTTACCCGCACTTTGTGGCAAGAGTACAGCGCGAACGGATGGCGCAAAGGAATGGTGAGTAATGTGACATGGCCCTGTGGGGCACTGAGTGGCAGAACCACAGGACCACTGTGACTGCGGTATATGATGTGTGACCATGGAGATGATATGTGTTCCCCTCTCCCACAGCTGATGCACGTGCTGCCGTGGGGCCGGAGGAGCCGGATGGTGCTGCGGGCCGGGAGGAGGCCATCGCTGATGTGGGCCTGGAGGGCGGCGAAGGCCAGGAGCACCGTGTGGATGAAGATGGCGATGGAGGCCACAAGGGGGTTCCCCAGCCCTCACCGAGGGAGAGGAGGGGACGTGGAGGATGAGGGGCATATGGAAGGGGATGGGGAGGAGGTGGAGGACAGGGAAATTGAGGGGGTGGAGTTGGGGGATGGGGGAAGGGAGGGGGAGGAGGTGGGGGACAGGGGGAGGAGGTGGGGGACAGGGGAAGGGAGGGGGAGGATGTGGGTGGCAGGGAAAGGGAGGGGGAGGAGGGGGAAGGGGATGTGGAGAGGGTGGTGGGGGTAGGGGGGAGGGGATGTATTGGGTGCGGGGATGGGGGGGGCAGGTCCCCAATGGCACGCTCCGCCACAGGGCAACGGGGGCACCAGCCACCTGCCCCCTGATGTTGGCGAAGCACGCCTTCTGGACGTGTGTCTGCCACACATAGCCGCAGACAGGTGCACCGTGCATGCAGCTACACAGACACGGGGAGATGTGTGTCTGTGCGGCTGTATGTGCGGGCTGCGGCTGTGCATACCCAGGCGCACGCCCAGAGGCAGTTCGCCCTCATCCAGGGGCAGGTGCTGACGACCCTGTCCATGGTGGCTGACCGGCTGCGTGAGCTCGACGAGCGCATTGCCGGAGCCACACCCGGACAGCCACCATTTGACGGGTCCCCGGGGTGTGTAGTGTGGGGACACGCATGGCACACCCGCCCTGTGACGGACTGTGCCATTGCCTGCCCAACACCACGTTGACAGGGATGGGTGTGCCCAACGCAGTGTTGCTGGGTATACTAGTTGGACCAGGCTGGTCTTTATCTGCCGTTATTTACTATGTTACTATGTCGCTATGTGAAATGTGCGGCCCAGTTCAAAGAGGGCACCTGTAATAAAAGTTCTACGTTCAGAATTTAACCCTGGTGGTCAGATGTTCCTCATTGCTATGTGACAGTGTTGTGCGAGTGATGGGTGTGTCAGTGTGCACTCAGAGAGGTGAGGGAGGACGTGGACCAGGTAAGGGCTGCGGTGACAGCACCTCCACAGACATATCACAGCTACGTTGCCATGAGGTTGGGGAAACGAGCAGGGGGGAGAGTGACCTGCAGGAGGGACTTACGACAGCAGATGTCCACGAAGGTGCGGGGTGCGCAACACAGGGGGACAATGGTGCATACGGTGGGGGATGGTGGAAGGCCTGTGTAGCGTATCCGACTTAACCCCATAGTGTTAAGTTACGGTGGGAAAGGTAGGACGGCCGAAGGGTCTGCGCAGGGGTGTGGTTAGGGTAAGAACACAGAGGGTGCACCTCAGGAAGTGGTGAAGCTGGTGCCTGAGTAGGGGGTGGAGCGAGCGGTGACGGCAGCTGAGGTCATGTAGGCTCCGGCAATGGTTGGCTAGATGGCAATCACGTATACCAGCATGCAGGGTGAGAAAGGGGGATGAGACTGGGGTCCCGCAATGGTTTGCTGTAGGGCGCGGGCCCACCTCGGTCCATGGAGTGACGGGTGTAACGGCTGCCCCTAGGGGGTGCTAGACCATACTCTCTGTGGAGTGCATTGGCCCATCTGTGGTGGCACCCACATTGGGGTGGGGGTCCGGGGGTGGGCACAGCAGAGGGTGGGGAGGGGGGTATTGGTGGGATGATGGTCTGTGGAGTGCCACAGTGCGCCGTGGATGGGGTGGAGCGCAGTGTGGATGGTGCGACAGGTGACAGGTGAGTTCATGGATATAGCCTACGGAGCCTACTATGGTATCGGGAGGTGCCTGATGGGGGGGTAGGTGTATGGTGGGGCCACGGGTGCACAGGGTGGTGGTTGGGCTGTAACGGTGGGGCACCCTATGGTGTGGGAGGCTGTAAGGGTGTGTTTAGGGGCACACAGTGGACATGTGTCACGGGAGATGCCATGGTGGGGGGATAGGGGTGCCTTGTGACCCTGAGTATGTGACATGTCCAGTGCACAGACTGGGTCGAGCGTGATGGAAGCGGCCCATGTCGCTCCCCATGCGGCACATACAGTGCACCTACCTCGGCACAGAGACAAAAGGTGGGTCAGGATGCCACAGGGTATTGGTCCACGGGGTGTGTGCACTCCCAAGGCACAAAGCGCACTACCCAGGCATGGGAGTGGTGCTCCAGCATTTCAAGTTAAGTGATCGGCTGCCTACCCATGGTGGACATGGCTGGGGAGGGGGGGGGGCAAGGGCTGGTTGCGTCAGTGCCACAGTGTCGTCCCCTGGTCACGGGCCGGGGGGGGGTTTGTGTGAGTGTCGGACCCTCAAATGAGACCCAGAACACATGTCTCCATCAAAGGCCACCTGTGTAGCCCTTTATTTGCCCCTCCCCCTGCCACGCATTGTGCGGCCCCGCCCAACCCTTGGTGCTGGTCGCACCCCTGCTGCCGCTGCCGATGGTGGTGGTGGTGCTGGATGCAGCTGCCCGGGGAATGCACCTCCACCTGACACCAGCCGCTCCAGGCTGTCAGCCATCCTCTCTGCCACTGTGGCCATGTGGTCCACCCCCGCAAGGACCCCAGACATGGTCCGCTGGAGGCGACGTGACAACCGTAGCTGGTGCCGCTGTGCCCGGACCACTGACCGCAGTACATGCTGTATACCTGTGGGGAGAGCCCATAGTGCAATGTGAGACAGGGGGTCATCCAACACCTGTACAGAGGCATAGCCACCATAGCACATTAGGACACTCACCCTCTGCATCTCTCTGGGCTGCCGCAGAGTGCGCCTGCATTTCCCCAATCACGTTTTCCACTGCAGCCAGTGCCTCGTTTCTGGCTTGCGCTGCCTCATCCGCAGGCGCCTCCCCCGTGCCTGCAGTGGTGGGTGGTGTAATGCTGTCTGCAGGCTGTGGGCCCTGCATGTTCTCGTCCCCCAGGGGTGCAGCTAGCCCCCCCGCTCCCATCTGGGCCACCTCCACCACAGGGTCCACCAGGCTGCACGGGCCTGGGGCTGTCTCCTCTTGCACCTCCTCTTGTGCCTCAATGGTGCAGATGTCACCTGTGTGTCACAATGTTGTATAGGTCAGATGGGGCGTGACTGCCTGTCCACCCCGTCACATCCCCCCACAGGCATATGTGTGTTGGTGAGCCGCATGGGTCTGGTCCAGGACCCCTGTGCCAACCCACAACGTTTGTGCACTGCCCATGCCAGTAGCCCCTGTGCCCTGCTTCCCTGGGCCCCCCCACCCCCGGATGCTGACACACACCCCATGCATGCCCATCACCACCCTCATCCGTGCCACCACTCAGCATGGTCGATGCAGGTGCAGTGTGCCTCCCGGTTGCCCGCCTCCCTACCCGTGTGGCCCTGCTGCCCCTGCCAGTCCTGCACCGTGAGCCATGCTACATGTAGTCACCCTCTGCTGCCACTGTGGGCCTGCCCCCCCTGCACAGGCACCCATTCACTTACCTGTGCTGCCCACTGCCCACCATTGACATGTCCCCCCACCATGGCTCATGAATGGATGCTGCCTCTGTGCCTCAGTTGCCCCCCGATTACTGACCAGCCATGTACTGCCCCCCCTTTGGTGTGCCCCAACCCATGTGCCTGTGCTATCTCCCACTGTTGGACCACACTCACACCTACCTGCTTGTGGATGTGCTGTGTCCAAAGCAGGGGGAAGGCCATGGATATACATAGGTCCGAGTCTCTCAGCAAGGTGACGCTCCAAGGCAGAGAGGTTTGCTAGTTGTGCTGGGCCCCCTCCAGTGCCTTGGGTCCCACGTCGCTCCCTGGCAAGCTCGTTTCTAATGCCTCTCTTGATGTCACAGTATCGCTTCCTCAGGCTCTCGATATCGCGATGTGGGCCCTCTGCTGCTGCCACTGCTGCCTGGACCTCGGCCCATGCCCTGGTGCGTGTGGCTATCGTGATGGTAGAGCTTTGGCGTCCAAAAAGTAGGTCGTACCTGTCAAGGATGCTTGCCAGGAGGAGATCGTTTTCCTCCTGGCTGAAGCGCACCGCCCTCCTCCGGATCTCTGCGGGTACTGGGGCCCTGTGCTGCCTTTGTCTCCCTGCACCACTTGACTGTGCACTGGTGTTCTGATTTGCACCAGATGGCCCTGGCACCTCATCATCAACAGATGTGTTTTGCGCTGGTGGGTGTGCTGTGTGGTCCACTGCACCGTCCTGGTCACCTCCATTGCTGCACTCCATACCGTCGTGTGTGGTTGTGCTGGGGAGTTTGCCATACTGAGCTTATCATGCATATAGGTATAGTTTGGGTGTGGGTCGTGGGGCGTTGTCTACGTGCAAAGCGACGCGCATTGCACACGCGCACGCAGCTACCCACAGGAGGTGACGTCATCTAACTGCGCTCGTATTGGCAGCAGACGGCATCTCAGTAATCCACCTTACACGTGCTTTCCTGACACTATTGTGGTCTGTACTGCTGGCCCATATGCTCCAAGATTCGATATATTGTTTGTCTGCACGTTACCAGTCACGCTGGAAGCTGTGGCAAAATGTGACACGCACGCTACGTCATACAGACGTTGCACGCTTCGTTACGCGTGTTGCAACGCCTCTTGCGTTCTCCGCTTGTGGACATGTTTGTTGTACGTCTGTCCTACTTTGGCATCTGGGTGTGGTTTTGAGTGTGATACGCAGTTTCTTTACACCCTGCTTCATCTCAGGGACTCACGTAGATGACTGTCCTCAGGTGCTTTATGGGAACGCGCGCTCCCGCGCACACAGGTATGTTTTCTGTTTGCTGTATTCTGCAATTTGCTGTCTCACCAGGTGTGTATCGTTCATGTGATGTCCATCCCCACCCCGATTCCTATTTCCAACCCAGCTATCCACCATCCTGTGTCTATCATGGCTCAGACTGCGCATGCAGGTGGTGCAGTGGTTGCATTGCTCGAGCTGGCTGGGCTGCGTTTTCCGGAGGAGGGGGATGCTGTTCCTGGGGCTGCAGCCCTGGGCAGGGGTGCAATGCCACTGCAACTCAGGCCTGCAGCTGTGGGGGCTCCACAGGTGGGTGTAGCTGACCAATGGCGCCGTAGGCGTGCTGAGGCACGACCCCGCCTGCAACGCCTCTACAGGCCCAGGGCCTTGCTCCAGGACCTGAGAGAGGGCCAGGTAATCTCCCTCTACCGGCTGGACACAGGGGCCATTAGGGAGCTCTATGAGGAACTCAGACCTGACCTAGAGCCCCGGACTGCCCGGTCACATGCTATACCGGGTATGGCCAAGCTCCTGGCTGCCCTACATTTCTTTGCCTCTGGCTGTTTCCAATCCTCGGTGGTAGCAGTAGGTGGGATGAGTAGGCCAACCTTCTCTCACTGTCTCCACCAGGTACTGCGGGCCATGGTCAGCCGGGTTGGGAATTACATTTCAATTCCCAACGGTAGGCAACACTGGGCGACCCTGGCACAGGCATTCCATAGGATTGCAGGGATACCACACGTAATGGGCGCAATAGATTGCACACATGTTGCCCTTGTCCCGCCACGTGACAGGGAGGTTGTGTACCGCAACCGCAAACACTTCCATTCCCTCAATGTGCAGGTTGTTTGTGATGCAAGTATGCGTATCCTGAATGTGGTCCTGTGGTTCCCAGGGTCTGCCCATGACTCCTATATCCTGCAGAACTCGGCACTGTTCGGCCTGTTTGAGGCCGGGCAATATGAGGACTACGTCCTGCTGGGTGGGTATTCAACGTGTATAACATGCACCTACTGTAGGTGGTTGGCGGGACACCATTGTCACCATTGTCCACTGCATGCCTGACCTTGCGGTATTATTTCCGGGTGCAGCCTATTGGGGCCATCACACTACATCACACCCTGTCACTAGGGATGGGGTCACAGACATCTGTGCGCTGCCACACATCTCTCTGTCTACCATGTGTGTGTGGTTCTTCTCACCTGTGTGTCACAGCGGGCATGTGGTGTGGCCTGTTCCCTGCCCGCGCCATTCATTTTCATGGTTACGGTGTCCAGGGGCACTCGTGCTGCATATGATGTGTCCCCTCCATGCCTGTGGGCAACACCTGCGGCTTGCCCATGGCTTCCACACCTGGCCACAGGCATACTGCACTGGCAGTTGTACATATGTCTGCCTGCAGTGTCAGTCACTCGCCCACCCCATATGTTGCATGTTTGTGCATGTGCCATCTTGTTTGGGGGGGATGGGGACACAGACACATCCACGTGGTGGTCATTCTGTATGTGCGACCTCCTCTCTCTGGCCATGCTGGGGGCTACACGTGACATGTGTTGTTGGTGCTTCTGCTATGACACATGTCTGCTGCATGTCTGGGCACCTTCTTCGGTGTCCACTGCCACCCCCACCTGGTGGGCCCCCCCCGGGATGTGTTCCATTGGCCTCTGCTCTGTGTGCGCCAGATCATGCCGGTCACCTACCTGTACATCCCTGCACCCCCGGGTGTGCTTTGCCACTGTCGGACATATGAGCTCACAGCTCCCACCACTGCTCTCTGGGCACAGTTTTGGGACATGTCCTGGGACACGGTAACATGGATGTGCACTGCCCCTATTGGCATTCCATGGTGCTTTGCCTCTGGCATCAACAGCCTCTGCTGCACTGCCACTGTGTGCACTGATTTTGCGTCATATCTGTGTGCACGGCCTCTCGGCTGTCCAGTTCTATTTTGCCACATCAGTAATTCCATTGGTGCATCTTCACACATGTAACTTTGCACCATTGTTTTCTGCAGGTGATGCAGGATATGGGTGTCGCGCCTGGCTGCTTACCCCTGTGCGTCTCCCTCGGCCAGGTGCAGAGATGCGGTAAATGAGGCCCATGTCTCCAGCCGCTCAGTCATTGAGCGCACCTTTGGTGTTCTCAAAAGTCACTTCAGGTGTCTGGATAGGACTGGCGGGGCCTTACAGTACGGACCCCTGACTGTGGCAAAGATCATCCTAGCCTGTTGCATCCTCCACAACATTGCTCTCAGGCACAGTGTTCCAGTCGATATTAATGAGGATCTCGGGGTGGATCCTGTGTGCCCTCCTGCACCTGGCCATGGTGACACACATGCGGGGATGGCGGCCAGGCAACATCTGATCGAGGAGCTCTTTTCCTGTAAGTTCTGCTTGTGCTGGGGACGTGTCTCTGGGTTCGCCAGGTGTGAGCTGGTGTATGGATTATGCAGCACTACCATGACAAGTCTCGATATGGATGAGCTTCTGTGTTCCAGGCTCCCAGGGATTGGCTGACCATACTGCCCGATGCTGTGCAGCGTGTGGGGAGTGTCTGTACATCACTGCAACATGCAGGTGACTCGGGTGAGTTGGCATACAGTGAGGTTTGCATTGCTGTCGTCACGGTTTGACACATATATGTTGATTTCTCTCCACTGCTCCTATGGTGCTGCACATGTCTTTGGCCCACTGCTCCATCACCCTTAGCTTCCGTTTGTCACACATGTAGCCATTACCTGTGCACATCTTGGGAGTCTTAATGGTGTATCTGCAGCACATAATGTCAGGCTGTGTGTGTATACAGGCACAGGGCATTGTGTTGTTTGAGAGCATGTTGAACACTCACTGCCATTGTGGCTTTTGCAAGATTTGTGGCACTCATGCATGTACTGTGATGGGGGTCTCCACTTGTCGCTGATTGTCGGGGGTCCTGCCATCTGCACCTTCTGGCATGCATACCTTGTCTCACAGTGTATGTCTCTGTGTCTGCTTGACCTGTCTACATGACCGATCATTCTGTGCCACCCTGCCTATGTGTGTTTCAGGGATGTGTATGGCCACCGAGTCTCCAGTGATGTTCCCTCATCCTTCTTTTAACTTCTGCTTGTGGGCTACTGTACATTGTGCGCATGTGTCATATATTCTTTTCAGACGTGTCTCAGGTTTGCTGGTGGACCGATGTACATCAACATTTTGTTTCCGCACAACACAATGCACCTTGGACATGTTCCACTCACAGCTACCCATGCGGACGTGGTGATGTCCGCAGTCCATTGATGTCTGCAGCCTCTATTGGGGCTCTTTGTGTTCTTGCCTGACACGGACATTCCCAGTCAGGCCACTGCTCTACCTTTCAGGTAGGCCTCAGCTTCCATCCTCTGGGACATACACCACGTGCTGATGCTGCATTTGGCCTGTTGTTATCAACATGTCTTTCGTCGTTATCTCTGTGCGCCACCACTGCTGGAATGCTCTGGATCCCTGGGGTGCCTGTGTGTCATGTGCATTTACATGAACATATTGGGATGGTGTCCTGGTCTTCAGGGACATCTCCTGCAGTGGTCCATGTGCACTGTGCTCAGTGTTGTGGCCATGTCATGTGGTGCTATCTATGCATTCTGGGGGGAACTCTTTCTATCTCACTGTCTCCTTTCTGACCTACAGGGGTCATGGGTGGGTGTGCCATTCCCTTACCTGATATATACATCATTTCACGCAGGACACAGACAACATACATGACACATGTACTACACTGCATCTGGAGATCCCGTCATCCATATGTGCTTGGACACAGCACCCCTGTGAGACTGTCCCTGGATGTTGTTGACACAGGAGATGGGCCTCTGCAATTTGGACACAGGCCTTTTTTTCGAACTCATTGATGGCCTATTTTGACTGTCACTGGGGGGACTGGCCCACCGTTGCTGCCATGAACTGTCTGGGTGTTTCATTTCTTGCAGTAGGGGGGGGGGGATGAGCTGTACATGGATATGTAGCCCTGATACGTCAATGTTGACATGGCATGTTGCCTTGTCACTCTGCATGCTTTCACCAGGTTCTTTTGGTGGCTGGGGATGGTGACTGCTGTGCATACGGTGGGTGCGAACACTGGGGACATGTCATGGTGAAACCCTCCACATCACATATTACTGTCTGTTTGCGACAGCTGATGAGATGTGGCATGATTTTGGGGTGGCACCAGTGTGGGGTGGTCAGGGTGTGTAGGCTCCACGGGCAGCAACAGGTGGATGGCCTCGCAACATGGGTTGGGTGTGTGCTGGCGACGTTGGCTGCCACACAGGCCCCATGTCTTTCTACAGGTCATATGGTGCACCGGGATGCAGGATACAATGTCTGCTTGGGTCTGGTGACTGCCTTTTGTGGACGAATGTTTGCACTTTCGTTTTTTTGGATATTTGGGATATTGGTCACCCAATTTCATTGCCACTCAGGTGCTTGCCAGTTTGGGTAACACCTGGCATTTATCTTTTCCTTCCTTGTTTGCTGCTTACTTGCCCATATGCTGTGTGCAGCCCCATCACATCTCCGCCCACCCTTCCATGGTTGAGCTGTGCATGTCAGTGTGGCCTGTTTGCAGCCTCTCTGCCACATTGTCTGGACTAATTGTAGTTTTCCTCCTGGGGTGGGGCATGTGACTGGACTGCCTGTGTATTGGGACTGCTGCTGCCGGTTGGTCTGGGCCACATCACTGATCTGGTTGGTCATTCACATGCTCCTCTTTCAGTCCATTGCCCTTGACCACAGCCCATCCACATGGCTTTCCATTGGCCTGGCCCCTTCCACCCCTCATGTGTCAATCCCCTGATCTATTGCATGTTGTTTACACTGCATTATATTTCCTGGTGTGTGTGTGGACCTGTTCATATGTGCCTCCCATCCCACCTGTGGACTGTGATGTTGGGTGTGGACCCCTGCTCTACATGTGTACTGCATCTTGGTTACTCTCTGGGGTGCCCTCACCTGACACACAGCTGTAGTTTTGTATGGTGACATGCTGTGGTCCTGTCTGCATCCATTTCTGTGTGCCTCAGGGTGTTATTGTAGTCAATTATTTTCTGCAGTGCTTTCCATCCTAGTGGTCATGGCTTTGCACTCTCTCTGTTCTCCTGTTTTGATGCTTTTCCTGCACTGGTACCTCTGGTCGCTGTAACAGTCATCTCTTGGCTTCTATGTCCTGGCCGCTCATATTATCCTCATCACATTTGCGGTACATCCTTTGGTCCATCTATCTGCATCAGTCTGCTGTGAGATGTCCTGTATGTTGCTGTGCACTGTCACCCCGTATCCTACCCTGCTACCCTGGTCTGCATTGCATCTCTTTGTGCTTGGCGGGCCTGTGCCTGTTCTGCGTGGCAGGACCACTCCTCTGGCCACCTCCACCTCCACTGGGGGACACATATTCTCCTCACCTGCCACACACTGTTTTTCTGGTACTCTAGGGTGCCAACACCCTTTGCTGTGGTGCTGTTGCCACCACCATGTTTGTCTGCGCTGCTGCCAGACACAGGGGATGCCCGCAGGGATGAGGGTCCAGTAACTCCCTACTCTCCCTCCGTCAGTCACCTGTTCATTGTCTTTACTGTGGATTCTATGTGGTGTTCGTACTACATCTGTCTCTGTTCCACACAGGTCCTGCAGGTCCTCCAAATGCAACTTGCAGTCCCTAGGGCACACTGACGTTGGCCAACATACCCTTTTTGGAGCACCATGCCATATGGTTCTATGGGCCAGGGTTCCATCTGCACTCTCTTATCCCTATGTACCTCATATTGCACTTAGCTTGGGACACCCGTCTAGACACCATACTGGTCACCTTTTCAGGCTTCTTCTTGGGCACACTGTTGGGCTACTGTCTTTTGCTGCTCTATGGCAGTGACGCATAAATTCATTTCTCCCTTCCGGGCCAGGCGCTGTAGGGGTGCCTACCCCCTCCTATGGTCATCTCGGGACTGATGATGTACATGTGCAGTGCACCATGGGTATTGTTGCATACACCCATATCCTTAACATCTCAACAGGCACTTTGTGTGGTGACATGGCGCCCCTTGGTGGCCAGTCAGGGGGTTATTGGTTCTGGTGGTACAGATGTCTGCATATTCTTTCTCCACATATTCATAGTATGTTCGGGTTTGCTTTTGCTTTTGCCAGTGGCTTTCAGTTTTAGGAAAAAGGTCTGTGATGTTATTGGGCCTTTTATATTTGGTAATGATCTTGACCTTGGTCTTGATTGTGTTTGCCATATGCCCTTGTTTTTTTTCATTGCCAAGCATTCTTTGTTTGTACGTATTGCAACTGCTGTGGATCTGGTGTGGGGGTTTTGGGCATTTCACAGTTCTGCTCCATGAGCTGGCCACCTCATTATTGGGACTGTGTTATTTGCACTAGCAATATGAGCGAATAGCTACTTCAATGCCTGTGGGGGCCCCTAGGTCATGGGTTTCAGCCCAAAGTGGATTGTTTGGTGGCCCTTTGGGGGGCATTTTGTTATTTTGCTGTACATTGGTGCTGACAGCAGCACCACCCTCACAGTGCAGACTCCTCACGTTGCCTCATCGGGAACCCTTTAACATGCCCTATGGGGCGCTCTGTAACACGCCTTATATGGTGCCCTGGCAGACAGTGCACATTAACCTTTACCCTCTGGTGTGCCTTGTAGGGTGCCCTATGCGACACCTTTGGGTTATAGCCCTGTGAGTGTGTGTTTGCCAGCAGAACTTGTTAGACGTACAAAACAAACTACTTCTGACATCACTGCATTAGTGTAAGGGTAATGTCGCAGACTCATCCACAGATACCCCCGCCTGGCAGGGACACATTCACTTGTTACAGGGCCCAGAGTTGGGCCGAACAATGCATGTCGTGGGGGCGTTTGCTGCTGGAGTACGGTGGCAAGACAATTGGGTTCTTACCTGTCTTGTTTCCAGCACGGTTTGACGTTTTATTTCCTTTATTACATGATTTGGGGATTTATTTGACTTTGTACATTTCTCACACCCGGTTCTGGCTGCGGATTCACACTATTTTCTTCTTTGGAGGGCTGAGGCTCTCTTGATTAAATGGGCACTCCCAATGAGGGGAGGTGGGCATTTTCTCCCGCCTCTCAGGTTGGTTGTGGCCGACAAAAATGGAGGATATCTATGGTTTTAACAGAGTGGTGACTGGTTATACAAATCAATGACTATGGTTTGTGGAGGGTAATGTTGCAGGCAGCTTTAGTCCTTAGACCCACAGGGGGAATTGAACTCACAGACCTTGCACCCTCTGACAGTGTCTTAACCATTGTGCTACGGATCAAGCTGCCTTTTGTAACTTCTTATGGGGCACCCTGTTGGGCTACTGTCTGTTGCTACTATGTGACAGTGACGCACACAGTCATTTTGCCCTACCGTGCCAGGGGGCTGTGTGGGTACATACCCCTTCTTGTGTTCATCTCTGGACTGCTGATCTGCATGTGCATTGCACCATGGGTATGCTTGCATTGAGACAGATCCTAGCCAACACAGCAGGCGGTTTGGGTGCTGTCCTGATGCCCTTCAGTAGCCAGCCAGGGGGTTGTTAGCAGCTATGGGGCTGCAGCCCAGTGGTTCCTTCATTGCCTGTGGGGCCAGTGGTCATGGGTTCAAACCCACAGTGGGCTTATTTTATTGGGCTGTCTGCAGCATTGTATATTTTTAATGCACATTAGTGCTGCCAGTGACAGCCCCTCAGCGTAATATAACCTTACAGTGCCTCATAAGGCGCACCGTGCGGCACCTTATCTGGCGCCCTTTAAGTTGCCTTATAGGGTGTTCTATAGGGGACATTTTGGTGTGCCTCAGCGGACAGTGCACTTTATAATGTAGCCTGTGAAGTGCATTATGGGGTGCCTTCTGCGGCACCTTCGGTTACGCCACTGTGAGGGTGTGTTTGCTGGCAACACTACTGAACATAAGCAAAAACTTGCCTCCTCATTCCCTACGTAATGTACAGGGTGATGCCTGGGCCAGCCTTCTGCATTAGGCACACTGGGAACTCGAACCCATGCTGTCTGTATCAGCGGTCAGTGAAGTAACCATTGTGCTACAGCTCTGTTTGAGTGAGTTGTGTCTGTGTGCCTTCTTATGATTTACGTGCGGTAACGCGCCACGGCGCCCTGTAACGCTTGTTAGTTTTTGGAACGCGCGTTAGCAGGAACGATGTACCGCCCATGTCCTTATTTGGGGTTTCTGTCTCTACCGCGGCTCCTAATGCGAATCGCACTAACGCACTTTAGTAAACATACCCCCTAGTAAATCAATAAATACCATATAAAGTAATAAATAAATAGTATGGGTTAAAAAATTAAATAAATAGTGTACATTAAAAAATTAAAACATCATTAATAATTTCCTAAATGAAACTGACCTAGAGGCATAAAGATGCATAAAATATTGTCTTTAAAAGAACAACACATATTGTTCTGTTGCCAATATTTTGACCTCATGATATTGAATACTTAAAAATGATGACGGTCAAATCACATGATAGGTACATATCAACTTTGCTTATAATCTGCAGAAAACATTTTACTTCGAGGGAAGAACGTCCTGAATGCCATTCAAACTGCAAATCACAGCCAAAGTATTATGCCAGTATCAAGAACTTAAAATAATGGAAGGAGGAGCACTGTCTTATTGTAATGCCAAAAATTAAATAGTATGTGATTAATTTAAAAAATATATAGATTTTAAAAAATTTTGTATACGTCCTACAATAAGACCTAGTGAATGACCAAAGAAAAGCTGTGAAACTCAAATTGTTTTGCAAAGGTAAAAAGCTATCTTATCATCTTCTATGGCGCGATTAAGAAAACTATCGGTGTTGTATATTTTTATCGGCTTTTCGCCGCTATCATAAAATAAAGTAAAAGTAACCGAGGTAGCTCGGACACGGTGCTCCGGGCCCCTCTAACCGTCCACCCCCGCCCCCTCCCCCCATTTTAGTCCCACTCTCCTTTCCCACAGAATACACACATACACCACTCTTGGGTCGCAGCTTTATTAACTTTATAATATACCGAACATTACAGTTCAAGAATAATCCTCTTAACAATACAAACATCGGAGTAATACCTCACCAGCCATGCTATTAGCAAGGTGACCCGCAGCGGAGCAATGCCTCACCAGCCATGCTATTAGCAAGGTGACCCCGCCTCCGCTGCTGCCGCGGTCATGCCAACCGCAATCTTCCTAATCCCCTTTCCCCGACCTCGCCATGTAATTAGCAAAAGTCAGCCAGGGGATGTCCGGGTCGGGGGCACCCCGCCCCTGGCCCAAGTATAGCCTAAGGCTCCGGACCCCGGACCTCCGGGATCCCGCCACCGGCACAGAGGACATTAATGTCAGGTCGAAGGCACCCCGCCCCGACCCCAGTGCGGCCTAGAGCTCCGGATCCCGGACACCTCCGAGATCCCTCCACCAGCACTGGCGACATTAATGTCCCAAAGCCGCCCCCCCCCCAAACCAAGCTGCGACCAGGTGCACCCCCTACCAAACCACACATACTAAGCCCACCGGCTAATGGTGGCTAAGCACTCCGACACCCCCAGAGGAGAAATACACCCCCACCCCTGACAACCTGATGCCTGCACCTCAGGAATGCCGGATTATCCACTACCCGATTCGCACTGCCGAGTCCCCCCCCCCCGCTTCCCTTTTTTTTTGTTGTTTTTGTTTTTGTTAGATAAGCCCGCAGACCAGAACTTGACAACCAACCACAGCCGAAAACCGCTCCGCGACCCAGTTGGCGCCCCCCCCAACACATAACTGGAGCCAAACCGGCTCACTCCAGGGTGCCTCATCAAAGGCATGGGCCGCATCCAACTGCGACCACCCTCAGCTGCCATCAAACGATGTACCCATCCACTCAAGATCCGAGGGGCCAGACCGTCCACCCAGACTCTCCCGAACCATCCTCCCCACAAGGGAATGACCCCATGGGCCAAATGACCCTAGGCTTCCCGTCCGGCCCCGGCTGACAGCAAACATCACGTGACCCCCGCCTCCTGAAGCCTAGACCAGCCAGAAACCCTGGCACCGCATCCCCCGTAGCGTAACACTGCGCTCAGCAACCCCGCCACGACCCCCCCACGAGTCGCCACCCCAAAGCTGGCTGAACGTGCCGCAACGACCGCAGCCCCGCCTACGCACTGCCTACTGCTGCCACTATAGACCACGCCCCCCACCAGCTTCGCCGGAGCTCGCCACCGCCCCACCCAGAGAGCATGCCCCGAATTACACCAGGCATCCTCGCCCGGAAGAGGGAGGCAGCAGACTTAAACAGGCTGCCAGTAGAAGCAGAGCAGCAAGTCCCCCAGTAGCCCGGAAGAGGGAGGCAGCAGACTTTACCACCCTCCCCTCGTAAACCGAGCAGAAAGTCCCCGGTAACCCCCGTGGAACAGGCCACCTGGCGTCCAGAGGCCCAGAGCACGACCCCCCCCCCCTCCAGCCAGAATGCCCTCCGCTCGCGGCTGCAAGCAGGACCGTCTAACGTCCGGGACAGGAAAGCTCGTCCCCCACCCCGTGAGAACCAGCGTGGAAATGCAAGACCGATGCCCCATATCCAGCCACAACGAGCCCCCCGGTTCGCACCCCGCCACGGATTGATTCCGCGTCACCCCCCCCTACCCTGCTCGGGGCTGCACTTGACTCCCGCCCCCCCTCCGCGCCGTCCATATGCCACACGGCCCCTGACGGAATACTCGGACCGATAACAGGCGGTCGCAGCTGAAAGAGCTGTCGTGCCCGAGTCGAACTAGCCATCATGCCCGTGAAATGCCCTCCCCAGACATCGCCGACCCCAAATCCACACGCCGGCCATGAATTCGACAGACCTCGGTACAGCCCCTGCCCTCATGATGTGGCCACCGCCCACTGCCTCGGCAAGCGATAACGGTAAGTACGAAGAAACCCACCCCAGTTGCTACCCGCCCCCGCCATCATGACCTGCATCCCAAGGGAGACGAGCCCCATCTCCGTGAATGTCAGCTCCAGGCCTAACAGGTAAGCCCCAGCACCTGGACCTCTGCCATACCCCGAGCGCACCCCACCATTAAATCGCTCCCAACACCCCCCTGATGTCACTGCACCCCCGCACCCATTCACCGCTCCAGAACCCTTCTGCCGGCTCATCTCCCACCCCCCCAGCCATAGCGGTACGCCCGAAATCCGGAAGGAACAAAACACAGCCCACAATCAAGCAATGTTAGAAACCAATCTCCCCCATGTACGCCCCCCCGATCCCGACGGCGCATGACCCGTAACCCCCACCCCCGATATGCTATCCGGTAGTGCACACCCCCGGAACCCCGTTACGACCTGGCCGGAATTACCGAGGAGATTTTTTATTTTTTTTTATACCCATAAAGGGGCTGGGTCCCGCCTACTGGCAGCTCACTCCTACTCCCCTAACCATGCAAGGAAATCGCCACCACCAAGGCGAACTTCCCGCTTGGCCACGCAAGCAGTTGCTGTGCCCGGACCCTCCAAACCCGCCAGAACCCCCCTCCCCCAGCCCTCCCCAGCACCACCGTAGGTCCTGCCGCAGCCCACCACGTAAGACCCGAAGCGTAATAGGCCATCTACCCCTCCCCGAGAAGTTAAGGAACTGGGCCGGCAGCGCAACAGGCCCTGCCCATTCAAGTAAATACGTTGTTCATGTCTCGTCCTATATGCTTATTATTATTTCTTGTTGTGGTTGGCCAATTCAGTTATGTAGTAAAGCAATCGCATATGCTTGAGCGTACACCCCCACTGACTGAGGAAACAGGACGATAGCGGCAGTCCCAGGTGGGCCAGAAAACTGCTGCCCCACTGCCGCCTAGCCGCTAAATCCCCACTATTCCAGCCCGACCAGAAAGACCCCCCCCCTTTGCCCTTCCTGCCTTCTCCTGGGCATGCAGTAACTGCCCCCATCCGAACGCTCGACAAGGACGAGGACAAGGCAGAGGCCCCCCCCACCCGTCTTGCCACCATCTCCAATGGATAATGGAACATGAGAGCATTCCTTTCTGGGACACCCTGCTACCTGCTCCGTCCCGTGCTACCTCAACCCCCACCCCCTGGACCCTCAGCCGTCCCGAATAAGGCGAACAATCTGTATAACCGCGGCCAAGTCCGCTGGCACACGGTCTTCAGACTTTACCCACTTCTCAACCAGCATGCCGCATCCGACCCCGCGCCCGTTCCGCCCCCACCACGCGGACAAATAGACGGCGCCGCAAAGGTGGACGACTCAGGACAGCGGTGCTGCCACACTAATACCGCCAGGGCAGCGCGCTGCACCCCCGCTCCCTCTCGCGATCGCTGCACCTGCCCCCCCCAGTTCGCCAACACTCACCTGCTGCTCCGGTGCCACCCCCCTGGACGCAGAAGCCAGGGGCCACCGTCCTTGGTCCCCTGCCGCAGCCTGTCCCGTGCGCTACGATTGCGATTGGCCTTCTCCACTCTCCTGCCAGCAAGCCAAGGTCTGAGCGCCATCTGTGGAGACAAATAGAAAACACAGAGACACCCCCGGAGGGGGAACCATTATCATCCGGAATATATAAATGGCTGTGCTCGGGACTTTTTATTTATTATTATTATTTTTTTTTAAATTTATTTGTTCATTTAGTTTATTTATTTAGTTTTCCGTTTATTTATATTATTTATTTATTTATTTATGTATTTTACTTTCTTTTTTTTTTTTTTGTTCTATATAGAGCCATCGAGTCAGTGCGCGCCCACCATGAACCCACAACCCCCCTTGCTTTCCCGGCAATGGAAAACCGAAAATTGCCTCGCCAGCCACCTGTCCTGAAGAAACCCCCCCAGACACCTGGAGCGCCAGCAGAAGCGAGAGCCCTTCGGTCCCATGGGCACCAGGCAGCCCCTCAACCACTAGGCCAGTCCTCCATCCCACTCATCCCCGGGCAACACAGCCAGCCCCCCAGACGAACTGGCACTCCGCCCCATGAAGCTGGGAACCTCAGGCACCCAGCTCTCCCCGGTCGCATTGCGCATCACTGCACTAGCCACTGCCATTCCCCCCATCCCCCTCCAAAACCCCCCCCGGCCCCCCGCAACCAGTGCACCCACCTCCAACACCCCCCCAGCTCCTGAGCCCATGGAGCCCCCCCCCAGCTCCCGAGCCCATGGAGCCCCCCCCCAGCTCCCGAACCCATGGAGCCCCCCCCAACACCCCCACCCGCCATGCTCCAAGGCAAACCCCTCCCTGCATGTGCCCATACCAACCCCCCGCTGAGCCCGCCAACCAGGGACCCCATCCGGCACTGCCCACCCGCCCAGGCACCCTGCCCCGAGTCCAGTCTCCCCCACCCCAGGGCAAACAAGGCAGGGCAAAGTGGACCGCGGCCGAGGACAGCCTGTGCAAGGATGCCGCGCAAATGCTGCCCAACCCTGCTTTGCAGTTCCCCCCGCGCCGTGAGGGCCCACACCCGCCACGTGGCCTTGCCTCCCCAAATCCCAGCCTTCCCTACTGCACTACCACCCGCTACTCCCCGACCCCTCAAGGTGGAGGCTCGAGTGCCGCACTCACTGCCTGCCGCAACACCACCCAAGACCCCGGAAAGGAGCATGTGCCGCGAGACAGGCAGGCAGGCAGCAGCAATCGAGGGGGAGGGGGAGGGGGAGGGGGGGCGCGCGCGACCAGCCGACAGAGCTCTCCGTGCCCGGCCTCCTCAGGCACCGCACCTCACCTACCACGCCTCTGCCCGTGCCCGCAGCCGCTCCTTCCCCACACCCGCTGACCTCAGCCCCGGGGCGCGTCTCCTCCCGCAGCCGACGGACGAGGCGCCGATCCCGCGGACGAGGCGCCGATCCCTCGGGCGGCCCCCCACCCACCACGGACACGGACGGTCCGGGGTATCTCTCCGCCCGCTAAAACGGCCTAAACCGGCCTCGTCCCCGGCGAGGAGCAGGAGCTTCGGCAACCGTTGCCGACTCCTGGCTCCTCCCCACTCAGGCCACCAGCCTCCCGCCTCCCATGCTCCACCGCGCTCCCACGCGCGGCTGGAGCCAATCAATCTTATTGGCGCCCTCACGTCATCGTGCTCCTGCCCCCATCCGATGAAGTCCGCGGGCCAGGGCCCCCGCACCGGCCGAGCACCCGGTTACTATCGGCCGCCGGGACCCTGCCCCGCGGCCTTGCATTTATTTATTATTATTCAAAAGAGAGTGTGATGTAAAAACATAATTATAACAAATTTTGTACATCTTACATAAGATCAACTGGATACATTGTGTATGCACTTTCACATTATACGAAAAAAGACAGCTGTCTTACCATGTTCTGTGACAATGTGTGCACAGTAATAATGAAGAATTAATGGATACATTATACGTAAATGTAAAAGATATACTGAGGAACTTCTTTCTTACCATGTTTTATGGATGGTTGTATACATCAAAAATGAGAGACTGAACCGGTACATTTATGACGGCGTTTTCCCGCCGATCTGGGTTGAAAGGTCATCTTTGTTAAATATATATAGCGAATACTATTCTTAAAGTGCTTATAATTGCACAAAAATGTCATGAATGCTTGAAAAGAGTATCCTACTGTATGTGTAAAGTGACTGAAAAAATGAAACTGCATATATATTCTTTCTCCAGCGTGTTGCCATCACTGCAGAGTGTTATTCAATATCATATAAAAGAAGCGTAACAAAACAAAAATAGATATAACAAATTGTATAAATCTTACATAAGTTTGTCAGAATACATTGTTTGGGCAGTTTTCATTTATTGAAAAAAAAGACAACTGTCTTACCACGTTCCGCAGCAATGTGTACACAGCAGTACTAAAAACGAAATGAATGAGCTGTACGTTTTTAACAAAGTTTTCCCGCTAAGCAGGGGTAGAAGGTCATTTTCTAAAGAGTGATTGTTGCACAACGAAAAAGTAAAATATGAGATATGGCAGATATTAAAAGCACTGACCAACTTTAAATTATAGAGGGAATATTTAAAATTGTGGGTGTTTGGAAAATGTATAAACACAAAAACAACTATATATAGGGAGAAAAGGGAGGGGGAGAGAGGAGAGGGGGGAGGGAATGAAGGGGGGAGGGGAGAAGGGAAGAGAAGGGGGGGGGGATAAAGAAAGGAAAGAAAAGCTCACATTATTGCCTCTTTGTAGATATAGTTTAAACTGTACTAAGGGCAAAAAAACCCCAGAAGGTGTAAGAAAAACTGATAAATCTATCTCCTGGTTTAAGCCCTTAGGATGTAATGTACGTAATTCATATATCAAACGCTGTTCCATACGTAAAAGGATTTTACCAATACTACCTCCCCACCAATGAGGTCTGACTACCTTTAGGACAAGGAAGCGAAGATCTGAGACTGAATGATTTGCTTCAATCCAATGTTGTACTAAGGGTTTGTCTGACTTTTCTCCGAAGACAACTTTTGTGCTCAATAATTCTTGTTTTTATACTTCTTTCAGTCTTTCCAATGTAACATAAATTACAAGGACAAAGTATAAGATAAACAACATTAGTTGTTTCACAATTAGAGAAATCAGAAAGGTTTACTCTGTATGAAGTAATGGGATGTATGAATTCCTTTTTTGTAACTATTGCATTTTCACATACTTCACATTTTCCACATTTGAAATGACCATATGCCTTAAAAGTAAAACGGGGTTTACTAAGAGCTGATGGTACCAAGATGTCACATAGATTGGAATTTCTTTTATAAGCCACTAGTAATCTTGTATCTTTTAAAACAGATAATGAATCCAAAATGTGCCACTCATCACCTAGAATACGGGGGATGTCTCTTGAGTATTCGGAAAAGGTGAGTGTGCATACTATATTATTGTTTTTTTCCTGATTTTGACCCTTTAAAAGCGATGTCCTATCAGAGGAACGAGCACGATTTCATGCTTTTTAAATACATTTAGACAGATATCCTCAGTCTAAAAACCTGTTGCTCATATCTTCAGCATGAGTTTCAAAGTCATCATTAGTAGTGCAGAGTCTACGGACTCTCAAAAACTGACTTGTGGGTAAATTCTCTTTTAAAGAACGGTTATGAAAACTGCTAAAGTGCAAAAGGGAATTTCTGTCAGTAGGTTTTCTGTAAAGTGTGGTTATGAAATTATCTGGTGTATTTTTTATCAAAATATCAAGATATGATATCTGTTCCGGATTACAGGTAAATTCAAACTGTAAATATGGATCAAGGGAGTTAAGCCAAACTATAAATTTAAGTAGATGATCATACATTCCTTCCCAAATGAAAAATATATTGTCAATATATCGTTTCCACATATGTACTTGTTTCTGAAATGGACAAGTGGTTAAAAAAACTTTTTCAAAATTTGAGACATAAAAGTTGGCAACATCAGGTGCCATGGAAGATCCCATGGCAACACCCCTGATCTGATGATAGTAAAGATCCTGAAAACAGAAAAAATTATTGCATAAGAACCAAAGAGGCCAATTGCATCAAATAACAAGTTGGTATACGTACAGGCCTAGTAATAAGATTACATTCCAAAACGGTCAGTGCAGCATTTTGGGGTATGGTAGTATATAATGGCTTGATGTCTAGGGTCACTAGAAAAATCCCAATATGATTGCCCTGGTACTTATCCAACAGTTGTATCATATGGGAGGAATCCCTGACATAGGAGGGTGTGAGTTCAACAAAAGGACAAAGAAAAACATCTAAAAATTTAGAAACAGGTTCAAAAAGAGAACCAATTGCCGATATAATAGGTCTTCCTAGTGGATTTTCTAAGGATTTGTATATCTTTGGCAGGACATAGATGGTTGGCATCACAGGACAAGTAAGAAAATCAGCTTCTTTCTGTGTGAGATATCCAACTTCTTGGCCCATATAAATCAAAGTATCTATTTTGCTTTTTAAAACTGAAGTTGGATTATCTTGTAGTCTCACATAGTATGTGGTGTCTTTTACTTGACGTAAAATTAATTGTACGTAAGAGTCTCTATCTTGTATTACAAGTACCCCTCCTTTGTCAGCTGACTTTATGATAATTTCATAGTTATTTTTAAGTTGTGTCAATGCTGTCCTTTCCTCCCGACTAGGATTAAAATACGTACGTGGTTTTTTTATCATCATATAATTTTTGTATCTCATGGAATACTACTTTCTGAAAAGCTTCTTAACATGGCATTATTGGTTCTAGGGGGAATCCAAGTAGAAGGTCTCCTGACTAGTTGTATGGCTATCAAAAAATTATTTAATCTGAAGTTTTCAGAAAAATTTAAACAATTCTACCTGTGTGGTGAAAGGATCATGTCTTTTTGTGGGAACAGAAGAAAGCCCTTTGTTAAGAACAGATATGTCTAAAGTTGTGAGGTTATGGCTAGGTAGATTGAAAATGCCTTCTAATGTTCCTGTTGGTATCGGTGATTTGTAGAATTTTGGTGTTGCTATGACCAGAAGCTTAGCGCCTTTTGATGACATGGCAGCCATCCATCCTGGGTTCATCATGTTTTAATGTGACTGCAAGGCTGAAAGCAAGTACCCCCCACTTTCTGTGCTGTAGAATCCTGGGCACCTTCCAAATGTCCCTTCCCTCACCCTTGTCTCAAATAACCTAGTACAGCTCCTGAAGCCCTGCTCCCCAGTTCAGAGGCCCCCTAACATCTCCCAAAAGAATTGACCATACAAGGCTTTTAACCCTAATACTATTTATTTATTTATTTTTTACATTCTTATATACCGCCTCAGATTTTTAAAACGCCATTGAAGCAGTGAACAAAAAAATACAAATTAACACGTCTCTCCCATAGATCCGCCCTCCAAAATATAAAATAACTGACTTCAACAAGCTGCAGTTGCTCCCCTTTCTCCTATTACTAAGGAAACAGCTATGCCTTCAAATTCCTTCGAAACCGTTCCAACATCACCTCCGTATGTAGTTCTTAGTTTCATAGTTCTGATGCTGCTACAGAGAAAGCCTCAGAACTAAATTTTACCAGCCTACGATCCTTAATAAGAGGGAGTACCAGGAAAGAACCATGACTAGACTGCTTATACTAATTTAATTTCCTGGCCAGGTTTTGTGATCCCTCTCCATGTAAGGTCTCAAAAGCCAAACACAACACCTTAAACGTAATCCTCTCTCGTATTTGTAGCCACTGTAAACATACCAACAGAGGTGAGGTTGATACCCTCCTAGGTAGATTAAAAGACAACCTAGCTGCTGTATTTTCGGTCACCTGCAGGAATTGCAAACGTTGCCCTGGTAGGCCCATATACAGTCCATTGCAAAAGTCAAACACTGGCAGCACTGACGATTGAATCACCACCTAAACATATCAGGTTGCAAGAAAAAGATGATGCAAAAGCTGCGCACTAATTTGGCATATACTGAACACACATTTATGTCTCACCTGAAAAATGCTGATCGAAATATCAATCCAAGGCGTCTAGTCAGTAAGGTGAGCTGTTAACACACATTAATTCACATTAACGCTCATTATTGGTAACTAGATGCCATTGAATCAGATGGGACCTGCACTAAAATAGCACACGTTAATGTTAAGCGCACCTTAATAACTAGACCCTCAAATTTCTTACTTCTTTTGACACTTCAAAACTCTCTCATTGCAATATGATCTGTTTCTTACCAGAACTCAAGTTCTCCCTTCCCCATCAATAATATTTCTGGTTCTATTTTTCAAACACGTTAGCATAAGTTAATAAAAAATGCACCAAAATTAAATACGCCCAGATGAAGACAAAATTAAATACGCCCAGATGAAAACCCCACCAGACCATAAAAGAGATATAGAAAGGTAGAAGAGGTTTGAGTTGCAGATGAGAATATGTATTTTCATCTACTCAAAATGGAAGAATCTGAACTGGGCAGAAACTCTGTGATGAATCTCTGCTATCAGCTATTATGTGCCTTGGTGGATCTTGCTGGGGGATGCTGCGAACAGAGTGTGGGCACTAGTGTGGACCTTAGTATCAGGCAGTGGTAATTTTTCCAAGGCACACCAGAGCAAACCTGATGGCTAGGAAACTCTGGTCTACTTGTCCTTAAGATATTACCACGTGACTATGCAACTGGTAATATCTTAAGGACAAGCAGACCAGAGTAGCCTAGTGGTTAGAACACTGGCTTGGTAACCAAGCAACTAAGGTTCAATTCCCACTAGCACTCCTTGTGGCCTTGGGCAAGTCACTTAACCCTCCATTGCCTCGGAAGAAAGGCCTGGCAATCTACATCTGGTGACACTGCCAAGAAAACCCAGGAGCTTCTGGGTCACCAGGAGTTGGGACTGACTCAAAGGCACACATTGCATTGCAATGCAACTGTGTACTGCGTGTTATTCCACAATGGAATTATATGGCATTGTTCCATGAGCCTATGATTGTAATTATGCAAATATAATTTGTTTTCTTATATTTTTTACTTATTACTACAAAGTTTATTTTTTATTGTCTGCCATTCCGCCCCTTCTTTCATATCACAGCACACAACGAAGGGAAAAGGAAATACGAAGAAATAAGAAATCACACCAGTATTACAGAATTCCTGATCCTGGGCTTCTCCAAATTCCCCATAGCTACAGCTCCCCCTCTTCACTCTCTTCTCATTCCTCTACTTGATGGCCGTGCTAGAGAACCACCTTGTTATCTGCATAGTATGCACGGACCAATACCTGCAGACTTCCATGTATGTCTTCTTGGCCAACCTATCTGTCCTAGACATCTCTTCCCTGGCAGTCACTGTGCCTAAATTATTGGATGTCCTCCTAACAAACAGCAATGCCATATCTTTCAGTGTGTGTATTATACAGCTGCATTGTTTTATGACTTGCGTAGAGGTAGAATTTCTTCTCCTAACAGCCATGGCTTATGATCATTATGTTGCAATATACAATCCCCCGCGTTACACCATTATCATGGAAAAGAGAGTTTGTGCTCTTCTGGCAGCTGCCTCTTGGCTAGCCGGACTTTTAGAGACATTGCCACATACTGTTGTTATATCCCAGTTTTCGTTTTGCAACTCCAATATAAGTAATCACCTCCTATGTGATCTTGCAGTCCTGCAGACGCTTTCCTGCACAGATTCGGCCATTATTGGAACTATGAATTCCGTAGTATCACTGTTCACAGTCTTCACTCCATTTCCCTTGACCCTGACATCCTATATGTTTATTATCTCCACCATCCTAAAACTCCGTTCAAGACAGGGGAAAAGCAAGGCCTTCTCTACCTGCTCCTCCCATCTTACATTCATCATTCTCCTATATGGAACTATGTTAAGGGTTTATATGCAGCCCAAATCAGGGAACTCTGTGAAATCCAACAAATTGGCTTCTGCAATATATATATATTTACATTCCCATTATTAAGTCCTCTAATTTATAGCTTGAGAAGCAAAGAGTTAAATTTGGCCCTGAAGAATGAGTTGGGGGGAGGAGTCTTGGTTAAGATGGCGGCAGCTGTCGAGTCGGTGTGAGCGCGTTTTCTTTTGTGTTTCAATGGGTAAGAAACGTAAAGGAAAGGGGGGTGGTTGTGTCCATCCTCCTCCTACCTCCACGGGTCCAATGGATTCCTTTGTTTATTGCACTGACCGAGCTGTGGCAGGAGAAGGGGATGCGTCCCGGGCTGTAATGACATCGGAGTCTGGTGGCTTGGCATCTGTATCCGGTATATCTCTCTCCCCTGAGAGACCGGCAATGAAGGCGTCTCGTGGTCAGCCCCTACCGGAAGGGTTCCTGGAGCTCGGCTCCCCTCCAAAGATGGGGGAAGCCAGTGGCTTGGTTGGACCGGGAACAGAGGGATGGCGAGTTCGAGAGAATGTCGTCGCTGGGCTGCACGAGTTAAAATCAGCAGCGTTGCCGATTGAGGCAGGGCCCACGGGTCAGGAGTTTACTGCTGTGGGTCGAGGACCAGCGCGGGAAGCAGGACTAGAAGCAGGAATTGATTTGGGACAACCGTTTACACTTCAGAGTCTGGAATCCTTTACATTGGAAACTATTTGGCAGGCTATCCTCTCTTTGGGGAAAGCGATGGTACCACGGGTAACTTCTTTGGAGCGAAAAGTGAATAATTATGGTTTGGCTATGGAAAGCTTGGAACAAAAAGTTACGTGACTGATTTACAACGGAAGGTGGAGTCCTTGGAAGAACAAGCGGATGCCTTTAGAAAGAATTTTCTATCTACACAAGTTAGGTTGGAGCAATTGGATAATCTTTCCAGAATGAATAATCTTCGGATAATTAACTTTCCTAGAATTATGTCTGTATCCCCAAGAGAAATGTTTTGATTATATTTAGTAGAGGTGTTGGGGGTGTCCTCTGAGTTAATTCCCCCTTTGGTTAGAGTATATTATCTGCCTAAAGCTAAAATATTGCCGGGTGAGGTTATGGTGGGGAGTACTCAGAAACAAGCCAGTAGTCTTAATGTAACTGAGTTACTGGAGAAATCCGAGTGTGAGAGTCCTATTCCTTCTACATTGTTGGTTACCTTCGCTCTTTTGTCCGATAGAGAGTGGCTGCTGAAGCTTTTTTTTAGAAAAAGGAATTTACCATTTAAAGGGTTAACGGTTAGAGTGTATCCGGATTTAGCTAGGGCTACACAGAAGCGCTGCAAAGTGTGCTGGACCCACTGCTTTTTAACATCTTCATAAATTACTTGGAAATGGGAATAACGAGTGAGGTGATCAAATTTGCAGATGACACAAAATTATTAAAATTTGTTAAAACACAAGAGGATTGTGAAAATTGCAAGAGGACCTTGAAAAATTGGAAGACTGGCTATCCAAATGGCAGATGAAATTTAAGGTGAACAAGTGCAAAGTTTTGTACCTAGGAAAGAACAAACCAAGCTATGGTTTCATGATGCAAGGCTCCACATTAGGAATCACCACCCAGGAAAAAGATTTAGGCATTTATTTTGGATAATACATTGAAACTCTCTGCCCGGTGTGTAGCAGTGGTCCAGAAAGCAAATAGAATGCTAGGAATCATAAGGAAAGGAATGGAAAATAAAACCAAGGATATTATAATGCCTCTTTATCATTCCATAGTTCGACCACACCTTGAATATTGTATGCAATTCTGGTCACCATATCTTAAAAACGATATAGCAGAATTAGAAAACATACAGAGATGAGTCACCAAAATGGTCAAGGGGATAGAAGGATACCTCTATGAGGAAAGGTTTAAAAAGTTAATGCTCTTCATCTTGTAAAAGAGATGGCTGAGGAGTGATATGATAGAGGTCTATAAATTAATGAATGGAACAGAATGAGTAAACATAGATCGGTTATTTACTCCATCAAAAAGTAGAAAGATTAGTGGACATGCAATGAAGCTACAATGTAATCCATTTAAGACTAATTAGAGAAAATATATTTTCATTCAATGTAATTTCAATTTGTTCAATGTAAACCGCCTTGATATCACGAAAGACGGTATATAAGAAATGTTAAATAAATAAATACTGTTCCTAGCAGTGGCTGTCATTTGCAGATCGATCCCCATTTATTCTTAATTCTACCACCTCTCAACTCTGATCCATGCCCTTCTCATTGGATCAAATCCACTTAATCTGAATTAAGTTCCTTTATCTCCAAGATTATCAACCTCTCCTTCAACAAAGGTCTGGACCCGGCATCACTGAAAATGGCCACAATCAAACCTCTCCTAAAAAACTCCAAGCTGGACCTGCAGGACCCAAACTCCTGTTGTCCCATATCAAGTCTTCCATTCTTGGCTAATATAATGGAGACGATAGCACTGCAACAAATCCAAGACCACATTGACTGCCATGCACCACTTGATCCTCAACAGCATGGTTTTTGACAACATCATATTGTTGAGACTTTACTCACTTCCCTGTTCGACAACCTAATCTTAGGCTTAAATAATCTGAAACAGGGCTTTATCCTGATATTCATGGATATTGCATCGGCCTTCGATACAGTCTGTCACAGCCATTTGATTAATCTACTTAAGTTTAAGGGTATTCAAAGTTCAGCACTAGACTGGTGTCGCTCATATCTAACAGATGGTCAACAACAAGTCTGTATGGGCAATCAAACTTCAGAAATGTATCAGCAAACCCAAGGAATACCGCAGGACTCTTCCCTATCAATCCTATTATTTAACATATATATTTATTTATTTACATTCTCTTATATACTGCGTTCTGCATCAGTGCGGTTTTACATTGAACAGGGCATTATAACTTGGAGATAACTATTTTACAGGAAACATGGGCTATAGAGGGTTAAGTGGCTTGCCCAAGACCACAAGGAGCACCAATATGTACAATCATGCAATCCTTATCACATCTATGCAGATGATGTGCTTCTTTACACTCCTTTTTCAACTGAGAACCCAAACTTCAATGGCATGACTGTTTCAATGCTGTCTCCAACCTGAAAGTGAACTATAAAAAGACAGAAGTCCTTTTTATCACAAAAGTCTCAACATTCATACCTCAACAACCTTACAGGTTAAGAATGCTGATCTGAAGTCAAATCATGAGGTTAGATATCTGGGCATCACCCTGGACCAGTCCCTAAACATGGAGTCCCATATAAACAATATCACGAAAGCTGTTTATCATAAAATACGCTCCCTCTGTCATCTCCAACCCTTACTGGAGCCTACAGTCTTCCAAGCCCTTATCACACCGCTCTTTGACTATGCCAATGTCATCCTACATGGCCTTCCTGGATGTACTCTCCATCCTCTACAACTGGCATTGAATACTGTGGCACAAACCATCTATAGAGCCTCCAGATATGAACATGTAACCCCTCTCCTATTTCATCTACACTGGCTCCCAATAAGCAGTCGACTCAAGTACAAAACTCTCCTGATAACTTTTAAAATTCTTCATCACCTATCCGCATCCTCCCTGGAAGATCCCCTATACTGGACTCCTGACAACAGAGCAATATGGTAACACACTTACCATCCCACTTATAGCTAGAAAAAGCTCCCAGTTCGCTAAGAACAGAGCCTTCTCCCTCTTTGCCCCTATACTTTGGAACTCCCTACCTGCTCCTATTCATCTCATTTCAGATCTGGCCACCTTTCGCAAAGCAATCAAAACTCATCTATTCCATCTTGCTTTTGACCATGTAACAAAGCCCAGTCTGTCAGCATCATACTCTAAATTTTGGTTAAACCGTAAATAGTGCAGTACTGTAAATTCTGTCATACTGTAAATAGTTCACCATTCTTACTTGTTAATGTAAATGTGTTAATTGTATTATACCTTGTTCGCATGTTCAATGTAAACCGTTCCATGTAATGAAGTTGTTCTACTGTAAACTGTGCTGATCATGAATAGTGTGGTATGAAAACAAATAAATAAATAAATTTGGAACCCCATTTGTTGCTTCTGTGCTGCAACAGCCTTTGTGCTGCAGGCTTGCTTCATTGGACATCTCTGGCCCCTCCCACATTCCTCCTTCTAGGATCACTACTTATCTAGGAAACATTGTGCTGATTCCAGGGCAACAGGGAGTACCATGTCTACTCATAGGTCCAGCTGATTGCCTGCCACCTTCTCTCACCATGTCATGTGCACAGTCAATGACCCAGTGTTGGGGCTAACAGTCATGGTGACAGTTGTGGCATGTGTCCCACCTCGCATGGTGTGTGCACATGGCACAACACTGCCGGACCTGGTCTGGGTCATACAGCTTCCCTCAGGATTCCTTCCTCATTCCACATGCTCATGAAGGCATTCACCATCCCCAATGCATAGGTTTGGCACATGACAGGCATGGGATTGGGCTGCCCAAAGCTAAGGGTGTACACTGTACAGCCAATTGATTGTCAGTCTGTTTGTGCTCATGTATTATTTGCTCTTTATGGGACTATGGCCGTAGTGCCTTTAGTATAAGGGTCCCTCAAAATAAGAATCAAGCTGAAATTTAAAAAAAAAAAATACATGGAGATCAGCCTTAGACAAGGACAATCGATATGGACAAGAGCCTGTTGAAAAAGAGAGGATTTTATTAAAGTCATATTTTCTGATTGCCTTAATGATAAGCTTGAATAAGTTCACTGTCCCTTAGTCCAATGTAATTTAAATGTGAATATAATTAATATATATAATTTGGATTGTAATGTTACTTTGGTATGCTGATTAACATATAAGTAGCAATTATTTGAAGCCCTAGAGATTATTTAGCAGTCTGATGCTTACGATCTTTAAAAAATGGTTGTAGGCTGTAACTCTGCATGGCACTGAAGTAATTTGCTTTAAAAGGAAAACAGTTGTTCGCAGGTGGTTTTAATGAATAAGGTGAATGAATAAATTAATACAATGTACATAAAGAGTGTATCTGCGGAAAGAAAATGATTATTGTGTGTGTAGATATGGAATACATTGTAACTTTTGTGATAGCTTTTATGTTAGAGTGTTTCTTCTCATAGACAAAATGATGCCTTCCTTTCTTCTCTCCCAAGAGATCTTTGGAGAATGCCATCAGGAAAACAAAGTGCTTTTCATATAGCTACAAGCCACTTGATTTTTGAGCTGCATACATATTATTCATTTAGTTTTTTATAAATTTGCTCCATTTGAAAGATGTGGAGCCCGATTTATAGGTTAGTATGAGAAATTTGAACTGGATGCGGAAACTGATAGAAACATAGAAACATGATGACAGAAAAAGACCACATGGCCTATCTAGTCTGTCCTTCCATAACAACAACTACAACAGTCCACTTTTTACCTTTAGAGATCCTCTGTGTTGGTCCCATGCTTTTTTGAATTCAGTTACTGTCCTCATCTCTACCACCTCCACTGGGAGACTATTCCATGGATCCACTACTCTTTCTGTAAAGAAATATTTCCGCATATCACTCCTGAATCTATCTCCCTTCACCCTCATCCCATGTCCCCTCGTAGCAGAACTTGCTTTCAATTGAAAGAGGCTCTCTCCCTGAACATTTATGCCACGGAGGTATTTAAACATCTCAATCATATCACCTCTATCCCGCCTTTCCTCTAAGGTGTACATATTAAGATCCTTAAGTCTGTCCTCATATGCTTTATAATGAAGCCCACTAATCATTTTAGTAGCCACCCTCTGCACCGACTCCATCCTGTTCACATCCTTTTGAAGGTGCGGTCTCCAGAATTGCACACTATACTCCAAATGAGGTCGCACCAAAGACTTATACAGAGGCATTATCACCTCCTTTTTTCTGCTAGCCATTCCTCTCCGTATGCACCCAAGCATCCTTCTAGCTTTTGCCGTGGACCCTATGATGAATTACTTTCGAACTACAACACAGGTGCTTCCATTTTAAAGCCTTCCACATGAAGCAGAATCCAGATAGTTTGTAACAAGGGTTCAAAGACAAGGAATAGTATCGGGCAGGAACCCTATTTGTTTAGAGAATCATTTTTGGTTGAAAAGTCCAAACAAACCAATCCCCAGCTCCACCACCAAGCTCTCTAGGTGCTGATGCTGTGTTGGTCAAAATATTGGTAGAGCTTTGGCTTCAGTATTCCCCCCCCCCCCCCATTCTGCTGCCTATTCGAAGGAAAGGAACACATCTTAGTATAACAAATTCAGCTGTAACCATTTTTCAAACATCTTGTTTATTAAGTTCGGAAAGTTGAATATCAGGGAGAATCCATGGCAGAGTTGTAGTTTTAGTGCCTGAGCAGATGTCAACTTGGTTTCCCATGACTTCAGGCAGGAAGGGTCTTGCAGTGAATAGAGATTTCAGAGCTAGTAACTCCTGCCTGTAAAGAACATCTGAACCATTCTGTTTGTGTGTAGTTTAATGTTAATATAACATTTTCATTTTTCAAATTGAAATGCTGCAGCTTTTGACATTTGGACTGAACCACAGAATTTTTGTTCATTGATGTTCAATATATTTTACTCTGCTTATGTTCTTTTCTTTTTTATATTATGCTAAAAACCTTGCAGTACCCATATACTACTGAATACAGACGCAATACCCAGTATAATGTTTTAATCCCCCTGAAATCCTGTTAGAGCCACAATACTCTATGAAACCAATCACAAGTATAAATTCACAAACATGATTAGCAGTAAAATCCTCTGTTCCATGATCTCAATAAAGACGTATCATTAGAATATAATTTCACTGTTTATCCGTGCACATAATTACAGAATTAATGGCTTCTCTAGAGGGAACATATCTTCTGCTGACTCTTAAGGATTCTCCATTGATGGTCTGTCACCAGTGAACACCTAGGGAGCCGAAAGCTTAGTTCCTTATAAGTATCGGCTCCGTGCCTAAGAGCTCAGGTCTTTGAAAAGAAGGGAAGAGACTCATTCTGCCATAGAAACTATTGGCTGAAAGCAGTAGGCTGTGCAGAGCCAAAAAACCTTAGCTGTAACTGAAAACAAATCAACGTTTTTTTTGTATGTGTCATAACTACATGCCAACATGTGCACAAATTACATGCATATACCTATGAATTAAGGCATGCGCAGTCGATATATGCATGCACAAGCAATTTGTGCACATACGTTTAGGCGCGTGCGTGCAAATGCTGAAAGAAGCTCAAACTACATGAGCCTACCAAGCAGAGAGAAGAATGCATTGCAGGCTACCCCAACAGCACGGCAGGTTGCATCCAAGAGCAGCAATCAAATGCATCTTTATGTCTTGGAGACTGTAGCAGCTGTCTCGCAGTAAGTAATATAGTGACTGCTCAGTATAGTTGCCACTGTGGTAGAGATTCAGTGACTGTAGCCCTTAAGGGGTATTAGTTTTCACCTAACCCTGAAAACCTTTTGTTGTTTTCTCTTTCTGCAAGGACAGATCTACACTTCCTAGACAATAAAGACAAATTTTGGGGCCCTGAAAATCATCCATGAAATCAATGGAAATAAAAATAATTTTAATGCTTCAGCTCTAGCGGTCTTATCTTGATAATTCAAGGAGCTGCCAAAATCATTAAGATCGATTCTCTTCTCATTTCAACCCAATTCCTGAGAACATATTTTCATTTAAAGTTTTTTCTCCTTAACTGCTTCCACCACTACTGGATTTTAGAATTAATTACTCACTTTTCCCAGTCTATGTTGAAGGTAAGTTACACATTAAAGCACAGGTGGTAGATTCCTTCTCCAGAGGGCTTAAAATATAAGGGACCCGTTTTCAGCAGCACTAACCAGTTAGGGCTGATAAATATCCCCACAGGCCGCCTTACAAATGTCTTGTTAGCCACTGCTGTCAGGAGTGAAAACATTTTTGCCTACAGCAGTTAGACGTCTGAGTGACGCTGACTGCTGCAGGCTGAATATCGACTGTTAAATTTGTATCTGAGTCAATAGAGAGTGATGTGACTTGTCCAAGGTCAAACTGCAAGTGATGCTCTGTTTGACCTTGGACTCTAACCACTAAGCTACTCCTCCACTCTTCTTGGAAAGTAAACTGTAAGGGACTTTGTAGTTCTTCTGTCCTGGTCAGAAACCCAAGAAATGCATCATGCCAATACAAGCAGGAATTGACCATATCTTGCCTCCCGTCCCACACCACCACCACATATATCCATCAATGCACTCACTCACACACACACACAAGAATATCAGAATATAAGAAGTTCCAGGTTAGGTCAGGCCAATGGCTCATCAAACTCAACACAGTCAACCCAGGTTACTTGGAAATACCTGATAGATGCAAAGGGAGGCAAGAACATTTATGAATTCCTGCAGACTTTATAGCTCAGCAGGCTGGATTGGCATTAACTGAAAATTATTTTTGTTTTAACAATAAGTTTTACAAAAAAATTGAAGGAAGGGCTCCGAGTGGCTCTATGGCTCCTGATATTGCCAGTCTATAGGTAGGTGAATTTTAAGAGAAATTTTTAAATGAACATCCTTTTCCTAAGAAGGTCTTTTTATGGAAATGCTAAATCTATGAAATGTTTGCTACTTGGGAAGGGGGAGAGACATTTTACAAGAATTTGTAACATGGTTAAATGCCAGGGATGTTAACCTGAGATTTCAAATGACTTATACCCACTCTGAGATCTCATATTTGGATATACATGTATCAAACAGGAATACAGACATGCTAAAAATGCTAATAGACAAGAATTGTTGCAGAAGGTTGAAAGGTAAGGAAAAATAGGGTAGTCTGTCCTCTTAGGTTTACCTATTTGGCTAAAGATATTACAAAAATAATAATAACATAAGAACATAAGATATGCCATACTGGGTCAGACCAAGGTCCATCAAGCCCAGTATCCTGTTTCCAACAGTGGCCAATCTAGGTCATACATACCTAGCAGTTTCCCAAAAAGACACAGGTTCCACAATGCTTGTATTGGGTCAAGCATTGATATCCTGGGTCCCTTCTTAATAATGGTTTATGGACCTTTCCTCTAGGAACTTGTCCAAACCTTTTTTAAACTCAGCTACACTAACAGCCTTTACTACATCCTCCGGTAACAAATTCCAGAGTTTGATTACACGTTGGGTGAAAAAATATTTTCTTTTATTAGTCTTAAATAGTTTACCCTGTAGCTTCATTGCATGTCCCCTTGTCTTTCTATATTCTGATAACGTAAACAATCAATCTATGTTTACCCGTTCCACTCCGCTCATTAATTTATAGACTTCTATCATATCTCCCCTCAGCCGTTTCTTTTCCAGGTTAAAGAGCCCTAACCTTTTTAGCCTTTCTTCATAGAGGTATCCTTCCATCCCCTTTACCATTTTGGTGGCTCTTCTCTGAACCTTTTCTAATAACGCTATATCCTTTTTAAGATACGGTGACCAGAATTGCACATAATATTCAAGGTGCGGTCTCACCATGGAACGATATAGAGGCATTATAATATCCTTTGTTTTATTTTCCATTCCTTTCCTTATGATACCTAGCATTCTATTTGCTCTCTTGGCCACCGCTGCACAATGGGCGGAAGGTTTTAACATGTTATCCACAATGACACCTAAATCTTTTAACCGAGGCACGGCGGACACGGTGCATCTCCCCTTCGCCAACCCTTCCTCCCCACACTCCCCCAATAACTCACAGTACTCCATCGATGGCATAAACACCGGTCTCAGCTTTATTAACCTTAACAAACTTCAAAAGCAATTCCAAACAATACAATCCCGCCTCCACCTCAACAGTAATGACTCACCAGCCATGTGGGTAGCAAAGTGAGGTCATCGCTGTTGCCACCGCAGCGAGGCTACTGCTCATCCTACCACCCCTTTCTCCGGCTTCGCCATATTACTAGCAAAAGCCTCACCGGGGTTATCCGGGTTGGGGGTACCCCACCCCCGCCCAACTAATACCTATGGCTCCGGACCCCGGAAACCTCCGGGATCCCGCCGCCCCCCCCAGTTGCAACAACCCCAACCCACCCCCCAATCCCAATAATGGGCGGGAGGGAGGGACGTCCGTTGTCTCCGGCTCTGCGTGCCCGAATGCACGCCCCGGTAAATCCCCCCCCTCACATGCTTCCTCCTCCCTCCCATTTGCCGTCACCGATTGGCTCCCGCCGCTGCCACTCAACTGCGGGAGCCAATCGATTTTAAAGATGCCGACTGGCCAGGTACAGGGCCCTGCGGCCTTCTTCATTCCTGGGTGGTGGTTCCTAATGTGGAACCTTGCATTGTGTAACCATAGTTTGGGTTGTTCTTCCCTAGGTGCATAACTTTGCACTTGTCCACATTAAATTTCATCTTCCATTTTGATGCCCAGTCTTCCAATTTATCAAGATCCTCTTGCAATTTTCCACTATCCTCTTGGGTTTTAACAACTTTAAATAGTTTTGTGTCACCTACAAATTTGATAACCTCACTCGTTATTCCCTTTTCCAGGTCATTTATGAATATGTCAAAAAGCAGCGGACCCAGCACAGATCCCTGGGGTACACCACTATTCACCTTTCTCCATTGGAAAAATTGGCCATTTAGCCCTACCCCCTGCTTTCTATCTTTTAATCAGTTCCTGATCCACAATAGTACACTGCCTCCTATCCCATGACTCTTTAGTTTTGCCAAAAGTCTCTGATGAGGGACCTTGTCAAAGGCTTTCTGAAATAAAACAGGAGTGGCACATTTTAAAGGCCTTAGATTGTTTTTCAGTAAAGGAGGTTCTGATAGCTTATAGAAGAGGTCTTAATTTAAGAATCTGGTACTATCTAAGTTGCTGTCTAAAACGAATAGAATTGGGATGAAAGAATACTGCAGTGCAGTAAGTTCACAATATGCAATGTGATGGTGGCGATGAACTATTTTGTTCATCAAATGGAGATACCATTTGGACAGGTTCTCAAACTATAATTCAAAAACGTGATTAAGATATAATAATGTGCATGCACGTGTATATATGTGGGAAAAACAAGAATGAGTTTAAGAATCAGGATTATCAAACATAGGACCTATGTAAAATGAGGCAAGGGACATTGTAAAGAAAATTGACATAAATTTGAAGAACTTTGGTTTTCTGTTGTTAAATGAATTATTAAATCATAGAGGGGAGGAGATATAGAGAGAGCAGTATTATAGTTAGGTTTATATTTGAGATGAATATGGAATTACCAAATGGTCTGAATCAGGAATTATAGTATATTTTAATAGGAATATCCCATGTAGCTATGATAGCCTACTCTCTTCGTATACTATCCAATGGGAGGTTAATATGAAAGTTTGCATGATAGTTTTGATAAGGTTGTATAAGTCTATGTATAATTACAAAACATTCAAACATTAATGTAATCAAAATGATTTATTCCATCATAAGAATTTTTTATGCTATATCATTATTACCAATAACACTGATTTGCATAATCTATAGAACTTATGAAAATACAATGTTCATTATCAATTGTAGTTTGACTCTGAGATGCTATTGTAACTGGTTTTAATATATACATTATTGAAAGACAAACATTTAGGCAATGTATAGAATATAAAAAAATGATAAATTGACTCACTTTATGATGATATGGTAAATTGAAATGTGATCATACATCAACGGCGATGATGATCTCAATAGTATTTTGTTTTTTATGTGGTCCTCCACTGTGTAGGTGATTTATAGTAACCTATTACTGCTTTCCTGAAACATTAGCGTGTAAATGTGAGCATAGAGTTGTGAAACTTTGCCATCTTAGTGACAGGTCATCTAGTGAGTATCGATCCATTCCAAATTGTATTTGATGCTATTAGATAATATTAAAAATGAATGGTGTATTCAAAAATAGCCCTAGCGGTTTAATTGTAGATCAAGCGATGCAGGGGCATCTGGATGGCATTTATGATCTTTAATATTGTGCTTCCATTTACTGAATTTACATTATGTTAATTTAATGGGGAGAGAGAATCTAAGATCTTATAAACCTTTAGTAGACAGCTATAATGGTGGGGTTACCATAGAAGCTGTCCACCAAGCGCTACCATGGAAAATTGCTCTTTAAAGATGTCACTGGTAAACACTGCAGTTTGTTATGGATTTAATTTATTTTTATTTAAGCATACATTTGTAACCCGCTGCTTCCAGTGATCAGCAGCGGCATCTATACATGGGGGGTTTGGCTGTACCGGCCAGAATTAGGATATATACAATGCGATTTGTGGGGGGGCGATAGTGCACAACATTCAAGGGGTTTAGAGGATTTACAGTTGATTACATATTGAGGTTACATACAGGGTCCTTAATACATACAGGGTACTTAATACATATTTACAGTTGCTGTCTGTTAGGACCTACAAAGGGCCCTTATATACAATTTACACTTTGTTGCTGTGGAGTTTACGCTTGAGCACGGAAAGTAGGTAACAGAGAATTGTAGCTGTTTTATTCAGGGAATTTAGGGGGTCTTTTACTAAAGGATGCTATGGTGTTGCTCCTAGCTTGCTGATAGCACTCAAAAGCATAGTGCATTAGATGGAACACCATCGCATGATCTGCCGGGGACATGCAGTTAACACAGTGCACTTTTCTCTAACACCGTCTAGTGCAGCTTGCGAGATTGCAGTAAGTGCAACTTGCATTAATCAAACACTTTGCATATTTCACATGGCTTTCATCTTTTAAATGTCTATATTAAAATCATACATTCATTTTTGATACCTAACCATACAGGGCTACAGGGGACTAAGAAATATAATTGATTAAATGCATCTTATGAGGTGAATTGTATTGCCAATTGTGGTATTTTTACACAAGTGATTGTTCCCTCATTGGATTGGAATAGACATTTTGGATGTTAAGCCCACTTTTTATGATCGTTGATCTATTCGGGAAGTGCCACACAATTTTGGATACTTACCATATAAAATGTTGTTGTTATATTTTGTTTGCCCTATATCGCTGGGGACCTTCTAACCCAGTATGGATTGTGATTTATGGGCCACCACCACTGAGGTGAAAACTTTTAATATAATGAATTTATGTATATTTTGTGTCTATAATGATGCTTTTATTTGCAGATATTGTTATACCCCCCGAAGAAGGCTTGTGCCAAAACATATTGAGGCGTGTTTACTAAAAGGTAATGTGGCATTAGCATGGGGCTAGCATGGAGTTTCTGTGTGATGTCGGAAAGTAGCACGGCGCCTCAGGCTAAAACCTCCCATGCTGTCCTTGCCATATGCGTCAGGGTGGGATGGGGGTATGCCCACCACAGTGCAGCTAGCGAGTTTGTAGCCTGCGCTATCTGTGCTCAGTGTAAGCCCTGTGGGTGCCACTAAAGCCACCTCAATGGGTGGCGCTAGTTGCTTCCTCAGCCAATTTGCCATGGTGAAGCATGGTAACCGCACGGGGCCGGCTGTATACCGCCCCCCCCCCCCCCCCGCAAGTTGCATGTTCACACCTGTGCTACTGGCATGGGGCTTACTAAACATGCCACATTGGGTTTTACATTGTTAATTATTAATTTTTTTATTTTTAATAAATACTCGTTGCTTGCCTTTTATCATTTCGCGCTTTCAGTGCTTAAAGGATCCGTCCTTTAGAACCTTCCACAAACCTTTCTTAAAACCCAATTATTCTAATAGGTTGACCACATAACTCTGTCAACAAATTATTAATTGCCCATTGATAGAAAAGACATTCTTACACCTGCTGTCAATTCAGTGCAAGTTTGTTTCCTTAAGTATCTCTGTCCTAGCAGTTTGAAAGGCTGCATAACTTTCTTTTATTAACCTTTTCCACACCACTCAGGATTTTTATAAACCTCTGACTGTCATCTCATTTTTCAGTCCTCTCTTCTCCAGGTTGAAGAATCCCAATTTGTTCAGTTTTATTTAATACAGGAACCTTTGTAATTTGATTGCTCTTCTCCCTACCTTCTCCAGTCCTGTTATAACATTTTTGAGATTGGATGACTAGAACTGTACACAAAACTCCAGGTGTGGTCACACTATGGATAAATATAGAAGTATTATTTTATTCTCCATTTTTGTGTCTCATAGTCATTATAGTTTTAGATCCGGAGGGGGAGGGGTATCCCTTTTAGATATTTTTATGTTCTTATGGATAAATCTCTTTTAGTTGTTGACTTGGGTTGTGATTCATATGTGTGTTTTATTATGCTTAGCTTAGGACTTTGCTCTGCAGTCAATAAATATTTCTATTTTCAATATTCAATCAATATTTTTATTCAATAAATAATTCTTGACATTCAGTTTGCTTTTCTGACTTCTATTATACACTGGGCTAAGGATTTCAGTGTATTGCTGTGATTCTTGGGGGTATGTTTACTAAACTGCAGTAGCGGACTTTGCGGTTTAGTAAACATACTCCTTGGTATGGAACCTGACATGTTAAAACTTTTTGTTAGAGCTATTTTTGCAACATGCAACACTTTGCACTTGTCCATATTCAACTTCATTGTCTCTTGAAATGCCCACTTTCCCAAATCTGCAAGGTTTTCTTTCAGTTCTTCACAGTCGGCTCAGGTTTTAATCTTAGAGTTGATAATTTCACTCAATGCCTCCTTTTTCAGCCCATTAATATCTTAGTTAAACAACACAGGCCCCAAAATAGATCTCTGAAATGTTCCACTATTTACATATGTCCACTGAGAAAAAAAATTAGTGTCCTATTCCTTGGGACATATTTACTAAGTGTTAACTCGTGTTAATAAATGTTGATGTGTGCTAAGTGCTGCCACATCCATAGAAATAAGATTGTAGCACTTAACATGTGTTCATATACTTAGGGACCTGATTACTAAAGTGTGTTATGGTTAATGTGCGCTTAAGCACTCGCTAAGCTGCTAGTGGGGGACCGCAGAAACAGCTACCATGTGCTAATAACAGTATGGTAAAAATCCTGCACTAACTGCTTAGTGCACAATGGGGTAAGATCTGAGTGGGTTGGGGCAGTGAGTGGGTGTTCACTGCACATTAATGCCTACAAAGAGCCTCTTTTACTAAAGCCTGTTAGCTACATAATGGGTGTTTTAATGTGCGGTTACAGGCAGTTGGAATGCTAACGTGTATGCTAATTGGTGATCATGCGATGAGGAGGGCATATACGGAGAGTGGATGTGGAGAGTGCTTTACCGATAGCGCCAGGGCAATTGTGTGCTCAGCATCAATGTGGATCTTAATATGGGTTCACTTAATAACTCCTCTATTGCAGTTGTTTAGTGAATCTGGTGTAGTTGAGTGCACATTAGGACAACCCTTCATGGATGAGCTGCCGGGGACATATTGAACACGCCCCTGACAATTAATGTGCGGCCTTTGCTATTAACATGCTTGAGATCGGCGCCTTAATGGCAAATCCTTAGCATGCTTTAGTAAAAGGGACCTTAATTGTCAATGTTGCATTTAGTGTGAGCACACACACTCGCATTTAGTGTGAGCACACACATTCACAAAGGAAAACCAAGCAAAATAGTGAGGTGTAAAAAAGAACAACTTTATTGATGAGAAGACCCCGACACGGCCACGTTTCAGCAAGTTGCTTTCGTCAGGGACAAGCCTCTAAAACACAAAATTAAAAATCATAATACATAAATATTAATAAATCATAATAAAGCATGTACAAAATGTATACAAACATCTTGGAATATAGAAAATAAAAGAACAGATAAAACAAGGGGGGAGGAGAGAGGGGAGAGGGAAAAGGAACACGGACAAACATAAGACATCAACCCCTGGTAGGTGGAGGGGCTACCTACACTGAAAACAGGACAGCAAAGAACTCACTGTGTGCGATACTTGAACATAATAAAGTCACACTTGAAAGCAGATGGGACATTTAATAGTAAGGGTCACTGTTATTAGGCCCAAATGAAAAAGAAATTACACTCACAAAACACATCGGGTTTCTTATAAAACGAAAGGGTTCCAAATGTGTAATAAATAAAACCAGATACAATAGGAAATAAATTAGCCCCTCTACCTACACGGGATTGATGTCTTATGTTTGTCCATGTTCCTTTTCCCTTCCCACCTCTCCTCTCCTCCCATCCCCTCCCCCTTTTTTGGTTTGTGTATATTTATGTATGTTATTTTAATATATTGGTATCCACTGTGCATCCTTTTACTTGCTGGTTTTCTATATCGTATTTTATTGTTACTTATATTGTTCCACTTTTTATCTTTTCTTCTCCATTGATTTAGTCCAACAAGCACTGGACTGTCCTTTTACTTTATATATTCCATTATGTTTTTATCTATTTTTTATATGTTTTATTATGATTTATTAATATTTTTGTATTATGAATTTTTATTTTGTGTTTTAGAGGTTTGCCCTCTGATGAAGGCAACTTGCCGAAACATGGCCATGTTGGGCCCTTCTTGCAAATAAAGTTGTTCTTTTTTGCACCTTGCTGTCTTTTGCCTACACTTAACACCACCTCATTGGATGGGGTAAAGTGCATCTGTGTTAATTGCAAATGCTGCTGAGAATGTGGTGGGCAGACCCCTGAAAGCACAGGATCATTGCACTTTCTGTGTGTTACGTTTTGCTCCTAGCTCACGGTAAGTGCAAAAACTTCATGAACTTTAGTTAACATACCCCTTAAAATGCTCTGACTTTTCTAAATATGGCCCTTTTAACCAGTTACTAGTCCACAATCGGATTTCGCCATGCCTCCTATCCCATTCCTTTTTCTTTTCTGGAATCTTTTTATGAGTAACTTTCTTCAATACCCTCTGAAAATTGAGATGCACTATACTAACTGTCTCCCCTTATCCATGTGTTAGGTTACATCGTAAAATAATTCTAGTAGGCTAGTTAAGAATGGCTTTGCTTGACTAAATCCACATTGACTTTTCCCCAGTAAGCAATGTCCATCCATATGGCCAGTAAGGATTTATGCAGTAAACTCTGGAGAACATCAATCACTTTGAAGTAGTCCGGTCATCTAGTAGTCAAAACATTTGCAAATTTCTGTAAAAAGAAGGAAACAAGATATCAAAAAATGTTTATATATATATATACTTGTTTATTATGACTCTATTCAATTTATATTTATCTTCTTCTCTTAATCCATTGTTTTATTGTCCTTTCTTATGCAGTATTTGTGCTGGAATTCTGGCAACGTTCCACTTTTAAGATGTCCATGTTAAATTTGTATTTTGGAGCTCTCATACTAAAGGGTGCCAGCAGACAGTATGTGTTTTGGTGTGCCCTGAAGGGGTGCATATTGCCAGCTAGCATGGGGCCATGACAGTTAGCATGGGACAGTTCCTGCGCTAACTGTGCAGCCAGGGTCATGATTGGGCGGGAGAGGGGTGGAGAGTGAGCGTGGTGAGCTCAAAGCAGTTAGCGCTGGGTTCACACCACGTGCTAATTGCATTAGCACAGGTTCATCTAACACCATCTCAAAAGGTGGAGTTAAGTGTACCCGCGCTAATGTGGCCCGCGTTAAGGTAAAGTGCTCCGTGTTAACTGTCAGGGAAATGCTTTCAGCATCCCTGACAGGTAACAGTAGTGTTGTACCTAATGCACCATAGTTTTTGTGATTTTGTCACGTTAGCTGCAACATGTTAGAGCCCTTTTGTAGAAGACTCCCTTTGCGTAGGTAATTTTTGAAAGCTTGCTTGTCATTTATATATGGAAATAGCATCATTTACCAGTGTAAATGCGCAACATGCATCTAGAGAAATTTTTGAAAGCCGCTGCACGTTTAGATCTGCAGCATCCACTGTTTTGAAGGGGTTGTGAAGCGGGCACTGTTTGGAAGGGCCAAAAAATATATGTGTATTTCTGATTTTATAATGCATGTTTAAAAAAATCTAAAGGCAGGCATTTACAACTGTTCCAAGGTAGGTGTGTTAGCAAAGTTCACGTTTAGAGCAAAGGTTGGTAATTTTATTTATAATTCTGGTGTTTAAAGTCATCTCAAAAATCCCAATAAAAAATGCTTTTTCCAGAAGCTCCTTAGTTGGCTTCTCCTGGACATCTGGTTTTGTAAAATCTGGCACTTACCTGTGTGCTGAAATGTGCACACATAGGGTTTTAGGTGGTTGCTATTCTGCAAGGGCATGCGTATGTCCCATTTCAGGTACTTTGTGGTAACTGAAATGGGACATACGCATGCCTGAAATGGGACATACCTCTTTTTCTGCTGGCCATTCCTTTCTATGCACTCAAACATCCTTCTGGCTTTCACCATTGCCTTTTCTACCTTTTTAGCTACAGAAGATCTGGGCATTATTGTTTCTGATGATCTTAAAGTGATTAAACATGTAGAAATGGCCAGCAGAAAAAGGAGGGGAAAGTGCCTCTGTATAAGTCTTTGGTGCGACCTCATTTGGAGTATTGTGTGCAATTCTGGACTCTGCACCTTCAAAAGGATATTGGCAGGTTGGAGTCTGTGCAGAGGGGGCTACTAAAATGGTTGGCAGTCTTCGTTATAAAGCATATGAGGACAGACTTAAAGATCTTAATATGTATACTTTAGAGGAAAGGCAGGTTAGGGGCGATATGACAGAGACATTTAACTACCTCCATCGCTCCATGACAAAAATGCACAGGAGGAGAGCCTCTTTCATTTTTAAGCAAGCTTTGCAACGATGGGGCATAGGATGAGGGTGAAAGGGGATAGACTCAATAGTAATATGCAGAAATATGTCTTTATGGAAAGAGTGGCAGGTACGTGGAATAATCTCCCGGTGGAGGTAATAGAGATGAGGACAGTATCTGAATTCAAGAAAGCATGGGACAAGCACAAATAATCTCTAAAGGAAAAAAGGTGACTATTGTAGTTGATGTGGAAGGCAGACTAGATAGGCCATGTGGTCTTTTTCTGCCATCATGTTTCTATCTTTCTTTGTAACATCTGGTGTCTTATTTCACATACTATGGGCATTTATGCACACCATTTTCCAGATGTTGCCCTTTTACCCATTTCTACAGAGGTATTTAATGTTTTACTTACCTGGGGACTTTCTTCACCCATTCCCAATGAATCTAGTTTAAAGCTCTTGTCAGTAGGTTAGCCAGTTTGCTGCGGAAGACACTTTGACCCTTCTTGGTTCAGCAGATGTACGCCTCAGTACCTTGTAGAACTGAGTCACCAATTACCAGTAGCATTCCTAGGCAGAAATTAACTTACGGCCCCTGCAGCCCAATGTTCCCTCTCAGATGCATGGGAGTCCACCACCCAATTCCTACCATGGGGAATGGTGCATCAATATCATAATTTTAATCACATCCTAGCAGAGCTTAAATGTTAGGTTTCACATATATTAATGTCATCCCTGAATAGGCATGCTACTGAATCTCTGTGTATCTTCCACTACACACCTATAATTTGTTATCCGTTGTCTTTAAAGAGTGGAAGAGTAGCCTAGCAGTTAGATTAACAGCTTACTATCAAAGAAATCGGGGTTTGATTCCTGCTAGCACTCCTTGTGACCTTGTGCAAGTCTCTTTTTCCCCACTGGCTTGGAAGAAAAGGCCTGGCAGTCTACTTCTGGTCATACCTTACCAAGAAAAGCCAGGGAATGCTGTGTTGCCAGGAGTCAGCATTGACTTGCCGACGTTAAAATAAGAAAAAAATTGTATTTACATGAATTTTCTCCCATAAAAGTCATGATAGTAGAATCTCAGAAGATGTTCTGTGTATAAGTTGAGAACCATTTACAATTAAATGCAATTGAACTAACAGAAAAATATTTATTTCCCCTCTTTCAACTCTTCTTACCTCATACAAGTTACATGTTTAGAGGACATTGGCAGAATGTGGGGAGACAATCGGACATTAGTGAAAGAGTTTATTCTCCTTGGACTTTCCAACAATCGGGGTGTTAAGAATGGTCTTTTTACATTTTTCTTAGTTGTATATATGCTTACTATAGTTGGGAATGCTATAACCATCATTTTGGTGTGGTGCAGTCCTCGTCTGCACAAGCCCATGTACATCTTTCTCAGCAACTTGTCTTTTGTTGAAATCTGGTACACCACCACCTCTGTTCCAAACATGCTTGTCGGTCTGCTGTCAAAGAGTAAGGTCATTTCATTCACCGGCTGCTTCCTACAGTTTTACTTCTTTTTCTCCTTGGGTACAACTGAATGTTTCCTTCTTGCTGTCATGGGCTATGATCGCTATCTAGCCATCTGCCATCCTCTCCGCTACAACATTTTAATGAGCAACAGGATCTGTTCCCACCTTGCTGCTACCTGCTGGCTTATTGGGTTCCTTTGGACTGCGGTACCTGTAATATTAATCCAGCAGCTGCCGTTCTGTGGCCCAAATGAGATTAATCATTTCCTGTGTGATCCAGGGCCACTGCTTGAACTCTCATGCTTTACGGACTATGGCACAGAAATGATGTACTCTATATGCAACTCACTGATACTGCTCGGTACATTCTCCTTCTCCTTCATCTCTTACGCTTTCATTATAAAAACCATAGTGCAAATCCCTTCTTCCTCTGGGCGTCGTAAGGCATTTTCCACCTGCGCCTCCCACCTTATTGTGGTGACAATCTTCTTTGGATGTGCGATGTCTATGAACATGAGGCCGTCAGGGAACCACCCAATGGATGTCGATAAGACAGTGATTGTGTTCTATACTGTTGTGACTCCTCTGCTAAATCCAGTAATCTATACCCTAAGGAACAAGGAGGTCTGGGATGCAGTGAAGAAGATCTTGCCGAGTCATTAACAATAACAATTAGGGGATTTTTTTGCAACTTTTTATTTTTGAGGTTTCTTAATTTTGTCTGTCAGTCTTTGTAGAAATCTGGTCTATCATGCTTTTTGGGGGGTTTTCTCTTCAAATTCACAATTGTACGTGCTATTGTTACTGAAGTGTGCCTCTGTGTTAGCATGCACTAACCTCATTAAGAGACCTTACAAGTAAAGAAGTTCCATTGTATAAAATGGGACCAGTGGAAAATAATGTACATTAATGCTTGTTCAAACATGATTACATGGTACTTTTAGTAAATGTAGCTCTAAGATTTTCCTTCTTTCATGCTTAAACAAAAGGCAAATGATCACTTATAACTTAGCATATGTGCAAATAATATATGCTTAATTTGCTTTGTGTCGGTACAGGTACATTTTTGAAATGAAGTATGTGTGCACGTCCACTTTGAAAATTTCCCTGGGAATTTATGCAGGGTGAGATGTACATTTAGTTTGTGCTTTGTTTTCGGACATTTTATGCATAAAGAATGCAAAATAAATTGACTTTAGATGCACACAAAATTTAGAAATTAAGGAACATAAAGCTGATTTATACATGTCAAAACAGTGTATTTGCATGCCAATGCAATTTTATATACACCGATTTCCAAAGTGAACAAAACATTTCCAAAAATTGGCAAAATATCCCTACAGTGATCCAGAAACAAATAACTTTTTTATGTGAAAAACCCTAATGCAGTGATATACCTGTACTTGATTACACACAAATTTTCTGGGTTGAATTAAATGCATTATCCGCACATCTACCAAAGCGTGCACATAAATGCAGACTCCCCCCCCCCCCCTCCCAACCTCGCTCCTGAAATGCCTCTGCTCTGTTGTGGTAAAGTTATGTGCATAAAGCTTATAAATATCTAACTTCATGCATATACTATTGGAGTCATTTTAGAAGCTCAATTTGTGATTTGCACACCTGAAATTGACCATTCAGACATGGGAATCACAAAAACATCCCAGGAGATATTTTAGAACCCACCAGAGTTACTCAAGTTTGGAGTGATCACGTCTGTGTCACATGGGGGCATGGTGCAGGTGTATCCTGGGGGCTCTTGAAGTCATACACATGTTTATGAGATTTTAGAAAATACTTACACATCTCTGCCCCTGGGTGGTGCTGTCCATGCCTATACCCATTCCAGGGCATGAATAGGCATCAAAATAGTGCTCGTTTCAGCACCTAAACGTCTGTGTGAGTACAGAAGAAGACACTCATAGATTTTAGATTTCCAAATGGTAAAGAAACATGCAGGTGAATGGCAGTGCTTATCATGTGGGTGATACACCGTTGCATGTCTTCATTTGCAAAATGGTAGGCTAGGATGTGTATGTAACATGGGATAGGCGTCCCTATCCTAAACTTTTATTGTGGGTATGTCTATGTGGCTGTGGGCGCCGGCATCCATTTTGGGCACATACAAGTTTCTAAAATCAGGCCAAAACTTACATGTGGCCAACCTATTGACATGCATGAGTCTACTGGTTTTAATGATTGTGCAGATATTTATTTTATTTATTTAATTGAACTTATATACCGCCTTTCGGAAATCAAAGCAATTTACAGTGAACCTTGAGAATAGAGTGAAATACAGTTAACAATTAAAATATTAAAGTATAAATATAAATAAAAAACAGAGCTTTAAATACAAATATTATAATATATAGAGATCTTAAAATTAATACAAAACTGGGAAAATAAATAAATTAAATTACTAAAGGTTTATTTAAGAAATTGAGTTGTCATAATGTTCCTTAAATATAAAAGTATTTAAAAGCCTTCTAAAAGATTTTGGATCATCTGTGGATCTGATTGCAGGAGGAAGTGAATTCCATAGGGAGGGAGCGAAAAGAGAAAATGCCCTTTTTGATGTAGATATGCTGAAAGTTTTTAGATCAGAAGGAGAGACCAAAATGTTTTTAGAAATACTTTTCCGTGATCTGTTATCAGGGACAGCTTGAATAATTTCTTTTAAATAAGAGGAGGATTCTGAATGAATTAACTTAAATATTGAATGTATGGCTTTAAATTTAATTCTACTCTCTATAGGGAGTCAATGTAGAGATTTTAGGATTGGTGTGATATGATCTTTAATTGGTAATTGTAAAATTATTCTTGCTGCCGTGTTTTGGGCCAATTGGAGTTTTTTTAATAATTTGTTTAGGAAGACCCATAAATAAAACATTACAAAAATCAAAATGAGGAGAAATCATTGTTCTAAAATCATTTGAAGATAATAGAGGTCTTAGGTGTTGAAACATTTTTAGTTTTGTAAAAATAGCTTTATTTACATTAGTTACATGTTTTGAAAAATGTAGGTGTTGGTCTAAAATTACTCCCAAATATCTAATATGTATCTTTCAGAGACAGATATTAAGCAATTTTAGAAGGCACGCATATATGCCAGCCTTCACAGCCTCCACTCCCATGGAATTTGGGATGTTTTGACCTGGAGTCCCAGACTACATCTATACGACCTTTCAAAAATGTGCCTTACACATGTGCAATTTTATTAATGGTTGCTTCTGCAAAAATAGCTTTTAAAATTGCTCTCCCTATATCTCCTTTATACTATTCTAAAATTAAGTGAATAGCTGGTTAATAGAGTTTGCTTTCTTGCACTGAGAGAAGGATTAAGAGATGTGGAGCCCAATTCCGGGAGGGAGACGTCCGGGCCTTCTGGATATCCCCAATGAAGGCTGGGATCTTAGGACCCAATTCTGGTCATGGGAACAAAACGATCCCGTGGTTGCCAGAATCGGGCACATGGATGGCCCGGCATGCCCCTTCCACCTGTGGGAACATCCTCCCCCTAGGCGCCCCCGACATCCGTGGCTCCATCCCTCAATACCTCCGCCACCCAACCCTTGGCTGGCTTGCCATGGCCTGGATCAGGCGGCAGAGACACTCATGCACCCAGCATGGCCCGGGGAGGGGGAGGGCTCCCCGGGCCCGATCATCCATAAAGTGCTGCTTATACCACCTCCACAGCCCTCAATATGTTGGGTGATTTTCTCTCTGAAAGGAAGACCTTTCCCTTTTCTAACTGTCTTCTTCTTGCTAGTCAGAGGAATCATTATGTAGTGGTTCTTTTCTCCAAGTGGTTTAAGATGGTGACTTATCCAAGTACATGAGTTTCATTATTTCCTCCTGAATATTATTTCAGTGGTTCTTAATATGTGTGGAGTCCGTTTCAGGAAGGTATATCCAGGCCCATTTAGACCCGATTCTGCACCATGGGAATCAGATGTTCCCGCAGAATGCAGGATTGGTCCCAGAAATGGCCCAGCATGCCCCTTCTACTGCTGCGAGGACATCTTCAGGTCATCACAGCCAGGCCACCTGATCTTGCCTGTGTGTGTATGTCCCGACCCCCCCCCCCTGTCCGATTTCCCTGCCGCCTGGCCCTCGGTGGGCCCGCTGGGATCAGGCGGCAGGGCAGTGCCTGCCGTGTGTCCGCTGCATTGGGGGGGGGGGCTGCTGGGCTAAGGCACATGGGGGCCAGTGCTTATTCCACCTCAGAGGTGGAATAAGCAATGCGTTCCCCTGGTGCTCCCTGGACGTACAGGGCTGTGACTGGAATCGGCCCTGTACGTTCAGATGACTCACCCACCCATTCTCTGCCCCTGTGCACCCCCATCCCCATCTCCCTACACAGAAGCCTCTGTGTGTGTGTGAGGAGACTGTGACTTGAAATTCGGGCAGGATGGCTGGTGGGGCTCCACATCCCACCAGGAAGTTCAGCCCTTTTAGTCTCTTCCTTGAATCAGGGCCATAATCTTTGATACTGTGAATGATTGGCAAATTTTGCTAGGTACCTCCATGCATGTTTGATTGGCCACTCTCAGAGGCAGAAAATTGGACTCTATAGACCACTCATGTGACCCAGAATGCACTGCTTATAAATTATCTTGTGAATTTGTTGTTGAATTATATTTTAGGAATTGCCCTTTGGTATTCTGCCTGTTGATACTAGTTCATCTCTTTTCTAGTGTTAGTTACTTTGGGGTATGTTTACTAAACTGCGGTAACGTTAACGATCGTTAGCGCATCATTAACGCGCGTTAACCAACATTAATGATCGTAAAACACCGCAGAAGGTGGAGAGAGGGCGGAGAGAAGGGGTCAGTGGGTGGGGAGAGGCTCCCTTCACACTAACGCGCTGATCTGAAGAGCTGAATCCAAACGCGATTGAAAACCTACCGTTAAATGCAGATTACAGGGGAGAGAAACCATTTCAGTGTCAGCAATGTACAGCCCAGGCAGGGAAACCTAAAAAACGTGATAAGTGTGATACATGTGCACGGAAGAAAAGGGCAAATAAGCAGTGAAAATGACCAGAACAAACGAGGAAAGAAACATAACCAAGCAAGCCAATAGTGATACCAATGGGAAACAGCAACAAACACTACTGAGAAAGCCCCAGAAAAAGATAGTAATTGTGGAAGGGTGTATGCTCTGTTCCCAGGCAAGGTGAATGATCCCACAGTGAAATAGTGCAGATCAGGGACTCCCCATGTTAATGGACAGGTTACCTATGGCGTGCACATGTTCTGCAACTGCAGGGTGGGCACATCCTAACGGACAACTGGGCAGATGCCGGAAAAGGGGATACAGAGAGCTGCAGGCGGCACATGCTGTGGTGCAGCTGGGCCACAGTAGGAGACCAGGGTGATGCTCAGTTGGCCCATAGGAATGCATAAACAGTTGAGCCAGACAGCAACTGATGAGGGCCCAACATGGGCACGACTGTGTCCTCTGCAGTGTCACAGGGGATAGTACCCAGCAGCTACCTTCAAGGGCACAGAACAGTGGCAGGTGGTGTTGAGGGGAAGCGTGGACGTCTATGCAGGCACCCCTACCCCAGAACCCGCACCATAGGCAGCTGCCACATGCACACTGTCTGGCCTGAGATTGTGCACCACCAACAAAACCAGAAGAAAGGCATGGCAGCATGGTGGCGGAGGGCATACAGGCGGTGGAGGGGGCAGTGCCACCTGGCTGCAGCAGACCATGGCCTAGTCCGGGCCAAGTGGGTGCCCTGCACCGCAGCAGACAGGCCCTGTATGACAAACAGGCATGGTATCTCCAGGGAATGAAGCACCCCTGTGGCATCATTGTGGTGCAGTATGCACAGCCAGTGCGCTCAGGAGCAGAAGATCACAGGTTCAAACCCTAGCTGCGCTCCCTGCCAACTCTCTCCCATAATTTTATCCAGTATTAAACCGTGGTAAGAAAGACGGAACCTTTTAGTGTTGATAGAATAAACATGCTTGGAACACCTACATTCTAATCAACAGAGCACAGACACCCCAAACAGGCACATTACCGAGAGCAGAGTCAGCCAAATGCAGTCCGGGAGGGCTACAACACATGCAGGTCTCATGCTGTCATTAATAGAAGGACATGGCAGCATGGTGGCGGAGGGCGTACAGGCAGTGGAGGGGGCAGTGCCACCTGGCTGCAGCAGATCATGGCCTAGTCCTGGCCAAGTGGGTGCCCTGCACCGCAGCAGACAGGCCCTGTATGACAAACATGGGTACACAAGGAGGAGCAAGACTCCTGCAGGTGGTCCAAACAAACACAAGAAGCAGCAGATGTTGGAAGAGCTGAAGGGTCTTTATTGTTCAAAGAAGAAACCCCAACGCGTTTCGGCAACACCTTCCTCAGGGGGAGTATCACTATTGAATGATAATAAAATGTATAAACAATAATAAATAAGATAAAAACAAGGTAAAAGACAATTAAAAACAATAAAAATATGAAAGCACCGGCATGACATTAAAACATATAATAACATAATGCTGTGAGTGTAAAATGAGTCAATAGAGAGAAACTATGCAGGGCTGAGAGACCAAATAGAGTGTACAAAACAACATAGAGCAACAATAATAGAACAAACTCATTGATTCTGAATCATAAAAATGGTGTAAATGAATAGTACATCGTAACTATACCATAAACTGAATGCATATAAATATGACTGTAAATATAAATATACATATAAATATGACTATAAATATAAATACATGTGGTTAAAACATGTAGATATGAGAACATTATTATAAATGTAAAAATGAGTGTAATTATAACAACGAACATACACAAATTGTAACAAATGGTAAAATTACACATGAAATGTAAAAGCACAAGAAAAGGCACCATAATGTTAATTTAATCAACACGCTCATGCATACTAGCAAATAGCCTGACCACCACCTACACGGTCAGGGTGGCCATGGTATGTCCTGCTGTGAGGTCACGCTCACCCTGACTGTGCTGTGACCACGGCATGGCTGGGTTCCCCCATAGTGCTACATAGTGTCCCCCTTCAGTGAGATATATGGGCTCTGTCCTCTTGAGCCCAATCACTGACCTATCTGCTTGGTGTGTGTGCACACAGCACCTCCAGGAACATGCACTATGGACTAGCAAGCAGACTTTCTGTAGTTAGTATGTGTGTGTTTGGAACATCTTGCAGGGTGCAGCGGCTGGTGACTCACATGCCTTGCTGCTGGAGAATGTCAGATAGTGGTGCGGGGCAGCTTTGTTGTAACAGGCCTACTGTCTGTCTGTCACTGCCCAATGTATGGGGGGGTGTCCATTCCCTGCCGGGACAGGGGTGAATGGTACCCACTACTTTCACCAGTGCAGGGTGTAAAATGTTGATGTTTTGCTTGGAAATCCTGTTGCCCACCCAGACCCACCGAGGGTGTGTTGGTTGTTGGTACAGAAACCACCTAGGGGTCCATAAACCTCTACACCCCTGTCATGAAATCATGTGACCATGGCACCCACACAGTTTATGCACTATTCCAGTTGCAACATAGTCAACAGGTGCATGATGATTTACAGATAAACACAGTCATATGCTAGGGTTATCTGCAACAACCACTTATCACACAGTGGCACCGATGGGGACCTATAGCATAGGCCACTGCAAGCAAACCAGGTGCTGCGGACATGGTGCTAGGCACCCCACCTCACCCTCAGGGTGAGCACAGGACCCGTCCACTGTGATGGTCTCTAGGCACTCTGTGACAGTAACACACACGGTCAGTACACCCTACCATGCCGAGGTACTGTGGGGCTGAACATGGTCAGGACCCCCCACCAGTCCTAGGTGATGGGGGGGGGGGGTGCACACCTCAACATGTGACCATCTGTAGACTGCTGATTTGCATGTGCAGTGCATCATGGGTGTGACTGCCCCAATCCAACCCTGTGAACCACTGCAGATGGACTGTGTGGTGAACTGAAGTCCCTCTGTAGCCAGCCAGGCATGTAGAAGGAGCTACAGAGATGTAGTCCACTGGCAAATGCACTGACTGTGGAGCCAGAGGTTATGGGTTTGAACCCACTGTGGTGATACGTGGCAGGGCTGTCAGATGCATTTCCTTCTGGAGCAGTGGTGTCTGCAACCAAATAATACCAGAGGTAAAGTACAGAATCCAAGCCTATGTTTTCGGCCAAAAGCCCAGAGAGGAACGAGTCCAAAGGTGAATGAGCACGCTTGAACAGGAGCAAATTCATGCTATACATTTCCAAACAGTCTAATACACACCAGCTCTCCATTGGTCCCAATGCCACCCCTACATTTATCCAATCAGGGACTCTCTCTGTGCCTTTGTCTCCACACACCCTCCTCAATTCATCTAAACAAAAGGGACATTAGAAATGTTAGATACGTCTCCATGTCAAGGACATCTCTAGCCAAAGGAATGTGAATGTATCCTAATGCGAGATGTGTGAAGCAGGAGGTGTTATAAAACATAATGCAGACTCTGCAATATGCAGAGTCCTAAAACCTTTAACTCGGATATGTAGCAGCAGTACTAAAAAATGGGTGGTTTAAAATCCAGCTCTTGCTCACAGGCTCTGATAAGCCATAGGCCATCACACTTATAGTTGGTAGCATTAATTTGAGGTGCAATACACCCTCAAGGGTCTGTAATCTAAAGTGCCCACGCCGGCACCAACGCACGTAACCACGCACATATCCACGCACGCTGCTACGCTCGCACCAACGCACGTGGCTATGCACCAGAAGCATTCTGAGGAGATGGCTGCTATGTCCAGGAAGCCTGCGTTTACACAGGGAGAGCTCTACATGCTCACAGAGCTGTTCTGCCTCCACCAGCAGCGCCTCTTTCCTGGCTCATCCAGGAGGCAGAATCTGGCAAGGGTAAGGAGGGCCTGGGAGCGCCTCACAAATAGGTATAACAGGAGCTCTGAGTACCCACGTGAGGTAAGTGCATGGGGACAGGCACCCCAACTTAGGATGTGAGGAAGAACACCCTGTAACCAAAGCACCAATCAACTATGCACTGCCAGGGAATGTCAGGTGTTGCCGCGTCCAGCTGGGAGTTAAGTCTGCCCCACCCCCAAAAACAGAACCCCCCAGCCCCCAGGGTGTAGCTGCAACCATCGCAGAGGTGAATTACAGACCACATTGGTATGGTATGTGGCACTGTTGCAGCTTCAGTGATGTGCCCTATCCACAGGAAACCACAGGCCCATCGACACACAGGGGTCTGTCACTTGCCCTTGTCAGCTATCACAAGGCCGGAATACATCCCAGGATCCAGCAGGCCCCAAATGAGGGATCCATCCCCCGTCCTGGTGCTATGGTATCTGGCCCTGTTTGTGATTACCAGGCTCAACTATAGCCCCAGGATGCTGCAGGCCCCAAAAGAGGGATCCATCCCCCGTCCTGGTGCTATGGAATCTGGCCCTGTTTGTGATTACCAGGCTCAACTATAGCCCCAGGATGCTGCAGGCCCCAAAAGAGGGATCCATCCCCCATCCTGGTGCTATGGAATCTGGCCCTGTTTGTGATTACCAGGCTCAACTATAGCCCCAGGATGCTGCAGGCCCCAAAAGAGGGGTCCATCCCCCGTCCTGGTGCTATGGAATCTGGCCCTGTTTGTGATTACCAGGCTCAACTATAGCCCCGGGATGCTGCAGGCCCCAAAAGAGGGGTCCATCCCCCGTCCTGGTGCTATGGAATCTGGCCCTGTTTGTGATTACCAGGCTCAACTATAGCCCCAGGATGCTGCAGGCCCCAAAAGAGGGGTCCATCCCCTGCCCTGGTGCTATGGTATCTGGCCCTGTTTGTGATTACAAGCAACAAACTATAGCCCCAGGATGCTGCAGGCCCCAAAAGAGGGGTCCATCCCCCGTCCTGGTGCCATGGTATCTGGCCCTGTTTGTGATTACAAGCAACAAACTATAGCCCCAGGATGCTGCAGGCCCCAAATGAGGAGTCCATCCCCCGTCCTGGTGCTATGGTATCTGGCCCTGTTTGTGACTACCAGGCTCAACTATAGCCCCAGGATGCTGCAGGCCCCAAAAGAGGGGTCCATCCCCTGTCCTGGTGCTATGGTATCTGGCCCTGTTTGTGATTACAAGCAACAAACTATAGCCCCAGGATACTGCAGGGAGCACTGCAGAGGCCCACCACCCACCCCGGCATTGGCTGATGGGCACTGGCAGATGTGTGGAGGTGGCCCACAGAGATGTGCTGTGTCTGGGTTGCTGGGGCCCACACACAGGGCACATGGGGCCCAGGCCGGACAGGCGTGTGCGCGGGGCACACATGGGGCTGTCCCTTGTGAAAGCATGGGGCATGAATGTATCACTCAATAGGGGCAGGCACCTGTTGCATAAAGAGATAGATATGTGTTGCGTCAGAGGACCCTAAAGTGTCTGTGCTAGCTAATGTCAATGTGCATTGTCAACCCTACAGGTGGAGGACCTGCGGAAAAAGGCCCGGGAGTTAAGGGCAAGATACCCGCGCTTTGTTGCGCGTGTCTAGTGGGAACGGATGGCCCAAAGGAATGGTGAGTAATGTGACATGGCCCTGTGGGGCAATGGGTGGCAGATCCACAGGATGCATGTGACTGCGTTATCTGATGTGTGACCATGGAGATGATATGTGTTCCCCTCTCCCACAGCGGATGCACGTGCGGCCTGAGGAGGCGGATGGTGCTGCGGGCCTGGAGGAGGCAGATGGCGATGTGGGCCAGGAGGGGAGTTCCGCAGCCCTCACCGAGGGGGAGGAGGGGGACGGAGAGGAGGATGAGGGGGACAGGGAGGAGGGGGAGTGGGATGGGGAGGGGGAGGAGGTGGGGGAAAGGGACAACGGCCAGGAGCCCATGGAGGAGGCCAATGGCAGTGGAGGCCACGAGGGGAGTTCCGCAGCCCTCACCGAGGGGGAGGAGGGGGACGGAGAGGAGGATGAGGGGGACAGGGAGGAGGGGGAGTGGGAGGGGGAGGAGGTGGGGGAAAGGGAGGGGGAGGAGGGGGAAGGGGATGTAGGAGAGGGAGGTGGGGGCTGGGGGGGGGAAGGGGATGGTTTGGGTGCAGGGATGGGGGGGTGGCTATGGCAGGTCCCCATTGGCACGGTCTGCCACAGGGCAACGGGGGCACCAGCCACCTGCCCCTTGATGTCAGCGATGCACACCTACTGGATGTGTGCCTGCCACACATAGCCGCAGACAAGTGCACCGTGCATGCAGCCACACAGACAAGGGGAGATGTGTGTCTGTGCAGGCTGCGGCTGTGCGTGCCCAGGTGCACGCTCAGAGGCAGTATGCCCTCATCCAGGGGCAGGTGCTGGGGACCCTGGCCATGGTGGCTGACCGGCTGCGTGAGCTGGATGACCGCATTGCTGGTTGGGCACCCGGCCAGCCACCATGTGACAGGGGTCCCCGGGGTGTGTAGTGTGGGGATACACATGGCACACCCGCTCTGTGATGGCCCGTGCCATGGCCTGCCACACCCAACAGGGACAGGGATGGGTGGGCCCCACAAATGTTGCCATGTGCGGCCATGTTAACAGAGGGCAATGTAAATAAAGATGTTAATATTTTGGATATACCAATGGTTCCTCAATGCTATATGTCAGTGTTGTGTGAATGACAAATATGAACACCCACATGTGTGTCAGCGTGCACCAAAACGGGAGAGCGCAGGGTACTGTACCCATGTCAGGGGTGGGGGATAATATGGGCATCATATGGGGAAGTGCCACACTTGGACAAACCAACACACGTGACACGGTGGGTATGGGGCATCTGTGGTGGACCATGCAAGAGTATGGGCAACAGTGGCGATAGGTACAGACCAGGGTGGATGCTGACATGGACAAGGCACGTGGGCTAATGGACACTGTGGTGGAAAGTGCACATGGCTAGGGGTGGACCGAGTGGCCATGGCCGCAGGGGGACAGGGGATGGGTGGCATATATGGGGCATGGGGGGGGGCCGAGATCACCACAGGTGTGATTGGACAGGAGCACATGGTGATGGTGCCAGGATCCACATGTGGCCCGTGGTCAGTGTGTTGTGGTGGCAGCATGAGGCGTGGAAGGCTATGCAGGATCCACAGTGCACTTATCACAGTCCCGTAGACCGTTAACCCTATGTGGCGGGGGTCCTGTGGCCTGGAAACGCAGTATGCGCCTGCCCATGTCCATCAGTAGTGTCCAGGTGTCTCAGGTATGGGGCCAGCGTGGTAAGGGCACCACCATGGCACACAGTACAATGTGCTATGCACATTGGAATATCTGGTACCAGCAGTGCCGTACAGTGTGATAACAGTGTTGGGCATGGGAACAAAGCCACATAGCAACGTAGGCATATGACCACAGAAAACGACCACTAGGCATATCTAGTCTGTCCGTCCAGAAACACTACAACAGTCCTCCCTCAACACCTTTGCGAACCTCTGTGTGTGTTCCATGATTTACTGAAGTCAGATACTGTCCTCAACACCACCACCTCAACTGGGGGACTATTCCATGGATCCACTACCCCCTCAGTAAGTAGAAAGCTGTGCAAAGCTCAACTGCTGCCATCTCCCATAACCCGCACCCCATGTCCCACTGTTGCGGAACATGCTCCCAATGGAGGTAGTCTCACCCCCTGAACAGGTATGCCATGGAGGTATGTAAATATCTCAATAATGTCACCAACATTCCACTTGTCACATAAGGGGAACATCTTAAGATCCCTCCGTCTGTGCCATATGCTGTTTAGCGAGGACCAATAATCATTCTGTTAGCCACCCTCTACACCGACCCCATCCTAGTCACATCCCTTAAAAGGTGCGGTCTCAGGGATTGGATACAATACGCCACATGGGGTTGCTACAAAGGCCTATGGGTCACACCCTTGTTACTGTTGGTCATCCCCCTCCATATGCACCCAAGCATCCCCCTAGCCGTTGCCGCCGCCGCCTCCTTGAGCTACCCTGAGATCATAAGACGCAACCACACCTAGGCCCCGCTCACCGTTAGCAGACAAACATACCTCGCGCCCCATACAGTATTGTTCCCCTGGATTACTGCCCCCTAAGTGCATGGCCCCACGGTTGTGAAACTTTAACCCCAACTGCTGAATCCCACATCAGTCCTCACGCTTAGCTAGAACCCACCTCATGTTATCCATACCTCCCTGGGTTCCCACCCTAATGCACAGTGTGCTATCATCTGCACAGGGGCAAGCCGTACCTGAAGGTCCGTGCATCAAAGCACCAACACAGATGTTACATATGGGCGGACCATGGACAGCTCCCTGGGGCACCCCACAGACAACACCCCACCCCTCAGAGCAAACACCATGTATATGTACCCTCTGTCACCCCCACCCAAATGGCCTCTAAACCAAGCAGTCACATTGGGGTCCACCCCTAGGGTGCCCAGTCTGTGTCTATGTAGCCGATGACGAGCATTACAGGGACTTTAATGAAATCTAAATACACCACATCTAGGGCTTTCCCTCGGTCCAACTCCCTGGTCACCCAGTCATGGTGAGCAATCGGATGTGTCAGACAGAACCTGCCTCGGGTGAATCCATGCTGCCCCTGATCCTGACATCTGCTGGACCACAGACACCACAATGAATGCACATCCAGCAACTTTGGCAATAATGTTCACACCACCACAGTCAAACTAACCGGCCTGTAGTAGCCAACCACATCCGTATGTCCACCTCTGTGCAACGGCACCACATGAGCCTCCCCCCACCTCCTGGGCCGCACACACGACTACACCAAGGCAGTGACACAGTCGGTCAGAAGAGCTGCTCGTACGTACCCAGGTCCCCTCAGCAATCACGGGTGTACCCCATCCGGTTCCTTTCACTCTGTGTACGTTAGACAGAGATAGTTTCTGACGGACACATTCGTCTGGCAATTGCTCAGGATGACCTTTGCTGGTGTCCATACCTGTGGGTGTGGGCTGGGGTCCTTCCACAGGTTCGCCATCTGTGCACTGTCGCCGCCTTCCCCCGTCTAGGCGGTTGCCTGACGAGGAAAGGGGGCTGCACTTTCAATATTTATTTAATATGGACTCCTAGGGCAAAGGCCTCTGGGAGTTGTAGTTCCTTGAGCATTTGATTGTAGTTGTAATAAAGAGATTTAGCCGAGGTTTGAAAGCAACACAGGAAATTTTATTTGCCTCCCTTGTTTAACAGGAACTTCTAAGGAAGCTTGGCATAACACATGTAAAGACTTTTTCCACAAGAAATAAAAAGGTTGGTAAACTTTCCACAGATATCAATTGCCCTTGCTTGCTTCAACAAGGCAATGATTGCTTTCTTCCAAATAAAGGTTTCAGTTCACAGTCCTTTACTGCAATTAATTGTCCATTGAAGACTTTCATACAGCAATACTCATGCTTCAACTTAATCAGGGTTTTAATTAGTTGCTCTACAGACCTTAGGCAATCCTCCTTAACAGGTCTCCTGCTTTTAAAACAGCAGCCACACTAATTAAAACTTTCTTTCCTTTTCAGAACATACATGCACATAAAACAAACTGGAATCTCTTCAAGCTTATAACTCAGAAGATTCTCATTTTACCCTTATGGATAAATCACATTCCATTTCTTGATCAGGTTGACTTAATTCACTATCACCTTCTCCAACTTCCATTGACTCACATTCAGAGCAATCAGGTTCTGCAGCTTCGTTGAACAACCTAATCAGCTGTTCCCCTCGAGACCTCTCTCGGGACTCAGAGCTGCTATCAAAGCAAGGTAATTCCTGATCTTTTACCAAACGTTTCAACATTTTTAAAACATTCAAGCTTTCTCTGTTAAGAGGTTTTCTTAACAGCCCTTCTTGAGGTGAGATTCTTGGACTCAGCGTCTCCTGGTAAGCCCTTATGATTGAGTCACTCCCAGCAATCTCTCCTGGCTTAAACCTCCGGGTTTTTGAACCTACTGCAAGCTTCCTATAGCCCTGGTACCGATCCAAACTCTGGAGCTGGCTTTGGGGATACTCTTCCCTCAAACTGGTGTCTGAGAACCTTTCTCTAGACTCCTGGCTAAAATCTTTACTTGCAGTTCCTTTTAGGATTCTCCTCAGCACTGTTTCACTGCCACTTCCCTGGCCATGCTGGTTCCTGCATAGATTAGCTCTTCTGTCTCTCTTCCTCGTGTAATGCTGATGCTCATGCTCAGACTGAGGTTCCTTCCCAGACTCCGCCTCTGAATCAGACTCAGCTCTCGATTCAGCTCTTCCCTTGGTTCTCGCTCCCCCAGCTCTTCCCTCGGTTCTCTGGGGCTTATATGAGTGGGTCTGGCCTGTATCTTTCCACCCCGCCCCCAGCTGTCTTAGATTGCCACCTTCAGTTACCATGGAGCTGGGGCGTGGCCTTAGGACAGCAGCTTTAGACAGGCTTTTTTCATTCTTAGCTGCACTTTTAAAGTGACAATTCCCTGCACTTTCCTTCTGACTGGAGGAAACTGCTAGTGTTTTCTCTATTTCCATAGGCACTGGGCTAGCTTCGTCACCACATATCCCCCCGCTTAAGATATTATGGGCTGGCGTATTAACTTCAGCACAGCTCGTAATACGCGAAAGGGCGTCCTGTGTGACCTGATTCTTACCTATCCTATCCTTTACTGTGGCCAGCCGAGCTAAGGTTACTCGGTCCTGCCCGGGACGTAAGGCACTAGGGAACTTCCGTGGGAGCCCTAATAACTCCTGCTCCTGAGGCCAGGAAAGATCTTCCCCTAACCTGGGGACTGGATCTCCCTTGCAATCCGTCAATTGCGGGCCCAGATTCTCTTCCTCTGTTGCCTCACAGCTGACAGCTAAACCCTTTATTCCTGTCTTACCGGTGAAACCAAAACCTCCGGGCCCCCTAGTGGTAGGAGTTAACTCCGTTACCTCCTCCAGGGACGGAAATCCAACCTGTTCACAGATCATTTGAGCTTTACGGTCTCCTATATTTACCTTAAAATCCTCTCTTGCAAAGTTAAACAACAGCACTTTAATCGTCCCTCGATAGTCGGGGTCGATTACTCCGGCGCCTACATCAATGAAATTTTTCCAGGCTAAACCTGAACGAGGGGCAAGGCGTCCATAACAGCCTGGGGGTATTTCTACTTGTTTTCCTGTCTCTACCAGGGCTTTTCCCTGATGGGGGATGATTAGCTCCTCTGCGCTACATATATCAAAGCCGGCTGCCATTTTCGTAGCCCGCTTAGGAACTTTGGCGTTGGGAGTAGTGCGGCAAAACCTAAGGACAAACTGGGACTTTTTAGGGATGTTCTCCTTATTAGCTATCCCCCCTTTGGCCTGTCGCTGTTCGGTTCCAAACAAAGGATGGGGAACCGGCCTAGCCTTAGTGTTCCTTGTATGTGTAGATGTTGCTTGTTCTCCCTTACACTCATTCCCTCGGGGTACTTTCCCACCCTCCAAATGAGGTGAATCCCCTGGTGGAGCTTCTCTGTTGTCTTCTGGGTCTTTTAGTGGTGCTAAGGTGGATGTCCTACCTGTTTTATTCTGAAGACCCTCTGCTATCCCACGCCTAAACTGGGGCCAGTCCCTTCCCAGGACTAACGCTTGTGGGAGCCTTGGTACTACAGCCACAGGTATTTTCCGCTTTAGCCCTAAACCTTTCACTGAGACAGTATAAACGGGGTATGACGAGGCTGCCCCGTGAATGCATCGTATCCTTATACACTTTTCTTGAGGCTCGGGAACCGGACCAATCTGGGCTGTTATCTCTTTCCAGAGCTTCCTCGCGATCATAGACTGGTCCGCTCCGGAGTCCAACAAAGCTTTTACTTGGACACCCTCCACCTCTACACCTAGGAGGAATCCTTTTCCCCTCTCTTCAGAATGGGAGGTCATAAGGGCTGTCCTAGCTCTGCAGTCTTTTTTCATGCGTCCCTCTTCCCCACAAGAAAAACATTTTCTTTGCATATATCTGGGTTTATCTAGATGCATTACCTTCATCCCTTCTCCCTATATAGCTTTTCCTTTCCTTTCTGAGGCTACTTCGACTCCTTGCGTTAGACCACCCACCTTAACCGGGCTTGCCACACTGGCCTCTAGGTAACGCTCAGCCAGTGAGGTTGCTGCCTCTGTGGTCTTGCAGTCTTGTAGGATCAGGAAGGATCTCATATCTTTTGGAACAGCGTCCATGAACTGCTCCAGGATAATACCATCTAATAGTGACTCCTTCGTTTGAGTCTCAGGTGTCAGCCATTTTAATGCCAACCCTCTAATCCGCTGGCACAAAGCATGCGGTGTTTCACCAGGTTTTAATCTGGAGCTCCGCAAAAGGCGGCGGTAGACCATGGGTTTTAGGCCCAAACGGTCTTGTATTGCCTTTTGTAGCTCTTTATAATCGGTGGCTAATTCCACAGGCATAGGGACCAGGGTGTACAATCAGGATCCGAAATGGCCTGTCAAGCAACTGCTGCAGGAACGGGGACACTAGTGTGTGAATGTGGGCTTTCCCACGATGCTGCCTCCTACCCTGCATTATAGAGGCATCTGCTGCCAAGGGGTGGCTGTGCTAACATGGCCACTGAATGTAAGTCTGGTTTTCTGCTCCAGCCAGCATCACCACCGGGAGAGTGACCTATCCCTGCTGCTGTCAACCTGTGCACCCTGCCATCATGGGATTAATTGGACAGATATTGCTGGTCATCTGACAGGCTCCAAGGGATACTCAGATCACCAGACACTAAGACAAATATGTTTGTCTGTCCGTGGTGAGGCCGCACCATCTGAGTGTCACACATATCTGTCAGCTGCCTCACTCCTCGGAGCCCACTCACACACATATTGTTTGATGCACACATACAGCCAAGCACGTCATACGTCCTCCAGTCAGCCCAATGGGGAGATAGCTGTGGAAAGCTTGGGGTCAAGGGCAGCAGAGGGATCCCATAGAGACACACGGCCCTCTGAGTCAGGGATGAGGGGTGATGGCCTGGAAATGTATAGGTTCAGATGTGCATCCGATGTGCTGTGGGGGGCACAGCACGGGGATGTATCTGGTGCCACCCCAATGTGCACCCTGCCGGTGCTGGTAGGAACAGGTGGTGTCTTGGGGGCAGGGCCAGGGGGAAAGGGGGAATATGTGCACCGGTGGGGCTGTGGGCAGCGGGGTGCTGGGTGCCGGCGGATGGGTCCGCCATGGCAGGTGGGGCAACCCATGGTGGCCACAGCTGGGCTGGTGGGGACACAGGCTGGCTGTAGCGGTGGCACGGGGATGGCCCCTGGGGCAGACATGGGTAGGGCTGTGTGTCACATGGCCCCCTCGGAGAAACACAGGACACATGACATCAGTTACGGCCTCACGTGCACACATTTACCATGCCCTCGGCCACGCCTTGAGCGGCCCCTCCCACCCCTTTGGGCAGGAGGCATCCCTGCTGCAGCTGCTGCTGCTTCCGCTGGTGGTGGTGGCGGTGTCCCCTGCAGACCTGTGGGGGCCCCCATGCCTGCCCCTATGAGCTCCAGTCTTCTGGCCATGGAATGCGCCACGGCCACAAGGTCGTCAAGACGTGATGTCATCCGTACAACAGCATGTCGCAGGCGTCTTGACTCACGTCTCTGCTGCTGCTGTTCACGTGCCACAACTCGCAGTACATGCTGTACACCTGGGGGGGGGGGAAGGATGTGCATTGTGAGACAGGGAAACATCTGACAGCTGTACATAGGCATACACAGACCAACGCGTTTGGCCACTCACCCTCGGCATCCCTCTGTGCCGCCTGCGAGTGCGCCCGCATCTCCCCAATGACACCAGTGATGGCGGACATTGCCTCCTGCCTCTGTCGCTGTGCCTCTGCTCCAGATGCCTCCCCTGTGGCGGCGGGGGGTGGTGGCGTCCAGGCCTCTGCCTGACGTAGGCCCTGCCTGCTGTCCCCCTCCGGGAGTGGGACTGGACCCCCCGCTTCCACCGATTTTGCCCCCATCAGAGGCTGCTGTGGCACAGCATCCTGGATGCACCCCGGCACAGGGCCTGTTCCCTCGGCCACCTCCTCTGCCGCCTCAATGGAGTAGATTTCACCTTTAGGGTGAAATGATACATAGGTCAGGTGGGGCGTGGCTGACTGTCTGCCCCCGTCGCGCCCCCCTACATATGCATTGTGTGGGATGCAGGGCACCCTGGTCATCATGCCACCAAGGCTACAGAGATGTGGACATGGAGGCCACCTGTGCATGGATGAGACCTGGACCGTCCCATATCCGTGTCCTTGGGGCCCATGTCGTGCTGTGGCACCTCCAGTGTGCTGTTCCACTGGAGCCGGGGACGGCCATGCCTTGTGGCGGGGGGATATGTGGGCATGGTTGCATGGGCAGAGTGGGACCGAACTGTGGCAGTGATACCGACGGGAGCCTGTGTGTGGGCCACGTGGATCTCGCTCAATGGCCCGTGTGCCCCCCCCCAGCATCACCACAGTCCTGCTGGTGCACCCTGTGCCCTGTACTATCAGGGCACCTCCACACACTGCACGCTACCATGCACCCCATGCCACCCCAGCACCACCTGTGCCGTTGCAAGCACTGACCCTGGCAAGCACAGGTGCAGGGCGCCCCCCTGTCACCAGCGTAATTACCTGTGTGACCCTGTTGTCCCCGCCATCCCTGCACTGTTTACCCACATGACAGTGTCGTCCTCTGCTGCTACTTTGGTCCTGTCCCCCTGCCTCAGCACTCATCCACTGCGCTGTGCAGCCCCCTGCACGCCATCACCACCTCACCCCCCCACTGGGATGTGCACTGTGATAAGGAAGCTTATCACTGTACAGAGAGAAATGCTACAAGAGATGAATTGGTTCTGAATAAGCAACATGTGCTGGCTGGTAAGAGCATTAAAGGTGACTCTTTACCTAAAAGACTACCAGACCCAGAATGCACTAGTAAACAGAAGGCCTTTAGTAAAGCTGAACCTGGGAAGCATGTGTCTAATCAGAAGGGCAATGATGTAATCCCTAATCACACATCTAGGGATGGGTCTAATTAAGAACACCTGCAGTGCACTAGGGTGGAGTGTCCATCTAGGCACTTTAAAACTACAGGACATTCATCAGAGAAAGTAGAACAGGACAGGAGTGGAGACACGAATTGGAAGAAGAACTGGTGCAGAAGCTGTGTCTGGGACAGAAGGACGAAGAACAAGGAGAGACGTATCGTGACCAGAAGGAAGAAGGGAAAAGAGCAAGGACACAGAAGGTCCAGGTGTAGAGGCCAAGGCAGTACGTATGCTGGGAGTGATTCTTGGGGCTAAGATTCTCCATTGGACTGGCAGGAGCCAGAGGCTTGGAGGTATACAGCCAGGGATCCTCGTACAGTGCCTGCAAAGGAGACAGCTGCATCTACAGAAGGAAGGGGCTCTAATACCTATTCAAGGAGGTATGGGAACAGGGACCTGGAGACCTGTGATTCTGACTGGAGAGCTGGGCACAGTAGCTTTGTTACCTACTGGCCAAAGCACCCAGAGAGGAACCCTAATGGCAATGTGATTCCAGGTATGGACACAAATTTTTTCCCTAGCTTTAGGCAAGGAAATCAGCAGGGAAGTAGTTCCTATCCTGATAGGGATCAGTTAGGGAAATCCTGTGAGTCAGAATATGTAAATGTTACTATGGTATGTGAAGAACAGGGGGAAATACCAAATACAGAAGTTGAATGCATGGATTGTTCTCTCAGTAACTTGTTGTTCAAATAGAGTTCTCAGTGACTTGCTGTTCTAAAGTATTGCACAGTTAAGGATCATACACCAAAAGGGACCTTGTACTGCCTATTAGCAGCCCAGAAAGCTGCCTGATGAGGAAGCTTTTGGGTAACATTTTGCCAAGTGAAGAGAGTGATCAAGCCAGAGTTTGAGCTTGTTAACCCCCTGTGTTTAATTGAAGGCACCAGTGCACACGTGGAACTGAGTGGAAGCTACTTCTTCTCTGTGACAGGAAGAAAGCTGATTTCTTTTGGATATAAAGGCGTTTTACCCTTTTTGGGTTTGTCTTTCACTGCAGCACTGTTAAGATGTTAATTAGCAGTTGTTTCAAGAAAGCCCTTTTCTGTTTCATCAGGGACCTTATTGATTTCTTGATTAAATACTTCAGTTACCTTATTTTGTGTGTTATTGAATGACACCCTGGAAAATGTTATCCTATTGATGTTACCAAGCATACTTGTGTGGAGATAATACCCCAGAAATAAACTCTGTTTCATTTGCTTTATACTTGGGCAACTACAATTATTTATTCTTTTTCAACGGACAGTTTTGTGTCAATGAACTACAAGACCCACAATCCTTTCCAAGTCAAGTAAATTTATAGCCTTGCCAAGATTGTGTAGCTCTCACAACTAGACACCCATTTGACAGCACCCACAGCTGCCCCTGTGATGGGCCACCCCTAGACCCTGTCACAGTGTCACCCCCTGTATCCCCGTCAGCCACGTACTGCCCCTCCCCCCGAGGCCACCCCTCCACACATATGTGTATGGTCCCCCACCAGTTGAGCCACTCAGACCTACCGGCATTTGGGGGCGCAGTGTCCAATGCCGGGGGCAGCCCATGAATGTACATGGGCCCCAGACATTCTGACAGGTGCTGTTCAAGCTAACACAGGGTTGACATCTGTGCAGGGCCCCCTCCAGTGCCCTGTGCTGTGCGCCGCTCCCTCGTCAACTCTGTCCGGATGTTCCGCTTGATGTCACAGTACCGTTTCCTTAGACTTTCAACATCACGGTGGGGTCCCCCTGCTGCCGCCACCACTGTCTGCACTTCTGCCCATGCCCTGGTGCATGTGGCAATGGATGATGTACTGCTCAGGCGACCGAACAGGACCTCAAAGTGGTCGAGGATACTGGCCAGGAGCATGTCATTTTCCTCTTGGCTGAACCGCACAGCCCTTTTCCTTGCGTCCCCTGCCACAGGGGTCCTGTGGCGCCTCTGTCCTTGTCCAGAGATTGTCTGTTGGCTGGGGTGGTGTGGGGCCCCAGATGGGCCTGGCCTCTCACTATCCCCCCCTCCTAAGGGAGTGGCCACTGATGGCTGAGCACTGTGCCCCTCTGCAGCCTCCTGGCTGCCTCCAACGCTGTCTGACATGCTGTGTTTTTCTGTATGTGTGCTGAGGTGTTTGGCATTCTGAGCCTGCTCTATTTATATGTGTGTTTTGGGCTTGGTTCTACGCGTGTTATGCCCGACGTGTGCGCCGCGTTACATATACGTGCATGCGTACGCGCCACGCCTTTCTTTCGCACCTGGGTCTTTGGGTGTGGTGTGAGATGTAGGACGCCGTCTATTTGCACCGTGCTGCGTCAGAGGGACACGCCACCCTCTCCCCCCGCGTGCATCCACCATGTCCGGTCACATCCAGCCATGTAGGTGGGTGCATTGTGTGGATGCGCGTCCCCACGCGCGCTGTGTCATTCCCAGCATAACAAAATAGCAGTGTCATACAGAACAGCAAAAGCCCGTCTATAGAAATGGCAGACAGTACTTTCTCTCTCTCTCTGTCTCTGTGAAGGGGGAGAAAATACTGCCCACCCTTACCTGAAAAATAACTGCCTTATATACATTTCTCCCCGTCTCAAATGTCTGTTTCAAATTAATCATACATTTCTTAAGTGTCAGCAGGGCCTCAGGATCCTACAACACTTGAATCCATCATACATTCTTAAGTGTCAGCAGGGCCCCAGGATCCTACAACACTTTTCCCAGGGGAGAATCTCCTTACATTTGTACATCTGGACCTGCTCTTGGATTTGCTCATTTATGCATGGCCTGTGACCTCTATACATCTGGATTTGCTTTTAGGTCTGTTTATCTATGCATGGCCTGTGACGTTTGACCCTTCCTGTATTTTTCCTTCTTCTTGGCACTAATTGAAACCAGGCAGAGAGTATTTTGTGCTCATTAGTTTGAATTCTTTGCTTGACCTGCACTTTTTGCTGATATTAATTACTAGGCCCAATATTCTGCACACTCCTATCCAGAATATGGTTTCCCAGAATCCTTCCATAGCAGGCCGCATCCATTATCTTATGGCAAGCATATACTCTCATATAGCTATTGTCTTCTCATATAGCTATTGTCTTCTGTGCCATCCATAGTTTCACCAGGTAAGGGTGCAGTCATATAAAGCCAATATATAAGCAGACCTAACTCAAATTTCCCAACAGTACCCACTGCTTCTGGGGCTCCCTCAGCCACGCGTAAACTGCACGCAACTGCGCCACCGTGTAGTAGAGGCGAAAGTTTGGCACCCCCATCCCCCCCTCCCCCACCGACACTTGCATCGTTTTCGCCGCAACCCTTGGTCTCCTCCCCCCCCAAATGAATCGCTCTACCTGCTGTTGTATCTTCCTCAGCACTCTCCGGGGTATCGGGACTGGCAAGGCTTGAAAAAGAAACAAAAACTGGGGGAGAAGCATCATTTTCACCATCGCCATTCGCCCCGAACCACGAATAATACCCCCTGCTCCAGCCCTGCAGGCGCCCTTCCACCTGTCCCACCAATTTTGCATAATTTAAAGCGTACAAATCCTCCAAAGTTCTCCCTATTTGGACCCCTAGGTATCGGATCGATGTTTTTGCCCATTTAAAGGGAAAACTCTGTTGCCAGTCCCGTTGCTCCTCCTTCTCCCCTACTATGCTCAAAATCTCGGATTTCCCCCAGTTAATCCGGAAGCCCGCCCTCTCACCATAATCTTGAATCTCCCTCATCACTGCCCTCAATGAGTCTCTAGGTTTCGTGAGTGTCAACAGTATGTCATCCGCGAAGAGGGACGCTTTACATTCCTGTCGTCCTACCCTAACTCCCGTGATATCTAAATTGCTCCTCAACCGTGCCGCTAAGGGTTCGAGGGAGAGCGCAAATAATAAAGGAGACAGGGGGCATCCCTGCCTAGTCCCTCTTTCTAGTGGAAAGAACTCCGAATATCCCCCATTCACTCGAACACATGCTGTCGGCTTAGCATAGAGAGCCTTTATCCACTGCACAAAACCAGGCCCGAACCCCTGGAGCTCCAGTACCGAATACAGGAATTTCCAGGACACCTGATCAAAGGCTTTCTCAGCATCCAATGATACTAACAAGGCCTCCGCCCCCCGCTTTTGCGCTGACCACATCACATTTAACACTTTCCGAATATGGTCCGCCACTTGCCGACCCGGTACAAACCCAGCTTGGTCTTCATGCACCAATTTTCTTAACAATCTATTAAGCCTTGTCGCTAACACTTTCGCCAGTACTTTCGCATCAATGTTTAACAACGAGATTGGGCGATAGGACGCACAGTCTTGAGGGTCTTTCCCTTCCTTGTGGATCAGAGTGATGCCCGCCCACCCCATCGTCTCTGGCAGTGCCTCCCCCCTTCTCGGCCCATTGAATACCCTAGTCAGCGGTTTCAGCAGAAGACTCCCAAATCGTTTATAAAACCTTGCCGTTAAGCCATCGAGCCCTGGGGCTTTGCCGTTCTTCAACACCTTAATGGCCTGGAGGACCTCTTTGGTTTGTATTTCCCTATCCAGTCCCTCCTGGTCCTCTCCCGTCAGAACCGGGAGCCTTGCTCCCCTCACGTATTCACCAATGTCATCCTCCGACCTCGCCTCTCGTGCAGCATACAAGTTGCTATAGAAGGACACAAATTCCTCCCTAATATGCTGGACCTCTCGCACCACCACTCCCTTACTCTTAATCTGTAAAATCCTATTCCACTCCCTCCGCTTTTTCAATTGTCTCGCGAGGTATTTCCCGGCTTTGTTCCCCCCTTCAAAGAACTGCTGTTTCAACAGCTGTAGACGGAATTGTATCTTCTTCGCCTCAAGTGCATTCACTTGAGCCCGCAGTTCCAGAACCGCTCCCCGCAGCTGTCTACTACCATCCAGCCCATCCCTTTCCTCCATCTCCCGCAGTTTCCCGCGCATCTGCTCCTCTTTCTCCGCCCGTTCCCGCTTTATACGGGCCCCCCACTTAATGAATACTCCCCTAACGACCGCCTTAAAGGCATCCCAGACTACTCCATCCGTCACCTCCCCCCCCTCCATTTTGCTCAAAATACACCGGTATTAAGCTTTCAATCTCGCTAGCCACCCTCTCATCCTCCAGTAGACCTTCATTCAATTTCCAAAATTGTCGGCCTTTGTCCTCCCCTGCCACGCGCACCCGCACCACCACCGGCGCATGGTCTGACCATGTAATGGGTTCTATCTCGCCCCCCAGAAGCCTCCCCCCTAGCTCTTTCCCCACCCAAATGGCGTCTAAGCGGGAGTAAGTGCCATGTACCGCAGAGTAGAAGGAGAACTGCCTCCTTCCTGGATTTAATACCCGCCACACATCTATCAGGTCATTCTCCTGCACGAATCTGTGTTTTGGCTTCCTATCTGTACCCCTCCCCTCCCTCCGTCCTGTCGTATCTCTCCCAACCTCCCAGGCCATGTTAAAGTCCCCACCACAAACCAGAACCCCCTCCCCCATTGCCACCACCTGCTCACTCAGTTCTTTCCAGAATTCAGTTTGAGTACTCGTTGGGGCATACACATTCACCACACAAAGCCACTCTTCCCCCAGCTTTACCCTCAGCAGGAGGTATCGCCCCCCCCTTATCCCGGGTTATCACCTGGACCTCGGTTGGGGCCTCCCCGTTAATGAAGATCCCCACGCCTCCTTTCTTTTTCTCTTTAAGATTGGAGGCAAACACACGATGTTTGTACCCCCGGGGTTGTACCAGTGCCTCATGCTTTCTCTGTAGATGCGTCTCCTGTAACATTACTATATCTGCTTTATGCCTTGCTAATTCCTTATACAGTTTCTGTCTTTTCATTGGTGAGTTTAAGCCTTTCACATTCATTGTTAGAATTTTCAATGCCTTTCCTTCCTGCGTTCCCCCTCCTCGCACCCCTAGACTCATCCGTCCCCTCCTCCCCCCCTGACCCCTCCTTCCCCCCTCCTTCTCCCCCCCTTCCCCTTCTCTCCCCCCTCCCCCCCCCTCATCACTCTCCGCTGCAGAGATGCGACTTCCATTACAGTGACCTCCTCCACCTCCCCACCTACCTACCCCAGCAGCCCCTCAGCCTCCCCGCTCCCACCTTGCCCCATCCTTCCACCACCCCCTTCACCCCCTATCCCCACCTCTCTTCGCCCGCCTTATTCCTCCTTCCTCTCACCCTTATCCCCACCGCCCCCCTCTCCCCTCTTATCCTACTATCTAGCCCAGCTCCTTCCCCCCACCCGCTGTCACAGCTCATTCAAGAATACCAGTCCTCTAAGAGGTTGCTTCAGCTCAGCCAGTCTCTGGTGCGGATGGTCCCCTCTCGTTGGAGTCCTTGGATGTTCTGGCCAATCTCCGTCCACTCGCCCTCCGCCATTGCATGTTCTCTGCTCCTCCGGTCCTTGATCCCTTTCTCGGTGGAGTAGATGGGCCGTCGGTCATCTCCGGTAGTCGCTCTGCTCCTAGCTCCCGCAGAGCCCTCCAGGCCTCCGCACTGGATCGCACCGTCTTTGAGCGCCCTTTCACCGTGATAAGTAATCCAAATGGAAAGAGCCACTTGTATCTCAGTTCAGCTTTTCTAAGATACGCTGTGACTTCTCTGATCTCTCTCCTGCGTTGCAGCGTTCCTTGGGACAGGTCTTGATACAACTCCACCTTATGTCCCTCCCAGTGGAAGCTTTTCAATTTGCGGTTGGCTCCCAGCAGGAGCTCCTTACTTTTAAAGGATCGCAGGCAGACTACTATGTCTCTTGGCCTATTCTCGCGAATGGGCCCCAGGCCTCTGTGCGCCCTTTCTATGCCAGGTCGAGTATCTTCGGTGACCCCCTCCTGTCCAGCTGCCACTAGGAGATCCCTGAAGATCCGCTGGACCACTGCCTCACAGTTCTTATACTGAGGCTCTTCTGGTACTCCCCGCACCCGAAGGTTGCATCTGCGTGAACGGTCCTCCAGGTCCTCAGTTTTGGCTTTAAGGGTCTCCTGCGCCAACTGTAGCTCTTCCCAGCTTCTCTGGACCTGTGACAGGGTCTCCTCTTGGCTCTCCAGCTTGGTCTCCGCCTCCTCCATTCGCTCTCCCAGCTCTACCAGGTCTTGGCGCATAGTCTGCACCACTTCCTTGATCTCATTCTTCACCCCGCACATCTCCACCTTCAACTCCTCCTTCAACTCAAGGAGCCATTGTTTAATCTGCTCCGCGGCTGACAGACCCTCTTCTCCACCATCACTCCCCCCCGGACTGTGCGGGGCCTCTACCGCAGGTTTTCCTGCTTTCTCCCCCTCCTTCCCCCCTCCTTTTGAGGTTGCATATGGGGAGCGAAACTCCGCCAGCTTTTTTTCCATCAAAGTCTCTTTTTTACTGGCTTTCTCCATGTGCTTGGGCTTACGGACACCACCCTCCACTGTCACCACAGCCCGTGCTTCGGGTTCACCGCCCGCTCTCCTCTCTGCAGCCGTTACAATGGGCCAATCTCACACACAGTAGCGCTCTGTCTCCTTCCTCAGTCCCAGCTCTTAATTGTTAATGCTACAGAGACTCACCGCTGGTTTCTGCTCTATCACTGAGCTCTCTCGGCATTACTGGTGTTGGTTTCTTTCATGTCTGCCACAGTTCTCTGAACCACGTGCTAGGCCTGCACAGCCTCCTCTTCTCCTGTGCTCCGCATGCAGCGTGCCTCCACCGCACTCGGCTTCGCGGTATTTTAAAGCTTGACTGCATAAGATACTGCCGCTTGTGGGCTCACGACGCTCGCTCCCCGCTGAGACGTTTTGCTCTGCAAGCTCTGCACTCGCGCTGCCTGCTCCACGCCGCCTCCGGCTAAGAAGCCCGCGATTGCCTGGGCTGCCACGCACGGTCTGCTCGCGTCTCGCCGCTGCACCTCCTCTCTTGTTTTTAGCCTCCATTGGGGTTCAGAGGTGCTCCCCTCACTCGCGGCCACTCTCCGGTCTGCCCCTCCGATGCCCGTTGGGGCTAATTAAGCATATACTTGCTTGCTGGTGGCGGAGCTCCCACGCTATGCCGCCATTCAGGTGGGTGACGTCACCGGAAGTCCCCAATACTTATTGAGCTGTTGCCAGGTACGCCGCGTCGCCTGTACCAAGACACTATTAGTCAAACGAGCAGGCAAAACAGCTCGCGGCAGGTGCAAAGCTGCTTCCAAGGCATGCAGCGCTACAAAGGCCCCCTCCAACTCCCGGGGGGTGTAAATGTCAGTATCCCCCAACCAATCGCTAAGGTGTCATGCTTGGCAAGCCAGCGCGTACTTCCATAAATCAGGAACCCCGACTCCGCCGGTCCTCCACCCCCCACGCAACCGAACCAATGGTATGCGTGCTCTAGCCCCTTTCCACAGGAACCGTCGAATCTCTCGCTCAATTTATTTATTTATTTATTTATTTACATTCTCTTATATACCGCGCTATTCTGCATCAGTGCGGTTTACATTGAACAAACTGAAATTACATTGAACAGGGCATTATAACTTGGAGATAACTATTTTACAGGGAACATGGGCTATGGAGGGTTAAGTGGCTTGCCCAAGACCACAAGGAGCACCTGTGGGACTAGAAACTCCAGTCCTTCCGGCCCAAGGTTGCTGTCCTCTAGTGGGATTTGAACCTCCGACCTTCCGGCCTGAAGTACCTTGCCCCAACCACTAGGCCACTCCTCCACTCCACTCAATGCGCAACACATCACGTCGCAATAACCACACAGGGAGGGTCTGCATCCAATAAAGGACACGTGGGAAGATCACCATCCCCAAAGCAGCCACTCTACCTAGAAGGGACAGTGGGAGGGGCGCCCAAGCCCGCAACTGCACTTGAAGCTTAGAGAAAACACGGTCAAAATTTGTTTTATACAGCAACGTGGGCGTTCTAGTCAACAAGATACCCAAATAAACAAAGGACTCATCCGCCCAACGCAGCGGGAAGCTCCCCGGCCAGGTTCCTTGCAACGTACCCCCAACATCCAAGGCCTCGGATTTGTCTGTATTGATACGTAACCCTGCAAATTTACCGTAAGCAGAAAAGGCAGCAAGCAGGCGAGGCAAGGATCTTTGGGGGGACGTGAGGTGAACCAACATGTCATCAGCAAAGGCTGCCATCTTAAACCCATACGCCCCAATTTGTACACCACTAATAACTGAAGACTCCTCCACCTTACGAATCAACGGGTCCGGAGTTAATACAAAAAGTAGTGGTGAAAGCGGACACCCCTGCCGCGAACCCCGCTCCAAACGAAAGGGCTCTGACAACACCCCATTACATAGGATTCCCGCCGTAGGGTACGCATAAAGCAGCTCCACCATCTTACAAAACGGATCCCCCAATCCATAATATGGCAAGAGACATTTCAAGTAATCCCAGTGTACCTGATCAAAAGCTTTTTCAGCATCAAAGCTAATCAATAGGGAGGGCACGTCGCGTTCCCGGACCCATTCTAAGGACGCCAGAATCCTCCGCAAATTCCGCACCGCATAACGTCCCTTCACGAAGCCGACTTGCGACTCATGCACCAAGTCTCCTAAGACAGAGGCCAACCGATCTGCCAAAACCTTGGCCAGAATCTTCAAATCAAAATTCAACAAAGAAATAGGGCGATAAGAAGCCGCCTGAGTAAAATCCTTCCCCGGTTTAGGTATTAAAGTAATATAGGCATGATTAGTTCCCCAGGTAAACTTTCCCTGATGCCCTCTTCGGCGATACACATCCACTAGGACTGGGGGAACCAACTCCCCTAATAATTTGTAAAACTCTGCCCCAAACCCATCAGGCCCAGGCGCTTTACAACACCGTGCACGTTGAATAACGCCATATACTTCTGCCTCCGTAACCGGAGCATCAAGGTAAGCCCGCTGATCCGCCGTCACTTTTGGCAGTTGAAGGTCTCGCAAATAATTCTGCATATCAGGCAAAGACCCCGCCCTCCGCGCATAAAGTTGTTGAAAAAAGGAACGAAACAAACCGGCTATTACTCGGCTATCTTTATGCAAGGAGCCCTGTTCATCCCGGAGAGCCGCCACCAATCGAGCACCCCGACTGCCTCGCAAGCAACGAGCTAAAAGGCGACCGGGTTTGTCGCCAAAACGATATAAACGGTGCCGATAGTACATATAGGATTTCTTCGCCCGTTGATGAAGTAGCTCATTGAGCGACGTTTGCAGCTCCCAAAGCCGCTTCTTATTAATCCCACTAGGATCGCCCACACATCGTCGGCGCGCCCGCACCACCTGCTTCTCCAACTGTACGATCTGCCGCGCCAGAAGTTTACGCTTCCAAGCAACATACTCAATAATATCTCCTCGCAACACAACCTTGGCAGTTTCCCAAAGTAGCTCCGGGTCATCCCTGTGCTGCTCATGATGAACCATAAATTCCTGCCAGCAATGCCGCAAACGGGCTCGGAAATCCACATCCCAGTAGAGGCCCAAGGGAAGCCTCCAGATTCTAGTCGGCGCGGTCGAGTCCCCCCACACAAAGTCCACCCAAGTTGGGGCATGATCAGACACCTCGGTGGGGCCAATCTGTGCGTCATCCACCTGCACAAAAAGCCGCTCCGAGACCAAAACATAATCCAATCGAGCACTAGAACTGTGAGCTCGCGACTGATGGGTAAAGTCTTTCTCCAGAGGGTGTAATAAACGCCAGGGATCCACGACACCCAGTCGCCGACACAACCCCCGAAGTGCTGCCATAGTCGGAATGCGCCCCCGTTCCCCCCCAGGACCAGATGTATCCATCTGTATGTCTAGTACTCCATTCAGATCACCAGCTAATATCAAGGGAACGTCGGGTAGTTGCTCCACCTTAGAAGCCAGCCTGGCATAAAAGGCCCGATCCAACACATTCGGACTATAAAAGTTACCCAGCACTATCTGCCTACCTTCTAGACAACCATACAACAAAATATATCTGCCTTCGGGGTCGACGTACTCTCTTTCCAACTCAAAGCGAATCCGCTTATTGATCAATATAACAACTCCACTCTTTTTCCCCTTAGCCGGGGCTCCCCAGCCCTGTCCCACCCACGCTCTTTGCATTTTGGCATGCTCCTCGGCCGTCTGGTGGGTTTCCTGTAGCAAGGCTATATCGCATTGCAGCCGCGCTAAGGCTTGCAACACTTTAGATCTTTTAATAGGGTTACCTACCCCGCATACATTCCAGGAGAGAACCTTCAGGTTGGATAGTAAATGAACAACAGATACGTAGCAAATCAGCAAGAAAAATGAGGACGAACCTCCCCAGCCTGAGATCCCTCCCTTGACATAGTGGTGCTCCCGTAAACCATGACCCCCCCTCCCCCTCCCTTCCCCCACTCCCCACCCCCCCTCCCTTCCCCCCCTCCCCCTCCCCCTCCCTTCCCCCACTCCCCACCCCCCCAACCCCAAACACACCCTCTATTCCCCCCCATGGAATCTCCACCTCTCACCCACGGGAGACACTTAGGATGTGAGTAAGACCCCCCCTCCCCTCATACCCAATACCTGTCCCGGATTCCAGCCACCCCGATTATATAAATAAATAAGCCAGGAACGCCAACGTATTACAGTAAAATGCCCCAGAGAGAGCCCCACCATAGCATGACCCTCCCCCTCAGGCACACCCCCCCCCCCGTCCCCAACTTACTTCCAAATTAAGCATCCAAGAAGAAAGAAAAGGAGAGAGAGAGAGAAAATGAAGAAAGAAGAGAAGAGAAGAAGAAAAGAAAAAAAAATGGACTGGGAAATGCAAAACAGCACCCAACTATGCATAGATAATGAAGGTACTCAACTAACAGGCAAATATCGGGCAGGCAGCACTCCAGGTAGAGGCAATGGGCCAGGATCAAAGAGAAACCGGTAGCAGTATTCTAACCCAACAAAAACTGCCACTACAAAACTCTACGGGACCGCTCAAAGGCAAGCCTTGGGCCTCTCCAAAGGGGGACATACCCCACCCAGATCCTCGGAAAACCAAGTTCCCAAGCACAAAAAAAAAATGGATTCATGGAGTGCGCCATACCCATACATTATAATACGCAAAGTCTCTTATGGAGTACCACCCCGGCAAATGGCTACAGTCACAGTACAACCACAAGCCCCAAAGGGGGCCAGAGCTCTTACACCCCACTTCGGCCAGGCCTCTGCAGCTCCAGGCAAACTCTCCAAGGAGGTAAGAGCTCCGCAATGAGCAGTCCAATAAAAGTCCACACTCCACGACCTTCACAGCTGGAGAGCTGCTCCCATCCACTCACTCGAGCACAACACTGCCGGCGCTGTGAGTTGTTCCACATAGGGGGTCGCCTCCCCTTCTGACTCAAAGATCCGGCGAATTCCCTGGTGCCATACCACAAGCCAGGCTGGATATTGTACACTAAAGCGAATATTCGCCCCAATCAATTTTTGGCATTGCGGAGCATAACCTTTCCGGCGATGACTCAGAGCAGCGGAGTAGTCTTGTGTAACTCGGATGCGCATGTTGTCCCGCTCAACAGTGCCTTTCTGCCGCACTGCTTTAAGCACCTCTTCCTTCTGTGGGTAACACAGGAACCGCGCCAAAACTACACGGGGTCGGCGATCGTTCACTGATTGTTTAGGCCCTATCCGGTGGGCTCTCTCCACTACAACAGGGCCACTTGCACCCTCCTCCTCGCGCAAGGAAACAGCCAGTGCCTCCACGAATTTTCGAAGATCTTTATCCAAGACGGTGTCAGCAATGCCCAAAAAGCGTAAATTATTACGCCTAGACCTGTTTTCCAGGTCATCTAATTTTAGTGCATGGTCTTGGGAGATCTTCTGCGCTGCTCGGAGCTCCTTCCTTAGAGTCTCCAATTCATCTTCGGCCTGGCAAATGCGAGCTTCGGCCTCTTGCACGCGGGACCCTAGCGCATTGAGCGAGTTCTGAATAATATCCATTTTCGTATGTAGGGCCTCAAACTGCACCGATAGTGCACTAGTGACAGCTGCCGAGATTTCTGCAGGCATAGTTGGGGAAGCTACCACACTCTGCTTCGGGGGGGAGTCCGCCATTTTCGACGGCCCTGCCACTCGTTCTTTCTCCCTTCTCCCGGCTTTTGCAGCAGACGCCATCGCAGCGCGGTGGCACAGAATGGAGTTTCCGCACCTTATCAAGGCTTCAAGCAGCAATTGGCTCCAATTTACTCCACTTCACGGCTCTATAACAATGGTTAAAGGAGAGGGGGCCCGGAGCTCAAGCTGCACACGTCCGCTCAAGCTCACCACATCACCTGGTCTCCTCCGGACTGTGCACTTTATAATGTAGCCTATGGAGTGCGTTATGGGGTGCCTTATGCGGCACCTTAGGTTACGCCACTGTGAGGGTGTGTTTGCTGGCAACACTACTGAAAATAAATGTAAACTGCCTCCTCATTCACTACTTAAATGTACAGGGTGATGCCTCAGCCAGCCTTATGCATTAGGCACACTGGGGAATCAAACCCATGACGCCTGTATCATCAGTCAGTGCAGTAACCATTGTGCTACAGCTCTGTTTCAGTGTTTCATGTCTGTGCGCCTTCTTAAGATTAACGCGCGGTAATGCGCCACGGCGCCCTCTAATGCTCGTTAATTTCTGTAACACGCGTTATCGGTAACGCTGTACCCCCCATGTCCTTATTTGGCATTTCTTCCACTAACGCGGATCCTAACGCGAATCACACTAACGCGGTTTAGTAAACATACCCCTTTGTCAGACAACAAATAGGGGTGTCCTACACGGAGTGGTGGGTTCACCCCTAAACAAAGACATGGGGAGGGGTGGCCTGCATGGAGCGGCAGGTGCACCTACTCTTGCCATCTTACTGGGCAGACTAGATGGACCATACTGGTCTTTATCTGCCGTCATTTACTATGTTACTATGTTAGATATGAAGGGGCATTTTAGAAAGGGCGTGCAATCTGAAATGTCTAGGGCAGAATGTGTTTCAGCCCAATTTTAGAAACATAGATGCAACTGACATGAATGCTCACGCCGGCATCCAAATAGATGCCCCCATCATGAAACCGTGTGGTGGGGACATCCATCTCAAGCAAAGTTGCATACGAATATGTCCATCAGTGTGGCAAAATAAAAACATGAGCCCCCGTTCCCATCTGTGTTTGTTGTTAAATTATAAAGCAAAGGGGATATGAGTGTACCACCTTTCCACACCCTCCAGAAATTTGCCTGACAAAATGAGCACTTTTCAGATGCCTATTCGTGCCTGGAGCAGGAATAATCTTTGACGTGGCTCGGGACACCCAGGACTTTTCTGAATTTGGATGAGGATGTCCAAGATCTTGGGAATTCCCTGACCATGCCTACACCATGCTGCTCTTCTGACTTGGACGCCTTTGTGCTGGGGATGTTCAAAAGCCAGGCTTCTCAAATGACTCCAGGGACATTTCTGTTCTTTGGATGTCTTTATGCCCATTTTCAGAATAGGGCTTCTAAAATAACCCCGCTAATGTACATGGTATTAGTTGCAAGCCAGCTTGTGATTATCCATCTTCTGTTTAGGTGACCAAGACGGGTGAGATATGTATAAAGTGGAAACTTTCTAGATCTACAGTCATACATTTGTTTTCATGTTACCCTTTCTTAGCAAGAAATACCTGATTATTTTTAACCTAAATGTAGTTTAATGGTATTAACTCCTTAAAGATTAAAAATGTCTCTGTGGTCCTTAAGAAGACAAATAATGTGCTTTGACTCTGCAGCTTGTGGAAGGAGATAACCACAGACTTTTGGAGGACGAAAATCCTGCTGAGAAAAAAAATCATCAATAGAAACCTTCAGCTCAAGCTAACTCCATAATAAAATGTCCAACAATTAATCAATATCTACTAGACTATATTCAAAAAGCATACGATAACACCGTTTAGGTTCCTTTACAATCACCCTGGTTCTCAAAGGATACAAATAATTTTTGAGTAACCAAATTGTGCAAATGAACCTGATTCTTAGACCAAATGCATGCAGATATGCCTGGAGACCTCCCTAAGCCAGTGAAACTCCTGCCTGCCCTGTCCTTTGGTAAGTAATGCCATTAAGGTGCATGGGTGACATAAGAAATGCCATATTGGGTTAGACCAAGAGTCCATCAAGCCCAGTATCCTGCTTCCAACAGTGGCCAATCCAAGGCCAAATTCCTACCATTTAGGGTGGTGCTGCAGTCTTGTAGTGTGAATTGCTTCAGGCAGGGTAGTTTATTTTTGATTTGAAATACTGTCCTATTGCACTGTATCCAAGCAATTTACAATAAAAGGCGAAAAAAGATAAGTACAGAAAGGGAAAAGAGGTAAAAATTACAATAAATCTGGGAAGGGAGGGTAGAAAGCTACTATGCTCTCACAGTAGTCAATCAGGCTAGCTGTAGGCACTCTTAAAATAGTAGACCTTTAGACCCTTTATGTTGTTGTTGTTGTTGTTAAGTGCCGTCAAGTCGGAATCGACTCATGGCGACCCTCTGGATAGCTATCCTAAACTGTGTTCGGTCTTCAGTCAGGCGGCTCATTGTTGACAGACTGGTACCCGTAGCTGCTGTTATTGTATCGATCCATCTCATTGCTGGCCTTCCTCTTTTGCGTTGACCTTCTATCTTGCCAAGCATAATGTCTTTCTCTAATGATCTCTCTCTTCGCATGATGTGTCCAAAGTATGAAAGTTGAAGTCTTGTCATCTGAGCTTCTAAAGAAAGCTTAGGTTTGATCTCCTCTAGTACCGACTGGTTTGTTCTTCGGGCAGTCCATGGTATACACAGTATTCGCCGCCAGCACCATAATTCAAAGGCATCAATTTTCTTCCTGTCTATCTTTTTCACTGTCCAGCTTTCACATCCATATGATGTTATTGAAAATACCATGGCTTGAACAAGTCGAATCTTTGTATGGAGAGAGACATCTCTGCTCTTGAGAATCTTATCTAGGTCTTTCACAGCCATTCTGCCAAGAGCAATGCGTCGTCTGATTTCTTGACTGCTTGTTGCTTCTTTATTGATAGTTGATCCAAGTAGGTTAAAGTTGTTCACAATTTCAATTTCTTCTCCTTCAACGATGAACCTGTGGATTATGCCAGTTGTCATGATCTTTGTCTTCTTTACATTAAGGTGCAGGCCCATTTTGAGACTATGTTCTTTGATTGTGAGAAGCAAATGTTTCAGATCATCTTCACTTTCAGCCAGTAATGTGGTATCATCAGCATAGCGAAGGTTGTTGATGAGTCTTCCACCAATCTTCACACCTCTGTTGTCTTCATACAATCCTGCTTCTCTGATGATTTGTTCTGCATATAAATTAAACAGGTAGGGGGAAAGTATGCAGCCTTGTCTTACACCTTTGCTTATTTTAAACCATTCTGTTTCTCCTTGTTCCGTTCGAACTGTTGCTTCTTGATCAATGTACAGACTGCGCAAGAGAACGATCAGGTGTTCTGGTATACCCATGCTTCTTAATGTGGCCGAGAGTTTCTCATGGCTTACACAGTCAAAAGCCTTGCTATAGTCGATAAAGCACAAATAGATATCCTTTTGGTATTCTTTAGTCTTTTCAAGGATCCATCTCACATCCGCAATGATGTCTCTCGTTCCTCGCCCTTTCCTGAACCCTGCTTGCACTTCAGGTAGTTCTTGTTCCAGGTATGGTTGTAGTCTCTTTTGAATAATCTTCAGTAGAATCTTGCTGGCATGTGGGATCAGAGCAATTGTGCGATAATTTCCACAGTCAGTTGGATCACCTTTCTTTAGTATTGGTATAAACACAGATCTTTTCCAGTCAGTTGGCCATGATGTTGTCTTCCATATTTCTTGGCAGAGCCTTGTGAGTACGGTAACAGCTGCATCAGATTGCTGCAATACTTCTATGGGAATGCTATCAATGCCTGGTGCTTTGTTCTTTGATAAGGCTTTCAATGCTGCTTCAACTTCTTCTTTCATCACCAATGGTTCCCGATCATAAGGTACAGGTTGAAATGGCTGTTGGTCCACTTGATCTTTATCATATAAAAACTCTGTATATTCCTTCCACCTTTTCTTGATCTTCTCAGCATCATTCAACATAGAACCTTGAGCATCTTGTAACATTCCAATTCGAGGCTGGAACTTTTTCTTTAACTCTCGTAGCTTTAGGAAAGCCGATCTTGTTCTTCCTCTAATAGTTTCTGCTTCTATTTCCTTGCAAGTGTCATTGTAGTACTTTTCCTTGTCCTGTCTTGCTGCACGTTGGAAATCTCTGTTGAGTTCTGCGATTGTCTTTCTTTCTCCTCTGGCTTTAGCTTCTCTGCGTTTCTGGGCAATTTTCAGAGTTTCTTCCGTCATCCATTTTGGCCGTTTTTGCTTTTTCACCTTTTGTAGAGACTTCTCGCTTTCTTCCAACACAACCTTCTTGATGTCATTCCATAACTCTTCCGGAGCTCTGTCATTTGTATCTAAAGCAGCAAATTGATTTTGCAGGCAGTCTTTAAATTCCAGTGGTATATTCTCAAGGTCATATTTTGCTGCATTCATGAGTGGTTTGCTCTTTTTCAACTTTAGCTTGAGTTTGCATACTAGTAGTTGATGATCTGTACCACAGCCAGCTCCAGGTTTTGTCTTTGTTGATGTTACAGAGCTTTTCCATCGTTGACTTCCACATATGTAGTCAATTTGATTTTTATATAATCCATTCGGTGAAGTCCATGTGTACAGTTGCCGCTTGTGTTGCTGGAAGAAGGTGTTTGAGATGAATAGATCATTGGTCTTGCAGAATTCTATCAGTCTTTCTCCAGCTTCATTTCTGTTGCCAAGTCCATATTTTCCAACTACTTTGCCTTCTTCTTTGTTGCCAACCTTTGCGTTCCAGTCACCCATGACTATCAGGATATCCTGTTTGCATGTTCTGTCAATTTCAGCTTGTACTTGTTCATAGAACTCTTCAATTTCATTCTCTTCAGCAGCTGTTGTCGGGGCATATACTTGAATTATAGTTGTGTTGATAGGCATTCCTCGTAGACGAATAGAGATTAAGCGTTCGCTGACTGCATTGTATTTCATTACAGTTCTTGCAAGTTTCTTCTTTATTATAAATGCAACACCATTTCTTCTTTGTCTTTCATTTCCAGCATAGTAGACCATGTGATCATCTGATGCAAAGTGCCCGATGCCAGTCCATTTCAGTTCGCTGACACCCAACAGATCAAGTTGTACACGTTCCATTTCATTCTTGACCACCTCCAACTTCCCTTGGTTCATGCTTCGTACGTTCCATGTTCCAATGTTCCAATTTATACATTTCTTAAATGAAGGCTCTTCCCTGAGGTATAGGGGGAGGGGATTCCATAAATGTGGAGACAGGTAATAAAATGCGGTGGCATGTCTGTTTAGTAGGAACTTCTAGAAGATGGGCATTTAGTGAGTGGAGAGTTTGACTGGGGGAATAAGAAATTAAATGGCTAGTCAAATAGAGAGGAATACTTGAATGAAAAGCTTTGTATGCTAATACCAGTACTTTGATTTTTAACTGTAGGTTATGGGGAGCTAATGGCTTACCTGCTCATGCCATTACAATTCAAAGGTTGACATAGGAGATCCATAGACTCAAGAAAGGTCAAGAAGGTAGAAGAATTAATGGCTGAGCTCCTAGCCTTCGTGGAAAGAGATGAATATGCCAGGTTCCAGATGAGAGAAAGATTACTCAAGTTCAATTTAACAGCTAAAATAAAGACGTAACATGAATAAGGCCATAACCTGTATAAAAAGGCCATTCATTGACATCACAGAAATAAATGACTTGTAGAAAAACGGTATATAAAAACTGTTAAATAAATAAATGGAATACAATACTGGGAAGCCATAATTATTACTGAAAGAATCCGACTGATGAAGTGCAAAGCTAGGAGAAAAAGAGGATGATAACAACTCCTCCTGGGAGAAAAATTAATTGAAGGAAAAAATAAGATCACTATGTGTAGAGGTGCTCCTGATAAATGAGTATCTAAAAGGATTAAGATCATGAAAGGTAGTGAGAAAGATCCAAAACATCAAAAGAAAACATGCTGCATTAATAGAAAACTTAAATTCATATGCCCTAATAATAAATTGAAAATAGCAGCTGAAGTATGAAAACTGCAGAGATATGTAGAAAACAGAGAAGAGAGCATCAAAATAAACTATTTAGAGAGAACCCAAAATAGTTATACAGGGCACTGGGGAAGAGCCTTAATGTGGTGAAAACATCACAAACTAAAGCGGAAACAGAAACATTCTGGAGAAACTTATATGAGGACACTGAAGAGCACAATCGAGAGCAGAATGGCTATCCTGCATATGGGAGAATTTGGAAAAGGCAAACATCAGTCTTAAGGAATGGCCTGAAGTAACTAAAGAGTTAGCATACAGTTTAAAAAGAGCCCCAAACTAGAAGAGACCTTGCCCAGTGTCACCAGTACCCTCCCCAGAGCCAGGGCCACATAGGGTGGATCAGCCTGGGTTTCCTAACTTGGAAAGTATGGTAGTGCATTTGTTCCTGCACTGCCTCCTGGGAGTTGTAGTTCCTCTTACTCTCCAAGGAAGAAGTAATTGTAGTCGAGTGGTTTCAGGCAAAATGACAAGGTTTTTATTTCCCCTTCCGGGCGGATTAAATGCATGTGAAAACTTAGGACAAAATAGCCATATACATCTGGCATAAAGAAAACATTTCAGGAACTTAGGACAAAACAGCTTCTTTGGCTTCCAGCTTCAAAATATGCAGTGCTTAACCCAAACATAAAAGTAACAGTCACTTTTTATACAAAAGAAACACTTTGCTTCTCTTCTGCTGTTCAGACAGCCTTCTTAACAGCCTGGTCAGCAAAGTGATATGATATGATCAGCTAGTGATAACTTGCAGTCCATTTGCTCATCTGTTATATCCTCAATAACAGGCCCTATCTGCATTTCCTCTGAATCACTCTCAGCTGGGTAAGTTTGCACACTGCTATACGGCGTTTCAAAGTACACTCCCCCTCTGTCTTCCCGAGGCTTCCCTTCATAGCACTCTAATGAGTGGGGTTGTGAAGTACCGTATATATTGGAGTTAGTATAAGGAGAGTCCAACACTTCTGGGCAAGTACAAGGAAAACCTTTATAGCTAGTTTCACCTCTGTATAATTTGTGCAGCCTACCTTTTGGCTTTTGAAAGGAAGAACTTCTCAGCACTGCTGGGCCAGCAAGGGTTCCAAACACTGGATGTGTTTTCCTGCCTTTTAGCTTCTCAGCCTTTTCCTCAGACATACAAATATCCTCTGGCCAGCACCTCTCTCTGGAGTTTCTGAGTGCTCCCAAACTAGCCTCTCAGGCAGTCTCTCCCTCCGGCTGCCTTCAAGGTACGGCACCAGTCCTGGGCTGCTCCCACCTGGCTTTTGGGCACGGGCTCTCTGAGTCCTTCTTACTCTGGCTTCCTGTGCTGTGTCTCCCATTGCTCTCTTCACCTCCTCGGTTGCTCTCCTTGCTCTCTCGGTGGCTCTCCCCTCGGCTGCCCTGTTCAAATCTAGTGAGCACTTTTTATATCCCTGCTTCTTAGGGCTCAGCTCCACCCCTCCCCCAACCAGGTGTTTTCCCTTAACTCCTGAGCTTGGGGACACGTTGCAGCATGGGCGTGTTTGTTCCTCTCGTGACTCACTTTGTTTATGTTTCCCTTGGAAACCCTGGGCCATGTGCTCTTCCTGCCTGTCAGTTTCTGAAGTAAATCTCTCTGCTTCACTTAGCTCCATGGGCTCAGAAGGGTCTTCTACATGACACCAGATACATAGAAACATAATGATAGAAAAAGACCAGATGGCCTATCTTGTCTGTCCTTCCATATCAACCACTACAACAGTCCCCTTTTTTTCCTTTAGAGATCCTCTGTGTTTGTCCCATGCTTCTTTGAATTCAGATACTGTCCTCATCTCTACCATCTCCACTGGGAGACTATTCTATGGATCCAACACTCTTTCCGTAAAGAAATATTTCCGCATATCACTCCTGAATCTATCCCCTATCACTCTCATCCCATGTCCCCTTGAAGCAGAGCTTGCTTTCAATCGAAAGAGGTTCTCCTCCTGTGCATTTATGCCACGGAGGTATTTAAACATCTCAATCATATCACCTCTATCCCGCCTTTCCTCTAAGGTGTACATATTAAGATCCTTAAGTCTGTCTTCATATGCTTTATAATGAAGACCCCTAACCATTTTAGTAGCCACCCTCTGTACTGACTCCAGCCTGTTTATATCCTTTTGAAGGTGCGGTCTCCAGAATTGCACATAATACTCCAAATGAGGTCGCACCAAAGACTTATACAGAGGCACTATCACCACTTTTTTTTCTGCTGGCCATTCCTCTCCCTATGGAGAGATAGAATAACCAATTTTCGACTAAAACAGACATCACTGCATCAAGATCTGCAGATTGTAAAAATCAATTGGTCAGGCAGTCAAATTTAACATCACAATGGCTAATAACAAGAAGAACACTTCTTCTAAAGGGAGATCCAAGTAATGTTCCCAAAAATTACAGACCAATAAAAATTAGAGGCCAATAACTGGTCTACCTTCAATCTATGAGCTATTCACTGCAATAGATGTTGATTGACTATGCGCCCTGTTTCTCAAGCCGATTCTGGTCAGAGTCATTTTTATAAGGAGCCACTGAAAATTATGCATCATCAATGCACGTAAATCATGTATTTTCAATTACCTCTATGCACATTCTTTAGCTGATTGCTATTCTATAAATATACACATTAGGCCGATGGCACATGCTTTCACTGTAGACATTCACATGGATGGAGCATAGGTGGAGTGCATAGGTATGCATGTATTTTATAATATACAGACACATGCATATTAGGTATGTGCAAACATTTACACAAGCCGTAGGGCTGGTTGAAATTCTTGCACCTAGATTTAGTACCTATTTTTGATCACTCTGAGTGATAACTGTGACATATAGGAACTTGAACAGGAAAATGTATATTTATTTATTTATTACAGTTTCTTATATACCGCACTATTCGGTATCAGCGCAGTTTACATTATAACATAATGACCATAACAACAAGCTGTTTGGTTTTACATAGAACAGGAGTACAAACTTGGATAACAGGGGTGAACTATATACATGAAATATTTACACGGAACAAGATTGAGGTAACAATAACATAAGGCATGTAAGTGGTCATTTCTTAATGGGGATACCTAGATTTCGTTGCTGACTGAGTAGTATTGGATGAAAAGGTGGTATTTGAGTGCCTTCCTGAATTGAGTTAGGTCTACAATGGCCCGAATGTCGGAAGGTAGAGCATTCCAGCATTTGGGGACATAGAAACTGAATGCCCTGTTTGCAGTTGTCATGTTGCATTTTGTCAATGCCTTTGGGGTTATTAGCAGGTTTACAGCTGTTGCTCTTCTGGATCTGTTGGGGGGCACCGTGTGAATAAGTTCTGTGAGTGAGGAAGATGAAATACCTTTGATTGTCTTGAATGAGAGGAGTAGGGTCTTAAATATAATCCTCCCATGTATGGGGAGCTATTGAAGCTATTTGAGAATGGGAGTCACGTGGTCACTTCTAGAGGCTCCGTAGAGGACCCTTGCTGCAGCATTCATGGCCAGCTGTAATGGGCTCAGTGTAGATTGAGGGAGACCTTGTAAGATGGCATTTGCAAAGTCGAAATGTGGCAGGATTAGTGCTTGGTATATAGTCCGGAAATCGTCTGGGTCCAACAGAGAGCGCAGATGCCCGAGCGTGCGGATTTTGAAGTATACAGCTTTGACTATATTGCTTATGTGATGTTTCATATCCAGACGTTGGTCCAAGGTGACTCCAAGGTATTTTATTGTTTCTTTAGTTTGTAAGTCAGCTTCTTTGACACTGAGATGGGATGGAGGAATGAAGTTGGGGTCTCTGGCAATGAAAAGCACCTCCGTTTTCTTATGCTGAATGCATAGATTTTGTGATTGGAGCCAATCTGAGACTGCATTGAAACAGTCTACCAGTGGTGTCAGGTCCAAGCGAACTGTAGAGAACGGCATGTATAAGAGTATGTCATCTGCATATATCAAACAGTTCACGTTAAATGATCTGATGATATTGCAGATGGGCTGCATGTATATATTGAATAGTAGAGAAGACAACAAGGAGCCTTGTGGTACACCTTGCTTTTGATGGAAGCGTTTAGACTCTTCTGATCCGGATTTCACATATTGCCATCTTCCATCCAGATAAGACTTACACCATTCTAGCGCAGTGTTGCAGACGCCCTTCTCTTTCAGTCACCCAAGGAGAATTTTGTGACTCACCGAGTCGAACGCCGCGGCGATGTCTAAGAAGATGAGTACAAAGCCTTGTCGGATATTGTCGATGCCTGTGATGATATCGTTGAATAGGCTAGTGAGTAGGGTCTCGACTTCAGAGAACATCATGGACCCATGTTGGCAGTGATCAAGGGGAGCTGCAGAATCTATATGATCTTGAATTTGCCGTTGTACTTCTTTCTCAATTATCTTAGCTAGGAGGGGAATACTAGCTATTGGCCTATAAGAATCGACCCTTAGAGGGTCTAGTTTGGGGTTTTTCAGTAGCGGCCTAATGGAAGTTTGTTTGAGTGCTGTGGGGAAGGAACCTGTTGTGAAGGAGAGGTTCATCAGATTCGCGATGAAAGGGTTGAACACACCGCGTAGCTCCTTAATCCAAAAAGCTGGGCAAGGGTCAGTCTGCGCAGTGGAGGTATTGAGAGAAGCTATTGTATCCTCAATACATTTAGTGGATGGTGTGGAAAATTTATTTAGTGGGCTTAGGCCAGTTGGCTCTTGATACGGGTCTGCTGAAACCTTGTCAGTCTGTACGATCTTGGATTGCAGGTAGTCAGCGAATTTTTGTGGGTGAATCTCACTATGTTGTTCGGGAGATGGTTCCTTCGAAAGAGATTTGACCAAGTTGAAAAGATCACGTGGTTTGTTCAGTGATCTCTTTAGAGTGTCGGTGTGATATTGTTTCATTTTAGTTGTGATAGCTTCGCGGTGCATTGCGAGGTGGTCGATAGGCAGTCTGGTCTTCAATAGAAAGCGATCGGCGCCATCGGCGCTCAAGTCTGCGTAATTGAGTAAGAGAAGATCGCAGCTCAGGAGAGAACCATGGGGCAGAGCTTCTTCTTACCCTTGCTGTGTTATTGGAGTTCGGGCGTTGTGAGATGGCGTGCAGGTTGCAATTCCAGGAGGAGATTAGTTCTTCAAGGTCAGTCGTGGTTTTGTTGAGGAGTGATTGGGTCTCAGACAGGATGTGTTCCCTGTTAAATGGGCGAAAACGTCTCATGGACGTTCGTGATGTGCTGTTCATATTTCGGCTGGTATGCAGCTGCTTGTTGTTGATGGGTATCTGGATAATGATCAATTTGTGGTCCGACCAGGGTACATCAACGACTGATATTGGTAGGTTGTGATTTTGTTCAATGACAGGCTGAGGAGCAAACACCATATCAAGAATATTGCCCTTTATATGTGTGGGATTGTTGATGATTTGCTTGAATCCCAGGTCTTCAATGGCATCAAGGAAGGCAGTTGCGTGGTTTTGGGATAAGGATGGGAGATTGAAATCACCCATTATCCAAGTTGGTTTATTGGGATTAAGGGTGTTGGCCGCTAGGTCAATAATTGAAGGGAGGTCATCTGGAGAAGCAGACGGTGTTCTGTATAACAGGTTGAGGGAGCATTGCTGATTTGCAATGGAGAGAATGTCTAGACTGTTTGTGCTAGAGGAATCGGTTATGTGGAAGTTCAGGTCTGATTTGGTGAGTATGAGCAATCCTCCTCCTTTTTTATTTTCTCTATGTCTTGTGTGTATAGAGAAGTTGGGGGGTAGGAATTGGTTGAGGAGAACGTTGTCCTCCGATGATAGCCAGGTTTACGTGATCATAAGTAGCTCTAGGTCATAATGGGAGATTATGTCTAGAACCACAGGCCATTTTTTGCGTATAGATCGCGCGTTTATGATGGCACATTTTAGGGGTCGGCAGTTCAGAGGTTTTTCCTGGTTGGGTGTCTTGGATAGCTGGAGTGCTATATGTATCAGGTGGGAGCGGCGCGTGTAGGCGTCACTTCCTGGGTGGGAGTTTGTGGGTCCAGACCATTTTTTTCCATGGCTATTCAAGACGGGAATGTTACTGTGGGACGGATAAAGGGCATGGGAGGTTCCAAGCCAGTATGTAAGGAGGTAAAAGCTAACAAGGGCAGCGAACTGGAGGGCCATTTTGAGAGTTGTGGTTGTGTGTGAGACACAATAATTATGAGATAGAACAGTGCAGTAATGATACACTACAAAAATGATGAGTTATTATGAGAAAATACAAAATTCAGATGGTACAATAGGGAGATCTGTTAAAAAGCGAGTACTCAGGGTACAGATTACATATGAATATCTAGAAGATGAGGAAGGAGTAACAATTTAGCATACTGTAAATTACCTTGAAAAATGATTAGTAAAAAATATTATAGAAGATTAGAATTGATACTGAAAACTCCTTTAACGTTACAGAATAAGATATATAAACTATCAATCAACTTGCAATCCCTGCACTCTTGTAAGCTTTGAAATTGTAGATTGGCCTCTTAAAAATCTTGAAAACTGGATGTCTGAACAAGAAAACTTCACCATGTCCGCGAAATCATTTATAACAATCTATATATGATGAGACCCTCACTTGGTTTGCAGCTTGTCATGCTGTGAGGGCTTGTGTGTTATCAGTGATGCCAAGAGCTAAGCTATTAGTAGCTTAACTTCTGGCAGAGTCTCCCAAGATGGACAGGTCTCAGCTGAGGTGCCAGACCAAGACAGACCACCCATTTGGGCAGCAACAGAAGGGACGGCATTGGCAGTGGAGGATCACATTTCTGTGACAACAGCACCTACACTAGAATTATCTGCGCAGGAGAAAGACCTGACAATCTCCTTCCATGTCTTGCCATGAAACCCCAATGGACAGTCACAACAAAACAAATTGCACTACAGTGCTGGAAGATGAGACTCCCAGGTCGGAAGGCACTCAACTGGCTACTGGGGAGGAACTGAAGACTTTTCAGAGTAAAGCCAGCACTTATGATGTGGTTGGATCAAATACCTTGGGTTTTCTGACTGCTGATGTAGCTGCACATTTTATTTATTTATTTAGCTGTATTTATATCCCGCTTTTCACCGGGTCAAAGCGGTGTAACAAAAAGAAGGGGAGGGTGGACAATAATCAACTTCTGGGGTTGGGGCCATCACCAGGTGGCTAACATTAATGATTATGACAGATATTTGGGACATAGACATAGGCAGTGTGATACAGTCTCTTTAGTACATATGTTTATGGGGATGACATGGGGGGAGGGGGAGTAGTTAGTGGTGGGTGCTTGTTTCTGATCTGAGGTATTCTTGGAATAGGTTGGTTTTTAGTTGTTTCCTGAATGATGAGGGGTCTCCGTTGCTTCTGATGTGATTTGGTAGAGAGTTCCAGAGGGTAGGTGCATATAGTTCAAATGCTCTGTTGCAGGTCCTTTGATTGCATTTGGTTCGTTTGTGGGGGATGGTGAAGGAGTTGTTGGTGGTTTGTCTGGTTGTTCTGTTGTGGGCTGGCCGGGGCAGTAGTATGCGTAGCTGGGACGTCTGAGTTTGGTAGAGAGCTTTGTGGGTAAGTAGGGCGGCTTTGTATTTGATTCTTGCTTCAAGGGGGAGTATGTGTAGCTCTCTCAGGACTGGGGTGATTCTGTCTCGTTTTTTTGCTTTCTGGATAATCCTTGCTGTGGTATTCAAGGCAGTTCAAAGTGAGTTGGTGTGGGTGGCTGGAAGTCCATGGTAGATTATATTGCCGTAGTCCAGGTGGGGGAGTGTCATGGCTTGCATCACTGTACGGAAGTCCTGTGGTTCAAGGAGAGGTCTGAGTCGCTGTACTGTTTTAGCCTTGTGGAATATTGTTCCGGTGTTTTTTTAAATTTGTTGCTGGAGTGTGAGTGCTTGGTCTAGGATGATTTCTAGATATCTAATGTGCAGTTGTATTTGTATTTGCGTGGTTCCAATGTTGAAGTGTGAAGGTGGTGTGAAATCTGGGTCCTTTGTTACTATGAGGGCTTCAGTTTTCTTTATGTTGATGGTTAGGTTGTTCTTTTGTAGCCAGCTGGATACGTCTGTGAAGCATTCTGATAAGTTTTTGTTTGTTGGGTTAGTGGTTGTGATTGGGGCGTAGAGCATTATGTCATCTGCATATATGTGATAGTGAATGTTGTGGGCACGTATGATTGAGCAGAGTGGTTGCAGGTATATGTTGAAGAGCATGGCAGATAGTGTGGATCCTTGGGGTACTCCCTGGTGTTGTTGGAAGGGGGGCGAGGTTGATGAAAATGAGAGTGAGAAGCTGCAAAGATGTCTTACATACTGGGACACAGAACGTACAAGCATGAACCAAGGGAAGTTGGAGATGGTCAAGGGTGAAATGGAATGTGTACAACTTGATCTGTTTGGTGTCAGTGAACTGAAATGGACTGACATCGGGCACTTTGCATCTGATGATCATATGATCTACTGTGCTGGAAATGAAAGACAGAGAAGAAATGGTGTTGCGTTTATAATCAAGAAGAAACTTGCAAGAACTGTAATGAAATATAGTGTAATCAGTGAACGCTTAATTTATATTCATCTACGAGGAATGCCCATCAACAGAACTAATTCAGGTCTATGCCCAAACAAAAGCTGCAGAAGAGGATGAAGTTGATGAGTTTTATGAACAAATACAAGCTGAAACTGACAGAAAATGCAAACAGGATCTCCTGATAGTCATTGGTGACTGGAACATAAAAGTTGACAACAAAGAAGAAGGCAAAGTAGTAGGAAAATATGAACTTGGGAATAGAAATGAAGCTGGAGAAAGACTCATAGAACTCTGCAAGACCAACGATCTATTCATCTCAAACACCTTCCAGCAGCACAAGCGGCGACTGCACACAATGGAGTATACAAAAATCAAACTGACTACATCTGTGAAAGTCAATGATGGAAAAGCTCTATAATATCAAGAAAGATAAAACCTGGAGCTGACTGTGGTACAAATCACCAACTGCTAGTCTGCAAACTCAAGCTAGAGTTGAAAATGAGCAAGCCACTCATGAATATAGCAAAATATGACTTTGAGAATATACCACTGGAATTTAAAGACTGCCTGCAAAATCAATTTGCTGCTTTAGATACAAATGACAGAGCTCCAGAAGAGTTATGGGATGACATCAAGAAGGCTGTTTTGGAAAAAAGTGAGAAATCTCTACATAAGTTGAAAAAACAAAGACGGACAAAATGGATGACTGAAGAAACTGAAAATTGCCCAGAAACACAGAGAAGATAAAGCCAGAGGAGAAAGAACAGCAATCGCAGAACTCAACAGAGGTTTCCAACATGCAGACAAGACAAGGAGAAGTACTGCAATGACTCATGCAAGAAAATAGAATCAAAAATTGTTAGAGGAAGCTTTGAGAGTTAAAGAAAAAAATTCCAGCCTCAAAATGGAATGTTACAAGATGCTCAAGGTTCTATGTTGAATGATGCTGAGAAGATCAAGAAAAGGTGGAAAGAATATGCAGAGTTATTATATGATAAAGATAAAGTGAACCAACAGCCATTTCAACCTGCACCTTATAATCTGGAACCATTGGTGATGAAAGACGAAGTTAAAGCAGGATTGAAAGCCTTATTAAAGAACAAAGCACCAGGTATTGATGGCATTCCTATTGAAGTATTATACAACAAAATCTAAGGTCATTACCAGAGCTTAATAATGATACTTCATCTAACCAAATTTCCAGCTCTATTCTCTAACCATACCGTTGTATCGTTCACTTAGCAAATCAAAACAGAAAAGGCAAATCTCAGAAAACTCCAAAACCACCCATTGACCACTAAGTGGACAAAGCTATTTTCTTGAGTTAAAACATTGATTTGCTCAAATGTTTCCTTTAACAAAAATGGATTCAGTAGCCAATCATACAATTCACAATATGATAACATAGACAGACTCTTTACATTGCATCTACAGTATAGACCATTCTATTGCAATCTATTCAAGTAATAATACATCCTCAATGTTATCATCCACTTAATACATATATGGCACATGATTTCCACCACTTAAAGCAGGTGAACCAACCCCGACACCCGCTTGGATGTCCCTTCAGCGTTTTGCATCCAGCTGCTTCAGGGGAATGTAACTAAAAAATAAAATCAACCATTGCTTAACACATGTACTACAACCTAAAAACCACCACCTTTAACCATCTGAAACTGGATTCCTCTCACCCAACAGAAGTGCTTCAATCTGATACCATACAACACCTCATGGAAATACTTAAATCCAATTCCATGCATCACATATGCTCTGTTCATAACATCCCTGTGGTAGAGGGTAGCGGAGGACAAAGACCATGGCCAAACACAAGGAGGAATCCAAAATACTTTATTTTAGACCCAACTAAACAAGTTTCGGCCCTAGGCCTTCGTCAGGGGTCTAAAAACAGACACATAGGGGTATGTTTACTAAACTGCGGTAACGCGCAATAGTGCGCGCTATCGCGTGTTAACATGCAATAGCGCGCGCTATTGCGCGTTAACGATCGTAAAGTTCCGCGGCGAGGTAAAACACCGCAAAAGGTGGAGAGAGGGCGGAGAGAAGGGGTCAGTGGGCGGAGAGTGGGTGGGGAGAGGCTCCCTTCACACTAACGCGCTGATTTTCAGAGCTGAATTCCAACGCGAATGAAAACCTGCCGTTAAATGCACATTACAGGGGAGAGAAACCATTTCAGTTTCAGCAATGTACAGCCCAAGCAGGGAAACCTAAAAAAAGTGATAAGTGTGATACATGTGCACAGAACAAAAGGGCACATAAACACTGAAAATGACCTCAACAAACTGGAAAAAAAACATAACCAAGCTGGCCAATAGTGGTAGTAATGAGAAACATCAACCCCCCCCCCCTGAGAAAGCTCCATAGAGCAGATATAAATCGTGGAAGGGTCTATACTCCGTCCCCATACAAGGTGAATGAGCCCACAGTGAAATAGCGCTGCTCAGGGTTTTCCCCTCCATCGGACAGGGTTCCTATGGCGTGCACATGTCCCGCAACATCAGGGCGGGCATGTCGGAACGGCAACTGGACAGATGCCGGAAAAGGGGATACAGAGGGCCGCAGGCGGCACATGCTGTGGTGCAGCTGGGCCACAGTGCGGACTAGGGTGATGCCTAGGTGGCCCATACGAATGCGGAAACAGCAGAGCAGCCAGACAGCAACTGCTGAAGGCCCAACATGGGCACGACTGTGTTTCCCACAGTGTCACAGGGGATAGTACCCAACAGCTACCCCCAAGGGCACGGAACATTGGCAGCCAGGGCTGGGGGGGAGCGTGGACATCTATGCAGGCACCCCTACCCCAGAACCCGCACCATAGGCAGCCGCCTACCTGCATACTGGATGGCCTGAGACTGCGCACCACCAGCACCACCAGCAGAAGGGCATGTCAGCATGGTGGTTGAGGGATACTGGTGGTGGAGGGGGCAGTGGCAGCTGCCCAGAGCAGACCGTGGCATAGCCCTGTGTAGGTGGGTGCCGTGTACTGCAACAGATGGGCCCTGTCTGACGAACAGTCATGGTATCACCAAGGAATGTACTGACTCTGCGACAACAAGGTGGTGCAGTGCACAAAACCAGTGTATTCAGAAGCAGAAGGTCACATGTTCAAGTCCCAGCTATGCTTCCTGCCAACCCAGTCCCCATATTTTACCCACTACTACAACGTGCTAATACAGACAGCACCTTTATTGCAGATGACATAAACATGCCCAAGACACCTACATTTTACCCTACAGAGCACAGACACCATAAACATGCACATTACCTAGAGCAGAGTCTCCCAAATGCAGTCCTGGAGGGCCAAACACCATTCCGGCTCCATGCTGCCTCTAATAAAGATGCCTGTGCTGCATTTCTATGCGCTGCCCCCATGGTATGCAGATGTATCTCATGCATATTCATGAGGGACAGCATGAAAACCCGAACAGTGTTTGGCACCGCAGGACTGGAGTTGGGAACCTCTGCCGTAAAGCAGCAGCCAACAGGGGCAGACACACCCGCACCCACAGGCCCCATTATCCACAGCCTCTTGGAGAGGCAGGACTTTGGGCTCTGCGTGCATCTCCCAATACTAGCACATGCATACCGTAGTAATGCCACCCTAAACCTGGGAATATGGTACATATCTATCAAAAGGTTGCTATGATTACTGGCAGATAGCAATTCCTAGATTAAGTACAATTTCCTGAGTGAGCTGCATCATAGCAACCTTTCTGATATCTGTGGAGTGTGCTACAGGTCTTGTGTCTGACAGTGTTTACCAACCTGGGGAGTGACTCCTACAGTATTGCATACTATAGGCATGCCTGCACTGTGCCCAGGACTGGTGTGGTGGCCTGGGCTGCCCAACACCTCTATAGTTGCACAATGCTGGCATAGGTGTGGGGAGTGTGTGTCTGTCTATCCAGTGTGTGGTGGCTTCCAACACCCTCCACAGCCCACACTGCTAGCACTGTTCCCAGTATTGGCCTGCCAATGTGCATAATGAGGAGCAAGGTACCATGGGAATAGCCTGGATAGGGTGGCCTGGCCTCGCCGCATCTGCACAGCGCATAGGGCAATAGCTCGGACATTGTAGTGCCCGGTACCACCTGCACGGACAGAGTGGCCACAGCATGTCCTGCTGGGAGGTCACTCTCACCCTGACTGAGCAGTGACCACGGCATGGCTAGGTTCCCCCATAGTGCTATATAGCATTTCTCTCATGTGATATATGGGTTTCCTTTTGGGGCCCAATCACTGACTTATCTGCTTAGTGTGTATGCTGACATCCCCGTTCCGGGTACATGCATCTCTTCCAGGACCATGCACTATGGACTAGCTGGCGGACTGTCTGCAGCTAGTATGTGTCTTGCTGGAACACCTTACAGGGTGCAGCGGCTGGAGGCTTGCTGCTGGAGAATGTCAGATAATGGTGGGGGGCAGCTGAGCATTTCCAGGCCTGCCGTCCGTCCGCTATTGCGTTATGGATGTGTGCTGCTCTGTCTGTTCCCCAGCAGGACTGCTGTTGCTGGTCCCCTCTACCGCTGCCATTGCAGGGAGGTAGACTGTGGATCTATTGGTGGGTGATCCTGTTTCCCACCCTGAGCCCCAGAGGGTGGGTTGTATGGTGGTACATAATCTGCCTATGGGTCCATACACCCCCCCCTTCACCTACAGCAGGTAACGATGGCAACAACACAGGATATGCACTAGTCTGGGTGCAACAGCGCCCATGGGGACTAGACGTGACCGGGACATACAGCAGGACACAGATGTATCCTAGGTGTGTCTAACGGAACTACCTATCACACCCTGATGGGGACCTGCAGCATGGCGTATTTCAGCCATGAAAGGTGCTGTGGACCTGGTGCTGGGCGCCCCACCTCAACCTCAGGGTGGGCACTGTACCCGCACAATGTGACTGTCTGTGGCTACTCTGTGGTAGTGCCACACCCGGTCTGTTCCCCCTACAAGGCCGAGGTGCTGTGGGAGTGCATACCCGATCTTGTGCCCATCTCTCGACTGCTGATTTGCATGTGCAGTGCATCATGGGTACGGGTGGGTTACCCCTATCCTGGTAATCACAGCAGAATGTGGGTGTGGTGCCGTGCAGTCCTCCTGTAGCCAGCCAGTTGTTTGTTAGCAGCTCTAGCCCACTGGTTACTTCACTGCCTGTGGAGCCAGAGGTCATGGGTTCAAACCCACAGTGGGGTTCATCAATAGGGCATTGTCTTAGGCATTGTCTATTTTTATTGTATATTAGTTCTGCCAGCAGGACCACCCTCAGGGTACTGTCCCCTTAGGGTGGCTCATAAGGCGCCCTATAGGGCGCTTTATATGGCGCCTTATAAGGTGCCTTATATGCTGTCCTTTAGGGGACATTATAGGGTGCCTTGGCAGACAGCGCACTTTATAATGTGCCCTATGGAGTGCCCTCTAGGGTGCCTTATGTGGCACCTTAGGTTACGCCACTGTGAGGGTGTGTTTGCTGGTAGCACTGTTCAGGTACAACTAAACTTCCTCACAGCCCACTACTTAACCCTTTCCAGGCCAAGCCCAGTACTTTCGGGATCCCAACTTCTGCCTATATATTCCTATCAAATGGTATATAATACTGTGGTACCGAAAGCACTCCTGAACAGATGGAATGGGAAAATAGCGAGCACTTTACCTTTAAAAGTAAGAGCAAGCCAGGTTCCCATGGCAACAGGAAGCTTTCAGCCAGAACGGAGCTCAGCCATAGCCATGACGTAAGAGCTGAAGGCAGCTCTAATGATTTGCACCTGACTAACCAGAGGGGTGTGGCTGCAGGAGGAAGCCGTTTTAAACCGGTTTCAGAGTCAGTCTTACAGAAGGAGGAGAAGTCTTGGAGGAAAGAGAAAGAGAACTGTGGAACAGAATGCAGAGAGAAGCCTCTGCAATTGTCCAAGCCACTTCAACAAGGAAGGCACTCAGGAAGGCAGCAACCAGGGAAATCTTGGAACCCAGCTCCAGGCAAGAGGGATACTGGAGGGTCCATTCCCTATACCATTAAAGCAAAACCAGAGCCTCTGTGGAAGCTACCCGAGGACAAGGTCAAGCAGTTTGCCTGCACAAGGGGAGAAAGCTCTGAGCACAGACAAGGTATTGCTAGTAAAGAAGGTACGTCAGAATTACTTCCTAGCCAGAGACTTGTTGAAGATATTGTGCAACAATTGAAAGCTAGTGCTAATAAGTGCCGAGATAGCATGGCTGTAAAAGTAACTCCTAACAGAAACACTTTCAGTAAATGTTTTGAAGCTGATATAAAAGCCATAGGGAAGAGCTTACGTAATAACCAATCTCCTACACTAGAGAAGGTCACGGCTAATGAGAGAGGAAACTTTCTAGAGCAGCTGCAAGAGGTTATCCAAGGTTTGCAGTGCAAGAGTTCCCCTAAACAGAGCTGTGATGAAGAGAGTGAGGATATGATTATCGACATAGCCAATATTCCTGAAACACCTGAATGCTATGAGATGGACTGTTCTCTGTGTAACATTGATCACTTAGATTTATGTTAAACAAGCTTTGTAGGAGAAGAATACAAAGTTGTTTTGGCTGTTTAAGTTGCTGTGAAGAAACAGTTTTTGTACTTTATTTCTACTTTTCATTTGCTCCTGTTTCCTATTATTTTGGAAAGAAATTCTTTGTTTTGCCTAAGCCTGTTGAACCCTTGTGAAAGGAAAAACTCCTAAATAAATTTATCTGTTCAAAAAGACCCTTGTGCCACAACACATTTTGTTGAAGAGTGAAACTTATAAACTACAAGTCCCAGCAACCCTTGCTGCTACATAGTAGAAAAGGACACTTGGAAACAAGATTGCGGTCACCCTTGCTATAGAGCCATCGGCCCTAGGCAGGGGAAGCGTGACAATACATGACCATGCCAGAGGGAACGTCACTATTGGAACATATTGGATACAACGGGTACAATTTTCCTGACATGTGCAAATATTAACCCGGCTGCAGAATGTGGATTAAAATATTATAGTAGGCCTTCAAAGGGTTACACATGACGCCTCAGCCAGCCTTATTCATTAGGCACACTGGGGAATTGAACCCATGACCCTTGTACCATCAGTCTGTGTAGTAACCATTGTGCTACAGCTCTGTTTCTGTATTTGGGTGTCTGTGCGCTGTCTTAAGCTTGCGCGCAGTAGCAATCATTGCTGCGCGTCGCGTAATAATGCGCGCAACTGCGTGTTATCAGTTACGATGTACCGCCCATGTCCTTTTTTGGCTTTCCTTCCACTAACGCGGCTCCTAACGCGAATTGCACTAACGCAATAAACACACAATTAAAATATATAAAAAATTTTAATATAATGCTCATGTGAAAACACAAATATTAAAAAACAAGGTAAAGTACATTACCAAAGAGGTACAAAATGCTGAGCGTAGTGCCCGTCCAGGAGGGCGGAAACAATAGCTCTCTTCCCAATTTAAAATAATGAACAAACATATAGATGATTCATATTGGATACAAACACTGTGGGGCAGGAAAGGGAAACACATACCAGGATCAATAAATAGTAGGATGGAAAAAAGAACAAAGACAACAGACACTATATGAAGATTCAGAATATTAAGCAATAGTAGGTGTAAACAGATTGCAGATAAAAACATAAAGGATTGCCATAAAAACTGTATCTAAGAACATAAAAGCAACATTTATAAACAATGGCAGTGTATCAAAAATGTTAGTCATAATAAATATAATATACATAGATATAAAAAAATATAATATAATAAAAACACTATTAGAAATGACATGACATAATAAGATCTGTTGAATGTGACCAATCATATGTGTAGTAGTTGAATGTGAAAGCATATGATAGTAACAGGATAACCTTATATTGTGAAGACATGTAACATTAGCTAAAAAAAAACAAAAAAGAAGAAACATTGTCAGCAGGTGCCAAGATAAAAGTGTGTAAAATATAAATGTCATAAAAAAATGTAGCAGGTGACTTTAAAAAACGCAAAAGAATACCCTATAGGATTTTAAGAAAAACAATAAATGGAAAAGCACTCATGCAATTAATATATAAAGAACCTGAGAACGGAAAACTTTGAACTTTGAAATAAGAGAAACCAATTAGACTGGAATAAATCATATCATATAAAAAATATATATATACTGTACATATATAAAATTGTAAAACTCAACAAAGAAAATATGTGTATATTAATCAATTCCATTGTGCTTTGAGGCTCTTGAGACACTAACAATCGTCAAACAACGATGATGTCTGTATAAGAGGAAAGGACGCAGCGGAAAAGTAAAACTATATACAACGGCTAAAAAACACGATGATACGAAGAGGTCTCAGCCCCATCTAGTAATTGTAAAAATTGCATAAAACAGAGAGACACATCATACATACCAATCATATATGCACTAGTGAAAAGGGCACGGGCGAGGTCCCGGTGCCCGAATTTAACCGGGGGCGAGCCTCGACGCGGCCCCTTTTGCTAGGGCCGGAAGCGGAGGATAGAAGCAGGGGGAGTGAGGGGGGTGGAGAGGTGGATGCGCGGCTGTGCGGTGACGCAGGGCGCATCATTTAAAGAGATTGGTTCCGCCGCAGGATGCGCGCGGCTGGAACCAATCAGGGAGTGAACTGAGCCATGTGCAGCGGTTGCGAGTTCGCCCGCTGAGCACATGGTGGGAAGGAGGGAGACTGGCCGGTGTCTTCGGCGTTTCGTCGGCGGGCTCAGAGTGCTGCGATCCCTGGTCGTGCAATCTGCGGGGAAGCATCTCGGCGAGTGGGCAGTGGCAGGCTGTTTTTTTCCGTTGCCGCTGCCTTTGATGGCCGCGCCGGCGTGAGCACTGACTCTGCATCTTGGACGGAGGTCTGGAGCGGCGGCGGCAGAGCAGCTGTGCGAGTGAAAGTTTTAGCAGGCGAGTGGGGGTACATTTGTGGGTGGGTGCATTAGATGTTCCCTGGTTGGGGAGTGCACAGAGCAGGGCTGCTTCATTAATTGCAGTTTTATTCTGTGACAGGGTTGTGAGATGACTGGGGGAAAAGGGGGGCAGAGAAAGGCCAAAGGGGGGCATGGACAGGGTAGGGGGAGTTCGGGGGGGGCTCAGAGAGGTAGGGGTGAGGAAAGGGGGAGGAAGGGCAGGTCTGCGGGTCCATCAAGGGGCCGCGTAGCTAGTGCTGAGTCTGGTGGCCGCAGGGCCAAGGGTTCAGAGCCACGAGGTCTTCCTAGCCATAGGCCATGTCCTGGGTCGCGGAGCCGGCTTGGGGGCCGCGGCACCGCCCCATCCAGAGGAAGGGGGGAGGTTAGGAGTGCCGAGGGGTGTCACCCTGAGGAAGTGGGTCTTGACAGGGGGAGTGCTGGCGAGGAGAACGCGGATTCCGCTCAGGGGAGCGGGTTAGGTGCAGCTGGAGGAGAGAGTGGTATTTTTCGTCCAGCGTCTTGGTGGGGGACTCATGGAGGGGAGTTGAGGACAGGGGTTGTCCCGGCGGGAAGTGTTTTTAGTCCTGAGAGGTATGGGACTATTGAACAGCAGGCGTGGGATCAATGGCAGCGTGGGGGGCTAGGCTCGTCCGGAGCTAACTGGTTAGGGGCTTGGCAACATGCGTGGTCAGGTGTTTCCCCCTCTCCTTTTTTGCCTTTTCTTTCTCCACAGAATCCGAGGGCTTCGTCTGGATCACCGTTTCCTGGACCGCAGCAGTGCAGATTACCACGCGACGACGTTCACAATTTGGGGACCCCAAGTAGTGCTGTGAGGGGGACGGGTGTTCAACCACATCCGGATGGGATTCAGCTTGCGGTCGAGCGGACGACTGTGACGGCTACGGATGGTGAGTTACCTCAAGGGCATCAAGGGGGGGGTGGTGTTGGGGAATGGTGATCGAGCCGGGCGGTCGGGGAAAGTGCGTTAAAAAAAAGGGGAAGCGTTCTTCTAGGCGACGCCGGCACTCGGATTCGTCCACTTCCTCGTCCTCTAGTTCTGCCTCTAGTACTCCAAGTAATGAGGGGGGAAGTGAGGTGGTAGGAGGGGCTGTTTTCGATGGGAACCCCTGCCGTGGGGGGCGCTGCGGCGGTGACTCCATTATCTGAATTGTGGGAGGGGGTGCCTAAGAAGTTGAGAAATAAAATTAGGAAACGGCGATATATTGACATCTTCCGTTTATTGGAAGGTCGGAAGAGGTCTGGCGAAAGTAAGAAAAAACGTAAAGAGGATGAGAAGGCGGGGAGGGTTCGTAAAGTGACTCGGTCGGTGGTGAATTGGGTCAGGGCCTTTTTGCGTTTGGCTAGTGTGTGGGGGCAGACGTACCCGGGGCAGTACGGGATGTTGCTGTCTTATGCGGACTCAATCTTGGAAGCCTCGCAGGCCCATGAGGGCTGGTCTTGGCTCAATTATGACGAGAAGTTCCGTGACAAAATGGAGGAGAACCGGTTTTTGACTTGGGGTACACAAGACATCAACTTGTGGCTCACCCAGATGTCTGCACGTTCAACTGCGGTAGGGGGATTGTCCACGTCCGGCAATAAGTTCAGTGGGGGGCCTAATTCCGCTGGAAGCCGGTCCTTTCGAGTTGGGGGGGTGGGAATGCCTGGTAAGTCAGGGACAGGAGGAGGCAGCGATGTATGTTGGCGATTTAACAAGGCCTCCTGCCCATTTACGGATTGTAAGTTCCGGCACGCTTGCTCCGCGTGCGGCGGAAGTCACTCAGCAGCTAAGTGTACAAAGAGAGGTGTCGGGGGTGTACCCCCATCAACCTCTAAGTGAGGGTCCCAGCTTCGGCAGAGCCCCTTCACCCATTAAGGTGGAGTTATTGCGCGAATGGCTTTGCTTATACCCGAAAAAGGGGGATAGGGAATTTTTAAGGGAGGGGTTCGAAAGGGGGTTTGTTATTCCAGTTCAGGGCAAGGTGCATGTGCAGGCCACAAGGAATTCCCCGGCTGTGCGGCGGTTCGAAGCGGTTGTCCGGCAGAAGTTGGAGGCGGAGTTGTGCTTGGGGCGGATAGCTGGTCCTTTTTCGGAACCCCCTTTCGAAAATTTGGTGATTTCCCCTTTGAGTATTGTCCCTAAGAAAGAGCTGGGAAAGTATAGGCTTATTCATAATCTATCCTTCCCAACAGGATTGTCAGTTAATGATCACATTCCCCGAGAATACTGCACGGTCCGTTATGCCTCTTTCGACAAAGCGGTTCAGTTAGTCCGGATTGCAGGCCAGGGGGCTCTAATGGCGAAGGTGGACGTTGAAGCCGCTTTTCGTTTGTTGCCTGTTCACCCCTCTTCTTTTCATCTGTTGGGTTTCCGATTTGCGGAGGAGTTTTATTTTGACAAATGCATGCCCATGGGTTGTTCAGTGTCGTGTGCATGTTTTGAAAAATTTAGTACGTTTTTGCAATGGATGGTTATGAAACGGGCAGGTGCTAAGAGTGTTGTTCACTACCTGGATGATTTCTTGTTCGTTGGACCTGCACGGACTTCGCTGTGTGGGGATTTATTATCAGTCTTTCTGGGTGTTGCGGACGATCTAGGGGTGCCGTTAGCTGAGGGAAAAACGGAGGGGCCCTCGACTAGGCTTACATTCTTGGGCATTGAACTGGACTCTGAGGTTATGGTGGCTCGTTTGCCGCCAGCTAAAGTAGACCATTTACGTGCTTTGGTATCGAATGCGTTGGTAGCTTCGAAGTTCACGCTTAAAGAGTTTCAGTCTTTGATAGGGTCCTTAAATTTTGCATCTCGTGTGATACCGATGGGGCGGATATTCATCAGACGTTTGGCGGCGGCCACGTCAGGTGTCCGTAAGCCTCATCATAGAATTCGACTGTCCCGGAGCATCAAGGAAGATTTGCGGGTTGTGGGATGTTTTCCTAAGGGAGTTTAATGGGTCACCCGTACTCATGGAGTCTGCATGTTCTACTCAGGAGTTACAGTTATATACGGATGCAGCGGGGGCTGTGGGATTAGGTATTTACTTTGGGGGGGCGTGGTGTGCGGATCGGTGGCCACCGTTGTGGCACCAGCAGGGGCTTCTCCGGAATATCACATTTTTGGAGTTGTTTCCGATTTTAGTGACGTTGGAGTTGTGGCCGGACAAATTGCGGAATAAGAGGTTGGTCTGGTGGTGCGACAACGAAGCCGTAGTGAGCGTAGTTAACCATTTTACGCCACGCTGTAGACTGGTAGCGGATCTGATGAGAAAAGTGGTCTTAGCCTGTTTGCGGCTGAATGTTGGATTAACAGCGCGACACATTCCGGGGTTGCACAATGGTATAGCTGATGCTCTTTCCCGTTTGCAGTTGGATCGGTTCCGGCGACTGGCACCGGAGGCAGACGAGAAGGGGCTTCCGGTCCCTTGGAAGTTATGGAACAGTGGCCTGCTGATATGAGAGAGATGTTGAAGAGATCTGTAGCGAAGAAAACCTGGGACGACTACTGTCGGGGTTGTGGTAATGTGGTGGAGTTTTTGTGGGCTCAGGGATGGAGATCGGGGACTGTGTCCGATCGTTTATTGGCACAGTACATACTGGGGGCAAAAAGGGCGGGTGTCACTAGGGCAGTGGTGAGGGGCCATTTGGCGGGCTTTGCATTTTTCGCGAAGGCCGTGGGGTGGGGCCCATCCGGTGGGGGTTTTTTGGTGCGCAAATTGTTGCAAGGGTGGGGGCGTGAAAACCCTCCTCAGCCGGATCAACGGCGACCGGTCACGCATGACCTTCTACACGGACTTTGTGAGGTTTTACCGGTTGTTGCGAAGTCTGCGTATGAGGCCACGCTTTTTAAGGCTGTTTTCTCTTTGGCTTTTTTTTGGGGCATTTAGGGTCGGTGAATTAGTAGCGGATTCAAAGTCGGGCAATGCGGAGTACAGTTTGCAGTGTCAACATGTGCGTGTCGAGGGCGCACACTTAAAGGTCCTTTTGCAGAGGTCTAAGACGGATCAGCAAGGACGGGGTATCTGGGTAGTGCTGCAGGCGATAGGGGGGCTTACGTGCCCGGTAGCGTCCATGAGGGAGTATTTAGATCGCCGCCCTCGGGTGGAGGGTGGGCTATTTTTACATGAGGATACAGGGTTGGTCACGCGCTACCAGGTCACTGCAGTTTTGCGTTTGGGGTTGCAGTACATGGGGGAAGACGCGGCTCTTTATGCGGCGCACTCTTTTCGCATAGGCGCGGCGTCTAGTGCGGCGGGTGCTGGGTTGTCGGGTTGGCACATACGTTTGATTGGCCGGTGGAGGTCCAAGGCTTTTCGAGGTTACGTCCGTTTATAAGCAAAAAAAAACAAAAAAAACAAAAAAAACAAACAAAAAAAAAAAACAAAAAACAAAAACAAACAAACAAACAAAAAAAAAAACGAAGAACAAAACAGTAAAGCTGTGCGCATGCGTTTGTTAACTGCTGTTTTTCGTTTCAGGTGGGGGCGGCAGTTTGCTGGGCTCTTGGATGCTGGGGCATTCGTTTGTGTTTTGGGCTGCACGACGGGCAGAACTACGGCCTATCGGGCTTAACCTTGGACTGGAGCCTGATGTGGTGTCGGTGTTATGGCTGGGCGAGCGGGGTCTGCGTTGGATGCAGCTGTTGCCTTTGCTGCGACACCATGCGCGATTGAAGACTCCACCGGGGATTATTTTACTGCACCTTGGAGGCAATGATCTCGCAACATGGACCTGTAAACAACTCATTAATGCTGCGAAAAAGGACATGGGGCTGATATTAAGGATGTTTCCTGGTGTTGTGCTTATTTGGTCGGATGTCATCCCGAGGCCAGCGTGCTGGGGACAGCGGCGGTGGTCTCGGGGATTGACGAAGATCAATAGGCAGATCGGAAAATGGTTATGTGCAAAAGGGGGTTATCAAGTGCAGCACGAGTGGGTGGATGTTACTTGTAAGGGTTTGTATCGAGGTGATGGGGTGCATCTGTCTCCAGTTGGGGTTGACTTGCTCCTCAACGACTGGCAGGAGGTTTTGGAGCAGGTTGTACGGGTTCTCAAGAGCAGGTCGCAGCTTTTGCTCCTTAATGGGGGTGGGGGGGGCGGCAAAGGCACGGGGGTGCCTGTGCCGGTGGCGGGAACCCGGAGGTTTCCGGGGTCTGGAGCCATAGCTAATTGGGGCGGGGCAGGGTGCCCGCGGCCCGGTGAACTCCTAGCAGACTTTTGCTAGTGACATGGCGAAGTCGGGCAGGGGTGGTAGTAACTTGTCCGGTGGTTTGACCGGCTAGGTGCGGTAGTGTTGTCACCTTGCTAGTCATATGGCGGGTGAGGTAACGCTCCGCACCGGGTTTGTGTTTTGGGTTGTTATACATGTTTAAAGTGTTAAGATGTTATGGAAAAATTAAAGCTGCGACCTGTTGTTATACCAATTCATGTGTGGTCTGGAAATTTCTGGGAGTGGGATAAGGTTGGGGTTATAGTGTTGGTGCTGGACAGGGCAAGCGCTCGGTGCAGCTCCCCGGTTATGAAAAGGGCACGGGCGAGGTCCCGGTGCCCGAATTTAACCAGGGGCGAGCCTCGACGCGGCCCCTTTTGCTAGGGCCGGAAGCGGAGGATAGAAGCAGGGGGAGTGAGGGGGGTGGAGAGGTGGATGCGCGGCTGTGCGGTGACGCAGGGCGCATCATTTAAAGAGATTGGTTCCGCCGCGGGATGCGCGCGGCTGGAACCAATCAGGGAGTGAACTGAGCCATGTGCAGCGGTTGCGAGTTCGCCCGCTGAGCACATGGTGGGAAGGAGGGAGACTGGCCGGTGTCCCGCCCTCCCACCCTGTGATTATGTTTGGGTTACGGGGATTTGGGGGTGTTGCAGCTTGGGGGGGGGGGGTTTGAGTGGGTGACGGCGGGAACCCGGAGGTTTCCGGGGTCCGGAGCCATAGCTAATTGGGGCGGGGCAGGGTGCCCGCGGCCCGGTGAACTCCTAGCAGACTTTTGCTAGTGACATGGCGAAGTCGGGCAGGGGTGGTAGTAACTTGTCCGGTGGTTTTGACCGGCTAGGTGCGGTAGTGTTGTCACCTTGCTAGTCATATGGCGGGTGAGGTAACGCTCCGCACCGGTTTGTGTTTTGGGTTGTTATACATGTTTAAAGTGTTAAGATGTTATGGAAAAATTAAAGCTGCGACCTGTTGTTATACCAATTCATGTGTGGTCTGGAAATTTCTGGGAGTGGGATAAGGTTGGGGTTATAGTGTTGGTGCTGGACAGGGCAAGCGCTCGGTGCAGCTCCCCGGTTATTGATTATGAAGGCATATGATGATAAACTAGTTATTGTAAAAACATGTGACGGGAACTAAAAAGAAACATCGTAAGCAGGTACCAAGATAAAAGTATGTATCAGCATAGATAAACCATGGTATTGGTAGAGAGATATCATCAAAAAATATATTGCAGGTGGCTATGTAAAAGAATCAGTGGAGAGTGTCCTATAAAATTTTAGAAAAACACTATGCAATGCACTAAATAAAGGGAGCACTCATGCAAATAATGTCAACAGGTCCGTTTTTAAAAAAACTTAAAACGAAAAGCTTTGAAGTGAAAAAAACAGAGGGAGACCAATTCAACTAAAGAAAATCATGTTGTATGTAAAAAATATATATACATATTTAAAATTCAATCAAAACAATATATGTGTTTGTGTACTGATCAATTCTGTTGTGCTAAGAGACTCTTGGGACGCTAACAGCGATCGCCAGAGACCGACAATGTGTGTGTTAAAAAAAGGAACGCAATAAAAAGTGAAACTATATTACTGCGACCTCATTGTATACAACGACTAAGAAAACGCAATGATAAGAAGAGGTCTTAGCTAATTCTAGTAGTCATGAAGATCACATAAAAAAGGAGGTGGGGGGAAAGGACACATCATACATATAAAAAAGAAAGAATACATTTAAAGACAACTCTGCACTGCACAGTTATGTTGTATGCAAACCGCACTGATGATAAAGAGCGCGGTATATAAGAAAATTAAATAAATAAATAACTCGATTGCCAGGGGCTAAATAGTGTTATAGCGATTAATAATGGGAGTCTCAAAGATCAGAAACTGTATGAAATACAAAATACGTTGATGCGAAAAGTTTTGAAGAAAAGCATAAATGCCAAGAGGTTACCTGTGAATGCTATCAGACGCAGGAAAACGCCACGCAGAAGCAGGAGGGACATTATAAAACAGCAGCAGCTCCTCCCACGTAAAGAAACGTCAAAATGATTGACAGTGAGAAAAATCCATGTCTCAAAAGAACGTCTATTATAAAGAGCAGATGATGTCTTATAAAGGGAAAAATATAAAAAAATAGCCTACTGAAGAGAAGAAAAGAAAAAACGAACCCCCCCCCCCACAAACTTAAAAATAACCATGAATCAATAATGCCTATCTAAAAAGAGGAAAAAAAGAGAAAATCCTATGACATGGCTAACCACTTCCATGCTAGAGGACATCCCACAGAGGAATACAAAGAGCAACCATCTAAAAACATGAATAAATGCACTAAAAAAAAAAAGAGAGATGAATCAATGCACTAAAAAAAGATTAGATAACAAAAAACATTCTCTATATGATGTGAAAGGAAGGAGAGAGCAGAGGTGCACGGACTTGATCGCGTTACAGGGACAAAGCTCCATGAGGGTGAAAACATTTGTGTTCACGTATAAATAGAACAATAAGAAGTGAACATAACGATGACCAAGTTGAAAAAGTGGGAAATGCAAAATACAAATAGAAGATCATACATAAATATATAAAAAAATGTGTATATGGGCCGAAAAACTTATAGAAAGACGTGATACTCAATTTCTTTGTTTAAACCTCCAGGAGCCACTGTATTAAATTGGAAAATGAACCTTTGTTCTTCTTGAACTAATAAACGGTCAAGACCCCCACCTCGAGGGGAAGGGGTAACTTTCTTAATAACAAAAAACTTAATGTCATCAAGGTTATGTTGGAATTGGATCTAATGTTCTACAAGGGGGGCTGTTACTATTTTCCTTTTGATACAGCTCTTATGTTCTTGAACACGTGTTTTAATAACTCGAATAGTTTTGCTGACATATAAAAGGGAACAGGGACAAATAATGATATACACTACATGTGTAGATAGACAATTTGTCCTGGTATGTAATTTGTAATGTTTTTTGGTATGTAGATTTATAAACACATCAATCAACACAATGGCATGTTTGCAAACTGAACAATTATTGCATTTATTATGTCCCTTTTTTGAAGGTAAGGAACTCGGGACTGGAGGCATATAGGAGGAAACCAAGTTGTCAGCAAGATTACGTTCCCTATTATTTATTTATTTTATTTATTTATTTTTCTTATATACCGCACTTTTTAGCATCAGCGCGGTTTACATGGAACCATAATTAACAAAACAAATATCAGTTTTACATAGAACAGGGAAGAACAACTTGGATAACTTAGGGAGACATGCACAACAATTATTTACATATATAACAATAAGCTTTGTGAGTATCTTATGATAAATCTATGGGTATGCGTTAGGACTAGAGGAGAGGTGTGTCTATGGTGGATTAATATTGATCTGGTAGTATTGTATAAATAAGTAGTGCTTGAGTGCCTTCCTGAATTGCATGAGATCGGTGATTGTTCGGATTTCTGGAGGCAGTGTATTCCAACACTTGGGAGCATAGAGACTGAATGCTCTGTTGGATGTTGTTAGTGTGCATTTTGTTGAAGCATTTGGTATAGTTAGGGTGTTTGCTGATGTTGATCTTCTGGATCTGTTGGGCGGGGTGGGTTGAAGTAGATTGATTATTGTAAAAGCAGTTATGTTGTGGATGGCTTTAAAGGTAAGTACTAGGGTCTTGAATAGTATTCTTCCATGTGTTGGGAGCCAGTGGAGCTGCAATAAGATGGGTGTGATATGGTCATACCTCGCTGCTCCAAATAGAACTCTCGCAGCGGCGTTCATGGCCAGTTGTAAGGGAGTCAATGTAGATTGTGGGAGCCCTTGGAGAATGGCATTGGCGAAATCAAAATGGGGCAGGATAAGGGCTTGATATATAGTTCGGAAATCACTTGGGTCCAATAAGGTTCGGAGGTGTTTGAGTGTCCGGATCTTGAAATATACGGCTTTAACAATGTGGGATATGTGTAATTTCATGTCCAAACGTTGATCCAAAGTGACTCCTAAATAACGGATTGCAGGTTTTGTTTGTAGTTCGGCTTCTCTCACTTTTATATGAGGTGGAGGGGTAAAATATGGATTTTTCGTGACAAAGAGTACCTCTGTTTTCTTATGTTGGATCCGAAGGTTTGCGTTAGAAACCATTCGGATACTGCGTCAAAACAATCAATAAGAGGTGAGAGGTCCATTTGCTTTGTGGAGAATGGCATGTAAAGAAGGATGTCATCGGCGTATATCTGCCATTGCACATTGAAGGATTTTATGATGTTACAGACGGGTTGAATGTAAATGTTAAACATGAGAGATGATAGTGATGATCCTTGTGGGACGCCCTGGTTTTGGTGGAAAGGCTTTGATTTTGTTGATCTTGATCTTACTTGCTGTCCTCTTCCCTCAAGGTATGATCTGCACCAGTCAAGAGCGAGGCCGGTAATGCCTTTTTCTTTTAGGCGTTCAATTAGTAGGCCGTGGTGAACAGAGTCGAATGCTGCAGCTATGTCGATGAAGATAAGTACACATCCTTGATGGATGTTGTCAACAAAGGTGATAATATCATTGAAGAGGGAGGTAAGAAGGGTTTCTACGCCATGTAATTCTCTGAAGCCGTGCTGATGTGGATTTAGTGGGGCTGCAGTATCGATGTGGTCTTGTATTTGTCGTTGTGCTTCCTTTTCAAATATCTTAGCTAGGAAGGGTATGCTGGCTATGGGTCTATATGATTCAACTTTGCTAGGGTCCAGTTTGGTTTTTTTTAGCAGAGGTCTAATTGAGGTTTGCTTGAGTGGTGAGGGGAAGGATCCAGTTGTGAATGATAGATTTATCATTCTTGTGATTATTGGACTGATATCACTGCGTATATTCTTTATCCAATAGGCTGGACAGGGGTCAGTATGAGCAGTGGTGGTGTTGATGGCTGCAATGGTATCTTCAATATGTTTCTTGGGTGGTGTGGAGAATATTGAGAGGTGGTTTAGGCAATTGGTGTCCTGATGGTTAAAGGCAGCGATTTTGTTTGTTTGCAATAGTTTTGATTGCAGATGATCTGCGAAGGCTTGTGGGTGGATCTCTTCAGGAGGGCATGGAGATGGTTCCTTGGAATGTTGGTTATGAAAACAAGAACGTGTCTGAAGGATGTGCCAGTGAGTTCTCAAGATTTTTTGAAGCTTCGAGGAAAGGTATGAGAACCGTAGAATGCACACAAATTTATCAGCTGAAGTTCTACTTTTAGGTAGGAGCAGATCTTGTCTAGAAGTAGAACAAGCACGACTGAACCCTTTGTTAATACATTCAATACGATATCCTCTAGCATAAAAATGTTCAGCCATATCGTAGGACTTATTCCTAAACTCTTCATGGTCAGTACATAGTCTTTGGAGGCATAAGAACTGTGAAACAGGTAAATTCTTTTTTTAGTGACTACTATGAAAGCTGTCAAAACTAAGCAACTTATTCCAATCCGTAGGCTTGCAGAAAATTGTAGTATTAAAGCCAGTGAGAAATTTCCTAATAAGGATATCAAGGAAGGGTAATTCTGTGGGGCTAAATTGCATCTTAAACTTAAGATTTATATCCAAGGTATTCCCGAGGCCGCGGGCAGGGTCCCGGCGGCCGACATTAACCAGGCGTGTGGCCCGGCGCGGGGACCCTGTGCGCGGCCTGGGCGGGGCGCGCGCGCACATCTTTTTAATTGATTGGCTCCCGTCGGTCGCGGCCGCACGGGAGCCAATGGTCGCCGCGGATGTTGGGGGGGCGGGGGGGGGAGTATTGGCAGAGCAGCCTCCGCGTGGCCAGTCAGTGCGGAGGCTGCGTGCAGGTGCCGGCGTGCTGTAGGATCGCTGTCTGTGGGCCTTTGGTTCCTGGAGGATCGCCGGTTTTGGTCAGTCGGGCATTGTGAGTTGGGGCGGGGGGGGGGCCATTGGGCAGTCGAGCTCTGGGAGGGCATTTGGGCCGGTTGCCGTTTTTTCTCCCGGTGGTCGTGGCCCTTGCAGGTTAGGGCTCGGGGAGCTTCGCGGCCTTTTTTCCTTGCACAGCCGGTCCAGTGGCTGTGTTTGCTGCCTTGAGGGGTTCCTGGCACGGTGCGGGATGCCTGCTTTGCATGGCCGGGCGAGGGCCAGGGGTTTGGCCTCTGCAAGGGTTGGGGCAAGGGGGCGGGGGTCTCGGTCTCATGGGGGTGCTGGGAGGGGTAGGGGGTTGCCCGGGCTTGTGAGTGGGGCTGGGGGTGGGCAAGGGGGCCGTGGAGGTGCTGCGCAGGGCCAAAAAGGAAAGAAACGGGCTCCGCAGCCGGGGGGGAGGGGAGGCGGTGGTAAGGGCTTACACCCCCCCAGTGGATCACTGGGGGTGGGTGCGGGGCTCCGGGGCGTGGCAGGAGCGGCGGGGAGCGTAAGGGCGGGGGGTGTTGTGGGTGGGGCAGGGGGGGAAGGGGGTGTTGTGGGTGGGGTAGGGGGGCAGGGGGTGTGGGGGGCAATTTTGGGGCACTGGGTCAGGAGGGAGGGTTACAGCCCGATGGGGCTCCATGGGTTGCTGGCTGCGGTGGGGCCGTAGGGTGGTTCCCGGGTCCCGGTGGCTTTGGCACCCCGGGGGGTTCTTCTCCTTGGGAGCTGTGGGCTTCTGGGGGGCAGGGTACATCTCGGGCGGGTTGGGGAGGTCCTTGGTCTCCGGCCTGGCCGGTGTCTGTTGCCCCCCCTGTTTTCTCTTTTTTGTCTCCGCAGGGGCAGGTTCGGGTGCAGCCTACATGGTCTTCGGGTGCTGCTGGCGGTGAGAGCTGGCTGAATCCTTCGGCTGGAGCAGAGATGCAGCATGGAGTGGTGGCGGAGTCGGCTCGAGAGCGCTCAAGAGATGTCGCGCGAGCTGGTGGTGAGGACTGTCCGGTGGCTGGGGAGCCGGCTGCGTTCCTTGGGGATGGGGATGGGGGTGAGGTGGGGGTGCGGTCGCAAGGGGGGAAGGTGGGGCGTGGATCGCGTAAGAAGCGCCGGCGGTCTTGTCGGCAGCGTCGCAGCTCGGACTCGTCCTTGTCTTCTTCCTCTTCGAGTGGTTCATCCGAGGGGTCGGGAGAGGAGGCGGTTCGGCAGGTAAGGGAGTGTGGGGCGGGCCTCGGTTCAGGTGGGGGGGCCTCTTCGGTGGTTTCTTTGCCGGAATTGTGGGTGGGGGTGCCGCGTAAGCTGCGGCGTAAAATTCGGAAGCGGCGCTATATTGATATCTTCCGCTTGTTAGAAGGGAGGAAGCGTTCTGGCGAAAGTCGGAAGAAGAGAAAGGACGACGAAAAGGCGGGTCGGGTTAGGAAGGTGGCGCGTAACGTGGTTAACTGGATGCGTTCCTTTTTGCGGTTGGCCAGTGTGTGGGGCCAGCACGATCCGGCGCAGTACGGCATGTTGCTAGCGTACGCCGATTCCATCCTGGAGGCGTCTCAGATGCACGACGGATGGTCTTGGTTGAATTACGATGAAAAGTTCAGGGACAAAATGGAGGAGAGCTGCTCGCTTTCGTGGGGCACGCAGGACATTAACCTGTGGCTGACCCAGATGTCGGCTAGGTCGGGTGCCGGTGGCGGGGGCGGGGGGAAAGGTGGTAGCGGGGCGGTGGGGGGGGGCGGCCGGGGTGCCTTCAAAGGCAGGCTCGGCTGGGAGCGGTGACGTGTGCTGGCGTTTCAACCGCTCCACGTGCCCTTTTCCCGATTGCAAATTCCAGCACGTCTGTTCCTTGTGCGGGGGTCCCCACTCCGCTGTCACGTGCCTTAAGAAGGGCGCCGCTGGCACTGCCGGTCCCGCCTCTAAAGGGCTCTGAGTGTCGCGGGCGTGCCCCCTCCCCGATTTGGGTGGAGGCCTTCTTGGGGTGGTTGAGCCGCTATCCCCGGAGGTGCGAGGCGGCGATTCTGGGATTTGGGTTTAAGAACGGTTTCATTATCCCGGTGCGGGGTGTGGTGTCGGCTCCATCTGCTAGGAACTCCCCTTCAGTCCGTCGTTGGGCGGAGGTCATTCAGGACAAATTGTTGGGGGAATTGCGGTTGGGGAGGGTGGCGGGCCCCTTCTCGGAGCCCCCCTTTCCTAACATGGTGATTTTGCCTTTGGGTATCGTTCCCGAGAAGGAGCCGGGGAAATTCCGGTTGATTCACAATTTGTCCTGTCCGATCGGGGCTTCCGTGAATGATTCTATCCCGCGTCAGTTTTGTACGGTCCGCTATGCGTCCTTCGATAAGGCGGCTTTGCTGGTGCGGAGGGCCGGTCGGTTGGCCTTACTTGCAAAGGTGGACATTGAACCGGCCTTTCGTTTGTTACCCGTCCACCCGTCCTCTTTCCACTTATTGGGGTTTTGCTTTCAAGGGGGGTATTATTTCGACAAGTGCATGCCGATGGGCTGTTCGGTCTCTTGCGCTTATTTCGAGATGTTTAGTACCTTCCTGCAGTGGGTGCTGGTTCGCGCATCCGGCCTGTCTTCCGTAGTGCATTACCTGGACGATTTTTTGTTTGTGGGAGCAGCTCACTCAGGGGAATGTCAGGAGATGTTATCCGCGTTTGTGCGGCTGGCACAGGAGTTTGGGGTGCCTTTGGCGGACGGGAAGACCGAGGGTCCGACTACGCGGCTGACCTTTCTGGGTGTGGAGTTGGATTCGGTGGACATGGTGGCGCGCTTGCCTCAGGACAAAGTTGCTCGCTTGCGGATCTCGGTGGCTAATGTGTTGTCGGCCCGCAAAGTTTCTTTGAGGGAGTTGCAGTCCCTGTTGGGGTCCTTAAACTTTGCGTGCAGGACGATTCCAATGGGACGGGTGTTTTCCCGGAGGTTGGCCTGTGCGACGATCGGGGTGCGGAAGCCCCACCACCGGATTAGGGTGATGGAGGCAATGCGGGCTGATTTGCGGGTGTGGGGTCGTTTTTTGGAGGACTTTAATGGGACTTCTGTTTTGCTGGAGTCCGAGGTGTCCAGTGATGTCTTGCAGTTGTACACTGATGCGGCGGAGGGGGCGGGTTTGGGTGTGTATTTCGGCGGGGCCTGGTGCGCGGATCGATGGCCGGAGTCTTGGCGCGCTGCGGGTTTGACCAGGAATATCACCTTTTTGGAGCTCTTTCCGATTCGTGTGGTTTTGGCGCTCTGGCCGGAGCACCTTCGGAACTGGAGGGTACTTTGGTGGTGTGATAACGAGGCTGTCGTCAGTGTAGTTAACCGCTACTCAACGAGGTGTTTGAGGGTGGCTGGCTTGATGCGGGAAGTCGTCTTCGCCTGTTTGCAGTTGAATGTGGCAGTGCGGGCACGGCATATACCGGGGTGCACTAACCAGATTGCTGATGCTCTTTCTCGTTTTCAGTGGGAGCGGTTCCGGGCGCTGGCCCCCGAAGCGGACTAGGACGGATCTGTGGTCTCCGAGAACTTGTGGAGCATTGGCCTCGAGAGATGCTAAATCTGCTGAGGAACTCAGTGTCGGCGGGGACCTGGTCTTCGTACTGGCGGGGGTGTGACCGGGTGGTTGCCTTTTTGTTAACTTGCGGGTGGCAGTCTGGTGGGGTTCTGGAGGGCTTGATGGGTCAATACATTGTGGCTGCCAAAGGCGCTGGTTTTTCTCGGTCGGCGGTGCGTGCGCATTTGGCGGGGTTTAACTTTATTGCGAGCGCGGTGGGTTGGGGTTCCACAGCTGGGGGAGTCTTAACGCGACGGCTTTTGCAGGGTTGGGAGCGGGTGCAGCCTACGCCACGTGACTCGCGGTTGCCCATCACGCATGGGCTCCTGGTACGGGTTTGCGGGGCCTTGGGGCAGGTGGCTTCGTCCGCATATGAGGCTTCCCTGTTCCGGGCGGTTTTTTGCCTAGCCTTTTTTGGGGCATTTCGCATCGGGGAATTGGTTGCGGACTCTGGCCGGGGGGGCGGCGTCGGGAGGCTGCAGGCACGTCACGTTCGGGTGAAAGGGGGGAGGGTTCGGATCCTTTTGGCTAGGTCCAAAACGGATCCGCTTGGGAAAGGTTTGTGGGTGTGGCTAAGCGAGGTCGCGGAGCTGCGGACTTGCCCGGTGCGGGCGTTGCGACAGTATTTAGCGGTGCGTCCGGGGGGTGCGGTCAGTTTTTTCGTGCACGCGGACTCTCGGGTTTTAACCCGTTTTCAGTTTTCTGCGGTACTGCGCCTAGTGTTGTCCGCGGTGGGTGAGGACCCACTGCGTTTTGCCCCGCACTCCTTTCGGATTGGGGCTGCCACTAGTGCGGCGGCAGCTGGATTGCCGGGGTATGTGATTCAGGACATTGGAAGGTGGCATTCTTCGGCTTTTAAGGGGTATGTACGGCTGTAGGAGCAGGGGTTTGTGGGTTGGGGCTTTAACTGTCTATTTCTTTTTCAGATGGGGGTGTCGGTCCTGGTGGATGTTGGGTTGCTGGCCACTCTTTCGTCCATTGGGCGGGTCGGCGTGCGGCGGACCGCCCTATCGGCGCCAATTTGGGATTGGACCCGTCGGTGGTGACTGTAACATGGCTGGGCGTGCGAGGCATGCGGTGGCCGCAATTGCTGCCTTTGCTACAGCGCCACGGGAGGACGTTGCGGTGGCCGGCCGCCCTGTTGGTGCATCTGGGTGGCAATGATCTGGTGTCCTGGTCCTGCCTGCAACTGATCCGGGCGGTGCAAGATGATCTGGGCATGGTGTTTCGGATGTTTCCCGGTGTTATTGTACTGTGGTCAGACATCATTCCAAGGCCGGCTTGCCGGGACCAGCGTCGTTGGTCCAGGGGTTTGACCAAGATCAATCGCCAGATTGGTCGTTGGGTCTGTGAGAGGGGTGGGTATCAGATCCTGCATGACTGGGTGGATGTCGGGTGTTCGGGACTCTATCGGGCTGATGGGGTTCATTTGTCGCCAGTTGGCATGGATCTACTCCTTAACGACTGGCAGGAGGCCTTGGAATATATGTCTGGCAATGATGCACGCTGGTCGCAGCTTGGGGCCGGGGGGGGGGGGCGGCACATGAACAGTGTTATGTGCCGGTGGCGGGATCCCGGAGGTTTCCGGGGTCCGGAGCAGCAGGCTACACTTGGGCGGGGGCGGGGTGCCCCTGACCCGGTGAAACCCTTGGCCGACTTTTGCTTAGCATGGCGAAGTCGGGGAGAGGGGTATGGTAACTTGCCGGGTGGCGAGTTATTGCATTAGCGGTGGCAGGCACTTTGCTGAGGTATGGCTGGTGCAGCCGGGTGCCGCTAATTGGTGGTTAGAAAGTTTATTATTGGTTTGTTAAATTGTTTATGGCTAATAAAAGCTGCGACCAGTTGTGTTCCATGAAGTTATGGTGTGATGTCTTTTGTGGGGTCTGGGGTGTGGGTGGGGTTGTTGTGGAGTGGGGGGGGGGGTGGGAGGGGATGAGGCCCGGAGTGCCGGGTCCGCCTGCCTCGGTTATCCCGAGGCCGCGGGCAGGGTCCCGGCGGCCGACATTAACCGGGCGCGCGGCCCGGCGCGGGGACCCTGTGCGCGGCCTGGGCAGGGTGCGCGCGTGCATCTTTTAAATTGATTTGCTCCCGTCGGTCGTGGCCGCATGGGAGCCAATGGTCGCCGCGGATGTTGGGGGGGTAGGGGGGGAGTATTGGCAGAGCAGCCTCCGCGTGGCCAGTCGGTGCGGAGGCTGCGTGCAGGTGCTGGCGTCCCTCCCTCCCTCCCTCCCTATCCTTAGGCGGGGGTGTTTGGGGTGTTGCAGCTGGGGGGGGCGGGATCCCGGAGGTTTCCGGGGTCCGGAGCAGCAGGCTACACTTGGGCGGGGGCGGGGTGTCCCTGACCCGGTCAAACCCTCGGCCGACTTTTGCTTAGCATGGCGAAGTCGGGGAGAGGGGTATGGTAACTTGCTGGGTGGCGAGTTATTGCATTAGCGGTGGCAAGCACTTTGCTGAGGTATGGCTGGTGCAGCCGGGTGCCGCTAATTGGGGGTTAGAAAGTTTATTATTGGTTTGTTAAATTGTTTATGGCTAATAAAAGCTGCGACCAGTTGTGTTCCATGAAGTTATGGTGTGATGTCTTTTGTGGGGTGTGGGGTGTGGGCGGGGTTGTTGTGGAGTGGGGGGGGGGGGGTGGGAGGGGATGAGGCCCGGAGCGCCGGGTCCGCCTGCCTCGGTTATAAGCCAGTTATAAAAATCTTGTAGCTCACTATTAGTGCCCTTCCATAATATAAGGATGTCGTCAATATACCTCTTCCAAGAAATAACAGAAGATGAAAAAGGGGATCTTTTCAGATGATTTTCTTCGAATTCTGCCACATACAGATTAGCTATGTCTGGTGCCATAGTGGCGCCCATGGCTATACCCTTAATTTGTTGAAAATTTTGATTATTAAAAAGAAAATAGTTGTGAGTCAAAGCAACCTGTGACAAATCTATCAAATAATGAGTGGGTATGCGGACCGGTGTAGGGTGTAGATTCAAATATTTGGTAATGTCTGCAAGAGCACCTTCCTGAGGGATATTCATGTAAAGGGATTCAATATCTAATGACACTAGAGTAACTTCAGAAAGATCTCCATTGAATCCATCTAAGAAGGAGATAACATCTGCTGAATCCCTAATGTATGATGTAATATTAAGATCAAAAGGTCGTAGAAAAAAATCAATAAATTTAGAGAGTGGTTCAAGAACAGACCCTATACCAGATACAATAGGTCTACCAGGAGGGGAGGTGAGTGACTTATGAATCTTCGGGATAGTGTATATAGTAGGCATGTAACAAGTACCGTAGGTGGAAGGACGCCAACACGGTATCAAGCATCCCCCTCGGGGAACAGTCAGTCAGATCCCACAGCCAATCCCGAACATACCGTAGCAGACAGGCCACATTGTATCTCCGGACATCCGGGAAGCCCATACCGCCCAAGGCCCAAGGCTGCCGAAGTATAGCCAGACGGACCCTTGGCCTTCGGCCCCGCCAGAGGAACCGATTAAAGAAGCGCTCCAATTGTCGAAGATCCGCGCGCCTCAAAAACAACGGAAGAATCTGAAGGGGGTATAATATTTTGGGGAAAAGTGCCATCTTACACAAGGCTACACGGCCCCCCAAAGACAGCGGCAAGTCTCGCCATCTATCGACATAGGCAGATACCTCCCCTAAGATTTTGGAGACATTAAGCTGATCGAGATCACCCAATTGCGCTGGCAAATAGATGCCCAAATACTTAAAATGTCCCTTCGCCCACTTTAACGGAAAGGGGCCCTGCCATCCCGGTTGCCCCTCGGGAGCTAAGAACAGCGCTTCCGACTTATCTAGGTTAAGACGAAAGCCTGAAGGCTCGCCATATTCCTTAATAAGTTGCAATAGACAAGGCAATCCAGTGAAAGGGTCCCCCAGATGCACAAGCAGATCGTCCGCGAATGCAGCTACGTGAAATTCTTCCCGTCCCAGCCGAATACCACGAAACTGAGATGAAGCCCGAATGCGAAGTAGAAGGGGCTCGAGCGAGAGCACAAATAAGAGAGGTGATAGCGGGCATCCCTGACGGGTCCCTTTTTGAATAGCAAAATCAGCAGACATAATCCCGTTAAGCATAATAGCCCCTATGGGATCGGTATAGAGTAATTTAATCACATCCACAAAGAATCCAGCAAACCCCATCGCCTCCAAGACCTGATACATAAAGCCCCAGCTGACCCGGTCAAAAGCCTTCTCGGCATCAAAGCTGATAAGTAGAGAGGGCTCCCCTACCAAGCGCCCTGCACCGAGAGACAGTAAGATCCGCTGCAGGCTGTAGGCAACCTGGCGCCCACGGACAAAGCCCACCTGGTCTCGATGAATCAAAAATGGTAAATAATTCGCAAGCCGGTCCGCCATTATTTTGGCTAAGAGTTTAATGTCAACATTGAGTAAGGAAATGGGGCGATAAGAGCTCGGCAAGAGTGGGTCTCTCCCTGGTTTAGGCAAAATAGTGATCAAGGCTTTATTAGCCTCAAACGGGAACCCTCCGCGCTGTACTAAGTCCTCAAAATACCCTATAAGGGGGAATACAACAGCGTCGCTCAAGGCTTTGTAGAACTCACTACGGAACCCGTCAACACCCGGAGCCCTCCCAGTCTTCAAGTGCCGTATCGCCGCCTGAACCTCCTGACCCGAAAGGGGTTGATTAAGGACCGCCAAGTGTTCCGCTGCAAGTTGAGGAAGCCCACATCCCTCAAGAAAAAGACGCCCCGTCGAGTCCCCCTCCTCCTCGTTGGCATAGAGCTGCCTAAAAAAATCAGTAAATACCTTTTCAATAGTTGCTGAATCTCGGATGATGACCCCATCCGACTGCCGGATGGCTCCGATTTGTCGAGAACCTCCAGGTGGTCTCAACAGGGAGGACATCAACTTACCAGCTTTATTCCCAAACCTATAAAGCTTATACCGGTAGTACAACAGCGATTTTTGAGCACGCCGATGGAGAAGCATCTCCAGTTCTACCTGCACCTCCCGAAGCCTGCGCTGATGCGCTGCAGTTTTGGAGCCTGCCACCACCCTTTTCGCCTTGCCCAATTCCCGTTCAAGCAGAAGTATCCGCTGATTCAGTCGCTTACGTCGTTGACTTTGGTAACTAATTATATCCCCCTGGAGTACAGCCTTACCAGCCTCCCAAAAGAGAGCAGGGGATATGTCCGGCGATGCATTCAAAGTCTCATACTCCTTCCAGCGCTCACGCAAAAACGTCTCAAATCGCACATCTCCACAGAGCTCCAGGGGATAACGCCATACTCTACTTAAAGGTGGACTACACCCCCTCAGTTCCAAAACTACCATTGCATGATCAGATATAACAAGAGATCCAATAGTCGCTTTCGAGACCCAACTGAAAAGCGAGTCCGTGATCAGAAAGAAATCTATTCAGGACTAGGTCCCGTGGGCGCGTGACATATGCGTGTAATCCCGGTCCCCAGGATGCAACACCCTCCAAATGTCTAATAGATTATAGGCTTCGCACAGGCCCCACAAACGTTGACGCGCCCGGCGATTCCCACTCTCCACCGAACCGGAGCGGTCAAGACCCACGTCCAAGACGGCGTTGAAGTCGCCACCTAAGATTACCTGATACCCACCAGCATCCGCGAGCAACCGAGAAAGGTTCTGGAAAAAACTAGCCTCGTACACATTGGGCCCATAGACAGAGCACAACAGCACTTTCCTCCCAGCAAGTCTCCCCCACACACCCACATACTGACCTTCCAAATCAGATACAACCTTTTCCTCTACCCAATTAACAGATTTGGCAATGAGAATAACCACTCCTCGCTTCTTCCCCACCGCGGGAGCCCCATAGACATGCGCCTTAGAGCCTAGGCTCAACTTCTGATGTTCCACCGTCGATTGGTGTGTCTCCTGCAGCATAATGACATCCGCATGGTGGCGCTTCAAGTGCTGTAAGACTTTATAGCGCTTCACCGGAGAGCCCAATCCGCAAACATTCCAGGAGATCACTCGAGTTCCCTTAGCCATGACACATTAGGAGACCAAAGTACCAAAACACAAAGCCCCAGTCCTCATTTGAGTGGTGGCCCCCCCAGCCAAGAGCCCCCTCCCATAACCTCCCAGGCAACACAACTCCAGATACCCAAACGCCCCACTCCATCCAACCAGTCCAACTCACACTCCCAATCACACTTCTACCCCAAGCAAACAATCTAATTCCCCCCTCCTCCCCCAACCTCCCCATCCCTTTACCAACAAACACCCCCCCCTCCCCTCATATCTCCCACCAACCCTGTGCCAGCTGGTGCTGGCCCCACCTAGACTTCCTGAGCATGTAGGGCCCCCCCGCCCCTCCCCCCTTTGTCCCCACTCTTTCGCCCCTCCAACCAAACCATCTACCCACCTCCCCACGGTGGGCATTGTATAAGAATCCCCCCCTTCTGAGGGGAAAGTCGTGTCAGCCCACCTTGCCCCGGAAAGCAAAAGAGAGGAAAACGTGAGAGGACCAGTACTACATATGTCTCCCTTCCTACATCTAATCGCCTCCTCCAGCCCTCCCCTCCCCACCTGCCGCCCAGGCTGAGAGTCGGACCAAGCGCCCTCACCAGAATACTAGAGGAGGCAGGGCTTGGGAGTACTGAAGGCCCAGAAAGCACCATGGACCTCCCCCCCCAGGGTCCTATATTAGAGATGGCCTGCCCAGACATAGCCAAGGATATTATAGACTCAACAGGCCCCGCCTATAACTCACCACCCATGTGATTGAGGTGCCCATGGCCAGAGGGATGCAAAGAGAGAAATCCAGAAGAGCATAAAACACCTCCTCCCGAAGGCCTAACAGGAAAAATCAACAATGCATACAAGTACCCCCGCCTGCGCTATCAAGTAAATCTTACCCTTGGGCCCAGGGTGTCATACATGTGATGGTGGACTGAAAGCAACATAACAGACAAGTGATTCACACTAAAAAAGAAAATAGGGGAATTCTGCCTCCCTGGAAACCAAGAGTCAAAGGGCCCACAGACCCCCGCCCCCAGTCCACTATTGAGCCCGGTAGCCCCCCTTACCCTTACACTGAGAGGGGGAGACCGTACAATCCCCGCACAAGCTAAACGCAAGGCCCATCGTGACATTAGCATCCAGAACTAAGATAAAAGATCTAAGATTGCATCAGAAAAATTTGAAACAGTATAGAATACATATTGAAAACAAATAAATTGTCTAAAGCATGCTGCAAACTACAACGGAACATAGCACATATTTTGGATGAGAAGTCCTGCGCATACCAGCGCACCCGGAATCACCAAGCTTCCTCGAGTGCCACAAAGCCATTGTGAATGCCATTGTGATTGTCTGATGGGAAGGCATTCAGAGGTGTCCATATGTCGAAGGCAAAGTCCGGGCCTGACTCCTTCGACTCTAGAGATAAAAAACAAAAAGGCCAAGGCCCCGGCAATTCTACGTGACATCAGAGTAATCAAAACGGCCCAATGAAGCAAACATGCCACCTCAGGTCAGCACTCAGCCAAGGCCATTGCAGTAGTCCCGAGCTTCTTCGGGGGAAGAGAATACTCGATTCCCCCCATCACTGTACACCCTTAGGAGCGCGGGGTAGGCCAACGTAAAGCAGATGCCTCGCTCAATCAGCTTGCTGCACGTGTCCTTAAAGGCCCTGCGCCTCAGGGAAACTCCGACCGAGTAGTCCTGAAAAATTAGGATCTTGCTGTTGGAGGCTCCAGTACGCCTCAGCTGTCGTGAAGCCCTCAATACTCCATCCTTTTGTGCTGCATTTAAGAAGCGGGCTATCACCGCCCTTGGTCTATGTTCGCCAGCTCGAGAGGGCCCCAGCCGGTGCGCCCGTTCCAGCACTATCTCTCCCACATCAGCAGACAGTGGCAGATTATCTGACATCCATTGCTCCAAATGACGCCGCAAATCCCTTTCGGGCACGGACTCCTCGATACCAATGAACCGCAAATTGTTCCTTCTACTTCGATTCTCAAGATCTTCCAATTTGTCTTGGTGCTGCGCTAAGGCTTCCTCCAGGCTCTTGATCCGGGCAATATCTTGCACACGCATGTCCTCCAAGGAGCCTATACGGTTCTCGGCATGCTCGACCCTCCTGGTGAATTCCGAGACCGCCTGAGCCACCTCCTGCATCTGGGTTGACAGGCCCCCCAGCCGTTCTTCCAGGGCCCCCACCACCGCTCTCGATACCTCCGCCACCAGCGCAGAGGCTTCCAGCGGCCCCGGGGGTTCCTGCATGCCTTCCCCCATTTTGGCCTCCCCACCGCGTGTTCGGTCTCGGCGGGGGATTTTCGTGGCCATACGACACACTCCCCAGAGGGAAGAGCGCAGGGAAGGAGCTCCGGTCACTCGCCCAACTGTTCCCCCACTTTGTCGCGAAAAATGAGCAAGAACAACTTATTGTATCGTCGGGGGGGAGGGAGCAGGCTCCGGAGCCAAGAAGAGCGCGTCCTCTCAGCTCACCATGCCACCGGAAGTCCAGGGCTGCCATTTTTAGTCCTCTAATAAAGGAATTAAACACTATTCTTGTCCACAGGGAGGCATTCTGGGACTTGTAGTTTTTCCTCGTTTAAGGATAGTCGTGTAAGCCAAGGGTTAAAGGCAAAGACAAAAGTTTATTTTTCCCCAAAAAGCACTAAGGTTCAAACACACAACGTCAGGATATTCTTCTCCAAGCAATACTTCAGAAATTATACATAAGCTGGAACTGAGGAATCTTCATAAGCTTTTAAAACATGTGCAGTTGTTTTCATAAGGTAATCAGCAAAACAAAATTCTGCTTCTCTGTTTAAGCAAAGTTAAATGTCCTCATTTACCTTCTGCTCCTTTAAACACAAAAATGTAGAAGCTGGCAACGTTCTCTTGAGTTGGTAGGTATTTCTTAGCAAAACAAAACTAGGTTCATTCACACTGCTTCTCAAGACCTTTCTTTATCAAGCATTTCTTATCAACAGACTTTCATAGCTTCTGTCTGGCATAATGTACAATCCATTGGCAATTCACCTGATATGGAGTTTTGCTCCGCACAGTCCACTTGCATATCCTCTTGTTCTAAAGAGTATACATCTGGCTCTGAACTCCCACAATCTGCTCCTCGGTGAATGCTCTGGGGAAATCCCTGGACCTCCCTCCAGCACTGGTTTCCCCGGTAAGGAATGTCTGTACCTCTAGTATGAGATTTCTCTCCCTGGTTCAGTTGCCTTGGTTCCTCTCCGCTGTTCAGCCACAGTTCTTTGCTCCAGGCGGGGTTCTGGTTACTTCTAGCTATAGCCTTGTTCACCCACCTTTGAGCAGCTTGAAACCTTCGGTCTGAGACCCGAGGTAGAAGACTTCCCTGCTTTCTTTCTCTAAGCAAAGCACACGTGGTTTCTTGGCTCTCAGGCTCCTTCCACGTCCTTCTCCTTCCCCTGATGTTTCCTCCTCTCTCTGAACTCCTGGAACAGCTGAAACATGCTGAACTCTCTGAACCTGCCCACGATTCTGGACTGGAACTGGAACACAAACAGTTTGAACCGCAACCTGATCCTGAACCCCCTTCTCCCCTTCTGAGCAGGGTTTATAAGGCTGCTTCTTTGCTAGCCTTTCTCTGTCTCTGCACAGGTGTTTACCATTACCCCCTAAGCTTGCACTTACGTCAGCAGAGCTTGGGTGTGGCAAACTTGCTCTATCAACTCCGTGCTTTCTTTCTTTGACTGCAGACTGGAACCTGTGAATTTCAGGAATGTCTCTTTCCTTAAAGGTATATTCACTATCTTTTCCTATTTCCGTCGGTTCAGCAGGGCTCTCCTCATCACAACCGTTGCATCTAGAAACACCATTTCCTTTGTATCATAACTAATAGTGAACTGTATGTGGGGATCTAACCCATTCAGCCATTTGTAAAACAGAATCAAGGAATCCCCACTGATCCTTCCCAGAACAAAAAAATGTCGTTGATCTACCGATGCCATAATTTTATCTGGGAAGAATATGGCGAACCCCTCAACCACCGTTGCTCATATAAACCCATGAATAAATTTGCTACTGACGGACGCCCCCATAGCAACCCCTGCGATCTGTTGAAATATATGTCCATCAAAACCAAAGTAATTCCTACATAGTGGCAAATCTGTATTAAAAAATCACATTGCGTGTCTCCAACCTCTCCCCGTTGTCTTAAACCCAGTCTTATCACCTCCAAAGCTGCTGTCTGGGGAATACTCGTGTACAGAGCTTTGACATCCAAAGTTGCCAACAGAATGGAATCAATCTTCGCCCACCCCGATGCTTCTGTCAACATTTGTAAAAAATGCATAGTATCCCGTATATAGGATGGAATGTTTTTTAACAATGGTCGTAGAAAGGAATCTATTAACATAGATAACGACTCCAAGACTGACCCCCATGTTGAAACATGGGCCTGCCTGGTGGCCGTTCCAAATCTTTATGGATTTTTGGTAGAAGATAAAATTTTGGTAAACAAGGTGACATAACTTTCAAAAATAACATTTCCTTCTTAGTGATACAATGCATTTGATAAGCCCGGGCCGCCAGATCCTTAATCTCTCCTTGTAATTCCAGAGTAGGCTCATTATTCAATTTAACATAAACTGTAGGGTCTGACAATTGGCGATAAGCTTCTGCTAGATAACACAGGTACACTAAAAAAAATTTTTTTTAAACTGCCTCTAATGTTTTGATTGATTTTTACATTTTTTGGTGCGCTGAATCCAAATCTGGTAACCAATTTGCTCCATCACGTACAGATTTTTAGCTACATTGGGTTAGCAGTTTGAGGTGAACGTTTCAGATTGAGTGCGATCGAGATAAAAGTTTCTTGGATGAATTCTTTATACTAATTGTTTAGTAGTTATTCAAATAAGAATAAAGAAAATTGTAACAAGGCAGCACATAAGAATAGAGTAATGTCAACAAAACACACTGTGATGGTAGCAAAATTGTCTGCACTTAAAACAGCCACATACATGTGCACAAACATTGAGCATATAAGAGCGAGGTTAGACACAAAACAAAGCAAAGAAATGTGCAAAAAATGTTGTACAGGTATGTATGTAAGAATAGAAAACGCAAACCGCACCATTGCAATACATGAAGACAAACACCCGATGGTGTGAAAATAAAATTCTAATAAATGAGATCCGACACTGTGGTAATAACTAGCACATTTTTATTTCAAAGTTTAGTAAAAACACGATATTTGTCAACACAGTTTAAATTTTAAAGTCATTCTTGGGTCAATCAATCTCCTGGTGGGCCCGTTTCTTCTTCCCCCGAATGCTTCTCTTGGTGCGCTGCTTGGCGTATTTTTCATCTGGGGTTTCCCGCAGCAGCAACCAGCAGAAATCAGCCATCATAGTGGTGTTCCATCTTCCTTGGTACCTTCTCTCTGCGTCCTTGATGTCCTGGTGAAACCTTTCACCTTGTTCTTCACTGTACGCCCCCAAGTTCTCGGGAAAGTAGTTCACATGGGAGTGCAAGAAATGGACTTTCAGGCTCATGTTATAGCCTTGTTCTTTGAAGGCATTGAGCATCCTGGCAACAATATCCTTATAGTTCTCATCCCGCCTGTTCCCCAAGAATTTGAGAACAACATCCTTGAAGGAATCCCAGGCTTCTTTTTCCTTCTCAGACATCGTTTCAGCGAATGCTCCATCTGAAATGAGTTTCCTTATATCAGGGCCAACAAACACTCCTTCCTTTAGCTTTGCTTCAGAAAGTCGGGGGAACTTTGAGCAAAGGTACCGAAAGCACTCACCATCTTTTGGAAGGGACTTGATGAATTGCTTAATTAGACCCAACTTAATGTGGAGAGGTGGTAATAGAATTTTATCACGAGGTACCAAGCTCTCATGAAGAACATTTTTCTCACCGGGTCTCAAATACTCCCGAATTGGCCAGTCTTTTTTCCCCCAGTGTAGGTCGCGGGCCTGGCTATCCCACAAGCAAAGGAAGCAGGGATATTTGGTGAAACCGGATTGCTGCCCTAATAGCATGGATAGAATTTTAAAGTCTCCACAAATCATCCACTTATGCTCATCATAACGAATCTTCTGAAGAATCAGGGCCTAATTCTCGTATTTTTCTTGGAGAATAACAGAGTGAGCAATAGGAACTGAAGCGAATGTGTTGCCATTATGAAGAAGAACACCTTTTATGCTGTCTTTTGACGAATCAATGAACAGCCGCCATTCAGCAGGATCATACTTGAGTTTAAACTTTTCCATCACTCCGTATATATCGTTGCAAAATACCAAATCTTCCTCTTTGTTGAAATACTTCAAAAATTGTGTCTCGCGCGGTTGCGGTACCAATAAAAAGTTGTTCCTGGTGACAATAGATTTTTCTGTTTAAGCCGAGAACCTAGCAGTTGGGCAGCATCTTTTGGGAGTCCTAAATCCCGGACTAAATCATTCAATTCAGCTTGAGAGAAAAGTTCAGGTTTCGGATCTGGTTCAGTTTCAAACTCGGAAGTACTGGACTCATCGGGAAAAGCCATCTGATGAGTCTCATCATGATCAGAACCGTCCACACAAATATGATCCAAAGATTTTGGTGGTTCAGGCACAGGTACTTCGTTGCTATGAGGCATAGGCCTAATTGCTGAGGGAAGGTTGGGGTAACTTATTACGTTCTTATTTTTTAAGTTGTATCCCTTCACAATGAAAGAGCAAAAATAGCAGTCACTGCTGTGGTCTCTTTGTTCACGCCACATCATAGGTATTCCGAAACGAAATGCTTGTTTTTTACCTTTCATCCATAAGCGTAGATCTTCCTCACATGTCTTGCACACTTTGTGAGGAGCCCACGGTTTGTCTTGATCGCCTAACTTTAAACCGAAATAGGCGAAATATACTTTTTTAATAAATGCAGAAATGTTCCTCTGCCGCTTTTTCACGGTATATTCCCCACAAATAAAACAAAAACTGTCCGGAGAGTTGACGCAACCTCTGGCTCTGTGAGCCATCACAAATACACAGCACTGCAAACTACAACTGTAGTGAACCACTTCGGAATAAAGCTGGATTACGACTGAGCAAACAAAAGGTAATAATGAACTTGCAATAAACTGAAATTTGACAGGAACGTTCATGTCACAACCACCGTGTTTGAGCGAGCGAACGAGGCGAGGCGAACAGGAAAGAACATGCGCCAGCGCGAGTACTGGATTTAGCCCCCGGCCTCCCAATTGTCCTGTTAATGTATAAAATGAATACAAAACACTCTAAAATATCATGAGGGAGTGTTTCTAGTTAGTTAACCATTTTAACCTCTATTTTGGGCCAAGAAAATAAACTGCAGTCGGCTAAAAAGAAATTATGTGAACATTCCTTATATGGGTAAGAAATCTAATTTTGCAAGAAAACGTAACGTGATGGAACATTTTGGCTATTTTTCCTGGATTCAGCACCCCAAAATCTATAGGAATCAGTTGCAAAACTGGAGGCAGTTTTTTGGTAGTGTACCTGTGTAATCTGCCCTATTCTGGATCACAATGGTGCTCCCTTTATTGGCGCGTTTAATAGATCAGGCATTGCCAAAAGATCACTCAAAGCTGATCTTTCTTGTACGGATAAAACATTTTGAGTTCTCACATGAAATGTTCTTTCCAAACATTCCACATCCTTCAATACTGGGAGACTGGGATGCAGCGGCCCCCGGCGGATTCCACATAGATTTAAACGGTAAAGAAATCCTTCCAAAAGACTCATTATTGGAAACATCATTGTCTACATTTTCTAACATCTGCTCATTACTTGATAAAGATGCAAAGAAATGTTTTAAATTTAATTTTCTCATAAATTTCTCAAAATCCTGTCAAAACTGGAAAGGATCGAAACTCATTTTAGGAACAAAAGAGAACCCTTTTGTCAATAACTGAAAGGGCGTGGGCCTCGTGCCCGCTAGCCACCGTTAACCGGGGGGCGGTGGGTGCGTGGCCCCAGCCCCCACGAGGCTTTGGGAGGAGGTCAGCGTCGGCGTGGCTTTCGCGGGACCCCATTGGCTCCCGCGAATGAGTGAGGACGCGGGAGCCAATGGGGGATCGTTTAGGCCTGGGGGGAGGTGGGGCCAAGGCTGAGCGAGCCGGCAGGAGCGTCAGTCACCGGGGGAGCTTTTGAAGGTGGCTGGCATCCTGCTGAGCTCCGTGTAGAAATTTTGTTTTTTCTGGCCTTAGCACGGCAAACGGGGTCGGCGGCTGAATCGGCGCGGAGGAGGAGTAGGCGGCCTGCTGGTCTGGCTGCTCAGGCCGTTTCGAGGAAGTCGTGGAGGCCCGCGGGTGCGGGGGGGGGCTGCAGTGCAGGAGCAGGCAAGTACATCGGGGTTTTAAAGGTGGGTTGGGGTGGGAAGCTGGGCCTTGCGCAGGCTTAGCTTAGGATTTACATTGAAAATAGTAATAACAGATACAAACCACGGGGAGTGGGGTTTGTGGTTGCATGCCTGCGTTTAAGGGGCGGGGGGGAGAAAAGGGGCGGGCAGGGGGGCGCTCGGACAGGGGAGGTTCGGGCAGGGGGAGTGATGGAGGAATGGGGGACTTAAGGGGAATGAGAGGGTGGTCTCAGGCCGGAGGGAATGGCGGAGCAAGGCGGATCAGGGGTGGGGGGCAATGCGGGCGGCAGGGAGGGGCAGGGGGAGCGCGTGGTCTGCGCTTGGGGGTGGCTATAGCGAAGGGGGGCAGGGTAGGGCTCACTTGGAGTTCCGTGGGGAAGCGGGGCCGGTGGAGAAAAGGGGGGACCCTCCGGGAGGGGGCGGGTGATGGGGGGTGACTGGGCTAGGACATTTACCCCGGTGGGCGGAAGTGGAGCGGTGAGTCAGGACAGTCAATTTGGGCAAGGTTTAAGGGGCCAGTGGGGCTGACCGAGTATTCTGGGTGGCTTTTCTCCGGCAGCCTGGGATCATGGGCGGGGTGGGGGACAGGGAGCTTCACGGGCTGAGTGGTTGGGAGTGTGCACTCTCCTGGGATTCTGGCTGCTCCCCCGCGGTGTGTTCTGCTTTATCTTCACAGATGCTGCCTGGAGGACTGCTAGCGGCGGGGCCGCCTAGAAGAGGTGCATCGTGATTCGGTGAGTGCCAGGCGGATTGTGCAGGGAGTGAGTGGCTCCGGAGACGACAGGGATCCAGAGGACGTGTTGCCGTTTGACAGCGGGCGTGCAGATCAGGAATGTGGTGCGCAGGTGCCCAGGCCCATGGTTGCTGGGGCAGGTGAGTCGCCAGTAAGGAGGGAGGGGGAGGGGGAAAGGGGGGCAGGGGGTAAGGCAAAGAAGAAGCGGCAGCAATCCTGTGGACTGCACCGCGGGTCAGGGTCCTCATCGGCAGCGGCTTGCGGGGCATCGTCATCATCACGGGGTGCGGAGCGAGAGGTGCGAGCGGAGGGTGGCTGTGGCATACAGGGGGCCACTTCGGGTGGGGTTGGGCCCATGCTTGCTTCGATTTCTGAGCTTTGGGAGGGGGTGCCGCGGAAGTTACGGAAGAGGATCCGGAGGAGGCAGTATATGGACAGTTTCGGCTTCTGGAGGGTAGGAAGTGGTCAGGCGATGGTGGAGGAAGAGAAGGGGGGGGGCGTGTAAGCTGGGTGGGTGAGGAAGGTTGCGCGTAATGTCATTAACTGGACGAGAGCCTTCCTGAGGTTCGCCAGTGTGTGGGGATGCCAATACCCTGGGAAGTAAGGGATGCTGGTAGCCTATGCGGACTTTAGCTGGGAAGCGGCACGGACGCATGAGGGTTGGGCATGGCTCAGCTCGGATGAGAGGTTTCGGGACAAGAGGGAGGAGAATAGGTCGTTCTCGCGGGGAACGCAGGATATCAACCTCTGGCTGACGCAGATGGCGGCCAGGGGGGTGCAGGAGGCGGGGGAACAGAAAGGGGGAGCGGCGGCGATGATGGGTGTGGCTCGGCCCTTTCGGGGGGGGGGGAAGCGCTCCTTCGCTGCATGAGAGCGGTTGGGTGGGAGCTGGGGACCTATGCTGGCGGTTAATAAGCCTCCGGCCCCTTTCCGGATTGTAAGTGTCGACATAGCTGTTACGTTTGTGGTGGGGGGCGTTCATCACTCAAGTGCGTCAAAAAGGGGCCGCGGTTGGCTCTCTTCCCGCCCCCAAGCAGTAAGGATCTATGGGACCTGGTTTCGACACCGTTTCGGGTTGAGGAGCTTCGGCCCTGGCTGAGGCTATACAGGAGGCGCCGGTATGGAGGGGGGCTCAAGAGGGGATTTATGTACGGGTTCCCTATTCCGTTAAGGGGGAGGGTTGGTGAAGAAATGCAGGACGGGGAGTCTGATGGTGAAGGTGGATATCGACTCTGCATTTCAGTTGTCGCCGATCCCCCCTCGGCATTTCATTTGCTGGTTTGTTTTGTTTTGTTTTGTTTTGAGGGACATTATTATTTCGATAAATGATTGCCTATGGGTTGCTCAGTTTCCTGTTCGTATTCTGAGGAAGTCAGCACGTTCATGCATTGGGTCCTGGTGGGGACGGTGGACTGTGCGAACGTGGTCCTTTATCTTGATGATTTCCTGTTCGTGGGCGGAGCGCAGTCTGCTCAGTGTCAGGAGCGGGGCGGGTTCGTGAGGCTGGCCCAGGCATGTGGCGTCCCGTTGGCAGCAGGGAAGATGGAGGGTTCGGCAACCTGTATCATTTTTTGGGGGTGGAGCTGGACACAGTGAACACGGTGGAGCACTGGCCAATAGGGGAAGTGGTTCGGCTGCGGGTTCTGGTTGCCCAAATGATGGGAGCTTCTCAAGTAACGCTGCGGGACTTGCAGGCCCTGATAGGCTTTGGGAACTTTGCGTGTCGGGTACTACCGATGGGGCGGGTGTTCCGGTGTCTGTTGTCGCAGGCTACATCGGGCGTCCTGCATCAGGGTATCGCGGGGTATGAGGGCTGATTTGGGTGTTTGGGATGAGTTCCTCAGCGGTTTCAACGGGTTTCAGTTTTAATGGAGAAGGAAATTTCCACAGGGGATATGCAGCTCTTTACAGATGCGGTAGGCGGCTTGGGATTGGGTAGATATTTCGGGGGCTCCTGGTGCATGGGGGCATGGCTGCAAGCTTGGTGGGAGGCGGGTATAACCGATAACATGACTTAGCTTGAGGAGTTCCCCATCCTGGTGGCATTGCATCGGTGGCCCGACAAGTTGGGTAATCGCAGGTTGCTTGGGTGGTGCGATAACGAAGCGGTGGTTCGCGGGATCAACCGCTTCACTCCGCGCTGCCGTCGTGTTGTGGCTGTGCTGAGGGAGGTGGTGCTCGCCTCTTTGCAGTTGAATGTTTGTGTTCGAGCCCGTCATATACCGGGGATGACTACTCAAATTGCTGATGCTCTTTCCCGTTTTAAGTGGGATTGGTTTCGGAGTTTGGCTCCAGAGGCAGATGTCGGGGGATTGCAGGTCCCGGAGCATTTGTGGCAAGCTGGCCTGCGGCTATGCTGAACCTGCCGCGGAGTTCGGTGTCGGCGGCGACATGGTGGGCGTATTAGCGGGGCTGCGACAGCGTAGTTGAATTGCTGGTCTCACAGGGTTGGCGGCAGGGTCCGGTGTCGGGCCATCTCTTGGGCCGGTACGTCAGGGCAGCGTAGGCCACTGGCACAACACAATCGACAGTCCGGTTGCATTTAGCGGGGTTTGCCTTTTTCTCGAAGGCAGTGGGTTGGGGCGCATCTGGGGGGGGGGGTTTGGTTCTTAGGCTGCTGGGGGGGTTGGGAGGGTGCACATCCTTCGCTGGGTGACAGGCAGCTGCCTGTCATGCATAAGCTTTTGGGAGGGTTGTGTGCAGCGTTCCCTTCGGTGTCAGCGGCAAGGCATGAGTTTGCGTTGTGTACATCTGTGTCTTGTCTGGCCTTCTTTTGGGCTTTCCGGGTGGGGGAGGTTGTGGCTGCTTCCAGTGGGGGGAAGCGGGTGGTGCCTTGCTGGTACAGTAGGTGCAATTGACCTCTGGGGAGTGCGTGTAGGTTTGGCTAGATCCCAGACTGCTCCGAGGGGTAGAGGGGTGGGGGTACTTCGGAGGGCAGTCCGTGATTCCCCTACGTGCCCGGTGGCGGCCTGGGAGGCCTATCTGCGTGCAGGATCTGGGGGGGGGGGTAGATTCCTCTTTGTGCATGCGGATGCCCGAGCACTAACGAGTGCTAATGCGGTTTTGTGGATGACGCTTTGCCAGTTGGGGCTGGATCCGGTCAACTTTGCTCCTCCTTCGGGGTTGGCTGAGCGTGAGCTTCAGCGGATAGGCTGATGGCAGTCGAGAGCCTTTCAGGGGTTTGTGTGCTTATTGGGGTGAGGGGGGGCTTAACGGCTGCTAACTGTTATTTTGTTTTAGATGTCGGCCGGACTCCGGGTTGCTGCTGGCTGATCGGCCCTTCGTTCATGTACTGGGCTGGTCACCGGGCAGCGACAAGGCCATTGGGGTCAAACATGGGGTGGAACGCCTCTGAGGTGACCGTCTGCTGCCTTTGCTTTGGCACCAGGGACGCGAGACGGGTGCGCCTGAGTTGATGTTGCTGCTGCTGCATTTGGGAGGCAGCGATTTAGCATCCAGGGCTGGTAAGCGACTGACTGGTGCAGCAAAAAGAGATTGGGCTGAGGTGCTGTTCATGTTGGAAAATGTGGTTTTGTGGTGGTCGGACATATTTCCAAGGCCGCTTGCAGGGTCCACCAGTGGTGGTCTCGCGGGTTGATTAAAATTAATCGGCTGGTTGGCCGCTGGGTGTGTCCGCAGGGTGGATGGCAGATTTTGCATCATGGGTAGAGGTAGAGTGTGCCGGTTTATATCGGCAGGGTGGGGTGCTTCTATCCCCGGTTGGGGTGGATTTGTTCCTAAACGTCTGGCAAGAGGCTTTGGAATATGTGGCGCAGTGAAGGGTGACTGGTCGCAGCTTGGCCATGGGGGGTGGCTCAGGGACGGTGGTCCCTGAGCCTGTGGTGGGATCCCGGAGGTGTCCGGGGTCCGGAGCCGGTGGCAAGATGCAGGGCGGGGGTGGGGTACCCCTGGCCCGGTGAAACCCTCGGGGCTTTTGCTAATAATATGGCGAATCCGGAAGAGGGGCGATGGAATGGCCTGTAGCCGGTTCACGGCGGAAGCGGGCGGAACTCACTTTGCTACTCACACGGCTGGTGAGGATTCGTTCCGCAGCCGTAATTCAGTTAATGAAGGTTTGCTGTTGGTGGTTGTTTAAGGAAATGTTGTACGGTTAATAAAGCTGCGACCAGTTTGATTCCCAATGAGTGTGTTGTGGTTATTTGTAAGGCAGGGTGGGGGTGGGAGTGCAGTGGGGGGTGGGCAGGGGCGGGGCCAGGAGCACCCTGTCCGCCTTACCCGGTTACTGAAAGGCCGCGGGCCTCATGCCCGCTAGCCACCGTTAACCGGGGGGGGGGCGGTGGGTGCATGGCCCCGGCCCCCACGAGGCTTTGGGAGGAGGTCAGCGTCGGCGTGGCTTTCGCGGGACCCCATTGGCTCCCGCGAGTGAGTGGGGGCGCGGGAGCCAATGGGGGATCGTTTAGGCCTGGGGGGAGGTGGGGCCAAGGTTGAGCGAGCCGGCAGGAGTGTCAGTCACCGGGGGAGCTTTTGAAGGTGGCTGGCGTCCCACCCTCCCATCCCTAAGGTTGGGCTGGAATGGGGGAGGGGTGTTGCAGCTGGAGGGGGGAGGCGGGATCCCGGAGGTGTCCGGGGTCCGGAGCCGGTGGCAAGATGCAGGGCGGAGGTGGGGTACCCCCGGCCCGGTGAAACCGTCGGGGCTTTTGCTAATAATATGGCAAAGCCGGAAGAGGGGCGACGGAATGGCCTGTGGCCGGTTCATGGCGGAAGCGGGCGGAACTCACTTTGCTACTCGCACGGCTGGTGAGGATTCGTTCCGCAGCCGGAATTCAGTTAATGAAGGTTTGCTGTTGGTTGTTGTTTAAGGAAATGTTGTATGGTTAATAAAGTTGCGACCAGTTTGATTCCCAATGAGTGTGTTGTAGTTATTTGTAAGGCGGGGTGGGGGTGGGAGTGCAGTGGGGGGTGGGCAGGGGCGGGGCCAGGAGCACTCTGTCTGCCTTACCCGGTTAAGTTATTTGATTTCCTGTCAAATTCATATCTGAAAGATTGACCACTAAAGATAATGAATCCTGCCCTCCAGTGTCCATTAATCCTTGTCTCTGCCTTGCCGGTTCTTCTTCTTCAATAGACAGACTCTTTACATTGAATCTATAGACCATTCTATGTTATCATATTGTGAATTGTAGGATTGACTATTGAACCATTTTTGTTAAAGGAAATGTTTAAGCAAATCGTTGATGTTTTAACTCAAGAAAATACCTATGTCCACTTAATGGTCAATGGGTGGTTTTGGAGTTTTCTGAGATTTGCCTTTTCCATTTTGATTTGCTAAGTGAACGATACTATGGTATGGTTAGAGAATAGAGCTGGAAATTTGGTTAGATGAAGTATTGAAGTATTATAGCAATCTGATGCAGCTGTTACCATACTTACAAGGCTCTGCCAGGAAATTTGGAAGACAACATTCTGGCCAACTGACTGGAAAAGATCTCTGTTTATACCAATATCAAATAAAGGTGATCCAACTGACTGGAAATTATCGCACAATTGCTCTGATCCCACATTCCAGCAAGATTTTACTGAAGATTATTCAGCAGAGACTGCAACTATATCTGGAACGAGAAGTGCCTGAAGTGCAAGCAGGGTTGAGGAAAGGATGAGGAACGAGAGACATTATTGCGGATGTGAGATGGATCCTTGAAAAGACTGAAGAATACCAAAAGGATATCCATATGTGCTTTATTGACTACAGCAAGGCTTTTGACTGTGAAACTCTGGGCCATATTAAGAAGCACGGGTATACCAGAACACCGGATCGTTCTCTTGCATAACCTTTACATTGATCAAGAAGCAACAGTTCGATCGGAACAAGGAGAAACAGAATGGTTTAAAATCAGCAAAGGTGTATGACAAGGCTACACCTACTTTCCCCCTACCTCTTTAATTTATATGCAGAACAAATAATCAGAGAAGCAGGACTGTATGACGACAACTGAGGTGTGAAGATTGGTGGGAGGCTGAACAACAACTTTTGCTATGCTCATGAAGCCACACTACTGGCTATTCTCTTCTAAAATGTTAAGAGCCAGTGCAGACTCTGCCGTCCTCCTAATAACTTTTGATTAGCGTTTCAGGCAGTGTTAGGTTGCAGTATACTGACTAAAGGCTATTTTGTTTTCAGGCCCTACTCTCTGGAATATGTTATCATTCCAGATTTGCTCTGAAGCTAATTATTTTTAATTTGGTAAGATGGTTAAATCGTAGCTTTTTCCTTCTAATTATGAGACTGCAGGCTTGGGGACATCTCTATTAGAGTAATATTCTGTATAATTTCAAAGAGGGATTGTGGAATATTTTCAGGAGTTTGATGTAAGAAGGATATTTTGTTTTATGGGGTGGGATCAAATGGATTGGAGGCAGGATTTATTTATTTATTTTATTTATTTAACATTTTTTATATACCGTCCTTCTACAAATCAGGACGGTTTACATAGAACATTTTATAGCAGTATGTTTCAACTGTTTACATGGAACAATGAACAATGATAAATATGTGTGTCAGAAATTAGAAACAATACATGGAACTATTTACAGAGAGTAACTATGTACAAGGTATATACAGGGTAAGAGATACTATATGGTTTTATAATCAACATTGAGATAGCATGGGTAAGAGGAGGGGAAGCAGGGGGCTAAGAATTAAGGTGGTTGGGAGAAGTGCTCCAGGAATAAGTAAGTTTTTAACTTTTTCCGGAACTCAGAGTGGCTGGAGCAGTTTCGCAGGATATGTGGAAGGGTATTCCATAGGGATGGGGCATAGAGGGAGAAGGCCCTGTTACTAGTAAATTGTTTGCTATGTCTCTTGTTTATTGAGATGGTAAGTAGGTTCTTGGTAATGGAGCGACGTGTTCTTGTGATGTTGGTGGAGGAAAGGAGAGGGGAGAGGCATAGGGCGGACTCAATGGAGATAATTTTATGTGTAATGGTAAGCACCTTGAATTTAACTCTGTATTGAATAGGGAGCCAGTGGAGATTGTAGAGGACAGGTGTGATGTGGGACCGTCTAGGGCTGTTCGATAAAAGTCTGGCTATCGTGTTCTGGGCCAGTTGGAGGGGTTGTAAGCAGTGCTTGGGAAGGCCATGGTATATCAAGTTACAATAATCAAGAGAAGGGATTGTGAGGGCCTGGCATATGGCACGGAAGGAGTCAGGGCTTAAGAGAGATTTAAGGTTCCGTAGAGTGTGTAATTTAGCATTTATTGTGTTAGTGGTCCTCTTAATCTGATCAGTGAAGGAGAGGTTCTGATCAAGGATGATACCAGGATATTTCACTTGGTTTTTTATGGTGAGGGAGAGATCACCAATAGTAAGGGTTAGAGGTGGGGTGTATGAGGAATTGGAAAATACCTGAAGGACCTCAGTTTTAGATTGATTAATTATGAGGTTGTGCTGGGAGAGCCATGATTTTAGGCTAGTTAGGCATTCACTTAACTTAGAGAAATTGGGGTTTGTAAGGTTAAATGGGGTGAAGCACATCATATCATCTGCATAAAGCTGGTATTGGATTCCATAGCTTTGGAAGATTTTGCAGACTGGCTGCAAGAAGATGTTAAATAGAAGGGCAGATAGGCTGGATCCTTGGGGGACGCCCTGTCTTAAGGTAAATGGAAGGGAAGTGTCATTTCCAATGCGAACTTGCTGAGTTCTACTGTCTAAGTAGGAGCGGAACCAGTTTAGGGTTGTGCCTCTCAGACCTATTTCATGGAGTCTGTTTAAGAGTTGATGATGTGGGAGCGAGTCGAAAGCGGAGGATAAGTCGAGGAATATGAGAAGGCATCCCTGAGAGGGATTCTGAGTTTGAAGGTACAAGGAATCAAGTAGGGAGATAAGGAGGGTTTCTACTCCATGGTTCTTTCTGAAACCATGTTGGAATAAGTCAAGTAGGCAGTGCTCATCAATATGGTTCTGAAGTTGGGTTTGGACAATCTTTTCAGTTATTTTTGCAAGGAAGGGTATACTGGAGATGGGTCTGTAGGAAGTAGGGGAAGTAGGGTCAAGTTTTGCTCCCTTTAATATAGGACGGATTGTGGCGGACTTGAGAGGAGCTGGGACAGAACCAGACTGGAGGGAGGATTGTACCATATGCAGGATGTAGGGGCTGATGGAGTTTCTAGTAGACTTGATCCAGGGGACAGGGCAAGGATCAAGGGCAGAGGTGGAGGCATTTAGGTCCTTGATAACATTACTCACGTTATCTAGAGTGATGGGTTCAAATTCACTCCAAGTGTTTAGTGTGGTTAGTTCATGTATGTGGGTGCTATTGAAGGAAATAGATTGGAGAATATTGGTTGAGGGTGGCGGAAGGAATTTAGAGGTAAGATGGTTAGCTATAGTTTGAGCAGTTATTTTTGGAGGTTGATCTTGTTGTACGGGTTCATTTAATAGGGATTTGGCAATGGAGAATAGCTCTCTAGGTTTGTTGAGTGATGCAGTTACTTACATTTTATTTGTTCCATGCTTTGAGTACCTGATGAGGCATGCACTCAAATTCAAATAAATAAATAAATTACCTTGTGTTATAAACAGTTATAATTAGTAGAACGTAGAGATATGAATTAATCTGTTTACATAATTGCAGAAGTAATGACTTCTTTAGGGAGAGGGTGTCCTCTGTGGACCTTAAAGATGCTCCATGGATTCATCTGGTCTCTCATCAGGGCAATCCTATAAAGGTGAAATTTGGTCCTTTAAATAAGCCTCTTATGTCTCACTGCCTGTGAAAAGAGAGTCGAGTGTGTCTGCCATTGAACCACAGGCCGAAGGAGAGTGGGACAGAGACAATGCCACAGTCTAATCTTCTACCATTAGCCAAATGGAAGATACCTTACTGACAATCTGCCTTCCCAAATTTTCTGACCCAGCTCATCAGATCCCTCCTCCACCTGGTTTAAGATACTGAAGAGTGAATTATAAAATACGTCACTATATCCTGAAGAGTGTAAGGTCTAACGAACAGTAAGTAGCAACTGGAATATGTTAGGGAATGAATTTTGCTGTGGATTTTCAATTGCTACATTTAAGAGGTGTGAACTTTACCCTTCTGCCTCATGGCAAGCCTTTTCTTCATTTTCATTATCCAGACATATCGAGCCACATTGTGGGGGGGAGGGGGGAGGTTAGTATTTAGGGGCACTAAACAGGTCTGAAAACCACATAAATCCCTTTGAATACAGTATGTCCCCCATACGTTTAGACTGATGTGAAGAAAATGCCCTTCTCCTTTGCCACATGTTTGCATGGCTGCGTCTATTATATGCTGGCTTGCAAGTGTGGCTGCATATGCTGTCTGCTTGATGTGACATCATGGCTGGGTCCGTTTCATTTGTTTGTGACCAATGATCCCACTGATGATCCCATGCCGTGTCATCCATGATGCTCACATATTTTAATAAAATTAATAGGCTGTGATATGCTCGCCACATGCTACTGTGACAGAAGTAGGGATTGCTAGTGATTTCTCTCCGTGCTCACTCTCCTGCCTTCAAGGTGTTGAGCAAAGGGCAAACAATTTTGGTTAGTTTGGTCTTTTTCCTCACGTTTTCTTTGATCCTTTCCACATAAAAAAAAAAATAACACCACACCTTAGGACTATTTAGCATATGTTAATTGACTTAATGCTTTTTAGAGCTGTTTGGTTTTCTCAGGAATTTAAGGTGGTGACACCTGAAGTTTGGAAAGGGTTACCTGCAAAATTGTGTGTTACGACCAGTTTATTAGGGTTTAGAAAGACTTTGAAAACATTATTGTTTCCTAAAAGGTAGAGAGGATTTGCGAAGGAAGGGTTTGTTCTATTTTACTTTGTGTAAATATTATTTTCTGCTGTTTTATTGGGATATTGTATGCCATCTTTAAGAAGTTGTTCTCTGTAAGATGGTCTAAATCTTTTATAAGTAAATAAAGAAATACATTTGCTGGTTATGGTGCATTAAATCAGTTCAGTGTACACTACATTTCTATGGTATGCTAAAAAGTCGCATCCTATGTTGCTAATGACCTAGATTGGCCACTGTTGGAAACAGGATACTGGGCTTGATGGACCTTGGTCTGACCCAGTATGGCATATCTTATGTTCTTATGAACATACATTCCTATGGGGCTGCTAACTGTCCTTTCCCTGTTGTAACATGCTGCACCAGGATTTGTTATAATCTCTGCAGCCCTTTTCCCAAAGTGTGGTAAGTTTTTGCATGTGCTTTGAGTAAAACCTAATGCAGGATTAGTGCAAACGTTGGGGGGCATGACCAGCATATTCCTGGAAGTTTCTGTATTGAAACATACCTAGTGCATGGCAGTGGTATTCACAATGAACATGGGTACACCTGACACCACCCATGGAGAGGATGCTAAGTGCACCTGTGCTAATTCTATCATTGACAATTAAAACACGGTATGTATCCCCATGCCCACTCTCAACTCCTAACCCAACCAGTTACTGATCTGACGCTTGATGTGAGGTTAAAATTGGAATTAGCGCGTGGTGACTGTCATCCCAGCACGGTAACATTGCTACAGTTGCCATACACTAATTCCTGCATTAACCTCAGCAGCCCCCGCAGTATGGGGTGGGGGGGGGCAGGCAGAAAGGGGGTTCACACAGCTGTGGCAGCAGCAGTGCTGCAGACTTATTTTATCATGTTTGCCGCACTGCTCCGCTCTTGTAAGTTCATCTTGAGCAACGCATGCTCGGCGGCTGTTCCCCGCCTGGCTGAGGTCTCACAAATGGGCAGGCTGCACCGGGGGGGGGGGGGGGGGGGAGTTGCGGGGCGAGGGTCTGTGCATCACCACTGCGACAATGGAGGGGGCCCTCATGGTAACTTACACTGCTGCTCTTAGTTAACGTGCCCCTATGTTATTTAGGTTAAGGTATGCCTTCTGCTACCCTTTAGAGAACTATTTCTTTTCTCAGCTACCCCCTTAACCTCTCTAGTGGGCACTGCTGGTGATTAGGCCGCTATGGAGACTGCTATGGTTTTCGAAGGAAGTAGATGAAAAAGTGAAGAAAAAGAGGGAGGCCTTCATGAAATACAAGAGATCACAGAGAGAGGAAGACAGGCATCTGTATTTGGAAAAACTTAGAGAAGCTAGCAAAGTAGTCAAGAAGGCAAAGATTCAAAAGGAGGAGGAAATAGCCAATGCAATAAAATGGGGGGATAAGACATTTTTCAGATATATTAGTGAGAAGAGGAAGGGCAAAAGTGGTATTGTCAGACTCAAGGGTGCAGGGGGGAATATGTAGAAGCTGATAAGGATAAAGCGGAATTGCTTAACAAATATTTTTGTTCTGTGTTCACAGATGAAGAACCAGGAGCAGGACCTCAGAAAACACCCACAAATAAGAACAGAAGCGAGGGACATCTTGAACAATTTTCAGAAGACTGTGTTCGTGAGAAACTAGCTCAACTTAAAGTAGACAAAGCGATGGGACCGGATGGGATACACCCTAGAATACTGAGGGAACTTGGGGACGTTCTAGCAACTCCACTGACTGACCTTTTCAATGCCTCGTTGGAGTCGGGAGTGGTGCCAAAGGACTGGAGAGAGGCTCATGTGGTGCCTTTACACAAAAGCGGAAGTAAGGATGTGGTTGAAAACTACAGGCCGGTTAGTTTAACTTCGGTGGTGAGTAAATTATTGGAAACGCTGCTGAAAGAGAAAATAGTGAGGTTTCTGGAGTCCGGCGGATTACAGGATACGAGGCAGCATGGATTCACCAGAGGCAGGTCTTGTCAGACAAATCTGATTGATTTCTTTGACTGGGTGACCAGGGAGTTGGACCGAGGGAGAGCTCTAGATGTGGTGTATTTAGATTTCAGTAAAGCCTTTGACACTGTTCCTCACAGGCGACTTATAAACAAACTGAGCACCCTAGGGATGGACCCTAAAGTTACTGCTTGGGTTAGAAATTGGTTGGGTGGGAGGCGACAAAGAGTACAAGTAAATGGAGCTCACTCTGAGGAGAAGGATGTTACCAGTGGTGTGCCCCAGGGATCTGTCCTTGGTCCGATTCTTTTTAACATCTTTGTTAGTGATATAGCGGAAGGGCTGTCGGGTAAGGTTTGCCTCTTTGCGGATGATACCAAAATCTGCAATAGAGTAGACACCCAGGAAGGTGTAGATAACATGAGGAGGGATCTAGCTAAGCTTGAAGAATGGTCTAGAATTTGGCAGCTGGGATTTAATGTTAAAAAATGTAAGGTCATGCATTTGGGCTGCAGCAATCCAAGGGAGCAATACAGTATAGGAGGTGAAGTACTTTTGTCCACTAAAGAAGAGTGGGACCTAGGCGTGGTTGTGTCTGATGATCTTAAAGTAGCTAAACAGGTAGAAAAGGCGACGGCAAAAGCTAGAAGGATGCTTGGGTGCATACGGAGAGGAATGGCTAGCAGAAAAAAGGAGGTGATAATGCCTCTGTATAAGTCTTTGGTGCGACCTCATTTGGAGTATGGTGTGCAATTCTGGAGACCGCACCTTCAAAAGGATGTGAACAGGATGGAGTCTGTGCAGAGGGTTGCTACTAAAATGATTAATGGGCTTCATTATAAAGCATATGAGGACAGACTTAAGGATCTTAATATGTACACCTTAGAGGAAAGGCGGGATAGAGGTGATATGATTGAGATGTTTAAATACCTCCGTGGCATAAATGTTCAGGTTGAGAGCCTCTTTCAATTGAAAGCAAGTTCTGCTATGAGGGGACATGGGATGAGGGTGAAGGGAGATAGATTCAGGAGTGATATGCGGAAATATTTCTTTACGGAAAGAGTAGTGGATCTGTGGAATAGTCTCCCAGTGGAGGTGGTAGAGATGAGGACAGTAACTGAATTCAAAAAAGCATGGGACCAGCACAGAGGATCTCTAAAGGTAAAAAGTGGACTGTTGTAGTTATGGAAGGACAGGCTAGATGGGCCTTGTGGTCTTTTTCTGTCATCATGTTTCTATGTTTCTATTACGCAGGGACTGAGAAGGGGATTAAGAACTTGTTGTCATTTCATGTTGCATGTCTTCTTTTGTAGTCGTGGTAGTAGTATCTTGGTGATAAGCTTGGCTGACACACTGAGGTCCTTTTTCTCCTTTATTAAAAATATTTAGTAGATTACCGCAAGAACTGGTTGTTGAAGTACTATTAGATCCTAGCATAGTAACAAATGAATAGAAAGAGTTACTAACAAGAGAGAGCGAGAGAACATGCTAATGACATTAATGTGTGTTGTTTTATTGTTGGTCCCATTTAAGGCAGTTATTAAACATGCGTGAATAGTATTACAGTTGAGTATGGTAATGTGGTAGCAGATGTTAGTAGCTCTAGCTGAGAATGATCAGCTGATAAATGCTAACTGACTCACACGTCTGCCTATCTTCCACTGAATGCCATCTCGTCCTCCCCATGTCTTTTACCTGACCCTTCAACCATGTTGCTTTCACTGTTGTCTATATCTGATCCAACGTCACTCATTGACATAAGGCTTATAGGCATGGGAGCTCCAACCAGGCTACTCCAGCCAGCTTGAAACCCCAGTGTCACTGTCCCACTGATGTTAGGATAGTAACCATGGCCAGAGAGATAAAAGGAGGTTTAGTTTTAATTTTACTTTCTTACTACAGCCATTTGAAAGCCTGGTGTCACTATACCTCAGCCTTCTTGAAAGTCTACTGTGGTCCTAATACTGAAATTAATGTTGCAATCACACCTGCTTCATTGGAAGCTTGAGGCGGTCACTAAAATTCTGCTCATTAACTTGTATTTTACCCACTTTTGCTATCTAAAATGTCATATGACTAAGTGAATACTGAAGCCCCACCTTCATTTCTTTTACTTATTATCCTCTACTTCCCTGACCATTGTGCCCTGTATCCTCTCTTCTATTTAATCTTTACATTCCGCACTTATGCCCTTTAATACAATCCTTTGGAATACATTACCATATTTATGCAGATGACATTATGCTGTATGCCCCTTTTTCCACAATCAAACCCAGTTACACGAAGCTGATTGAATGCTTCAATGCAGTCACACAATGGCTCTCCAAGCGTAACGTATCGGTTACTTATAGCAAGACTGAAGTGTTTTTCATAACTAAAGACCAAACATTCATCACCTCCTCAACACTAAAAATATGGAATGCAAAACTCGATGTTAAGCAAGAGATCCATTACCTAGGAGTCACACTCGACCAACGACTGAGCGTACAACCCCATATCAGCAACATCACTAAAGCAATATATCACAAGATAATAACACTTTGCCACCTGCGCCCATTCTTTGAAAAAATCGATTATCGTACAGTATTCCAAGCACTTATCTTTCCTCATTTCGACTTCAGTAGCATCATCTGTTAAGGGTTACCAAAGTATGTCTTGCAACCACTTCAGCTCGCCCAAAATAAGGCCGCGCATACCATATATGGAACCTCCAAAGCACCTACACTGGTTACGAATTGCAAGCTGAATAAGATACAAAGTCATACTCTTATAGCCAGATATTCGAAAGGCATTTACATGGTTTACAAACCAGTAAACTGTGTCAATGCCTTAAATGGGGATATTCAAAGGCACCTACACGGTAAGTGCCGTTGAATATCCCTTTCTATGTCCCCTATGTATCCCAATGCTATCCGGCTAGCATTGGGAGATGTTGGGGGCAGAGCGGAGGCGGGGAGTACCGTTAACCAGGTAGTGGCAATATTGGACCACTACCTGGTTAGCGATCCGTGGCTAAAACTAACTCCTGTTAGGGAGGAGAATTTATTTAAGATGCAATCTTTAACTTTCAGGCTTCTATGGGGAGAGGATCCAAGTTATCTGCATCAGCTGTTGCAGTGGTATCAGTCAGGAAGGACCTTGAAGTCCAGTCAGAGGGCATTTTTCGGCAGTGGCAGGTCATTGAGAATTTCATTCGCAGCAGTGGAGGGGAGAGCTTTGCAGTAACGGCGCCCGTATGTGAATAAGTTGCCTAATAGTTGTAGGCAGGAGCAGGATGAGTAGTGTTGGACGCTAATTGGTGGGTGGTTTTCTGGGCGTGGGCGGTAGTTTGGTAGTAACAGTCTCAACTGTTACGTTAAATCAATGGTGTTTTATGTTTATATTGTGTTTTAAGGTGTTTTTATGTGGCTTTAAACTGCTTTGAATGTTCTGTACAGATTAGCAATATATAAGAGCATTTAAATAAATAAATATACATTTGACTATTTTAGCTTTTCTTCCTCTTTCCACAGTAAATTTTGGTAAGATGTGGGGAGGCAATCAAACAGAAGTGAAAGAGTTTATTCTCCATGGACTTTCCAGCAACCAGGAGACCCAGGCTGCTCTGTTTATTTTGTTCTCAGTTATCTACATCCTCACCTTAGTTGGAAACATGATGATCATTGTGGTGGTATATGCAGACTTTCGCCTGCACAAGCCCATGTACATCCTCCTCAGCAACTTGTCTTTTGCCGAAATCTGGTACACAACCAGCACCGTCCCAAAAATGCTTTATAACTTTCTGTCAAAGAACAAAGCCATATCTTTTGTTGGCTGCTTCCTACAGTTCTACTTCTTTTTCTCCTTGGGTACAACAGAATGTTTCCTTCTTACAGTAATGGGTTATGATCGATACCTAGCCATCTGTCAGCCTCTCCGCTACAACATGTTAATGAGCAGTAGAATATGCTTCAACCTCGCTGCATCTTGTTGGATTGCTGGGTTCCTCTGGTTCGTGGTCCCCATAGTGTTAATATCCAGGTTGCCCTTCTGTGGCCTGAACAGAATTAACCATTTCCTGTGTGATCCAAGCACACTGTTGGAACTCTCCTGTCTGAGGGACTATGCTACGGAAACAACTAGCTCAACATGTAGTTCACTGTTGCTCCTTGGCACCTTTTCTTTCACCGTCATCTCTTATGTTTTCATTCTAGGTGCTATAATAAAAATCCCTTCTTCTTCAGGACGCCGTAAGGCCTTTTCCACTTGCGCCTCCCACCTCTTCGTGGTGACCATGTTCTTTGGATGTGTTATGTTTATGTATATGAGGCCTTCTGGGAACAATCCATTCTACGTGGATAAGGTGGTGGCTGTACTCTACACTGTTGTGACTCCTCTGCTGAATCCAATAATCTATAGCCTGAGGAACAAGGAGTTCTTGGAGTCAGCAAAAAACGTCTTGAGTTGTTAACACTCCCACAAAATATGAAAATGATCAAGTGCCTCTTTTCAAGGGTACATATTTGTAGAACTCATTCTCCACTCATTTGGAAATCTTTTTTTTTTCTTAATCTATGTGCAGTATTATTCTATCTAAAGTAGAGATAACTAGATTTTACCTTCTGTGGCAAGATGCTAAATTTGAATTTTGAAATAGGTTTTGAGAGTGTATTAAAGGTTAATGTGTATTAATAAATGTTAACATGTGTTGAGTGCCATTGAAATAAAAAGGCGATGGGCATTTAATGTGCATTAATGTCATTAATACATGATAAAAACGTTAGTAAAAGGTCCCTTTGTCTTGCAGGGCAGTGCAATTAACACAAAACAAATGCACCCAAAACACTGTTCACACCTTATCTTAGAAACACATTCTGTAAGCTATATTGTCACTAAAAAAAATCCTAAAAACAAATAGGCTGTATACAAACGAGTGAGGAACCTAAGTTAAGCAATTATATGCTTAGATCTTCTTAAATGAAAAATTCTCTCCACTAAATACTAAAAGTAGGTGCCTAAAAGTGGGTAAACCAGGGAAACAATTCCGCCCTCTGCTTCATCACCATGATTTCAAATCTGTCTTCAATGCAATCATCACACCACACTTTGACTTCTCCAACACGATCCCATAAGGTATTACCAAACAAACAAGACAACTTCAAACAGCACAACACGTCGCAGCCAGGATAACCATGAATCTATCCCTTTTCATCTTCGTCCTATATCCCCTCATTGCAGAGGTTTCTTTCAATTGAAAGAGACTCTCCTCCTGTGTATTTATGCCATGGAGGTATCTAAACGTCTCTATCTTACCTCCTCTCTTTCAACTTTTTCTAAGTATACATATTGAGATCTTTAAGTCTGTCCCCATATGGCTAATAACAAAGACCATTGACCATTTTGGTAGCCACCCTCTGCGCCGACTTCATCCTGTTTATATCTTTTTGAAGGTGCGGTCTCCAGAATTGCACACAATACTCCAAATGAGGTCTCACCAGAGACTTATACAGAAGCATTATCACCCCCTTTTTTCTGCTAGCCATTCCTCTCCCTATGCACCCAAGCATCCTTCTGGGTTTTGCTGTCACCTTTTCCACCTGTTTAGCTACCTTAAGATCATCAGAAACAATCACGCCTAGGTCCCGCTCTTCGTTCGTGGACTTCACCCCCCCTCCCACATACTGTACCACTCCCTTGGATTTTTGCAGCCCAAGTGCATGATCCTGACTTTTTTAGTGATAAATATTAGCTGTCAAATTCTCTACCATTCTTCAAGCTTAGCTAGATCCCTCCTCATTTTATCTACTCCTTTCTGAGTGTCTACTCTATTGCAGATTTTGGTATTTATTTATTTTTATTTATTTAACTGTATTTATATCCCGCTTTTCACCGGGTCAAAGCGGTGGGATGTATAAGGGGGGGGGGGAATCAATAGTGGGGGGGGGGCCATCACCGGGGGCTCAGCATTGATGATTTTGGGGCGAACATAGAGACTGACAGGATAGTAGAGTTACTGGTCTGGAGTTCTTGAAGAGGAATAGGGGGGGGGGGGTTCCTATTCAAAGATGTTCTTGGAATAGGACGGTTTTTAGCTGCTTTTTGAATGATGGGAGATCACCGTTGTTCCTGATGTGGCTTGATAAAGAGTTCCAGAGGGATGGGGCATAGAGTTCAAAGGCTCTGTTGCAGGTCCGTTGTGTTGCTTTGGTTCTTTTGTGGGGGACGGCAATGGAGGATTGTCTGGTTGTTCTGCTGTGGGTTGGGCGAGGCAGTAGGGTGCAGAGTGGGGTGCCTTGTGTTTGGTGGATGGTTTTGTGGGTGAGTAGAAGAGCTTTGTACTTGATTCTTGCTTCGATGGGGAGAATATGAAGGTCTCTCAGAATTGGGGTGATGTGGTCCCGTTTCTTTGCATTGTGTATTATTCTCGCCGTGGTGTTTAGGGCAGTTTGGAGGGGATTGGTTTGTGCGGCAGGTAGGCCATGGTAGATTATGTTGCAGTAGTCCAGATGAGGGAGTGTCAGAGCTTGCATTACTGTCCTGAAGTCCTGTGGTTCAAGGAGAGGTCGGAGACGTTGTACCGTTTTCGCTTTGTGGAATACAGTTCTAGTAGTCTTGTTGATTTGCTGCTTAAGGGTTAGGGCTTGGTCAATGATGATGCCGAGATATCTTATGTGTGGTTGTATTTGAATTTGCGTGGTTCCCATGGTGAGGTGAGTGGGTGGTTTGAAGTCTGGGTCTTTTGTCACTATAAGAGCCTCGGTCTTCTTTATGTTAATGGATAAGTTGTTCTCTTGTAGCCAGTTGGATACGTCAGTGAAGCAGGTTGATAGCTGGTCGTTTGTTGGGTCTGTGGTTGTAATTGGGGTGTAGAGCATTATGTCATCGGCGTATATGTGGAAGTTGACATTGTGAGTACGTATGACTGAACAGAGTGGACGGAGGTAGATGTTGAAAAGCATGGCTGATAATGTGGATCCTTGAGGTACTCCTTGATGTTGCTGGAAGGGGGTTGAGGTTGAGGTTTTGGTGCGAATCAGTTGCTGTCGGTTGGTTAGATAGGACCTGAACCATTGGAGTACAGTATCTTTGATCCCAATTGTTTGGAGTCTGTGGATAAGGGTGTTATGGGAGATGGTGTCGAAGGCCGCTGATATATCCAGGAAAATTAGGATGTATCCTGATTGTTTCTCTTGGGTTCCTATGATGAGGGTGTTCATCAGCGTGGTCATGAGGGTCTCGACCCCATGTAATGGTCGGAATCCGTGTTGCTGCGGGTCCAGTATGTTGTTGACGTCCAGGTGTTCTTGAAGCTGGCGTTGGACTATCTTCTCGATTATTTTTGCGGTGAGTGGGAGGCTCGCTACTGGTCTGTAGGAGGTGGGGTCTAGGGGATCTAGGTTGTGCTTTTTTAGGGTTGGTCGAATGATTGTGGTCTTGAGGGCGTCTGGCATGTTTCCTTGGGTAAAGGATTCATTTACGATGTGGGTTAGTGGTGCACTGAGGTCTTCTTTGGTTTTCTTTATCCAGTCGGTGGGACAGGGATCCAGTGGGGAGGTGGTGGTGTTCAAGCAGGAGATGGTGGAGGATATTTCTTCTTTTGAGATTGTGTCGAATGTATTCCAGTCTCTGTTCAGGATGGGGTATGAATTTGTCTTGGTTGTTTCAGCATAGTGATGTGAGCTTTGTGGTTGCTGAAGCTGTTTGTATTGTCGGGCTAGAAGGTCAGGGGGAATATCTGGCAGCTGGTCAGAGTTGCTGGGTGCCCTTGTTAGTTTTTTGACAATTTGGAAGAGCTCTCGAGGTTTGTTTATGGCTGTTGTGATGATTTTGGTGTGGTAGGTTTTTTTGGCATTGTCAGTTTCTGAATGGTACGCATTGAGTTCGTAGAGGTATTTTGCTTTGTCTCTGTCGCTTTTGGGTTTTCTCCATTTCCTCTCGGTTCTTCTAAGTCTGGTTTTCAGTTTTCGGAGGCTGGGGGTGAACCATCGGGCTTTCGAGGAGATGGGTCTGGTATTGGTGTTGTTTCTAGTTGTGCTGGCTGCTGAGGAGATTGTGGTATTCCAGTTGTGGATCAAGTCGTCAAGATTGTTGGAGTTTGTGTGTAGGTTAGGCAGGGTTTGCGTTAGGAAGTCTTCCTTGCTAAATGCTTTGAATCTCCTTGGGTGGTGTTCGTTTTCTCTGTTATTTTTGAGTTGGTAGGTGTGGGATATGTTGATGATGTTGTGGAATGGTGTCAAAGGCTGCAATCTACTGGACTTCAGACACCTCACTATCCTTTATTTTAGCAGCGTTTCCATTAATTTACTTCTGCTTTTCTGTAAATGGACCACATGTGTCTTTCTCCAGTCCTCTGAGACCACTTCCAGTTCTAAAGAAGCTTTGAAAAAGTAAGACAGTGGAGTTGCTGAAACCTCCCCAAGTTCCTTCAATAGACTCAGATGTATCCCATCCAGCTCCATCGCTTTGTCTACCCTGCAACCCTTGGACAATCATCCCATGGTCCAGGAAACCAAAACAATCTCAATGACACTATCCACACAGCCATGCATTCATCTCCATGATGCAATCTTCTCTGCCTCAGCCTTTACCCTCAACAGGGAGGATTGAAGAGAACACCACCTGCACACCTATCTGCTTCATCCTCTGTCCTAGAGCCATGTAGTTGTATAGGATTATATGGAAGGACAGACTAGATAGGCCATGTGGTCTTTTTCTGTGGTCATATTTCTGTTTCTATGAAGTTACTCTTGATACCCTTGAAGGGATACCTAGCAGTATCATTTGTGCCAGCATGAATGAGCAACATCGGATGATAATCAGTAGCTTGATGAGTCGGCAAACTGTCTGTAACATCTCAGATTTTGGCAACCAGCACACCTCTCTGGACATCAAGTCTGATTGGCAGATGGATACCTCAGTACCTATTTTATTTATTTATTTATTTAATGGTATTTATATACCGCCTTATCATTCAATCAAAGCGGTTTCCACGGCAAACAATCAAGGGGGCAAATGTTTTCATGCAGTGTACAGAGTGGTGTGTATGTGTTGGCGGGGATGTGATTAGATTTGGTTTATCTACATAGTGTGCTGTTATACATCATGAGCTATTACACAGTCTTATATACCGTCTTGGGGTGGAGGGGGGGTTGATGATCTGACTTGTATGCTGGTTCAGGGGGTATGTCCATAGTAATCGACTATCGACTTTCAGAAGATAGTCACCATTTACTATTACCTTTCGCTACCTTGTATTCACTGATTCTGCAACTTTGGAGCAAGCTCTGGTTCTTCCCTTTCTTGGGATGCTTTCACCTCCTCCACTTCCAGGGCTGCATACTGGTTCTTCAATTTGAGGGCTGGAGGAGTTGGATTGTTGATTCTGCAGGCTCTGGTGACTCGTGTCCAACTCTATTCATTCCATAGCATACCATCTTCACCTCTTATCAGTGAGTTTGGATACTTCAAGAAGTATCTCATTAATGTACTTCTTGCTGTCTCGGATGCTTTTCAGCCTTGCCACCTCTTCTCTGAGCTCCTCCACTTGTTTCATGATGGCTTCAGCTTGCAGGCATCTTGCACAATTAAACCGTTCCCTCAACTGACATCAGGATCTCTGTCTAGAGAAAGGCAGAAGCTGTAATGGGGGCAACAGCTTTGGTATTTTGATTTTTCTCAGCCATCGTTCAGTTGCTGGAGCTTTGATACCTGTTGAATATATGATAGAGACCTACCAAAATCCCTAACTTTTTCTCAGCTGTCCTTTAAGAGAAAAAGCAGCTAATGTCTTGTATGTGTGTTCTAACACTGCTGTTCTATGTCCCTGTGTGTAGCCCTGCTTCTTTGCTAAACAGTTATTACCTTATACTAGTAAATTCTGATCTTATGTGTCTGAGGTAGATAGATTAATGTATTCCCTTTATAAAATTACCTATTCAGTGTTGAAAGAACATTAAAGAATATCAAGCTGTTTACTTTTAGTAGATATCCAAATGTGGAACTATTTGCTTCCTAGATTTTCCCTACCAATCAATAAAAATCTGTTGTCTATATCAACAAGTTAATTGAGGAGTTGCCCTATAAAACAAGAAGTCTCACATGGGTGGGTGGGAGATGGGGTGGGGAGGAGGTCGGTGACTTCAAGGATTTTGCCTACCTCTTTGAATTTGTAGGCTAAAGGAGAAGGAAAAGAACTCTAGCAGCAAAAAAAAAGCTGTCCAAACACACAAAAAATTCCCATTTTGCAATACAGCAGAAAAAAATTAACTATTAAAAAAGAAAAAGTTGCCCCCTTTAAGAGCTCACAGGCAGAGAGAGTATATTCAAGAGCCCCATAGTATTACTTTGCTTGTAATGCAAAGCCCAGAGATACTTTTTCCCCCTATGAGCCTCAACAGCAGTTTTCAAAGTAAAAAAAATGAACATACTTTCCCTTTGAAAATAGGTCTAGGGAAGCGTTCTTGCAGACATTCACAGTGGCTTCTTCATCAAGTACTTTATGCACTGGAAATAGCATATGTAGTTTTGAAAAACGACCTACATATGCTATTCTCCTATTTACAAGCACAAGTGCTAGCCTCCTGCGCATACTTTTAGCCAGGTAAGAAGTATGCAAGTTAAGCCTTTTATCTGGATAAATAGTTTTGAAAATTGCCTTTAATAATTTAGTAAGGCCAAAACATATTACTGCCTCCAGCTTCTTTGATAATGTTTATCTCTACAGATAAAAAAAGTTAGGAATCTTTTATGAAAACACAACAAAACACACATTTTACAGGAGAAAATAATTGAAAAACATAGTTTTCTGAGCCTCCTATTAGATTGTTAAAATGATAAAACATAATAGAGGTCATTCCATAACACGAATAAGCCATTTGGACTTGCACGGTTAATGTTTTTCTGTGAACATGGGTGGAATGGGGGCACAGTTGGCTGTAGAGATGTATAAAATCTATTCAAGAAAGTCTCATGTTCCTTTTATTCCTGTGGAAATATGAAATGAGAACAGGGCTTAGAAACTTTTCTGCTCTTCTCTGCTCTTCAATACATCCCATATTGAAGAATGGTTGTGACAATTATATTTTGAACTGTTGTGTCTGCAGTCTGGAAGAAAACAAGATGCAGTTTTAAAGAATAGAGAGCAGAGGTGTGAGGGAAGGTTGTAAGATAAAGAAACATTAATAAACACCCCTACAGAAATATTAAGAAGAGCCATAGTGTTTATTTTGGCTATGCTGACATTTGCTGTTTGTGCTAAAGGAGATGCAAGGGGGTGCTGATATGTCTTTGGCTTTGTAAAGAAAACAAAAAGCTATCGGTTTGAAAATATTTATTTACTCAACATATTCCCCCTGTGCTCCACACACTTATTACTTCATTGCTCCAAGTTCTTCAAGCCCTCCAAATAAAACTCTTGTGGTTTCTCTGCAAACCACACATCAGCAGCTGATGTGGCCTTCTCAGTGGTTGAAAAATTTCTTCCATTCAAGTGTCTTGTTAGGTTACGGAACAGGTAATAGTCAGAAGGGAACAAGTCAAGTGAGTATGCCGGGTGTTTCAGCACTTCAAAGTGTAGATCAGCCAATTTCTGCTGCATGATGGCTGCAGTGCGAGGAAAGACATTGTCTTACAGAAACAAGATGCCTTTTGAAAACTTGCCTCGACATTTGGAGACCAGTTCCCACTTCAGTTTGTCCAGAAATTTTCTGTGATGGTTGTACCCTTTTCCAGGTAATTAACAAGCAAAATTCCATCTCTGCCCCAGAAGACAGATGCTATTACCTTGCTTGCTGATTTCTGAGTCTTGAAATTCTGAGGACGTTGGGAACCACTGTCCCTCCACTCTTTATGATTTATGGTTTATTAAAATTTGATATACCGCCCTTCAATACACCAGAGCGGTTCACAATAATCTGTGAAATATGAGAAGCAGAAAATAATTCCATTAAAAACAAAAAAGAAATGACAGTGGGGTAAGGTAAGGGAGGGGAGGGGAGCTGAGCCTCAAAACAGTCACTGGGAGGTCAACTGAAATGCAGCTCAAAATAAATAAGTCTTCAAGACATTTTGAACCTTGGATGAGAGAGCTCTAGGTGGATATCAGCTGGCAACAAATTCCAGAGTTAAGGGACCAGGAAATAGAAGGCAGCATATCTAGTGGATTCAAGGCGTGCCTGGGATGTCGAAGGGAGATAAAGACTGAGACTAAGGGGTATGTTTACTAAACTGCGGTAATCGTGAACAACGCGCGTAATGTAAAGTTAATGATCGTTCACATGTCATAACGCGCGTTATGATGTGCGAACGATCGTTAACGTTAACTATGGTTAACGCGCGTTATGTAACGATCGTAAACTCCCGCGGCGTTGTAAAACACCACAGAAGGTGGAGAGAGGGCGGAGAGAAGGGGTCAGTGGGCGGAGAGTTGCTCCCCTCACACTAACGTGCTGATTTTCAGAGCTGAATTCCAACGCGAATGAAAACCTGCCGTTAAATGCACATGACAGGGGAGAGAAACCATTTCAGTGTCATCAATGTACAGCCCAGGCAGGGAAACAAAAAAAAGTGATGTGTGATACACGTGCACAGAACAAAAGGGCACAGAAACACTGAAAATGACCCCAACAAACTGGAAAAAAACAATAACCAAGCTGGCCAATAGTGGTATCAATGAGAAACATCAACCCCTCCCCCCCCCCCCCCAGTAAGCTCCATAGAACAGATATAAATTGTGGAAGGGTCTATACTCCGTCCCCATACAAGGTGAATGAGCCCACAGTGAAATAGCACTGCTCAGGGTTTTCCCCACAATCGGACAGGGATCCTATGGCGTGCACATGTCCCGCAACATCAGGGCGGGCATGTTGGAATGGCAACTGGACAGATGCCAGAGAAGGGGATACAGAGGGCCGCAGGCAGCACATGCTGTGGTGCAGCTGGGCCACAGTGCGGACTAGGGTGATGCCTAGGTGGCCCATTCGAATGCTGAAACAGCAGAGCAGCCAGACAGCAACTGCTGAAGGCCCAACATGGGCACGAGTGTGTTTCCCAAAGTGTCACAGGGGATAGTACCCAACAGCTACCCCCAAGGGCACGGAACATTGGCAGGCGGGGCTGGGGGGAAGTGTGGACACCTATGCAGGCACTCCTACCCCAGAACCCACACCATAGGCAGCCGCCTACCTGCACACTGCACCCTACAGAGCACAGACACCATAAACATGCACATTACCTAGAGCAGAGCCTCCCAAATGCAGTCCTGGAGGGCCAAACACCATTCCGGTTCCATGCTGCCTCTGATAAAGATGCCTGTGCTGCATTTCTATGCGCCACCCCCATGGTATGCAGATGTATCTCATGTATATTCATGAGGGACAGCATGAAAACCCGAACAGTGTTTGGCACCGCAGGACTGGAGTTGGGAACCTCTGCCGTAAAGCAGCAGCCAACAGGGGCAGACACACCCGCACCCACAGGCCCCATTATCCAAAGCCTCCTGGAGAGGCAGGACTTTGGGCTCTGCGTGCATCTCCCAGTACTAGCACCTGCATACCTTAGTAATGCCACCCTAAACCTGGGAATATGGTACACATCTATCAAAAGGTTGCTATGATTACTGGCAGATAGCAATTCCTAGGTTAAGTACAAATTTCTGAGTGAGCTGCATCATAGCAACCTTTCTGATGTCTCTGGAGTGTGCTACAGGTCTTGTGTCTGACAGTGTTTACCAATCTGGGGAGTGACTAATACAGTATTGCGTACCATAGCCATGCCTGCACCGTGCCCAGGACTGGTGTGGTGGCCTGGGCTGCCCAACACCTCTATAGTTGCACAATGCTGTCATAGGTGTGGGGAGTGTGTGTCTGTCTATCCAGTGTGTGGTGGCTGCCAACACCCTCCACAGCCATCACTGCTAGCACTGTTGCCAGTATTGGCCTGCCAATGTGCATAATGAGGAGCAAGGTACCGTGGGAATAGCCTGGATAGGGTGGCCTGACCTGGCTGCATCTGCACAAGGCATAGGGCAATGGCTCGGACATTGTAGTGCCCAGCCACCACCTGCACGGACAGGGTGGCCATAGCATGTCCTGCTGTGAGGTCACTCTCACCCTGACTGAGCAGTGACCATTGCATGGCTAGGTTTCCCCATAGTGCTATATGGTATTTCTCTCATGTGATATCTATGGGTTCCCTTTTGGGGCCAATCACTGACTTATCTGCTTGGTGTGTATGCTGACATCCCTGTTCTGGGTGCATGCATCTTCTCCAGGACCATGCACCATGGACCAGCTGGCAGACTGTCTGCAGCTAGTATGTGTCTTGCTGGAACACCCTGCTTGGTGCAGCGGCTGGAGGCTTGCTGCTGGAGAATGTCAGATAATGGTGGGGGGCAGCTGCGCATTTCCAGGCCTGCTGTCTGTCTGCTATTGCGTTATGGATGTGTAGTGCTCTGTCTGTTCCCCAGCAGGACTGGGGTTGATGGTCCCCTCTACTGCTACCATTGCAGGGAGGTAGACTGTGGATCTATTGGTGGGTGCTCCTGTTCCGCACCCTGAGCCCCAGAGGGTGGGTTGTGTGGTGGTACATAATCTGCCTATGGGCCCATAAACCCATGGTCCCCTCCCCCCCCTTGCATGCTGCCACACACCCCATGCAGCCCCATCACCGCTTTCAGCCCTGCAACTGACCATGGTTGGCACAGGTGCATTGTACTGTCCCGTTGGCCACGTTACTACCCGTGTGGCCCTGCTGCCTCCGCCAACCCTGCACCGTATCCCCTGCAACACATTGGCAGCCTCTGCTGGTACTGTGGGCCTGTCCTCCTTGCCCCCGCACCCATCTACTGTGCTGTGCCGCCCCCTGCCCACCGTGGACACGTCCCCCCCATGGGTCATGGGCTAGCAGCTGCCCGTATGCCTGTGCCGCCCCCTGGTTCCCAAACAGCCACGTCATGCCACCCCCACCCCACCCCACCCTTGGTCCACCCCTACACATGTGCGTGTGTTGTCTCACACTGGTGCAGCTCACTCTCACACTTACCAGCACGTGGGTGCGCTGTGTTATAGCACTTAAGGAAACAGCTACCGCTATTTAGTAAACATTCCCCTAAGTCTTTAAGGGTGTGTTGTATTACCAGTCATCTCTCTTTTTTTTTTTATCTCGATGGAATGAGAATAGAGTTTCCAGTAATGAGATTGTGTGCATGATTGTAAGTTTTGTAGTTTACCTATGATGTAGTTATGTCTGAATAGCACAGAATTATTGTGCTTGATCTTTGAAATAAAGAATAATCTCGAGACTTAAGTGGTCTTACTAACAGGTGCTAGCTGGCAGCATGTGCTCTGGCTCACTGCGACATGCATTGTTAGTTAGCATGGCACCATGGGAGTGAGCGTGGGCCGATTCCCACACTGTGCAACCTGCGTTAGAGTTGTGAGTGGGTGGATTAGGGGCAGAGACGGCGTGACTAAATCCCTATCCAGGCAAAACAGGTATTCAGTACCGCTGGCCTGATATGGCCCCAGCATGGAATATCAAGCATTAATTAAAGTGGTAATGGCCATTTGCTTTAATCATATGTTTCTGTATTTCTATAAGGGAAAAGAGGGGACTATTGTAGTAGTCGATATCGAAGAGCAGAGCAGACTAGATAGGCCATGTGGTCTTTTTCTGCTGTCACGTTTCTATACTAGTTGCCGCTGCTGAATATACCCCCACAGCATTTCCACATAGATGCCATTTCCATGTGTGACTGATGTGTTTTCCATGTGGAAATTTTGTGTAGGTTTTTTAAAGTGTAACATCTGTACATTTTATCTGAATGGTTGTATTTTAATCACAGGAATTTTACTCATTCTCAGTTGTCATATTATGCAGTGGAAGTGACTCTGCAACTTAGCAAATGTTGAAGATTTGTTCTCATGTGACTCTTCTACTTATCAACTTCCTGTATCCTATCTATAAGATCAACAGACTTCTGTCATCACAGGATTCGGGTAGATCAGAGATTGTTTAGCTGTCAAAATTATCAACCATCTTAAAACAGCTACTCTCCTCGCAGCTTGGAGCCTTAAACTAGCGCTCTATTATTATTAAAAGAAAGACATGTCTACCTATGGCTGCTAGTTAACTCATGTTGACCTGTATAAACTGATCTAGCTCTGATTTTCTGCATTGCATGTATGTGATGGAGCAAAACCAAGACTGGATAAACCTTTTAGGATTGAGCTAGATATATTCTTACCCATCCACAATGCAAACGAAGCAGGTAGTGGAGAGGAAGGAATGGATCCACTGGACAACAAGAAGGAAGAGAGGGAAAACCAAAAGGAAGCCACAGGTTATGCAAAACAGACTTCAACAGATGGAACATATTTCTATTCACCATGTTACTGAGTTCTTTTCCTCTGTTCTGGTTGTAGAGGTTGTGTTCATTTATCTTCACATCCAAAGGAGGAACAAAGGAGAAAGCTTTGCGTTTCTACTTTATTTAAAGGAGTTTTACTGAGCAAAGATAACATCAAAGAATGATAGCAACCTATACTGGCAAGAGTAGTTCAGAAGCTTAAACCAATGACTAGGCAGAGGAAGCCAGGCTTGCTGTGTTAATGCCACTGCTTCAGCCGTGTAACCATTAGACTATTTTGGCAAAGTGACTGTACTTTGAAAGACAATTGGCCCAAATCTAAAAATGGCAAATTCAGAATTCTGTTTCTTCCAGATCAATAGCATCAACCGTTGCTTTCACACTTATTTTACTTTAGTTTTTAACTTGTCATCATTTTTTGGTGCCACAGAGAGCCCATTAACTACCTTGTTGGAAATACAAGGCGTCTTTCTAGCTATGGTTTTCCACAATGCTCCTTTTAGCTCTTTATTCCTGAGGCTATAAATGAGAGGGTTTAGCAGTGGGATTATAGTCACATAAACCACATTGATGAGTTTGTTCTCCTTCATTGAGTAGACAGAAGGGGGCCTCATATACATGCAGAGAGTAGTCAAGTAGAATATAATAACAACAATGAGATGGGAAGAGCAGGTGGAGAAAGCCTTGAGTCTCCCTTCTGAGGAGTGGATTTTCAGAATAGTGACAATGATTAAGATATAGGAAGTCAAGGTGAGCAGAAAGCAACCAAGCCCTAAAAATATACCTTCAACATAAGTCACAATTTCAATGGTAAATGTATCACTGCAGGAGAGTTTCATGAGAGCTGTGAGGTCACAAAAGAAGTGATTGATCTCATTGGAGCCACAGAAAGAGGACTGAAGAACAAAAAGATAGTGAGGCATAGTGTCAAGGAAGCCCAGTACCCAGGATGCAGTAGCCAGCAGGATGCAGGCTCGCTTGTTCATGGTGAGCACATAGCGCAAGGGGTCGCAGATTGCCACATAACGGTCATAAGCCATGGCAGTGAGAAGACCAAATTCTGTACTTAAGAAGCCCATGAAAGAGTACATCTGTAGAGCACAGCTGCTGGGAGATATAGCCTTCCGTTGGGTCCATAGGGTTTTCAGAAGTTTAGGCAGGGTAGCAGTCATGTAGGAAACATCAATGATGGACAGATTGCAAAGGAAAAAGAACATGGGTATGCGCAAATGGTGGGACATGCATACTGTACAGAAAATGAGGAGATTTGCCAACACGGCAATCAAGTAAACCATTAGGAACAACCCAAAGAGTAGAGTTTGAAGAGTTGGGAGTTCAGGAAACCCCATGATGACAAATTCTCTTACACTGGTCTGGTTTTCCATTCTGATTTGTTTTGCTAAACCATTTTCAATTCTTTCTGGGGAAAACCAGAAACAAATAGATAAAATACAGATAAAAGAGAATCTGCTTACACAAGATTCCTCAGTGATAAGGTAGTTGGTTTCCTTTACCTGAACATTACAATTAAAAGGGGTTTATTGTATGAGCATCTTAAATCCCATGCAAATCAATTTTACGGGTATTTTATGGAGCTCTGGCTTCATCAGAGAGTGCAGAATCAGCCTCTCTCGCCTATTTTTCCCGTGAACTGTGTGTGTGTGTGATAGCTTTGGATCAGCTTATCTCTTCTCTTATCATCTATCTTCTCTCTATTAATGATGTGCGTTCATTTTACAATGAATTGAAAAAACACAATGAAAAAGACTTGCTTTTGTTGTTTTAAATAAAACTGAAAAATAAATCCTGCAGAAATTTGAGATTTTTACGGGGTGAAGGCACATTTTACAAAGGCTGTCCATGTGCAATCTGGGACGTCCAAGCCAGAACATCCAGAAAGCATGCAGGCACGTCCCTGTTTATGCACGATTTTACAAACAAGGGCATGCATAATATGGACATCCTCTTTGCAGCCCACATAGATGTCCCCAGCATAGTATTAGATACCGGGGATATCTAAGAGACATGCTGTGGTGGACCAAACACAAGACAAGTTTCATAATTAAATAAAATATAGCCCTGTTATTGTGGAGAATACTGAGGATAGTGGAGTGACTTCTGCTCTACACCCTCCAGATTTTTTAGGGTTCAAAACAAGCAGTTTTCTGATGTCCGTTCATGCCAGGAGAAGGTTTAAATGTGGACATGGTCGCAGATGTCCCCGAGGGTTCTGAAATTGATCAGGGATGTCTGAAACCATAGCAGCACCCCAGACATACTTCTGCCACACCTCCTGTATACTTGGATGTCCCTGCAGCAGAAATATCTTTAAAAGCCATCTATTAAATGGCTGCAGGGATGTCCGCATGCACATTTTTGGACATCCAAATCACATCTAAACTTTTAAAATGACCCCTCTCCCTTAGTTTACTTTCCAGTTTAGTGTCCACTATTTTGCAAATGGGGAAAATTTGATAAGGAGGCACTAAAACCTGCATGACTGCCGATGTTTTCATCATTTACATTCTTAAGTGACCAGATATGCTCGTAAATGACCTCTTATAAAATACCAACCAGCGTAAAAGTAGGTGTGTAACTTAATGGTGCATGCTTTCATTCCGGACGTGCACATGGATGGAATATGGCCAGTGCAAACAGGTCCGCAAATCGATTACAAAATACCTGCTAAATGTCAGCACAGTCACTTACACGAGCCCTAGGGCTGGCCTAGGTGATCCCGCCTTAATTTAAGCTAGGTTCTCTGCGGAGATAGTGTTGTCGGACTTTGTATATATGTTTGTGATGAATAAAATAAAGTTTGGGAAAAAAAAAAAAGCTAGGTTCTCTGCCATATCGATTAGTACTTTATAAAGACAAGTAGGCACTTACTTATCTTTATAAAAGAGGCTTAAGTTACCCTCTTAATGTGTGCTGAAAAAGAAAATGAAATGAAACAAAAAGATAAAATGGAACAAAACAACCCGGAACCCCCTGAAATGAAAGAAAATAAGAAAATAATTAAGCACATCACTGCTATCTATTTTCTGGAACTCTCAATGTGTTCCATAGTGCTGAGTCAGTCTTTCTCCTCTCTCCGACTCATTGAGTTCTATCTGCATTTGTAAGGACTGAGTCAGCTCTCTTTACTTTCTTTTACATAGACCTTTGTTTGTATCCTGTAATGTTGCATGGGTCTAGTAGCACTATAGAAATGATAAATAGTCAAAGCAGTAATAATAGCATGTTTATTTAAGCATCCTCTCCTCTCTATTACAGATCTGCTTTCCTTTTGAAACAAAATGAAAAACAACATTAATATTTAATTTTATTTTGCCCCATATGAAGCAAAAAAATCTCCCTCCGAAATTTGTTTTTATTTCATTGTTTCATTTTCATTTTTTAGTGTGTGCAAATTTCAAATAACATGCACTAAATTAAAAACCAACAAAAATGTTAAAAAAGTGTTCAATGAAATGGAAAACCCTGAAAACCTCCCATAATGAGATGAAACAAAACTAAAAGTGTGCGCACCCCTCTTCCTTTCAAAGGAATTGTCCAGCTCTCTTGTCAGCTTCACCAACCTATAGTTTTCTTTTCTATGTTTGGCAAATAACTCTGCTACCTCTTCTGTCTGTCTCTCCTGTCTACCTCCCAGAGCTACATTTGTCTCTCTTGTCCACTTAGTTATTCGTTTCTCTCCTGTCTTGCTCTGGTAACTAACTCATCCTGCTTCCCAGATCTCTAGGTATTTCTATTCTATTCTCAAAGTACCGTAGCTATGTATATTGTCAATCTCTGGAGCTGTACCTGTCACTTATCTCTCTCTGATAGATTTCTCTCTCTCTCATATCACATTATTTATTTGTCTTGCAGTCTCCTTGCAGCATGTCTGCCTTTAAACTCTGTCTCAGAGAATCTCCGATCTACTTCATTGTTGACGTTGATTTGATATCGGTGTATACCTCCACTATGCTGTTCTTGTCCATTTCATTGTTCTTTGTCTTCTCTCTGCTTTATTTGAGGGATGGGTATTCATTAGCACACATTTGGTTCATTTGCTTTAAAAATGTGTACACAAAACTGATTTAATGAACATTAACTAATGAATTGACGTGTGTAGTTGATATCTGTGCTATAAACATGAAAGAGATTATTAACACAAATGTGTGAAAAGAACAAGAAAATGACAGGAAAATAGCCACATTTTCCAAAAACGATTAGAAAACTCCTTGCCTATGCATGCCGCTACTTCATGGAAATCCTCACTCTCACAGGCCCACGCGGGGTCGCTGCAGGAGACGATCCCTGCACTCAGCTGAAGTTACTGGGATGAATCAAAAGAAGAACAAGCTCACTTTGTCAGTAATGCCACAGTCACTGAGTTCAGGCAAACAAAGTGAAACAATACAAATAGGAATTCCACTCAGAACCAAAGACCCTACTTTCTGGCTTCACACGCTTGTGCCTGGGCTCTGTGTATATGTGAGGAGCAGGGGGAAAACCCATCCTGGTCAGAGTCCTCATGTCCTCCTCTGACAGCTTCGGTCCTTGAAGGACACACACACACACACAGTCATGTTACAGAGCTGCTTTTCCTTCAGAAGGCAGGCAAAAATACATTTTTACTTACTGCTGGGTCCAGCTCTGAAGCAGGATTTCTTCATATCCTGTTAAATCAATACTGAAGCAGACTCTCTACATATTATTGGGTCCAGCTCTGCAAATGAGACCCTCTGTGTGCTGTTGGGTCCAGCCTTGAAGCACAGCCTTTCTAGGTACTGTCGGGTCAGACTTTAAATGAAAGTTTCTTCTGCAGTGACTCTTGGAGCATGAGGAAGGATTTATTTATGATCATGTGGACGCCCTCCTGAGCCGGGGTCCTCCCCATGGAGTCTCAGAGTCATGGACAAGTGGTTAAGGATAAGGTTAAGCCCTTTCTAGCTGGTGTGCTCAGGTAAGGCTTCCCCAAAGTAAAATGCTAAATACTATTATAAAAACAATGTGCAGAGATTCAGTTTAAATGGTGACCATTTTCTTTATTTAAAACCAATGTGTTTAGTTATTAAATGGGTAAAGTTTCTCTCTTTGAATTATTAATGATAAACAGAGCATATAACGGTTTATTTTTTCTTTGCTTGGCAGATTGTCAACAACAAAATTTTAAATTACCAGCAAACATTCAGATAAGTTTCAATTCTTTCCTTTTTTGCACACATTACTTTGTGACATTAAGCACTTAATGCTAACTAAGGACTGATACTTTGTGTTCCTCAGATTAACAAAGCTAACCCCTTCTTCAGGACCAGGTAAGTATCAGCTCTGTCGTAATTAAATTGTATCCTCTCCCTCCCTATGTTTCTTGTGGTTTTTTTTCACATTTCAAATGTCCATACCACTGGTCAGAGCAACAATTGGTGCAATGATGCCTTCTTGTTCTCAGGCCATCGACCTTGAATTCCGTCCTTTCCTTCCTTAGGTGGAGGCTCCTGTCCTCTGTGGGACCTACTAAGCTGACTCTACAAAATTAAAAGAGAACAAAACCCTAATGGTCTACCAAGGGAAATTAAGGATTGTCCTTCTGTTAAAACGTTCCTCCCTTGTTCTCTTGCATTTATTTTTCCTAATTTGGGCAGCAGGTTTTCCACTAAATTGTCCCTAACTAGGAAAGAAAATAAAATAAAAGAAATCTAAGTTTCCCTGATTTCGGAGACCTCGAATTTGCTGTTTTGTTCAACATTCTGCTGACACACTTTCTCAGTCAAATCATAAACTTTTCTCTCTCAATTATAACTGAGTTTATTTCAGTTGGCAAGAAATATTACTGAGGCTTCTCTATAGTCAGATTCTGGGATGGCCTCAAAATCCAGACTTTGCTAGTCCTTGTTCTACTGTGATTAAGAGTTTTGCAGGTTAATTTCATCTGACTTCCCCTCAAGGCAGAACTTTTAATCAGGTTTGAAACTCTTTAGTGCCATAGGTTAAACATTGGGTTGTTTCCAGCTAAAAAGGTACCGTGTTCTTACTCAGTCAACTCTCATACACAGTCCCAGTGGCAAAATTATGCGGACCACTTTTTTTAGCCATTCACACTTCATAGGTCCCACTCTCACACACAAAAACAGTGCCATTTGTTACCCTTCAGACCTGTGAATCAGGCTTTTTGGAGACCTAGTCCCTCAGCCACTTTAAAACAGGTCTGCACTCTGAATTCCTGGTGGTTTCTGTCAGAAACAAACCCAAGTTTCTATGGTGGTCATGGTGTCGCCCTGATGACACCTATCAGGCATCAAGTCTCCAGCTTTCCCACAGTTTGGGATTCCAACCCTGATATGAACTGGATGTTGGATCTTTTAAATGGTTACCATGGCACTGCCCATTAGTTTTTATAGGAAAATATATTTTGAATACCATATACTTAATATTGTTTACGTGCTCTATCCTGACTGGGCATTCAGTAAAATCCTTTCTTAGTTCTTGAATCCAATTCACTGACTTCAGTGCAAGTGAGAGAGAGAGAGAGAGAGAATGAAAACACAGAGAACTTTATTTAACAAAAACACAGTTCTACTGGAGTGCTGCAGGAAGGAATTTACAAGTTTCACAAAATAGTGCAGTCACTTGCAATGCCCTTCCCCCATCTCCTGCAGCACCCCATTTTATTAGGAAAAAACCTACCATATTGTACAGTTTCGTCTTATCACTCTACGTCAAGCTTTGCATTGCATTTCGCTAATTCATATCTATAGTTTACATCTACATGTTACAGGCCAAGCCTGTAACACAATGGTCATCCCTAGCCATAATTTCTAAGAAGCATTTCTGGAAGTAAAAACATTCTGTCTCTACAAGAATCTCTAACCCTCTCTATGCCTAGGCCAGCTGTCTCTGTGAAGATTGTTTCTATATAGACCTTGGCTTTTCTTCCACATACCTCTCCAGGCTGCTCTTCAGGCTTCTCTCATTCTTTATATTCTTTATGTTGTTAATCCTTTCAGAGGGCCCCATGTAAGCCGCCTTTGCAAATATTACAATAAAATCATTAAATACTTCCTCAAAAGTGATCTGTTCAAACTCCAACTACTCTCTACTATACAATGAAGACTTCTAAAACACAGTTATAACTCCACAACAATTTCTTCCTGTAAAAATATTTTCTTCACTTCTGACTACCTTCTCCATGTCTCATCTCTCACAGATTATCCCTGATAAGATTATCCCTTGGACCCATAAAAGTCATTTTTTACAACTTTTTACTATGTTACAGTACTTCTGACAAAATAGGGTATTGGCCCTTTATATGTTTGGCATTGAATCCCCAGGTTAACTCTCCCAGGCTCTCTTCTGACTACCCCTCCCATTCAAGAGTCTCTTCAGGGTCTAGATTGCCCTTGGCCTAACTTCATCAAATTTTTAAAAGTAAATATAGAGCAGTATGACTACAAAGCCCCTCTAACTTACCCTAACAGCAGATCCTCACCTTATTCTCTTTTTGTACCTTAAATTTTGATGCTGCAGCCCTTTTAAATAGCCAGAGCTCAGCTGAACACAGCTCCTGTTTACTCAGTTTCATCGCAGCTCGACCACGCGTACAGCCCTGGACTCGGTTCCCTCCTGATGCTGCAATTTAGCATGGGAGGCCTCATATCATGCTCCCAGCACCTCCTCAACATCATGGAACACCGTGGCTGCGTCTCCTCTTCATTTAAAATAAAACATGGCGGGCCTCCACCGTGATGCCGTGGACCTTCCCCCCCTAGGCACTGATGCAGCCTGGCCATAGGCCAGGCACCCAGCACCGCAGACCCCAGTTAACTTTATTTTTCAATTTTTTTTAGACTATTTACAGTTCACATTCTGCCATTAACATTCTAAATCTTCCCTCAGTCACTATACCTTAAACAACCATGATTACAATAACTAACATTAAAGTCTGGGGAACTCAGTGTGTGAGCAAATCCACTATTGGGCACTCACAAACTAAACTAGGCCTTCATCCAGTGTATCCTGGGGGCCTGGGAACCAGCACCCTAGCAGTTCCCCCATACTGCCATGTATACTTTCCAGATGTTATCTCACTAGGTGAGTTTTTTCATGTATAGTGACAGACCAGCTCCTGCCATTGGGATATGAACCATCTAAACCTTTCCTAAGGAACCATCTACCTTTTTAATCTGATTCAGGAGTCCCTAACTTCAATAAAAATTTAACAAGCTTATTCAAAGCAAGTATTTTCCTTGAAATGACATTAGAAAATAACCAACATTTTGTTTGTATCCAGGGTTCTTGATGGAGAATATGTATTTTATATCACCAAAACAAAGAATATAAATCACCAATTGAGCTCCCCAGCAAGACAAATGTGAAATACCCAACTTCAGTAGCACTTTAATTCTCTTTATTTTCAATATACATAATAATTCTCTTCCAAATAAGCAGGAATTTTCCCTTTATTTTGCCTCAAAAATTATCTCTGGTGGGTCAAATTTGTACTTTCAGCCTCTGTTTCAAATTCTTCTACGTCAGGATCAACGTTTTCTCCACTTTGCTGTCTGGTAAACACCTTCAACTGAAAGATATAAACTATCATCATCCTCTTCGCACTTTTCTTCTGTATCTTCCATGGATTGTTCCTCGTCTTCATAAAAGCGATCAATGGAAATCTCTAAAACTTTAATTTGATCATGATGAACCCTCCTAGGCAGTCCTCCTGTCTATAGACGGATTTGAATTGCATTACCTTCTGTGGTTAGGATTTCATATATATGATCTTCCCAATAGTTTTGGATTTTATGTGTCCCAGGAAATTTGGAGATTTTCAGCGATATCTGTCTTAAGGTCGGACGAACTGACCTTGTGATTTCTTATCATAATTCTTCTTTCTAATTTTCCCTTTTCGGAAAGATGTGAAAGCTGCAATCTTACAAGCCTCTTCTAATTTATAATAATGGTGTTGAACCCATTCACTTACAGAGAAAATGGCAGATTCCTTGAACTTCCAGGTATAGATCTGAAAGCAACTTTGGTTCATGTCCAAACATGAGATAAAAAGATGAGTACCTGGTTGTTGTATTTGCATGGCTGTAGTATACCATACACATTTCCAGCAAGTATTTATCCCAACTCCTTTTCCTTTTTCTGATAACACTCTTAGCATGTCATGAAGTGTTCAGTTAAACTTCTCACATTGACGATTTCCCTGTGAATGATATGGGATTGTGTGAATTTTTCTAAAGCTGGTATAATTCTTTAACCACTTGAGATTCAAAAATCTGACCTTGATCCATATTGAATTATCCAGTGCTTCAAGAGGACTTCAGCTGTAGTTTTTGCTGTTTACTTAGGTGTCGGTAGCGCAATGGTTTATTTTATGAATAAGTCGGTGATTACTAATACAGTTTCTAACCCACTGTCACTGGTTCTAATACCGTATAATTCACTGCAAGAATTTGTAATGGATGTGTAGCAAAAAGACAAGTGAAAAAGACTTCATCTCCCAGAAAATTCTTTTGCACAAGGATATATCTCTTGCATTTCTTTATGTATTCTTCCACATCTCAAGACATATGCAACAAAAAATACCAACATCTTTAGCGCATTGTCTTGACCTAGATGTCCAGCTAAGTCGTGATTAGAGAAAGTTATCTCCTTTAAACAATTTGGGATTAAGTACTGAACAATTTCTTCTCCATCCCTACTACCTTTCTGCTTAATACTCCTTGTACTAATGGTAAGGCCACGGGGCAGGGTCCCCGACGGCCGTTGGTAACCGGGCGTACGGCCCGGTGCGGGGACCCTGCTTGTATCCACGCGTGCGGGGCGGTTCCCTTGGGCTGGGTTCAAAGCCATTGGCTTGCCGGGGACAGACAGCTGGGCGAGCCAATGGAAGTAGCTGAGCCCACGGCATGCCGGGGAGGCGCGCAAATGGCGCCAGTCCCCAGGAGCAGTGCAAGGCGAAGGGTGTGAAGGCTGGTGTTGCCCACCCTCCCGCCCTTCCCTTTTTGTTTTGCTGGTCTGGTTGTCTTGCGGGGTGCGTGCGATTCTGGAATGGGTTGTCGTAGCTGGGGGGGGGGGGGGGGGGCGGGGTCCCGGGGGTTTCCGAGGTCCGGAGCCTTAGACTGGAATTGGGGCGGGGGCGGGTGCCCCCAACCCGGATGACCCTTGGCCGGTCTTTGCTAGTAATATGGCGAGGCCAGGTAAAAGGGGGAGTACATGTTTGCCGCTGGCCCGGCTGCGGCGAGAGTGGAATGAGGTCACCTTGCTAATGGTACGGCGGGTGAGGGCTCGTTCCGCTCGGGGGGTTATTAAGAAGTTGCTTTTTAAGTATGTTATGGAATGTTATGACTGTTAATAAAGCTGCGACCAGTTGATCCCAAGATACTGTGTTGGTGTTATTTTGTATGGAAAGGTTTTGGAGGTTGGGGGGGGGGAAGGTTCAATCAGATTGGGGGGGGGGGTGCGGGGTAGCACCGGGTCCGACCTGCCACGGTTATTGTAGCCAATGTCGTTATCTCCAGTACCTCCAGCAGTCAGGTTCCGAAAAATTCACAGATGACTCGTTCTCCAATAAAGCTTCTATTATTGGCTTCAAAATCAAATCTTGTCTTTGTAACTTCTTTAGCATTTCATATTCTATCCCATCCCACCACTCAGATATTCTTTAGTAGACGTTTCTTTGGCCTTCACTTGCTTATTTTCAGTCCATCCCCAGAACCTTCGTTTAACCTCTTCATGTTTTATATTAATGGACTCATATCACTTTCCTGTGGGGGTGTCAGTTTGGAAAGAGCATCAACATTATTATTACTGTCCAGGTTTGTTTTGCACCTCAAAGTCAAAACTTGCCAACTGGATTAAGCAACACTGGGCCTCCAAAAGAAGAGGAAATCACCAAAGCCAAGTTGGGCAACAGTGATATCAATGGGCAACATGATAAACACTCCCAGGAAAGCTCCATTGACATGCAGTGATTTTTGAAAGGGTCTACGGAGCGTAGACCCTTCCAAAAATCATTTCTTTTTTTTGGGGCTTTCCTGGGAGTGTTTTTTATGGTTGCCCATTAATATCACTGTTGCCCAGCTGGATTATAATTTATTTGGAAGTTTTTGTGGTCCTTTTCAATTTATATTTGCTATTTTGTTCTGTGCACATGTATCACACTGCTCACGTTTTGCAGGTTTCCCCGGTTTTGCTGTACATTGCTGACGGAAATGGTTTCTCTTCCCTTTAAATGGGCTCTAACGCGAGGGTTTCACTCTCGGTATTTTTAATGCCCAGATTCAGCCCCGCTCCTGTGCGGGGAGCCTCTCCCCTCCCACTCTCCACCCATTGACCCCGTCCCCCCGCCCCTCGGGAGCCTTCCTCCACCCTCCGTGTTTCCCCGCCTCTATCGCACATGAGCGCCCCGCACACGTGCGGCGGCCCGTTAATGTGACACGCACGTGTGCGCGGCGCTTAAGAGCTCTTAAATGCATCATTAGCGGCCGCTCTTGTGCGCCGCGCACGTGTGCGCGGTTTAGTAAACATACCCCTTAATCTCTTCTGGCTTCGCTACTTTTGCCACCTTCGCCCATGGTCTAAGATGGACAGTGTTCATACTGACACTGAGAAAATGAACTGACACTCTACCCCCGGTTGCTTTGGCTAAAACCTTCGCCACCAACAAACCCGTGGGTAAGGTCACATCTTCTGATAGCTCCATCTTCACTGAACAACAGTCCAGCCTTCGCAACTGATGATAAATCCCTGGAATCACTGTTTCTGAGAGGAGGAATAAGCAGCTGTTTATTTCCCATCAGCTTGACATGTCCTGCTGAATCTGAAAGTTGTATGAAAAGATGATGTTCTTGAATATGAGTTTTAATTTTCATTAACCTCGCCACATCCTCCGATGGATTTAACAAAGTGAAATTGTGTAACAAACCTTTCACAGACTTTAATACATATAGTTCCAATAATACCAGGCACAGCTTCCTCTTCCTGGCTTCTCTCCCAGGAATCGTCCCGAATGATGAAAACGCAGCTTCATGGGATTTTCTGGCTGAAGCATTCAATACCAGTTTTCAAACATCTCACCACTGGAATTTTGAAACCATTTGCTGCGGAAAGTTTAATCCATCTAGCATCTGACAGTCACCTAACCCCTGTCATCTTTTTGTAAAAGAATTCAGCGGTTATAGTACTGACTTCCGATCCTATGTTTATCAGACATTTCATGGTCACGCCACTCATCTGTACCTCCATGATGGGTCTAGGTCTAGGACCTACTGCTCTCTTCTGAATTGTTGCTTAGTTGAGGAGTGTTCTCTCTGCATTACTTTAACTCCTCCCCTGGAAGTTGAAGGCTTAGGTAATGTCGTTGAACCATTGGATTTCTGCTCCACCTTTCCACCTGATGATTGCTCCTCCTCATTTACACCATTCAGTCCTAATTTATCACTCTTGGATGTAGCTTTCCCAAACTTCTATTGGGTTCAATTCTTGTCACTCTTTCACTTACACAGTAATGACTGATGTGTCCTGGTTCTGGCATTCGAAACAAATGAGATCCCCCTTCTCATTTCTTCCTCGTGTCCAGTATTGAAAAGGTGAGTCTCTATCTACATTCCATTGTCTCCCTTGAAAATACCCTCTCTTATTTCTCACTTACATTTGCAGCATTTGAAAGAGCTCTTGCGGACTCTGATTTAAACTGACGCCTAGTTTTTCAACAGTGTGAGTCAACTGTTGGATAGCCTACAACGTAAGGACTGTCTCACCAACAGCTGCTGTCACTAACCCTTCATTTCTTCTTGAAATAAGATGCACTCCACGTTCTCTCTCTCTCTCTCCAAACAAGCCCTCCTACTCCTCAGAAGCCTCAATAGCTGTTTTCAGCAGCTCCTGAAAAGTCATCTCAGGGTTGTCTTTGTTCTTCATTTTAATTACCTTGTGTAAGTTATCATCTTTGAACTCGATCACAAATTATTCTTTTAACACATCTTCTACATCCGGAATGGTGGTGGGCTTTCTGGCAATAATTCATGACATTTTCTCATGTAGATCACAGCGAAAGGTTCTGACAGATTCCCCCGACAACTGCCTTCATTTATAGAATTCCCTCATCTGTAAATTTATAGAAGGTTTATTCCCAAATTCTCACAACAATCTCTGAAACAGATCCTCTAGGTCTTTCTGTTCTTCTTTATACATCAACAACTTCCAAAAATTGGACCCAAAAACTAATTTTCACAATTCAATGTGATTAAACAAACTTAAACCACCAGAGAGCTCAATATGTGGTCATATTGGTGATATAAGCATCTACTTTCCGGAATCCTTATGTCATCATTGCCCTCATGTGGTATGTATATATAATAAAAATACTTACTGCACTGTGACTTGTCTAAATATATTAAATTCAATAACGTATGACAACCATACAAAATATAGGCATCCAAGCAACACATGGCAAACAATAATCTTCAGAGCACTGTAACTTCTCCCTCGGACTGAAGGCATCAGCTCCCAAGACATTCTCAGGTCCATAAGAATACAACCTCACCATATTATGGAACTTCTACCATATTTAACTGTAGGAAAGGTGTTTTTTTACCTTATAAGCTTCATTTCTTTGCTTGTAAATGTATCGCTGGTCTCAATTGCCAGAGCTCAGATTTGGTTTCATCTGTCCACAGACAGACTTAAGAGACGTCATACTGGGTAAGACCAAGGTCCATCAAGTCCAATATCCTATTTCCAACACTGGTCAATCCAGGTCACAAGTATCTGGCAGGTTCCCAAAAAGGCACCAGGTTCCACAATGATCATTCCGGGGTAAGCAGTGGATTTCTCAGATCCTTTTTAATAATTGTTTATAAACATGTCCTCCAGGAACTTGTCCAAATCTTTTTTAAACTCAGCTACAGTAACTACAGTTTACTACACCCTCTGGCAATGAATTCCAGAGTTTGATTAAGCGTTGAGTAAAAAAATACTTTCTTTTGTTAGTCTTGAATAGGTTACATTGTAGGTTCATTGTGTGTCCTCTAGTCTTTCTACTTTTTGATGGCGTAAATGACTAATCTATGTTTACCTGTTCTACTCAATCCATTAATTTGTAGACCTCTTATCATATGCCCCCCTCATTCATCTCTTTTCCAAGTTGAAGAGCCCTAACCTTTTAAGCTTTTCCTCAAAGGGGTATCCTTCCATCCCCTTTACCATTTTGGTGGCTCTTCTCTGTACCTTTTCTAATTTCGCTATATTCTTTTTAAGATACGGTGACCAGAATTGCACACAATATTAAAGATATGTTTGCACCATGGAATGATACAGAGATATTATAGTATCCTTGGTTTTATTATCCATTATTTTCCCTTTTTGATTCCTAGCATTCAATTTGCTTCTTGGCAGCTGCTACACACTGGGTGGATGGTTGCAAAGTATTATCCTCGATGACACCTAAATCTTTCTCCTGGGTGGTGGTTCCTAATGTGGAATCTTTCATCGTGTAACCAGTTTGGGTTCTTAACTAGGTGCATAACTTTGCACTTCTCTACATTACATTTCATCTGCCAATTGGATGCCCAATCTTCCAATTTATTAAGGTCCTCTTGCAATTTTTCCCAGAAGGATTGTGGTTTCTCAGATCAGGCATGCCTTTGTATGTCTGTCTTTGAGCAGTGGGGTCCTCCTTGGCCTTTGTCCATGAAGTCCTTCTTTGTTTAGTGTACGGCGTATGGTGCGGGTTGAGACCATCACTTCAGTTGCTCCAGGTCAGCCTTAACTCTTTGGATGTTGTACGCGGTGCTTTTCCAACAGTTCACAGTCAGCTTTGAAGACTTCTTGGATTAATTTTCCTCTTCCCACCACGTCTTGGGAGGTTCTTGACAGTTGCATAAGCAGAAAATGTCTTAATAACATTGCGAATTGTAGACACAGGAATCCCAAGGTCTTTGGAGATGGCCTTTTACCCGTTTGGTGATAATAGGTTTTCTGATGGTCTCAGGCATCTCTCTTGTCTTCACAATTGTGAAAATGGAATAGAGAGTGAATGCAGCCATTTTAAACAATAGAGCCATGGTTCATTGGTTGATTCAAGTCATATTTATTTATTTTATTTTATTATTTAAAACTGTTTTATATACCGCTCCTTCCAGCGACCAGGGGCGGTTTACATTGAACAATTATGTTGCATAGAACAATGTATAGCAGTATAGAACTATAGGCTATATACATAGAACATATCAACTTCCAATGACCCCAGAAAGGGTATTGTGTAGGTTAGTTGAAACAAACTGTATACATATTAGCGAACATAACTATATAGAAACAGGTGTGTGGCATACCTAAACGGATGTGTTCATTATGCAGTTAGCGGAAGTGGGGAAGTGGGGGGGGGGGGGGTGTTCAACCTAGGCAGATGTGCTAGGAGATTTGCTGGGGAGCGATTTTTTGCAGTTGGAGTGAGCTTTTCTAATGTGATGCCATAATGTTCTGTAAAGAGCAGGGTTTTAAGGTCCTTTCAGAATTCAAGGAGGTCCTTTATTGACCTGAGTGTGTGTGGAAGTGCATTCCATAGTGCAGGTGCAGTTAAGATAAAAGTTCTATCTCTTGTGGTTTGTTTTGTGAATATTGGCAATTGATCACAAGTGTGTTTAATTTTACTGCAATGGGAAAGTGGTTCTTCTGTTCATATTGATATAAATTGTTTATAAGAGTGCCAATAATCATGTCCTCAAAGAATATATTTCATTCCAATATCTAAAATGGAACAGCAGGAGGACTCATAAGGTTATCAGGTCAAATAATTAAAAAAAGAGAAAAAGGATCTCAGACCAAGTGAGCATATTTAGCATAGGCATGTGGAGGCCAATTCTGATCTGGGCGTCCCCCGCCTGTCCAGGCGCCCAGAATCTGTATGTGGCATGGTTGTACTCAATTCTGATCCCACAGGGGCTAGATGTACCCGTGGGATCAAAATTGGTTGCAACCAGCTGGACGAGCATGCCGTGCCCCGATTCTGGGCACCCAGACATCCAATCTATTATCTGGCTAGCCCAGCCTGGCTGCTGCATAGAGCCACCATGCCATTGTGTCATGTTGTCATGGCACCAAGCTGCGATCCCCAGCTGACCATCAAAATCTTTCCCCACAGCCCCACCCCGAGTTGGACTGTGGGGAACCCCTCACCTTGCTTTTCCATGCTGGCTCCTCTGAGGTGGAATAAGTCCCCATCCACTTGGCCAGTCCCAGATGTACAGGGCTGACTTCCGAATCAGCCCTGTACATCCAGGGTCATGGCGCCGCCCACAGCCCGTCCTTGCTATGCCTGCGGCCCTCCCCCTCCCATCCACAAACTGAGCTCCCTGCACAGCTCAGATCTACCTGCGGGGAGCTCTGTTGCCAGGATGCCGGTTGGGGGTGGAAGTGTGGGAATGAGTGTGGCTATGTCAGGGCTTTATATCTCAAGGTGTGTACTGTCATCAGCACTCCCTAGTGGCCAGTGGCTGTAAGGGTAGGCTGAGCATTTTTATTGTTTCAAGAAGGAAAGGGCTCTTTAAGGCCAAGTGCAGGTTGGTCTTTGTAGTCCAGCTCCTTGTATGAACAAATTGTATAAGCCGAATAGAGGGTATTAAGGCTTTTATTTCCCCTTTAACGCAAAGGCTCAGTAAGGCACAGAAATAAAGTCCTTTCTTTCAGGGTTTCACCAAACATAAGCAAGAAGAAAAACTGTTACAAGTTTCACAGTTGATTGGAGAGATTAACTGAAAGATTCTCTTACTTCAGAGCAACTTAAATAAGCAAAACAGTTCTCTGGCATTTAGCACAAAACATGAGCATTCTCAAAACAAAAAGGTCTGTTCAATTCACAGTTCTGCTAATGACTCAAGGCTGCTAGCAATACACAAGGTACAATCCATAAATTCATCTGGAGGCATGGGAATAGGATTCTTTAGGTCTATTTCCATGGACTCTGGGTCACTGGCCTCTCCCTCTGAATTGGATGTCTCCCTTGCTGTTATACTTTCCCAGACTCTGTCTCTGTTTGCTTGTTTCCAATAGGGCTGTTCTAAGGCTCCCAAACGAACATGGCCTGTTCTTCTGCCCTTAAATACTGGTTTGCAAAGCTCTGACTTGTTTCCTTTTCTCCTGCACTGAGCATCTGTTTCACTAGAGCTTCTAGGACAGCGATGGCGAACCTATGGCACGCGTGCCAGCTGTGGCACGCGAAGGCCTTGCAGCTGGCACGCGGGTAGGTCCGCAAAAAAGAAAAAGCTGGCTCTGGCTGCTGCCGCGGACGCGGCAGCGGCAGAGTGCAGTGTCCCGCGGGGCCCCCTCCGCCCGCTAAGCCCCTCTGCAAGGGCTTTCAGATTCGCGAGGGAGAGCGTCTTCCTCGCGTCTCTGTTAAGCCCGCAGGGGCTAATGGGAAATTTCCCATCAGCCCCTTTAGACGCGAGGGACTGATGGGAAATTTCCCATTAGCCCCTGCGGGCTTAACAGAGACGCGAGGGAGACGCTCTCCCTCGCGAATCTGAAAGCCCTTGCAGAGGGGCTTAGCGGGCGGAGGGGGCCCCGCGGGACATTGCATTCTGCCGCTGCTGCGGCAGCGGCAGCCACCAAAGCCAGCTTTTTTTTTTTATTAAATATGCCATGGGGGGGGGGGGGGTTAGGACTGCTAATGGGCTAGGGGGGGGGAGGGCTTAGGAATGCTAATGGGCTAGGGGGGGGTAGGACTGCTAATGGGCTGGGGGGGTAGGAATGCTAATGGGCTAGGGGGGGGGGTAGGAAAGCTAATGGGCTGGGGGGGGGGGTAGCGGGTAGGACTGCTAATGGGCTAGGGGGGTAGGACGGCTAATGGGCTAAGGGGGTAGGACTGGTAATGGGCTATGGGGGGGTTAAGACTGCTAATGGGCTTTGGGCTGATGGGGGCTGTCTGGAAATGGGGTGATGGGGGTTAGGACTGATAATGGGCTATGGGGGGGGCTAGGACAGGAAATGGGCTGATGGGGAGGGGTTAGGACTGGATGGGCTGTGGGCTGTTGGGGGGGTTATTACTAGTAATGTGCTATGGGGGGGTTAAGACTGGTAATGGGCTGTGGTCTGATGGTGGGCTGTATTGAACTGAGGAGATGAGGGGTTAGAACTGCTAATGGGCTATGGGGGGGGGGTTAGGACTGATAATGGGCTAAGGGGGGCTAGGACAGGAAATGGAATGATGGGGAGGGGTTAGGACTTGAGGTGGCCTGATGGGGTTAGGACTGGGAATGGGCTGTGGGCTGATGGGGGGTTTAGGACTGGCAATGGGCTGTGGGGGGCTGACTGGAAATGGGCTGATGGGGTTAAGACTGGAAGTGGGCTGATGGGGGGTTAGGACTGGTAATGGGCTATGGGGGGGTTAGGACTGATAATGGGCTATGGGGGGGTTAAGACTGGTAATGGGCTTTGGGCTGATGGGGGATGTATGGAAATCGGGTGATGGGGGGTAGGACTGGTAATGGGTTATAGGGGGGGCTTAAACTGAAAATGGGGTGATGGGGGTTTAGGACTGGAAGTGGGTTGATGGGGGGCTAGGACTGGTAATGGGTTGGGGGGATGCTATGACTGGAAATGGGCTGAGTGGAAGGGGAGGCTTGAACTGCAAATAGCTGATGGGGAGGGAGCTTGGAATGGAAATGGGCTGTGAGGGAAGGGAGCTAGGACTGAAAATGGGCTGATGGAGCAGCTAGGATAGGACTGGAAATGGGCTGTTGGGGGGAGCTAAGATTGGAAATGGGCTGTGGTGGGGGCTTGAATTGAAATGGACTCATGGAGGGGCTAGAACTGGAAGTAGGCTCATGGGGGGTGCTTGGACTGGAATTGGACTGAGTGGAGGAGAGCTATGATTTGACATGGGCTGATGATGGGGCTAGGAAATGACTAGAAATGGGCTGATGGGGGGCTAGGATTGGAAATGAGCTGATGAAGGGACTCAGACTGAAAATGGATGGGGGAGCTAGGACTGGAAATGGGTTGATGGGGGGCTAGGACTGGAAATGGGCTGATGCAGGGACTAGAAAGGAATGGATGCTGGGTGAGACTGGAACTAGAAGGGAGCTGATGTTGGGGGAGGATTAGAATGGGATGGGGCTGGGAGAGTAAAATGGAGAGGGGAAAAATATTTTGTGTGGGAGGAATGAAAAAATCTACAATTGGCCGGGTATTGGGAGAGTAAGTGGGGATTGAGGATGGAGCGGTTAAAATTTGAGTGGATGAAAATAGGAATGAGGAAAGAGCAAAAGGAGAAAGATTAGTATGTTAAAGCAGATGTAGAGAGAGAGAATGGAAAAAAAGACTAGAAGAGAGAAGAAAGAACAAATGGACAGCAGACGATGGAGAGTTAGCAGAAAACATGAAGAAACCAGAAGAAAGTGGCTGGAGCAATTGCAACTGAAAAAAAATGCACAAAAGGTAGAAAGATATCTCTTTATTTTGAATTTATTAACTGGAATATGAAACCTCTGGGAAATGTGCATCATTAACGTCTGTGCTTTGGTACAAGACCAAATTAATTTATAGTTTTATTTCTACAGTGTTGTACATTCCAAGTTTGGCTTTTGGGGTTCCCAGTTTAATTATTGCCTTCCTGTTTCTAAATTGTGATTCCTTGTTTGGTGATGGTCTATGTTCTGCATGTGTAACTGAGCTGAGGTTTAATTGACTTGCTGGCACTTTGAGGAAATTCTTTGGTTTTGTGCGGCAGTTTGGGCACTCGGGCTCAAAAAGGTTAGCCATCACTGTTCTAGGAGATAAACTTTCTTTTATAAATGAAGTGGCACCATACCTGGGCTTCCTCCTGTAGCCGGTATAACTGGAGCTTTCTCTCTGAGGCACCTCTCTCTGGAGACAGGCTTTCTCTTGGAACCTTCTGAGCAGTGCTTTACCTTTCTATGGTTCAGGAAAACCTGGTGAGGAATCCGGATTTCCTTTCTTCTAGGTAAAGGTAGCTCTGCTATCAGAACCTTTTCTTCTTGTACCTCTTAGGGGCATGTTTACTAAACATTCCTAACGTGCGGGGCCGCGCTAGTGTGCCTGTGCCATATAAGGAGTGGGCGGTTCAGGCAGAAAATAGAAAAAAAACGGTAGTAAGCAACCGGACGTGTGCGCGTCGCGCTAATGTGCGGGGGTCGACATTAGCGCGTGGAAAGGCAAAGTGGCGCGCTGCTGAGTATACAAAACAACAGAGCCGTGGTACAACGGTGAAGACACTGACCAATGGTGCAGGGGCCATGGGTTCAATCCCCCAGTGTGTGCAACGACAAAGGTCAGCTGAGGCAGTAACTGTAATGATTAACATTGTTTTAGGAGGCAAATTAATTTGGAACGGCAGAAGGCGGCGCACAGTGCTTTTTGGGCGGCAGAAGGCGGCGCACAGTTATTTTTGGGCAGCAGAAGGCGGCGCACTGGTCCCCTTGGGCGGCAGAAGGCGGCGCGCTGATAGGCACAAGGCGGCGCGCTGATGCACAAGCACAGGAACAGAGCCACAGCACAATGGTTAAAACACTGACCAATGGTGCAGGGATCAGGGGTTCAACTCCTCACAATGCCCAGTGAAAAATGCCTGCTGAGGCAGTATGTATTATGTTGTGGAGTGCTGTAGGAGGCTGTATAATTTTATTTTGTTATCACTACTAGCAAACGCACTCTCCCAGCATGTTAACATACGGCGGCCCATAGGGCACATGTTACAGTGCACTGTTCGCCAAGGCACCCTTGAATGACCCCTATAGGGCAGCATGTATGTTGCGACACAGGATAATGTATAGTGCACCCTATAGGGATGGCAACCATAAGGTGGCCTACAGGGTGCCCTATGAAGCACCCTCAGAGGCACCTAATGGGTATAGTAAGCTGAGGGTGGTCTTGCCGGCATAGACATATGTACAGTAAATAAAAATAAAGCTGTGGACAGCCCTACCAAAGGGCCCCACTGTGGGTTTGAACCCATGACCTCTGGCTGCACAGGCAGTGATGTAACCATTGAGCTACAGCTCCATAGCTGTAAGCAGGCCCCTGGCTGGCTGCAGATAGCCTACACGTCACCTCACAGACAGTCTGCTGGTGTCAACAGGATAGGGTTAGGCCACCCGTACCCATGATGCACTGCACATGCAAATTAGCTGTCCGCAGATGGACACAAGATGGGGAATGCACCCCCACAGCACCTCGGCCCTGTTGGGGGAAGTGACCGGGTGCACCCACACAGCACCTTGGCCTAGTAGGGGGCACTGACCGCGGGTGTTTTACTGGCACAGAGTAGCCACACACCGTTACATCGTGCGGGTACTGTGCTCACCCTGAGTGTGCAATGAGGTGGCCAGGACCAGGTCAACAACACCTGCCATGGCTGATGGAGGCCAAGCGGGCGTTCCATAGCAGTGTTAATGTGTAAGATAGCTAGTTTCTGCACAAACACCATGGATATCCCTGTCTGCCGCCATCAGGCACGCACACCCCCCCCCCCCAGTGGCAAACATGGTCCCCATCAAGGGATCCACACTCTACCTCCCTGCAAAGGTGGCAGTAGAGGGCAACATCAACCCCAGTCCTGCTGAGGAACACCACCACCCCCCCCCATGCAGGCAGCTCCATACACAGCCATAACACAATAGCAGACAGACATAAGCCCAGGGTATGGTAAGCTGCACTCCACCACCAGATATTCCCCTGCAGCAAGCCAACAGCCACTGCACCCTGCAAGCCATTATAGCAAGACATTTACCAGCTACAAACAGTCTGCTGGTTAGTCCATAGTGCATGCTCCCAATGGAGATGCATGCACCCAGAACTGGGCTGTCTGCATACACAGCAAGCAGATAGATCAGTGACTGGGCCCCAAAGAGAAACCCATATCTATCACATGAGAGAACTACTATACAGCACTATGGGGGGGCCTAGCCATGCTGTGGTCACTGCACAGTCAGGGTGAGCGTGATCCCCCAGAAGGACATGCTTTGGCCACCCTGTCTGTGTAGGTGGTGGCCGGACACTACAATATCCCAGCCAATGTCCCTGCCAGGGCCCTATGCCCAGTGCAGATGCATCCTGGCCACGCCACCCTGCCCTGGCTATACCCATGGTACCTTGCACCTCATTATGCACATTGACTGGCCAATACTGGCAACAGTGCTGGCAGTGCGGGCTGTTGAAGGGGCTTGCAGCCAACACCCACTGTATAGACAGACACACACTTCCACACCTCTGCCATCATGGTGCTACGATTGAGGGGGTAAGTAGCCTTGCCCACCAAACCGGTCCTGAGCACGGCAAGGCATGGATATGGTACGCATTACAGCTGGTGGTCACTCCCCAGGGTGGTAAGCACCGTCAGAGGCCAGGCCTGGAGCATGCCCCGCAAACACCTAACAGATTGTTTGGATGGGGTCAACTAGCAGTATGTACGTAACGTATGGATAACTGCCTGCCTGTGCTCCTAGCAAACGTCTCCGAGCTGTGTACCGTATACCTCAGGTGTAGGGTGACATTGGTAAGTTATGCAAGTGCTCGTTTTGGGTGCTGCATGCACGGTCCAATGTTCTGCCTTTCCAGGAGACATTGGCCAATGGGGCCTGTGGGTGTGGGTGTGTCTGCCCTTGATGGCTGCTGCTTTACGGCACAGATTCCCAACTCCAGTCCAGGTTTGCATCACACTGTTCGGGTTTTCCTGCTATCCCTCATGAATATGCATGGGCTACATCTACATGCCATGAGGGTGGTGCATAGATATACAGCACAGGCATTTGTATGAGTGTCAGCATGGAACCTGACTGGTGTGTGGCCCACCAGGACTGCATTTGGGTGATTCTGCTCTAGGTACTGCCCCTGTTCATGGTGTCTGTGCTCAGTGGGGTAAAAGATAGATGTCTTACCATTGCATATGTCCCCGCCATGAAAGGTGTGTCCTTACTATCACTGTTTAGTTGTGGGAAAAATATGTGGGCAGGATTGGCAGTAGCCCCAGCTGGGCTTTGAACCTGTGACCTTCTGTTCTTGTATGCACTGTCTGTGTGCACTGCACCACTGTGTAGCCACAGATTGGTTGGATTCCCTGGACTGTCCATGACTGTGGATCCGGCAGGACCTGTCTGTTGCAGTGGACTGTGCCAGCCTGCACATGGCTAGGCCTCTGTCTTCTGTGGTTAGCAGCCACTGCCCCCTGCACCACATGTACTTGTCCGCCAACATGCTGGCATGAACTTCTCTCAGAAAAAGCAGTTGACCTGATTGCAATGTGGCAGTATGGGACTGCATTTGGGGGACTTGGCTGTAGGTAATGCCCATTGTTGTGGTGTGTGTGCGGTGTTGGGTAAAATATGGGTGTTTTCCCCATGCATACAGGGGTGTCTGCGCTATCTTTATTTAGTGGTGGGTAAAATATAGGGACTGGGCTGGCAGGTGCCCCAGCTGGGTTTTGAACCTCTGCCCTCTGGTCCTAGAGGTAATGACTCTGTCCGCTGTACCACACTTTGGCCACAGAGACAGTGCAGCCCCTGGAGGCAGTAAGCCTGGCAGGATGGAGTCACAAACCCTGCTCTACGCAATTCTACTGTGGGCATATGCACCCTGTCTGGTGACAAACGTGCACATAAACCCCGGAAATGACCACGGGAAATGTGGGACAAAATATCACCACGCTGGGCAACAGTGATATTAATGGGCAACCATAGCAAACACTCCCAGGAAAGCTCCAAAACGTGGAAATGTTTTTTGGAAGAGTCTCCTCTCAGTAGACCCTTCCAAAATTCATTTCTTTTTTCTGGAGCTTTGCTGGGTGTGATTTCTGTATTTGCCCATCACTATAACTGTTCCCCAGCTGAATTACTATTTTTAATAGTTCTGTTGTGGTCATTTTCTATTTTTATTTTCACTTTTGTGCTGTGCACATATATCACACTGCTCACGTTTTGCTGGTTTCCCCGGTTTTCCTGTACATTGCTGACGGAAATGGTTTCTCTTCCCTTTAAATGCTTTCTACCGCGAGTGTTTCACTCGCGGTAGTTTTTACATGCAAATTCGGGCCCGATACTGTGCGGGGAGCCTCTCCCCTCCCACTCTCCACCCATTGACCCCGTCCCTCCGCCCCTCCGGAGCCTTCCTCCGCCCTCCTTTCGCCGTTCCACGCCTCTATCGGACATTTGCGGGCCCGCACTTGTACGGGGCCCGTTAGTGAGCCGCGTACCTGTGCGGGGGTGACACGCACGTGTGCGGGGTGTTTAAACGCGTTTCTGCACGTTTCAGTGCCGCGTTGCCGTGCGCTATTTTGCGGCGCGCTATTTTGCGGATTTTAGTAAACATGCCCCTTAGTCCTGATTCAGACTCCTCCGGTGAGCGTAGGCCTCTCTCAAAGCATGGCTTTCTCCTCCCAAGCTCTTTGCCTCTGTGGTCCTCTGCTACCGAGTCTCTGACTGTCCTCGAGCTGTCTTTCTTTCTGACTTCCTCTGCTCCTTTTCCAGCACTTACTGTTCTGGGCATTCTGCTTGATCCAGCTATGCTGCTTGGCCTGGAGGTATCACTCCTTTCATCTGAAGTGCTTCTCCTGGCAGTCTCTCTCTGGACTGCTTTCCTCCAGACTGCTTCCCTCTGGACCGGTTCCCTTTGAACTGGTTCCTTCTGCTGGCCTGCTTTCCTCTGGACCGGTTCCTTCTGCTTTCCTCTGGACTGCCTTTCTCTTATAAAGGCATTCTACCTTTGAGTTTCCCGGGGTTGTCGTCAGGTGCAGCTGATTAGCTCTTACATAATCAGTGGCTGGGTGTGTTAACTCAGCCTCAGTAGTTTTGCTCCTGCTCCCTCTAGCCGGGCTGCAAGGTAATTGCATCCTCCTCACATCAACAGCTCTGTGAAAGACAGGGTTTTTTCCTAAGTCTGCACTCTCAGTAGCTTCAGCTTCATGACAGTACATGTGTGTATATTTGCAAGTAAGTGGGTGATCGTGGATGTGTGTGTTGTTGGGGATGGTATGTGTTCATGCATGTTGTGTTTTTGGTAAGGGATGTGTATGTGTGTGTCTGGAAGCTTGCTACATGTGTATATATGCTTTAGATGACGATGTTTGTGTGGGGGTCAGCATCTGAAAGAAGAGTGAAAAATATGTACTGTATGTGTGTGCTTAGGTGAGTGGGGTATGTGTACAAGGGCTGACTGCTGGGTGTGGGTGGGGTATTGTGTGTGGCATGTGTAGGGGCAGATCATTGGCGTAGCACAAATTTACAAATGTAAGTTATAAAATACTATAACTTATACGTGCTTATTAGATTCTAGGTGCAAGCATTTACGCTAGTCCTAGAGCTAGTTTAAGTGCTTGTGCCCAGATTTAATGCTCATTTTCAGCCTTTTGCATTCCTATTTTATAAAGAAAAGTAGACGACTATTTTTCTATATAAAATAAGCTTAATGCAGGCGAGTTCTGGGTGTCTAAAACTAGATGCCTGATTATAAAATTACCCTCCACAAGTGCGCAAGAACATTTTAAGAGTACAATTAGTTATCTCCAAGTTATAATACCCTGTTCAATGTAATTTCAGTTTGTTCAATGTAAACCGTACTGATGCAGAATAGCGCGGTATATAAGAGAATGTAAATAAATAAAATAAATAAATAAACAATTGGTTGTATGCAAGTTAATTCATAGATTTAGTCATGTACAAATACTTGGTGTGATTTTTAAAATTTTAGATGCCCAAATAAACACTTGAAAATACACAGTCCTAAAGTATAGATTTTGTTGAGGACAAGAAATTAAAAGGAGATTTGATTTAGTTCATGCCTTTCTCCAATGCTTTTATGGAGTCCCTTGCCAGGCACCAAGAAAGATGAAATGGTTGGAAACACCCTTCAGAGGCTGTACTGGCTCAACACCATGATGCAAGTTCCTCTGGAGGAGCAGGCATTAGTAAGATGCTCCATTAATTTGGTAGTTCCAAAAAAAAAGGAACCTTTTGCTTGATTTTGGATTTGAAACATGTCAAAAGGGTGTACATGCCTTATCTTTGTACTCTTCATCTATTTGGAACTCTTTGTCAAAAGAATTAAGATCCATATTGGATATCAAGGATTTTAGGAAGGCTCTGAAGATTAAGCTCTTCAGGGAGCATTTTGGACCTGATATATTAGTCTAGTCTCCATTTGTGTATTTATCCTCTCATTTTATGCTTTTGTAAAACTCCAAGTTAACATTCCCGTTTTAATGTATTTATTTTGTGTTGATGTCAACCACATTGAATTTAAGAAATTAGGTAGAGAAGACCTGTTAAATAAATAAATACCATCTTTGGATCTCAAGGAGGCGCTCTTCATAGTCCCATTCATATGGAGCATTAGAACTGTCTGCCTTCTATGGTTCCTCCCGGCATGTCCCATTCCAGACCCTTCTCTTCAGTTTGGCCACTGCTCTCAGGACCTTTACCAAGGTGGTGGTCATGATGGAGTCATGCTGAGGAAGAAGGGGATTCTGGTTCATCCATACTTTGATGATTGTTGAGGCCCAGCTACCTCCAGGGGGCTTGGAAGTGGGCACTTAACTTGGCTGAGCCGCCATTCAAATGCCCAGGGAAAAGGGGAGGTATGGGGAGTAGGGATGAGTTGGAAAGTGATGGGCCAGGAGATGCAGGCACCAAAGGAAAGGATGGGGAAGTGGGAAGCATATCTCATTCATTGATAGGCTCAGGCCTAGGCAGGTTAGAAGGGCAGAGTGGAAGCAGGTCATAAGTGGAGCCAGTTTGGAAGTGGTAGGCTGTGCATGTGGAAGCCTCAATTTTTGCTAATTGTCTCTCTCCTGCAATCCCCCTTGGGAAGGTGTATGTCTGTGGAGGCCAGTCGAGCAGAGCAGTTTGAGATCAGTGCTGGACACACTCCAGGTCTGTGAGCATGGGATCCAGAAGTTAGGCCCCGGCAAGGATGGGAAGCGATACGACGCACCAGAGCTGATCCTGGCTGGTGGCCATGGCAGTAAGGGCAGCACTGTACAGAGACCAAATGGATGCCTTGATGCAGCAGCTGCAGATAGCAGTTTTCAGTATAGTCCTAGTGCCCACCAAGTTTTTGCAGCCATTGCTTGAAAAGTCTATTAGGGCAGCCTGGTTCCCATGCTGGACACAGCCTGGAAATAGGAGGCTTGGAAGCTAGACCTAGAAGAGAGGAGACCAGTTCCGGCCACGAATTAACGTGGCCGGGCACAAGCGGGCGCCGGCAGGCCGAGGGTTAACCTCGGTGGGGGGGTGGGACGTCAGGTGGGGGCCGGGCAGCGCGGGCGACTATAGAAAGTCGGCCGCGCCTCTGCTCGCCCTCTTTCCCCTCGCTCGGTGCCGCAGGGAAGCGATCAGCGATCGGCTTTCCAGGATAGCCACGTGGAGCCTCTGAACAATGGTCGGGCCTCCGACGGTGACTTGTGTTTCTGCGTGAGCGGCCTTGATAGTGTCGGTGAGTGCGGGTGGAACCGGGTCATCGCCAGGAGTCGGAGTCCCGCGCTCCGAGTAGCAGTCGGCAGCTCGGGGCGTGTGTGGGCAGATCCAGCGTGCGGCGCGAGGCCATGCAGATCCAGCGTGCGGCGCGAGGCCATGCAGATCCAGAGTGCAGCGCGAGGCTTCGATTGACGTGCGTTTTTCGCTTCTTGTGGGTTACGGTGAGTGCACGGATGAACCGGGGAAGCGCAGGGGGAATGAGTGTGGGGGGGGGGGGCCGAAGGGGGGAAAGTTAAAAGGTAAAAACCGCGGTAGGCCACGTGGACCGGGGGAAAAGAAGAGGAGATGCTCCGGCGGTGCGACGGGAGCTTCGAGGGAGTGCAGGACTGTGATGTGCAATTGCTTACTCTGTAGGGCGGCGGTACACACAGGGATCGGAAGGTATGGCTGGACTCTCAATGCGGTGCGAATTGTTTTAGTTAAGGGTGTACAGCTGTAGTAGGAAAACGTTGCCTGGAGCGTTCATGTTATCATTAATGAAGATAAGCTGACCATAATTTCCCGGTGTTTTTCCCTTATTTACTGTGTTGCTCATTGTTACACATGCAGTGGGGGCCATCTAGTGGCAAGGAATGGCAAAATGATTGAATTTTGGTATTGTTTTATATATAACCATGGCTCGAGGCTGCTAAAAGTACGGGATTAATACCAGGGGATGTACCAGGAATATTATTCCTCTCCTGACCAGGGGATTTGCCTAGCTATTAAAAAAAAAAAAAAATTAAAAAAAAAATGGGGATTGTCACTGGGATTGCTTTCTTAGCTGCCATAGATTCTGCTCCAATGACCGACGCGGCGATACAAAGGTGTGCATTGACCAGTAGCGGGCATGGCACAGGGGCGAAGACCCCTACACTGGTTGCAAAAAAAAAAGAAAAAAAAAGGCGGGAGTTACCAAGGGGGGAGGGCACTGTGGTTCACATGGTCAGCATAGAGGAGCAGTGCACGCAGATAGGGTGCCCGGGAGCGGGGCCCTGGCCAACCCAGTCTCCATATTTTCAAGGTATAACCGTTGGTGCCCCGACAGACTAGGAGGCCTGCCAGCGCAACACTAATATACATTTCCGTGTCTTTCATTTCCTCCTTAGCATTTCTGCTATTAGGATAACATGCCAAGAGGGGCCGCCCAGAGCGGAGCTAAGAGTCGCACGAGACAGCGCAGCGCGGAAGGAACGAGTAGCATGCAGAGTGCAGGAGGCAGAACGACATGCGGTGCTACTAAACGGGCATCCGCAATGACAGCAAAAGGGAAAGCAAGCAGCAGAGACGGATCGCGCAGGAGCCGGGCGGCTGTGACTACGCGACAGAAGGGACATGATGCAACACCACCACAGGCAGCACCAGCGCAAGGGGCATCCAGTCAGGAGCTGGATGAACTACTGCGGCTCATACGTGAGCAGGTGAGCCAACACGGCGTAAGCGCTTTTAGGCAACGTCTCGAGGCTGCTAATGCTCTGACCGAGGGAACGCAGACCACGAACGACTCCGCGCCGAGCACCAGCTCAGCGACAGACGGAAGTACACCAAGCACCAGTTCAGCAAAAGGCGGAAACACACCGGGCGACGCCTCAGCGAAAGGTAAGCCCGGGGGCGAAAAGGGAGCATTGGCGGGGTTGTCCTCCTCGTCTTCGGACGAATCTATGTCTGACAGTGAGGGGGACATTACGCTAGCGAATGCAATGCACAGTATACTGAAGACCTTCAAAAGAAAAAAGGATAACAAAAAAACGAGAAAGGACAGACAGCTAACACAAGTGTGGGTAAAGCGCAGCGAAACACACCCGCGAACAGCGGATGGAGGGGGATCCGGGACAGCCAGGGCGGCGCAGCCCCCACGGGTGGCAGCGCTAGCAAGCCCTTAGCCAGTGCGGTGCCCAGAAAACTGAAGAAACAAATCTGGCGGAGGGAATTTATTGATATATTCTCTTTGCTGATCAGAGATCAGGGAGGGGAAGAGAATGACGGTAAAGAGAAAGACAAGAAAGGTGAGAGGAAGCCGAAGATTGCAAAATCCATTAACAACTGGGTTTCAGTATTTCACATATTTATGAGCGTGGTACTGGAGCGTGAGCCCAAGCTGAATCAGTATCTCATCAAATATTTAGATACAATAACCCGAGCGCACAAGCTTCTAGGCGGCTGGGCTTGGCTGAATTACGACATTAAGTTCAGACAAAGCTTGGCCGAGGACCCATCCATGACCTGGCAGCACAGGATCGTGGACCTATGGCTAGAGGAAATGGCACCCAACAGGCCATTCTGTCAGGAAGGGTCCTTCCAGTCCTTTCAGGTGCCGCAATGGCGGCAGACATCCCTGCCGAGTGGGCGCAGGTCATGCCGACAGTTCAACGCGGGGAACTGCACATGGCGACCGTGCAAATTCAGACATGTATGCGCCAACTGCGGTGGGAATCACCCCATCAACTTGTGCCGTACCAACAGGGACACCAAGCCCTATCGACCAGGGCAGCAACGAGGAGGTGACGGGCTTGGCCCCAACCCCAATCAGGCTTGAGTGCATGCGACCTTGGCTGCATGCCTACCCACTGCGCGACAAGGCTCTCAATATTGAGAGCGGCTTTGCACACGGCTTCAAAATCCCGGTTACAGCCGAACCTCTTACACAAAGGGCGCGCAACGCTCCATCTGTCAACAAATTTAGCTGTGTAGTACAAAAAAAATTACGTAAAGAAAGAGAATTGGGAAGGGTTGCGGGCCCATTCACAACCCTGCCCCTCCCAAAAATGGTGCTGTCCCCACTAGGAATCGTGCCAAAAAAGGAGCCGGGAAAATTTCGACTTATACACAATTTATCATACCCCGAAGGGAGTTCAGTGAATGATCAAATCGATCCGTCATTATGCTCGGTGAAATATTCAACGATCGATCAGGCAGTAGACCTCATAAGGAAACGGGGACAGTGGGCGGAGCTGGCAAAGGCGGATATTGAGTCAGCCTTTCGTCTCCTACCTGTACACCCAGAATCCTTTGCATTGCTAGGATTCATCTTCAATGGGGAATATTACTTCGATAAATGCCTTCCCATGGGTTGCTCGATATCGTGCGCATATTTCGAGCAATTCAGCACATTCATACATTGGGTTGTCGAAGATATCGCAGGGCCCGAGACTGTGGTACACTACTTGGATGATTTCCTCTTTATAGGAAATGACCGGGAAGACTGTTACAGAATTCTCAAGGTATTTGAGCAAGTGGCGGAGCGCTTCGGCATTCCACTAGCAGTGGAAAAGACCTGCGGGCCTCTGGAGGCTATCACCTTCTTAGGCATTGAACTTGATGTAGCGGCGCAGCAGTTGCGCCTGCTGGACGAAAAAATACAAAAACTGAGATCCGCCATCCGGGCCATTCAGGTACGCAAAAAGGCTACATTGGAGCAATTCCAATCAATGCTGGGACTGCTGTGTTTTGCGTGCAGAATTATGCCAATGGGGCGGATCTTCTGCCGTCGCATGGCCCTGGCGACAAAAGGGATCCAAAAGAAACACCACAAGATCAGGGTCACTAAGGGCATAAAGGAGGACCTACAAGTGTGGGCATGCTTCTTACAGTCCTTTAATGGTCTGACGTTCTGGCAGGACCACCCAGTGTCTAATGAAGACCTTGACTTGTTCACCGATGCCGCAGGCGGGTACGGGTTCGGAATATACTTCAAAGGCGCATGGTGCGCGGAAGAATGGCCCCCCGAGTGGCACTCCGCAGGGGCTACCAGAGATATCACCTTCCTGGAGCTCTTTCCCATAGCGGTTGCACTAGTCATATGGGCCGCACAGCTGCGCAACAAGGCGATCACATTCCACACCGATAACATGGTGGTGGTTTATGCAGTGAACGGGATGCGAGTGCACACTCAGGGAGTGGTGACATTGCTGCGACAGATAGTGTTGACATGCCTAATGCACAACATAACCGTCAGAGCAAAGCACATACCAGGCATCCTTAATAACATTGCCGATGCTCTCTCTCATTCCAAGATCCCGCTCTTCCGATCACTGGCACCCGAGGCCGACGCAAGCAAGACGGCCATCCCGCAACAGGCATGGGACCTTGGTCCCCCGAAGTTTGGGAGCTGGTTCTGAGCTCTCTATCGGAAAGAACAAGAAGAAAATACATTACAGCCTTGGAAAAATTTCAGGCTTTCTGCGCAAATAACGGGATCACAGACCCTGGTCCTACCACGGAATCCCTCTTACAGTGGATCCTGCAAGAAAAACGGAGGGGTGCCAAGAAGTCAGCGGTACAGGCACAATTGGCGGCGATCACTTTCTTTACAAAGGCAATGGGCAGGGGCAGCCCGAGAGCAGATTTTGTGAAAGCGAGGGTAATGAAAGGCTGGGCGTCGGAACAGCCCGGCAGCAGAGACGTGCGGCGCCCTATCACGCATCTTATATTGCGGAAGCTGATAGTGGTCGCGGGGCGAATATGTTTAGACGAATTTGAGGCCCGGCTCTTCTGCTGCGCTTTCTCCTGGGCATTCTACAGAGCGTTCAGGGTAGGCGAATTGGTCGCCTCGGCGAGCAAGGGCAACGCCAAAGGGGGCATCTGGGAACAAGATGTCGCTTTACATGATGGGACGCTCGAGCTGTATCTTCGGAGATCCAAGACTGACACGGCAGCGAGAGGCACGGTAATAAGGTTGGCCCCGCTACCAGGAGACCCATCCTGCCCAGTAAAAACCTTTGCTGAATATGAACAAATTCGCCCGACAAGAGCAGGCCATTGGCTGATACACGCGAACGGGGCGCCCCTCTCGCGCTTCCAATTTGCAAGGGTCCTCAAGAAGTCCTTGGAGGCGGTGGGCTTAGAATCGTGCTTCTACGGCACGCATTCATTCCGTATCGGGGCTGCTTCCACGGCAGCCAGCCTGGGAATGACCAGAGAACAGATCATGAACATCGGGAGATGGCGCTCTGATAGGTACAAGCTGTACGTCCGCCCGGTTTAACGTCACGGGCAAGCCTCGTGAGGCAGATGATCCAAAAAAAAAAAAAAAAAAAGGGGGGAGGTAATAGGGTAAGGGAGTGCCGAGATACTTTATAATTCTGCTTTGTATTAGCTACCGTGAAGTTGTCGTTGCAAAGTTTGCAGTAAGGAATAGTTGTTAAGAGGCTTGTAAAATGGATGCTAACATGCCACTTCTTTTTCTAACAATAACATTATGTAGGCAGAAATCCATGCCAGGAAGTGTGGATATGCGGCCATTCGTTCGTGCACTGGGCCGAGAGGAGGACTAGCACCAGACCACAAGGGCTTAATCTTGGCCTCCCCACTGACAAAGTGGCGGTGAAGTGGATGGGCCGCCGTGGTATGGTATGGGACCAGCTAATCCCTCTCCTCCTGCGGTTGAGAAATGCAGGAGGAAGACCGTGGGTAATAGTAATTCACCTCGGGGGAAATGACATGACGGGGACGCGCAGTGTCGAGCTTACGAAGAAAATGCAGAAGGACCTGCAGACACTGACGTCTACCTTTCCAGGAGCATCGCTGGTCTGGTCCCATATCATCCCCCGGCGAGTCTGGAGAGGCGAATGGTCGCACCGTGCTGTAGAAAGGACAAGACGAAAAGTGAACAGATGGATGGCGCGATTTATGGACGCACTGGGAGGTTCCAGCATTGTTCACAATCTCATAGAGGAAAACTGTCCTGGCTTGTATCGCGCAGACGGCGTACACTTATCCGAAATTGGGATGGATGTTTTCCTCTGTGCCATATAAGACACGCTGGAACACCTCTGGCAGAGACACATGTTGGCCACAGCAAAGGGAGGAGAGCCATCAAGAGGTGGGGACCCCCCGGCGAGCGAGGAATCGCCGCCGGGAGGGATTGGCAGGAGAGATAGGGGCCCCCCTCCTTTCAAGAGAGCGCACAGCCCAGACATGATAAGGGGGAGTGGAACATATAGGAGGTGTCCGCAGACAGGACACAGAGTGGAAGCAGGAACAGTGTATAGAGGGCCTCTCGATGCTTTCACGGCAGGAGGGACGTGTATAGAGATTTCCAACGCAGCCCTGCCCACGCCTTCTGACGGGACTTGGGCAGAGGCGGAACCAGACACTGTTGCCAAGAGGAACAGCCCCAGAAGAGGGCCTGTTGTTCCAGAAGAGTATCCCCTTGACGATCTCATTCGATTTTGGAACGACGGCAGTGGGGAAAAGGCTTGGACGGCAGCTTTTCCAAATATCCCTGCCGTCTGACAAGGACTTATCTAGAGTGGGCTGTGCCTCTGGAGAAGGGGTACAAGAAATTGTAAGTCAATGTAATTTACTATTTAACTGGTTGTAATGTTACCAAAAGGATTGTGTAAATAGTTACTTTAATAGGATTATGCTGTGGCCAACAGTATGCTACTGTACTATCCAAAGAAATGTTGATAACAAAATAAATACTTTATTTCTTGGTGGCAATCAGGATCGTGTGCAGTTATTTAGGTGGGAGGCGTGGGAAAAGGGGGGGGGAGGGGGGAGGGAAAGAGGATTAGCGACCCGAGGCCGTCTTGCTGGTCGCCTGGCTGACTTCCGGCCACGAATTAACGTGGCCGGGCACAGGCGGGCACCGGCAGGCCGAGGGTTAACCTCGGCGGGGGGGGGGGTGGGAGGGGGGCGTCAGGGGGGGGCAGGCAGCGCGGGCGACTATAGAAAGTCGGCCGCACCTCTGCTCGCCCTCTTTCCCCTCGCTAAGTGCCGCAGGGAAGCGATCACCCACCCAACCCACCCATCGAGGTTAGGCATCGTCACAGCATAGCAGGTGAGGCAAGAGAGATAGGGGCCCCCCTCCTTTCAAGAGAGCGCACAGCCCAGACATGATAAGGGGGAGTGGAACATATAGGAGGTGTCCGCAGACAGGACACAGAGTGGAAGCAGGAACAGTGTATAGAGGGCCTCCCGATGCTTTTACGGCGGGAGGGACGTGTATAAAGATTTCCATTGCAGCCCTGCCCACGCCCTCTGACGGGACTTGGGCAGAGGCGGAACCAGACACTGTTTCCAAGAGGAACAACCCCAGAAGAGGGCCTGTTGTTCCAGAAGAGTATCCCCTTGACGATCTCATTCGATTTTGGAACGACGGCAGTGGGGAAAAGGCTTGGATGGCAGCTTTTCCAAATATCCCTGCCGTCTGACAAGGACTTATCTAGAGTGGGCTGTGCCTCTGGAGAAGGGGTACAAGAAATTGTAAGTCAATGTAATTTACTATTTAACTGGTTGTAATGTTACCAAAAGGATTGTGTAAATAGTTACTTTAATAGGATTATGCTGTGGCCAACTGTATGCTACTGTACTATCCAAAGAAATGTTGATAACAAAATAAATACTTTATTTCTCGGTGGCAATCAGGATCGTGTGCAGTTATTTAGGCGGGAGGCGTGGGAAAAGGGGGGGGAGGGGGGAGGGAAAGAGGGTTAGCGTCCCGAGGCCGTCTTGCTGGTCGCCTGGAGTGGATTAAAGGCCCAGGAAGGAGTGACTGCGCAGCAGTAGGGAAGCCAAAGGAGTTTGGTTACCCAGTGACATATGGCATCTTTAAAAAGCCAATGGAAGGGCACAGGAATGATTTTCGGGAAAGGGTACAAAACAAACCCATAAAAATCTCTGTTCAACACTACAGTAATCTTAATTGTTGGACTCTTCTATATACATCATCAACAAACTCTGAGCAACAAAGGACCTACTAACATTCAGAAAAGCCCTCAAGACTCATCTATTTATGGACTACTTCACAGCTGACAGGACACCCTCTGTACCCACCATCCCTTCCCCTATTCCTGAATCACCCTGTTATCCCTAATTTCCCCTTTCTCCCCTATTATCCTTGATCCCCAACTATTTAAGTTGTCTCCAAATTCGTTACCCTGTTACAATGTCTTGAGTTTTGTTTTGAAGTAAACCGCTTTGACCATAGGATAAAGTGGTGTAGAAAAGCTGTTAAATAAAGTGAAATAAGGAGAAAAAAACCTTAGTTTCCTTACTTTCTCTACTAATATCAGAGAAGAGTATAATAATTAGACATTCCTTTATCTTCTGGGCCCAGAAAATGGTCATTTAAAAATGTTTATGATGGGAATCACATTTAGGATTGGTGACTGGAGGTGTTTGACTTCATTGGCTGATCGTTCAGGGTATGTGATGGTCCCAGCTACTGCCTCTTCTTCTGAAAGCTCACTGATCATCCAGTCCTCAGTATATATCATCCACTTAGATGCCGATTCCAAATGGTGCACGGCCAGGCCGTCGGGATGTCTAAAACTTGGACAGGGCCAAGTTGTACCCAATTCCGCAGCTGTGGGATCTGTACACATCCGCGATTGCAGATTTGGGCACTTAGACGGCCCAGAGTGCACCTGATTCCATGGTGGGAGCCATTTTGCAATCTGCCCGTCCAGTCTGCACAATGGTCCAGCTGGTGTGCCGACTGGTGTCCAGCCAGCATTGCAGAATGGCCTGTCCTGGAGTGGGCCTCGACACACCGCTGCCTGCAAGGGCTCCCAAGGCCTGGATCAGGCAGTGGGTGCTGTCCTGCGGTGGCGGCCTTGGGTATGGGGGGGCTGCATCCTACGAACAGCGTAGTGCCCGGGACTTATTCCACCATCAGGGTGGAATAAGCCGCATGCATAACTCAGCAGTGGGGTAAATACAGAGGTCCAACCTGAATGGCATCTGTGCATCCTGGTGCCTTGCCCTGCCCCCGCTCCGCTCCCTCCCACCCACCCACTTCCAGTGCTCCCTGCACAAACGCTGTGTACATGCGGGGAGTGCTGGGAATGGAATTGCGTTCTAGGGCTGAGCGTGGGTTGGACGGCCAACCCCACAATTCACGGGACAGAATGCTGGTCTTAAGGGGGAATGACATACGCGAAGTCAAGGGTGCAGGGCTGATCCAACAAATAAAGTGAAATTTCTTTTTGATTCATATGTCACACTCATTTGGTCACAAATGATTATTCCCCCACCTCAATACCAACTTTTCCCTTCAATCTCTCTTGCCCTTTCATCCATTTCTAAGATCTCTGAAGAGGAAACCTCTTATCTTCTTTCCTCCTCTAAACCTACTCCTTGCTCGTCTGATCCTATCCCTACCCATCTCCTTAACGTCATTTCCTCTTTTGTCATCCCTTCCATCTCATATATTCTCAACCTCTCGTTCTCCACTGCATGCTGTGGTCACACCTCTCCTTAAGAAACCTTCTCTTAACCCTAGTTGTCTTTCTAATTATTGGCCCATCTTCCTTCTTCCCTTCATTTCCAAACTTCATGAGCGTGCAATCCTCAGCTGTTGTCTTGAATTTCTCTCCTCTCAAGCTTTGCTGGATCCACTTGAATCTGGCTTTTGTCCGCTACATTGTACTGAGACAGCACTTGCTAAAGTCTCCAGCGACTTGTTCTGGCTAAATCCAAGGGCCTTTACTTTATCCTCATCCTTCTTGACCTTTCTGCTGCTTTTGACACTTGACCACCATCTTCTCCTTGACACAATGTCCTCACTTGGTTTTAGGGACTCTGCGATATCCTGGTTTTCTTCTTATCCTGTCTCGATTATTGCAAACTCCTTCTTGCTGGTCTCCCTCTAAGTCATCTTTCTCCCCTTCAAGCTCTTCAGAACTTTGCTGCGCAACTAATCTTTTGCCAGCCTCAATATACTCATATAACCCCTCTTCTTAAATCACTTGATTGGCTTCCCTTCCTTTTCCATATCCAATTCAAACTTCTCCTTCTGACCTATAAATGCATTCATTCTTTTGCTCCTCATTACCTTTCCTCTCTCCCTACATCCTTCCTCATGAACTCTCCTCTTCTACTGGCTTGTTTCTCTCTATGTCCTTTTCTTCCACTGCCAGCTCCGATCCTTTCACCTTGCTGCTCCTTATGTCTGGAACAAACTTCCTGAGTCTGTACATCATGCTTCATCTCCTGTACATCATGCTTCATCTCTGCCCCTTTTCAAATTCATGCTAAAGACTCATCTCTTTGAGGCTGCTTTTGGATCCTGATCCCTTGTTTCCCTTGTATCTCCTTATCCTCCCTATTCTACCCTTATTCTTTTCTGTTGTTTAGTCTGTCTTTAGATTGTAAGCTCTGACGAGCAAGGACCATCTTATATATGTGTCTGTGCAGCACTGTGTATGCCTTGTAATGTTATATAAATGATAAATAGTAGTAGTAGAAGTGTATAGCACAATGACATCAAGCCTACAGTGGTCGAAAGACTGCATAAGTGCATGAACATTGAAATACTGAGATTTGCTGTGCTTTTGGGGGATTGGCACTGTCCCATAACTTGATTACTGCTGATTTCTGGGCTTGTATCCCCCGAAGGCATTCATTTGTCATATGTTGGCCAAAGCAATTTTATAAGTGCTATTCAAGATTTACTGGAAGGAAGTGGTAAGGCATTCTTGGCTGCAGTACACTGATAGGAAGGAGAAGACGTGCAGATAGCAGTCCCCACTAGTGGTGGTGTCTAGAGACTAATTGGCCACTCCCACTACCAGTGAGCTCATGGCAACTTAAAAGGGGGAATGGGCATAGAGGACCATAGACTCTGATGACAAGGGCATTACCACTGTGTGGGGATTAGGTCACAAAAAGCTCCCTTAGTGCTTGAAGTTGGGATCAACTGGATATCACCTTGAATATTGTGTGCAATTCTGGTCGCCGTATCTTAAAAAGATATAGTGATTTTAGAAAAGGTTCAGAGAAGAGCCACCAAAATGGTAAAGGGGATGGAAGGATACTCCTATGAAGAAAGGCTAAAAAGGTTGGGGCTCTTTAACCTGGAAAAGAGACGGCTGAGGGGAGATATGATAGAAGTCTATAAATTAATGAACGGAGTGGAACGGGTAAATGTAGATCGATTGTTTACCTTATCAGAATATAGAAAGACTAGGGGACATGCAATGAAGCTACAGGGTAAACTATTTAAGACTAATAAAAGAAAATATTTTTCACTCAACGTGTAATCAAACTCTGGAATTTGTTACCGGAGGATGTAGTAAAGGCTGTTAGTGTAGCTGGGTTTAAAAAAGGTTTGGACAAGTTCCTGGAGGAAAGGTCCATAAACCATTATTAAGAAGGGACCCAGGATATCAATGCTTGAACCAATACAAGCATTATGGAACCTGTGTCCCTTGGGGAAACTGTTAGGTACGTATGACCTAGATTGACCACTGTTGGAAACAGAATACTCGGCTTGATGGACCTTGGTCTGACCCAGTATGGCATATCTTATGTTCTTATCACTGCAGGTTGGAGTGATAGAAAGGGAAATGTGAACATGGTAAAAAGATTAGCACATTACCATCTAGTCTCGAGGAAGCTGTGTTAGATAGTCACTGTTCTGTTACTGATGCTTATTGCTTATTGACAAGTAAGGGGGCGGTTGAATGATGGCTGAGTGTGAAGAGCAACATTAGTTGATTATGGCAAAGTCTTACCAAGCGTTAGGATGCACTGGCTAAGGTGGTGAGTTTTCTCCAGCAACTGGTCTGGGTGATCAACTTTGAAAAGAGCAAGGGGGAGCTGACTCAGACACTGGTGTGCTTGGGGACCCGATTCAACACCAGACAAGACAAGGTCATTTTGAAGGAGGAAAGAATCTGGAAGTTGCAGGTGTAAATTTTGGATCTATTAAGAGAAGGCAGGGACTATCTCCAAGTACTGGGGTCACTGGATGTCTACATCTGCAGAGTAATCACTGCCCCACTGCAGTACTTAGTACTTTTCTGCCCCAGAGCTACCTGAAATACGAGCTGCCAACGCAATCTCAGCCTCTGCATTGCAGCTATGGCAATGGCCAGTTGCACTAAGCTGGACCCGATGGTTGCCACAGGTCATACAGTGGCGGTTGTACTCGGCCTGCAAAACATGTGCTGACTAGTGCCCCTCAAACATATGTATTAACTTTGGCTGATATTGCCGGACTGAGTCACACTGGTAAAATTTACAGCTTTTGCTCTAATTCTGCAGTCATTTTGATGTAATGTTGATGCTCAGCCATATTTTTTTAAACTTTATGCAGCATTATCTGAACTCAAACCCTGGTCCCCTCCCAGAGGTTGGGGAGAAAGAAAGAAAGAGCAGTCTCTGAGCTCATCTGAACAGACTGACAGATAGATGGACAAAGGGGCTTCTACTATCTATATACGTATAATAGGATTGCATTCCTTTGAAATGACATGGGAAACAGCAATGTTCTCCATGTTGCTTTATCTCATTTTTTTTAACCAGCAGCAACAGGAAAAACTCAAATATTTTTTTCCTGTTTTATTTATAGTATGCACTCTTGTACAATAAAGCACACTATTGATATTGTCCCCAGAAATGAAAAAAAAGAAAAAGTCCTGAATAAAACAGAAATAATACCATAAATGACACGGGAAAGTAAGCACAATGAGAATTCTTTGCCTGCATACCCCAAATGTATAAATATACAACAACATGCTTGAGGGGTTCTTACGATGGGCCAGTAATAGAGGTCATGATGCACAATAGATTGGGGAAATCTGCTGAGTTTTTGCAAAACGTATGCTACAAGTAGCCATGGGCTTTTGCCTCAGTTTTGTTGCAGGATTCAGAAACTAGACTGTAAAACCACTAAATTAATCCAGGTGGATAAATGGAGATTATAGCTCACATTCCTATAACTCATTTTAAAATGATTACACAAGAGGTGTCTATTAAATGCAAACAGTTAAACAACCACAGGATGGCAGCAAACAACAACAAAAGAGAGAACTCCCATCAGTGATTCATAGAAGCAAAGTCTAACGGCAGTGAATGTTACCTAACTGCACCTTTCATCTGTTCAGCCAGTTGTACTTGCAGGATAGAGTGAGACATATATTTGTTGAGAATGGAGGCTGTATTTGTAATGGATATCCCCAAAAAACAAACAAGATGCTCAGGTTCACATGAACAAGTTGAGAATCATTGATATGATGGGCAAAATACCTCTCAAAATGTCTTATAAGTAAATTTATTTTATTTATTTATTTGGTTTTCTATACCACATTTTTTATAATCAGCACGGTTTACAGAAGAACAACTCATCACAAGGAACAGGTTAAATTACATGGAACAGGTTACAATGAATAAGTGGTGTGGAGGAGTGGCCTAGTGGTTGGGGCAAGGTACTGAAGGTCAGGGGTTCAAATCCCACTAGAGGACAGCAACCTTGGGCCAGAAGGACTGGGGTTTCTAGTCCCACAGGTGCTCCTTGTGGTCTTGGGCAAGCCACGTAACCCTCCATAGCCCATGTTCCCTGTAAAATAGTTATCTCCAAGCCCTGTTCAATGTAATTTCAGTTTGTTCAATGTAAACTGCACTGATGCAGAATTGCATGGTATATAAAAGAATGTAATTAAATAAACATAAGTTAACACAATAAAAGATTACATTAAATATGTGAACAACAACTTAGAGTGATGGATAAATTTAGAGGCAGGTTGGATTTCAGGATACCGTCAGAAGACCTAATGAGCCTACTTTAGTGAAAAGAATTGTAGGGATATTTCAATTCTCATTTGGTGGGATGAATTGAAAGCAATGATTTGTGGTGAGGTCATTTTGTACTCAGCGGGGTTGCATAGACAACAGGGCTGCAACAACTGGAAAGAAACATCAGCATTTCGGAATAGTAAGGAGAGGGCGGCATTACATTGACTGAGCTTCAAAACTTTAGGTATTGGTATAGTCAGTTATATACTGTTAAAAAGCAGATTCATCACTATTTATGAATTCAGCCAGGTATTTATAAAAAATCAAATAGACTTGGACATCTACTCACACAATGGGCCCGATTCTGGGACACAAGTTGCGGGGCTGCATGTCCTGGTGGGATGTGCAGCCCTGCAAGCTGGCTGGGCCTGATTCCCCCTCCGGCTCTCCCCATAGGTTCGGAGCATCAGGACAGGGAGAGCCGGCAGGAGGCAGGATCGGAGCGGGGGTGGGACAGCCCGTCAGGACATACAGGGCCAGTTCAGCTCATGGCCCTGTACATCCTGCTGGGCTTGTGGGGATGCACTGCTTATTCCACTGCAAAGATGCAATAAGAAGCAAAAACCCGTCGATCAGGCCCAGAGAATCCCCCCCTGGGGCCAGGTACGGGGATCCCCTCTGCCTGATCCAGGCAACGGCAGGCAGCCTTGGGTCGGGCAGTGGGGAAAAGGGGGGCCGAGGACGCGAGAGTCGGGGGCGCCTACAGGAAGGACGTCTCCACAGGCGGCAGGGACACGCTGGATCGTCCTTGGGACTGATTCTGGTTATCGTGGGAACATTTCATTCCCGCGGTCCAGAATCAGGTTCAAATGGGGCCTTCTAAACGGCCTGGACATGCCCCTATCTGAATTGGGCTCCACATTTACTAAGCATTTTTCCCAAAGGCACATATAGGGTCATTCCAGAACCCAAATAAGCCATTTGCTTGTCCGCTGAAGACGTGTATCTCGCAAAAATATCTATGGGCGTATTCCAGTACACGGTGCGCAGAGACATTCACGGTGCATGCACAGGGATTTCTAGCTGTGGCCGGGAGGGGCAGAACGGGGAGAGGGGTGTTTTTGCCACGGAGACATGTATGGCAAAATAATGTCTAATTACTCCGATCTGATGAGTATAACACAATTAATCTCTAACTTCCCAAATGCAATATTTAAAGTGTTTAGCCTTGGGTCTCAGACTCACAGGAGCTACGGCAAAAGCTTATTAAACCAAACGCTCCGATTTGCATCAATGACCCAAATAACTGTTTTTTTTTGTAGTTTTTCATAATATTATTTTTTTAAAACTCCTTTTTCAAAAATAAATAAGTCAGTTATTTGGGTCATTGATGCAAATCGGAGCGTTTGGTATAATAAGCTTTTGCCGTAGCTCCTGTGAGTCTGAGACCCAAGGCTAAACACTTTAAATATTGCATTTGGGAAGTTAGAGATTAATTGTGTTATACTCATCAGATCGGAGTAATTAGACATTATTTTGCCTAAAGGTATTATTACTCTGGAATACACAGACCACTTTTTGGTTGTATAGCATATTCTGGAAAGGCTCGGCTACATTTTTTACTTACCCGCAGACGTGCCTGTTATGCCTGCTGGAGACATGGAATAGTACCAGTACTTAGAAAATTTTGTGCTGTGTTCTACATTTCATCCCTGTGTGTGTATGTGTGGTGGGGTTGTACGGGTGGATCTGGTGTGCTGATCTGCAATTCAGGTAGGGCATGAATGCCTGGCCAGTATTACTAGTACCTGGATCTTACGGATGATCGCAATGTCACCAGGTGCTAGTGTGATAGGGCAGCCATACATCATGGAGACCCTATGTCTGATGTTGTGCCAACATTTCCCAGATTGTGCCAGGAGGCCTACATCCTTATCTAGTCCAGGATCTATGCAAGCTGCGAGAGTGGTGATATATGAGGTATCTAGAGGGCACAGGGATCCGCCCTGCCATGCTCATACAGGCCTGACCAGGGAGCATTGCCATAAAGCAGACTGTGGGAAGGTAGACAAGGTTGCCCCACAGATAAAGAATATATATAGACTGAAATAAGCCAAGACGGAGAATGGATATTGTATGGGACATTTAGGGAGCTGCTGTGTGCCAGTACCCAGATATGTGGGAAACATGCCATAGACAGAAGGCCATAGTCATTAAAAGAGCATACTTTTGTAGCTCAGCAATATTATGTATCATTTTGGAGAACTGCAAAGTTAGTTAAGGTTTTTGTGAACATGGTAAGGGTCCATATTTAGCATTTTAAAGTGTTTTTGGAGATGACCAATGCAAGAATAACTGAAGCATTTTTATACTGCCAAGTACTTTTTGATGCAAGGTATGTCATGACAAGCATGTTAATATTTACTTTCTGTTATAATATATTAGTGTGCACTGAGATTACTTAGCACTTTTCTGGGCATGAAAAAGACTAGTATATAATCTAGTTTGCATAAGTATTCATTTATCATTAGTATTTATGTCTAGTTTGCATCAACAAAATACTGTTAGTGAGAAGAGCAGTTTAGGAGATGCACGTTTTAATCGAGGAGGCGTGGCCAACAGAGACAGGCACAATTGGAAACGTGCAACTGTCCAGAAAATGGTGAGTGCAGGGTCGGCCAAAATTATTTCAACATCTACCCATGTCCCATAATATTAGTGGGGACGGATTTCTCCTCTTCACTCTATGGCCCGTGCCTGCACCCATGTGCAGCTCTCACTCTGAATACGTGCCGGCTGAACAGCATGTTGGACGTTATGCACCAGACTAGTCTACATGCTGATTCCATGAATGCGGGTGCGTCAATACCCACACATGCAGAATTAGGATAGAATTACACCCGTGCTCTATTCAAATGTGTCCACCGGAGATAACTGGCCTATATGGAATCTGCCTCAAAATGGGAGGACAGTTACTAAACAGGGCCTAAAGTCGGATAGACATAGACAATGGGGATTTCCAATAGTCAAGATTATTTTATCTTTACTGAAAGAGTATTTTGTTCAGCTATATTCAGTTTCCATGTCTGAATTTTTGGCAGATGTGCCACATCCAACTCTGACTGATATTCAAAAGAAGGATTTTAATGCAAATATTACTGCGGAAAAAAATAAAGCTTTCAGGACATTTCCCACTAACAAATCTCCTGGTTTAGTTGGCCTGACAATCAAATTTTATCAAGCTTTTCAGGGTCTCTTCATGCCAAAGTTAACCATGTTATTTAATCTCTTCAAAATCTTGATATTTTGGAAGGTAATTCTGCAGAAGTAAAAAAAAGTGGTTCATGAAATTCCATGTAGGGATCTCAGATATATTAAAAATTATAAATTGTAAACAATATTCAAACATTCTGGCCTTGCGTCTAGGTAAAGTTTTACCCAAACATTTTGGGGAAGAACAAATAGGATTTACGTAAGGAAAGTTTTCTTCGGATAATATTAGATTATTTTGTGATCTGATGTATTTGGCACAACAACGTGACATTCCAAAGACTGCATTATTTCTGGATGCTGAAAAAGAATTTGAGAAACTCGAGTGGGATTATTTCAAATATTGTGTTGGTTTGGGATGGATGATAGATTTCTAGCAAAGGTAAAGATATTTTCTCCATGGACAAGCAAGAAATAAGTCCTTGTGTATGGGTGGTCACCAAAAGAGCCCTGTGCGGAATGCTCCCCAGCTTCTATGGAAGCTTTTGGGATGCTCCATTGCGTCTATCCATTTGCCATGATGCCATCTTCCCCAGTCTTCTTTTTTTCCATGGAGCCCCTAGGACGTGTTCTGCACAAGCGGAAAAAGGTTTTCTCTCGTTTACCCCTTGTGGGTCCTGTTTTCTTACCTTTACCGCCTGTCGTCAGTTAAGTCGGCTTCCAGTCTGACTTTTGGGGGGGGGGGGAGGGGTTCTCTTTTTGTCTTTTCCTGCCATTGGCAAAATCGAGGCCTTTGATATTACCATTGCAGTCTTCCCATTCATACCTAAGCCCTCAAGTGGCTTCAAAAGGTTCATGAAATGTGGCTGTACATCTCGGTCGCTAACAGGCCTAACTGGTGCCTGCAGCGCTTCCTGCAACCTTTGTCTAAATATGATGAGGAGGGGCAGGAAAAGCAGAATCTTTCTTCAGAGCGTCGGATTCAGCGTTGCACACTTTGGACTGCAAGCAGGACTTGCCCTTCTACTTCAAATATACAAAGGTTCACCAGACGTTCACCCAGCTATTTGTCTCCTTTGACCCCAGTAAGCTGGGTGCTGCCATCTCTAGGCACACGTTATCCTTGTGGCTAGCTGATTGCATCTCTCTGACGTATTCCCAAGCAGGCCTGAGTCTCGACAATCACATCATGGCTCATAATGTCAGAGCCATGGTGGCGTCCAGCACTAACCTGTGCTTGGTCTCTACAGAAGAGATCTATAAAGCTTCTATATGGTCTTCGGTCCACACCTTCACAGCTCATTACTGTCTGGATGGGGATTCCTAACGGGACAGCAGCTTTAGCCAGGCCATGCTCCGGCATCTTTTTGTGTCTTAGGTTCAATTCCTACCCAGTCTGTCCGTCCAGGTTGCCTAAAAAATAGAAGAGAGACTTCAGTGCTGATATACGCTGAAGGCGCTGAATCTGTCGAGTCCCTAGAGGGACTACCCATACTTTTCTCCTCTCTCCAATTTTTTTGCCCCTATTGGGTTGTTCACCTCCTTGGTTTCAGAAGCCTGAAGCTTGGGAGACCCATATGTGAGGACTTACTTCCTGCTTGTCCATGGAGAAAGCATAGCTAGTTACCTGTAGCAGATGTTCTCTGTGGACAGCAGGAATAAGTCTTCACAACCCTCCTGCCTCCAGAGGAGTTGCTTTTCGGATACTGCTATGTTATTATACTGGAGATGATGGCAAATTGGTAGGCATGCATGCGCAGTGGAGCATCACAAAAGTTGGGGAGTGTTCCTGCATGGGGCTCCATCAGTGATGTCACTCTGCAGTCCATGGAGAACACCTGCTACAGGTGAATAACTACACTTTATACCAGTCCTAATGCCAGAATACTGGTAAATGGTTTACTATCTCATCTGATTACATAAAGAAACAAACAAGGCTGTCCTCTTTGGCCTGTATGATTCAAGTTAGCTTAAGAGCCTCTCATTTTGGCAATTCAATTTTTGCCAGATATTCATGGTATACCAATCGAGGATGCTGAGAATAAAATTGCAGCATATGCTAATGATTTGTTTCTTTTACTTGAATTAGATAGTGTCCTCCACCTATTACAGTTAATGGATGTATTTGGTAGTTTATTGGGTTATTGAGTTAGTTTGACAAAATCTGAAGCTATGCCTCTGAATAGGTAAACAACTGCAGCTGCACTTAAAGGATTATCATCTAAAATCTTTGATTAATCACTGAAATATTTAGGAGTATGGTTTGCATCCATTCTTGAGGATACCATTTCCAAAAATGTGAGATATTACGGACTATCGTAACAGAGTTAACTGCGGCATGATCTCCATTATATTTAACATGGTGGGGACAGCTTGAAGCCATAAAGTTGGTTATTGTACCCAAATTATTATATGGTTTTCAAATGTTGCCACTTAATTTCCCTCTTTCTATATTTAAACAATTGAAATCTCTTTTTACAAATTGTTGGCATGGAAGGGTAAGCCGCCTAGAATAGTCCAGTGAAGGTTAGAGATTGCCAAGAGTGCTGGAGGAGTACATTATCTTGATCGCTTTAATTACCTTTCTGCTAAGGCTATTACATCATTGGTATAATGAGGATCCAGAGTTGGTGAAAGCCAAAATGGGTACAGATAGAGATACAAATTATAAGGTCTATTCCACTGAGAATGTTGCCAGGCATGATTCTGCTTACTAATTTTGAAAAATGGCCCCACTGGTAAGCACAGTTAAGGCATTTCAAAGATTAATGCAATGCAGGGCCGTACCGACGGCGAAAAGCACCCTGTGCAAGTTGCACATTGGGTGCGTGCCCCCCTCCCGCACCTCCATCTAGCCACTTTATGGGGGCTGGAGAGAAGAGGCGCGCACCCGATGAACAACTCGCCAGCACACTAAACAGGTCTGGACCCTCCCAGAGAGACCAGACCCGCTTAGTGTGCCGGCGAGAAGACTTAAGGGGCACATTTTGGCTCTCTGACGCTGCCTGCCGCTAAAGTGGCAGCGTTAGGCAATGGCAGAAAGCCGAAATGCACCCCTTAAGTCTTTGCGCCCTGTGCGGCCGCACCGCTCGCACAGGGCTCGGTACGGTCCTGATGCAATGTATTGATTCTGATGATAGATTTTCCTTTAAGATATTTAGTTGGCATCATGAGAAGTTCAGAGTAGGTAATAAACCTATACGGTAGTGTCTATGGCAAAATAAAACTATATGGAGGTTTGAACAGGTGCTAGATGAAAATTGGATCAAACCTTTTATCATGCTCCAAAGGCAATTCCACCTCCATATATCTCAGTACTTTCATCATTGCATATGTGAGATGGATCCTTGAAAAGACAAAAGAATACCAAAAGGATATCTATATGTGTTTTATCAACTACAGCAAGGCTTTTGACTGTGTAAACAATGAAAAACTCTGGGCCACATACAGAAGCATGGGTATACCAGAACACCTGATTTTTCTCTTGCAAAACCTTTACATTGATCAAGAAGCAAAGTTCGAATGGAACAAGAAGAAACAGAATAGTTTAAAATTAGCAAAGGTGTATGACGAGGCTGCATACTTTCCCCATACCTGTTTAATTTATATACAGAACAAATCATCAGAGAATCAGGGCTGTATGAAGATAACCAAGGTCTGAAGATTGGTAGAAAACTCATCAACAACCATTGCTATGCTGATGATACCAGATTACTGGCTGACAGTGAAGATGATTTGAAACATTTGCTTCTCAAGATCAAGGAACATAGTCTTAAAATGAGCCTGCCCCTTAGTGTACAGAAGACCAAGATCCTGACATCTGGCAAAATCAATAAGTTCCTCGTTGATGGAGAAGAAATTGAAATAGTTAATAACTTTAACCTACTTGGATCAACTATCAATAAAAAAACCAGACAGTCAAGAAATCTGATGTGCATTTCTCTTGGCAGAATGGCTAGACAAAATTCTTAAGAGCAGAGATGTCTCTCTCCATACAAAGATTCAACTTGTTCAAGCCATGATATTTTCAATTCAGTAAAAAAGACAGACAGGAAGGATATTGATGCCTTTGAATTATGGTGCTGACAACGAATATTGTGCATATCATGGACTGCTCGAAGAACAAGCCAGTCAGTACTAGAGATCAAACCTAAACTTTCTTTAGAAGCTCAGATGATAAGACTTCAACTTTCATACTTTGGACACATCATGCAAAGATAGAGATCATTAGAGAAAGACATCATGTTTGACAAGGTAGAAGGTCAACGCTAAAGAGGAAGGCCAGCAATGAGATGGATCGATACAATAACAGCAGCTATGGGTACTACTGTCAACAATGAGCCGCCTGTCTGAAGACCAAATACAGTTTAGGATAACTATCCAGAGGGTCGCCATGAGTCGAGCCACTTAAAAACAATAAGTTATTTCAGACTTTTGGTTGCGGTAATCTTTGTTTAGAGGTTTTTACTGATGATTTGATACTTGAGGACAGGATTTAAAAAGTTGGTTCCCTTCCACAGCCAGTTTCTAATTACTATAAGGTTTGTAGAGGAAATTTAATTAAGAAATGTCTGGGGCTAGTAAAGATTTAGGAACAAGAATTTTGAATTTCGTTGATCCAGGGAAATGAAAGAAAATATGGAAGTACAATCTATACAATATCTTCTGCATCTATTACCTAGATGATGTATTTCTTACTACATAGGATAGCTATCCAGAGGGTCGCCATGAGTCGACATCGACTCGACGGCACTTAACAAAAACAGGACTTGCTGGACATCTTTTAAGAAATCCAAATTTACTTAGGGCATTAGTCTTGAACATACCATGTCCATAGGTGTCGGAACAGGATGGGCCACATGGGCCCTGGCTCTATCAATATTTCTGCTGCAGTTACTGCCCATGGGAAAGCAGTTGTCTGACTTTGATTGAGAAAGGGGCAGCTAGGGGTGGAGTTAGGGAAGAATTGGGGCATAGCATGGGGCCCCCCAAACAAGTAAGCGTTCTGCTGCCCCTGACCATGACAGTTATGAACATCACTCTTAGGCCAGGGTATGTGGTGTATGATCTCAGTCTCTCAGATTTACTGCTAATGCTTGGCGTGGTACTTGTATGGTAATACACCGCACTGATAATGAATAGCGCGGTACAGAAGAGACGTTAAATAAATAAATAAATAAAGAAGGACTCCTTTTCCAGTTCGTAAGATATACCATGTATGGAAAATTTATCAAGGTATGATTTGGAATTCCTCTTAATCAAGCCTGTGGAACTCAAAACAATGAGAAATATCTTGGTACCTTTTTGCCACATTTTCTCGATCTCTGACTGTGTTTCCTGGTACTTTAAGATCTCTCTCTCAACATGATTTACAGAGTAGTTTCTTGGAACTAACATTTCCATAATCAGTGCCATTCTGGTAGTCTTCTCCTTTACCACTATGTCTGCCATACTTGCATCCAGCTTTTTAACAGTTGAATGGGGATATCCCAAGTGATCATAACCTCTTCACTCTCCAAAATTCTCTTAGGGTCATGATCCCAATATTTTTCAGTCACAGTGATGTTATAGTATTTATAGTTTCCAATGAATGAGACATATTACTTTATTTTGGCCTTTCTGTATAGAAATTTTCTGCCATCAAAACTTCACAGCTAGTTAGAAGATGAATCACTGTTTCCAGCTCTTTTATAAAGAATCTACAAGTTTATTTTTCCAGTTTTTTCAATGCTCACTGTAAACCATCTTGTCCTTAATCTGCTATCCTGGGCTGCAACTATCAATCTCTCATCCTTCAGTTTCAGTTCACCTCTCCTTAACCGTTCATGTGTGGGGTCTTGATCAACAAAAGGTTCCTGGAGTAACACTTTGCATTTCCCACTGCATTTATTTATTTATTTAGTATACCGCTACTTCCAGCGATCAGTAGCGGTTTGATTACAGATTGGAAATTGTCAAATCATGACAGGAAATTTTTGAGGTATAAACACATTGATTAGACAGGAAAGCACAGCACACAGAGAACTATTTTACAGGGAACATGGGCTATGGAGGGTTAAGTGGCTTGCCCAAGACCACAAGGAGCACCTGTGGGACTAGAAACCCCAGTCCTTCCGGCCCAAGGTTGCTGTCCTCTAGTGGGATTTGAACCCCCGACCTTCCGGCCCGAAGTACCTTGCCCCAACCACTAGGCCACTCCTCCACTCCACTACTGATCTCATTCTTCAAAGAGTTTTTTTCTCTTGTTTTGCAAATTCTATTGCTTCCTTCCCTGTGTGTGCTGGTGGATTTTCACTCATTCCTTCTAATCATCAGAATGCTTGTCCAAGTTTGGTGATAGAAACTGATTCTGGATGTTTACTTCATATTTCAGCACTTTTGCATACTGTAAGGGAGGCCAGGAGGCCTATGATAGTAGCTCTGTATCTATAATTGATTTTTATGAGGGGCAGTCATTGGCTATACAGTCTCGACATACACTAATGCTTATAAATTACCTCATGGGCAGAGAAGAGTTTTCTTGTTCATGCATCCAGATTTTTAACATCTTTAAGAGGCTAGTTCTACAATTCCAAAGCTGTATGAGAATACAGGACTAGCCAGCTAATTAATGACTTGTATCTTATTCCATGATTTTAAAGCACTTTTCAATCATGATTTTAAACTCCTGTATTATTTTTACTGATCTTTTCTCTCAGGAATTTCTGCTTGATTGTCATTCCTTCTTCTACTCCTAGATATTTATATATGTCTTCCTGTTCAAGTTCTTTGATGTCACGACCCTTAGTCAGGGAGATGTTTTGCATTTTACTCAATTTTCCTCTAAGGAAGGTTGCCTTAGCACATCTGTCAAGGCCAAAAGTCATCTTGATGTCATCCAGGAAACGTTTCACTACACAGGGTTGTTCTGCTAATTGTTGATCACTGGAAATGTAGAACTTCATGTCATCTACAAAGTAAGTATGTTGTTACTTCTGGACTGTTACCTTCTTTATTATTCAGGCTAAATCAATTTAGATATGTATAAATGCTTTCCTCTTGAAGTTTCCTGATGTTACAGCCCTCAGCTGAGAGATGTTTTATGTTTTGCTCAATTTTCCTCTAAAGAAAGTTGTCTTAGCACATTTTTCAAGGCTGAAAGTCATCCTGATGTCATTTGAGAAGCTTTTCACTATTTGGAGTTGCTCTGTTATTGGTTTCTGGAGCCATACAACTTCAGATTGTCTACAAATAGTAAGTGTGAGGTTACCTATGGGTTGTTACCTTCTTTTGGATCCAGGCTAAATCTGTATTCCAAATAGTGGTTGAGAGTATTTATTGGAATACACGCCAAACAAAACTGAAGTGATGACAGAGAAACTCCATGAAATATTCCTTGCTGGATCTTGATGTTAGGAATGATGTACTGACCATCTTCATACTTTAAAAAGAGTGTGGTTTGCCGCATTGTTATTGTGAACTTAAGATTTATTTTTTATATTTCAGGGCAATTTACTCCTAAGAGTGCAGGACACTATCAAAGGCTTTTTTATAATCAATCCATGCTTTATTGAGATTTCCGCTTTTCTTAGCGCTGGCCATGATGGTCTTGTTCAACATTAACTGGTCTTTGGTTCCATATGCTCCCCTCTTATTGCCCTTTTGCTCTATTACCATTGAACCTGATTCTGAAGGAGGAATGTCCTGCCCACCCGGAGATCCAGGATCTGGATGACGGGCTGGTCTAGTCCCCGATTCTGAGCCCGCAGGAGCTAGACATTCTTGCGGAATCAGAATTGGGTCTAGTTGGATGGCCTATGCCTGGACGAGTAGGCCATCCTCCGATTCTGTGCTGTTGGACATCCCAAAGTTTCCTGGCACAGGCCTGCCCCAGCTCTTGTATGGAGCCGCGGTGCTGTGGCGCCCTGTTGCCATGACACCCGGCTCCAGTAAGGAGTTATGATCCCCGGCCGCCACCACAAAGTTCATTCCCTGCAGCCTGACCCCCGATGCGGCCTTCCAAAGGCAGGATCAGGCTGCGGGGAAGCTCCTGCATCCCCTCGCCCCACTGACCTGGCCCTGCGCTGCCGTTCCCCGATGTCCAGGGGGACTTATTCCATCTCTAAGGTGGAATAAGTTCCCCGTCCATGATGGCGACCCTGGATGTACATGGCCAACCTCAGGATCGGCCCTTTATGTCTGGGATCGCATTCCTGCCAATCGTCCGCTCTCGCTTCTCCCTCAGCTTGCTCCCATCCAGAGCTTCCCGTACATCTTCTATGTGCATGCGGGGAGCTTTGGGCAGGGGATACGGTCCCAGCGTTTAGCGGGGATGGACGTTCATCCCCATTAAATGTGGCTCGGAATGACCCCTATTATGTTATTGGACTGAATATAATAATATATTCTATCTGCATCTATTGCAGTGAACAGCTTATAAGTTGGTAGGTAGACAAGTTATTGTTTTGTAATTTTTGGAAGTGGTACTTGTTGTCCCCCTTTAGAAGGAGACTTGTTCTTCCTGTTATAAGCCATTGTGGTGTTAAGTTAGGCTGCTTGATCGATTATTTTTTGCAGTTTGCCAGGTCTTGGTGGAGAAATGTTAATGGTTTGAGATAAAAGTAGATCACTCTATCTAGGCCAGGGCTCTTCAGGTTTAGGCTCTTTTAAACCTGCTTTCCATTTCTTTAGTTGTTATTGCAGGCCATTCCATAGATTTGATGTTTGCCTTTTCTAAATGCTCCTATGAAGGATAATAGGCGTTTAGATCTGTGGGAATGATATTGGGGTTTTATCTTATACGATTTATGAATGTTTAGCTATTTAGAATTATTGGACTGATATCTGGGAAAACCCCTAACATATAAAATTGTCATATTAAACTTTATGGGAGTGGAATCTGAACTGACTAGAGATGAGAGTTTGCTATTGGATTTCAAGCTTAGCATTGCCTTAAAATTAATAATCACTAAATAGAAGAATATCACACCCTTAACAGACATTTTTTTGATGAAATACTTGAGATCTATACTATAAATATGAAAAGGTAGCTGGAGAGCTTAGAAGTCACTTTATTTGTACTTTGAATCGTTGGAGAGTATTGGATCATTATCTGGCCAAAGGATAATGATGGATATTGTGCTTATCGCATCGTTTTTCTTATTTGAATTACTGTTTTTTTCATGGTTTTTACTAATTGTTGAAACTAATTTAAGATGCTTGAACTCAAGAAATGAAGGAGTTGTTTTTCATGTAAATGACCGCAAAGCAGCTCGTTGTTATGCAAAATGAACAGCACAGCTTGCACCAAAGTTCAGAAGCAGTGTTATACATGGAAGGCAATCGAGCTTTCCAGAGACATTATTAATTTTCCCCTGGGAGCATTACCCTCCTATTGCAAATTAAAGGAGCCATTGTGTGACTCCAAATACTCTCCCCACTCTCAATCCATTTTGAGAGAATCAGATATCCCCCCATGACATCACACTCAGCTTCGATCTCTTTTAAAAAATCCAGCACCCACCTGACCCTCTGAATAACTCCTGATTGCTTTAAAAAAAAACCCCCATCAATCCTGGGAATCTTCCTTATCCCAGGATCTGCTGTGAAAAATATTTGCTCCCAAGATCTTCCCCTCATCCCCAGTCTCTTAAAAACTGGTTAGCTCTGACCCCCGGCAATTACTGGGGGATCTGTGGGAGCCTGGCAGAGGTTAGGAGTGATGCTAGGTTTCGTCTGTCCTGGCTTCTCCTTTTTTGAAATGGCACCGTCAGGCTTCTAAGAGTAGTCTCATGGTACTACCATTAGGTATCAGACAGCCAAATAAGCACCATGTCAAAATGGATGGGGGGTGAAGGTCCTCTTTTGCAATGTATATAATCCTGCTTTCTTTGTGTTGCTGAAGCTGGGAACACGGTAAAGCAAAATAAATTTACTGTGAGATTGACTAAAATATAATACTGAGGTACCACAGGTTAGTGACGTAAAAGAGCACACAAATGTGGTGTTTATCTGGAGCATTAGTATTTAGGTGCCTAAGTTTCTGTTTGAGTCCATGGTGAGTGAAGTGACTTGTCCAAAGCATTAACAGAATTTGAACCCGGGCACCCCCTTGGTTCTCAGCCTGATGATTTATTAGGCTACTCCTTGGAATACACGTTTACAATGATACATATAGCTACCAGCTTTCCTCGCAATCCTGCTAATACAAAGAAACCTGCTACTCTTCTTCTCAGTAGCAGCGCAGTTCACAGCTGAGGCGGCATGAAGAGTACCTGCCTCGCCACCCCGCATACCCTGCGGAATCTGAAACAAACAGAGGCGATTTGGGCTATCACCAACTGCTGTAAGCTACGCATGTGAAATTAATTTTATGAGGGAGACCTCCCAAGTCCTTTCCCTCTGAAAACAAGCTACATGTAGGTGCACAGAAAGCATTAACATACTCGACACCTGGTATTTCTGTGGGCAGCGGATCAGTGATAAAACAATGTATGTACCTTGGAAATGGCAAACGTATGCATATGTTCACGCCCTCATCCCCTCCCCCTTGATCTGTGCTTTCAACTGCCCGGCGTTTTCTGCACAATTTAGGTTAGTTCATGAAATCAGAGAGAGGACAGAGCAGAAAAGCGTCAAATAACCCGATGTGAAGTAAGTCTGCTTTCTCCTTCTAGCAGCAATTAAGGTTTTGACTTCTGCTCCTCGGGGATTCTCTCCGCAGCACAGCACCAGCAACTCTTACAGCAGAGAACAGGATTAATTAGCTGTGTATCATCATAGCAGTTTGAAATTCATTTAGCATCCAGCAGATCTCAGGTGGGTTTCCCTGCCAGCCTTCAGTTTGAAGCACAGCTTGAAGTGCTCTCTGTCAGTGTCAGTACAGGCCCATATGTTAAAATGTTTATGTTTATTAATCTTGATTTACCGCGCCTTCACATGTGCAGCAGGGCGGTGTACAATATAAAAACACACAACAAGGACGAGATGGAAAAGAACACCATCAATTGAGATAGGAAAGCAGGAACCACCCAGCAGGGAAGGAGGAGGGGGGAGGCGAGGTATCCAGACAGGGTCAGAGCTAAGTAAGCTATGGTAAGTCATAGGCTGTTTGGAACAGGCGGGTTTTTAGCAGGGCTTTGAACTTAAGTCATGAAATAGAAAAACAGACTTGACCACTTTGCTATTCCCCATTTCAATCCATTTCACTAAATTCCCTTCTGTATTATCACCAGCAGTTCTAGCCAGTTTTATAAAATGTACAAGTTTTATCGAACGGTAAGACTGTTTGGCTAGATGGATCCTATCTACACTTACTGACTGTCCCATGTACTGGTCGAAATTAGTTTTAATACCATTCGGCCAGCATGTTCACCGTCCATTAGAATTTTCCAACTCCGCACAATACAGAACATTCATCGCTCTTTCTGTCCTCGCCCTCCCAGTGCCTAAACCCTTATAGGAGTACTGAAAATGCATTGCAGTCATTCAGCCTACAAAGACATCAATCTGTTAACAGCAAGTGGAAACCCAATGTCTTTTTCTTCAACCTTGGTTGCCTAAAAATCTTGTAGCTTATGAGTTATGAGCATGATGGTGCATGAAACTGCAACCTTTATTCACTAGGTCACATGCATTCATAGCTAAATATATTTTTAAAAAAGTTTTAGTACGGGATTGTTCAGCCTCCTCCCTTAAGGAAAGATGTGCATCCAAGTATAGATGTCTTACGTAAGAATGTAACTTCTGTAATCTACACAGGATAATTGCTCTCTTCTGCAGGCCACTCTGGGCTTTGTTATCTTGTCAGAGCTCAGGTTCAGATGTCTTATAATTATATCTCTGGCACTGTGAGTGTTCTGGGGCCTATTAAATGTTTTCCATTATTGAGCTTGTACACGGTAGCTGAAATTAAGTTTCTAGTTGTCTGTGTTTCTTTTAATCTCAGGAACAAGCAGGAATGTAGTCTTCACATATGGGTATCGTCGGTACCAACGGAGCCTGCGCGGGAACGCTCCCCAGCGTCCAAATAGAAAGCTTTTGGGAGCATCCCACAGCGCCTACGTGCTGTCTTCCCGCCTTTCCCAACTGTCTCTCTCCAGTTCTTCATTTTCCGCGGAGCCGGCAGGTCGCACTTCCTGTCACCGCAGAAAATATCCCATTCATTCTTCTTTTTTGTGGTCACGTCTGCCTTCCTTCGACGCTACACCGGTACTGCCGGTTCTTTCTTTCTTTTCCTTGTAAAAAAAAAAATATATATTTTCCTGGAGTCTTCCAGCTTTTTTCTCCTCTGGTGCCATGCGCCATTTTGGGCACTAGGCCCAACTTTCCTCTACAATGGAAAAACCCGCTTCGGGTTTTAAAAAGTGTTCCAAGTGTGGCAGTACCATCTCCATCACCGACACCCATGAGTGGTGCCTCAAATGTTTAGGTCCTGACCACTCTATGCACCCTTTTCCCTCCAATGCAGCATCTGTGGCATCAACATCTTCCAGGGCTTCGTCTTCCTCCCATGGATCTCAGGCAACTAAACATAAGTCTAGCCAGTCCTCAAAGGGTAGATCTCCTTCCAAGTATCGAGATGCCTCTGGCATTGCCCTTGAGGGACTCACACCGGCAAAATTGCCCCGGCGGGAGACTTCGGCTTCCAAAGCATCATCGGGACTCCAGGATGTTCTCGAGGCCCTAGCCTCGGCAGATCTACTGGTGCCATGCTCTGGGGTACCGGCCGCTTTGTCCGGTACCGATACCCAGGCATCGGCAGCGTCAATAGACCAGAGATTCTTGGCTATTGAACGCAGTCTGGCGGCTCTTCTCTCGGCATTGATGCCCCCGAAACCGCTTCAGACAATTCAATCGGTACCGGTACTGGTACCTACATTGGTACCGGGGGCAATTGCATTGACGTTGGCAGGTGGACTACCAGTATATGCTGTGCCCTCCGGTACTGACAAGTCGGTACCAGACCCTGTCGATACCGACTTCGATCGGTACCGGTATCGTGCGCTGCACGATTACCCGGAGAGGAGATACTTTGAATCCTCTGACGAGTCTGAATACTCTGACAGCTCTGTCGATACCAGAGTACTTCTTCCTGAGGATTCTTCCTCTCCTAAACGTAGGATGTCTCCTCCAGAGGATATAGCCTTCCAGGATTTTATCCGGGATGTGGCTCAAGGTCTTTCCATCACAGTGGCTCCTGAAACAGAGCCTAGGGCAAAGGAATTGGAGATTTTACAGTATCCTAAAGCTCCCAAAGAGGCAGCTACTTTGCCTATTCATGAGAGCTTGCATGATCTCATGCTAAGGATGTGGGAAACACCTCTCACCACTTCTCCTCATTCTCGTAGGCTCGATACCATGTATCGAGTTCCTCCCTGTCCTGGATTTCAAAGAACTCGGCAGCCCCACCATTCCATGGTGGTGGAATCAGCTATGAGAAGGATCAAGAGTGCAAAAAGACATGCATCTAATCCTCCAGGACGTGAATGTAGAACTCTTGATGCCTTTGGGCGTCAAACCTTCCAGGCCTCTATGCTTTCTGCCAGGATTAGTTCCTACATTTTATATATGGGAATGTTCCTTAAGGAAGTTACAGGAGATCTAGAGCTTATGAGCCCTCTCCTTCCTGATGATAATAGACAAGATTAGCTCGCACTTATCAAATATGCTCAGGATGTTTCCAAATTCGTAAATCGTGCAGCTTTTGAATATTTTGAGCGCATAAGCAGAACCTCTGCAATTGCCATAGGCGCACGTAGGATTGCCTGGCTCCAGGCATCTGACTTGGAACTTTGGGTACAGGACAAACTGGGGAATATTCCTTGCAAAGGAGAGAATCTCTTTGGCAAAAATTGGCAAGAGAAAGCTAATGAGCTAGATGCTGATAATCTCATCTTGGATAGATTATCAAAATCTACAGCTGATCCTGCAAGGAAAAAGTCCTACAAAAAAACATTCTTCACTAGAAAGAAGAAGTTCTACCCCTCCTATACCCAGCAAGGGCATCGTTCAGGTCAGTCTGCCCAAAAGATGAGAATCATCATGAGATTGAAACCACTCCTTGCTCCAGAACACTTTTGTACCGTCTGTCAAGCACTGATAACCCCAATACTGGACTTCTGCAATCCGATATACCTTGGACTACCGAAACAAGCCCTCAAACCACTCCAGCTAGCACAAAACACTGCAGCACGAACAGGGCCGGATTTACCTTGAGTGAGGCCCTATGCCAACAAAAATTGTGGGCCCCCAGCAGGGGCGGCCCAAGGGGGGTGTGGGCCTCATTTGCATAAGGGGCCTCATTTGCATAAATATTTGCATAATGTTACCATATACTAACTTTTAGTAAACGTGCCTCTTAATGAGTGTATGGATAAAGAAAGACTAAAAGATTTCTACATTACTATAATCCAGTGCCAACTGCCAGACACATTAGGAACTACTACAAACACTGCCCATTTAGAACCCATAGCAAACCCGCCGTATCCTAACAGCACTACCAGGACTCACAAAGCACCATACTCTACCAATCAAAAGGCAACACTGCAAATATTAAACCAATACATTTCAGAGAACAACAATACATGACCTACTGGGGAAAGAGAACAAGTGGCAATGTCAAATAGGAATTATATAAACAGAACACCTCAGCTCAGTTACACATGCAGAACATAGACCATCACCAAACAAGTAATCACATTTTAGAAACAGGAAGACAATAATTAAACTGGGAATCCCAAAAGCCAAACTTGGAATGTACAACACTGTAGAAATAAAACTATACATTAATTTGCTCTTGTACTAAACAAAGCGCAGACGTTAATGATGCACATTTACCAGAGCTGACATATTCCAATTAATAAATTCAAAATAAAGAGATATTTTTCTACCTTTTGTGCATTTTTTTCAGCTGCAATTGCTCCAGCCACTTTCTTCTGGTTTCTTCATGTCTTCTGCTAACTCTCCATCGTCTGCTGTCCATTTGTCCTTTCTTCTCTCTTCTAGTTTTTTTCCATTCTCTCTCTACATCTGCTTTAACATACTAATCTTTCTCCTTTTGCTCTTTCCTCATTCCTATTTCATCCACTCAAATTTTACCCCTCCATCCTCAATCCCCACTTACTCTCCCAATACCCGGCCAATTGTAGATTTTTTTATCCCTCCCACACAAAATATTTTTCCCTTCTCCATTTTACTCTTCCAGCCCCATCCCATTCTAATCCTCCCCCAACATCAGCTCCCTTCTAGTTCCAGCCTCACCCAGCATCCATTCCCTTCTAGTCCCTGCATCAGCCCATTTCCAGTCCTAGCCACCCATCAGCCCATTTCCAGTCCTAGCAACCCCCCAACCCAATACCAGTCCTAACCCCCCATCACCCCATTTTCAGTTTAAGCCCCCCCTATAACCCATTACCAGTCCTAACCCCCCATCAGCCCACTTCCAGTCCTAACCCCATCAACCCATTTCCAGTCAGCCCCCCATAGCCCATTGCCAGTCCTAACCCCCCCATCAGCCCACAGCCCATTACCAGTCCTAACCCCATCAGCCCACCTCCAGTCTTAACCCCCCCCCAGCCCATTTCCAGTCCTAACCCCCCCCATAGCCCATTACCAGACAGCCCCCATCAGCCCACAGCCCATTACCAGTCTTAACCCCCCCCAAAGCCCATTACCAGTTCTAAACCCCCCCAACAGCCCATTATCAGTCCTAACCCCATCAGCCCACCTCCAGTCTTAACCCCCCAGCCCTTTTACAGTCCTAGCACCCCCATAGCCAATTAACAGTCAGGCCCATTCAGCTCACAGCCCATTACCAGTATAAACCCCCCAAATCCCATTACCAGTTCTAACCCCCCCCCCAACAGCCCACAGCCCATTACGTCCTAACCTCATCAGCCCACCTCCAGCCTTAATCCCCCCAACCCATTTCCAGTCCCAGTCCCAGCCCATTTCCAGTCCCAGTCCCAACCCATTTCCAGCCCCAGTCCCAGCCCCCCCAATTACCAGTCCTACCCCCTCCCCCTCCCCCGGCCTAAAGTAAAATTTAATTTAAAAAAAAAAAACCTGCTGGCTGCCGCCGCGGGGCCCCCTCTGCTGCCGCGGCAGCATGGACTGACCCGCGGGGGCCCCCTCTGTAAGCTCGGTCCCTCCCTCCGTGCCACCGTGTCTCCCTCCGTGCAGGCTGTGAGAGACGCGAAGGCAGACTGTCTCCTTCGCGTCTCTGTTAAGCCCGCAGGGGCTGATGGCCCTGCGGGCTTAACAGAGACGGGAAGGCAGAAGGAGACAGTCTGCCTTCGCGTCTCTAACAGCCTGCACGGAGGGAGACACGGAGGCACGGAGGGAGGGACCGAGCTTACAGAGGGGGCCCCCGCGGGTCAGTCCATGCTGCCGCGGCAGCAGAGGGGGCCCCGCGGCAGCAGCCAGCAGGTTTTTTTTAATTTTATTAAAAAAAAAAAAGCCTAACTAGTTCAATTTTTGTGGGCCCTTTGCAGCTGTGGGCCCTACGCCATGGCGTACATGGCGTATAGCTAAATCCGGCCCTGAGCACGAATAATATCCGGTACTGCAAGACAGGACCACATCACACCTACCTTAAAGGACTTACACTGGCTCCCAATCGGTGCACGCATCAGATACAAAACTATCATAAACCTATTTAAGATAAATCAGCACATATCAGCCAACAGCCTACACACCCTCATTCAACCAGACACCAGCACTTGTCCTAGAAGAAAACAAACACACAACCGAGTCAGCACCCCAAGTGAATTCAAACACACACGCAAGGACACAACAGACAGAGCACTCTCCATGGCTGCTCCAACAATATGGAACAAACTACCGGACGACTTGAGGGCAACTACAGACCTCAAAGACTTTAGAAAACAGCTAAAAACCATGCTGTTCATAGAACACTATGGACACATCACATAACCTAAGAGAATGTATAACAGCACATGATACCGCCTGTATTGAAAATGTTTTGCAGCACCACTGTATATAGCCCACACTGTACATAGCTCAAACCACTCTAGCACACAATACACCACACCTTGTACATAGCTCACCCCAATCCAGCACACGATACAACACACACTCAACTAAATTTCACCCTCACTGCATGATTAACACACTCACTTTACCCGATTGTTTGCTGTGACACCACCTTGATTAATAAGATAAGGCGGTTTAAAAATACTGTTAAATAAATAAATAAATAAATAAAAGGGTCAGCAACAACCTAAACAAAGGAAAACAAAGGCTGCTAAGCCTCAACCGGCTCAGCAGACTCAGCCTCCACAGGGGCTTTGACTCCTATCTAGAGAACTTTGTCTTCCTGGCCCTAAACGGGCCAGAGCCTTCCACCATTCCAGGAAGGTTATGTTATTTTGCCCCCAGATGGGGGCAGATAACAGCAGAAAGTTGGATTCTGTCCATTGTAAGAGAGGGATACAAGCTTCACTTCCTCAGCATGCCCCCTCCTACAATGGTAAGACAGTTCAATTCTCAGACCTCTCTCAACTCCCAGTTAGATCATGAGGTCAGTCTGCTTCTTGCCCAAGGGGCAATAGAAGAAGTACCTATTCATCAACAAGGTGCAGGGTTCTAGTCCCCCTTTTTCCTTATTCCAAAGAAAACAGGAGGGCACAGACCCATTTTGGACCTCAGAGAATTGAACAAATTCCTGTTCAAAGAGAAATTCAAAATGATTTCTCTGGGAACTCTACTGCAATACCTTCAGAGTCAGGACTGGCTTTGTTCTCTAGATCTCAAGGATGCGTACACTCATGTTCTCATCCATCCAATTCACCGAAGGTTTCTTCGCTTTCTATTTCAAGGGAAGCACTACCAATACAGAGTTCTTCCTTTTGGCCTGGCCTCGGCACCAAGGGTGTTCACAAAATGCATGGCTGTGGTGGCAGCATTTCTCCGCACCCTAAAAATATTCGTCTTCCCTTACTTGGACGATTGGCTCATTCGAGCCCCATCAGAGCCAGAGGCCAGGTTTTCTCTATCTCGCACAATGCGTATCCTTCAATATTTGGGACTTGTCATAAACTTCCCAAAATCCAACCTAGCTCCCACTCAGTCTCTAGAGTTCATAGGAGCCCTGCTGGATACCAGACAGACAAGGGCCTATCTTCCACAGTCCCGCTGCCTTCGCATTGTGCAGTTAGCTTCCCAAGCAATGCTAAAGTCTCACCTCACTGCTCGGGAAATGTTACAATTGCTAGGCCACATAGCATCTACCGTGCATGTGGGCCCTTATGCCCGCCTCCATATGAGGGCAGCCCAGTGGACTCTATCCACTGAGTGGACTCAGGCATCAGGTTGCCTGTCAGACAAAATAGCAACCTCAGATCGTCTTATTTTGTCTCTCCAATGGTGGCAGTCACCCCATAATCTGTTGGTGGGGTCCCCTTTTCAGCAACTCCCACCCCAAGTAACTCTAACAACAGATGCCTCACAGGTGGATTGGTGAGCCCATTTGCAAGGCCTCTCTAACCAGAGTTCCTGGACTCCACAGGAGACCGATCTACACATCAATCTCCTAGAGCTCAGCGCAATCTTTCTTGCTCTTCGAGTGTTTCACATCCAGCTCAGCTACAAAACTGTCCTCATTCAAACGGACAACCAGGTAGCCATGTTCTATGTGAACAAGCAGGGCGGAACAGGCTCTCTGTCGCTCTGCAACGAAGCTTTGCGACTTTGGGCCCTCGCCAGAGAGCATCAGATTAATCTCCTTGCGGTGTATCTTCCAGGCATTCAAAACTCTTGGGCAGACAGACTCAGTCGAGTTCTGCTTCCACACGAGTGGTCTCTCCATGCAGACCAGGTGGACAAAATTTTCCAATTTTGGGGAACCCCGGACATAGACCTCTTTGCAAGTCCGCTGAATGCCAAACTTCCCCGGTTCTGTTCAAGAATTCCGGCTCAGGGTTGTCAGGCCAGGGATGCCTTCCTCCTCCATTGGGGTCGGGACTTTCTGTATGCCTTCGCACCCATTCCCCTAATTCCCAGAACTTTATTCAAGCTTCAGAGAGACAGAGGCCATATGATTCTTATAGCCCCACATTGGCCACGACAAGTGTGGTACCCTCTGTTCTTGCATCTCTCTCAAGCTCCATCTCTGGAGTTAGGATCTGCTCCAGATCTCCTATCCCAGGAGAATGGGATGCTGTGGCATCCCAATCCCCAGTCTCTACATCTCAGGGCCTGGTTGCTGAAAGCCTAGAACTTCATGGTCTTAGCCTTTCTCAGCAAGTAAAGGATATCCTTTATGCTTCCAGGAAACCATCCACAAGACGCTCATATGCTTTCAAGTGGAAAAGGTTTACCATATGGTGTTCGCAGAAGGGTCTTAGCCCTCTTGCAATACCTCTGGAATCATTACTGGACTATCTCCTTCATTTGTCTAATGCAGGGCTTAAGACCAATTCAGTGAGAGTTCATTTGAGTGCTATTGCAGCTTCTCTCAAGCCTTTAAATGGGCAACCTATTTCTTCTCATCCTATCATAGCGAGATTTAAGAGAGGCCTTCTTCTAACTAAGCCTCCCGTTAAGCCACCACAGGTGGCATGGGATTTAAATCTGGTTCTGGTTCTTGGCCAGCTCATGAAGCCGCCTTTTGAACCATTAGCTACTACACCTTTGAAATTCCTTTCCTGGAAGGTTATTTTTCTTATTGCAATCACATCAGCACGTCGCATCAGTGAATTGCAAGCATTGGTGGCTGATCCTCCTTATACAAGGTTCCATCATGATAAGGTAGTCCTTAGGACTTATCCTCACTTTATGTCAAAGGTGGTTTCACCTTTTCATTTAAACCAAGCAGTTTACCTTTCTGTTTTTTTCCCAAGGCCTCATGCCTCTAATGCAGAAAGGAATCGTCATACTTTGGACTGTAAAAGAGCTTTGGCCTTTTTCTTGCAAAGGACGCAGCAACATAGAAAGTCCTCTCAACTCTTTGTTGCTTTTGATCCTAGTCATTTAGGACTTCCAGTCTTCAAAAGGACACTGTCCAACTGGATTGGACAGTGTATATCTTTTGCCTATCGGAGTAAGAACCTTCCTCTTGAAGGCCATGTCACAGCGCACAATGTGAGAGCCATGGCAGCCTCTATGGCTCATCTTCACTCTGTGTCTATCGACGACATCTGTCGAGCAGCTACCTGGGCCTCGGTTCATATCTTCACAGCCCATTACTCCCGCCGGGATGCCTTATTTGGTCAGGCTGTTCCTCAACACCTGTTCCATACTTAATCAACTCCTACCCACCATCCCTGGTAGGATGCCAGAGATCCATGGGGAGAAGTGGAGCCCTTTCAAAAGGGCACACAACTTCTTGGGTTTCTCCCTGGCATCTGTAGCTAGGGAGTCCCCATATGTGAAGACTGCATTCCTGCTTGTTCCTGGAGATAGCGTAGTTACTCACCTGTAAGAGGTGATCTCCGGGAAGAGCAGGAATTTAGTCTTCACAACCCACCCACCTCCCCTAGGAGTTGTATCTCTCTATCTCTCTCTTTTTCTCTCTCCCTCTCTCTCTATCTTTGTCTTAGCTTTAAACTCAACTGGAGAGAGAAAGTTGGGAAAGGCGGGAAGGCAGCACGCAGGCGCTGTGGGATGCTCCCAAAAGCTTTCTAATTGGATGCTGGGGAGCATTCCCGCGCAGGCTCCGTCGGTACCGACGATACCCATATGTGAAGACTAAATTCCTGCTGTTCCTGGAGATCACCTGTTACAGGTGAGTAACTGCGCTTAATTTAAGGGGAAAATGCATCTTTCAAATCATTGCAATAAGATGAAGTGGGATAGAAACTAATTTTTGTTACCACTTATCCTCTGTTATTTGCATTATGAAGGTAATTGAATAAATCTTTTATTTTTTTAGCTCCCGCCTTTCCAGTAGTAGTTCAAGGTGAGAGTTATAATCAGGTACAGTAGTTATTTTCTCTGTCCCCAGAGGGCTCCCAATCTAAGTTTGCACCTGAGACAACGGAGGGTTAAGTGACTTGCCTAAGGCCACAAGGAATGTCACTGGGATTTAAGCACTGGTCTTGCTGGTTCCAGGCTGCTGCCCTAACCACTTGGCTACTCTTCCACTCATGTACATAGCCCTTTTCATATGCAGAAAAGGGCTGTTATAAAATTGTGCTGCTGAATATTCATGCAAATGTACATATGCTAACAGGATTATGCATTATGTGCAATAGTATTTTATAAAGAATGCCCAGGTGCAATCTTGGATGTCCAAGGCTAAATGTCTAAGAAAACCCTGGGGATGTTTAAATTTCATCTTGATTTTAAAAACATAGATATCCTCAAATGGACAGCTGCAGAAACATCATCTTGGATGTGTTGGCATTTTCCAGAAGAGGATAGTCCATCCTTAGTGACATTGCAGTAATCTGTTAGTAATGGGGGTCATTCTGTCCTGAGAATAGCAGGGATGGACGTCCATCCCTTCTATTTATCCCCTGCTAGCCCCAGCAATATCCTCCCCGTATGAACAGTGGGTTTCTATGGGGAGGTCTAGATGGGGGCAGGATTGGGCATTTTGGAGGCAGAGAGAGGGAGGGGCATGAGTGGACCGTGACCCCAGACATACAGGGCTGATAGAGAGGATGGCCCTGTACATCCAGGGTCTCGAATTTAGACGGGGGACTTATTCCACCTTGAAGGTGGAATAAGTCCCCCTGGATGGAGGGGGATTGTGGCGCAGGACCTGGGGACACAGGGGAGGGGACTCAGGGGGGTTCCCCGCAGCCCGACCCAAGCCTTGGAAGGTCAGATTGGGGGTTGGGCTGTGTGGAAAAAAGAGCTTGGTCAGTGGTCGGGGATCACGGCTCCTGAATGGAGCTGCGGTGCCGTGGTGATTGGATGCCATGGCATTGCAGCTCCATTCAAGAGCCTGGCTGAGGTAGCCAGGTATGTGCCTGAGTGTACAGGCCGATCAGAAACGGGGCCCAGCCTGCACGTCCAGGCTGTAGGCCCGATTTGATCCCACAGGCACATCTTGCCCTTGTGGGATCAGAATCAGGTCTACCTCTGGATGCCCCGCTTCTTATCAGCTGCACAGGGGCTGCACAGCCTGAATGGAATTGGCCTCAATCTGTTTGGGGGTTTGTATTTACTTCAGAGCAGGTGTAAACCTGCCTATAAACATTAGGCCAATTTCTCAGAGCTTATTTTGCAAAGGTATATAAGCATCTATGTTGCTTATCTCAAATAATTCATTAATGACCACAAAAGAATTTTCTTAAACAGCAAAAGAAGTCAAGGTAAATATGTAAAACATCCAAAAAGAACCTTAGCTCATAGTAGCTTCATATGATATTAAGGACCATCAAATACCAGTGAGAGAGCAGAGGGCCCCTTTCTACTAAAGTGCACTAAGCAGTGAGTGCTTGGACTCAAGGTAACTGTTAAGGCAGGGGCATAACAGTTAATACATGCTGAATTGTGTGCTGACTGCAATTGGAGAATGAAGAGCACATTGCAATTAGCGAGGGTTGGAACATATTACACACTAACAGGCAACGTTCACAGAACACCACCTCAATGGGAAACTCACCAGAACCAGATACAAGCTGCTGACTTGGCTGCTTATTGGGAGGACAAAAGTTCCAGGACTTGGGCTATACCTCAGAGAAGGGGCAAGTACATTGCCAGGCACAGACGATAAGGTACCATTACTTGAGTATCTGTTCCCCAGGCCAAGAAAAAAGTGACCAGCTTGCTGCAGAAGAAGGCACCAGAGAAGATTTCTTGGTAAAAAAGTTGGAGGAGGCTTTCCAAGAGCTATAGGAGGTTCTTTGCTCAGTAATGGTGCTGATGAACCTGGACTTCAATGGACCCTTCGTTGTATAGACCAACACCTCAGATGTGGGCCTGGGAGTAGATCTGGCCCAGGCGAAAGATGTCCAGAAAACACCCAGCAGCCTTTATAAGCTGAGAGGTAGTCCTTCAAGACAAAAATTATACCGTGATTGAGAAAGAGGCCTTGGTGATAAAGTGGACATTTGAGATATTTATGCTGATATCCGACCCCCAGTTAAGGGGATTTTCTGTAAAAAGGAGATTAACACCCATATCATGTAATGCTTCTTTAGTCTATAGCTATTCATTTATGACGTATGGCACATGGTGAGCAAGGAACATATGAGCATGGATTTCTTTTTCCATGAGTTAGCCCTGGTAGAAGCAGGCACCCAACTTTAGAAGACTGAGCTGAGTAGAGGACATGTTTGAAAGACTGGGTAAAATATTTTCAAAACGTTGTCTTCTCTGTAAACATAGGGGGTCATTCTGTCCCGCCAATAGTGGGGATGGCGTCCCATTGAGATGTCCATCCCCACTATTCATCCCCCTACCGGCCCCGGCAAAAGCCTCCCTGTACGAATAGTGGGTTTGTACGGGCAGGCCTAGAGTGGGGAGGGAGGGGGAGTTCTGGAGGCAGAGCCAGAAAGGGCATGGGTGGGCCGTGATCCTGGGCATAGAGGGCCGATTCAGAGGTCGGTCCTGTATGTCCGGGGACTTGAATCTAGACGAGGGACTTATTCAAAGGTGGAATAAGTCCCCCTGAATGGAGGGAGATCACGACGCGGGACCCGGGGACAAAAGTGAGGGGGCACAGGGGGTTCCCCACACCCCACCCAGGCCTTGGAAGGCCAGATCGGGGGTCAGGCTGTGGGGAAAGCAGAGCTTGGTCGGTGGCCATGGATCACGGCTCCTGACTGGAACCACGGTGTCATGGCAATGGGATGCCATGCCACTTTCTCTCCATTCAGGAGCCTGGCTGAGTTTGCCGGGTATGTGGCTGGGCATGCAAGCTGATTAGAATCGGGGCCCGGCCTACACGCCCAGGCCGTAGACCCAAGTCTGATCCCATAGACATGTCTAGCCCCTGCGGGATCAGAATTAGGTCTACCTCTGTGCACCCCGATTCTGATCGGCCGCAAAGGACTGCAAGGCCTGAATGGAATGTGCCTCATAGCAACAGCTAATACAAAGAATCTTGGGCCCAATATTCAGCGGCGGCAGCAGCTAGTGCTTGTAAAGCACATAGCCATCACCACTGAATACAAACCCCGGATATTCAATGCTGAGTTCATAGTTGGCCACCAAAATTGAATATCTGGGTTGCCCACAGCCTGGAAGCTAACTGGACAGCGGCAATATTGAACTGCTGCCTGGTTAGCTCCCGAGGGTAAAGATAGGCCGGCCTTTACCGCACCTTTACCTGCAAGTCGCTAACTGGGCAGTGGCTCAATATCGTCACTGCCTTGTTAGTGATGGGTGCCTCCTCTGCTCCACCCTAGAACACCCATGACATGCCCTGATACTAACCACATAGCGTCGGGGCAGCACCCACGAATATCGCACTAATCAGCATTTGAATATCGGGCCCCTTGTTATTTTTCTTCTCAGAAGTGACTCTTGGGGCCCTTTTACTAAAGAGCGTTAGGGGTTTTTCATTTATTTATTTATTTTATTTAACTGGTATTTTATATTGCTTTATCATTTCAGTCAAAGCGGTTTACATTGTAACTAAACTTGGTAATGAACTGTACATTAAACAGGGACACTTAACACACATTCAGTATGGCTAGTATGTTCCAGACAGTTAACGTACCTTAACACATGGCACAATTACTGCTGGTGCACCTACCACCACCTATTGAGGTGGCATTAAGGGCACCCACGCTAATTGTGGCATTTACCTGTAGAGTACGATATGTCCCCCCCCCCCCATGCTAACTGCACTGTGCTCATCATGCCCTCTTTCCACTTCTAACCCACTCATCCACCACTCTGATAGCACCCAAATCAGTGCAAGATAACTGTCATGCCTTGTGCTAACATTTCCTTTGTTTCCGAGTGCATAGTTACCGCGCGCCAAAATGATGCTAACTGCTTAGAGCACTTTAGTAAAAGGCCCCTCACTTTATAATTGGGACAGTACTAGGGATGTGCATTAGTTTGAAATAACGGGCTGATATTCAGAAGCACCTGCAAACCGTATAAACCTCACTCGGCCTGATATTCAGTGGCACTGACTGGTTACTGTTGCTGACTATCAAGGCGGTTTACAATGTAAAATGGCGACTGCCAAACAAAGGACATGGAGGAAAAGGAAAGAACGAGAAAGCAGTCAGACAGGGGAAAGCATACAAGGAGGGAGGGGAAGGGGCAAGGAGGAAGACCAGCACTTAGGACGGGTGGAGGTCGAAGGCCAGCTCGAAGAGGCGGGTTTTTAGTAAAGACTTGAATCTATGGTAGGAGGGCTCTAGATGGAGGACTGAAGGGAGTGAGTTACAAAGAGTGGGGCCAAGGAAAAAGAAAGCGGAATGGCGGGTGGATTCCAAATGGACATAAACGGAGCAAAGTAAACGGGGAGGGGGGGGGAAGCATTGGTAATTTGGAGGTGATCTGTGGACAGAGCTGGGGTGATCCCAGGGTCTATACATTTAATGGCAATATTCAGTCGCTAAGCCAATAGGAAACTTTCATAAAGTTAGGACAGATCAATCAATGGCTGCCCTAACCTTATGCGAGTTTCTATCCAAGTAGCGACTAAGCAGATACCCATCGAGTTTGACAGTAAAAGTGGATATTCAGCATTGGAGGCCAGACAGGCCTTGACAGTGAATATTTGTGTTTATTTTTGCCCATGGCAGCCAAGTGCTTTTGCAGTGTTGACCGTTATGGGTTCATTATCGGGCCCAACATGGACAATGAAAACAACATTTCCTGTTTCATGTAATTTTTAACCTGAAAAGACATAAAAGGTAAAGACATTGCAGGCTTTTTCTTGTTCTCAACAATGTGCACTCTTGTGCTATTATAGCCTGTATTATTTAACAATAGTGTGCATTTTTTGATGAAATTGTGCCTGAAATGAAAATGAAAAACCCCATAAATGACATTGGAAACAAACAACATGAACATGTTTGGCCTGCACACCCCTATACACTATGTACTGTACCTGCCTCCCCCAACTTGCCACTGCAAATGAGACGTGAGGTAGCAAACTGAAAGAGAAGTAATTTGGGGTATTTTCGATTGCTGCAAGCTGCACATACACTTTTGTATTCCTGCAGTTTGCGTGTAGCCAGTTTTCCGAGGGAGACCACCCGGATCCTTTCCCTCGGAAAATGAGCTGTAGCTATGTGCACAAACATGATTCATACACTTGACACGTTAGTTCTCGGGACAGGGATCACTTGAAAATCTGCGTGTGTACCTTTGAAACTGCAAATGTATGCATGCTCTCACCTCCCCCCTTCCCTCTCAAACCACCTCCTCCCCTTTGATTTGTGCTTTCAACTGCCCGGTGTTTTCTGCACAATTTGGTTTAGTTCATGAAATCAGTAAACAGAGAGGACAAAGCAGAAAAGCGTCAAATAACCCAATGTGAAGTAAGTCTGCTTTCTCCTTCTAGCAGCAATTAAGGTTTTGACTTCTGCTCCTTGGGGATTCTCTCCGTAGCACAGCACCAGCAACTCTTACAGCAGAGAACAGGATTAATTAGCTGTGTATCATCATAGCAGTTTGAAATTCATTTAGCATCCAGCAGATCTCAGGTGGGTTTCCCTGCCAGCCTTCAGTTTGAAGCACAGCTTGAAGTACAGGCACGTTCCTTAAACTGGAAAGACAAGTCTGACCTCTCTGTTATCCAGCGCCCTCCAGTCAATTCCCTTCCGTAATATCCCTGGCAGTTCTAGCCACTTTTTAACAAGGGTATAATGTTTTCTATTTAGTTTATGGGTCCGATGGGAAGAGCACACAGAATCAGCCACACAGATCCTGTCAGTGCTTACTGTCATTCCCATAAATTGTTCTTTTTTTTTTTTTTTTTAATTGCAGTTGGCCAGCATGCTCACCATCTATCAGTTTGCCGGCTCCATATGATCCAGAACATTCTTGCCCTTTCTGTCATGCTCCCGCCCCAGTACCTCCACCCTCTATAAGAGTGATGAACATGCGCCCCGTCATTGCATTCTACAAAGGCATCAGTATGTTAATACCAAGAGCAAAGCTGATGCTGTTTCTTCAGCCTTGTTCCCCTAAAAATCTTGCAACTTAGGAGTTGTGTGTGTGATGGTGAATGAAACAGAGCAACCTTTCTTCACTAGCATGTCCAAACCCCTGGCTGTGGACATCTAAAAAAAATTACTAGTCCGAGATTTTCCAGACTCTCTCCTCTAAGAAAAATGAATGTCAGGTAGTGTCAAAATATAGACTTTTCACTTGAGAAATGTAACGCCTGCTGTTATCTACACATGCTAATTGCTGTCTTCTGCAGGTCACTGTGGACTTTACCTTGCCAGAGCTCAGGTTCAGACTTCTCTAATTATACCTCTGGCATAGGGATTGTACTGGGGCCTATTAAAAGTTTTCCATTACACAACTTATACTCACTAGAAGAAATTAACCCTTTGTAATCAACTGTGCTTCTAACATAGTAACCTAGTATATGATGGCAGATAAAGACTAGTATGGTCCATTTGATCTGCCCAGTAAGGTGGCTAGAGTAGTTGTAACCACTGCTCTATGCAGTTCACTCCCCTCTATCTGTTGAAGCATAAAGATATTTAACTTTATTTTGATTTTTAGCCTCTTGCTATAAAGGGATCTAATGTGTCTGTTCCATGCCATTTTGAATTCTGTCACTGTATTTGCCCCCACCACCTTCATCAGGAGGGCAAGGCCCACTTCACTGAAGACAAGACATAATCACTACACACAACAGCCTCTACCCCCTGTCCTCCACCTCTCCCTCCCCCTTATTCTTCCCTTCCTCCCATGAACATTGATACCCCCTAGTATTAAGTTCTCTCCAAGTTCATTACCCTGTTACAATGTAACAAGTGTCTATTTCAATGTAAACCGCTTTGACCATAGGATAAAGTGGTATAGAAAAACTGTTAAATAAATAAATTCCAAGTATCTACCAACCTTTCAGTGAAAAAATATTTCCTGACGTTGGTTTTAAGTTTACCTCCTTGCATCTTTATTTATGCCCTCTAGATTACAGCTTCCCCTTCTTTGAAAAAGGTTTGTTTGTTCATTAATACCCTTTTATTTAAATATCTGTATCATATTTCCCCTGTCCCTCCTCCCCTCTAGCGTATACAAAATTAAGTCTTCAAGTCACTTCTCATACTTCTTCTGGTGCAGGTTCCAAATCATTTTGGTTGCCTTCCTCTGAACTGTTTCATGTTTTTTATGTCCTTTATGAGATATGGTCTCCAAAATTGAACACAGTACTCCCTGCATGATTTCCCCACCCATATACTTACCCCTACCGCAACCTTACTCAAGATACCGTCACTTTATTTCCAACAGCTGACTCTCTGTTTCCAGATTCTTTTTCTTCTCTCTCAGTTAATGATCAGGCCACTAAACGGGAAGATACTTTATCTAAGGCCCTAGATTCAATTGCCCCATTATGATCCATACGCATTCCAGATGAAAATTGCATCCATGGCTCCACGAGGGGTTATTTCTCCTTAGATGACAGGTTAGAGCAGCAGGGAGAGCCTGGCATAAGACCAGATCACCCTTTCATCTTGAGCGGTTCTGAAGCAACCATGCACATTGTTGTTGTTGTTAAGTGCTGTCAAGTTGCTGCTGTTATTGTATCGATCCATCGCATTGCTGGCCTTCCTCTTTTGCATTGACCTTCTACCTTGCCAAGCATGATGTCTTTCTCTAATGATCTCTCTCTTTGCATGATGTGTCCAAAGTATGAAAGTCATGCACATTACCGGGCTCAAATACAGTCTGCAAAAAAGGATTTTCTTTCAAAAACCATTAATGAATCCTCCTCCTCCATAAAGACCATTTTTAGGGCTGTTTACTACGCAAACCCAACCCCGATCTGACCAACCCTGGATCACCCCTCATCAGAGGAACTCATTGAATTTTTTATGACAAAATTTCAACACTTAAGCACTTCTTTCCAATGTCTCCATCTTTTTCACTTCCAGATTCTGAGGATGCCACTGACTCTACCACTCAGAGCCTTATGCATACTTGGGACAACTTTGCCCCCCTGTCTCTGATCAAACTTAGTCGGATTTTCGAATCAAACCACAAGACCACTATGCCCTTGGATCCCATTCTTTCTTTATGGCTTTCCAAACCTTTTCTTGGGTTATCTCCTTTTATCCACAAAATCATTAACCATATTCTCTCGTCAGGTATTGTGCCCAACAACTGGAAAAAGGTCATTCTTCGACCAATCATAAAGAGCCACTAGGTAACTATATGGACCCTCAGATCTAACACCCTATTTCTAATTTACCATACTTAGCTAAATTTACAGAAAAAGCTTTTCAGCAGCTCTCTGACCATATTGACTATACTCATTCACTACACCCCTGACAGTCAGGCTTTAGACCCATTCATAGCACAGAGACAACTGTGACAGCAGTTTTAAATGAAATTTATAGGACCCTAGATCAGGCCCGAAGAACAAACCAGTCGGTACTAGAGGAGATCAAACCTAAGCTTTCTTTAGAAGCTCAGATGACAAGACTTCGACTTTCATACTTTGGACACATCATGCGAAGAGAGAGATCATTAGAGAAAGACATCATGCTTGGCAAGATAGAAGGTCAACGCAAAAGAGGAAGGCCAGCAATGAGATGGATCGATACAATAACAGCAGCTATGGGTACCAGTCTGTCAACAATGAGCCGCCTGACTGAAGACCGAACACAATTTAGGATAGCTATCCAGAGGGTCGCCATGAGTCGACTCCGACTCGACGGCACTTAACAACAACAACAACAGATCAGGCAAAATTGCAATCGCCATTTCACTATACTTAACTGCAGCCTTCGATCTTATTGATCATAATTTACTTCTCACACGTCTCCATGACATCGGAGTTCATGGAACAGTCCTTGCTTGTTTTTTTCTTTTTTGCAGAACAGATCATTTCAGGTTTGTATCTGTAATGAAATGTGTTTCCTCGTAAGTTGCTTTGTGGAGTCCTGCAGGGCTTGATGCTCTCGCCAATTTTATTCAATGTCTTCCTTAGTCCTCTTCTTACATTGATCCAGAATTGTGGGATATTGGCAAATGCTTATGCGGATGATATTTTTCGAATGCTTATGCGAATGCTTGTGCTATATATGCTATAGATAATGTTTTTCCTGATCTAACAACTCTTAATTCTTGCTTCTCTTCTATCTCTATTTGGCCCAGAGAGAACTCCTTGAAGCTTAATCATCTAACGCCTACAGCAAGCTGTTTCACAGGGTCCCTTCCCCCTCCTTCCTTGTCCCCTTCTCTGGATGGCATTACATTACAATTGCGCTCATCAATATGTTACTTAGATAATTCTGAATCCAGGGTAATATCTTTCTCCCCGACTTGCCAACATTGCCAAATCTACTTTTTTGGCCTTGCAATGCTTCCAGGCTATCCAACTGTTTTTGGATACTGCTGCGCAGATTACGGTTTTAGTTCATACAGTCCTGACCAGACTAGACTATTGCAACATTGTCTATCTTGGCATTCCCCAATACTAATTAAAAAGGCTTCAGACTCTTCAAAATACAGCAGTTTGTACTATTACTTGTGCCTGTTTGTTTGATTCTGCAATGTCACTGCTTATTTAAAACCATTGGCTTCCTGTCAATTCATGTATACGCTTTAAAGTGCTGTCTCTGGTTCATAAGGCTATCCAAGACGCAGCCCTGGATTACATATCCTCCCTTGAGTCTTTGTATGCTCCTGCTAGAGCTCTGCATTCACTACATGGTTTTAGGTTACATTTTCCCTCCCCTACTTCCATTAAATACAAAACTACTCGTAAATCCACCCAGCCCTATGGAATTGTTTACCCACATGGATTTGGACTGAACCAAATTTCAAATGTTTCAAGAAATTGCTCAAAACATTTCTTTTTGAGACCGCTTTCAGCCTCCCAGTAGGTTGCTTCACCAGTAGGATACAAATTCGACAGACCCGGCTCTCCTGCACGCCCTCCCTCCTCTTTTTTCTCTTTTATGCTTCCCCCTTCTTTCCCTTATAATGCAGTGGATATTGTCAATTTATATTTTATCTTTTCTGTACATTCAATGGAGTACTTTTCTATGTTTGTGTTTTTAATATGTTTGTAAACCATATAGATTGTTCACATTTTGTGGTATATCAAATAAAGCCAACCATAACCAAGTGAGTCCTCACCAATGACTTGTACAGGGGCATTAATACCTCCTCCTTTCTGCCGATTATTCCTGTCTGTATGCAGCCTAGCATCCTTCCGGCTTTGGTGACTGCCTTATCGCATTGTTTCACCACCTTGAGATCCTCAGACACTATCACTCCGAGGTCCTTCACATGGTCTATGCACACTAACCTCTCGTCCCCTATCGCATACAATTCCTTTGGATTTCTGCATCCGAAGTGTATGACTTTGCACTTCTTCACATTAAATCTTAACTGCCAAACATTAGATCATTCTTCCAGTTTTTGTAGATCTTTTCTCATATTGTCCACTCCCTCAGAGGATTCCACTCTTTTACGATTTAAGGGGGAAAATGCATTTTTAATATCACTACTATAAAAGATGAAGTGGAATAGAAACCAAAATCCGCTACGGTTTACCCAGGAAGCACACAGAGCACTGGAAACAGAGCAACATGATGGCAGAAAAAGACCACATGGCCCATCTAGTCTCCCCTTCCACCAGCTGAAGTAAAGCCATCTCTCCCTCCTATGCGCACTATGAGGCTTATTTACAGCCTGTTTTATACAAGGGCTTTAATAAAATTGCATGGTTGAATATGTGTGTATTAGTATGTGTGCCAAGAAGATCTTATGTACTTTGATGGACACCCCGTGTAATCATTCCTGGTGAGGCAGTGTGAGCAGAATGGAGATGAAGTTCTGATGTATATATGATTTTATGAAATAGACAGATACTTTTGACCTGGATTGGCCACTGTTGGAAACAGGATACTGGGCTTGATGGACCCTTGGTCTGACCCACTATGGCATTTCTGATTTTATGTACAGAATGCATGCATGTGCGAATATCCATAGTGCACCACCAACGTATAACAGAGGTGTGTGGTGCACCATCAACTAAAGGCAGAATTGCCCCTTTTTCAGGCACACGACCGCACTCCCTCAAGTCTGTGGCTGGCATTGCCCTCCAGCTGAAGACATCAAAATGAAGCTTTAGATACAGTGCTGTCACTACGTCAGGCAAGAGGAGGTACAAAAGCCTACCACTGACGGTCTTCTCTGTGGTCTGTCTCATCATGTTAAGCAGTCAATTTCAGCCTCAGGCCCTGCTAGCCCATTATTATTGAATATGCTCACAATGTAGTACCAGCATTGACTGCTCTACACAACGAGACAGACAGCAGAGTAGAGTGGCAGTGATAGACTTTTGCTGTTCCTTTGCATGTGTCTAGAGCTGGATCTAAAGCTCTGTTTTGTTTTCTTCAGTTGTTACGACTTTAGGGCTCTCACCAGGTAAGGTATATATTTGAAAGAGGAAGATGAATGGGAAGGGTTACAAGAACCAAAAAAAGCCCCTTAGTATTTCCCTTAGGCGGTGGTTACTGTGTGAAGGGTTACAAGAAGCCAGGAATAGTTGCTGGAGGACCAAGGAGCTTATACAAAAACCTCAATACACTGAAGGAAAAATATATACCAATGAATACACCTCCAGGCTCTACCCACTCATTCACCCAAGGTCACGATGAAAGAGAAAATATTCTTTTTATTATTATCACTCATTCATTCAAAAGAAATGTGAAGAAAAATATAAAAATGAAGGCGGAACCATCAAATGAAGCCACCAAAGATCAAGTATACATGACCCATGTCTTTCAAAGGCATCGGTCCCTTAACCCCTTATCCAAGTCCTTCATTGAATCACATATTTTTTTAGTCTTTTTTTTAATTTTTTTAATCCATTAAAACTATGGCAATATTGAATCATGATCTGTGTAGCTATAAATCTAGAAATTACCACTCTCCACCATAAACAAAATAGGCTGAAACAGTCACTTCTTACAGCACTTGTCAAAAATACTTGGAGATAACTCATTTATCTGTGCGCCACAATTTCATTAGATGCTATTGCACTTCATATTGCACTAACAGTTTACACCTCCATCTACATTTGCCTTCTCGTGATATGACGTGGAACAGTGTCTAACTAATTTATGGAGCATAGATTAAGTGAGTTATCTCCAAGTATTTTTGACCAAGGAGGGAAGGAGTGACAGTAAAGGGGCTGGTACTGGTGAGGGGATGAAAGGCAGAGGATTTTAGATGAGGGTTGTAGGGGGAGGGGGGAGTACAAAGGGTAGAAAATAGAGGACTAGGGGAAAGATAGACTAAGTAGAGGCTGAGGACAGAGAAAGACAGAGTGGGTAGTGGGAGTAGAAACACTAGAGATAGGAGTGAGAGTGGGATGGAAAGCTGTTAAGTAGTGAGAGGTAAAAAGGAGGAAACTGTAGTCTGAGAGAAAAGGAAAATGGGGGTAAATCATAGATATGAGTAGACAAAGAAATGGAAAAAAAAGATGAAAAAGGAAAGATCAATGTCAAAGATGTAGAGAAGGAAGTAAAAAAGACAGAAAGAGACAGAAGTGAAAAGAAGATGCTGAGAATCCAGACACAAGGAAAGTGGAAAAGAGAGACTGGAACCAACTCAATTAGAAAAATAAAATTCAAAGACAAGAAAGATAGAAAATAAGAAAAAACATTTTCAATTTTTATGGACTAGATTATGTCAGCAGAGGGAATTTTGCATATTTTTTTTATTTTTGTATTTTGCAAAGTACAGTAGGAAATGCATTTCTTTTTCTCTTTTTCCAGTATTGTAGTTCTTACTCTGGCCTTTTAGGTTTTGTATTTCTGTTTTTTGGCTGCATGTTTTTTTAAATTTCTGGTCCTTTATTCTGTATTAGCTGAGGGTCTGTCCATGTTCTGTGTGTATGAATTGAAAGATTCTGCTAGTGTACTTTTTCTACATAGGAATTTGTAGCAGTCCAGTCTGTTTTGTTTGCCTTATGGAAGGATTATGGGTATTCTACGGCCCAGTGTAATATTTGCAGTTTTCCTTTTCGTAAGTAGGGGTGTTACATACTGTAGAAACATAGAAGTATGACGACAGAAAAAGACCACATGGCCTATCTAGTCTATCCTTCCATATCAACAACTACAACAGTCCTCTTTTTTCCTTTAGAAATCCTCTGAGTTTGTCCCATGCTTTTTTGAATTCAGTTACTGTCCTCATCTCTACCACCTCCACTGGGAGACTATTCCACGGATCCACCACTCTTTCCGTAAAGAAATATTTCTGCATACCACTCCTGAATCTATCCCCCTTCACCCTCATTCCATGTCCCCTTGTAGCAGAACTTGCTTTCAATTGAAAGAGGCTCTCCCCCTGAACATTTATGCCACAGAGGTATTTAAACATCTCAATCATATCACCTCTATCACGCCTTTCCTCTAAGGTGTACAACATATTAAGATCCTTAAGTCTGTCCTCAAATGCTCTATAATGAAGACCACTAACCATTTTAGTAGCCACCCTCTGCACCAACTCCATCCTATTCACATCCTTGAAGGTGCGGTCTCCAGAATTGCACACTATACTCCAAATGAGGTCGCACCAAAGATTTATACAGAGGCACTATCACCTCCTTTTTTCTGCTAGCCATTCCTCTCCGTATGCACCCAAGCATCCTTCTAGCTTTTGCCGTCGCCTTTTCTACCTGTTTAGCTACTGTGTTGCAGTTTGAATCCTTGGAATTCGACGTTGATTTGGCGTGGTATAGGGTTTATAGTTCTGAGTCTCTTTTGCACTTTGCAGAGTTGTTGTTCATGTGTCCTCAGCATAAGAGCATAAGATACGCCACACTGGATAAGACTAAAAACCCCTCAACTCCAGTATCCTGTTTCCAACAGTGGCCAATCCAGTCCACAAGCCCCTATCAGGTTTCCAAAAAGTAGACAAATTCCATAATGCTTATCCCAGGCTAAGCAGTGGATTTTCCTAGTCCGCTGTAATAATGGCTTATGGACTTTTCCTCCAGGAACTTGTCCAAACCTTTACAACCAAGCTACACTGATAGCTATTACTACATCCTCCAGCAATGAATTCCAGAGTTTGATTACATAATGAGTGAAAAAATATTTTCTCCAATCAGTCTTAAATGTGCTACATTGTAGCTTCATTGCATGTCTCCTAGTCTTCCTACTTTTTGAAGGAGTAAACAATCGATCTACATTTACCCGTTCCACTCCATTCATTATTTTACAGATCTTTATCATATCTCGCCTCTGTTGTCTCTTTTCTAGCCTGAAGAGCCTTAGCCTTTTAAGCCCTCACCTTTTCAAGTTGGTTGGGGATTCATTTCTTTCTCCATTACACTTTCTGCTTTGGCTGATCCTTTCTATTCGTAAGTTTCTCAACATCCCCTCCATTTGACTTCTGATGCTTTCCCTGGTCATTTCCCACCTAATTCTTTCTGACCTTCCTCATTATCAACTTTACCACCCTCAGTTAATTCAAAATGCAGTTATCAAATTTCTCCATGGCGCCCATAAGTTTGACAGCATCACTCCCCTCTTTCTCTCTGAACATTGGCTCCCTGTCGCTTATCAGATTTCTTATAAGCTTCCTACTATCATTTTCCATGCCTTCTATTCCAGTAACCCTCCATTTTTGTCCCAGTCTAACCTTGTATGCCCCCTGACATGTTCTGCAATTTGGCTCACAGAACCTACCGGTGGTGCCGGGCCTTTGCACCACCTGTACCACTGCGGCCCATTCCTCTGCATTCCAGATTGTGGCACCGGTTCTCTGGAAGTCTCCCCCTTCCCATCTTTGTACTCAACTCTCCTTCTCATGCTTTAAGGCTCAGCTCAAGGGCCACTTTTTTGTACCCTAACTGATTTGCCCCCCTTCATTGACCTGCTTCTAGTTTTGCATTGGTCTGCACCTAGGGGATGCTCTTTTCCCTTGTCCTATCCTAGTCTGCCCCCTAGCCCCCCTACCATTGTGGTCTTATGATGTCATCTTACTTTTGTAACCTAGGCCTACTGGCCCCCTCTTATCCTCAATGTTGTCTTCTGTTATGGTCTCTTTGTGTTCTGTCGGTTCAATTTTACTTCTATTGTAAACCATCTAGTTATGCTTTCCTCATAGGGATATCCTTCCATCCTCTTTATCATTTTGGTCATCATTGATGGTAAAGAAATTGAAATAGTGGACAACTTTAACCTGCTTGGATCAATAATAAAGAAATGACAAGCAGTCAAGAAATCAGATGCCGCATTGCTCTTGGCAGAATGGCTATGAAGGACCTAGACAAGATTCTCAAGAGCAAAGATGTCTCTCTCTATGCCAAGATTTGACTTGTTCAAACCATGATATTTTCAGTAACTTCTTATGGATGTGAAAGTTGGACAGTGAAAAAGACAGACAGGAAGATAATTGATGCCTTTGAATTACGGTATTGGTGAAGAATATAGTGTGTACCATAGACTGCCTGAAGAGCAAACCACTATATATTCACAAATCCCTTCTTAAAAAATCCCTTCTAACCAAAAACTTTAAATTACTAATTTTTGTCGGACCATTTGCCTTGAGGGAAACCCCTCTTGAAGCAAATTTTTCTTTTATTCGTTTTAATGAGCTATAATCCTGCTCATATTTCAACAATAAAGTGAAAACTGAGGGAACTCACATCACGCAATCTTCTCCTACTTCAAAATAAGAAATGCCAACTTAACTTTAAGGCAAAGTCCAATGTGCCACTTCAGCAAAACACAGCAAGATCTCCTTATTTCATCTCATCACTGTCTTATCTTCAAATCAAGCAGTTAGATTTCTCAACTCCGCTATAATTCGTCTAAGTTGTATAGGTGATCATATTTATAATCACATGTTGCTACATAGTGCCATTTTCAGGCCATCAGCATTCTCCCGGCCCTTCTTCAGGCTAAACCAAGGCTGAATGACATGCCCTAGTCCGCACTCATTTCTATAGGGAAACATCAGATGATGTCATAAAGCCCCTATTGTTGGGGTTTTATCTTATGTGCATTCTACAGAACAAATTAATCATATATTAAAAAAACACTGGCATATATTGGGCGTCCACTCTTGCTTTCAACACCCATTTATGGTGGCTTATAGGTGAGGACGTAACATCGCAAATGATGTGGTACATCGAGGGAGATTGGGTATTTCAAAGGATCCATCATTAACATCTATTAATGGACATAATGCGTGTGGAAGCTATGATTTTTATGCTTCGACAATTCTTGGTCTACAATGGACAGATCAGATATCAAATATTACATACGTAGCATACCATCATACCACATGTATGTCTTCATATGTAGTAACATAGTAAATGACGGCAGATAATGACCAGTATGGTCCATCTAGTCTGCCCAGTAAGATGGACCATACATATACATTATTATATATCCTTGTTATGGTTACGGGAACATTGCTCTCAACTTCGTACTCAAACATTGTCTGCCCCGATTGTTTCTCATAGTATCGCTAGTGGTCATTCTTTTCAGGATTATACTTGGCGAATTATAGATCAAGTTCCCCCATATTTTTGAGGAGGGGATAGAATACAGCGTTTGCAATACCTGGAACAATGATGGATTTTTAAATTGCGGACAGTAACACGCCAGGGACTCAATCTTGAATTGAATTGGTGGAGTTTATTATGACTTGAGTTCTGAGAGCTTTCAATTGGCTATCGGGCTTTATGACGTCATCTAATGTTTCCCTATAGAAATGAGTGCGGACTAGGGCATGCCATTCAACCTTGGTTTAGCCTGAAAAAGGTCCGGGAGAATGCTGACGGCCTGAAACATGGCGCTATGTAGCAACATGCGATTATAAATATGATCACCTTTACAGCTGAGACGAATTATAGCGGAGTTGAGAAATCTAACCGCTTGATTTGAAGATAAGACAGTGATGAGATGATATAAGGAGGTCTCACTGTGTTTTGCTGAAGCGGCACATTGGACTTTGCTTTAAAGTTAAGTTGGTGTTTCTTATTTTGAAGTAGAAGGGGATTGCATGATGTGAGTTCCCTCAGTTTTCACTTTATTGTTGAAATATGAGCAGGTTTATGGCTCATTAAAACAAATAAAAGGAAAATTTGCTTCAAGAGGGGTTTCCCTCAAGGCAAATGGTCCAACAAAAATTAGTAATTTAAAGTTTTTGGTTAGTAGGGATTTTTTAATAAGGGATTTGTGAATATATAGTGGTTGATCTCCCTTGAGTGGCTTTTTTTTTTGAAGAGAAAACCAGTCAGTACTAGAGGAGATCAAACCTAAGCTTTCTTTAGAAGTTCAGATGACAAGACTTTGATTTTTATACTTTGGACACATCATGTGAAAAGAGAGATCATTAGAGAAAGATGACATGCTTAGCAAAGTTGAAAGTTAATGCAAAAGAGGAAGGCCAGCAATGAGAAGGATCTATACAATAATAGTAGCTGTAGATGCCACTATATCAACAATGAGCTGCCTGACTGAAGACTGAACAACTATCCAGAGGGTCGCCATGAGTCGATACTGACTTGACGGTGCTCAACAACAACCCTTATTTGACTTTTTGGTGCAGTGTCCAGATAATGCCATGACGTGTTTGGGTAGAGTGGGGCACAGTGCCAAGTTATGCAGAGAGCAGCAATATTCAATCCACTTGTCTGGTTACGTTTGCCGAATTGAATGTTGCCAGTATCTGAATAGCTCTGGTGCTGACCACTCTATATGTGTCTTAGGAATGAGCAAGGTCAAAAAAAGTTCAGCAAGTCTTCTGTTAAAATGAAGTGCTAACAATTTAGTGTCTTTTCTTGTTTTTGTGCATATTCATCTTTATCGTGTGCTTTCTATGTGTGCCATGGATTTCTGCATGCACAGACTGATTGCATATTAATTCATAGGTATACGTGCACACAAGTGATTTGCATGTACTATTAATTGTTAGGCACCCAAACAAATCTGAAATGCACATCCCTAATGTATATTCTGTGCTGCTCGTTATTCGGATAGCGATGCTGAATATATGTATTTTATTAAAGCACCATGGGTAGTGTTTGAAAACAGACACCAACCATGTGTTTAAATATTGACCCATAGGTGATTAATTTTCAAGCAAATTAAGTGTTTTGGGAAGGTACCAAAATTAGGGTACTTTGCAAATTTCGCTTCATAAAATTAAATTTTAGGTACGTTTTTAAGTGAATTCTAGCTTTACATGCCTATTCTTAAAAATCTGAAACTTGGTATACGGTTTCTGTCTTTCCCCTTCATCATTCCTAGCAGTCACACACTTCCTCTCTCTCTCCGTCTCTGACTTCCTCACGCTCTTTCAGCTCCCAGCACCCCCACTTCCTCTTACCTGTCCCCAGCGCACTCTCCCTGCTCCCGTAATGGACACATAGGGGTATGTTTACTAAAATGCGGTAAACATGAATAACGCGCGTTGTACGACGTTAACGAGTGTAAGTGCAGTATAGCACGCGTAATCATGCGCCAACGACCGTTAACGTCATACTATGCACGTTAACCGTTGTTAACGATCGGTAATCCCCGCGGCGCGGTAAAACAACGCAGAAGGAGGAGAGAGGGCGGAGAGAAGGGGTCAATGGGCGGAGAGTGGGCGTGGAGAGGCTCCCCTCACACTAACGCGCTGAAATTCACAGCACAATTCCAACGCGAATGAAAACCTGCCGTTAAAGGGGAGAGAAACCATTTAGCTGTCAGCAATGTATAGCACAGGCAGGGAAACCCAAAAAAAGTGATAAGTGTGAAACATGTGCACAGAACATAAGAGCACAGAAACACTGAGAATGACCCAAACAAACGGATAAAACCAAGAACCAAGTTGGGCAACAGTGGTATCAATGTGCTCCCCCCACACCCCCCCGAGTAAGCCTTATAGCACAGAGAGAAAATGTGGAAGGGACTAAACACCGTCCCCATACAAGGGGAATGGACCCACAGTGAAACAACGCTGTTCACGGTGTCGTCAACCACCAGAGAGGGTGCCTATGGCGGGCACATGTCCCGCAACAGCATGGCGTGCATGTTGGAATGGCAACTGGACAGATGCTGGAGAAGGGGATACCGAGGGCCGCAGGCAGCACATGTCAAAGCACCACCAGGGAATGAACCATCTATGTGAGAACATGGTGGCGCAGTGCACAAAAGCACTGTATCCGAAAGCAGAAGGTCACAGGTTCAAGTCCCAGCTGTGGATCCTGCCAACACACACCGCATATTTTACCCACCATTGCAAAGTCCTAATACAGACTGAACCTTATTTGCAGTTGACCGAAACATGCCCATAACACCGACATCCCACCCCACAGAGCACAGACACCACAAACCTACCCAATACCTATAGCAGAGCCCCCCAAATGCAGCCCTGGAGTGCCAAACACCCATTCCATCTCCCCACTGCCTCTGAGTAAGATGCCTGTGGTGCATGTCTATGCGCCACACCCATGGTCTGCAAATGTATCTCATGCCCTGCCATGAGGGACAGCATGAAAACCTGAACAGTGTATGGCACACCAGGACTGGAGTTGGGAAACCCTGGCGTAAAGCAGCAGCCAACAGGGGCATCCACACCCGCATCCACAGGCCCAACAGCCAAAGCCACCTTTGGGAGTCAGGACATTGTGCTCTGCGTGCATCTCCCAATACTAGCACCTGCATACCATAGTAATGCCACCATACACCTCGGAATATGGTACACACCCTACAAAAGGTTGCTATGACCACTGGCAGATAGCAATTCATAGCCTAAGTACAGGTTTTCCCCCAGTGAGCTGCAGCATAGCAACCTTTCTGATGTCTGTGGAGTGTGCTACAGGTTCCTTGTCTTTCAGTGTTTACCAACCTGTGCAGTGACACCTACAGTTGTGCGTACCCTAACCATTTGTGCACTGTGCCCCGGACCACTGTTGTGGGCAGGGCTGCCCAACACCCCCAGAGCTACACAATGCTGGCATAGGTGTGGGGAGTGTGTGCCCCACTATCAAGTGTGCTGTGTCGGCAAACACCCCCCACAGCCCTCAGTGCTAGCACTGTTGCCAGTATAGGCTAGCCAATGTGCATAATGAGGAGCAAGGTACACTGGGAATAGGCCGTAGAGGGCGGCCGACCTGGCTGCATCAGCACAAGGCATAGGGCAATGGCACAGACACTGTAGTGTCTGGCCACCACCTGCACAAATACGGTGGCCATAGCATGTCCAGCTGGGAGGTCACACTCACCCTGAATGAGCAGTGACCACTGCAGGGCTAGGTTCCCCCATAGTGCGCTATGGCAGTTCTCACATGTGATATCTATGGGTCCCCGTGTGGGGCCCAATCACTAACCTATCTGCTTGGTGTGTATGCTGACACCCCTGTTCTGGGTGTCTGCATCCCATTCAGGACCATGCACCCTGGACTAGCTGCTGGATTGTCTGCAGCTAGTATGTGTCGTGCTGGAACACCTCGCAGTGTGCAGCAGCTGGAGGTGTGCTGCTGGAGAGTGTCAGAAAATGTTGTGGGGCATATGGGCATTCCCAAGCCTGTCATCTGTCAACTATTGCCCAATGGATGTGTAGCGCTCGGTCTGTTCCCCAACAGGACTGGGGATGATGGGCCCCACTACAGCTACCACTGCAGTGAGGTGAACCTGTTCTGCACCATGAGCCCCAGAGGGGGGGTTGTGTGGTGTCACCTAAGTTCCCCCCCTCTCCTCCCCTTCGCCCCCCTCCCCTTCCCCTCTCCTCCCCCTCTTCCCTTCCCCCCCCTTCCCCCCCCTCTCCTCCCCTTCCCCCTCTCCCCTTCCCCCCCCTCTCCTTCCCCCCCCCTCTCCCCTTCCCCCCCCTTCCCCCCCCTCTCCTTCCCCCCTCTCCTTTCCCCCCCCTTCTCCCCCCCCCCTCTCCCCTTCCCCCCCCTCTCCTCACCTTTCCCCCCCTCCTCCTCTCCTTCCCCCCCCTCCTCCTCTCCTTCCCCCCCCTCTCCTCCCCCTCCCTCCCCTCCTCCCCTCCCCTCCCCTCCCCTCCATCCCATCCCATCCCGCCGGTACTGTTGCCACCAACACCAGATATGCATTACTTGGACCTGTTGCTGGCCACCCCACCTCAAACTCACGGTGGTCACAGTACCCGCACAAGGTGACTGTCTGTGGATACACTGTAGCAGTGCCACACATGGTCTGTTCCCCCTACTATGGTGAGCTGCTGTGGAGTTGCACATGGTCAGGACCACCATCAGCCTGAGGAGATGGGGGGGGGAGCCCACAACATAGGATCATCTAAACACAGCTGATTTGCATGTGCAGTGCATCATGGGCGTGACTGCTCCAATCCAACCCTGTGAATCCCTGCAGATGGACTGTGTGGTGCAATGAGGTACCTCTGTCAAATACACACAAGCACCCCATAGCCTTCCATAACACCCAGACGTAGAGACAATCAGGGACTCTGTCTGTGCCGTTCTGACCACACACACTCCACAATCCCTTTAAACAGAAGGGGCATTACAAATGTGTGATACATCTCCACCTGGAGGACATATCTGGCCAAAGGAATGTGAATGGACCCTGATGTGAGGTGTGTGCAGCAGAAGGTGGTATGAAACATGATGCTGATGCTGCAAAATGTAGCAGAGGTATGAGGAAGCGGGGTTTGTAACGTGCAGATCATGCCCACAGGCTCCCATAGGTAATAGTCCAGCACAATCAGAGATAGTAGTACCAATGCCAGGTGCAATATTCCCTCAGGGATATGTAAATGTACAGTGCCCAGAACAGAACCAACGCACGTAGTAACGCACGCACATGCCGTAAACACCGCACGTATTCACGCCCGCAGCAACGCATGTAGTTACGCCCGCAGTAACGCACGTATCCAAGCGCCGTGACATGCTCATGTTGCTCTGCACGTGGCTACGCCCCCAGCAACGCACGTGGCTATGCCCCCAGCAATGCACGTAGCTACGCAGCACTGACACAGTCGGAGCAAATGGCAGCCATGTCCAGGAAGCCAGCATTCAGCCAGGGAGACCTATATCTCCTCACAGACTTGTTCTGCCTCCGCCAGCAGCGGCTCTTTCCGGGCTCATCCAGGAGGCAGAACCTAGGAAGGGTCAGGAGGGCCTGGGATCGCCTGTCCCATAGATACAACAGGAGCTCTGACTACCCACGTGAGGTAAGTGCATGGGGACAGGCACCCCAAATGATGAGGCTCAACAAAAAACACCCAGTAACCAAAGCACAAAGAAACTATGCATTGCCAGGGAATAGCAGGTGCTGGCACGTCCGGCTGGTAGCAAAGTCTGCCACACACCCGATAAAAAGACCCCCCAGCCCCAAGGGGGTAGCTGCAACCATGGCAGGGGTGCACCACAGACCACATTGGTATGGTATGGGGCGCCTTTGCAGTCCAGGGATGTCCCCCATCCACAGAAAACCCCAGTCCCACCTCTCAGGCCAAGAGGCAAAGAGGGGTCTGCAACATGCCCCTGTCAACTAACACAAGTCCAAAATACATCCGCCGATGCTGCAGGCCCCAAATGAGGGCTCCCCTCCCCATCCCTGTCCAATGTCAGCTGGTTCTTTGTTTGATCACAAAACACAATCCACAGCCCTAAGATGCTGCAGGCCCCAAGAGAGGGTTCCCTGCACCATCCTGGTGCCCTGGAAACAGGCCCTGTTTGTGATCACAAAACACAAACCACAGCCCTGAGATGCTGCAGGTCCCAAGAGAAGGCTCCCCTCCCCATCCCTGTCCAATGTCAGCTGGTTCTTTGTGTGATCACAAAACACAAACCACAGCCCTGAGATGCTGCAGGCCCCAAGAGAAGGCTCCCCTCCCCATCCCGGTCCAATGTTAGCTGGTTCTTTGTGTGATCACAAAACACAATCCACAGCCCTAAGATGCTGCAGGCCCCAAGAGAGGGTTCCCTGCACCATCCTGGTGCCCTGGAAACAGGCCCTGTTTGTGATCACAAAACACAAACCACAGCCATAAATGCTGCAGGCCCCAAGAGAGGGTTCCCTGCACCATCCTGGTGCCCTGGAAACAGGCCCTGTTTGTGATCACAAAACACAAACCACAGCCCTGAGATGCTGCAGGCCCCAAGAGAAGGCTCCCCTCCCCATCCCTGTCCAATGTCAGCTGGTTCTTTGTGTGATCACAAAACACAAACCACAGCCCTGAGATGCTGCAGGCCCCAAGAGAAGGCTCCCCTCCCCATCCCTGTCCAATGTCAGCTGGTTCTTTGTGTGATCACAAAACACAAACCACAGCCCTGAGATGCTGCAGGCCCCAAGAGAAGGCTCCCCTCCCCATCCCTGTCCAATGTCAGCTGGTTCTTTGTGTGATCACAAAACACAAACCACAGCCCTGAGATGCTGCAGGCCCCAAGAGAAGGCTCCCCTCCCCATCCCTGTCCAATGTCAGCTGGTTCTTTGTGTGATCACAAAACACAAACCACAGCCCTGAGATGCTGCAGGCCCCAAGAGAAGGCTCCCCTCCCCATCCTTGTCCAATGTCAGCTGGTTCTTTGTGTGATCACAAAACACAAACCACAGCCCTGAGATGCTGCAGGCCCCAAGAGAAGGCTCCCTTCCCCATCCCTGTCCAATGTCAGCTGGTTCTTTGTGTGATCACAAAACACAATCCACAGCCCTGAGATGCTGCAGGCCCCAAGAGAAGACTCCCCTCCCCATCCCTGTCCAATGTTAGCTGGTTCTTTGTGTGATCACAAAACACAATCCACAGCCCTAAGATGCTGCAGGCCCCAAGAGAAGGCTCCCCTCCCCATCCCTGTCCAATGTCAGCTGGTTCTTTGTGTGATCACAAACCACAGCCCTAAGATGCTGCAGGCCCCAAGAGAAGGCTCCCCTCCCCATCCCTGTCCAATGTCAGCTGGTTCTTTGTGTGATCACAAAACACAATCCACAGCCCTAAGATGCTGCAGGCCCCAAGAGAGGATTCCCTGCACCATCCTGGTGCCCTGGAAACAGGCCCTGTTTGTGATCACAAAACACAAACCACAGCCCTAAGATGCTGCAGACCCCAAGAGAGGGTTCCCTGCACCATCCTGGTGCCCTGGAAACAGGCCCTGTTTGTGATCACAAAACACAAACCACAGCCATAAATGCTGCAGGCCCCAAGAGAGGGTTCCCTGCACCATCCTGGTGCCCTGGAAACAGGCCCTGTTTGTGATCACAAAACACAAACCACAGCCCTGAGATGCTGCAGGCCCCAAGAGAAGGCTCCCCTCCCCATCCCTGTCCAATGTCAGCTGGTTCTTTGTGTGATCACAAAACACAAACCACAGCCCTGAGATGCTGCAGGCCCCAAGAGAAGGCTCCCCTCCCCATCCCTGTCCAATGTCAGCTGGTTCTTTGTGTGATCACAAAACACAAACCACAGCCCTGAGATGCTGCAGGCCCCAAGAGAAGGCTCCCCTCCCCATCCCTGTCCAATGTCAGCTGGTTCTTTGTGTGATCACAAAACACAAACCACAGCCCTGAGATGCTGCAGGCCCCAAGAGAAGGCTCCCTTCCCCATCCCTGTCCAATGTCAGCTGGTTCTTTGTGTGATCACAAAACACAATCCACAGCCCTGAGATGCTGCAGGCCCCAAGAGAAGACTCCCCTCCCCATCCCTGTCCAATGTTAGCTGGTTCTTTGTGTGATCACAAAACACAATCCACAGCCCTAAGATGCTGCAGGCCCCAAGAGAAGGCTCCCCTCCCCATCCCTGTCCAATGTCAGCTGGTTCTTTGTGTGATCACAAACCACAGCCCTAAGATGCTGCAGGCCCCAAGAGAAGGCTCCCCTCCCCATCCCTGTCCAATGTCAGCTGGTTCTTTGTGTGATCACAAAACACAATCCACAGCCCTAAGATGCTGCAGGCCCCAAGAGAGGATTCCCTGCACCATCCTGGTGCCCTGGAAACAGGCCCTGTTTGTGATCACAAAACACAAACCACAGCCCTAAGATGCTGCAGACCCCAAGAGAGGGTTCCCTGCACCATCCTGGTGCCCTGGAAACAGGCCCTGTTTGTGATCACAAAACACAAACCACAGCCCTGAGATGCTGCAGGGAGCACTGCAGGTGACACCCTCCCACCCCAACAGTGGCTGATTGGCACTGGCAGATGTGTGTAGGTGGCACACAGAGATGTGTTGTGTCATGTCCGCTGGGGTGCACACACAGGGCACATGGGGTCCAGACCTGAGAGGCATGTGCGTGGGCCACACATGGGGCTGTCCCCTGGGAAAGCATGGGGCATGAGTGTGTCACCCAATAGGGGCAGGCTCTTGTTGGATGAAGAGAGAGAGTTCGCTGCTGAGGCAGGGGTCCCCAACGTGTCTCTGCGGTAGCTAAGCTCAATGTTTGGTGTCACCCCTACAGGTGGAGGACCTGCGTAAAAAGGCGAGGGAGCTCAGGGCAGGCTACCCGAGATTTGTGGCCAGGGTGCAGCGCGAACGGATGGCGCAGCAGAATGGTGAGTACTGTGACATGGCTCTGTAGGGCACTGAGTGGTGGAACCACAGGACCACTGTGACTGCGGAATATGATGTGTACCCAGGGGATGATATGTGTTACCTCTTTGCCAGGAGGAGATCATTCTCCTCCTGGCTGAAGCGTACGGCCCTCCGCCGTATCTCTCCAGGGACCGGGACCCTGGACTGCCTTGGTCTTCCAGCTGCACTTGCCTGTGCACTTGGTGTCTGATTAACCCCAGATGGTCCTGGCACCTCATCCTCGCCACATGTGTCTTGTGCTGGTGGGTGGGTGGGCTGGTCCACTGCATGTTCCTGTTCCTTTCCATACCTGCGCTCCATGCTGTTGCATATGGTTGTGCTCGGGGGTTTGCCATACAGAGCCTATCATACATATAGGTTTTGCTTGGGTGTGGGTTGCGGGGCGTTGGCTATGCGCGTAGCGAGTCGCGCAGGAAGTGACATCATAGGTGTTCGTGTAGGCAGCAGGCGCCATTTCAGGGATCCATCCTACACGTGCCTTCATAACAGTTTTGTAGTCAGTACTACTGGCCCACATATTCCAACGTTTGATATATTGTAATCTTTGTCTGCGCCTTAGCAGTAGCACTGGACGCTGCAGCAATACGTGACACATACGTTACATCATTCAGACGTTGCACGCTTCGGTACGCGCTTTACAACGCGTCTTGCGTTCCCTGCTCGTGGGCACATTCGTTGTATGTCACTCCTACAGTGGCGTCTGGGTGTGGTTTCTAGTGTGATACGCAGTTTCTTTACACCCTGCTACATCTCAGGGACTCACGTAGATGATTGTCCAACGTAGATGATTGACCGCGGGTGCTTTATGGGAACGCGCGACCCAGCGCGCGGTGCCATTGCAAACAGGTATGTTTTATGTATGTTGTAATCTGGATCTTTCTATTCCACCAGGTGTGTACCGATCATATGATGTCCATCCCCTCCCTGACTCCTATTTCTAACCCAGCTATCCTCCAACCTGTGTCTATCATGGCTCAGACTGCGCATGCAGGTGGTGCAGTGGTTGCATTGGTCGAACTGGCTGGGCTGCTTTTTCCGGAGGAGGGGGATGCTTTTCCTGGGGCTGCAGCCCTGGGCATGGGTGCAATGCCACTGCAACTCAGGCCTGCAGCTGTGGGTGCTGCACAGGTGGGTGTGGGTGACCAACGGCGCCGTAGGCGTGCTGAGGCACAACCCCGCCTGCAACGCCTCTACAGGTCCAGGGCCTTGCTCCAGGACCTGAGAGAGGGCCAGGTAATCTCCCTCTACCGGCTGGACACAGGGGCCATTAGGGAGCTCTATCAGGAACTCAGACCTGACCTTGAGCCCCTGACTGCCCGGTCACATGCTATACCGGGTATGACCAAGCTCCTGGCTGCCCTACATTTCTTTGCCTCTGGCTGTTTCCAATCCTCGGTGGCAGCAGTGGGTGGGATGAGTAGGCCAACCTTCTCCCGCTGTCTCCACCAGGTACTGAGTGCCATGGTCAGCCGGGTTGGGAATTACATTGCAATTCCCAACGGGAGGCAACATTGGGTGGCCCTGGCACAGGCATTCCATAGGATTGCTGGGATACCACACGTGATGGGCACTATAGATTGCACACATGTTGCCCTTGTCCCGCCACGTGACAGGGAGGTTGTGAACCGCAACCGCAAACACTTCCATTCCCTCAATGTGCAGGTTGTTTGTGATGCAAGTATGCGTATCCTGAATGTGGTCCCGCGGTTTCCAGGGTCTGCCCATGACTCCTATATCCTGCAGAACTCGGCAGTGTTCGGCCAGTTTGAGGCTGGCCAATATGAGGACTACGTCCTGCTGGGTGGGTATTCACCGTGTATGACAAGCACCTACTGTAGGTGGTTGTCTAGACACCATTGTCACCATTGTCCACTGCATGCCTGACATTGCGGTGTTATTTCTGGGTACAGACTATTGGGTGTGGCACACTACATCATGCCCTGTCACTGGTGTTTTGGTCACAGACATATGTGCTATGCCAGCCATCTCTCTGTCTACCATGTGTATGTGGTTGCTCTCACATGTGTGTCCCAGCGGCCATGTGGTGTCGCCTGTTCCGTGCCCTTGCCCTTTTTTTTTCTGCGTTACTGTGTCCAGGGGCACCCGTGCTGCATATGATGTGTCCCCTCCATGCCTGTGAGCAACACCTGCAGCTTGCCAATGGCCTCCACATCTGGGCATGGGCATACTGCACTGGCAGTTGTACATATGTCTACCAGTGGTGTCAGTCACTTGGCCAGCCCATATGTTGCATGGTTGTACGTGTGCCATCCTGTTGGGGGGGGGATGGGGACACAGACACATCCTCATGGTGGTCATTCTGTATGCGCGACCTTCTCTCGCTAGCCATGCTGGGGACTACACGTGAGATGTGCTGTGGGCGCTTCAGCTATGACACATGTCTGCTGCATGCCTGGGCACCTTCTTTGGTGTCCACTGCCACCCCTGCCTGTTGCCCCCCCCCCCCCCCCGGAGTGTATCCCAGTGGCCTATGCTGTGTGTGCGCCCGATCAGGCCAGCCACCTACTTGCACACCTGTGCATACCTGCACCCCCGGGTGTGTTTTGCCACTGTTTGACATCTTAGCTCACAGCTCCCACCACTGCTCTCTCGGCACAGTTTTTGCACATGTCCTGTGACACAGTAACATGGGTGTGCACTGCCCCTATCGGCATTTCATGGTCATTTGCCTCTGGCCTCGACAGCCTCTGATGCACTACCACTGTGTGCACTGCTTTTGCCTCATATCTGTGTGCACGGCCTCTCGGCTGTCCAGTTCTTTATTGCTACGTCTGTCATTCCATTGGTACCTCATCATGCATGTAACTTTGCACCATTGTTTTCTGCAGGTGATGCAGGATATGGGTGTCACCCCTGGCTGCTTACCCCTGTGTGTCTCCCTCGGCCAGGTGCAGAGATACGGTACAATGAGGCCCATGCCTCCAGTCGCTCAGTGATTGAGCGCACCTTTGGCGTTCTCAAAAGTCGCTTCAGGTGTCTGGATAGGACTGGCGGGGCCTTACAGTACGGACCCCTGACTGTGGCAAGGATCATCATAGCCTGTTGCATCCTCCACAACATTGCTCTCAGGCACAATGTTCCAGTCAATATTAATGAGGATCTCGGGGTGGATCCTGTGTGCCCTCCTGCACCTGCCCATGGTGACACACGTGCGGGGATGGCAGCCAGGCAACATCTGATCGAGGAGCTCTTTTCCTGTAAGTTATGGGTGTGCTGGGGACGTGTCTCTGGGTTAGCCATGTGTGAGCTGGTGTCTGGATTGTGGAGCACTGCCATCTCATGTCTCCATATCTCTGTTATGTTCTTGGCTCCACAGGATGAGCTTCTGTGTTCCGGGCCCACAGGGATTGGCTGACTATGCTGCCCGATGCTGTGCTGCATGTGAGGAGTGTGTGTTCATATATGCACCATTCCGGTTGACTCGGGTGAGTTGGCAGATAGTGCGGATTGCATTGCTGTCGTCACGGTTAGACACATATATGTTGTTTTCTCTCCACTGCTCCTATGGTGATGCACATGTCTTTGGCCCACTGCTCCATCACCCTTAGCTTCCATCTGTCACACCTGTGGCCATCACCTGTTCACATCTTGGGGGTCTTCATGGTGTATCTTACACACATATTGTCAGGCTGTGTGTGTACACGGGCACAGGGCATTGTATTGTTGGAGGGTATGTTGAACAGTCACTGCCATTGAGTCATTTGCAAGATTTGTGCCACTCATGCATGTACTGTGATGTGTGTCTCCACTTGTCGTTGAGTGTTGGGGGTCCTGCCATCTGAACCTTCTGGCATGCGTACCTTGTCACACAGTGTATGTTACTGTTTCTGCTGGACCTGTCTACATGACCGGTCATTCTGCGCTACCCTGCCTATCTGTGTTGTAGGGCTGTGACTAGCCACCTCTCCAGTTATGTTCCCTCATCCCTCTGTTACCTTCTGCTTGTGGGCTAATGTACATTGTGCACATGTGTCATATATTTTTCTCAGATGTGTCACAGTTTTGCTGGTGGTCCAATGTACATCAACATTGTGTTTCCGCAAAACACAATGCACCGTGGACATGTTCCACACAGCTACCCATGCAGACGTGGTGATGTCCGCTGTCCATTGGTGTCCGCAACCGCTATTGGGGCTCTTTGTGCTCTTGCCTGACACGGATATTCTCAGTCAGGCCACTGGTCTACCTTTCAGGTAGGCCTCACCTTCCATCCTCTGGGAAATACACCACGTGCTGATGCTGCATTTGGCCTATTGCTATCATGATGTCCTTCGTTGTTATCTCTGTGTGCCACCACTGCTGCACATGCTCTGGACCCCTGGGGTGTCTGCGTGTCATGTGCATTTACATGAACATATTGGGATGGTGTCCTGGTCTTCAGGGACATCTCCTGCAGTGGTCCATGTGCACTGTGCTCAGTGTTGTGGCCATGTCATGTGGTGATATCTATGCATTCTGGGTGTTGCTCTTTTTATGTGTGTGTCTCCTTTCTGTCCTCCAGGGGTCGTGGGTGGGTGTGCCATTCCCTTATCTGATATCTGCATCTTTTCACACAGGACACTGACAACAATGATGACACATGTGCTCCACTGCATCTGGTGATCCCATCATCCATATGTGCTTGGCCACAGCACCCATGTGAGCGTGTTCCTGGATGTTGCTGACACAGGGAGATGGTCCTCTGCACTTTGGACACAGGCCTTTTTTTCTGACTCATTGTTACTGTTACTGCGGTGACTTGCCTGCCGTTGCTGCCATGACCTGTCTGGGTGTTTCGTTTTTTGCAGTAGGGGGGTGGTGAGCTGTACATGGGTTGGTGGTTTTTGAACCGTCACTGTTGGCATGGCATGTTGCCTTGTCACTCTGCATGCTTTCACCAGGATCTTTTGGTTGCTGGGGATGGTGTCTGCTGTGCATACAGTGAGTGCATACACTGTGCGGACATGTCATGGTGCGACCCTCCACCTCACATATTACTGTCTGTTTGCAAAGCCTGCTGAGTTAGGGCTTTGGATTTTGGGTGGCACCAGCGGGGGGTGGTCAGGGTGTGTAGGCTCCATGGGCAGAAACAGGTGGGTGGCGTCGCAACGTGGGTTGGGTGTGTCCCTGCAACGTTGGCTGCCACACAGGCCCCATGTCGTTCTTCAGGTCATATGGTGCACCGGAATGCAGGATACGATGTCTGCTTGGGTCTGGTGATTGCCTGTTGGGGACAGATGTTTGCACCTTTGTTGTTTTGGATATTTGGGGGTTTGGTCACCCCATTTCATTGCCACTCGTGTGCTTGACGTTTTGGGTGACACCTGGCAGCTGTCTTTTCCTTCCTTGTTTGCTGCTTACTTGGCCATATGATATGTGCAGCCCCATCACATCTCCGCCCACCCATCCACGGTTGAGCTGTTCATGTCCGTGTGGCATGTTTGCTGCCCCTGTGCCACATTGTCTGGACTAATTGTAGTTCTCCTCCTGGGGTGGTGCATGTGCTGGGCTACCTGTGTATTGGTGCTGCTGATGTTGGTTGGCCTGGCCCTGATCCCTGATCTTGGTCATTAACATGCTCCTCTTTCAGTCCATTGCCCTTTCCACAGCCCATCCACATGGCTCTCCATTGGCCTAACCCCTTCCACCCCTCATGTGTCACTCCCCTGATCAGTTGCATGTTGTTTACACTGCATTATATTTCCTGGTGTGTGTGTGTACCTGTTCATATGTGCCTTCCATCCCACCAGTGGACTGTGTTGTTGGCTGTGGACCCCTCCTCCACATGTGTACTGCATCTTGGTTACGCTCTGTGGTTCCATCGCCTGACACGCAGCTGTGGTTTTGGATGTTGACATGCTGTGATCCTGTCTGCATCCATTTCTGTGTGCCTCAGGGTGTTGTTGTGGTCATTTTTTTTCTGCAGTGCTTTCCATCCTAGTGGTCATAGCTTTGCACTCTCTCTGTTCCCCTGTTTTTAAGCCTTTCCTGCACTGGTACCTGTGGTCGCTGTAACACTCATCTCTTGGCTTCTACGTCCTGGCCGCTCATATTATCCTAATCACATTTGCTGTCCATCCTTTGGTCCATCTATCTGCATCATTGTGGTGTGAGATGTCCTCTATGTTGCTGTGGACTGTCGCCCCGTATCCTACCCTGCTACCCTTGTCTGCATTGCATCTCTTTTTGCTTGGCGGGCCCATGCCTGTTCTGCGTTTTAAACTCACTCCTCTGGCCACCTCACCCTCCACTGGGGGACACATATTCTCCTCACCTGCCACACACTGTTTTTCCGGTAGTCCAGGGTGCCAACACCCTTTGCTGTGGTGCTGTTGCCACCACCATGTTTGTCCGCGCTGCTGCCAGACACGTGTGATGCCATCAGGGATGAGGGTCCGGTAACTCCCTACTCGCCCTCCATCTGTCGCCTGTTCATTGTCTTTACTGTGGGTTCTAGGTGGTGTTTGTACTACATCTGTCTCGGTTCCACGCAGGTCCTGCAGGCCCTCCAGACACACCTTGCAGCCCCTAGGGCACACTGACCTTGGCAAACATACCATTTTTGGAGCACCGTGCCATATGGTTCTATGGGCCACGGTTCCATCAGCACTCTCCTATCCCTATGTACCTCATATTGCACTTAGCTTTGGACACCTGTCTTGACACCGTACTGGTACACCTTTTCAGGCTTCTTCTTGGGCACACTGTTGGGCTACTGTCTTTTGCTGCTCTATGGCAGTGGCGCACATATTCATTTCTCCTTTCCGGGCCAAGCGCTGTGGGGGTGCCTACCCCCTCCTATGGTCATCTCGGGACAGCTGCTGTGCATGTGCAGTGCACCATGGGTACTGTTGCATACACCCATATCCTTAGCACCCCAGCAGGCACTTTGGGTGGTGACATGGCGCCCCTCGGTGCACAGTCAGGGGGTTGTGGTTCTGGTGTTACGGACATCTGCATTTTCTTGCGCACACTATCCATAGTATGTTTGGTTTTGCTTTTGCTTTTGCCAGTGACATTCAGTTTTGGAAAGGGGTCTGTGATGTTATTGGGCCTTGTATATTTGGTAATGATCATGGCCTTGGTCTTGATTGTGTTTGCCATATGCCCTTGTTTACTGAGACCTTGCTTTGTTTCCTTGTCAAGCATTCCTTGTATGTACATAGTGCAACTTCTGTGGTTCTGGTGTGGGTGTTTTGGTCATTTCACAGTTCTGCTCCAGTAGCTGGCCACCTCATTATTAGGACTGTGTTATTTGCACTAGCAATATGAGCAAATAGTTACTTCCATGCCTGGGGGGGCCCCTAGGTCATGGGTTTCAGCACACAGTGAATCATTTGCCGCCCCTTGGAGGGGCATTTTGTTATCTTGCTTTACATTGGTGCTGACAGCAGCAACACCCTCACACTGCAGACTCCTCACAGTGACTCATCAGGGACCCTATAACATGCCCTATGGGGCTCTTTGTGACACGCCCTATAAGGTGCTCTGGCGGACAGTGCACATTAACCTTTGCCCTCTGGTGTGGCTTTTAGGGTGCCCTATATGACACCTTCGGGTTATATCCCTGTGAGTGGGTGTTTGCCAGCAGAACTTGTTGGACGTACAAAACAAACTACCTATGATACCACTGATTTAGTGTGGGGGTCATGACGCACACTCATCCACAGATACGCCCGCCTGGCAGGGACACATTCACTTGGTACAGGGCCCATAGTTGGGCCAAACAATGCATGTCGTGGTGGCGTTTGCTGCTAGCGTACAATGGCAGGACAATTGGGTTGTTCCCTGCCTTGTTTCAAGCACAGTTTGATGTTGTCTTTTCTTTATTAAGTGATTTGTGTATATATTTGACTTTGTACGTTTCACACACCCGGTTCTGGCTGCAGATTCACACTGTTTTCTACTTTTGGGGGCTGAGGCTCTCTTGATTAAAAGGCCACTCCCAATGAGGGGAGGTGGGCATTTTTTCCCACCTCTCAGGTTGTTTGTGTCCGACAAAAATATGGGGTTATCTATGGTTTACACAGAGTGGTGACTAGTTATGCATATAATTAACTACTGTTTGTGGAGGGTACTGTTGCAGGCAGTTTTGGTCTTTGGGCACACAGGGGGAATTGAACTCACAAACCTTGCACCACCTGACAGTGTCTTACCCATTGTGCTACGGATCAGGCTGCTTTAGAGGACACCTTTTCTAGCTTCTTATGGGGCACCCTGTTGGGATACTGTCTGTTGCTACTATGTGACAGTGACGCACAGTCATTTCACCTTACCATGCCAGGGGGCTATGTGGGTACGTACCCCTTCTTGTGTTCATCTCTGGACTGCTGGTCTGCATGTGCAGTGCACCATGGGTATGCTTGCATTGGTACAGATCCTAGCCAACACAGCAGGCAGTTAGGGTGGTGTCCTGCTGCCCTTCAGTAGCCAGCCAGGGGGTTGTTAGCAGCTATGGGGCTGCAGCCCAGTGGTTCCTTCATTACCTGTGGGGCTAGTGGTCATGGGTTCAGACCCACAGTGGACTCCTTTTATAGGGCTGTCTGCAGCGTTGTATATTTTTAATACACATGACTGCTACCAGCGACAGCCCCTCAGCGTAATATAACCTTACAGAGCCTCATAGGGCGCCCCATGTGGCACCTTATCTGCCGCCCTTTATGTTCCCTTATAGGATGTTCTATGGGGGACATTTTGATGTGCCTCAGCGGACAGTCCACTTTATAATGTAGCCTTTGGTGTGTGTTATGGGGTGCCTTCTACGGCACCTTCGGGTATGCCACTGTGTGGGGGTGTTTGCTGGCAACCCTACAAAAAAATACATATACATGCCCCCTCACTCACTATATAATGTACAGGATGCTGCGTCAGCCAGCCTTATGCATCTGGCACCCTGGGGACTCGAACCCATTATGCCTGTATCAGCAGTCAGTGCAGTAACCATTGTGCTACAGCTCTGTATCGGTGATGTATGTCTGGGCGCCTTCTTATGCTTAACGCGCGGTGATGCGCCATGGCGTCCTGTAACGCTCGTTAGTTTTTGGAACGCGCGTTAGTGGTTACGATGTCCCGCCCATGTCCTTATTTGGGGTTTTTGTCACTACCGCGGCTCCTAACGCGAATTGCACTAACGCGGTTTAGTAAACATACCCCATACTCTTCTACTCTCCCTAATAACCAGGCTGCAGCAGTGAAAGAAAATTTCTTTTGCCACACCAGCAACTGCTGCATCAGCCTGAGGGAAAGATAAGGGGTGGCTGCCACTGTCTCAGGCTAAAGCTTGTGGGTCATGGGGGCTCTTTTACTAAACTATAGGCATGAGAAGCATGTTCCTGGCAGTTAGTGCAGTGTGTCCTTCCCTAACGTGGTCTAAAATGATCAAAGATGCACTTGTTTCCACCTTTGGAGATGGCATTAAGTGCCCCATGTTAATCCAATGCGTTGCAGTTATCAGGGACATGCTGTCTGCAAGGCGCTCACCCTGCCGACTCTCCACCCAGAACCTACCCACTTGCAGCTCCAATGCATGTCACACAGTTAGCATGGAAATGAGGCCATGCTATCTGTGCTTGCATTATGCTAACAGAATGCGTTATAGTCCACGCTAACTGCTTTGTACCGCCCTATAGGGTCAGTGACACAAGCAGCAGTTGAACTTAAGCATCCTGGTTGCTAATTTATTATTCTAACCATTAGGCCACCTGTTCTTTCTTTTTTCCATGCACCAAACTAGTGAACTACCCAGTCCCAACAGTAAAAGGCACCGCTTTGCCTCTATATATCTATTGAGGCAAACATTTTTGCAGTTCCCTCCTCTAAGCCAGTCTTTGCATGATTAGTCTAATTTGGGAAAGTCTAATTTAAGAGCATGGCATTGTCTCTTCCCCCATAGTTTCCTTAGAGGGAAAATAATAATGGAGCATATGAGACGCCAGTATAAGGTCAAACGGAAATCAAACTTCTTCGTAACCCAACGGCCTTTCTCTCCACAGGACGCAATGAGTCCATGCATAGCATCAGTTCTCATGAAAATGCAGCAGACACTCCACTGAATTATGAGGATGCTCAGTTGGTCATTCCTTTTATCAAGAACCAACAAGGAACATTTTAGGGAAATTCTCTGTCATCACTCTTATTTTGTCTAGCAATAAATCTACTAAGTACTCTCAAAACTATAGATTTAGTCTTAACCCGAACGATACAGAGGTCCCACAAGTAACATTGCTTAAGGCTTTATCTGGGGGGAGTGGGGAGCAGATTGTTCCTCTCCTTCCTCACCCTCTGTAATGGGAAGCAAAACTTTGCATGGGCATCCAGAAGTTGAACCGCAAAACTAGAAAAAGTTTCTTTCTTATATCTCTACAGCAACCTACCAGCTCTTGACTCAGTCGTGGGGGCCAGACTCTCATTTCTTGGCCGCTGGAACAATAGGCAGGCCAGAAACCAGTGGGTGAGTATGAATACATGTTCCCATGTCTGGAGCTGTTGGACCATGTCCATCTCTCCCACTCAGTTTGTGGTTGCTGAGGCTTCAAGCTGAAGTCAGGCAGTATCACCTATAGTTGAGGCCCTTGCTGAATTACAAGGGTTCAGGCAGGGTAAGTAGTGGAACATCTTATATGGACACTGCACTGGCCTGGAGTCTGAGAGTATTAGGAGAATTACCATAAGGGATGGGGAAGCAGAAGCAGTCTCAGAAAACAGAAATATACCTGGACTCAGGAGGAGCTGACCTGGGAAATAATTCAAGTCTGTGGAGGGATTAAAAAATCATGAAAGGTGAACTTAGCCTGTCAATGAAGGCCTCCAAAGGAGTGCTGAGGGATGGGTGAGCCGAACCTGGAGAGGTGGGCAGCCAGCAATGGGGAGGTGAGGAGGAAGCTGGGGAGTGAACAAAAAGCTGGAACAATGGCAAATAAACAACCGAGCAAGCCAAGGGGTTATAGGAAGTAAATACTAAATACGTGGAGGGTAATTTTATAGCAGGCTGCCTATGTGCGAAGCCCTAGTAGGCACCTATCTTTGGAAAGACACATAACAGCCAAATGACAGAAATCTTGACTATACTGAAACTGTGGGAATTTATGCCTGTTCGGGAACAGACATAAATGCCCATGTGTAAAGTATAGGTGCATGTGCATATTTTATGAAATACAAGCATAAATTGTGATTAGACACATGTTCTGCCCAAACTTTGCCCCAGAACATGCCTACATAGGGATCATGTAAAAGAACATGCCTTCTTGTCCCTGTAAATATTTTTATGTGCATAACCCCCCCGCGTAATTATATAAAAGGAGAAGAAGAGACTGTGAGTAGGAATGGTGGGGAGACAGAATATAGTAGAGATGGGCGAAGGGATAGAGAGACTGATGAGGACTACCGGGAGGGGATGGAGGGGTGGGGGGGGGGGGGGAAGAAGTGCAGTGTTGAGGGCTGTAGGGAAGAGAGAGAAAGTATGGTGTGGACTTAGAGACGATGCAAGGAGATAGACTAGGGGGTAGAAAACAGAGTTGGAGAAAAGAATGATTGGTGGGATTTTGAGTAGTTTTGTCACCTTTGTTGGGCTTTGTGAGTCTTCCCTGTGTTCACATTTCTTGACTTTTAAATATGGACTGGTCAGTCATACTCATAACCTTCCATGCTATTTTTATTTTGCCACTAGGGGGTGGGGTGCAGCAATGTGTACTCACTTCATGAGTTCGGCACCACAAATCATTTTTAAAAGCCGATTCCTGTAAGAATGCCTCTGAACAGAAAGGTATAACAAGGGAGGACATCTCATCTACTGGACGATATGTAAACTCTTAACATTGCTGTGCCTGCAAAACTCTGGAATCATGATCTTGATGGAATTGTGGTGAATGAAAATGCTGTGATCATGTACGAGATTCCCATTCCCACAGATAAAACACTTGATGCAAGAAAATGCAACATTGAGGTAAAGCAGTAAAGTACAAGAACAGCATTTTTAAGACAAGGATCAGGGCCACTTAAAGTGACTCTTCTGTGTTACACTTAGAGAAAGAGAAGATCCACAAGAACCAACAAATCCAATCAGAGACCAGGAAAATGTGGTGGAAAGATGCAGAAATTGCCCCAATTATATGGGTGCCACCGGCCTGATTAAAAAGAATTTTTAAGTGTGTTTTGACATGCAGCATGTATATGTCACATCTTACGAATTCCACAAGGAGATGATCTTCTGTGCAATGCAGATTTTGAGATGAGCATAACATGGGCATAGCACCACTAGGGTTGTACACGTCTCTCTCCAGTGCTCCCCTCCATCCCCCCCATAGCCTTCTTTTCCACCCACAATGAACATATGGCCAGACGCCTCTTTGTTTGGGGAAAAATGGCCACAGCTTTTATTGTTGTTACAAATAACTCCAGACATGTTTACAATGACCATACAATTCCAGTAACTCATGGGATTTTGAGAAGATCTCACCAGCTTAAAAGGGGTGGAACCCTTCTGCTCTGAAAACTGGCAGATCAGACTGCTATGTAACCAGCGCCATTCACCCACTCTGTGGCAGGGTGGCTAATCCTGGAATCCTTTCGCTGCTTGCCACTCGAGGTGGTCATCCTGGCACATTTTACTGGCCCTATCAGCCCATTATGCTGAAAAGAGGAAGTACCTTAACTTCCCATAGTTTCACTAACTGGATCCTACATGGAGCCCAAACCAGCCTTTTCTGCAGGCCCAGACGCTTCCATTCTTGGTACCTGGAAACCCATTTCTCCTCCTTTTTCTATCGGTGGGGTCCCTATTACCAGAAAGGGTCAAGGCCTTCTCTTGAACCCAATTAACTGTCCTCTCTACTCACTCCAGACTCCTTTTATGTTCCTTATCTGCCGCTCGGCATGGATGGCATTCCTGAGAGAAGACTTCATTCTTCCCACCAGCAGGAGATTCAGATTTTTCAACTGCCTTTCTTATTACTCTTAGCTCGGGTGCTGGCCCTGTTATGCCAGACTCATTTCCCAAACAGGCCCTTAGCCATGAGGACTCCAACAGACTCGGTGTGAGGTTCATTCCTGTTGTAGTATGCACAACATTAACACATTTGGAGACCCCCCGAGTATACCTATTCCTTTAGGGGGTCATTCTGAGGCACAAATAATGGGGATGTACGCTCTGCCTGAATGTACATCCCCACTATTCATCCCTCTTGCCGCCCCTATGCAAGCCTCCCTGTATGAACAGTGGGGTTGTATGGGAAGCCTTAGATGGGAGTGGGAGGCGGAATGAGGGTGGTGCATGGGCAGGTCATCATCCCGGACGTATGGGGCCAATTCTGAGGTTGGCGCTGTATGTCCAGGGTCAGCCTTCTAGACGGGGCATTTATTCTACCTCAGAGGTGAATAAGTCCCCCTGGATGTTGGGGGACAGCGGAGGGTCAGCGGCGGCAGGAAGTTGAGGGGGGTGCAGTGGGTCCCTCGTAGTCCAATCATGGCCATGGTAGGCCGGATCGGGGGTAGGACTGCGGGGAAAGGGGGACTCTGTCCCGCGGCTGACAATTGCGGCTCCTGAATGGAGCCACAGTGCCATGGTGACAGGACGCCATGGCATCACAGCTCCATTCAAGAGCCTGACTGAGTTAGCCAGGAATCTGTAGGGCATGCAGCCCTTCAGAATCAGGGCCCAGCCTGCACGTACAGGCCAGTAGACCCCATTCTGATCACACGGGGGATAGATGCCCCCCGTGAGATCAGAATTGGGTCTACCGCTGTATGCCCAAATTTTGAGAGGCCATACAGGGGCTGGACGTCCAGAAGGGAATTAGCTTCTTATTATATTAATATTATTACGTTGTTTGTGTGTTTTTTTAGGGTCTTGGATAAATGTTATTTTTTGGATTTTATACCACCTTGAATGCATTTGGCATATGGTAATATAAAAATGTTTTAAATAAATAAATGTGAATGTTACAATATAGACTCTTCAGTAGTAATGAGATGTAATGAAGGACGGGGATTTTAATTTAGTTCATGCCTTTTTCAGGCACTTATCCACTCTTTAGTCACCTCCTGTCTAGACTATTGCAACGTCCTCCTTGCTGGTCTCCCTCTGAATCATCTCTCTCCCCTTCAATCTGTTCAAAACTCAGCTGCGCGGCTGATCTTCTGCCAGCCTCGATATGCTCATATTTCCCCTCTTCTCAAGTCATTTCATTGGCTCCGTATCCGTTTCCACATCCAGTTCAAGCTTATGCTTCTGACCTATAAGGGCACTCATTCTGCTGCTCCTCACTACCTTTCCTTTCTTATCTCTCCCTACACTGCTCTTCGGGAGCTCCGCTCTTCTGGCAGATCCCTTCTATTGTGCCCTTCTCTACTACTGCCAACCCCAGACCGATCCTTTCACTTTGCTGCTCCTTATGCCTGGAACAAACTACCTGAGTCTGTGTGTCAGGCTTCATCTCCGACCCTTTTCAAATCCAACTGAAAACGCACCTCTCTGAGGTCGCTTTTGGATTCTGATCTGCTTAGTTTCGTTACCATTCTCCTAGTTGCATCCTTGTCCTCAGCTGTTGTGTTGTCTGTTTTGACTAGATTGTAAGCTCTGAGCTGGGGCCATCATTTACATGTGTTTGTGCAGCGCTGCATATGCCTTGTAGCGCTATACAAATGATCAGTAGTATAGTAATAGTAGTAGTAGGAGTAATTGAGTTACAGTCAGGTACTGTAGGTATTCTCCTATCCCTTGCAAGGCTTACAGTCTAAGGGGACTAATTAATAAAGTGCACTTACATTAATACATGTTAATTCATTGTTAGCATGCATTAGTAACTTTGGTCCCATTGAATAACGTAAGAACACATGAGATCTATTCTAAAATAAAATGCATTACAGCAAGTTAATATGTCAACCTTATTTATTTAAAAGTTTTTCTATATCGCTCCTTCCAGTTAAATTAAGGCAATTTACAAATAACAAACAATTACATTAAACTAGTAGATTGAACGTACAAATAAACATAACATTTGGGTATGGTACAGTGAAATTAAAGAATTAAATCAAGAGTATGTACAGGTAATTTCAATAAAACAAATGTTACAATCAACTTTTTTACAAGTGAGTTTATGAACGTCAGCATTGGTTAAAGCAGTTGGGTTGGAGTACCTGGAGAACTAAAGTGGGAGGGAACAGGGTATATTTTCTAAGGTGCTTAGGGGGTCATTCTGAGCAACGAATAGTGGGGATGGACGTCCCATTGGGACGCCCATTCCCCTATTCTTGCCCTTTCCTATCCCCATCCTCCTTTCCCGCTCGTTGTATGGGGAAGTTAGATAGGGGTGGCGTTAGGGCGGGTGGTGGGCAGTTGTCGGCCCTGGATGTACAGGGCCGATTCCAATGTTGGCCCTATATGATAGGGCCGATGGCTTAGACGGGTAACTTATTCCACCTCTGAGGTGAAAGGTTCCCCGATTGGGCAGAGGACGGCGACCCGGGGCATGGCAGTGGCGAGAGGGGGCAGAGAACATTCCCTGCAGCCCAACCCTGGCCTTAGGAGGCCGAATCAGGGGTCAGGTTGTGGGGAAAGAATTGTAGGAGCCGGCGGCCGGGCATCGCTGCTTTACAATGGAGCCGTGGTGCCATGGCAACCGAATGCATGGCACTGTGGCTCCATTGTAGAATCCAGAGTGATTTAGTCAGGCATGACAGGCCAGACTATACGTGCAGGCCAGGCTGAATCACAGTCCCAGCCTGCATGTACAGGCTTGTTCGCGATTCCGATCCTGCAGGGCTAGACATACCCCATGGGATTGGAATCGTGACTACCTCTGTGCGTCCGGATCTGGCCGGACGCATAGAGGGCCTGTATGTCCAGCTTGGAATCGGGCCTTTATTGTTATGTTGTGTATATTTTGTTTCTATTTGATAAATCACAAAAGTGTTCTATGAATAGATATGTTTTAATTTCCATCCAGCCACTGGCCCGATCAGCGACGGGGAAGGGAGCAGGCAGGTATGCTCCTCCCTGCTTCCCACTGCATGGCCAATCAGGCCGAAGAAACACCCCGGCACCAGGTTTAAAAACTGAAGCACTTGTGAGTGCGGGACATCCAGTCACCAGCCCGATCGGCGATGGGGAAGGGAGCAGGCAGGTATGTTCCTCCCTGCTCCCCACCACAAAGCCAATCAGGTCAAAGAAAAAGCCCGGCACCAGGTTTAAAAACTGAAGCGCTCGTGAGCACGGGACATCCAGCCACCGGCTCGATCGGCGACGGGGAAGGGAGCAGGCAGGTATGCTCCTCCCTGCTCCCCACCGCATGGCCAATCAGGCCGAAGAAACACCCTGGCACCAGGTTTAAAAACTGAAGCGTCCCTTGACGCGTCCGCATCTGGCGGGCCCGTGCCTAAGGGCCACGCCAAAGGGCCCTTTGGCGTGGCCCTTAGGCATGGCACTGTGGAAAGGCTGCATCCTCATCCTCCTCCCCCTCACTCCAGCAACTCCACCGAAGAACTGGCCAGATGCAGCGGAACCATGCAAAACGTCACCATGTAAGCATCCTCCTAGTATATCCCATGATGTGTTGTAATGTAGTCCATGATGCCCAGCCTGCCTGTATTGTAACCTGATGTAATGTATTGTTATGTAATGTACTGTAATCTGATGCCCAATGTAATGTGTTTAAATAGAAATGCACAGTAGTACTATTAGTAGTAATGGGAGACAACCAACCTGGTTTTGCCTTAACTAGAATTTTGCTCTGTGTGTTTTTCGTCTTGATTAGATTGTAAGCTCTGATGAGCAGGGACCGTCACTCTTATATGCCTGTACAGCGCTGCCTATGGTAGCGCTTTATAAATGTTAAATAATAATAGTACTTTCTCTAATCTTTAAGATCCATAATAGCTTAGCAAGTAACATCCTTGGTTTGTATCTGAGGCAGTGGAGAGTTAAGTGACTCGCCCAAGGTCACAAAGAGCAGCAGTGAGATTTCAATTGTCTTCCATCATTCTCAGCCTACTGCAGTAACTATTAGGCTACTCCTCTGCCCATTCTGTCTGGCTATGCAATTTTCATTAAAGAGAACATGTTATTGGATTAGAAGCCAGCCTGCCCCACTTTTTACATCAACTTAATTTTGCCTATAATGAGATAGTCTACCAGAGAGATGTTTCTCTGGAACTTGCTTTCAGTTAACACATTTTGTGGATAGAGCCTACCATGGGAATATGATTGGTGCTGTGTTTCAGACTTAAATCCTCTGAATGTGTGATGCAGTGGGGACATCTTGTGGTTACTCCTATGTATGGTTTCCGTGATCCTTCCTCTTGAAACTGGCAGACTGACTGTTTTTCTTGTGAATGCAATAATCTTCTCATCAATGCTGTCATGTGATGTACTATACTTAAATGCAATTTTATCTTATGTGGAGCACGATTTTATAAAATCCACATCCAGTTGGCCGAAACATCTAAACAGAAACTGGACACGTTATAGACCTGATTCCGAAACCGGGGGTATAGATGCACCCACGATTCCGGAATCGGGGTGATATACGTCTCCTGTGGTGCACGAACAACACATCTGGGGAATCACAAGCCATAATAGATTTTGGTCTATTGAGAACTGAATGGTGAAGCAGAGAACTGAATGGTGAAGCAGGAAGATATAGAAGAACACTTCGGTGGCCCAGTGCGGCAGGAACTGTTTACAGATAAGTGTCTTTCTTAAGAAACAATTACAGTTCCGGCATTAAGGCTATAAACTGTTACAAGAAGATAAATTCCTTTTTATGAAAGACTGATATATAAAATATGAGGCCATTGATGTAAAAATAACACCCAGTGGAGCAGTTCAATGACTGGGATCAAGTGCTAATTTTTGACTGAGGCTTCTGTTCATAAGGGAAGTGATACGTTAAGAATCACAGACCCCATTTGGTTAGTGGTGAGCGTGGTTTATTTGTTTGGTATCTACATATCGTACAATGACCACATCTTCTATGTCCTCGTTGTTCATCATTGATCACATTAGACTGTAGTGGTCGAAGTTGTGTTGGACTTAAATATTCTTTCAACTTCTTTCCCCTCTTCCAAACACATCTCACATGTTGATCTTGCATTCCTGGTACCACTCATAAAATTCTACTATGTTTATTAATGATTTTTTGAATATTGAAACTCAGTGGAGAATATTTAGTGACAAAATTGATATTAGCATCATCTTCTTGTTCATTATTCCTGTCTCGTGGTACTAGTAGCAGCTCTCTATTATTATATAAAGCACGCTGATACACCCGATATACTATATTTTGTGGATATCCTCTCTTCAAGAACTCAATGATCAGCTGTTTAGACAAAATTTTAAATTCCTTCACATCGGAACAGTTCCGGCGATATCTAAGGAACTGAGACAAAGGAAGACTTCTCTTCAAACGGGGAGGATGCGCACTATCAAAGTGCAAAAAGGTGTTTCGGTCTATTGATTTCTTAAATACTGAAGTACCCCACCGATTTTCCTCTCTTGTAATTTTAATATCCAAATAGGTAATCGTTTGCCGATGAAACTCACAGGTAAACTTAATATGTGTATCAGAATGATTGAGCCAGGATAGGAAAGATTGTAAAGTGAATTCTGTCCCTTGCCATAGCAAAAAAAAGTCATCAATGTAGCGATACCAGGCTTTAATGTTGGAACAATATGGGGAAGACTCCAACCAACTATGTTCAAAAGCCCCCATATAGAGGTTAGCAACGGAAGGGGCGCAAGTGGCTCCCATAGCGACGCCCGTTAGTTGGTGATAAATGGCTCCTTCAAACATAAAAAAATTCTTATATAAAGCCAATTCAGTTAATTGTTGCAAAAACATCAAAAGGTCTTGAGATAAATCCCCTCTGTTCACCAAAGCCTGATGCACTACCTCACATGCTGCTGCTTGGGGTATATTAATATATAGAGATTGCACATCCAGTGTTGCTAACAATATCTCTTGTGAAGGTGCCCACTCTGCCAAATCTCCCAAAAGAGTAAGAAAATGCATAGTGTCCCGAATATAAGAAGGGATATCCACTAGTAATGGTCTTAAAAATGAGTCTAAATATATTGATAATGGTTCCAATATACTGCCCTTGTTTGATACAATTGGGCGACCCGGAGGTCGGGTTACATTCTTATGTATTTTTGGAGCTTAACCCGCATGCGCGGCGTTTTTTTGACAATTTCCATTATATGGTATAAGATGAAATGAAGAAGCGTGGGCAGCATCACTAAAAAGGTATCCGCTGTTTATTGCCACTTTATTTTATTTTATTTTATTTGGGTTGGTCACTCACAAGTAAATGTATGATTGTGTTCTTGGGTAAAGCAAAGAAGAAAGAGTTTCACCATCTAGGTCATTCTGTCTTTTCAGATTTTAAGAATGCATTTCAATATCCCCTGACGAACCGCTTATAGAGAAACACGAGGCGCCTGAATTATCAGCGTTGGGATAAATGTGTTATGGTCAAGAAACATTAGAAATGCTTGAGGGTTATGCTGCCATGTGAAACTACACCCCTAAGCTAAGTATTCTTTTGCAATTGACAATTCCTTTTTGATACAATAATATTAAAACAGCAGATCATTGATGTGAACCGGCACACTATTGAAGTTTCGTTGAAACTGGAGTGTGATGCGCGGGTTTATCTGAGATCAGCTGGACTAAACCATTATAAGATGTTATAACTCTTATAATAGGCTGAATGAATAGTTGTCTAAGTTATGTTATAGAAAAGTATTCATTCTGATACAAACTTGACCCATAGTGTGTTGTGTTAGTACAGAAACAAAACATATATGGCATTTCAAGAACACCTTAGTTATTCCTGCGGTGGCCATTGCTGCAAACAGTATTTGTAATGTTCAGTATGGGCCAGAAAAAAACAAAATAGATCTATACAGCTACATGTCAAAACAGATCCCTGTCAATAGCAGGGACCCATCAGGATAAGAACATGCTACAGGGTACAGGCCCAAACACACTATCATCTCTCCTTACAAATGTGCACAATGTTAGATTCCTCTGATGGCGCACTGGGATGTTTGTACTGCAGCATGCCCCCACTCCGAGGGTCCCCCATTGCTGACAGGGACATGCCCTGGTATGTTGCTGCAGAGCAGCTTTTCAGAACATACTGCCCATTCACACTGGCTCCTGGTGATGCTGCAGTCAGCCCCACGGTCCAGGTACTGGCCAGGCATACATAGCCCACCAGGGTTATGGATCAGCACACCAGGGCATCTCCTGCACCCCTATACCACACACACATACACACACTCTTGCTTGCAGTCACAAATAACATACCTCTGCCAAAACCATGCTCTGCACCCATAAACAACTGCATAGAGTTTCAGGACTACACATCTGATCCGCATTTCTCAGCCAAACACATGCCATCCCTACAGCTACGTTCCCATTTTCTAGGGTAGCCTTGAATAGCCCCTTTAGCACAAACAGCAAATGGCAGCATAGCTAGAATAAAGGCTATTGCAGTGCTTTATTTTTCTGTAGGGGTGGTTTTTATTGTTACTTCACCTTACAAATGTTCCTCACCTGTGCATTCCATTCTTTACAACTGCATCTTGTGCTCTCCCAGACAGCAGACACACCAGTTCAGTACAGACTTTTACAGCCATTCAACCCTCTAGGACACATTGGAGATCAGAGCAGAATATTTTCTAAGTCCAGCCCTTATTTCATGTTTCAGCACGTATAACATGGACATATGGGTGAAACGCTGAGGACGCACATGGGCCTTTCCTGAATATACCTTATACATCTCCGCGGCTGACCACACCCCTGTTTCGCACCTCCCACCCACGTTTTGAGATCCCCATTTTAATGTTGTGCACGTGCAGGCCGCGGGTGTTGCAGAATAGGGTCCTAGATATTTTCTCTAAAAAATCTTCTAAGCCGCATATCCAAACAACATATTCCTGTTCTGGAATGACTTCCTTAATGTTTGTAGTACAACAGTTTCATACAGGGCCGGCCCAATCATTAGGCAAACTAACTGATGGCCTAGGGTAGTAGGTGGCTTATGGGTGGGGGTTTGCAACGCTAAACAATAGATTATAACAGATGGGGTGGGATAAGGTTTAAAATTTGCTTGGGGTACCGACAACTTGAACCAACTCTGGAGCCAATCCTGGTTTCATAAAGCATTTTGCCATGACTTTAATAGATGTGAAGGGAAATTTTAGATAGTACATGGAGATCGGAATTGAGACGTTGAAGTCGCAACATATACAATTCCTATCATATTTTAGAAAAGGCTCTGTCAAAGAGGGAGCCCTTATAAAGGTTGGTATATCAAGTTTTAATAAACATAAACATACCGAAGTATAATCTATTTATTTTTATTTAACATTTCTTATATACCGCCTTTCATGATATCAAGGTGGTTTACATTGAACAGGGCATTGAACTAGGGGAATACGTTCTCCTAGTCGGGTGGGTTGGGCAGGCCCAGGGCAAAGAAAAGACGAGAGGGAGCAGAGGAAATTCCCTGCAGCCCAGCCCTGCCCTTGGGAGGCCAGATTGGGGGTCAGGCTATGGGGAATAAACATTTTGGTCTGGTGGCCAGGGATCACAGCTTTTGAATGGAGCTGTGGTGCCATGTCAACCGGATACCATAGCACTGCGGCTTCATTCATAAGCCCTGACTGAGTTATCCGGGCAAGGCCAGTATGTGTAGACCGACCAGAATTGGGGTCTTGGCCTGCACATATAGGCCTGGACACGATTCTGATCCTGTGGGGCTAGATGTGCCCCGTGGGATCAGAATCCTGGCTCACTCTGTGCGTCTGGTTCCAATTGGGTGCAAAGAGGGCCGGCACGTCCAGCTCAGAATCGGGCCCTTAAGAAAAAGCTATGCTGCGTGAACCCAAGGTCCATCAAGCCCAGCATTCTGTCTCCAACAGTGGCCACTCCGGGTCACAAGAACCTGGCAGATCCCCAAATGTAGATCCAATTTCTCATAGCTCATTTCAATGGATAAGCATAAACAATGGCTTGCCCAAGAATAAACCCCAGCCACATGAGGACAATGGTATTTAGAAAGGAGATATTAAACAGCGATTTCATGTCACATTCCCAGTTCCTATCAGGCCTGGAGAACCCATGTCATATAAACAAGATGAGATATATTCTCAACACTATGAGGGTGATTTTATAAGGAGCCAGCTAGAATTACACCATCAACACCTGTGGAAATGATGCGGCAGCTATTTTATAAATGAGAGCCTTGCCCTGATGGCACTTATATTCACTGTGCGTGGAGAGCACATATAAAATCTAAAATCTTATCATTAGGCACATTAGTTACAAATCTAGGTGTGGGCATGCACCATAAAATTACTCACTGCTTGTGATTCATCAAGGACAGATAGAGCATCCCTGCTTTTACTTCCAGTGAATGGTATGGGGGTGAAAACAAGAATGATCTCAGTCGGTATCTGATGAATTGCGGTTATTTAGTAACCTTAATTTCTTTCTGCATTTTGTCCTTGAAACATGTTTCCTGCACCTGTTTCCAGATGCTGGAGGCTTCATGAACGTGACTGCATATCCGGATAGGATACGCTGCTAAGTTTTGGAATGAGATACTGAGTTACACCTGCAAGTGCGGGGTCAGTCTATAAACCCCGTAAAAGAAGGCCACATATTTTTTGAACAACTTAAACCTTTAATCCTCTTGAAACACACGTTTTCATGATGTATTTGCCAAATTCAGCAGCTACATTTCTGCCATGTTGAGAAGTAGGTTAGTGGTTAGAACAGTGCGCTGAGAACCAGGGTTCAAATCGCACTCATTCTCCTTGCGATGTTGGGCAAGCGCTCAACCCTTTACTGACTCAGGAACACGCTATGGCTCCCGTTTACGAAAGTGCGCTGTGCAGTCAGTGCAGGTTTTGGCGCTGTCATGCTGCCGCCCCAGAGGCCAAGGTTGGTATGGGCAGGTCAGATGGACATGAGAGTTTTTTATATATTTTGAATTTGGTCCTTCTGTAAGAGGTCTTGGTAATGTTCCCAGGACCTAGCGGGGGCCAAAGTTCAAGAGAACACACTAGCCAGAATGTAGGGAAAATAAGGCTTTATTTCCCTTTAAGCACAATGGTTCAAGTTATGGGAGACTACTTCAACAAACTGAAAGAAACCTTGCTTCAGGCAACAAAAAGAAAATATATTCACACTTGCTTTGTTTAACTGTTGCTTCACAGTACTTGGCATAAACAAACTTTACAGGCATTCGCTACTGTTCACTGTTTTATGTTTCATGCACAGACCTTAGGCTACCTGCCTGACAGTAGCTACAGTCCATCGGGGTTTCAGGTGGGTCTTCGTTGAATTCCACCTGCATGGGCTGAGTATCAGACAGCTGGGAATCAGTGTCAGTAAACTCTTGAGGAGTGTACTGAGGTTTCTCATATAACACATTTACTAGCTTCCAATGTTCAGCATTCAAGTCAGGGCCGCGCCCATGTGAGTGTTTGTTATGGCAGTTACTTCCCCTTGCAGGCTGCCTTATGTTATACAGTCTTTTTACCAAGGGCTTGTGCCCTGTTTCACAAACAGTTTGATAGGGAGGATATACTCCAGTATCTTGTGTTTCCTGTCTTCTTAACTTATATTGCTTATCAGAATAAAAAGGTATTTTACCTTGTTTAGTTGAGTCCCATGGCCTGCTCCTGCTGTAGTTCAGCGTGTCTTGAGCAGTAGGCTTTTCACACTCCAGCTGGCCTTCATGCAGAGTCACCACTCTCTCACATTCACACCTTTTACCATTTGAATAAGGAATATTACCATTTGCAGCAAAGACTTCATCCTGGCTCAGATAATGCTTACTGTGTCTTGCATTTACTGCTGCCGGTTCTTCACACCAAACTCTGGGGTTTATTTCTCCCCTTGTGCCTTTCTTTCCAGTACCTCTCAACCAAGGACTCCTGGAACTCTGTGGGCTCGGATTCACTATGCCCTCCTGCCAGGAACTCCTTCCTCTCTGGTGCTCTGGACACTCCTTATGGTGCTCTCCTTCTTGGTTCCTTTCCAGAAGCTCTCTGTGGTGTGACTCTCCGTGGTCTGTTTTTCCTTGATAAGCCTCTTCTTGGTATGCCTCCTTTTGGTAGGCCTTCCTTGGTATGCCTCTCCCTGGTCTCTCTCTCCCTGGTCTGCTTTTAACTTGTCCTAGTTCCTCATTTTCAAGCTCCCAGCCTTTCTTCAGGGGAACTCCCCCTTTTCTCCATTGGCTGTTAGGTTGCCTTACCTCATCAGCTCTGAGGTGCAGTTTTCTGGGCCTTGGAAGGTCACTCCTGCTCCCTCTATTGGGCTCCTCATAATATTGCAGCTGATGATAAAATCTTTTTTCAGGATTTAAAACCCTTTTTTCTCCATGAATAGGCTCTGCGGTACCACAGCGCGCATTAACTGCATGCTAAAGTCCGCCGTGACTGTCAGCATGCAGCCAAGACAGAAGCGCGTTGATGACAGTGTTAACAGTGTGTCATGCAATGGGGTGATGAAGGGGCAGAGGGGGCGCGGTGGGCAAAATGGAGTTAGTATGGAGGGAAACGCTCATGCATTTAGCATGGGTGCACCTATTGCCGCCTCAATAGGTGGCATTCAGGGCAGCTGCAGTAATTGCGCAGACTGCCGCAGCACATTGGAGTGCCGTTCTGTGCAGTAGCAGCTGGGAAAATGCTGACCACACCCGTGACAGCGCACAAGGGTTGCAACTACTGCATGTTATCTTTAGTGCTAAACGCGTGTTAGTTGCTAGACCCTAGTGCTCTTTAGTAAAAGGGTTCCTTAGATCGTAAGCCCTTTAGAAATAGAGCAAAACCTACTGCATGTAACTCACTTTAGAACATAAGAAATGACATATGTGGTCAGACCAAGGTCCATCAACCCAGTATCCTGTTTCCAACAGTGGCCAATCGAGGTCACAAGTACCTGGCAGGTTCCCAAAAAGACACACAGGTTCCACAATGCTTGTCCTGGGGTAAGAAGCAGTGGATTTCCCAGGTCTTATTTATGGACCTTTCCTCCCGGAACTTGTACAAACTTTTCTTAAACAGCTATACTACATCCTCCGGCAACAAATTCCAGAGTTTGATTACACATTGATTGAGAAAATATTTTCTCTTAGTAGTCTTACATTATAGCGTGTCCTCAAGTCTTTCTACTTTTTGATGGTATAAACAAGCAATTTACATTTACCAGTTCTACTCTATTCATTAATTTATAGACCTCTATCATATCTCCCCTCAACCTTATCTTTTCCAAGTTGAAAAGCCCTAACCTTTTAAGGCTTTCCTCATAGGAGTATCCTTCCATCCCCTTTTGGTGGCTCTTCTCTGTACCTTTTCTAAGTCTGTTATATTTATATATTTATTTAGTAATGCTTATATACTGCTTTTCATTGGGTCAAAGCAGTGCACATTCAGGTACCATATATATTTTCCTTGTCCCAAAAGGGCTATGTTTTGTACCTGAGGCAGCGGAGGGTTAACTGGCTTGCCAAAGGCCATAAGAAGCACCTGTGGGACTAGAAACCCCAGTCCCTATGGCCACTGTTCCCTCTAAGCTGTGCGTGTGTGCGCGCGCACACACCTCGCCGAGCGAGCGCACATACTTTACAGCAGAGCGCACAAAAATTACGGTTCTGATTCTGATACAAAACAACACAGACATCTTAAAATTTAAAAGTTGTGATTGTAATTACTAGAAATTTTCCGCTTCATTTAGTAATCGTCTATTTTCATTTAAAAATGTGGTGTACATTCTGTATTCTGACGTGTAGTCAAATTTTAAAGTATATAACTCCGAGTGTCGTTATGTGGTGCACAAAAATTTAACCTTCCTTCAAAAGCTGCACAGCTGATATTTTATGCGCACACAGCCTACAGAAAATTAGAGGGAACATTGCCTATGGCCCAAGGTTGATGTCCTTCAGCAGAATTTGAACCCCTGGCCCCCCAGCCTGAGGCAACTTGTCCCAACCACTAGGCCACTCCTCCCTCCTTTTTAAGATATGGTGACTAGAACTGCACACAATATTCAAGGTGCGGTCACACCAGGGAAAGATACAGAGGCATTATAATATCTTTGGTTTTATTCACCATTCCTTTCCTTATGATTAATAGCAATCTATTTGCTTTCTGGGCCACCGCGTCACACTGGGTGGAGGGTTTCAATGCATTATCCATGATGATGCCTAAATCTTTTTCCTGGGTGGTGGTTTCTAAGGTGGTACCTTGCATCATGTAACTGTAGTTTGGGTTGTTCTTTCCTAGGTGCATAACATGCACTTGTCCACATTAAATTTCATCTGCCATTTGAACATCCAGTGTTCCAATTTATCAAGATCCTCTTGCAATTTTCCACAATCCTCTTGCATTTTAAAAACTTTGAATAATTTTGTGTCATCTGCAAATTTGATCACCTCACTCGTTATTCCCATTTCCAGGTCATTTATGAACATGTTAAAAAGCAGCGGACCCATCACAAATCCCTGGGGTACACCACTATTCACCTTTCTCCATTGGGAAAATTGCCATTTAGCCCTATTCTGTACTTTCTATCTTTTAACCATTTCCTGTTCCACAATAGTAGAATGCCTCCTATCCCATGACTTTTAAATTTTGCCAAGAGTCTCTCATGAGGGACCTTGTCCAAGGCTTTCTGAAAATCCAGATACACTATAACAGCCGGCTCACCTTGGAGTACTAATGTTAGTGATGACGTGTTTCTTTGTCTAAAATATGGCAGAAGAAAATTCTGATTAATAAAATTGGTGCTTCCATTTTTAAGTAAGTGAGCTTTTCATCTTTTCTTATATTTCTTGGTGATATTGTATGGAAAACCTCCAGACAGGTCAGAGCCTAGATTCAGAACATTGAAAATGGCAGGGCTTGATGTTTATATTTTTATTTCTTCATCAGATTCATATTCCAGCGTTTCTTTGCACATTCTAGAATCTGCCATTGTACAAAATGCTCGTAGCACCGAAGACGTGGTAATGAAAACATCGGATGCCCCTACATCATGTTAAAAAATCAATCATGATGTTATAACATAGTCCAGTTATTGAGTTGAACAATGTACATAAGAACATAAGATATGCCATACTGGATCAGACCAAGGTCCATCAAGCCCAGTATTCTGTTTCCAACAGTGGCCAATCTAGGTCATACGTACCTAGCAGTTTCCCCAAAAGACACAGGTTCCACAATGCTTGTACTGGGTCAAGCAGTGATATCCTGGGTCCATTCATATCTTGGGTCCCTTCTTAATAATGGTTTATGGACCTTTCCTCCAGGAACTTGTCCAAACCTTTTTTAAACCCTGCTACACTAACAGCCTTTACTACATCCTCTGGTAACAAATTCCAGAGTTTGATTACACGTTGAGTGGAAAACTTTTTCTTTTATTAATCTTAAATAGTCTTTCTATATTCTGATAACATAAACATATTTTATTTTATTAGTCTTAAATAGTTTACCCTGTAGCTTCATTGTATGTCCCCTAGTCTTTCTATATTCTAATAACGTAAACAATCGATCTACGTTTACGCGTTCCACTCTGTTCATTAATTTATAGACTTCTATCATATCTCCCCTCAGCCGTCTCTTCTCCAGGTTAAAGAGCCCTAACCTTTTTAGCCTTTCTTCATAGGAGTATCCTTCCATCCCCTTTACCATTTTGGTGGCTCTTCTCTGAACCTTTTCTAATATCGCAATATCCTTTATCTTATGTTTTATTTTCCATTCCTTTCCTTATGTTACCTAGCATTCTATTTTCTCTCTTGGCCACTGCTGCACACTGGGCCGAGGGTTTTAACATGGTATCTACAATGACGCCTAAATCTTTTTCCTGGGTGGTGGTTCCTAATGTGGAACCTTGCATCGTGTAACCATAGTTTGGGTTGTTCTTCCCTAGGTGCATAACTTTGCACTTGTCCACATTAAATTTCATCTGCCATTTTGATGCCCAGTCTTCCAATTTATCAAGATCCTCTTGCAATTTTCCACAATCCTCTTGGGTTTTAACAACTTTAAATAGTTTTGTGTCATCTGCAAATTTGATAACCTCACTCGTTATTCCACTTTGTAGGTCATTTATCATATGTCAAAAAGCAGCGGACCCAGTATAGATCCCTGGGGTACACCACTAATCACCTTTCTCCATTGGAAAAATTGGCTATTTAGCCCTACCCTCTGCTTTCTATCTTTTAACAAGTTCCTGATCCACAGTAGTACACTGCCTCCTATCCCATGACTCTTTAGTTTTGCCAGACATCTCTGATGAGGGACCTTGTCATAGGCTTTCTGAAAGTCCAGATACACTTTATCAACCGACTCACCTTTGTCCACCTGTTTATTCACACCTTCAAAAAACATAACAGATTAGTAAGACAAGATCTTCCTTGTCTAAAGCCATGTTGGCTGTCTCCCATTAGGCCATGACTATCTACATGCTGAGTAATTGTATTCTTTATGATGGTTTATATCATTTTTCACGGTACTGATGTGAGGCTCACCGGTCTGTAGTTTCCCGGATCACCCCTGGAACCCTTTTTAAAAATTGGTGTTACATTGGCGATCCTCCAATCTTCAGGTATTAGAGATGATTTTAATAATAGTTCACAGATTACTAATAGCAGGACTGCAATCTCATATTTCAGTTCTTTCAACACCCTTGGATGTATACCATCCGGTCCAGGTGATTTGCTACTCTTCAGTTTATCTAATAGTTGTAATACATCTTCCCGATGTATCGATATTTCCTTCAATTCTTCCGCACCTTTAAATACCACTTCAGTCATGAGTAACATCCCTACATCTTCCTCAGTAAAGACCGATGCAAAGAATTCATTCAGTCTCTTCGCTATTGCCTTGTCGCCTCTTAGTACCCCTTTAACCCCTCTATCATCTAATGGACCAACTGACTCTCTCAAAGGATTTTTGCTACGAATGTACTTGAAAAAGTCTTTATTTCACGTTTTTGTTTCCGCAGCAAGCTTCTCAAATTCTCCCTTTGCCTGCATTATCAATGCCTTGCATTTGACTTGCCAGTGCTTGTGCTGTTTCCAGGTTTTGTCATTTTGCTCTTTTTTCCATTTCCTGAAAGATGCTTTTTTGGCAACAGCAGCTTCTCTGACCTCACCTTTAAACTATGCTGGCTGTTTTTTGGACTTCCACTTTTCTTAAGGCGTGGGCTTCCAAGATAGTATTTTTCAATAACACCCAAGCTTGATGTAAGTCTTTAACCTTTGCAACTGCTCCTTTTCTTAACTATTTTCCTCATTTTATCATAAACAGAGTTTTGATGTAAACCACCTTGATTTAAGGAAAAGATGGTATAGAAATACTGTTAAATAAATAATATGAATCCAGAAAAAGCAGGAATAATATCATCGTAGTAGGATTAATATTGCAAAGAAAAACAACAGCAGTCTCGACTGAACAGGCATTATGCAAACCATGTTACATTGAAGCAGATCAATCATTTGTTTATTTTAAAATATTTGTATCCCACCATATGCCTTAAGGTATTCAAGGCGGCACACAGTTAAAAATCACAATGCAGATCTAACATAACAAGTCTAAAAACCCCTTACCACCCCCATCATGCTACCCAACTGCTCCCTTACCTCCCCCCATTATGCAGCCCTGTTAGTTTAGGAAATGGAATGCTAACAAAATATTTGCACATATGACGAAGAAATGAATACCATTTGTCAAAAAACAAGCAGAGATGTTTTTATGGTAGTATTCCTGTGCATTCATTTTCCAATGCTAATATGTTTTCAGAACAAAATAAGCACTAATTTTTCTTCTTGTTCACTCAATTTATTTTCTACCAATGACTTTAAGCATAGCGCTTTTTATGTCTTTATTTCTCAGAGTATATATTATGGGGTTTAGCATTGGTATCACTGCTATATAAAGGATTGCAAAGAATTTATCTGTCCCCATTGAGTACATGGAGGCTGGGCGCAGGTACATGCAAATAGCAGATCCATAGAAAAGAATGACTACAATAAGGTGAGAGGAGCAGGTAGAAAATAGTTTGTGTCTACTTTCCATAGAGTTGATTTTTAAGATGGTTGAGATTATAAATACATAAGAAGAGAGGGTTAACAGGAAGGGGCTAAATCCTAAAAGTACCCCTTCAAAAAGGATCACCGTTTCAATGACAAATGTATCACTGCAAGAAAGCTTTAACAGTGCTGTTAGGTCACAAAAGAAATGATTAATTATATTTGATCCGCAGAAAGACAACTGGGAGCTCAAGACTGTGTGTGGAATGATTTCAAGAAAACCAAGTATCCAAGAACCAGCAGCAAGCAGACCACAGACTCCCTTTTTCATGATCATCGAATAGCGCAAGGGATTGCAGATGGCTACATAACGATCGTAAGCCATGACTGCGAGAATTGAAAATTCTGTACCCGCCAAGGACATGAACAAGTACAACTGCATAATGCATGCAACGAAAGAAATAGTTGCACTATTGGTTATAAAGATTGAGAAGATCTTACTGAGGGTCACCGATGTGTAACAGATGTCTATGCAAGACAGATTGCTGAGGAAAAAGTACATGGGATTTTGTAGACGAATGTCTATTGATGTCACTGTTATTATAAGAAGATTTCCCACTAAGGTGATCAAATAGACCAGCAAAAATACTCCAAAGATGAGATATTTTACCCTTGGAAAGTCAGAAAAACCCAGAATAATAAACTCTTCTAAGGAGGTGTGATTTCTGGTATCCCCTGGTGTCATCATTGTTCATCTGCAGAGATAAGAATTAGAAGAGGTCAAATAAAATGCAAAATAAAGGGAAAATAACATCAAATCAGTGAAAGCAGAACGGTACAAATCTTTTGTTATATTAAACTTATAGACCGATTTTCTTGAGCAAAACTCAAACTAAAGTATCTTACAAGAAATAATGACTAATCATATCTATCCTATTACAATACATCAATAAAGCCTAATAATGCATAAAAAACCTGCATTCCATGTATGTGCGAATACAATTTAAACACATTAATACTATATTAACATTTCAGAGATGTAAATCAAACAGTTTCCGTAGCTGGAACAACTAATCAAATGAGCGACCTAAACAAATCCTCATACCACCACCCACTCAACATCTCCAAAATAGCTACCAAAGTCCTCAAATCCACAATTTCCCAGGAAGAGATTATCATGACACGCTTTCAGGCTGAAGAAGGAATGCTTCTAGTACTGTAGAAAGTAGACATGCATATTAGGTTTATTCCTTCGAGTCTTCAGCTGTAGAAAGGAAAACATGCAAATAAACTACTTAATTCTCAAGTCCCATATAAAGTTGTCAAGGAAGTATTTTTAGGTAGGTACACATGGGTGGGGCTAGACAGGTCAACAAAATACATGAAGAAAGGTAGTGTCAGTTGTAAACAGTAATTTATCCCTTTCAATACAGCATTATGTTGTCCAGGGCAGGAGTACTTAAAGGGAGTGTGGCTCACTCCTTTCAATGCAATACGCATTTTTCCTGTTTTTCTGATCTCCATCTGCAACAGGTCTGTCTAGTTTCCATGCAGGTTTCCTTCTCAATACTCTTTCCTCTTTTCTCCCTTCAAAAAACCTCTCTTTCATCGTTGTCAAACATACATGTTTCACACAGAGCCTTTGCTGCAGGATTCAGTGGAACAAAACAGAGTCGATGCCCCATGTTTGGCAATAACATTTTAAACGATAGTTCATGAATCTGGCCACATATATCATGAATAAGCTATTCCCAGCACCTTTTATTTATTTATTTATTTAACATTTCTTTTATACTACCTTTCAAGATATCAAAGCGGTTTACATTGAACGAGGGCTTAAGTACATTACTTAAGAATGGTTATAACTTAAAATTGAACAATTTACAGTGATCAACAATGTAATTTGTGATTTTTAGTGAACATTGTTTATTAAAAATCAGTTATGTATCTGATGCAAATACTTGAAATATGTAAGTTTAAATTTTTTCTGGAATCAGTTATGTCTGCGATGGCTCTTTGGGTGCTTGGGAGTGAGTCCCATTGTGTGGGTGCGTAGATTGCAAATGTTCTTTGACACATTGTGTGTTTTTGGCTTTTTGAGTGGGTATTCTGAGAAGGTTTTGGTTTTGTTGTTTTTGGGCTCTGTTGTTATGGTTAAGATGTATCTGTGGGTTTAAGCAGTTGGCAGACTGTTGATGTATTACTTTGTGTATGTTCACGATGGATTTGTATTTAATATGTGCTTAGATTGGGAGCCAGTGTAAGTTTTATAATGTTGGGGTAATATGATCGTTACTGGCTAACCCTGTGATAAGATATGCTACTGCATTTTGGGCTAACTGCAAAGGGTGAAGAGCATATTTTTGTAAGCCTTGTAGAATTGAGTTACAGTAGTCCAGATGTGGGGTGATTATGGCCTGGGTCACAGTCCAAAAGTGATTGTGGTCCAGCAATGGGCATAGCTTATGTAGAATTCATCTTATAGTACGAAGAGGCTGCGGTTTTCTTAATATAGGATTGCATGTTTAGTTTTTGATCCAATGTAACACCTAGATATTTGACTTCTGGTTTGACTGGTAGAACGGTGTCATTTATTTTGATTGTTTCTGGGGATGAGTAGTACAGATCTCATGAAGTGATCAGGACTTTAGTTTTATTGTAATTGATTGAGAGGTTATGTTTATTTAGCAATTGTGTCATGTCCTTAAGGCAGGATCATATGCTGGAGTAGTTTGGTTTATTTGTGTTAAAGGGAGCATAGATATGATACTATATGTTATGTTTCTTAATGATCTCACAGATAGACTGAAGGTATAGGTTGAAAAGTATTGCTGATAGGACTGATCCCTGGGGTATGCCTTGTTTTTGTTTAAATGGTTTGTAGGTTTTGTCTGTTACTTTTACTTGTTGGTAGCAGTCAGTCAAGTATACCCAAATGCACACCTTTAATTGGCTCCTATTCAGTTCATATTTCAGCACCAGATTCTAACTTCCTTTAATCCAGAATCATTGCATATAAAAAAAAAAACATTTGCAGAAAAATGTGGCAAAAATGGTCTGTGATATGCACCTTATCTGTTCATACGGTCCTTGGTGACCATGGCTCATCTTATCATTATAGCTTTTGACATCATTGTGCTTAAGCTTACCACAAGGGGTAGCAGCAACTGATCCTAAATCAACATCCAATGAATTCAGGCTAGCTTAAGAAATATTAGCAAAGACAGACAAGTGTACAATTAATAATATAGCATGCACTGACTTCTATGCGTGTATAGCTGTAATAATTCAGAGTTCAGCAGTGATTGTATTTTTTATATTAGCTTCTATCCAATGCTCAGATATTTCTGCCTATTAAATAATTCTATCAAGAAAAAGAATCCCTGCTCTTTTCCTTACCTCTGGTTCTGATGTGGATTTTCTGCTGACATTGAGTATTTAGACATTAGAAGCAGGGGGCAAATGGTATTTAAGTACTCTGTGTTCTTTTGGGACAGAGTCCTGGGATACTCTAATGTTCATAAGTGATGTAATCTGAAGAACAATCAGTATTGTTTATGCATAGATACTATAGCCTTCTGCTTTCATACTTTTTTCTTCTGTTCTTTCCTTGATGGAAAATATCATTGGGATGAAGGTTCATAATTTGGAGCTTCCTTGTATGTGTTTATGTTTGAGACAGAATCTTAGAGGGAAAGAGAAATAGGGGATTTTATTATGACAGCCTGATTTCAGTTGTTAACTAAAGATTGGTATGAACAATTTGTACTGCAGAGTTCACTTTTCCATCTGCTCTGGTTTCACAAAAATGTGCTTTGATTTCCACATTACTAGCCCTGATGAAGTCATAGTGTTGATTAACATAAGAGCATAAGAACATAAGATATTCCATGCCGGGTCAGACCAAAGATCCATCAAGCCCAGTATCCTTTCTCGGACAGTGGCCAATGCAGGTCCCAATTGCCTCTCAGATTCACAAAAGGTAGACAGATTCTCTGCTGCTTGTCCCAGGGTAAGCCATGGATTTCCCCAGTCCACTTTAATAATTTCCTATGGACTTTTCCTCCAGGAACTTGCTCAAACCTCTTACCCAGCTACACTAACAGCTTTTACGACATCCTCCGGCAACGAATTCCAGAGCTTGATTATGGATTGAGTGAAAAAAAATATTGCTCTGATTAGCCTTAAAAGTGCTACATTGTAGCTTCATTGCATGCCCTCTGGTCTTTCTACCTTTTGAATGAAAAAACAACCAATCTACTTTTTTTTAAAATTCTTTTATTTATAGAATTATAAAACAAACATATCCAGCAAAACTGAATAATATATCAGAAAAAAACTCAACAATATAAAGAAACATAAAAAGCAAAATCAAATCTCATATCTAGACCACAATAATGGATCCAATAAAAGGAAAATATAGCAAAGAAAAAGGATTAAATCATCACTAGGAGTGTAGCTGGCATGTCATAGCAACCGGTATGGGATACGCACTCCTCCACCACATTCTCTCTAACGAGCAAAAACTCGTTTAGTGGGTGAGGTTCAAAAAAGAGAAATTGCTTAGACTGATATGAAATAACACATTTACATGGATATTTCAAATATTAAGTAGCACCCAAAGTGTTGATTCTCTGGCTAAAAGTCAGGAAGTCTCTACACCGCTTTTGCGTATCGCATGCTAAATCAGGAAAAATAGATACTTTTCAACCCATAAACTGAGTAGACACATTCCTGAAATAAAGTCTCACGACAGAGTTACGGTCTGACTCAAAGGCAAAGCCCACCAACAAGGTGGATCTGCTGGTCACCACATCAAGGGAACTTTCAAGGAAACCAGTGAGATCCAAACTCACTGGTTCGGTTGGATCTTCTAAGCCCGACGGAACACCTGTGCCAACATACTGAACTCTTACAATAGGTGGCAAAGCCTCAGAAGGCATCTTCAACATGGCCAAAAAGTACTTTCGAACCAGGTCTAAAGGAGCCAACAAGGGAAACCGAGGAGAATTAAGAAAACAAAGATTGTTTCTATGAAGCTGGATTTCCAGAAATTCAGTCTTCCGTGCCTGGATGTTTCACTCGTTGATATGAGTGCCACCCAGCATTTGTAAGTCCCCTGCCTGGGACTTCAGCTGGACTTCTGAGACAGATCCGAAACCACCACCTGATGATTGGTTTTAAGAAGAGAAACTTCTTGGTTAACTATCCCCATCAGAGTAGAGAGAAAGTGGTACAGAGAAGCGATGGCATCCCACAAGCTATCCAAAGTTACCAGCACCAGTTTTTCCAACTCGCCGTCTCTAGAAGACTACTGGATAGAGATCTTCCCGGGGGTACAAGGAGGAGCATAGTCCACTGAGGCAGACCCCAAAGCTGCTCTCCCACAGCCAGCAATAGTCGAGACTGAGAGCCTTCTTGGGCTCCCAACTCCACTCCACCTCAGTACATGTAATACTTCTGGGTTGCGGCGGTGATGCCCTATGTTCGGGACTAAACTCAACCCTTTCTCTGCTCAGGTCCACTTTGGAGTTCAGTGGGCCTGCCAAAGCCATGAAAGATTCAAAACCGCTCAGTTGTCTGCTGAGCTGGTGTTGCAGTTGGCACCACACCAGAGGAATGACCCTTCTACTTCCTCTTCCTTCCCATCCAAAACATTTCAGGGGCAGTGAACAACTCTGGGGAAACAGCAGCAGAACAGTAAGTGCTCCGCGTCCTATTCCACTGCAATCTTGGATCCAACCAATCTAATTTCACCCATTCCACTTCACTCATTATTTTAGAGACCTCTACCATATCTCCCCTCAGCCTTCTCTTTTCCAAGCTGAAGAGCCCTAATCTTTTAAACGTTTCCCTTTTATCATTTTGATCGCCCTTCTCTGTATCTTTTCTAATTCCGCTTTATTCTTTTTACAATACAGTGACCAGAATTGCACACAATACTACAAGTACATTTGCATTATAATATCCTTGGCTTTATTATCCATTCCTTTCCTTATGATTTCTAGAATTCTATTTGCCTTCTTGGCTGCTGCAGGACACTGAGCAGAGGGTTTGAATGTATTATAAACGATGATGCCTAGATCTTTCTCCTGGGAGGTGATTTCTAATGTGGAAACTTGCATTGTGGAACCGTAGTTTGGGCTGTTCCTTTCCTAAGGGGGTCATGCCGATATCAAATAGCGGGAGCTGGACGTCTGACATGGACGTCCAGCCCTCGCTATTCCCTTAAACCTGATTCTGAGTGTAGAACTCCCTGAACATACTGCCGAGATGTGTGGGGAGCTCTGTTGGGGGCAGGAGGGAATGGGCTGGAGAAGAAGCAAGGGTGGGCTGGAGGCGTAACCCCCAATGCGGACATACAGGGCCTATTCCGGTGAAGGCCCTGTACATCTGGAGTTGCTGGGTTAGACGGGGGACTTATTCTACCACAGAGGTGGAATAAGCTTCCCCTCCCGAGGGCAGTGACCTGCACCGATGGACTCTCCCTGAGGACACTGGCTGCAGGGAGAAGCCCCGCCACCCAATCTGAGCCATAGCAGGCCCCTCCAGGGGTCGGGTGGTGGGGAATGCCAGGTATGCTGCTGGCAGCACATCGGGACCTCTGCAGGGCATCCCAGTGCCATGGTGATGGGATTCCACGGCACCAGAAGCCATGAAGTTGTCTCGGGCGGGTTATCTGGGGAAGGGGCTGGATGCACAGAGGCCCAGAATCAGGGCACAGCCTGCATGTCCAGGCCGACTGCACCCAATTCTGATCCCATGGGGATGTCAAGCCCCCAAGGGATCAGATTTGGGTGCAAATCCGGCCCATCCAGATTTTGGATGGCCAGACGTGTCCTGAACAGAATTGGCCTCTAAGTGCGTAATTTTGCATTTGTCCATGTTCAATGTCATCTTCCATTTAGATGCCCAGTCTCCCAATTTCTCAAGTTCTTGCAATTTTTCACAATCCTCTTATATTTTAACAACTCTGAATAATTTTGTGTCATCTGCAAATTTGATCACCTCACTCATTGTTCCCATTTCAAAGTTAATTATGAATATATTAAAAAGCAGAGGATTCATCACAGATTCCTGGGGTACTCCACTATTTATACCTTTCTCCATTGAGAAAAATGGCCATTTAGCCCTATCTCTGTCTTTTAACCAGTTCTCAATCCATAATAATACACTTCCTCCTATGCCATGACTTTTTAATTTCCTCAAGAGTATCTCATGAGGGACCTTGTCAATGACTTTCTGAAAATTCAGATACACTATCTTTATCTACCTGTTTATTCACATCTTCAAAACAATATAGCAGATTAGTGAGATAAGATATTCCTTGGCTAAATCTATGTTGGCTTTGTCCCATTAAAGCATAGCTGTCTATATGTTTAGTTATTTTATTCTTTATAATGGTTTCTACTATTTTGCCAGGTTCTGACATCAGGCTCATTGGTCTGTAGTTTCCTGGATTACCTTTGGAGCCCTTTTTAAAATTTGACATTACATTGGCCACTCTCCAATCTTCAGTTACTAAAGACAATTTTAAGATAGTTCACAGATTGCTAATAGTAGTTTTACAATCTAATTTTTGAGTTCTTTCAGTATCCTGGGATGTATACCATCCACTCCAGGTGATTAGCTACTCTTATTTTATCAAATAGCTGTATTGCATCTTTTAGGTTGATCAAGATCTCTTTCAATTCCTCTGATACATTATTTTTGAATATCATTTCTGGCATGGGTAACTTTCCTACATTTTGTTCAGTTAAGATAGAAGCAAAGAATTCATTCAGTCTCTCCACTATAGTTTTGTCCTCTTTTAGCGCCCATTTTACTTTTCTATCATCTTATAGTCCAACTGACTCTCTTACAGGTTTTTTGTTATGAATGTACATGAAAACGTTTTTATTATGAGTTTTTCCTTCCTCATAGCTTCTTTTCAAATTCTCTGTTTGCATGCCTTTTCTATACTTTGCATCTATCTTGTCAGTGTTTATGTTGTTTCCTGTTTTTGTCTTTTGGCATCTTTTTCCATTTTCTGAAAGATGCCTTTCTTACCTCACTTTTAAACAATGCTGACAGTTATTTGGCCTTCTTTCTACCTTTCTTAAAGCATGGAATACATCTGGTCTGGGCTTTCAAAACAGTATTTTTAAACAACACCTTTGCTTGATGTAAACTTTTAACCTTTGTAGCTGCTCCTTTTAGCTTTTTCTTAAACATTTTCCTTATTTTATCATAGTCTCCATTTTGAAAGTTAACTGCTAGTACTTTTCAGGAAGGAGGCAATGCACATCATAAAAATGTCATATAACATTGGCATGAATATAACATGGCTTTGAAGATAATATGACACTAGGAATCTGAGGAAAAGAAATTAGGAAATAATAAATACCAAAAGGTACTGTAAACATTGGTGGAACAGCATTATGTTGGGTTCTATCAAAAATCTGGTAGTGAGAATAGTACAGAAAGCATTTAGATGGGTATTGACTGCCCCTCTGCTATATGCATTGAACATATGAACATAAGATATGCCATACTGGGTCAGACCAAGGTCCATCAAGCCCAGTATTCTGTTTCCAACAATGGCTAATCCAGGTCACAAGTACCTAGCAGTTTCCCAAAAAGACACACAAGTTCCACAATGCTTGTATTGGGGCAAGAAGTGGATTTCCTGGGTACTCTTTAATAATGGTTTATGGACCTTTCCTCCAGGAACTTGTCCAAACCTTTTTTAAACCCAGCTACACTAACAGCCCTTTGCTTTGTTTGCAGCTTGTCATGCTGTGAGGGCTTGTGTGTATCAGTGATGCTGAGAGCTAAGCTATCACTGATGCACACAAGCCAAATCTCCCAAGACAGACAGATTTCAGCTGAGGTGCCAGTCCAAGTCAAACTACCTGGCTGGGCAACAGCAAAATGGGATGGTGTTGGCTGCAGAAGGATCACATTCTGTGACAATGGCAACAACACTAGAACTAGAATTACCTGCAAGGAAGAACGGTCCGGCAATCTACTTCCGTATCTTGCCAAGAAAAAACAATGGATAGTCACAACAAAATTAATTGCACTATAATGCTGGAAAATGAGACCCCCAGGTCAGAAGGCACTCAACTGGCTACTGTGAAGGAGCTGAAGACCTTTCAGAGTAAAGCCAGCATTTATGATTTGGTTGGATCAAAGCCCTCAGAACGTCTGACTACTGATGTAACCTGCCCATGAAATGAGAGTCATAAGCTGCAAAGATGTCTTACATATAGGGACATGGAACATACAAAGCATGAACCAAGGGAAGTTGGATGTGGTCAAGAATAAAATGTAATGTGTACAACTCAATCTGTTGGGTGTCAGTGAACTTAAATGGACTGGCATTGGGCACTTTGCATCTGATGATCACATGGGCTACTATGCTGAAAATGAAAGACAAAAAAGAAATGGTTTTGGATTTATAATCATGAAGAAACTTGCAAGAACTGTAATGAAATACAATGCAATCAGTGAACGCTTAATTTCTATTTGTCTATGAGGAATGCCCATCAACACAACTATAATTCAGGTATATTTTTATTTTATTTATTTATTTAACAGTATTTCTAAACCGCCTTATCTTAATAATCAAGGTGGTATCACAGCAAACAATCAGGTCAAGTGAGTGTGTTATACATGCAGTGGGGGGGAAATTGAGTGTGTGTTGTGTTGTGTGCTAGATTGGTATGAGCTATGTACAGAGTGGGCTATATACAGTGGTGCAAAAACATATTCGATACATACATTGGTTAGGCCCCAACAACAGCTTCAGAAGAGGATGAAGTTGATGAGTTAAGCAAGTACAAGCTGAAATTGAAAGAACATGCAAATAGGATAGCCTGATAGTCATGGGTGAATGGAACTCAAAAGTGGGCAATAAAGAAGAAAGCAAAGTGTTTGAGATGAATAGATTGTTGATCTAGCAAACTTCCATCAGTCTTTCTCCAGCTTCATTTCTGTTGCCAAGTCCATATTTTCCAAACACCTTCTTCCAGCAACACAAGCGACAGCTGTACACATGGATCTCACCCAATAGATTGTTCAAAAATCAAATTGACTACATCTGTGGAAGTCAATGGTAGAAAAGCTTAATAACATCAACAAAGACAAAACCTGGAGCTGATTCCGCAATGACGGCGTTTTGTTGAAACGGTTGCCTGAAAAAGATTGATTTCTACAGCACTTGATACAGGGTTCATCCCGAAACATGCACGTTGTGCGAACATCATTGATATTCGAGCAACTGCGGGATTTGGATCAGGACTTGGACACTGTCATCGTTGTTACGACGCACAGATAAGTGCCCTCTTTTGTAGGGCTTTATGGAGTTTTATGAAGTTTGGAAACCTTTCAGTTGAATAAAAAGGAGTGTGCCGTCTGGAGGGGGTTGGATTTTTTTGTTCCGGCCCTCCCTCGGCCTGCTCCAACAAAAAAGATTAAATGTACACAGAGTAGTTTATGAGTTTGTCTATTTAAGGAGTTGGGGAAGTTTCTGAGGGATTAGCTATTTGAGGGGATTTTTTACTTTATTTTGATTATAATTTTGTCCTCTTAAGAAGGGTCTTTTTTTCATTTCATTCAGAAGATCCTAGTAAAGCATTACAGCTTGAAATTAAGAAGATTACTCAAGAAGCCTTGCATAATCATTTTCTCGAGTTTAAGGAATATCGATATTTGAATGTTACATCATTCACTGTAGCAAAATTCTATACAGTGCCAAAGATTCACAAGAGTCAACAGAATCCACCTGGAAGACCTATTGTATCGACTAGAGGGATGCTGCTGGAACCAGTTTCAACATTTTTAGATTCATATTTACGTCCGTTATTGCTAACCATTCCGTCATTAACCAGGTATGGCGGATGTGGCCCTCTCCCCCACCACCCCAAACATTCCCCCCCCGCCCCTTTTTCCCTTCAAATAACCACCACAGAATCAGTTATTGGCAAAACAACTGGTCGCAGCTTTATTGAACAAGCACAACATAACCTTACATCCATAACTGCATAACTTACGGTTCCGGGAGCGGGACAATCCCTCACCAGCCATATGGGTAGCAAAGTGAGCTCCTTCCCGCCTCCGCCGAGAACCATTCCCCGGCAATTCCATCCCCCTCTTCCAGCTTCGCCATATTACTAGCAAAAGCCGAGGACTTCTCCGGGTCGGGGGTACCCCCACCCCCGCCCTGCATATTGCCATGCCTCCGGACCCCGGACACCTCCGGGATCCCGCCCCCCCCTCCAGCTGCAATCCCCCGCCTTCCAAGCCCGAACCCCACCACAGGGAGGGAGGGAGGGTACGCCCGTCCTTTTCCCGGCTCCGAAGGACTGGCGTCTGCCTGCTCGCTCTCTCACTATCCCCCTCACGCCCGTCGACCTCATTGGCTCCCATAGCCGCCTGGGCCCGCGGGAGCCAGTGATTTTAAATGTCAACTCCCCTCGGGCGCGCGCCTCACCCCGCCTACGGGGACCCGCGCCACTCCGCCCCCCCCGGTTACAGGCGGCCGTCGGGCATGTGGGCCCGCGGCCTCTGATTAACCAGGTATGGCGGACGTGGCCCTCTCCCCCACCACCCCAAACATTCCCCCCTGCCCCTTTTTCCCTTCAAATAACCACCACAGAATCAGTTATTGGCAAAACAACTGGTCGCAGCTTTATTGAACAAGCACAACATAACCTTACATCCATAACTGCATAACTTACGGTTCCGGCAGCGGGACAATCCCTCACCAGCCATATGGGTAGCAAAGTGAGTTCCTTCCCGCCTCCGCCGAGAACCGTTCCCCGGCAATTCCATCCCCCTCTTCCGGCTTCGCCATATTACTAGCAAAAGCCGAGGGCTTCTCCGGGTCGGGGGTACCCCCACCCCTGCCCTGCATATTGCCATGCCTCCGGACCCCGGACACCTCCGGGATCCCGCCACGGGCTCAGTGACACCTGTCCCTGAGCCCCCCCCCCACAAAATTCAAAGCTGCGACCAGCCACCCCGCCCAACACAGCCAACTCCAAGGCCTCCTGCCAATCATTCAGGAGTAAATCTATCCCAACCGGGGAAAGATGTACGCCATCCGAACGATAAAGGCCCGCACAATCGACCTCCACCCAGGGATGCAAAATCTGGTAACCCCCATGTGCCCCCACCCAACGGCCAATTTGCCGATTAACTTTAACCAACCCACGGGACCACCGCCGGTGACCCCAGCAAGCAGGCCTGGGAATTATGTCGGACCAGAGCAATAGAATACCGGGGAACATTAACAACACTTCCCCCAAATCCCGCTGAGCCGCTCTAATCAGCAGCTTGACTGTCCAAGACCCCAAATCATTGCCGCCGAGATGCAGCAACAAGCACTCCGGGGATCCTCTGACGCGCTGATGGTGCCGGAGCAAAGGCAGGAGCTGCAACCATCGAAGGCCGCGCTCGCCCAGCCATGATAATGCCACCTCTTCAGCCTTCAGTCCAAGGTTCGCCCCGAGCGGCCGTAAAGCTGCCTGCTGGCCGGCCCAATACACAAACGAATGGCCGATTATCCAGCAGGCAAAAGGCGTCGGAATCCCATCTAAAAGAAAAAACACAGTTAGCACCCAGTACCCAATACCCAGACAGCCAGGCTCACAAATGTACATATCCCCTAAAGGCATTGGAACGCCAGCGGCCAATCCGCTGAATCTCCGCCACCGGCAAACCCGCCACCGCCGCACTAGTAGCGGCCCCAATCCGGAAGGAATGCGGGGCAAAGTCACCAGGTGATAAGCCAATCCGCCGCACTACCAACCACAGCACGGCCGCGAACTGGAAACGCGTCAACCACCGTGCATCCGCATGTACAAAGAGCTGTCCGCCCCCCGACGGACGCACCCGCAAGTAAGCCGCCATTGCCGCTACGGGACAAATAGCAGAAGCCTCCAGTGGCCTTAAGTGCACCCACACCCCCGCCCTCTCTGATCGGTCTTAGACCTAGCCAGCCATATGCTCAGCTGTCCTTGCGCCAAACGCACATGCTGAAGTTGCAGAGCCACACCTCCATCCGCCCGACTGGACGCCACCAATTCCCCCGACTGTAAGGCTCCAAAGAAAGCCAGACAAAACACAGCCCGGAACAGCATGGTCTCGTATCCGGACTCCACTACTGCTGGCAAAGCAGCGTTCATCAGCACCAACAGACCGGGGGTAATTGGCCGCCGGGCGTCCACCTGGGGAGGGTTAACGCGCTCCCACCCCAACAAGAGTCGGCGAGAAAGAAATCCCCAATGGTGCACCGCCCACCCAACCGCCCTTGAGAAAAATGCAAAACCGGCAAGGTGAGACCGCACAGTTGATTTAGCAAACCCCGCAGCCTTTGCCGCCACAATGTAGGCACCAATGAGATGATCAGGCACCGGGCCCTGCCGCCATCCGCGGGTCACCAAGAAATCCACCACACTGTCGCAGCCCTTACAGTAGGAGCGCCAGGTCGCCGACGACACAGAGCACCGTAGCAAGCTCAGGATACCTGGAGGCCAAGCCGCCATAAACGCTCGGGGACCGACCGCCCCACCGGGTCCGCCTCTGGTGCCAAGCGCCGAAACAGATCCCACTTGAAACGAGAAAGAGCATCAGCGACCTGGTTAGCATATCCTGGCACATGCCGGACCCGCACCACCACATTCAATTGCAAACAGGCAAAAATCAGCTCCCTCATCAAAGCCGCCACTCGCATGCAACGTGGAGCGTAGCGATTGATAACATGTACCACCGCCTCATTGTCGCACTACCACAACAGTTGTCTATTACGAAGCCTATCTGGCCAGAGCTCCAGAACCACCAAAATGGGGAACAGCTCCAGGAACGTTATGCTGTCGGTTAAGCCCGCTGCCCGCCAGGCCGACGGCCACGGCTCAGCACACCATGCACCCCCGAAATAGATGCCAAGTCCGAACCCACCCGCCGCGTCCGTGAAAATCTGCAAATCAAATGTAGACACTTCCTTTGCGAGGAGGACCGTAACCCCATTAAAGTCGCTCAAGAACTGGTCCCAAACCCCCAAGTCCGCCCTCATGCTCCGGGAAACCCTAATGCGATGATGCGGACGCCGCACTCCCGAGGTAGCTGCCGCCAGTCGCCGTAGGAACACCCTGCCCATCGGGATAACCCTGCAGGCGAAGTTAAGCGAGCCTAGCAAGGCCTGCATCTCCCGCAACGTGACTTTCGCCGACCCCAAAATGTTCGCCACTAACACCCGCTAACGCACCACCTTGGCAGGAGGCAGTCGCGCTACCTTGTCAACGGAATCCAATTCTACCCCCAGAAAAGTGAGGCGCGTGGAAGGGCCCTCAGTCTTGCCTGCCGCCAGAGGGACCCCCTATTCCCGCGCGAGCCGCGTAAAACCATCCAGCAGCTCCCGACAGAGCCCAGACTGCGCCGAACCAACGAATAGAAAGTCGTCCAAATAGTGGACCACGTTTCGAGAGCCAACGGACACCTCCAGAGCCCAGTGCATGAAGGAACTGAACATCTCAAAGTAACAACAAGAGACTGAGCAGCCCATCGGCAGGCACTTGTCAAAGTAAAAGTGGTCCTCGAACACAAAACCCAATAAGTGGAAGGAATCCGGATGCACCGGCAGCAGGCGAAAAGCGGACTCAATATCCACCTTCGCTAGCAAACACCTGTGCCCACACTCGCGCACCAACCGCACTGCCTCATCGAACGACGCGTATCGCACCACGCACAATTCCCTCGGGATAAGATCATTCACCGATGCTCCCTCAGGGAAAGACAAATTGTGAATGAGCCTGAATTTCCCGGGCTCCTTCTTCGGGACAATGCCCAAAGGCGAAACCACGAAATTCCGGCACGGCCGGTCCACAAAGGGACTGGCCATCCTTCCCAAGGCCAGCTCAGCGGCCAGCTTACCCCTAACCACCTGCGCCAGACGCTTGACCGATGGTGCGTTGTGCGCCATCTCTGGGCCCCCAGCCCCCACCACTGGTATGGGGAACCTGAACTGGAAACCCCCCTCCAATACCCGCCGAGCCCTAACCCTCCGATACCGCCGTAACCAAGGCCTGAGTGCTGCGAAACGAATAGGGGTAGGGGCCAACTCCATCCCACTGTCATTGCTTTGCGGCAGGGGGGTTAGGCACTTTTTTGCCGCAACGGAGCGCGGAGTGCCCTCCCCCGCAGATGGAGCAACTATGCCAGAACTTACAGTCCGGAAAGGGGCAAGTCGACTTATTGAAGCGCCAACAGACGTCCCCGACCCCCTCGCCAGCGCCTTTTTGCAACCCGGGAGCCGGGCCGCTCTGAAAGGGCCGCCCTGCACTCGCCATCGTGCCGGGGACCCCTTTTTGCCCCCCAGCACCAACCCCCCCTTTTGCAGACATCTGCGTCAACCAGAGGCTGATGTTCTGTGTCCCCCATGACAAGGCGCGATTCTCCTCCATCTTATCCCGAAACTTCTCATCATAGTTGAGCCATGCCCAACCATCATGAGTCTGAGCCGCCTCAAGAATCGAGTCGGCATAGGCAAGTAACATCCCGTATTGCCCCGGGTAACGCTGCCCCCAAACGCTAGCTAACCGCAGGAAAGCCCTCGTCCAGTTGATGACATTCCGAGAAGTCTTCTTGACCCTGCCCGCTTTCTCGTCCGCCTTCTGTTTACGCCTGCTTTCCCCTGAATGCTTCCTACCCTCCAGTAGGCGGAATATATTGATATATTTTCGCTTCCATATCCTATGCCGAAGCTTACGCGGAACCCCCTCCCAAAGCTCCGAAAACGAAGCCAGCGTAGCACCCCCGCCCCCACCCACTACCACTCCCCCCCGGGTTGATCGCCCCCCCCACCACCCGACGAGGACGACAAAGATGAAGACGAAGAGGAGCCCCCCCCTCCGATGTCGCTTACGCGAGTGACGGCTCTTCTTTCTCACTTTGCCCCCCACTCCCCTTGCCTGGCTAACCGCCCCGCTCTGTTCCGCCAGATGCTCTTGTAACTCACCAGCAGCCGAACTCCGGAGTGGGACGATAGCTGAGAAGGTAGATGAAGACGCCGCAAGCACCTCCCGCAGTTCCTCACCCTCCACAACTGGTACTTCAGCAGGAGCCGGTCCTGCACTCTGCGCCGCCACCTCACCGATCGGAGCCGCTCCCCTCCCGTCACCGGTCTGCACCTGTGGAGACACCGGCAAAAAGGCAGGGGAACCCGACAAACCCCAAGGAAGCTGCCAAGGCCCTGTCCAATCCACCCTGGAGGGTCTCTGTCCCCCTCCCCGCCAATAGTCCCAACCCGAAAGCCCCCCACCCCCCGGAACCATAGGCCAACCCCAAGGCCCCCCCCAACCCGCCCTTCCTGACCCCCAGCTGAACACTGCCACCCTGCCGGGAACTGTGTCGCCCCCACCACCCCCGAGGGGTCCGCAACCGGTTGGGGCGGAGCAGCACTGCCTGCCGCCCCCCCTGTTGACCCCGCCACCCTACCCTCACCTTGCACGGGCCCCCACAGGGCCCCCTGTGCCACCCCCTGGCCACGGCCTGCCCTACCCCCGCGGGGCCTCCCAGAAGTGCCAGGGGGCACGGAAGCACCTCCCCTGCCTGGGTCTCTGGGTCCATCCTGCCGTGGGGCCCCTTTCTTCCCCCTAGCCTGTTCTCCTGAGCCTCCCGAAGCCCGTCCCAGGGGCCGCCTACCGCCCCTCATTCCCCTGCCCCCTCTTCCACTGCCCCCTGTCCCCGTCATCCCGCTGCACTGAGCACTGAAGGTGCAAAGCTCTGCAGCCTGTAGAAAAGAGCAAACGGAGCCCCCCCCCAGCACCTGATCAGCCAGCCGCCGCTGACAGGAACAGCAGGACGCTCGCGGGACAGCTCACTGGTCCGATGCCGGGCTTCACTGACCGCCGCAGGCCTCGAACACGCTGCAGCCTCGGACCAGCACCAAAGGTGACCGCCGTCCACGAGCTGCAGCCAGACGCCCGTCCTTTTCCCGGCTCTGAAGGACTGGCGTCTGCCTGCTCGCTCCCTCACTATCCCCCTCGCGCCCGTCGACCTCATTGGCTCCCGTAGCCGCCCGGGCCCGCGGGAGCCAATGATTTTAAATGTCAACTCCCCTCGGGCGCGCGCCTCAACCCGCCTACGGGGACCCGCGCCACTCCGCCCCCCCCGGTTACAGGCGGCCGTCGGGCACGTGGGCCCGCGGCCTCCGATATGTCAGAGATACAACACATTTTTTGAATGTTCTTGATAGTTTAGCTCCTTGGGCATCTTCGATGATGGTCCTATTAGTAACCATGGACGTTGTGTCCCTGTACACCAACATCCCCCAATCAGCTGCATATAAAATAGTGGAACAAACCCTACGGCATCGAGGAGACCTACAGGAGGGCCAGATGATATTCTTGCTGCAGTTGGCATATTTGGTCATATTCAAGAATTTTTTTGTATTTGAAGACGTTTTATATCAACAGACGTCGGGGGTGGCAATGGGGGCCACCTGTGCACCCTCAATAGCCAATCTCTATATGGGAGAGTTCAAAAGGATCTGGATTACGTCATCCCCCTTTAAAGAGAAGATTGTAACATGGCGACGTGTTGATGACGTGTTCATGTTATGGCACGGTACGGAAAATGATCTGTCATCGTTTTTTCAATGGCTTAACTGTTGTGATCAAAATATTACGTTCACCTATTCTCATGATAGAGATACGTATCTGGATTTGATAATCAGGAGGGGAAGAATGGCCTGGGAGACCTCGGTTTACTGTAAAAAGACTGATTGCAATACTTTTTTGCATTATGACAGTGCACATCCAAAACAGCTAAAGGAGAGTTTACCATTGTCTCAATTCTTACGATATAGGAGAAATTGTTCCAGTATTGATGATTTTAGGAATAAGTCTAAACAATTAAGGAGAAATTTTGAAGCGCGAGGGTATCCAACGAAAATTGTGAAACAAGCATATGTGCGAGCTTTATACAATGATAGGAATTTGCTACTCCAGAAACCGAAAATTGATAATAATTATGGATCGGAGAGAGATAGTGATCAGATTAATCAGATTAATCAGATCACCCGATACTCCCCTCTAAGTATAGGCATGCAAAGGATTTTGAGGAAACACAGTAACGTTATAAAAATAGTCCCAGGTCTAAGTGATAAAAAGATAAGATGTGTTTGGCATAGGAATAATAATTTTAAGGAAAAACTGAGTCCAGCTGTATTACGACCTCTAAACCCGTCAACTATATTAAGTGAGACGGTGGGACATAAGAAATGTGGAGATTGCAACATCTGTGACATTACGATGGAAATGCAACAGTTTATTTATAATGGAATCACTTATTTGTTGAAGAAACAAACAACTTGTTTATCATCTTCTGTAGTATATGCCATCAAATATCCATGTGAATTACTATATATCGGTAAAACTACCCGGTCACTGAAAATTAGAATGGGTGAACTTTGGAGCTGTTTAAAATGTAAGATACTGGAGGCACCATTGGTACAACATTATTTGTATAAAAAACATATGTTCGAACAATTGCGGTGTTTTTGTGTGGATAGAGTGGAAACCAATATCTTGGGCAAAACAATGGAACAAACATTGCTTATTAGGGAACAGCGATGGATATATAGGGGTATGTTTACTAAACCCACTTAACGTGCGCGCCACGGTAGTCTGCAGGGTGCCATATAAGGAGTGGGCAGTCCGGTCAAAAATAGAGCAAAACGGGATTAGCGCGTGCCACGCGCTCTTGTGCGCCGCGCACAGTAGCACATGAGGAACGCTCACAGGAAGCATAAGCAGGCGCGCTGATGTGCAAACAGAGGAACAGGGCTGCAGTGCAATGGCAAAGACACTGACAGATGGTGCAGGGGACATGGGTTCAATCCCCCACTGTGCCCAATGAAGAAGGGTGGCTGAGGCACTACCATTTATGTGTAATATTGCATTATGAGGCTTTTTAATTTTATTTTAATTACTGCTGCTAGCAAACGCACTCTCAAAGCACTGTAACATAAGGTGCTGCATAAGGCACCCCATAAGGTACCCCAGAGGGCACATTTTAAAGTGCACTGTCCGCCACGGCACCCTACAATGTTGCTGAAAGGGTGGCCTATAGGGCGCCATATAGGGTGCCCTATGAGGCACAGCAAGGTCATAGCACTGTTTTTGATGGCAGCACTGTGCATTTAAACGCATGGAAATCTTAAGTAGGTGCGCTGGAATGCAAGGAGGAACAGCAGTGTAGCACAATGGTTAAGGCACTGACTGATGATACAGGGGTCATGAGTTCAATCCCCAGTGTGCCTAATACGTAAGGTTGGCTGAAGCATCAGCTTTGACATGTAAGTATTGTTTCCTGCGGCACTTTGTTTGTATTTTATTAATTGCTGCCAGCAAACACACCCTCACGTGCCGTAACCTAAGGAGCCGCATAAGGCACCCTATAAGGCACTCCATAGTGCACATTATAAAGTGCACTATCCGCCACGGCACCCTATAATGTCCCCTATAGGGCACCCTATCAGTCGCTCCATAGCATACTGTATAGTGCACCTTATATGAACTGGAAAAGATCTGTGAACAACGCTGGATTTTCCAATTATGAACTGTATTGCCTACAGGACTGAACTTGGAGTGTGACTGGTGGATTTTATTGTAACTTCCCTTGTTTGATCTTTGGGTCTCTTGTCTGGTCATTCTTCTCCTTTCCTGCTGTTTTTTTGGGCTCCGCCCCTTTTGGTGATGCTTTTTCTAACAACCAGTCAGCAATTCCATGATGGAGTGGAGGAGTGGCCTAGTGGTTGGGGCAAGGTACTTCAGGCCAGAAGGTCAGGGGTTCAAATCCCACTAGAGGACAGCAACCTTGGGCTGGAAGGACTGGGGTTTCTAGTCTCACAGGTGCTCCTTGTGGTCTTGGGCAAGCCACTTAACCCTCCGTAGCCCATGTTCCCTGTAAAATAGTTATCTCCAAGTTATAATGCCCTGGTTCAATGTAATTTCAGTTTGTTCAATGTAAACTGCACTGATGCAGAATAGTGCTGTATATAAGAGAATGTAAATAAAAAAATTATCCGTTGAGCTCAGCATACTAAACGGACTCATGGGTATCGTGTTTTGACTTTTCTTTTTGATTTGGCTGCTGCTTTACGGCAGAGGTCCCCAACTCCAGTCCTGGTGTGCCAAACACTGTTCGTTTTTTCATGCTGTCCCTCATGAATATGCATGAGATACATCTGCATACCATGGGGGTGGTGCATAGATATTCAGCACAGGCACCTTTATTAGAGGCAGCATGGAACCTGAATGGTGTTTGGCCCTCCAGGACTGCATTTGGGAGACTCTGCTCTAGGTAATGCGCCTGTTTATGGTGTCTTTGCTCTGTAGGGTAAAATGTAGGTGTTTTGGGCATGTTTACGTCATCTGCAATAAACGTTCTGTCTGTATTAGCACGTTGTAGTAGTGGGTAAAATATGGGGACTGGGTTGGCAGGCACCATAGCTGGGATTTGAACCTGTGACCTTCTGCCTCCAAACACACTGGTTGTGTGCACTGCACCACTGTGTTGCCACAGAGACAGTGCATTCCCTGATGATACCATGACTGTTTGACCGGCAGGGCCTGTCTGTTGCAGTGCATGGCACCCACCTACACAGGGCTAGGCCATGGTCTGCTCTGGGCAGCTGCCACTGCCCCCTCCACCACCAGTACCCTTCCGCCACCATGCTGACATGGCCTTATATTGGAGACAGCATAAAACCTGAATGATTTGTGGCCCTCCAGGACTGCATTTGGGGGACTCTGCTCTAGGTAATGCACATGTTTCTGGTGTCTGTGCTCGGTGGGGTAAAATATAGGCGTTTGAACCATGCGTATGTTCTCTGTAATAAAGGTTTGTCCTTACTATCACGGTTTAGTAGCGGGTAAAATATGGGGACTGTATTGGCAGTAGCCCCAGCTGGGACTTGAACCTGTGACCTTCTGCTCCTCAACACACTGGCTGTGTTCACTACACCACACTGTGCTCACAGAGACAGTGCAGTCCCTGGAGATACCATGGTTATTTGTCAGACAGAGCCTGTCTGTTGCAGTGCATGGCACCCACCTACATAGGGCTAGGCCATGGTCGGCTCTGGGCAGCTGCCACTGCCCCCCTCCACCACCAGTACCCCTCTGCCATCATGCTGACATGCCCTTCTGCTGGTGGTGCTGGTGGTGTGCAGTCTCAAGCCATCCAGTGTGCAGGTAGGCGTCTGCCTATGGTGCGTGTTCTGGGGTAGGGGTGCCTGCATAGGCGTCCACGCTTCCCCCCAACACCGCCTGCCAATGTTCTGTGCCCTCGGGGGTACCTGCTGGGTACTATCCCCTGTGACACTGTGATAAACACTCTCGTGCCCATGTTGGGCCCTCATCAGTTGCTGTCTGGCTGCTGTTCAGTTTCAGCATTCCTAAGTGCCATCTAGGCATCTGCCTAGTCCGCACTGTGCCCCAGCTGCACCACAGCATGTGCCGCCTGCAGCCCTCTGTATCCCCTTTCCCAGCATCTGTCCAGTTGCCCATTCCGACATGCCCGCCCTGCTGTTGTGGAACATGTGCATGCCATAGGTAACCTGTCCAATGGAGAGGGAAACCCTAATCAGTGCTATTTCACTGTGGGATCATTCACCTTGTATGGGGACGGAGCGTAGACCCTTTCAAAATTCATATTTATTTTTTGGGGCTTTCTTGGGAGTGTTTTTTGATGTTTTCCATTACTATCACTATTGCCCAGCTTGATTATAATTTTTTTTTATTTTGTTGGGGTCCTTTTCAATGTTTATTTGTACTTTTGTTCTGTGCACATGCATCACACTTATCACTTTTTGTAGGTTTCCCTGGTTTTGCTGTACATTGCTGACAGAAATGGTTTCTCTTCTCTTTAAATCGGCTCTAACGCAAGGTTTTCACTCGCGTTATTTTTGGCCTCGAATTTCACCTCACTAGTGTGCGGGGAGTCTCTCCCCTCCCACTCTCCACCCATTGACCCCTTCTCTCCGCCCCTGGGGAGCCTTCCTCCGCCCTCCGGGATCCTTTCCCCGCTTTCAGTGCTCGTGTGCGCCGCTGCGCGCATGAGCGCGCACTAAAGCGCATTTTTACCCCATAAAGCGTCATTAGCATGCACTAAGGTACCTTAGCGCGCGCTCATGCGCGCCGCACACATTAAGAAACTTTAGTAAACATACCCCATAATCTTAACACAGTGTCTCCTTATGGTTTGAATGGGAGACTGGATTGGGCAGTCTGTATTTGAAGAATGATTTGTATCAACGTCAGAGAGGGCGGGGTTTTTATGAAGGTGTTTTAAATGGCACAAGCTAGTCTCGAGGCCGCATGCGCAGCGTTCCCAGCTTGAGAATGGTCGCAAGTTTGAGTGTGACATAACCTCTTCAGATTTTGGATTCTCAGCTTGATACATATGCAGCATCAGGTTAGAAGCTTTGAACGATATCCACGATATGAAAAAGGATGTTCATGAAACGTAGAATGTGGATTGTTTAATTGATTATTTTTCTATTTTTCTACTATGCAGTGTTAAGAAATGGGTGACAATCCCCTGATGAAACGAACGCAGTGAAACGCTTTGGGCGCCTTAAAATTCTGGCATTCCGATTCGCTCAATGAGCTGTTTTGTGAAGAAGTAACATTTCCACAACGAAACTAAGTACTTGTTTTACAAGTTTAATAAGCAAGGCATAATATGGAAATGAATTTGAAGAAAATCTTTTGAAAGGTCGTTGATGCTAATAGCAGCTCAATATGAGGGCAGAGTTTTAGCCCACACAAAAGAGCTGTGAATTTTGTCTGAGACCTACCATAAGAAGTGAAAAATAGTAATACATTTCTTTTGAAGATTCGATTGTTTCAATTGGTGAATGTAAGAGCGTGAAGTTTTTGTTTACATTACTAGTAGTATTCTCTCCAAGAGGTGACCATTATATATCATCCACATACCAGCAGATGCAAGGAGTTCCACAGGGTTCATCTCTATCTACTTTGCTCTTCAACATCTACATCCAGCCAATCTGCTCTATAATCCAATCATACAACATGCTATACTACAGCCACGCCGATGATGTATTACAATACACCACATTCTCCATGCACAAATTACACCAAGATTATGGAATGCTTTATTGCAGTCTCAGACTGGCTCTCTACGCACATCTTGAGAGTGAACTGCAAGAAAACTGAGGTGTTGTTTATCACAAAAGACCCAACCTTCATCCCACTATCTTCTCTACAGGTAAAAGATGCAGAACTGATGTCGGGATCTGAGGAAAATGGCCTAGAGGTGCTAAATGGGTACTTTTTCATTTGAAGACAAAGCACCTTTTTTTTTAGTTTATTGTTTTAGTTTGTTTTTTTTATTTTAATTTTTTATTATTATAGTTTTTCTTCATTACAAGTGCTGTCAGATCAACACCTGGTGACCCTGCAAGCCTGGTTATTATTGACACAGTAGGAGTTTGAGTGAGAATTAAACCCTGATTGCCTGTGGAGTAGGCTATTTATATAACCTCAACACTACTCCTAAGGAATATCTTGCCCCTCCCCATGCACCTCCAACCATACCTCTCATACCTGTCGGGTATATTCGTAGCACAAAAATAAGTTAGACTCTCTGTTGTTGTCTAGGGGAGATAGCTACTAATATACAGCCCAAGGTTCGGAAGTTATTCTGGCAATGAGCCACGAAAGAATTCTGTTCTGCAGATATATATTAGACTTTATTATAGGCAACCAAATAGAAAAATATACACACATATATATGGCTAATTAGAAACATAAAGTAACAATTTGTTATTGTACAGATATACAATTGGACAACGTAATAAATCACTAATTAGTAATCAGACGTCACTGATTCGCTCTGCACTGAGGAAAAGCAAGAAATATATTGCTAACCCCTTTTGCCCATCCAGGAGAGGAGAGATAAGTCAGTACCTTAGCTCCGACGGGCAGAGACAGCTTCGTCCAAGGATGCAGCTGTTAGCTAATGCCGGCTCCAGCCCCTTCAGAGGCGAGCCGCAGTAAGTCCGAACCGGAGGGATCAGTGAAAGTCTTATCTCAGACCTGTGGAGGACGGCCTAGCCCACACGTCTGGCGAAAGGCTCAGGGCTCAGGAATCAGGTACGCCGTGCACAGCAGCAGGACCGGTGCAGAAGTCTATGTCCAGGTGGGGAGAAAAACCCCCAACTCCTTCTCTCACCGCTACTTAGAACTCAGAACTTTTTCCAGCGCAGAATGCAGAATTCTGTGCGAGAATCCTCCGTCATAGGTCCGATGATTGGTGGGCACCAGGCAGTCTGAGGTATTCTCAGCGAATCAGAAGGTCGATGATGCGCAGCGTCTTGCAAACAAAGGAGCCATGGTAAAAGTCAGGCAGAAGCAACAGTATGTAACTTCTGGGCACGTACAAGTGTCCAAGGCCAGCCACGGACAATAACCTCTGTATGCATGCACACTTAGAAACGCTGTGCAAGCAGTTGCATGAAGGACAGGCTTATAGCTGAACACAGCAAAAGTGAAGTGTAGAATCCATCTTGTCTTGTGCAGTTTGGTTCAGGCCTGAGTTGCAGAGCAGGCCAGAGATTTGCATGTAGAATTGCAGGGGTACCAGCCCTACATCTCCCCCCCCTTGTAAGATGGAGGATGCTACAAGGGAGTACACTCCATCGTACAAAGCCTAACTAGCAGTACTACCGTGCAGGTCAGAACCAAATGACAAATGATTGACTAATGCATGATAAGTGGATAATACTTCAAGCACAATATGCATGAAAGCAATACTGCATGAGGAATAATACAGTGAATACACTCAAGCAATAAAAGAAGTCAAAATAAAATGACAATGATACAGGCAAGTCAAATCAATTAAGATAAGACATGGTAACTTCAAACTGAAGAGTATATATCGTATCCAAACCAAAAATGCATAGCAGTAATGCAATATAATGGGTTAGTGGAACACCAAGGTGAACACTCAAAAGTAATGAGAAGCCATGTGTAACTGTGTTAGTAAAATGAACACATGCTATCTATGAAAAAAACCAACTCAATCAAGAGTAATGGATAACTTTCAAAGAAAATGGTGACACTTATTCAAAAGTGTGACGTTCCAGCAAATCCTGCAGACGCATGGCAGGCAGCAGAGGTGCAGGATGCATAGAGCGACGAAGAGTACGAATCTGTCTCAGTTGATACAAAGAGAGAAGAAAGTGGAGCACCAACAGAAAGAAAAGACCAGGAACAATGACATGTGACATAAAATCAGTTTGCAAAATGTCCACATCTCGTGAATCAAAGTTATAATCAGCAATGGCAAGGGCGTCCTGGTCAATGGACAGTTCAACTGTGTGAGAGTCCTTATAGTCCAAAAGATAGTTCAAGGCTGCAGTGAAGTCAATCTCATGACCGCGAAACACATCCAAAATCTGGAGCTCCGTCGAAACAGGGTCAGCATCAAGATAAAACAAGGAAACTCCACCGACATTAACAATGGAGTTCTTGGGAACATCAATCAAGCAAACATTGCAGGGTAGAGGAACTCTATTATGAATGTCATGTTTATTCATGGTGACCAGGAGTGCACTCAGAGGGGTGCTAACCAGCCAAACATTGTTGACAACAGCAACTTTCGTCTCTGAAAAGTCATCGTACTTGGTCATGGTAACTTTACATTGTTCTTTCACATTTTCAGCAGACAACCCACAAAGAGCTGTAGAAGTGTCCTTCAGGAAAGGCTTACCAGGACATAACCAATGAATGTCTTTAGAGCGTTGGCACATGCCAAGATGAGGCACCACGGATTAGTGATGCGTGCAACAGACGATTCAAAATGTTTCTGTAAAACATGTCGGGGATCTAGGGACACAAAAACTTTGTGTGACAGTCTGGGACTGTGTAATCAGGAAACCAGGCGCATCCTGTAGCACGACACCAGAAAGAGGGCCAGGTTCAATCAATCTGGCAACCTCGGATCCCGCTAACAGCAAAATCAGGAACAGGACCTTCAAAGTCCAGGACTCCATCTGTAAAAGAAAACAAACAGGCTATGCTGCCTGAAGGTTAGAATCATCCACTTCAGCAAGAGGTTCGTCAGGAAGGAACTTACTGGGATGACATGGTCTAAGCTGATTAATGTGGACCCATTTAAGGGAGCCTTCCCTCTCAGTACTGGACTTCATTCGAATTTGATAAGCAACAGGGGAGGCTTTATCCACAATAGGAAATGGACCGTTCCAGCTAGGTAGAAATTTACAGTCTTTGACCTTATTCTTACCAAAATTGTAGTAGAATACCTTATCGCCAATCTGGTATTCTTTAGAGGTAGTCCTCAAATCATAGTAGGCCTTCCTACCCCTAGCAGCAGTGTCCAAATTCTTTTGGGCAAAGGCAAAGGCACTTTGCAAGTGTTGTCTTAAATGGGCAACATATTCATGAGCAGTTGTAGCAGCAGCGAGATTCACATCATTAGTCCTGTAAAGAAGATGAAGGGGTAAAACCATGTCCCTACCTGTCATCATCTCAAAAGGGGACACACCAGTAGCACGATGACGCGTGGCTCTGATAGCCATCAGGACCAAGGGCAGTTTGATGTCCCAGTCCTTCCCAGAGGAAGAAAACATACTTTTTCAAGATACTGATGATAGTTTTGTTTGCTCTCTCCACTTGTCCAGAGGATTGTGGATGATAAGCAATGTGGACTTTGGCCTTCACACCTAGTACCTTCCACAGATGCTTAATGACTTGTCCCGTGAAGTGGGAACCCTGGTCGGATTCCACTCGCATGGGGAGGCCCCACCTGCTGAAAACATGATTTAACAACAAGGTGGCCGTGGTCTCGGCGGTACAATTGGGTGCTGGGATGCACTCGACCCACTTAGTAAATAAGCAGGTAACTGTCAACATATTTGTTGCCTCGAGAGGATCGGGGCACGGGGCCGATCCAATCAATCTGGAGATCAGACCAAGGCATGGTCAGACCTCTGTTTCTCAAAGGTGCTCTATGAGAAGGAGCTGCAGGTTGAAATCTGCAACAGGTCAGACAACCTTTAGTATACAATTGTACATCTTGGTACATGTGGGGCCAGTAGGCCACTTGTTTCAACGTTTCATAGGTTATTCGGTCACCTCTATGACCGGCACAAGGCTCATCATGAGCGTGCTGTAACATAACTCCACGGAAGGCCCGAGGTACCACCCATTGCACAATACCATGCTTACTCGTCCGTATCAACAGATCTTTCTGGAGATGGAACATGTCCTTGGAGATGTAGAGGATTCTCAGTTCCTCATCGTCCTGACAATCCTCCAGAGTTAATGGGTGTTCCTGGGGGTTCTGCAGAAAAAGGTAGAAACGTCCAAGAGTAGGATCTTGTTTCTGGGCTTGCACGAGGTCGAGATCTGTGCTCTCGCCACACCATTGAACCACAGGGGGCATGGTGGATAATTGAGCTTGTCGCCGGGTAACCGCCGTCACCTTTTGAAGCCCATTGGTCTCGGGAGCCTCCAACTGCCAGAGGTCTCCAGAGACAGCACCCTCTTTGGCAAGCTGATCAGCTAGATCATTTCCAATCTTGTCAGGATTATCAACACGGGAATGACCTTTCACTTTCTTCCAGTAGATGGTCATGTCATGTTCATGAGCTACCTTGTCCAAGGCCAGAATCAATCCGGCATGTTTGACAGGTTTCCCTTTGGAATTCAGCATATTGTTAGCTTTCCAAATGGGTAAGTGGGAAACAAAATTCTGTCGGACGTAGTCTGAATCAGTACAGATGGTTAGGGTGTGAACCCCTCCCTGAGCAGCAGACTGGAGAGCTGCCAGGGCTGCAGCTAGCTCTGCATACTGATTAGTCTTGGTACCCAGACGGTACTTGAAGGGTTCACAAGGGTGGTTCTGGTTCCAAACTACACCTATACCTGCTACCAGTTCATGGTCAGGCTCTCGACGGTAAGCACAACCGTCCACATACACCTTGGGGTAGCCTTTACAGAGGTTCTCATCGTAAGGACGATGACGAGAAGGCTCAGGCGTACATGACTCCATTTCGGTGTCTAAATTACCCACTAAAGGTTTTCTGGCAGTGCAATCGTGCAATTCAGCCAGGCCCTGTGCGGCGGCATCCTTGCGGTTTTGAGCATACCTGACCTCCAGGGGCCAGCCCTGAAGTGCTAAGGTCCAGGAGACAATGCGACTGTTTGACACTTGTCCCGATTTAATCCGATCACTGCCTAGGAACTTGATGGGTTGGTGATGAGTCTCAACAACCAACCTCTCACCTTGGATATAACTGCGGAAATACTGGAGGGCCCAGACTGTGGACAACAAGGATTTCTCACAGTCAGAGTATTTCTTCTCCACTTCCGTTAAAGCTTTGCTGGCATAGGCAATAACTTTCCTATCTGTGTCATGCATCTGGTACAGAACAGCACTCATAGAGTGATCGGTGAAACCTAGTTCCACGAAGAATTCTTTGCCACTCTCTGGATAGGCAAGACAGGGAGCTCGACTCAAAGCTGCCTTCAGCTCTTCTAGAGCTGCCTCTTGGTCGGGATTCCATACCCAAGGTTCATCTCTTTTGAGGAGTTTGACCAGGGGTTGGGAAATCTCCGCATATTGATCCACAAATTGGCGTGAATAATTGCAAATGCCCAAGAATGAGCGCAGCTCACTCACGTTGGTCGGACGTTTGAGTTGTTGCAAGGCCGCAATTCTCTTCCTTTGAGGCCGCAGTCCCTCAGCAGAAACTTCGTAACCCAAATAATTGAGAGATTTCCGGCACCATTGGCCCTTTGACAAGGACAGCTTTGCTCCCGCAGCTTTCAGTTGCTGGAAGACATGCTCTATTTCTTGCAAATGGTCAGTGAAACTGGTGTTCTTCACCAGAATGTCGTCTACATAGACGAGGGTGCCTCTAGTCTCAGCATCAGGCAAAGCCTTATGCAGGAAAATATTGAAGTCTGCTGGGGCATTCAAATAACCAAACGGTGTCCGATTCCAAGTATATTGTCGCCTACCGAAGGTAAAAGCCAGCTTATGCTGATCTTCTGGATGGACAGGTATAGTCCAAAATCCTGAGGCCAGATCCAGGCTGGTAAAGTACCTTGCACCCTTGATGGTGGCTAAGTTCTGTTCCAGATGTGCCATAGGCCATCTGGATAGAGGTACCTTTTGATTAAGCTGGCGATAGTCCAAAGCCAAGCGCCAGCTAGAGTCCTTCTTGATGACAGGCCACAGTGGGGCATTGTAAGTACTGTTGCATTGACGTATAATTCCCTTTTGTTCCAGGGAATTAATGATTTCCTGAACGGATTCATAGGAGGCCAATGGGATTTTATACTGCCTCACAAAGACGGGTTTACTGTTTGGATCCGTAGGAATACGGGTGACATGTAGGTCGGTGAGACCACAGTCATAGGTGTCAGTGGCAAACAGGTCCTTGTGACGGTACAGCAGTTCTTTTAATTGTGCCTTTTCTGACTCATCAGTGCAGGCGTCTGCTTCAGCAAGTTTTCCCGCAACCATTTCATCAAATCCCAGAACAGGTTTGTTTGAAAGTATTTCAACCTTCTCCTCAATCTCATCTTGGAGAGAGGAGACCTGGATGGCTTGGACAGCATGAGGCTCCCCCCCCTGGTGGGTGAGGGAACTAACAGCCTCATTGAGTTTACTTGACAAAATCAGATGGTCAGACTCGAGGTACACCTGTGAGGTCACAGCACTATGTGGCCAGACAAACTGTAAGGTGAGGAGGCCTCGGGGTGAGGATCGTACACACGCAGGGGTCCCCCCCCCCTTCACAGATGTTCCAGGAAACAGGGGCTTCCCCAATAATCTGGAGACTCAATTCCACACTTGGGAATGATTCTCCCACAAGGAATCCCAGAGGTTCGCCTTTCACAAGGTGAACGTGATCTGGGTTTGGATTGGTGAGCAATAAGTGCAAGGAGGGAGCTGTGGCCTCCATGCAGGGTATGGGACCCATGGCTAGGCCTAGCTCCTCAAAACGGGAATTTGGACTGAAGAAGACCAAGTTGTCGGAGAACGCATGTCCTCGGGTCACCTGTATCGGCAGGGGACAATCCTGTACCCTCCCAGGTATGTGGGTGTCTTCTGCACAGACCACTTCACAGACATGAGGAATGGTCTGACCAGCCCGTAGGGATGGGCGGGCACCAGAGAAATCCACCGGATCTCCTTCCATCCTACTCCAGAGGATGTTGTTCACAAAATCCACATAAGTTCCCAGTCGAACAAGGCAATCTGAGCCTAAGGAGAGGGGCACCTCAAGTCCTCTGATGATGGAGAAGGTGTGCCGAAAACCTTTGACCCCAACTTGCAAGGGGAGATTGCAGTAGCCCATTAATGTCTTGAGCCCTTCCCCAGGCACTTGGAACGAAGTCTTCGCTCCCATTACCCAATCAAGGGTAAGCTGTTGTTTGAGCCGATAGAAAAGAGTCTCACTGATGAGGGAGTGGTCACGGTGGGGTAATAGGTAGGCCCTTTTCTTTTGGGACATGCCCACCTGCACATATATAAAGGGACCTTTCTCAGCTGAGAATATGTCCGTCAGTCTCCTAGGGTGATCTAGGCAGGGATGGGATGGAGGAGGGGTTTGCACCTCACAACCTTCCACAGGTTCCTTCAGGAATATCTGCAGGCAGTCAGTATCAAGGACAATGTTAGCCACTGAACCGACTGCAATGGAAACCACGTCGCTGATGCCCTGATCCTCATCTCCAGCCCTTTCATACTGGAGCTGAAGGATTTGGGGATCAGCTGACCTCTGGAAATTAATCCTGATGGACTTGTTTGTGCGTTCCACCGAACAAGGACCACTGACTCTGCTGTCATGTTTTTACCCTAGCATAAGGTATGGGATGTGTGACCTGTGTCCAGATCACTTCCTGGACGTAGTCCAGAATGGGGCGTAACCGTTTCAGGAACTCATTGCCAATCAATAATTCTTCCCCAGGGCACTTAGTAATGACTACAGGATGTTTCACCTGTAATTTTCCAATTTGGAGGTTAAGCCAGACCTGCCCCATAGACTCTATGGGCTGATTCCCATAAGCTGCGAGTGACAAATCACTGGGTGTGACGTGTAGGGTCCTCTGACTCCCCAAGGAAGCAGTGAGTCTATCAAAGAGACTCGAGGTAATCAGGGTAGCCTCAGAGGCTGAATCTATCAGGCCATCACAGAGAAAAGCCTGCTGAATTGTAACAGGAACAGTGTACCTCTGTCCTTTTGGCTTGAGTTTACCCAGAAAGTACTTGTGCTTCCTGATGGTGTCAAAGGCTGGACCCTCGCTGTCCATGGCAGGACTGTCACTCTGTGTCCCTGGGGTGGCATCCACGGCTGGCTGCACCTGTGCAATAGTGACCTGTGGGACAGAAACAAAGTCGGTTAGTCATTCAGTCGCCTTAGAAGGGGAAGAGGAGTCAACCAGTTCCTCCTCCGGCTTTTGAGGTTTTGCTCGGGGCTTAGGAGGTGTGCTACTAGCAGGAGCCTCCTGTGAGGAGCTGAATGCAATGCTAGCCTTCATCATATCTGTCAGCTCGCTTATTCTCTTCTCCAGTTCCAGGTATTTGTCAAAACCAGGCTTTTTCTTCCAGTTCCGACTCTGCGGAGTGAAGCGCTGATTCCCAGAGCGCTGCTTAGACCCAGATGACTGGTTATTCTGGAGTGGCCTGGGAGGATTCTGTGGAACAGAATGAGAAGCGTTATTTTCTAACGAAAGAGTGGATTTTACAGCACTAACACACTGTTTTGGCTCTCTGGCCTTGCTGGGAGCCCTTACTGTGCTGCCAGTATTGGTTGCTCTCATGTTGGGAACAGCTTCCCAAATCCACTCAGCATGTTCTATCACACGTGACAGGGGTTCGTGACGCTTGTCAGACATATAAGGTTTAATAGATGGAAGGAGCAACTGACAGAAAAGATTACGAAACTCCTGATGGTGTTCTATTGTTTCCCAGGAAGGGTCACTCTGGAAGAAAGTCTGCCTAAGTCTGTAAGCAAACTCTCGGGGAGTTTCATTTTCCCTATGAGTCATACTAAATGCTGCCTGCTTTGCGGCAATATCATCAGGGTATGGCCCATAATGTTTCTTTAGTGCCTGTTCAAAAATGACAATGTCCTTCTTTTCATCATCTGCCATGGCCCGAATAAATTGCTGGCAAGGCACATCAAAAGACCATGGAAGATACAAAACCATGTCCTCCCCCCTGGTAATGTTCAGTGCCCGAAAGGCATCTTTGACAGCAGCTAAATGTTCATTTATGGTGGCATGACCAGTTTTCTCAAAAGGAGTGACCATGCTCCGCAAGGTCTTGATAATTTGTAATTGTGCGACAGATGCATCTTCATTTGTGTGTTTCCCTTGCAGGACACGGGAGCATAAGGAATTTTTCGTCCCTTCAGCTCCCTCTGGTGGTCGCTGCTGGTACAGTGTGCCATCACCAGGGAGACTTCTCACCCCCCCCCTCCACCGCTCCCTGTATGGGGAGGGGTCGAGAGTAGGGTGTTTCACTCCGCCCAGTTTCTCTCCTGTGCTCATGCGCTGATGGGAGAGAACTGACTCTGTTCTGGAAAAGCTGCCGTTCTACATTGGGCAGGGTTTCCAGTGGCAAACTGTCGTCATCTACCCTCTGGTACTTCGAGAAGCCGAGAGGGCTGAAATTCTCCCTGTACTCTGTCTCATTACTTTGAGAAGTGGACATGCACGCTAATTCAAAACAGTCAGCTCTTAACTGCTGGATTTCGAGGTTAACTCTCTGTATTTCCTGCCCACATTCCTGACGTGCAGCAGCAAGCTGTCTTTGCAGATCGGCTGTATGCCGTCTCTCTGCACTGAGAGCAGACTCTGTGGCATCGAGCTCAGCCATCAAAGCACTCTCTCGTTGCTCAAAAAGAGAAGCGTCCGCTTTTAACCTCTTGGTTTGGGCGGCTAATTCAGTTCTACAAACTGTCAGAAACTGCAATTCCTTTTGATCCTGTTCACCCCGCTTTTTGAGAGCGGAAACCTGAGCCACTAGCTCTTGGCATCGCAGACACCACAGGCTAGAAGTACCTGGTGAAAAAAAACTATGGCTAGCCCGTCTGGTCACCTCAGCCTGAAGTCCATCAACTTGATGACGTAACTCAGCACTCTGCTTTTCACACTGGTTAGCTGTCTCCTTAGCACACTGTATCTGGCTGTGAGCTGTCCGTAGATCAGACTCTAGCGATTCAGATTTAGTTTGCAGGTGACATAATGCCTTCTGCAGTTTGTCAGTGAAAATATGCAGCACACAGGCATGTTCGGCTACCATATCCACCGGTAATTTAGCCTTATGAGCAAGAAGCCGGTCTAGGAACTCACTGAAAAAGCTATCAGCCCTAACAAGCTCTTGCATATCAGTTGTAAGGCACTTAGAAATTCTTTCAATGTGGTCGGCAGTGGTATCTTTCGACCAACACAGGGAAGCTAATTTCTGGAATGCCAAATCAACCTTATCTGCGTGAGCCATCGTAAATCTATAGCTGAGACAGGCTGTAAAAACAAACACAGGGCACGGCTAGAGAATTCTCTAAGGCAGAGAGCCTGTAATCTGGGTTCTGTCGTCTGTCTCACAGACAATGCTCTCTGGCTCCAAAAACCGTAGCATAAACAGAAAGATTACACCAATTCTGAGAGGCACATTCAGAAATACTCATCCCGGACGAGCCCCCATATGTCGGGTATATTCGTAGCACAAAAATAAGTTAGACTCTCTGTTGTTGTCTAGGGGAGATAGCTACTAATATACAGCCCCAAAGTTCGGGAGTTATTCTGGTAATGAGCCACGAAAGAATTCTGTTCTGCAGATATATATTAGACTTTATTATAGGCAACCAAATAAAAAATATATACAAACACACATATCGCTAATTAGAAAAATGAGGTAGACATTTGTTATGGTACAGATGTACACTTGGACATAGACTTCTGCACCGGTCCTGCTGCTGTGCACGGCGTACCTGATTCCTGAGCCCTGAGCCTTTCGCCAGACGTGTGGGCTAGGCCGTCCTTCACAGGTCTGAGATAAGACTTTCACTGATCCCTCCGGTTCGGACTTACTGCGGCTCGCCTCTGAAGGGGGCTGGAGCCGGCATTAGCTAACAGCTGCATCCTTGGACGAAGCTGTCTCTGCCGACGGAGCTAAGGTACCGCCTTATCTCTCTCCTCCTGGAAGGGCAAAGGGGTTAGCAATATATTTCTTACTTTTCCTAAGTGCAGAGCGAATCAGTGACGTCTGGTTTACTAGTCGGTAATTCTTACGTTGTCCAAGTGTACATCTGTACCATAACAAATGTCTACCTCATTTTTCTAATTAGCGATATGTGTGTTTGTATATTTTTCTATTTGTTTGCCTATAATAAAGTCTAATATATATCTGCAGAACAGAATTCTTTCGTGGCTCATTACCAGAATAACTCCCGAACTTTGGGGCTGTATATTAGTAGCTATCTCCCCTAGACAACAACAGAGAGTCTAACTTATTTTTGTGCTACGAATATACCCGACATACCCCACAGCCAAACCCATGTGCAGCTGTCACATCTCTTGCTCAACCTAACCCCAAGCTATGCCTAGCTCCCCCCATCACATCCCAACGTCACACACACTCATTAAGCAGCATCCCCCTCCCTGAAGCTAACACAGCGGTCAGAAAAAACACTTGCAGGACACACACCCGTTCTCCTTTTGTCACTGTAACTTGCCCCGGCAATGGCCCCTAGCACTCCCCCTAGCACTCCCCCTCACAAAGGGCACATGCACTAGGATCTGTGTTAGAATAGGGGCTGGGGTGGAGGGCGGCGCGCCACTTGATTCTGAACTCTCATCACTCTGGCCACGTGCCACCTCGATCTCCTCATAGAACATTTGAAAGGTCATGACAGGCTCCCTGCCCTGAGAAACAGGATCCAGAATATTGGAGGCCTGTGTGGTAGCTGTGGCAAATGTGCAGCCTGCCTTGTGGTGGCATGTGTGACGACACATGTGGAGCTCTGCACAGACATTGCCATAGTTGCGGTTGTAGTGCGTGATGTGCCAATTGTAGTGATTTCACCTCTGCCCTGGGTACTGCTTGTGTCTACTTGCTGGTCTGGGCATGGGGAAGGGGGCTGCATGTGTGTGTGTGTGGCTGGCAAAGGAGGTTGCTGTTTGTCCTCTCACCAGCCATGCCCATGGGCCAGCATTTATTTATTTATTTATTTATTTAACTGTGCTTATATACCGGTAAATCTACAAGTCATGGCAGTTTACAGGATAACAACATAGTCAACGTGGCTTTACATAAAACAATGAGTATTGGTTATTAGTGGGGAATTGTAACTATAACACCAGGATCAACTAAGGTACAGGGTAAATTGTACTTATGGTATAACCAGGAGTATACGTACATGCTGTGGTGGGGGGGGGGGGAGGGGAAAACCCAGTAGGAACTTCAGTCTTCGATTTAAAAATCAACGACAAGCATTGACATTGCCATCTAGTTGGCATACGACTTGCCATTCAAGTTTTGTGGTATATCTTATTATATGCCCTTGTGACCTCTTTTATATCGGTTGCACAATTAGATTTATGAAGTCATGTTTGGGGGAATATGCATCCCGATTATGTACGGACACTGTATCTGCCCCTATGGTTAAACACTGTATGCAATATCACCATCAATTTCAGCAGATGCGGTGGCGCATCATTGAACATATCCCAGTAGATCCACGTGGTGGGGATCACCTCTTTCAACTACAATGGACTGAACAATACTGGATTTTTAAATTTAAGACTGTAGTTCCTACTGGTCTCATTTTGGAATTGGATTGGTCCAGCCTTTATTGAGATACACCAATTATACAGTGAGCCTCCTTTTGGTGCACACCCCCTGTGTTCTCATTGGTTCATTCATATGCTCTCAGTGACTGCTTAGATCAGACGCTGTCTTTAAAATGGGCAGGTTTGTTCTTTTAATTTACAAGTGCTGAAGATTTTCTTGGAGGATTGGAATCCTGCAAACACCTGAGGCAGAGCCTTTATTTGTAGCTCGAAACGTGATTCACGTTGTGGACGGATTCCAGGTTCATCTTTCTCCTCAAGCACCTCTTCATAAGATAAGTCACAAGAAATGAATAAAAATGAATGAATAAAAGCGATTAAAAGGAGACACCACTTATAACATAGAAACATAGAAACATAGAAATATGACGACAGAAAAAGACCACATGGCCTATCTAGTCTGTCCTTCCATAACAACTACAACAGTCCACTTTTTGCCTTTAGAGATCCTCTGTGTTGGTCCCATGCTTTCTTGAATTCAGTTACTGTCCTCATCTCTACCACCTCCACTGGGAGACTATTCCACGGATCCACTACTCTTTCCGTAAAGAAATATTTCCGCATATCACTCCTGAATCTATCTCCCTTCACCCTCATCCCATGTCCCCTCGTAGCAGAACTTGCTTTCAATTGAAAGAGGCTCTCTCCCTGAACATTTATGCCATGGAGGTATTTAAACATCTCGATCATATCACCTCTATCCCGCCTTTCCTCTAAGGTGTACATATTAAGATCCTTAAGTCTGTCCTCATATGCTTTATAATGAAGCCCATTAATCATTTTGGTAGCAACCCTCTGCACCGACTCCATCCTGTTCACATCCTTTTGAAGGTGCGGTCTCCAGAATTGCACACCATACTCCAAATGAGGTCGCACCAAAGACTTATACAGAGGCATTATCACCTCCTTTTTTCTGCTAGCCATTCCTCTCCGTATGCACCCAAGCATCCTTCTAGCTTTTGCCGTCGCCTTTTCCACCTGTTTAGCTACTTTAAGATCATCAGACACAACCACGCCTAGGTCCCGTTCTTCTTTAGTGGACAAAAGTACTTCACCTCCTATACTGTATTGCTCCCTTGGATTGCAGCAGCCCAAATGCATGACCTTACATTTTTTAACATTAAATCCCAGCTGCCAAATTCTAGACCATTCTTCAAGCTTAGCTAGATCCCTCCTCATGTTATCTACCCCTTCCTGGGTGTCTACTCTATTGCAGATTTTGGTATCATTCGCAAAGAGGCAAACCTTACCCGACAGCCCTTCCGCTATATCACTAACAAAGATGTTAAAAAGAATCGGACCAAGGACAGATCCCTGGGGCACACCACTGGTAACATCCTTCTCCTCAGAGTGAGCTCCATTTACTTGTACTCTTTGTCGCCTCCCACCCAACCAATTTTTTAACCCAAGCAGTAACTTTAGGGTCCATCCCTAGGGTGCTCAGTTTGTTTATAAGTCGCCTGTGAGGAACAGTGTCAAAGGCTTTACGGAAATCTAAATACACCACATCTAGAGCTCTCCCTCGGTCCAACTCCCTGGTCACCCAGTCAAAAAAATCAATCAGATTTGTCTGACAAGACCTGCCTCTGGAGTGAAGGTTGCTTTTCTCCCTTTGACGGTAGCTCCGACATTCAACGTTAATAAGAATGATCGTGTCCTGGCAATTTCCCAGTTTTTATAGTATTTCCTTTTTTATTTGGTCTTGTTTTATTTGATTCTTTTGTGTGTCAAATATGTGTGCATATATAGTCCAAAGCCATTTCACTGGCCACATTTTTTTGAGATATTGGACATTAAAGGGTTGAACTGCAAGGCTGCCAATAAAGTTGACCACAATTGTAGCTCTTAGGAGAGCTATTTTGCTCTCATAAGATATGCAGATAAGCTGAATATTGCCACTCTCTGGATAGTGCCCACACTGACCATGCTATCCACTGGCCATTCAATATCCAGATTCTAGTTAACTGCAGTGACCTATGTTCTAATAAAAAGTGACCTCCAAAGTTAACTATTATCCAGCTTGTAGTCATAGTGGATATCTTGAAAGCTGAACTCATTGGGGATGCACTAGAGCATGTTTAAGTAGCACTTATCTAGAGGTTAGAGAAAACGAGAAACCAGTATTACTACTACTACTTATCATTTGTATAGTGGTACAAGGCATACACAGCACTGTACAGACACAAGTAAAAGACAGTCCCCGCTCATCAGAGCTTACAATCTAGTCAAGACAGACAACACAACACCTGAGAACAAGAATATATCTAGAGGAATGGTAAGGAAACACATAGGAGACCAAGCGGATCAGGATCCAAAAGAGGCCTGGTTTTGAAAAGGGCCAGAGAAGAAGCCTGACTTACAGACTCATGTAGTTGGTTCCAGGCATAAGGAGCAGCAAGGTGGAAAGATCAAAGTCTGGAGTTGGCTGTAGAAGAGAAGGGCAAGTCTGTGTGTCAGGCTTCATCTCTGCCCCTCTTCAAATCTATTTGCAGATGTCTATATAGATGCTCCTGTAGACATCTATATCAGGTACCTCACATTTGTGAAATCATATCTGCCCCTGGACATACTTACTTTTTTTTCAGACGTTCTGGCTTACAGGTAGACATCTCAAATTGCACTTGGATGTCCCTTCTAAAATTCCCCTCATGATGTCCGACTTTACATGTTTACAGGATTGTTGTTGGAAGAGTGCTTTCCGATAATCATGGGTTTTGAGTGTATCAAAATCATGGGGGGCGGAGTGCAGGGGGCTGAAGGTTCACCTATGGTGCCCACTACCTTGCACCAACTCTGGGACTGGCACTGATTTTACTCTATCCTTTTTAAGATGCAGTGACTAGAACAGCATACAGTATTCAAAGGGCAGTGGCACCTTGGACCTCTACAGAGGCATAACAACATAGAAGTATAGAAACATGATGGCAGAAAATGACCATATGGCCTTTCTAGTCTGCCCTTCCATATCAACTACTATAGTCCCCTCTTTACCTTTAGAGATCCTCTGTGTTTGTCCCATGCTTTTTTGAATTCATACACTGTCCTCGTGTCCACCACCTCCACTGGGAGACTATTCCATGGATCCACCACTCTTTCTGTAAAGAAATATTTCCGCCCCTTACTCCTGAGTCAATTCCCTTTCACCCTCATCCTATGTCCCCTCATAGCAGAGCTTGCCTTCAATTGAAAAAGACCCTCCTGTGCATTTATGCCACGAGGTATTTAAATGTCTCTGTCATATCACCCCTATCCCGCCTTTCCTCTAAAGTATACATATTAAGATCTTTAAGTCTTCCTTCACATGCTACATAACGAAGACCACTAACCATTTTAGTAGCCACCCTTTGCATCGACTCCAACCTACTTATATCCTTTTGAAGGTGCGGTCTTCAGAATTGTACACAATACTCCAAATGAGGTCTCACCAGAGACTTATACAGAGGCATTATCACCTCTTTTTTTCTGCTGGCCATTCCTCTCCCTATACACCCATGCATCCTTCTGGCTTTTGCAGTCGCCTTTTCTACCTGTTTAGCTACTTTAAGATCGTCAGACACGATTACGCCCAGATCCCACTCTTCTTTTGTGGACAGACGTACTTCACCCTTTATACTGTACTGCACCTTTGGATTTTTGCATCCCACATGCATGATCTGCATTTTTTAGCATTAAATTTCTGCTGCCAAATTCTAGACCATTATTAAAACTTAGCTAGATCCTTCCTCATGTTATCTACTCCTTCCTGGATGTCTATTGCAGATTTTGTTATCATCCACAAACAAGCAAACCTTACTCAAGATGTTAAAAAGAATCAGATCAAGGACAGATCCCTGCAACACACCACTGGTAACCTCCTTCTCCTCAGAGTGATCTCTAAGATTTGTTCTCCATTCGTTTTCATGCCTCTGTATCGTTCCATGGTGAGACCGCACCTTGAATATTGTGTGCAATTATGGTCGCCGTATCTTAAAGAGGAGTGGAGTGGCCTAGTGGTTGGGGCAAGGTACTTCAGGCCAGAAGGTCGGGGGTTCAAATCCCACTAGAGGACAGCAACCTTGGGCTGGAAGGACTGGGGTTTCTAGTCCCACAGGTGCTCCTTGTGGTCTTGGGCAAGCCACTTAACCCTCCATAGCCCATGTTCCCTGTAAAATAGTTATCTCCAAGTTATAATGCCCTGTTCAATGTAATTTCAGTTTGTTCAATGTAAACCGCACTGATGCAGAATAGCGCGGTATATAAAAGAATGGAAATAAATAAATAAATAAAATAAATAAATAATATAGTGTTATTAGAAAAGGTTCAGAGAAGAGCCACCAAAATGGTAAAGGGGGTGGAAGGATACTCCTATGAAGAAAGGCTAAAAAGGTTAGGGCTCTTTAACCTGGAAAAGAGACGGCTGAGGGGAGATATGATAGAAGTCTATAAATTAATGAACGGAGTGGAACGGGTAAACGTAGATCGATTGTTTATGTTATCAGAATATAGAAAGACTAGGGGACATGCAATGAAGCTACAGGGTAAACTATTTAAGACAAGTAAGAGAAAATATTTTTTCACTCAACGTGTAATCAAACTCTGGAATTTGTTACTGGAGGATGTAGTAAAGGCTGTTAGTGTAGCTGGGTTTAAAAAAGGTTTGGACAAGTTCCTGGAGGAAAGGTCCATAAACCATTATTAAGAAGGGACCCAGGATATCAATGCTTGACCCAATACAAGCATTGTGGAACCTGTGTCTTTTGGGAAACTGCTAAGTACGTATGACCTAGATTGGCCACTGTTGGAAACGGGATACTGGGCTTGATGGACCTTGGTCTGACCCAGTATGGCATATCTTATGTTCTTATCAGCAAGAAAAACAAATAAGACAAGGTAAACAAAACTGAAAGGTTTCCTCCTTGGATACACTTTAGTTTCTGTGTCTGTTATTGCTCTGATTACCAAACCATCAGGTCCCAGAAGCTTTGACAGTCTTTATTACTCAGGTGATTTGAAATGTGTGTGTTTTTGAGGAAGAAGCAGTCATCTCTATACCAAGAATGAACACTGTAAGTCTATTCAAACTTATATTTCATGTTTATTATTGGTTTTTAAGGAGCACAATCGCATTTCATTTAGTTCAAAGCTCATGGACTAAGACTGCATGTTGGCATAAGAATTAATGCTAATATGAAATTAGCACTTATGCTAGTCTTATTGGTGATCATTAGAACATGCATTATGCATATAAGAGACATTATCAGTATATAGGGCCCGGTATTCAAAAAGCATTAATACTATCAACAGCCAGTTAACCGTGTAAATGCCTGCTAACCGGATATTCGATGGCACATACACAGAAAGTGCCATCAAATATCCCAACTAAGTCCCCCACACGCCCCGATGCTAGGCAGCTAACATTGGGGCGTTCTGGGGGGGAGTGGAGGTGGAGGTGGGGGACGGCGCTAACCATGCAGCACCGATATTGTAAACTGTACAGTTAGTGCTCGGTGCCTATAAGATAAGGAGGAAAACCGTCACCTACATTATAGGCGCCGAGGCTAACCATGCAGCATCCAAGATTGATACTGCACAGTTAGCCTTGGCAGCTTCTGCGCAGTGTGGCCAAACCCGAATATTCACTTCTGTTGCTGCGGAAGTGAATATGAGGGGTTAGGGGATCGGTGGGCAGGGCTAAGCGGTTAAATATCGGGCCCCACAATTATTATACAAGTCTTTTCTCTCAATTATGGAAAACTGTGTTTAGAGCCATTTTATATTCAAAAACAATGCAATGTGTGCCTTTGAGTCAATGCTGACTCCTGGTGACCCAGCAGCTCCTGATTTCCTTGGCAATGTGACTGGGAGTACACTGCCAGGCCTTTCTTCTGAGGCTATGAGGGGTTAAGTGACTTGCCCAAGGCCACAGAGAGTACTAGTTGGAATCATATGCTGGTTTCTTGGTTAACAAGCCAGTGCCCTAACCATTAGGCTATTCCCTCACTCCCATTTTACATACAGAACCTATAAAAGGCAGAATTCACGTAGAATATACACTGAGGATATAATTATAGGCGTGATTATCTCAGATCAGGAGAGAGGGTGAAGTAAAAACCATTACAGAACTCCTGCATATGAAAAGCAAGACTCTATATTTCTTGAAGGCCGTGAAACACTACCTCTTCCTCATACATTACCCTGAACCTAATAGAAACTCAGCACCATTTGCCGAATCCACCCAAATCACTACTGTCTAAAACCACACAAACACATGATCAGCCTACAAATTGTATATATTGTATATTTTATGGTTGTACATAGTTACCCTGTTAGCCAAGTTGATTATCCTGTTCATATGTAAACACAAAGTACTATTGGAAATGTGTATGTTCACTGTTTATTGTAAACCGCGCTGATGCTGAATAGCGCGGTATAAAAGAGACTTTAAATAAATAAATAAATAAAATAAATAAATATTGCACCATTGTTGTGATCACATTGAGGACCATGACTTCAAAATCATTTTTTATTGTAACAGAAAACAATATTCATCTATGTAATAGAATGTGGTTCTGTGTGCAGAATGGAAAATGGGCAATGATGTGAGTTAACAGGTTTGTGGTAGCCAAGGGCAAAATGGATCACAAAGTTAGCCAACAGGACCCTGGCTTTTAGGTTGTGATTCTTTCTGCCCACCTCCATCTCCCTTCTTGTTACTGCCTGATTAATCGGATTCACGTCTGCCTGTGCCCACATCAAAATCTGACCTGTCGGACTTCTGATGAGACCCAGCTCAGGTTTTTCTAACAAATTTTGTTCAGTGTTTTGATGCTGTTCAGAGATGGCTTACTAACAAGAATTCATAGACACTATTTCTTGGGCTACGCTCTTTCCTCCCACTAGTGACATTTGCTTTGGCGACATTTCTGTGCCTGTCAATTCTGAAGTCTGATGCCTTAGCTTAGACTGACTTTAGCTCAGGGGTTTACTTTAGGATCCTATATAAAAATGTGGTTAAATGTTAGAGCTACTAGATGGCTCTACGACCTCAGAGACAGGCTGAGACAGTCCTAGTTTCCATTGATTTACTTCCATTGCATTCAAACTTACTTTTCTGGTACAAACCAGCCTGTTCCTGATGACCCCTGGAGCTCTCTCTTAAGCTTGTTATATTTGAACTTCTATAGAATCTCAATAAAGAAAATAGCCAGACTATCAATTCTAAAGTATTCAGAATTTGTAGTATTAGTCCTTCATGATTCTTTCTACCTGTATAAGTTTTCCTCTTTTCAAGATTTTCCCATCCTTTCAATTGTGTCTCAGGCTTTCAAAGGCGATTATCCAGATAAATGCTTAGTTGGTACTATCTGTGAATTTTCAGTGACACGGCATGGATAGTGATTCTGGACATCTTCATAGACCGCCGTAGCACTATCCAGAAAATGCCGGGGGTGCAGTGAGGGTGACGTTTGGGCATTCCTCACAGCTATGTGCAGAGCAGTGATATTCAGTCCACTATCCATATAGTTCTCTGGTTAAATTTAGGCCAGGTGAAAGGTTGTAATAAATTTATCCCAATATCTAAATAACGAGCTGAATGAATCTCAGCACTCTCCATGTAGTGCTGCCGCTCGCTGCTCTATATCTATATTCTGTGCTGCTCGCTATCCAGATAGTAACACTGAATATATCTGAATAATGCCGACACTATAGCCTGTGATTAAAAGAAACACTGGAAAATTCACCAGCTTGCGTCTACCCTGATACACTACTTGCTATTTTATTCACTTTGTAATTTCTTTCATTTGATCTTTACTGCTGTTATTCACACTTCCCCTGTCTCTTGACCCACCTTCAGGCTTCCAGTTCAATTGCAAATAGTTTCTTTAAGGATATTTATTTTATTTTATTTATTTAACAGCTCTTATACACAGCGCTATTTGACATCAGTGCGGTTTACATTAAACAAAATACACTCAGATTTAGAGAACTTGTCCAAGTTACAGGTAACAGGGGAATAAAACAAGGATTAACTGGGGAATAGCATATAAAAAATTAAATAAAAGCAATTACATCAGACTAGAGACATATTATTTATTTATGTATTTAACTAGGCTTATATACCTCTTTTCTACCAGTCAAAGCAGTGTATATTCAAGAACTGCATATATATTTTTTTCCCTTGTCCCCAGAGGGCTCATAATCTATGTTTTTGTACCTGAGGCAACGGAGGGTAAAGTGGCTTGCCCAAGGCCACTAGGAGCACCCTTGCGACTAGAAATATTATGCCAAGACCCTTCGTTGTTGATGCTATGGGTTCTTTTTTTTACTGCAATTTATATTTTTCCACCTAACTGACTTTCTCTAGGCTTTGTAGGAATGTTTCTCAGATAGATTTCACACATCTGTTTCCTCGACTCATGCAATAATGAGCCCCAGGTCTGCTCCCCATTGCGTGATGTCTGTTCCCCTTACCCTCTCAACAGGAAGTCAAGAAATCCTCGGGGAGCACAAGCCCTGATTGAAAATTAAACTCATATCTTCCAAAAGGGCATGGTGTTTTTTTAAAAATATGGGGATGGCTAAGGGATAAGGTTTGGCTGGATAAACTGCTGGTCAACCAAAGAATATCTACTGGAAGGTGTTTCGTGTGCAGGACTCTAAATTAACTAGACAGCAGCAATTTTCCACCACTATCTTGTAAAGTTTAGTTATTTAATTAGGACTCCACAAGTTCTTTTCTTAATGGATAATTTAGTCATTTAAGTTTAGGATTTGCGTTCAGTGGTCCTGTCTAAATAGATAGGGATACTGAATATCTGAACTCCACTTTTCAGCTCAATATTCCAACCACCCCCTTACTTCTCTATTCCTCTTTCTTTGTAATTAATTCCATTTGATTTCTTTTGGATTATTTCCACTATTAGGATGGTTTTGGCCATGGCTTGATTTCCACTCTAGATGTCCACAGGATACTAGAGGAGAGAGAGGTAGGAGAGGAGTGTAAGTCCTCTGTTCCTTCCCTCAATTTCCTTTGCCCATCTTCTGATCTATTCAGATGTCTCCTCTCTCCTACCACTGTGTAGTTTGGTGATCTGGTTTCTATGTGGGATTTCTCCAGGCCCAAGAGTGCCCCTCTTTCTCCTCTCAAATGGCTTCCAGTCACTATGGAAACCCTGCAAAGGCTGCTGGGCATGAGAAAATTCTATAGAGACTACCATCAGTGCTGCTGCTGTTGTCTAGGTTGGGCTTGCTCAATGGCTTAGCGATAGTAGACCCTGAATGAGGCCTACAGCAGAAGCAATGCTCCAGTATATATTAAAATTTTGCACCAGAGGTAGTTGCCTTCATTGTTTATTTTCAAATCCGGGCCTGGTTTACATTGTTATTTGCAATAATGTACTTCATTATTCCTTACAGTATTTTGTATGTATTTTACAAAAATGTGTCATTTATGGATCTGAGCTACTTTCCATATGTGATACAAAGGTGGTGGGGTTGGGGGTGTGTATCCATGGGTATGGGAAGTTACCTTGTGTCTGTTCTCTGAGAAGATCAGAGGTCAGCATGCTCTCCTTCCACCATCTTCAGTTTCCCTGCATCTTACTTGAACTGGGCACTGTCTTAACTCTCTCAAACTCTGTTGAAAATATTGTGTCTTCACATACTCTACAATTCACCTTGGGCCCGATCCAGGAAGGTGAAGAGCTATCTGCCCTCAACCTATTCCACCTCCGCTGCATGTACAGAGCTGCTGTGCGTGCTACAGGGGCAGAACATGGGTGGGACCAGACCCCAGATGTATAGGGCCGATTCAGGTCATGGCCCTGTATGTCTGGGGAGCACCAGAGGGATGCCTCTGAGGTGGAATAAGAGCAGGGTGCCCCTCCGATCCTGCATGGCAGGCCCCCTCCACCGGAGCCTGACAGACCCCCCCTCCCCTCGGAGCAACAGGCCACCCATGATGGATCTCCACCACCCGATCCAGGCCCTGGTGGCTCCTGTTGGGGGTCAGACAGTGGGGTGACAGGAATTGCACTGCGACGGACAGACTGAGCAGTGGGGAGGACATCCCCACAGGTATGCAGGGACATGCTGGACTGTCTCAGTCCAATCCTGCACCCAGGGAACGTCTGGCTCCCGCTGTGCAGAATCGGGTCCTAATGGGCCCGTTCCTGCTGGGGGGGGGGGGGGCACAGATTGCCCAGACATGCCTCTTCGGGGATCAGGCTCCTTGTGCTCTCTCTTCCCTTCTATTTTTGATACAGATGAAAACCAATGTGAAATTTAAGTGGACATTGGATGACTGACATTTCTATACCAGCAGACAGTTCCTATAGATGTGGAGCGCGATTCTATGATATACACATCAGGCTGGCAAAAACGTCTAAATGAAAAATGAGCATATTATGAACCTGATTCCGAAACCACAGGTATAGGCTGTGATGGCGCAGCTGGGTTAAACGCTAGTGAAAGGAGGAAAAATCACTCTTTTTCCCCTGTAGCTAAGAGCAGTGCAGGAAGAGAAAGGGTTAAACCTTCAAATAATGAAAAAACCCTTGTGCACAGAAAGCAGGAGAGTGAGCCACACCTCAGCTCCATGACAACCAGGGGAGCTGACGTGGGAGGCAGGGGGGCGGAGTCAAAGCCCATAGGACAGCCCCAAACATTTAGGCACGAGGAAACAGTTAGAGAGAGAACTTTGGAAGGAACATCAGAAAGGTCAGGAAGAACATCAGCAGCAAGGAGCTGTAAGAGTTCTGGAAGGGACGCTGAAAGGAGTTCTGAGAGGACCTGTGAGAGGAACCGAGATGGGAATTTAAGCAGGAGCAAAGTTCCATTTGAAAGGCTGCACAGACACTCTGATTGCAGGCAATGTGTGAGTAGCTCTAGTTCAGAGAGAAGCACAGCTGCACATGAGCAAGTGGCTGATTGGAAGCTCTGGAGACAGGAGTCAGAGTCAGACCCTGCTGAGCAGCTTAACAGCCGGGAGCAGAGGAAGGAGTCTGGGGACAAGAGGTTACCTGTAAGCCTGCCAGAAAGAGTACGGAAAGCCAGGAAAAAGGTGAGCCCTTTTGAATCCATTAAGTCAGTACTCAAGGAGACTGGTGTCCTAAGTTCCTCCCACACACCTCACAGTAAAGAAGAGTCCCATTGGAAACAGATAAAGGCTTTGTTAGAGCAGTGGGAGCCTGTTCAGGAGAAGCCGGTAATTGAACAAAGCATATCAGACTCAGAGGGAGAGCCCATGCAGTTTGAAGAAGCTGGTATTGGAAGCGAGAGTTCTGATATGGAAACTGATTGTGCATTTTGCCAGAGAAGGTAAAAGCTGTGAACTGTTATACTAATAGTAAGTGCTGGAAGAAGCCTGACATTGTGCTAGGAGGATTTTACACGGGAAGAGGCAGTGAGCTGCTGGAGTGTAAAAGCCAGGCCAATTAGGCAAACGTGGAAGAAAAGAGCATTACTGTTTTATGGTTTGTTTTAAGAAAGCATTTTGGTTGCTGAAGGAGAAAGCAGTGCGGGAAGACAGTGCTGTGAAAGAAACATGCCTGTATGTTTAGCAGCTGAATAATCCTGTACCAGTTAAAACACTTTGCTTTGGAGAAGAATCCTTTATTTCTGTTTGGGATAGTAGATGGACACTTGTGCAACAATAACAATAAAACTTATTGTTAACCCTATTCCTTGCTAACTCAGTCTTTGCCACAACTACAAGGGAACAGAGACCGCAGCACTTAAAAAGGATACAAATAAATATGTGGTCCGCCCACTCCCACTAGGCAACCGCCTATACAAGGGGTGGACGCGACAAGGCGTACCCTCTGTTTTGGAATACATGGCATTTGATGAACACCTTAGTTATTCTTGCAGTGGTCATCACTGAAAACAGTATTTGCAATGCTAAAAATGGGACAGAAAAAGCATTTCTCTGAATAGTGGGAAACTATCAGGATGAGAACATGCAACAATGCAAACATCAGACATACATGCTCAAAAGCACCATCATCTGCCCTGACATATATGCACAATGTTGGATATGTATGAGTGCTCTTTGCATTGCGGCATGCCCCCATCATTGACTGAGACGTGCCCGCTATGTTGCTGCGGATCAGTTTTACAGAAGTCACTGGCACTTGGTGATACTGCAGCCAGCCCTATGGTCTGGGAACTGGCCAGGCAGACATGTCACCCCAGAGTTGTGGATCCACACACCAGGGCCTCCTCAGCAGCTTTCATACCACACACACACACACATACACAATCCTGCTTGCGGGCACAAATAACATACCTCAGCCAAAATCATGCCCTGCACCTACAAACCACTGCTGGTAATACATAATTGCAGGACTTCTCAGGATAACACATCTGATCTGCATTTCTCAGCCAAACCCGATTCTGCTCCATGCTAACTCTTATACCATCCCTACATCTATGTTGCCATTTTTCCAAACATAGGAATTGTTAGGGAAGCCTAAAATAACCCCTTAGCACAAACAGCACAGGTTAGCATAGCCAGAATAAGGACTATTTTAGTGCTTTATATTTCTGTAGGGGTGTTTTTTTATTGTTACTTGACCTTACAAACATCCCTCATTTTTGCATTGTATGCTTTACAACTGCATTTTGGGCACTCCCAGACAGCAGACACACCAGTTCAATACAGACTTGTCACAACCATTCATCTCTATGGGACACATGGTAGATCAAAGCAGAGAACCTTCTAGGTCCAGGCCTTAATCCATGTTGCTGCTGGTATCACATGGGCGTCTGCAGGGAACACTCAGGACATACATGGGCCTTTCCTGAATACACTTTCTACGTCTCCGCAGCTTGCTATGCCCTCATTCCACCCCTCCTGCCTATGTTCTAAGATTCATGTTTTAGCGCCATGTACATACAGGGCAACTGGGTTTCAGAATACGGGTCTAGACGTTTCCATGAGAAAAACGTCTATCCTGCAAGTAGAAAGGGCTTATTTGTGTTCTGGAATGATCTCCTTAGAGGAAAATTCAACATCATTGATAGTCATATGCATTATATTATTGGAAGCATTCTATATTGGAAAAAGAGTATTATTCTTTCAACTGAAATGTTTATTTCTCTTTCTTTATATCTTAAAAGATCATGAACACTGAAGTCATGGAGAAAGAGAATAGGACATCAATCACAGGATTCATTATTTTGGGCTTCTCTGAACAACCTCACCAGCAGATCTTCATTTATGTAATAGTTCTACCAGCCTTCATGATCTCTGTCTTAGGAAACCTTGGGTTCTTAATGTTAATGTGCTCTGACCATCGCCTCCACAGACCCATGTACTTTTTCCTCAGCAACTTGTCTTTCTTGGATATCTGTAACACCACAGTCTCTTTCTCTACATTGCTGCAAACGCTTTTAAGAGGGAAAATCTTTATTCCCTTTTTCCTATGTATGGCACAGCTTTACTTTTTTTCAGTTTCTATAAGTACAGAATTGTACCTTCTCACGGCCATGGCCTATGACCGTTATGTGGCAATTTGCAAGCCCCTGCATTACCCACTTGTGATGAATAAAAGGCTCTGCACCTTACTGATGGCTGCCTCATGGTTCTTAGGTTCTCTGGATGAAGCTCCTATAGTAGTTGTCATGTCTCAACTCTCGTTTTGTGCCTCCAATGAGATTAGCCACTTCTTCTGTGACCCTAAAGCACTTCTAACACTCACCTGTAGTGATACCCAGAATTTTGAAATACTAGTATTTTCTGAAGGGATATTTATAGCTCTCATTCCCTTTCTATTAATCCTGTCATCCTACATCTTTATCATTGCAGCCATCCTGAAAATCCGCTCTTCTGAAGGAAGGCGCAAGGCCTTCTCCACCTGCTCGTCCCACCTCACTGTCGTTCTTCTGTTCTTCGGGGCTATTATGCTGATCTATATGAGACCAAACTCAATGTATTCATCAGAGCAAAACACAATGTTTGCTCTTCTGTATACAGTACTCGTTCCCATGCTAAACCCATTAATTTATAGTCTGAGAAATCAAGATGTAAAAAATGCCCTGAGAAACCTCATCTTTGGAAAATAATACAAAAGGCAACCAATATGTCTGATTGTCCTCTAAGATTTATCAGGAATCAGAAGGGGTGGACGGGCAAACATTTTTCACTTTGTAAAGTTTTCTGTTGTACATGAAATTTTTTTGTTTTGTTCTTTTTTTTCAGTTTGGAGCAATGCCGTCAATAGTGCACATTATGATGAAATGGGGAAAAATCAAAATTTGGGATTTTTTGCCTGTTGCTTCAATTATAAAAGACATGAGCGGACGTGGGAAATGTTGTTTACATTTTTCATATTGCTACAAGCAAATTGTAGCATTACACAAATGATAAGTAGCAGTACATAGTAGGAATTAAAAGTCTTCTGGAGTTTCTCTTGTTTTTTGTTATTTCAGTAATTGATTGGTCTCTTTCATCATCATGAACGACATTTCTAGAAAGTAGAGTCACTATCACTCAGAAGTTCAGACTGGAAGTAATTAATTTCTTTTCAGTGCTGGAGACCTTTATAACTAGCCTGCCAGGAAACCAAAATATCTTGGCAAATCTGTACCTGTGGAGTATTTGCATATTTTCAAAGTGATACTCCTTGGGTAGTTGGTCTTTGAAAATTCTCCAATAAATGTATGTTGGTACAAACACATTCACTACTTTGTCTCTGTTATTTCTTTGGGAAGAGGAATGAGAAAATGTTATGGGGCCTGTTTATTAAACAACATTAGCTGTGTAACATGAAAATTGCCATGGACCGACAGTTAACACGGCACCTGGATGGCATGGGATAGATCCCCACGTTGAACAACTAACACAGAGGTGGGTGTGGAACGGGCAAGGACTGGGCTATGCAGATAAAGTTGATGTATCTACTATGCATGAACGATTAATGTAGCGGATAACATGAAGTAGTCAAAGCCACCTCAAGAAGAATAGCTGCGTGCATCATGTTATCTGCCATTCGGTTAATGTGTGGTAAATTTTCTCTTTGTTAACGGATGACAAAATCCCGGAAACGCACTCATTAGTTAACACAGAGGTTCTATATTGCCTTATCCACTCATGACAAATCAAAGATCTTTATCTTATTGTTGGTTGCTTTGTTGGTAGCAGAGTTCCTTGACACATATACCATACTTTCCGAATAACGACCACATCGAATAGGAGCATTGTTGCTCATGGATGCACATATATTACTAAATTACTTTGATTTATGTGCATAAATCTAGGCATGGCTTATAAAATTATTCCCTTAATGATTAGGTAAGGTGCGCTTTTTCCAGCTCATGCAAATTTTGTCTGGATTCTCAGCTCTGTTAAAAATCCAGAGGTAAAGATGAAGTTCATAATTTATGCTAATTCCAGCAAGATTCAGGCAGCCTTTTGCACTGAACACACATTAATTCTGCGCTCTTTGCATCTTAGGTGCAAAACCACAGTGTACTTTAATAAAAAGGCCTCTCAGTTTTTGATGTTGTCTGATGTTTTTCATATGATCAAGTCACTTAGGGGTAATTTAAAAAAAAGACCCTATAGATTCCATGAAAGATGTACATCTACCCTAGCAATCACTGACTTGATTACACAGGAAAACTAGTTAAGCTTAAAACAAATTATGGTTATTCACAATGGTGTGCTTTTCTTTTCCAAGATGGCCAAATATTTTGTAAGGATTAAAAGAAGGCTTAAGAAGCACATACACAGGAATACTGTAACATCCAGCAAAAGGGTAAGAGACCCTGGATACGAGATGAAAAAGGAAGTTTTCAAGGGTAACTGCTGAGAAGTTTCCTACACTGACTCTATTGCATTCACTCAGGTGACACTATATATAAAGTCTGCAGGTTGGTATCATCATAGTATTCACACTAACCGACTTACCTACCATGCTTCAGAAAAGATACATTTAGCAACATCTTTGACAATAAGGAAGGGTCTGACACACAGAAGAAAAAGTTATTAACATCCAGACTGCAAAAATATATTTCTTATTCAAAAGGATTAAATGAGTTTGCAGATCTGCAAAGCACATTAATCTTGCTGATAGGGATATTCGGTAGCACATACCCGGTTTTTGTCACCAAGGGGCATGTTTACTAAACTGCGGTAACGTAGCAGTGGCTATGTTAAGGCGCGTTATGTAACTTTAAGGCACCTTAACATTACATAACGCGCCTTAACCTTCCCAGCCGCGGTAAGGCCAGAAAAGAGTTGAAAGAGGGCGGAGAGAGGGGGTCAGTGGGCGGGGAGAGGCCCCTTCCACACTAATGCAGAGAAATTAAGGGCTGAATCTTAACATAACTGAAAACCTGGCGTTAGCACACATTTGCAAGAGAGAGAAACCAGTTCTGTGTCAGCAATGTACAGCATAGCCAGGGAGACCCAGAAAAGTGATAGTAGTGCTACATTTGCACCACTAGCATAGTGGACAAGTATGAGAGGCCACAATGGTGACAGTGCGAATGGGGCATAGGGTGCTGCAGGCGGGACATGTAGTGGGGGCAGCTGGGGCACAGGGCTGACCAGGCGGAAGCCTAGGTGACACATAGGAACATAGACATGAGAAATCAGCAAGACAGCTGCTGACCAAAGCAAACCACAAACCACAAATACCCTGACCACCCTAGCCAATAGTTACCAGGGCATACACCGGACATCCTCCTAGCCACCCGTTCCCCATGTGGAAGGTGCAAAATGTTGGTAGGCTGTGATGGGGGTGGGGGCATGCGTAAGGCCATGTATGCCCCTCAAGCCTGACACCCCAACCCAGGCACCCGCCTACCTGTGCAGTGTATGACCTGTGATGGCGCACCAACAACATATGCCTATGTCAGCAAGACAGAGAGGGGGGGGTGTCCGTGCTGGAGAGGGCAGTGGCACCTGCCTGCAGTGGCCCCAGGCCATGCCCTGCACCAGTACGTGGTGTGCAGTGCAATATAAAAGGTCTGGCTGAGGAGACGTACAGCTAGCCCAAGGGACCAATGTGACCCTGTGGCAACACTGTGGCACAATACACACAGCCAGTGTGTCCCTAAGCAGAGGATCACAGGTTCAGGTCCCAGCTGCAGGCCCAGCACAACACATCCCAATATTTTACCCCACTAGGTAGATGAAAAAGAAACCAGAGGTGGTCCTGCTGAGGAGAAGGAAAGGTACATCCCAATAATTTTTCCCACCATGTACAGAGACCAGAATAACAGAAAAGGTCGGGCTGAGGAGAAGGAAATGTCCATCCCAATAATGTACCCCACCATATAGATAGAACAGAAAACCAGAAACGGTCTGGCTGAGGAGATGTAAAGGTACACCACAATAATTTACCCCACTATGTAGATCAAACACAACACCAGAAAGGGTCTAGCTGAGGAGACTTACAGGTAGTCCCAGGGCCCATTGTAACTATGTGGCAACGCGGTGGCGCAGCACACACAGCCAGTGTGTCCTGGAGTTAAGAGTCACAGGTTCAAGCCCCAACTGCAGGCACAACACAGCCAAATAACCAAATATTTTACCACACCATGTAGATACACCATCAAAATGTGCAATTCCCACGGCAGCGGCCAACAGGGCCACAAACACCCACTCATCCAGGCTCCACTATTGAAATCCACATGTAGAGTCAGGCTGTTGGCCCCAGCATGGAGCTGCAGGTAGCATCCCAGCACCACTACCACCTCCTGCACAGGCCGGAAACGTCGGCACTGTGAGCAGGGCAGGGTGGTGGGCAGGTTTGTCAAACACCCCTATTAGTGCTCAGTGACGCGTTAGGAATGTGTATGTTATCCATTGTATTGTGATTGCCCACCCTGCCCTGGGCCCCCAATGTGCAGATGTTAACAGTGTTAAAATGCAAATTTGCATAATGAGGAGCAAGGTTTTGTGGGTATGGCCAGGACAGGGCATATTGGGCAGGCGTCAGCTGCACAGGGAGTAGGGCAATGGCTCGGTCACTGTACTGGCAAAACACCACCTGCATGGACAGGGGGGGCCAAAGCATGTAATGCTGTGAAGCCAATCCACCCTGATTGTTCAGTGACCATAGAATGTCTAGGTCTCCCCCCCCCCCACAGTGCTCTATACCATCTGTCACCAGTGATACATATGTGATCCCAGTTCTGGAGGTCCAATCACTGACATGCCTGCTTGGTGTGTGTTCGTTCCACATGCCATGTCTGGGTGCACAGGTGTGCTCTCTGTGAGCCTGCACCAGGGACTGGCAGGTGGATTGTCTGCAGTTAGTTTGTGCATGGTAGAAACACCATGTATACTGCTGCAGGTGCAGTCCAAAAGGGCTGTCTGATGGTGAATGCCAGATGGTGGTATGTGGCAAGGGAGGATGCACAGCCCCACCACCACATCATGACTGGTCTGCCACTGCTGCAGTCACATGTATGGGTCCTGTGCACTAGCCCTTGAGAGCTGTCTATCGTCATCATGACCGAAGGTCACTGGTGCCACATTCAATCCCCAGGCACCTGTCACTCCATGGCTGCTCTGATAATATGAGTGAGAGTGGGCCCTTGGGGGTACCTAGTGTAGACCACTCTGACAGGTAGGAAAAGTGCTACATATCCCCCATGTGATCCAAAACACCCCTATGCCCCCCACGAACAGGTGTCCATGTCAGTCAGATCCCAACACTGGGTATGCAGTGACATGGGTGAGGTCTGGTCCCAGTGGACCACATGTGACTGCAGAACACAGATGGGCACAGAGCCACTCTCAAATGCACTATTATGAACACCTGTCACACACTGGTAGGGATGGGGATGTGTAGCAGGACCCATCTCTAGCACCATGTGTACTGCATACCCAGTGCTGTGCGCCCACCTGTACCATCAGGGCGAACACAGAACCTACCTAATGGCAGGATCTGTAGCTACTCTGTGGCAGTATCACGCCCTGGCAGGACATTACACCAAGCTGGGGAAACAGAGAGGTACAGACTCCATGTGGAGATCAGATATACAGAGCTGTTCTGCATGTGCAATACATCATGGGTGTTGGTGCAGCTACCCTATCCTTGCACACACAGCTGATGGCTGTGTGCTGAACTGCAGTCCCCCTGTACCCAGCCAGTCCAGTCCAAAAGGGCAGAGAGGTAAAGAACTCTGGCCAGTACAATGAGGTTACAAACAGCGGTCATGGGTCGGATTCACTGTTGTTACCTCCCCATATGCTGTAGCAACCAGGATAATCTGCATGCCGCTAATAGTCGTATCCTCGCAGATCAGTACTGCCAGTCCCTAACAGCTATGCCACAGTTGAAACACAGTCCCACTGTCCATCCATCTGCATGTGTCAGCTGTACATAGTCCTGTCTGCCTGTGCAGGCTGCCACCCCATAGCATGCACTGGTACCCTGTCCTGCATTGTGCCTCTGTGTGCATCCCCGCCTGTGCCTGATCTGCATGACAACACCACCCTGCTGTCGACCCACCAGTTCAACTATCTTGCCACCACCGCCCCCTCCGGAATAAATGTACAACCCATCAACTGCCACCCACTGTCTCACAAGTATGTGATATTGACAGAACCCTGTGCCGTGGTACAGTCACCCACAACATGTTGGTCTACAGTACTGACAGCAACAGGGGCTGCCTGCAGATATGGCACCTGCAGACCCCCCATCCCCCGTCAGTCACCTGTGCAGTGCCGCACCCCCGTGGCCACCCAGTGCCAGGGTGACATCTGTCCCAATGCCCGTAGGTGATGCATGTCAAGCTGAGGCACCTTGCAGCCTATAGGGCACACTAACCTAGGGCACCCTTACAATGTTAGGGCACTGTAACAATTAGCGCCATATCCCTGAGAGCCCCCGAAGGTGACCTGTCCAGGGGTGCCAAATCCCGCACCATGCCTAGAGATAAATGACCTGGAAAGTGGAATAACGAGTGAGGTTATCAAATTTGCAGATGACACAAAATTATTTAAAGTTGTTAAAACCCAAGAGGATTGTGGAAAATTGCAAGAGGATCTTGATAAATTGGAAGACTGGTGTAAGGCCCTGTTACTTACAAGAGACCGATTACTAATTAAAGACTAATTTCCTGTATAGTCCAGATCCAAAAGTCAGTACAGGTGCAATCAGAATCTCTGTTTATTAGATAACTGATGGACAAATACAGGCAAGGGAGAGGAGAATTTCTGTCAGTCATCAGACCTCAGAATCCCTCCTCTCTTGAATATAATAGTCGTGTTACATATATAAATTTTTCTGATTTCCGTATACGTGCACAGCTCCCAAATCTATCTCCCCCCCCCTTGTATCTCATCTCCTCTTGCCATCTGTTTCCTGTTACTTCCTTTCTATCCCCTTGTTCCTGTTTTGATACCCACTCAAGTTCCTTTTTGTTTGCTCTTACTCCATACCTACCAACTATCAACTGTCTTTCTTCTTCAGGGCTGATGTGCTCAGCATATTCTTCTTTGCATGGTTTCCTGTGTATGTGCCTTCTGCAAAAAGTCTCTGCATGGATCCTTCAATCCAAATATACACTTTGCTAAGGCTTATAATAAGAACATAAGAACATAAGATATGCCATACTGGGTCAGAGCAAGGTCCATCAAGCCCAGTATTCTGTTTCCAACAGTGGCCAATCTAGGTCATATGTACCTAGCAGTTTCCCCAAGGGACACAGGTTCCACAATGCTTGTATTGGTTCAAGCATTGATATCCTGGGTCCCTTCTTAATAATGGTTTATGGACCTTTCCTCCAGGAACTTGTCCAAACCTTTTTTAAACCCAGCTACATTAACAGCCTTTACTACATCCTCTGGTAACAAATTCCAGAGTTTGATTACACGTTGAGTGAAAAATATTTTCTTCTATTAGTCTTAAATAGTTTACCCTGTAGCTTCATTGCATGTCCCCTAGTCTTTCTATATTCTGATAAGGTAAACAATCGATCTACGTTTACCCGTTCCACTCCGTTCATTAATTTATAGACCTCTATCATATCTCCCCTCAGCCGTCTCTTTTCCAGGTTAAAGAGCCCCAACCTTCAATATATGATATTTCCTTATATGGTTCTTTATGCTGGCCTGTTTTAACTTGCCCACTGTAATAACAGACTGGTTGATATATATATATATTTATTAGAGCAGAATAAAGGCCATTGAGTGATTATGAACCAGGAACATATACCTAAACCTTATAATTCCTACAATTCACCCTTTTTTTTTTTTTTTTATTGTGGAGGAGATAAGACCAAGTCAGAGAATTCAGAAGTGGGGACCACAGCATAGGAAGCATTCACATGTGTATGGCATGTTTGAACAGGCATAAGGGAAGTGGACACCTTGGTACACTGTTTCTTACAACAGGAAATGGCAAGAGAAACAATACAACAAAAGGACAAGGCAAAAATCAAAAAGATGCCAGTAGAAATTAAAAGGCCTTTTAGACCAGTACCTAGCGAGTGAAACCAGGAGGTAAGGGATGAAAACCAATTACCTACATTCAGTCCTCCCTTAAAGTCATCAATATGTAAATCTGACAGGTGGCGTATCTTATCCATAGCATTAAGCACAAACACTGAATGATTCGCTATGACCGTACAACAAATAGTGGCATTAATAAAAGAACAAAGGCCTCCCTCCGAAGCAAGGAGCAAATCTAACGCTTGTCTATTTTGTAGGGTCATTTGGGTACTTTGCTCTAGGGACTCTGATAGCTTAGTTATAGAATCAATAACAGTTTTCATTTGTACATGAAGCAAACATTGTAACCGGCGTATAGCCATTCCTAATTCAGCAGTGAGAGCAGGGGTAGCAAAAGGAATCCATGCTGTCCATGATAAAGCATCTAATCGTGTTTTGGTCAAGGGGTAAGTAGAATTAATATATTCAAAAGATGCCTGTATGGCCTCATCTTCAGAAACTTTCGCATCCCATGGACCTGATCCTACTAGAGAGCGTTTAACTCGCTGGAGGAGTGAATGAGTTTTGTGTGAAACATTTAAAGGAATAAGGGCAGAATAGCGAGATACACGGACAAGGGTACAGGGCAAGTGAGAAATATTAATTTTCTGTAATAAGGCTTCCCCACAAAGAAAATAGTGACCTGTTAAAGCAGAAATCTGTGTAGAGGAACGCCATTTTCTTGGAAATGTATTAATATTACCCAAATAAAGGTTAGATTGTAACTTCCCATGACTGTAGGTAGAGCGCTGAGACTGGGGAATATAGCAGGAACTAAAAGGGACTTTACCTCCAAGCCAATAATCATAATGACCAGAAGGTAAATAGGGACCCACAAGTAGGGCATCCTGCCAATAATTGGAATCCACTAGCAAAGGCACTAGGGTGATATTATCTGCTGGGGACAGGGTGGAGGGGTTAGCAGTAAATTGTGACAAATACGTAGAATTACCATGGCAAGGAACAAAAGTTCCAGCAGCTATATGCCAAGAAGCATTTTGGACATTATAAGTAATATTGCAGCGAGAGGAAAATGAAAGAGATGCATTAGTCACAAGACAATAATGCATCCAGTGATCACCAGATGGTGTGGTTCAGTATTAGGACTAGGGCTGTTAGAATCCATTCCAAGGTGAAGATCTTAGACTTTAGGAAGACTAACTTTGCGAAGATGGGCCAATGCCTCAGGGAGTCGTTAGTGGGATGGGAACAGCTGGGGGATGTAGAACAACAGTGGGCAAAACTGGAAGGGGGTATTTTAAAGGCAACCAACCTTTTTGTTAAAATGGTAAACAAAGGCAAAAGGAACAGGAGACCGCTATGGTTTTCGAAGGAAGTAGCTGAAAAAGTGAAGAAAAAGAGGGAGGCCTTCATGAAATACAAGAGATCACAGAGAGAGGAAGACAGGCATCTGTATTTGGAAAAACTTAGAGAAGCTAGCAAAGTAGTCAAGAAGGCAAAGATTCAAAAGGAGGAGGAAATAGCCAATGCAATAAAATGGGGGGATAAGACATTTTTCAGATATATTAGTGAGAAGAGGAAGGGCAAAAGTGGTATTGTCAGACTCAAGGGTACAGGGGGGGAATATGTAGAAGCTGATAAGGATAAAGCGGAATTGCTTAACAAATATTTTTGTTCTGTGTTCACAGATGAAGAACCAGGAGCAGGACCTCAGAAAACACCCACAAATAAGAACAGAAGCGAGGGACATCTTGAACAATTTTCAGAAGACTGTGTTCGTGAGAAACTAGCTCAACTCAAAGTAGACAAAGCGATGGGACCGCATGGGATACACCCTAGAATACTGAGGGAACTTGGGGACGTTCTAGCAACTCCACTGACTGACCTTTTCAATGCCTCGTTGGAGTCGGGAGTGGTGCCAAAGGACTGGAGAGAGGCTCATGTGGTGCCTTTACACAAAAGCGGAAGTAAGGATGTGGTTGAAAACTACAGGTCGGTTAGTTTAACTTCAGTGGTGAGTAAATTAATGGAAACGCTGTTGAAAGAAAAAATAGTGAGGTTTCTGGAGTCCGGCGGATTACAGGATCCGAGGCAGCATGGATTCACCAGAGGCAGGTCTTGTCAGACAAATCTGATTGATTTCTTTGACTGGGTGACCAGGGAGTTGGACCGAGGGAGAGCTCTAGATGTGGTGTATTTAGATTTCAGTAAAGCCTTTGACACTGTTCCTCACAGGCGACTTATAAACAAACTGAGCACCCTAGGGATGGACCCTAAAGTTACTGCTTGGGTTAGAAATTGGTTGGGTGGGAGGCGACAAAGAGTACAAGTAAATGGAGCTCACTCTGAGGAGAAGGATGTTACCAGTGGTGTGCCCCAGGGATCTGTCCTTGGTCCGATTCTTTTTAACATCTTTGTTAGTGATATAGCGGAAGGGCTGTCGGGTAAGGTTTGCCTCTTTGCGGATGATACCAAAATCTGCAATAAAGTAGACACCCAGGAAGGTGTAGATAACATGAGGAGGGATCTAGCTAAGCTTGAAGAATGGTCTAGAATTTGGCAGCTGGGATTTAATGTTAAAAAATGTAAGGTCATGCATTTGGGCTGCAGCAATCCAAGGGAGCAATACAGCATAGGAGGTGAAGTACTTTTGTCCACTAAAGAAGAGCGGGACCTAGGCGTAGTTGTGTCCGATGATCTTAAAGTAACTAAACAGGTAGAAAAGGCGACGGCAAAAGCTAGAAGGATGCTTGGGTGCATACGGAGAGGAATGGCTAGCAGAAAAAAGGAGGTGATAATGCCTCTGTATAAGTCTTTGGTGCGACCTCATTTGGAGTATGGTGTGCAATTCTGGAGACCGCACCTTCAAAAGGATGTGAACAGGATGGAGTCTGTGCAGAGGGTTGCTACTAAGATGATTAGTGGTCTTCATTATAAAGCATATGAGGACAGACTTAAGGATCTTAATATGTACACCTTAGAGGAAAGGCGGGATAGAGGTGATATGATTGAGATGTTTAAATACCTCCATGGCATAAATGTTCAGGGAGAGAGCCTCTTTCAATTGAAAGCAAGTTCTGCGACGAGGGGACATGGGATGAGGGTGAAGGGAGATAGATTCAGGAGTGATATGCAGAAATATTTCTTTACGGAAAGAGTAGTGGATCCGTGGAATAGTCTCCCAGTGGAGGTGGTAGAGATGAGGACAGTAACTGAATTCAAAAAAGCATGGGACCAACACAGAGGATCTCTAAAGGTAAAAAGTGGACTGTTGTAGTTGTTGTTATGGAAGGACAGACTAGATGGGCCTTGTGGTCTTTTTCTGTCATCATGTTTCTATGTTTCTATGTTTCAATAAGTAAATCGCATCTCTAAAGGAACATAAACAAAGAAAGGTTCACTGGAGGCATTCACAGACTCCCATGTGTCAGTACAGTCCATGGATTCAAAACATGGAGCAGTAAAGTTTTTGTTGTCCCAACAAGAGACCTTTCCCATTAATTCCGAGAGGGACAAAGGATAAACCGCTACGGGAGCATATTTTACAGCTTTAGGGATGGGGGTGCATATTAAACAATCACAGCCACGCAACTGGCATGACCGCCTTGGGTTCCCCTCCCTTTGCCCTCTCCCCTCCCCGCACCCCCCCCCGCCCTCCCAGAGACCCTCCCTCTAATAAGTCACAACGTTACACCAGGGGTTTCTTTCACCAAACTAATTCTATTTATTTACACACAATGGTTATTAACAGCACCAAACTGTTGGCCACAGCATGCACGTAACAATCCACACAACACAGTATACAACTTCCTTGTACACCTCTTTCCTTTTGCCCCCTTGAGAGACACAGCCAATATCCCACGGACGGACTTTGTAAATGTCCGGCGGCGAAGTTATGCCGTAAAAGCATTTTCTCCGTCCCTCAGTCTTTCATGTCCTTCATGCAAAAGCTTACGCCTGCCGTTCAAGCAGACTTGGCAACCTTTTCTTCTTTACCCCCCCTTGCCCGCCGTCGAAGCAAGGCAGGGGGCCATCTGCGCGATGTTCTTGTCACCGTCTTACTCTCTCCGGGGACAGGTCCGTGTTTCGCTCCTGTACCTCGCCCCCTTTACTTAAGACCTAGGCTGTGTTCTCTCACACCGGGTGTGTTTCTTCCAGCTGTCTGGCATGCTGCGACTCTTCCCCCCCCCCAATTGTTAATTGGGCGGGTCGGGCGGGTGTCTGGCTTCCTCCAGAAAGGGGGGGGGGGTGAGCGGCAAAGAGGACGAGCATGCGCCGGGCGCTCCTTTGTACTCGGCTCTTTGCCCGCCCCCCCGCCCCCCACCGAAACCTCGGCGAGCCATCGCGTGCCTGTGCCGGGCCACGTTGATTCGCGGCCGGGACTCAGCCACGCAACTGGCATGACCGCCTCGGGTTCTCCTCCCTTTGCCCTCTCCCCTCCCCGCACCCCCCCCCCGCCCTCCCAGAGACCCTCCCTTTAATAAGTCACAACGTTACACCAGGGGTTTCTTTCACCAAACTAATTCTATTTATTTACACACAATGGTTATTAACAGCACAAAACTGTTGGCCACAGCATGCACGTAACAATCCACACAACACAGTATACAACTTCCTTGTGCACCTCTTTCCTTTTGCCCCCTCGAGAGACACAGCCAATATCCCACGGACGGACTTTGTAAATGTCCGGCGGTGAAGTTATGCCGTAAAAGCATTTTCTCCGTCCCTCAGTCTTTCATGTCCTTCATGCAAAAGCTGTTACGCCTGCCGTTCAAGCAGACTTATCAAATGGTCAATTGTAGAACGCCAAAACTCACTACTAAATACAAATGCGCTCAATATAACAAAAGTAAGATAATGATACCACTATTTCAACACAAGTGATGCTTATAATATCTTAACTACTAGTTATGAAAAACCCTGGGAGGTCTCAGACCTAGGGTAGCAACTATCCCTGTGGCTGAAATGCCAGTTTAAGGGAAAAGTTTGCTAATTAGCATCAACGACCTCCACAGTGGTAAGCGGTAATAATGAAGAAGGCAGCTGATTATATTGTATCTAAAATCTTCAACATATTGGTCTTAAAAAACGAAAAATTCAATCATCCAGTTGTCTTCGTTGGAATAACTCTGCCGCTCATAAACTATAGTTGATTCAAGTGTTCAAGTCAGCCCCATTCCCGACGCCTCCCCTCAGCGCTTCTGAGCGTTTCTCCTCATGCGGTTCTTCAGGGGGTGGGGTGTAAATCCTAAGGAATATATACAAAGCACCGTGTCTTAATCTAAAGTTATTATCCTACGTTTAAAACTAATTGCTAAAAACAAAATATTTGCTAACTCAGAGCCAAAGCTCCCATTACTCACAAACTGCTGCCCGCGTTGTATATACAGCTTCCAAATCGTTCTTCTTTTTGACTCCTATTCAACAGGGTGAAAGCAAAAAACACCGCGCATGCGGTCAAGCTTCATGCAAAAGGTTTTTAAAGGGAACTACGTGATGACGTCATGTTGTTCTCCGTCTAAAGGCATGAATGGTTAATTCTTAATGGTAGAGTACTTCTACTCGAAACTAAACTATGAGTCTCCTAGTTGTTTTTTTTATTGTTTTTTTTATCTTCTGTCCTGTCGTGTCCTAAAGTGTTAATCCTTGTTGTGATTGGTCATTCCGACCGCTCCCCCCTTATTTTAAAACTCTTATAATATGTTGTGTTTCAATTTAAGCCTACCTATTAAGCCTACTTTTATCATGTTTTATATAATATTCTCATTAAAGACCTCCCTACTAGGCTATGGAATGTTGAAAATTACTAAATAATATAGATCAACTCAGTCTTAAAGACATGCCGACCATTCTACCATGGCATTCAAACCATGTGGTATTACTGTATCCAGCTCATAAATCCAGCGTTGTTCCCGCTGTGTGAGAACTTGGTCTAATGTCCGGCCTGCTGTGCCTCTTACTATCTGCTCAATACAGAAGCATGATAGTTGCTCGAAACTATGTCCAAAATCAAGGCAATGTTGTACTATTGGGGCTGCCACTGTTCTACAGCGGATTCTACTGCGATGTTCTCGCATACGGATCCTAAATGTTCTTAAAGTTTTACCTATATATAAGAGATCGCAGGGGCAGCGTATCACATAAACTACCCTTGTAGAATCACATGTGGTGTTTGAAGAAATAATATGGTTAATGTGATGATATTGGAATATAGTCATCTCTAAAGTAATGGAGCAGATGTCACATGCACCGCAGGGTTTATGTCCTTTCTCCCTGCTCTCCCCCTCCGTAGATGGTAAAATTGCAGGGCTTACATATTCTTTTAAATTGCGATGGCGTTGCCAAACGCATCTAAGTCGCATCTCCTCAAAGCCTGAAAGGGTAGACAGGACATTCTTATGCCTTTGTATACTGCGCTCTATGTCTCGACTCAAAGGAGAAAATTTAGTTATTAAATTGATGGTGTTATATCTATCCTCGGACCCTCGGGGGCGAGGTGTAAGCAGTAGTGTCCGATTATTATATAATGCTCGATAATATGCTTGTTTAACTACCCGTTTTGGGTACCCCCTCTGCAAAAAATTGCATTTCAGCTGTTGTGCATGCATCTTAAAGTCATGATCGCTGGAACAATTCCTACGTATTCGTAGGAACTGTGAAAACGGAAGTCCCTCTTTTAATGCTATTGGGTGGGCACTTTTATAGTGTAACAATGTGTTTCTATCGGAGGGTTTTCTATATATTGAAGTATGCCACTGGTCACTGCCCCTCGTAACCTGTACGTCCAAGTAAGTTATAGAAGTTTGATGATAGGTATGGGTAAATTTTATATTTTCATCAAGTTGGTTAATCCACTGAAAAAAAGAAAACAGCTCAGTGACTGGTCCCTGCCAAAGCAGGAATATATCATCAATATATCTTTTCCAACTTTTTATGTTGGAAAGATACGGGGAATTATTCAACCAGTGCTCTTCAAATCCTGCCATGTAAAAATTTGCCATCAAGTTGCCTTGATTTTGGACATAGTTTCGAGCAACTATCATGCTTCTGTATTGAGCAGATAGTAAGAGGCACAGCAGGCCGGACATTAGATCAAGTTCTCACACAGCGGGAACAACGCTGGATTTATCAGCTGGATACAGTAATACCACATGGTTTGAATGCCATGGTAGAATGGTCGGCATGTCTTTAAGACTGAGTTGATTTATATTATTTAGTAATTTTCAACATTCCATAGCCTAGTAGGGAGGTCTTTAATGAGAATATTATATAAAACATGATAAAAGTAGGCTTAATAGGTAGGCTTAAATTGAAACACAACATATTATAAGAGTTTTAAAATAAGGGGGGAGCGGTCGGAATGACCAATCACAACAAGGATTAACACTTTAGGACACGACAGGACAGAAGATAAAAAAAACAATAAAAAAAACAACTAGGAGACTCATAGTTTAGTTTCGAGTAGAAGTACTCTACCATTAAGAATTAACCATTCATGCCTTTAGACGGAGAGCAACATGACGTCATCACGTAGTTCCCTTTAAAAACCTTTTGCATGAAGCTTGACCGCATGCGCGGCGTTTTTTGCTTTCACCCTGTTGAATAGGAGTCAAAGAGAAGAACGATTTGGAAGCTGTATATACAACGCGGGCAGCAGTTTGTGAGTAATGGGAGCTTTGGCTCTGAGTTAGCAAATATTTTGTTTTTAGCAATTAGTTTTAAACGTAGGATAATAACTTTAGATTAAGACACGGTGCTTTGCATATATTCCTTACGATTTACACCCCACCCCCTGAAGAACCGCATGAGGAGAAACGCTCAGAAGCGCTGAGGGGAGGCGTCGGGAATGGGGCTGACTTGAACACTTGAATCAACTATAGTTTATGAGCGGCAGAGTTATTCCAACGAAGACAACTGGATGATTGAATTTTTCGTTTTTTAAGACCAATATGTTGAAGATTTTAGATACAATATAATCAGCTGCCTTCTTCATTATTACCGCTTACCACTGTGGAGGTCGTTGATGCTAATTAGCAAACTTTTCCCTTAAACTGGCATTTCAGCCACAGGGATAGTTGCTACCCTAAGTCTGAGACCTCCCAGGGTTTTTCATAACTAGTAGTTAAGATATTATAAGCATCACTTGTGTTGAAATAGTGGTATCATTATCTTACTTTTGTTATATTGAGCGCATTTGTATTTAGTAGTGAGTTCAAGCAGACTTGGCAACCTTTTCTTCTTTACCCCCCCTTGCCCGCCGTCGAAGCAAGGCAGGGGGCCCTCTGCGCGGTGTTCTTGTCACCGTCTTACTCTCTCCGGGGACAGGTCCGTGTTTCGCTCCTGTACCTCGCCCCCTTTACTTAAGGCCTAGGCTGTGTTCTCTCTCACCGGGTGCGTTTCTTCCAGCCAACCCCGCCAACAGCGAATCCTCGCTTGTTGACGGGGCCCCACCGATCAACGCGCCGCTGTGGCCAACACCTGCTTCCGCCATAATCGTTCGATCGTATCCTGTACTGCGCAGAGAAAAATGTCCATTCCAATGTCGGACAAATGCACTCCATCTGCGCGATACAATCCCGGGCATCTCTCTTCTATGAGGTCGTGCGTGATGTTGTATCCCCCTATGGCCCCCATGAAGCGGGCCATCCATCTGTTCACTTTTCGTCTTGTCCTCTCTACTGCCCTGTGCGAGTTCTCTCCCCTCCACACTCGCCGCGGTATGATGTGTGACCATGCCAAGACCGTCCCAGGAAATGCCTTCGCCAACGTTAGCAGGTCGCTTTGCATCTTTTTGGTGAGCTCGACGCTGCGCATAGACGCAAGGTCGTTGCCCCCCAAATGGATCAAAATCATCCATGGGTTCCCGGTCGATCTCTTCCGTTGGATCAAGGACGGCATTAGCTGGTCCCACACCATACCCCGTCGTCCTAGCCACACCACCGCCACGTCTGCCCTTGGTAATCCCAAATTCACCCCCTGCGGTCTGCACTGAGTCCGCTTTTGGGCCCAGTGAACAAATGAATGGCCACATATCCACACTTCTCGCGGCCATAGGTGGCAACTTACTCCTGCATGGATCACAACCAAAGATATGATTATGGCAGTATTTATACACAATGATCATTCACTTTGTCTGTACACAACATGCATCTATACATTACCCTTGCCCCCAATCCAGCTCTATGCCATTACAACAGGTTATTATTATTAGTTAGTTTTTTTTTTTTTTTAATGTAGCCCCATCATTCCTCACTGCGCCGGACGTATATACAGTTTGTATCTATCCGAGCGCCATCGGCCTATCCTCATTATCTGCTCTCTGGACATCCCGATGCTGGCTGCCGTAGAAGCAGCCCCAATGCGAAAGGAGTGCGAGCCGTATAAGCTTGCATCCCGTCCCGTTCGTTCAATTATTAGCTTGAGTACTCTGGTGAATTGGAAACGCGATAAGGGTGCCCCGTTCGCATGTACGAACCATTGATTTTCTGAGTACGCCCGTAACTGTTGGTAGGCTAAGGCATTCCTCAGCGGGCATGAAGGGTCGTTGTGTAATGCCGACAGCACCACCTTTTCCCCTTTTCCTTCCGCGTCGGTCTTGGATCGGCGCAATTGTAGCTCTACGGCCCTAGTGCGTATGCTCACATCTCGCTTTTCCATACCTCCGCAGGCTGTCCCCTGCTCCGCGGATGAGGAAGCCACAAGCTCCCCTACCCGAAATGCTCCGTAGAAGGCCCAGGAAAAGGCGCATCGAAACAACCTCGTCTCGTACTCATCGTAACACACTAGGCTGGTCAGAACCATCAGTTGTTGGAACATCTGATGAGTGATCGGGCGGCGTTTGTCCATTTTTCGGGGCTGTTCCAGGGACCAGCCTCTCATCACTTTCTGTACAATAAACCCAGCCGTGGGGCTCTTCTTCCCCATCGCCTTTGCAAAAAATGATACTGCCGCTAAACGGACTTGTACCGCGGCCTTTGTGTAGCCATTGGTTTTGCAGTGCATATTCCATCGCACAATCGTTGGCACTTTCAATCTGTCTTCCTGCTGTATTAAGGCCTCTCTGCAAAATGTCTGGTATTGTTCCCATGCCGCTATGTATCTGCGCCGGGTATTCTCGGCTAAAACTCCTAACAGGAGCTCCCAGATCTCGGTGGACCAAACTCCCAGACTTGATACGGGACCGATGTCTTGACTTCGTCGGCTTCGGGCGCCAGCTGGTGAAAAAGCCCGATCTTAGAACGAGAAAGAGCATCGGCAATGTTATTATTCTCGCCTTCGATGTGCTTGGCATTAAGGGTTATGTTATGCGCCAGGCATAGCAACACTATTCGCCTTAATAGTGCAAATACCCTTGGCGTCTTGGCTCTCATACTGTTCACCGCCCACACCACCGCTAGGTTATCGATATGGAAGGTGATAGCCCTATTGGCGAGCTCGTGGGCCCAAATACACAGGGCTACCATTATCGGGAACAGCTCCAGGAACGTGATGTTCCTGGTGATCCCCATCATGTGCCACTCCCTGGGCCATGTCTCAGAGCACCACGCACCTTTATAGTATATGCCGAAACCAATCCCTCCCGAGGCATCGGTGAAGAATTCGAGTTCCGCATTAGATACCGGGAGCGCTTGCCAGAAGGCAAGGCCGTTGAAGGCGCGAAGGAATTGTAACCAGACCTGCAGGTCTTCCCGTATCTCCTTGGTGACTCTGATGCGGTGGTATCTTTTTGCTGTACCTTTTGTTGCCCATGCCATACGACGGCAGAACACCCTCCCCATGGGTATCACCCTGCACGCAAAGCATAGGAGGCCCAGCATGGATTGGAATTGTTGTAGTGTCGCTTTTCGCTGGCTGTGCAATAGTTGCATATTTTCCTCAACTTCAGCACTTTCTCTGCTGACAAGCACGACCTGTGTGCTGGCACATCTAATTGTATGCCCAGGAAGGTGATGATCCTCTTTGGGCCCTCTGTCTTCTCCTTTGCTAACGGGATCCCAAACGCCCGTGCCGTCTGCTCGAAGATATCCAATATCCTTTTGCAGTCATCATGGTCTTTTCCCACGAATAGGAAATCGTCCAGATAGTGCACTACCGTATTGGGGCCGGCCAGGTCTTCGACCACCCAGTGTACGAATGAACTGAATTGTTCAAAGTATGCGCATGATACTGCGCATCCCATGGGCAAACATTTGTCATAGAAGAACTCTCCATTGAACGAGAAGCCCAACAGTGGAAAAGATTCAGGGTGAACCGGCAATAAGCGGAACGCGGACTCAATGTCCGCCTTCGCTAGTTGTGCTCGCGGCCCCTTGCTTCGTATGAGTGTAATTGCCTGGTCCATGGTTGCATATTTGACCGAGCATAATGCCGGATCGATGTAATCATTGACGGACTGCCCCTCGGGGTATGATAGGTTATGAATTAACCTGAATTGTCCCGGCTCCTTTTTGGGTATGACCCCCAATGGGGAGACTACGAGGTCCTTGAATGGGGGTGACTGGAAAGGACCTGCTATTCTCCCCATACCTAATTCCTTTGCTATCTTGCTGCGGGCGATCTCGTTATGTTTTCGGACAGATGGTGGGTTGTTCAGTAAGCGCGTTTGTTTTCTGTTCATTAAGATTAGGGATGGAATGCGGAAACCCTGTGCGAAGCCATCTTCTATACTGATAGCTACGTCTCGCTTAGGGTATGCTCTTAGCCATGGCCGCATACGCTCAAGGCTGATGGGTGTTGACGCCAACCCCTTCGGTGGATCTCTGATGTACTGCTCTGAAAGGCTTCGCCTCCCTTGCCGCCCTGCATGTGAAAGCGGGATGTCCTCCTCCGCATCCCGAGCAGGAGTGCTTGAATTTACACGGCTGCCAAGTACAACTCCCTGCGTTGTACTGCCTACATGCCCGTCTCCCTGGCAACTGATTGGCCTGCCTCCATTGGTTATTCTGAAAAGGCTGTTGCCACTGGGTGCTCGGGAGCGGCTGCTGCAGCCCATCCTGGCACAATGGCCTATTGTGTGCCGTTTCTTCAGTCCACATGTCCAGCACTCTATGGTGCCATGCTAGGGTGGGATTGTCAGCCATGTTTCTCCTGAACTTCACATCATAGTTTAGCCAGGCCCATCCACCGTATTGTTTATGTGCGCGGGTGATCGTGTCCAGGTACTTGGTCAGGTATGGCCCCGCTTCGGGTTCTTTTTCCATCACCACGCTCATAAAGAGGTGGAATGCTGCCACCCAGTTGTTGATGGATTTGGGAATTTTAGGTTTCCTATCCCTCTCGCTTCTTTTCTCCTTATCCTTTCCACTGGTTGGCTCATCCTCTTGATCCCTGAGCAGGAGAGAGAATATGTCAATATATTCTCTCCTCCAAATTCTCTTTTTTATCTTTTTGGGTACCGACATGGCCAGGGAGCTCACCCCGCAGCGTGGGTCACGGCTGGTGTCATGCCAATCCATCCGCGTTCTTTGGGCCGCTCCCGCCGGCGTGCATGTGCCGTCCTCGCCCCTCTGACTTTGCCCCGACCAAGCCTGTCTGAGGGGATTGGATTGTTTTGAGCTCTTCTTCCGCTTAACTTTTTTAAATGCATAGTGCATCACTTCTGCCCATTCTATGTCCATTTCACTGTCCAAACTGGACTCGTCCGATGAGGACGTTGATAGCTCTGGCGCCCCCTGTTCGCACCCCGACTTACCATGTGCTGAGCTGGGTGTGGTCGCGCTGGCGCTCGTCGATGGCACTTCATAGTTCGTAGAGCCCGGTGCTCCCAGCCGTTGTTTAACTGAGTTCAGGCTGTGCTGTGTAACCTGATCCCGGACCATCTGGAGCAGGTCGTCTAGTTCTTGGTTCTGTGGCGGGGCCGAGTTCCCCGGTTGCTGCGGCGCCTTCTTCCTAGTACTGTGACGAGGTTTCGCTGCTGCTGCGGGGGCAGTTGCTTCACGGCTAGCCCTCTGTGTCCGTCTCGTGTTTGGACCGGCCGCTGCCCGTGCTTTTGATGCCGCTGCCGTCTTCGGTGCCGCCTTTGTGCCTCGTGGCCTGGAAGCCTTTGGTGTCTCCCTCCTCGGCATTTCTCAACTAGGATAGAATTACTATGCAGAGGCAATGGAAAGTCTACATTACTATCATTCAGGATGCTAGCTATAATCCCGTGCTCAACACATTTCCTCTGACCCTACATATAACTTTAGGGCTATCTCTATCCCCATAACATCACACTGTATATCCATACCTAGCCATATTGCTATCTAACATTCCCATATACATACATTCACAACATTACCAAGTCCAGCTTAAATACAATTCCTCCTTTGTGAGTTTTCATATCAGCACATAAGAAAAAACATCTACACAGTCTGCCTTACCACTTTTGTCCATTAGATGGCAGCCTTACGCTTTCCTTCCCTAGCTCCATTGCTTTTTGGCTTCTATTTTCGTTGCTCTGCCACCGTTTTGTTGTATAGTTGATTTATTTATTTATTTATTATTATTATTATTTTTTATAATATAAGAAGAACCCGCTTGGCTACACTTCCTGTACCTTTTGGTGCAATGCTGTATTGTTGTTGCCCCCGTCTGCTTGCACTGCTTGGGCTTCCCGCTAGACCTCTGCGTCCCCACGTGTACATGTGGGGTACTTTTTGCCGTGCCAGCGTAGCCCCCACATAGCCCCCGCCCTCTCCATACTGGGCCCCCCCACTCCTGTCTACCTAGCCACAGGTAGGGATTATTTATTTTATTTTATTTTATTATGTTATACCTCGTGTATCCTGCTGCCGCTGCTCCCTTTCACCCCCTCCCCCCCGGACTCATCTGCTGCTTCCTGGCTCTGCTGCTGCCGTAGGCGCTGAGAACTGCGTGCTACCTCCCTGGCAGTCTCGCTAAGCTACATGTATTTTACTCATTTATTTATTTTAATCCTACTTGCTGTTTTCTCCGGTGTTTTCCTCGCGTTGCCTCCGATCGCCCCCTGTCCTGCCTCGCTCCAGGAAGTGTAGGGGTGAGCCGCAATAGCCCTCGCTGCAACCTCTGGTTTCCCGATCTATGTCCCGGAGATACAGGGGCTCTCGTTGCGGTCTCCGCTGCTGGGTTGCTGTCCGGTTTCAGAAAGGGGGGCCTCCGATTCGGGATCGCTGTCTGGCTTATGTCTGGCTTCCTCCAGAAAGGGGGGGGTGAGCGGCAAAGAGGCCGAGCACGCGCCGGGCGTGCTCCTTTGTACTCGGCTCTTTGCCCGCCCCCCCGCCCCCCACCGAAACCTTGGCGAGCCATCGCGTGCCTGTGCCGGGTCGCGTTGATTCGCGGCCGGGACTGAAACATTAGTTAAGCGTAAAATATCCAGAACAGATGATTGCCATAAATTGGAGGCAGATGCTGTAGCTCTAGGATGACGGGAAAGGACAGAAGGACTTTGATTATTTAAAACCATAGCTAACTGACCATCAAGGATAGTTGATTTCCAGGTATTGGGAAGAGGGAGGGACCTAAGGGAACGATTCAGGGAGGAGGTGGTAGTGGTGGGGGGTGACTTAGGGGCAGGGACACAAATGAAAAACAAAAGCCATGCTAGGAGAATCGCAAATAACATGAAACAATATAAAAAGGCATACTTAAGAGCAGGAGAGGCAGACATGTTATAGAAGATTAATCAAAGTCCAAAACACAGTTCAAGGAACCCAAAGGTGGGCAATATGAGTCCAGGTTTGGCCAGAGTCCAACAGAACAGCAAAAGGAGTGGACGCAGAAACAATATGGGGTCCTGAATATGTTGGATCTTGCCAGGAACTTCGATGAGGATTTCTGCGATAAACTTTGGTCCCAACTGGAATCAGACTTTCCTTGGGAAGAGATGGATGTTGATTACGGATGGCACAGCGTCGGGAGATTTCTGCTAAGGCTAAACGCAGACCTGCAATGTAAGGAGATATAGAGTCTGGTAAGGAAACAGACGTTTCAGACAGATTGTATAGCAACAATCGCCTGCCAGTACATATTTCATGTGGTGTTAGAGCAACATTCTTCAGTGGGCGATTCCTGAGCTGAAACAAAGCTAGAGGCAGGGCCTGTAACCAGGAAAAACTTTTGTCTGATTGAATCAAACGCAGGGCAGTCTTGAGCAGGCCATTGGTCCGTTCGACGAGACCATTAGAGGTGGGGCGATAGACTGAAACATACTTCCAGTGCAGGTTCACTGCTGTAGAGAAAAGATACATTAATTGATTCCGGAAGTGAGAACCATTATCAGAATAAACAGTTTGGGGAATGCCAAAACGGGGAAACAAATGTTGTGAAAAGCATTTGAAAACTTCAGCTGCAGTTTCCTGTTTACAGGGAAAAGCCTCCACCCATTTGGAGAATGAACAGACACAGACGAGAAGGAATCTGTATACATCTACACGGACCTGCATATCTGTGAAATCTACATACCAGGAAATGAACGGACCCTGAACAACGGGGAGATGACCTTGTAGCATTTGTTTGCCCTTCACAGGAGAATTCTCTAAACATTGGGGACACTGCTGGCACAATTCCTGCACCCTGGCCCTAAGACAGGGGTACCAGAAGAGCCCAGAAATTTGTGCACAAATGCTGGAGGCAGGGGCATGGGCTACAGAGTGTAACAAGTGACACAATTGTTGTAAAGACCAGAGTGAAATGCAAGCCTTTCCGGACGGGTGAACCCACAACTGTTTGTGCTCTGAACATCCTAACAATTTCCACTTCTGCACTTCATCTTGCAGAAAATTCTGCTGATAATCCCGGAGTGAGGGTAAGGGATAAGTCTTTGCTCGTGTAGTAACTAAAATGGGGACAGCATCTGTAACTTGTCTAGCTGCTTCATCAGCCAGAGCATTTCCGAAATGTAAGAAACCATAATGTCTGGAGTGGCCAGGGACCCAGTTACAAGAAGTTAGAATACCTTTCTGCTGGCGCTGCAGTAACAGGTCATACAAGTATAGAATCAATGATTTGTGTACAAGCTGACTACTAGATGAAGTAACAAATCCCCGCTGTAACCAAATCTGGAGGTACTCCCCACACAATTTTTTAACATACTGTGAGTCAGTGTAGAAAATCAGGGGCGTTTCCAGACGTTCCTCTAGGACAGCTAATATAGCACAAAATTCAGCTGCCTGTGCTGAATATCCCTGATCCGAGTCCAGAGCATACTGTAAGCGATGCTCAGATACTCCATCAGGGGTCACCAGCACAGCAGCAAATCCCACAGCACCTTTCTGTTCTGATCCATCAGTAAACCAAATTTCACTATCTGGTGGCATGTCAGAGGGTGATACCATAATGGATAAAATTTCCTCATAGGGGGAGTCACATATTGGGGTATGAACATCTACCGCTGTCTGTAGCCAACTTAGTGGGCACGTGGCGGCAGTGAGAGGGCGGAAAATCACTCCACTGTTCAAGATAGATGCACAGGCTTGCTTTAATTTGGTCGGGGACAAATGTAACGTGTCTTTGTTTAGAATAGCCTTCAGTTCAATGGACTGATAGAGAATCAGGGTAGTGGGAGTGAAAATAGACAAAACTTTCTCTATTGCTGCTGCGACCGCAATGACTACTTTTTCAAGGTCAGGAAGGGGGAGTTCTGTACACCCAAAAGTACCAGACAAGAATGCCAAAGTAGAAACCCTGTCCTGAAATAGTATGGCTGCCCAAGCCTGAGAGCCTGTCACTACCATCAATTGAAAGGGTTTGTGATGATTCGGCAAATGTAAGGCTGGAAGACACTTTAAATCTTCCAAAATGGACTGGAGCACGCTTACAGCACAAGGGTCTAAAGTAATTTTGTCTGAATTTTTTACATCACCCTTCAAATAAGGGCAGAAACAAAGAGTCCGAGAACTAAAAGCTGGGATCCAATTTCTACAGAAATTTAGGGTACCCAAAACGGAATGAAGTTCTCTCACTGTATTGGGGACAGGTAACTGTAAGCCATGTTGTACTGTCTTATCTCCCACCTGAATAGATCCTTGGCTTAACTGAAACCCCAAAAAGGTAACTGTTGTCTGCACGAGTTGTGCTTTTTCTGCATTTAGTTTGTACCCTTTCTCATGCAGTTCCTGTATTAACTTCTGTGTGTACTTCTGCATTTGTGCATAGTCTGACCCAGACAGTAAAATGTCATCTACATATTGTAGCAAACACATCTCTCCAGGGAGATGTGAATTGAAATCCTGTAAATCTTGTGAGAGAATCTGGGAAAATATACTAGGACTATCGACATACCCCTGGGGTAGTCGTGTCCACTGGTAATGTACTTGATCAAAAATAAAAGCCAGTAAGTGTCTAGAATCAACATCAATTTCTACACTAAAAAAGGCATTTTTCAAATCTAATACTGTAAAATATTTGTACAGTTGTACTGTATTCACTGTGGTGGCTGGATTTGCAACTGCAGGAAATTGGGTTTCCACTACTTGGTTAAGTGCACGAAGGTCATGCACAATGCGCCACTTGCCATTAGGTTTACTAACTGGAAAAAGAGGGGTATTATATGCCGAAGTACTGTGTTCTATTATGCCATGTAGTTTGAGCTGATTAATTTCCTCTCGTGCACCCTCTATAGCTGCCTGCTGCAAGGGGTATTGGGGCAATTTTGGACCCTCTTTCCCTTGTTTTAATCGTATGTGAACCGGTGTACCTCGTACCCGCCCATATGGACTAAGGAGGTAAGTGCCAGTTTCACTTACCCCTGAGGATTGAAATGCTCCTGCCAATAAGGTGACTTGGGCCTTTACAATTAGATCTCGTCCCATCAAATTTATAGGACAGTGAGAGGCATACAAAAAACTATGGAAGATGGCAAATTGTGGCCCTTCCACCCAAATTGGATTAGTCACGGGGGTTTTTATTGACTTACCATCGAACCCAGTAGTCATTACACTGTCTCTGCCAATGGTTCCACCTATGGGCATGATGTTCAGAACAGAAAGTGTAGCTCCAGTATCAATTAGGAATTTCATTACTTGGTCATTCAAAGTTAATTCAATATGGGGCTCCTCTGTTCCCAGTATCACCTGCATATTATATACCTAGTCATTGTCTATTTTCCCTATTGCCATAGCCTGTCCTATTTGGGGGCTGCCAGGTAGGGTATTGGCGGGGTCTTGCAGGTGTTGGGGGACCTTGGTCATATCGTCGCCGTCCTCCCGGTAGTGGGGCATGGCAGACCTGTTGCAGGTGACCCCTCTCACCACACCGCCAACAAGTGAAATCTCTCTCCCTGTCCTGCTCTTGTCTGGGGAAGGATCGTGGTTCCTGACCCGTGAGCTGACCATGCTTTTGAACATTCAAAACTCGCATGAATTGTCTATACATGTCTTCAGAATCACTGTCTACACTACTGTCACTCTCACAATCGTCATTGATTTCATCAAGTTGTTTCTGCTGCTCTTTTACTTGTTGGCGTAAAGCCTTTATCAATTTTGTATCAGCCGCAGATCTGCTGATCTTTTCTCCCTTTTTCTTCTCCTGTTCTATTTCTTTCAATTGTAAATTGAATAAACGAGCTTGGGCAGCCTTTCTGTCCCTCTCTGGTTTATTCAATTCTTCCTCAGCTTGTCTGACAAAATGAAAAATATGTGCCTGTTGTTTCTGCCATGGTTCTGATTCTAATGCCACTATGTTTTTTAGCTTTAACTGGATAGGCAAAGGTAAGGTATTGCAGAGAGTCTGAAACAACATGAGAGCCATGTTAGGGTCATTGTGGGTACACCCATCTGGGCCTCCCATAAATCTTGAAATTTAGCCAAATAAGCACTAATATCTTCCCCAACCTTAAATTGCATTGAAGTAAGGGGTCCCATACTTCGTTGGGTGGGATAAATGTCCCTCAAGGAGTCCCATACCATATTACGATAAAGATTAAAGAGTGCCCCATCATACTGGGGATGATGTAACATAACCCCTCTGATATGGGCATTTTGAAAAACTTGATTAGCCGCATTATTACCCAAAATTCGGGCTAGTAGGGCTTTTACATCTCCAATTGCTAAAGTATAACCTGCTGTTAATCGTTCAAATTTTTGTATCCACGCTCCCGCTCCCTGATTCAGAGGAGGGAGTTGCTCAGCCAGATTAGTCATATCGGTAAAACTCCAAGGAATATATATTTCTTGCCCGTGGAGAGCATGCCGCATGGGAAATATCAAATGATTAGGTGTTTTTGGGTTATTGGGATCTTGTCCCTCATACTTTTCCCATACCCTTAAACCTGCTTCCATATACTTATAGTCCCATTGTGGATCTCCCTCCTCTCCACGGATACATCTACGAGCTAGGTTTAAATCTGTAGTATTCAGTGACCCTTGTTCTGGCCAAATTCTCATTTGAGGGGCACAGGCTGTAGTCCACCCAAGTAAGTTTGAACTCCAATGATATACATAAAAACCTTCTCCTCCTTCTTCATTAAAAACAAAATCTACAGGGGTTTTCTTAGGTTGAACTGCTTCTTTAGAATTCTGCACGGGTAGGCAGTGATATTCGTGGGCTCTGGTCGTCCGGTTTCTAACATCCTGCCTACTCTCACATGTTTTTTTAGAAAAATAATCACGCTCCCATTGACCTTCTGGTAAATCAATACTACCAGGGAATTTGTCCGCTGACATCACTGGAGACCTATCGCAATTAATGGAGTCAAGGACAAAGGGAGTGGACTGTACTTGGGTTTGATCACCCCCTGTGGCCCCCAGCAATGACTGGTCACATACCGGGGGCTCAGGGATTGGATCAGGGTTCAAATGTAATTTACCTGCTACCTGAACCCATCCCGTATGCTGTTCCCGGCGGGAAGATGCAGACCGGGATCTTCTACGTGGTTGGGAGCTACTATTTTGCATTATGTCTTCCAATTCCCGATGGGGATATATTGGATTACATGGGGGAGTCTCAATAAGAGATGGTGTTTTTTTCTCATCCCAGTATCTAACTCTTTCCTTGTGTATTTCTGCTGGTCTTTTATCTTTAATTTTATCTTTAGGTCTGTCCTCTAATTCTGTCTCCTTGGGGTCTAAATCTATGGAAGGGTCTGCATAACCTATTGCTGCCATTGTACGACTCTCTGTCGTCCAATAGGGGGGTGGATCATCACTACTGAGGGTTTTTGGATCTACCTGTTTCATCCACATGGAAATGTACCTTAAGTGTTTCAGCTGACTAGCCCCAGTTTTATGAAATAAAACATAATCCCTAATTTTTACTAAACAACGACCATCAAAGGACACCTTCGGTGGCCAGCCAAGAGGAGTTCCAGGAGCAGCGCTCCATTTTGCCCATTTAAGGCAAACTTTCAATATTTCCTTTCCTAATAAGGGATTATCTCTCATCATCCGTTCAACCGGAGTCACTGGGGAAACTTGATTTACCATTATGTCCTGATTGCCATCTTTCTTTCTCCTAAACAGAGACATGATTCCTACGTGCAACCTTTTATTTAAGGGTCTCAATACCCACCCTCTTTATTTACAGAGGAAGGAAGTGCACGAAATGTCCAGGACACCTTTCAAACAAGAATTTGCTTCGTTCAAGCCCAGCCAATCTCCTCGCGGAGGTATGGAACCGTGAGCAAGAACACACACACGATTCGTGTCAGACGACACGTACTGTCTCAATCACTTATCACTCAGTCCCAGTTTATAACAGCAAATTATTCTTACACTTTATTCATATAACAAAAACAAAAATGCATATAACAAAGACAAAAATTAAACAACACTTACCAAGCTTGGTTAAAAATACTTATACTCACGACGCCGTCATTACAGCCGCCGTCATCCTAGGGAATCCGTCACTCACTTCTTCTCCTCCGGTCTCTACTACTCACCGGGAACGTACCTCCCTCTTCTTTCTTGAGGGGAATCCAAATCTTAACGTACCTCCCTCTTTTTTCTTGAGGGGAATCCAAATCTTTTTTTTTTTTTTTTTTTTCAATTTTCAAACCTCTTTATTAAAGCATCCAAAAAAGGTAATACAAACAATTAACAAAGTACATACAGAATTTCATAACAAAATAAGAACTCCCAGCCCACAATATAGAGTGTGAAATACTTAAGAAATTACACTAAAAGATATCTCGAACTTAGATTGGAAAATAGAATAGACTCTTTTTAACTTAGCAGGAGCATCAAAAAGTAAAAGAAAAGTATATCAACTTACTCCAGCACCAACCCCTTCAAAAAGGTCTCCAATTGGAGAGAGTCTAAAAAAATATAAGATTTACCTTGATGCACTATAACATAATTACAGGGATACTTCAACATAAAAGTAGCTCCTATAGCCAGAACCCGGGGTCTAAGTAAAAGAAAAGCTTTCCGTTTTAACTGAGTAGTGCGACACACATTGGGAAACATCTGGATCGCCTGACCAAAATACTTTTCCTGGCGAAATTTAAAATAAGTACGCAAGGGAGTTGTGGCTGTCGGAGTGTGAGGGAGGAGTGCGTGCCCTGTTGAGGGCTCTACAGTGAGCTGGGACTATCTGCCGCGGCTGCGGGTTTACTGCAGGCACTCCTGGGACAGCCGGATACCGGCTGGGACCTCCGGTACCTTAAATTCCCCTCTTTGACCATCTGAAGTGGAGTTGTGGCTGTCGGAGTGTGAGGGAGGAGTGCGTGCCCTGTTGAGGGCTCTACAGTGAGCTGGGACTATCTGCCGCGGCTGCGGGTTTACTGCAGGCACTCCTGGGACAGCCGGATACCGGCTGGGACCTCCGGTACCTTAAATTCCCCTCTTTGACCATCTGAAGTGGAGTTGTGGCTGTCGGAGTGTGAGGGAGGAGTGCGTGCCCTGTTGAGGGCTCTACAGTGAGCTGGGACTATCTGCCGCAGCTGCGGGTTTACTGCAGGCACTCCTGGGACAGCCGGATACTGGCTGGGACCTCCGGTACCTTAAATTCCCCTCTTTGACCATCTGAAGTGGAGTTGTGGCTGTCGGAGTGTGAGGGAGGAGTGCGTGCCCTGTTGAGGGCTCTACAGTGAGCTGGGACTATCTGCCGCAGCTGCGGGTTTACTGCAGGCACTCCTGGGACAGCCGGATACCGGTGGGGACTTTGCTTGGTATAAAGTGCAACTTTGTTTTCCTCCGCGTCCGTGGAGCGCGTCCGTGGGGCGTGTTTGAAGGGGCGTGTCTAAAGGGGCAGGTTCTGCCCCTTGGACGCCCCTTCGACGCTCCATCGACGGAGGTACTGTGTTATGTTGATAGTCGCTGGGCTTAGCTCTGTGATTTATGTTGTACCTTAATACATTTTCCTTTATATTGCTGGGTTTATTATGGGGAAAAGGAAGGCTAAACTGCAGGGCAAGTCCCAGGCGGCCGCCCCTGATGGGGCGAAACCAGCTGGCCCTTTAGATAAACATTTTTCTCCTGTGCCTGTTGCTCAATCTTCCCCGGAGGGGGTGTCCCTGAGCCCGGGGGGAAGATCTTCTTCTCCCCCCTGTCCTGGTGTGGATGGTTTCTGTATGTTAGGGAGTTCGCCTCTGTTGGTTAGTAGGGATAAAGCCGTGATTAAATTGCCTTCTCCTGTTTTGTTGACTGCACTGGATGGTTCCGTAGAGCTACCAGTCTTGGTTTCTGAAACGGAAGTTACCCTGAAAGATTTATGGGGGGCTTTGAAATCTATTGATGCCAAAGTGTCAACAACTTTTGGCTCCTTAACTTCCTTTTCTCAAGATACTGCTTTAGCTATACAGCAACTCGATAAGAAAGTTTCTTCACTTGATAAGGCTGTCGATAAACTGGAGTCTCAAGTGCTCCCACTCCAGTCTATAAATGTAATGGGCATTAAAGATTCTTTCATTTTACATTCCAAACTGGAGTCACTTGAAAATTCCATGAGGTCATGTAATCTGAGAATTTTAAATTTTCCCTATACTTCTCTGTTGTCATCAAAAATCTTATTTGATAAATATGTGAAAGAAGTGCTTGCCTTTCCAGACATAATAGAGGTTAATCAGATTTATTATATTCCTTCTGGTATCAAAAAGCTAAATGTTGTTGACGGAGAACTTGATGAGATTGTCCCCCGTATCGCTAACCTTACTGCCTTCTTAGAGGACTCCTCTGATAATATTACTATGCGATCTACTTTATTGGTCACGTTACCTTCTGTCCAGGTAAAACAACGTATTTTGAAAGCTTTCTTTAAAGTGAAGTCTGTTTTATTTTGTGGACAGAAAGTTAACATCTTTCCAGATGTTTCCCGTAGCACCCAGTTGAGGCGAAGGCAATTCTTGTCTCTTAAGCCTCAGGTTCTAGCTCTGGGTGCTACGTTTTTCTTACGTTTTCCTTGTAAGTGCCTAATTGATTTTAAAGGTGCTTCATTTGTATTTCTTGACGTATCTCATCTGGAACGTTTTTTGACTGATCATCAGGGCTCAGCAGGATTAGATGGCGCTGATAATTGTTCCTCCTGATAAGTGGCATTTTTGCCTGTTTTCTTGCTTCTAAATAGATTATTATTATTTAGATAACAGCTAGCTCCCTTGATGAGGTCTGCTTTGCTATGTATGTGATGTTGATGCTTTATTTTGTATCCTGTGGTTATTTTTTCCTTTACATATAATGGCAAATTGTCCTGTATTTTATTTGGTTGTTGTATATGACTGAAAATCTAATAAAAAAATAAAAAAAAAATAGGTACGCAAAACTAAATCTTTGTCTTTCTCTAGTGCAAATGTTACCAATAAAGTCGCTCGAGTTGGGATCTCCTCAATAGAGGTCTCTAAAAATTCAGATAAATCTAAACTGGGTACATTCAATTGATCAACTCCTTGCTGAACCGAGGCACCTGACTCAGAATCCATCCTAAGGGGTTCCCTAACCCCTGAGGGCAAATAATAAATTTTAGACAAAATCATTGCATCTGAGTCAGGTACTTTCAGGACTTCTTTCAAGTATTTGAAAAACAAGATAGTAGGAGATAGATAATGCGTTCTGGGAAAGTTTAACATACTGTAAATTTTTAACCCGCAAAGCATTTTCAAACATTTCATCTCGTTGATGTAATAATAGGGAGTCCTGGACCGAAGACGCTAGAACGCCCTGTACAGAGGAGATTAAACCTTCCATTTTAGTTTTAGACCGTTCCAACTTATCCAATCTAGTCTGACAATCAGTCAAGACAGTCACAGTCGCATGTGTAAATTTAGAAAGTTTTAAAATAGGGAAGAATTCAAAGACGTCTCAGTCCGAGAGACAACTTGCCAAATATCCTGAAGAGAAATATCTTTTGGTGGCGTAGGAGCATCAGAGGTAGCGGAAAAGTCAAAAGGTAAAGGCAAAACGGAAACCACATCATTTACCTTCAAGAAGGAGTCCGGTAACGGAGCAATTTCAGGTGTAGCATCCTCCTCGACCCCCCGAGGAGAGCCCGCACCCCGTAAAAATAGCTCTGTGCTGGGTGGAGTCACAACCCGTCGCAGATCAGGAGACAATTCGCCGGAACAGGAGCTGATGGAGGTGAAAGACTCCGAAGGTGATTGGGCGGCCAGGGAGGAAACCAAGGACTTGACATGACTGTCCATGGGTCCTACTACCTTCACCGCCTTACCAGACGACATCAAAGTAAGTTTCTTCTTTCGCTTCCCCATACAAGACAGGAATATTATAAACCACTAAATAAAGCTCCAATAAGCTCCGAAGAAACTCCGAAGTGCTCCGAAGGGGCTCCAAAGGGGCAGGGCCTGCCCCTTTGGACATGCCCCTTCGGAGCACGTGCCCACAGACACGCGCCCGCCGTGAGGGCTCAGATTTTATAGCCCACAGATGCTCACGTGACCTCAGCACGCACCGGGTAAGAGCAGCAGTCCAATCCAATCGAGAAGAAAACAGGTAAAGCTCACACTCTGAGTGCTGCGGTGAGGGCTCAGATTTTATAGCCCACAGATGCTCACGTGACCTCAGCACGCACCGGGTAAGAGCAGCAGTCCAATCCAATCGAGAAGAAAACAGGTAAAGCTCACACTCCGAGTGCCGCGGTGAGGGCTCAGATTTTATAGCCCACAGATGCTCACGTGACCTCAGCACGCACCGGGTAAGAGCAGCAGTCCAATCCAATCGAGAAGAAAACAGGTAAAGCTCACACTCCCGAATCCAAATCTTTAAATTTGTATCTTGGTCATAAAGACCCACCCGTACCCAATCCCGGGTTTCGGCACAAATTGTAAGGCCCTGTTACTTACAAGAGACCGATTACTAATTAAAGACTAATTTCCTGTATAGTCCAGATCCAAAAGTCAGTACAGGTGCAATCAGAATCTCTGTTTATTAGATAACTGATGGACAAATACAGGCAAGGGAGAGGAGAATTTCTGTCAGTCATCAGAATCCCTCCTTTCTTGAATATAATAGTCGTGTTACATATATACATTTTTCTGATTTCCGTATATGTGCACAGCTCCCAAATCTATCTCCCCCCCTTGTATCTCATCTTCTCTTGCCATCTGTTTCCTGTTACTTCCTTTCTATCCCCTTGTTCCTGTTTTGATACCCACTCAAGTTCCTTTTTGTTTGCTCTTACTCCATACCTACCAACTATCAACTGTCTTTCTTCTTCAGGGCTGATGTGCTCAGCATATTCTTCTTTGCATGGTTTCCTGTGTATGTGCCTTCTGCAAAAAGTCTCTGCATGGATCCTTCAATCCAAGTATACACTTTGCTAAGGCTTATAATATATGATATTTCCTTATATAGTTCTTTATGCTGGCCTGTTTTTCCTTGCCCACTGTAATAACAGACTGGTTGATATATATATATTTTTATTAGAGCAGAATAAAGGCCATTGAGTGATTATGAACCAGGAACATATACCTAAACCTTATAATCCCTACACTAGGCATCAAAATGGCAGATGAAATTTAATGTGGACAAGTGCAAAGTTATGCACCTAGGGAAGAACAACCCAAACTATGGTTACACAATACAAGGTTCCACATTAGGAACCACCACCCAGGAAAAAGATTTAGGCATCATTGTGGATAACATGTTAAAACCCTCGGCCCAGTGTGTAGCGGCAGCCAAGAGAGCAAATAGAATGCTAGGTATCATAAGGAAAGGAATGGAAAATAAAACAAAAGATATTATAATGCCTCTATACCGTTCCATGGTGAGACCGCACCTTGAATATTGTGTGCAATTCTGGTCGCCGTACCTTTAAAAGGATATAGCGTTATTAGAAAAGGTTCAGAGAAGAGCCACCAAAATGGTAAAGGGGATGGAAGGATACTCCTATGAAGAAAGGCTAAAAAGGTTAGGGCTCTTTAACCTGGAAAAGAGACGGCTGAGGAGAGATATGATGGAAGTCTATAAATTAATGAACGGAGTGGAACGGGTAAATGTAGATCGATTGTTTACGTTATCAGAATATAGAAAGACTAGGGGACATGCAATGAAGCTACAGGGTAAACTATTTAAGACTAATAAAAAAAAATATTTTTTCACTCAACGTGTAATCAAACTCTGGAATTTGTTACCGGAGGATGTAGTAAAGGCTGTTAGTGTAGCTGGGTTTAAAAAAGGTTTGGAAAGGTCCATAAACCATTATTAAGAAGGGACCCAGGATATCAATGCTTGACCCAGTACAAGCATTGTGGAACCTGTGTCTTTTGGGGAAACTGCTAGGTACGTATGATCTAGATTGGCCACTGTTGGAAACAGGATACTGGGCTTGATGGACCTTGGTCTGACCCAGTATGGCATATCTTAAGTTCTTATGAAGATGCCCTGAATGGCGCCTCACAAAGCACCTGGGGAGCGATACAGTGATGTACAATATGGCAGCCACCAAGGCACCTACTAAGGCGCCATGTAAGCTGCAGAAACCACAAGTGCCCTAGAACGTGCCATTTATTTTATTTATTTTTATTTATTAACATCTCTTATATACCGCACTATTTGCCATCAGCATGGTTTACATGGAACAGAAAACATCCGACAACTTACACATGTCTGGTCATTACATTTAACAGGAAATGGAACTTGGAGAACAGGGTAAACTATATACATAGGAAATGTAATGGGAAAGGATAAATTTTGGTGTTCTACATCGTAGGGGACACCTGTTGCGAGGGCTTGCCTGGTTAACTAACCCTATTGTTGAGGTGCTTGCTATTCGAGTGGGACTGAGGTTCGGAGCTGTTGAAGAAATATTTGATGAAGAGGAAATGTTTGAGGGCCTTTCTGAACTGGCTCAAGTTGGGGATTGCTCTGATATGTGCTGGTAAGGTATTCCATAGACTTGGGGCACAGAGTCGGAAGGCTCTGTTAGCTGTTGTTTTGGTGCATTTTGTTGATTCTTTTGGTATTGCTAGCATGTTTGACTCCGCGGTTCTTCTTGGTCTGTTAGGTGCCAGGAGCGTGGGTCAGGGCGCCGTATGAAGAAGGCCTGTGCCCTACGGAAACCCATGACGCGCTTGGTAGCGTATCGAGGGCAAGGCGTGCTGCAAGGCGCTGTAACCAAAGTACGCCTAAAGTGCGCATGACAAGGCATGAAACGCTGTGACGTTAAGCCGCAATGCTCACAAGATCATGGTCAGATGGAGCAGCCTAATGGTGTGTGTGTGTAGTGCAGTGGGAGGAAGTATGTCTCATAACAATGTAATGTGGGTTGAAATGGATAGGAATATGGCACATCACACCGGGAATTAACACAAAAACCGAGCAAGGAAAGCGCGTGATAAGGCGCGTAGCAATGCCCGCACTGCTCATGCGCATTTCCATTGCGTCATGGGTGAAATGACCACATGAGGCATACAAGATGGCTGCCCGATCTAGGAAGCCTGCATTTTCCCATGCGGATTTATATCTCCTTGCGGAGCAAATCTGCAGCCACCAGGGGCGCCTGTTCCCAGGCTCCTCCCGCTGGCAGGACCTCAGCAGGGTGAGGAGGGCCTGGGTGCAGTTACATAGCCCTGCCCAACCCCCAGGATGCTCCAGGCCTCCTCATAGAGGAGTGTCATCCATCCTGGTGTTATGGTGGTGGCTCCTGTTGCAGTTACATATCCCTGCCCTACCCCCAGGATGCTCCAGGCCTCCTTATAGAGGAGTGTCATCCATCCTGGTGTTATGGTGGTGGCTCCTGTTGCAGTTACAGGCCACTGTTCAGGGGGTGTTACAGTTCATTTGGGGCAGCACTCTGTCATGATTTAACATACATGGTGCATGTGCATGTGCCTGATTCCAGGATTGCAATGGTGCATGTGCCTGCGTGGGTTAGTGCACCATATTTGTCCTTTTGTTCTAACTCCACATACATGTTATTTTGTGTGGTTCCTCAACAGATGTGCCACTGTACATTGATTTACCTCCCCATCAATGCATGTGTGCCCAAACCTCTGTATGACATAGCATTGTGGCACTGACATTGCACCATTACCTTAGCTGTGGGGCGGGGGGTGTCTCATTTTTCTGCCTTAGCTTGTGCATCCCCTGTTCATTGTCATATCTGTGATGCTTCTGTATCCACAACACCCATTGCAGCAGGCCTTCTGCATGGTGCTACCTCTATGTCTGTGAGGTTCGGCTATGTTTGTTCTTTGGCAACATGTGTATCTCCTACTTGTTTCCATGTCCTCATTTGGCCTTGTGTAACTGTTATTGCTCCCATTTGGTCATCAAAGGTGTTTCTGTACATGCGTAACTGATGTATGCTGATTCTCACGCACATCACAGACTTTTGACTGGCCATCTACACTGCTGTGGGACCCATTGATACACACGCATATGGTCTACACAGTTGAGGGCTGGTGCTGGGACCTTGAGACATGACATTTTGTTGATGATTCTGCATTTGCCTGTGCACTGCAGATCTACATTACTGTATGGCAGCATGGCATTACATCTAGGTATCCTACGTTCCGACCCTATCGCCTTCTGGTTATGTGGGCAGCTTGGTGCACCTGCCTGGACCGTGCCCCCTGTTAGTTGTGTGTTCCTGTGCTATTCCCATGATGATTCAGACAGTGCACGTCAGTTCCATCTTGTTCACTCACATCACTGTGCTGCCAGTCGAAATTTCAGGTCGTTGCCCAATGTGTGTATTCTATCATACACAACATGTGTGTAGTGTATTGGACTTCTGCTGCTGCATTCCTACACGCAGATGGTTTCACTAATGGCCACATACATATTCCATTTTTACCCAGGTACATTCATTGCTCCCATGTGCTCCATTCCATGACTCTTGTGACCGCAGGCATGCTAACAAAGCCTACAACGCTGGTCCAGTGCCCAGAGCCCTGCTCATATGACCTCTTTGCACCCAAGGCTAAGGGCCCCCTTGTACTCACAGTTCCTGCCCATGTCTCTCGAGCAGGGTCCGTCACTCACGGCCAGCTGCATGCCTTCAGACACTCTCGCACTTGAACAAGTCCAGGGATGAGCTCTCTACCCATCTCTACGGATGGTGCAAGACTCGTTTGTTTCACATACCCCACAGGGCTGAACAGGTGAAACGTCCAAGCCCAGTGTGCAACTCGAGGCTCCCTCATCACTCACCAGTGTTTACCAATCAGCTGGCTCTGCAACACATAACTCGAGCCTGATCCTTGACAGCTTCAGGAATATAGCTGTAGTACAATGGCTTAGACACTGACCGACGATGCAGGAGCCATGCGCCCAATGAAGAAGGCTGGCTGAGGCATTCCCGCCCCAGCATCAGTCCGTACCCGTCCTCAGTGCCTCCCTTAGCCTGGACGTCCGGCCAACTCGTCCATCACTCCAGCCGAACAGTTTCAGGAGATCTCATCCATGCAACAGAATCAGACATTCAACGTGTAACCAAACTCTGTGATTTGTTACCGGAGGATATACTAAGAGCGGTAGTGTAGCTGAATTAAAGGTCCATAAACCTTATTGTATCAATGTTCAACCAATTCAAGCTGGTGGAACCTGTGTCCCTCGGGGATACTGCCAGGTGCATATGACCTAGATTTGCCACTGTTGGAACCAGGATACTGGGCCTGATGGACCACGGTCTGTCCCAGTATGACATCACTTATCCTTATATTCTAGAGGTCTCATGGACACATCTGACCAAGCCATGAAATGGCTCAGGTCCTTGCGATATTAACACTCCAATTGCATCCTTCTTGTAGCACTGTCAATATTGTTGCTGGTCCACTGTAGATATTGCACCGATCTTGCTCCACTCTTGCAATGTTTTTCAACACGGCTACCGTGGTTATCCCTGCTCGCAGCATTTAACTCTACGCTACTGCCGAGCGGGAAAGGGGACTCCCTCCGCGGTTGCGTCGTCTCTGGCCACCCTCTGGACTTCCTCTGCTGTGCATCAGCTATGCTGCCCTCTGAGACCACTATTCTGCCACTATCCATTGAGACCTTTTACTCTCGCAATAGCGGCCGCGTGGAACAGCATGTCTGCACAACGGGGCCGCACACAGCGCTACATTCTGCAATTCCTCAGTGTGCAGTGGCACACCATACATTGCACGCTGTCACTGCCACCAGTTTTCCAAGGTACATCTTAACCGAGGTACACCTTACCCAGGGCGCACCTTAAAAGCAGGGCCCTGATAAAAAGTCTCCTGTACCTGATCTCGGCCTTCCCCCTTCCACCACAACACATGCCAGCTTGGGAGGCACCAGGTGTGGCTGACTCATCCTGCTTGTCCTAGGAGAAAACGGAGTTACTTACCTGTAACATGAGTTCTCCGTGGACAGCAGGATAAGTCAGCCACACATACCCGCCCACCTCCCCTTGGAAGGGGCTCGGCCTATGACCAGTACCCGCCTCCTAGCGGCTAAGGCTCAGCTAGTGACGAACTGGCTTGCTAGGGGCGGGCCGGGGGGCAGGGCCAGTTGGCCCATGCTCAGAAGGGCGAAAGCCCTTCTGAGCTATGGAGAGTACTTCCGTCTCGGCGCCGTCGGATGACGTCACTCCATTCACAACTTATCACACTCAAATAGCAACAATCCCATTCTTTCCATGTAACCTCTGCTATCCCAACAACTCTTCACACCTCTCTCCCTTACCAATACTGCCCCTTTATATACAATGTTTCTTCCAAATGTAAATAGTTACACTGATTACTATTTGTTCTAAACAATTACTATTTGTTTTAATTAATTACCCCGGTTTACCCAAGTTATTGTTCCTGTTATATGTAAAATACTCAGATATTGTATTCTGTCTGATGTTTTCTTGTTCTATGTAAACCGCGCTGATTATAAATAGTGCGGTATATAAAAGATGTTAAATAAATAAATTAAATAAATGTGCCTGTACAGTTGGATGTCATCTGTCTTGGAGCATTGTGGGATGCGTGTGTCGGACATAGCTGGAATTGGTGTTCGTTGGCACTGGTGCTGGTGGTGGCTGTGGGACTGATTGGATATGCGCCTGCCTCCTTGTCTACACATCATCCACTGGAGAGATGTTTATGTGTTGGTGTGGCACTATGGTTCTCGCACTGGTCTGTATACCTGGGGACCAGGATTCAATTCCCCATGTAGCATTTGTCTGGCCACATTCCATGCATTGCTCTGATGGGGTCAGGTTAATCATCGTCACCATTTGATGTACATTATGAGGGTTATGTTGCCATGTACACTGTTTTGCTTGATATCATGGTCAGGATCTGACAGCCATTACATATATCTGTGTGTAGACTAGCAGACATCTAGCTGTATATGCTTTTCCTGGCTTGTGTGTCCTGTATTGCCAGGCACGTGTGCCTTTATTTATTATTTATTTACTTTATTTTATATACCGCGCTATTTTCCATCAGTGCGGTTTACATGGAACCATTTTCATACACATTTCAACCATTTGATTTGTGGACATTTCATGATTCCTGTATGTTTGGTCCTCCACATGCAGCATCCACTGTGTACATGTGCACACCAGGCATCTCCTGGACATGATCTGTCCTCCTCCTCATCTGTTGACGGACCAGTAGCTTTGGTGTGACATTTTGTACAGACATTTGTCTCTGCTGCTGCATCACCACACTGACCATCCTGGACCGCTGGCAGTTGCCTGTGTGCTAGCCGTCTGCCGCCTCACACGGTGCTATGACCTTCCATACACACATTCAATTTAGTGGTACATAATAGCATTGCAGTTGCTGTGGTTGTTTGGCATAGTGGTTAGAGGCATGCATTGGGCCACCATAGGTTGTGGGTTTGATCCCAGCATGTTCCATTCCTCCTCTTTTCTTGTGTTCTGCTAACCTTACCATGCAATGGCTGCAACTTCGTCACCTCTCCGCACACCCTCCCTTCTCTTCGCTGTGCACCATGGTGTGCCCTCTATGCAGCCTATCTTTCACATATTAGCTGTTACATATGGTTCCTATCATTATACTATCCAGGTGAGCAGTTGGCATGGGGGATCGGTAGGGCTGTTGTGATGCTGTTGGACATGTTGTTGTGTAGGTTCGATTCTCATGTGCTCCTTTTTGGTTCTATTCCCCGTTTTGCCCTGGTCCACTGACCATGCACACAGCTGTCCCCTCTGCAGGCCCCTGCCACCCTTTCTATTTTGGATCTTCGCTCCTTTGCACGCTATATTCACGGCATTCCATTTCATGGTGTGTGTGCATATGTTTATCTGTGTCTCTTGTCCCACTTACAGACTGCAATATTAGCTGTGGACATCTGTTCTGCATTTGTGTTGCATCATGGGTGCTGGTGGGGTTGCCCTATCCTGGCACACAACAGGTGTTTTGTGTGGTGTCCTGCAGTGTTCTTTTATGCAGACATTGCTTTGGAAATCAACATGGTGGTGTAGCCTGCTGGTTTGTTCACTGACTTACTGCCCACTGGTCATGGGTTCAATTTCTGTTTGTTCTCATTTTTTAAGCCTGTCCTATGCAACTACTTGTCATTCCTTTGGACAGTCATATCTCTGCGGGTCTGTGCTGCCAGCCCATAGTACCCTCATCACAGTTGCCAACCATCCTTCTGTCCATCTATCTGCGTGTGTCAGCTGTGTGGCATCCTGTCTTCATGTGCAGGCTGCTACCCCATGTCCTATGCTGGTACTGTATTGTGACTCTTCATGCTTGCCTCTCCTGAGTCTTCTCAGCATAGCACTACTACTCCTCTGTCCTCCTATCATTGCACTTGTCTTGCCACCTCTACCTCCACTGGTGGACACATATCCCCATCCTCTGCCACCCACTGTCATTGTGACAGTTTACATTGCAGGCACCCTGTGCACCTGTACAGCTGCCTACAATATGTTTGTCCACTTTACCAGCTGCCACATAGGCTGCACGCAGACTGGGCGAGTCCATCAGCTCCCACCTCTCCTTCCTTCCATCACTTGTCCATTGCCTTTGCTTGGTGCTCGGTGCAGTGTTAGGGTTACATCTGTGTTTCAGCCTTACATTTCATGCTTGCCAACTTGGGCCACCTTAGTGCCCCTATGGCACCATATCTTTGGTCACTTTAGCATAGTCATTATAGCACCTGGACCTGGAGTACCTTGGGTTTTGGCACTTTGTAGGGCGCCTTGTAGAGCGCCTTACGCTAGGTACCTTGTGTGGCGCTTTGTACTGCACCTTAGCACAAGGCGCCCTGTACCGCGCGTTGTCTCACGCAGCTTGCTGTGATGATGCACCGCCCATGCCTTTATATGGGCATCCATACCTTTACCACGGAACCTAATGCAAATGGCATTACCTCAGTTTAGTAAACATGCACCTAAATATCACGCTCATCCTGTGCTGGCAGTTGGAGACCGGGCAGTGGCTGTCACTGTCCCACAGAGCCGTGCTTTGTCATCTGGAGAATGAGAGGGTTGTTCTGGGGCAATAGAGGAGTCTCTTTTTGCCTTTACTTTTCAGCGACCTGAGACTTTTACATTGGAATCGATTTGGAATGCTGTAGTGCAGTTGGGGGCAGCTTTGATACCACAGGTGACTTTGTTGTCTCAGAAAGTCCAACAACATGCAGAGACTATGGAGGAATCCTCAACAAAGGTACTGTTACTTCAAAATTCAGTAGCTACGGTTCAAGCTCAGGGAATGCGGCAGCCTACTTAAACGATACTGTGATTTATAGTCATGACTGGAAGACCCTCCTGTCACAAGTATCTGTAAGATTCCCTGGGGTTGTTTCCCATACAGCAACTCAAAAGGGGGAAAACCAGTTGAACTTTGGGGTACTTCTCTGATGGTGAGCAAAAGATAGGGGAGTAAAAGATCCCAGTCCTTCCCCTCTTTGTTCACAAATTTCTTTAGCATCTATTTCAATGTTTTGTTAAAACATTCAACCAATCCGTCAGTTTGTGGATGATACACCAATGCCCCACAAGGTCTTGATCTTCAACAAGGTGAATATTTGCCTTGGCCTTGTTTCCTTTGCCTTTGGTGCCTCTGTTACAGGCTGAGCATCATAAAATCCTTTTGCTATTTCCACAGCACTTTCCAGGATCAATTTAGAGAACTGGCGCACCCACTGTCTCATGGGGGAGGTCAAGCCCTCTAGAAACTGTTCCAACAGAACAAACAATCTCTTTCAGTCTGTAGAAGAAATTCTGGGGGTTTTCTTTAGGTCCCAGACTCCTTTTCTGAACCATTGCCAGTAAGCCTCTAGTGTACACCCAGCTCGCTTCAGAATGGCGGTCTTTACTGCAGCATAGGAGACTCGACCATCAGGGTTAGCTTCCTCGAAGATGGCTTGACTGCTTCCAGTCAGCAAGTTTCCTAGATATGTGATCCACATTGTCTCTGGCCACCCTGCCAGCTGGGCTGACCACTCAAAATTTACTAGAAAGTGGTCCAGATCTTCACCCTCCACTATTTTAGGCAGGGGTGGTACCGGGAGGTGGGGCTGCCATCCTTGAAGCGCCTGGGAGACTTGCACTAGCAAACCGTGCTACATTTTCATGGATTTATGTAGTACTTGTTGTTCCTGTGCCCCTTGGGTTGCCAAATGTCCTGTAGCAGTTGCTGATGTTGTTGTTGTTGCTGCTGCTGCTGCTGTCCTTCCAATAGATCATGTTGCAGCTATTACTGTCCTTCTACTAGGAGAGTGATTAAGGACTGCTTACAGCTGGGGCAAAAAAGCTTGGGGCAGTTGTATGGATGCTGGTTCCACAAATAAAAGATATTTTCTTTAAAATCTCTCTTGGCTGTGGAGTCCTGTATCGTGCCTTATGCTGGCCATCCCTATCACATATGGTGGTAGCAGTGGGATCTTCTTCTTAACTCAGTGACAAAAGAAAAAAACATACATACAATGGAAGCAGTGCATGCAGATCTATCTCATGCATATTCATTGTGGATATCCTGATAAACTGTCTGGCCTGGGGGTCCCAGAGGATTGGGTTGAGAACCACTGGTCTATACTATCGCTCCGACCATTGTTAACTGTACTGCATAGGCTGCAGGTGGACACCTTTTTATCCTGGGTGACATGTGGCCAGTATGTATTTTTCTTTTTCTTTCCTACCATAATTCAATTTTGGTGTTGCCTGGCTAGAATTTAGTATAGATTTTGTACGAGATCCCTGCTTGAAGGTACCCAGTAAGACTTGGAGCGGGACCTATATTCTCTTACTCTAAGAGATGCACAGCAGTTCACCAAACACAGTTAGTGAATTTTATACTGCACTTTTCTTTGACCCCATATGAAGAAAGACTTATTCATTCTGAGTGATATGGTGGTATTTTCTTGGTACACTTATATGATTCTATTTGGTTGAATCTTATGTGAGTTTCCTCCACCCAGGGTACTCGGATAACTTAATGGACTTTCCTGGTTTTGGGCACCATGCAGACTATATGCTGGAACATGTTGGGCATTGGATCCTTGTATGCCTGTTGCTACATATTGCTGAGAAAATGTTCATGCTTTTTCATCATTTGAGTGTATTGATCTGCTTTGTTCATTGATTGGTTTTCAATATAATAAATGTATGTTAGCTAGCCTTTTGCATTATGAGGGTAATTTTTATCACTGGGCGCCAGGTTTAAGCATTTGGAATGTGCCTATTTGATGCCTGTTTTATAAAGAAAAACAAATAACTAGTTGTCTTTTTTGAAATAATGGTGCAAGTCTTAGAAAATGGGCATTAGATCTAGGCACAAGCGCTTAAATCAGCCCTAGGTCTGACGTAAATGCCTATATCTAGGTTTCTCAAGAATGCATGTAAATTACAGTATTCTATAACTTTGTGATGGCCATGCGCCTCTAGGCCCTACATATATAAATGTGCACTCTGCCCAGGCTCTACCCTTGTGCATCCTGTAGGGATGCAGTCAAACCACTGGCTGGTGGGGTGATTCCCACCAATGCAGCGCTGGCATTGGAATGCTGTGTTTGGCCTGGTTCGGCGAGCCCAGCCCGTGGCAGGAACTGGTTCACGTGAACTGGACCAAACTGGCTGAGTCCCACCACTGATCAGGACTTATTGCTGGCCAATTTAAAACAGTCCATTTGTTCCTTTTTAACCATTTGTTTGTACTTTTGGATGTATGTTTTGGGTCATTGTGCTGCTGGAGGACTCGTGACCTTCGACCCAGACCTATCTTTCTGACATTAGGTAGAACATTTCACTCCAAATTACCTTGGTGGTCATTTGATTTCATGATTCCTTTAATACGTTCCAGGTCTCCAGTTCCTGAGGCAGCAAAACAGCCCCACAACATTATGGAACCTGCTCCATATTGAACTGTAGGAAGGGTGTTTTTTTCCTTATAAGCCTGTAATGTATTGCTGGTCTGCATTGCCAGAGAGCTCAAGTTTGGTTTCATCTGTCCATAGAACATTTTCCCAGAAGGACTGTGGTCTCTTAAGAAGGGTTTGGGCAAAGATCAGGCATGCCTTTTTATATCTGTCTTTAAGCAGTGGGATCCTCCTTGGCCTTCACCCTAGAAGCCCTTCTTTGTTTAGTGCATGATGATAATGTTTTTTCTGACAGTCTCTTGTCTTCACCATTGTGAAAATGGAACAGGGAGTGAATGTGGCCATTTCTAACATTAGAGCCATGATTCAAGTCATGTGAGTACTGTGAACTGATCACAGGTGTGTTTAATTTTATTGCAATGAGAATGTGGTTCTTCTGTTCATACTGATTTGAATTGTTTACAAGAGTGCCAATAATCATGTCCTGGCAATGTCCCAGTTTTTGTACTATTTCCTACTGTTTCCTTTTCTAATGGGTCTTATTTTATTTGATTCTTTTATGTGTCAAATATGTGTGCATATAGAGCCCAATATTCAAACGGCATTTACACAATTTACAGCCCAGTGAACAGTGTAAATGTCTTAGATGGGGATATTCAATGGCTCGGCATGGTTATTGCCATTGAATATCGCCATCTAAGTCCCCTATGTGCCCTGATACTAGCCGGTTAGCATCGGGGTATGTCAGGAGCATACCGGGTTAGAACTGAGGCAGAGAATGGTGCTAACTGTGCAACAGTGATATTGATTGCTGCCTGGTTAGCGATCAGTGTCTTCAAGATAGGCAAGGAAAGCCTTTGTCTATCTTTGAGACGCCAGTCGCTAACCAGGCAGCAGCCAATATCACTGCTGCATGGATAGCTTTAGTGGCTTCTGGCTTTGGCAATGATCACCAGATATTCAATGCCGTCACCTCAACATTGAATATTCAGTTTGGAGGTCGGCGGGGAGGGCTATGCTACCATCGGCACATAGCCCTTTGAAGATCCGGGCAAATGAATATCGGGCCCTCATAGTTCAAAGCCATTTCACTGGTCACTTTCTTTTAGGAGATATTGGACATTAAAGGGTTGCCAATAATGTTGACCATAACTATTTCCACTGTGAGGACATATAAATTGTCAGGGGGTGTGATGGAGGCATGTCCAGGGTGGAGCTACAGACATAGATGTCCCCGATTGATCTCAGAACCCTTGGGGACATCTGCTTCCATGTCCAAACTTAGACCTACTCCAGGCACGCATAGGCATCAGTAAAGTGCTTGTTTCAGCACTAAAACCTCTGGAGGGTATTGAAAAGTTGGCACTACACTATCTTCAATACTCTTCACAATGACACTAGCTGTATATGTTTGGGAAGCTTGATTTGGTTTTGCATCATCGCTGCATGTCTCATAGACGTCCCAGGTATTTACTGCTATATCGGGGATGTCTATGCAGATGTCCATATCGGGCATGTCCATGTTTGTGAAATGGTGCATGAACTTGGATGTGCTTGCCAATATTAGTGACATTCAGGCTTGGATATCCCAGTTTATACTTGGACGTCTTATAAAATGTGCCTTCACATGTGAAATGCAATTCTAAATAAAAGCATTTTCTGAGTACTTCCGCAGACCTAGTCCCTACATTGTAGTCTGGAACAAAGGACTGGTGTCTTGCTACAGCATTCCTCAGTGCTACCCAAAGCAACCAGTAGGAGGTGCTCCGCTACAATGTTTTACTACTTTTGCTTTTTATCATTCTATTTATTCATTAATTTATTGAATTGTTTTTTATTTTCCAGTACTGATTTAATATTTTTGGATATAGTTTCCCCTTGACTTTAATCTCTTCAGAGCAGTATGGTAAATTGTGGTTGGTTAAATAAGCTGTCTAACATAAGTCAAAATACCTCGGCATTCTCTTCTAGACTATCAGTTATTGTAATCTAGTAGTGTGGAGGGGAATTTTAGAAGATCCGTCCAAGTGCAATCTGAGACACCTAAGCCAGAACGTCTGAAAAAAATGCAGGCACATCCAGGAGAGGACACGATTTCACAAACCTGAAGTGCCCGATATGGACATCTATTATTCATTATAAAGTGCTATTGGTTGTGCAATGGTGCATTTAGGGTCTTGCATATTAACAGTTAATTCATTCTGAGAAATGTTAATGTGCATTAGGTGCTGCTGTGCTCATAGGAATAAATGGGCCATGACGGCAATGTTAGTAAACAGGCCTCTTAATTACGATATCAATATATTCCAAAATGTTCAGACTTTGTGCTGGGTTTGTAGTTTGTACTCTTTTTGTGTTTCTGTTATATTTGTGGCTCCTTTTCTGTGCAATTTTTCTTATTAATACTCAGTACGAACTAATTCAATACATCTATACCCAATTTAACTGTAAATTTCCAGAGGTAATATATCTTTCTGTATATAGCTTGTATATAGTTTACCATGTTGTCTCCAAGTTACTGACCCTGTTATAATGTAAGCAAAAGACCCTGTTATAATGTAAGCAAAGGACTGTTCTAATGCAAAATTTGTTATCTGTAAACCGCGCTGATACCAAAGAGCGCGGTATATAAAAACTGCAAAATAAATAAATAAATAAATCTATGAATCCTGCAAACAGAAAGGAGAAAGCAACAATAAGAAAGCATCAATATCCCAAGAGGGGTGCAAAGAAGAAGCGGAAGCAGGAGTTTTATTTTATCTTTTATTTGGACGGGTGGGGGGGGGGGGGAGAGGGAGAGGAAATAACATCCAAGGCACTGAAAGAGCTACAGACCAGGAAGAGCATCCCAAGGCACAGAGACAAAATGTTTGAACATTGACTCAGTAGGGGTAAGCCTGTTAAAGGTTTATCCATTAATGTTTAGTGTATGAACCGCCCTCCCCCCTCCCCCCAAAAAAAAGAAAATTGTGAAATGATGCTTCACATTCAGTCATTCTGCCACTCTTAAGGAATATAGGGAAACCCAGGGGAGAGAGGTTTATCTTAATGAAGACCAAATGTTCCAGCAACTCTGGTGCCAGATGTGAATTGTGAGGACTCATCATGTTGCTCACTATTGAGAAGGCATTTATTAGGATCACTATTTAGTGGACCTGTAAGGACATGATGGGTAACTTTGGTGATACTTGGTCATAGAATGGCCTTCTGTGCCAAGTATGTCAAAAGGTCTTGGCTGTGACCTTTATAGACTCTTCAAGGTACTGCTTGATCAAGATTTCTACAGGGATAACCTTACAGGCAAGGCCAGAGGCTGCCCTTCGCTGGGCCAGAGTTTCATGATAATAGCCACACTGTGAGACTTCGGCAAGGTGGGAAACAGCTGCCGGGCCTGCAGAAAACTTAGAAGAGCGAAGCAGCACAGCAAACACAATCAAGTAAGTTTGCCGTCGCTGCCGCTGCCGCGGCATGGGGAGGAGGTCTGATGCACGAAGCAGGGAACCATGTGAGGGGGGGGGGGTGCCCTCTGCAAAATTTAGCTTGGGGGGGCCCCTTATTGTAACTTATATCACAGGTGGGACCCACTTGGGTGGTTACTGTGTAACACTCTAGGTGGGAGATTTGGACTATTTTTGAATTTTATACTACAAACAGTCCAATCACACCAGCATCTCTGGTACCATTTCCTGAGCCTGCAGGAAGCTCAGTAACCTCTCTTCTAAGAGGTAAACTCTGGGATATCTCCCACCTCAAGATTACTCAGGGCTTCTAGAAGAACTAAAGGTTAGCCACACTGAGGTTAAGCACAAAAAAAAAGGAGTTGGGCCAGTAAGTGCTCTGCCCTGGAGCTCTGCTTCTATTTCATTAAGAGATAAAGGACTATAGGTAACAATTTGTGAATATAATAGGAGGTTATTCCAAATGTCACCCTTTTATTGATAGCAAGTTATCTAGACAAAATTGCAATGTGTGCCTTTGAGATAATGCCGGGTCCGGGTAACGCAGCAGCCTCCTGGGGGTTTTTGGCAGTGTGACTGGAAGTAGATTGCCAGGCCTTTCTTCTGAGAAAATGGAGGGTTAAGTGACTTGTCCAAGGCAGGCTAGTGGGAATCAATCTACTAATCTCTTGATTACTATGCCAGTGCACTAACCATTAGGCTACTTCTCCACAAGTTGTCTGTTCCTTTAGAATAGATAAGACATTATCAGAAATTTGGTTATGTTCAGTATTACTGATGCCTCCTAAGCATATGCGCAGTAAAACATTCACATACTTAAAAACATAAGAGATATACTGTGGAGCTCAGACTCTATGCAATTACCCTACTTGCTTCCCCCTAAAAAAACCACCAGCATCATGTGCAACCAGTCCCGACATATAAGGGGATTATTCAAGCCTAAACCAAACCTTCTTGGACAGCTCATGAAGGGTATCTGTAGTTTTATGGTACAGCTTTTGACACTCAATAATGTTCAGTAATTCTGAAGGTAATTCTCTTCTTTGGTGTTGGAACAGGAACTCCAACATCATGTGGAAGGAATCCTTTTTCATTTGGTATTGTTAATATATTTTATCCCAATTAAATGCCTCTTTCTGTTCCACTCAGGCCTGAGCAGAATAATGTAGCACTTTGGTGCGAATATACAGGCCAGCAGTCCAGCACTAGAAGCCAGGATGGCAAATATCTCCACAGCCACCATGTATTTGCCTTGGGTGCTCAAGTAGGCTGGGATGAAGGACACCCAAACACTGCAGAACACCAGCATGCTGAAAGTGATGTACTGGGCCTCATTGAAACTGTCAGGTAACTTCCTTACTAGGAAAGCAACAATGAAACTTAAGAAAGCCAAAAAGCCCATGTACCCAATCATAATATAAAATGCAATGGTGGACCCTTCATTACACTGTAGAATCATCTTCCCAATTTGAGACTCTGCGTCATATTCAGGGAATGGAGGAGAGATGAACAGCCACACAGTGCATATCACAACTTCTCCTGAGGAGCAGAGAAGGACTAGAAAGCTGGAGACTCGTGACCCAACCCAGTTTCTTAATTTACTGGTAGGCTTGGTGGCACTGAAAGCGATGACAACTGTGACAGATTTTGCCAGTACTGAAGAAACAGCAGTAGTAAAAGTTATCCCAAAAGCAGCTTGTCTGATAAGACAGGTCACTCTTCCAGCCCGTCCAATGAATACCAAGGAGCAGAGGAAAGACAGCATGAGGGAGAGGAGGAGGATGTAGCTGAGATCTCGGTTATTGGCTTTCACCACAGGGGTGTCCCTGTATTTAATAAAGATTCCCAGCACTAGGCCAGTGATGATGGAGAAGAGAATTGCGATGGAAGCCAAAGTTTCACCCAAGGGTTCGTCATAGGACAGGAATTCTATGACTCGGGGGAGACACTCATCCTTCTTCTCCGTGGGCCATTGATCTTCTGGGCACTTCATACAGTTCTCTGCATCTAGAGGAGATAACATATCTCAAAGTTTATTTTTGCAAGCATTTTTGTGCCAACAAATCACACTTTTAAAGAGAAGAGAAATGATAGTTTGAAATTGAACTCCTGTGGTCATGTATAAAATGGTTTTATTATAAAATACTGGTGCAGTTTTTTTTGTGTGAGGTGATTTATAAATCGGTATATTTTAGACATCTCATTCTTGCTTTGGACATCTGAAAACAGGCATGGAGATGTGAAAAGCATGGAGACATCTCCATAGGCATTTTAGAAGCTGGGTCTGTGGTTGTCCCCAGTACGAGGATATCAAAGTCTGAAGGGAGGCATGGTTAAGGCGTAACCGGAGCATTCCCAAGAACTTGGACTCACAACCTGATCTCAGAAATGTCCTGGATGTCCATGGTGATATCTGAGGTTATACCTGCTCCAGGCATGCATGAAAAATACAATGTGTGCCTTCAAGTAAATGCTGACTCCTGGCGACCCGGCAGCTCCTGAGTTTTCTTGGCAGTGTGACCAGAAACTAGATCGCCAGGCCTTCCTTCTAAGGAAATAAAGGGTTAAGTATCTTGTCGAAGGCCACAAGAATGAATTGGCATCGTGAAAGTGCTTGTTTTGGCCATAAAACATCAAGAGGGTATAGAGAAGATGGTATGCCACCCTTCCCAGTACTTTACACAATCTCAGTGATAGCAGCAGTGGGATTTAAACCATGGCTTCCCTGGTGCTAAGTCACTATTTTAACCATTGGCCATGTAGAGACCATCGATCTAGGAATGGCCAATGGTTAAAATAGTGGCCTTCGACAAGATACTTAACCCTTTATTTCCTTAGAAGGACAGCTACTTGGCCTTCTTTTTAATGGTGAAATACTTCATCATTTGCACAAACAACACCTGTTAGAGCTAGTTTTAGGTGTGTGGGTGGGGGAACAACAGAAGTTGCATTGAAAACAGATGGAAAATGCAGATCGCCTCATTCACTTTAATTGAAACTAATTATTTGGAATCCAAAAATGAATGAGTGAAAAGCCTTTCTTATCGTATACATACATCTTCTGTGTTTAGTTTATTTGTCTATACGTTACTGTGATTGCATATGTGCATATGTCTTTTGACTTTTTGTAAGTATGTGGCTTTGTGTGTATGTGTGTCTATTTCTGTGCTTGTGTATGTCTTTGTGATTACAGTAGCAGCTATCTCACCCTTTACCCTACTGGTGTCTTGAGAATAGAAACATAGAAAAATGATGACAGAAAAAGACCACATGGCCTATCTAGTCTGTCCTTCCATATCAACAACTACAACAGTCCCCTTTTTACCTTTAGAGATCCTCTGTGTTTTTCCCATGCTTTTTTGAATTCAGATACTGTCCTCATTTCTACCACTTCCATTGGAAGACTATTCCATGGATCCACCACTCTTTCCATAAAAAAATATTTCCGCATATCACTCCTGAATCTATCCCCTTTCACCCTCATCCCATGTCCCCTCGTAGCAGAACTTGCTTTCAATCGAAAGAGGCTCTCTCCCTGAACATTTATACCATGGAGGTATTTAAACATCTCAATCATATCACCTCTATCCCACCTTTCCTCTAAGGTGTACATATTAAGATCCTTAAGTCTGTCCTCATATGCTTTATAATGAAGACCACTAACCATTTTAGTAGCCACCCTCTGTACTGACTCCATCCTGTTTATATCCTTTTGAAGGTGCGGTCTCCAGAATTACACACAATACTCCAAATGAGGTCGCACCAAAGACTTATACAGAGGCACTATCACCTTCTTTTTTTCTGCTAGCCATTCCTCTCTGTATGCACCGAAGCATCGTTCTAGCTTTTGCCGTCGCCTTTTCTACCTGTTTAGCTACGTTAAGATCATCAGACACAACCACACCGAGGTCCCACTCTTTTTTAGTGGACAGACGTACTTCACCCCCTATACTATATTGCTCCCTTGGATCTTTAGTGGACAAAAGTACTTCACCTCCTATATTATATTGCTCCCTTGGATTGCTGCAGCCCAAATGCATGGCCTTGCATTTTTTAACATTAAATCCCAGCTGCCAAATTCTACTCCATTCTTCAAGCTTAGCTAGATCCCTCCTCATGTTACCTACACCTTCCTGAGTGTCTACTGCAGATTTTGGTGTCATCCACAAAGAGGCAAACCTTACCCGACAGCCCTTCTGCAATATCACTAACAAAGATGTTAAAAAGAATCGGACCAAGGACAGATCCCTGGGGCACACCACTGGTAACTTCCTTCTCCTCAGAGTGAGCTCCATTTACCTGTACCCTTTGTCGCCTCCCACTCAACCAATTTCTAACCCAATCAGTAACTTTATGGTCCATCCCTAGGGTGCTTAGTTTGTATATAAGTCGCCTGTGAAGAACAGTGTCAAAGGCTTTACTGAAATCTAAATAAACCACATCTAGGGCTCTAACTCGGTCCAACTCCCTGGTCACCCAGTCAAAGAAGCAATCAGATTTGTCTGACAAGACCTGCCTCTGGTGAATCCATGCTGCCTCAGATCCTGTAATCCGCTGGACTCCAGAAACCTCAATATTTTCTCTTTCAGAAGCGTTTCCAATAATTTACTCACCACTGAAGTTAAACTAACCGGCCTGTAGTTTTCAACCACATCCTTACTTCCGCTTTTGTGTAAAGACACCACATGAGCCTCTCTCCAGTCCTTTGGTACCACTCCCGACTCCATCGAGGCATTGAAAAGATCAGTCAGTGTTGCTGCTAGAATGTCCCCAATTCCCTCAGTATTCTAGGGTGTATCCCATCTAGTTCCATCGCTTTGTCTACTTTAAGTTTAGCTAGTTTCTCACAAACACAGTCTTCTGAAAATTCTTCAAGATGCCCCTCGCTTCTGTTCCTGTTTGTGGGTGTTTTCTGAGGTCCTATTCCTGGTCGTCATCTGTGAACACTGAACAGAAATCTTTGTTAAGCAATTCCGCTTTATCCTCATTAGCTTCTACATATTTCTCCCCTTCACCCTTGAGTCTGACAATACCACTTTTGCACGTCCTCTTCTGACTAACATATCTGAAAAATGTCTTAGTTTCAGATCTGAGAAAGCATGGGAGAGAGAAGAGAAGACATTGCCCTGCCCCCTCCCCCCATCCATGCTTTGTTTCTCAAATCTGAAACCAAGGTGTCCCTTATCAATGAGATTTTATGATATGAAAATCCCTTCATGATATCATGTCAGACATATAATCAGGACAGGTTGGAGCTGTTATCTTGAACACGGAGGCAGTGTATGCAAATCTCTCTCATTTGTATTCATTGTGGATATCCTGAAAACCCAAATGGCTGGGAGGCAGATTTGAGAACCCTGCCTTAGAGTCAAAATCTTTAAACTACATGAATTGTTACCACTTTTGATCTAAACCCCTGCCAAAGAATGCTTCTGAAGTATGCAGGCCAAGGTATGGATGTTTATGATCAGCATACATTCTGTCAAATAAAGTAGAGTGAGCAACTATTAAAAAGTCAATTTCCTCAGGTGAAAACACTGCTTTTTCTGTGGAAATATCTTTGAAAACAACATTTTAAGTGGATCCATGAATAACACACAGCATCCCATCGATATCAAGAAGACCATTTAGTAGTCTGGAAAACAAAACTCACTGATATCCAACTATCCCATCTCTAATGTTGATGCCAGGGCTTAGCCTTACTTCTGTACCAGTAATCAATGGATACTGCGGGTGAACCATTGTTGCTTTGGTTGTACTGCAACCACTAAGATACACTCCAGGCAGGCCTTAAAGCCTCTAAAACATAATCTGCAGTCAAACCAAAAGAATTATTTATCCCAGAATGCTGTTCTAATTCCGGAATCAGAATGCCTTTGTCAGTGCTAGCAGCATATACCACAATGGCAGCTAGGTTGAACTGGCCTGGCTCCTCTATGTGGATCTGTGCTGCTGTCCTCTCTTGTCTTACTGTAGGCGAATAAGAGTCTTCCTCTCTCCCTTGTCCTTATTTAATGGGCATGTGTTCCCCTTGTCCTCTGTCCTTTGGATGTCTTTTCCTGATGGGTTCTGACTGTTCAGATTTTCAAGGGGTTTATGTTCGTTCTCTTTGAGCTGGTTTGATGCTGGGCAAATTTCATGCTATTATCTTTATACCCTTATGTTGTAGTGTATATCTTGTGTCCTTATGCCTGAAATACTAACCGACCTTATTTCCTTATTTGCATTTCTGCATGCCTTTTGCCTTGTGCTTCATGTTCATGCCTTGTTCCTTGTTATGTATGATCTAATGGACTAATGTATTTAGCTTATATGTTGCAGCAAAGACCTGTGTTATATTGAACCTGCCTGTCTTATTGAGGCAAGTGCTATATGAAAGAAGAGCATACCATCCTACAGGCCAAAAGTCACCAAAGAGAGCTACATTCATTACGACCATTCCATTGTCAGCTTACAGTGACTGGAGATATGGTTTTTTTTAGGAACAATAAAACCACTGTGCTTTCTATATCCCACGATAGCTGAATTAACTCACCTTGAACTACTATTGAAAAAGCATCAGCTTAATCTTAGAATATCCAAAAATCTATTTTAGATAAGGTTACCAGATGACCTTGATTTTAGAGCTGTGTCCCTGACGCCCATCTGTTTGGCAGCCTCTTGTCCCTCATTCCATCAAAGAGATAAAGGTGGTAGAAAAAGCTATATTTTAAATTTAATGATCTGAATATGTCATTTTTAAAAAAAATTACATCCATTATCTTTATATTTTTACAGAGTAGGAGGAAAATACATCAGTTTTTTTCTATTTTTCTGTCGATTTGTCTGCTTGAAAGTGATATTGTTACTTTCATTGCCCTACCCCCCCATCCATTCCATGTCTTCTCTCCCCCTTGCTTTGTTTCTCAAATCTGAAACTAAGGTGTCTTTTCCCACTCTCCCGTCCCCCACAAAACACTCCCCACATACGTATCCCAGATTTGCCTGTGAAAGAAATCCAGTAACTTTAATTTTAGAGAGTATAGCAGATGGAGAATCATTTCAGTAGCATATATGCTAAAATTTAACACCTTAACCAAGGCAGGTATTACATTTTAGACCTCAAAGAATGTATTCAAAGGGGATAATTTTAGAAATGATTTCTGTATAGAAAGCAGTTGTTTTACATATGAAAATTAGGTGTTATAACATTGCCCAGGATGTATGCACACACCACCATCTGATATGTTGTTGTTGTTAAGTGCCGGCGAGTTGGTATGGACTCATGGAGACATTCTGAATAGTTTCCTAAACTGTGTTCGGTTTTCAGACAGGGGGTTTATTGTTGATAGAATGGCATCCGTAGCCGCTGTTATTTTATTGATCCATCTCATTGCTGGCCTTCTTTTGCGTTAACTTTCATCCTTGCCAAGCATGATGTCTTTCTCTAATGATCTCTCTCTTCGCATAATATATAAAAAGTATGCATGTTGATGTCTTGTCACTTGAGCTTCTAAAGAAAGCTTGACTGGTTTGTTCTTCAGGCAGTCCATGGTATATACGGTATTCTTTGCCAGAACCATAATTCAAAGGCATCGGTTTTCTTCCTGTCTCTCTTTTTCATTGTCCAACTTTCACATTCATGTGATGCTATTGAAAATACCATGGCTTGGATATGTTCAATCTTTGTATGGAGAGAGACATATCTGCTTTTGAGAATTTTGTCTAGGCCCTTCATGGCCATTCTGCTAAGAGCAATGTGTCATCAGATTTCTTGACTGCTCATTGTTTCTTTATTGATTATTGATCTAAGCAGGTTAAAGTTGTCAACTATTTCAATTTCTTCTCCATCAACAATGAACTTATTGACTTTCTTTCCCAATTCATATAGGGAATACATGTGTATGACTGCAATTGTTCATGTCGGGATTTACCTCTGCTCCTTGGCACATTAAGTTGTTTTAAAGTGCTTGGTTCACTCAGCTCTTTACAGGAGGAATTAAGGAAGTTATCCTCCTTAATCCCCCATTTTCTGTTTCCCCTTCAAAATGTAACTTAGATAGAGATGGTGGCTTCTTTAGTTAATTGGCGCCATTTGTACATTGATGGTGGCCATGTTTTTCCCAATGATTTTTTCCATTTGTAGATTTGAAAAATGGTTCCACATATTGGCACATACTGTATAGGCATGGATGGATCAAATACCAGGGCCAAACACGCTTGGGCCATTCTTAAATTACATGGCGACATGCATCTCCATAGCATTGGCCAGCCCACACTTCCAGCATGCCCCCATGCTACCTAGACATATTCGTGCTTGAGATGTCTATATACCTGGCTTTCTAAAATGATTCTGGGAATGTCTTTGTGATTGGCACATCTGAATGCCCATTTTCAGATGTCCAAATCACTAATAGAGCTTCTAAAATGATTTACAGATAAGTATCTTGTAATACTGACCCATCCATATTTATGACATGACATGATGCGCTTTGCCTACCTGTTGTATTAGAATACTCCCCTTCAGAGCAAGGGACACAGTCAAAGCAGCAGACCGGCTTCTCTTTCTGAAGAACTTTCCTGTATCCAGGCCCACAGCTCTCCGAGCACACAGAGCGGGGGATCTGAGGAGCAGACAAAAGAGAAATATAGTCACTTTCCCTATTCAATAGTTGCTTATTAATAGGTCTGTTTGCTGCCTCTGCTATCAAAACTGCCAGTCTACAGATGCTCTAAGTTTCCCAAGCAAATAGAGTCATTCTGAGATATCGCAGGCAACAACATGAATGCTAGGTAAAAGGCAGATTTCACATGTATTTATTTATTTCTAAAACATGTATCTTCTGCCAATCCTTATCTCATTCTTAATTTGATGAAAAAACAAGTAGTTTTATTCTCTGCCATATTTCTCCATCTTTAATTGTAATGAGAATATGATTGCAACCTTGGATAAGCAAATCCTACCTTTCCCCAATTTTAACTGTAGCTCACTTCCACGTTACTTATTCTAATATAGGGCTTCCCAAACTTGTGCTGGGGGCACAATGGAAGCAATGCATGAATACCTATCTCAGGAATATTCATGATGAATATCCTGAGAATCTGTCTGGCAGTAGGGTTCCCAGTACAGATCTAGAAAGCTCTTCTCTAATATGAACAGAATAGATAATGCCAAGCCTGGTTAAAGGGAGTATTCCATGTGATGGCAGTTTGGTTCACAAAGAGTTGCTTGTCCTTGGGAGCTGAGGAATTGAAACTTCCAACATTGATGCTGATCATACTGTCATTGGATAACTGGACCCAGTTTATGATGTCATAGTGAGCTGGAGCATGTCCTTTGTCATCGAAGAAGATCTCACGCCCATCCTTGGCTTCAAAGCGAACCTCCTTAATATATTGGTTGAGCTAGAAAGGTAAATAATACGAGGGGTTGCTGATAACTCTTTGCTTTTCCCTACTTTTTATCTAAATATAACTATATCATGTTGATTGTCATTGTTTTGAATGTGACTGGCCAAAATTTCATGATGGTAACTTATATGCTTTTTTTTTCCTGTAGGTCTAAAGCCAGAATGCCCAAGACAATGGAGATTTTACAATAACTTGAAAACCTTTTTCTCAGACTTCTGGTGATGTCATGGAGCGAATGGCAGCAGTGTAGCCAGGCTCCATCTGTGTCCCACTAAAATGAAGAGGGTTTGCTAAACCCAGCGTCAGTGGAGATACAGGAGAGTGGAGTAGGGATGGCCCTGGCTGCACGCAAGAAGTTAGCGGGGTTCCGGTCTTCGTATGTGCAGAGGGAGGCGACGGAGGAGAAGGAATCGGGTGGCATGGAGGAGACCGGAGCAATGGAGAGCTCAGAGGAAGAGGGGGAGCAAGAGATACGAGGTGAAGAGGAGTTGCCGATGCGTACCTGGTTGAAGGTATTTAAAAAAGACTTATATGCTGAGCTGGCTGAGATGCGGAGAGAAATAAAGGAATCACTGACGAGCATAGAGCAAGAAAACCTTTTTCCCTCAAATGTTTTTTGAGGTTAGGGTACAGGTAATAGTAAGAAGGGGCCAGGTAAGTAAGCTCTCACAAGCGTAGATCAGCTAATTTTTGCTGTGTGATGACTGCAGTGTGGGGAAAGCATTGTCCTGCAGAAGTAAGATTCCTTTTGAAAACTTGCCTCAACACTAGGAGACCAGTTCACACTTCAATTTGTCCAGAAGTGAAATATGTAGTAGTTTGCCATGATAGTTGCATCCTTTTCCAGGTAATCAACCAGCAAAATTCCATCTTTGTTCCAGAAGACAGATGCCATCACCTTGCTTTCTGATTTCTGAGCCTTAAACTTCTGAGAACATGGGGAACGACTGTCTACACTCTTTGGATTGTTTTTTGGTCTCTGGATAATACGTATGGTCCATAGTGACAAGACAATCCAAAAATCCCACAGCATTCCTATGAAATCGGTCCAAAATGGCATGTGAAGCAACCACTCAGTCTACGCTTCTGGTCAGCATTGAGGCATTTGGAAACCCATCTGCCTGAGAGCATCCTCATGTCTAAAATGTCATGGATGATATAGCCCACATGTTCTTGTGATATCTTCATTGTCTCTGCTATCTTTTTAGCTGATATTCTTCGATCCTCCAGGATCGTGGAATGAACGACATCCATGTTTTCTGGAATTATCACCTCACTTGGTCTCCAAGGACATTGTTCGTCTTCAGTGCTGAAATGTCATGTCCTAAACGTAGCAACCCAGCTCTTGACTGTAGAGTAGGAAGGACACTTATCATCTAATGTAACCAACATATCATCATGGATTTGTTTGGCCGAGTTCCCTTTTAAGAAAAGATATTTCATCACTGCTGGGCATTCTTTTGTCATGAAATCGCCACTGTTGGTGACATATTGGCTTCAGATCTACAGAAAAAAAGGTACATGTGTTACATTCATGAAATTTGGCCAGTCACATTCAAGACAATAAATTGAAAAGAATTAGTCAAAAGAGAATAAAAATGTGCGAGGCTTGCAAAACCAGAACAGTCTACTCCTGCAGAATGGAGGCATGATAAATTTCTTTAGGGCTCTAGAAGGGAAAATAATAGTAAAACTGTTGCAGAGGGAACTGCACCCAGGAGGCAGTTCTGGAGAAGAGCAAAAGGGATTGGAGTGTTTAGCGGCGAGGTGGCAGAGAGATAATATGTCAATAGTGACTGTAGAGCTGCTGGAAAAAGCTTTTGCAGCCATTAAGAAGCTCTCGGAGTCGGTGCAGATGCAGGAAACACAGTATAAGTTCCTGTGGAGAGCATACGGGCATAATGTGTAGGCAGCGCGGGTAGGCCTAGCGGAGACAGATGTGTGTACAATGTGCCAGACCGAGGCTGGATCCTTGGCTCATAGATTCTGGTTCTGTACACATATCCAAAAATTTTGGGAGGAAGTAGGAACCAAATTAAGTAGCTGGGTGAGGCGTCTGCTGCAGATCACCCCGGCCTGGGGACTCATAGCAAGCGAAGAGAGGCATCTTTGTGAAAAAGGATTTTTGTTGGCAAAGAAATGTATATTGAGACATTGGATGATAAATAAAGCACCGGGAATACAAGAGTGGGAACAAGCAATGTTGGATTTGAAAGACATGGAGCATCGTACTGCTAAGAACCTCGGGGAAGCTGCAGTGGAGGGGACCAGGCAGATATGGGATTTAGTCCATGGTGTCATGCCCCAGCCCTCCGCCTCAGGCTTAGAGAGTTAGGGTTGCCATTATGTTCTCCTTATAGAAGGTGGGATAAACCATTTAAGCCTGCTGGGAGTGGTAGTTCTTTTGCCCTCTAATAAGGAATAGTCGTGAAACCAGTGGTAAAGGCAAAGATGACAAAATTTATTTTGCAAACAAAAGGTTGAATGCAGATTGTATCAGGATAATTCTTCAGTTGTTTGCTCAAGGTTATTTACACAAATATGCTGGCTGAGCTTCACATTCTTTACTCAAAAAATGCAACTGCTTATCACGTATAACAGATAAAGAAAAACATAGCAGCTTCCTTCAACAAAGAAAAATATTCTCTTTTCCTTTGTCTTCACTCAGCTCTCCAATATACATTTAGCAAAAGGATTCTATGTCATCAGCTAAACATAGCGTACAGTCCATAGGAACTTCAGATAACTCATTCTCATTAAAGTCCACTTGCATTTCCTCCAACTCCTGAACTGCAGTGTTTTGCTTCAAGCTATTATCATACGTCTTAGGGTAACTCCCCCCTAAGGTTTCCTGTGTTTCTTTTGAGCACAGCTCTATGTGATAGGGATTAAAAGTACCTGAAGTTGTGGAGACTCCTCTCTGGCTCTGTTCAGCAATCTCTCTCCAGCTTTGAGGAAACACTCTCTGGTTCCCTTGTTTGAGTTCCTCCCTGGAGCTCTGCCTCGGTTCCCTGTTCCAGACTGGGCTTTGTAGACTCCTGGATTGAGTCCTGGGTTCCCACCTCTGAACTCTCTGAACCTTTCTATCCGGCACTGGGGTTTGAAGGTTTCTCTGCTCTCTCACTCTGAGCACGCTTCTCCACCTCCGTCTCATCTCCCCTTCTGCTCTGATTGCTTCACCTCCACCACTCCAGCTGTGTCTCCTCCCGTGTTCTCCCTCGCTCTCCTTCCTCCTGTTCGTCTTGTTCCCCTTGCTCACCCCTAGCCAGGGTTTATATTCCTGCTCTCTGAGCCATGTCTCTGCCTCTCTGGACAGGTGTCTGTAATTAGGTTCCAAGCTTGCTACTACGTCAGCAGAGCTTGGGTGTGGCAGCCTAGCTTCAGTTTCTCTGTGCTTGCTTTCTCTTGGCAAACGCTGAAACGTGTGTACTGCAGGGATGTCACTTTTCTTAAAGGTAAAATCATTCTTTTCTTCTACTTCCATATGCTCACTAGAGGCTTCTTTATCACATATCCCCCCCTTAAGATATTACGGGCTGGCGACATTTCATCCACACAGCTCATAATCCTCGATAGGGCCTCAATATCTTGCTGTAACCTTCCTGCCTTGTATTCCACTCTGGATAGACTGGCTACCGCTGTTCTTTCATGCCAGGGCCTAAGGACGTTTACGTGGTAAACCTGCTGGTGTCCCCTATTATTCTCTACCGCGTAAGATACCGTACTCACCTGTTTGACCACTTTATAGGGACCTTTCCATCGGACCTCAAATTTTGGCCCGGCGTCCGCCACCATTACTATAACCTTCTCTCCTAGGGCTATTTGGTGAGGTTTTGTACCTCGATCATAATATTTCTTCTGGCAATCCTGGCTGGCCTGTAGATTTTCCTATGTCACCTGGGAAGTCCTTTGCAACTGGCCCCTCAAATCTCGCAGAAAATGGGGTACTCCCATTATTTCTATCTCGGGCTCAACCCATTGTTCCCGTAATATGTCTAAAATTCCTCATGGGGCACGTCCGTACATTAACTCATAGGGGGATGCCCCTAAAGATGCCTGTGTCCGCTCTCGGCAGGCGTATAACACAAAGGGGAGCATAACATCCCACTCGGACATGTTACCATCCAAGCCTCGCCTTAGCATTTGCTTCAGTGTCTGGTTTAATCTTTCTACTAGTCCATTGGACTGGGGGTGATAGGCGGCTGTCTTTACATATTGTACCCCGAAAGCGTCCCATACTTGGGCCAAATACTTTGACATGAAATTGCTACCCCGGTCTGTGAGCACCTCCTGGGGAAATCCCACCTCACAAAATAGCTTTATTTCCTCTAAGGCTATTGTTTTTGCGCAGATGTTCCGTAAGGGAACGGCCCATGGAAACCTGGTGGCCTGATCCACTATAACCAAAATATACTGGAATCCTCGGGGTGTCTTCAGCAAAGGTCCCACTATATCCATTGCGATTCGTCGGATGGGTTCTGATATTATGGGAGTCGGAATCATGGGCACCCCTGGTGGCCTAACAGAGGTAACTCGCTGGCACGAAGGGCACGACTCACAGAAGCGGGTGGTTTCCTTGAAAACCTCCGGCCAGTAGAAACGGGCAAGAATCTGGTCTAAAGTCCCCTGTACTCTTTTGTGACCGCCTACGGGGTGATCATGGGCCAGCCTCAAAACCACTGTCTTAAAAGCGGCGGGTACCACCAGCTGTTTCCTGACCGTCCCTGCCTGTGGATCAAGACTCTCCCTATATAATACTCCCTTATCCAAAAGGAATCTTGGGAAGATATCCCTCTCAACCTGGGCATATTCAAATGCCCATTTTAGCGCGGGATCTGCATGCTGCTCCTTGTGGAAGGAAGGAAACTTTTTAACCAATTTGGCTGGAACCCATGGTAACCCTTGTCCAGCCTCCATCTCGGCTCTCCCCTGAGCCCTACGCTGTCTTTCCCGGCATTTCTCAGCCTTTCCCTTTTTAGTCCTATCAGAAGGGGAAGCTTTTAGGTCATCGTGTGTTGGTAGTTCACCTAGTGACTCCTCTGGTGGTTCATCCTTTTCCTCTGGGGTCGCTGACTGGGATAGAGTAGACACCAGACCCACTTTTGCATGTATGCCATTCTCCAACCCTCTTCTGAACTGGGGCCAATCCCTACCCAGCACTAGGTCATGGGGCAATTTCGGGACTACAGCTACCAGGACTTCCCTCTGTATTCCTAACCCCTTTATTAATAGCTTGTACATGGGATAGAAGGAGGATGCTCCGTGAATACATCGGATTCTAACCCTACCCTCTGGTCGGCTCGGGACTGACTCACTCTGGGCTTCTATTGAATGCCAGAGTTTCCTAGAAATCATACTCTGGTCAGCACCTGAGTCGAGTAGAGCGTTAGTAGAAATGCCTTGAACCTCCACATTCAAAAGGAAACCTTCTTGTACCTGTTTCACATCAGCACTTATCAATGCTGTACGTGCTAGACATTCCTTTTGTATGTGACCTACTTTCCCACATTGGAAACATTTTTTCTTTGCCCACCTGCTCTCTTGCTTAGACAAATAACTTTTCATACATCCCACATTTTGTCTCGGTCCCTTTTCTGATTTTCCAAAACTAGCCTCCGCTGATACTCTCAGAGCGCCCCCTTTAGCCTGACCAGTCAATTCGGCTTCTAAATACCGCTCGGTCAGCAGGGCTGCCTCTGCTGTGGTCTGGCAGTTTTGTAATATCAGAAAGGATTGAATTTCCTTAGGGACTGCAGCCATGAACTGCTCTAACACAATTGTATCTATTACTGACTCCATGTTTTTTCCTCCTGTAGCTAGCCATTTCAAAGTTAAGCTTCTGACCCTTTGGCACAGAGCCTTAGGTGTCTCACCAGCTCTTAACTATGTAGCTCTCAGCATGCGATGGTAGACCATCGGAGTTAAACCCAATCGATCTCTGATAGCCTTTTTGAGCTCTCCATAATCTGTAGCAAGTGCCGCTGGCATGGCCTTGTAGGCTGCTAAGATCTCTCCCGTGAGAGATGTGGCTAGCCGTACTGCCCATTGTTCCATTGGCCACCCCACAGTATGGGCAACTCTCTCAAATGCTTATATGAAATCATCAACATCATCACCTACTGCAAGTTGTCCAAATGAAAAAGTCCCACAAGTCTGTGGTCCTACCACACAGGTGTGTGTTGTCGCCTCCAAAGTTGATAGGGTTGGTATTGCTCCCACTGTCGCTTTCTGGCTGGCGAGCAACGCTTCCATTAAATCTACTACCGGCTTCTGTTTGGCTTGCAAAGCTGCCGCAACCTGTTCTTGTGCACGATGAGCCATTTCGTGCTGCTTCTCAAACTGGGATGCCATCCATTGTAGAACTTCTTTAGGATCCATCTCCACAGCTTTCTCTGTAGGAAGAACAAAAGACAAACAAAGCCCACCAAGTGCGGTACTACAAATGTTTGCTAGTCCCTTCTAGCGTGAATGCTTGGAAACATCTATCCTTTTCACTTGAATCCTAATTACCCATGCCCAAATACTCTTTACCTGAGCATAGGCGTTGACTCATGCCTTGAAAAGGAGTGTTTCACTGGTCCTCAGTCGCTCTGGCCAACCCTGCCAGCAATTTTCCACTCTGCCATTCACCGTACAGCTCAGCAGTTTTGGTGCTTGAAGAAACCTTTGGCGTATATCCTGAAGTGTTTGTAAATCCTGATGTACAAAAATGATCCAACAACTACGCCACTTGTCATGCCCCAGCCCTCAGCCTCAGACTTAGAGGGTTAGGGTTGCCATTATGATCTCCTTATAGAAGGTGGGATAAACCATTTAGCTCCAGCTAAGCCTGCTGGGAGTGGTAGTTCTTATCCCCTCTAATAAGGAATAGTCATGAAACCAGTGGTAAAGACAAAGATGACAAAATTTATTCCACAAACAAAAGGTTCAATGCAGATTGTATCAGGATAATTCTTCAGTTGTTTGCTCAAGTCTATTTATACAAATATGCTGGCTGAGCTTCACATTCTTTACTCAAAAATGCAACTGCTTATCACATATAACAGATAAAGAAAAACATAGCAGCTTCCTTCAACAAAGAAAAATATTCTCTTTTCCTTTGTCTTCACTCAGCTCTCCAATATACATTTAGCAAAGGGATTCTATGTCATCAGCTAAACATAGCGTACAGTCCATAGGAACTTCAGATGAATCATTCTCATTAAAGTCCACTTGCATTTCCTCCAACTCCTGAACTGCAGTGTTTTGCTTCGAGCTATTATCATACGTCTTGGGTAACTCCCCCCTAAGGTTTCCCATGTTTCCTCTGAGCACAGCTCTATGTGATAGGGATTAAAAGTACCTGAGGTTGTGGAGACTCCTCTCTGGCTCTGTTCAGCAATCTCTCTCCAGCTTTGGGGAAACACTCTTTGGTTCCCTTGATTGAGTTCCTCCCTGGAGCTCTGCCTCGGTTCCCTGTTCCAGGCTGGGCTTTGTAGACGCCTGGATTGAGTCCTGGGTTCCCACCTCTGAACTCTCTGAATCTTTCTATCTGGCACTAGGGTTTGAAGGTTTCTCTGCTCTCTCACTCTGAGCACGCTTCTCCACCTCCGTCTCTTCTCCCCTTCTGCTCTGATTGCTTCACCTCCACCACTCCAGCTGTGTCTCCTCCCATGTTCTCTGTCGCTCTCCTTCCTCCTGTTCGTCTTATTCCCCTTGCTCACCCCTAGCCAGGGTTTATATTCCTGCTCTCTGAGCCGTGTCCCTGCCTCTCTGGACAGGTGTCTGTAATTAGGTTCCAAGCTTGCTACTAGGTCAGCAGAGCTTGGGTGTGTCAGCCTAGCTTCAATTTCTCTGTGCTTGCTTTCTCTTGGCAAACGCTGAAACATGTGTACTGCAGGGATGTCACTTTTCTTAAAGGTAAAATCATTCTTTTCTTCTACTTCCATATGCTCACTAGAGGCTTCTTTATCACAATGGATAAAGTTAGAGGGTGTATTTGGGGGGGTTGTTTTGCTCTGATTGATAGAGGAGGACTACAATGATTAAGGAGAGGGAAAGAAAGAGTTTTGCACACATAAAGTGAACACGAGGGGGGTTAATTTAGAGAACCAAAACACTTAGAGTGACCTGGGGGAGATAGGGGGGAGGGGTAGAAGGGGGGGGGTTTGGAGGGAAGGTGCAGGGGGGAGCCTTGGGAGGGGGATTGGGGATAGTAGGGAGGTGGGAGCGGGGAGACAGAAGAGGCTTCATTTGGGAGACTGTTTGTATTACGGGTCACAGTTTGCATAAAGTGGATATTGTAGGGATTTATTGAGCAGCTTTAATAGGCATTTGGGCTGCTAGAGATTTGGGGAATAAGGGAAGCTGGGGGTGGAGGGATATGAGCATGTTCAAAAGTATTAACTAGAGTGTACTTGAATGATATGTTCAGCCTTACCTATTATGTTTGTTTGTAATGTTTGGAATACTGCAATAAAAATGATTTTTTCTAAAAAAATGGAGAATTTATTTATTTGTCTATTTATCTCAAATACTTCTATACTATCTTCCTAAATTGAACCAGGCATTCAAGGCAGTTCACAAAGTGCATACAAAATAATCAATATCACAAATCACCGCAGAAAAAGATTTAAAAAATTACTCTTACTCATGGTTTGGGTATTTGGACATGGGCCTAGAGATGTCCAAAGAATGGAGACCTCTACAGAGCCATTTTAATAGCCTATAGACATCCCCAGCATGAGGACTTACAAGAACATAAGATATGACATATTGGATCAGACCAAGGTCCATCAAGCCCAGTATCCTGTTTCCAACAGTGGCCAATCTAGATCACAAGTACCTAGCAGTTTACCCAAAAGGCACAGGTTCCACAGTGCTTGAATTGGGGCAAGCAGTGGATTTCACGGGTCCCCTTTAATAATGATTTATGGACTTTTCCTCCAGGAACTTGTCCAAACATTTTTAAACCTAGCTACATTAACAGTTTTTACTGCATCCTCCGGTAACAAATTCCAGAGTTTGATTACATGTTGAGTGAAACAATATTTTCTCTTATTAGTCTTAAATAGGTTACAATGTAGCTTTTCATTGCAAGTCCCCTAGTCTTTCTATATTTTGATGGCGTAAACAGTCAATCTATGTTTACCCGTTCCACTGCATTCATTAATTTATAGACCTCTATCATATCTCCCCTTAGCTGTCTCTTTTCCAGGTTAAAGAGCCCTAATCCTTTTAGCCTTTTTCATAGGAGTATTTTTCCATCCCCTTTACCATTTTGGTGGCTCTTCTCTGTACTTTTTCTAATAACTCTATGGGGAATGTTTACTAAACCGTCCTAATGTGCGCCCGGCGTTAGTGTGCAGGATGCCATAAAAGGAGTGGGCGGTTCGTCAAAAAAGCAGCGCGGCACATTATCGTGCGCTAATGTGCTCGGCGCACATTAAAGCCGGAGAAATGGAGCCGTGCGCGTCTGCGTGCCGGAAGCATAAGCAGGCGTGCTGACGTTCATCCAGAGAAATAGAGCTGTAGTACAATGGTTACACTGACTGTTGATGCAGGAGTCATGGGTTTAATCCCCCTCTATGCCTAATAAAGAAGGCTGGCTGAGGCATTACCTGTTATGGGTAATATTGCTTTAGGAGGCATTTTATTTTTATTTTAATTAGTGCTGCCAGCAAACACACCCTCAAAGTGTTGTAACATAAGGTGCTGCATAAGGCGCCTCATAAGGTACCCCAGAGGGCACATTTTAAAGTGCACTGTCCGCAAGGCACCCTATAATGTTGCCCATAGGGAGCCTCAGAAAGTGCTGTATGGGGCGCCCTATGAAGCACTGTAAGGTCACAGTACTGTGTTTGATGGCAGCACTGCGCATGTTAATGCATGGAAACCTGAAGTAGGTGCGCTGATGTGCAAGCAGAGTAACAGAGGTGTAGCACAATGGTTAATACATGGATTGCTGAGTCAGGGATCATGAGTTCAATCCCCCAGTGGGGTTGATGATTACCTGTCTCAGGCATTACACTTTATTATACAGCAGTGCTGAATGAGGCATAGTGCTTTTTAATGCACATCAGTGCTGCTTGAGGCATATGTCTTCTTACATTACAACAGTGTTACCTGAGGCAGTCTCCTTTCTACGTTACAGCAGTGCTGCCAGGAGAAACACCCTCACAGTGCTATAAACGTCATGTGCAGTGCAGCATGGTTACGAATGGATCAATCCTACCCTGGTAACCGCAGCACACAGTCTGCAGGATTCCTTCTGTAGCCAGCCAGGCATCTGTTCTCAGCTATAGAGCTGTGGCCCACAGGTTACCTTGCTGCCTGTAGAGCCAGAGGTTGTGGGTTTGAATCCAAAAGTGGGGTTATTTATGAGGGCTGCCTGTGGCATGTTTTTAAATTTAAATTAGTAGTGCCAGCTAAAACACCCTCACAGTTCTGTAATCTTCAGGTGCCCCATAAGGCACCTTATAAGGCACCTTAAGGTTACAGCACTGTGAGGGTGTTTCTGCTGGCTGTACTACTTGAAATTACACACAAACTGCCCCAGACAGCCCCCCCCCATGTACCCTGTAAAATAGTTATCTCCAAGTTATAATGCCCTGTTCAATGTATGTCCAGTTTGTGCAATGTAAACCGCAATGGTACAGAATAGCACCGTATATGGGGGAATGTAAATAAATAAAGTAAATTAAATAAATAAACCCACTGTGGGTTTGAACCACCAACCTCTGGCTCCACAGGCAGTGCAGTCACCAGTGGGCTACAGCTCTATAACTGTAAAGCGATGTCTGGCTGGCTACAAAATAACTTCTGCAGACTGTGTGCTGCGGCTACCAGGGTAGGGTTAGTCCTCTCGCACCCATGATGCACTGCACATGCAAAGCAGCAGTCTACAGATGATCTGAAGATGGGGTATGCACCCCCACAGCACCTAGGCCTGGTAGGGGGTACTGACCCGTGTGTGTTACTGGTACAGAGTAGCTACAGACCATCCCAGTGTGCAGGTCCTGTGCTCACCCTGAGGGTGAGGTGGGGCGCCCAGCACCATGTCCACAGCACCTGTCCTAGCTGAGATAGGCTATGCTGCAGGTCCCCATTATTGCCGGTGTGTGATAGGTGGTCCCATCAGACACATCTACGATACACCTGTCCCCATCTGTATATCCCAGTCATGTCTGGGCCTTGTGGACTACGATGCCCATGGAATAGTGCATATCCTGTGTGGGTGCCATGGCCACATGATATATGGGGTGATGGGGTGAGGGGGTAGGGAAGGAGTGGGGGGGGGTGGGGAAGGAGGGGGGGTGGGGGGCTGGGGAAGGTGGGGGGTGGGGAAGGAGGGGGGTGGGGAAGAGGGGGAGGGGTGGGGAAGAGGGGTGGGGAAGGAGGGGAAGGGGAGGGGTGGGGGGGAGGGGTGGGGAAGAGGGGTGGGGAAGGAGGGGAGGGGGAGGGGTGGGGAAGAGGGGGAGGGGTGGGGAAGAGGGGGTGGGGGGAGGAGGGGTGGGGAAGAGGGGGAGGGGGGGAAGAGAGGGAGGTGGGAGGGGTGGGGGTGGGGAAGAGGGGGAGGGGGAGGGGTGTGGAAGAGGTGGGGGGAGGGGAGGGGAGGGGGAGGAAGAAAGGAAAGGTGCGGTGCTGTTTGGACCCATAGGCAGAGTGTGTCGTACCACCGAACCTGCCCTCTGGAACCCCAAACAACAGATCCACATTCTATATCCCTGCAAGGGTGGCAGCAGAGGGGACCATCAACCTCAGTCCGGCTGGGGTACAGACAACCTATGGGCACTCCATGCAGTTCTGTACGCATCCATACTTCAATAGCAGACAGACAGTAGGGCCTGAAATGCCCAGCTGCCCCACCACCATCTGACATTTTCCAGCAGCAAGCACAGTCAGTCCCCAGCTGCTGCACCCTGCACGGTGCTCCAGCCATACACATACCAACTGCAGACAATCTGCTAGCTAGTCCATGTTACCGGAGAGGATGTGAGCACACCCACCAGGCAGATATGTCAGTGTTTGGGCCCCAGAAAAGAGAACCCATATATATCACTTGACAGATATTCTATATAGTACTATGGTGGAACCTAGCCATGCCGTGGTCACTGCTCAGTCAGGGTGAGAGTGACCTCCCAGCAGGACATGCTGTGGCCACCCTGTCTGTGCAGGTGGTGGCCGGGCACTACAATGTCCCAGTCATTGCCCTATGCCCTGTGCAGATGCATCCTGCACAGGCCGCCCTGTCCGGGCTATACCCACAGTACCTTGCTCCTCATTATGCACATCGGCAGGCCGATACTGGCAACAGTGCTAGCAGTGTGGGCTGAGGAGGGTGTTGGCAGCCACCACACACTGGATAGACGGACACACACTCCCCTCACCTATGTCAGCATTGAGCAACTATAGAGGTGTCTGTCAGCCCTGGCCACCACACCAGTCCTGGGCACAGTGCAGGCATGGCTATGGCACGCAATACTGTAGGAGACACCCCCCAGGGTGGTAAACACTGTCAGACACAGGACCTGTATCACACTCCACAGACATCTGAACGATTGCTATGATGCAGCTCACTCAGCAAATTGTGCTTAACTTAGGAATTGCTATCTACCATTACTCATGGCAACCTTTTGATAGATGTGTACCGTATTCCCAGGTGTAGGTTGGCATTGCTAAGTTATGCAAGTGCTAGTATTCGGGGAAGGAAACAGGGCCCGAAGCCCTGCCTCTCCAGGTGGCTTTGGATAATGGGGCCTGTGGGTGCAGGCGTGTCTGCCCCTGTTGTCCGCTGCGCTGGGGCAGAGGTTCCCAACTCCGGTCCTGGTGGGGCAAACACTGCTCGGGTTTTCATGATATCCTTAATGAATATGCATGAGATACATCTGCATACCATGGGGGCGGTGCATGGAGATATGTATTGGAAACAGCATGGAACCTGAATGGTGCTTGGCCCTCCAGGACTGCCTTTGGGGGACTCTGCTCTAGGTACTGCACATGTTTATAGTGTTTGTCCACTATGGGGTAAAATATATGCATTTGAGGCATGTTTCTGTTCTCAGCAATACAGGTTCAGTCTTTACTACCATGTTTTCTTCATGGGTAAAATAAGGGGACTGGGTTGGCAGGAGCCACAGCTGGGACTTGAACCTGTGACCTTCTGCTTTTGAACACACTGTCTGTGTGCACTGCACCACCATGTTGCCACAGATATGGTATATTCCCTGGGGAGTCCATGACTGTACATCCGACAGAGCCTGTCTGTTGCAGTGGACGGCACCCACCTACACAGGACTGGGCCTGGACTGCTGTGGGCAGCTGCCACTGCCCCCTCCACCACCAGTACCCCTCTGTCACTATGCTGACATGCCATTCTGCTGGTGGTGCTGGTGCTGCGCAGTCTCAGGCCATGCAGTGTGCGGGTAGGTGGCTGCCTATGGTGCGGGTTCTGGGGTAGGGGTGCCTGCATATCTGTCCACGCGTCCCCCAAGCACCGCCTGCCAATGTTCTGTGCCCTTGGGGGTACCTGCTGGGTACTTTCCCCAGTGACACTGTGGGAAATACACTCGTGCCCATGTTGGGCCCTCATCAGTTGCTGTCTGGCTGCTGTACAGTTTCAGCATTCCTATGGGCCACCTAGGCATCACCCTAGTCCACACTGTGGCTCAGCTGCACCACAGCATGTGCCACCTGCAGCCCTCTGCGTCCCCTTTTCCGGCATCTGTCCAGTTGCCCGTTCCGACATGCCCACCCTGATCAGTGCTATTTCTGTGGGATCATTCACCTTGTATGGGGACGGAGTGTAGACCTTTCCGAAATTCATATCTTTTTTTTGGAGCTTTCTTGGGAGTGTTCTTTGATGTTTCCCATTAATATCACTGTTGCCCAGCTTGGTTATGTTTTTTTTGTATTTTTTTGGGGTCCTTTTCAATGTTTATTTGCCCTTTTGTTCTGTGCACATGTATCACACTTATCACTTTTTGTAGGTTTCCCTGGTTTTGAGGTACATTGCTGACGGAAATGGTTTCTTTTCCCTTTAAATGCTCTCTAGCGCGAGGTTTTCAATCGCGGTATTTTTCAGCCAGGTATTTCACAATGCTCATGTGCGGGGAGCCTCTCCCCTCCCACTCTCCTCCCCTTGACCTCTTCTCTCCGCCCCTGGGGAGCCTTGTACGGACCTTCCTCCACCCTCCCGATGCCTTTCTCCTCCTTTGGCGCACATTTTCACCGCTGCGCGCATTAGCGTGCGATAAGGTACCTTGTAGCACGCTAATGCGCGCTAAGGTACCTTATCGCGTGAGAACGTCGCACGGCGCACATTAGGACGGTTTAGTAAACATGCCCCTATATCTTTTTCAAGATACGGTAACCAGAATTGCACACACTATTCAAAGTGCGCTCGCACTATGGAACGATACAGAGGCATTATGATACTGTTTTACTCAACATTACTTTCCTTATGCCTAACATTCTATTTGCTCTCTAGGCCGCCACTGCACACTGGGCAGAGGGTTTTAACATGTTATCCATGATGACACCTAAATATTTTTCCTGGATGGTGGTACCCAATGTGGAACCTTGCATTGTGTAACCATAGTTTGGGTTGTTCTTTCCTAAGTGCATAACTTTGCACTTGTTCACATTAAATTTCATCTGCCATTTGGTGCCCAGTCTTAAAACCCATGAGGATTGTGGAAAATTGCAAGAGGACCTTGATAAATTTGAACAACTTTGAATAGTTTTGTGTCATCTGCAAATTTGATTACCTCACTTGTTATTCCCATTTCCAGGTCATTTATGAATATGTTAAAAAGCAGCAGACCCAGCACAGATCCCTGGGATACACCACTATTCACCTTTTTCCATTGTGATAATTGGCTATTATCCCTAGCCTCTGCTTTCTATCTTTTAACCAGTTCCTGACCCACAATAGTACACTGCCTCCCATCCCATGACTTTTTAATTTCGCCAAAAATCTCTCATGAGGGATCTTGTCAAAGGCTTTATGAAAATCCAGATACACTATATCAACCGACTTACCTTTGTCTACCTGTTTATTCATACCTTCAAAAAAACATAACAGATTAGTAAGACAAGACCTTCCTTGCCTAAAGCCATGTTGGCTGTCTCATTAAGCCATGACTACAGTAATTTTGTTCTTTTTAATGGTTTCTACCATTTTTCTGGGTACTGATGTCAGGCTGATGTAGTTTCCCAGATCACCCCTGGAGCCCTTTTTAAAAATTGGCATTACATTGGTGATCCTCCAATCTTCAGGTATTACAGATGATTTTAATGATAGTTCACAAATTACTAATAGTAGGTCTGCAATCTCATATTTCAATTCTTTCAACACCCTTGGATGTATACCATTTGGTCCAGGTGATTTGAAAATCTTCAGTTTATCAAATAGTTGTAATACATCTTCTCGGTGTATTGATATTTCTTTTAATTCTTCTGTGGTATTTATTTATTTAACAATCATTTATATCCCGCATCTTCCAGAGTTCAGTTGCGGTTTACAATAAAACAACAATCCACAAAGCAAGAGCTTGGTTTTACATAGAACATCTTGTAACAATAAACAATATATTGGTTAACAGCATGAGTTAATACATGACAAAACAAAACTGGCTTATAAACTATATACAATAAACTATATACAATTACAAGTTTGTGGGCACTTTAGAGTTGAATCATAGTGTTTTTTAGATCAGTGTATTATCTGTTAAGTTGTTGGGTTTAGTATTGCTCAGTCAGGTGTCTTTTTAGCCTTTATCTGAGTATATCGAGGGATTATCTATGTTGCAGTAGTGCATGGGAAATAGATAGGTTTTTAGTTTTTTACGGAATTCCATAATCTCGGTTATAGTTCGTAGGTCCTCTGGGAGGGAATTCCAAATGGGTGGGGGCTGCATGTGAAAAGGCTCTGTTAGTTAATTTATTTGCTTTTATGAAATCATTAGGAGTCTTTAGTTTATTTGAGTGTCCTTTTCTGTGCGTGGTTTTATGAGATTTCATGCTAATTCGGTTGCTTAGTGTGATTGGAGCCATGTCATTTAAGGCTTTAAATGTAGTTATTGTAGTTTTATATATTATCCTGCTTTGAATTGGCAACCAGTGTAGGGAAGCTAATATTGGTGTTATGTGCTGGAATGAGTGTGCTTTCATTATAATTCTAGCTGCTGTGGAGGGTGTTTACAGCCACCACACACTGGATAGACAGACAAACACACCCACACCTATGCCAGCATTAAGAACATAAGAACATAAGATATGCCATACTGCCCCAAAAGACACAGGTTCCACAATGCTTGTACTGGGTCAAGCACTGATTATCCTGGGTCCCTTTTTAATAGTGGTTTATGGACCTTTCCTCCAGGAACTTGTCCAAACCTTTTTTAAACCCAGCTACACTAACAGCCCTTACCACATCCTCCGGTAACAAATTCCAGAGTTTGATTACACATTGAGTGAAAAAATATTTTCTCTTATTTGTCTTAAATAGTTTACCCTGTAGCTTCATTGCATGTCCCCTAGTCTTTCTATATTCTGATAGCGTAAACAATTGATCCACGTTTACCTGCTCCACTCCATTCATTAATTTATAGACCTCTATCATATCTCCCCTCAGCTGTCTCTTTTCCAGGTTGAAGAGCCCCAACCTTTGTAGCCTCTCTTCATAGGAGTAGCCTCCCATCCCCTTCACCATTTTGGTGGCTCGTCTCTGTACTTTTTCTAATAATGCTATGTCCTTTTTAAGATACGGTGACCAGAACTGCACACAATATTCAAAGTGCGGTCGTACCATGGAACGATACAGAGGCATTATAATATCCTTTGTTTTATTTTCCATCCCTTTCTTTATGATACCTAGCATTCTATTTGCTTTCTTGGCTGCCGCTGCACACTGGGCAGAGGGTTTTAACATGTTATCCACGATGACTCCTAAATCTTTTTCCTGGGTGGTGGTTCCCAATGTGGAACCTTGCATTGTGTAACTATAGTGTGGGTTGTTCTTTCCTAGGTGCATAACTTTGCACTTGTCCACATTAAATTTCATCTGCCATTTTGATGCCCAGTCTTCCAATTTATCCAGATCCTCCTGCAGTTTTCCACAATCCTCTTGGGTATTAACAACTTTAAACAGTTTTGTATCATCTGCAAATTTGATAACCTCACTCGTTATTCCCTTTTCCAGGTCATTTATGAATATGTCAAAAAGTAGCGGACCCAGTACAGATCCCTGGGGTACTCCACTATTCACCTTTTTCCATTGGGAATATTGGCCATTTAGCCCTACCCTCTGCTTTCTATCTTTTAACCAGTTCCCGATCCACAAAAGTACACTGCCTCCTATCCCATGACTTTTTAGTTTCGCCAAAAGTCTCTGATGAGGGACCTTATCAAAAGCTTTCTGAACGTACAGATACACTATATCAACCGACTCACCTTTGTCTACCTGTTTATGCACACCTTCAAAAAAACATATCAGATTAGTAAGACAAGATCTTCCTTGTCTAAAGCCATGTTGGCTGTCTCCCATTAGGCCATGACTATCTACATGCTGTGTAATTTTGTTCTTTATGATGGTTTCTACCATTTTCCCCGGTACTGACGTCAGACTCACCGGTCTGTAATTTCACGGGTCACCCCTGGAACCCTTTTTAAAGATTGGTGTTATGTTGGCGACCCTCCAATCTTCAGGTATTACAGATGATTTTAATGAAAGTTCACAGATTACCAATAGCAGGTCCGCAATCTCATATTTCAGTTCTTTCAACACTCTTGGATGTATACCATCCGGTCCAGGTGATTTGCTACTATTCAGTTTATCAAATAGTTGTAATATATCTTCCTGGTGTAGCGATATTTCTCTCAATTCCTCTGCAGTATCACCTTTAAATACCACTTCAGTCTTGGGTAACATCCCTACATCTTCCTCAGTAAAGACCGAAGCAAAGAATTCATTCAGTCTTTCTGCTATAGCCTTGTCTCCTCTTACTGCCCCCTTTACCCCTCTATCATCTAATGGCCCAACGGACTCTCTCACAGGCCTTTTGCTATGAATGTACTTGAAAAAGTCTTTATTTCATGTTTTTGCTTCCGTAGCAAGTTCCTTCTCAAATTCTCGCTTTGCGTGTCTTATCAATGCTTTGCATTTAACTTGCCAGTGCTTGTGCTGTTTCCAGTTTTCTTCGTTTGACTCTTTTTTCTATTTCCTGAAGGATGCTTTTTTGGCAGCAACAGCTTCTCTGACCTCACCTTTAAACCATGCTGGCAGTTTTTTGGACTTTCTTCCACTTTTCTTAATGCGTGGAATACAGCTGGTCTGGGCTTCGAGGATAGTATTTTTAAACAACACCCAAGCTTGCTGTAAGTCTTTAACCTTTGCAACCACTCCTTTTAGTTTTTTCTTAACTATATTCCTCATTTTATCATAGTCTCCCTTTTGAAAGTTAAAAGGTAGTACTGTGGATTTCTTTACTATCCCTCCTCCACTAATTAAATCAAACATGATCATGCTATGATCACTATTGCCAAGTGGTCCCAACACCCTTATTTCTTGCACCAGATCTGGCGTTCCACTAAGGACTAGGTCCAGTATGGCTTCCCCTCTGGTCGGTTCATGAACCAGCTGCTCCAAGAAGCAGTCATTTATTTCATCTAGAAACTTTATCTCCCTAGCTTGTCCTGCTGTAACACTGACCCAGTCGATACCAGGGTAATTGAAATCGCCCATTATTACTACTCTGCTGTGACTTTTGTTAGCTTCCTTGATTTCTCTGAGCATTTCATCATCCATTTGTTCATTCTGTCCAGGCGGTCGATAGTACACCCCCACTACCATCGCCTTCCCCTTTTTACATGGAATTTCAATCCATAGAGATTCTACAGCAAATTTTGTTTCCTGCAAAACTTTAATCCTTTCTGACTCAATGCCCTCTCTAACATAGAGTGCAACCCCTCCACCATTGTGCTACTATAGAGGAGTTTAGCAGCCCTGGCCACCACACCAGTCCTGGGCACAGTACAGGCATGGATATGGTACGCAATACTGTTGGGGGTCACTCCCCAGGGTGGTAAACACTGTCAGAGACCAGACCTGAAGCACACACCGCAGACATCAGAAAGATTGTTATGATGGAGCTCAATCAGCAAACGGTGCTTAACGTAGGAATTGCTATCTGCCAGTACTCAAACGTTTGATAGCTGTGTACCGTATACCGAGGTGTAGTGTGGCATTGCTAGGGTATGCAAGTGCTAGTATTGGGAGATGCACGCAGGGCCCAATGTCCTGCCTCTCCAGGAGGCATTGGCCAATGGGGCCTGTGGGTGTGGGTGTGTCTGCCCCTGTTGGCTGCTGCTTTACGGCAGAGGTTCCCAACTCCAGTCCTGGTGTGCTAAACACTGTTTGGGTTTTCATGCTGTCCCTCATGAATATGCATGAGATACATCTGCATACCATGGGGGTGGTGCATAGATATGCAGCACAGGCATCTTTATTAGGGGCAGCATGGAACCTGAATGGTGTTTGGCACTCCAGGACTGCATTTGGGAGACTCTGCTCTAGGTAATGCGCCTGTTTATGGTGTCTGTGCTCGGTGGGGTAAAATATAGGCATATTAACCATGCATATGTTCTCTGCAATACAGGTTTGTTGTTACTATCACGGTTTAGTTGTGGGAAAAATATGTGGACTAGATTGGCAGTAGCCCCAGCTGGGCTTTGAACCTGTGACCTTCTGATCCTGCACACACTGTCTGTGTGCACTGCACCACCATGTTGCCACAGTGACAGTGTATTCTCTGATGATACCATGACTGTTTGTCTGGCAGAGCCTGTCTGTTGCAGTGCATTGCACTAACCTACACAGGGCTAGGCCATGGTCTGCTCTGGGCAGCTGCCACTGCCCCCCTCCACCTCCAGTACCCCTGTGCCACCATGCTGGCATGCCCTTCTGCTGGTGGTGCTGGTGGTACGCAGTCTCCGGCCATCCTGTGTGCGGGTAGGCGGCTGCCTATGGTGCGGGTTCTGGGGTAGGGGTGCCTGCATATCTTTCCGCACGTCCCCCAATCACCGCCTGCCAATGTTCTGTGCCCTTGGGGGTACCTGCTGGGTACTATCCCCAGTGACACTGTGCTATACACTCTCGTGCCCATGTTTGGCCATCATCAGTTGCTGTCTGGCTGCTGTCCAGTTTCAGCAATCCTAAGTGCTATCTAGGCATCTGCCTAGTCCACACTGTGCCCCAGCTGCACCATAGCATGTGCCGCCTGCAGCCCTCTGAATCCCCTTTCCCAGCATCTGTCCAGTTGCCCATTCTGACCTGCCTGCCCTGCTGTTGTGGAACATGTACATGCCATAGGTAACCTGTCCAATGGAGAGGGAAACCTGATCAGTGCTATTTCACTGTGGGATCATTCACCTTGTATGGGGACGGAGCGTAGACCCTTCTAAAATTCATATTTATTTTCTGGGGCTTTCTTGGGAGTGTTTTTTGATGTTTCCCATTACTATCACTATTGCCCATCTTGTTTATAATTTTATTAAATTTTGTTGGGGTCCTTTTCAATGTTTATTTGTACTTTTGTACCGTGCACATGTATCACACTTATCACTGTTTTGTAGGTTTCCCTGGTTTTGCTGTACATTGCTGACAGAAATGGTTTCTCTTCCCTTTAAATCAGCTCTACCGCGAGGTTTTCACTCGCGGTATTTTTTTCCTTGAATTTCAGCCCCGCTCGTGTGTGGGGAGCCTCTCCCCTCCCACTCTCCACCCATTGACCCCTTCTCTCCACCCCTGGGGAGCCTTCCTCCGCCCTCCGAGAGCCTTTCCACGCCTTTATCACACATCAGCGCGCCGCGCACATGAGCGGGCACTTTAGTGTGGCGCACACGTGTGCGGGGCACAAATACGCATCATTAGCGTGCGCTAAGGTACCTTAGCGCACGCTAATGTGCGCCGCGCACATGAGCGCGGTTTAGTAAACATACCCCTTAGTGTCCCTTTTACCCATCTATCATCTAATGGCCCAACTGACTCTCTCACAGCTTTTTTGCAACGAATGTACTTGAAAAAGTCTTTATTGTGCATTTTTGTTTCCATAGCAAGCTTCTTCTCAAATTCTCTCTATGCCTGCCTTATAAATGCCTTGCATCTAACTTGCCAGTGCTTATGTTGTTTCCAGTTTTAGTAATTTGCCTCCTTTTTCCATTTCCTGAAAGATGCTTTTTTGGCAACAACAGCCTCTCTGACCTAACCTTTAAACCATGCTGGCAGTTTTTTGGACTTCATGCAACTTTTCTTAAAGCGTGGAATACAGCTGGTCTGGGCTTCCAAGATAGTATTTTTAAACAACACCCATGCTTGATATAAATCTTTAACCTTTGCAACTGCTCCTTTTAGTTTTTCTTAACTATTTTCCTCATTTTATAATAGTCTTCCTTTTGATAGTTAAAAGGTAGTACTGTGGATTTCCTTACCATCCCTCCTCCACTAATTAAATCAAACGCGATCATGCTATGATCACTATTGCCAAGTGGCCCCAACATCCTTATCTGTTGTATCAGATCTGGTGTTCCACTAAGGACTAGGTCAAAAATTGCTTCCCCTCTGGTCGGTTTATGAACCAGCTTCTCCAAGAAGCAGTCATTTATTTTAACTAGAAACTTTATCTCCCTAGCATGTCCTGCCATGATACTGACCCAGTCGATACCAGGGTAATTGAAATTACCCATTATTATTGCTGTATTGTAACTTTTATTAGCTTCCCTGATTTCTTTGAGCATTTCATCATCCATTTGTTCATTCTGGCAAAGTGGTCAATAGTACACTCCCACTGCCATTGCCTTCCCCTTTTTACATGAAATTTCAATCCATAGAAATTCTACAGTGAATTTTGTTTCCTGCAAAACTTTAATCCTTTGTGACTCAATGCCCTCTCTAACATAGGGGCATGTTTACTAAAGTGCGGTAAACGTGACTAACGCGCGTTATATGATGTTAACGACCGTAAGTGCCGTATAACGTGCGTACCGACGCGCTAACGACCGTTAACGTAATACTACGCGCGTTAAGCATAGTTAACGATCGTAAAGTCCCGCGGCGCGTTAAAACAGCGCAGAAGGTGGAGAGTGGGCGGAGAGAAGGGGTCAATGGGCGGAGAGTGGGCGGGGAGAGGCTCCCCTCATACTAACGCGCTGAATTTCTGAGCTCAATTCCAACGCGAATGAAAACCTGTCGTTAAAGGCATTTAAAGGGAAGAGAAACCATTTCCGTCAGCAATGTACAGAAAAACCGGGGAAACCCACAAAACGTGAGCAGTGTGATACATGTGCACAGAACAAAATTTCACATAAAACGTTAAAAATGACCACAGGAAACATTTTAAAAAAGCATAATTCAGCTGGGCAACAGTGATAGCAATGGGCAACAAGGAACAACACTCCCTGGAAAGCACAAAAAAAAAAAGAAATGATGTGTGGAAGGGTCTACGTTCCACAGACCCTTTTAAAGATCATTTCATTGTAATGGAGCTGTCCTGGGAGTGTTGTGTAATGTTTCCCAATGATATCATTGTTGCCCAGCTTGGTTATGGGTGTGTGCCCCTTTTGTGAGGTCTTTTCTGAGGTTTATGTGCACCTTTGTCTGCATACAAGGTAAATGAGGCCACAGTAAACCTGTTGCAGAGCAGGGTTTCTGACTCGTCAGGCCGGTTTAACTAACTCCAGGGACTGCACTGTCTCTGTGGCCACAGTGTGGTGCAACAGACACAGCCAGTGCCTGTAAAACCAGAGGGTCACAGGTTCAAATCCCAGCTGGGGCTCCTGCCAACCCAGTCCCCATAGTTTTACCCAACACTAAACAGTGATAGTAAAGACACTCCTTTATTGCAGAGAACATACGCATAGCCTATATTTTACCACACCAAACACAGACACCAGAAACAGGCACATTACCTAAAGCAGAGTCCCACAAATGCAGTCCTGGAGGGCCCCACACCATTCTGGTTTCATGCTGCCTCTAATAAAGATGCCTGTGCTGCATAGCTATGCACCACCCCCATGGTATGCAGATGTAGCTCATGCATATTTATGAGGGACAGCATGAAAACCCGAACAGTGTTTGGAACACCAGGACTGGAGTTGGGAACTCTGCCGTAAAGCAGCAGCCAACAGGGCCACACACCCACCCACAGGCCCCATTGGCCAATGCCACCTGGAGAGGCAAGACATTGGGCCCTGCCTGTATCTCCCAATACTAGCAGTTGCATACCTTAGCAATGCCACCCTACACCTGGGTATATGGTACACAGCTATCAAACGTTTCCTCTGATAACTGGCAGATATCAATTCCTACGTTAAGCACATTTTGCTCATTGAGCTCCACCATAACAATCATTCTGATGTCTGCGGTGTGTGCTGCAGGTCTGGTCTCTGACAGTGTTCACCACCCTGGGGAGTGACCCCCCAACAGTCTTGTGTACCATATCCATGCCTGTACTATGCCCAGGACTGGTGTGGTGGGTATGGCTGCTGACCACCTCTATAGTAGCACAATGCTGGCATAGGTGTGGGGGTGGCTGTCTGTCTATCCAGTGTGTGGTGGCTGCAAACACCTTCCACAGCCCACACTGCCAGCAATGTTGCCAGTATTGGGCTGCCAATGTGCATAATGAGGAGCAAGGTACCATGGGTATAGGCCGGACAGGGTGGCCTGGCCAGGGTGCATCTGCACAGGGCATAGGGCAGTGACAGGCACATTGTAGTGCCCGGCCACCACCTACACAGACAGGGTGACCTCAGTATATCCTGCTGAGAGATCACTCTCACCCTGACTGTGCAGTGACCACAGCATGGCTAGGCACTCCCATAGTGCTATCTAGTATTTCTCTCATGTGATAAATATGGGTTTCCTTTTGGGGTCCAGTCACTGATGTATCTGCTTGCTGTGTATGCTGACATCCCAGTTCTGGGTGCAGGCATCTCCACTGGGCACTAACAGACTCTTTGCAGCTGGTAGGTGTTGTGATGGAGTGGCTTGCAGGGTGCAGTGGCTGATGGCTTGCACCAGGGGAATATCAGATAGTGGTGGGGGTGCAGCATAGCATATCCAGGCCTAATGTCTGTCTGCTATTGTGTTATGGCTGTGTACAGAGCTGCATTGACCGCCCTGTGGGGTGTCTGTTCCTCAGCAGGACTAGGGTTAATGTGCCCCTGTACTGCCACCTTTGCAGGGAGGTAGACTGTGGATCTTTTGATAGGAGACCCTGTTTGCCACCCTCGGTCCTGGGAGAGGGGGGGGTGGTGGTGGTGGTGGTGGTGGTGCATGGGGGCTACACCTGACTGAAACAGACAGAGATGTTCTAGGTGTTCCTGCAGAAACTACCTATCTCACACAGTAACACTGCTTTGGATCTGCACCATGGCCTCTTTCAGCCATGGACGGTGCTGTGGACCTAGTGCTGGGCGCCTCACTGCACCCTCAGGGTGAGCACAGTACCCGCACAATGTGACGGTGTGTAGCTACTCTGTGCCAGTACAACACACGGTCAGTACCCCCTATCAGGCCGAGGTGCTGTGGGGGTGCACATGGTCAGTTCCCCCTACCAGGCTGAGGTGCTGTGGGGGTGCATTCCCCATGGTGTGTATCTGTGGACAGCTGATTTGCATGTGCAGTGCATCATGGGTGTGACTGGCACAATCCAACCCTGTGAAACTCCAGCACCTGCTCACAGGCTCTGATAAACCATGGGCCATCACACGTACATCTGTTAGCATAATGCATAGGTGCAAGACACCCTAAAGAGTCTGTAATATAAGGTGCCCAATGAAATGTGAATGGACCCTGATGTGAGGTTTGTGCAGCAGAAGGTGGTATGAAACATTATGCTGATGGTGCAAGATGTAGCACAGGTATGAGGAAGCGGGGTTAGTAATGTGTGGATCATGCCCACAGGTTCCCATAGGTAAGAGTCTAACACAATCAGAGATAGTAGTACCAATCCCAGATGCATTGTACAATTACATATTGTACATTTACATATCCCCAGGGATATGTAAATGTACAGTGCTCAGAAGAAACCCAACGCACGTAGTAACGCACGCACACACCGTAAACACCGCACGTATTCACGCCCGCAGCAACGCACGTAGTTACGCCCGCAGTAACGCACGTATTCAAGCGTCATGACATGCGCATGTCGCTCTGTGCGTGGCTACGCCCCCAGCAACGCACGTGACTATGCCCCCAGCAATGCACGTGGCTACGCAGAACTGACACAGTCTGAACAAATGGCAGCCATGTCCAGGAAGCCAGCATTCAGCCAGGGAGATCTGTATCTCCTGACAGAGCTGTTCTGCCTCCGCCAGCAGCGGCTCTTCCCAGGCTCATCCAGGAGGCAGAACCTTGGAAGGGTCAGGAGGGCCTGGGAGCACCTGGCCCATAGGTACAACAGGAGCTGTGACTACCCACATGAGGTAAGTGCATGGGGACAGGTACCCCAAATGATGAGGCTAAACAAAACACACCCAGTAACCAAAGCACAAAGACACTATGCACTGCCAGGGAATAGCAGGTGCTAACACATCCTGCGGCTAGCAAAGTCTGCCACACACCCTAGAAAAAGACCCCCCAGCCCCAAGGGGGTAGCTGCAACCATGGCAGGGATGCACCACAGATCACATTGGTATGGTATGGGGCGCCTTTGCAGGCCAGGGATGTCCCCCATCCACAAGAAACCCCAGTCCCACCTCTCAGGCCAACAGGAAAAGAAGGGGTCTGCACCATGCCCCTGTCAACCAACACAAGTTCAAAATACATCCGCCGATGCTGCAGGCCCCAAATGAGGGCACCCCTCCCCATCCCTGCCCACTGTCAGCTGGATCCCTGTGTGATCACAAAAGACAAACCACAGCTCCTGGGATGCTGCAGGCCCCAAATGAGGGCACCCCTCCCCATCCCTGCCCACTGTCAGCTGGAGCCCTGTGTGATCACAAAAAGACAAACCACAGCTCTAAGCTGATGCAGGCCCCAAATGAGGGCACCCCTCCCCATCCCTGCCCACTGTCAGCTGGAGCCCTGTGTGATCACAAAAGACAAACCACAGCTCAGAGCTGATGCAGGCCCCAAATGAGGGCACCCCTCCCCATCCCTGCCCACTGTCAGCTGGAGCCTTGTGTGATCACAAAAGACATACCACAGCTCCTGGGATGATGCAGGCCCCAAGAGGGGTTCCCTGCACCATCCCGGTGCCTTTGAAAACAGGCCCTGTATGGAATCACAAATGACAAACCACAGGCCAAGGATTTTGCAGGGAGCACTGCAGGTGACAACCTCCCACCCCAACAGTGGCTGAGTGGCACTGGCAGATGTGTGTAGGTGGCACACAGAGCTGTGACGTGTCATGTACGTGGGGTGCACATACAGGGCACATGGGGCACAGACCTGAGAGGCGTGTGTGTGGGCCACACATGGGGCTGTCTCCTGTGAACGCAGGGGGCATGAGTGTCTCACCCAATAGGGGCAGGCGCTTGTTGTATGAAGTGAGAGGGTAAGCTGCAGAGGCAGGGGACCCCAACGTGTCCCCGCGGTAGCTAAGGGCAATGTTTGGTGTCACCCCTACAGGTGGAGGACCTGCGCAAGAAGGCAAGGGAGCTAAGGGCACGGTACCCCAGATTTGTGGCCAGGGTGCAGCGTGAGCATATGGCACAGCAGAATGGTGAGTACCGGGACATGGCCTTGTAGGGCACCGAGTGGTGGAACCACAGGTTCACTGTGACTGCGGAATATGATGTTCACCCAGGGGATGACATGTGTTACCTCTCCCACAGCTGATGCACGTGCAGCCATTGAGGCAGAGAGGCCGGAGGAACCGGATGACGGTGTGGCCCGGGAGGGGGACCACGAGCACCTGGGACTGCAGGTCAGCAGACCAGAGGTGGCCACAGAGGATGGCGAAGGAGGGCATGTGGGTGCATCCCCACGCCCCTATGAGGGAGAGGAGGGGGACGAGGATGATGGCCATATGGGAGGGGATGTGGAGGATGTGGGTCACATGGGGAGTGATGTTGCGGAGCTGGGGGATCGGGGAAATGAGGGGGGGATGTGGGTGAAAGGGGAGGGGAGAGGGAGGAGGCGGGTGGCAGGGAGAGGGAGGGGGAGGTGGGGGAGGAGGGGGATGGGGATGTGGGGGGGATGTTGGAGGCAGGGGGGCGGGAGGGGGTGCACAGCAGGGGGGGGGGGACAGGTCCCCAATGGCACGCTCCGCAACAGGGCAATGGGGGCACCAACCACCTGCCCCATGATCATGGCGAGGCAAGCCCTCTGGACGTGTGCCTGCCACACATGGCCGCAGGCAGGTCTGCCGTGCATGCAGCCACACAGACACGGGGAGATGTGTGTCTGTGCGGCTGCATGTGCGGTCTGCGCCTGACTGCGGCTGTGCGTGCCCAGGCACAAGCCCAGAGGCAGTTCGCCCTAATCCAGGGGCAGGTGCTGGTGACCCTGTCCATGGTGGCTGAACGTCTGCGTGAGCGGGATGAGCGCCCTGCCCGTGCCGCACCCGGTCAGCCACCATCCGACAGGAGTCCCCAGGGTGTGTAATGTGTGGACACACATGGCACACCCGCCCTGTGACGGACCGTGCCATTGCCTGTCCATCACAATGGCCACAGGGATGGGGGTGGCCAATGCTGTTTGCCCTAGCAGGCGTGGTTGGCCATGCTGGTCGTCAACTGCCATCATGTACTATGTTAGCCGGATGGACCATGTGTGTCCTAATGTAAATATTGTAAATATGTTTTATACAAAAAATTTATAAATGTTTGACGTTCAACATATGTACCTGGTGGTCAGAGGTCCCTCATTGCTAGGTGACAGTGATGTGCGAGTGATGGGTGTGGCAGTGTTTCCTATGAGAGGCAAGGGAGGTTGTGGAACAGGTAAGGGCTGTGGCGAGAGCACCCCCACAGACATGTCACAGCTACGTTGCTGCGATGGTGGTCCAACGAGAAGGGTGGAGAGTGGCGTGCATGAGTGACGTGCAACAGCATGTGTGTTGGTAGGTGCGGGGCACACAGCACAGAGTGACAATGAGACATATGGTGGTGGGGAGCGGATGGCCTGTGTATCCTATCCAGCATGGCCCCATATTGTTGGCCTGTGGTGGCAAGTGCAGGACGGCTGAGGTGTATGCGTATCGGTGGGGTTAGGGGGGAAACACAGAGGGTGCACCACAGGGGCTCCTGAGGCTGGCGCCTGAGGGGGGAGGGGGAGGTGAGCGGTGTTGCGAGGTGTGACTGTGTAGGGCCCGGAAACAGCTGTCTATATGGCAAGAACGTGTACCAGCATGCAGGGTGGAAATGGGGGACGGTACAGGATGGTCCAATGATCCGCTGTGAGACGTATGACCACCCATGGTGTGTATCTGTGGACAGCTGATTTGCATGTGCAGTGCATCATGGGTGTGACTGGCACAATCCAACCCTGTGAAACTCCAGCACCTGCTCACAGGCTCTGATCAACCATAGGCCATCACACGTACATCTGTTAGCATAATGCATAGGTGCAAGACACCCTACAGAGTCTGTAATATAAGATGCCCACACTGGTAAAAACACACGTACCCACGCATGTAAAAACACACGTACCCACGCACGATTGTACGCGCGTAGCTACGCACGGGGCTACGCACGTACCAATGCACGCAGCCTCGCACGCACCAACATACGTGGCTAGGCACAATCCGAGAGTGTTTTTCTGACACCAATACTCAACGTAACGAAAAACATGCCTCCTCTTTCCCTCTGTAATGTACAGGGTGATGCCTGGGACAGCCTTCTGCGTTAGGCACACTGGGAACTCGAACCCATGCTGCCTGTAACAGCGGTCAGTACCGTAACCATTGTGCTACAGCTCTGTTTCAGTGCTTTGTGTCTGTACGTCTTCTTACGTTTAACGCGCAGTAACACGCCACGGCGCCCGGTAACGCTCGTTAATTTTTTTAACGCGCATTAGTGGTGACGATGTACCGCCCATGTCCTTATTTGGGGTTTCTGTCACTACCGCGGCTCCTAACGCGAATTGCACTAACGCAGTTTAGTAAACATACCCCATAGAGTGCAGCCCCTCCAACAATTTGATCTGCTCTATCAATACGATATAGTTTGTACCCAAGTATCACAGTGTCCCACTGGTTGTATTCCTTCCACCGTGTCTCTGAGATACCAATCATATCTAACCTCTCATTTAGTGCTATATATTCCAACTCTCCCATCTTATGTTTTAGACTTCCAGCATTTGCATACAAGCATTTTAGAGGCTGTATTTTATTCATATTAATCTGGTTATCGGTAGGCAGGGGTAATTTGGAATTTTTAAGTTCCATCTGCCTTGTACTCAAGGGCATTTGGGTTACTTTTGTCTTTATTGGAACCTCTCTGTTGATTTGCCCTAATTTCAATCTTTTGCTAGTATCCTACAAGGATACATCCTTCCGAACTATGCGTTCTTGGGCGACTGTCGACTTTCCCATATCTAGTTTAAAAGCTGCTCTATCTCCTTTTTAAAGGTTAATGCCAGCAGCCTGTTTCCATCCCGGTTAAGGTGGAACCCATCCCTTTGGAAGAGTCCCTCCCTTCCCCAGAATGTTCCCCAGTTCCTAACAAATCCAAAACCCTCTTCCTTGCACCATCGTCTCATCCACCACTCATTGAGACTCCGGTATTCTGCCTGCTTTTTGGGTCCTGTGCATGGAACAGGAAGCATTTTGGAGAATGCCACTCTGGAAGTTCTGGATTTCAACTTCCTACCTAAAAGCCTAAAATTGGCCCACCACCACATTTTCCTACGTCATTGGTACCAACATGTACCAAGACAGCAGATGCCTCCCCAGCACTATTCAAGACCTTGTCTAGGTGGCATGTGAGGTCCTCCACCTTTGCACCGGGCAGGCATGTTACCAGGCGATTCTCATGTCACCAAGCTATCTACATGCCTAATGATTGAATCACCAACTATAATGGCTGTCCAACTCTTCCCTCATGGGCACATGGTCCTGGAGAAAGCTCTTCAGTGCGAAAGGGTTTTACATCACCTGGAGGACAGGTCTTAGCTATAGGATCACTTTCTGCCAAACCAGGGTGATGCTCTTCTGTCACATGACCTCTCTCCTCCATGGCAACAGGAATGCTGCCAGACTAGAGGTGGGACTTCAGTAATACATCCCTGTAGGTCTCATCTATGTATCTCTCTGTTTTCCTTATGTCCTTCAAGTCCACTACTCTAGCCTTCAGTGATTGGACTCATTTCCTGAGAGCAAAGAGCTGCTTGCACCTAGTGCCTACATAAGACCCCTCACTAACTGGGTGAAATTATACATGTGACACTCAATGCAAAAGTCTGGAAAGCCCCCATCTCACTACTGGACTTCTGTCTGCATCTTAGTTTTAAGGTTGTGTTTAGGTATTTAAGTTGTTTACTTACTTAGGTTTGCTGGGGATAATAAAACTATAACTATTATGTTTAATGGACTTTGTTCACCTCAATATTAATTAATGTCAGGTCCTTAATATATGCCTGATGAGGATAAACAGCTGCACCTGAGTGTGAATGTGGGCACCTCCTTCCCTTTAAGAGATTTAAGCACTTATAAAACTACGATTATCCTAGGGGTGGGTGGGAGTCGGGGAGGGAGTGAGGGAAAGAAGACTTAGCAGCACAGGACAAAGTACTGCTTTTAATAAGGTAATCTGTGACCAATTTCCTGATTGATTCACACAGCCCTTGCTTTGATAGAGGGAGTCTTTCAAAATGCCCCTTTGATCTGTCACTTGGCTTTAATAGTTATTTAAAACAATTTCACAGGTCTCGTAACCCCTATCTAGAAGGCCTCTTTGAAAAGGTCTCTAGAAACAATTTATTGCTCAAAGAATACTGACCCTGTTTTTCCTTTTATGCTAAGGTATACTCTGATTTGATTTAAATTAAAGCTCTTTGTTGATACTAGGCCCTGACTTTAAACTGAAAGCTCTCTGCTGGGTCTTAAATTTAAACTGAAAGCTACCCACTGAGTTTTTAATGTAAATTAAAAGTTCTTTGCTGATATTAGGCCTTGACTGAGTATTAAATTTAAACTAGAAGCTCTCTGCTGGGTTTTAAATTTAAACAAAAGCTCTCTGTTGGGTTTTGAATTTAAACTGAAAGCCCTCTGCTGGATTTTAAACTTAAACTGAAAGCCACCTATTGAATTTTTAATTTAACTAAAAGCTCTTTGCTGATACTATGCCCTGACTGATTTAACAAATACACTGGATTCTCATTTACACAGATTAATCAGCTTTAATCTAAAGATTTCCTTTTTCCCCAAGATTTAGAAAAATTCCTAGAAGTAAATACTTATAATTGCAGATCTCTCTTCATTTATTTATTTATTTAGCTGTATTTATATCCCGCTTTTCACTATTGCTTCAGAAGCAATAGTCCCTTTTTGTAGTCCTTCAAGACTACAAGTCTGGATGTGTACATGGTGGAAGCATAGCTGAGGCATTCCCAAGAACTTGGACAGGGGCCTGATCTCAGAAATATCCTGTTGTCCGGCGGCACATCTGTTATACCTGCTCTAGGCATGAAAAGGCATCTGAAAAGTGATTGTTTTCTCAGGCAAATATCTGCAGGATGTGGAAAAGGAGCTACACTATTACCCCCTTATTTTACAATACAACAACAAACACTGACAGAAAATTGGGGCTCATGTTTCCATTTTGCTATGCCACTTGATGTCCCTTTATCCTAGTTTGCATAAGATGTACGTCCCCATCACATGATTTCCTAAGGGGGATGTTTAGGTGGCACTGGTGGGGACATCCACATTGAGGATGTCCTTGCTACCAAAATCAGCCAGTGACTTAGATGTACCTGGAGGTTTTCTGCACGCTCCATCCTAGACATCCCAGATTTGACTTAGACATCCTTTCTAAAATGGACACAACTAGCCCTGCCACCCTAGCTGCATGCCACATCACAGCCCACTATCCACCAACTCTCTGCCCATTCTCCTTCTTAACCCTGTCTATTTGCACGCTGTTGGGGTAGTGCGGCATTTTTACTATGATCAATTTTTGGCCGTGCATTCCTGGCTAACGCATATCCAGATTCTCTTTAGCCACATGCTAAAACCCTGTGCTCCCAGCTACCGTGTTCTTACATGTCCCTTATTGTAGGGATGTTTGCAAATAGAACTACTTCTGCTTTGCAATATGTACATCCAAAATCTACTATGTTAACAACAAGGAATTATATAGTTGTCAAAAAAAGCATTCTATCTTCTGACAAAATTAATCAGTGGAGCTTACCTGCCATGACTGAAATTCCCTTTTTAGATTCTCCCCAAGTTTGGACTTGGCTGTGTACATGTTATGTAAAGCATGAGCCAGGGCGTAGACCATGTTATAAAGACTGTAAGTAAACTGAAAATGATCCACATCAAATTCTGAAACAGGAAGATTAGACAGTGTCTCCTGCCCTGTGCAGTTTGACATATGCAAATATTTCCGCTTATAGGTCAACTCACAACCAAATGCCTCTCTCCACAGCGGCTGTAAGAAAGATGGATCCTGGAATGTGGATGAGTTGACATTTTGGAGGAACTGCTTGAAACCTGGAATATCTCCTTTAGTGATGATAAATATGAGAGAACCATTAAATAAGGTACAATTTGAATGTATTTTGGGGAAGAATGTGCTGCCAAAGGAAGAGGTGGAAGTCGAGATGATCCATAACTTGCTGACAATAATGTTCAAGTAGCACACCATATATGGCAGGTAAGTGGTAGTGCTGTAGATAATAATCACATTGGCCATAGACTTGGAGACCTTGTCAGCAATCTGTTTCATTCTTTCAGATATATTGCTGTCAGCTAAAGCAATAGAAGGCATTGGTTCCAAAAATTCTACACAGTTTCCACTTCTGATAATCTCCCTCTTCAGCTCCTCACTGTGCATTTTATCGGTGTCATTATATGTAGTGAGAATCCCCACCCAGTTCCATCCAAATAGATTAAGGAACTGGATCATACCTTGGAAATGAGAATAATCATCTGGGAAAGTGCGATAAAAGAACGGGAACTCAACTTGATCATTCAGGGATGTTTCTGTAAATCCGTAACTGATCTAGGATGAAAAGTGAAAGATTTTGATCTGTTTTCAGATTTTAAAAATCATTTCAGAGAGATTGTACACTATTCTTACATTTTCTCATTGGATGAAGCAGATAACATAGTAAAAAACAAATGGAAAAACTCAAAGGCTTTAGTTTGCAAGCTAATTCTTTTGTTTTCGTTTTCTGTGCAAGGAGAGTCTTTGAAGTTGAAAAGGGTTAAATTAAAAAAAATCATCGTATTCGGTTATTGGAGGTATAACTTTTGAAGCCTTTTCCTAAATATATTAAGGGGCCCTTTTACCAAGGTCCTCTGTGGTTTTGTACTTAATACACTAGGGGCGTCAACGCACATTCCTGGTAGTTAAGCTACTGCACTGAGCCCTAACAGAGGGCAATATTAGCTTGGATGCCTTCACCTCCACCTATTGAGGTGGGTAAGTGCAGCCATGCTAATTGCATAGGGTAAACTGATTGCAAAGCATTCAACGCACCCACTCTACTCCTGTAGCCCACCCACTTACCACCCCAAACCCAGATAGCGCATGTTAGTAAAAAGGCCCCTAAGTAATCTCAAAGACTACTAGAAAGAATGAGTGAGAATCCACAAGCATACACAGGGAAGGAATATCTGCCAGCATTACTTACATTCACCTCCACAAGCACTACAGGTTCCCTGGATGGACCACTATTTAATAGAATTTAATTTGCCAGCCCAACTCCCCATCAGCAAATAATAAAGGCTCATATACCAGACAATATAATTATTTGGAAATCCTTCCACTTATAGACCTCCCTTTAGCTGACCTAGATGTTCTATTAACAAACTGAAACACCACAGTCTCAAATGCTGCCTCTGCTCCTAACCAAACCAAAGCTTGAGAAGAATATTCTCAGATCTGATATTCTCATGAACTAAGAAAATTAAAACAAGCCTTGAGGAAGATAGAGCATACTTGAAGGGCTACAAAATCTATGCCTGACAAAACACTTTACATGACAACACTGGAACACTACAAAGACACTATTAATAACAGAAAGAAAGATTATCAAACTGAGATTCTCATCAAATCTCTCAATCGTCCAAGGGAGTTATTCAAGATCGTTAAATCTCTCACTCAGAAACCTAAAGCAGAAATTAATTTATACACCATCGAACCACAGACCCTTGCCTTCCATTTCATGAACAAACTGAAACACCCATCCACCAAGGCAAATTTTCACCCTGAGACAGTACTAGAATCCTTTGTAAAATGGCAAACCTTTCACATGATCAATCTGAAACAACTTAAAAATATAATCTCCCAAATTAAAACTACTACATCTAGTCTTGATCCTTGTCTAGTAATATAGCTGAAAGCAACTTGTGATGAACTTTCACCATTCTTCCTCAAAATAGTCCACCAATCATTGAAACAAGGTCTGATTCCATCTGCACTCAAGCATGCAATAATCCGGCCAATATTAAAACATAACCCCTTGAATAAAGAAAATCCAAACTCATATAGGCCTATTTCCAATCCCCCGTTCCTGGCCAAAATTATTCAAAACAAATCATTCAAAACCAATGTCAGGATTATATCTAGAGGACAGCAACCTTGGGCCGAAAGGACTGGGGTTTCTAGTCCCACAGGTGCTCCTTGTGGTCTTGGGCAAGCCACTTAACCCTCCATAGCCCATGTTCCATGTAAAATAGTTATCTCCAAGTTATAATGCCCTGTTCAATGTAATTTCAGTTTGTTCAATGTAAACCGCACTGATGCAGAATAGCGCGGTATATAAGAGAATGTAAATAAAATAAATAAATAATAAATAATATCAATCTGAATTCCCCTTTAGACAGTCATCAATATGGATTTAGACTGTTTCATGGTGTAGAGACTCTTCTACGTGCCCTTTTTGATACACTGATTCGAGGAGTAGATAATCCTAAACAAGCTTTTGTCCTTGTATTTTGGACACTGCTTCGGCGTTTGATAGCATTAGCCATAATTTACTACTTAAAAGACTACACTAAATAGGAATACAAGGTGTGGTGCTCCAATGGTTCCAGTCATATCTTTCTGATCGAACCCAACGAGTTAAGCTTGGCCATACAATTTCTAGACCTTACAAACAAGATCAAGGCATCCCACAAGGATCTGCTCTCTTTTCTCTTCTTTTTTAATAAATACATGCAAACAATATGCAATATCTTCAAAAATTTCAACGTAGCTTATCATATCTATATGGATGATATAATGTTATATCTCCCCATTGACATGACAAATTCAGTCCCATCTCAGTTTACACCCTGCTTCAGCGAAATAGCAAATTGGCTAAACTCTCACAATTTAAAAATAAACTATACCAAAACTGAGGTATTATACATGACAAGGAATCTAAACTTTACTCCCCCTCAAAAGCTCCACCTTCAAGAAGCAGAATTAGAAGTAAAAAAATGAGGTGAGATACCTTGGTGTCATCCTAGATCATACACTCAGCATGATCACACACATTAAACTAACCACAAGTCTGATCTTCTGTAAACTAAGAATGCTTCAACAATTGAGACCATTGCTTTCAAGTTATGATTTCAGATCAGTGCTCCAAGCTGTGATTACCCTGCACTTTGATTTTTGCAACTGCATTCTCCAAGGACTCCCAAAGCAGACACTCAATCAACTTCAGATGTCTCAAAATGTACAAAATCCCTTGCACTGATCACATCACTCCATTACTATACAATCTACATTGGCTACTAGTCTTAAGTTGCATCAAATGCAAATCATTAATGATCACATTTAAGCTTCTGAGAAACATAGCCCCCTCTTACCTCTCGACTCTAATCAATAGCCCTTCTGATGAGAGATTAAGAAAAGGATGTACTCAAAACAACAAAATAGTCCCTTCCGAATTCCGTAAAAATAATTGTTCTACAAGTAAAAGACAAGTTGCAGTGCGCTACTGGCAGGGTCTCCCAAGATGGACAGGTCTCAGCTGAGGTGCCAGACCAAGACAAACCACCCATCTGGGCAGCAGCAGAATGGGATAGTGTTGACGGCGGAGGATCTCATTTCTATGACAACGGCAACAACACCAAACTTAAACTGCGCGGGAGAAAGGCCCGGCAATCTACTTCTGTATCTTGCCATGAAAACCCAATGGATAGTTACAACAAAACAAATTGTGCTGTAGTGCTGGAAGATGAGGCCCCCAGGTCGGAAGGTACGCAACTAACTACTGGGGAAGAGCTGAAAACTTTTCAGAGTAAAGCCAGCATTTATGATGTGGTTGGATCAAAGCCCTCGGGACGTCTGACTGCTGATGTAGCTGCACATGAAATGAGAGTCAGAAGCTGTAAAGATGTCTTACACATTGGAACATGGAACGTACGAAGCATGAACCAAGGGAAGTTGGAGGTGGTCAAGAATGAAATGGAACGTGTACAACTTGATCTGTTGTGTGTCAGTGAACTGAAATGGACTGGCATCGGGCACTTTGCATCAGATGATCACATGGTCTACTATGCTGGAAATGAAAGACAAAGAAGAAATGGTGTTGCATTTATAATAAAGAAGAAACTTGCAAGAACTGTAATGAAATACAATGCAGTCAGCGAACGCTTAATCTCTATTCATCTACGAGGAATGCTTATCAACACAACTATAATTCAAGTATATGCCCCAACAACAGCTGCAGAAGAGAATGAAATTAAAGAGTTCTAAGAACAAGTACAAGCTGAAATTGACAGAACATGCAAACAGGATATCCTGATAGTCATGGGTGACTGGAACGCAATAGTTGGCAACAAAGAAGAAGACAAAGTAGTTGGAAAACATGGACTTGGCAACAGAAATGAAGCTGGAGAAAGACTGATAGTATTCTGCAAGACCAACGATCTATTCATCTCAAACACCTTCTTCCAGCAACACAAGTGGCAACTGTACACATGGACTTCACCCAATGGATTGTAAAAAAATCAAATTGACTACATCTGTGGAAGTCAACGATGGAAAAGCTCTATAACATCAACAAAGACAAAACCTGGAGCTGACTGTGGTACAGATCATCAACTACTAGTATGCAAACTCAAGCTAAAGTCGAAAAAGAGCAAACCATTCATAAATGCAGCAAAATATGACCTTGAGAATATACCACTGGAATTTAAAGACTGCCTGCAAAATCGATTTGCTGCTTTAGATACAAATGACAGAGCTCCAGAAGAGTTATGAAATGACATCAAGGTTGTGTTGGAAGAAAGCGAGAAATCTCTATGAAAGGTGAAAAAGAAAAAATGGCCAAAATGGCCAAAACGGAAGAAACTCTGAAAATTGCCCAGAAACGCAGAGAAGCTAAAGCCAGAGGAGAAAGAAAGACAATCACAGACCTCAACATAGATTTCCAACGTGCAGCAAGACAAGACAAGGAAAAGTACTATAATGACGCATGCAAGGAAATAGAAGCAGAAACTATTAGAGGAAGAACAAGATCGGCTTTCCTAAAGCTACGAGAGTTAAAGAAAAAGTTCCAGCCTCGAATTGGAATGTTACAAGATGCTCAAGGTTCTATGTTGAATGATGCTGAGAAGATCAAGAAAAGATGGAAGAAATATACAGAGTATTTTTATGATAAAGATCAAGTGCACCAACAGCCGTTTCAACCTGTACCTTATTATGAGGAACCATTGGTGATGAAAGAAGAAGTTAAAGCAGCATTGAAAGCCTTATCAAAGAACAAAGCACCAGGCATTGATAGCATTCCCATAGACGTATTACAGCAATCTGATGCAGCTGTTACCGTACTTACAAGGCTCTGCCAAGAAATATGGAAGACAATATCATGGCCAACTGACTGGAAAAGATCTGTGTTTATACCAATACTAAAGAAAGGTGATCCAACTGACTGTGGAAATTATCGCACAATCGCTCTGATCCCACATGCCAGCAAGATTCTACTGAAGATTATTCTTAAGGGACTACAACCATACCTGGAACAAGAACTACCTGAAGTGCAAGCAGGGTTCAGGAAAGGGCGAGGAACGAGAGACATCATTGCGGATGTGAAATGGATCCTTGAAAAGACTAAAGAATACCAAAAGGATATCTATTTGTGTTTTATCGACTATAGCAAAGCTTTGGACTGTGTAAACCATGAGAAACTCTGGGCCACATTAAGAAGCATGGGTATACCAGAACACCTGATTTTACTCTTGCACATTCTGTATATTGATCAAGAAGCAACAGTTCAAATAGAACAAGGAGAAACAGAATGGTTTAAAATAAGCAAAGGTGTAAGACAAGGCTGCATACTTTCCCCCTACCTGTTTAATTTATATGCAGAACAAATCATCAGAGAAGCAGGATTGTATGAAGACAACAGAGGTGTGAAGACTGGTGGAAGACTCATCAACAACCTTCGCTATGCTGATGATACCACATTACTGGCTGAAAGTGAAGATGATCTGAAACATTTTCTTCTCACAATCAAAGAACATAGTCTCAAAATGGCCCTGAACCTTAATGTAAAGAAGACAAAGATCATGACAACTGGCATAATCAACAGGTTCATCGCTGAAGGAGAAGAAATTGAAATCGTGAACAACTTTAACCTACTTGGATCAACTATCAATAAAGAAGCAACAAGCAGTCAAGAAATCAGATGACGCATTGCTCTTGGCAGAATGGCTATGAAAGACCTAGATAAGATTCTCAAGAGCAGAGATGTCTCTCTCCATACAAAGATTCAACTTGGTATTCAAGCCATGGTATTTTCAATAATAACATATGGATGTGAAAGCTGGACAGTGAAAAAGATAGGAAGAAAATTGATGCCTTTGAATTATGGTGCTGGCAGCGAATACTGTGTATACCATGGACTGCCTGAAGAACAAACCAGTCGGTACTAGAGGAGATCAAACCTAAGCTTTCTTTAGAAGCTCAGATGACAAGACTTCGACTTTCATACTTTGGACACATCATGCGAAGAGAGAGATCATTGGAGAAAGACATCATGCTTGGCAAGATAGAAGGTCAACGCAAAAGAGGAAGGCCAGCAATGAGATGGATTGATACAATAACAGCAGCTACGGGTACCAGTCTGTCAACAATGAGCTGCCTGACTGAAGACCGAACACAATTTAGGATAGCTATCCAGAGGGTCGCCATGAGTCGACTACGACTCGACGGCACTTAACAACAACAGCGCGCTGATGACATTATTCATGCGGATCGGCGCATCACGAGTCGGGAATTGTCCATACAGCTTTTTGTCAGTAGAGGTAGTGCAATGGCAATTATTGACTCTTTGGGATATTCAAAGGTGTGTGCAAGGCACACCACAACAGCTTACAGTATTTTAATGCCCACTGGCAGCTATCGCAGGGCACTGCAACTTGTCTGGACTGGTGGCTGATGCAGGATGCCCAGACCACGGCTGATCTTCCAGTTCTGTTTTACCACTTCCTGAAGCCTTTACTCTCTTCACCCATCGTCCAACGGTGCTCCTATCTACCGCAGAACTTCCATACACAGCACACAACCATCTGTGAATGTTTCTCACACTTTCTTTCTCCTCCACCAAGAATTCAATTACAGCTCGTTGTTTGTACGGTGTGTCACTCACAGATGCCATTAGAAGGATCACTACCACCTCGCTATTTGTCAGACCAATGTAAAATTGCACACATGTGTCCTTTGAAGTTCCAAGTTACTACCCTTTCAATTTCACACCTCTATCTTCATTCTGGACTGAGAAAAAATATGTGGGGCATTACTTTCTGAGCAACCCTCATATATCGCACGGCGGATGCTAGCGGTACTTGGTATATAGACGCCATAGTTTAATTGTTACAATGTACAATTTTTGTTTCATGTTCACTGCCTTGACCTGGTGAAAGGCGGTATGTAAATACAACAAAATAAATAAATAAATTGAATATTAGCAGAAGAACAAGATTGGCTTTCCTAAAGTTATGAAAGTTAAAGAAAAAATTCCAGTTTTGAATTGGAATACTATAAGATGCTCAAGAATCCATGCTGAATGATGCTGAGAAGATCAAGAAATGGTGGAAAGAATATACAGAGTCAATTTACCATAAAGATCAAGTGAACCAATAGCCCTTTCAACCTGTACCTTAAGATCAGGAACCATTGGTGATAAAAGAAGAAGTAGAAGCAGTATTGAAAGTCTTATCAAAGATCAAAGCACCAGGCATTGATGGCATTCCCATTGAAGTATTACAGCAATCGGATGCAGCTGTTACCATAACTACAAGACTCTGCCAAGAAATTTGGAAGACAACATCCTGACCAACTGATTGGAAAAGATCTGTGTTTATACTAAAACTAAAGAAAGGTGATCTAACTGACTGTGGAAATTATCGCACAATCGCTTTGATCCCACATGCCAGCAAGATTCTACTCAAGATTATTCAGCAGAGATAACAACCATACCTGGAACAAGAACTGCCTACAATGCAAGCAAGGTTCAGAAAAGGGTGAGGAATGAGAGACATCATCGCTGTTGTGTGATGGATCCTTGAAAAGACAAAAGAATACCAAAAGGATATCTATATGTGTTTTATCGACTACAGCAAGGCTTTTGACTGTGTAAACCATGAGAAACTCTGGCCCACATTAAGAAGCATGGGTATACCAGAACACCTGATAGTTCTCTTGCACAACCTTTACATTGTTCAGGAAACAACAGTTTGAATGGAACAAGGAGAAACAGAATGGTTTAAAATCAGCAAAGGTGTAGGACAAGGTTACATACTTTCCCCCTACCTGTTTAATTTATATGCAGATCAAATTATCAGAGAAGCAGGGCTGTATGAAGACAACTGAAGTATGAAGATGGATGGAAGACTCATCAACAATCTTCACTATGCTGATGATACCACATTACTGGCTGCCAGTAAAGATGATCTGAAACATTTGCTTCTCAAGATCAAGGAACATAGTTTTAAAATTGGCCTACACCTTAACGTAAAGGAGAAAAAGATCCTGACAGCTGGTAAAATCAATAAGTTCATTGTTGATGGAGAAGAATGCCCAAGTCCTGGATCTCTCATTTCCAATCCAAGTGAATTTCCCCTGTTGAAAGCCCAAGCCTGTAAACTAGCATCAGTCAGCATCTCACACAAAAGATTTGGTGATATTGAGAACCAACTGATGAGCCTGAAGCCAAATGGCAATATCCTCCAAACATCGATTAGCAACTTTGGAGTACCACAACCTCTTCATCATCCATTATAATCAGCAACTGAATATCATCAGTCTACAAAAAACCTGCAAACCCATGCTTCCAACAAATGGCACCCACTGGACTCATATAAATATTAAAAAGAACCGTGACAAAGCGGATCCCTGTGGGACCCACAAACTAATCCTAGCACCATGGAGGATTGCACCTTCTAGTGCACACAAGTCCACAAGATCAAATCTGTTGACAATTTGAGTGTCACCACAAGTGCAGTCCTTCCCCCATCCCTTGCCTAATCCAGAGAGTCCAAAACAGACACCATCAGGGACTCCATGCCCGATCCCTTCCTAAATCCTGCCTGTCCCCAGTCAAATCTACTCTCCTGTTCCAAGAATAGTTAAATGAAATAGAACCACCTTTACCAATCCCATCAGAGATTAAATAGGGTGCAGATCGGAGCAATGTAAATCTGTGCCTTCTTTGGGATAGGGGTGACCATGGCCTCCTTCGGCTCAATCAGGTAACACCCCTGACTCAGAGAGGCATTAATCAAATTGGCCATTCACCAGGATCGGCTCTGGGGCCCTCTGTAGGAGCTACCAAGGGACAGGATCATAATGCATCCAAGCAAGATGTAGCCCCTGGAGCAGCTCCCACACATTGGCTACTGATACCCCCAAAAATGATGCCAACATAACTCCTACGCTATTGAACCCCTCCATGCACTGGACCCCTCCCCTTAATCTGCAATATCTTTGCCTTAATCACAAAATAATCTGCAACTTGATTTACATCTAAAGCCCTTTCCCCTCCCCTACTCCGTGATCCCGACCCAAAAGCTGATAGGTGATACAAAATACCATTGCCCACGGCCAGGATCTGAGCAGAGCATGATCTCCTCTTGGCTTCCTAGAAGCGGTGGTGATAGGTATTAGCATGGCTACGCCTGCCGATCCTCCATTTGCATAAGATCCCATAAGAAAAGTTATAAGTACTCGTATATAACTGTGTGTTCTAATTACCAGAAAACTTGTAATTTTTCTTACTAAAACTGCTTTGCAACTTAAGAGTCTAGTCCTTAATTGTATTTTGCTATTTTATCTTTATTTCATGTTTTAGTACATCACGTTTAGGCATCAGCAAAGCGATTTACAAAGTCAAATGAAATAATTTACTATATTAGAGCAGAAAAGGAACACCATTTTTCATAGGACAGTAGCAGAATGCTTGAAGATTGAATATGGACAGTCTCACCCATATTCCCCAGAGATACGTTTTCATTTTACATGAAAACTTCTGTATGTGAGTTCAGTACATAAATATGACAGTAAGGCTTTTCATAGGGAAGGTGCAGTGAGGAAGAAAGCCGAAGCATGACAAGACTCTAATCTGGCTAAAGCGACTGAAGAGATTCTCCTGATCTAAGTGGAACACAAGAAAGACACATAAGGAATAGTAAGAGAAGCTAGGGAAGAGGTGGTGAGAGTGTCGAAAGCTTTGTGTGCAAGATCCAATATCGTAAATTGGATTCTTTTGGTAAGGGGGAACATGATCATCTTTAGTGGCATGTTCCAGAAGGTGAATCACAATATTTTGAATCGTCTGCAGTCGTTTCATTTCAAAACAAAGATTCCAGAATAAATGATATTGCAGTAGTCCAACCGCAAGTTGACTAGCTCATGGATCAGAGTATTCTGGACAGGGGTGCCTAGAACCGAACGAACAGCACATAACTGATGAAGGGCAAGAAAGTAGGTTCTGCTGGGTAAAAATGTGATGATGGAATGGATGCTCCAGGCCATATGAATCCCCAGATATTTGAAGTAATCAGGGAGTGTAAGCTGAGCACCCGCTAATGTAGGTGCAGCCATAGGTCAGCGGATATCCCCAACAATCCAGGTGACAGTGTTCTTCTGAGGGTTTCATTTCAGGTGGTTTGCTGGAGCTAACTGGAGACTTTCTCCAAGTTACCATTAATGGCTGACAAGTCAGGAGAGCAGCCGTCTATAGAGGTAAATAGAAGAACATCATTGGCGTACCTAAAGAAACTGACCCGTGTATCCTGAATGAGGTGGGCTAATGGACTCAGAAAGATATTGAATGAAAGAGATGCTAAGATAGATCATCACAGGGCAATGATTGAGGAGGAGAGGTAGAAGGGCCAGTGGAAACAGCAAAGAGCCGCGATGTAAGAAAGGAAGTTAACCAGCGTTTATTATTATGTTGCAGTGCAGGCTCTAAATGAGGGCTAGTGCATATTTCCACAATGCATGTATAATATCTTCCCTCTCAGAAAACATTTCAGTCATTTCATATACCAAGGCGCTTCTGTAGGCACCATCCATGGAGTCCTGTTGTAAAATTGTCCACTGAAGATTTGAATCAATGATGTCTTAAATTTCTTATAAATTTAAGAGCTGCTTGAAGTAAAAGTAAATATTTCTCTAAGTCTGCAACAGGAACTTTATGCAGTCTGTATAATCAATCCTTCTTACAATGTTCCCTCTAAGAGTGCGGAAGTCCACCACTAGCATTTCTGACATTGGGAGAGAGGGGGAGGGGCAGGGTGGTTGGTGTAAAATCACAGTTTCAGTTGTGAAGAGCAGGCAGATTCCTTGGGAGTCCCTCAGAACTTGTCTGCCTTCATAACTGAAACTACGATAGCCGAAGGGAGATATGATACTGGTCTAAAAAATGACCAATGGAGTGGAACGAGTATGTATAAATCAGTTGTTTATCCATCAAAAAGTATAAAGGCTAGCAGATATTCAATGCATAATTAAGCTCTGGAATTCATCGCCAGAGGATGTAGTAAAAGCTGCTAGCGTAGCTGGGTTTAAAAATGTTTAGACAAGTTCTTGGAGGAAAAGTCCATCAACTATTATTAAAGTGAACAGGGGGGAAATCCATTGATTATCCCTGGGATAAGCAACATGGAATCTGTCTACTTTTTGGATCCTGCCAGGTACTTGTGATCTGGATTGGGCACTGTTGGAAACAGGATATTGGGCTTGCTGGACCTTTGGACTGATACATTATGGCATATGTTATATTTTTATAATCTTGTAACATGAGTGGAGGATTCCCGTACACCTCAGGGGGAACTTTGCTTGTGGATACATTTTGCCTATTCCTGTCCCTTTACTCCTAATGTATTTTAGGTAATCACAGGCATACTTTTGTTTGGTGTTCACAATAAGAAATTTCACATAAATGCTGTACAGAAATTTGAAATAGTCTGGAGCCTAGACAGTGAATTATTGCAAGTCACACTACCTCAGTAAGCTATCAAAACAATGTATAATATCTAGAATTTTGCTTCTTCCTTTCTGCTTTGTTTTGTCTATCCCTGGCCTGGATTAGTGCTGGTGATTTCTTGAGACTGGCTCTTTCTGTACCTGTGGATACTTATAGACCCCTGTAAGTCTGGCAATTGCATGTGATGTCATCGAAGAAAAGCTTCCAATGAAACCTGCCACTTGGCCTTGCTGATGACATGTAAAGCCAGGAACCGGATCCTCTTGTCCTGATAATATGCTCAGAACACCACACAGTGAAAAACATGCATCAGAGCAGGAGTCATAGATATGGAAGCCCAGGGTGATATTGGGTAATATCTCAGCATTTTGGTTGATCTCCTCAATGGCAAAATAAAAAGCCAAGAGATGCCGATAGTTACGTAAGAGATTGAACCTGTGAACAGGAAAAACATCTTTAGAAGCATAAACTACACAACCTTATGCTAATTAGCCCTAATCCTGACCTGCAGCATCCCATCCTATTCCATTACCAAATTCCACCAACCAGTTCTTCTGATGAACTCATCATTCCCCCTGCATTACCCTGAGCTTGTCTTTTACTGAGACCCACCACAGATCTCCCGATACATATCACTGAACTGCATCACCCTTTGTGACTGCATTATTATAACTCACGTACATGCACACGCTCTCCCAATGCAGAATGAAGGTTTCTAGTCCCACAAAAGACCTTACACCAGTTCTTGTTTTTTTCCATTTAGTGTTTCAGGCTATATTGGTAAATGATATTGGGGAATAGGGCTGGATGTCAAGGCTGAAGCCAGATTAACAATCACCACAAGGGTTTCATTATTAGTGGGTGATGATTGTATTATAGAGACCTGAGTGCCTCGGTCACCGCCCATGAAATGCCCTGGAATGTGCACAGTATGTCCTGATGCTAAGTGGTAGCAACGAGGCATGCAGGATAGAAAATTGAGTATATTCAGCGGCAGTGCTGTTGCATAGCTATAAACCATGTAAATGCCTTTTGAATATCAGGCCCCTGGTGTTCAGATGTGGCTCATCCAAGTTGTGTCAGTAATGCCTGCCCGAGAAGAGGTATATACATGCATGCTAATGGCACAGTGCTCATCCCACCCAATCTCTACTGCTATCCCACTAACCTAAAACCCTAACGCACAGGGCACAGTTAATATGGGAAATAGAATGTGTGAGTTTCACTATAGTGAGCTAACACTGTGGCACAGTGCATGGTTAGCAGGTGGAAAAATCCACACCCCTTAAATAGGATATAGGGAAATACCTAATGTATCTGAATGCAGCTTGCCTTAACTACTACTGGAAAGGACTGAGCTAAATCCTAAAGAAGACATTGTACTGTATTCCCTAATCATTTCTGTCATCATCTATGTAAGAGGATGAAATCTCCCCTTCCTTTTTACCTCTTTCCTATATGTTTGCTGAATTTTTTCCTCCCGTCCCCCACCTCCGCCGTTCTATGCTAACCTCTCCATACAAAGATTTGACTTGTCCAAGCCATGGCATTTTCAATAACATCATATGGATGTGAAGGTTGGACAGTGAAAAAGATAGACAGGAAGAAAATCGATGCCTTTGAATTATGCTGCTGGTGACGAATACTGTGCATATAATAGACTGCCCAAACAAACCAGTCAGTCAGTACTAGAGGAGATCAAACCTAAGCATAGAAGCTCAGATGACAAGACTTCAACTTTCATACTTTGGACATATCATACAAAGAGAGAGATCATTAGAGAAAGACATCAAGGTAGAAGATCAATGCAAAAGAGGAAGACCAGCAATGAGATAGATCGATACAATAACAGCAGCTATGGGTGCCACTCTACCAACAAAAGAGAACAGCCATGACTAAAGACTGAACACAGTTTAGTTCAACTATCCAGAGGGCCGACAGGAGTCAACACCGACTCGTTGGCACTTAACAACAACAGCATGTTAATCTGGGTTTCCTGTTCATTGTAATGTTGAAGTTATGTTCCATGTAAACCACCTTGATCTTCGGAAATGTGGTATATAAACCCCTTAAATAAAAAGAAATAAATAAAGAGCACGTAACTTTCCGAGTGGCATTTATAAAATCTGGTGCCCAGTTGCATATGGGACTTTATATCTGTGTCTATGCAGGGTGAATGAATCTCAGCCGGGTTCACTGGTGGATCTTTTTGGTATTTTTCTTCTGTCATGCACTAAGTTACTGAGATAGAATGCTGATGCATTTTGATTCATCTTAGAGACCTTTTCACTTGCCCAACCAGAGTTTCTCATAGTGCTATGATGTAGTAGTGCATTTATGGGCTAATTTTCAGTGTACTACAGTCTGTGCGATGTCCCTAGATACCTTTAGGCTCTGTATTTTACAGAAAATATTCAAAATGTTTGATTGCTTACCTATTTATAGTTCACTAAACTTTCAGGGGGTCATTTTAGAAGCTCTGTTCATGAGCTGTGCATCTGAAAAGGGGCACATAGGTGTCCAAATCATGGCGACGTCCCTGGATCCATTTTAAAAAGCTGGGTATATAGAAATCCCCGGCACGAGAAAGTCCAGATAGCCTGGGGGCGTGGTAGAGGCATGCCCTGGGTGGAGCAAGGGGGTTACACATCGAGATTTCAGAATGGCACAAGCATCTCAGGCCCTGGTTATTGAGATGTCTATGCTTAAGAACATAAGATATAATCCATAAATTTATAATCCATAATCCAGAAATAATCCATAAACTTTTCAATCCTGAATCCTTACAGTGTACGCCAATCCCATGGTCAGACCACTACCTGATTAAGTTTAACCTTAAACACACCGACTCAAATAACAAAAACAGTCAGCAAAAGCCCCCACTCCCTAGATTTAAAAACTTTAATGCTGAAGATTTCCTGGATCAAACAATCCCTTATCTTTCATCATCACCTTCCAACCTTGATGAGGCTATTACATCCTGGCATAAGATAATCTCGAATGCAGCAGCATATAATCAACCAAACAAGAACACACGTCCTAGAACTGGTAATGCACCTTGGTTTAACAATACTTTGAAAGTTATGAAAAGAACTCTCAGGAAAATTGAACTAAAATGGCGCAAAACCAAATCTATAACATATAATGAACTATATCATACCTATCTCAAAAACTACAAAGACGCCACAGACAGCGCCAAAAAAAACTTTCACTCAACTGTCCTAAATAAATCTATAAACAGACCAAGGGAACTATTCTCCATTGTCCAAAACCTAACCAAAAACACATACAACTCCAGTCATGAAGCCAATGATATATTCCCCCAAACCTTAGCAAATCACTACATAAATAAATCAAAAATAAAGAATATCTCACCAATTATACCAATTACACAAACCATATCCTGCCAACCCCTGCCAGATTCTTGGAATCATTTCTACCCCATAAATAAGGAGACCCTTAAGAATATAATGTCGAATCTAAATACTACAACTTCTCACCTTGATTCCTGCCCCATAAATTGGATAAAGAACACCCTTCCAACAATATCCCCTTTTATTCTCCCATTAATTAACCTCTCACTAAATCAATGCTACCTCCTGCCCACACTAAAACATGCACAAATCAGACCCATATTAAAAAATAATACCCTGGACAAAACTTCACCGAACTCATATAGACCCATTTCTAGTATACCATTTATGGCCAAACTCATAGAAAAAGTAGTCCAAACACAAACACAGGAATACATCGACACCTCAGCTCCCCTGGATGACCAACAATATGGCTTTCGCCCTGGACATGGGGTAGACACTCTTTTAACTATACTCCTAGACACTCTAGTAAGAGGAATAGACAGCCCCAAAAATGCATTCCTACTACTTTTTCTAGACATTTCTGCAGCATTTGACAGTGTCCACCATACACTAATGCTCAATAGGCTCAGTCAAATAGGTGCCACCTCATTAGTTCTCAAATGGTTCACTTCATATCTATCCAACAGAACCCAAACTGTCAGGATCAACACTCAAACCTCCAACACATACAAACAGGAAATTGGCCTCCCCCAAGGTTCTGCCCTCTCTGCACTCCTATTTAATATATATATTGTCACACTGCCCCCCTAGTGGTGATGGCGTGGCACGACAGAAGGGCGTGGACAGGGAGGAGAAAAGTTTGTTTGTGGAGGAGGTTGGTTCTCTTGCAGGGCCCAGGCTTCTACAGGCCTGGTAGCCTTCTGTATAACTAACACTCCCAAGAATTTACAGTCCGAGTATAGGGAAATTGTAAGGCTTTTATTTCCCTTTTTGCAAACAGGTTCTTTAGCCCAGAATACAACAACACATGAAAAGAAATATCCTTGCTTCAGGTTAAAGGAAAACACGTACTGAAAACACTGTTAACTTCACAGCACAGGTAAATGAAATACAGCATCCACTTTTATCCCAAACCACAGCTATGCCTCTGCTAGGGCTCAATCCTTTCTGATAGGCAATAGTTAACGTCCATGGGAATGTCCAAGGGGTCCTCCTGGTATTCTACCTGCATGGGCTCACAGTCCAGAATGTTTGGAGGCTCTCCTTCAGGCTTTCTGCCTAGCGCTTGGATGATGCGCCAATAGTCAGCGTTACAAGGTAAGTCCTGGCTTTGTATATTTTTATACTGAGGACAGTCTCTCCTGCATACAGTTCCGTCTCTAGTAGGCTTCCTGTTAACTGCAGGTCTGTACTTTGTTTCATGAAGGCCTCTTGAAGGACAGCATGCTCTAGTGCCTGACTCCTTCTCTGTCACAGCATTCATAAAATCATCATTATAAAATTGGCATTTACCTTTTCTTCTAAGGCGGTCTCCGGAAGGTGAAGGCTGAGGCTTGGGCCTGCTGGGTCTTGGATTCTCAGGTGCCCAGGTAGGCCTCTGGTTCCTAGTTCTGCCTTCTGCTGGAGTCAGGGCATACTGGTGCCATGGTTCCTTTCTCCCACGGCTTTGGAAGTGACCCTTCTCAATTCTTCTTTCACCCCTTTCACTGCGGTTCACTGTTGCTCCTTCCAACAGTTGCTGGCTCCTATTAAAGTTAGGCCTGGGACTCTCTGTTATAGTCCACCTTCTTTCAGGGTTAGCTTCTTTATAAAACCTTTCCCTCCTGGAAAGTATATCTTTTCCTCTTTTGCAATGTTTAAAGTAGGTTTCTGTACCTGGCTTGGCTGGGTCTGCTAGGCCGGATCCCTTGATCAGGACTCCTCTCCCTGGATCCTCCAGATATCTGTAAAAATCTGGAACTGGAACTTCCTGCAAGACTCCTTGACAGTCTCCTTGCCCATCTGGAGCTGTCTGCCAATCTCCTTGTCTTTCTCTTTCTCGCCAACCTCCTTCTCTGTACCGGTCTCTTTGCCACTCTCCTTGTCTCTCTCTTTCTCTCCAACCGGAGTCTGAATCTGAGTCTTTTTGCCACTCTCCTTGCCTCTCCGACTTCCTCCAGTCATCTGAGCATTTAAGAGGAGTTCTTCCCTTTCTGCATTGGGTGTTGGCTGGAATTACATCATTGGCTCTAGGGCGTGGTTCTTCAGACCTCCAGAGGTCTCTCTGGCTCCCTCTATGTGGCTCCTCATGATGCTGCAGCTTGTCTTTACCTCTTTTTTCTGTGTTTAAAACCTTTCCTTCTGCCTGCAGCTGGTCTGCAGTGCCACATATCCCCCCTCTTAAAATATGACGGGCTGGTAAAGCCTCTGCCACACAGCACGGAATACGCGATCTTGCGCCCGCCTTAAAGTGTAGCTGCTCGGTACTATACTTCTTCCATTTGAGCTCCGTCGATGTCACTACAGGGTAGAATATTTTGGTCGCTGATGCTAGCAGAGCAGATCGGTCATGTCATGACCGAAGAGTGTTGACGTGATAAACTTGTGTGTGCCCTTTGTCATCTTTAACCTCATAGGAAGTCGGTCCCAACGACTTGACTATTGTATGTGGTCCTCGCCATCGAGCCTCAAACTTCGGGGTTGCACCTGCTACCAGGATCATTACTTTTTCTCCTGCTTGTAGCTGCCTGTGCTTTACCCGCTGGTCATAATAATGTTTTTGCTTCTGTTGACTCTTCTTCAAGTTTTCTTCCGCAACCTGGGAAGTTCGCTCTAGGCGAGTTCTGAGGTTCTGCAGAAATAGGGGCACCCCTATTTCGGCCTCAACGGGCTCGATCCACTGTTCCTTTAGGACGTCCAGTAAACCTCTCGGGGACCGTCCATACAGGAGTTCATACGGGGACGTGCCTAGGGAAGCCTGTCTTCGTTCCCTGCAAGCATACAGAACGAATGGTAACATGGTGTCCCATTCTGTCATTTGTCCACCTAGCGCTCGTCGAAGCATTTGTTTTATGCTCTGGTTAAGGCGTTCTACCAGACCGTTACACTGAGGATGGTATGCAGCGGTCTTTTTATGGTGTATGCCAAAAGCATCCCACACCTGCGCGAGGTACTTTGACAGAAAATTGCTGCCCCTGTCTGTCAGTATTTCCTGCGGAAATCCAATTTCACAAAATAGTTTAACCAGTTCACTGGCAATAGGCTTAGCCGAAATACTTCTTAGGGGAATGGCCCATGGGAACCGGGTGGCCTGATCGATGATTACCAGGATGTATTGGTACCCCCTGGGTGTTTTAACCAGGGGTCCTACAATGTCCATGGCTAATCTTCTCACCGGGTCCGAAATCACCGGCATAGGCACCAATGGTACGGCAGGAGGTTTTCGAGTGGTCACTCTTTGGCAGGTTGCGCAGGATTCGCAGAATCGAGTTGTCTCCCGAAATATCCCTGGCCAATAGAATCTGGCCAGAATCTGGTCCAGCGTACCTTGTGCTCCCTTATGACCCCCTACAGGATGGTCATGGGCCAGTCGTAGAATCAATAATTTGAATGTGCTCGGTATCACCAGCTGTTTCCGCAGTACCCCTGTTCGTGGATCTTTACTCTCCCGATATAACAGGTCATCCTCCATACAGAATCGGGGGTAGGAATCCTTTTTGTCTCAGGCCTGCTCAAAGGCATGAGCTAGTACTGGGTCCACTTTTTGCTCTCTCTTGAAGGAGGGAAACTTCTCCATCAATTCGGCTGGAACCCAGGGCATTCCTTCTCCGGCTTCCAATTCTGCTCGTCCTTGAGAGCGACATCTTCGTTCACGCTTCCGTTCAGCCTTCGGCTTTCGCTCTTTCTGCAAGGGATCTCCCATTAGGTCCTCATGCGAAGGGAGGGTTCCTAAAGAATTATCTCTGGAGCAGGAGGGTTGTTCGTCATCCTGTGTATGGGCCCTCGTGGAAACTAGAGCCTTTTTGGGAGGCTCACTCTTCTTTGTACTGCTTGGCTGTACATTGGAGTGATCGGCCGACTTAGGCCGTGACTCCGGATTATCCATATACTTATGCCGACTACTGGTGGAACTTGGGATTTGTTTTTCTGTTGGAGACAAGCCCTCTTTAAGGCTCCTCTGGAACTGTGGCCAGTCGCGACCCAATACTAGTTCTTGGGGCAATTTTGGCACGACTGCTATCAGCATTTCTTTCCTTATTCCCAAACCTTTGACCCATAGCCTGTAGAGAGGATAGCTTGTGGCAGCCCCGTGAATACATTTTATTTTGACACTGCCTTCTGGATATTCAGGTACTGATCCTCCCTGGCCTCTGATCACAGACCACAACTTCTGGGACATCATTGTTTGATCAGCGCCTGAATCCAGACGCGCACTTACATCCACTCCATGTATTTGCACAGACAATACAAATCCCTCTCGGACTGTCTTTGGGGTTTCCCCCACAAGGGCAGTGCGAGTGTTACAATCATTCCTTAAATGGCCCTTTTTACCACAGGTAAAACAACGCCTACCTTCTTGCTTATCTGGAGGGTAATTGCTTCTCACATTCCCATACCCTGGTCGGGAAGGGTTCCCTACCTTCCGGGCTTCCATACCTAAGGCTGCCTTGGGGCTACCCATCCTATGTTGGGTGACTTTCTCAGCCTCTAGGTACCTCTCTGTAAGGGTTATGGCCTCAGTAGTGGTACAGCAATTTTGCAACATAAGGTAGTTCTGTACCCTACTGGGCACCGCTGTCATGTATTGTTCCAATACCAGGGCGTCCATTAGTGTCTCTACATTTTTTCTTTCAGGCTGTAGCCACTTGTATGCTAAGCTCCTAATTCGGTGTCCCAGGGCTTTTGGCGTCTCGCCCGCCCTAAGGGTAGTAGCCCTAAACATTTTATTGTAAGACAATGGGGTAAGTCCTAGGCGATCCCTAATCGCTGATACTACCTCTTCGTAGGTGTTCGCTAAGGCAGGCGGCATTGACCGGTAAGCAGCCAGTGCCTCGCCCGTAAGGGACGCTGCTAGACGTATTGACCACTGTTCTGGGGGCCAATTCGCTGAACTAGCTATTCTGGTGAAGGAATCTAGGAAATCGCCCACATTATCCTCAGGACTCAGTTTTCCTACCACCAAATCATGGCAAGTCCATTGTCCAACCGCTTGCTTGTTCAAGCCAGATGCAGTCGACTTCTCTTCATTGAGTTTTGCCATTTCTTCTCTTTGTTGCGCCAACCAGCTTTCCATGGTTTGCAACACGGGTGCCTGCTGTGCCTGCATGGCCTGAAGCGCTTGAGCCTGATTCTTCAGCGCCACCTCTGCCTGTTTGTCAAACTGGTGGGCCATCCATGCGCATAGCTCTCTTGGCTCCATGGTGAATCTGCAAGGAAAGAAAAAAACACAACCAAGTGCGGCTCTCTAACCCTTTTTCCTTTTTTTTTTTTTTTTTTAAACTTCCTCCGGTGTCCCACACTAGACAGGCTTATTTACATGTTACCTGATTCTGGTGTGTAATCAGCATTGGGATGGAAGTTGCTGTTGCTCGCCACCGCTCTCCGTCTGAGAATTTGGCAACCGGATTTTCTCTGTTCAGGATTTCCTCTCAATCCGTTCCGGATCCTCAGCTACTCTGCGCCGGGTTTTCTCTTCCGGTTCAGTTTCTTCAGCTGATCCACTCCGGGTTTTCGGGGTTTTTTTTTTTTTTTTAGCAGCAGAACCAGACTTTTTTTTTCCAGGAATTTTAATCCTTATCCTTTTTAGTGATGTAGTGAATTTCTAGGCAAAATCCAACAACTACGCCATTTTCCCCATGTCACACTGCCCCCCTAGTGGTGATGGCGTGGCACGACAGAAGGGCGTGGACAGGGAGGAGAAAAGTTTGTTTGTGGAGGAGGTTGGTTCTCTTGCAGGGCCCAGGCTTCTACAGGCCTGGTAGCCTTCTGTATAACTAACACTCCCAAGAATTTACAGTCCGAGTATAGGGAAATTGTAAGGCTTTTATTTCCCTCTTTGCAAACAGGTTCTTTAGCCCAGAATACAACAACACATGAAAAGAAATATCCTTGCTTCAGGTTAAAGGAAAACACGTACTGAAAACACTGTTAACTTCACAGCACAGGTAAATGAAATACAGCATCCACTTTTATCCCAAACCACAGCTATGCCTCTGCTAGGGCTCAATCCTTTCTGATAGGCAATAGTTGACGTCCATGGGAATGTCCAAGGGGTCCTCCTGGTATTCTACCTGCATGGGCTCACAGTCCAGAATGTTTGGAGGCTCTCCTTCAGGCTTTCTGCCTAGCGCTTGGATGATGCGCCAATAGTCAGCGTTACAAGGTAAGTCCTGGCTTTGTATATTTTTATACTGAGGACAGTCTCTCCTGCATACAGTTCCGTCTCTAGTAGGCTTCCTGTTAACTGCAGGTCTGTACTTTGTTTCATGAAGGCCTCTTGAAGGACAGCATGCTCTAGTGCCTGACTCCTTCTCTGTCACAGCATTCATAAAATCATCATTATAAAATTGGCATTTACCTTTTCTTCTAAGGCGGTCTCCGGAAGGTGAAGGCTGAGGCTTGGGCCTGCTGGGTCTTGGATTCTCAGGTGCCCAGGTAGGCCTCTGGTTCCTAGTTCTGCCTTCTGCTGGAGTCAGGGCATACTGGTGCCATGGTTCCTTTCTCCCACGGCTTTGGAAGTGACCCTTCTCAATTCTTCTTTCACCCCTTTCACTGCGGTTCACTGTTGCTCCTTCCAACAGTTGCTGGCTCCTATTAAAGTTAGGCCTGGGACTCTCTGTTATAGTCCACCTTCTTTCAGGGTTAGCTTCTTTATAAAACCTTTCCCTCCTGGAAAGTATATCTTTTCCTCTTTTGCAATGTTTAAAGTAGGTTTCTGTACCTGGCTTGGCTGGGTCTGCTAGGCCGGATCCCTTGATCAGGACTCCTCTCCCTGGATCCTCCAGATATCTGTAAAAATCTGGAACTGGAACTTCCTGCAAGACTCCTTGACAGTCTCCTTGCCCATCTGGAGCTGTCTGCCAATCTCCTTGTCTTTCTCTTTCTCGCCAACCTCCTTCTCTGTACCGGTCTCTTTGCCACTCTCCTTGTCTCTCTCTTTCTCTCCAACCGGAGTCTGAATCCGAGTCTTTTTGCCACTCTCCTTGCCTCTCCGACTTCCTCCAGTCATCTGAGCATTTAAGAGGAGTTCTTCCCTTTCTGCATTGGGTGTTGGCTGGAATTACATCATTGGCTCTAGGGCGTGGTTCTTCAGACCTCCAGAGGTCTCTCTGGCTCCCTCTATGTGGCTCCTCATGATGCTGCAGCTCGTCTTTACCTCTTTTTTCTGTGTTTAAAACCTTTCCTTCTGCCTGCAGCTGGTCTGCAGTGCCACAATATACAACCAATTTGTAACATCTTTAAAAAATTCAAAATCCACTATCACATATACGCAGACGACATCATGTTATACATTCCTTTCACAATCCCAACACTTCCACTTCAGCTATTAACTGACTGTTTCAAGGAACTAACAACTTGGCTAGAAGACCACAACCTGTTTATCAACCATTCCAAAACTGACATACTGATTGTAACAAAAAACAAATCCTATACACCCCCTACCCACATTACACTCCAGAAACATGACATCCACATAAAAAATGAAATAAAATACCTAGGGGTGATACTTGACACACACCTTAGTATGAACACCCATATAAGAAATACAACCAAGAAAATATACTTTAAACTCAAAGTATTAAAACAATCACGCCCTCTAGTACACCTGCAAGTCTTCCTAAGCATCATTCAAGCCATTGTCACACCACATTTTGACTTTGCCAACCTCTCTCTACTAGGCACCACTAACCAAAACATCAAAAGGCTCCAATTAGCCCAAAACGCTACAGCCAGAACTATAATGAAGGTACACCCTTTTGAACACATATCACCTTACTTAGCGAAACTACACTGGCTCCCGATTCAATGTAGAATAGACTATAAATTAATAATTACCACATTCAAGGCATTAAATAACACTGCCCCAGCCACCCTTAATAAGCTACTCACTAAAGACACAGTCCACTCTGCACATAGAAGAGGCAACGCTAATAAATTAAAGATCCCAAAAGAATTCACTAAGACCAAAAAAACGACCAATAAAAAAGCATTCTCCCACGCTGCTCCTATGCTCTGGAACTCGCTACCAGAAGAAATCAGAGCCTCAACTGATCTTAAAACCCTACGTAAAACTTTAAAAACCCACCTCTTTATCTCTCACTACGGCCCACTGGCAAACTCCCAATACCAAAATGAAAAGGGGTAACCTATATACACATTCAAACCAACTTCGTAACTACCTTATGATATTATGACCTTTGACCCTGTCTTTGATATAACTACCCCACTGTTGACCTTATCTCTACTATCTATATATAGTTAAATGTACATAATTCTACAAAGGTAAAAGTTTTACGTTTTAATTGTTAATGTATATAGTTCATGCTATGTTCATTGTAAAAAAACAGAACTGTCATTCTGTTACCCTATTCTGTTATATGTAAACCGCACCTGATCACTGGAAGGTCGCGGTATATAAAAGTTTGTTAAATAAATAAATAAATAAAATAAGATATGCCATACTGGGTCAGACTAAGGTCCATCAAGCCCAGTATCCTGTTTCCAGCAGTGGCCAATCTAGGTCATATTTAACTAGCAGTTTCCCCAAAAGACACAGGTTCCACAATGCTTGTATTGGGTCAAGCATTGATATCCTGGGTCCCTTTTTAATAATGGTTTATGGACCTTTCCTCCAGGAACTTGTCCAAACCTTCTTTAAACCCAGCTATGCTAACAGCCTTTACTACATCCTCCGGTAGCAAATTCCAGAGTTTGATTACATGTTGAGTGAAAAAATATTTTCTCTTATTAGTCTTAAATAGTTTACTCTGTAGCTTCAATGCATGTCCCCTAGTCTTTCTATATTCTGATAACGTAAACAATCGATCTACGTTTACCCGTTCCACTCCGTTCATTAATTTATAGACTTCTATCATATCTCCCCTCAGTCGTCTCTTTTCCAGGTTAAAGAGCCCTAACCTTTTTAGCCTTTCTTCATAGGGGTATCCTTCCGTCCTCTTTACCATTTTGGTGGCTCTTCTCAGGAACCTTTTCTAATAATGCTATATCCTTTTTAGGATACGATGACCAGAATTGCACACAATATTCAAGGTGCGGTCGCACCATGGAACGATATAGAGGCATTATAATATCCTTTGTTTTATTTTCCATTCCTTTCCTTATGATACCTAGCATTCTATTTGCTCTCTTGGCTGCCGCTGCACACTGGGCGGAGGGTTTTAACATGTTATCCACAATGATGCCTAAATCTTTTTCCTGGGTGGTGGTTCCTAATGTGGAACCTTGCATCGTGTAACCATAATTTGGGTTGTTCTTCCCTAGGTGCATAACTTTGCACTTGTCCACATTAAATTTCATCTGCCATTTTGATGCTCAGTCTTCCAATTTATCAAGATCCTCTTTCAATTTTCCACAATCCTCATGGGTTTTAACAACTTTAAATAGTTTTGTGTCATCTGCAAATGTGATAACCTCACTCGTTATTCCCTTTTCCAGGTCATTTATGAATATGTCAAAAACCAGTGGACCCAGCACAGATCTCTGGGGTACACCAGTATTCACATTTCTCCATTGGGAAAATTAGCCATTAAGCCCTACCCTCTGCTTTCTATCTTTTAACCAGTTCCTGATCCACAATAGTACACTGCCTCCTATCCCATGACTCTTTAGTTTTGCCCACCAGTTTCGTCTGCACCATCTTCAGGGGTTCACATTCGTTAGCCAATGAACCCCTGAAGAAGGCATAGCCGAAATACGGCCTGTGTTGGGTTTGGCTGGGAATTGATTTTGGCTGTTCTCTTCCCTATGAGGGTTTCCTGTGGACACGTTTGTTCAATAAAGACTTTTTTACTTACCACGCTTAGACTTGGTTGTTCATGCTTATGCTTGCTCCTGACCATGAATAAGGTGCAAAACATGTTTGTTTCATGGCTGCAATGCTCTTATATCACATAGGTCAGTAGTTACTGGTTAACAAAACCTCCCAGTAAGTGCAGACTCGAAACATATTACTGACTTGTCACTGCACGTCCAAGCAGGACCGTACCAGCTAGAAATGCGACCTGTGCAACTAATGAATCTCATACCCCCCTCCGCCCCAGCCACACGCAGTAACTCACTCTTTGAGCTTCTTGGAAGCCCAGTGATGATTTCAGTGCCCTTTCAGTACTTGAGCTCTGTGTGGCTGCACTGCTGGCAAGGCCCTTGGTGTGGCCCTGTGTCCAAGTATCTTGAAATGGCAGGGCAGGATGTGCTATTCTCAGATATAGATGCCCCCTTCTGACCTACTGAGGCACGGGGCATCCAAGGACCTGGCTCTACAGATGTGCACTTTGGGGACATGCAGTTGTAAAACAGACTACACCTATGCATGTACCTGACCTTGCTACCTACATGGGGTCTGTCTCCAGACCGGGTTACAGGGACGTTCATGTTTCGGAGTGGAGATAGAGCTCTTTCAGAAGGCACGGCTCCCAATCTGGTGGTTTCTGGATGTCCTGCTCTCGCTGTTCAAGATTTTTCCTAGACGTCGCTTCTAAATAGCCACTTCACATCTCTTTGCTGTGTGTTAAAAGATAACTTAGCAAACAAATAAACTCAACGAAACATGATTCAGTTCAGTGTAAATTTGCTGTAGGATTCTAAGTACGTTGCATCTTTTATTTTTAGATGCATCAAACTGGAGTTAAAAGAGCATTTGGACTCTTTAAAAATTGCCAGTGCACCTGCTCTTTCACTGCTCAGCCGCTGCAAAGTCTCTTTTCAGTGCAGTTAAAGAAACAAATGCGAGTGAGCGACACAAACTTTAGCCAGCTCTGAGGAGGGACAGTTTCATTCAGGCTCGTTTAACAGGATACATACCTATTTACTGGTGAAAATGCTTCATAGAAATATCTTTCCTTCAAACCCCTTCAGACTAGCACTAAGATAAACGTAGCAAATCAGTGTTTTCACTGCAGCCCATGTCCATATCCCGGGGAGACTAGAGGGAGCTTCTGTACCCCTGAGAAAGGATAAACATTCTTACTCGTTTCCTATGAAATCTGTCCCATGGCTACTTAGGTTTAATTTTTCTGTTCACTTATCTTCTCATTATCTTCTTTTTTACATTAATTGTATTTAGTTAATTTATATAGCATTGCCATTAGATATTATCCACTAATTTATCAATTACGTCAGAAAAGAACTCATTTAAAAAGCTTACGTTTGTTGTCAGTGGCTAGTGGACTATAAGTAAAAGAAACAATCTTCTGATCCCTGATTATTTGCAGAGTTTATTTGTAGACAACTTTCCTGACCGATAGCTGTGGACCTAAAAACTCATGGAACCAATGAATAAGGATGTTTTAAGAATCAACTCTGTAAAGTGCCCGTTCTCTTGGTAAATGCATATGTATTGTTGTTTCTGACTCTGAAGATTAGTAGCTTGTTATATGTGACTGATGAGCTTTAATCTTTATAAAATGCCGACAAGATTTACCTTTGATTGGCAGTCTAGAAGTCTTCACAAAACAAATGCATACTTACCACAAGCAATCTTCAGTTACAGGGGGCTCTGTAAAGTTTAGCAATTGTATCCACATGAGATCAGTGAGTGTAATTATTCCACCCAAGATCAGGTCCCCTCCCTTGAAGTAGCTCTGTTCTTTTTCATTACTATGGTTACAGCTAGATCTGGGTCTCTGGCACTGGCCAATGGCTATAGAAACTGTCATCAAGACCCCACTCAGTCCCAGAAATACTGGATATAAAATCATTTCTCATTAAAAAAAGTTCTGTACCAGCTCCAGTTTCACGCGCATCATGGTTTCATCATAGCTTCACCAAGGACATGACACAGGTTTCCATTAGTGAGAGCAGAAGGAATACTGAGCTTCTCCTTAAAATAATGTGCTGTTCTGTGGTCTGCTTTTAATCTAGGGATTTGTGTCTTGATCCGAATGGACGTGTATTTTAGGAACCTGTTATTTGTGCCTCTGCCCTTAGTCCCGGCTGCAGTCTAATTATAGGGCACATATAATAACAGGGGCAGCAGTGATGATATGGGTCCAGCTTTTCGGGGACTGGATTAGGATAGAAAAAAATATAATTTGCAATTTCAACAAATTCATCAGAGAAAAAAACAACTTCTAAACATATTATTGACCTAAAATATAATTTCAGTCCTGTATTACCTGAAATTGTGTTTGAGAGATCAATGACACTATGACCTTGAATGTTGAGGAAAACACTGAACCAACCTCACTGAGAAGAATGTCATACAGGATTGTACCACTGAGTTACTTTACAGGACATGCTAACACAGAGAAACACATTTCAGTTTCAATTTCCATGAATTTTGCATTTTATTCCCCCTTTCATCTTATCCTGAATAAATAACATATATACAATATATACAAGTACCGAGCTGGTGTATTGGTGTGGTGTAATTTTTGCATTCACTCAGGGTAGTTTCTCCATATGGGTTAGTTTTGCGCATACTATGCTGGTTGTGAACCTCACTTCTAAGTCAGGATATGTAGAATATGATCTTAGTCTCTCAAATTTACTGCTAATGCTCAGCATAATAATTGCATCATGCCAAAGAGATCCTCCTGCTGGAGTTCGTAAGATGTAACATGTATGGGTAGTTTGTCAAGATGTGCTTGAAAAATCTTCTTTATCAAGCCTGTGGCTCCCAGTACAATGGGAAATATTTCTGTATCTTTCTGCCACATTTTCTTTGTCTCTGACTACATTTCTTGGTACTTCAAGATCTTCTGCCTCTCCACACGGTACTGACACTTCTATTATCAATGCCATTTTTGTATTCTTCTCCTTTACAACTATGTCAGGTTTCCTGGCATCCAGTTTCTTATCCGTTGGAATGGAAATGTCCCAGGTGATCAAAACTTCTTCATTCTCTGTTATTCTCTTAGGGTCATGATCCCAGTGCTTTTCAGGGACAGTGATGTTGTAGTGTTTACAGAGTTTCCAGTGGAGGAGGCGTGCTACTTTGTTGCGCCTTTCTATATAGAAATTTTTCGCCATCAGAACTTGATAGCCTGCTTTTAAGTGAGTCACTGTTTCCAGCTCATTCTTACAGAATCGGCATATGTCTGTTGTGAAAGTTTTTTCAATGCTAGCTATAAACCATCTCATTCATAATCCGCTGGCTTGGGCTGCAACTATCAATCTTTCATCTTTTGGTTTCAGGTCACTTCTCCTCAACCATTCATGTGTCCTTTCTTGATCGACAAAAGGTTCTTGGAGTAACATTCTATATTTTCCACTGTATTTGTTCATTTGCCACTTGTTTTTCCTCGTCTGTTGATCTAATTCTTTGAAGAGTTTTTTCTCCTGTTTTGCAAATTCTGTTACTTCATTTCCCATGTGCACCTGTGGATTCTCACTCATTCCTTCTAATTGTCGGAACACTTGTCCAAGTTTGATGATGGAGACAGATTCTGGACGTTTACTTTTATATTTCAGCACTTTTTGCGTATTAGGATCCAATGATGCTGTCAGATAGGCTTGGAGGCCTATGATAGTAGCTCCGTAGGTGTAGTCAATCTCTGTAAGTCCTAGCCCTTCTTCAGCTCTAGGAATATACTACCTTGGCATACACTGATTCTTGTAAATTACTTTATGAGCATGGAAGAGCTTTCTTGTTCGCATATCCAGTTTTTCAAGATTTTTATGAGGCCAATCCACAATCCCAAAACTGTAAGAGAGTACAGGAATTGCCAGCTGATTGATGGCTTGATCGTATTTTGTGATGTTAAAGCACTTTTCAATAACAGTTTTAATCTCTTGTAATATTTTTTACTGATCTTCTCTCTCAAGATTTTCTGCTCAAATGTCATTACTTTCTCTATTCCGAAATACTTATATATGCCTTCCTGTTCAAAGTCTTTGATGTCACAACCTTCAGCAAGGGAGATGTTTTTGGTTTTGTTCAATTTTCCTCTGAAAAAGGTTGTCTAGGATTGTGGAAAATTGCAAGAGGATCTTGATAAATTGGAAGACTGGCAATCAAAATGGCAGATGAAATTTAATGTGGAGAAGTGCAAGGTTATGCACTTAGGGAAGAACAACCCAAACTATGGTTACACGATGCAAGGTTCCACATTAGGAACCACCACCCAGGAAAAAGATTTAGGCGTCATTGTGGATACCATGTTAAAACCCTCGGCCCAGTGTGCAGCGGTGGCCAAGAGAGCAAATAGAATGCTAGGTATGATAAGGAAAAGAATGGAAAATAAAACAAAAGATATTATAATGCCTCTATATCGTTCCATGGTGAGACCACACCTTGAATATTGTGTGCAATTCTGGTCGCCGTATCTTAAAAAGGATATAGCGATTTTAGAAAAGGTTCAGAGAAGAGCCACCAAAATGGTAAAGGGGATGGAAGGCTACTCCTATGAAGAAAGGCTAAAAAGGTTGGGGCTCTTTAACCTGGAAAAGAGACGGCTGAGGGGAGATATGATAGAAGTCTATAAATTAATGAACGGAGTGTAACGGGTAAACGTAGATCGATTGTTTAAAGGCTGTTAGTGTAGCTGGAGGAAAGGTCCGTAAACCATTATTAAGAAGGGACCCAGGATATCAATGCTTGAACCAATACAAGCATTGTGGAACCTGTGTCCCTTGGGGAAACTGCTAGGTACGTATGACCTAGACTGGCCACTGTTGGAAACAGAATACTGGGCTTGATGGACCTTGGTCTGACCCAGTATGGCATATCTTATGTTCTTATGTTCTTATGTCTTAGCACACTTGTCAAGGCCAGAAGTCAGTCTGATGTCATCAGAAAAGCTTTTCAGCAGATGAAGTTGTTCTATTAATTGTTGGACAAGTGCAAAGTTATGCACCTAGGAAAGAACAACCTAAACTATGGTTACATGATGCAAGGTTCCACATTGGGAACCACCACACAGGAAAAAGACTTAGGCATAATCGTGGATAACACGTTAAAACCCTCCGCCCAGTTTGCAGCGGCGGCCAAGAGAGCAAATCGAATGCTAGGTATCATAAGGAAAGGAATGGAAAATAAAACAAAGGATATTATAATGCCTCTGTATCATTCCATGGTGCGACCGCACCTTTAATATTGTGTGCAATTCTAGTCACCATATCTAAAAAAAGATATAGCGTTATTAGAAAAGATACAGAGAAGAGCCACCAAAATGGTAAAGGGGATGGAAGGATACTCCTGTGAAGAGAGGCTAGGGCTCTTCAACCTGGAAAAGAGATGGCTGAGGGAAGATATGATAGAGGTTTATAAATTAATGAATGGAGTGGAATGGGCAAGCGTAGATCGAATGTTTACGTCATCAGAATATAAAAAGACTAGGGGACATGCAATGAAGCTACAGGATAAACTATTTAAGACTAATAAGAGAAAATATTTTTTCACTCAACGTGTAATCAAACTCTGGAATTTGTTATCGGAGGATGTAGTAAAAGCTGTTAGTGTAGCTGGGTTTAAAAAAGGTTTGGACAAGTTCCTGAAGGAAAGGTCCATAAACCATTATTAAAAAGGGGCCCAGGATATCAATGCTTGACCCAGTACAAGCATTGTGGAACCTGTGTCTTTTGGGGAAACTGCTAGGTATGTATGACCTAGATTGGCCACTGTTGGAAACAGGAGATTGGGCTTGATGGACCTTGGTCTGACCCAGTATGGCATATCTTATGTTCTTATGTACATTCAACCCATATGCAACATCATCAAACGCCACAAGCTACATTACCACCTTTATGCTGACGATATCATGATATATGCCCCAATCAACTTACAATCACCTGACATGACAGCGATGACAAGATGCTTTGAAGACATGAACACCTGGCTCATCACTAACAACCTGACGGTCAACTTTGATAAAACTGAGGCTATGTTCATCACTAGAGACTCCACTTTCAATCCGCCCCAAACAATCAGCATTCTAAACAAAACTATAGCAGTCAAGGATGAAGTGAGGTACCTTGTGAGGCATTATCTTGGACAGAGCTCTGAACCTAAAATCTCACATTACTAAAACTGCGGCAAAAGCCTACCACCAATTGAGGATCATCAGAAAACTCAAACCAATCCTTAACCAAAACCACTTCCACACAGTTTGCCAAGCAGTCATCACCCCACTGCTAGACTATGGAAACTCATTATACCAAGGCCTCCCCCAGCAGACTATTCACCCACTTCAAATGGTGCAGACCACTGCAGGATGAATCATCATGGGCACTGTAAGATCTGAACACATCACCCCCGTCTTACAATAGCTGCACTGGCTACCAATAATTGCAAGGGCAAAATTCAAAACAATCCTGAACATCTTCAAAATCTTCAACCACCGCTCGGCAATTGCGCTCCAGGATATAATAACCAGAGATGTCAGCAACAGACCTAGAAGAACCAACAATGACAACAGGATCAGCACACCCGCAGGCTATCACAAGACTAAGCAAACAACATCTAAGAGAGCGCCCTCCCTACTGGCACCTGCATTATGGAACTCCCTCCCTATGGACTTAAGGACTCTAAATGACACCAAAGACTTCCGCAAGGCACTCAAGACTCTTCTCTTTACTGAGGCCTATAAGAAACCACCATAAGTTGCCAACCACTAGATACCACCCAATTGACCCAACAACACCACTTGGCCCCAACTACCCACTCCCATTTAGACCTACAAGCACATAGTATTTACCTATGTGAGTGGTATTTCCTCCTGTTAAATGTATCCTTCCAATTGTGTTGTGACCACTTTGATTGAAGGATAAGATGGCATACAAAACTGTCTAAATAAATAAATAAATCATCGGCATCTATTCTGTATTGGATTTTGAGTTTCTTGAAGAATTCACATATGGGTTGTACATATATGTTAAATGAGAGTGATGAGAGAGATGAGCCCTGTGGTACTCCTTGACGTATGGGGAAAGAAGTGGATTTATTTGTTCCACATTTGACCTGTTGTTGCCGGTTGCTGAAGTATGATTGAAACCATGCTAAGGTGTTGTTATGGAGGCCTATTTCCTGAAGATGTCGTAGCATGATGCTGTGGGAGATAGTATCAAATGCAGAAGATATGTCCATGAATATAAGGATAAATCCTGATTTCATGTTGTCTATTCCTTTAATGATGCAGCTGGGGTATTTTAGAAGGGAGGGAGTATTTCAGATGATCAGATATGTGGTGGCGAGCCTCTAATATGTTTGAAGCATGTATTTACATGAAGGTTTCTTTGGGTAGGAAATAAGATCTGTAGCGATGAAAGGCATTTTCTACTTCCTCTTGGAAAAGTTACATCCATGAAACCAGCACTTTTTTAGACCTTATTCATGGTCAAGAAAAGATATCATCATGGACACTTCATCAACCAGGGCAAGAAGCACTGATGCCATTTTGAAAGTGCATCTCCCATGCTCCAATTCTATGTGGATGTTCTTACGCTGAGGGCATTTATATACCTATCTTCTAAAATTGACTAAGGGATATGTTCATGTTTTGCACATCTTAGTACCTGTTTTCAGATGTCTAACTCACGAATAATGCTTCTAAAATTACCCTCTCTAAATTTAGCTCACATCTTTTTAGGTGACGATAACCTCTTCATTTTCCATAATTCTCTCAGGATCATGTTCCCAATGCTTTTCTGGTACAGAGCTGGTGTCGTTTTTACAAAGTTTTCAAAGGATGAGACATACCATTTTACTGTGCCTTTCTGTATAGAAATGTTCTGCCATCAGAATTTTGCAACCAGTTAATAGATAAGCAACTGTTTCTAGCTCTTTCTTACAGATTCTTCATATGTCAGTTTTGGAGTTTCTTTATTAAATTTGTGGGTTTTTTTATTCATCATTTGGAAAGTTTCTATTTTGTTCTGCATTTTCAACCAATCCAAAGTACTTAGCTACATTTATTGTAGGGATGTATACAGATAGAATTACTTCTGCTTTGCAATCTGTACATCCAAAATATATTATGTTATCAACAAAGAAATTATACAGTAGACAACCCCCCCCCCCCCACATTATATCTTCTGAAAAATGTAATCAAGAGAATGTACCTGCCATGGCTGATATTCCATTTTTAGACTCCCCCCAAGTTAGGACTTGGCTGTGTACATGTTGTGTAAAGCATGAGCCAGGGCATAGACCATGTTATAAAGACTGTAAGTAAACTGAAAATGATCCACATCAAATTCTGAAAGAGTAAGTTTAGACAGCATCTCCTGCCCTGTGCAGTTTGGCATATGCCAGTATTTCCGTGTATAGGGCAACTCACAACCAAATGCCTCTCTCCATAGTGACTGTAAGAAAGATGGATGCTGGAATATGGATGAATTGACATTTTGGAGGAAGTGCTTGAAACCTGGAATAACTCCTCTAGAGATGGTAAATATAAGAGAACCATACAATAAGGTACAACCTGAAGGTATCGAGGGGAGAAATGTGTTTTTAAAGGAAGGGGTGGAAGCCGATATGATCCATAATTTACTGACAAAATTATTCAAGTGGCACAGCATAAATGGCAGGTAACTGGTAGTGCTGTAGAGAATAACCACATTGGCCATTGTCTTGTAAAGCTTGTCAATCAACTGTTTTCCGCCTTTAAATTTATTAATGTCATACAAAACAGTAGAAGGCCTTGATTCTAAAATATCTACATAGTTTCCACTCCTGATAATCTCCGTCTTTAGCTCCTCACTGCGCATTTTATCATTGCCATCATAGGAAGTGAGAATCCCTACCCAGCTCCTTCCAAAGAGACTAAGGGGTTGGATCATACCTTGGAAATGAGAATAATCATCTGGGAAAGTGCGATAAAAGAACGGGAACTCAACTTGATCATTCAGGGATGTTTCTGTAAATCCATAACTGATCTAGGATGAAAAAGTGAAAGATTATGATCTGTTTCAGATTTTAGCACTCATTTCAGAGAGGTTGTCCACTGTTTTATCTTTGGATGAAGAAGATAACGTGAAGGCACATTTTACAAAGGACATCCTAGTGTAATCTGGGACATCCAAACCAGAATGTCTGAAAAAAAGCAGACACATCCAAGTTCAGGCATGATTTCATAAATGAGAATGTGCCTGATATGGATGTTCATAGTGACGTTTACATAGACATTCCCAGAATCACATCCCAGAATGGGAATGTCTAATAGTCTAATGGCCAGAGTAGTGGGTTAAGACCACAGTTCAAATCCCAGTACTACTCCTTGTGATCTTAGGCCAGGGGTGCACCTAGCCAGTCAGATTTTCAGGCTAATCACAATGAATTTGCATGAGAGAGACTTGCATACAGCTGAGGCAGTGCATGCAAATATCTCCTATGTACTGTATATTTATTGTGGCTATCCTGAAAATCTGACTGGCTAGGTGCATCCCAAGAACTGGGTTGAGAACAGAGGCGTAGCGTGGGGGGTGCAGGGGGGGCCGGCCGCACCGGGCGCAACATGGGGGGGGGGGCGCTCGCACTCGCAGCTCTCTGTTGCCGATGAGGGGGAAAGGCAGGTCCCTATGATACATGTTGGCGCGTACGCCATCTGGTGGTGGCACTGCAAAGAGGTTTGCGCTATAGCCCTCGAGCCCGCAGTCCTGGGAGTCGCATTGTTCTTGGCAAACCCTCGGCAACAAAGCGCAGGCGATGCGATTGACCCCCTCTAGGTAGCTATTTCACACAAGCTGCCGGGGCGGGGTAGGAGGGGGACTGTTTATCGCGTCGTCGCCCCTCGATCTCAATGTAAAGCTGGGGTTGGGGTCGGATCGCCCTGTGCGCTCGAGAAGGCGGAGCTGCAGGGCGGCATCGCGAGTTTCTGGTTCCGGATCTCCTCCTCTTCCCTGCTGTTGGGCGTTTAACCATGCTTGTCGGGCTCTTGCTGCTGTGCTGTTCGTTTCCCTGGACTCCAGCTCAGCGAGGTCAGTGCTGACGATCGCTCCCTCCCGGGGTAGGATCACGGTCGGCTCCCCCGCGCAAAGAAGCTCCCCGGCGGCTAAAATCCATGGGTTAGGGGGCGCAAATTACTTGCCTTGCCCCGGGTGCTGACAACTCACGCTACGCCACTGGTTGAGAATGCCTGAATTAGGCTAGTCACATAACACTCTGTTTCTCTACACCCTCTGGATTTTATGGCCAAAACAAACAGATGCCTATTAATACCTGGAACAGGTCTAAACGTGGACAGGATTGCAAATATCCTCAACATTTCTGAAATCAATTGGGTACGTCTAAGTCCATTGCACCTCCCCGGACAGACCTCTACCATGCCCCCTTTCTACTTGGACATCTCTGCACTGCAGATATCTTTAAAAGCCATTTGTGAAATGGCTCCAGGCATATCCATGATTTGGATGTCCATATGCACATCTCTGGACATCCAAATCACGACAAAGACATCTAAAATTACCCCCGTGGTGGCCCATTCTGATCAGGGCATGTCTGGGCTGTCCAAACATCCAAAATCTGGATGGCCCAGATCTGGTTCCAATTCTGTTCCCATGGGAGCCTAATGTTCCCGCGGGAGCAGAATTGGGGCACTTGGACAGGCAGGAGGGCCCCGATTCAGATGGGTCAGGCATTCTGTGCTTACCCCGGCTAACCCTCCCCATGCTTCTGCTGGAGCCCTGGTGTGGCCATGCAGGAGCCCTGGTCCCCCACTACACACTAACATTGCTTTTCCTGCCACCCAATACCTGGAGGGGCCTGCCAAGACTGGTATTGGGTGGCAGGGTACCTCCTGCCTCGGCTCAGCTGGATGGGGGGGTCCTCCAGTGCTGGCCGCCAAAGTCGAGGGGACTTATTCCACCTCTGAGGTGGAATAGATTCCCCAGCTATCTCCCCCAAGCCGGACGTACAGGACTGTAACCTGGATAGACCCTGTTCCTTCCCACTAGCATGACCATCCATGCCTACTCTTAGCACTAAGAGAAGCATAGCAAATTGTTGACTGGATAATGAATGAACTGAATTTTTCTGAAATGTATTTACTGCAGGTCATGCCCATATCCTAGGTATTTTCAACCCAGTCCTCGAGAAACTCCTAGTCAGTCAGGTTTTCATGATCATCACAATGAACACGCATGAGGGAGATCTGCATATAATGGAGGCAGTACATGCATTTCCATCATGCATACTTCTGAAAACCTAATTGGCTAGGTATGTTCCAAGGATTGGATTGAGAACCCCTGTACTAGAGGGGGCTTGAGAAAGGATGACAGAGAAAGGATGAGAGAGGTTAGCAGTTTCTTACGAAATCTGTCCCAGGGCTACTTAGGTGTAATTTTTCTCTTCATTTCCTTGTAATATCTAATTATCTTCTTTCTTGAATGAAATGCATTTAGTCAGTTTTATATTGTTATCATTAGATGCTATCCACTAATTTACCAATAAAGTTAGAAAATAATTCATTTAAAAAGTTTATATTTGTTGTCAATGGCTAGCGGACTATAAGCCAAAATAAACCATCTTCTGATCCCTGGTTATTTGCGGAGTTTAGTTGTAGACAGCTGTCCTGACCAATAGTTGTGGATCTGAAGACTCATGGAGCCAATGAGTAAGGATGTTTTAAGAATCAATGCTGCAAAGTATCTCTTCTCTTAGTAAATGCATATGTATTATGTCTAACTGTGAAGAGTAGTGTCTTCTTTTCTGTGATTAATGAGTTTTAATCTTTATAAAATACTAACAAGATTTACCTTTGATCGGCAGTCTAAAAGTCTTCACAAAATACATAGATACTTACTCAAAGCAGTGGTCAGCTACAGGGGGCACTGTAAAGTTTAGAAAGCTTATCCACATGAGATCAGTGATCGTAATTATTCCACCCAAGATCAGGTCCCCTCCCTTGAAGTGGCTCTGTTCTCTTTCATTGCTCAGGTCACAGCTAGATCTGGGTCTCTGGCACTGGTCAGCTACTATAGAAAACATCATGAAGACCACACTCAGTCCCAGAAAGACTGGAGACAGAATCATTTCATCTTTAGAAAGATTTCTCTACCAGCTCCAGTTTCACCTTCATCATGGTTTCATCATTGCTTTGCCATGAACATGACGCAGGTCACCGTCAGTGAGAGCAGGAGAAATACTGAGCTTCTCCTTGAAATAATGTGCTCTTCTGCAGTCTCCCGTGACTTCAAGGATTTTCCCCTTGATCCAAATGGACGTGTATTTTAGGAACCTGCTATTTATATCTCTGCCTTTAGTCCCGGCTGCAGTGTAATGGCAGGGTACATGTGATAACATGGGCAGCAGCGATGATATAAGGGTCCAGCTGATCAGGGACTGGATTAGGGTAGAAAAAATATTATTTGACATTTCAGCAAATTCATCAGAGGGAAAAACAACTTCTAAACATATTATTGACCTAAAATATAATTTCAGAACTGTGTTACCTGAAATTATGTTTGAGTAATCAATGACACTGCAACCTTGAATGTTGAGGAAAACACTGAGAACCAACCTCATAGAGAAGGTTATCATACAGGATTGTATCACCGAGTTACTTTACAGGGTATGCTAACACAGAGAAACAGATTTCAATTTCATGTTCCATGAATATCACATTTTATTCCCCCTTCCTTCTTATCCACATATATTCAATCATAACTCAAAATCAAGCCAAAAATTGTCCTACGCATAAACACCAAAAAGACAGGTTATCTATGCCACTAATGCACATAGTCTTACACTGCTCCTTGTAGAGGTACCTCCCTTCTAAAAAGAGTCACCTAGTTATCCAGCATTTTTATATCCACTAATGGCATCTTTCTATAAAGTCAAATCTATGGGCATTTGACTTTATAGAATATCAGGAAAAGTGGCTGCATATGCACATAGATTTACTCACCAGTCAATTACAACAGCTGTAAATGGTGGCATGTATCTTATGCACGAGCCATATTCTGTCAAGAATGAATATACGAGTGCATACTCTGCTCATGCTCCACTCAAGCTCTGCTCATGTGCAAGCCAACACCAAAAGCATGTGCAATGGGTTCAACATGCACACTTACCAAATCTCTCTCAAGTATTTTACACATGCGCTTATGCTTGGAAAGCACTAAATTACCACCATTTATGTATGTAAATGATGCATAAATCTAAGGGCTGCTTATAGGATTACTGAACATATACATTATTGGCCATTTAGTCCTACTTTCTAAATAGCCAATTTTCTCAGTGGAGAAATGTAAATAGTGGAGTATCCCAGGGATCTGGGCTGGGCCTACTGCTTTTTTTTAATCATTCTGAATAGACCTGTTTTGTCTAATCTGGACTGCAAAAACTTCTATAACCATTGCAAAGAGCATAACTGACAAAGGGCAGCCCTGCCAGGTGCCTCGATATAGCCGAAACTCTTCTGACCTGCATCCATTCACCAATATCTTTGCCATCAAGCTCCAGTACAAGGCTCAGACCCCTTGAATAAACCTACTACCTACATTAAAGCGATCCAACATGGCGAAGAGAAATTCCCACTCTATCCTGTCAAAAGCTTTTTCCGCATCTAAAACAAAGCACAGCGAGCTTTCCTGATGCTCTTTAATCACCTGTAACAGATCTACAACCCTATGGACATTATCTGAGAGTAATCTCCTCGAAATGAACCTGGCTTGGTCTGGGTGGATTAGCTTTGGGAGAATATACTCAAGGTGCTAAGCTAACACCTTAGCGAATAGTTAAGCATCGCAGGTAATGAGGGCTATTGGTCTATAACTCCCACACTGGTCCTTAGGCTTCTCCTACTTATGCCAAGCGATCAAGTTCACCGTGAAAATCATTGGAAGCAAAAGGTCACCCTTCACTACTTTGGTAAATACCCTGGCCAGCAATGGTGCCAAATCTTCTTTAAGTAGCTGATAATATTCTGCCTGAAACCTGTCCTCTCCTGCAGCTTTCCCTTTTAGTAGTGATTTTATCATTCCTAGTATTTCACTTTCCCCAATAGGATGACTAAGAGTTTCTGCTTCCTCCTCCCTCAACCACGGCAAATCCACATTTGCCAGGAACAGATCAAATACCTCTGGAGTACATGTTCCTTCCACCCTGTAGAACTGTCCATAAAACATCCTAAACTCTGAGCAGATCTCTTCATTAGAGCTAATCCTATTCCCCCTCCCTGAGCGGATCTCATCTAGAATCCAAGCCCCCCATTGCTTTTTGTAGCTGCCATGTGAGCAACTTTCCTACCTTATTCCCATGTTCCATGTGATTCCTCTTTGTTAACTACAGTAGATGAGTCTATCTATCTGAGTCTAACATGTTCAATTGGGCTCTCGCTGCCAACAATTGCTTATATACCCACCCAGATCCCATTGTGCTATGTTCCCACTGGGGCTTTGCTATCATTTCTGTAAGTTTCTTTATTTCTCTCTCCCATTCTCTCTTTTTCTTTGCCACTATTTGAATCAACATCCCTCTCATGGAAGCCTTCCCAGCATCCCACAGACTACCATCTGCAATGTCCCCATTATCATTAGAGGACACGAAGTTCTGCCACTACAATTTCATCTTATGAATCACCTCTTCTTTTGGAGAAGGTTGATGCTAGCTCTCCATCCATCTCTCCCACCCCACAGCAGACTGAGATTGCGGACATTTCCCTGTGATCATCCTATGATTAGAAAGTGTTATTGGGTGCACATCCATCTCTACAAATGATTCCACCTGGGTCCTTTTCCCAGTAGGGAATCGGTACATGACTAGGTATTCCCCCACATTCATTTCCCTCCAGAGATCCACAAAATCCCTTTTTTGATGCACATTTTGAGTCCTTCCCCTCCATCTTATGAAATCGTTCTGAATAGTTTGACCAGTCCTGCACTGCAAGGGAGCAGTCCATTTCCCCAGCTATGATCCAGTCCCTCCTAGCTACCTTTTCAAATTTCTGCATCCAACATTTAAAGAAGGCACTTTTCAGTCCATTGAGAGTATAAAGATTTGAAAAGCAGACTTCCCTCTGATCCACCCTTCCAATCACCCACACTATCCTCCCCTGGTTATTCCCTCCAGTCTCATACACAAAAGGGCACCCTCTTTTAACAATCCCCCTCTTTTTTGAGTTATAGGTCAAACAAAGCATCTGATCATGGCCCCTACTTTGCAATTTCAAATGTCCCAACCTGGTTAGGTGCATCTATTGAAGTAGCACCATGTCAATTTTTGACTTAGGTAGGAGAGAACTCTCTTTCATCTAATAGAGCTATGCAACCACCATAAAGACCTTTCCTTGATAAAACCATTCCTTTTTTAATTAATATACTTTGTTTCCTTAAGGGTTCTCACATTATGTTTTTTATGCCATCTGCCCATAGGTTTTGCGTTTCCACATTTTTTGAATATTATTGCGACTCTTTTATCAAGGAAAGGTCTTTATGGTGGTTTCTACATGAGCCCCCCTTTTTTCACTTTCAGTTGTGGCACTTTAAGTATTATTTTCTTTTACCATTTCATTCTATTTTTATTTTTCATTTTTTTATATTTCACTATTTCCGTTTTTGTAGGGGGTTTTACTAGTCCCGCTCATGGGGTCTTTCCAACCCTCTTTTTTACCTTTGCTTTATAAGTGTATGTTCCGTTTGGTCCACTGCAGGGTTACAGAATATAGACGGCAGCCCTCACAAGGGATCTTCCCTCTCACTGCATTTGCACTATATTTTTATATCATTCCGCTATTTATTTTTAAATTTTTCTATAAAATGTTTTTTAGTCGGAGTTTTTCTTTTTCAGTATATGCTTCAAGTGTGGCTCTGGTTCCAATTGAGTATACATGTTTTGTCATCTTTGCGTTACTCCTCTCTTTTTGAATATTATGTCTTTCATATGCACATTCATGTTTTAACAATGTTTTTACATATTAGGTTCACAGTTCATGCAATTAAATTAATAGTTTTAAGTTTTTATGAGCTTCCCGCTCTATGAGCCCTTTCAGTCCACCCCTTTTACTTTTACTTTCTTAAGCGCATGTGCCGGCGTTTTTTAGTTTGCTGCGGGTCTACAGAGCATAGATGACAGCTCTCACAAGGTAGAATTTTTATTTATTTATTTCAATATTACTACACGATTCTTCTTTCTTTGCTTTGGCAGTTTAACGTTTCTTATACATAATGAGTTTTTAGTTGGAGTTTCTCCTTTTAGTATATGTCTTAAGTGTGTCTTTGGTCCCGTTTGATTACATATTACTTTTTGCCAACTTCGCGTCACTCTTTGAACATCATGATTTTATAGGCACATTCATGTTTTAATAATGTCTTTACACATTCATTACATTTAAGCAGTCCTTGCGACAAATCCAGTGGTGCTTTAAGTTTTTTAAGACAAGTGGTGTAATATTCTTTGTATCATAGAGCTATTTATTATAAAGTTTATAGCTGCATTGGGTACTCAGACAGTGGTTTACAGCTGTCTTCTTTTGCAAGATTCAAGTTCTTTATCCCTCATGGTTTTACTGGCTCACTCCTGCTTTCATATTTGTATAATTTTCCGCACTGCTCGTTGCCATATTGATGTGGTTTTGGTATACACTTTATGTCCATTTTATGCTAGACCCTGCTGCCTCCTCCTCTCTCTTTCTCCACCTTTTGGTTTTATTTTATTTTATTATTTTATTCTTTTAAACATTTATGTCATCAGTTATTTTGAAATGCATTTGTATTTAATCAAACTATTTATGTTTTTTTAGTGTGAATGTTTACCATGTCAGTTTCCTAACGGTATGATGTAAGATTTTGGTAACGGTCTTCAACAGAGGTTAGTTTTTATATGTATTGTCGCCCCCACCTGGCCAGGTAGGTAACTGGTACCAGGAGAGGTCGCCTTTTTTTTACCTTTTAAATAAGTTTCCCTAAAAATGGCCGCCAGGAGGGCTGCTGGGAATTGTAGTCTTATCTTAAGGCAAAGGAGTTGTGATCCAGTGGTTAGGCATAAGACAGAGAAAATTTATTTGTTGTAATCAGGGATTCCTTCATACACAGGATACAAGTGGAAAAAACCCAAAATATAGGATTTTACTCCTGCGCAACAGCTTCTCAAAAGAAAACAGGTACAACTTTGCTTGTATTCAAAAATGTAACTTATTCCAAAAACTATACTTCTTAAATGTTTCTCTTTACAGGAACAAAAATCTCATGTAGCAAAAACAGCTCTTTGAATGTCCCTTGATTATTACTATCAACTTTCAGCCTTATAAGTTGAGCTTAGCACTCAGCTGTTTTTCTTCTGTCGTGACGTCTTCACAAATCAGGTTGCTCTTTAAGCATGCACACATTCAACGGCTCTCTAGATTAGCACTCTTCCACATCAGAGGCTTGACATAAAGCACATTGCATTTCAAAGGAATTGTCTTCTACATCTCCTATTTCCATTTCTTCAATGCTATCATTCTCACACACATCCAAGGGCATCTGTAGGGAGAGCTGACTGTTCTCTTTCTTAATTAATTCATTCAACTTTTTAAGCAGGGCTTGCTTTTGCACTAGCTCCTCTGCTATGTGAGCCACTTGATACTCAGATAAACAGTCTCTCTTTATCCTGGGGTTTTGCTTACTGCTAGAATCAGCTTTTAACTCTAGAGCTAATTCTCCTAAGCTTTTACTGGTTAAGAAATGAGGCGGACACACTTGCCTGGAGTCAGAGGTGTTTAGAATCTCTCTCTGCCCTGTAAGCCAGTCATGCTGTCTTCCGTCTGCAGTAACTTCGTTTGATTGCAACAGCCTATCTTTCAGCTGGAACTGTTTTGGCACCTTTCCAAACAGTTCTCCCTGAGCAGTTGGAAGCTTTAAGTCAGCAGCCTTTATCTCTCTCCTGCTGCCTTCGTTCAAAGGTTCACCAATACCTTTATCGGATCCTCCTTCCCTTGCTCTCTCAGCTGTTCTTGGCAATCTCTCGGGAGCTCTCTCTCTTCTGCTTCCACTCTTTCCTTCACACTTTCTTTCACTCTCCCTCTTCCCCCATGTGCTTCTACAAGTCAGCTTTTTAAACCGTTCTTCTTCCTGTGCCACGCCTTGCTCCCAGCACATGTGATTAGAGTCAGGCTTCCCTCTAACCCTGACGTGCTGCTGTGGGCGGGGCTTAGGGATGACTAAGTTGTGAGTCATAGCCTCTTGGTTACCTGGGAAACCCTTGATACTTTCAGCATTAAAGGTACAGGTCTCATTTCCCTGTGTATCTCTATGCTCAGCAGTGCTCTCCTCACCACAGTATACTTTTATTAGTTTTTACGTATTCACACTTTCTTCATATTTATTATTTTATCTGTGTATCAGGTCCTGAGCACATTATTTTTTAATTGGTTTGATATGATAATATTATTGGTTCCATGTATTTATTATTTTAGGTATGCTTTTATTGTATTTATTTATTGTTATGTTGTCTGTTATTTTACATTAATTTTAAGTGTTCGTACATTTGTGTTTTTAGTTTTTTGCCTGGCTAGCCCCTGACGAAGGGTGACGAAACATGGCCTGTGTCGGGCAGTCAAAGGCTCAATAAAGGACTCTGTCTTTCCATTCCATCACGCTTTGGACTGGTTGTTCGTTGTTCTGCATGGTTGGTTGCTTCCTAGTGTTGTATGCATGTGTCCTTTGGGACATTCAGAGATGGATGTGGGCACTGTAGGGATGTACAGAACTGTGCATTTTTAAAATTGGGTTCTGCACATCTCTGCCTTTGTGATGTCATTGTTGGCTGTTAGGAATGTCCATCTACCAAATAACTTCTAAAATGACCCCCAAAGAGGGTAATTTTGTAACCTCCTGTGCAGATGATGTACCTTATTTAAATGTAGCATTTCCTTTTATAAAGTGAAGCATTGCAAATAACATGATGCAGTTAGTTGCACTTATTGCGATATGTTTCCATTGCCAGAATGCATTATTCTAGATTTTATTTTGACTTATCTATCTTATGCTACACTTATTACATCTGTCCAGTGAAATATCTTTACTTGTGATCTTTTTGAGTCAACACCACTTTGGTGCTATATTCTCTCAGTATGTTTCATATATAAAGCAACATGGCTTTAGACAAGACAGATCTTGTCTTACTAATCTGTTATGTTTTTTTGAAGGTGTGAATAAACAGGTGGACAAAGGTGAGTCGGTTGATATAGTGTATCTGGACTTTCAGAAAGCCTTTGACAAGGTCCCTCATCAGAGACTTTTGGCAAAACTAAAGAGTCATGGGATAGGAGGCAGTGTACTATTGTGGATCGGGAACTGGTTAAAAGATAGAAAGCAGAAGGTAGGGCTAAATGGCCAATTTTCCCAATGGAGAAAGGTGAATAGTGGTGTACCCCAGGGATCTGTGCGGGGTCTGCTGCTTTTTGACATATTCATAAATGACATGGAAAAGGGAATAACGAGTGAGGTTATCAAATTTGCAGATGACACAAAACTATTTAAAGTTGTTAAAACCCAAGAGGATTGTGGAAAATTGCAAGAGGATCTTGATAAATTGGAAGACTGGGCATCAAAATGGCAGATGAAATTTAATGTGGACAAGTGCAAAGTTATGCACCTAGGGAAGAACAACCCAAATTATGGTTACACGATGCAAGGTTCCACATTAGGAACCACCACCCAGGAAAAAGATTTAGGCGTCATTGTGGATAACATGTTAAAACCCTCGGCCCAGTGTGCAGCGGCGGCCAAGAGAGCAAATAGAATGCTAGGTATCATAAGGACAGGAATGGAAAATAAAACAAAAGATATTATAATGCCTCTAGATCGTTCCATGGTGAGACCACACCTTGAATATTATGTGCAATTCTGGTCGCCGTATCTTAAAAAGGATATAGCGTTATTAGAAAAGGTTCAGAGAAGAGCCACCAAAATGGTAAAGGAGATGGAAGGATATTCCTATGAAGAAAGGCTAAAAAGGTTAGGGCTCTTTAACCTGGAAAAGAGACGGCTGAGAGGAGATATGATAGAAGTCTATAAATTAATGAATGGAGTGGAATGGGTAAACATAGATTGATTGTTTACATTATCAGAATATAGAAAGACTAGGGGACATGCAATGGAGATACAGGGTAAATTATTTAAGACTAATAAAAGAAAATATTTTTTCACTCAACGTGTAATCAAACTCTGGAATTTGTTACCGGAGGATGAAGTAAAGGCTGCTAGTGTAGCTGGGTTTATAAAAGGTTTGGACAAGTTCCTGGAGGAAAGGTCCATAAACCATTATTAAGAAGCGATCCACGATATCAATGCTTGACCAAATAAAAGCATTGTGGAACTTGTGTCTTTTGGGGAAACTGCTAGGTACGCATGACCTCAATTGGCCACCGTTGGAAACAGAATACTGGGCTTGATGGACTTTGGTCTGACCCAGTATGGCACATCTTATGTTCTTATTTTCTTTTTCAGTATATCTTAAATATGCAACTGAATAAGCAAAAATGTCACCTCACCCTTTGCCCCCCCAAATGAAGTAGTCAAACTACGCCCATGATCACCATTGTGCAAGGCTATTGTTATCTTTAAAAAAAGATATTAAGGGGTCATTCTGGACAGCGAACAACTGGGATGTACATCTGGTTTGGACACAGAACCCCCACTATTCGCTGTGTGGCAATTCTGCCCCGGAAGCTCCCCATATGTACAGGGTATTTGTGCGAGGAGCTCTGAATGAAAGCAGGGCGGTGGAGGGAGTGGAGCGGGTGTGTGTCCATGAACCCAGACATACAGGGCCTATTCAGGTGACGTTCCTGTATGTCCGGGGAGGCCAGGATGGACGGGGGACTTATTCCACCTCGGAGATCCTAACCTCAGAGGTGGAATAAGCCCTGGGGGCTGAGGCGATCGGGATATGCAGGACCCCTGAAGTGGCAGAGAAGCTGCAGTGAAAGCCCCATTGCCCGATCTAAGCCCTGGCTACCCCTGCCGAGGGCCAAGTGGCAGGGAAAGATGAATGGGATGGCGATGGGCCTTTTTGCACTCCTGTATGGAGCTCCATTGTCATGGTGATGAGATGCCAAGGCAGCGGGGCTCCAACAGGAGCATAGGGAGGGCTGGCCGGGTAGGTTGTAGGATGTTCGGTGCCACAGAATTGAGGCCCATCCGGCCCATCTAAGTGCCCGATTCTGCACCCATGGGAACATCTAGCTCCCGTGGCTGCAGTTTGGGTGCAAATCTAGACATTCCCTGATCTGAATTGGCCTCCACATGGATAGGAAGCTAATATATCAAACAGGTGAGAGATGAGCTGGTGCCTCCAAGATACTCAAAGAAGGAGCAGAGGCTCTCATTCAGTGGCTTTGCCAAAAAAAGGGAAAGCAACTTGTTCCCAGGCTGTGCTATGGTTCTCTCTTTTTCTTTACAAACATCTATTTTGCGTTAAATGAAACCCCTCCAACAGTACTTGCAGAGCAGAACTAGGACATCTCACCATCAAACCCAACATATGAGAAAAAAAAATGTGATTCTGGTGTCATCTCATTAATAGTTTCTCCAGTACCAGGCAGATTGTGAAATAACATAAAACTGAAGACCCATATTGCAAATCTACCATATCGTAATAACTATAGCTTGTAAAATCAATGCACTAAGGAGCCTACCCTGAAAAGAGCAGCATTATAAATATTGTAGTGGACCTTAGAACATCCTTTCACCTATTCAGAAAACGGAACAACTGAGATTACTACAGATCCTGCATAGAAACTCCATGGTAACAGAATACTTGTTCTCAGTCACACAGGCAAAACACAATTAGACCCTTACTAAACTAAAGAAAAAATTATAATAAACTTGAAGTAGAAATATGTAGATAAAATTCAGTTGAAACCCCAACAATCCAATCCCTTTAGGCAGTGTAACACAAGAAATAGAGGAGGCAGGCAACACTTCACATCACTTTTGTGGAGCAGTAGCATGAGATGCACAGGCTTCTTTGATCCCACATGCAGGCGGTGCACTCTCTCCCCATAGTCTTCTCCCTCCATCAATCTCAGTGCCACTTGCTCAGAGGTAGCCATGTTGCTGACTGTAGATGCAGTGCTGGCTCTCCCCACAACAAATCTCTGAACAAGAATCATTGGGATCGAGGAAGGGGCAGACCATGGGAAGAGCAAGTGTTGCCTGCATGTGGAATCAGAGAGAACCGTACCTCTTGTTACTTCTCAGCAAACATAAAAGCAGCAGCTAGTAGAGAAGTAAATATGGTGACGGGACTTTATTTGTACAGCAGTGTAGTTTATAGTTGGCAGAAAAATTCCAAATGTGCTGTGCTTCTATTGCAGGCCTCGACAAATTTTGTGTGGATTTAGGAGCCAAGTCAGAATTTTAGGAGCCAGTGCTTGTGACCTCCTTGTGCCCAACAGCCCCTATTCCCCCATTGTCTCTCATGCTGATTTCATGTTCTCAAGTCTCATGAGACCTGCCCTAGAGTTCCTATACCATGTGGAATCTATGGTGAGTTTGTCATTTAGATGCAACCTGACCTTCAACAACCAATCTATTCAGTACTGGACAGTATGGTAATGTTTCTGAAGGCTGAATAGCTAAAGCTTCTTCCCAATATCACCTTCTTTCCTTTCTTGCCCTGTCACATGACCTCTTAGCTACTAATCTCAACCTGATCTTCTTCATTACTGTCGCTGCCTTTTCTACAATTTCAAAATTCTTGGAACCAACCCAATTTTTGTTGAAGTCTTTAGTCACTTTCATTAGCCTACTTTACTTTCTCTCTATCTTCTATAATAAATCATTATACACTGAAACAGCTACATTGTTAGTGCCGCTGAGTATCCCGGATAAGAGGATTAACATAGTTAGCAGGATCAGCACTACCAACGTGCTTGCCAACCCTTAACCCTGGATATTCAATGTTTGGGTCATATGCGGCTTCGGCATTGAATATTCGGGTTTGCCACAGATGCCTGGAAGCCATAGTAGCTAACTGGGCAGCAGTGATATTGCAAGCTGCCCGGTTAGCTCCTGCAGCTAAAAGATAGGCAAGGGGTTTCCTTGCCTATTTTTTAGCAGCCAGTCCCAATATCGCTGCTGTCCGGTTAGGGACTGTCATCACCTCCAGTCCTTCCTGGAATGGCCCTGACAGGCCCTGATGCTAGGCAGCTAACATCAGGGCACATAAGGGCCATAATCGGGGATATTCAGCATAAACCATGTAACTGCCCTTCGAATATCGAGCTCATTATCTTTTACCACATAAAATATGGTGTCTGTCTCTGAAGCTCTGTAAATGATTAAAGACGAACAACAGTGCAGCCTGACAGCCACAAGATCAGGGCCTGCAGTACATCAGTGTACCTGCTGGGACCCGGAAAAGTGGGGACCCGTCTACATGCACAGCAACATCTGTCAGGACACTATGATGGCTAAGTTTGTATATGCACTGGATAGATGTGGCAAGGCTGCTGGTGTAATCAGCTGCAGAGGAGTTGGGAGATAGGGCCTGTGCTCACTGAAACAGCCAGAACTTGCCAGATAGCAAGGAATAGAGACAATAAATCACATTTGAAAGAGGGTATGAAAATGAGGTGTTGCAACAACTAGCAAAGTATGGCACCAATATGTGCTGTCAGACCACCACCTCATTTGCCTGGGAACAAATGTATCGGTGCATATGTGCACCTGGGAGACTATGCCAGAGCCATAGGCCCTGTTCCTGTGGGCCGACGACTCCTCAATCATGACTATAGTAGGATATGTCTTTGGTCTACTGGTTTATGAGCAGCTACCTACATTTTCACCACTGAACAAAGAATAGTTTGGTTGCAGTTCCATGATCAGTGTTGCCACCCTGGTCCCTTGCCTAGGGGATGAGATGTTCCACAGACCTGGGAAGCTACTACTACTACTAATCATTTGTATAGCTACAAGATGTACATAGTGCTGTACATATAGATGTTAGACAGAGTTCCTCTTTATCAGAGCTTATAATCTAATCAAGATGAAAAGCATTGTGAAAATGAGGACTAGCGTATGGCATTGGCAAGATACACATGAGTAGTGGAGAAGAGAATAAGGAGCATCAGGATTCAAAAGCAGCCTCAAAGATGTGGGTCTTCAGCCTGGACTTAAATAGAGCAAGAGACGGAGCACAACGAAGTGACTCAGGTAGTTTGTTCCAGGCCTGTGGGCCTTTATGTTCCTGGCAGCTGGTATGTTCTGGCTGGGAGCTTCTTGGAGTTGCCTTTCTCCATGGGGGTCTGTAGGGTATCTTGCAATGTGCCCACAAGCTTTCCCCATGGTGGGAGCATGAGTGCTCTTTGTGGACTGGTTCCCACCACACTAGCAGAGGTTAGGCCATTAGTGTGGGTATCTTATGTGGTAGGCCAAGGGGTTGCATCTGAACACTGTGGACTACATGAGGTGGATGTCAGGATGCCCCAGACATATGTCCTATATGTGGGTCACAGTGTTGAGCCTGAAGATCCACAGTCTCTAATGCTCCCCCTTCTCCTACAAAGGGGCAATACTCCTCACTAGCAAGGGTATTGTGCCAGCTAAATAAGGGGAGTTACAGAGAGTAATCCTAAACACCTTCCTTACCAGAGGCCTAGTAGCCTATTTACTGCACCTTGTGTAATTGGGCATCTTGTGAGCATTAGAGTGAGAGGGGTTCATGTACACTTTCAGAGCTGGCCTGCCCACTAGACGAGCTAGGCGACTACCTAGGGTGGCTGGCCAGGGTGGGCAGCTGCAGTGGCACATATGGGCGGTGGCAATAGAGGCACACATGGGCAGCGGCGACAGTGACACACATCGGCAACTGTGTGCTGCACCCCCCAGCTGCCGCCAGCACTGTTTGGGAAGGATGTGGGCAGCAGCAGTGGCAGTATTTCCAAAAGCTTGGGCAAAAAGCCGCCACTTTTGGAAATACTGCCACTGCCTGCCTCCCCCACCTGAGATGTAATCGGTAGAGACTGGGGGGACAGCGGTGGCAGTTGGGGAAACCCTTGTGCCGGCCCTGCACACAATTCACATGGCGGGCATTGCTGCATACAGGTACCCCTGCTCATTCAGATGCAGACTTTCTATCTTATCTCCCACAGAAAGGGTCTGTGCATATGTTTACTATCCTCATTTGCATGCCCTTCCCTCTTGTACTTTGCCTCATTGCTCTGAGCTGTGGAGTAGGATGTGCTACTCGCAGGTCAGCTCTCTCTGTTCTTCACAGCCTACTTACTAAGAGCCTTATTAGTGGGATAAGGAGCCATGAATCACTGTTTGATCTCTCTACAGGAGTTTGGTAACCTACTGTTGCCCATAACATCACATTGGTAGCAAGCAAGTTCAGGGGCATGTAGACCTTGCATTCGCTACTACTGGGCTAATGATATGCCTAGTGCTGCAGTACTTCCCTATCAGGCTGTGCCCCTGCTTCTACCATGGCCACTACACTCCTACCATGTGGCAACCACATGTTATTCCTGTGCTACATGTAGCACTTTACTAAACATGCCCCTTCACTCCCCATTCATTTCATTTCTTTCATTTCATTCTGCAATTTATGTTTCTTCTCCAATTTACTTTGTTTCCATTAACACCAAATGGGTTGGGGAAGGCAGTTCATCCTATTTTTTTACTATTACATTGGAGTTTTCCATCAAATTTCTATCGTTATTATAGCACCATTATTTCTTATGTATTTGGCTAATGGTTGTTTTGTGATTTTTACTTAATTGTTATAATTTACTTAACAGTAGTGCATTTAAGAACAAGCCTACTAAAAGTTAGCACAAGTTAATGGATGTTAGTGTGCACTAGACTCTGCTATGACTACAGGAATAAATGGGTCATGACAGCACTTAGCACACACTAACATTGTTTAGTGCACTCTAAGAGGTATGTTTACTAATGTGCAGGTATTTGCCAAGCGATAGCTGCAAAACATCATTTATTTATTTCACAGGTTTTTTTATACTGCTTTATCATTTCAAAGTGGTTTACATTGTAACTTAAACTTGGTAATGTACATTAAACAAGGGCATTAATAACTTGGATTTTTTCTAAGGCAGTGGAGGTTTAAACGGCAAAATTTCTGCGGTATCAGCAGGTGACATTCCCAGTATTTCCCCTGCAGATACCTCTGAGAAAATGTAGGATTGTGGGGGTGGCAGCTTCATGGATGCAGCTAATTCCACCCATTGAGGCGGAGTTAGGTGCACCCGTGGTGTCTGCAACTACGGCAATTACCACATGATGTTTACATCCATGGTTGTCATGAGGGCTGACCCAAGGGTTTCTGATGCCCTAGGCAGAAACCCAAGCCTTGCCACCTCCCCAGCTGCCATTCCCCATGCTGACAACACCCCACCCAGCTGATGCTGCCCCTCACTGCTGTCGCCGCCACCCCCAGCTGCTACTGATTCCGTCTCAGGAGGGGGAGGCGGGCAGCGGCAGCAGCAGTATTTCCAAAAATGGAGTTTTTTTGCCACCATTTTTGGAAATACTGCATCTACCCACCTGCCTCCTCCAATGGAATCGGCAGCAGCTTGGTGGGGGGGGGGGGGTGGCGCGGCTACCCTTGTGTGCCGTTGCTGCCGGCCACCCGAGCCAGCTGCCTAGCTCACCTACTGGACGGGCCAGCCCCGGTTGTTACGCATTGCAGGCATTCCTACTCTACACCCTACTCCCGCCCACTTCCCACTCAGGCCTACAGATACCATGCAGAATGAAGACATCTCAGAAAATCACTGCAATGTCTGCATTTGGCCCATGGTAGCTGCTACTGCAATGGTAGGAGCTAACACACTTTAGTTAACATACCCCTAATCAAACAGGCCCCTGAATTACAGTAAGGCACATTTTACAAAAGATGTCAGAGGGCCATCTGGGATGTCCAAGCCAGAATGTCTCTCAGAACTGCAAACAAGTTAAGGCACAATTTCACAACTGTGGACATGTCCAATATGGACATCTGCATAAACGTCTACATAGATGGTGCCTGGCATAGTATTCAGTACCGGGCATATCTACGAAACATGCAGTAATGGTGCTAACCCACAAGTTTCTCAAACATGCAACATATTGTGAATGTGGAGAGTACTGAGGATAGTGAAGTGTTGCCTTCTCTACACTCTCCAGTGGTTTTAGTACTGAAATGAACACATTTCTGATTCTTATTCGTGCCTGAGCAGATTTACGTTTGGACGTGGGTGTAGATGTCCCTGAGGCTTCTAAGGTCGATCGGGGATGTCTATATCTGTAGCTCCATCCTGGACATGTTTCCTTTACGCACACTGCCTATTTAAATGTCCCCACAGCAGAGACATCTACAAAATCCATTTCTGTAATCGCTATGGGGATGTCTCTGTGATTTGGATGTCCGCATGCATCCAAATCACGTCTAAGCAATTTAAAATGACCCTCAATTTCAGTATATCCCAAAATATTTGTAGGACTTTGTGCTGTACTTCTATTTTTGTATTCTGTTTATTTTTCTATTTTTGTGCCCTTCTTTATGTGCAATTTTAATTATTATTACTCATTATGAATTTGCTAACTAGATACATCTTTATGAATCTTGTAGACAGGCAGAAGTAACAGAGGCAAGAGCACCCCAACACACAAAGAAAAGGGCAGAGCATCAGGAGCAGAGGCTTCAAAACCCCAAGATCTAAGAATCTAAGCGGTTTACAGAGAACGACATGCCAAAGGCTTACATGGAACAAAATTAGAAGAAAGGAAAAAAAGAAAACAAAAATTACAACAAAGGCATAATAGAAAAAACTAATCTGAGAATTAAATTGAAACATTTGAGAAGTGTTCATTAAATAAGAAAGTCTTTTCTTTTAAAGTCCAGTAAATCGTTGATATAGGAGCATATTCCAAAGACTGGGTGCAAAGAAAGAGAAAGCTCTTCTTGATGTTACAAAGCTGACTTTGGAGTAAGTTGAAGGTACATGTAGAGAGTTGAGGAAAATTGACCTCCTACTCCTATGATCAGGTGTTTTCTGAATGAGAGTTTGAAGATAAAGAGTAGACAATCCAAGATAAACTTTAAAAGGGGTAAGCAGAGACTTGAATTTAATATGTTGAAAAATTGGGAAAAAGTTTAATTGTTTAAAAAGAGGTATAATATGTTCAAATCTGGAGGCACTGCAAAGGAGTTGAGCAGCTATGTTCATCGCAAGTTGAAGAGGGTGAGTAGTGTGGTTAGGCAAGCCTTGTAGCAAGAGACTGCAAATATCAATGTTTGGGAAAATGAGGGCCAGCAGAACAGAACGAAAATCATGCGGCTCCAGAAGCGGCCTTAGCTGTTGAATACTCTTGAGTTTATAATAGATGTTTCTTACAATGTGATTTATGTGAGAAGCAAGGGAGATATGCTGATCAATAGTAATACCAAGGAAATGCATTTCTGATTTCACTTGAAGCTGAGTGCCATCAATGGTGATGTAGGGAGGCGGAGTGAAGTTAATGTCCTTAGAAATGAATAGAACCTCGGTCTTTTTATAGTTAATGGCTAAGTTATGCTCCATAAGCCAGATAGTAAGAGCATTGAAACTCCTTTAGAGAAGAGATGTCTGGGTGACTAATGTCAATTGGAGAATACATCATGACATCTCAGCATATAGTTGGTAAAGGATATTACGTTCCTGTATAACTGAACATAAAGGTTGAAGGAATATGTTGAATAGTAAGGAGGATAAGGCTGAACCCTGTGGGACTCCCTGCTGCTGTGCATATGCTGATGATTTTTCAGAGCTGATCTTAACTTGTAATTGTTGATTTTCAAGATAAGATTTAAACCATCCCAAATGGTGACTCTTAGACCTAGTAGATGTAGACACTGAATGAGTAAATCATGAGGAACAGAGTCAAAAGCCATTTTGACATCCAAAAAGATTAGGACAAACCCTGACTTAGGTTTGTCAAAGCCTTTAACAATATTGTCTGTAAGGGCAGCTAGCAATGTTTCAACTCCGTGCCATGGTCTAAAGCCAAATTGCTGAATGTTACGCAGAAAATAGGTGTCAGTGTGATCGTGAAGTTGAATTAAGACCATTTTCTCTATAATTTTTGCTAGAAAGGGTAAACTAGCAATAGGGTGGTATGAGCTAGGTTGTGATGGGCCAAGTGCTGTGCCCCTTTTAACCGGGTGAATAGATGCCATTTTCAGATCATTGGGCATGTACCCTAGCAACAGAGAGAGATTTGTGATTTTGAGTAGTGGTCCTATGAAATCCTTGAGGGCTGATTTAATCCAGCTGACTGGGCAAGGATCCAAAGGGGAATTGGTGGTATTAATTCCTTAGATGATTCTCTCAAGGTGTTCTGTAGAAATAGGTGAAAAAGATTTCCAAGTTGCTTGAGAGTTGACAATTGCAAGAAACAGAGGAGGCAGGCGACACTTCACATCACTTTTGCGGAGCAGTAGCACGAGATGCACGGGCTTCTTTGATCCCACATCCAGGCGGTGCACTCTTTCCCAATAGGAATTGCAAAATTTTGTTGTGGAGCACGAAGCTGTGATCGTTGACTTTATATGGTGGTTAAGGAATGAAAGTGGTCAGCTGATGTTTGTGGACAAATTTCAAGTTCTTCTGTTTGTTGAAGGGGGTCTTTCACCAATACCTTAATCAGATTAAAAAGCTCTGTAGGGCGATTTAAAGAAGATTGAAAGAGCATGGTGTAGTAAGTCTTTTTTAATCTAGTAGCAGTAGCCTGATAAGCACGAAGATCAATCATATAAGATTTGAGATTGTCTTATGACGTAGAGTGTCACCACCTTCTTTCCTGGACTCTAAGACTGGCTTCATGATTCTTAGTTTTCATATTATACCATGGCGGTGTTTCTACGCTCTTTGTAGATAGCAGATGATTGCGGGAAAATAGCTATCTGACAGAGTTGTTCAGATCATCCCAGGTAACCTGGAAGTGCGGTAAAACCTTTCTTAAAAATTGATCTTTCTCTAAGCGGTGGAATCTACGTGTAGTGGGCTTTGAGGGTGAATGATGTTGAGTAAATGATTAAAGTAAAAGATCAAAATTGATAATTTTATGATTCGACAATGGGATAGTCAGAAAAGTGGGTGTTGATAAAGAATTACATAAAAGGAGATGTTTGGAGACAAATATTAAGTCTAACATGTTCACTTTAATATATGTAGGGTGATTGATGATTTGTGTATATCCTAGTGTCTCCAGTGGTGAGGTTAAGATCACCTAGGGGGAAAAGGGATTTGGTGGAGGAGTTATACCTGCATACTAGTTACATAAGAACATAAGATATGCCATACTGGGTCAGACCAAGGTCCATCAAGCCCAGTATCCTGTTTCCAAAAGTGGTCAATCTAGGTCATACGTACCTAGCAGTTTCCAGAAAAGACACAGGATACACAATGCTTGTACTGGGTCAAGCATTGATATCCTGGGTCCCTTCTTAATAATGGTTTATGGACCTTTCCTTCCAGGAACTTGTCTAAACCTTTTTTAAACCCAGCTACACTAACAGCCTTTACTACATCTTCCGGAAACAAATTCCAGAGTGTGATTACACGTTGAGTGAAAAAATATTTTATTTTATTAGTCTTAAATAATTTACCCTGTAGCTTCATTGCATGTCCCCATGTTTTTCTATATTCTAATAACGTAAACAATTGATCTACGTTTACATGGCTTTAGACAAGGAAGATCTTGTCTTACTAATCTGTTATGTTTTTTTGAAGGAGTGAATAAACAGGTGGACAAAGGTGAGTCAGTTGATATTGTGTATCTGGACTTTCAGAAAGCCTTTGACAAGGTCCCTCATGAGAGACTTTTGGCAAAACTAAAGAGTCATGGGATAGGAGGCAGTGTACTATTGTGGATCAGGAACTGGTTAAAAGATAGAAAGCAGAGGGTAGGGCTAAATGGCCAATTTTCCCAATGGAGAAAGGTGAATAGTGGTGTACCCCAGGGATCTGTGCTGGGTCCGCTGCTTTTTGACATATTCATAAATGACCTGGAAAGCGGAATAACGAGTGAGGTTATCAAATTTGCAGATGACACAAAACTATTTAAAGTTGTTAAAACCCAGGAGGATTGTGGAAAATTGCAAGAGGATCTTGATAAATTGGAAGACTGGGCATCAAAATGGCAGATGAAATTTAATGTGGAGAAGTGCAAGGTTATGCACCTAGGGAAGAACAACCCAAACTATGGTTACACGATGCAAGGTTCCACATTAGGAACCACCACCCAGGATAGAGATTTAGGCGTCATTGTGGATACCATGTTAAAACCCTCGGCCCAGTGTGCAGCAGCGGCCAAGAGAGCAAATAGAATGCTAGGTATGATAAGGAAAGGAATGGAAAATAAAACAAAAGATATTATAATGCCTCTATATCGTTCCATGGTGAGACCGCACCTTGAATATTGTGTGCAATTCTGGTCGCCGTATCTTAAAAAGGATATAGCGATTTTAGAAAAGGTTCAGAGAAGAGCCACCAAAATGGTAAAGGGGATGGAAGGCTACTCCTATGAAGAAAGGCTAAAAAGGTTGGGGCTCTTTAACCTGGAAAGGAGACGGCTGAGGGGAGATATGATAGAAGTCTATAAATTAATGAACGGAGTGGAACGGGTAAACGTAGATCGATTGTTTACGCTATCAGAATATAGGAAGACTAGGGGACATGCAATGAAGCTACAGGGTAAACTATTTAAGATTAATAAAAGAAAATATTTTTTCACTCAACGTGTAATCAAACTCTGGAATTTGTTACCGGAAGATGTAGTAAAGGCTGTTAGTGTAGCTGGGTTTAAAAAAGGTTTGGACAAGTTCCTGGAGGAAAGGTCCATAAACCATTATTAAGAAGGGACCCAGGATATCAATGCTTGAACCAATACAAGCATTGTGGAACCTGTGTCCCTTGGGGAAACTGCTAGGTACGTATGACCTAGATTGGCCACTGTTGGAAACAGAATACTGGGCTTGATGGACCTTGGTCTGACCCAGTATGGCATATCTTATGTTCTTATGTACCCGTTCCACTCTCTTCATTAATTTAAAGACTTCTATCATATCTCCCCTCAGCCGTCTCTTTTCCAGGTTAAAGAGCCCTAACCTTTTTAGCCTTTCTTCATAGGAGTATCCTTCCATCCCCTTTACCATTTTGGTGGCTCTTCTCTGAACCTTTTCTAATAACGCTATATCCTTTATAAGATACGGCGACCAGAATTGCACACAATATTCAAGGTGCGGTCTCACCATGGAACGATATAGAGGCATTATAATATCTTTTGTTTTATTTTCCATTCCTTTCCTTATGATACCTAGCATTCTATTTGCTCTCTTGGCCGCTGCTGCACACCTGGCTGAGGGTTTTAACATGTTATCCACAATGACGCCTAAATCTTTTTTCTGGGTGGTGATTCCTAAAGTGGAACCTTGCATCGTGTAACCATAGTTTGGGTTGTTCTTCCCTAGGTGTATAACTTTGCACTTGTCCACATTAAATTTCATCTGCTATTTTGATGCCCAGTCTTCCAATTTATCAAGATCCTCTTGCAATTTTCCGCAAGCCTCATGGGTTTTAACAACTTTAAATAATTTTGTGTCATCTGCAAATTTGATAACCTCACTCGTTATTCCACTTTCCAGGTCATTTATGAATATGTCAAAAAGCAGTGGACCCAGCACAGATCCCTAGGGTACACTACTATTCACCTTTCTCCATTGGGAAAACTGGCCATTTAGCTTACCCTCTGCTTTCTATCTTTTAACCTGTTCCTGATCCACAATAGTACACTGCCTCCTATCCCATGAGTCTTTAGTTTTGCCAAAAGTCTCTGATGAGGGACCTTGTCAAAGGCTTTCTGAAAGTCCAGATGCACTATATCAACTGACTCACATTTGTCCACCTGTTTATTCACACCTTCAATAAAACATAACAGATTAGTAAGACAAGATCTTTCTTGTCTAAAGCCATGTTGGCTGTCTCTCATTAGGCCATGACTATCTACATGCTGAGTAATTTTATGCTTTATGATGTTTTCTACCATTTTTCCCGGTACTGACATCAGGCTTACCGGTCTGTAGTTTCCCGGATCACCCCTGGAACCCTTTTTAAAAATTGGTGTTACATTGGTGATCCTCCAATCTTCAGGTATTAGAGATGATTTTAATGATAGTTCACAGATTACTAATAGCAGGTCTGCAATCTCATATTTCAGTTCTTTCAACACCCTGGGATGTATACCATCCAGCCGAGGTGATTTGCTACTCTTCAGTTTATCTAATAGTTGTAATACATCTTCCCGATGTATCGATATTTTCTTCAATTCTTCGTACCTTTAAATACCACTTTAGTCATGGATAACATCCCTACATCTTCCTCAGCAAAGACCGAAGCAAAGAATTCATTCAGTCTCTCCGCTATTGCCTTGTCGCCTCTTAGTGCCCCTTTAACTCCTCTATCATCTAATGGACCAACTGACTCTCTCACAGGTTTTTTGCTACAAATGTACTTGAAAAAATCTTTATTTCGCGTTTTTGCTTCTGCAGCAAGCTTCTTCTCAAATTCTCCCTTTGCCTGCTTTATCAGTGCCTTACATTTGACTTGCTAGTGCTTGTGCTGTTTCCAGGTTTCGTCGTTTGGTTCTTTTTTCCATTTCCTGAAAGATGCTTTTTTTGGCAATAAAAGCCTCTCTCACCTCACCTTTAAACCATGATGGCAGTTTTTTTTACTTATTTATTTATTTATTTATTTATACATCTTTTCTATACCGCCACTTCCAGAGATCAGTGGCGGTTTACAGGTAACAAACATTAATAATAGAGCACTATTATTTTACATAGAACAGATTTAGAACAAAGAACTATTTTACATAGAACAGATTTAGAACAAAGAACATTCAACTATTAAGTGTACTTCCTTCCACTTTTCTAAAAGTGTGGAATAAAGCTGGCTTGGGCTTCCAAGATAGTATTTTTCAGCAACACACAAGCTTGATGTAAGTCTTTAACCTTTGCAACTGCTCCTTTTAGTTTTTTCTTAACTATTTTCCTCATTTTATCATAGTCTCCCTTTCGAAAGTTAAAAGGTAGTACTGTGGATTTCCTTACTATCCCTCCTCCACTAATTAAATCAAAGGCGATCATGCTATGATCACTATTGCCAAGTGGCCCCAACACCCTTATCTCTTGCACTACATCTGGTGTTCCACTAAGGACTAGGTCCAATATGGCTTCCCCTCTGGTCGGTTCATGAACCAGCTGCTCCAAGAAGCAGTCATTTATTTCATCTAGGAACCTTATTTCCCTAGCATGTCCTTCCGTGACACTGACCCAGTCGATACCGGGGTAATTGAAATCACCCATTATTATTACTGCGCTGTAATGTTTGTTAGCTTCCTTGATTTCTTTGAGCATTTCATCATCCATTTGTTCATTCTGGCCAGGCGGTCAATAGTACACCCCCACTGCCATCGCCTTCCCCTTTTTACATGGAATTTCAATCCATAGAGATTCTACAGCAAATTTTGTTTCCTGCAAAACTTTAATCCTTTCAGACTCAATGCCCTCTCTAGCATAGAGCGCAACCCCTCCAATTTGATCAGCTCTATCATTACGATATAGTTTGTACCCAGGTATCACAGTGTCCCACTGGTTTTCCTCCTTCCACCATGTTTCTGATATTCCAATCATATCTAACCTCTCGTTTAGTGCTATATATTCTAACTCTCCATCTTATTTTTTAGACTTCTAGCATTTGCATACAAGTATTTTAGAGACTGTATTTTATTCATATTAATTTGGGTACTGGTAGACCCAGCTATCTACATGTCTAATGATTGAATCACCAACTATAATGGCTGTCCTAACCCTTCCCTCATGGGCACATGGCCCTGGAGAAACTTCCTCGGTACGAGAGGGTTTTACATCACCTGGAGGACAGGTCCTAGTTACAGGATCACTTCCTACCACACCAGGGTAATGCTCTCCTGTCACATGACCTCTCTCCTCCATGGCAACAGGGATGCTGCCAGACTGGAGGTGGGACTTCAGGACTATATCCCTGTAGGTCTCATCTATGTACCTCTCTGTCTGTCTTATGTTTTCCAAGTCTGCTACTCTAGCCTCTAGAGAACTGACTTGTTCCCTGAGAGCAAAGAGCTCCTTGCACCTAGTGCACACATAAGACCTCTCACCAACTGGGAGAAAATCATACATGTGACACTCAATGCAAAAGACTGGAAAGCCCCCATCTCGCTGCTGGACTGCTGTCTGCATCTTTAGTTTTAAGTTTTTGTTTAGATCTTTAAGTTCTTTACTTCCTAAGGGTTGCTATGGATATTTATACTAATATAACTGTACCTAATACGTTTAATATACCTTGTTCACCTGAAGCTTAATTAATCTCAGGTCCTTAGTGTATGACTGATTTGGGTAACGAGCTGCACCTGAGAGCACCCCCTGTCTTTTAAGATGGGTACGTACCTATAAAGCTACGATTATCCCGGGATGGGTGTGTGGAGGGAGGGAGGGAAATAACACTTATTAAAAGAAGGCTGCTACACAGTACTCTGTCCTGTGCTGCTGAGGTAAGCTATATTCTTATTTGATTTTAAATTTTAAATTATAGCTCTTTGCTGCTGCTAGGCTCTAACTTATTATGAAATTTAAACTACAAGCTCTCTGCTGGGTTCTAAATTTAACCAGAAAGCTCTCTTCTGTGTTTTAAATTTAAACTAAAAGTACTTTGCTGATGCTAGGCCCTGAGTGACTATTAAATTTAAACTACAAGCTCTCTGCTGGGTCCAAATTAAACCAGAAAGCTCTCTTCTGTGTTTTAAATTTAAACTAAAAGTACTTTGCTGATACTAGGCCCTGAGTGACTATTAAATTTAAACTACAAGCTCTCTGCTGGGTATGATATGTAACCAGAAAGTTCTCTTCTGTGTTTTAAATTTAAACTTAAACTGCTGCTACTAGGCCCTGACTGATTTAACAAAAAATAGTGGGTTCACAGATTAATTAGCTTTAATACAAAGAATTCCTTACAGAAAATTCCTAGAAGTATATGCTCACAATTGCAGATCTCTCTCCAGAAGTAACAGTCCCCTTTTGTAGTCCTGCAAGACTGAAGACTCTTTTCTTAACTATTTTCCTCATTTTATCATAGTCTCCCTTTTGAAAGTTAAAAGGTAGTACTGTGGATTTACTTAGCATCCTTCCTCCATCTTCCTAGCATGTCCTGCCACGACACTGACCCAGTCAATACCGGGGTAATTGAAATCACCCATTATTATTACTGTTCTGTAACTTTTGTTAGCTTCCCTGATTTCTTTGAGCATTTCATCATCCCTTTGTTCATTCTGGCCAGGTGGTCGATAGTACAACCACACTGCTATCGCCTTTCCCTTTTTACATGAAATTTCAATCCATAGAGATTCTACAGCAAATTTTGTTTCCTGCAAAACTTTAATCCTTTCTGACTCAATGCCCTCTCTAACATAGAGCGCAACCCCTCCACCAATTTGATCAGCTCTATCATTACGATATAGTTTGTACCCAGGTATCACAGTGTCCTACTGGTTGTCCTCCTTCCACCATGTCTCTGAGATACCAATCATATCTAACTTCTCATTAATGCTATATATTCTAACTAGCCCATCTTATTTTTTAGACTTCTAGCATTTGCATACAAGCATTTTAGACACTGTATTTTATTCATATTAATCTGGTTATCGGTAGGCATGGGCAATTTGGAATCTTTAAGCTCTGTCTGCTCTGTACTCAAGGGCATTTGGGCTACCTTTGTCTTTATTGGAACCTCTCTGCTGATGTGCCCTAACTTCATTTTTTTGGTAGTATCCTTCAAGGATACATTGTTCCGAACCATGTGCTCTTGTGCGACTGTCAGCTCTCCCCTATTATGTAGTTTAAAAGCTGCTCGATAATAGGGGAGAGCCGACAGTCGCCGAAGAGCACATGGTTCAGAACAATGTATCCTTGAAGGATACATTTATGTGGGTACACAAAGGAGAATTGATCCTGTCATGATGTAGAACCAATCAGTAAGATGCCTTCAGGGCAGCAAAGAGCAGTGTTTGAAGGTTCCTTTATTAATAGTGCATTGAAGACAACCGACACTGATGCTGATGTTTCTTCACAAATGATTGAGCAAAATAGAAGGAGTAAATGTGGTAGAACATGATAATATCACTGACTGCCATTCCTTGCCATATAATTCATAGATCTGATCTTTAGATTTGCCTCTTGTTTATGCCACAGGCTGCTTCACACAAGGGAATTTATTCCCAATAGCGCTCATGATGGTCAAAGACCAAACTATTAGATCTCCATTGCCTCAGAATACACAATAGACTATTACATCACATTTCCAGTATCAGTGGAGGGCAGGGGCTTCTGCATTGGCAGCATTTGTTACTGACATGAGGACACAAAGATGCTTATGTTCCTGCCTTCATAGTTGCTTTGACAGCACATTGTGTGTGCAAGCAAACACATCACAATCATGGCTTGCAAACTGCATGAATGTATGAAAGCTCATGCAGCACCTTGCTATCTGGCATACTCCTTCAGCCTATTTCTCCATGATATATGAATTAGACATATCAGGAATAGTTCAGGATACCTGCAAGGCCAAGGACTTAGCCTCCTTCACATATATGCAGTCAGGGCCGGCCCGTCCATTGAGCAAGAATGTTTTTTGCACAGGGCCCCGCGTTTCAGGGGGCCCCACGCAAAAAACATTCTACATTTATTTTATTTATTTATTTACATTCTCTTATATACCGCGCTATTCTGCATCAGTGCGGTTTACATTGAACAAACTGAAATTACATTGAACAGGGCATTATAACTTGGAGATAACTATTTTACAGGGAACATGGGCTATGGAGGGTTAAGTGGCTTGCCCAAGACCACAAGGAGCACTTGTGGGACTAGAAACCCCAGTCCTTCCGGCCCAAGGTTGCTGTCCTCTAGTGGGATTTGAACCCCCGACCTTCCGGCCTGAAGTACCTTGCCCCAACCACTAGGCCACTCCTCCACTCCATTAGCACAAGTAGAATAAAAAAAAACAAACCGGCTGCTGCCGCCGCCGCCGTGGCAGCGGCAGAATCAAATGTCCCGCCGTGGGGCCCCGCCTGCCCGGCAGAGCCTCCCTACAGCATCAGCTCCCGAGTCCCTCCCAATGCGCGGGCTTTCAGAGCCGCGAAGGGAGAGCTTCTCTGACCTCTCGCGGCTCTGTTCACCCCGCCGGGGCTGAGGGTAAATCCCCACCGCCCCGGCGATATTAACAGAGCCACGAGAAGAAAGGGAAACTCTCGCGGCTCTGAAAGCCCGCGCATTGGGAGGGACTTGGGAGCTGATGCTGCAGGGAGGCTCTGCCGGGCAGGCGGGGCCCCGCAGCAGGACATTTGATTCTGCCGCTGCCACGGTGGCAACTGCAGCAGCAGCCGGTTTGTTTTTCTAAATCTATCAGGGCTGATGGGGGGAGGGGGGTTAGGACTGGTAATGGGCTATGTGGGGGTTAGGACTACTAATGGGCTATGGGGGGGCTAAGAATGAAAGTGGGCTGATGGGGGGTTAAGACTGGAAATGGGCTGATGGGGGGTTAGGACTGGAAATGTGCTGATGGGGGGTTAGGATGTAATGGGCTATGGAGGGGCTAAGACTGGAAATGGGCTGATGGAGGGAGGTTAGGATGTAATGGGCTATGGGGGGGCTAAGACTGGAAATGGGCTGATGGGGGATAGGACTGGTAATGGGCTATAGGGGAGCTAGGACTGGAAATATGCTGAAGGGGGGTTAGGACTGGTAATGGGTTATGGGGGTGCTAAGACTGGAAATGGGCTGATGGAGGGAGGATAGGATGTAATGGGCTATGGGGGGGCTAAGACTGGAAATGGGCTGATGGGGGATAGGACTGGTAATGGGCTATCGGGGTCTAGGACTGGAAATATGCTGTTTGGGGTTAGGACTGGTAATGGGTTATTGGGGTGCTAAGACTGGAAATGGGTTGATGAGGGGTTAGGACTAGTAATGGGCTATGGGGGGCTAGGACTGGAAATGGGCTATGGGGGGGCTAGGACTGGAAATGGGCTAATGGGGGGGTTAGGACTGGAATGGGCTTTGGGGAGGCTAAGACTGGAAATGGGCTGATGGGGGTTAGGACTGGTAATGGGCTATGGGGGGGCTATGACTGGTAATGGGGTGGTGGGGTGGCTAGGACTGGAAATGGGCTGAGTGGAAGGAGGGCTTGAACTGGAAATAGCTGATGGGGATGGGGGCTTGGAATGGAAATGGGCTGTGTGGAAGAAGGGCTTGAACTACAAATAGCTGATGGGGAGGGGGGCTAGGAATGGTAATGGGCTGTGAGGGGAGGGAGCTAGGACTGGAAATGGGCTGAGTGAGGGGGGCTAGGACAGGGAATGGGTTGATGGAGGGCTAGGTTAAGACTGGAAATGGGCTGTTGGGGGGGTTTGGATTGAAATGGACTCATGGAGGGGCTAGAACTGGAAGTAGGCTCATGGGGGGCTTGGATTGGAAATGGGCAGAGTGGAGGGGAGTTAGCATTTGACATGGGCTGATGATGGTGGGGCTAGGAAAGGACTAGAAATGGGCTGATGGAGGGCTGGGATTGGAAATGAGCTGATGAAGGGACTCAGATGGGGGAGCTAGGACTTGAAATGGGCTGATGGGGGTTAGGACTGGTAATGGGCTATGGGGGGCTAAGACTGAAAATGGGGTGATGGGGTGCTTAGGACTGGAAGTGGGCTGATGGGGGGCTTAGGACTGGTAATGGGATATGGGGGGCTTAGGACTGGTAATGGGCTATGGGGGGGCTAGGACTGGTAATGGGCTGGGGGTGGCTAGGACTGGAAATGGGCTGAGTGGAAGGAGGTCTTGAACTACAAATAGCTGATGGGGAGGGGGGCTTGGAATGGAAATGGGCTGTGAGGGGAGGGAGCTAGGACTGGAAATGGGCTGAGTGAGGGGGGATAGGACAGGAAATGGGCTGATGGAGAGCTAGGATAGGACTGGAAATTGGCTGTTGGGGGGGGGGCTTGGATTGAAATGGACTCATGGAGGAGCTAGAACTGGAAGTAGGCTCATGGGGGGCTTGGATTGGAAATGGGATGAGTGGAGGGGAGCTAGGATTTGACATGGGCTGATGGTGGGGCTAGGAAAGGACTAGAAATGGGCTGATGGGGGACTGGGATTGGAAATGAGCTGATGGAGGGACTCGGATGGGGAGCTAGGACTGGAAATGAGCTGATGGTGGGGTGGGATAGGACTAGAAATGGGCTTATGGGGGGCTGGGATTGGAAATGAGCTGATGGAGGGACTCGGATGGGGGAGCTAGGACTGGAAATGGGCTGATGCGGGGACTAGAAGGGAGCAGATGCTGGGTGGGGCTGGAACTAGAAGGGAGCTGATGTTGGGGGAGGATTAGAATGGGATAGAGCTGGGAGAGTGAAATGGAGAGGGAAAAAATATTTTGTGTGGTAGGGAAGACAAATCTACAATTGGCCAGATATTGGGAGAATAAGTGGGGATTGAGGATGGCGGGGTAAAATTTGAGTGGATGAAATAGGAATGAGGAAAGAGCAAAAGGAGAAAGATTAGTATGTTAAAGCAGATGTAGAGAGAGAATGGAAAAAAACCTAGAAGAGTGAAGAAAAAATGTAAAATGTATGTACAAAATGTATGTACAAAAGCAACAACGAACAGGGCCTTTACGATTTACGCACCTAGAGCATGGAATACCCTCCCCACTTATATTAGAATCATCACTAACCTAACCCACTTCAGGAAGGCATTAAAGCATCACCTGTTCACCACATACTACCCCGAACCCAGCCTTAGTAAACATTCATGTTGCCCCTCAGACAATCACCCACTGCACCTAACTAATCAGACCCAGCATGAAAAAGGATAATCGGCTCGGTCTCCCAACAGTACTCCCTGAAACAGAATTTAGACACCCAATGTAAATAAGATGTAGATAGACCCTGCCTGAAAGTAGGTACCAGTGTAAATACAATGTAGATAGTTTCCCCAGTTATTTCCAAGTTGATCTCCCCGTTCATTGTAATTACAACTCAGAGTGCCTGCGTTGTATAGTTGATGTTAAATGTAAACCGCACTGATCTAAAATAGCGCGGTATAGAAGAAATGTTAAATAAATAAATAAATAAGAAAGGACAAATGGACAGCAGAAGATGGAGAGTTAGCAGAAGACACGAAGAAACCAGAAGAAAGTGGCTGGAGCAATTGCAACTGAAAAAAATGCACAAAAGGTAGAAAGATATCTCTTTATTTTGAATTTATTAACTGAAATATGCCAGCTCTGGGAAATGTGCATCATTAACGTCTGCGCTTTGTTTAGTACAAGAGAAAATTAATTTATAGTTTTATTTCTACAGTGTTGGGCGTTTGGGGTTCCTAGTTTAATTATTGTCTTCCTGTTTCCACATTGTGATTTCTTGTTTGGTGACGGTCTATGTTCTGCACATGTAACTGTGTTGAGGTATTCTGTTTATGTAATTCCTATTTGACATTGCCACTTGTTCTCTTTCCCCAGTAGGTCATGTATTGTTGTTCTCTGAAATGTATTGGTTTAATATTTGTAGTGTTGCCTTTTGATAGGTAGGGTCTTGTGCTTTGTGAGTCCTGGTAGTGCCGTTATGATACAGCGGGTTTGCTATGGGTTCTAAATGGGCAGTGTTTGTAGTAGTTCCTAATGTACCTGGCAGTTGGCACTGGATTATAGTAATGTAGAAATCTTTTAGTCTTTCATTATCCATACACTCATTAAGAGGCATGTTTACTAAAAGTTAGTGTATGGTAACATTATGCAAATATTTATGCAAATGATGTCCCTTATGCAAATGAGGCCCTGCACCGAGTCTCCGCACATGGCCCCGCACCCACCTTGGGCCACCCCTGTATGCAGTGCATACTGCCACTTCCCATTCCTGTGATGGTGATCTGCAAACATGATCACACATCCTTTCTTTATTTCATATGCACAGTATGACAAGACAGTTCATTTCACAGACATGACTGGAAAACAGTGGAATCAATTCATGTGAACGGGTCTGTGACACCATAATATCTAACAGTACAACTGCTCAACTAATACCCCCAATGTAGCCAGATCCAGTTTTGTTCCAGAACATTTTGCATTTACATGCTACACCTACATAGTTGTCACTATCACCTACTGTCATCTTAGCCCACTTGATTTGCCAGGAGGTGTTTGCACGTGTGTCCCACTGACTGTGTGCTTATAAGAGCACCTGATGCACATTAGAGGTGATGCTGCTCCAAGGCAACCTAACTCAACATTATGGAGATCACATGACCTAGAAAGGCACTGGCCAGGGATGCAGTGGCACAGATTCAGAGTCCATGCATGTCAGACTACCTGAAAGAACAGTCTTAACTCAGAAGATCCATAAATGACAAACATTCCATAGATCATGATGTCAGCATATTGGCAGTGTCCTCTGCCTTAACATCACGTCATAGCACACCTGGCTATGTTGGAAGGGCTTTCCGGTAAGATTTGCCTGTTTGCGGATGATACCAAAATCTGCAATAGAGTAGATACCTAGGAAGGATTAGAAAACATGAGGACAGATCTAGCTAGGCTTGGTCTAGAATTTGACAGCTGAAACTTAATGCTAAAAAATGCAGGGTCATAAAAACATAAGAATATAAGAAATTCCATAATGGATCGGACCAAGGTCCTTCAAATCCAGTATCTTGTTTCCAACATTGGCCAAGTCAGGTCACAAGTACCTGGCAGTTTCCCAAAAAGACACACAGGTTCCACAATACTTATATTGGGGCAAGCAGTGGATTTCACGGGTCCTCTTTAATAATTGTTTATGGACCTTTCCTCGAGGAACTTGTCCAAACCTCTTTTAACACTAGAAGCCCCAAAAGGAGGTTTACCTAGAAACCCCAAAGCGCATCAATTGACGCATTATCACGACGACTGCGTTTAGCATGAAATGCAGATGTGAATCTATGTGAAGTTACTTATTTGTTAAATACATGCATTACATGACGTTATTGTGTGTTTATTGTTTGTAATGTTGGAGTAAAACTGTAAACAGTGATTGAGATGTGCCACCTAATGGGAACATGAATTTATACCTAGAAGCCCCGAAGTACGTCAATTGACACATCCAAGACAATTGAGTGCGTCAATTGACGTACTTTGGAGCTTCAAGGTATAAATTAATTTTCCCGCTAGGTGGTGCATCTATCATTAATTTTCGAAGCACATATTTGAACATCTTGACCTTGCTAATAAAGTCATGGAACATGACTGACATGGCGCTGGTATACAACTTCGAAGATGCATTTGCGTCAATTGACACACTTTGGGGCTTCTAGTGTTAAACCCAGCTACTCTAACAGTTTTTACTACATACTCTGATAACGAATTCCAAAGTTTGATTACTCGTTGAATGAAAAAATATTTCCTCTTATGAGTCTTAAATGAGTTACATTGTAGCTTTATTGCATGTCCCCTAGTCTTTCCACTTGTTGATGGTGTAAACAATTGATCTATATTTACCTGTTCCACTCCATTCATTAATTTATAGACCTCTATTATATCTCTCTTCACCTGTCTCTTTTCTAGATTGAAGAGCTCTAACCTTTTAAGCCTCTCCTCATAGGGGTATCCTTCCATCCTCTTTACTATTTTGGTGGCTCTTCTCTATACCTTTTCTAATTCTGCTATATCCTTTTTAAAATAGGGTGAACAGAATTGCACATAATATTCAAGGTGTAGTCGCACCATGGAACGATAAGAGGCATTATATTCTCCATTTCTTTGCTTATGATTCCTAGCATTCTAGCTGCCTTATTGGCCACTGCTGTACACTGTGCAAAGGGTTTCAATGTGTTATCCACGATGACGCCTAAATCTTTTTCCTGGGTGGTGGTTCCTAATGTGGAACCTTGCATCGTTTAACCACAGTTTGGGTTGTTCTTTTCTAGATACATAACTTTGCATTTGTCTACATTAAATTTCATCTGCCGTTTGAACGTTCAGTCTTCTAATTTATCAAGGTCTTCTTGCAATTTTTCACAGTCCTCTTGGGTTTTAACAACTTTGAATAATTTTGTGTCCATCTGCAAATTTGATTACCTTACTCATTGTTACCATTTCCAGGTCATTTGCGAATATGTTAAAAAGCAGTGGACCCAGCACAGATCCCTGGGGTACTCTACTATTCACCTTTCTCCATTGGAAAATGGCCTTATAGCCCTACCCTCTGCTTTCTATCTTTTAACCAGTTCTTGATCCACAATAGTACATTGCCTCCTATCTCATGACTTTTAATTTTCCAAGAGTCTCTCATGAATGACCTTGTCAAAGGCTTTCTGGAAGTCCAGATACACCACATCGACTAACCCACTTTTGTCTACCTGTTTATTTACACTTTCAAAAAAATATAACAGATTAGTAAGAAAAGACCTTCCCTGGCTAAAGCCATGTTGGCTGTCTTCCATTAAACCATGACTATCTACATGTTTAGTAATTCTGTTCTTTATAATGGTTTCTACCATTTTGCCTGGTACTGACATCAGGCTCACCGGTCTGTAGTTCCTAGATCACTCCTGGAACCCTTTTTAAAAATTGGCATACATTGGCCATTCACCAATCTTCAGGTATTACAGATGATTTTAATGATATTTCATAGATTACTTATAGTAGGTCTGCAATCTCATATTTCAGTTCTTTTAACACCCGGATGTATACCATCCGGTCCAGGTGATTTGCTACTGTTTGGACGGCCCGGATATGCACCCGATTTTGCTCCCACAGAAACAGAATTAGGCACAGGGTCTGGATGTTCCAGATGTGCCCTGATTCAGGCCCACTAGACATCCAAGATGCTCCCCGATAAGCCCAGCATAGGCTCCTGCATGGAGCCGTGGTGTCATAGCATCCCATTGCCATGTTACCAGGATGCCATGCAGGAGCCCCCTATTGGTTTTAAATGTTCTAAATTACAATTCCCCGCCGCCCGACCCCCAATCAGGCTTTCCAAGGATGGGATCAGGCTGCAGGGATCCCCCTCCCCTGCTCATATCTTTGTGGGGGCCCAGGCTGGAAGTCCACCAACATCAGGGGGGGGGCATATTCCACCTCCAAGGTAGAATAAGTCCCCTGTCTAACTCAGAAGCCTTGGACATAACAGGCTGAGACTGGAATTGGCCCTCTACATCTGAGGTCGAGATCACACCTCCAGCCCCCCCTTCCCACCCTGTCCAGAGCTCCATGCACATCTCCTCTATACACCCGGAGAGCTCTGTGTATGGAACTGGCCCTGGGCATTTAGCAATGGATATATGTCCAAACTGGAAGTACATCCCTGCTAAACACAGCGCTGAATCTACCCTATAGTAAATACAAGTATGCAATCTCCGATAAATGCCGACAAAGTTACCAAGCTTGAAAGATATTTGCAGAGTTACAAGTGCATAATGATGCTGATAGAGTAACTTTGTTATACACTCTTAGGGGTTTGTTACTAAGCCAGGCTATTGGTTAAGGTAAATGAGTTAATGCTATATTTAAGGTAACTGCTTGTCATTTGTTGTTTGATGTAAACTGCTTTGACCCAGAGAAAAGCGGTATATTATAATCCCTGCTAAATAAATCATTAAATAACAGAGGTCCCTGAGGGTCACAGTGAGACAGTTTTAACTTGAGAGATATAAAGTGAAGCAGGCATCATAGGAACAATCTCTTAAGACCTTATTTTTTGCTTGTAAAAAATATGTTTCTGCACAGAAATAAGTACTTATAATATAATGTTAGGGATATATATGCAACTGACATGTAGCATGGACTTCTATATGATCTATGCCTGGTACTCCTGGGGCAGAGGTGAGGAAGACCTGGAGTGGAGTAGAAAGATGTGTGCATAATATATTATAAAATAGGTACATATCTGCACAAGCTTAGACAATAGAGTTCTGCCTAGCTTGGAGCAGGTGCAACTTTGGGTGTGGACTTTTGAGAAGCTATTTCCTAAAGGCATATAGGCTGCCATTAGGATTGTATTGTATTTTCAGGATAACCAGCATGAATATGCATAAGAGAGATTTGCATGCACTGCCTCCATTGTGTGCAAATCTCTCTCATGCGTAATTCATTATAGTTACAGTATCTTGAAAATCTGGCTGGCTAAGTGCGTTCCAAGAACTGGGTTGAGAACCCCTGAGCTAAGTGATACACATTGTACAGTCACTAGATAAGACATTCGTAAATTTAATTGCAAAGGGCCCAGTATTCAGCGGTGGAGGATAGCCATTCTAAAATGTCCAGCCGCTGAACCTTAGACGCGAATATTCAGTGCCAAGGCCTTATCCGGCGACTGGGGTTGAATATCTGGGTCAGCCGCAGAACATAGAAGATAACCGGGCAACGACAATATTCAGCCACTGCCCAGTTAGCTTCGATGGTGAAAGTTAGGACGGTTTTTTACTGTGCCTAACATTTGCCGCTTAGGTATAACCAGGCAGCAACTGAATATTGGCACTACCAAGTTATCCCCTGGCACCACTCTCTCTGATGCCCTCATAATGCCCTGATGTTAGCCAGCTAGCATGGGGGCACCTAGCAACAGCACCCACAGATATTCAGTGGCATAAACCACGTAAATGCTGCTGGATATCCCGTTCATTCCGATTAAGGAGATACAATTGAAAAGATACAGGGGCATGTTTACTAAAATGTGCCAGTGCACCATGCGTTAAGCCATAAAACGTAGGCTGGGGGTGGCACTGGACCCGCACTAACAAATGGAGGCAAACCTGGCAAGTCCCCATGTAGTCAGCCTGAGTTCCTAACCACCCTGAGTGAAGCGGTTTTCTGCTGTTACTGTGGGTACGCAATATTAAATCCCAACTGAAAAGATCATAGCAAAGACCTCCACCTACTTATGTTCCTCAAACTTCACATCCAAAGAGAGGATAGTTTGTTGGGAGTTTCTTCAATGCTACCAGAGAACACCTCCCTAAAATCCTCTGTTCCTCCTCTCACTAGAACCCCGTGGGACTTACATTGATGAGGCAACCACGTGACCTCAGCAAATACACATTTCCCAGAATGTCTTTCATAAACTTTCTCTTCCCCAACAACTGAACTCCTGCCCTCTAACTTCAACTAGCACATCATTTGGTGACTGAAGCAGAAACTGATGGAACTGAACAATAAAACACAAACCGGTTAGAAAAGCAAAGCTCAGCCCTCCCTTGTAGAGGCTCAACACCCCAGGAAACTAAGCCACAACATTTTGTTCTTATGTTCTTATGTTGTCATGTTTACAGCCAGTCAGTTAACCCCTTAAAGTGACCATATCCGTAAGGTAACACTGGGTCATTATACACTGACACTTTAGTTATAATTCACACATTTGAGTCTTGCTATTGCTAACACTAACACAAAAAACAAAGGGAGGATATTCAAAGAATTTTTGCAGGTTGGCAAATCTGCTAACTGTCTAAAATGCACTAAACGCAATATTCAGTAGTACTGTCTGCATAGTGGCATTTAACATCCCCAAAGACCATGTAAAAAATGTTTGGTTGAAACCGGGGTGGTTTGTGGGCAGATCGATGCAGTTACAGTTGTTATTCAGTTAACAGCAATATTCATCCACTCACTGGATAGCTTAAGGGGTTTATTTTAGAAGCTCTATTTGTGCTTTGAATGTCCGAAAATGGACATAGAGGAGTCCAAAACACAGAGGCTGTCTTCTGAGCCATTTTAGAAGTCAGCTGTGGGGACGTCCCTAGCATCAGGATGTCTGAATCTGTGTCTTTTGGGGAGACTTCTAGGTACTTATGACCTGGATTGGCCACTGTTGGAAACAGGATACTGGGCTTGATGGATCTTTGTCTGACCCAGTATGGCATATCTTATGTTCTTATGGGGGTGTAGCCGGGGCATGCCCAGGGACCAGCATGTCTCAACCTGCTTGCAGAACCATCACGACCATCTTTAGATCATAGTGATGAGCAAGCATCTGAAAAGTGCTTGTTTTAGCTAAAGAAACATCCAGAGTGCATAGAGAGGAAAGCACTCTATCATCTCCAATACAATTTCAGCTACAGCAGCAATGAGATTTGAGCCTGGGCTGCTCTAGCTCCTAACCCACTGCTCTAACCCTTATGCTATTCCAGATGTCTAAGTTCTGAAATATGGTTCTGGGGAAGTCTTAAGCAGATGCCCAGCCGACGTCCCTATCGGGCACATCCCGGTTTGTGAAATCACGTCGGCATCTAGACAGGCCTGTATTTGTTTCTGGCTTAGACGTCCCAGATTGCACTTGGATGGATCTTTTAAAATTCCCCTCTAACTATTTAAAGTTAGGCCAGGTGAATGACTCTCCTTACTTTAAATGGTTATTACTAAATGGTTAATGGTTATCACTTTAAATGGAATCACAAAACTTCAGCCTGGGAGAGAAGTGGAGGCAGGGTGGCAAGACACCCACAGCTTTATGTTAGGTATACCCGGCTGCCTCTGCTGTGTGAGGCTGGTGGAAGAATGGGGGGAGGGGGAATTGTGCACTGTGCCATTTCGGTGTGTCAGGCTGTGGCCAGTCCGCCGCCTAGGGGAAGCGGGTTTGACCGCCTGATGACCCTTTCAATGAAGGAGTAGTTGTGGACACGAATGGGTCAGGTATAAGATAGGGTTTTATTTCCCCTCCCGGGGTTGGATTTTCAAATATACAACACAACAAACTTAGGACAATAAAACCATACACTCTGGCATGTGATAAAGGAAAATGAAAGACAGCTTCTTCTTGCTTCTTACTCAAATTATATCCACAGGAAACAATATTATCAGCATATAGTTCCTTTGCAAATGAACAGCAAATCTTGTGCTCTTTACAGCTAGCTTTAAGCAATGCACAAACGCTGGCTTAACACAAATAAGTAATCTTGTCTGAAATGGTTAGCGTACAATCCATTGGAACATCAAATGAATCTTTTTTTATTTTTTATTTTTATTTAACAGTTGCTTATATACCGCTACCTTCCACAGATCAGGTGCGGTTTACAATGAACGAGAAAATGAACAGAAATAACAGGTCTGTTTTACATGAAACATTAGTTAACTAAGTACAATTTTGCTAAAACATTAAACACAATTGAACTATGTATGGTAAATAATTTGTTATATAACAATCAAACTATTTACATATTTCGAATCTTCACTAGCAGAATCAATTATCATAGGCTCCTGCTGACTTTCAGCTGGACAAACGTTTTCTTTATTGCACAACGTTTGTAAATCTCCTGCTATTATATCTTCACGGGGCTTATCCAGCCAGCCCTCTCTAAGATAAGAATTACTGTTACCATATATATCAGAGTGTGAGAGAGGAGAGACCCACCTTCCAGGATTTTCAGCATATAACTTTTTATAAGAGCTTTTCCCTTTAAAGTATTTGCTTGTCCTACCTTCAGGTTTTGACTGAGGATAATGGAACTGCTCAACCCTGTTAGCAAAGGGTTTTGTCCTTGAAAGCTTTCTCTGAGATTTAGGCTTTTCAAGCCCTTCTTCTTCTGACATGCAGATATCTTCTACACAATACCTCTCCCTCTCTGGGGTTTGTAAATGCTCCCACGATAGCTCTCCCGTTAAATCCTCCTGGCTGCCTTTCCAGCACGGCACCAGCCTTGGACTTTTCCCACGGGGCTTCTGAGCATTAACTCTCAAGGTATTTCTGCTGCTAGTAAGTTTCCTTAAGTCTGGTTCAGAATCACTTCCAGGGTCACAATTCTCAGATACATACGGTTCCACTCTCTCAGGCTTCCATTCACTCTGCAAAGCACGTTGCCTCTGAGATCCAAACTGCGTCACAGCAAACTGACTCTCACAGCTGTTTCTCACTCTCTCTCTGAGTTCCTTCCTGTTTCTTCGTTCTCTCCTTTCTCCTCGTTCTCTCCCTTCTCCTCCTACCGAGTGTTTCTTATAGTGCTGATTAGCACATTCCCCACTCAGGTGAAAACTATTTGCTTCAGGAGCTAGGGATTGCTTGCTAGTTGGGCGGGGTTGCAGACCTTGTGGCTGGGTCTGTTTACGTTGCTCCTGACAACTATTGATCATGTGGTTTGCCTGCCTGTCAGATTCTGACCTAATTCTCACAGAATCCTGTGTTTTCAAGGCAAAGGATGGATCTTCCCCATTACAGGTGGCACCAGCTGCCACAAGGGGGGCACCTGCCTCAGGTGCTGAGAGAGTTTGGAACGCCACTGCGTAGAATATAAAGGTTTAATTAAAGCAGCGGCGGTTAGGTGCTTTAAATAGCCTAGCAACTGCTGCTGAATATCCCCCCAAAAATGTACAAATAAAAGCCACAAAGATCTATCCAGAGCCTTATTAAACTGTTGAAAGGAACAGCCCAAAAATAAAGGAGCCAATCACCTCCCTTACAATCCTCAGACAAACCTTCCCACCATAATATTACACCTTTCTTATAATTATTTCCCTTCCATCCTATCTCCCCTAACTCCTCTTCAATTCTCCCCTGCCCCCTCAGCACTTATTCCTGCCCTTCTACCTCCTGGACACTCTCGTGACCATTCCCTTCCCTTTCAAAGTCCATCCCAAACCAAGCAAGTCAACCAAACACAAATGTAAAGTAATGACAACACAACAGTACTTTCCCCTTCCAATCAGCTGCACTAAGAGTGGATGATTCTGAGACAATTTGCTGAGTAAATTAATATTCACCTAGGTAAATGTCTATGAAAATTGTATTTTTAACCCTGGAGATTTATTAAAGTCCTGGCTAAAACAGGTACCGAATCTTACAGAAATGTTGATTTGGAAGGACAGACTAGATAGGCCATGTGGTCTTTTTCTGTTGTCATATTTCTATGTTTCTATGCTTTATAAATGTTGATTTCCTTCCTAAGGCTTTTTTCAGAGACACTTTTAACTCTTTGCTTCTCAAGCTATAAATCAGGGGGTTTAGCAATGGAAGAGTGACTACATACATTGCAGTAGCCAGCTTGTTTGACTTCATAGAAGCTCCCGAATTGGGCTGTACATAAACTCCTAATATGGTCCCATACAAGAGAAGGATGACTGTAAGGTGGGAGGAGCAAGTGGAGAAGGCCTTTCTTTTCCCCTCTCTAGAACGGATTTTCAGGATGGTGGAGATGATAAACACGTAGGATGTCAGGGTTAAGAGAAATGGCATAAAGATTACAGAGACTGATTCTGCAAAAGTCATGATGTCAATGATTGACGTGTCTGTACAGGAGAGTTTTAGCAGTGCTGTGATGTCACAGAAGAAGTGATTGATGGCACTAGAGTTACAGAATGAAAACTGTGATGTAACAATAGCATGTGGAACTGCATCAATTAAACCTTTTATCCATGAGGCAGCTGCCAGGAGAGCACAGACCTTCTTATTCATAATAATGGTGTAGCGCAGGGGATTGCATATTGCGACATAACGGTCATACGCCATGGCGGTGAGAAGTGAAAATTCTGTACCTATACAGATTAAATAACAGCACATCTGTAAAATGCATTCCTGGAAAGATATGTTTTTACTGTTTGTTATGAGGACTGCCAGCAACTTTGGAACAGTGGAGGTCATAGAGCAGATATCTATGACAGACAAGTTGACTAGAAAAAAATACATGGGATTGTGTAAGTGTCGATTGGCACATATTATGCAGATAACGAGGAGGTTCCCCAGCACAGCCATCAGGTAGAAGAGTGAGAAGAAAGTGAAGAGAGGGAGCTGCAGCTTTGGGAATTCTGGGAACCCTAGAATGAGGAATTCGGTCACATCACTGTGATTTCCCATTTCCCGTTATTCAAGATCTCTAGGGAGCTGAAAGTAGGAAAGAAAGATGGCATGAGGGGGCAAATAACATAACCTAGGTAATACAGAGATGAAGAAATCACAATATATTCCAAGAAATATTGCAGTCATAGAATAAGCAGTACATTTATCTAATATAACGGTACCTTTGTTGACCTTGTCTGTCTGTCTATAGATTTGCACCTCTACAGTAATGACAACATTTTGGCGTTCCTCTCACGTCATCAATAGTGTGCACTATTGCTCAGTGTACACTTTTGCTTAGTAGTAGACCCTAATACTTAATAATGTGCATTATTTATCGATAGCTACACTATTGAAAACAAGTGGGAAGAGTGGCTCAGTGGTTGGGACAAGTTATCTCAGGCTGGAAGGCCGGGGGTTCAATTCCCGCATGGGGGAAAGCAACTTCAGGCTGGAGGGACTGGGGTCTGTAGTCCCATGGCCACTCCTTGTGGCCTTGGGCAAGCCACTTAACCCTCCATTGCCTCAGGTCCACTTAGATTGTGAGCCCTTCAGGAACAAGGGAATAAAAAAGTACTTGTTAGTATACACGTGAACTGCACTGATTCTAAAGAGCGTGGTGTAAAAAAAAAAATAAATAAAAAGTGCACACTGTCCCACAGTAGTGCATAGTGTTGCATAATAGTGCCCATGATTTGAGCAACAGCGCACACTTCTGATTCCTTTGCCCCAAAATTAAAAAAACCCCAATAAATTAGAAAACCTGAATAAAATGGAACATCCCGTAAGTTACATGTAAAACTAAACTACACACAAATGTTTAGCCTGCACACCTTTAATATTTTCAGTAATTATAGGCTCACATATGCTGTCAGCATTTACATTGCATTGAAAGCATAGGTGATATTTCAGGAGAACAGAGGCAGTGCTGGCTTTCAGTGAAATCTATGGAACGAGAGACATGTGCAGCTGTACCACTGAGCTCCACCAGAAGCATGGGCTACACTCACAATAAGCATGATGGAAAGATGTAATGGCAATGTGGGTGGACAAGCAGCAACAGCAAATAGAGATCCTTGTGGTGATGAAAAGAAAGGGAAGAGGAAAATGGAAGAGAAGAGAGGAGAGAATGGGCGGTGTATGAGATAAAGTGGAAAGAGTTAGATGATTAAGAGGAGGTAGAGAAGTGGGGAGAGGGAGAAGAGTCATTGGAGGGAGAGGTATATTTCTCTAATACTATTCATCTAATATAAAATAGAAAACACAGAAAATAATGGCAGATAAGGACCATTTGACTTAACCAGTCTGCCTATCTATAAGAACTCTTAAGTTCTACAATCCCTTCCTCTTCTTCAGAGATCCTTTATATTTGTCCCATGTTTTTTTTTTTAATTCAAATACAGTTCTTGTCTTCACCACCTCTACTGGGTGCCTGTTGCAGGCATCCACAACCCTTTCCACAAAGAAATATTTCCTCAGATTCTTTCCAAATCTATCCCCTTTCACTTTCCTTTTATGACCCCTCATTCCTGAGCTTCCTTTCCTGTGCATCTAAAGAAAAAAAGGGGACTGATGTAGAGGTTGATATGGAAGGGCAGACTAGATAGTCCATGTGGTCTTTTCTCTGCCATCATGTTTCTATGTTTCTATCTAGTCCACTGATGTATTTAAATGTCTCTACCATATCTCCCCTCTCCAAAGATATTGAGATCGATAAGCCCATCCTCATATGCCTTATGATGAAGATCACTGACCATTTTAGGAGCCACCCTTTGGACTGCCTCCATCCTGTGTATATTGGGGATGTGCATTCATTTGAAAAGACGTTATCACTTCCTGTCTGTCATTAATAATGTGAACCACTGCTTAATAGTGTGCACTTTGGCTCAATAGTGCTACTATTTGCCTATAGTGCACACTATTAAGTGGTAGTGTACTCTATTAAAGACAGACGGGATGTGGCAAAATTAAAACAACAAAACAAAACAAAACAATTCCACCAACGATATGAGAAACTAAAGAAAACAAACATTTTTGGCCTGGGCACCCTAGCTTACAGTATATTATATTGAGGGTACAATCTGCAGAATTGTACATAGTACTTCAAATGAGGGCTCACCAGAGATTCTACAAAGGCACTATTACCTCATTTTTCCTGCAGGTCATTGCTCTTCCTGTGCAACTAATCATTCTTTTGGCTTTTGCCAACACCCTTTCTACCACTCTGGCTACTTTAAGATCGTCCATCATGATCACCTCTAGGTCTCACTTTTGTTTCCTACAATGAAGTATTTCACCTCTTATACTGCTGACATTACATTTTTTAGCTGCTAAATTCTCAACCATTCTTCAGGCTTTGCTAGTTCCCTTCTCATGCTATCCACACCTTGTAGGGTGTCTACTCTGTTGCAGATTTTGTATTATCTCCGAAGAATATACCTTTCCTAACAGGCTTTCTGCAATAACACATCCAAAACTTATAAAAAGAAGAAGACCAAGGACCAAACCCTGAGGCATGCCTCTGGTAACTGATCACTCTCTACAACATTAAGAACCACTTTCCCGATTTATTAAAACCAAGTCCAGTATTGCCCCCTCTTGTTTGGGATGCAATTACAAATAACATGTGCGTAATCATTAGCCCAGCTTAGTAAACATGCCCTTAAGTTAGCTAGAATGAAAAAAATGCACCCCCAAAAATATAAAAAGTAAAAAATTATATGCTGTGACCTAACATGAACAGAAACAGAACAAGGAAAAAAAGTCACATCCTTTGAACCAAGGGACTTGATAGAAATCATTCCTCTAATAAAAGCAAGGAATAGCAGGTGATAATGTCTCAAAAAATCTGATAGTTGAGTCGAATTTAAGAAATGAGATATTAGCTATGTACAATATTATACTTGCAAAGACAATATAAGAAAAGGGATGTGACCACCACCAGTATTTGCATTCTGAAAGACTGAAAATTTTGTCTCTAAAACTGAGTTGCCCTTGCAAGATCTGGAACACTTAATTTTGATCTGAAAAGAACAGCTTAAAAGTTCAGTTTCAAATTAAACTTGATCAAAATGTAAATTAGATGGTGACATTTTCAAGTGATATGGTTTGCACTGGCTGAATATCCCAAGGTCTCACATGTATCAGTTTTTGTTGTTCTCGTGAAATCATGTCCATTTTAATGACATGATTATTTTAACTTGTATTGTTACTGGGTTGAGTATTTTGCACTGGTTTAGGACTGAAAAGGACTCATAAGAAACGTGGGATGTAAAAAGTGCCATAGCATGACAGCAATGGTTCACTGAGTCCAACGTCCTATCTCTGAAAGTTGTCAGTCCGGGCCACTTGGAAGTGCCAGTTGATCATAATAGGAATGTTCATTTCATAATATTGACCCATAGAAATAAGAGGTAGGGACAACCAAGTCTATGTGACTAAGGGGTCTGTTTACTAAACGGCGCACTTGTACGGGGCGCACATGAGCGCTCTAAAAGAGGTATTTAAGTGCTCTTAAGCGCCCCGTACGAGTGCGCGGCACATTAACGGGTCCCGCAAGCGTGCGCCGACAACGCGCACATTTGCGGGACGGTAATGTGCGAAACAGGCGTGGAAAGGAGAAATGAGGGCGGAGGAAGGCCCCCTAGGGGCGGAGAGACGGGGTCAGTGGGCGGAATGTGGGAGGGGGGAGACTCGCCGCACAGGAGCGTGCCCGAATCTCCAAAGAAATATACCGCGAGTCCAACAGTCGCGTTAGAGGTGCTGGGAAGGGAAAGGAAACCGTTTCCGTCAGCAATGTGCAGCACAATACTGGAAAGCCCAAATCCGTGAGCAGTGTGTCCCATGTGCACAGATCAACCTCGTTAATTGCACAGGGCACTAACCACACGGGCGCCGCGCACCTTCGCGCATCTGTCACTCACAGCTTCCCGACGGAACGCCCACTCCTTCTACGGCACCCGCTCTGCACCGCGGACCGCACACCACCGGCCTTTAGTAAACAGACCCCTAAGTCGGGTTATGGACCCAGCTCCAGCAATCTCTTCAGACGCTTTTTAAAAACTCAGAGTATCCTTGAAAATATTCTCTGGCAGCAAATTCAGAAGTTTAATTGTGTGTTGACTGCAAAAAATGTCTTACATTTGCTTTTGCAAGTGCTCTCTTTAATTATCTTGAGTATCTCTAGTGCTATATAGTGCTATACATAGATAAATATCTATATATTTATAGTTATATTTATCTATCCATATGCATCTATTTGTCTATCTATATATATATACTGTATGTACCTGATGAAGTCAAGAAATTAGTTTGCTAGAATAACTAATTTTCGCTTACGGTTTATAATATTATGAAAGATTAGAAAAACAAGCAGATTCAGCATAACAGTTTTGCAAATTGCATCTAAGCATAGACGAAACTGAAGAACATTAGTAAAGATTCTAGTGCATAGTAAAGAAAGATCTCGACCTCATCACTTACATTCTTGACTGAAGCTTTCTGGTCCTCTGCTATAAACAGCCTGGTGAGTTAGCAGTGTTTATTTGGGTGACAGATCCACATGGATTGTGATCCCTGAGCACACAGATTATACTTAGGGTTTCTAAAACTGATATGGCACATCTAATTCCGGTATAGTTTCATTGGTTTTATGAATATCCATGACATCACCAGCATTAGTGGGAGGCAAGTAGGGTAATTTCCCTGGGCACCCAAGACCCACAGCCAATCCTGAGCCAAAGAGCAGCAGCAATCTTCAGATGTGGAGTGTTAGCATGGGAGATACGAGCCGAGCCTGCATCCAGGTCCTTGCACGAGTTTCATATGTACAGAGCTGTTTATGCCTCATAGCGCTATACAGATGATAAGTAGTAACAGTTTTCTTAGTAATTGGGGGCCCGACATTCTTTTGGGTGGGCTATGTGCTGCGTCGGCGCATAGCCCTGCCCTTTGACCCCTAACCCCAGATATTCAATGCCACAGTAACAGCATTGAATATCCAGGGTCGCCACACAAGCATCAAAGGCACCGAGGCTAATTGGGTAGTGGTGATATTATATCACTACCTGGTCAGCATCCACGGCTACTTTAGCTATCCGGGTAGCGGTGCAATATCTCTGTTACCCAGTTAGCGGCAATCTCCACCTCCACTCCATCCTGGAATGCCCCCAATACACCCCGATGTTAACCAAATAGCATCGGGGCATGTAGGGGATATAGACGTGGATATTTAATGATACTAACCGTGCTTTTGCATATTCCTGGTTAAGGCATTTACATGGTTTACAGGGCTGTGAATCGTGTAAATGCCTTTCAAATATCGGGCCCTGGAAGTCCATGCAGGATGAGGCTTTGGGGTCACCACAAGGCCTGTGAGAATGTGCCAGATGCTCAGTGATGTGATCACGACATGCGTATAACAGCTGCCACTGCTCTGAGCCTTCATCTTGCAAGTCGCTCTTCTCAGTGCCCTTCTCCTCCGCAGCTAAATCTCACCTCCGCTCTTTCAACCTTGCTGTTCCAGTTGCCTGGAAGAGACTTCCTGAGTCAGTGTGTCATGCTCGCTCTGCAGTCATATTTAAATCCATGCTAAAGACTCACCTTCATTTGAGGTTGCTTTTAGATTCTCACCACTTCCCTCTCATGCATCGTTTGTCAGGTCTGCTTCTCTTCATTAGATTGTAAGTTCAATGGAGCAGGTACTGATATGTGTCTATAAGGCACAGTGTACTCCTAGCAGCACCTTAGAAAGGATAGTTAAAATAATACTAATAGTAAAGAATTGCCTTAATGAGTTCAATTAATGATATGAAATAGATAAATAAAGTCCCATGCTTAATAGCCAAAACAACTTCAGCTGAAGTTATTGGATGGACCAAAACTCTGGTCTGAGCCTTTCTGATTGGAAAGTGTCCCTGTTCGCTGAGATGTCCCTGTTCCCTAGATTCCAGGCTCTGAAATATGGTTCTGGGGATGTCTATGTAACATCCCCAGAGACGTCCATATTAGGCATATCTACATTTGTGAAACTGTGTCTGAACCTGGACGGACCTGCTGTTTTTTCAGACGTTCTGGCTTTAATGTTCCAGATTGCCCTTGGACGTCCTTTCCAGCATTCCCTTCTCTATGTCTAGGGCTTTTGTGTGGTTTTCCTTTGCCTCCCGTTCCATGAAAATGTCATTTTCTTCCTGTGTGATATATAGAATTAAAAGCATCTGGTACATAAACTATGATAATGGGCAGTATGAAGAAACAATTTTTAAGGTAAAGAAATCTTTTTAAAGCATACCGTATTATTCCTGCTGCTGTCTATAGAAACCATGTCCAAGGTATGAAGAGTTTTTATTTTTAAAATAAAAAAATGACACAGATCCCATATACTTTTTAAGCCTTTCCTCTTGGGACATGTTCAGATGGTCTGGATTGTTCATATCTTAAAAATCTATTGATAGGTTGCAGTTTCCATAATGTTTGTCCCACCGTTTTGATTGGTAGAAAAACGGTATACCAAAATCAGTTAATTCAATTCAGTCATTGAATGACTACAATTGGATGGCTGGGTCCATAACAGTAACATCCCACCCACAGCACATGTTTAAGTTATTTGTCCAAATAACCAGTGGTGGGGCCTCAAATGGCCTTAGGTGATAATGTCTGTGTTTGTAAAAAGACACATAGTGGATGGTCATTATTTTCAACTTATATTTTATTCATGGATATATTTGATAATAGCATACACGTTGCAAGTCAACTTTTTTAGGCTCATAAAATCATGCATGGATAAAAACGCATAAAGAGTAGCTGCACGTTTACGTGACCTGTGCATAGTATTTCTTTAGGCATAGTTTGAGCAGAGAGGGGTGGAACTGTGATATTCAGGTATATTTCATAAAACTTATCGGGGTTAATATTTCCTTGCATATGTGGCCACATCCAAATTTAAAAGGCCTTTTTTCAAAAACAGTGACTGTCTTAAATGTTCGCACTTTTCAAGCTGGCACTTACTTTGCCAGTAGATGTAGTCGGCGGCACAGTCTTGGTGGAGCAGGGATGTAATTCGCAAATTCAAGAACATAAGAAATACCCTACTGGGTCAGACCAAAGTCCACCAAGCCCAGTATCCTGTTTCCAACAGTGACCAATCCAGGTCACAAATACCTGGCAGGTTCCCAAAGAGGTATGCAGTTTCCACAATGTTTGTTCCACGGCAAGAAGCGGGTTTCCCAGGTCCTCTTTATAATGGTTTATGGACCTTTCCTCCAGGAACTTGCCCAAACCTTTTTTAAACCCAGCTATACTAACAGTTTTTACTATATCCTCTGGTAACGAATTCCAGAGTTTGATTATGTGTTGAGTAAAAAAATATGTTCTCTTATTAGTCAAATGGGTTGCATTGTAGCAGCATTGCGTGCCCTCTAGTCTTTCTTCTTTTTGATGGCGTAAACAACCGATCTAGGTTTACCTGTTCCACTCAATTCATTTATTTATAGACCTCTATCATATCCCTCCTCAGCCTTCTCTTTTCCAAGTTGAAAGTCCCCAGTCTTTTAAGCCTCTCCTCATAGGGGTATCCTTCCATTCCCTTCACCATTTTTGTTGCCCCACCCCCAAACAAAAGTAAAATCACCCCCAAGTAAAATAAAATAAAGTAAAAATTACCCGGTGATCTAGCCGTCCCTAAATGCAACCCCCCCCCCCCTGTACCTTAAAATAGGCGGTAGCACTGCCTACATGCTCCCACTCTGGTGCGCCATCTTATAAAATGGCATGCCTGACCCCATGCAGTGCATCCTGGGATACACCATGAGGGGTTATACTACCATATAAGGCATAGTCTACATAATATGGCAGTCACCTGGTGCATCCCAGGCACATGGGGCCAAGCGTCGCCATTTTGACAAGATGGCGGACCAAAGCAGACGTGCCTAGGCAATGCTCTTACCTATTTTAAGATACGTGGCGGGGGAGGGGTTTGGATTTAGGGGCTGCTAGACCACCAGCTAGTTTTTACTATATTTTATTTCCCTTGGGCTTTATTTTATTTTACTTGGAGGTGATTTTACTTTGGGTTGGGAGGTGGGGGTTCAAGGGTCGCTAGATCACTAGGCAATTTTTACTTTATTTTATTTTACTTGGGAATGGGTGTGTGGGATACAGGGGCTGCCAGATCATCAGGTAATTTTCACTTGGGCTTTATTTTATTTTACTTGGGGATGATTTATCTTTGGGTTGGGGGTGGGGGTTTCAAGGGCAGCAAGACTACCAAGTAATTTTTACTTTATTTTACTTGGGCTTTATTTTATTTTACTTAGGGGTGATTTTATTTTTATTTTGGGTTGGGGTGGGGTGGGTGGTTCAAGAGCTGCTAGACCACCAGGATTTTACTTTCATTTTATTTTATGTTATTTGGGGGATGAGGTGAGGGGTACAGGGGCTGCTAGACCACCAGGTGAATATTTTCTGTTGGGGCATTGACCCCTGACAGTGTTTTGATGGTATCGGGGGATTTTCCCATTGCTGCAATTGTCCCCAATGCCATCAAAATACTGTCAGGGCTGATTTGCAAATTAGCCACGCGGTGCCTAGAGAGCAAGTCAAACTAGCGCAGACGTCTTCTGTGCATGTCTTTGGCTTGCTCTCCCAGTTAACGCTGTGGTGGCTCATTTGCATGTGCATGGTTACCGTGGTGGATATTTGCATACCCTATCCTTCCTGCATCATATGTTAAATTATGTACATTGTCAGGAAAGTAAACAATTGATCCAGTGCGGATTTAGCGCTAGCATTCTGCATTGGCCCATTAGATTGTAAGCTCTCTGTGGACAGGGAAATATCCATGTACCTGAATGTATCTTGTCTTGAACTACCATTGGAAAGGCATGAGCTAAATACTAACAAATAAATAAACTAGTATCTGTGACCCCTAGTGGTAATCTTGCAGAACTACCAGTAGCGGCAAGCTGTGATATTAGGTATTGTACCTGCCTGTGTCCCTCTAGACCATGGGATGGCCTTATGGGGCAGGGGCAGGTGTGGTGTCTTTGGGATGAGGGGTCTGAGTTAGGATCTGGGGTGAGGGCCTTCAAGAGAGGGCTCTTGGAATGTGCATTCATGAGAGGGGCAAGTCTTTTTGGGAAGAGAGTATCTTCGGGAGGGCACTGACTCTTTGCTGAGGCCAGGGGGTACACTCAGACCACTGATCTTTTTTAAAAGTGTCGGCCCCTAGAGGAGTAAAGATGGGGGCATTGGCCTGCTAACACTCAGCACAATGCTCATGGAAGTATTTTTCCCTTGGAATAACACAGCTTGTGAAGTCCAACACTAGCTGCATTATTCCTTTACTGGTTAGTGACTCCCACAATAGATTAAAGCTGCACTAACATCTGAGATTCTACTGTACTATAGCAACTAGTCCCCTTAGCTATTTAACCATCTAATAAAGTATGTTAACTAAAGGTTAGCACACATTAATGGACATAGGGGTGCCAATTGGCCAGCTTTCAGCTGGCCTGGCCTGTTTTTACATGACCAGACTGGCTGCCGGCAGAGATCTAAGACCAACTGTTGAAAAGCCAGTTTTTTGCTCTGGCTGCGGGACCGAGAGCAGCAAAAGCAGAAAACCGGCTTTTCATCTCCTGGAGTCCTGTCCTTGTCCCCCCCCCCCCCCGGCGCAGCCTCATCCTCTTCTCCACTCGAGCCATAACTCCTGCTTAGCGCTAATAATTTAAAATCAAATCAAAACCGGTGGAGAACTTTCTGGCCCTAATGGAACCCCTGCTGCTGCCTCCTGCCCCCTCTAGCATAACTTCCTTTTGAGGGTAAGACATAGCAGCAGGGATACAATAGGGCTGGAGGGCTCTGCACTGGTTTTGCTTTGATTTTAAATTATCAGTGTTATTGCAGCCGTGGCTCTGTAAGACGCAGCAAGCGCCGTGGCTGCCAGGGGAAGGAGGTGGCAGGAAGGAACTGACTTGGCAGAGCTGGAAGGGAACTGACATGGGGGAAAGTGGGGGCTGGAAGGGAGCTGACATGTAGGAGGAAGGAGGTGGCAGGAAGGGAGCTAACACTGGGCAAAGGAGGGGACTGGAAGGGAGCTGACAGAATGGGGGTGAAGGAGGTGGGTGGAAGTGAGCTGACATTTATTTATTTATTATTTTATTATTTATTTAACATCTTTTATATACCGCACTATTCATGATCAGCGCGGTTTACATAGAACAAGAAAACATCAGATAAGATACATATTATCTGTTTTTTACATAAAACATGGGGGTAAGGTGGGGACTGGAAGGGAGCTGACAAGGGGGAAGGTGGGGCTGGATGGGAGCTGACGGGGGAAGGAGGTGGCTGGAAGGGAGCTGACATAAGGGGAAGGTGGGGGCTGGAAGGGAGCTGACATGAGGAAGGAAGGAGGTGGCAGGAAGAGAGCTGACACAGGGGGGAAGTCAAGGCTTGAAGGGAGCTGACACTGGGCAAAGGAGGGGACTGGAAGGGAGCTGACAGAGCTTGGGTGAAGGAGGTGGCTGGAAGCGAGCTGACATGGGGGAAGGTGGGGCTGGATGGGAGCTGACATGGGGGGAAGGTGGGGGCTGGATGGAGCTGACATGGGGGGAAGCTGAGGGCTGGTAGGGAGTTGATGGGGGGAAGGGGAGGACTAGAAGGGAGCTAACAGAGGGGTAAAGGAGGTGGCTGGAATGGAACTGACATAGGGAGAAGGTAGGGGCTAGAAGGGAGTTGACATGGGAGGAAGCTGGCGGCAGGAAGGGAATGGAAACCACTGGCAGTCCTGGGAACACAAGGGGGTTGACATTGGAAGGTAATTGGAGGGGAAGACTGGAATGAGGACTGATACTGGGGTGGTTTACTGGGTCTGGGGATAAGCTGATGGAAGGAAGTGAAGAAAACAAAGGAGAGAGAAGAATGGCAGATGGACTAGAGACTGTAGAAAGAAAACTAAGAGAAGACAGAGGAAAGCAGTAAGCCTCAGATCAAGACCAGCATGATCAGAGAATAAAATGGTCAGACAACAAAGTTAGAAAAAATAATTTTATTTTCAATTTAGTGATTGGACTTTGTACTATCTTCATATTTTACACAGTATAGGGAGCTGCATCTCTTATTTGTCTGATGCTGCACTCCATGTGGAGATTGGCTTCTTGGGGTTTCAGTTTAGATTTTTGTCTATATATTTTTATTTTTACTTTAGGTTGTTGTCACTTATTCTGTACTTGTTGAGGGGTCAGGCAGGCGTCGGGGAGAGCTGTGATCACGTGGCAGCTCCCATTTAAGGCACTTGGTGCTTGTGGCTACTCCTGGACACTGCTGCCGCAATCCTCACAGCAGTCCAGCACTTTAGAGTAGCCACAAGCACCACATAAATTAGCGGATGCTAGAAGAGTCTGGTGCTATGGGAGTGGCCTAGTGGTTAGAGCACTGACTTGATAACCAAGCCACCAGGGTTCAGTTCCCACTAGCACTCTTTGTAGTCTTGAGTGAGTCACTTAACTCTCCATTGCCTCAAAAGAAAAGCCTGGCAACCTACTTCTGGTTACACTGCCAGGAGTAGGCATTGAATCAGAGGCACACATTGCATTGCCTAAAGCCCACTTGCCAGCTGTGCCTATTTCAGTCTCTGACAGATTTGAGACCCTTTCTGGCTTGTGGGTCCAGGGCAATTGCATCCCTCCCAATGCCAATCCTGAGATCTGCTGTCTTTTATTTTGTACAGTACAGGGAAAATGCATTTCTGTTTCTCTTGTGTTGCACTACATGCAGCATCTGACTTTCAGAGATTTTAATTTAATTTTTGTCTATATATTTATCTTTTCATTTTGGGTTCATTTATTGATGAAGGCCTATCCGTATTGTGGGTGTACAATCAATGCTGGGTATTCTGTTAGTATGGAATTTTTGTTTAAGAATATGTAGCAATCATGCTTGTTCAGTTTGCACATTGCTCTCTCTGAAAGTATTTTTTTGGGACAGGGGGCAAGTTGGGGCAGCAAGGGTGGGGTGAGGGAGGGATAGGCAGGGAAAGGATGGGGTGGGGGTGGGCATGGGCAGAGCATGGCTAGCCACAGGTGGAGGATTTTTCTATTTCAAAAAGTTAGCAACGCTAAATGGACATCAACATGTACAAACTGCCGACAAAGCCTTAGCGGCACGTAAGGGTATGTTTACTAATCTGTGGTAGCCTTATGCAGCTCTTGCAGTGTGATAACTGCAAAAGGCCCATGCTCAGTACCTCCATGGTATCTTCATGGGGCGTTCCCCGTGCAGATACCACAGAGGCTTCAGATTTACCATGGAGGTCCTCACTACCTGCATTGACAGTACACACATATTCATTATGCCAAAAAGAATGAGCAGAGCACTGGCATGAGAACTGTGCTAGCTGCAATGGGACATGATGGTCACACCTTCATTTGTTAGGATGGGCCTAGCGCCATCCCTGTCCTCAGCTTTGGGGTGAAACGAATTGTAGGCAGCTGCGTTTTCATAATCATGCTTCCTACTACTACTACTACATATCATTTGTACAGCATTGCGAGACTTACGCTGTGCTGTACAGAGTAAGAGACAGTCCCTGCTTATCAGAGCTTACAGTCTAATCAAGCTGGACAATACAACAACTGAGGACTAGAGTAAATCTAGGGAAATGGTAACGATACCCATAGGAGATGAACTGACACATGGAGGCCAATTCCGCTTTACATGTCCTGCCCCTGTACGACTGGTCAGAATCGGGGCATTCAGCAGTAGCACCCGATTCTGATCCCACGGGGGCTAGACGTGCCCGCGGGACCAGAATTGGGTCTAACGGCTTGGACATGCAGGCCAGGCCCCGATTCTGATCAGCCACATGCCAAGCCCCATACCCAGCTAACTCAGCCAGGCTCCTGAATGCAGCTGCAGTGCCAAGGTGTCCCATTACCATGGCACTGTGGCTCCATTCAGGAGCTGCGATCTCCAGCCTCAGAAGCATAGAAATATAGAAACATGAAACATAAAAACACAATGACAGAAAAAGACCACATGGCCCATCTAGTCTGTCTTTCCATATCAACCACTACAACAGTCCCCATCTTTCCTTTAGCTGTCCAACAAACGAGGCAAGAAATCACGTGGTAACAAGCACTCACAGTCCAAAACGTGATGTAGGTGGAAAAACACTTTATTTATATCTAAGACCTATTACAACCCGTTGTAATAGGTCTTAGATATAAATAAAGTGTTTTTCCACCTACATCATGTTTTGGACTGTGAGTGCCCATCTTTCCTTTAAGCCAATGTATATTTGTATTACTCAAAAAGATACCTCTTAAAACAGCAAAAGTTATTTTGATAAACTAATGAGTTGTAATGAACTTAATACATATCTACACCTAAAACTTTAAACAGTGTTTTTACCAGGGTCTCAGTATAATAAGGAGCCATGGCATGAATTTCTGCGCCACTAATTGCTCCGTTTTCACATCAATGACCCATTTTTCATTTTTTCAATTTTTTCAATTTTTCCACAGAACATGTTAATAAATCAGCAAGTTTTTCAAAATAGGTAGACTTGGGCTTATCTTAGTATGTGCGGTCCCAACGCCAACATTCAGTGCTGTCGCGTTTCACGAACTGGTGTCCGTTTCTTCAGGGGTATACAAGCCTTATGTTCATACCAAACATCTTTCATACTATGTGAACCCTGCATAGTTTGTCGCTGATGTTAACCAAACTGTTCATTGTCAGATTGCAGAAAGACGCAGAAAGAGGTATCTTTTTGAGTAATACAAATATACATTGGCTCAACTGTAATATTACTCATAAAACAACAGACCATATTAGATTGTTTCATCTTTCCTTTAGACATCCTCTGTGTTTGTCCCATTCTTTTTTTAATTCAGATACTGTCCTCCTCTCTACCACCTCCACTGGGAGACTATTCCATGCATCTACCACTCTTTCCATAAAGAAATATTTCAGCATATTACACCTGAGTCTATCGCCTTTCACCCTCATCCTGTGTCCCCTCATAGCAGAGCTTGCTTTCAATCGTAAGAGGATCTCCTCCTGTGCATTTAAACATCTCAATCATATCACCTCTATCCCGCCTTTCCTCTAAGGTGTACATATTAAAATCTTTAAGTCTGTCCTCATATGCTTTATAATGAAGACCACTAACCATTTTAGTAGCCACCCTCTATACTTACTCCATCCTGTTTATATCCTTTTGAAGCTGCGGTCTCCAGAATTGCACACAATACTCCAAATGAGGTTGCACCAAAGACTTATACAAAGGCACTATCACCTCCTTTCCTCTGCTGGCCATTCCTCTTCCTAGGCACTCAAGCATCCTTCTAGCTTTTGCCGTCACCTTTTCTACCTGTTTAGCTTCTTCAAGATCATCACATACAACCACGCCTAGGTCTCGCACTTCTTTAGTGGATAAAAGTACTTCACCCTATATACTATATTGCTCCCTTGGATTGCTGCAGCTCAAAAGCATAACCTTGCATTTTTTAAAATTAATGTCAGCTGCCAAATTCTAAACCATTGTTCAAGCTTAGCTAGATCCCTCCTCATGTAATCTACATCTTCCTGGGTGTCTACTGTATTGCAGATTTTGATATCATCCGCAAAGAGGCAAACTTTAGCCGACATCCCTTCCACTATATCACTAACGAAGATGTTAAAAAGAATCAGATCGAGGACAGATCCCTGCGGCACACCACTGGTAACCTCCTTCTCCTCAAAGTGAGTTCCATTTACCTGTACTCTTTGTCACCTCCCACTCAACCAATTTCTAATCCAAGCAGTAACTTTAGGGTCCATGCCTCCGTTGTTCAGTTTGTTTGTAAGCCGCCTGTGAAGAACAGTGTCAAAGGCTTTACTGAAATCTAAATGCATCACATCTGGGGCTCTCCCTCGGTCCAACTCCCTGGTCACCAAGTTAATGAAATCAATCAGATTTGTCTGACAAGACCTGCCTCTGGTGAATCCATGCTACCTCGGATTCTGTAATCCGCTGGACTCCAGAAACCTCACTATTTTCTCTTTCAGCAGCGCTTCCAATAATTTACTCACTACCAAAGTTAAACTAACCGGCTGTAGTTTTCAACCACATCCTTACTTCTGCTTTTGTGTAAAGGGGCCACATGTACCTCTCTCCAGTCCTTTGGCACCACTCCTGACTCCAATGAGGCATTGAATAAGTCAGTCAGTGGAGCTGCTAGAATGTCCCCAAGTTCCCTCAGTATTCTCGGGTGTATCCCATCCGGTCCCATCGCTTTGTCTAGCTTAAGTTTACCTAGTTTCTCACAAACACAGTCTTCTGAAAATTGTTCAAGATGCCCCTCGATTCTTTTCCTGTTTGTGGGTATTTTCTTAGATCCTGCTCCTGGTTCTTCATCTGTGAACACAGAATAGAAATATTTGTTAACCTCATTAATGCATGAATTTTTGTTTTCCATGAAACTCCATAATAGGTTAGTCAATACCAAACTAATAACACCTCAAATGATAATTTTGGTCAAAACAAATATTTTGAATGCTTTTTTGCACAATATTTCAGCGTCCCCATTTCGGGCATGCTATGCATGAAAGGGCGGGTGAAGTGGCTGTTATATAAAACAACTGCAAATAATGTCAAACAACTGCAAATAAATTTCCAAACATTATTATAAATGAAATGTAATTAGTATTATGTGGAAATTATCTTTATGTATCAAAATTGTGTAGCCAGCCACATCACATATGACAGTGGTGCGTGACATGTGCAGGGGGCAGGATATGGAGAAGGGAATGGCCCAGAGTAGGCCATGGATGCGGCAGACTCAAGTCAAGTGGGTAGCCCAGATGTGCAGTTATGCCCAAGAAGGGATGTGGAGGGACCCATGGCAGGGTGGGTGAGCTAGAGAAAGGGGCCACATGCTGCCACAGACACCTGTCCTATGCATGGGGCCACCTGTGCGGCAGCCTTACCACCCCATGGTGACAGAAACAGGCCTGGGACCGCATCCGCAGTGCCCAATGGCTGACATGCATGCCCTGTGCAGCTAGACGGCGATGTGCTGGGGTACCATGTGTATGCAACACACCATGCACATGTCCCACCCCCCATGACAGCCACCATGTGTGTGGCACTGGCATCGTGCAATGGGCAGGTGACACTGCACCCTTGGCATATCTCAGCAAAAATATTGTCGGAGTGGGCCTCAAACCCCAGACAACCAGAGGCAGTTAATCAATCTTATTTCTTCAACAGTCTTATATAAAACTTCTTAATTCGTATGAGCCTGACTGCATCCCAGTTATCTGCATAGAAAGAGCTTCTCCAAACTGATTAATTGCTAACCATATATTTTTATTTATTTATTTATTTAACCAGGCTTATATACAGCTTTTCTACTAGTCAAGTGGTGTACATTCAGGATCTAAGGTTTTGTACCTGAGGCAACAGAGGGTTAAGTGGCTTGCCCAAGGCCACGATGAGCACCTGTGGGACTAGAAACCCCAGTCCTTCTAGCCCAAGGTTGCAGTTCTCTAACAGAATTTGAACCTCTGGCCCTTTGGCCTGAGGTAACTTGCCCCAACCATTAGGCCACTCCTCCAGAGTGAAGTGTCCAGGTCACTGCAAGGAAGAGGAAACACCAGCACCTTGTTCCTTGTCCTCCAGAGTGAAGTGTACAGGTCACTGCAAGGAAGAGGAAACACCAGCACCTTGTTCCTTGTCTGGAACCACCGCAGAGACTAATGGATCCATAGGGAGTAACTTGACACCCTCTTCTGATGATGGATTGCAACCTCTGTTCTCGGGCAATGGCCCTGGTAGATGACTCTGCAAGCTGATACCAACGGTTGCCACTGGTCCTGGAGACAGTCCCAGCAAGGGCACCAAAGATCCATGGAGGAAACGCAGGGATCACAGGATGACAGCTTCGCGGATGCATCTAATGCTACCCATTGAGGTGGCATTAGGTGCACTTGTGGTGTCTGCAACTTTGGTGATTACGGCACGATATTCACATCCATGGTAGTCACACACTGCAAGCATGCCCACTTCCTGCCAAGGCCTGTAGTTACTGTATGAAATACAGACATCACAGAAAATCACTGCAATGTCTGCATTTTGACCATGTTAGCTGCTACCGCAGCATCTTAATTAAAATAAGGCACATTTTACAAAGGGCATCCCAGTGCAATGTGGGACATCCAAGCCAGAATGTTCCTAAAATCCATAAGCACATCCAGGTTCAGGCATGATTTCACAAACATGGATGTGCCCAATATGGAAGTCTGCAGGAACATCTACATAGATGTCCCCAGCATAGTATTCAAAACTGGTTGACGTCTACGAGACATGCAGCGATGGTGCCAACCTACAACAAGTTTAAAAGACAAACACAACATTCTGTATCATTGTGATTGTGGAGAGTACTTAGGATTGTAAAGTGACACCTTCTCTACACACTCCAATGGTTTTAGTGTTGAAACAAGCATGTTTCTGATGCCTATTCGTGCCTAGAGTAAGCCTCAATTTGGAAAAGGGAAAAGGTATCCCCGAAGTTTCTAAGATAGATCAGGGATGTCTATATCCATAGCTCCATCCTGGACATGCTTCCTTCACAACCCCTGCATATTTAGATGTCCCTGCAGCAGAGATGTATAAAAAAAACACTTCTGAAATTGCTTTGGGGGTATCTCCGTTATTTGATGTCCACGTGCAGATTTTCTGACATCCAAATCGCATCAAAGCAATTTAAAATGACCTTCAATTTCAGTATTTTTGATATTCTGTTTATTTTTCTGTTATTTTTGTGCCCTATTTTCTCTGCTATTTTTCTTATTATTACCCATTATAAACTAGCAAACTAAATACATCTCTATGAATCTTATTGAGAGGCAGCAGTAGCAGAGGCAAGAGCATCCCAATGCAGCAAGAACAGAGGTTTCAATGCCCCAAGATGGGCCAAGAATCAGAAGCAGCAGTTGTTTAATGTTATGGTGGGAGAGTAGGCAACAATATCCAAGGCACAGAAAGAGTTACAGACCTGGCACTAGCAGCAGCAGTAACAGCAGCCCAAGGTAAGGAAACAAAAATTGCAGGCACTGGCTCAGTGTGGCTAAACCTCCTAAAGCTTTATTCATTAGTGTTTAGTGCACAGGAACTCCTGAAAATGTGACATGAAGCTAGACATCAATCCTGCTGCCATTCACAAAGGAAATTAGGGAAATCCAGGGGTTTATTATAATGAAGGCCAAATGTAGGTGCCAGCTGTGAATGTTGTAGCCTCATGATGTTGCTCACTATTGAGAAGGCGTTTACCAGAATCACTATTTTGTAGTCATGATAACCAGTCATACCATGTCTTCTGTGTCAATTATGACAAAGGGTCTTGGTTGTGACCTTAAAGGATTTCCAAGTTTCTGCAGGGATAACCTTTCAAGGATGTGTTGGGGGGAAGTTGCTGACCCTTTGTTGGCAACTGCTGAAGCCATGGCCTGTATCAGGAGCTTATCCTATGGATGAAATGGGAGCTGATGGCTAAAAAAGGGGGAGACAGGTGAGGTTGTAGCTGAAAGGCTGCAGCTGATGTTCGCAGTGATGAGATCCACTCTTTCGTTTGCTTCTTCACTTCCCCACAGCCTCTTCAGTTTATGTTTCCGCACTCTAGGCACCGACTTCTTTTTCTAGTAAAACAGTTGATTGCACTGAAGGGCAATACCCATTTTTACTTCTGGTGTACACAGGGCAGTCATCGTGTAACAATCCAGGTGTGTGAAGGGGTTGAGCTGTATTTGAATTAAGTGCTACAAACAGTCCATTGATCCAACACATCTGATGCCGTTCTCTGAGCCTACTGGAAGCTCTGTAACTTCTCCTCTAGGATATAAAGACTTCCCGTATATTACAACATTAGATTTAAGACTGCCCTCATCATATTCAAAATACTAACAAACAACTCAGCTGACATTCTAAAGGAGCTGATTACTACAGTACCTGACAATAGACCTAAGAGGACTAAATAACAAGAACATGATTCTTACACCCAGCATCTACTCAAAGGCCAAGCACACCACATCAAACAGAGCATTTTCTTTTACAACTCCTGCACTCTGGAACACATTGCCTGAAGATATAAGAGCTACAAAGGACATCAAGGACGTCAGAAAAAAGTTAAAAACGCATTTATAGAAAGAATATTTTGGAACCATCACCTAGAGCCAGACTACCAGGACACACAATGAGACTGATTACAGACGAGCACTACATATTGTACATTCAAACTGTATATAAGTTATGGTACAGGTAAAGATTAAACCAACTAACTGCCAACAGGTAAACTACAAATCTACTCAATACCAACACCCTTAGAAACACCAACCTACCGTAATCACAAAGTTCTACAACTGAATAATCACAACTCTCACATATCCATATAAGGTATATATGACCTCAGGGTAACCTTCTTCCTACATGTGGCGAAATAAATCACCATAGGGTGTGAGACTATACCCTCCTTAGGCACCTGCCTCGGTAGGTGGTATAGCTGTATTTCTTAAAAGAATAATCTGTAGTCGTGTGTCCAAGAATAATTAAAGCTGGGCTTTATTCCCCTTCCCTTGAGGATTGCCTTCCAGATACAGTAGATAACGGTAACAAAAATAAACTGTTGCTTCACAGGAAAAATAAAAGCTTTTCAAATTATAACAACGCTTCTTCTTGCTTTTTAACATAAAGAGTCTATCTCATCAGAAAAACAAAGAGCACAATCCATGGGTTCTGGACCAATCTCTGGGCTTGAACTTTCCCACTGCATTAAATCAGGACCTGGTCCTGTAAACGGGTACCATGCTTCAGCATTGCTGGTTTCACCACCTGGCCCCTGAGAGACATCAGCTTCTATGGGAGGAGACTGTTCTGTGCAGACATGGACATGAGGAGCTGTGCTTGGGGCTTTTTTCCAATACCCACTCCAATAAGGGTTTTCTGACCCACCGTAAGCTTGGCTCTTTACAAAAGGACCCACTTCCTTCCCTCTGGAGAAAACAGGGTACTTATCTTTCTTTCTGGTGTAAAGAGTTTCCAGCCCTTCCTCTGTTAACCAGGGTTTCTTCTCTGGAGTGTAAGCTGCTTTTCTCTGTGAGTTCCAAGCCTTAGGCTTAGCTGAGCGGTAATCACCTCCTGGCTTCAGTGAGCTTTTTCTTGAGTGTGACGTTTGCTCTCTACCTGCTTGGTTGCCTTCCCCGGTACGAGGACCCCTCTGGCTTGGAAGTCTCTTGCACTGCTTTTCCCAGCACTCTCTGGTTCAACAGCTTGCTTCCACTCTGCCCTCTCTCTTCGTGACAGCGTCTCTCTCTTTGTCTGCTTCTGAATCTGACTCCCTTCCTGAGTCTCTGTCTCCTCCTCTCTCTGCTCCTCTCTCTGCCTCCTCTGTGGGATTTCCCACCTGGTTTTATCTCCCTGCTTGTTGTACGTTGTACGTGATTCTTTCCTCAGGTGAGCATGATTAGGACTCTGAGTTTCTACTGCGTCACCAATGCTATGAGGAAAGTTTGTTTCTCCATTCCTTGCTTCCCTGCAACCTGAATGTCTTAACTGCTCATGTGGCTGTGAGGTAAGCTCTTCTTTTCCTTTTTCTTTTATTATTCCAGGCTCAGTGCTGTCTACCTCATGACAAGGGTCAGGTAGCAAACCTCACATCATGGGTCATGACCTTCTTATCTTTAATTCAAACTTACTAGAAATTAATCCAAATATAGTAAAATTACCTATACCCAAAAAGTACATTTAGGGATTCTCGAAATTCATTTTTTAAAACATTATTCAAATTTTATCTTAATTTATTTCCAATTTCCACACCATCATGCTTTAGCAGAGAGCCAAGGCCCACAAATTGCCCATTTAATTCCTGCAAAAGAGAAATAAGGTATTCTTCAATTTAATAGTATACAATACCATACTAATAACAAAAGTTCACTTATCTGGATGTTGTAAAGATATCAGTCTGCACCGCAGCGAGACGCCATCACTTTCACTAGAGCTTCAAATATCAAAAGAGCAGCGAATTGTTTCTACTATTGTGAAGAACTTCCTGTTATATACTTTGAATACCTTACTAAAATTGCCCGACAGAAGCTTCTGTTTCGCCTGTTCGGCTTCGTCAGGGATTCAAAATTAGGTCTATTGTCAGGTACTGAGGGTCCTGTGCACAGTGCTGGCTGTTTCCTGCTCTGCTGCCACACCTACTGCTTCCTTCCCTCAGTGGGTTTCCTCCAGCATGACATGTGTTCACTGGATGCTGACTTAGTCCTCCCAGGTCGCTGCCCCTACTGGCCTTCCCTGGTTCTACCCTGCAGCTTTTATCCTTGTTCTCTTTGCATGCTGCCTGGGTTTCTGAGAACAGGTGTTCCTGATTAGCTTTCCTGCTTCTAGCTACGTCAGGACTAGTGCAAGGACATTTTACTCTAATGCCTTTTTGCTTTTCTCATGCTGAGTTTGTCTGCTGCTCAGCTAATTCTACATGAGCTGAGTTTGTCTGCTGCCCAGCTAATTCTGCATGAGCTGGGTTTGTTTGTTGCTCAGCTAATTCTACATGAGCTGAGTTTGTCTGCTGCCCAGCTGATTCTGAGGTAAGTTCCTTACTTTCCCCTAACTCCATGGGCTCTGTGCCAGCTGCTGTGTCACAGATCCCCCCCTTAAGCTATTATGGGATGGGGAACAACTGTTCCCACAGCACGTAATCTTTGCTAGACTCTTGAACATTCACACTGGACCGGCTAACTGCTGCCGTTCTCTCCTGCCAAGGTTTTAGTACATTTACATGGTACACCTGACAACGTCCCCTGTCATTCTCTACCGTATAAGATACTGGTCCTTTACGTTCCACTATCGTATAGGGACCTTTCCACTGGGCCTCAAACTTCGGCCCAGGGTCTGCAACCATTACTACAACACGGTCGCCTATGGCCATTTGTCATGGTTTCTTGCCCCTATCATAATACCGCTTCTGATACCGCTGGCTATTCTGCAAATGCACTTCTGCGGCTTGAGAAGCCCTCTGTAAGCGACTTCTGAGCTTGCAGAGGAACTGAGGCACTCCCATTACTTCCCCTTCAGGCTCGACCCACTGGTCCCTTAAAATGTCCAGGACTCCCCTTGGGGCATGGCCAAACATCAGTTCATACGGAGAAGCCCCTAGTGAGGCTTGTGTACGTTCACTACTAGCGTACAAAGTGAACGGGAGCATAATGTCCCAGTCGGTCATTTTCCCATCCAGCCCCCTTCTTAATATCTGTTTTAGGGTCTGGTTGAAGTGTTCCACAAGTCCATTGGTTTGTGGATAATAAGCGGCAGTTTTTATATGGTGGATGCCGAAAGCATACCATACCTGGGCTAGGTATTTCGATACAAAATTACTCCCCCTGTCAGTCAGCATTTCCTTTGGGAATCCCACCTCGCAAAATAGCTTGATTAGTTCTAACGCTATGGACCTAGCTGAGATGTTTCTTAGGGGTATAGCCCAGGAGAACCTGGTGGCGTGATCCATTATCACCAGGATATACTGGAATCCCCTAGGGGTCTTTACGAGGGGACCAACAATGTCCATCGCCATCCGGCGCACGGGTTCAGCTGTTGTGGGGGTTGGTATCATAGGGACTCCTATGGGCTTGGTGGCGCTCACCCGCTGACAGGAGGGACAGGCCTCGCAGAACCGTTTTGTTTCCCTGAACACCCCTGGTCAATAAAAACGGGCCAGGATCTGGTCGAGCGTACCCTGAACTCCCTTATGTCCCCCAACGGGTTGGTTGTGGGCCAGTCTCATAACGACTGCTTTAAAAGTTGTAGGAACCACTAATTGTTTCCTAACAGCACCTGTTTGGGGATCGTTGCTCTCCCTGTATAATATGTCTCCTTCCATAAGGAACCTGGGGAGCACGTCCCTACCCATCTGAGCAAATTCAAAGGCGTGCTTTAACGCTTGATCTGCCTTTTGTTCCTTCGGAAAAGACGGGAACTTTTCCACAAGGTCGGTAGGTACCCAGGGCAACCCCTGTCCATCCTCTACTCCTGCCCTTAGTTGAGCTCTGTGGTGTCTCTCTTGGCGCTTTTCGCCCTTACTCTTCTTCGTACTTTTAGATGGGGCACGGAATAAGTCCTCATGCTGGGGAAGCTCTCCTAGGTTTTCATCTATGGTCCTACCCTCCTCCTCTAGGCATTCTTTTTCCTCTTCTAGAGGGTCAGAATCCTCCTCTGGGAGCTCATCTCGTGCCTCCGAGCTTTGGGCCTGTGACCTGGTGGAAACCATGCCTCCCTTTGTGTGTGTGCCTTCCTCTATTCCCCTATAGAATGGTGGCCAGTCCCTGCCTAATACAATGTCGTAGGGTAGTCTGGAAATTACGGCCACTGGGATTTCCCTCCGGGTTCCTAAACCCTTGACTTTCACTCTATAGAGAGGGTAATATGTTGATGACCCATGTACACACCTTATCCTGGACCTCCCTTCTGTTTGACTCGGGGTGGAGCCAGTGCGGGCCTGTATGGTTTTCCATAATTTTCCCGAAACCATACTTTGGTCCGCGCCTGAGTCCAGTAACCCTTTAGCGGGGACTCCTTGTACTTCAACATCTATACGGAAGCCTGCCTGTATGCTTTTTCTGTCATCTGTTATCAGAGCTGTACGCCATATACAATCCTTTTTCACGTGACCAATTTTCCCACATTTAAAACATTTTTTCAATGCACTTCTAGCATCCCTCTTAGGCAAACATTCATTCACATTTTGAGTACACATCCTAGGCTCTTTGACTGCCTTTCCAGAATTGACCATACCCAACTTACAGCGCCTCCTTATGGCCTATTAGCCAATTCGGCTTCCATGAACCTTTCTGTGAGCTGCGCCGCTTCGGCTGAGGTCTGGCAATTCTGCAAGGTTAAAAATGCTTTCACTTCTGCCGGAACTGCTTCCGAGAACTGTTCTAATACAATCGTATCCAATATACTTTCCAGAGTCTTCCCCTCTGAAGTCAACCACTTCCAAACCAGGCTGTGCACCCTCTGGCACAGCGCCTTAGGTGTTTCACCTGGTTGGAGACGGGTAGACCTTAGCATACGCCGATAGACCATAGGCGTTAGGCCTAGCCTATCCGTTATTGCTTTCTTTACTTCTCCATAGTCAGTTGCCAGGGTAGCTGGCATGGCTTGGTATGCTGATAAGGCCTCCCCTGTTAAGGAGGTGGCCAGTCTGACGGCCCATTGCTCTTTGGCCCAATGTGCATTGAGGGCTACCCTCTCGAATGCCTCAATAAAATTGTCAAAATTATCAGCCTCAGTCATTTGTCCAAATGCCAATGCCCCACAGTTCTGTGGGCCTACCCCACAGAAATGCTGTTGCGGTGGTTTCTCCTTCCTTCATTCGTCCAGCAGAGTGTGTACCAGTTCGGTCAGGGGCTTCTGTTGGAGTTGCAATGCCGCCATGGCCTGCTCCTGGCTCAGCTGAGCCATCTCCGCTTGCTTCTCGAACTGTGCGCTCATCCATCTTAGGACTTCTTGAACATCCATCTTGATGCTCACCCACTCTGGAAACAAACAGAAGAGAACACCAAGTGTGGCACTACTAATGTTATTGTGCCTAGTCCCACTTTCCTTTTAGCTATACCTTCTCACTCAAATCCCCCTCAGCCTGTGCCCATATACCGTTACCTGAGACAGGTGGAGATTCACACTTTGAGAAGGGGCTTATCCTTTCCCTCAGGATCTGGAACCTTCTGGGCGTGTCCAGTCTTGGCACTCGTAGGATTCTCCTGCGTTGTTCCTCTGTTGTATCACGGTTGTATACTCCTCTTAGGAATAAATCCGCAACAACTACGCCATTTGTGAGAGATAGTGCGTGATAGCTACCTCTTATGACCCTATTAGGCGGCTGCCTAGGGTGTTAAGATTTAAGTTGCCTTTAATACAAAAAGAGTCTTGTAGTCAAATGGTAAGGCAAAAGTAATATCAGGGCTTTATTCCCTGCCCTGATGGGATTTTCCTGGGATACAACAAACAATATGAAACAAAAGAACTACTACACAGAAAAATATCTTCTTTCCTTCAGGCACCATCAGCTGGTTGCTTTGCACACGCTCAACATAAAGATACAATATCGTCAAATAAACAAATTGTACAATCCATGGGCACAGGGTCAGAATTATAGCTGCTGTTCTCCCACTGCGTTAACTCAGAGTCACTTACAATTGCATATGGTCACACTCTTCACAGCTGCTGTCTTCCTTAAAACTCTCCTGTGAGTCACATGGGCTAACTTTTCTAGAAAGGGCTCTTTAAGTCCAGGGCTCTGAATGCCCGGTATATTAAAAGCTTCCTTCTGGCTTTCCCTTCTTCTCCACGCTGGTGGAATTACTGTATAACTTTCAGTATCAAAGTTACTTCTGGTGCCACGCCCTTGCC